>OY283145.1:26379963-29080517 GCA_958299785.1 Medicago lupulina | reverse complement strand
ATGCATTGTTGCATTGTCGTTATTCCTCGTTGTGTCATTGCATAGTCGTTGTCGTTGGTTAAGTTGTTGTTATTGTTGTTGGTTGAATTTGAAAGTGATGATAATGTTATTGAATTTGAAATATATAATGTTGTTGAAGTATTTGTTGATATATAGGGTGTTAGATTCAATTGATGAATTATATCTCTATTATTGTTGTTTGTGAATCTCACCTCTTCTGCTTGAAAATGTTGCCCTTCGTATGAGTAACTTGCAGGTAGTGAAGACTAGTAGAGGTATTGGCTCAAGTGTCTTAGGGCTCTGATACGTAACGGGATGGGGAATCGTCGCGATGTTTTCTTTCATTCCTTATGTATCAAATTTTGAAACATGTTGTTGGCGTTTCATTATTGTTGAAGTTTTAAATGGAGTTGAAATAATGCTTATGACTGTTGGTGGCCTTTTGTGCCAATTTATCGAAGTTGTTAATGTTGAAAACAATTTTCCGCTGCAAATTATTAGTTGTTATATTTTGAATAAATAGTATATTTTCTATTTACGAATTTTTGAAAAAGCAGTGTAATGCTCCGTTATTGATTTACTCTGATTTTATATTAATATTACGTTGTTGGGAAAATGGGGTGTTACACCATACCACCTTCCATCACCTACCATTTTCACGACACCCCGGCCCGAGACCGTATCAAAGAGATAAGGAGCTTTAGGGTGATACAAGAGAGGGGTTTCTACTCCCAAAACTTTTAGGAAACCCAGAATTCGAACAGGTACTCACTGCCCGGGGGTGGCACGGGCTTAATGACATGGTCTTCCAGGAGGCCAACAAGACAATGGCACTTGAGTTCTATGCCAACGCTCAGTTCTCCGGGAGGCGGTATGAGTCTTATGTGCGGGGAAAGGACATCGATTTCTCCCCTCAAGCTATCAATGATCTGCTGAAAATTGTTCCTCCGGAACAATGTGATGTTAAGAGGAGGAGAGAAACTTGTGAGAGTTGGGATGAGGAGACGTGGGAAGAGGTGAAGTCTTTACTCTGTGTTGAGGGTGCTCAATGGCAAGGGAGCAGGAGGATGTTGCTGAAGGCGGATTTCAAGCCAGTTGCGAAGGCTTGGGCATCATTTGTGGTGCAAACATTGGAGGGCACTTCTTGTTCATCGGAGATTCCCTTGGCCCGAGTGCACACTATCGCTGCCATTTTGGATGGTAGCCCTATAAATGTTGGTGAGTTGATTGCCAACAACATTGCTGTCTTTGCTGCAGGTAATAAGAAGGCCATCCCTCACATGAGCCTCATCAACTAGCTTTGTGAGGAAGCAGACTGCGAGCTCTATATCAACGACATAGAGACAAAAATGATGAAGCCTATCACCGAATAATTACATGGAAGCTTTTCTGAAGGATTATTTGGAACGCATGCAGCAGTTGGGAGCTGAGCAGGAAGCAGGCCCTCAGCCTCAGCCACAGCCACAACAGCCCCCGCCTCAGCCACATTTTGTGCAGGGGGAAGGAAGCAGCCAGCCAGGTGCTTATGTACCTATTCATCCCATGATGTTGGACTATATGTTCGGCCACTACAACTGGATGAATGAGGTGTCGGATCAAGAGTATTGGAACCGTCCTAGGTTCGGACCAGTTGTAACGCCCGTTTTGAACTATTTTATTTATTTAATTATTTGATTGAGTTTAGAGTCTTTTTAAATAATTTATTTGATTTATGGTGATGTGTGTTATTTTTGTGTTATGTGTTGGTGTTTTAGTAGCATATTATATTAAAATATATGTGTTATTTGGTGTAGAAATATATATGTTATTTGGTGTAGAAATATTGTGTTATTTGTTATAGAAATATGTTTGTTATGTAGAGATATATTTGTTATTTGGTTTGAAAATATATTTGTTATTTTGTGTGGATATATATATGTTATCTAGTTTAGAAATATATTTATTATTTGGTGTATTATTATTATTAAGTGGGGGAGAGATATATTTAATTTAGAAATAAATAAGATAGAGGAGAAGAGATATATAAATAGGAGGAAAAAGATATTATTTGGTTTAAAAGGGAATTAAGTGAGTTTAATAGAAATTAAATGAGAGTTAAAAGAATATGGGGAGTTACTTTTTAGTAAAAATAAGAGTTTAGGATTTGGTTGTTATGAAATTTTAGGAAGATTAAGGGTTAAGTGGAAATAAAATAAATTGTTTAAGAGTTATATAAATAGAGAATTAGGTTAAAAAAAAAGAAGAAAACGTTTTCACGTGCAATTGAGAAAAGGTGAGTTTTGAGGGAGTTTTGAGAAGGACCAAGAGGAAGCTAGGAAGAAGAGGAAAGGGATCGAATTTGCTGCAGAATTTTCTTGCGTTGCTGAATTAAGGTAAGGGCGGGATTCCTTTCAATAATATATATGTTAATTTGATTTTTGATGGATGAATATGTTCGAGGGTTAGGTTTATGATAAATGTGATGATTTATGTCGGTTCATGCATAATTGTATGTTGTTTTGACTCCTTTGCTGCATATATGATCTGTAAACAAGATTTCAAATACATTGGGGTGATTAAGGGATTAAAAATGGGATTTTTGGGTGGAAAATTTCACTTTTCCCGAGAGCTGCACAGTGACAGCATCTCCTGTTTCATGTTCTTGCGCATTTTTCACATGTTTCTGTTTTAAACTGGGTTTTGGTGTAAACACGAAAGTTGTAGATAATTGTGTTAGTTTTTTAATGGCTTTGGTTTGACTTCAAAATCATTCTTAGAACTTAAATTATCGTCAAATTACTACACGTAGGTCACAGTGAAATTTCAGTTTTTGTACCCGAATTTGAAATAAAAACTGGTATTGATTGGCATAGAATTGGCCTTAGTTGTACACGCGAAAGTTGTAGATAGTTGAATTTTCTTTCCAATGGCGTTGGTTTGACACAAAAATACCTTTCGAATAATTTTATATGAATTTATGAAGTTATGTGACGAATTAAGAATATTGTGGAGAGAAGTCCTTGTTAACGTCAAGGTTGGGGAGGGAGTCTTAAAGAGTTTAGGCACAATTATTATTGTTGTCGAAGTCAGTGTTAAGTTGTTTAACTTATTTAAGTTATAAGTGTGAGTCCATTGCATATGCATAAAAGTGGCGATGGAGCTTTTCCTCAAAGTGGCGATGGAGCTTTTGCTCAAAGTGGCGATGGAGCTTTTGCTCAAAGTGGCGGTGAAACATATTAATGCTTAAAATAATGGTACCACATGCATGATGTCTAAGTGTAGAGTTGCATTGTCGAGTCGTGTCGTTTGTGATGTTGTTTAAGGGATGATGTGAAGATGATTTTGTGATGTTGTTAAAGTGAATAAATGTGATGAATTGTGATGTGTTTATGTTAAATACTATCTATTTACGATGTGATTGAAGTGATGATTTTATGTGGTTTGTCATTAATTATTGAATTATATGATATATATTATTGATTGTGTTTCTCACCCCTTCTGTTGGAATTGCCGCCTTGTGGGCAAGTGCAGGTAATCAAGCTTAGGTGCGTATATGTGAGGAATCCGTTGTGTGTGGTGACTTAGGATGCTCTGATACGTAACGGGATGGGACTTTGTCGTTGTTTCTATTCTTTTACGTATTTTCTATGAACTATTTATGACTTTAAAATGGTTGTTGAACCTTTTGAGACGTTGATGTGGCCTTGTGCCAAGATTTACTTAAAAGAATATTTTGAGTTTATAATTCCGTTGTTACATTGAATATTTTGATGAAGAATAAAATATTATTCATTGTTGTTTAGTGATTTTTATGAAATGTGACATCCTGAATATGGGTTTAACTCTGATATTATATATGGAATTTTTTATGTTGGGATTTCGGGGTGTTACACCAGAGCTTACTGAGGTGGTCTGCCTCAACAGGAGAGCTATCACGGGGTCATTTGACCGATTTGACGGGTCCGAGGAGGCTATGGACCAGTACTTTGATGTCACCAGAGGTCGTGCTTAGGCTAGAGAGCAAGAGATTCGGGCCGACTTTGCTGCTGGTGGTGCTAGGTCGCGACACCATTTTGGTGAGGATTCTTATGAGGAGGAGAACCCTAGCACATGGATTGACCCGGACCTGATGCAAGATTGAGTGGGCTACTGATGGCTCATTCCTTATGATTTTTTCTTTCATTTGTTTCAGCACTTTCTTTTTATGTACTTTTATTTTATGTTCGAACAATTTTCAGTTTAATCAGTTGTATCCCCTGTTATGTAATTATTCCTGAACTTGTTTATTATTGATGAATTTATGTGTTTCATTGACGTTTCCAGTTTAGTAACAAATGTGTGTTCAAGTGATGTTTCCAAAAGTTCATAAGGAGGAGTGACTTGATTCAAAGGCGAAGTGTACGGCAGTGCTAGGTAGTCACAACTCCCAGATATCATAATTGTAAGGTTCATGGCCGAATTTTCTTTTTCAATTTACTTATATAGAGTGTCCATGCTGCTACATTTCTAGAACTTGCATTGTTTCTTTACTGTTGATTGGTTTTTGTCATATACACATTGAGGAAAAAGTGCTTGGTCCTGTGAGCCTTTTTGAAGCTACCCTGATTATATTGAATTATCCTTTTCTTAGCCAAGTCGAGCCGGTAGGATAGAACTTTTTGTTCGGTGACAAACTGCATTACAAACTTAGAAACCTTTAGGATTTATCCCAAATTATCTTTCTGAGTTAGGCATTGTAGAATGTTGCTAGAAATTAAGTTTGGGGTTGCTTTTGGAATTTGCAACCAAATAAGTTTGGGGTGGGGGAACTAGAGAACATAGAACTTCATCATGAAAAATACATACACTAAAAAATGGTGTATCAAAAAAAAAATATAGAATGAAAAAGGGACAAAAACGTTGAATATCCAAGTAACTTTAAACTCAAAAGTCCCAATGGTTAAAAATGTTCTCTAGCCCCGTCTTGACAAAAATTGTGTTCATAGGTGAAAGATGAATGAAAATTATGCTTTAACTTTCGTAGGAGTGCCTAACTCACATTTTGTGTAGCCTACTTATCCAGATATTATCCCACCTTCACCTAAGCCCCGTTATAACCCTGAAAGACCTCAAAGTGTGTATTGATATTGACTTTAATTGACGTTTAGAAACTTTTCAAGCGTATGGTAATATGTAGTTTTGCGTGTGATTGAGTATGAACCCTATTCATTTTGTTGCGTGGAGTTGTGTATTGGTGGATCCATTCAAGTCAAACTAGCTCACTTTTAGCTAGTAGGGAGATGAACTTTTTGGTTACCATCACTTGATCAGGTACTTGTTATTTTACTGTCGATTGTCAATGTTGCATGTAAATTCCTTAAGGACAAGGAATGGTTTAAGTTTGGGGTAGTGATGACATGTTGTCATTACGTAATTTTTATGTAAATATTATCACATTATGGAGTTCACAAGGCAACTTAAGCAGCAAGAAAAGCAAGAAAACTGAAGAAAAAAGACAAGACACAAAACGTGTCACGTTTGCTGAAAAACGTGACATGATTTCACAAGGCAGAACGCATGTTTTTGGTATTAAGGAGAACGTGTCACGTTGGCCAAAACGTGACACGATTTGTGAAACCCTAATTTAGTTTCTTGTTACACAAGGGAAAACGTGTCACGATTTACTAAAAACGTGGCACGATTTGGGCGAATTTCTGAGCCTATTTAAGTTGAAGACTATTCAGAAAACAGGGTTACGATCTTGGAGAGATAAAGTGCGATTTTCATACTTAGAAGGCTGAAGAAGGGGTGATTTCATCATCTCTGATCCAGTTTATGTATGTTTTAATTCTTTCATTGATTATGCTATTTGTAGCCGCAATTATGAGTAGCTAAATCTCTTAGAGATTAGGTTTGAGATGAATCTATGTAACCCTAATTGATACATGTTGCCGTGATGAAACTTTATTATTCGTGAATGACAATTTAGTTTTTATTCAATTCAATTTCTTTTAATTCTTTTTATATATTGATCACATATAAACTTCGTGAGTATGAATGACCACTGACCCTGGCTTTCGACTTAGACCCATTGAATTGTTCTAATAAACATGGTTAGTATAGGAATGGATAATCGTTTATTAGTGATATTAGGTTAACGTTCTTAAAACCTTCAAAGATTATTAGACCACCTAAGGGATTAGGGGCTGTAGTTTGAGAAGAGGGTCCTAACTCAAGGGATTGATTAGGGCTAATTTGTTAACTATCGTAAAAACTAGAAAACCATTCATGACAATAGAGTACGGTATACCAATTAGGGGAACGTAGAGGATTCGACAAACCTAATCTCATCTCTCTCCATATTTTCTTAATCAAATCTTATTTTCTATTATTTGTTTCTATAGATTCAAAACAAACAAACCGCCTAGTGGCAAAACAAATATAAACTTTTACACATCCTATTGCTTAACGAAGTTGAATTATTAAAGTTAAAAACAGTCCTTGTGGGATCGATATTTTACTACTTCGATAGGTTTTGGTACACTTGCCAAATTTCTATCAAGCGTCTGAAGAGAAATGCTCCTGAAGTCAAAGTGCTCTTGAAGACAAAGTGCTCCTGAAGTGATGATGTCATCAGAAGAAAGTTCATCAGAAGCATCTCATCAGAAGCTGAAGATCACCAGAAGCCGTAGTTCATCAGGAGATGCAAGACTTAAAGCTTCAAAGGCTGTTCAATGGATTTAATCTCGTATAAGCATTGCAGAAGACTGGAAAAGTGAAGCTACGACTATTTTGAATGGATTTGAAGGCATTGGATGCTTGTTCTTTGAAGAGCGTTGACAAAGTACAATTGTACGAATTGTACAACCACTATCTCCACTACTCAGTTTGTGTCTCTGCTACAAGACAAGGATAACAGCTGTGCCTACAACAATGTTCCTACATATGTGGAATGGATTTGAAATTGATCCTTCATAGGACAATAACCATATCAGGCAAAAGATCATTGGTGATTGATCAAGGCTTCAAACGACTCTTATTTTGATGTGCTGGCAATTCACAACGTCTCTTTCACACCTCTATATAAAGAAGTGAAGACTTAGAGACTGAAAAGACTCAACAACATTTTGAAAGCGCCAAAACTCTGTCAAAATTTGTCTACATTAAAAGTTCATTTAGAATTTCTTATCAAAGTTCATATCTTATAAATTTTAGAGTCTTAAGAGTCTGTATCTGATTTGTATTGTGAACACCACTGATTTTATATCAAATGTTCAACTTCAAACATTTTTCTTTGTAATTCTGTTTGATTAGAAGTCTCTTGCAATTGTGCTTGAGCATAGAAGTCTCTTGATTGTGTTCAGGAGCATAGGAAATCTCTTGCAGTTGTGCTTGAGTAATTTAAAGTCTCTTGCTTGTTTTAACTGTGGAAAGATTTGCTTGCCTTTAGCAAAATTTGAACATGCACTTTGTGTCTGATTAAATTTGCTTGCTCTTGAACTAGAGGTTAGGTTCTGAAGTCTGTTCAGAAGCTATGGTCCATCAGAACCTCTTAACTCAGATTCTGAGGAAAATGTGCTTCTGTGGATGACGTCAGCATCTCAACTTCAGTAGCTGAATTCTTTACTCATGAACTAGTATTAGTGGAAACGTTGGAAGTTACTTTTCAGTAACACCTGTCCCACTAACTTAGCAGTTACTCTGAAAAGCTTATGACGTGGCTTATTTGTATTGGTGTATGACTTAAGATGGTAATGATGATGTTAAGCTTTGAATGTACTATCTCGCGCCCCCTACGTCATTAATGTTGTGTTTGTTTGTCCCCTTCTGAATTGCAAACGTTTTTACTCAAAACACTTAGATAAATCACACACTACTCACTTCACAACCTACACTTTCTCTTCTCAACTGTTTCTCTGCGAAGTAAAACGCATTCTTCCTCATTCAAATCCCTAGAACCCTAAATATTCACCCTCATCAATGGCAACTTTAAGTTCAGTCCTAGAAATGTCATCAAGCATGCAAGAAGCTCCTGCTTTTGAAATCAAAGGGAGGACTATGAAGTTAGAAGAATGGGTCTTAAAGATTCAAACTGAGAATCCGGTGGATTTTATCTCATTAGCACACCATGGATGTGACATCAGAAGTTATTACGAAGCACAAGGTCTAATGGAGTACTTCAAAATGTTGAATGGTCCAACATACCAGACGCTTGTCAGGCACTTATGGGTTAGAGCGCATGTGTTTGACAAAGATGCTGCTAAGTTAGAAGAAACAGAAAAGATTATTATTGATCCTTCCCTGAAAGGAAAATCTCGAGCAGAAATGGGTTTGGAACTATTTACATGCACTGAAATCAGATCAAGCATCATGGGCATTCCTGTCTTCATCTCTGAAAATGCTATTGCCTTTGTTATCACAAGAGCTTCGGAAGGAAGTTACAAAGGTGGTATAAGAAATAGCAAGACAAGCCCCTGGAATGAAATAGTTCATCAGTCCATGTTCAACAGCACAGAGAAGGGTGTTTACTCTGACTTGAGCATAGAGAAGAAGATGCTTCTGAAGATTGAGAATGAAAACCTACTACCAAAAGGTGGTGGTAGTGATCAACCTTCTTTGGAGCACAAGATATTCCTTCATTACGTCGTTACTAAGGAAAGATAAAATGTGCCCAGATACATCTTCAGGCACATGATTAATGAACTTAGGGAAAGCCAGGACAACAACAGATGTTGGGTTCCCTATGGAAGGCTTATATCAGAGATTCTTCATCAAGGAGGAATTCTATAAGCAATAAAGGACATCAACTTCTTCACTGATGAACAACTTGGTACAAAAACAGGCAAAGTTATCAATGGAAAGACACTCAGGAATATGGGCGTGATTGCAACTGATCCTTATACACAGCTCAGCACAGACTTGAAGGAGTCTGATGTAGTGTCCATTATGATGGAAGACTTTCCTCCTATATGCAAGCAAGATCCTTTTGAAGTTCAGATGAACTTCATCAAAGATCATTTTGCAACAACTGGTATATAAATATAAGGTTGGAAGATGTTCCTGAAACCATGTATCGTGGAGCCTTGCCAATAGCAAAGAGCAGAAAGACAAAGAGGAAAACACTCACAAAGGATGAGTATCTTGGTGATGCTCCTAAACAACCTGCAAAGAAAGCTAAGAGAGCTAAGAAGGATAAGAAAATTGCAATTCAGGATAATATAGTTGGTGCTGCTACACCAACTATCCAAGAAGAGGTTGAAGATCTTGAAGCTGATAAGATCTTACCCAAGAGAACCAGAAGTGGTAAAGCTGCTGCAACTTCACAATCTGCTCCTGATCAACCTTCAATTCCAAAGAGGAAGAGAAAGACAGTTGTGAGGAAACTGAAGGAGTCAAGATATGTTGAAGATGAAGATCAGATTGCAGAAGCTACTGACTTGGTTACAAGAGAAATGAAGAAGAAGAAGAAGAAGGTTGCAGTAGAATCTACACTTCAGAAGGATGTTGAAGTTGCTGCTAGTCTTCAAAAGGCCCTGGAGATTGGAAAAGAGATTGAAGTTCCTGCATCCAGCATAGTAGGGGAAGATGTTAGTGCATATGCTCAGGAAGTTATCAAGGCTGCTGAAGTTGTGCAAGAACTTGTGGCAACTGAAGCTGAAAGTCTTGTGATGGTAACTGCTGAAGGAGTCCTGGAGGGAAATACTGGCTGTTCAAAAACTGGCATCTCAGAAGCTTCAAGAGTTAATCCTGATTCTCCACACTCTGTTGATGTTATTAATATAGAATCTAGTTCTACCTCTCTCTCTCTCTCTCAACCACATTATCATCCTCCTTAACCTCATCTGGCTATGATGATATTCCTTTAGGCCAAATTTATACATCTATTAACAAAAGCCTTTCACCATACACCAAACTCCACAAAAAGCCTGATGATGATACATCTGAGCCCATAAATTCAAATATTGATGAAAGAATTATAGGTATGGCTCAGATGAAAGCTGATTTTTGCAATATTCTACCTGCTAACCATCCTCTTAAACCACCAATGATTGAACCTATTAACTTTGTGCCTGCTGATGAAGAGGTCATAGGTGAACAAGTAGGTCTTGAGTCTGCAAACCTCATTCTATCATCATCTCATCCAACTTCAACTACCCAAACTTCATAACCTTCAGTTCTGGAGAATCTGATTAACCACTACTCTGGTGAGTTACCAGGTGTTGAGTCCAACCTAGAAAGAGCCTCTGAGGTAGCTGCTGGTGAAGTTACTTTAGAAAGCTCCCAACAACAAGCACCAAACACACAAGTGGCCTCAACTACCTTACTAGATATCTCTGTTCCTGAACAAGTTGCTTCTGAACACTCTGTTCATGAACAAATTGTTCCTAAACAGACTCTTTCAGTTCATATTGAGTCTCCTAGAATTCCTAAAAAAGTCAATGAACCTGTTTTTACGATCATATCAGAAGATTCTGATTTTGGGGATGAGCAAGTTAACTCAACTTCCACTGTGGTCATAAATTCTATTCAAATTTATGAGACCAATATTCCAACCAATACCTCCACAAAGACCAACCATCATCCTCAAATTTAGCTATTCAACCCTGTGCTCCTGCCAAAACAAATGTACCCTCACCACTAACCATATTTCTAGATTCTATACTACTAGCAGATGTGTGTGAGAACATATTTCAGGAGCTGAACAACCTGATTCAAGCAAGAAATAATCTGGTTCACAAGGACAGCTATGAGAAGCAATGTAAGAGATTGAAAGAGAGAGTAGACTATGTCTTGAGTGCACTTCAGAAATCATGTCTTGATGCTCAAGATGTTACTCAACTCAAGTTTCAAGATTAGCTAAAAGGGGTTGGGTGCAAACACCTTTATGCTTAAGAGAAAGGAGTGCTACTGATTTCATTCCAACAGGTGTACATCCAAGAGAGCTGAATTTTAACTGGTTGTCAAAGATAAATGTCAGTCTAGTCTCTACATAACTAGCCTTGCTGCAAAAGAATGTTGAATTGGAAAAGGAAAACAAGCAGCTCAGAAAAGAAGTTCTTGAACAGAAGCTACTAATGCTTGAGTACAAGTCATCAATAGAAGCAAAGTTGGAAGAAGCCAGAGTTAGAGAGAAAAATTTGCTTAAAAGCAATGAAGCATTCAAGCAAGAAATGAAGCAACAAGCAGAAGAAACATAAAGGATGATGAAACAAATGATGGAGATGTTCCAAAAACAAGCCCAACCTTAGTTGCACAACCCTAGCTTATTTTATTTCTGTTATTTGTATCTTTACATGTTTCTGCTTATGTTTTTGTGCTTCTGAATTACTGCTTCTGACCAATATTTATATGCTTCTGAACAATGTTTATGCTTCTGAACTACTTTTATGTTATGATATATGACTTGCGTTTACAGAATTTCTCACTACGTTTTTCTCATCTCTTTTTTTTTTGTCTTTATTTTATACTTTTTATTGATGACAAAAGGGGGAGTAGATATATAGTATTTATAGGCTCTGAGCTCCATTAATTTAATTTTTTAATCAAGTTAAATTAATAGGACTTTCTTCTTATCTCTTAATCTATTAATGTGAGATTATTCTGAGTGTTACTGCGCTTTTAAATGATGAATTTAATTAACAAGAATAGAACTCGAGGGGAGCTTACAAACCTCACCTTAAAAGTACTATTGGACTCAGTGTAACACCCCTTTTTCCCAGCATAAAAATTTCTTTAAAAAGATAATCATATATCAGAGTAAACACATAAACAGGGCATCACATTCTCAAACATCTTAAGTAATGAATAAATATTTCATTTAACTCTTCATAAAGGTAGTTATAAAATGTTACTCATTTATTGCATCGGAAAGTCATAAAAGTCATCTCAAAAGTCTTTGGCACGCAGGCCTCATCAACGTCTTAGAAAATAAACATAATCATATAAAATAACATAATACGCAAGGAACAGAGAAAGTATAAGTAAGGTTTCCCCATCCCGTTACGTATCAGAGCACCTAGACACAACCGTAGAATGCCTCACACGACTGCACCTAATCTTGGTTACCTGCACTTGCCCACAAGGCGGCAATTCCAGCAGAAGGGGTGAGATTCACAAATAATTATATTAAACATGTAATTCAATAATCACAATCAACAATCAAACATAGCTCAACATATCACAAACAAGACATTTAGCATTTAAAGCATCATCATGTAAAAACATGTCACTTAGCATCATATCATCATCATAAATCATCATCATGGGCATCTTAGACGACTCAACTCGACAACATCACTTGACTATGCAACCCTAACATCTTATATGCATGTGGTACCAATCCAGGGCATAAGCCCTCGTCGCTGTGAGCATAAATATACTCCAGGGCATAAGCCCTCGTCGCTGGTGAGTAAGAACTCCAGGGCATAAGCCCTCATCATAGAATGAGTATGCATGAGACTCAACACATTTTAACTTTAACAAGTTAACATCATAAACGTCGTGGAACATCTTAATCATCATAGACTGACACATGCAGCAACTATACATAAGTAGACAGCAACATGGCAGCAAGTACATCACAAAGTATAACATCAATATTGCAAAACATTGCATGTAAATCAAGTACTCATAACTTATTCAATTCATATATCACATATAAGCTTCATAAATCATCATAAATAATCTCTATCATCAAGCATCATCATTACAGATTACATTAAACCTTATTAGAAGCCTCTTAAGCTACCCCAAGGTCATCTCTCAAGGTCATATGCGACAACAGATCGCAAACAGATCAGATTGGGGATTCTGACATAACTCGCTATGGCGAGTGGGATTGCTCGCCTCGCGGGTAACTACAAGTCTTGCTCGCTATGGCAAGTTGGGTTGCTCGCCTCGCGAGTAAGTAAGGGCTCTGCTCGCTGTGGCGAGTTGGGTTGCTCGCCTCGCGAGCGATCTAGGTCTACTCGCCGCGGCGAGTTGCATAGCTCGCCTAGGCGAGCGATGAACAGCTGCTACGGGTTCTGCGAAAATCTCACTCAAAAGGTCCCAAATTCATCACCCTAAACATCAAAACTCTCAGAAACAGCATTACTATGATTAACCTACGTTCTGTACTCAATCTCTAGCTCTGTTACACAGCTTCATGGCTTAATTCACGATTTTTTTTCTCAATTTTAACCTAATTCCAATTCTCTCAAAATAGCCCTAGGTTTGTTAATCCTGATTAGATGAATTACAGAATAACATAATTAAATTGCTAGGCTCACCCTTACCTGAATTATGCAGAAATCGCAGCCCTCTAGGTCACTTCTCTCTTCACGTGCTTTTTTTTTCTCCCTTTTTCCAAAACTCTGACAACGCGTACTGACTTCTCCCTTAACCTAATTTCCCTTTATATACTCCCAACAAATCTTATCTTATTTACTCTCTCTCCCACATAACTCTCTAAAATCCAAAACTAACCCACAACTAAATATTTTATTTTATTTTCAAATCTTATTTTATTAAACAATAAAATAAGTCACCACGTCTCATAAAATCATATAAAATCTTAATTCAACATCGCATAATATATTAATAAATATATCTAGACTCCTCAAATAATTAAATAATCAAAAATGGGCGTTACACTCAGGGGGAGCTTACAAACCTCATACCCTTATAGTCAACTTGTTAATTAGATTAACAACAATTGAACATTTTAAATACTAATGTTTGTCATCATCAAAAAGGGGGAGATTGTTGGAACAAAATGTGTTTAACACTACCTCTTAAGAGTTTTGATGATAACAAGGTATTAAAAATTGTTAATTGGATATGCTAATATTTGTTCAAGTGTACAGGACCATAGACAAAAATTTAAGATCATTATTAGGTTCTGGAAGAACAAAAGAGAGCAAAGGAATAAACAAAAATGAAGCTTAAAGCATCTGAAGAGAATTGCTCCTGAAGTGATGACGTCTTCAGAAGCAAGTTCATCATAAGCATCTCATCAGAAGTTGACCTTCATCAGAAGCTAAAGATCACCAGAAGCTGTAGTTCATCAGGAGATGCAAGACTTAAAGCTTTAAAGGTTAATCAATGGATTTAATCTCGTCTAAGCATTGCAGAAGACTGGAAAAGTGAAGCAACGACTATTTTGAAAGGATTTGAAGGCATTGGATGCTTGTTCTTTGAAGAGCCTTGACAAAGTACAATTGTACGAAGTGTACAACCATTATCTCCACTACTCAGTTTGTGTCTCTGCTACAAGACAAGGATAACAGCTCTGCCTGCAACAATGTTCATATATACATGGAATGGATTTGAAATTGATCTTTCATAGGACAATAACCATATCAGGCAAAAGATCATTGGTGATTGATCAAGGCTTCAAACGACTCTTATTTTGATGTGCTGGCAATTCACAACGCCTCTTTCACACCTCTTGCAGTTGTGCTTGAGCATAGAAGTCTCTTGATTGTGTTCAGGAGCATAGGAAATCTCTTGCAGTTTTGCTTGAGTAATTTGAAGTCTCTTGCTTGTTTTAGCAGTGAGCATTTGTAATCAGATATTACATTATTAGTGAACTTTCCTTGGAAGTGCAAGGGGGACAGGACTACTTCTGGTTTATGGAAGGAACCTGTATAATTGTTGTGTCTTTCTTCTCTCTCTCTCTCTCTCTCTCTCTCTCTCTCTCTCTATTTTTATCCGCTGCATTTAGAATCTGAACATCACTTCAAAAGTTGTATTCTAACTGCTTCTGATCAGTGACTTCAGTAGGAGAAAGAGAAGAAAAAGCCAACACAAATCAACCCCCCCCCCCCTTCTCGTGTTTTTCTCACCTTCGGATAGAAAAACCAAGAAATCACAAAAACAGACAAGGTAAAACCACTCTAATAACATATCCATTACCACCAAATGTAAACTGCATAGGACATGCCAGCACTACCAAAAACAACAACTCCACTCCACCTGCTATCCCTTGACAGCACCCACAGATAGACAAACAAACATTACCTAGTAAGACAAAGCGTAGGGTTCCAACATCATTTATAAAAAAGACAAGACGGGGTATGAGTCCTATCTAACATCCTCTCCAAGACATCACTTTAATCTCTAACTTGATAAATTTAACTACATGTTGATAAGTAGTTTTCAAGCCTAAGATGATGCTCAATTTGGTGATAGACACTATAAGCTCCGCAATCAAATTATAGTACAAGCAAAATGAGTCATTCTCAAGTATTTCATCAAACACATAAAACACAACTTTGAAACAAACTAAACATACTCCAAAAATCAAACAAAATATAAGAGTAAAACCATAAAAACACTAACAATAACAAAGAAGGAGGAACAATGATAAACCATATTAATATTAATAAGTAATAAATCTTTAATGAGTCCTTCAAACAAAAAAAAATTCTTTAATGAGAATCAAAGTATGGTGCCTCTTTATTCTAAGAGGCTAAACCTAATTCTTTCTCTTAGATTGTGCAACCCCTAAATTCAAAAGGGCCAATTACAAAATAAACTCAGTTTTGTCGTCAAATATGGTACGATTTGTAGATAGTTTGCTCAATCTGAAATCCAAAAATCAATATACAATAAAATCAAACAATGAAGGTCATCACCAAATGAGAATTAAGGCTTAAACAAAATCCAATTTTGGTTCTTGTTCTGTAATTGACCCTGGATTGGTCAAATTTAATGAATTGTACTTGAACAAATTTACATCCTCTATATCCCAACAAAGACATGGGGTTAATTAAGCGGTCGAAAATCATGAAAGACAAGACATAAGAGAACAACTTTTTTTTAGGCAAACATGCTTATAGCATTTCATTAATAATGAGAGTTTCAATACAAGTGGGTATATCAAAATAAACGGCGGGACTAGCTAAAGACATGGTCTCTCTTGCAAGAGCATGAGCAACCATGTTGGCTTGTCTCCTAACAAACTTCACCCTAGAGTTAGAAAAGAAATTACTAAACAAAGAACGACAGGAATAAATAATGCAACCAAATTCAGACACGTCGTTCCTGGTAGAAAGGAAGGCATTAGCTGTCAACTTGGAGTCAGTTTCAAAATCCACATTGTCCATCTGCATATCACTCAACCATTGCAAAGCGGTGTGGAGCCCTAAAGCTTCACCCACATCCACCTGAACATTACAAGGGTATGTCACAATCATAGCTAGAACAAATGTACCTTCTGCGTCGCGTACACAAATGTCTATTCCTGTGCGGTTGACTTGCGAAGAGAAAGTCGCGTCGATATTACACTTATATCTTCCAGTCACAGGAGACTGCCACTTGATACGATGTTGTTGAGATGTAGAAGCCGCTACTTGATGGTGATGCGAATTAGATATGAGGACATCCGGAGCATTCGCCATTTTCCAATCCTCAACCATGTTGATAGCTCTTTCGACAACCTTGGCACTTGTTTCTGTTTCATCATTCCACACTCGGAGATTACGGTGTTTCCATATACTCAAAATTACAAATACCAAACGTTGTGTTAATTTAGCAGACAAGTTTGCTAACAAATAAAATATAGCTTCCGTGGCTGAATCTGTAGTAGAAATGGCCCCAGAGACCTGTTTGATTCCAAACCTGTAAAGAAAAAGGACAAGCAAAGAAAACATGCAAAAGATCTTCATAAGTGGAGTCACAACTGGCACAATTAGTGGGACAAGTCACACCTTTATCCAACAATCGGACACAAGTCGGTAGACAGCCATGACACATACACCAAATTAAATTCTTTACTTTCGGTGGCCACTTTTAGATTCCAAATACCAGCCCAATACCCCGGGCGCTAGTTATAAGAGGAATCAATAAGTTCGAAAACACATAACTTGTAGGCGCTACGCACAGAGTAACGTTCATGCCTTTCTGCTTTCCAAATGATTTTATCCTCATCAACCTGCGAAATAAGTGGCGTATGGAGGATTTTGTTTGCTATATCATCAATAAAAACTTGTCGGACAACCTGTTCATTCCAGCTTTTATCATATAAATTCATCAAGCTAATAATAGTAAAATTATGAACGAAGTGAGAACCTGGAATATCACTATCGATAAACTCTCCATTTGACAACCATGGTTCATTAAGTATAGGAATATTCGCGCCTGACGCTATACTCCATCTAGCACCACCACGCACCACAAATCTTGCACGCATAATACTACGTCAAACATAGCTGGGGTTATGCCCAACAGTGGTCGTGAGATAGGATCTAGACGGGAAATAGCGAGCATAGCTAAATTAAAAGCAGAGAGGTCCTTAAAACCCATACCTTCGTGAATCTTTAGTGCTAAAAGTTTCTCCCAATTCATCTAGTGAATTCCCCTTTGCGTTGTTTTACCATGACCGCACCAAAAGGAATTCATCCTCTTTTCGATGGACTCAAGTAAGGTGGTGGGAAGCTGAAAAATACTCATCATATAAGAAGTAATAGCCTGCAAAACAGATTTTATCATTACCTCATGGCCTGCTTTGGAAAGACACTTACCACTCCAAGAGTTGATTTTCTGCCAAACACGGTCCTTGATATACGCAAATATAGCTTTTCGATCTCGACCTATCATAGACGGTAAACCCAAATATTTACCTGTACCCAACACTACATGTACGCCCAAGATGTCTGTAATACAAGTTTTGAGGTCATCAGGAAAATTACGGCTGCAGTATATTTCAGACTTAGGTAAACTGATTCTTGACTAGAATCTAACTCATAAGTGGATAGAAATTTATTCATAGCATAAGCTTGATCCTCGTTCGCCTTAAAAAAAGAAAACAGTCGTCAGCAAACAATAGATGTGAAACCGCAGGTGCTTGGCGACAAACCTTTGTACCCGTGAGAATATCACGTGTCTCGGCATCTCTGATAAGTGAAGATAAACCTTCTGCACAAATGATAAACAACTATGGAGAGAGAGAGAGAGAGAGAGAGAGAGAGAGAGAGAGAGAGAGAGAGGATCCCCTTGGCGGAGACCCCGCCCTAGAATAATAGGGCCAACCTATGTACCATTTACAAGCACAGAATAATCAACAGATTCTACACACATACTCATCCAGTGCATCCAACGGTTATGGAAACCCATTTCATCAAGTGTAAAACTTCAATTGTGACCATAGCATTGTCCAAAATAGAGCGTCCCGGGATAAAGGCGGATTGATTGGCAGAAATACAATGAGGCAACACAATCTTCAACCTGTTCGCTAACACTTTTGATATGATTTTGTATAGCACATTACAAAGTGCTATAGGTCGCCAATCCTTCATGCTAACCTGCGTAGATCCTTTTGGAATAAGAGCAATGTTAGTAATATTCAAATCAGGGGGAAATTGTCCCGTGTTTAACCAATCACAACATTCTTTAAAAATATCATCGCTACATATATTCCAAAAGTGCTTATAGAAACCCGGGTTGTAACCATCAGGTCCTGATGCAAGGAGAAAATAAGATCCTTGAACTCGGCCTTAGTGAAGGGTGCCGTGAGCATGGCATTATCATTTTCAGAAATAGATGTATTAATGATATCAATAACAGAAGAGAAATCACTGTGTTGTTGTTGAAAAATATTAACAAAGTATTGCCTTAATACATCTTGCATATCCTACTCATTAGTTATTTTATTACCAGCATCATCATCAAGAGAGGTTATACGATTTACCTTCCTACGGGCCGTAGCCGAAGCGTGAAGAAACTTGGTATTTCGGTCACCATCCTTATACCAATGAGTTTTAGTGCGTTGACGCCAGTAGTCATCATCTTGGGACAGCAGCCGTTGCATTCTTTTTCTAAGCTCGAACATGAAAACTTGGTCCTCACCAGAAGAACCTAACTGAGTTTCCTGCAATTGTTTTCGACAATCCTCGATATCAATTTTTAGCTTATGGCAATGTGATTTCTTCCAGGCAGACATGTCTTTCGCACAAGCGGAAAGCTTCAGAATAATATTATGAGTAGAGTGTTCCTACCAAGAGTTAGTAACAAGATCCTTAAAATCTGTTCGATATGCCACGCATTTTCGTAGCGAAAAATGCGTTTAGAAGCATAAGGCCAAGGAGTAGGAGCAACGTTCACATATATGGGATAATGATCAGAAGCTGGTGCTACTAAAGTTTCAACTATAGCATTCAGAAAAATATTAAACCACAAGTTGTTAGCAAGTGCACAGTTTAACCTTTCTTTGACGGCACGTGGAGTGCCTAGAATTTTGAACCAAGTAAACGGATAACCTTCAATGAGAACATCAGACAAACCTGAATCCATAACAGCTTGACGGAAACTGTTTATAAGCCACGTAGGTCTAGTGGTGCGCCCCCTTTTCTCACTCGCATCAAGGATATCGTTAAAATCACCAAAGATACACCAAGGACCTATAAATTGATTAGAAAGTTGTCGAAGAAAATTCCAAGCGGCTGTTCTACGACCTCCGTTAGGATAGCCATAATAACCGGTAAGTCTCCAATTACCAAGAACAACATCATTAATCTCAACAGTAATGTGATTGCTTGAAAAATCAATAAGTTGGCATTGCAAAGAATTACGCAAAAATAAAGCAAGACCCCCGCCTCCACCGGTGCGGTCTACAGGAAAACAACAATCGTAACCAAGCAAAAAATGAAAATCTTCAATTTTATTTCGGTGAGCTAGAGTCTCACTTAGGAATAAAAGATCCAGATTGAAGTGTCGGACTAGGTACTTAAGGTCGGGAATTGTACTCAAGCTACCTACACCCCGACAATTCAACGCAACTAGACTCATTTACCTAGGCAGACCTGATCATCAGGACCTGCCATTTCATCTTTTGCATCAAACAGTAGATTAGAAATTACATTCATTTCAACATCCCGCCCATGACTAACATTTGTTCCTATTACAAAATTTCCCTCACCGCCATCAGCAGCAAACGCTGATATTGCACCATTCTGAAAGGCCAGCATTCTTTTTCTTTTCTTCATCTCTGAACCTGATTCCTCTTGAGTGTCAGTACCAGTATCATTTGCAATAGGAGCAGCAGGGAGACCGAGCACCAAAGGGCGACTAGGAAGTAGGTTGGAAGCCAAATTTCCTATAGAAGAAGAAGGTAGAAACAACACTGGACAAGAGGAACTAATACATGCGTCGTGTTTTGTTTTAGCAGCATGTTGAGCAGCAAGGACATCATGCTTTATAACGGTGATTTGAGACTGAACATCATCCATACGGTCATGAAAACTAGGAGTCGGCATAGTACCTGCAGCATTGCCACCAACAACGTTGGTTTGGCGTGGCACCGTCGCGAGAATAGGGTCCTGCAGCCACCGGTTTGTTGCAACAGTACCGAACCTTTGAGTATCTTGCTTCAAGTAAGCACTCCAGTTACGGACACCATCATCTGCATCTAGTTCAAACAGCTCCGGACAGACCTTGTCAGTGTGCCCAAGTAAGCCACACCTATGACAAAAAACCCCGAGTTTTTCATATTTAAAGTTAACCGTGACAAACGAACCATTACTAGCACGGACACGCCATTCTTTTTTCAAAGGTACAGTGACATCAATGGTAACTTTGATCCGCATATAGGAACTATGGATTGAGTTTCGACCATCATAGGCTTTTAGGGTACCTAAGAAACTTCCTATTCCTTGACCTACTTTCGGTTGAATGAAGCCAAAAGGCAGACCATGGACTTGCACCCAGAAATCGATGTAGTTCAAGGGAACAAAGTTTGGGACGACACTAGGGGAAATTCGATCCATGACAATTTGAAAGTTGTCATAAAGCCACGGACCCTCATCTAGGATGCGAGCCGCGTCAACTTTGTGATGAAACTAGAACAAATAGCGATCAGACACCAACTTAGTGATTGTAACCCTTTTGCCTGGCTTCCAAGCACGAGACATACGCTCACTGAAATAGGCAAACTGGATTTCACGATCAGCAAGGACATGACCAATCAAACAGTGTTCGAGGACAGCAGCGGTTTCAGGTTCAGACTCTAGGTTTAGGGTTAAACCCTCCTCGAACAAGGTCAAGCCATCAAGGTTAAGGTTAGTAAGATCCATGGAGGCGACTTGCAGACAGGAAACAGGAAGGGAAACGGAGAACAAAGCTAGCAGATCTAAGACTGAAATAGCAACACCCGCACAGGCAGACACAAAAAGCAAGGGTTTATGAGGAATGATGAACAACTATGTTTGTGGTGATATATAAATGCCAGAATAGAAGCATCTAGATTCTAGATCAGATGCAGATCAACTTCTCACAAGAAGAATCCGGCCCAAGGTGCGGCGGCAGCCCAAAAGAGGGAGGCGCTAGAAACCCTAAGTTGCGGAAACCCTAGGAGAACTCACATAAGTTATAAGAGAACAACTACTATGCATGTATTTCGCAAGAGCATGAATAAGCATCGTATAAAATGCATGGACATGCAAAACATGCATAGCTTCGTGTGATTTAGAATATGGTGATGCAGTATGTCATGATTGCAGTAGTCCTAAGGTCGGGGTATTTTAAAAAGTAAAGATTTAAAAAAAAAAAGTTTTGAAAAGCAAACACTAATCTAAATATGTTTTAAAAAGTTCTCATTGTATAGATATATATTGGCTGAAATGATAAAAAAATAAGATTCCTTCCAATTATACGGTAATTAATTAATAATTATGGAAGTGGAATAGTAGAATGTAGTATGAAAGAGTATAAACCAAACAAAATAGTAGTATCGTATCAATAAATGTTGAGTTTATCGTAAATGACTAGGTTTTAACAATATGGTGGTGAACCAACTTTTGAATCATAGTTAAAAGAAATTGATGGTAAGCAAAAGAATTAATAAGAAAACAAATAATTATTTTTTTACAAAAGTGTGACAAATAATTGGGACATTCATTTTTGTCCTTTATATTTGACAAAAAGTGGCCACGACCAATTTTGTCCCTAACCCAACTGGGATGGGGTCAGGCATCTGCATTACGTTTTCTAAGTCGTTGCTACATTTTGTGGGTCTTTAAGCTATCCATGCCACTTAAAAGGGGAAAGGTCACATGACACCACCAATGCATTAGTGCTACAACCCCTCCTAAAATGACAAAAATATATTTCAAAGAAGGGTTAATAGTGTTTTTGCCACTTGTAATATAGTGTACTTTTGTGTTTAGTCCCTGTAAAAAAAAAAAATTAGATTCCACCCTTGAAAAATGAAGATTCTTCAGGATTGGCCCTCGACCCCATAGAGTCAGCAGAATCTCCTACGTGGCAGTGACGTGTCATTTTTTTTATTTTTTTTCCATGCCATGTGTGTAAATAACAGCCACGTCATTTTTTACTTAAAAAAAACTAAAAATTTAAAATTACAAAAAAATTGTTTTTTTACTAAAAAAAAAAAACTTTTTTTTAAAAAACGAAAAAACTTTTTCTAATTGTTTTTAATTAATTTTTAAAAAACTAAAATTATTTTAAAAATCAGAAGAAAAAAATTGATAAATCGAAAAAATATCATACTTTTTTTTCAAAAATTTAAAAAAATTGAAATTTTAAATTTTTCAAAAAAAAAAATTCTAAATTTTTTATAAATCGAAAAACATTCAGATTTTTTAAATTTAATTTTCAAAATAAAAAAAAAAACAAATTTTTTTTTTCAAAATTAAATAATTAGAATAAAAAATTCAAATTTTTATTTTTTGATTTCACAAAAGAATTCGTAAAAAATGAGGAATGATTTTTTTGAATTCTTTTCTAAATTCTAACTTAATATATTTCCCATCAATGAGAAGAAATTTTTTGAATTCTAACCCATATGGTACTATCATTTCCATTCCTTTTTTTTTTGTTAAGCAAGGAGAGAGGACAGGCATCAGGAGGCATCATCGACATCCCAACTAGGTTGGCACCCCGAGATACCTCCATCTTGTGCCGCCAAACTCGAAAATTTATTAAAAAAGGGGGAAAAGATATTTACAAAAAGTGGGGGGACTATACCAAAACCCACAAAAAAAACAGCAAAATACAGGAAAAGAAACAGAAAAAACAACAAAACAGCCCAAAAATAGATTAAGGGAATCTATAATCCGATAACCCACATCTGTCCCTAAAAACAAAAATCAATCTTCACCTCATCTGGAAGAGTGTCAAGCCAACCAACTATGGAATGACCCAAAGCAGCCAACTTGTCTGCGCAACAATATCATTTCCATTCTTGAACTCAATGTATTTCCAAATTTTCAAAAAAATTATCCAAAAAATTTGAATTAAATTAAAATTATAAAATTCGAAAAAAAACAATATTATAATATTTTTTTTCAAAATTTCAAAATTTTTTATTCTAATTATTTAATTTCGAAAAAAAATATTTGTTTTTTTATTTTGAAAATTAAATTAAAAAAATCTGAATGTTTTTCTATTAATTTTTTAAATTTTTTGAAAAAAAAGTATGATTTTTTTTTATTTATCAAATTTTCGAAAAAAATTTAGAATTTTATTTCAAAAAAATTTAAAATTTCAATTTTTTAAAATTTTTGAAAAAGAAGTATGATTTTTTTTCGATTTATTTAGAATTTTTTTCTAATTTTTAAAATAATTTTAGCTTTTTAAAAATTAATTAAAAACACTATTAACCCTTCAAAGAATTATCAATAATGATGATGTGTGTTTGGACGTAGGAAATTCAAAATTTAGGATTTTAGTAAATTTTAATGCTTTAATAGAACTGTCTTCTGTTACATTTAACTAATAATTTAGGTTCAAGAACGACAAACATATAGGAATGGTTTACTTGAATCCCTTATAGCCGAATGAAGGATAGTCGAACAAAAACTAATCGAATATGAGATAGGTAAATTTTTCTCAAGTACACTAAGTTTCACATAAGTAGTGAAAGTGTACCAGTCAAAGACATGCCGATGGAACTTTGACAATTTGATGGTTTGCTTGTGTTGCATGTTTATGGCGTTATTATCCGAACAACTATGTTTACAAAGGCATGTTTTGAACCAAATAAGCACGTGTGAATAAGAAGAACAAAAATGTTATTAAATTCGGAAGAAATAGGTGAAACGTGGGGCATCACATACACCGAACAACATCAAGAAATTATGTATTATCCACAAAAATAGTCGAACGAGACTAGTTTTTATAGTAGTTCAACAACACCTTCGTTTATTAAAAATTGTCTTTGGATAAAGCAGTTAAAATGTGCTTTCCTAAACTTTTTGTCAGGATTTTGTGTTTTTTCATTTGTATAGATTTAAAAAAAAAACAATGAAGTCAAAAGTATAAATATCAAAAAGGAAAATGTGGTTAAAAGTAAGAAAGCTAAGTATTTTGAATGAAATTTGATTTCTTTTTAAATTTAAAGGGCCAATTTGTAAAATTAAAAAATAAACAGGGGTTGGTCTGTAAAATTCTAAAATAATTAGAGATTAATGTGAAAAATTTAAAACATATAGGTATTAATTTGTGTAAATTGAAAAGGCTACAACAATCGATTAGATTCTCACATTTATAGAACTGGGTATTCAACCTGTGCGTTGTACGAGTTTGATTATAATGTTTATTTTTTAAAGTTATTGAAAATAATAAATTTGGTAAATCTTTATTGAATTATATTTTAATTAAAAATAAAATATCTATTAAAAAAATTTAAACTTATTATTCTCTCGTCCAATGAATATAGAGTATAGAATAGATAAAAATTACTTTTGACATAAACGGTGTGTCATTCACCTCTATTAGAAATCAATAAAAATTTCTTTTAATATATTTTCCTGGTTTAGTTTATATCTCCTATTTTTGTTTACATTTATTTTAATACATTTGTGGATTTTAGATATTATCAAATTTATATTCTAACTTGAGTCAATGAAATTATTTTATTTAAAGAAAATAGAAGGAAATAACTCAATTTTAATAAATAAATAAATTAAATGACTCATTTTCATATGTACGATTCAAACACTTCATGACAACATAGTTTTTAGATAAAAATAATAATTATTATTCATCTTCTCCTCCTCCCTTTTACAAATAATTTAGTTACTAAAATTTAATTTTAATAATTATAGTTTCATTATTTGATTTCAGCATATACGAAGGATGCATATTATATTTAGCATTTTGGTGCTAAAATACAAAACAAATTTTTTATTAAAATAAAAATGTTGAATTTAAAAAACAAATTTTCGTCTTGATCGTGCAATCTGTAATGATAACTGGCTCAATTTTTGGCGTAGTTCTACTGGTGCTGCTTTAGCGCGACATCAGTCGGATCACCACCCTTTGCTTATGTCCATGGATTCGTGTAATGTTCGCCATTTAGGGAGTTTCAAATTTTTTAAAACTTGGACTGCTCACGAAGATTGTCGGCAAATTGTTGTGGATAATTGGTCGAAGAATACTAGAGGGCATGGAATGGCTCGGTTGCAACTTAAACTCAAACATATGAAACAAGTTTTTCGGCATTGGAATCATACTGTTTTTGGTGACGTTGATAGGAAAGTCCGCATGGCAGTGGAGGAGGTAAATCGCATTCAACAAATTATAGATACTGATGGATTTTCAGACTCACTCTATGCTCAGGAGCTGGAGGCGCAACTAATTCTTACCAAGGCTTTAAATTATCAAGATGAGCTGTGGAGGGAAAAAGCAAGGGACAAAAATTTTATTCATGGGGATAAAAATACCGCCTACTTTCATCGATTGTCCAAGATCCGTGCTTCAAAAAATACAATTTCTTTTCTTCAGGATGGTGATGTGGTTCTAACCGATCTTGCTCTCATTGAGGTCCACGTTCAAAATTATTTTCAAGCCATCTTTAGTGTTGATAATTACTGCATTACTAATGACTTGGTTGCCGATACTATTCCTTCATTGGTTTCTTGTGAGGATAATAATATGCTGTTGCGGCTTCCACAGTGGGAGGAGATTAAAAATGCGGTGTTCTCTCTTAATGGTGACGGTGCCCCCGGACCCGACGGGTTTGGGGGTCATTTCTATCAGACTTATTGGGATATTGTTGGTGTTGATGTCATTCAATCTGTGCAGGATTTTTTTCTTTCTGGTCAGCTAGCTCCGAATGTTAACTCCAATCTTATTGTGTTGATTTCGAAGGTGTCCGGGACGCGTGTTATGGGGGACTATCGCCCTATAGCACTAGCTAACTTTCAGTTTAAAATTGTCACCAAAATTATTGCAGATAGGTTGGCTGCCATTACTACGCGGATCATCTCGGTTGAACAACGTGGCTTTATTCGTGATCGTAATATATCGGAATGCGTCATTCTGGCATCTGAGGTTATTAATTTACTTGAGAAGCGTCAATATGGTGGGAATGTAGCTTTAAAGGTGGACATTGCTAAGGCTTTTGATACTTTAGACTGGAACTTCCTGATTCTAGTTCTTCAGCGGTTTGGTTTTGACAGACAATTTGTGCATTGGATCTTGGTGATTTTGCAATCTGCTCGTTTATCAGTGTTGGTTAATGGAAAAGCTGTTGGTTTTTTTTCTTGCTCGCGTGGGGTTCGCCAAGGAGACCCATTGTCCCCTCTTCTCTTTTGCCTGGCTAAAGAGGTTCTTAGTCGAGCTCTCTCCATTGCTTCAACTACCGGACAGCTCACTCCAATGTCTTATTGTCGTGGGGTCTCTCTTCCCACTCATATTTTATACGCTGATGATGTGTTGATTTTCTGTATAGGTACCAAGCGTAATATCCGCATGCTTTGAAATATTTTTAATAATTATTCAGCGGTTTCGGGCCAAATCATTAATGCTGCAAAGAGCCGATTCTTCACCGGAGCTATGACTGGTTTGCGTACTCAAATGATTGCTTCCCTCTTGGGGTTTACTGTAGGAACGCTGCCTTTTAACTACTTGGGATGTCCAATATTCCGCGGAAAGCCTAGGGTGTCTCATTTTCAATTTATTACAGACAAAATAAATCATAGCTTGCAGCTTGGAAAGGTACTAGTCTCTCTATCATGGGTCGTGTGCAACTTGTTAAGTCTATAATTCATGGTATGCTAGTCTACTCCTTTCATGTCTATTTGTGGCCGCGGAGGCTGCTCCGTTCTCTGGATATTTGGATTAAGAATTTTATTTGGAGTGGTGATGTTCTCACTCGGAAGGTTTGCACCGTCTCTTGGAGAACTATTTGTCGCCCGTGGTCAGAAGGTGGTCTTGACTTAAAGTCGACACGGTTGATTAATGATGCATTAATATGTTGAAACTGGCTTGGAATCTTTTATCCTCAAATTCTCAATGGGCAACTCTTTGCAAGAGGCGGTTTATTTCTCATGGGCAGCCTCTTCGTCATTTTTTCATGTCCTCGGTCTGGCATGGCATTAAATACCATATTACTACCATTCTCCAAAACTCCATTTGGATTGTGGGTACGGGAGATCAAATTAATCTTTGGACAGACAATTGGATTGGAGAACCGTTGGTAAACTTATTGCATATTGATACATTCTTCCATTCTAGTTTCTCTGGCAAAGTATTGGAGGTCATTGTTAATGGTCATTGGAACCTTTCAGCGTCCCTACTGGTTCCCGCAATCACATCCAGGCTCTCTATTGTTACTTTACCGCAAGTTCATCTTCCTGACACTCTTGTTTGGACTCATTCTGCAGACGGACACCTCAATTCAAAACAGGCTGTATCTTTTCTCTGTCCAGTTGCTCCTATGTTACCTTGGGCAGAGCGCATATGGAAGAGTTGTATCCCTCCATCTCATTCCTTTACTTTTTGGCGGCTGATGCATGGTAAGATGCCCACGGATGAAAATCTCCGGTCTAGGGGCTGTGTTATTGTTTCTGTCTGTTGTTTTTGTTTTAATGCTGTTGAAACCTCAGATCACTTGTTCCTTCATTGTAATTTTGCGGTGGACCTGTGGACGTGGCTTGGGGGAAAGCTCAATCGTCTGCTGGACTGTGCCTCGATTGTCTCCCTTCTTAATTGTATTCCCACTCATTGTTCTTCTCAAGTTGTTGATATGTATTTGGCAGCAGTGATCCATACATTGCATTCAATTTGGCTTGCTAGAAATGCTTTCCGTTTTCAATCTAAGCTGCAGTCGCTACACTCTACAAAAGTGCATATTCACTCTTTGATTGCTTTGTCCGAAAATGCTTCGACAGGTAAATGTTTGCCCTCTGACTCGGGTTTTCTTGATGAGTTCTCGGTTTCCATCCATCATCGCAAATTCAAGGACATTATTTTGGTGCTTTGGAAATCTCCATCATCTCCTTGGTTAAAGGTTAATACAGATGGCTCAGTTCTTGGGGGCCTCGCGGCTTGTGGGGGCCTTTTTAGGGACTCTCTGGGCACATTCCTCGTTTCTTACTCTTGTAACATAGGTCTTGCCTCAGTCTTTCATGCTGAAATTCTTGCTTATATCCTAGCTATTGAACACGCGGCTCAGCATGGGTGGAGAAATCTTTGGTTGGAAAGCGATTCATCTAGTGCATTGTTGGTTTTTTCGAACTCTTCTTTAGTTCCGTGGTTACTTAGAAACAGATGGCATAATGCTCGGAGTCTACATGTTCAGGTTATAACTTGCCATATTTTCCGTGAGGGTAACAGTTGTGCAGACAAGCTGGCGAACATGGGTCAGGGAATTCTGGGATCTATTTAGTTCGACACGCTCCCGGCTGAGATACACTCTGATTTCTATCGTGACAGAATTGGTCTTCCCAATTATAGATTTCCTTAGCTTTTTCTTTTCATTGCTTTTTGCTTTGTCTGTTTTTTGTTTAGAGGGTTTTGGTCTAGTCCCCCCTCTCTATTTGTACAGATTTTCCCCTTTTTTATTGGAATTTAGAGTTTGCCAGGCAGAGGATGGAGGCTTCCCGGGGTGCCAACCTAGTTGGGATGTCGGTGTTGTCTCTTGATGTCTATCTCTCTCCCTGCTTAGAAAAAAAAAATATCTCAATCAAAAATATTTTTATACGAAAAAATGGTAGACACTTGTAATCTTCACCTTTATAATCTAAAATATTGTTTTTATGTAAGATACAATCTTCCATACTCAATTGAAACTATTTGAATAAAAATGAATTGAACTTTTACTTCATGTCCTATATTATTGATATTTACATAAAGACTCTAAGTTTAAACTACTTAAATATATTGTAGTTTTTGTTTTTTAATATATTATACTTAATTCATAAATAGAAGACTCATATATCCTCTTCTCCTTCCTTCAATTTTTTTTTATTCTCTTCTCCAAATTTGCATGAAATTATTATCATATCCAAATCAAGTAACAAAAAGAAATAAGAAAAATTAGAAAAGTAGACTAATATACATTATATCAATAAAAATAAAAGTAGGGCTACAATACTTGGTCAATCTAAGAGTTATAAATGAAAATAGAAACTTACTAAACAATTGTAAGTTTGTAACTAATTAACCAATTTATTCATTAAAAATTTTCATTAATACAATGAGTGATGAAATTATCGTAGCTAGGGAATATGAAAAATAGTATTTCAAAGGTTGGTGTGACAAAGTCTTTATAAAAATATAATAAGACATTAGTAATTAATAAAAATGTAACTAATGAGTTTATTAATATAATTATTTTAATTTGTAACTTACCATTAACCTTTATTCAACTGTTATTAATATTTTAAGAAATATAATTATTTTTCGGCTAAATATATTATTTGAGTGATCATTTTACTTTGTTCATTTGTAACATTTCTCTACAAAAATTATTTTGTCATTATGTATTTTATTTTACATAATATTAAAATATCTAAGTTGCAAAGTTCATGAGAAAATATTATAATTTAATGAACTCTAACATTTGTGTTCTATATTTTTCAAAAGTATATAAACTCGATAAATAGATAAAATATAAGTGTGCAAATAAATACAGATTTTTTTGATAAAAATTAAAGAAAATAAATATAGATGATAATAATTATCACTATGTTCATATAAACTAAATTCAAAAATTAAAATAATTCATTCAAATTTATATTTATAAATTGTTGAATTTTATCCAAGCTAGTTGGTTGATCTAAAAGGAACTTGAGTCTCTATCATATCATAGAAACCAAAGAATAGCCAAGAGATGAAGAGTAAAAAACAGAAGAAAAATCATAATACCAAATTGAAGAGCTACCATCCAATAGTTTCTTAGAGAGAGTGATGATGAACAACCATTTTTCATAAACTTCTTCTTGAGCAACAACGATACAACCAAATTAAAATAAAAGTATCATTTATCTTCTTTTCTTAATGAGTAAATTACACTCCCCTCACTTCAAAGATACATGAATTACACACTCCTCCCCTATTATGTTAAAATATACATTTTCCTCTCTTGAAAAGAAAAATTTATACTCCCCTCCCCTATAAGATTCTTGAATTACAATTTCCTCCTTTAATAATTAATTATGCACTACATTTTAATCTATTTTAAATTAAATAAATATTTTTATGATATATACTAATTTTGAACCACCATTTAAGAAAAATAAAATATATTTTTTATAATTTAAATGTCAATGATAATTAAATTTAAATATTTTGCTATTAATTTTATATTTTAGAGTATAAAATCAACTTTTAATAACCATATTTTATTGTCTTCAGTAATTTTCACATATTTTAATTTTATTTTGGGTTGTTTTATATTTTATATTAGGGTTTAAAACTATATGTTAATGAAATTGTCAATAAAAAATAGCGAAAAATATGTATTCAAATTTGATTATATTAAAATAGACGTGAAATGTTTTTTTTTCCAACATATGTTAGATTATTTTTTTTTTGATAGATTATTAGAAATAAAAAAAAATTATGGAGGGATTAAAGTGTAGATTTTAATATAAGAGGGGAGGGTAATGTAATTCAAGCTTCTCTTAGGGGAGGGGAGTGAAATATTTTCTAATATATTTTGAATAAGAGGGGAGGGGAGTGTATACTTTAACATAAGAGGGGAGGAGATTGTAATTTAAACATCTTTGAGGGGAGGAGAGGGTAATTTACTCTTTCTTAATTCACATAAAAAAAATTCACATACACATTAAGGAATAAAATAAAATATGAAAGAAAGTTGGAAAATAGACCGACAAACATCATATAAATAAACAAAAAGTAGAGCTTAAATATTTGACTAATCTAAGAGTAACTTGACTCCCTAACATGTCATAGAAACTAATTGATAATCAAGAGATGGAGAGTAGAAATGAGTAGAAAAATAGTGATTCAAAATTGAAGATGTTCTATCAATTATTGCTTGAAAGTGGCAATGAACAAAACCCAAAATTTGGCGAAAAAATCACAAATTTATATACACAATCTTTTTCAATGTAGGACAAATAGTCTCATTAGTAGAAACTAAAAATATTGAGATCATATTAGTGGTTGTATATATAATGAGTGAGTGAATGTTTGTAGTTAAGAAATATGAGTTATGGAATAAAAAAAATAGTAGTACAAAGGTTAATAATAATAATATAATAAAAATGAATGTATTGGAGTTTATGATTCATAAACACATGGAGAATGTGTGAAGCTCTTTTAAATGTGCCACATCATCACAATTCTAACTCATGGATAGCTCAAGTTTCCTTTACAAAGATATATAGATAGATAGATAGATAGATAGATAGATAGATAGATAGAGATAGATAGATAGATAGATAGATAGATATAGATAGATAGATATATAGATAGATAGATAGATAGTGAAGAAATTTAAAGTTGTTACTGTTTTTAGGATGTTTGAAATTATTAAAAAAAAAAAAAAGGATGTTTGAAATTCCTTAAATTTAATTTTAAAAAATTATATCATAAAATTATTTCATTATAAAAATTCTCCAAACGGACATGTTTTATCATCTATCTTTGAGAAAGATACTTAAAAGTCATCAATAGAATTATCTCAACATACTTGACAAAAAAAAAAATAATATCTCAACATATAAAAGAGTTATTGGAACGGAGAAATGTCACAATTGAACACACCCTTGAGAGAGAAAATTAATGTGCTCATTTTATGGCTAAACTTAAAGCCACGTTTGATGATGATCTTTTTCTTAATCATTCTTCGCCGAAAGGTCTCTTAAATCAACTAAAGACGAACACGGCTTAAACGTATTACACCAAAAAGAGAAAATAAAAACACCAAAAATCCCCTAAAGAAAAAACATCAGCACCCTCAAAATGTTGAAACCCCTAACAACAACTCCTCAAAGTACCAACATCGTCAACAGTGATCAATTAGGCACCCGATAGTGATTTTGCTTCAAACGTTCAGTTTCGACCACCACTTGTAACACCCCAATTTCCCGACTTAAAAATTTCATTAACATAAAGACATATATCAGAGTAACATCACAAAGGAGTGTCACATTTCACAACAACAAAATATTTAAACTAAATAATCATCAGTTTAATCCTTCGCATAAATAAACAATGTAGCAGCGGAATCATAATTAAATATCCTTCAAAAAGGTCTTGGCAATAGGCCTCATAAACGTCTCATAAATTCATCAAAATACTAGAAATCATTAAATAGTTCAAACATGATACATAAAGGAATAGACTCTAATAAAGACCCCATCCCGTTACGTATCAGAGCAGCCCTACATCACACAAGACTCCTCACATCTGCGCATCTAAGACTTGGTACCTGCACTTGCCCACGAGGCGGCAATTCCAGCAGAAGGGGTGAGATTCACAACAATAATATTAATATATAAATCAAACGTCAAGATTAACAATCATAAATCCAACTCATAACATATACATTGCAGCACATCATAACATCATCATAAGCATCATCATAAACAATATCACATCAAACATCAACGTCTCAATCATCATCTCATATATGTCACAATTGACTCGACTAAATGCAACACCTAACGTCTCAACATCATGCATGTGGTACCAAATGATTATAGCATTAATATGCTTCACCGTCGCTTTGAGAAAATGCTCCACCGTCGCTTTGAGCATAAAGCTCCACCGTCTCATAAATATGCAAATGCATGGACTCGTCGTTTAACAACTTAATACACCGTCTCAAACATCATTACATTTTCAAGACTGACGCATGCAGTTATAATAATTACATGGCAGAACATCATCTTGTTATTCATACATATTGCAACACTTAGCATCATTCACATGTCATCATACTCATACATCACTTATATTCAACATTATATCATTTATCAACAGCTCAAGTAAATCATCAGCAATCATCTTTACAGAATACATTAAAGGGTATAAAACCTCACTAACACTACCCAAAGGGCTCCTCTCAAAGTCCCATGCGAAACAGATCGCAAAACAACAAACAGTTCAGGGAGGCACTAACTCGCCACGGCGAGTACTCACATCAGCTCACTCGCCAAAGGCGAGTTGGGGGTGAGCTGGAGGCGAGAAATCCTGGGTGCTCTCAGCCTTTTTGACATTTTTTACCAAAAATATTCATTTTAAGTTCCCTAAATCCAATTTGGCTAAACCAACTTCACAGGTCATCTCTATAAATATTAAGGCACTCAAAACCATCTCAAGTTTGGCAAAAGTCCTAAATTTTAAGGGACAAGCTCGCCACGGCGAGCTATACTGCTCGCCTCGCGAGCGACTAAGGGGTACTCGCCACGGCGAGTGATCACTCGCCACAGGCGAGCGATCTCAGAACCCACACGGGTTCAGACCAAAACTCACCAAAACCTGCCAATTCTCTCCAATCAAACCTCTAATTCGTCTACAATGTCGTCCTAGGGAATAATCTAGGTTCTGTATCCAGTTCTACAGCCTTATAACTCAATTCATCGTCAATTCATCACAATTTCATCATAAACCCTAATTCTCAAACCCATCCAAATCCTCACCAAACTCTATGCCAATCAAGAACAGATGATTTACAATTAAAATTACTGAAGTTAGGCTCACCCTTACCTGGAAAATTGTGCAGAAATGCAGCCTAGCTTCTTCTCCCCTCTTGAACCGTTTTCTCTTCTTTTCCCAATTGTCTGTAACGCGTTTCTATTTCTCTTAACCTACTTCTCTTATATACTCCCTCTCAACTTAATTAATTCTATCTCAACCCTCACAACTCTTCTTATTTATAAATATAACCCCATCTCTTAAAATAATATATTTTTCCAACAAATCTCTATATTTACCAAATAAATATTCATATAAACATCACTTATATTATTTTATTAAACAATAAAATAATAACACGTCACACGTCACAAATACGTCACAAATACGTCACAAAATCATCAAAATCCATATAATATATAAACATATACCATATCATCTAATAAAATAATTAAATAATTAGAGAGGGCGTTACACCACTCAAGTACCGGTCTATCGGTGGAGACATCACGGCAGCCTAAAAAGACCTGAGTCACAAACTTGCTCCCGACCTCGAATCAAAAGTGATCGGCCCACAAGAATCCCGACACTAATCAAAAAGGCACCCCTCAACTCACGAACCACTAGAGAAGTCACCTTAACCTGTCCAAAAACTCGACCCACCAATAACCCAATGCTAAAATCCAAAGACAGAGAAAAGGCAGAATAGTAGTGCAAAGCGAACCAGCTCAAACACAGACAATCAAAACAAGCCACGAAATCAACTTCCATCACCACCACCTGAATAGACCCGCGCACACCCCAACCCTCAGCTAGACAACCACCAACCACCACGATCCTTACAACAACGAATGATCCAGGAGTTGCGAAGAAGGAGGATTAATCGTGAAGGACCTGCACCCGCCGACAACTGAGCAGACAGAAAGGCTTAAGGTGCAACAAACGACTACTCCGTCAACACGAAGCATCTGTTCACCCAGCTCCTTCGAGCAACAACAGCCAAGCAACCAAAACCTAATCCAAGAGCAGGAGGCCTCCAACAACAAGGCTCTGAAGGAACAAAACAACAACACAGAAAAAACACAGCCCCGACAACACACATAAACCGACCCTGAGAAAAAAGTCAACCATCAAAAGGCTGAGGGAAATCTAGATAGTCTCGACCATAGACCCTTGACAGAACACAACACCTAACACACAAACACAACAAAACAAAAACAGACATAACAGAAAGACAGCTGGACAGTGAACCACCAAAAGGCCGAGGGAGATCTAAACAGCCACGACCTTAAACTCGAGACAAAACACAACACCTAAAACATAAACACAACAAAACAAACACAAACAAACTAGACCAAAGACGATCCAACAGACACGAACAAGATCAGCAACCGTCAGAGACACCGCCTACCTGTAACGCCCTACTTTTAATATTTAATATTTTATTAATTTATTGTATTTTTAGTGTATTATAATTTGATTTATAATATATATTTTGATGAAATATGCTAATATGTGTTATTTGGTGTAAAAATATATTTGTTATAGAAATAGGTTTGTTATGTAGAGATATATTTGTTATAGAAATATGTTTGTTATGTAGAGATATATTTGTTATAGAAATATATTTGTTATTTGGTTTGAAAATATATTTTTTATTTTATGTAGAAATATATATGTTATTTTGTGTGGATATATATATATGTTATCTAGTATAGAAATATATTTGTTATTTGGTGTATTATTATTATTATTATTAAGATATTAGGGAAGAGAGTAGGTTTTGGTGATAAGAGTAAATAAGATAGAGGAGAAGAGATATATAAATAGGAGAAGTTAGGTTAGAATAGTTTGAAGGTAAAAACAGTTTTTTGTGAGAAAAGTAGCAGAAGAGAGAAAGCAATTCCCGTTTTTCTGAAATCTGCCTCAGTAAAACAGCGATTTCTCACTCGTTAACCGTTGGATCGTGACGAATTTTGGACACAAGGTTCGCAACACCTGGGTCTATCTTTTCACCGTTCGGATCGTCGAAAAAAGGTCGTAGTTAAGAGAAAACTGTCGCGCACTGAAGAAGTATATTTGGGTGTTTTCACCACTTTTGTTCTCTTTCGTAAGCTTTGTTCATTTGAATTAAGGTACGGGTGAGACTAACTCATTAAAATTAAGTATATGATTTCTGAAATTGCAATTAGCATGATTAGGTGTAGTTTTGAGAGTTTTTTAAGAATTAGGGTTATGAGAGAATTTAATGATTATATTTGCCGATGAAGTTGTTTAAATTGGATTCATGTGCTGTTTTGTTTGGCTTTGATTATGATTTGAGTTTTGATATGATTATGTGATGATGTGAAATTGATGTGTTATTTAACGATGTGAAAATAATGTGTTATTTGAAGATGTGTTATTTAAAAGATGTGTTATATAAAGATGTGATATTTGAAGATTGTTGCATTTGAGTCGTGTCGTTGCATTGAGTCGTGTTGTTGCATAGCATAGTCAGCGATGGGGGCTTAATGCCTGACAGGTCCTTTTACGACCTTAGCGATGGGGGCTTAATGCCTGACAGGTCCTATTTGACCTTTAACGAAGGGGGCTTGATGCCTGACAGGTCAAATGACTTTAACGAAGGGGGCTTGATGCCTGACAAGTCCAATTATGACTTTAACGAAGGGAGCTTGATGCTCTGTTGGTGTAACACCCCGTTTTCCCAACATAAAAATTTCTTTAAAAAGAATAGCATGCATCAGAGTAAACACGTAAACAGGGCATCACATATCTTAAAACATCTCATGTTAATGAATAAATAAACATTAACCCTTCGTAAAATATTCATAAAACATTACTCAATATTGCAGCGGAAATATCATAATGAAAAAGCATCTCAAAATCTTTGGCACGCAGGCCTCATCAACATCTTATTAGCAAAATCCTCAAAATAAACATAAGCATGTAAAATAACATAATACGTAAGGAACAGAGAAAATAAAGAAGATCCCCTATCCCGTTACGTATCAGAGCACCTAGACTCGACTGCAGAAATCCTCACACGTCTGCACCTAATCTTGGTTACCTGCACTTGCCCACGAGGCGGCAATTCCAGCAGAAGGGGTGAGATTCACAAATAATTATATTAATCATGTAATTAAATAATCACAGTTCAACAACCAACATAGTTCAACTTATCACAGATAAACATCTAGCATTTAGAACATCAACATAAACAACACATCATTTAGCATCATCATAATCAACATCATAAACATCTTAGTAAACATCTTAGACGACTCGACTCGACATCATCACTTGACTATGCAACTCTACATCTTATATGCATGTGGTACCAATCCAGGGCATGAGCCCTCGTCGCTATGAGCATAAATATACTCCAACGCATAAGCCTTCGTCGCTGGTGAGCAAAGCTCCAGGGCATAAGCCCTCGTCGCTGGTGAGTAAAAAACTCCAGGGCATAAGCCCCCATCTTAGAATGAGTATGCATGAGACTCAACACTTTTAACTTAAACAAGTTAACATCTTAAACGTCGCAAAACATCTTAATCATCAAGGACTGACACATGCAGCAACTGTACATACATAGACAACAACATGGCAGCAAGTACTTCATAAAGTATAACATTAATATGGCAAACATCGCATGTAATTCAAGCATTCATCACTTATTCAATTCATATATCACACATAGCTTCATAAAATCATCAAAACAGTCTCAATCATCAAGTATCATCATCACAGATCATAATAAACATCAGTAAAAGTCCCAGAAACTACCCAAAGGTCATCTCTTGAGGTTCTATGCGAAACAGTTCGCAAACAGTACACGGTTTGGGTTCTGACACAACTCGCTATGGCGAGTGGGAATGCTCGCCTCGCGAGTAATTAAGTCCTGCTCGCTATGGCGAGTTGGAATGCTCGCCTCGCGAGCTCTAGGGTAATGCTCGCTATGGAGAGCTGGGTTGCTCGCCTCGCGAGTAAACTAGGTCTACTCGCCGCGGCGAGTGCAAAGCTCGCCTCAGGCGAGTGATGAACAGATGCTTACGGGTTCTGTGAAAAACACACTAAAAGTTCCCAATTTTCACCATCTAAATCGTCTAAACTCTCAGTAATATCATCAGTATGAATAATCTAGGTTCTATACCCAATCTAAACATCTATTCTACAGCTTTATGGTTTAATTCATGATTTTTCTTCACTTTTAACCTAATTTCAATTCTCTCAAAACAGCCCTATGATTGTTTAATCTTGATTAGATGAATTACAGAATAATATAATCAAATGCTAGGCTCACCCTTACCTGATCAAAGCAGAAATCGCAGCCCTCAATGCTTTTCTCCCTTCACGTGCTTGTTTTCTCTCTTTTCCAAAATTCAGTAACGCGTACTGACTTCTTAACCTAATTTCCCTTTATATACTCCCAGCAAATCTTATCTTATTTACTCTTTCTCCCACATAACTCTCTAAAATCCAAAACTAACCCACAACTAAATATTTTATTTTATTTTCAAATCTTATTTTATTTAACAATAAAATAAGTCACCACGTCACATAAAATCATATTAAATCTTTACTTAACATCGCATAATATATTAATAAATATATAACAACTTCTCAAATAAATCAAATAACTAAATAATCAAAATGGGCGTTACAACTCTCCCCAACTTAAAAGATTTTCGTCCTCGAAAATTACCTCAAGCAAACAACTCAGGGTACGACTCTAGCATCTTACTCTCCAACTCCCACGTCAAGCTTTCGCCGGTCGCTCCCGACCAAACGACTCTAACGAGAGGTATCTCCTTGCCCCTCAGCGTCTTCGTCTTTCTGTCATCAATTCTCACCGGTAAGGTCTCAACCGTAAGGTTGTCCCTAACTTGCACATCATCACTCTGGATCACATGAGACGGATCCGGAACATACTTCCTCAGTTGCGACACATGGAACACGTCGTGCAAATTCGACAGATGTGGTGGCAATCCTATACGATAGGCCACCGCCCCAATCCTCTCTGAAATCTGATACGGACCAATAAACTTCGGGGTTAACTTCTTTGACTTCAACGCACGACCAACACCGGTCATAGGAGTCACCCTCAGGAACACATGATCTCCCTCTTGGAACTCGAGGTCCTTCCTTCGCTTGTCATGATAACTCTTTTGTCGACTCTGCGACGCTTTCATCTTCTCTTGGACCATTCTCACTTTCTCAGTAGTCTGTTGAACAATCTCCGGTCCTAACATCACATTCTCGCCTGACTCAAACCAACACAACGGAGTTCTGCATCTCCGACCATACAAAGCCTCAAAGGGTGCCATCCCAATACTCGAATGGTAACTGTTGTTGTACGTGAACTCTATCAACGGAAGATGACTATCCCAAGCTCCTCCTTGCTCAAGTACACACACCCTCAACAAATCTTCCAACGACTGAATCGTCCTTTCCGACTGACCATCTGTCTGCGGATGATAAGCCGAACTCAACCTCAATTGAGAACCTAAAGCCTCTTGCAAACTCTTCCAAAACCTAGAAGTAAACCTCGGGTCTCTATCTGATACGATGCTCGAAGGAACACCATGCAACTTCACAATCTCCTTGACATAGATCTCTGCCAACTGAGCAACAGGAAAAGTAATATTAATCGGTAGAAAATGAGCCGACTTCGTCAATCTATCAACAATCACCCAAATAGCGTCATTCCCTTTAGGAGTATTCGGCAAGCTCGTCACAAAATCCATGGATATACTATCCCATTTCCACTCTGGCACATCTAAAGGCACCATCATACCAGCAGGTTTCTGATGCTCAACCTTCGATTTCTGACAGACCAAACAAGAATAAACAAACTGCGCCACGTCACGTTTCAAACCAGACCACCAAAACATCTTCTTTAAATCATGATACATCTTCGTAGCTCCCTGATGAATACTCAAGCTACTTCTATGACTCTCTTCAAGGATCATCTTCTTCATTTCCCCATTATCGGGTATGCAAATTCGACCTCGGAATCTTAACACTCCTTGATCATCCACTTTAAAGTCACTATCCTCCGTCTGATTACTAGCGACCAACAAGTCCACAAACTTAACATCTTCTTTCTGCGCCTCTTTGATACTTTTCAAGAACTCATTATCAATCTTCAGCATTCCCAGCTTTACACTCTGAGGCGTTCTTTCACAAACTAAGCTCAAATCTCTAAACTGTTCCAACAACTCGAATTCCTTCACCATCATGGCAGACATATGCAAAGTCTTCCTACTCAAAGCATCTGCAACCACATTAGCTTTGCCCGGATGATAGTTCAAACCAAAGTCATAATCTTTCAACAATTCAAGCCACCTTCGCTGCCTCATATTCAATTCCTTCTGGTCAAACAAGTACTTCAAACTCTTGTGATCACTAAACACCTCAAACCTCGAACCATACAAGTAATGTCTCCATATCTTCAATACAAGGACCACAGCCGCCAACTCTAAGTCATGCGTCGGATAATTCTTCTCATGAATCCTCAATTGCCTTGAAGCATACGCTACTACCTTACCATCTTGCATAAGAACACCACCTAAACCCAACTTGGACGCATCACAATATACCACAAAAGGTTCGTCAGGCTTCGGCAAAATCAAGACTGGAGCCGTCGTCAAGCGCTTCTTCAACTCATTAAAACTGTTCTCACAATGAACATCCCACACAAAAGATTTACCTTTACATGTCAATTGCGTTAACGGAAGAGCCAACTTAGAAAATCCTTCTATAAATCTTCGATAATAACCAGCTAGACCCAAGAAGCTTCTAATCTCAATAACCGACTTAGGAGTCTCCCATTGCGACACCGCTTCAACTTTAGACGGATCAACCGCAATGCCATTGCCAGAAATAACATGACCAAGAAAACTTACTTCTTTCAACCAGAACTCACACTTAGACAACTTGGCAAAAAGCTTATTCTCTTTCAACACTTGCAAGACGATCTTCAAATGCTCAGCATGTTCTTCTTCGGTCTTAGAATAAACCAGAATATCATCAATGAACACCACAACAAAACGATCCAAATAAGCATGGAAGATTCTATTCATATACTCCATAAATACGCCAGGTGCGTTAGTAACACCGAAAGGCATCACCGTATACTCATAATGTCCATAACGCGTCCTAAATGCCGTCTTCTGCATATCCTCATCTTTCACTTTAATCTGATGGTAACCCGATCTCAAATCTATCTTGCTGAATACACAAGCACCCACCAACTGATCCATCAAGTCGTCAATTCTCGGAAGTGGATACCTATTCTTTATCGTTACTTTATTCAACTGACGATAGTCGATGCACAACCTCATACTTCCATCTTTCTTCTTGACTAACAACACTGGAGCTCCCCATGGCGAAACACTAGGCCTCACGAACTTCTTATCAAGTAGATCCTCTAACTGTTTCTTCAGCTCTGCCAACTCAGAAGCTGACATACGATAAGGCACCATAGACACAGGCTTCGTTCCAGGAACAAGATCAATCGAAAATTCAACTTCTCTTTCTGGAGGTACATCTAGAATCTCATCTGGGAAAACTTCAGGAAAGTCGCATACCACTTGTAGCTTATCAATCACCGCCTGATTCTCAATAGATAAAGATGCCATCAAAGAAAACATCATAATTCCGTCGCGTTCCAACTGCTTCAACTATTTAGTAGATAGGAACTCTGCGCCACTCTCTTCCTCGGGAGAAGAAAAATGCACCGTCTTGCTAAAACAATTAATCAGAACATGATTGTACTCTAACCAATTCATCCCCAAAATTACATCCATCCCATCCAACGGCAGACACACTAAATCAATCTCAAAATCACGACCAAACATAGACACAGGACATCTTAAACACACAAGGGAAGTAGTCACCGAACCCTTAGCTGGAGTTTCGACAACCATCTCCCCATTCATATCAGATACAACAAGATTCAACTTAGCAGCACAATCAAGAGCAACAAAACAATGTGTGGCACCAGTATCAATAATAGCAACTAAAGGTATATTATCAAAATAACAAGTACCTCTGATCAAGAGATCCTCGCTCTCCGTCTGCGTACCAGTCAAAGCAAAAACTCTCCCAGTAGTCTGAGCCTTCTTAGGCTTCGTGCATTGCGAACCAATGTGACCCTCATCGCCGCAGTTAAAACATACAACATCACCATGTTTGCAATCAGCGGTAGTGTGACCCTTCTTGCCACAACGAAAACATCTCTTCACCTCTCCAGGACAAGCATTACTCTTATGGCCCTTCACGCCACAAGTATAGCAAACTACCTCAGCAGGAGCATCTTTCCTCACGGGTCTCCTCTCATCATTAACTCGTTGTTTGCCCTTATCTGCAGGGGCACTGTAGGGCTTAGGACGACTTTGCTGCCCCTTTCCTTTCCTCTCATTAACCACCTTGTAATGAGCCTTCGTGTCTTCCTCGTAAATCCTGCAGCTGCTCACTAACTCAGAAAAATTTCTAATCTTCTGATACCCTATAGCCCTCTTGATATCAGCTCACAATCCGTTCTCAAACTTAATACACTTAGAAAATTCGGCGGTCTCAGCAGAGTAATGTGGATAAAACTTGGCCAGCTCCACAAATTTTGCAGCATACTCTGTCACAGACATGTTCCCTTGCTTAAGCTCCAAAAATTCTATCTCTTTCTTGCCCCGCACATCCTCAGGAAAATATCTGTTGAGGAACTCTCTCTTAAACACTGCCCAGGTCACCTCAGCACCGTCCTGCTCCAAGGTAGGTAGAAGACTAATCCACCAATCGTCCGCCTCCTCAGCTAGCATGTGCGTACCGAAACGCACCTTCTGCACCTCCGTGCACTGCATCACCCTGAACACTCTCTCTATCTCCTTGAGCCACGTCTGGGCTCCATCCGGATCATATCTCCCCTTGAAGGTAGGAGGATGGTTTCTCAAGAAGGTCTCCAGCATACGGACCTCCGCACCAGCACCAGCATTTGCATTTGGCTGCTGTCCCACGGCTTGAGCAACAGCTTCCAAGGCAGCAGCAATCGCAGCGTCATTTCTTCCAGCCATCTTAATCCTTAACAAAACAAACATAAGTTAGAATAATACAATAATACTATTCTAACTCTAAGACAACGTCACTCGACTCTCTACTTGGCCGGACGGACCGACCTGCTCTCATACCAATTGTAACACCCCGTTTTCCCAACATAAAAATTTCTTTAAAAAGAATAGCATGCATCAGAGTAAACACGTAAACAGGGCATCACATATCTTAAAACATCTCATGTTAATGAATAAATAAACATTAACCCTTCGTAAAATATTCATAAAACATTACTCAATATTGCAGCGGAAATATCATAATGAAAAAGCATCTCAAAATCTTTGGCACGCAGGCCTCATCAACATCTTATTAGCAAAATCCTCAAAATAAACATAAGCATGTAAAATAACATAATACGTAAGGAACAGAGAAAATAAAGAAGATCCCTTATCCCGTTATGTATCAGAGCACCTAGACTCGACTGCAGAAATCCTCACACGTCTGCACCTAATCTTGGTTACCTGCACTTGCCCACGAGGCGGCAATTCCAGCAGAAGGGGTGAGATTCACAAATAATTATATTAATCATGTAATTAAATAATCACAGTTCAACAACCAACATAGTTCAACTTATCACAGATAAACATCTAGCATTTAGAACATCAACATAAACAACACATCATTTAGCATCATCATAATCAACATCATAAACATCTTAGTAAACATCTTAGACGACTCAACTCGACATCATCACTTGACTATGCAACTCTACATCTTATATGCATGTGGTACCAATCCAGGGCATGAGCCCTCGTCGCTATGAGCATAAATATACTCCAAGGCATAAGCCTTCGTCGCTGGTGAGCAAAGCTCCAGGGCATAAGCCCTCGTCGCTGGTGAGTAAAAAACTCCAGGGCATAAGCCCCCATCTTAGAATGAGTATGCATGAGACTCAACACTTTTAACTTAAACAAGTTAACATCTTAAACGTCGCAAAACATCTTAATCATCAAGGACTGACACATGCAGCAACTGTACATACATAGACAGCAACATGGCAGCAAGTACTTCATAAAGTATAACATTAATATGGCAAACATCGCATGTAATTCAAGCATTCATCACTTATTCAATTCATATATCACACATAGCTTCATAAAATCATCAAAACAGTCTCAATCATCAAGTATCATCATCACATATCATAATAAACATCAGTAAAAGTCCCAGAAACTACCCAAAGGTCATCTCTCGAGGTTCTATGCGAAACAGTTCGCAAACAGTACACGGTTTGGGTTCTGACACAACTCGCTATGGCGAGTGGGAATGCTCGCCTCGCGAGTAATTAAGTCTTGCTCGCTATGGCGAGTTGGAATGCTCGCCTCGCGAGCTCTAGGGTAATGCTCGCTATGGCGAGCTGGGTTGCTCGCCTCGCGAGTAAACTAGGTCTACTCGCCGCGGCGAGTGCAAAGCTCGCCTCAGGCGAGTGATGAACAGATGCTTACGGGTTCTGCGAAAAACACACTAAAAGTTCCCAATTTTCACCATCTAAATCGTCTAAACTCTCAGTAATATCATCAGTATGAATAATCCAGGTTCTATACCCAATCTAAACATTTATTCTACAGCTTTATGGTTTAATTCATGATTTTTCTTCACTTTTAACCTAATTTCAATTCTCTCAAAACAGCCCTATGATTGTTTAATCTTGATTAGATGAATTACAGAATAATATAATCAAATGCTAGGCTCACCCTTACCTGATCAAAGCAGAAATCGCAGCCCTCAATGCTTTTCTCCCTTCACATGCTTGTTTTCTCTCTTTTCCAAAATTCAGTAACGCGTACTGACTTCTTAACCTAATTTCCCTTTATATACTCCCAGCAAATCTTATCTTATTTACTCTTTCTCCCACATAACTCTCTAAAATCCAAAACTAACCCACAACTAAATGTTTTATTTTATTTTCAAATCTTATTTTATTTAACAATAAAATAAGTCACCACGTCACATAAAATCATATTAAATCTTTACTTAACATCGCATAATATATTAATAAATATATAACAACTTCTCAAATAAATCAAATAACTAAATAATCAAAATGGGCGTTACAGTTGGTACCACATGCATATAAGTTGTTAAGATGTCAAGATGTTAAGAAGTTGCATAGTCGTGTCGAGTTGTCTAAGATGTTGAGTCATTGAAGAAGAGTCTTGATGAAATAATTATGAATGCATTTGTTGTTTAACATGATGAACTTGATGATGCGATGATGTTTTCTATATGATGAATTTTGATGATGTTTTCTATATGATGAATTTTGATGATGTTTCTATACATGAATATGATGAGTTGTTTGAGACTATATCTGTTGATGAATATGATGAACTATGATGAGTTGCTTTATGATTGTACTTGTTGAAGATTATGTGATTAGTTGATGTTTTAAGTTGTTAGTTGTAAATTGATGAATTATATGCTTAAGTTTAATGTTTGTGAAATCTCACCCCTTCTGCTTGAAAATGTTGCTCTTCGTATGGGTAACTTGCAGGTGATCAAGATTAGTAGCTGTTGATCGTTGTCGTGAGTGGCTATCTCTCACTGTGTCCTTAGGTGCTCTGATACGTAACGGGATGGGGAACTTTGCTTATGTTTTCTACTCTTTACGTATTTAACTATGAGATTTTATGAACATGATATTAAAGAATTTGATGAGATTTTACGTTGAGGCCTTCGTGCCAAAGTTGTTTTTAAGATTTTTGAAATAAATTCCGCCGCGCGAAGTGATTTAAGATTTTATTGAAATATTTTGAAGGATAAATTATTATTTATTCCATTGTGATTTTTAAGAAATGTAGCATTCCGTTTAAGTTGTGAAACTCTGATTATTATTTTGAGAAATTTTTATGTTGGGAAAACGGGGTGTTACAATTGGTATCAGAGCAGGTTGGTCCGTTCGGCCTAGTAGAGAGTCGAGTGACGTCGTCTAAGAGTTAGAATATTATAGTTATTTTATTCTAACTGATGTTTACCTTATAGAGGATAAGAGTTGTTGATTGAGGTACATTTTCGAGGACGAAAATCTTCTAAGTTGGGGAGAGTTGTAACGCCTCATTTTTTTTATTTAACTATTTTTAGTAAATGTTTGAGTAGTTTTCTATGATTTTCATATGACATTTGTGTGATGTGTTTTATTTAAATGAATTACATGACTTTATGTTGATTTACGTGATATGTGGTGCATTATTATATTATTATATAGTTATTGTATTATTTTAACAAAATAGAAGGAAAAAGGTATTATTTGGTTTAAAAGGGAATTAAGTGAGTTTAATAGAAATTAAATGAGAGTTAAAAGAATATGGGGAGTTACTTTTTAGTAAAAATAAGAGTTAAGATTTGGTTGTTATGAAATTTTAGGAAGATTAAGGGTTAAGTGGAAATAAAATAAATTTTTTAAGAGTAATATAAATAGAGAATTAGGTTAAGAAAAAAGAAGAAAACGTTTTCACGTGCAATTGAGAAAAGGTGAGTTTTGAGGGAGTTTTGAGAATGACCAAGAGGAAGCTAGGAAGAAGAGGAAAGGGATCGAATTTGCTGTAGAATTTTCTTGCGTTGCTGAATTAAGGTAAGGGTGGGATTCCTTTCAATAATATATATGTTAATTGATTTTTGATGGATCAATATGTTCTAGGGTTAGGTTTATGATAAATGTGATGATTTATGTCGGTTCATGCATAATTGTATGTTGTTTTGACTCCTTTGCTGCATATATGATCTGTAAACAAGATTTCAAATACATTGGGGTGATTAAGGGATTAAAAATGGGATTTTTGGGTGGAAAATGTCACTTTTCCCGAGAGCTGCACAGTGACAGCATCTCCTGTTCCATGTTCTTGCGCCTTTTTCACATGTTTCTGTTTTGAACTGGGTTTTGGTGTAAACATGAAAGTTGTAGATAACTGTGTTAGCTTTTTAATGGCTTTGGTTTGACTTCAATATCATTCTTAGAACTTAAGTTATGGTCAAAATACTACACGTAGGTCACAGTAATTTTCATGAGATTTCAGCACAACTTTTCGCTTCCACTTCTGTACCTGAATTTGAAATAAAAACTGGTACTGATAGGTACAGAATTTGTCTTAGGTGTAAACACGAAAGTTGTAGACAAAAATGTTAGATTTTTAATGGCTTTGGTTTGACTTCAAAATCATTCTTAGAACTTAAATTATCGTCAAAATACTACACGTAGGTCACAGTGAAATTTCAGTTTATGTACCCGAATTTGAAATAAAAACTGGTATTGATCGGCACAGAATTGGCCTTAGTTGTAAACGCGAAAGTTGTAGATAGTGGAATTGTCTTTCCAATGGAGTTAGTTTGACACAAAAATACCTTTCGAATAATTTTATATGAATTTATGAAGTTAGGTGACGAATTAAGAATATTGTGGAGAGAAGTCCTTGTCAACGTCAAGGTTTGGGAGGGAGTCTTAAAGAGTTTAGGCACAATTATTATTGTTGTCGAAGTCAGTGTTAAGTTGTTTAACTTATTTAAGTTATAAGTGTGAGTCCATTGCATATGCAGAAAAGTGGCGATGGAGCTTTTGCTCAAAGTGGCGATGGAGCTTTTGCTCAAAGTGGCGGTGAAGCATATTAATGCTTAAAATAATGGTACCACATGCATGATGTCTAAGTGTAGAGTTGCATTGTCGAGTCGTGTCGTTTGTGATGTTGTTTAAGTGATGATGTGAAGATGATTTTGTGATGTTGTTAAAGTGAATAAATGTGATGAATTGTGATGTGTTTATGTTAAATATTATCTATTTACGATGTGATTTAAGTGATGATTTTATGTGGTTTGTCATTAATTATTGAATTATATGATATATATTATTGATTGTGTTTCTCATCCCTTCTGTTGGAATTGCCGCCTTGTGGGCAAGTGCAGGTAATCAAGCTTAGGTGCGTATATGTGAGGAATCCGTTGTGTGTGGTGTCTTAGGATGCTCTGATACGTAACGGGATGGGACTTTGTCGTTGTTTCTATTCTTTTACGTATTTTCCATGAACTATTTATGACTTTAAAATGGTTGTTGAACCTTTTGAGACGTTGATGTGGCCTTGTGCCAAGATTTACTTAAAAGAATATTTTGAGTTTATAATTTCATTGTTACATTGAATATTTTGATGAAGAATAAAATATTATTCATTGTTGTTTAGTGATTTTTATGAAATGTGACATCCTGAATATGGGTTTAACTCTGATAATATATGAAAAAAATTTATGTTGGGATTTCAGGGTGTTACACTACCGACGAAAACAAAAAAACCATCGGCGAGCAAAACACAAAACAGTAGCCTGTCACCACCCCGAACAACAGATCCAGATACACAGCAAACCAAGCTACATAACAAACTCGCATAACCATTTAAAGGACCAAAAAAACAAAATCAAAACCGCGGCCAAGGGTGATGGCGGAAAAGCCACCAGCGACGAAAAGAGAACCACCAGATAGAGAGGAAATTGCTTGGGTTTGAGAAACTCGAAACTAACCCAATTAGAACCGGATCTGAGCCGAGCAGCAACCAAACAAACATCCAAAAATGATTGACGCAGCTCGAAACCCACCACCACAACGGTTGCAGCAGCGATATAGGACGATGGCAGAAAGAGGAGCGACAGCCACCGGAGGAAAAGGCAACAAAACGACGCTGAGTGACTTGAAGGGTAGTGCAGACGTGAGGTCCAAGAGCACCACCAACCTTTGAAGGCTACATCTGTGAAAACGGCTTTGGATTTGGTCAGGGGTGAGGATGGGAGAAGTAGATCTGCTGCTGTCGCAAGAGAGAAGGGGGAGCATTTTAAATTTTAGAGGACGTTTTTGTTTTTGGAACCTTCTTTTCTAGAGAGTAGTTTTTTCTATTGTCTTTGGTTTTTCCTTTTGTTGTTTCTTTTAGCCTTCACTACAAGAAACTTGCCATTTAGCAACGGCAGAAACCGTTGGTAAAGGTCTCAAAAGCCGTTGGTATAGGTCATAAAACTTATACCAACGCCCACCTGCTACTATCTAGGATACTATGCTTATACGAACGACAAGAATGTCGTCCCAATAGCTTATACCAACGGAAAATTAGCTTGATGCTATAGATTTTGAAGTTATAGCAACGACATTTTACACCTATTAAATAGTTTTAGTCAACCTCCATATCCGTTGGTATAGGACCAAAATGTCCGTTGCTATAGGTTCTCTTTTTTTTTTTAAAAAATAAAATTCACCCTAATATAAATATTTTTTAATAATAATTAAATTTTCACAATAATTCCTAACCAAAAAAATAATATATTCGGCAATACTTTTTTATTGCACTACATAAAATTTAAGGTAACATCAAAGAAAATTTCAATTATATGATCAAAGTAGTAAGTCCTACAAACATATCAAAATAACAAAATAATGTCAATTTTATATAATAACCAACACAAAAATAGATACTACATCAAAAAAAAACACTAGATGAACCTAAACACATCCAAGATAATTTTTTTTTTCTAATCTTCCTCTCTTCTGTCTTCATCACTGCACCGACTTGAAGAATTTATCTGGTTTGGAGTACTAGCACCATTTGTGGCCTATTAAAAATAAAAATAAAATATGTTACAAACTCTACTTAATTCATGTTATCATAATATTCGATATCTGAACTCGAAAAGTAAAATATCAATTATATAATATACCTGTTTTGCAGCTTGTATAATATCATTCAAATCTTCTTGAGATAATCGATTTTGTATCATTGACATCATATTTGCCATAAACACATTTGTCCTCTCTTGACTTTCTCGCATTTTCTTAAGTTCATCCCTCAATTCTTGATTTTCAGACAAAGTAGCTTTTGATTTCTTAGGTTTGGGAATATTGCCTATACAACACACATGTCCCCTCTTTTCAGCTCCTTTTACTCAGGAATAAATGTCATTCTTACAAGGCATGTGACTTTGTGTCCCAACCGATTGAGAAGTTTCTGCCTCATTATTATGTTTGTTTAGTTCTTCCTGAAAAATTATAAGATATATAGATTATAAGAATACATTTTAAAAGAGAATTCATTAATATGACAATCAAAACAATTGAAAAGGGTCACTTTTATGTCATAATCATAACAAAAGTGTTCATTAAAATAGAACATTTGAACATAATTCAGAACATAATTCAAAACAGAGTTCATTAATTTAAAACAAAATTCAGAACATAATTAAATTAGAACAACTGAACCAGAACAATTAAAACAGAATAAGCAGGATCAAAGTAATGGTTGTGGATGCTCATTCGAATAGGGGACCGCTCATTCGAATATATCAGTTATTTGTAACAACTAGTTCAATTTTACCAACAATAAAAACACACAGCATCATGACAAGAAAATTCGAAATGAGGCCAATATAAATAAAAAAATTCCCCACCTGAATGGCATCATAAAAATCATTCAAAGGGAACTAACTGAACTATACTTGCAAAACAAACTTCAAAACAGAATTCAATCTGAGCAATTGAACCAAAACAATTGTTACAGAACAATTAAAATTGAATAAGCAAGTCCAATTTTATGTCACAATCAGAACATAATTCGGAACAATTAAAACAGAACAATTGATCCAGTTTCAATTCTTACAGTCATAATTCAATTTTATACAACATTCAATTTTATACAACAGACGGGGATCCAACTTCATTGATTTAACATATCGTTTCAGTATAAGTTATAGAATCAAAAAAGGTATGAACGAAAGAAAGTCTTACTATAAATCTTGCAGCATGTTCATTAACAATTGAACCATCTTTACGAGTACGTGTATCAATGCAAATCTCTTTGCGTGTGGGCGACACTCCTTTGGCTTTTTCTTTCTAATACCAAACAAATTAAATTATAAATAATTTGTTTTATAAATACAATTTATTCAATTACAAGTTCAAATATTAACTAACCTTCTCATTGATCAATTTCGGAAGACTTTTTGTACCCATGCAATGAATATCTTCATATCTTTTACGATTCTGATTATTCTTTTTACTTTCTTTCTACAATTGATACAACATAATGTTAGTCGAAAGAAGGAACCAAGTTCGAAGATTTTTATAGTATGAAATATCTCTTTTAAATTTGACTTACTTGTGCCTCTTCAGAAAACCAATGATCAATCCTATCGCATATTGAGATTGTAAGCAAAAGTGATCAATCCTATCGCAAAATTCTCTGGTAAGGTAAAAATTTCTTGTAATGTTAGTCAAACATCACTTTTTTTTATTAAAAAAACAACATATTATATAACAAGCTGATTGCATACGCACAATAGAAACGGCGAGAAAACAAGACTACAATATTGCCCGGTGCATACACATAGGTGCTCCACAAAGCCAAACGGAAAAAACAGCACCAAACATACACATAGGTGAAAGTTTTTGGTGTTGTCATGACGGAGAGATGACAGTCTATAAGCTGGTGTGTGGAAGAGAGCTGAGCTCCAAGTAGCAGCTCTCTTTCCCAATATAAAAGTTTTGTTTTCTTCTTTCCGATCAATGGATTCTAAAGGTAAATAGTTCAATTGATGTATTACACCTCCTAGTGCTTGTGATGTTTTTTAAGGCTGAATTTGTGTTTGTTACTACTCACAATGGTTAATCAATTGTTACCTAAAAACAAATTTAGGCCATGTTTGGTTTTTCTAAAGCCTAATTAGAGCAATACACCACAAGCTACTGAACAGGGCACTCAAGTTCATGTTTCTACTTTTATCAACAATGCACAATTGCAAAGTGAACTCCATCTAAAATTAAGTAACACTACTATAGAACTTTTGTATGCTCTACAAACAGCTATATGAAGCAAAGAACACAAAGAAGGGGATTCAACTGTAAAAGACAGCCAAAAAATCATCACTAACTAAAACATATAAATCTATAAAAAAAACCCAAATCACAAACAAACTGACAAAATCCAAGAAAGAAAAATCAAAACCTTAACAGATAGGCATTCAAATTGTGCATACATAAAAACAAGAGAAGGAGAGAAAAAGAGTCTTGAACCTGTTTGCAGCAGCCAAGTAAGATGAGCTAAGTGAGCAACGGGCCGAGCGAAGTGAAGGATTTAGGAACCTGTTTGCGGCAGCAAAGTAAGATTAGCGATAAGCTGATCGAAGTGAACTGACCAGTGAAGGTTTTGGGAATTAGATTGATGAAGTGAAGATTTAGGACAAATGAATTTGGAAATTAGAGAGGGGAAACTAGATTAGGAACCGATTAGGGGACCTGTTTGGGAGTTAGATTGATGAACGATGAATGGATTTTTGGTATGAGTGATTGCTGATTGATGGGTGAATGAGGAAAAACTTGAGTTTTGTTATGTATCTGTTTGTTATAACAATAATGAACGATGTGAGGGAGAAAGTGGTGTTTTGTTATTTATATTTTTTTGAGAGGCGTTATTTTTTTGAGAAAGTGGTGTTTGTTATTTATATTTATATAATAATAAAAATAATAATAACAATAATAATAATAATAATAATAATAATAATAATAATAATAATAATAATAATAATAATAATAATAATCTATCACAATATATAATTGGGAGCAAGAATGTTCTATTGTTTTTGTTATTGAAAAGATAAAAAAATTATTTTTTTAATAAAGAATTTTTATTGTATTTGTTTTTTTTTTAATAAATGTTATATTTGTTATATTATTGTTAAAAGATTAACATATTTGTTACCTATAATAATGAAACTGTCGTATCTGAAAAATTAAAGTTTGTTTTTTTTAATAACAAATTTTTGCTACATATAAGTGAGAGTAGAAATTATATAAATAAGACTGTAATGTTGTTGCAAATTTAAGTGCAAATTAGAATAACAAATCTGATGGCAAAAATAAAAGACTCTATGAATACTCAAAAAGAAGAAAGAGTGGAAGATTCTTTTGAAAAAAGTGAAGGAGAAGGAGAAATAGTTGAAGAAAGAGTGTTTCTTAACCTATAACAACGGGGTATTGATACATCAGTTGCTAAATTTTATCTATATCAATTCTTTTTCTGCAGTTTCTAAAAGTGACCGTTGTTATATGACAAATTTCTTGTAGTGCTTGGAACCAAAAACAAGTCATCAATGAATAAAAATTGTAGAAGATGAAAGATCAAACCTTTTTTTTTTTTAGCAAATGAAAGATCAAACTTAAAATTATATTAAAACAAGAAATAATAAAAATGAAGCAAATTTAATCTATCATAACCAATTAACCAAGTTTTTTCCTATGTCAAAATCCATTAAATTGGCACATGTGGAGTGGGTGAGAATCAGCTTACTTTGCTCACTATACAATTTCATGATCACAAAGTTCCAAAATATCATCAAGATTAAGTTCAAAGACTAGGTCTCCCTATGCAAGAATTGCATGTCATCGTTTTACCACAACTCTCTCTCTCTCATTTTGCATCACCAGAGATTCATTATCTTTTGGAATAATCAATGGGTTAGGATATTAAAATAATGAGTTAAAGGTGTTTTTGGTTCCATTTATTTGATTTAGTTTAGGTTTTTATCCCATGTAAAATATTTTGTTAGATTCTACTTTGTCATTAAATATTCATCAACTTTTAGGATCCGTTTGGTTCGAGAGTTTTGGAGGGACGGGGAGGGGAGGGAAGGGGAGATTTTTAATTTGTAGTGTTTCGTTCAATTTTTAAAAGGGGAGGGGAGGGGAGAGGTGGGGAGCAAATCTTATTGTACTGTCAAAATTATCCTTAGATTAATTTAAAATCTCAATATTATCCTTGTAAAACATTTATTATTATTAGGTTATATTATCTTTGTAACAACTTTTATTCCAATATTATTAACAACTTTTCATTGTAACAACTTTTATTACTACTTGTAACAACCTATTAATAATCATGTAACAGAAAAAACCTTATCCATTATTTCATTGCCTACATTGTGTTGTTATCGATTACATCGTTATTGTTTCGTTACTTTATTATCCTTTATTTAATTAAGTTTAAGGGTAAAACAGTAAAATTATTTTAAAATCCCTCCCCTCCCTTTGCGAACCAAACACATTTTTAATTAAAGCATCTCCCCTCCCCTCCCCTCCATTAAAATCCCTCCCCTCCTAATTCTTGAACCAAACGGCCCCTCATAACATTTGATCGTGTAAAACTGATTATGTTGCACGTTTTTGACTTAATTTTGTCCGGCACTGGTTTTTTTGTTAGACACTAAATTTAATTAAATTTTTTTAAACAACTAATTTTAATTAACTAACAACATTAAAAAAAACAAAATATAAAGGATTAAAACATATCTTGCATTTCTTCAACTTTCTAAACTCTTCTTAGATTCATTAGATATGGGATTAAAACTTGAAGAATCTTATACGACAAGAGTGAAATCTTAAAAAGAAATTACATAATTTACAACCAAAACTCATTCAAATGGTAGGAACCAAAATACGTTTTACCCTAAAATAATCAATTAGACAATAATTAGAATCTAGAAATTGTTTAAGTAAATAAATAATCGATTAGTAATAGGATCATCTCAAATCCTAGCTCCAGCAGATGCCATAGCATGGACACACTCTAGAGAAACACTCAAGTAGGGTTGGTGAATGTATCAAGACCATTTGATCTGAACCTTATCGTCGCGTCATTTGTCGGAGATCAAGGCTATTTGATTAGTTTTTGACTCACTAAATTATTTCACGACTTTGATTTAAAAAAGATTTGAGTTTGATGGGGTCCGGGGGTTGATTACACAAAGGGAAGGTATTAGCACCCTTTCTGTTCGTAGTACTCTACGAGAACCTTTCGACTTTATTTTACTTTTTGTGTTATAACTTGCTTATTTTTATTTGAAAGAAGGGATTTGATAATACCTAGTTATCTACATTTTTATTGATTCAGAAGGACTAGGTCCTCTGCCTACTTACCTATGAGGGATCAGAACCTCGTAGTTCGGGGTAAAAATTTCCGTTTGATTGGTTTTGTGTATTTTATTAGTTTTTGAAAAAGGTTTTAAAAGAAAAAGCCAAGTGGCAAATGAGTATTTGTTTGTGTTTTTTATGTTAAAAGAAAATGACTTAAAGTGTGGTTTAAAGTTGATTGCAATTTTGATTTATGAAAAAATAAAAATAAGGACGATCACTTGATTTAAGATCAAGGTTTGTTTATGAAAATGTTTTTGTGATTTTTGATTATGTGAATGTTTTTTGTTGTTTTTGTGTTTTTGAATGATTAAACTAACGGAGCGGAAAAGAATAAAAGCGTAGAGACCTCACGGTGGCGTTGGACCACAACAAGGACCTATTACCTAAACCACCAGACATAAAAGTAAGCATACACCCACTCACGCACACGGGTACCTAAAACTATTACATAAAACCTATTAATACATTCTAGAGTCTGCGATAGAATAAATAAAATAAATATTTTACACGAAACCTATTGACATTCTAAAGTGCGAAAGATAAAATAAATAAAAAAAATGATATAAAATAAATATGTTGAGCGAGATAAGAAATGCAAACACAAAAATAAAATGGAATGCGGCGAAAAAATAATGCGGTAAAAAAAATGCATGAGGAAATAAACGAAAGTGAAACAAAAATATAAATGCAGGGGGGTGTTAACAACATTACGGGGGGTGCAGAATGAAAAAGGATGGAAATGGGCTTTCTGAGCAATTGGGGTGTTGGGCCTTGTAAAGGAATCAGACCGGTTCGGTTCATGTGAACTGGACCGGTTCGCATATGATTATAAATTTGATGTGGGGCGGTTTTTTTCTCATTTTCCTTCCCCCTTTCTCTCTCTTCTCTTCCCCATCTCCTGTTCTTCTTTGTTCTCTCTCTAGAGTACGGATGAGTTTTCCGGCGGGGTTTCCGGCGTGTTCATAAGAACCGCCGTGAAACCCAGTTAACGGCGCGGTGGCCGGCCGTCGGAAATCTACAAAAATAACCCTTTTTCAAAAATTAAACCCTTTTCTTTGGTATTCTTCCCTCCCGGTTCCATTTTCACACTCAAAAGCCTCAAAAACCAAGCCAATAATCCTAGATCTAAAGATTAAATTTTGAAAATATACCTCTTTCTTCTCTATTTCCCGTTCCGGATTTAGTTTGCTTCTGGGTTCGGTTCGTTTGGCCGATTTGGTTATGGATTAATTGAGTTGAGTGGCGCTAGACTCTGTCGTGTGCTTGCGGGAAATCACCAATGTGCATGTGTTATTGTTTGTTTTGCTGTTGTGTCGGTTTCGTTTGAGGCCGTGGCTGTTGTTTGTGAATGGCCTTGGTGACAATGATGCAATATTGGTTCTGTGATGTTGCGTGTGTGAAATTGTGTGTGTGCGAGTTTTTGCAAGTTCTGTTCTTTGTGCGTTGCAGGTTAATTGTGTCGGGTTTGTGCGTGTTATTGGCCTCCTTTTGTTGTGTTTCTGCAGCTTGTACTTATAATGAACCGAATATGGATTAGGGTTTGTTAAAAGAGAAGCGAAACTTGTGCCAAGAACTGTGCGAATAAGGCTCTGATGATAGTTGTTTAGATTAGAATGAAACGAAAACTTTTGGACGTATCAGGACTATTTTTGGATTTTTGGACAATTAATAATAAATAATAAAATAAGAATAATGAAAGTGACTAAGTTAACAAATAAAATTAAGATGACTAATTAAAATTTAGAATTAAAATTAAAATAAAAATTGAGGAATTAAATAAAAGATGGAAATTAAAAAGATAAAATAAAGTGTGAAGAGGGCCCGAATCGGAACAAAAAATGAGGTATTTTAAAATACCTCTTTGCCGAAATTTCGTTTGAAAAGTCAGAGATTATTCCGAGCCAGATGACGTGTGTTAGTGGCGCCTTAGGTCAAAAATTGGGGTATGACAGATGCCCTTATTTAAGTTTCTTCGTCCGAAGATTTGAAGATGAAATCTTTGATTCGATTCTTCGAAGAGACTTAAATACAAAGTAGTCCATTTTTGACCTAAGATGCTATGAATGCTTGTGATGCAATAGTGGATTCAAGACGGCGAAGACATTTTGACCGGGACAAGAAGTCCCAATGGGATACTTGAATTTGTTGAGAAATGGATCCGACTCCGCTAGGGGATAATGTAGTTTCACTGGGGAAAATGATGGTGTGCCACTGTATTGGTTTGGAATGATAGTTAAATGGAGACAAAATTTGACCAGACATACTGGGGATGACCCTTGAGAGAATGACAGGTAAACACAAGTTGTCCGTTTCTTTGGGACTGACCACTCGAAAAATGATAAAAAGGTAAACGCAAGCTGTCCATTAGTTAAGACTGATCACTTGAAACAAAGACGAAAAGTAAAGTCAAGTTGTCCATTAGTTAGGAGTGACCACTTGAAACAGAATAAAAAGGTAAACTCAAGTTGTCCACTAGTTAGGACTGACCACTTGACTCAAGCTGTCCATTGTTTAGGACTTACCACTTGAAAGAAAGACGAAAAGTAAACTCAAGCTGTCTGTTGTTTAGGACTGACCACTTGACTCAAGCTGTCCATTGTTTAGGACTTACCACTTGAAAGAAAGACAAAAAGTAAACTCAAGTGGTCCGTTGTTTAGGACTTACCACTTGAAAGAAAGACGAAAAGTAAACTCAAGTTGTCCGTTGTTTAGGACTGACCACTTAACTCAAGTTGTCCATTGTTTAAGACTTACCACTTGAAAGAAAGACGAAAAGTAAATTCAAGTTGTCTGTTGTTTAGGACTGACCACTTGACTCAAGTTGTCCATTGTTTAGGACTTACCACTTGAAAATAGACGAAAAGTAAACTCAAGATATCCATTGACTAGGACTGACCGCTTGACTCAAGTTGTCCATTGTTTAGGACTTACCACTTGAAAGAAAGACGAAAAGTAAACTCAAGTTGTCCGTTGTTTAGGACTGACCACTTGACTCAAGTTGTCCATTGTTTATGACTTACCACTTGAAAGAAGATGAAAAGGTAAACTCAAGCTGTCCGTTGTTTAGGACTGACCACTTCACTCAAGTTGTCCATTGTTTAGGACTTACCACTTGAAAGAAAGGTGAAAAGTAAACTCAAATTGTCCGTTGTTTAGGACTGACCACTTGACTCAAGCTGTCCATTGTTTAGGACTTACCACTTGAAAGAAGATGAAAAGGTAAACTCAAGTTGTCCATTAGTTAGGACTGACCACTTGAAACAAAGACGAAAAGTTAACTCAAGTTGTCCGTTGTTTAGGACCAACCACTTGACTCAAGTTGTCCATTAGTTAGGACTGACCACTTGAAACAGGATAAAAAGGTAAAATCAAGTTGTCCATTAGTTAGGACTGACCACTTGAAACAATTGAGGACTGAATTGAAGGGATACGACCAAACAAGACTCTGGGCGACTGATGCAATCATGTGTGAATTGATATTGTGTATGTACGTGTACGTTGTGTACGCTTGAATGTGTAAATACATGAAAGTATTGATGTGTGGATGCATGAATGTATGGATGTGACTTGAACGGTCATATAAATTGTATATGACAGGTGACTCGATGGAACCTGACAAGACATATAAGATTGGAGGTGGACTGACGTCACAGTACAAACACTTGGCAAATTTCCTTGGAGTTGATGTAATTGTGAATAAATCGGGCCATCGACGGTGTAAAACCTGGCACAAGGTGGCAACTGATGCCTCTTGGGGAGACAGCTCATTGTCAAACGAAAGTCTGGGAGAAGTCGCCATTTATAAATCGGCGCAGAGTGTTCATCCCTCGGCATGCTTCAGCAGTCATGTTTTTTGCATTTTTTTTTTTTGAAAATCCCTAATTTTTGCCTGGACCGCCCTTTCGGGTTTTCAGTCCACCAGGAGTATGTTCCTTTTTTGTGCCCCTAATTTTTGCCTGGACCGCCCTTTCGGGTTTTCAGTCCACCGAGACGCTCCCTATTGCCTAAGCTGCCTTTTCAGGTTTTCAGCTCAGCGAGCTCTTTTTGTATTTCTTTTTGTATTTTTGGATTGTGACTGCATCTTGCTTGAAGCGGAGGTCCTCTCCACAATGCTTAGCCATGTTTCTCCTCCGGAATGTAACCGTTCTCGAGGCGGATGCTGATGTACATTTGTCTACTCATAAGTTCAAAGAGTGCGTGTTTGTTGTTCACACTTTTCACAAGATGTTTTTTTAAAAAAGTTTTGTATTTTGAGAATTTTTTGCTTCAAGTATTGTCATCAAAAATAGAAGAAATTTTGCGAAAAGAATAAAATGAGAGTTCCAAATAAATGGGCACAGGCTTATATTTGATTAATTGAGTGGTGACCCGCAAAGGGCAGGGCTCCACAGATCTTTGAAAAATTTGGAAAATGGTAAATATATGGGAAGTGTACATTGAACACAATAACTGTTATTCTCCATAACAACTTTGAATTGCCCCTGTTCCGGGTCTTTCATTTGCAGATGCTTCGAATCGGAGATCTTTTGATGACTGGATGCCCCAAGTTGATTATGCCTCACCGGATGCAGTTACTTTGTATTTTGATCCTTAACTTTTAAATAGATCACCCTTGCGGGTTTTTCAATCTATCAGGATAATTATTTTTGTTCATGTCTCTAATTTTTGCCTGGACCGCCCTTTCGGGTTTTCAGTCCACCGAGACGCTCATTTTTGCCTAAGTCGTCTTTTCAGGTTTGCAACTTATCGAGCCTTTTTGTTGATTTTTTGATTTGATTGATTTTTGTATATTTTGACAAAGTATTTCTTGACTGCACCGACATGCGTAGGACGGGCGAGTTCGTCACCATCCATAGTTGTAAGAGTCATTGCACATGAGCCTTCATCGTTAGGCATCCACTTGCCCCTGGAGTCTGGTTGGAAAGATAATGTCTTTTTTAGCACAAGGTTTCTTGAAATCCACTGGGACGAACCTTCTTGTTGGAAGTTTGTTTTAACCTCTCTTGATATAGTTGTACAAGATGGTCATGTTTTTAAGTTCAAACAAGCTTGGATTTCAACTGGACTCCTATCGACAGGGACTTCGACGACCTCCATGTTGTATACTGAGGGAAGGAAGGGGGCTGCCTCTGTTGAAATGTGTATCGAAATGCGCTACCTATGCGAGGCAATTGTAACATCCTATGCCAGTCTTTGTAAGTGGCTGCCGTCTTCTAGATAGTCTTCTTGATTTTTGTTTGTAGCTTCGAAGGTTAAGATGCCCCGGTAAGCGAGAGATTTTGTCGGGACTCTCTTCATTTTCCTCTTCTTCATCTTTGGACCAAGGAATTCAAAGTCGAGAGAGAGAGTATATGGTTAAAGTGTTCAACGGGTTTATTAATGCATGATTTGAAGTAAGTATAAGTTATGATTATGCAGATATTTAAGAATGATTAAAGAAATTTTTTGGTTTTTTGTATTACCATTTTTCCAGAAAAAGCACAAAATAAAATAAAGCAAAGTCGGGATCAAGACGTCGTTGTATTGATGACGACAATTCATAAAGCAAAAAGCCCTACACAAGTTCACTTTCGTCTCGGGCGGGACAAAAGGATTTTTGAAAAGCAGCAAACAACAAACATATTAAATGAGAAGATGAGTAGTAGAAAGAACATCGGCAGCGACCCAATCGCAACTACGTGCTCGGATTCAGGTTTTTGAAAGGCAAGACATCGGCGTCGATTAACTTTTGGACTTCAATCTTCAAAGGGAAACAGTCTTCAACGTCATGACCTTGTTCCCCTGATGGAAGGCACAAAAGCGATCAGGTCTCCAATGAGCCGGCAATTTCTTAGGTATCGGTGGAGGTGGTCTAGTCTGGACAAGATTTTCCTTAAGCAAGGTGGGTAGCAGCTCCGCATATTTAACTGGGATCGAGTCAAACTGTAATGCCTTATGAGACTGATTCTGAGGGATATACTGTTGAAGCGCCTGTTGTCGAGGTTGTTGTTGATAATGTTCGGGCACCAAGACAATTTGCATACCCGGATTCAAATCTTCAAAAGATAAGAGGCCGGCTTCGATCAACTTTTGAACCATTTTCTTCAGAGCAAAGAAATGCTCAATATCATGACCAGGTGTCCCTTGATGGAAAGCACAAGTGAGGTCAGCCTTATACCCTACTGGCAATCTTTCTGGCACTGGAGGAGGCTCCCTGGTTTGTACCAACTTCTTTTCGAGCAGCTTTGGGAGCAGATCCATATATCTCATGGGGATTGGATCAACCGGCATTCCCGGAGCATGATTCCGTGTGTCGAGTTGTTGAGGAGCCTGTTGTCGAGGTAGTTATATGCGCAGTGGCTGATGTTGTCCCTGAGGTGGCTGCACGCATAGAGGTTGGGGTTTCTGCTGCACCATCAGCGAAGATACCAGGTTAGTTAACTTTTCCACCTCGACCCGGAGGATTGTCACCTCTTCACGGAGCTCATGGACCTCTTGTTCCAAAGCAGCAGCAAGAGCAGCATCATTTCTACCAGCCATCTTAGTTCTCTGGAAAACAACCATAAGTCAGAATAATACAATAATACTATTCTAACTCTAAGACAACGTCACTCGACTCTCTACTTGGCCGGACGGACCGACCTGCTCTGATACCAATTGTAACACCCCAATTTCCCGTCTTAAAAATTTCATTTAATAAACACATAGATCAGAGTGTTTTTCAAAAGGAGTGTCACATTTCTTCTTTAAAAACAACTTAGATAATAATTTATCAATTACAAAAATATTCAAATAAGCAACGGAATTCAAAAGTCTCATCTCATAAATAGTCTTGGCTTAAAAGCCAACAAAAACGTCTCAAATATTAATGGTTTCAACATCACTAAGTCTTAAAGTTAACATTTATTGAAAACATGATACATAAGGAATATACTCTATGCAAAAGACCACATCCCGTTACGTATCAGAGCAACCCTACTTCACACAGACTCCTTGCATCGTCGCATCTAAGACTGGGTACCTGCACTTGCCCACAAGGCGGCAATTCCAGCAGAAGGGGTGAGATTCACAACAATAATATTAATATATAAATCACATGCCAAGATTAACAGTCATACATCCAACTCATAAGCATAACATTTTTATCACATCATAACATCGGTATAAACATCATCATAAGCAGCATCATAAACATACATCAACATCTCAAGCATCATCTCATATATGTCATAATTGACTCGACTATATGCACACCTAACGTCTCAACATCATGCATGTGGTACCATATGATTATAGCATTAATATGCTTCACCGTCGCTTTGAGCAATTGCTCCACCGTCGCTTTGAGCATAAAGCTCCACCGTCTCATAAATATGCAAATGCATGGACTCGTCGTTTAACAACTTAATACACCGTCTCAAAACCATCATTCATAATGCAAAACTGACACATGCAGGTATAATAGTTACATGGCAGACACATCATCTCATTAATCATATAAATCGCAACACGTAACATCATCATAATCACATATCATCATATTTAAACATCACTTACTATCAACAACACATCAATTATTCATGACATAAAAGAACCATCAGCAATCTTCATTACAGAATGCATCTAAGGATATAAAACCTCTCCAATACTACCCAAGGGTCTCCTCTCAAAGTCCCATGCGAAACAGATCGCAAAACGGAACAATCAGTCCTGAACCATCTAACTCGCCACGGCGAGTGATCTGCTCGCCACAGGCGAGTACTCACAACAGTTTACTCGCCAAAGGCGAGTTGGGGGCGAGCTGCAGGCGAGAAATCCTGGGTGCTCTCGGCCTTTTTGACATTTTTCACCAAAAATCCTCATTTTAAGCTCTCTAAATCTAATTTGACCAAACCAACTTCACAGGTCATCTCTATAAATATAAGGGCACTCAAAACCATCTCAAGTTTGGCAAAAATCCTAAGTTTAAGGGTCAAGCTCGCCACGGCGAGCTATACTGCTCGCCTCGCGAGCAACCAAGGGTTACTCGCCACGGCGAGTGATCACTCGCCACAGGCGAGCGATCTCAGAACCACTACGAGTTCAGCCCAATTCACACCAATTCATCCCAAAACTCTCATGTTAAGCCTCTAATTCATCAGCAATATCATCCTAGGGGATAATCTAGGTTCTGTAACAAGTCCTACAGCCTTACAACATCAATCCTCATCAATTCATCATAATTCATCACAACCCTAATTCTCAAAACTCCTCTCAATTCTTCCCAATCTCTAAGCTAATCAATAACAGATGATTTAACATTAAAATTACTGAAGTTAGGCTCACCCTTACCTGGAAAATTGTGCAGAAATGGAACCTAGCTTCTCTTCTCTCTTGAACCGTTCTTCTTCTCTTTTCCAAAGTCTGTACGCGTTTCTAAAAAAGTGTTTCCTCCTAACCTACTTCTCTTATATACTCCCTCACAACTTCTCTTATTCTATTTCAACCCTCACAACTCTTCCTATTAATTAAATTAGCCCCACTTCTCAAATAATATATCTTCATAACAAATCTCTATTTTTCCAACAAATCTCTTTATTTACCAAATAAATATTCATATAAACATCACTTATATTATTTTATAAAACAATAAAATAATAACACGTCACACGTCACAAATACGTCACAAAATCATCAAAATCATATAATATATAAACATATACCATATCATCTAATAAAATAATTAAATAATTAGAGAGGGCATTACAACTCTCCCCCTCTTAAAGGATTTTCGTCCTCGAAAATTTACCTCGCTCAAACAACTCTGGATAGGATTCCAGCATCTTACTTTCTAGCTCCCAAGTCAAGCTTTCACCCGTCGCTCCGTCCCAAACAACTCTCACAAGAGGTATCTCCTTGCCTCTCAACGTCTTCGTCTTTCGATCATCAATCCTCACGGGTAAGGTCTCAACCGTAAGGTTGTCCCTAACTTGCACATCGTCACTTTGGATCACATGAGACGGATCCGGAACATACTTCCTCAGCTGAGATACATGAAAAACATCGTGCAAATTCGACAAGTGCGGTGGTAATCCAACACGATACGCCACCGGCCCAATCCTCTCTGAAATCTGATACGGACCAATAAACCTCGGAGTCAACTTCTTCGATTTCAAAGCACGTCTAACACCCGTCATAGGAGTCACTCTCAGGAAAACATGATACCCTTCTTGGAACTCAAGGTCCTTCCTACGCTTATCATGATAACTCTTTTGTCGACTCTGCGACGCTTTCATCTTTTCTTGGATCATTCTCACCTTCTCAGTAGTCTGTTGAACGATCTCAGGTCCTAAGACCACTCTTTCACCCGACTCAAACCAACACAACGGAGTCCTACATCTCCGGCCATATAAAGCCTCAAACGGTGCCATTCTAATACTTGAATGGTAACTGTTGTTGTACGTGAACTCTATCAATGGAAGATGGCTATCCCAAGCCCCTCCCTGCTCAAGTACACAAACCCTCAACAAGTCCTCCAACGACTGAATCGTCCTCTCCGACTGACCATCTGTTTGAGGATGATAAGCCGAACTCAACCTCAACTGAGATCCTAACGCCTCCTGCAAACTCTTCCAAAATCTAGAAGTAAATCTTGGATCTCTATCTGATACGATGCTCGAAGGAACACCATGCAGCTTTACTATCTCTTTAACATAAATCTCCGCCAACTGAGCTACAGGAAAGGTAATGTTAATCGGTAGAAAGTGAGCAGACTTCGTCAATCTATCAACAATTACCCAAATAGCATCGTTCCCTCTAGGAGTATTGGGCAAGCTCGTCACAAAATCCATGGTTATACTATCCCATTTCCACTCTGGCACATCTAAAGGTACCATCATACCAGTCGGTTTCTGATGTTCAATCTTCGATTTCTGGCAAACCAAACAAGAATACACAAATTGTGCCACGTCGCGTTTCAAGCCAGACCACCAAAATAACCTCTTCAAATCATGATACATTTTCGTAGCTCCCGGGTGAATACTCAAGCTACTTCTGTGACTTTCTTCAAGAATCATCTTCTTCATTTCATCATTGTCAGGAATGCAAATTCTACCTCTGAATCTTAACACTCCATGATCGTCGACCTTAAAGTCACTATCCTCAGTCTCATTATCAGCAATCAACAAATCTACCAACTTAACATCCTCTTTTTGTGCCTCTCTGATACTTTTCAAGAAATCATTATCGATTCTCAACATTCCCAGTTTTATGCTCTGAGGTGTCCTTTCACAAACTAAGCTCAAATCTCTAAACTGTTCCAACAACTCAAATTCTTTCACCATCAAAGCAGACATATGTATAGTCTTCCTGCTCAAGGCATCTGCAACCACATTAGCCTTACCGGGATGATAATTCAAACCAAAGTCATAATCTTTCAATAACTCAAGCCACCTGCGCTGTCTCATGTTCAACTCTTTCTGATCAAACAAATACTTCAAGCTCTTATGATCGCTAAATACCTCAAACCTCGAACCATACAAGTAATGTCTCCATATTTTCAATACAAAGACCACAGCTGCCAACTCTAAGTCATGTGTCGGGTAATTCTTCTCATGAACCCTCAACTGTCTTGAAGCATAAGCTACCACCTTACCATCTTGCATAAGCACACCACCTAAACCCAACTTGGACGCATCACAATACACCACAAAAGGTTCATCGGGCTTTGGCAAAATCAAAACTAGAGCCGTCGTCAGGCGCTTCTTCAATTCATTGAAACTATTCTCACAATGTACATCCCACACAAAAGACTTACCCTTACACGTCAACTGCGTTAACGGAAGAGCCAACTTAGAAAATCCTTCTATAAACCTCCTGTAGTAACCAGCTAGTCCCAAAAAGCTTCTAATTTCCGTAACCGACTTAGGAGTCTCCCATTGCGATACCGCTTCAACTTTAGACGGGTCAACCGCAATACCTTCACCAGAAATAATGTGGCCAAGAAAGCTCACTTCATGCAACCAGAATTCGCACTTGGATAACTTGGCATACAACTTCTTCTCTTTCAGCACTTGCAATACAATCTTCAAATGCTTTGCATGCTCAGCTTCAGTCTTAGAATAGATCAGGATATCATCAATAAAAACCACAACAAATTGATCCAGATACTCATGAAAAATTCTGTTCATATATTCCATAAACACACCAGGCGCATTAGTAACACCGAAAGGCATCACCTTATATTCATAATGACCATAACGCGTCCTAAAGGCCGTCTTCTGCATATCTTCATCCTTCACCTTAATCTGATGGTAACCTGACCTCAAGTCAATCTTGCTAAATACCTTTGCACCCACTAACTGATCCATCAAGTCGTCAATCCTCGGAAGTGGATACCTATTCTTTATCGTCACTTTATTCAGCTGTCTGTAATCAATACACAGTCTCATACTGCCGTCTTTCTTCTTCACTAGTAACACTGGAGCTCCCCATGGTGAAACACTAGGTCTCACAAACTTCTTCTCAAGCAAGTCTTCCAACTGTTTCTTCAACTCTGCTAACTCAGAAGCAGACATACGATAGGGTGCCATCGACACCGGCTTCGTACCCGGCACAAGGTCTATCGAAAATTCAACCTCCCTCTCTGGTGGCACATCTGGAATCTCATCAGGGAAAACTTCAGGAAATTCTTTCACAACAGGCAGCCCATCAATTACAGCTTGGTTCTCTAAAGATAACGAAGCCATCAGCGAAAACATCAACATCCCATCACGTTCTAGTTGCTTCAGCTGCTTAGTAGATAGAAACTCTGCGCCCCACTCTTCTTCGACAGAAGAAAAATGCACCGTCTTTCTAAAACAGTTGATAAGAACCCGGTTGTATTCTAGCCAGTTCATACCCAGAATCACATCCATACCACTTAAAGGTAAGCACACCAAATCCATCACAAAGTCACGGCTAAACATAGATAAAGGACAATTTACACACACGAGAGAAGTAGTCACCGAACCCTTAGCTGGAGTCTCGACAACCATCTCTCCATTCATGTCAGAAACATCAAGACCCAAAGCAAAAACACAATCTAAAGCAACAAAACTGTGCGTAGCACCAATATCAATAATAGCAACTAAAGGAGTATTATTAATATAACAAGTACCTCTGATCAAACGATCATCATTCTCAGTCTGCGTGCCATTCAATGCAAACACTCTCCCAGTAGTCTTAGTCTTCTTGGGTTGCTTACACTGCGAACCAATGTGTCCTTGCTCATTACAGTTGAAACACACAACATCATCAAATTTGCAGTCATTAGTGATATGCCCCTTTTGACCACAACGGTAGCACCTCTTCACATCAACAGTACATGCATTGCTCTTATGGCCTTTCTCACCACAAGTGTAACAAGTAACCTCAGCAGGAGCAGTCTTCTTCTGGGGCCTCCTCTCATCATTCACTCTTTGCTTCCCTTTATCTCTAGGGGCATCATAAGGTTTAGGGCGACTTTGCTGGCCCTCAGCTTTCCTCTCATTCACTACCTTGTAGTGAGCCTTCGTATCCTCCTCATAAATTCTGCAGCTACTTACTAACTCCGAAAAGTTGCGGACCTTCTGATAACCAATGGCTCGCTTGATGTCAGCACGCAAGCCATTCTCGAACTTTATACACTTCGAAAATTCAGCCGTCTCAGGAGTATAATGTGGGTAAAACTTCGCCAACTCCACAAACTTTGCCACGTATTCAGTCACCGACATGTTTCCTTGCTTAAGCTCCAGAAATTCTATCTCTTTCTTCCCACGAACATCTTCTGGGAAGTATCTGTTAAGGAATTCCCTCGTGAAAACAGCCCACGTCACCACAGCTCCATCTTGCTCCAAAATGGGTAGGAGACTAACCCACCAATCATCAGCCTCCTCCGCGAGCATGTGCGTGCCAAAACGCACCTTCTGCCCATCATCACACTGCATGACTCTGAAGATCCTCTCTACTTCCTTGAGCCATGTTTGAGCCCCATCTAGATCATAGCGCCCCTTGAAGGTAGGCGGGTGATTCCTCAGAAAGGTCTCCAACATCCTAGTCCCGTCGTTTCCACCAGCATTGTTCTGATTACCCACAGCATTAGCCATTGCTTCCAAAGCAGCAGCAAGAGCAGCATCATTTCTACCAGCCATCTTAGTTCTCTGGAAAACAACCATAAGTCAGAATAATACAATAATACTATTCTAACTCTAAGACAACGTCACTCGACTCTCTACTTGGCCGGACGGACAGACCTGCTCTGATACCAATTGTAACACCCCAATTTTCCGTCTTAAAAATTTCATTTAATAAACAGATAGATCAGAGTGCTTCTCAAAAGGAGTGTCACATTTCTTCTTTAAAAACAACTTAGATAATAATTTATCAATTACAAAAATATTCAAATAAGCAGCGGAATTCAAAAGTCTCATCTCATAAATAGTCTTGGCTTAAAAGCCAACAAAAACGTCTCAAATATTAATGGTTTCAACATCACTAAGTCTTAAAGTTAACATTTATTGAAAACATGATACATAAGGAATAGACTCTATGCAAAAGACCCCATCCCGTTACGTATCAGAGCAACCCTACTTCACACAGACTCCTCGCATCGTCGCATCTAAGACTGGGTACCTGCACTTGCCCACAAGGCGGCAATTCCAGCAGAAGGGGTGAGATTCACAACAATAATATTAATATATAAATCACATGCCAAGATTAACAGTCATACATCCAACTCATAAGCATAACATTTTTATCACATCATAACATCGGTATAAACATCATCATAAGCAGCATCATAAACATACATCAACATCTCAAGCATCATCTCATATATGTCATAATTGACTCGACTATATGCACACCTAACGTCTCAACATCATGCATGTGGTACCATATGATTATAGCATTAATATGCTTCACCGTCGCTTTGAGCAATTGCTCCACCGTCGCTTTGAGCATAAAGCTCCACCGTCTCATAAATATGCAAATGCATAGACTCGTCGTTTAACAACTTAATAGACCGTCTCAAAACCATCATTCATAATGCAAAACTGACACATGCAGGTATAATAGTTACATGGCAGACACATCATCTCATTAATCATATAAATCGCAACACGTAACATCATCATAATCACATATCATCATATTTAAACATCACTTACTATCAACAACACATCAATTATTCATGACATAAAAGAACCATCAGCAATCTTCATTACAGAATGCATCTAAGGATATAAAACCTCTCCAATACTACCCAAGGGTCTCCTCTCAAAGTCCCATGCGAAACAGATCGCAAAACGGAACAATCAGTCCTGAACCATCTAACTCGCCACGGCGAGTGATCTGCTCGCCACAGGCGAGTACTCACAACAGCTTACTCGCCAAAGGCGAGTTGGGGGCGAGCTGCAGGCGAGAAATCCTGGGTGCTCTCGGCCTTTTTGACATTTTTCACCAAAAATCCTCATTTTAAGCTCTCTAAATCTAATTTGACCAAACCAACTTCACAGGTCATCTCTATAAATATAAGGGCACTCAAAACCATCTCAAGTTTGGCAAAAATCCTAAGTTTAAGGGTCAAGCTCGCCACGGCGAGCTATACTGCTCGCCTCGCGAGCAACCAAGGGTTACTCGCCACGGCGAGTGATCACTCGCTACGGCGAGTGATCACTCGCCACAGGCGAGTGATCACTCGCCACAGGCGAGCGATCTCAGAACCACTACGGGTTCAGCCCAATTCACACCAATTCATCCCAAAACTCTCATGTTAAGCCTCTAATTCATCAGCAATATCATCCTAGGGGATAATCTAGGTTCTGTAACAAGTCCTACAGCCTTACAACATCAATCCTCATCAATTCATCATAATTCATCACAACCCTAATTCTCAAAACTCCTCTCAATTCTTCCCAATCTCTAAGCTAATCAATAACAGATGATTTAACATTAAAATTACTGAAGTTAGGCTCACCCTTACCTGGAAAATTGTGCAGAAATGGAACCTAGCTTCTCTTCTCTCTTGAACCGTTCTTCTTCTCTTTTCCAAAGTCTGTACGCGTTTCTAAAAAAGTGTTTCCTCCTAACCTACTTCTCTTATATACTCCCTCACAACTTCTCTTATTCTATTTCAACCCTCACAACTCTTCCTATTTATTAAATTAGCCCCACTTCTCAAATAATATATCTTCATAACAAATCTCTATTTTTCCAACAAATCTCTTTATTTACCAAATAAATATTCATATAAACATCACTTATATTATTTTATTAAACAATAAAATAATAACACGTCACACGTCACAAATACGTCACAAAATCATCAAAATCATATAATATATAAACATATACCATATCATCTAATAAAATAATTAAATAATTAGAGAGGGCGTTACAAGCAACAAGTCCAGAAATCTCTCAAGCTTTTTAGGCCAGCGGATCATCAGAGTCGGAATGTGCGCCGGAAAAGAAGTTCATACGCTTCTTCTTGTTAGCATGTCGGTCGAGCAACCTGTCCTTTACCAGGAGAAGTTCATCCCTCTCGATCATTTGTCGTCTTTTCTTGAGGATTTCACAATCCTTCTGTTCCAACTGTCCACTCATTGTTTCCATCTGGAGCATAGTTTCATCCTACCTCCTCTTCCAAGTGGCACTTTCATGGGTCAATTCAGTTATCCGCTTCTGGTACTCCTTCTCGGTATCAAAGGTCATAGGCATAGGTGGTGCCAGAGTGATGGCAGACAGAAACCTCGGTAGCTTGTAAGGCATCCCAAATTTGCGTAGCTCTATCGATGACCCATTGAGTATAGGATTCGTGGACGGTACCTGTCTTTCTTCCCAATTGGCCTTTATCCCTCCTACGAATGGTATTCCAAGCTCGCACAACTTGTTCCCTCATTCCCCGGATGTCATTTTGGTTGTGATAATACACATTCTCTAGATGAATATTGCGAGGTTTTTCTTCCATGGGGTACTTGAACTGACGTCTAGCAAGAACAGGGTTATAGTTTATTCCTCCACGTATACCGAGAAGAGGTACGTTATTGAATTCTCCACAACTATCAATGATAGTTCCCTTGTCATAGGCCGGATTGTACCACACTACATCAGCTGGGGTAAGGAACATAAGCCTTTGGGACCAAAGAAGGTTTTCTGGATTGGTTGTGAAGCGAGGGGATTGGGACAGATTGGAGGTGATCCACCTATATAGCAAGGGTGCACAACAAAGGATGGTTCCACAACCCGCTAGGGTGCGTTCATGGATGGAATGGTATGTGTCGGCTAACAAGGTAGGGACAGGTTTCTTTGAGAGGAAGATGTGGATGGCATTAATGTCAACAAAATTGTTAAGGTTAGGGAAAAGCACAAGGCCATAGATGAGTAGGGCGAGGATAACATCAAAGGCATCATGGTTGGAGATTTCATCGAAAAAGGCGGCTTTTTGGTAAAGGAAGTTGGTTGAAAAGCACAAGAGTTTCCCCTTAGGTTGGAGGTTGGCTTTTACCTCAGCGGTCACAAGGTGGAGAGCTGTAGCAATGGCAGAGTGTTTAGGAGTTTTTTCGAGACCACTGAAGGGTATCTTGTCAAGTATTAATAGATCGGTCCAATGGGAGTATTCCTCAAGGGTAGGGACCAACTGGTAATCCGGGAACCCAAAACAGTGATAGGTCGGGTCATAGAACTGGACAAAAGTTTGGAGGAGTCCTTCATCAACATCCGTCTTGACGATACCGAGCAAGTTTCCGTAGTTTTTGTGAAAGCGTTCTAAGCAGGCCACCTTTCTTCCTAGCTTCCTTAAACTCAAGAGATCCGGTTTTATGAAATTGTACTGCCTAGTATACCTCGTTGGAAGAGCCATGCCCTATAATGTTTACAATAAAACTTTATATAAGTCCTTCGTTATTTAATGAATGAAAAAAGTATTTATGGATGAATGAATGCATGCATGGTTATGCTAAAAGAAATGGAAAAAACATAGTTTAGGCTTTTAGGCCCATAATGTTGGAGCAAAGGGTAAGTACGCCATGTGGTAAGGACTATGGTTTTATTTGCACCTGTATCACGGGTTCTACCAAGTTCCCAAAGTTTTCAACCACTTCCGAATATTTATCGGGTGACGGGAGTACTCTCATTCCAACAATATCCGTAGGATAGTCTCGTTTGGGTGTAGTATCGTGTACCGACTAATTCAAGAGTACTCTCGATTAGCCACCGCACTATGTCCTAAAAGGCCAAGATGGGTTAAGGGTAACTAAGGTTCTCAACTTCGACGATTACTTGAAAATAGTATGCCAAACATGAGTACTCACGTTGACAAAGTATACTTCCAGGAACCCTCCATTGAGTGGGGTTATCACATTTGCCAAAACCGAAGAGTACTCTTGGCCTGGGACTATGATACCGCCGTCCTATCTTATATTTCTCTCAAGCCCGGGTGTAGGACTTATTATCTCACCACTCAAGAAGAAAGGAGAAAGAGGAGGGGAGAAAAATATATACACGTATTTCCATCTTTTATTTTTGTTTTTGTTAAGCAAGTTATAGCACAAGAAATTAAATAAAGTTGATTTAGGCTTAATCAAGGCTATTTGATTAGCTTTTGACTCACTAAATTATTTCACGACTTTGATTTAAAAAAGATTTAAGTTTGATGGGGTTCGGGGGTTGATTACACAAAGGGAATGTATTAGCACCTTTTATGTTCGCAGTACACTACGAGAACCTTTCGACTTTATTTTACTTTTTGTGCTATAACTTGCTTATTTTTATTTGAAAGAAGGGATTTGAGAATAGTGATTAAAAAGGAAAAAAAACCTAGTTATCTACATTTTTATTGATTCGGAAGGACTAGGTCCTTTGCCTACGTACCCGTGAGGGATCAGAACCTCGTAGTTTGGGGTAAAAATTTCCGTTTGATTGGTTTTGTGTTTTTTATTAGTTTTTGAAAAAGGTTTTAAAAGAAAAAGCCAAGTGGCAAATGAGTATTTGTTTGTGTTTTTTATGTTAAAAGAAAATGACTTAAAGTGTGGTTTAAAGTTGATTGCAATTTTGATTTATGAAAAAATAAAAATAAGGACGATCACTTGATTTAAGATCAAGGTTTGTTTATGAAAATGTTTTTGTGATTTTTTATTATGTGAATGTTTTTTTGTTGTTTTTTTTTTTTTGAATGATTAAACTAACGGAGCGGAAAAGAATAAAAGCGTAGAGACCTCACGGTGGCGTTGGACCACAACAAGGACCTATTACCTAAACCACCAGACATAAAAGTAAGCATACACCCACTCACGCACACGGGTACCTAAAACTATTACATAAGACCTATTATTACATTCTAGAGTCTGCGATAGAATAAATAAAATAAATAATTTACATGAAACCTATTGACATTCTAAAGTGCAAAAGATAAAATAAATTAAAAAAAATAAATGATATAAAATAAATATGTTGAGCAAGATAAGAAATGCAAACACAAAAATAAAATGAAATGCGGCGAAAAAATAATGCGGTAAAAAAAATGCATGAGGAAATAAACGAAAGTGAAACAAAAATATGAATGCAGGGGGGTGTTAACAGCATTACGGGGGGTGCAGAATGAAAAAGGATGGAAATGGGCTTTCTGAGCAATTGGGGCATTGGGCCTTGTAAAAGGAATCAGACCGGTTCGGTTCATGTGAACCGAACTGGTTTGCATATGACTATAAATAGGAGGTGGGGCGGTTTTTTTCTCATTTTCCTTCCCCCTTTCTCTTTCTTCTCTTCCCCATCTCTCGTTCTTCTCTGTTCTCTCTCTAGAGTCCGGATGAGTTTTCCAGCGGGGTTTCCGGCGTGTTCATAAGAACCGTCGTGAAACCCAATTAACGGCGCGGTGGCCGGCCGTCAGAAATCTACAAAAATAACCCTTTTTCAAAAATTAAACCCTTTTCTTTGGTATTCTTCCCTCCCGGTTTCATTTTTACACTCAAAAGCCTCAAAAACCAAGCCAATAATCCTAGATCTAAAGATTAAATTTTGAAAATATACCTCTTTCTTATCTGGTTTCCGTTCCTGATTTGGTTTGCTTCTGGGTTCGGTTCGTTTGGCCGGTTTGGTTATGGATCAATTGAGTTGAGTGGCACTGGACTCTGTCGTGTGCTTGCCCGAAATCACCACTGTGTGTGTGCTATTGTTTGTTTTGCTATTGTGTCAGTTTCGTTTGAGGTCGTGGTTGTTGTTTGTGAATGGCCTTGGTGACAGTGATGCAATATTGGTTTTGTGGTGTTGCGTGTGTGAAATTGTGTGTGTGAGTTTTTGCAGGTTGTGTTCTTTGTGCGTTGCAGGTTCATTGTGTCGGGTTTGTGCATGTTATTGGCCTCCTTTTGTTGTGTTTCTGCAGCTTGTACTTATAATGAACCGAATATGGATTAGGGTTTGTTAAAAGAGAAGCGAAACTTGTGCCAAGAACTGTGCGAATAAGGCTCTGATGATAGCTGTTTAGATTGGAATGAAACGAAAACTTTTGGACGTATTTGGACTATTTTTGGAGAATTAATAATAAATAATAAAATAAGAATAATGAAAGTGACTAAGTTAACAAATAAAATTAAGATGACTAATTAAAATTTAGAATTAAAATTAAAATAAAAATTGAGGAATTAAATAAAAGATGGAAATTAAAAAGATAAAATAAAGTGAGAAGAGAGCCCGAATCGGAACAAAAAATAAGGTATTTTAAAATACCTCTCTGTTGAAATTTCGTTTGAAAAGTCAGAGATTATTTTAGGCCAAATGACGTGTGTCAGTGACGCCTTAGATCAAAAATTGGGGTATGACACTTATCATAGTTTATCTACAACTATTCAACTATCCAAGCTAAGACTTTAGGTCCTAATACCCTAATTCTTCCAAAGATTAACTCATAACTTTGTTCATGTATATACCCTTTCTAACTCTAAAACTTCACATTCAAAAGGCTTCCATACTAAATTGTCGAAGTATTTACAAGTCCATTCAATTTCTAAATAGTAAATTAAAGGGTTAAAAAAGAGTTTCTGCATAAGTACACAAATTTAACCATTTGTACTGTGTTAACTAAGTTCATTCATGGTTGTCCCCGTGAACATAGTTCAGTTGACAGAAACATTCATTATTATATGCAGGGGTCAGAGTTCAAACCCCAAACACGCCAGTAAACCACTAGGCTATTTGACAAAAATAAGTTGGCCACTCATGGTTTTAATTTTTAGTTTGGTGGCGTGGGCCTCCCCCTAATGTTCACCTAAAAATAACTATAAATGAAAGGCTTTTAATGAACTTTCTCATCCAGGCTGGCTTTCTAAACTAGTTTAAGTGAATCTAGTTTGAAGGATACCGACACACTCAATTATTTTATTGTCAAACAAAGCCTAACTCTGTCGTTTCGAGGCTCTCTTTTTTAAGGTACACAAATCTGTTCTGCATGTTTTTGTTTGTTATATTGCTGAGAATTTCTCTAGTTTTACAATTCATACTTGCATAGTACTCAACCCTTTAACAATATATAATTTGGATCATCGCATTAGTGTGTGAATTTTAAGTAGTATTTACTACTTTGTTTACGCACAAAAAAAAAAAATCTCTTAACATTGAAATTTGAATAAATACTTAATTTGGTCGTTTTCAATTTACTTGCTGTCTATTTCGGTCTATGACAAAAAATAATATTGAGATTAGTCTTTAACATTTTCAGAGAACTAATTTGTCTCTGTTAATTTTTGACCCATTATAACATTGAGATTAATTTGTTCTATGAACGGAAATGTCAGAACTAATTTGCAATTATATTTCGTCACGGATTAAATTGAGCCACAAACACATTGTGAGGATTCAAATTGGATCTTTATTCTCAATAGTTTAAAGGTTTCATTGTGATTGCAATTGAAGGTGCATCAACTATGTTAATTTAGTGGCTGCGATTTAAAATCTTCATATTGTATTTAAAATCTTGATATGATTGTGCTCAAACTATGCATTTTTAATATTGGTGTTCAATTTGCAAACTTGTTCTGACTTGTTTACTTTGTAGCTTAACTCATTTCTTTAAACACTTTCTTAGAGTCCTTGTGAGCTTAGCTCAGTTGGTATAGAAAATGCATAATATATGTAAGATTTGAGGTTCAAACCTCGGCGACCAAAAAAAAAAAACAACACTTTCTCAATTTACCTTTTGATCATTATACTCATTTAACTGCATAATTCTCTTTGAATTTTATAAAGACAATACATTTTTCACAATCTGTTGTTTAATATATTCTTAATCAACAATTAGTTCGTTACTAATAAAGATTTTGCTGACAGATCAACATGTTGTTTGCAATACTTGTGTTGTTATTAAGCACACCATGCTCAAGTTCTTTTGAGCAGATTGAAGGAGAAATAAAATCAGCTGTTTTTTTGTCCCCTAAATTTGAGCTAGAACCTGGATCAGTTATAAATGGATTTTATTATGATATTGATTTTCCAAAAGGTCATGTAGCAATCAAGAGTTTTGATGCCGAAGTTGTTGATGAAGCTGGGAATTCGATACCGCTGCACGAAACTTATCTTCATCATTGGGTTGTTGCAAGATATCATCAAAGAAAACATGTCACGCACACAAAAAATGATAACCATAGGATGCTTCAAAACTCTAATTATGTTCTTGTAAGGAACGATGGCATGTGTCAGGGAGATGTTCTTCCACAGTATTTTGGCCTTGGATCCGAAACACGAGGAACACCGACCGATATTCCAGATCCTTTTGGTATAGAGATAGGTAATCCTGCAGAAATTCCAGAAGGGTTTGAGGAAAAATGGTTGGTTAATGTTCATGCCATCGATACGCGTGGCGTGGAGGATAAGTTAGGGTGTACTGAGTGCAAGTGTGAGCTTTATAATGTAACAGTGGATGGATATGGAAGGCCTTTAAGGTCAGATTACAAAGGAGGTATGTCATGTTGTCATGATGGTACACAATGCAAGTTGAAGGAAGGTTTTAAGGGACCAAAGAGAAGTCTCTACCTGAAATACACAGTGAAATGGGTTGATTGGAATGATTTTATAGTGCCTGTTAAGATATATTTAATTGATGTTACTGATAGTTTGAAACTATCAAATGATTCAAAAGGAATGAACTCAAATCATGATTGTAAGGTAAATGATTTCATCAAAAAATATGTTGTTTGTGGAAATGGATTCGTATAGTTGGGATATCCTGCATTCACACAGTAAATGAGTCAATGATTGTTGGATCAAAATCGAAGATATACCGATTTTGATTATTTTTTAATCCAAAATTTCGAGTTTGAAATCTAGGATCATCCGAACATGATCCAACAATATAGTCTATAGTCTGCAGGGAATCAATATTCGTAGTTTGTTTATCTCAACCTCACTTTAATCATTATTCTTCATTTCAGATTGAGTATCAAGTTGAATCTTGCAGCACATACCATGAGGAGGAAAATGGTTGTGTTCATGTGAAGAGGACAAGTCTCCCACTACAAACTGGTGGCTATGTGATCTATGTTGTTGCTCATCAACATTCAGGTGGAATTGGATCAACTTTATATGGAGAGGTAATTTGCAATAGTTACATATAGTATAGATTACAATCATTCTTTAATGGCAAAACTTTGTTTAAAAAGTAATCATGGAAGGGTCAAATCAATAATGATTTTGCGCTCTGATAGAGACCTAGATATTGGGCCTGATGTCATCACTGATGTAGGCCTTAATACAAAGAAGCCTGTCACCTGGAAGGTTTATTCTAGAAGAAAGAAAGTGGGACCAGGCAGAGAAATAGACAATGAAAAGGGAAATCAATTACTAGTGGAAGGAAGGGGAATAGATAAAGGTAGTGGCAGAAAGACTAATAAACAGGGAGGTAGTGGAAGAAAGGGAAATTAATAAAGGTAAATGCAGGAAGGGTAATAAATAGGGAGGTAGTGGCATGAGGAGAGCATCAAACTATTCTGTATTCAGTTTTACAGTTTCAAATGGGGAAGGGGATTTTCATTCTCTGAAGGAGCTTCTGCTCTGGGGATTATAGGGGGAAACTCTTGTAATCATTTACTTATCAATCTATAATAATACACCAATTCTACAATATATTGCTTTTGGGCTTCTATCATTGGTCCGACCTACCGGATTACGAGGAAGAGCTAGTGAGACGCTGAATTGTCCATGCCACCAAAAATGTCTGATAGAGTTGATGCGTTGGAAGAGAAACTGGAGGCGCTGGAAGAATCCCTACGTCTCAGGATGGACGAATTTCAGAAGATGGTGATGGAGGAATTCGCAAAATTCTGATCCTCTCCTGAAGCCTCATCGTCTTTGTCTGACGAGGCGAGTTTAGAATTCAAAATGGCAGTAAAGAAGGTGGAGCTGCCAATGTTCAATGGTGACGATCCTGTTGGCTGGGTTACACATGCTGAAACCTATTTCGAAGTGCAAGGCTCATCGGAGGAGGTAAAGGTGAGATTGGCGAAGGTGTGTATGGAAGGCCCAACTATACACTGGTTCAACTTACTTCGTGAGACACAAGATAATCTTACTTGGACCAAACTGAAGGAGGCGTTGATATAACGATACGGAGGGCGAAAGAGTGATAATCCTTTTGAAGAGTTGAAGGATTTGCAACAGGTGGGTGATGTGGAAGAGTATATTTCTGAGTTTGAATACATTTCATCACAAGTGGTGCGTCTCCCGGAAGATCAGTACCTAGGTTATTTTTTGGGGGGTCTCAAACCAGAAATTCGCTTGAAGGTTCAAACTCTCAACCCTCGAACTCGTCTCCAGGCCATAAAAATAGCACGCGATGTTGAAACAAAGTTGCGTGGCTCACTTAATTACAGAGGCAGCGGAGGAAGAAAGATTGTTCGTGGTTCAGGTGGAAAAATTGGATCCGGGTCAGCCTTTAACCCGGGTTCAAGTGGGGGATTTTACCGTTCTAGTCCTGCGAGTCAGAACACTTCCAGACCTGCCCAATCAGGTACCAACTCACACACAGTCACAAGCCCAAGTTTGGGACAAAAAGGACACGATGATGCTGGAAAAGGAGTCGGATTCCAGAACAGGGGTACTCACCACCTACCCTACTCCGAGTTGATGGATCGCAAGGCTAAAGGGTTGTGTTTCCGATGCGGAGAGTGGTTTCATCCTCTGCATCAATGTGCATAGAAACAATTACGTTTGGTGAGTTTGGGAGATGATGAAAAGATTAATGAGGAAGGAGAGGTGATTGTCATTGAAGTGTAGGAGGATGAAGAGGAGGTTTCTGTTGAGTGTAATGTATTGGGATTGATTGAATTGACTGGGATGGCAAAAATAGTAAAACAACCTGCCACAATGAAACTGGAGGGCCGATTGATGGAAATTCACGTTCAGGTGTTGGTGGATAGTGGTGCGAGTCATTGTTTCATACACTCGAAGGCGGCAACGGCACTGGGCTTGGTGGTAGAAAAGAACGCAGTGTTGGGAGTGAAGTTAGGAGATGGTCATAGAGTTACGACTGTAGGCAAGTGCAGAAACATAGAAATTCAACTGGGGAATTTCACAACTCGTATAAATGCGTATGTATTGGAGTTGGGAGACTTAGATGTGATATTGGGGGCAGCATGGATGAGAATGTTTGGTAAGGTCACCTTTGATTGGGACCACATGATACTGAGTTTCCCTTGCAATGGGAAAATAGTGGAGTTACAAAGGGTGAAATCATTCACTGAAGTCTCTAATTAATCATTGCACAGTTTACTAAAGGATGGGGAGTTTGAGACTGAAGTTGGTCAACATAATGAGCTAAAAACTCAACAACAACATGAATTGGATCAGGTGTTAAGTCATTTTCCGATGGTATTCCAGGAATTGGAGGGCTTACCGCCCAAAAGAGACATTGTTCAGTCCATTGAACTACAGACGGGGGCTGTTCCAGTCAATGTAAGGCCTTATCGATATCCGTATCACCACAAGGATGAGATAGAAAAGCAAGTTCAGAGTATGTTAAGTCAAGGTATCATTAGGCATAGCTCTAGTGTTTTCTCTAGCTCGGTAATCTTGGTCAAGAAGAAGGATGATACATGGAGAATGTGTGTGGATTATAGGGAGCTCAACAAAGTCACTGTGCCAGACAAGTATCCTTTCCGGCTGTGGAGGAGCTATTAGATGAACTGCATGGTGCTAGATACTTCTCTAAGATCTATTTAAAGTTCGGTTACCATCAAATAAGGGTGAAAGAGGAGGATGTGCACAAAACGACTTTCCGAAACACGAGGGTCACTATGAATTTTTGGTGATGCCTTTTGGGTTGACCAATGCTCCAACCACATTTCAAGGGACAATGAATCAGGTGTTCAAGCCGTTCTTAAGGAGGTTTGTCTTAGTTTTTTTCGATGATATATTGATCTATAGTAAAGGGTGGAATGATCATGTACAACAGTTGATGCAAATTCTGGAGGTGTTACAAGCTAAGAGGTTTATGGCTAATAGAAAGAAGTGTTCTTTTGGCAGCAAGCAAATTAAATACCTTGGTCATATTATATCACAAAAGGGAGTAGCAGTAGACCTAGAAAAAATAAAGAGCATTGTAGACTGGCCAATCCCACATAATGTGAAAGGAGTGAGAGGATTCTTGGGTCTGACAGAATATTATAGAAAGTTTATTAAAGGGTATGGTAAAATGGCTAAATCATTGACGGAATTGACCAAGAAGGAAGGGTTTAAGTGGGGAGAGGAGGCCTTGCAAGCCTTTGAGGAGTTGAAGAAAGTAATGACTACATCGCCGGTATTGGTGCTTCCAGATTTTACTCAACCATTTGAGATTGAGTGTGACGCATCCGGCAGAGGAGTAGGGGTTGTTTTGATGCAGAAGAAGAAACCCATCGCTTATTTCAGCAAGGCATTGTTAAAAAATAACTTAGTCAAGTTAGCTTACGAGAAAGAATTGATGGCTCTCGTTTTGGTGGTACATAATTGCAGGCCTTATTTGTTAGGCAGGAAATTTGTGGTCTATTCTGATCAAAAAAGTTTCAAACATTTGCTGCAACAACGGATAACCACGGCTGACCAGCAAAATTGGATGGCTAAGCTTCTAGGCTATCATTTTGAAGTCGTTTATAAACACGGTCCTGAAAACAAAGCGGTTGATTCATTGTCTAGAATGTTTGAAGAAGGTGAGTTGAATAGTATTACTTCATTTCCTATATGGCTGCAACTGCAGCAGGTGCAGCAAGAAGTGGAACATGATGAGAAGTTAAAAAAAGTGATAGAAGATATTCAAGTTGATTCCAATTCCCATTTCGGTTTTAGTTTGCAATAAGGGATGCTACTCTACAAGAACAGGTTGGTTATGTCTTCCAAGTCAGCTTACATACCATTGATATTGCAAGAGTTGCATTCTACTCTAGTAGGAGGACATTCAGGTTTTTTAAGAACATATAGAAGAGTGGCTGGAAATTTATTTTGGATAGGGATGAAAAATTATGTGCATGAATTTGTGAGAAGTTGTGACGTTTGTCAGAGACAAAAATATTCTGCTTCTTCTCCAGCGGGCTTGCTGCAACCCCTTCCCATTCCACAACAGGTTTGGGAAGACATCTCTCTTGATTTCATTATCGGTCTTCCTAAATCTAAGGGTTTATGGACACTCCATACCATTGAAACATCCCTACACAGCAAGAAAAGTAGCGGAGGTGTTCATAAAGGAGGTAGTTTGTTTGCATGGAGTACCCCAATCCATTGTAAGCGATCGCGACCCCTTGTTCATTAGTTTATTTTGGAAGGAACTGTTTAGATTGTAGGGAACGATATTGAAGATGAGTTCTTCTTATCATCCCGAGACCGATGGTCAAACAGAACTGGTAAATAGGTGTCTTGAAGCTTACTTGCGTTGTTATGCATCTGAACAGCCCAAAAGTTGGCTTTATTGGTTGTCTTGGGCCGAGTTATGGTATAATTCCACTTACCACCTCCTTTGATTTGCTTTTCCCAAGGTGAGACAAGAGTGGAAGCTGTGGCGGTAGAATTGGTGGATAGGGATGAGGCTTTAAGACAACTGAAGCATCATTTGCTCCAAGCTCAACAACAAATGAAGAAATATGCAGATAAGAAAAGAAGGGATGTGTCTTTTGAAGTGGGAGAGTGGGTCTTCTTAAAGTTGAGGCCTCGTAGACAACAAACAGTTGCAAGAAGGATTAATCAAAAGCTAGCACCAAGGTATTTTGGACCCTATCCGATACTGGAAAGGGTATGAGCAATGTCCTATAAACTAAAGTTACCTGAGTCTGCCAAGGTTCATTCGGTTTTCCACATTTCTCAATTAAAGAAAGCAATTGGAAACTACAATGTTGAACCGGAACTGCCTATGGGGTAGGAAACAGAAGATGAAGACTTGGATGAACCTGAATCCTTGTTGGCCTCTAGAGAAATTCGAGAAGGTGATTTATTGGTGAAACAATGGTTAGTCAAATGGAGGGGGCGAGCTATGGAGGATACTACTTGGGTGGATGAAACTTTGCTGAAAAGTCAATTTCTCGATTTCAGCCTTGAGGACAAGGCTGTTATTGCAGGGGAGGGCAATGATAGAGACCTGGATATTGGGCCTGATGTCATCACTGATGTAGGCCTTAATACAAAGAAGCATGTCACCTGGAAGGTTTATTCTAGAAGAAAGAAAGTGGGACCAGGCAGAGAAATAGACAATGAAGAGGGAAATCAATTGGTAGTGGAAGGAAGGGGAATAGATAAAGGTAGTAGCAGAAAGACTAATAAACAGGGAGGTAGTTAAAGGAAGGGAAATTAATAAAGGTAAATGAAGGAAGGCTAATAAATAGGGAGGTAGTGGCATGAGGAGAGCATCAAACTATTATGTATTCAGTTGTACAGTTTCAAATGGGGCAGGGGATTTTCATTCTCTGAAGGAGCTTCTGCTCTAGGGATTATAGGGGGGAAACTCTTGTAATCATTTACTTATCAATCTATAATAATACACCCATTCTACAATATATTGCTTTTGGGCTCCTATCACGCTCTCTTGAGTGAGAGTATTACCACTCATTATTGTGGTTCTATCCAACTCAAGATATTAGTTTCTACATATGCACGCAGAGGATGCCTAGTGCATACCAAAATCATGATTTTCTTTGTTAAGGTTTAAACCTGGAAACTAACACAATTATTATTAGCATTTGATTATAAAAAAATGGTTTGGCTCCTACAAGGATCACTAGATTTATACCCTTTTTTCCCCTTAGTCTTGTTTCTGATGGTTTTCAATAGAGGGAAATAAATGTTTTAATTAACAAGAAAATGGTGTTATTTATTTGCAATTGAGTACTATCAATGTTTCTTATAATACTTTTGATTAAGAATAAACATTTTATTGTAGTATTGTACATTAGCTTGTTTTATGAAATTTGTGGATTATGTTTTAGGATGGGAGGGTTATATGTTCTTCTACACCAAGTTATGGAAATGGAAATGAAGCAGGAAATGAGGCAGGGTACATTGTAGGAATGTCTACTTGTTATCCTAATCCAGGTTCTGTCAAGATAATTGATGGTGAAATTTTAACTCTAGAATCTAATTACAACAACACCAACGAGCATACTGGAGTAATGGGGTTTTTCTACCTATTGTTGGCAGAACAACTTCCATACCAACACTTCAAACATTCTACTCTACCTATGGATATAAATAATATACTTTTAGATGATTTGTATCAAATATGGTGATATATATATATATAGTAAAAAAGAAACATGTATGGTACTATAACTGGAGTTTCATCGATTGTGTGATAGTATATGATTGATATGAGGAATAAAGATAAGGTTGTAAAGTGTAACCGAATAATTACATTTCTCTCTATAAATATTTTATACGTTAACTTTTCGTTTTAGTCTTTCTAAAAAGTTTTTTCAACTTTTTAAGTCCCTCAAAAATTTTCCATCTTCACTTTTGGTCTCTCTTTTAAAGTAAAAAAATTCATAATATTATAAGAATCTCTCCCAATAAAAATTAGAATTTTTTAACATTTCATACTTGTGTTTTGTTAAAAAATTCTAATTTTTTTGGGGGATATTTTATACAATATTTTACACATATCTGCACAATTTCAGGAAAAAATACAAAAATTAACTTAAAAATAAAGACCAAAAGTAGTGATTGAAAATTTTATAGGAGCTAAAAGTTGAAGGAAAATTTTAGAGGGACTAAAACGAAAAGTTGATATATTTATAGGGACTAAAAACATATTTAACCTTAAAAAAACAAAGAGTTGTGGATATATTTTCTAGTGACTGTAAATGCAAAATGGAGAATAACTACTTTCTTAGATTAACTACTTGATAGCGATGACATGATACTAATCAAATGATACAATGGTAAAAAACAAGTTGCAAATGTGACAATTATTATGAGACGGCGCAAGAAAAGTAACAAAAAAAAATGTGCAAGCAATAAATAAGGATATTAGTGAAAAACTAATCAATGTTTCATTTATATTAGTATAATATACCTTCATGGAAGTTTGCAAGCACAACCTCCATGGAAGAATAATTTGGCCAAAAGGGACAACTCCTCTAACAGTTCATGATTTGCGCAATTGGTTGTCAAATTTGTGGAAGAATCTTGGTCAGTGGAGCATGTCCTCTCTTGGAAAAGGTTACTTTGAATTTATCTTCACCAGTCTAGAAGATGTGAAAAGGGTAAGATCTCTCCCCTCCTGAAATCTTAATCCTGGTTTTTTGAAACTGTTTGCCTGGTCTAAAGATTTTAATCCTAGCTTGCAAAATAGTTCAACTGCTCAAGTTTGGGTAAGGTTACATGGCCTGTCTCAGGAATATTGGCGCCCTAGAATATTTTTTGTTATTGCTAGTAGTGTAGGCACCCCTATTTGTACAGACTCTGCTTCATCTAAACCTATGATAGAGCGTACCTTCGGCCAGTTTGCTAAAGTCGTAGTGGATATGGATGTCACTAGGGAGCTTAGGGATAATGTTCTGGTGGAAAGAAAGGGCTTTGCTTTCTTTGTGGAACTGGAATATGAAAATCTCCTGATTATTGTATTCATTGCAAGAAAATTGGTCACTATGTGGAAATCTGCAAGTTTGTTAACAAAGAACCATCACATGAAAAGACTGAACCATCAAGGCACTATTATAAGGCACCAAAAAAGATACATGTTCAAGTGAAAGATGGAAGGAATCGGGGGAAAGTGGCAGAGGATCCCATTATTGTGGAAGAGGCATTTAGAACTAATAAGCATGATGCAGGAAAACTGAAGCAGAAGGGTATAGTGTAACACCCCGTTTCCCAAAACAACGTAATAATAATATATTTGATCAGAGTAATCAACAAACGGCATGTCACACTGCTTTTCAAAAATTATTAAATAGAATATAAAACTATTTAAAATACCCACAAAATCATTCTTATAAATTCTGCAGCGGAAATATTATTTTAAAACCATCATCATGCTACTTCAACAAATCCTTGGCACAAAGGCCTCAACGGTACAAAATTATTCAACAATTAAAATCCAACAACTTGGTTCAACATTTGATACATAAGGAATGAAAGAAATAAAACAACGAATTCTCATCCCGTTACGTATCAGAGCCCTAAGACACATGAGCCAACATCCTACTAGCCTTCATTACCTGCAAGTTACCCATACGAAGGGCAACATTTTCAAGCAGAAGGGGTGAGTTTCACAATCAAAAATAATATATATAAATAATTCATCAACTTGAATTAAAAGCAACAACAGCACATCAACAAGTATCATCAAGTCCATACATATATGGCATCAACATCTATCAACAATAACTACATCATTTATATTAGAATTATAACAACAACACCAGTGGCGACAGCTCACCAACAACAACCTTGACATCAACGACTACACAACGACAACTCACACCGACAACAATAATGCAACGACATCGACAACAAATGCAATATGCATGTGGTACCATTTGACGCACGTTGAATGACAAGCATTCCAGGGCATGAGCCCTCAACAGTTGGATGGTTAAAGCATCCCAGGGCATGAGCCCTCAACAGGTGAATGACTAGCATTCCAGGGCATGAGCCCTCAACGGTTGAATGATAAACATTCCAGGGCATGAGCCCCCAACAATGCATATGAGTAAGAAATGAACTCAATGGTGTATATCAGCATACAACCCAACAACTAATGGTGTATATCAGCATACAACCAAACAACAACAACAACTACTTAGGACATCAACAACTGCGTCTAATACTTATGACACACTCCCCAACTGGACAACACAACTCAGCAACATCAACGACAACTCAAACATAGCATGGATATTTATTTTCATATAAACATACATAATTTCACCATATTCATCTTCATATATAATTTTCACCACTTAAACAATGTTAAATAAATCCAACAAACATTATAGGATGCTCGGATTAAAGCCCTAAAACACGTAGCAAAATTCACAAAATGGTCGCACAGGACCTAGTTCGCTTGAGCGAAGCTCTGCTCGCTTGAGCAAACTCAATTGACGAAAGTACAGGTCTGGTTCGCTTGGGGCTCGCTTGAGCGAACTCAAATGACGAAGGTACAGGTCTTGTTCGCTTGGCGCTCGCTTGGCGCTCGCTTGGCGCTCGCTTGAGCGAACTCAAATGACGAAGGTCTGGGAATGTTCATTTGGCGCTCGCTTGGCTCTCGCTTGAGCGAAGGGGTGTTCGCTTGAGCGAAGCATCATCTGGCTGTTCAAAAAGTTCACGTAACTTCTAACTCTTTTTCATCCAAAAACCCAATTTTGATCCCCAATCACCCAAAATGAATCACTACAATTGTTTATAGGTTCTATATGCAACATAGCACTCAAAACAACACAGAATTATGCAATTAACAACAAGATCATCAACATTTTTACAAAATATCAAAGTTTCTAACCCTAACTCAAAAACAACATTCAATCCAATTTTCAGAAATTAAACATATATTATTAGTTGAAGGTTAGCCTCACCCTTACCTTAATTCAGATGAACAATTACAGCAATTTAATCTCCCCTCTAGGCAAATCCCTCTTTGTTCTTGGTTCTTCCCCTTTCTCCCAAAAAGCTTGTTTCTTCTTACTGTACGCGAAAATATTTCCTCTGACTAACTCTTTCCTATTCTCACCAAAAGTAACCCCCACTAATTCCTTTAACTCCCTTAAATTCTCTTAATTCTCAATAACACCCCAAATACCAATAATTCTATTTTCTTACTTATTTCTATTAAATAATAAAAATAATTATATAATAAAACAACAAACACCAATAATCACATAAATCATATAAAATGCATAAAACATATTAAAAATCAACCAAAATAATCAAATAAAAACTAGGGCGTTACATATAGAAGATCATGGAGCTGGCCCTAGTGGTACAAATGACTTGAGCTGTCTAGCACAACAGAATAAATTTGAAGCCCTGAACATTATTGGAGAGGTCCATGTTGTAGATGAGGACCCTCTTCTAAGTGATATGATAAGGTCTAAAGAGATGGGTGCTACTACTCAAATGGTAGATGTCAACAATCTTGTGGCAGAGACTAATATTGGAACTCTTTCGATGCAGATTGTACAAGTGGTTCTTGGTAACTCATAATTATCATATGACTGAGGAACATAACAGGGACCAACACTTTCCTGATATGCGTATAACTGGTTCTTGGTGTGATGTTGTTACTGATTTAGATTACTGTCAAGATTCCACCAACAGTGATCTTGAGCATGATTTTGGATCTTATAGGAGACAACTAGCTCTAGTTGCTCCACCTATTCCTGTTGCAGTTCAAAGAGATATGAATTTTCTTAGACAATCTTGTGATAATATGGTTGAAGTTGATGTCCATCAACAATTTCAAATGGTTGTCTCAAAGAAAAAGAAGAAGAATCAAAAGTAACAGGCAGAAGCTAGCAAAGGGCCTTACCCTACAAGGCTCAAGGTTAGTACTTCCAAAGGTTTTCAACTGAAGCTCTAATTTCTCTTTCTATCGTTTTTTGAATCTTTGAAGATTTTAGTTTATGTCCCCCCTCTTTTTTGTTCTTTATTTTCTTTTTATTTATATATCTTTTGAGTGTGGCAGTAGGAGACCCCTCTACCTCATCTTTTGCTTAAAAAAAAAGTCTTATCTCTATCACCATTTAACCAAGTTTTTTCCTATATCAATATCCATGAAATTGGCACATGGAATGGGTGAGAACAAGCTTACCAAACGTCTCTCTCAAGAAGACTCTAAGCCTCCCTATGCAAGCAAGAATTGCATGTCATCGTTTTACCAAACGTCTCTCTCATTTTGCATCAATAGAGATTCATTAACTCTTGGAATATTTAATGGGTTAGGATATTAAAATAATGATTAAAGGTGTTTTTGTTTCATGTCATTTTATTCTAGTTTTGATTTTATCCCATGTAAAATATATTTTTGAGATTCTACTTTGCCACCAAAGATTCATCATCTTTTAGTGCGCATAGCATTTGACCGTGTAAACTAATTAGGTCGCACGTTGTTGACTTAATTCTTCCCCACTTAAATTTTTTTCTCCTAGATTTTTTTCATTACACTAACTTTAATTAAAAAAAACAAAATATAAAGGATTAAAACATTTATTGTATTTCTTGAACTTTCTAAACTGTTCTTAGATTCATTATACATGGGATTAAAACTTGAAGAATCCTATACGACAAGAATTGAATTTAAAATAGAAATTACAGAAGCTACAACCAAAACTCATTCAAATGATAGGAACCAAAATACGTTTTACCCTAAAATAATCAATTTGACAATAATTAGAATCTAAAAATTGTTTAAGTAAATAAATAATTGATTATCGATTAGTAAATAAATCAATTTTAATTATCCTAAAATGGGTCAAAGCTCAATCCATCAACCGACCGGATCATCTCAAATCCTAGCCCCAGCTGAGGCCATAACATGGACACACCCTAGAGGAACACTCAAGTAGGGTTGGTGAATGTATCAGGACCATTTGATCTGAACCTTATCATAGTTTGTCTACAACCATTCAACTGTCCAAACTAGGACTTTAGGTCCTATTCTTCCACTATAAAGATTAACTCATGACTTTGTTCATGTATACACTTTCTAACTCTAAAACTTCACATTCAAAAGGCTTCCATACTAAAAATGATTTAACCATTTGTACTATGTTTAACTAGGTTCAATCATGGTTTTTATTTGGTGTTGTGGGACTCCCCCTAATGTTCACAAAACAAAAAACATAACTATAAATGAAAGGCTCTGATGAACTTTCTCATCCAGGCTGGCTTTCTAAACTAGTTTAAGTGAATCTAGTTTGAAGGATACCGACACACTCAATTATTTTATTGTCAAACAAAGCCTAACTCTGTCATTTCCAGGCTCTCTTTTTTAGGTACACAATCTCTTCTACATGCTCTTGTTTGTTATATTCCTGAGAATTTCTCCAGTTTTACAATTCATACTTGCATAGTACTCAACCATTTTGGTCTCACTTATCCATAGATATAATCAATATTTAATTTGGATTGGATCATCGGATTATTGTGTGTGAATTTTAAGTGGTATTTACTACTTTGTTTACAGACCAAAAAATTGCTGTCTTAACATTAATATTTAAATAAATACTTAATTTGGTCATTCTCAATTTACTTGTGGTCTATTTTAGTCTATCACAAAAAACAATATTGAAATTAGCCTAACATTTTTGGAGGACTAATTTGTCTCTGTTAATTTTTGGCCCATTATAACATAGAGATTCAAACTCATTTCTTTAAATACTTTCTAAGAGAACTATTTTGCAAGATTTACATGTTGATCATTATACTCATTTAACTGCATAATTCTCTTTGAATTTTTTGAACACAATACATTTTTCACAATCTGTTGTTTAATATATTTATTCATAATCATTAATTAGTTCATTACTAATAAAAATTTTGTTGACAGATCAACATGTTTGTACCTAGAGATTTTGTATTTTCACTGGCAATACTTGTGCTGTTATTAAGCACACCATGCTCAAGTTCTTTTGAGAAGACTGAAGAAAAAATAAAATCAGCTGTTTTTTTTTCCCCTAAATTTGAGCTAGGACCTGGATCAGTTATAAATGGATATTATCATGATATTGATTTTCCAAAAGGTCATGTAGCAATCAAGAGTTTTGATGCTGAAGTTGTTGATGAAGCTGGGAATTCGATACCGTTGCACGAAACTTATCTTCATCATTGGATTGTTGGAAGATATCATCAAAGAAAACATGTCACATACACAGAAAATGATAGCCATAGGATGCTTCAAAACTCTGATTATGTTCTTGTAAGGAACAGTGGCATATGCCAGGGAAATATTCTTCCACAGTATTTCGGCCTTGGAGCCGAAACACGAGGAACACCGACTGATATTCCAGATCCTTTTGGTATAGAGATAGGTAATCCTGCAGAAACTCCAAAAGGGTTTGAGGAGACATGGTTGGTTAATGTTCATGCCATCGATACACGTGGCGTAGAGGATAAGTTAGGGTGCACTGAGTGCAAGTGTGAGCTTTATAATGTGACAGTGGATGGATATGGAAGGCATTTAAGTTCAGATTATAAAGGGGGTTTGTTATGTTGTCATGATGGTACACAATGCAAGTTGAAGGAAGGTTTTGAGGGACCAAAGAGAAGTCTCTACCTGAAATACACAATCACATGGGTTGATTGGGATGAATTTATAGTGCCTGTTAAGACATACATAATTGATGTTACTAATAGTGTAAAACTATCAAATGATTTAAAAGGAATAACTCAGATCATGATTGTAAGGTAAACGATTTCATCAAGAATCATGTTGTTTGTGGAAATGGATTTCGTGTAGTTGGGATACCTTGCATTCACGTAATGAATCAAACAGTGATTGTTGGATCAAAATCGAAGAGTTTACAAAATATACATATTTTGATTGTTTTTAAATCCAAAATATCGAGGTTGGAATCTAAGATCGTCTGAACTTGATCTAACGGTCATTGATATGTTGATTGGGTGAACGTAAAGTCTCTAGACTACGAGGAATCAATATTTATAATTTTTTTCAATCTCACTTTCACATTAAAACATAACACCAATTCATTTCTTTGTTGGGTATTATAGTGAGCAACATGAGTTTCTATGTTTCAGATCGAGTATCAAGTTGAATCTTGCAGCACATACCATGAGGAGGAAAATGGTTGTGTTCATGTGAAGAGGACAAGTCTCCCACTACAAACTGGTGGCTATGTGATCTATGCTGTTGGTCATCAACATTCAGGTGGAATTGGATCAACTCTATATGGACAGGTAATCTGCAACACTTACATATAGTATAGATTACAATCATTCTTAAACACTTGAAATAGATATCATTTTTTAGTGGCACAATTTTAAAAAAAAAAAAAAAAAAAAATCATAGAAAGGTCTAATCAATAATGATTCTGCACTTTCTTGAGTGAGAATTTTATCACTCATTGTGATTCTACCCCACTCAAGATATTAATATCTACAATTGTACGCAGAGGTACCCGGTACACACCAAAATAATGATTTTGTGCTAGAGTTCAAACCTGAAAACTAACACAATCATATCAGCATTTGTTCATAAAAGAATGATTCTGGCCCCTAAAAGGATTTCTAGATTTATACCTTTTACTCCCTTAGTCTTTGCTTGTGATGGTTTTCAACTGAGGGTATCAAATGTTCTAATTAACAAGAAAATGATGTGATTTATTTGCAATTGAGTACTATCAATGTTTCTTATAATCATAATTTTGCTTAAGAAGATAAACATTGTATTGTACATTAGCTTGTTTTGTGAAATTTGTGGACTATGTTTTCAGGATGGGAGAGTTATATGTTCTTCAACACCAAGTTATGGAAATGGAAATGAAGCAGGAAATGAGGCAGGGTACATTGTAGGAATGTCTACTTGTTATCCTAAACTAGGTGCTGTGAGGATAATTGATGGTGAAACTTTAACTCTTGAATCTAACTACAACAACACCAAAGAGCATACTGGAGTAATGGGACTTTTCTACCTATTGGTGGCAGAACAACTCCCATACCAACACTTCAGACATTCCACTCCTTCATTTTTTATGGATATAAATAATATACTTTTAGATAATTAGTAACAAATGGTAAGTTCATGTAAAAAAAAAAACATACATGGTGGTGTAAGTGAAGTTTCATCCATGGTATCAAAACAATATATTATTGATATGAGGAATAAATACAAGGTTGTAAAGTGTAACTAAATAATTACATTTCTCTTTGTATTTTGCTAGCTATTGGAGAAGTATTTCTCATTGGAGAAAACAAGTTAGGGGTGTGTTAACAAAAAAAAAAATAAAAAAAAACAAGATAAAAGTATAGAACAAGACAACCACACTATACAGTTTGTTCTTTCATCTAAAACAAGCATTTGCAACTGAAAAAATTCTAAAACCTTAGACACTATGTGAATTTGTCCTACCATTTATATTTATCTTGTTAACTTATGGAAGCTTAACATTCATTGGACAAATATAAGAACAGCATAAAGGAAGATCATGGCAACACACACTAATCCTGACACCAACACAACACAACAAAAGGTCCCAATCAAATCTTGAATGAACAATATGATGAAGATTAAACTGAGCCGTAATAGTCCAATCGTATACAGCTTCCATCTAGAAAAAGATTATACCACACCTTAAAAAACACTAACACAGCTTGCATTTGAAGTTTGAACAACCTTAAACACCACAAAGCCGTTACGAAGTAGCAGAAAAACGACGTCTTTTCTCATTGTACCACAGCATCGAAATGCCAGGACTTCTCCAAAAACAAGGCAGGGGTGACAAATTAGGTAAAAGCGAAACTTTATCACTGATTTAACTATAGTTTTAACTTATGATTGTGGACTGCATCTAACGGCTACAACAGAATTGCAGACAAAATTTACTATGGCAACAGATATTATTCATAGTCAGCAAGGTTGACAAAGATTGAGTAACTGAACATACTCAAATGCACATCAACCCTACAGCTCAAATATGTGATTTCTTGTTGAAAGTCATTTGAGAACCTGTTACTGCACAATAAAGCTTGATCATTGTTTTAACTAGGGTTTTAAATTGTAAAATGCATGATGGTTATCATATCGAAATTCAAATCATGAACCAAAAACACCTATTTTCTGAATCATGAATCAAACCTTATGAAGAATGTAATGTACATAATCAACTAAAAATATGACATTTCAAAATAAATTAATATTCATGCTGCAATTCATGTCCCAAAAAATCAATTAGTACCCTATTGGTTTTAAGTTTTGCTTCGAAACATGCTACAATTTATTTCATTAGTAGGCTACTAGTCTATTTTCACTCCTATATCTATATCTATTCACACCTAATGAAATATATTCACCATCTAAAATAATCACTTCTACAACCTTAGACACTAATATGCAACTACTGAGCTCTAGCACAGGTGATTGATGTCCAGGGTGTATGAGTGTTGTAAACCCTGGATAGGCGGATACCGAGTTTGGTTCCTAATGAAATAAAAAGACAATATGCAAATTTATCCTCCCATTCATAATTATCTTGTTAACCCACCCACCTACCCATATGCTATCATTCATTGGAATAGTATAAGAACAGCATAAATATTAATCTCAAGTGTTGTACACACTCATCCTAACAACAAACAGTAAATGTCTCAATCAATTAAAGAAAATAAAGCTTGAATATGAAGAAGAACCAAGTCTTACTAACCGGAATTGTACACAGCTTCTGTCCAGATAGTGATTAAAAAACCACACCTCAAAAAACACTTGCACATGTGCATTTGAACAACCCTAAACATCACAAAACATAAACTACCAGAAAACTGAGTATTTTATCACTGTAACGAACCATTGACATGCCAGCACTTAAAGCACAACTTCATCACTGATTTAACTGTGGTTTAAGTTATAATTGTGGACAGCACCCAACAGCTAGACCATAATTGCAGCCGAAATTTAAAATCCTAGGTTAAACCATCTTGAACATAATATTACTCTGGCAAAGATATAATTCATAAACCCAGCACGATTGACAGAGTTTTAGCAGTAAACATACACAAATGCACATTGACACTAAGCTCCAATGTGTAATTTCGTGTTGAACGTGTGTTTGAGCACCCGTTACCACACGTAAATTTGATCATTGATTTTAATAACGGTTTTAAATTGCAAAATGCATAATTGAATCGACATTCAAAGTGTGAACCGTAACACCTAATTTCTAAATTGTGAATCAAACCTTATGAACAATTTAAGGTACATTACTAGATAAAAATATGGCATTTCAAAAGAAATCAATATTTATGCTGCAATTCATATCACAAATCAATCAGTACCATATTTGTTTTAAATTTTGCTTTGAATCATGATAGGACTCAGCATGTATCATAAGATAGTGATTACAATGGACTGCATCACTTTCTGCAACTACGTACCCTGCCTCCACATCAAATAATGATTGCAGACTGCAACACAATTGCAACCACAATACAAAATACCATGATAAATCATCTACAACATTGTATTACTAATGGCAACAAATCTTCACCTGAAGTGTTTATAGATACAATTAATCCTTACATTACTAAAATCAAAATACTAATCAATTAAAAGCAATAAATCATGAATGAACATATTTAAGAAGGAAAACAAGCTTTACTAATTCCAACTATACACAAATCAAAACACTTCACTTCAAAAAATATTCCCCAGCACTAGAAAATCATTCATTACAAACTTGCTTGCACCTAATAAAAGAACAAAAACCGACCCAATTGAAAATTAACCACCAAAAAACGAGAAAAACCCTCTTTTCGGCTCTTCTTCAACCATAACAGCTTGCATACTATCCTGCTCCACAAGTCTCCAAGCAGCTTGTTCAAAAGCCAAACCAGCCAAAGTAGGAGGCTTATTCAAAACAAGCGGATACCCTCTATTTGTACTCCTTATAACCTCACTATCTTCCGGTATAGCACCAAGCAACGGCAAACCCAACATCTCTTGCACATCCAAAACCGACATCATATCTTCGCCTTTTATCATATCCGTCCTAACCCTATTCACTATCATCTTAATATCCCTAATCCCATCACACTCCAACAATCCCGTCACTCTATCCGCATCTCTTAACGCAGTTATATCCGGAGTTGTTATCAAAACCGCTTCATTAGCAGGCGTAATCGCCGTTATAAACCCTGCATCGATTCCCGCAGGGCAATCGATCAGGATAAAGTCCGGACAACCAGAACCATTGGAACTGGAACCATTGGTTCCAGTTCCACCGGTTTTGTCTCCCCGGGCTTTCAAAGCTTCAACTAACCAAATCAAAGCTTTTCCACCAAACCCAATAGGCAATTTAGATCTAGGTTTAGAAATACAAAGCAATTCAAAATTAGACCAACGTTTATCTCTAACCAAAGCTTGATCGAGTCGACATTCCCCGTTGAGAATCTCAACGACGGTGTAATTGACTCGATTCTCAAGACCTAATAAAAGGTCTAGGTTACGTAATCCAACGTCGGCGTCAATGGCGACGACGGAGAAGCCTAAACGGGCTAAAGAAAGGCCAATGTTAGCGGTGGTAGTTGTTTTACCAACTCCGCCTTTTCCGGATGTGACTACAACAACGCGTGGGGTTTCGCCGGAGAGTTGGGGTTTGCGGTTCCATTGAAGAAGGGATTTTGTTAGGGTTTTGGGTTTGGGTTTGGGTTTGGGGAATGTGAGGGAGTGACGGAGATGGGTGATTGAAGGGAAGTGGGATTTGAGATTGGTGGTGCCGGGGAGGTGGTGGAGGGAGGATAGCATTTGTGAAGGGTTGTTTGAGAGAGTGGAACGGAAGCGAGTGTGAATGTGAAGAGAAGACAAACTCGTGTTGTTGATTGATTAGGATCTAACTTTACTTTTTCGTTTTTATTTTTTATTTTACTTTTAATAATATATCGTACTATTTTTATTTTTTTTTAACAACTACATATAAAAAATATTTGAGCGCACACCAATAAAAGAAAATTAAAAATAATAATTTCTTTACATATTTCGTATCAAATTTCTTTTAATTTTTATCGTTTGTGTGTATTTAAATAAATTTCATTTGGAATTGTAATTAGAATAAATTTTTATTGTTTATGTGTATCTAAATAACTTTTAAATAAAACAAAGTCTTCAAAAATTAATTACTTTGACATCAAACAAATTTTTTTATTATATCTCAATGTAGGTTGTTTGAGTGGTAAAGAACTCAAACATCTAAAGCAAGTGATCAATGGTTTGATATATAACACTTGCTTGTGAAAAAGAACGATTGAAAGGAAAAAATTCAACTAATATGTGAGCATATCCAACAAATTTTTCGATAGAGATTAATTACCGTCCACCATATACCTATAAAACGATTATCAATATGATTATCAGTGATGTTCTTGATTTCTCATGAGTTTAGCTCAGTTGGTAGGAACATTGCAAAATTACATGCAAGGACCGAGTTCGAACCTCGAACACCTTCTCCATATTTAAATGTGTGAGCTCTAGTCATTAGACTCTTTGACAAAAAAATATGATTATCAATTAAATAACTAAAAAAGATCGCCATAGTGTTCACTACGATTTTAAAGAGTTACACCTCATAAATAGAATATTCGAATTTGCAGTGATTTTGATGAAGTCGCCATGATTTTATCAAATAAACCATGATCCCAAACATGCATTCTAACACTAAGGGTGTGTTTGGTTTAGAAGAGAAGTTGTGAAGAGAGAAATAGGTGAGAGAGAAGTTGGTAAGAGAGAAAAATGTGAGAAATAGAGTAGATTTGATGTGTGGTTTGGTATAACAGAAAGAAAGAAAAATAGAGAAGAGAGAAGTGTTGGTTATTTTGGAAAGTACTAAAATACCCCTGGTTTTTTAAATCCCAAATCACGTTTAAAAAATAATAAAGAAATTCATCAATGCACTATTTCAACACCAATTCACACCGACAGTAACCGCATCCACACCAATTTCATTCCTCAATTTAATTATCTATTCCCTTCTCCAACTCCACCTATATATATCTTAATTAAAAATCAAATGAATATCAGCTGACTATATCCTACAGGCCTCCCTGCTTCAACAGTTCAGCTCACTCTTTGATACACAGATATGATTATGATACCTGCCATGTATCAAAGAAAAGGAAATGGATAATAGATCTGATTATGCAGCAAATGGATAATAGAAGGTCTAATTTTGATTTTGCCATCCATAGTGATGTAGAAGGTAAGGGTAAAAAAGGAAAAAGAATGAAAAGTAGAACTTCTCTCGTCTTTCTTCGTAGGTTTGCAGAGAAGAGAAAAAACGTGGGACCCACACCAAATTAGCATCTCTCTCCTATTTCTTCGGCCTTCCAAACAAGAGAAATTGGCATTCTCTCTTCAATTTCTCTCTCACCAACTTCTCTCTTCTCTTTTTCACCTCAACCAAACACAGTGTAAAAAAAAAGTTGAACTTGAATTTATCTAATGGCTTGCGTAACGTGTAATATCTTTACACTAGCAAACACTCATACTCCAATTGAATACAGAAGTTATTGCTGAATTATTTGTTTGAACACATCATTTCCTTTTTCGTGAATTCAATATCTAGTAATGAAATGATACACGAAAACACTCAAACATAATCTCTCAGTCTAAGAATGATTTATCTTAACCATTAGAAGGAAGTTTAAAACTTAGCAAACTTTTATATAATAGCAGTAACTTGTTGATTATACATCGACCGTGATTTGAAGTTAGCACTCATATCAAACCAAACACTATAAACAAGTATACCAATCTAAATCTAAATTTACCTTTGAATAGAGGTCTCTAAAAAAATTAAATAAATAAATCGAATCTTTATTTAAATTTTTTTTTTGGGTGGGTGTGAGGTCTCTAAAAAAATTATTTGGGTAAATTGGAATTCTATTTGTTTACCTTTGAATAGAGGAGGTTTGGGGGTTCAGAGGCTAGGAGAATTTAATGTGTCTTTGTTAGAAAAGTGGTGTTGGATGTTGTTGGTGGATAGGGAAGGGTTGTGGTATCGTGTTCTAAAGGCACGATATGGGGAGGTGGAGGGTCGTATTAAGGAAGGAGGGCGTTATGATTCAAGATGGTGGAGGTCGATTTGTAAAGTGAGGGAAGGGAGTGGGATGGTTGTAGGAGGCTGGTTCGACAACAATATAAGGCGGGTGGTAGGTAACGGGCGTGAAACACTCTTTTGGACGGATAATTGGCTGGGTGGAGTTCCTTTAAAACTTCACTTTAGTCGTTTGTATGAGTTGGTTGTTCACAAAGAGTGTTCGGTGGAGGAGATGATGAGAGAGCGGTGGGAGAGAGGCGGAGGTAGGTGGGTTTGGAGGCGTCGTTTATTGGCGTGGGAGGAGGAAAGTGTGAGGGAGTGTGCTTCTCTGTTAAATAATGTTGTTTTGCAGGATAATTTTCAGGATCGTTGGAGGTGTTTGCTCGAACCAAATCATGGCTACTTGGTTAGCGGAGTTTATCGTTACTTAACCACTTCACTTAATGTTAGTGTTGTTCACGATGTTTGGCATAAACTAGTGCCTTCGAAAGTGTCGTTGTTTGCTTGGCGCCTTCTTCAGGATAGAATACCAACTCGAACAAATTTGGTGCGTCGAAATGTCCTTCAATCTATAGACAATGCTTGCGTGACTGGTTGTGGGTCAGTTGAAACGACGGATCACCTATTTAGGTGTTGTGATATTTCTGGCAGTGTTTGGTATTTGCTGTGTCAATGGCTTGGAGTCACTTGTGTTTTTCCTGGATCGGTTACCGATCATTATTTTCAGTTTATTCACTTGGCAGGTTTACCGCTTTGTACTCATTCTTATTTGAAAGTAATATGGTTGGCTTGTAGTTGGGCAATCTGGAAGGAGCGAAACAAGTGCGTCTTTAATAATGCGGTTCTTGATCCTTTTAGTATTGTTGACAAAGTGAAGCTGAATTCCTTTTTATGGCTTTCTTCGCATTCAGCTCCTATTGCTTTTGGTTTTCATGATTGGTGGAGATACCCACTCCTTTGCATGGGTGTCTTGTGATTTTTTCTTTCTTTGGTGGCAGCATTTTTGTTAGGTGCCTTTGGTTTGTAACAGACATTGATTGGTTCATCACTTTTAGCACACCTTGTGCGAGGTGAATCACTCTACCTTTGAGCAATACATTCCATTTTGTTTTGTTCAAAAAAAAATTTACAAATGTACATGGAGAGAAACAAAAAAAAACCTTCATGAAAATTTCAATGATACACTCCAAATTTTGTTACTACCATCATTGTACACTGCAGCTGAATACATGAAGAAAAAAAAAATCATATGATGAATTTGACTATGGTAACTTTGATCAATTCGGATATTCATAGAGGAAAGATAAAACAACACAATTACCTTTGATATTCATTGAACATAGTTTCAGGAGGCACCAATATTAAGATTTGAAGTTGAACAAATGAAAATTATACATTTGATACACACAATGAATACCATGAAAAAAATCTGTTTCCTTTGTGACTTACAACATAATAGAATACACATCAGAAAGTAACTAAGCATTTTTGACACAGATTCTTTTCAATCAACTATCATGACGCGAAGATGAACTATGTAGCAGAGCCTTGTCATCTTCTCTTGTTGGTTGTATAGGAAGAGCTCCATTGTGATTCTCAGCATCTGAACTAGTAGATGGTTTTGCACCATTGGTAATCATATTTTTCAACCAAGAAGCTTGAAATCTTGGAGAGGACTCCCCCCTGTTTGAATTGTTGGGGGAGTCGGGGCCTGTTTTGGTATTGTTTGTAACATTGTTAGTAACGTTGTTTGTAACACCTAAGAGGAACCTGTACGCTACTTTGCTTGCTGATACAATCTCTGTTTTCGCTTGCCGAAACTGCAATAACCAGGTCATTTTATTAGTGCATAGGTTTTCGCAAAATGTATCACAATGCCAGTACTAATATAATACTTGTGAAATCCATATTGATATAACAGTTACAATATGATACGGATACAAAAACATGCAAAATATATATATATATATATATATATATATATATATATATGATATGACCTAAGTACAAGTACGTCAAAAGCTTGTAAAAAATATACATATTTTGCCTAGTTCATTAGTCCTTTTTAAAACAAGTCTTGACGCTATTGAACTACCAATTATTTTCTGTCTAATGGCAATTTTATCATTTTCACACATTCTCATCTTCCACTATCTCACAACCATTTCTTTGTATTTTTTACATATCCTCAAAAAAGGAATGAGAGTATATCCTCCAATTTTAAGCTCAAAGCATGACCAAGAATAACGCAGTACAAAAAACTTCAGAACAGAGTTGAATATGAATATCAAAAGTATCCCAAACATAAACCACTCGATGATTTTCTTTTGAAATATGAAAAAAAATTAGAGGGCACCCTTTGGATACATACACCTTTAGGAGTATGAAAAAATCAGATGAAACGATTCATTAGCAATTTTGGGCTCCACAGCAGATGATCAATAGCTATGTAATTTGAAGTATATAAAGCCAAAAGAACAAGAAAATCAAGGATCCAATGACAAACAATTCAAGGAAATATTTAACACCACCATAAGAACATTTTGAGATTTATAACTAACCCGTAATGCCGTATTCCCAGCAACTTCCATGGCAGTATCACCAGCATTAGCAAACCTATTAACCCAACCTGCGATTAAATGAAAGTAGTAAGAATACAGTGGAAGCTAAAAAGAAATGTACAGAAGCAATAATTCACATAACGGATTGCTACTAAAACTTCATCGCTTGAAATAAATTTAAGATGGGTATTGACACATTGTCATAATGCATATCTACTCTAAAACCCAAAGCTTTTTCCACGCGTGGAAACCACCTAAGTTCACTCTCCATGTTCAAGCATTTCTTACACTGCCCTATAACACTAATTAACTCAGTTTGTCAGTTTGATCATTTCCCAACTTGACCCTATATTCCCAAGACAACGAGAGTTGCAAATTCAAGCCAAAAGCACTTTTGTCCTTTAAAATAAAATGCATATTAATGCAAAACAATAGCCAAGTTTGGTACATATTTCTGTTTCTATACTATCATATAAAACTAATATGAAGCATATTGAATATAACTCAGCTTAGAGTATATTAATGAGCATATACCTATCGAATTGGATCAAGTTTCTGCAATGACAGAAACTTTACAGGTAAAATTCAGCATACCAAGGAATTTAAATATAGTCCTAAATATTACAGGTCACCTTCATATGCACTTGGCCCAAACATGGACCTCTGTGTTCAACCTGCTAAAACGGTTAAAAGTCAACTAGGTAAATAAAGAAAACGTAGGCACACATTTCTTCATCCATGAGAAGAATATCAAAATCCATGATAGAATCACTCCTCCATGATAGAATCACTCCTCTACGAAACACTCCTTCATGGTAGAATCGTCCACCATGTTGAAAGAGACAACGGTGGAGTAGAGGGGGGATACACAACTCAATTTCGCGACAAAATAATGGAGATTTTTCTAGAATCTTCAAGGATTCAACACATTTAAGATCTAAATTAATTAAAAATTTCACATAAGTGATTGATAAAAATCAAAATAAAGTTCTGTGAAGGAAAAATTATTACACAGGGGAAAATGTAGTGCAACTTGAAAGGATTTAGAGGAGGGAAAACGGGGAAATTGAGACTAAGATATTGGAGAAAGATCCCTCAGAAATGCCAAGTTTCAACTGGGGAGGGAGCATGGCACGAAAATCAAAACGGGTTTCTCGACCTTTTCATTCTCTGAAAAAAGGAGCCCTGCTTTGATAATGGTGAACACCCATGCTCCTTCTTTCAGATTACTAAAATTCTCATCATCGGGAAATCTTTTCAAACAAGAACAAATGGCGCTTCAACTCACAAATAAGATCCAGAACTTCTGTTTGTATCAATGAAAATAACAGAACATTCTGAAACTCCGCCTTCTACGTCAGGGGCTTATTGTGTACCTGAATTCTAAAGAAGAAACTCTCGACTCTACTATGGAACTCTACAAAGTACAAATCCTGTGAATGGGCAACTCAATTTACAACCTACATAGTACAAATCCTGTGAATGGGCCAACTCAATTTACAACCCTGTTTCCTGATTTGTTTAACAATAAAATAATAATAAACCGTACGACTCTGCCACACACTTTATTTCAATTAAATTATTGAGGCTACATGCGGGAGGAAGTGAAAACGGGAGACTCCAGGGTTGAGTTCATTTCTAGAGAGTGCATATTAGGGGATCCCAACTATTACAGGGTGATTTTTTAATATAAAAAAAATGATAATGCACGCCATAAAAGAAACATCATAGTACGATCATGTTTACCTGGAAGCTTTGGTACATCGAGCCTTTCACAGAATTCATCACAGAAGTGGTTGCAGTTTTTGGACAATAGATCATATGCAGTTCCAGGCCACTCTCTGCTGAGTTCTCTTATTATTTGATTTACCTTGAAAATGGAAAAGTTTGTTTTCCCTAGAACAATGGATTCACGATAGGTATACATTGGATTCTGTCCAGAAGGGCAGCTAAAAACTCCACTACCTTGCTCACAGTATCCAAATGACCATTCATCTTCTCCAAAAACCTGTCACGGCAAAACATTCTCACTATGTCAGCATGTGACAGAACAATAAGTGTATCATAGTATCAAGGGAGCCACAGAAGAGGTACAGATAACAGAAACAACGGTCCAAACCACTCTTAGAGTTTTATTTTATCATTGTTTATCATTTTCCTCATAATTGAAGACAACAAAAGTATGAGAAAAGCGCTTTGATTACAAGATTAGGCCAGTACAGATTGTTTTTGTTGGCCACAACACACCTCTATTAACATTTCATGTAACTATTCTTGTCAGATGTCTCCAAGACTCAAATATGACTATGTTTTGTCTTGGCATCAACACCTCTATTATATGCCCATTTCACCAACGTTAGTTTTAGCTTTCATAATTAAAAACATTGGAACGCAAGCTGATGCTAAAATTAACAGACACAAACACTCAATCATAATAATTTGTTGATAATAATTGCTTTAAATTTCCTCCATAATGTATTAATATTTTAACTTTTAAGTCAATAATTCGTATTGGCAAGAAAGGCAGAAAATAACACAATAGTGCATCCATCTTCTGTTAAACACCTTAAACACTTTTCTTCCATACTTATTTAATGCTTCTCCAATTTCCAAAACCAAGAAAGAAATGTCTACAAGTAACATCTAGTATTTCTCTGGAAAATAAGTTATCAAATTCTCACTAATCAACCGCATACTCTTTATGCATGCCTGCTACAGAATGAATGAACTGCATTTATAACTACACCATAGATACATGCAAAACATACACTCACATGATAACTACCATGACTAACATTCACTTCTATAACTAGTTATTTGCTTTCAATTAACGTACTTCACGCAAACAAAACTAAACAAAAAGGGCAGGAATTACAAAGAGAAAAATGAATTTGGATCTAAACTTCTTAACTCTAAACCTAAAATTACAAAAGTGGAAACAAAAAAAGACACCTAAAAATCACAATGAAGTTATACATTGAACAATATTCACACCCACTATGAAACACAAACACACCTCTGACACGTCAACACCTGTAGTAATTAGAGAAAATGGCACAATTGAATGTAATGACATATGTCAGTATCATGTCAAACACGGCCACACGTCCCATGTAGACATGCCTGCCTTCGATCAGAAGTGTAAGTGCTACATAGCACTGTGAAGCACTAACACAGACGCGGACACGGAAATGACATGGACATGTCCACACCGGTAAAAACTTGAAAAAATGAATTAATTGAACCTAATCACATGTGCAAGTGCTAACACGCGAGAAATGTCAGCACTCACATACTTTGTAGCATCGACACTTCTAGTGGAAGGCGTATCAGTGTTCGTGTCTGATACCAACCCGATACCGACACCTTGTCGGTGCTTCATAGCTCAAATACAAATTCATAGCTCAAATTCAAAGCAAAAAGTTACAAACACAAATGAAAAACCAAACAAAACAAAATCCTGGATCCAATCAAAATAACAGTAACAATCCTAAACAACAACAACATCAACAAAACCAACATCATCATAATCATAAATTTCCATAAGAACAAAACAGAGTAGTTTGAGAAGCAAACCTGAACAGCACTATGAAAAATGCCCCCAAGACCAATACCATCCTTAAAGATCTTATTGATCTGAAGAATGGTATTATTAGCTTTCTCGGATCCACTATTCGTTACATCATATATATGCAGTATCACATCCGTCATCTTTCAACAAAAATATCCAAACTTTCTTCAAACCCACTTCACTTTTTTCTCTATAAACCCTAATTACCCTTCTGGGTATCTCAAAAAATGATTTGATTTTTCAAGAATCAGAATCAAAAACAAAACAAAAACCCTAATTTTTTGCTCTTATATGGAGAATTGAAGCTAGATTTAGCCTTGGGATTGTGAAAAACAAAACCCTAAGCAAAAAAATACTCACTTTAATTGAAGATTTTTTTTTTCTTTGGATTGTGAATTTATATTGGTTGAGCGAGGGAAGAAGAGAGAGAAAGAGTGTTGTTTGTGTGTGATTTGAGAAAAATAAATTGGATAAGAAAATTGAAGAAAATGGAAAGAAAGAGAAAAAGAAAATTGAAAGAAAGAGAAAAGTAAAAGTAAAAGTAAAAGAAATAAGACTCTATTTATGTCCGAAAAAATAAAATTGACCTTGGCAATTTTTTTTTCAAATTTTTTTTAAAAAAATCTAGTGCAGTTTAATTTTCATAAGATTGTAATATATTAATCATTTTCAAAAAAAAAAAAATCTAGTACAATTTAATTTTCATAAGATTGTAATATATTAATCATACACATATGTGAGTTAAAGTTTTTTTTTTTTTTGAAACAATATGTGAGTTAAAGTTATTGACCAATTTTCATAAACAAAAAAGTATTAGTATGTATGGCTCGTATTCAAATTTTCTATTTAATCATCATAAGGTCTGACTACTTGATAAAAACAACTATTTGATCAAGGTTACCTCTAACCACTTGACTACTTGATGAAAACAATCATTTGATCAAAGTTACTTGCGACTATAATTTTTTCACAATTGTTAATTGGTAATCGCCCGATCAAAATTAGATAATTTTAATTTAAGTTGAGTATGTTGGTCATGGACAACTATCAATGTTCTTGGCTACAAGAATGCGGGTGAAGAGAAATCTCATTTCAAAATTATCATAAATAAATGAACTTCAATTTGCGAGGAAATAAATTAACTAATTTGTTTCTCTTATGAAAGATGATTTAATTTGTGTACATCGACAATGAAAAAAAAAATTTTTTTACATGTATCCAATCAATTCATTTTATAATAACACATTTTTAGGTTAATTTTTAAAATATCTTTAAAATTATCTATTTGACATAAATTAATTAGATGCATGTGAAAAAAAAATTACATCATCAATATGTAGAAGATAGTATGGCAAAAATATGAAGAGTAAATTTGAATATTAAATTGTTTTTTACTGGAATTTTAAGTATTAACCATCAAGATTAACCATCCTTAAAAAAAACTATTAAGATTAATCCAAAAACAGAAACATTCCTTTAAATTTTTTATTAACTATAAGATTAACCTAAACCTAAAAATATTTCTTAAATTTTATACGTTTAATTAATTAAAAATAAAAAAATTAAATTTTTTGTTAAAAATAAATTTTTTTAAATATATTGATTATAACACAGTAATTTTATTTTCGATTCATTAATTTGTATCTTAACCGCGTAAATTAATACTCCATTTTATTTTCGATTCATTGATAGTATTTTTCATATTTTTTTTTAAGTATTCTAGTAACTTTAAATGGTATTAAATGAAATTATGGAATATGCCATTTTCTTTACAGCTGGATATCACTTGTGGGTCGTGTTTGGTTGATGATTATCAACGGGTGCAGGAAAATATGGGACCCACTTGGTCATGGTGATGGAAGGTATCATTAACGGTCACAGAAAACAGCTACTACTAGCGATATTTGAAATGACGAAATTGACCTCCGTTTTCGAATTTTTAGGGACGTGTCGGAAAAATTAGGATAGTTCCGTTAGTTGAGAGGAAGAAGAAAAAATGGATAGTTGACACACAATCTAATTTTGTTTTTGGTAGTTAGTGACACATGCAATTATCTATCTATCCACATAATTTTTTTTTTTTTGAGAAATATCCACATAAATTTGTTTATCTAATATTTTTTTTAGTAAAATTACTTCTATAGTCCCAATCCTAAATAAAAATTATTTAGAAAATCATTTAGCATACCAATATAGCAATACATTTTTTTTAAGACCTATGAATAGCAGCAATACATATTATTTAATTATTTTTAGGTTAAATAAGTTTTTTTTATCTTTATAAATATATAAAATTTTATTTTTCTTAGGAAATCTAAAATTTTGTTTTGACCGTTTAAAAAAAATTAAATTTTTTTTTTTTTTTATACTTCTTGGTAACAAATACCTAACATTGTATTTCTTTTGGGTGGTTCTCTTTTGCACACCTTGTGCGAGATGAATCACTTTTATTCAGTTATACTCCATTTTGGTTTCTTAAAAAAAAAAAGAATTCAGCAAATTTTGGTCCCAAAAATTGCACGCACGTATCCATTAAAATTTTGATTTTTTTATAGTTATATTTAGTCTATTATAAACATCTATCTTGTTAAAGTTTAATTTTTTAAAAAAAAAATTGGATGAGATATGGGGACCTGAATTTTTCAATGATAAATGATGTATTGTTCGATTAGGTGTGGCAAATTCGGTGATGAAAGGTGAAATTAATCGAGTTTTGGTTAATTTTTCTCCATTGTGATTCCTTTTGCTTTAGGCGATTGATGCTGAGGGAAAAACTATGTCCTGTAGCAGTGGCCTCTCTAACTTTTTCGATAAAGCGTTAGGTAAGGTTGTGTTTGGATTTTTTGAGCTACACTAATAGATGCATTAAAATAAATATAGTTGTATAAAGGTAAATAAATAAAAATGCGAAAAAAAAGTTTGTTTGATTAGTTGAATATGTAAGTTACAATGTATTATCTCAGTGTTTATCACAAAAATTAAGCCTACTAACCAAATGATATGACCTACAAACAATGATGAGTATTTGCTCAGCTGATTTTGTGGGTTATGCGTGATAACTCTCTTGTTAGTGGGATTGTGGCGTTCCATATTCGATTTCAGCCTCCCCTCCTGTTAGCCTATAATTTTTAAAGGTTGTATTAAATCTGGTCAATTTGAAACATTGACTTTATTATCGAAGATGCTTCTTTATTTTTCAAAGTTGGGCTTGCTGGAGATGTTCGAGATGGGCATTTCCGTTCAACGGGTTAGAATAATCGAAAAGTAGTTAGATTTGGATAAGGCCAAAAGCAATCCGAAATTCAAATCGAATAGTTGCTTTTATCCGTTTTCTAGGCAGTTATAGTTTTTATTAGATAGGTAGTTATTTCCTATTTTAGTATAAATAGTAGTTTCTCGAAAGAGAAAAGAGGTCACAATTCAATCATACACAAAACTTACACTCAAATTATCCGCATGGAAAAGAGAAACGAGTCACAAGTTGCAATGTATGAATATGTGTACCAATTTACATTCAATCAATGCAATTTAAGTTTGTTTTCTTAAATGTTTTTACGATTTACTTGTTTCTTTTGAGCAATTCATTTACTTTTATTCACATTAATTTCGATAGAGTTCAACTGGGTTGAATTCGATTGCTTTTTACTTTCTTTTATCAAGTCTCTTCAAGAACAATATTAATTTTCTGGAAAATAACAAGCACAATATGTTCCTAAGATTTACTGGTTGATCTTGCAAGTAATTAATTTTAAACCAGCGATTGTTTACCAAAAATCAGTGTAAACAAATTGGCACGCCCGGTGGGACCCTTTGTGCTTTTGTTTATAGATTTCCTGTTGAAGTTTAAACCGTTGATATTGTTAGTTTGTGTTGTGTATGCAATTAAGGAATAAAAAACAACTTCCTGAAATGACGCGTTCTCCTCCCAATTCGAACGTAGCGGCTTCGAATGTCACTAGTGCGTCAGGAACAGCAACCAACCCACCAGTACCATCAGGTACTACACAATCAACCCAAAGTAGCACCATGGAGATCGTGATAGAGCCAGTAGGATCAACGATGGCTGCACAAACTTCCCAGGCCATTCCAACAACTACTATGGTTGCATCAACCTTTCAGGTCAACCCAACGGCTTCGATGGCCGCACAAACCTCACAAGCCATTCCAATATTAAGAACGTCACTATCTCAAGGATTTTTGAATCTTGGGACGGGTCGTAGAATGCCATATGGTATGCCAACTTCCATGATGCAAGGCCTACATACAAACCCGTCTACATCTTCAGAAAGTTTGAACGTATAAATGCCCCAGCTGTTCAATCCTGGGGTAAGCGTTCCGTTTGGAATGCCCCAACAATCGTTCACTCCATTTGGATCACCCCAACAATCGTTTACTAACGCTTCTTTGAATGCGTTAAGACAACAAATGGAGGAAACCAATCACGAGATGGTTAGCTTGGTCACTCAACAAGTGGGTGCAGTAATTAATGCGTTGATTCGAGATACGAATAACAGTTACCAAGTATTGTCCGTCCAAATGGAGCGAATAGCCGACTTCATTGGTGCTCCCGCAGTGCGGAACACGCCAGTGTCTCGAAATCTAAATGTTGGGTCAGTAGAAAATCCTATAGTTAGTCAAATTAACTAAGTGCCTGAAAATCAAGCACAACCACAAAGGATACAACAACCGGCCCAAGAGGAGCCAGGAAGGGTACCAATAATGGTAAATAGGCACCAAAATGCAGACCAAGTGGTCATGCAAGCCTGTCGAAACAATTATGAGGGCCAAAATAATATAGCCAATGTGGTTGAAGCCTTGTTAGCCCAAAATGGGTTCAATATGGGACTATATAGGCCAAATTTTGTATCGGCATTATCTGAATATGTGTTAGAGACTGATTTGCCGAGAAATACGAAAATCCCCAAGTTCACTAAATTCATTGGGGAAACCAATGAATCAACAGCCGAACACATTGCTCGATATCTCATGGAGGCCGGGGATATGGCAAATAATGAAAATTTGAGAATGAAATATTTTCCAAGTTCTCTGACAAAAAATGCTTTTACTTGGTTTACAACGTTGCCTCCCCATTCCATTTTTAGTTGGAATCAATTGGAGAAAGCTTTCCATGAACAATTCTACATGGGCCAATCTAAAATTAGTTTGAAAGAACTAGCCAGCGTTCGATGTAAAACACATGAGTCAATTGCTGATTATCTAAATAGATTCCGTCTTCTTAAGGCTAGATGTTTCATATCAGTGCCAGAACACGAATTGGTTGAAATGGCCGCTGGCGGCCTAGACTATTCTATTCGAAAGAAGTTAGATACTCAATATCTTAGAGATATGGCACAGTTGGCAGACAAAGTCTGACAAGTCGAAAGGCTTAAGGCTGAAAAGGCCCGGACAAACAGGTTCCCTAAAAGGGAGAAAGTTGCCTATGTAAACGCAGAAGACAGTGACCCAGAATTCGATTGGGGATCAGATACTGTCGAAGATAATGAAATTAATCTTGCAGAACTAAAAGATGGGCCACCATATGCCTGCAAATTACTAAGGCCGTTGAATGGAAAAAATCCTAAAGAACCTAAAAACGACAAAATCCTCCTAAAACATATACTTTTGATGTTTCTAAAGTATATGTTTCTAAAGTCACGGATGGCATAATTTTGGTGCCAAAAAAACATGAAACTGCCTCCTTTAGAACAAAGGAAAGAGAGAGGATTTTGTAAATTCCATAAGTTTTTAGGCCATAACTTATCTCGTTGTACTCGTTTCAGGGATTTTGTGCAGAAGGCTCTCGATGAGGGAAGGCTGAAGTTTGGGGAAAAAACCAAACAGCCAATGCAAGTTGATGCTGATCCTTTGAAGAAAGCTGACTCCATGTATACCGAAATAGTTGGCATAAACATGGTAGATATCGTAGAGGAATTTGACAGCAAACTTTCTGTCGAAGAGCAGGTGCTCAAAGAAAATCCACAAGCTGATGACAAGATGGTTACTGAGGACCATCAATCCGAGAATGCTATGGTTAATGAGGACCAGTTTACCAAAAAAATGGAAGTAGCGTATCCTAAGGCTGAAGAAGATCTAATTGATTTTCTAAACAGATGCAAGATCTCTAACACCAATGCCATGCTTTGTCCTAGGTGCAGTGCAGTGTTCGACAAAGAAGCTGCAAAGTCTGTCGAAGGTTTACAACCACAGACAAAGCGCAAAGGTGGATGGGTTGACAACTGCCCAAAATTCAGTTTCAACAAGAGAGGTGTTCTATACAAAATGAAATCCTCATAACAGAATCCAGGAAGAGATCACAGGAAGAATTTTAACCCTCCTTCAAAGATTCCTACATACACTTGGGTCTTCTCTGGGGTTAAGAGATCTGGGTATCCCACCCCCACCAACTAAATGGGTGAAAAGAGTGGCCACAACACCGCATTAGAAAGAGGCATCGAATTCCAACCGATATGCCTACAACAACAATTACAAGGGTAAACACCCTATGACAAAGACGCAATGGCGTAGGTATCAACGCCAGAAAAAGGCAAGCGTCTTGAAAGACATCACCAATGTTGACAAAGGGGAAGGAAAGTCGGAGACTGTTTTCGAAATGGTCAAAAGACCAACCACTGAGAGGATATTTCCCCTTTTGCCCACTTTGAAGAAAGATCTCCCAAGAGAAGATGAGGAATTGACTTCCAATTTTTCTGAATCTGACTCGAGCTTCGATCTAGTATGTGTCGTACCGGTGCTACCAGTCGAATACGATGTTCTATCAGAAGTCAATGAAGTGGAGATCGATTTCACTGATGAAATGGCCATCCACAAGCCATTATGCTACTATGTCATGAATAATGGTTGTGTTGAAGATCAGCATGCGGTGTTCGAGCGTCCTGATTCCTCGATGAGACTTCACCTCAAACCCCTGTTTATCCAAGCAAAAATCAATGATGTGGGAGTGAATAAAGTACTAGTGGATGGTGGCGCTACTGTTAATTTGCTACCCCAATCTTTCTTAGGGAAGATTGGACTCTCTGATTTTGATTTGAAACCCCACAACGTGATTCTCACTAATTATGAAGGAACGACTGAGAATTCCCTTTGTAGAGTTTGCATTGATTTTAAAGATTTAAATCTCGCCACTCCCAAAGATGAATATCCCATGCCAGTGGCAGAAATGCTAGTGGACTCAACAGCAGGATTCGAATATCTGAGTATGCTTGATGGCTATTCAGCCTATAACCAAATCTTTATTGCTGAGGAAGATGTCCCAAAAACTGCATTTCGATGTCCGGGGGCACTAGGGTGTTACGAGTGGCTGGTAATGCGATTTGGTTTAAAAAATGCTGGCGCTACATACCAACGAGCGATGAATTCGATGTTTCATGATTTTATAGAAGATTTCATGTAGGTTTACATCAATGATATTGTCGTAAAATCATCTTTAGAGGATAGACATTTAGAACACTTACGTCGGTCCTTCGAAAGAATGAGGCAATATGCATTGAAAATGAATCCATTAAAATGTGCGTTTGGTGTTTGTGCAAGTGATTTTTTATGTTTTGTTGTTCACAAGAAAGGAATCGAAATCAATCAGAACAAAACCAAGGCAATAATGGAGACTAAACCCCCTTCGACGAAGAAAGAGTTGCAATTCTTGCTAGGAAAGATCAACTTTCTCAGGAGGTTCATATCGAACCTAAGTGGCAGAATGTCATACCCCAATTTTTGACCTAAGACACCACTGACACGTGTCCATTGGTCCTGAATAGTTTTCGACTTTTCAGATGAAATTTCGGCAGAGAGGTATTTTAAAATACCTCATTTTTTGTTCCGAGTCGGACCCTCTTCTCTCATTTTTAATTTTATCTTTTAATTTCCATCTTTTATTTTAATTAATTATAATTTTAGTTTTCAATTTTTATTTTAGTCATTATGTTCGTTTTATTAATTACCTTTTATAGATAAGTCCAAAAGTCAAGTCTGCATTTTTATTTTTATTATCATAATTTCTTTTTCCGTTTTTATTTAATAAAAATCCAAAAAGGTCCGAAAATGGTCTAGGTTCAAGGCTACAGCCTATCACGCGCCTCAGCCTCATCACAGGCAGCATCAATCCGGTTCAAGCTCATCCGCAACAACAAAGATCTAGGAACAAAGGACACAAACGCGTTTGTTTTATCCCAATCCAGTAAAAAATCTCTGCATCAATTCAACAAACCCTAGCCCTATAAAAAGAAGCATCGGCAAACACAACAGGGACGAAAAAATCGATCCGAAAACCTGAAAACACAAAAACACAGACGAATCCAGAACCGCTCCAACCCAACAATACATTCACAACCGATACCACACCACAATCGCTCAATCACCAATCGGCCAAGCCAATCAACAACAAAGTGACGAAATCCACCATCTTGGTTTCGAAACAACCGCAACATCAGAATCCGACTCGGATCCAGACCAAAGGGTATATTCTTTTTTTTTTCTTTTTCTTTTATCACTGTTTGGTAGATCTATGGCAAAGTTAGAACCTTTTCGTGTTTTGTTTGTTTTGGGGTCGAAATCGGAAGGAGGGTAAGAACACGGTTGAAAAGAGTAAAAAAAAGTGGGTAGAGGTTTGAACTTCCGGCGCGGGGGCGACGCTACCTCTGGCCGGCGACCACCGCGCTGGATTCTGGGTAGAAGATGAACACCATCGGTGTTCTTAGATAGAAAGAACAAAGAAAGATAGAGTAGAGAGAGAACCGAGAGAAGAAAGAACAAGAGAGAGAGAGAGAGAGAGTGGAAAAAATGAGGGTTTTCAGAGTTCACAACCTATTTAAAGGCTTCTCGGATCCAACGTGTCTCTGCGTACACACTAGCGTACACCCGCGCGCCCTTGATCATTAATTTTTCAATCAAACGGTTGTAATTGCTGGACCCTTGATCTAACAAGGGCCGTTGATCAAATCAACGACCCATATTAAGTCCTTTGAGCCTACCTGCGCCCCTGTCCTATTCATGGCCCAACTTTCTTTTTCCCTTCTTTCTACACACCCTACCTCACTGATTGCACCCTCTGTTTTTATTTTTCTTGTTATTTTCATCTCTTTCTCATGTATTTCTATTTCAATTGCATTTTATTTTACCGCATCCTATATTATTTTAGTTTGTCTTTGCATTTTATTTATTTTAAGCATTTTAAATTATTAGATTGTATAATAGGCTTATTGTAAATTTATCATGCATATTTATTTTTTTGTGGATTTTAGAATGTATCCCTTAGGCTTTAATGTAATTTATTTATCGCAGACCCTATAATGTATTAATAGGTTTTTTGTAATAGTTTAGGTGCATGGGTGCGTGAGTGGGTGTATGCCTTATACTTATGCTCCTAGTTTAGGTAATAGGTCATTGTGGTGGTCCAACGCCACCGTAAGGTCTCTACGCTTTTATTCTTTTCCGCTTCGTTAGTTTAACCATTCAAAAAAACAAAAACAACAAAAAATATTCAAATAACAAAAAACACACAAAAACATTTTTCTCAATAAACCTTGGCTTAACCAAGTGATCCTTTTTTTCATTTTTATTTCTTTAAACAAACATTAAATCAATCTAATTCTATTTTTGAGTCATTTTCTTTTAACATAAAAAACACAAACAACTACTCATTTGCCACTTGGCTTTTTCTTATAAAACTTTTTTTTTTCAAAAACTAATAAAAAAACACAAAACCAATCAAACGAAATTTTTACCCGGAACTACGAGGTTCTGATCCCTCACGGGTACGTAGGCAAAGGACCTAGTCTTTTCGAATCAATAAAATGTAGATAACTAGGTCTTTTTCTTCTTTTAATCACTATTCTCAAACCCTTTCTTTCAAATAAAAAATAAGTAAGTTTATAGCAAAAAAAGTGAAATAAAATCGAAAGGTTCTCGTAGAGTATTACGAACATAAAGGGTGCTAACACCTTCCCTTTGTGTAACCAACCCCCGGACCCCATCTAAATTAAATCTTTTAAATCAAAAGTCGTGAATAATTAGTGAGTCAAAAGCTAATCAAATAGCCTTGATCTCCAAAAAATGACACGACAGAAATGGCGACTTCACTGGGGACTAATTCGAGGGTTAAGCCTAACTCAACTTTATTTAAATTTGTTGTGCTATAACTTACTTAACAAAAACAAAAATAAAAGATGGAAATACTTGTATATATGCTCTCCTTCTTCTTTCTCCTTTCTTCGTGAGTGGTGAGATAAGTCCTAACCTGGGCTTGAGAGAAATTTAAAGATAGGAGTGGTAGAATCATAGTGACATTCCGAGAGTATTCTCGTGTTTTGGAACATGTGATATAACCACACTTAGCGGAGGATCTTTAAGGAGTATATGTCGGCGTGTGTGGTCACGCTCGGGCATTGCTACTTTTAAGTATCCATCAAAGCTAAGGACCTTTAGTTACCCTTAACCCATCTTGGCCTTTAGGATGTAGTGCGGTGGCTAACCGGGTGTTTTCTCGGAATTAGTCGACACGCGATACTACACTCAAACGAGACTTTCCTACGGGCGTTGTTGGACCGGGTGTTGTCCCATCATCCAATAAAATCCGAAGGGGGGTTGGACTTTGGGAACTTGGTAGAACCTGTGATACAGGTACAAATGAAGCCATAGTCCCTACCCTACAACGTACTATCCCTCAACTCCAACAAACTCGATTACACCATGTTTTCTATGTACTTTTGCATAATCATGCATACATACATTCATTCATAAACATTCTTTTCTCATCAAAAATCGAAGGACTTACATAAACTTTTTTGCAAACATCAGAGGTATGGGGAGTGTTGTAAGGAGGACTCACATATATAAATTCAAAAAGCCAGACTTGGAGAGCTTAAGGAAACTAGCAAAAATGCTTACTAGCTCGGGCCATTTTTCGAAAACGGTATGGACATCTGCTCAGTATTCTCAAGACGGATGTGGATGAAGGGCTCCTCAACACTTTAGTTCAGTTCTACGATCCGTTTTACCATTGCTTTACTTTCCTGGACTATCAGCTTGCCCCTACGCTGGAGGAATACTCTCACTGGGTTGGTCTACCCGTGCTCAACAAAGTAGCCTTCCATGGTCTTGAACCCGGACCTAAAATCCCAGACATTGCAGCTGCCCTTCACATTGAAAAAGCCGACATAAAACAACACCTAACCACTAAAGGGGGCCTCCAATGCCTACCCTTCAATTTCCTTTACCAAAAGGCCACTGATTTTCCTAAAATATCCGATGCCAATGCCTTGGAAACCGTTCTCACTGTACTTATTTACGGTATAGTGCTCTTCCCGAATGTTGATAACTTTGTCGACATGAATGCTGTCCAAATCTTCCTAAGCCAAAACCATGTTCCTACCCTGCTCGCCGATACCTACTTTTCCATCCATGATCGTACCAACAAAGAGCGTGGAGTTATCATTTTCTGCACACCTCTACTCCATATCTGGATTACTTCACACCTACCCCGCCCTAAGTTTAGACCAGAGAGGCTTCCGTGGTCCAAAAAAATTATGGCCCTCACCCCCCCCGACATTGTTTGGTTCAACCCAACTCTTGACCCAGAAGTTATCATTGACCACTGTGTAGAGTTTAACAATGTACCTCTTCTCGGGACACGTGGGGGAATCAGCTACCACCTAGTTCTCGCCCGACGCCAGTTTGGATACCCCATGAGGATGAGCCCCCTTTACCTCATTCTAGACCGTGACTTCTTCCTCTATGAAAAAGACGCTGAAAACAAGAAAGCACAATTTGTACGAGCTTAACACTCCATCGTCAAGAAAAATAGAGACCAGCTAGGGAATAAGTCAAGTGCGACCCATGAATCCTACCTCCGATGGGTTATTAATAGAGCTACTCAGATAGGGATGCCTTATGTAACGCCCGTTTTGAACTATTTTATTTATTTAATTATTTGATTGAGTTTATAGTCTTTTTAAATAATTTATTTGATTTATGGTGATGTGTGTTATTTTTGTGTTATTTGTTGGTGTTTTAGTAGCATATTATATTAAAATATATGTGTTATTTGGTGTAGAAATATATATGTTATTTGGTGTAGAAATATTGTGTTATTTGTTATAGAAATATGTTTGTTATGTAGAGATATATTTGTTATAGAAATATATTTGTTATTTGGTTTGAAAATATATTTGTTATTTTGTGTGCATATCTAGTATAGAAATATATTTATTATTAGGTGTATTATTATTATTAAGTGGGGGAGAGATATATTTAATTTAGAAATAAATAAGATAGAGGAGAAGAGTTATATAAATAGAGAATTAGGTTAAGAAAAAAGAAGAAAACGTTTTCACGTGCAATTGAGAAAAGGTGAGTTTTGAGGGAGTTTTGAGAAGGACCAAGAGGAAGCTAGGAAGAAGAGGAAAGGGATCGAATTTGCTGTAGAATTTTCTTGCGTTGCTGAATTAAGGTAAGGGTGGGATTCCTTTCAATAATATATATGTTAATTTGATTTTTGATGGATGAATATGTTCTAGGGTTAGGTTTATGATAAATGTGATGATTTATGTCGGTTCATGCATAATTGTATGTTGTTTTGACTCCTTTGCTGCATATATGATCTGTAAATAAGATTTCAAATACATTGGGGTGATTAAGGGATTAAAAATGAGATTTTTGGGTGGAAAATGTCACTTTTCCCGAGAGCTGCACAGTGACAGCATCTCCTGTTTCATGTTCTTGCGCCTTTTTCACATGTTTCTGTTTTGAACTGGGTTTTGGTGTAAACATGAAAGTTGTAGATAATTGTGTTAGCTTTTTAATGGCTTTGGTTTGACTTCAAAATCATTCTTAGAACTTAAGTTATCGTCAAATTACTACACGTAGGTCACAGTGAAATTTCAGTTTCTGTACCCGAATTTGAAATAAAAAAACTGGTATTGATCGGCACAGAATTGACCTTAGTTGTAAACACGAAAGTTGTAGATAGTTGAATTGTCTTTCCAATGGCGTTGGTTTGACACAAAAATACCTTGCGAATAATTTTATATGAATTTATGAAGTTATGTGACGAATTAAGAATATTGTGGAGAGAAGTCCTTGTCAACGTCAAGGTTTGGGAGGGAGTCTTAAAGAGTTTAGGCACAATTATTATTGTTGTCGAAGTCAGTGTTAAGTTGTTTAACTTATTTAAGTTATAAGTGTGAGTCCATTGCATATGCATAAAAGTGGCGATGGAGCTTTTGCTCAAAGTGGCGATGAAGCTTTTGCTCAAAGTGGCGGTGAAGCATATTAATGCTTAAAATAATGGTACCACATGCATGATGTCTAAGTGTAGAGTTGCATTGTCGAGTCGTGTCGGTTGTGATGTTGTTTAAGTGATGATGTGAAGATGATTTTGTGATGTTGTTAAAGTGAATAAATGTGATGAATTGTGATGTGTTTATGTTAAATACTATCTATTTACGATGTGATTGAAGTGATGATTTTATGTGGTTTGTCATTAATTATTGAATTATATGATATATATTATTGATTGTGTTTCTCACCCCTTCTGTTGGAATTGCCGCCTTGTGGGCAAGTGCAGGTAATCAAGCTTAGGTGCGTATATGTGAGGAATCCGTTGTGTGTGGTGTCTTAGGATGCTCTGATACGTAACAGGATGAGACTTTGTCGTTGTTTCTATTCATTTACATATTTTCTATGAACTATTTATGACTTTAAAATGGTTGTTGAACCTTTTGAGACGTTGATGTGGCCTTGTTCCAAGAATTACTTAAAAGAATATTTTGAGTTTATAATTCCGCTGTTACATTGAATATTTTTGATGAAGAATAAAATATTATTCATTGTTGTTTAGTGATTTTTATGAAATGTGACATCCTGAATATGGGTTTAACTCTGATAATATATGGAAATTTTTATGTTGGGATTTCGGGGTGTTACACCTTACCCTCTGCTAAGATCCTTAACCTCAACTAATCCAACAATGCCTTCTCCCTTACCCCCTGAATCCATGGAAGAGTACCGAGCACGGTTGACTGAGTCAGAACATGAAAGTGCTACTTGGAAAAGGAAGTACAACGAAGCTATGCTCGAGATCGAAACGATGAGTGGACGGTTGGAACAGCAGGATCGAGAAATCCTCAAGCAAAGGCGACAAATGATCGAGAGGGATGGACTTCTCCTTGTGAAGGATAGGCTGCTCGACCGGTATGCTAACAAGAAAAAGTGCATGGACTTCTTTTCTGGCGCACAGTCTGATTTCGATGATCCATCCGTCTAGGAAGCTTGGGAGTCTTCTAGGCTTACTATTTGTTTTATTTTCTAGCTTACTGTTATGTACATTGAAGTCTATCCTTTGGCTCAGTTTTGTTAAAAGGGAATTACTTTATATTGCTTTAAACTATTCAATGAAATTGTCACAAACGATGTTTACAAAATGGCTTTTATAAATCCTTCGATAAATAAAAATGTGTCTATTTTTGCATAAGCATATCATGCATCATCTTGCATCTCGTAGTCTCAAATCCAAAGTCTCACACAATCTTCTTTTCCAGAAGTGGCCCGACGTAAGGTTTACCGTCCAACTCGCATACACGACACTCGGTCAAACATCAGGAAAATGGCAGATTTCCTGGAACAAGAGAATCAGTTGCTCAAGGAAGAGATAACAACCATGCAGGCCAAGATGGACGAAATGGCAGCTATGCAAGCTCAGGTGGATGAATTGACTGAATTGGTAAGAACGCTGAAAGCCGCACATAATCAGCCACCTCCTCCTCCTCCTCCGGTCAGTACTCAGGCTGAAGCAAGCCCGTCTACTATTTTCGACGGGACAGCGCCTTTCAGTACCCGCCCTACTACTTGCAGACCTCTAGTGCCTACTTTTCAACCTACAGCTCGCACTCCTCCTAGTGCCGACGCACCACCAAAGTGAACCTCTAGTGCCTACTTTTCAGCATACAATCTTTGTTCCCCCTCCAGCTGCGACACAAACTCAAGCTAATGTGACCTATTCAGCACCAAGAGTCCATACTGCTCCACAAATTGAAGAGCCAATCTTTCACTCTGGGAATATGGGGGCATATGACAGAGTGGATAACTTACAAGAGAAGTTTGAAATGATGAATCGGGAAGTGCAGGCCCTCCACGGGAAAGAAACATTCAAGAAAGATGTTTATGATCTATGCTTAGTACCAAATGTCCAGGTACCCCACAAGTTCAAGCTCCCAGACTTTGAGAAGTACAAAGGGACCTCTTGCCCTAAAGACCATCTGACAATGTATGTGAGAAAGATGTCCACCTTTGCCCACGATCATCAGGTCCTTATCCATTACTTTTAAGACAGTTTGACCGGTACCGCACTGAAGTGGTACATGAACCTGGACCGAGCAGAGATCCGAACTTTCAATGACCTACGCGAAGCCTTTGTGCAGCAATACAAGTTCAATGTGGACATGGCCCCTGACCGAAATGACCTCCAATCTATGACTCAAAAGGGCGGGGAAACACTCAAAGAATATGCCCAACGATGGAGATGTCGCTGTCCAGGTCAGCCCCCGTATAGAAGAGAAAGAGATAACCAAGCTCTTCCTAAAAACTCTCAATCAATTCTACTATGAGAGGATGGTCGAAAGTGTGCCCAGAGACTTCACAGAGGGTATACAGTTGGAAGAAGGAGTCCGAGAAGGACGATTAGCGAAGGGAAATGAGTCTACTAGCAGCACCAAGAAATTTGGGAGTCACCTCCCCAAAAAGAAAGAACAAGAAGTCGGCATGGTGGCCCATGGGGGGCCTCAGCAAAATTACCCAACCTACCAACACATTGCCGCCATTACACCCTCTACCAATGTTATCCAACCACAAAATCATCAACAACAAAACCATTAACCACAAAATCATCAGCCACAATACCATCAGCCTCAATACCACTAACCACAATATCCTCAACAGTACCCACATCAATATCCCCAACAACCATATCAACAACCATATCAGCAACCATATCAACAACAACCATATCAACAACAACCTCAACGACAACAACAACCTCGACAACAAGCTCCCAGAATACAGTTTGATCAAATCCCCATCACATACGAGCAGTTGCTCCCAACTTTGCTCAGAAAACAGCTAGTCCAGACTAGACCACCTCTAGCTATCCCAGAGAAGTTGCCCCCATGGTATAGACATGACCGATTCTGCGCCTTTCATCAGGGTGCCCCAAGTCACAGCACCGAAGACTGTTATAGTCTAATGAGAGCAGTCTAGAACCTCATCAGAGACAAGAGAATAAACTTCACCGACCTAAATCTAAATGTTTAAACCAATCCACTGCCAAATCACGGTGCCGCACCTGTCAACATGATCGACGATTGTCGACAGACTCACCGCATTCTCAATGTACAGCACATCCGAACACCCTTGGTCCCACTACATACCAAGTTATGCGAGATATCTCTCTTTACACATGATCATGCAGCCTGCAAAGTGTGCTTTACAAATCCGTGGGGTTGTCCGTAAGTGAAGGACGATATTCAAGGACTCTTGAACCGAAGAGAATTGGTTGTCGAAAAGAAATGTGATGATATATGTGCTACAACTTCTGAAGAGCCCGTGGAGATATTTTTTGACAGTCGAAAGTCGACTGATGCTTCTTTGGTGATATGTCTACCAGGCCCTATACCGTATGTTTATGAAAAAGCCATTCCCTACAAATATAATGCCACTATGATCGAAGATGGTCGTGAAATCCCTATACCACCTTTGCCTTATGTGGGGAACATTGCCGAAGACAGTAGAGTACTGAGAAATGGGTGGTTTATCCCTACGGCAGTCCCAACAAAAGCTAGTGTTCCAGTAACTGAGGTAGCTCCAGCTAAAAATGTCAATCAATCAAGTGGAGCCAACACAGATTCTGACCTGGATAAGATACTCAAGATAATCAAGAAGAGTGATTACAAGGTGGTAGACCAACTTATGCAGACACCATCAAAGATATCCATACTGTCCTTGTTGATAAACTCTGATGCTCATAAAGAGGCTCTGATGAAGGTATTAGAAAAAGCATTCATAGAACATGACGTGACTGTTGGTCAGTTCGAAGGAATAGTGGGGAATATCACAGCTTGCAACAGTTTGAGTTTCAGTGAAGAAGAGCTCCCGGCGGAGGGAAAGAACCACAACTTGGCACTACATATATCAGTGAATTGCAAGACTGACGCCTTGTCAAATGTGCTAGTAGATACTGGGTCTTCTTTAAATGTAATGGCTAAAGCAACTTATGATCAACTTTCTTACAAAGACCCACCTTTGCGACGAAGTGGGGTAATGGTGAAGGCTTTCGATGGTTCAAGAAAGAATTTCCTCGGGGAGGTAGATCTGCCTATCACAATTGGGTCGCATGTTTTCCAGATCACCTTTCAAGTAATGGATATATAGGCCTCATACACCTGCCTACTGGGCCTACCTTGGATTCACGAAGCTGGGGCCGTGACATCCACATTGCACCATAAGTTAAAGTTTGTAAGGAATGGGAAGCTGGTAACTGTGAATGGTGAAGGGGCTGTACTAGTGAGCCATTTATCGGCTTTCTCTTACATCAGGGCTGACAGTATTGAAGGGACGTCATTTCAAGGGCTCGCAATGGAGGAAGAGGGTACCAAGAAGAGTGAAGCATCTATTTCTTCTCTAAGAGATGCTCAGAAAGTGATACAAGCTGGAGGGTCCGCAAGCTGGGGGAAATTGATAGAGCTGCCTGAAAATAAGCATCGAGAAGGGCTGGGTTTCTCACCATCAACTGATTTGTCCAAGACAAGGGCTGTCTACGAGCCAGTAAGGGGTACTTTCCACAGTTCCGGGTTCATTCATACCCTATCTGAAGCCAATGCAATCTCTGAAGACAGTCCTGAAGAAGCACCACAAAGCTTTGTGACACCAGGAGGGGTTAGCCACAATTGGGTCACTAAAGATGTTCCTTTCATTGCTCACTTGTCCAAGTAATGCATTTTATTTGTCTTTTTGATTTTATCACGAAAAATCCTTTCGCCTCGCCCCAAGCGAAAGTGAAATTATCTAGGGCTCTTTGTTTCAAGCAATTATTATCAGTTAAATGAAAATGTCGTTTTTATTTCCGACTTTTTTGGTCTTATTTTTCCTTTTGTGCTTTTCTTTAAAAAATGGTAATACAAAAAACCCAAAATATATAATAATCACCTCCGAAATATCTGCATCCACTCATTTTCTAAACATCACCAATCATATGTGCAGATTAAATACCCATGAACCCGTCGAACAACCTAACCCTATGATCTCTCCCAATTTTGAATTCCCTGTATATGAGGCGGAGGATGAAGAGAATGAAGGGATTCCCGACGAGATCTCTCGGCTACTTGAACAGGAAAGGAAGAACATTAAGCCTTACGGGGAAGCACTAGAAGTGATCAACTTGGGTACCGAAGAGGACAAGAAAGAGATCAAAATTGGGGCATCGCTGGATCCGACAATCAAGAAGCGGATAATAGAGCTCCTCAAGGAATATGTTGACATCTTTGCATGGTCATATCGAGATATGCCGGGCTTGGATACTGATATCGTGGTGCACCGACTGCCTCTGAAGCCAGAATGCCCGCTGGTTAAGCAGAATTTGAGAAGAACTCGTCCCGACATGGCCCTCAAGATTAAGGAGGAAGTACAGAAACAGATTGATGCAGGTTTCCTTATTACGTTAGAGTACCCTTAGTGGCTAGCCAACATCGTGCCCGTCCTAAAGAAAGATGGTAAGGTCAGAATGTGTGTTGATTACCGAGACTTGAACAAGGCTAGTCCGAAGGATGATTTTCCTCTTCCTCATATTGATGTGTTAATTGACAGCACTGCTAAGTCCAAGGTCTTCTCCTTCATGGACGGTTTCTTCGGTTACAATCATATCAAGATGGCGCCGGAAGATAAAGAAAAGACATCTTTTATTACGCCTTGGGGAACTTTCTATTATAGAGTGATGTCGTTCGGATTGATTAACGCAGGGGCTACTTACCAGAGGGGTATGACTACTATCTTTCACAACATGATACACAACGAAATCGAGGTTTACGTGGACGATATGATCGTCAAGTCAATTACTGAAGAAGAACATGTCGAGTATTTGCTGAAGATGTTCCGACGTTTGAGAAAGTATAAGCTCCGACTTAATCCCAACAAGTGCATCTTCGGGGTTAGATCCGGGAAACTCTTAGGCTTCATTGTCAGCCAAGAGGGTATCAAAGTAGATCCAGACAAGGTTAAAGCCATCAGAGAAATGCTTGCTCCAAAAACAGAAAAACAAGTAAGAGGGTTTCTTGGGCGGCTGAACTATATCTCCCGCTTCATTTCTCACATGACTGCAACATGTGGGTCGATATTCAAGCTCCTCTGCAAAGACCAAGGGGTTGAGTGGACAGAGGATTTCCAGAAAGCCTTCGACAAAATCAAAGAGTATTTGCTAGAACTTCCGATTCTCATCCCTCTAGTCAAAGGAAGACCGCTGATCATGTACCTGACTGTGTTAGAAGATTCTATGGGTTGTGTGCTCGGGCAACAAGACGAAACCGGGAGGAAAGAACACGTTATCTATTACTTAAGCAAGAAGTTTACGGATTGTGAGTCTCGCTATTCCATGCTTGAGAAGACCTGTTGTGCACTGGTTTGGACTGCCAAACGCCTCCGTCATTATATGGTTAATCACACTACTTGGTTGATATCTAAAATGGATTCGATCAAGTACATCTTTGAGAAGCCCGCTCTAATAGGAAGAATTGCCCGATGGCAGATGTTGTTATCCGAATATGATATCGAGTACCGCTCTCAGAAAGCAATCAAGGGCAGCATCCTTGCTGATCACTTAGCTCACCAACCGATTGAAGATTATCAACCTATCAAGTTCGACTTTCCTGATGAAGAAACTATGTATCTGAAGATGAGAGACTGTGATGAACCATTATTCGGAGAAGGTCCAGATCCCGAATCAAGATGGGGTTTGATATTCGACGGAGCTGTAAATGTGTACGGTAGCGACATAGGGGCAATAATTATTACTCCCAAAGGTACTCATATCCCCTTCTCCGCAAGATTAACCTTCGAATGCACCAACAACATGGCGGAATACGAAGCATGCATCATGGGTATCGAAGAAGCCATCAACCTGAGAATCAAGAACCTCGACATCTATGGTGACTTAGCTCTAGTAATCAATCAAATTAAAGGGAAATGGGAAACTCACCACCTCGGTTTGATTCCCTACAAAGACTATGCGAGGTGATTACTGACATTCTTTAACAAGGTTGAGCTGCACCACATCCCCCGCGATGAGAACCAGATGGCGGATGCTCTAGCTACCTTATCTTCAATGTACCAAGTAAATCGTCGAAATGAAGTACCTTTGATCCGCATCAGGCGTCTTGAGAGACCTGCTCATGTGTTCGCCACTGAAGAAGTTGTCGATGACAAACCATGGTTCCATGATATCAAGTGTTTCCTCTAGAGCCAAGAGTACCCACCCGGGGCATCTAATAAAGACAAGAAAACGTTGAGAAGATTGGCTAGTAATTTCTTCCTGAATGGAGACATTCTGTATAAAAGAAACTTTGACATGGTGTTGCTCAGATGCGTGGACAAGCGTGAAGACGATTTGCTGATGCATGAAATACACGAAGGTTCTTTTGGCACTCATTCTAGTGGGCACACGATGGCCAAAAAGATACTGAGAGCGGGCTACTACTGGATGACGATGGAAGCTGATTGTTACAAGCATGATAGGAAATGTCAAAATGCCATATCTATGCAGACAAGATTCACGTGCCGCCAACTGCACTAAATGTTCTTTCCTCTCCCTGGCCGTTCTCTATGTGGGGCATTGACATGATTGGAAGAATTGAACCCAAAGCTTCCAACGGACACCGTTTCATTCTCGTGGCTATTGACTATTTCACCAAGTTGGTCGAAGCCGCATCTTATGGTATTGTGACCAAGCAAGTGGTGGTCAAGTTTATCAAAAACCAAATTATTTGCCGCTACGGTATCCCTAGCCGGATCATTACAGATAATGGGACGAATTTGAACAACAAGATGATGAAAGAACTGTGTAATGACTTCAAAATCGAGCATCATAATTCCTCCCCCTACAGGCCTCAGATGAATGGTGCTGTCGAAGCAGCGAACAAAAACATAAAGAAGATCGTTCAAAAGATGGTGGTGACTTATAGAGACTGGCATGAGATGCTTCCTTTTTCACTACATGGATACCGTACTTCCGTACGCACGTCAACTGGGGCAACCCCTTTCTTATTAGTATATGGCATGGAGGCAGTGCTCCCCGTCGAAGTCGAGATTCCTTCAATGCGAGTCATAATGGAAGTTGAACTATCAAAGGCTGAATGGGTTCAAAGCAGGTATGACCAGTTGAATCTGATTGAAGAAAAGCGCATGACGACCCTGTGTCATGGTCAGCTATATCAGAAGAGGATGAAACAAGCTTTTGACAAGAAAGTTCGTCCCCGCGAACTCAAAGAGGGCGATCTTGTGCTCAAAAAGATTTTAACTTTTCAGCCCGACTCCAGGGGCAAGTGGGCGCCTAACTATGAGGGCCCATACGTTGTCAAAAGAGCCTTCTCCGGTGGTGCCATGCCTCTTCAAACCATGGATGGTGAAGAACTTCCACGAACCGTAAACACGGATGCAGTCAAGAAATACTTTGTCTAAAAAAATTCATTGTTAAAAGAACAGCTCGGTAAGTCGAAAACCCAAAAAGGGCGGCTTAGGCAAAAATGAGTGTCTCGGTGGGCTGAAAACCCGAAAGGGCAGTCCAGGTAAAAATTAGAGACATTAAACAGAAAGTTATTCTGATAGGTTGAAAACTCAAAAGGGCGGTATATGCAAAAGTTAAGGACACAAAAAAAGAAGAAGAAGAAAAGACAAAGTAACTGCATCCGGTCGGGCACAATCCGCTTGGGGCATACCTGCTACTTAAAAATCTCTAAATCTGAAGCATCAAAGCAGCGGAATTCGAAACTGTTTGGGAAAATAAAGTTATAAATTTCGACGTACCTTTCCAGTTTTAGTTACCATTTTTCAAATCTTATAAATATCTATGGGGTCTTGCCATTGGCGGGCCACCTTTCAAATAAACGAAGTTTGAACCTTTGCCCCTTCATTGAAGTTCCTATTTGTTCCGTTTTCCAAAAATTTTGTCGTGTTCTAATAATAATAACTTGAAACGAATTCTTAAAAACCTTTTTTCGTACCTCTTAAAAACATAGACAAATAAATGCATCCTAGGACTCGAAAGTAAAGGAAGCGCGCGTCGACATTCTTCACTAAAATGGGTGAACGCTGCTGAACAAGCATAGCTGAAAGAAAAAAAAAAGGAGGCTCGCTAAGGTGAAAACCTGAAAAGGCGGCTTAGGTAATAGAGAGCGTCTCGGTGGACTGAAAACTCGAAAGGGCGGTCTAGGCAAAAATTAGGGACACAAAAAGGAATATACTCCCGGTGGACTGAAAACCCGAAAGGGAGATCTAGGCAAAAGTTAGGGATTCTCAAAACAAACAAAAACCAAAACAAATGGCGCCCATTTACAAATAGCGACTTCTCCTAGACCTTTGATCGACAATGAGCTGACTTCCCAAGGGGCATCGGCTGCCACCGTGTGCCAGGTTTCATGCCGCCAATGGCCCGATTTATTCACAATAACATCAAATCCAAGGAAGTTTGCCGAGTGTTTGTATTGCGCTGTCAGTCCACCTCCAATCTTACATGTCCTGTCTTGTTCCATCGAGTCGCTTGTCATATGCAGTTTATATGGTCGTTCAAGTCACATTCATACATTCATACATTCATGCATCCACACATCAATACTTTCATATATTCATACATTCAAGAGTACACAACGCACAGGTATGCACAATATCAATTCACACATGATTGCATCAGTCGCCCAAAGTCTTGTTTGGTCATATCTCATCAATTCAGTCATCAATTCTTCCTAGTGGTAAGTCCTAAATAACGGACAGCTTGAGTTTGCTTTTTCATCTTTCTTCCAAGTGGTAAGTCCTAAATAACGGACATCTTGAGTTTACTTTTCGTCTTTCTTCCAAGTGGTAAGTCCTAAATAACGGACCGCTTGAGTTTTCTTTTTCAGCTTTCTTCCAAGTGGTAAGTCCTAAATAACGGACAACTTGAGTTTACTTTTCGTCTTTCTTCCAAGTGGTAAGTCCTAAATAACGGACAACTTGAGTTTGCTTATTCATCTTTCTTCCAAGTGGTAAGTCCTAAATAACGGACAGCTTGAGTTTACTTTTCGTCTTTCTTCCAAGTGGTAAGTCCTAAATAACGGACAACTTGAGTTTGCTTTTTCATCTTTCTTCCAAGTGGTAAGTTCTAAATAACGGACATCTTCAGTTTACTTTTCGTCTTTCTTCCAAGTGGTAAGTCCTAAATAACGAACAACTTGAGTTGACAACTTGAGTTTACTTTTCGTCTTTCTTCCAAGTGGTAAGTCCTAAATAACGGACAGCTTGAGTTTGCTTTTTCATCTTTCGTCCAAGTGGTAAGTCCTAAATAATGAACAACTTGAGTTTACTTTTCGTCTTTCTTCCAAGTGGTAAGTCCTAAATAACGGACAACTTGAGTTTGCTTTTCGTCTTTCTTTCAAGTGGTAAGTCCTAAACAATGGACAACTTGAGTCAAGTGGTAAGTCCTAAACAATGGACAGCTTGAGTTTACTTTTCGTCTTTCTTTCAAGTGGCAAGTCCTAAACAACGGACAACTTGAGTTTACTTTTCGTCTTTGTTTCAAGTGGTCAGTCCCAAACAACGGACAACTTGTGTTTGCCTGTCATTCTCTCAAGGGCCATCCCCAGTATGTCTCATCAAGAGGTGTCTCCATTAAACTATCTTTCCAAATCAATACAATAGTGCACCGCAATCTTCCCCAGTGAAACTGCACTATCCCCTAACGGGGTCGGATCCCTTTCTCAACGAATACAGGTATCCCATCGTGGCTTCTCGTCCCAGTCAAAATGTCTTCACCGTCCTGCATTCATAATTACATCACAAGCATTCATAGCATCTTAGGTCAAAAATGGTGTACTTTGTATTTAAGTCTCTTCGACCAGTCGAATCAAAGATTTTATCTTCAAGTCTCCGGACGAAGAAACTTAAATAGGGGCATCTGTCATACCCCAATTTTTGACCTAAGACACCACTGACACATGTCCGTTGGTCCTGAGTAGTCTTCAACTTTTCAGACGAAATTTTGGCTGAGAGGTATTTTAAAATACCTCATTTTTTTCTGAGTCGGGCCCTCTTCTCTCATTTTTAATTTTATCTTTTAATTTCCATCTTTTATTTTAATTAATTATAATTTTAGTTTTCAATTTTTATTTTAGTCATTATGTTCGTTTTATTAATTACCTTTTATAGATAAGTCCAAAAGTCAAGTCTGTATTTTTATTTTTATTTTGATTTTGATTTTTATTATCATCATTTCTTTTTTTCGTTTTTATTTAATAAAAATCCAAAAAGGTCCGAAAATGGTCTAGGTTCAAGGCTACAGGCTGTCACGCGCCTCAGCCTCATCACAGGCAGCATCAATCCGGTTCAAGCTCATCTGCAACAACAGAAATCTAGGAACAAAGGACACAAACTCGTTTGTTTTATCCCAATCCAGTACAAAATCTCTGCATCAATTCAACAAACCCTAGACCTATAAAAAGAAGCATTGGCAAACACAACAGGGACGAAAAAATCGATCCGAAAACCTGCAAACACAAAAACACAGACGGATCCAGAACCGCTCCAACCCAGCAATACATTCACAATCGATACCACACCACAATCGCTCAATCACCAATCGGCCAAGCCAATCAACAACAAAGTGACGAAATCCACCATCTTGGATTCGAAACAACCGCAACATCAGAATCCGACTCGGATCCAGACCAAAGGGTATATTCTTTTTTTTCTTTTTCTTTTATGACTGTTTGGTAGATCTAGGGCAAAGTTAGAACCTTTTTGTGTTTTGTTTGTTTTGGGGTCGAAATCGGAAGGAGGGTAAGAACACAGTTGAAAAGAGTAAAAAACGGGGGTAGAGGTTTGAATTTCCGGCGCGACGGCGACGCTACCTCTGGCCGGCGACCACCGCGCCGGATTCTGGGTAGAAGATGAACACCATCGGTGTTCTTAGATAGAAAGAACAAAGAAAGATAGAGTAGAGAGAGAACCGAGAGAAGAAAGAACAAGAGAGAGAAAGAGTTGAAAAAAATGAGGGTTTTAGAGTTCACAACCTATTTAAAGGCTTCTCGGATCCAGTGTGTCTCTGCGTACACCCACGCGCCCTTGATCATTAATTTTTCAATCAAACGGTTGTAAGTGCTAGACCCTTGATCTAACTAGGGCCGTTGATCAAATCAACGACCCATATTAAGTCCTTTGAGCCTACCTGCGCCCCTGTCCTATTCATGGCCCAATTTTCTTTTTCCCTTCTTTCTACACACCCTACCTCACTGATTGCACCCTTTGTTTATATTTTTCTCTTTATTTTTATCTCTTTCTCATGTATTTTTATTTCAATTGCATTTTATTTTACTACATCCTATATTATTTTAGTTTGTCTTTGCATTTTATTTATTTTAAGCATTTTAAATTATTAGATTGTATAATAGGCTTATTGTAAATTTATCATGTATATTTATTTTTTCGTGGATTTTAGAATGTATCCCTTAGGCTTCAATGTAATTTATTTATCGCAGACCCTAGAATGTATTAATAGGTTTTTTGTAATAGCTTAGGTGCATGGGTGCGTGAGTGGGTGTATGCCTTATACTTATGCTCCTAGTTTAGGTAATAGGTCCTTGTGGTGGTCCAACGCCACCGTAAGGTCTCTACGCTTTTATTCTTTTCTGCTCCGTTAGTTTAACCATTCAAAAAAATAAAAACAACAAAAAACACACAAAACTTTTTTCTCAATAAACCTTGGCTTAACCAAGTGATCCTTTTTTCATTTTTATTTCTTTAAACAAACATTAAATCAATCTAATTCTATTTTTGAGTCATTTTCTTTTAACATAAAAAACACAAACAACTACTCATTTGCCACTTGGCTTTTTCTTATAAAACCTTTTTTTTTCAAAAACTACTAAAAAAACACAAAACCAATCAAACAAAATTTTTACCCCGAACTACGAGGTTCTGATCCCTCATGGGTACGTAGGCAAAGGACCTAGTCCTTCCGAATCAATAAAATGTAGATAACTAGGTCTTTTTCTTCGTTTAATCACTATTCTCAAACCCTTTCTTTCAAATAAAAAATAAGTAAGTTTATAGCACAAAAAGTGAAATAAAATCGAAAGGTTCTCGTAGATTACTACGAACATAAAGGGGGCTAACACCTTCCCTTTGTGTAACCAACCCCTGGACCCCATCTAAATTAAATCTTTTAAATCAAAAGTCGTGAAATAATTAGTGAGTCAAAAGCTAATCAAATAGCCTTGATCTCCGAAAAATGACGCGACACAGAGCACAAGCTTTTTCGCCATTGCTTCGTCTGAAGAAAGAAGACGTGTTCAAATGGGAGCCAGAGCACAAGAAGGATTTTGAAGAAATTAAGTCATATTTGACTAATCCTCCTATCCTGTCACCTCTTGTGAAATACATAAGGATGAAGTTGTACATAGCAGCATCTGAATATACTATAGGCAGCATTTTAGCCTAAGAGGATGAAAATGGCGTAGAAAGAGCCATTTATTACCTTAGTAGAGTATTAAGCGATGTTGAAACGAGATATCATCCTCGTGAAAAGCTATGTCTTTGTTTGTATTTCTCATGTACAAAACTTAAGCATTATATCAAGCCTTTTGATGTTTATATTTATTCTCACTTTGATATAATTAAACACATGTTATCGAAACCAGTACTGCACAACAGAGTTGGTAAATGGGCCTTAGCACTTACAGAATACTCATTGACCTCTCAATCTCTGAAATCTGTGAAAGGCGAAATAGTCGCTGATTTTATTGCTGATCACTCAGTAAATGAACCATTACATGGGGGCATCGAAAGTCAGCCTTGGCAGTTGTATTTCGACGGATCCAGCCATAAGAATGGCACTGGGATCAGAATTGTGGTTGTTTAGCCTAAGAACGATAAAGCGAAACACAAGTTTCAAATAAATCAGTTTTGTTCGAATAATGAGGCTGAGTATGAAGCTTTAATTGCGGGTATAGAAATTGCACTCGAATCGGGAACAAGATCCATTGAAATAAAAGGTGATTCGGAGTTAGTTTTGAAACAACTGACAAAAGAATACAAGTGTGTCAACAAAAACCTGGTCATATATCTCGCCTTGGCTAATGTGTTACTAACACGTTTTACTCATGTCAAAATCCGACACCTTCCCCGTGTAGAAAATCAAGAGGCAAACGACTTAGCCCAAATGGCTTCTAGGTACAAAGTCCCAAAAGACCAACATCAAGAGCCGATTGAAGTCAAGAACAAGCGCAGTTCGAACAACGCTCTCCCTAAGAAATTGTTGAAACCAAAACTTGGGGGGGAGGAACATCTCAAAGGCACTCACAAGGTACTAATTTAATCGAAATTTTGGTTATCAACAATTTAACTGATGACGATTGGCGAAAGCCCATAGTGACTTACTTAGAGAATCCAGACGGTACAATCTGTCGAAAAATAAAGTATCGAGCCTTGAGCTATGTTCTAATAAGCGGCGATTTGTTTAAAAAGACTCTAGAAGGAGTTTTGCTTAGATGCCTAGGAAAGACAGAAGCATATTTGGCTGTCTCCAACACGCATAGTGGCGCTTGTGGCACACACCAAACAGGCCACAAAATAAAATGGCTTTTGTTTCGACAAGGCGTATATTGGCCAACTATGCTAAAGAACTGCATAGAATTCGCCAAAAGTTTCCAAGAGTGCCAAAAACATGCTAGGATCCAGCGTGTGCCCGCAAGCGAATTACATTCGATAATCAAACCTTGGCCATTTAGGGGTTGGGCTTTGGATGTGATTGGACAAATTAAACCTAAGTCATCAAAAGGCCATAACTATATCCTGGTTGGAATAGATTACTTCACTAAATGGATAGAGGCAATTCCCCTAAAAGAAGTGACCCAAGATGAGGTCATAAATTTCATTCAAAAATATATCGTATACAAGTTTGGCATTCCATAAACCATAACTATGGATCAAGGATCTGTATTCACTGGACAAAAGATGGTAAAATTTGCTGAAAACACGGGTTTTAAACTATTGACTTCGACACCATATTATGCTCAAGCAAATGGTCAAGTTGAAGCAGCAAATAAGAACCTTATTTCCATTATTAAAAGGAAAACCAAAAGCAAACCCAAGAATTGGCACGAGGTCCTTGGCGAAGCCTTGTGGGCATGTCGAATTTCTCCCAAAGAATCAATGAATATCGCACTGTTTAGATTGACGTTTGGTCATGATGATGTATTACCAGTCGAAATTTTGCTCCAATCGACTAGAATCCAAAGGTAATTTGAAATTCCAACAAACCATTATTGGAATATGATGGTAGAGGAATTGGTTGATCTGGACGAAGAAAGGTTAACATCACTAGAAGTCCTTGCGAAGTAGAAGGAAAGAGTAGCGAAGGCCTATAATAAAAAAGTGAAATCAAAGCTATTCGTTCAAGGGGATTTGGTGTGGAAAGTCATTCTGCCAATGGATAAGAAAAATCGAATCTTGGGAAAGTGGTCTCCCAGCTGAGAAGGACCATGGCAAATATTAAGAGTCTTTTCGAACAATGCGTATGAGATCGAAGAATTGAACGATCACCAAAGAATATTGCGCATAAACAAGAAATATTTGAAAGAATATAGACCAATGCTACAAGAAATTAAAACTGCACAAGAATAGTTCGAAAAGGAAAAACAAAAAATGGCATTGTTTAAGATAAAATGCCAACTAACGGGCAGGTTACATTAATATTCCCAAAAAACAGATAAAAACAACCAGCCCTTACAGTACAAAAGCATAAACCAAAAGAAGCTTAAAATGCTAAAAGGCGCTACCAGTGATGGGTAATGCCACAAACTTTGATAAGCCATCGAATTTCGGAATCAAGACAGCAGCGAATGCAGAAGTTATTTAAAGCATACTCATCATCATCAGCCAGAAGATAACCACGGTGATTTCCCCGCCTCATTCCATCTCCTACGCAGTTATACCAGTTATTGCAGAACCTACGATGAACCATGCCTAGGGGGATGTCCTTATCATACCAGGTGCAGCGAAACCTGAAAGAGGTACTACCTCCCAAAATATCCACTCGATAGCGAGAGATACGCCTAGTCATCACAAGATCCCAGAGATCTTTCAAAAGTTCAGCCTCGTTTAGAGGAGGCGGAGCAGTAGCCTTTATTAAAAGGTGAAAGTACTTGGCGCTGTTTGAGTGAGCAGCTTCAGCGTTTGACAACAATCGCCGTATTGTGCCAAAGTTTGGGGTAGCATGCAGCATGTGCTGAGAACACCTGAGGATACATGTAACGCCCATTTTGATTATTTAATTATTCGATTTATTTGAGATATTGCTATATATTTTTATATATATTATGTGATGTTAAGTGAAGATTTAAGATGTTTTTATGTGACGTGGTGACTTATTTTATTGTTAAATAAAATAAGATTTGAAAATAAAATAAAATATTTAGTTGTGGGTTAGTTTTGGATTTTAGAGAGTTATGTGGGAGAAAGAGTAAATAAGATAAGATTTGTTGGGAGTATATAAAGGGAAATTAGGTCAAGAGAGTCAGTACGCGTACAGAGTTTTGGAAAAGGTGCAAACGGACGTGAAGTGAGAAGAGAGCTTAAGGGCTGCGATTTTCTGCTTTGATCAGGTAAGGGTGAGCCTAGCTTATGATTATATTATTCTGTAATTCATCTAATCAAGATTAAGCAATCATAGGGCTGTTTGAGAGAATTGAATTTAGGTTAAAAGTGAAGAAAAACCATGAATTAAGCTATGAAACTGTAGAACAGAAGTGTAGGATGAGTGCAGAACGTAGATTAACCATAATGATGATGTTTCTGAGAGTTTAGATGATTTAGATGTTGAATTTGGGACTTTTTGGGTGAATTTTCGCAGAACCCGTAGCAGACTGTTCGTCGCTCGCCTGAGGCGAGCTATGCAACTCGCCGTGGCGAGTAGACCTAGTTTACTCGCGAAGCGAGCAACCCAGCTCGCCATAGCGAGCAGTACCCTAGAGCTCGCGAGGCGAGCACTCCAACTCGCCACAGCGAGCAGGACCTTAGTACTCGCGAGGCGAGCTATCTCACTCGCCATAGCGAGTTAAGTCAGAACCCAGAACCGTGTACTGTTTGTGAACTGTTTCGCATAGAACCTCGAGAGATGACCCTTGGGTAGCTTCTGGGACCTTTAATGATGTTTATTATAATCTGTAATGATGATATACGATGATTGAGATGGTTTGTGATGATTTTATGATGCTTATATGTGATATATGAATTGAATAAGTGATGAATGCTTGAATTACATGCGATGTTTGCCATATTAATGTTATACTTATGAAGTACTTGCTGCCATGTTGCTGTCTATGTGTGTATAGTTGCTGCATGTGTCAGTCCTTTGATGAATAAGATGTTTTGCGACGGTTAAGATGTTAACTTGTTTAAGTTAAATGTGTTGAGTCTCATGCATACTCATTCTATGATGGGGGCTCATGCCCTGGAGTTTTTACTCACCAGCGACGAGGGCTTATGCCCTGGAGCTTTGCTCACCAGCGACGAAGGCTTATGCCTTGGAGTATATTTATGCTCATAGCGACGAGGGCTCATGCCCTGGATTGGTACCACATGCATATAAAACGTAGGGTTGCATAGTCAAGTGATGTTGTCGGGTCGTGTCGTCTAAGATGTTTACTAAGATGTTTATTTTATATGATTATTCCGCTGCGAGATTTTACGAAAATCTAATGATTATTTATTCATTAACATGAGATGTTTTAGAAATGTGATGCCCTGTTTATGTGCTTACTCTGATGCATGCTATTCTTTTTAAAGAAATTTTTATGTTGGGAAAACGGGGTGTTACAATTGGTATCAGAGCAGGTCGGTCCGTCCGGCCAAGTAGAGAGTCGAGTGACGTTGTCTTAGAGTTAGAATAGTATTATTGTATTATTCTAACTTACGTTTGTTTTGCATAGGATTAAGATGGCTGGAAGAAACGACGCTGCGATTGCTGCTGCCTTGGAAGCTGTTGCTCAAGCTGTGGGACAGCAGCCTAATGCTGGTGCTGGTGCAGAGGTCCGTATGCTGGAGACCTTCTTGAGAAACCATCCTCCTACTTTCAAGGGGAGATATGATCCGGATGGAGCCCAGTCTTGGCTCAAAGAGATAGAGAGGGTTTTCAGGGTGATGCAGTGCACGGAGGTGCAGAAGGTGCGTTTTGGTACGCACATGCTGGCTGAGGAGGCAGACGATTGGTGGATTAGTCTTCTACCCACCCTGGAGCAGGACGGTGCTGAGGTGACCTGGGCAGTATTTAAGAGAGAGTTCCTCAACAGATATTTTCCTGAGGATGTGCGGGGCAAGAAAGAGATTGAGTTCCTGGAGCTAAAGCAAGGGAACATGTCTGTGACTGAGTATGCTGCGAAATTTGTGGAGCTGGCCAAGTTTTATCCACACTACTCTGCTGAGACCGCCGAATTTTCTAAGTGTATTAAGTTCGAGAACGGATTGAGAGCTGATATCAAGAGGGCTATAGGGTATCAGAAGATTAGAAACTTTTCTGAGTTAGTGAGCAGCTGCAGGATTTACGAGGAGGACACTAAGGCTCATTACAAAGTGGTTAATGAGAGGAAAGGAAAGGGGCAGCAAAGTCGTCCTAAGCCTTACAGTGCACCCGCGGATAAGGGCAAACAGCGAGTTAATGATGAGAGGAGACCTGTTAAGAAAGATGCTCCTGCTGAGGTTGTCTGCTATACTTGTGGCGTGAAAGGCCATAAGAGTAATGCTTGTCCTGGAGAGGTGAAGAGGTGTTTCCGTTGTGGCAAGAAGGGTCACACTACTGCTGATTGCAAACATGGTGATGTTGTATGTTTTAACTGCGGCGATGAGGGTCACATTGGTTCGCAATGCACGAAGCCTAAGAAGGCTCAGACTTCTGGGAGAGTTTTTGCTTTGACGGGTACGCAGACGGAGAGCGAGGATCGCTTGATCAGAGGTACTTGTTATTTTGATAATATACCTTTAGTTGCTATTATTGATACTGGTGCCACACATTGTTTTGTTGCTCTTGATTGTGCTGCTAAGTTGAATCTTGTTGTATCTGATATGAATGGGGAGATGGTTGTCGAAACTCCAGCTAAGGGTTCGGTGACTACTTCCCTTGTGTGTTTAAGATGTCCTGTGTCTATGTTCGGTCGTGATTTTGAGATTGATTTAGTGTGTCTGCCGTTGGTTGGGATGGATGTAATTTTGGGGATGAATTGGTTAGAGTACAACCATGTTCTGATTAATTGTTTTAGCAAGACGGTGCATTTTTCTTCTCCCGAGGAAGAGAGTGGCGCAGAGTTCCTATCTACTAAACAGTTGAAGCAGCTGGAACGCGATGGAATTATGATGTTTTCTTTGATGGCGTCTTTATCTATTGAGAATCAGGCGGTGATTGATAAGCTACAAGTAGTATGTGATTTTCCTGAAGTTTTCCCAGATGAGATTCCTGATGTGCCTCCAGAAAGAGAAGTTGAATTTTCGATTGATCTTATTCCTGGAACGAAGCCTGTGTCTATGACGCCTTATCGTATGTCAGCTTCTGAGTTGGCTGAGCTGAAGAAACAGTTAGAGGATTTGCTTGATAAGAAGTTCGTGAGACCAAGTGTTTCACCGTGGGGAGCTCCAGTGTTGTTAGTCAAGAAGAAAGATGGAAGTATGAGGTTGTGCATCGACTATCGTCAGTTGAATAAAGTAACGATAAAGAATAGGTATCCACTTCCGAGAATTGACGACTTGATGGATCAGTTGGTGGGTGCTTGTGTATTTAGCAAGATAGATTTGAGATCGGGTTATCACCAGATTAAAGTGAAAGATGAGGATATGCAGAAGACGGCGTTCAGAACGCGATATGGACATTATGAGTATACGGTGATGCCTTTCGGTGTTACTAACGCACCTGGCGTATTTATGGAGTATATGAATAGAATCTTCCATGCTTATTTGGATCGTTTTGTTGTGGTATTTATTGATGACATTCTGGTTTATTCTAAGACTGAAGAAGAGCATGCCGAACATTTGAAGATCGTCTTGCAAGTGTTGAAAGAGAAGAAGCTTTTGCTAAGTTGTCTAAGTGTGAGTTCTGGTTGAAAGAAGTAAGTTTTCTTGGTCATGTTATTTCTAGCGATGGCATTGCGGTTGATCCGTCTAAAGTTGAAGCGGTATCGCAATGGGAGACTCCTAAGTCTGTTACTGAGATTAGAAGTTTTCTGGGTCTAGCTGGTTATTATCGAAGATTTATAGAAGGATTTTCTAAGCTGGCTCTTCCGTTAACGCAGTTGACGTGTAAAGGTAAATCTTTTGTGTGGGATGTTCATTGTGAGAACAGTTTTAATGAGTTGAAGAAACGTTTGACGACGGCTCCAGTTTTGATTTTGCCGAAACCCGATGAACCTTTTGTGGTGTATTGTGATGCGTCCAAGTTGGGTTTAGGTGGTGTTCTTATGCAAGATGGTAAGGTGGTAGCTTATGCTTCAAGGCAATTGAGAATTCATGAGAAGAATTATCCGACGCATGACTTAGAGTTGGCGGCTGTGGTCTTTGTATTGAAGATATGGAGACATTACTTGTATGGTTCGAGGTTTGAGGTGTTTAGTGATCACAAGAGTTTGAAGTACTTATTTGACCAGAAGGAATTGAATATGAGGCAGCGAAGGTGGCTTGAATTGTTAAAAGATTATGATTTTGGTTTGAATTACCATCCGGGTAAAGCTAATGTGGTTGCGGATGCTTTGAGCAGGAAAACTTTGCATATGTCTGCCATGATGGTGAAGGAATTCGAGTTGTTGGAACAGTTTAGAGATTTGAGTTTGGTTTGTGAAAGAACACCTCAGAGTGTAAAGCTAGGAATGTTGAAGATTGATAATGAGTTCTTGAAAAGTATCAAAGAGGCGCAGAAAGAAGATGTTAAGTTTGTGGACTTGTTGGTTGCTAGTAATCAGGCGGAGGATAGTGACTTTAAAGTGGATGATCAAGGAGTGTTGAGATTCCGAGGTAGGATTTGCATTCCTGATAATGAGGTAATGAAGAAGATGATCCTTGAAGAGAGTCATAGAAGTAGCTTGAGTATTCATCCGGGAGCTACGAAGATGTATCATGATTTAAAGAAGATGTTTTGGTGGTCTGGTTTGAAACGTGACGTGGCACAGTTTGTCTATTCTTGTTTGGTTTGTCAGAAATCGAAGGTTGAGCATCAGAAACCTGCTGGTATGATGGTGCCTTTAGATGTGCCAGAGTGGAAATGGGATAGTATATCCATGGATTTTGTGACGAGCTTGCCGAATACTCCTAAAGGGAATGACGCTATTTGGGTGATTGTTGATAGATTGACGAAGTCGGCTCATTTTCTACCGATTAATATTACTTTTCCTGTTGCTCAGTTGGCAGAGATCTATGTCAAGGAGATTGTGAAGTTGCATGGTGTTCCTTCGAGCATCGTATCAGATAGAGACCCGAGATTTACTTCTAGATTTTGGAAGAGTTTGCAAGAGGCGTTGGGTTCTCAGTTGAGGTTGAGTTCGGCTTATCATCCGCAAACAGATGGTCAGTTGGAAAGGACGATTCAGTCGTTGGAAGATTTGTTGAGAGTGTGTGTACTTGAGCAAGGAGGAACTTGGGATAGTCACCTTCCATTGATAGAGTTCACGTACAACAACAGTTATCATTCGAGTATTGGGATGGCACCCTTTGAGGCTTTGTATGGTCGGAGATGTAGAACTCCGTTGTGTTGGTTTGAGTCAGGCGAGAATGTGATGTTAGGACCGGAGATCGTTCAACAGACTACTGAGAAAGTGAGAATGATCCAAGAGAAGATGAAAGCGTCGCAGAGTCGACAAAAGAGTTATCATGACAAGCGAAGAAAGGACCTTGAGTTCCAAGAGGGAGATCATGTGTTCCTGAGAGTGACTCCTATGACCGGTGTTGGTCGTGCGTTGAAGTCAAAGAAGTTGACCCCGAAGTTTATTGGTCCGTATCAGATATCAGAGAGGATTGGGGCGGTGGCCTATCGTATTGGATTGCCACCACATTTATCGAATTTGCACGACGTGTTCCATGTGTCGCAACTGAGGAAGTATGTTCCGGATCCGTCTCATGTGATCCAGAGTGATGATGTGCAAGTTAGGGACAACCTTACGGTTGAGACCTTACCAGTGAGGATTGATGACAGAAAGACGAAGACGCTGAGAGGCAAGGAGATACCTCTTGTTAGAGTCGTTTGGTCGGGAGCGACCGGTGAGAGTTTGACGTGGGAATTAGAGAGTAAGATGCTAGAGTCGTACCCTGAGTTGTTTGCTTGAGGTAATTTTCGAGGACGAAAATCTTTTAAGTTGGGGAGAGTTGTAACACCCATTTTGATTATTTAATTATTCGATTTATTTGAGATATTGCTATATATTTTTATATATATTATGTGATGTTAAGTGAAGATTTAAGATGTTTTTATGTGACGTGGTGACTTATTTTATTGTTAAATAAAATAAGATTTGAAAATAAAATAAAATATTTAGTTGTGGGTTAGTTTTGGATTTTAGAGAGTTATGTGGGAGAAAGAGTAAATAAGATAAGATTTGTTGGGAGTATATAAAGGGAAATTAGGTCAAGAGAGTCAGTACGCGTACAGAGTTTTGGAAAAGGTGCAAACGGACGTGAAGTGAGAAGAGAGCTTAAGGGCTGCGATTTTCTGCTTTGATCAGGTAAGGGTGAGCCTAGCTTATGATTATATTATTCTGTAATTCATCTAATCAAGATTAAGCAATCATAGGGCTGTTTGAGAGAATTGAATTTAGGTTAAAAGTGAAGAAAAACCATGAATTAAGCTATGAAACTGTAGAACAGAAGTGTAGGATGAGTGCAGAACGTAGATTAACCATAATGATGATGTTTCTGAGAGTTTAGATGATTTAGATGTTGAATTTGGGACTTTTTGGGTGAATTTTCGCAGAACCCGTAGCAGACTGTTCGTCGCTCGCCTGAGGCGAGCTATGCAACTCGCCGTGGCGAGTAGACCTAGTTTACTCGCGAAGCGAGCAACCCAGCTCGCCATAGCGAGCAGTACCCTAGAGCTCGCGAGGCGAGCACTCCAACTCGCCACAGCGAGCAGGACCTTAGTACTCGCGAGGCGAGCTATCTCACTCGCCATAGCGAGTTAAGTCAGAACCCAGAACCGTGTACTGTTTGTGAACTGTTTCGCATAGAACCTCGAGAGATGACCCTTGGGTAGCTTCTGGGACCTTTAATGATGTTTATTATAATCTGTAATGATGATATACGATGATTGAGATGGTTTGTGATGATTTTATGATGCTTATATGTGATATATGAATTGAATAAGTGATGAATGCTTGAATTACATGCGATGTTTGCCATATTAATGTTATACTTATGAAGTACTTGCTGCCATGTTGCTGTCTATGTGTGTATAGTTGCTGCATGTGTCAGTCCTTTGATGAATAAGATGTTTTGCGACGGTTAAGATGTTAACTTGTTTAAGTTAAATGTGTTGAGTCTCATGCATACTCATTCTATGATGGGGGCTCATGCCCTGGAGTTTTTACTCACCAGCGACGAGGGCTTATGCCCTGGAGCTTTGCTCACCAGCGACGAAGGCTTATGCCTTGGAGTATATTTATGCTCATAGCGACGAGGGCTCATGCCCTGGATTGGTACCACATGCATATAAAACGTAGGGTTGCATAGTCAAGTGATGTTGTCGGGTCGTGTCGTCTAAGATGTTTACTAAGATGTTTATTTTATATGATTATTCCGCTGCGAGATTTTACGAAAATCTAATGATTATTTATTCATTAACATGAGATGTTTTAGAAATGTGATGCCCTGTTTATGTGCTTACTCTGATGCATGCTATTCTTTTTAAAGAAATTTTTATGTTGGGAAAACGGGGTGTTACAATACAGAACATAGGGTTCCCATGATCCCATAGACGGTTCATGAAAACAAGTTTTTCATGGGTTAGATCAAGATCAGTGAGTAGTGGAATGCGATAAGTGAAAACAACCCTAGAAACATTGGGATCCCTGTAGAGCACTGCATGCCTCCTGTTGGTTCTCTGGAAGTTGAAGAGATCGTACATGCTGTGAGCAGCAACTCTTGCAACAATGTTGATCAGCAAATCATCAGACAAAAGATCCATCTTTAGATGAGATTTTCTTTTTAAGTGGAGAGTTTTTTTTTTTTTTTTTTAGTTCTGAATGAAAGAGAGAAGATAGAAATGATGGAAGCTTGCAAGAGAAGTTGAAAGATTTATAGACAAAGGAGTTAAGGAGTTGAGAGGAGTTGTTCTTGTACGGTTTACCTGCCCTATCCGGATGCACACACGTGGAGAAGGATCAACGGTAGCAGATGCGCTTTGAAAAAGGGGAAAATGGTAAAAAAATGATTTAATTTTTGTGGTTATTATTATCATAATGTGAAAAATTGTGATTTCCTAGACCGGTCTAGTTTGTAGTTTTTTTTCACAAAAAAGAGACTTTTTGGTTTCTCATCATTGCGTTTTATTGAAACTTATTCCAAGTGTCAATTCTATAATTTCTTATGATTTGATAGATAGAGTCGTGTAAGAAAATTTCAAAACATTGTCAAAAATGGTTGTTGAACCATTAATAAGTTACAAAACTTAAGGAACAAAGTATTTGAAGTCTAGAACTCATGAAGAGTTTTTTAAATTACAAATGTAGAAGTGAGTTTGTTCATCTGATTTTTGTAATCACCGAGCCTTTCGTTAAAAGGTTTGTCATCTTCCGCAAGTGCAGCTATCTCTTGTTGAGACAATTTAGACTCTTAGGCTTTTTGTATGGCCACTTGAGCTTCTTGCTTCATGAGGTTCTCTTGGGATAGGAGTTTGCTCTTCTGGGATTCCAAATTTAGAATTTATGCCTTGTATTTTGCAATGGTCGAATTAATCTCTGCTACCTTTTGTTGGTTAATTGGAATCTCCCGTCGAAAGACCTCAAGCTTGGCTTTGAAAGCAGCCACTTCATCTAGCAATCGATCACAGTGCAAAGTTTTTTCTTTGAGCTTGGTTTGGATAACTCTCTTCTGTTGAAAACTCTAGCCAACACCTTCCATAAGAGGTGCTAATGCTCGAGAAGACTCTTGAATCTTCGATCCAGGGAGAAGAGCATTTAATCTGCGAAGTAAGTCTGTCATTTCAGCAATGATACTATCATCTTGTTCGATAGCGTCAAATAGGTTGGCTTTCAAGACTTTACTTCAAAGCTCTGCGAGAAGATTCTCCTTCGAAGTTTCTGACGCATCATCAGCGTTGACATGGGAGGATTTTCCGGTACTCCTGGATAGGAGAACGTCTTGCGCCAAAAAGTCAAGGATTGGCCTTCTCAAGTTGGTCGAGATCTTCCTGACTAATTACCTTGGCAGACTGGACGTTTTTCGCTGGCGCAACTTCGGCCAATGGTTTTTCACCCGGAGCATTTGTTTGGACAAGACCGGTGGTTTCATCTCTCGAAGCAAGGATATATTGGTCCGCCACATCATCGAGGTCGCTGTCTTCGACCAGTGCTGCTCCAACCGCACCTTCGTCAGGCACTGTTGGAAGCGGGAAATGAGAGGTTGGTTCGAATTGAGGCGAGGGACTACTAGTCTCAACGCCCTTATCTTCTTCAGCAATTGGTGATGCATTGACCTGGTCAGTGGGTACGAGCTGTGCATGTTGAGACTTGTCAGCTTGGCTATGTTCCATCCCCTACATGAGGAAAACGTTGGTTGCTAAAGCAAATTTCGGATTTTCGAATCCCAAACGAGTATAAGTTTGGCTTAGATAAGGAAAGTTTTTACCTTCGAGCCGTTGTCCCCAACGTGGGAATGGGCACTATTAGGATTCGAATCTCTGTGCTTCTTCTTTTTAGAGCTTGATTCGCCTGGAGACTTGTCACCAGTGGTAGTTTCGACAGTCACATTCCAATTTTCCTGTTTCCTTTTCTTTCGGCTTTCTTGGGCTTTTGGTGCCTCAGCAACTGTGGCAACCTCAACAGCAGTAGGAAGAACTTCAGGCTGCAGATTGAAATTTGGGTTCAGCCCCATTTTTTTAGACTTACAAAGTACTAATCGAAAGAAAGGGACTTACAGTTTGTTCAGTTGCAGTTTCTTGGGTTTCATCGGGAGTTGCCTCAGGAGAATGAGGAGCCTTCCTTTTCTCTAGTTTAGGGACCTTCTTTCTTTTGGACGACCTCTCCGATATGGACTTCGAAGGTTTCTGAGTGCTTTCGTCCTCATCAGGTCCTTCATCCCCTGACTGTAGGGGAAGAGCTGCAACAAAAGGATAAACATATAAGTAGTACATTTCTTTGAATACTTATATGCTGATCCTACCAATCGAAAAGTTACGTACCTACGCCTATTGGAGAAATGATTTCGATATAGGGCAGACCTAAATGAAGGAAGACTTTAAAATTACTTAAATAGTTTTTGGTGCAAGTCACCTTGTCCTTTTCCCTAGTTATTAAACGTTGCCTCATGCCTAACAGTGAATCACAAGGTAGGCATTTTGGATATGGCAGCCTAAAAGCGAGAGCTAACTTACTGGTTGGCAAAGTTGGGAGTTTCATTTTGAAATGCAACACGAAAAGATATTTACTGGGGGTAAAAGGTGGGAATTTCGTTGTCGGGATTTTATCATAAATCTTATCCCGTAAGGTTTGAGCAGCATAATTGACTGTCCTTTTTAGATGCAAAGGATCATATGCAGTTTGAAAGAATTTTTGAAAAGCTTGAATTTCTCGAATATGCGTACCTTTGTTCTTCTTCAATTTTCTCTGCACATTAAAAGCAAGCATCATTTGAGGAAGCAAAGAGTCAGGATCTACATGAGTGGATTGGCGTTTATAATAGTCTCGCCACCATCGGTAGAATGTTTCAGTGCATGCAAAAGATGAAACAAAAGGAATGGGCTTGAATACGAGTTTTTGCTCCTGTGCTCGACGTAAGGTTAACCACCACACATGTTCTATCAAAGGTGGTCTCAAGTCATCCACACTCTGATACAGAGAACTAGGTTTTGGTTGGACCAGACCAAATTGTCTGGCGACGTGGTTCAGTTGATAACCATAGATCCCGTAAGGGCTACCAGATGTTACCTTGCTAGAGAGAAATATGGGAGTAAGATAAGCTTCCCATATATCATTTGTTTCTGCCTCATCTTCGATCGAAGTAGCCGGAAAAGCTTTGGTAAACCAAGTTGGCCCTCGAGTCCTGGTTGTAAATGGTACCATAGAAGGTGTGAATACATCACAACTTAGAAAAACATTGTAGGCAATAGAGAACAAATCTGGTGAGCTCCTATAACCATATTGAAGCATGGCCAAACCTATTCCTTCAATAGATCTCTCTTCATGTGCCTTCGTAGGTTTGGTAGGAAGGCTGATTGCAAACTTTGTTTTAAAAGTAGCCAAGAGCCACAATTGAAACAACCAAACAGGGCCAACAATAATCAGACTACCACCAGACTGGAATTCTTTTATACTTGCAACTGCCCGATTCAAATGTTCATATAAGGATCCTAAGATGAGCTTGCCTTAGCAAATGTCTTGTCCTTCATGCAATTGTATAGCGAGAGTTGTGAATTTTTTAGGAATTTGTAAGGATCTTGAACAAAATATATACATGGACAACCAATAGGTGAGAAAGGCTATGTGTTCTGTGTCAGATACTTCAACGCTTGAAATAACATGGTGATCAAGTATAAAATTACCATATACAGGTTTGGTGAAATCAAAAGAAAGTTTTGAAACATGGCTGTCTAGATCGAAAGTTTGGCCAATAGGTTTTAGACTAGTGAGACCAGCTACATCCAAAAGGGTAGGTGTAAGCATGCCACATTTCAAATGAAGGCTACAAGTCGAGGGGTTCCAAAAATGTAACGCAACAATTATCATTTCACTATGATATTTTGGTCCCTGTCTCGACAGTTGAATAAGGTCAAAGATTCCCATTTCTTTCCAAAATTGACTTTTCTGCTTTTCCATCTTGTCCAACGAACATAGATACCTCTCGTTGTTCTCGTACCTGGGTTCTGTCCTAAATTTAGATTTCAGGAAACTTAGGTCATCAGGACCTTGGGTAAAAATCAGGGGGGATCTTTCTTCAAAACATGGAAAGACAACATTAAGGTTTTTTGGGTTTTCTGTGTTATCTGGAAAAGGTCCTAAAAATGCATGTGGTGAGTTAGGGCAAGGGATAATTACCTGGGTTTTCCAGATTTTGTCTTCAACTTCCTTTACGTCTGGCTCTATGATGAATTGGGGATGACCGCTTGGAAGTTCTTTTGAGAAATTAATGTTTTCATCTTGAGTTGAAACTTTTGGAGTCGATTTTTCTGCATGCGCCATGATTAAGATGCTTTGGTGAAAATGGCGAAAGAAACGATCAAGTGTTTTTGAAAAAGTTTTGAAACTCGTAAGGGTTTATGGAAGGGAGCAGTTGCGAAGAAGAAGGAGGAATAGTAGAAAGTGAAATTTTTTCCAGAAAGATAAAAAGGTAAAGGTAAGTACTTTTGTTTTATAACCTTTGATCTAGACAGATGTCAGCATCTTGCGGTTGACAGTTTAGTCTTATTTTAACTAAAAAGTTGGTAGTTCTCAATGACTGAAAACGTGGCCCACTAGCCATGGTGGGGGCACCATAAAGGTTTCTATGAATTACATCTCTAGATTGTGACGTCAGGGATTTATTTGTTTCGATTAAAGGTCAGAAACATCATCTTCTCCCTATCGAAGGATGAGTCGAAAATGACATTTCTGGGGGGCAATTTGTTATCCAAGAATTTTGGAGGCTATCATTAAATACGGTCAGATATGTTGACCGAATGATCAAAGTCTTTATTTGTTCTATCGAAGTCGGATTTGCTGGGGATAGTTGAAGATATGTGTCTTAGTTCGACAGTTGGAAGTAATCAAAGGGTAGCTTTCCTTGGACAAAAATCGAAGCAACAGATAGTTCTTAAGAAACATTCGAAATTCAAATAGAATGAATAGAGTTAGTTTATTGCAGTTATCGTTTATTCGAATTTAGGTAGTTATTTCATATTTGTATAAATAGTATTTTTCCCAAAGGAAAAACGGTCACAATCCAATCATACACAAAACTTACACTCAAATTATCCGCATGGAAGTGAGAAACGAGTCACAAGTTGCAATGTATGAATCTGTGTACCAATTTACATTCAATCAATGCAATTTAAGTTCATTTTCTTAATTGTCTTTGCAATTTATTTGTTTCCTTTAGGCAATTTATTTCCTTTTATTTACACCAATTTAGATACAAATTCAACAAGGTTGAATTCGATCATCTTTCTTTATTTTTATTATCAAAATTCTACAAAAACAATATCAATTTATTGATATAACAAACGCAATATGTCCTAAGATTTACTGGTTGATGACAAACATTAGTATTTAAAAAATGTTCAATTGTTGTTAATCTAATTAACAAGTTGACTGTAAGGGTATGAGGTTTGTAAGCTCCCCCTGAGTCCAATATTACTATAAGGTGAGGTTTGTAAGCTCCCCCTGAGTTCTATTCTTGTTAATTAAATTCATCATTAAAAATGTAATAACTCTCAGAATAATCTCACATTATAAAGACTAAGAGATAAGAAGAGGGTTCTATTAATTTAAATTGCTTGAAGTTAAATTAATGGGGCTCAGAGCCTTTAAATACTATATATCTACTCCCCCTTTTGTCATTAACAAAAAGTATAAAAAAAAAAACAAAAAGAAGAGATGAGAAAATTCTGTAAACATAAGTCATATAACAAGTGTAAAATCAGTTTAGAAGCATATAAGAATAGATCAGAGTAGTGATTCAGAAGCATAAACAAGTTTAGAAGTAAACAAATGAAGATAAACAATCTAAAAATAAGACAAGCTAGGGTGTGCAACTAAGGTTGGGCTTGCTTTTGGAGCATCATCTCCATCATTTGTTTCATCATTCTTTGTGTCTCATCTGCTTGTTGCTTCATTTCTTGCTTGAATTCTTCATTGCTCTTGATTAGCTTTTCCTCTCTCATTCTGGCTTCTTTCAGTTTAGCTTCAGTGGCAGTCTTGTATTCCAACATCATCAGTTTCTGCTCCAGAAGCTCTTTCTTAAGCTGATTTCACTCTTTCTCTATAAGAATGTTCCTTTGCAGAAGTGCCAGTTCAGAAGAGGCTTCCTTGAGGTTTAGCTTGTTTAACCAATCCAAATTCAGCTCTCTTGGGTGTATGCTTGATGGAATAACATTCCTTGCTTCTAAGCACAGAGGAGTCTTCACCTAGGTTCTAAGAATTTTTACTTCATGCAGATTAGAAACCACTCCCTTCAGCCAGTCTCGAAGCTTGGTCTGAGCAATCTCTTGTGCATCAAGACATGATCTCTGAAGCTCTGTCAGGACAAATTCCACTCTATCCTTCAATCTTGTCCACATCTTCTTATAGTTATCTTCATGAGTGAGATTGTTCCTTGCTTGAACAAGATTGTTCAGCTCCTGAAAGATGTTTTCACATACATTTGCTAGAATAATTGAATTTAGGAACAGGGTGGGTGGAGAAGGGACATTTGTCTTGGCAGGGGCTACAGGTTGAATAGTTAGGTTAGATGAAGAGGGTTGGTCATTTACTAAGGTTTCAGCTTTAGTAGGAGTGTTGGTTGTTGATGATTGACTGTTCATGACTTGTTTAGGAACACTTAGTTCAAAACCAGGTTGTTCAGGAACATCTAGTTTAGGAACATATTGTTCAGGAAGAGGTTCAGGGATAAGAACAGAGTCAAGTTTAGTTGTTGAGGCCATTTCTTGGTTTGCTTCATGTTGTTGGGGGATTTCTGTCATAACTTCATTAGAAGCTATGTCAGAGGCTTTTTCTTGGTTTGACACATAACCAGGTAATTCACCTGAGTAATGTTTTTTAAGGTCAAGAATGATTGATGGTTCATGTGTTTGAGTTATTTGTGTTGGTGAGTTAGGTGTAGATGATGATACATTGATGTTTGCAGGATTTGTCCCTGTGTGATCATCAACACACTCTGCATCAGTAGGAAGAGATTGAATAGGCTCAATCATAGGTGGTTATAGGGGATGATTAGCAGGTAGATGAATACAAGCATAAATTCTTCTTTGTTGCAAACCAATTAACCTCTCTTCAACAGAGGGATACATTGGCACAAAATCCAGCTTCCTCTTGATTAATTTCTACAACTTCCATTGCCATACCATCAGCTTCAGATTCCACCAAATTTCCAGTCATTGCCATCTGCTGCAGATTCTCTATGAGTTCCAATCCAAGTTGAGCAGATTCCTTGGCCAGAACCTCATCAAGTATTTTAATTTCTTTGGCCAGCTGTAGTGCTTTCTCCACAACAACATTTGTTTCTTTTCTTGACCTCCCTTATTGTAACACCCCGTTTCCCCAAAACAACATAATAATATTAAAACAATCAGAGTTCAACAATAACGGGCATGTCACACTACTTTTCAAAATTATTAAATAGAATATAAAACTATTTAAAATACCAACATAATCATTCTTATAAATTTTGCAGCGGAAATATTATGTAAAAACCATCATCATTCAACTTCAACAGAATTCTTGGCACAAAGGCCTCAACAACAAAATATTATTCTTCAACTTAAAATCCAACAACATGTTCAAAATTCGATACATAAAGGAATGAAAGAAACAAAACAACATTTTCCCCATCCCGTTACGTATCAGAGCCCTATGACACTTGAGCCAACATCCTACTAACCTTGGAAATCTGCACTTGTCCACAAGGCGACAATTCCAACAGAAGGGGTGAGATACACATTCAATAATAAAAATATATAATCAATCAAGTTAATGAAAACAACAACAATTCAATGACAAGCATCATCAGGTTCACATATATATACATATATATATATATAAATACACCAACAACAGAATCATCAATCAACAAAACATCATATAGTCATAGCAAAATAGGCATCATCTAACATCATAATTATCGTCCTAAATCACCTTATACATCATCAAGCACACCATTCATGAAACACGTTAAACGTCAATCAAGAATATCATCACGAAATATCATCAAGAGCTTCAACGAACTTCATCACGAAGATACCATCAAGAACATCAAAGAACAATCATCATCACAAATGCATCACAAACCATCATAAATCATCGTCTTAACAACCATCTCAAACATCACATCATCATCACAAATCATCGTCACGACATCTCATAAGACACGACTCAACAAATGCAACTCTACGTCTTAGACATCATGCATGTGGTACCATCAGGGCATAAGCCCCCATCGCTAAAGGTCAAATAGGACCTGTCAGGCATTGAGCCCCCATCGCTAAAGGTCATAAAAGAACCTGTCAGGCATTAAGCCCCCATCACTGACTATGCTATGCAACGACACGACTCAAATGCAACGACACGAGTAAAGACTCAACAATGCACATCTTTAGATGACTCGACAAATACACATCTTTAAATAGCATCATCGTCAAATATCACATATTTAAATATGACATCTATATATAGCACATATTTAAGTCACACATCTACAAACAACACATCTTGATATAACACATATTTAAATCACACATCTCCGGAAAACACATATACATTAATCAACTACATTCATATCAAAGTCCAACACATCATTCAACAAGCAAATCAAGTTTGATCAATAAAACATAAGCCAAATACTCATAAAACATTCCGACTAAATCCCTAATACTTAAGTTTGAAGTTGGGAAACCAACCATAAGTTTTGGACTAACTTGGGATTAGTTAAGCTAAGTTTTCTAAAAAATTTCTGAAGACCTACTTGGACTATTTTCATCATAATTTAAAATCTACAAATCCTCTTCGAGTCAAACCAGTGCCATTAGAAAGCTAACTTAATTATCTACAACTTTCATGTTTACACCTAAAGCCAATTATGTACCAATCAATACCAGTTTTCATTTCAAATTCGGACAAAGTTGTGCTGAAATTCATAAAAATTCACTGTGACCTACGTTCAGTAATTTGACCATAACTCAAGTTCTATAAATCATTTTGACGTCACACAAACGGCATTAGAAAGCTAACATTCATACCTACAACTTTCGTGTTTACACCGAAAGCTAGTTCGAAACAGAAACTGATGCAAAAGACGCAACAACATGAAACAAGGTATGCTGTCAAAGGTAGCTCTTGGGAAAACTCTATTTTTCACTCAAAAACCCAAATTTCATCTACCCAAATCCCAAATTTGATAGAGAACAATGTTTACAGGTTCTATATACAACATAACAATCAAAACAACACAGAAACATGCATTAAACAACACAATTCATCACATCATATCAATTATCATAAACTTTCTAAACCCTAAACCTAGAACACAATTTCATCAACAATCAAAATTATATATACATATTATTGAAGGAATCCCACCCTTACCTTAGATTATGATTCCTGAATTAAGCTGCGTTCTTCTCTCTTCTTCTAGTCTCTTCTCTTGGTTCTAGGTTTTCTCCTCTTCTTCTCTCAAAAACTCATTTTCTCTTTTTTTTTTCAATTGTACGTAAAACTCTTTCTGACTCTCCTTTTGTTTTTATTGTAAACTATAACCCCTCTTATTTCCTTAACTCCCACTTATTCCTCATAATTATACTTAATTCCCTTTAAACCAAATAATACTATTTTCTACCTTTTTATTAAATAAATAAAATAATCAAACAACATTTATTTAAATAAAACACAACACCATAAATCATATAATAAATTATCATCACACCAAATATCACACAATTCATACCAAGTCATATATTTCACATAAAATCATATCTAAATCATATATGTCAAATATAGTCATATAAAATCATATAAAAGATTTTAAAATCAACCAACGATAATTAAAATAAAACTAGGGCGTTACAACTCTCCCCAACTTAAAGAATTTTCGTCCTCGAAAATGTACATCAAGCAACAATTCTTCCTGCATGTTAGTTCTCTACACAACAAACAACAATTCAGAAACAACAACAAAAGCAACATTAGAGTTGACACTCTATCCTAGGTGGCTCAACACGACTCTACTACTTGGCCGGACGGACCAACCTGCTCTGATACCAACTGTAACACCCCGTTTCCCCAAAACAACATAATAATATTAAAACAATCAGAGTTCAACAATAACGGGCATGTCACACTACATTTCAAAATTATTAAATAGAATATAAAACTATTTAAAATACCAACATAATCATTCTTATAAATTTTGCAGCGGAAATATTATGTAAAAACCATCATCATTCAACTTCAACAGAATTCTTGGCACAAAGGCCTCAACAACAAAATATTATTCTTCAACTTAAAATCCAACAACATGTTCAAAATTCGATACATAAAGGAATGAAAGAAACAAAACAACATTTTCCCCATCCCGTTACGTATCAGAGCCCTATGACACTTGAGCCAACATCCTACTAGCCTTGGAAATCTGCACTTGTCCACAAGGCGACAATTCCAACAGAAGGGGTGAGATACACATTCAATAATAATAATATATAATCAATCAAGTTAACGAAAACAACAACAATTCAATGACAAGCATCATCAGGTTCACATATATATACATATATATATATAAATATATATATATATATATATATATATATATATATATACACCAACAACAGAATCATCAATCAACAAAACATCATATAGTCATAGCAAAATAGGCATCATCTAACATCATAATTATCGTCCTAAATCACCTTATACATCATCAAGCACACCATTCACGGAACACGTTAAACGTCAATCAAGAATATCATCACGAAATATCATCAAGAGCTTCAACGAACTTCATCACGAAGATACCATCAAGAACATCAAAGAACAATCATCATCACAAATGCATCACAAACCATCATAAATCATCGTCTTAACAACCATCTCAAACATCACATCATCATCACAAATCATCGTCACGACATCTCATAAGACACGACTCAACAAATGCAACTCTACGTCTTAGACATCATGCATGTGGTACCATCAGGGCATAAGCCCCCATCGCTAAAGGTCAAATAGGACCTGTCAGGCATTGAGCCCCCATCGCTAAAGGTCATAAAAGAACCTGTCAGGCATTAAGCCCCCATCATTGACTATGCTATGCAACGACACGACTCAAATGCAACGACACGAGTAAAGACTTAACAATGCACATCTTTAGATGACTCGACAAATACACATCTTTAAATAGCATCATCGTCAAATATCACATATTTAAATATGACATCTTTATATAGCACATATTTAAGTCACACATCTACAAACAACACATCTTGATATAACACATATTTAAATCACACATCTCCGGAAAACACATATACATTAATCAACTACATTCATATCAAAGTCCAACACATCATTCAACAAGCAAATCAAGTTTGATCAATAAAACATAAGCCAAATACTCATAAAACATTCCGACTAAATCCCTAATACTTAAGTTTGAAGTTGGGAAACCAACCATAAGTTTTGGACTAACTTGGGATTAGTTAAGCTAAGTTTTCTAAAAAATTTCTGAAGACCTACTTGGACTATTTTCATCATAATTTAAAATCTACAAATCCTCTTCGAGTCAAACCAGTGCCATTAGAAAGCTAACTTAATTATCTACAACTTTCATGTTTACACCTAAAGCCAATTATGTACCAATCAATACCAGTTTTCATTTCAAATTCGGACAAAGTTGTGCTGAAATTCATAAAAATTCACTGTGACCTACGTTCAGTAATTTGACCATAACTCAAGTTCTATAAATCATTTTGACGTCACACAAACGGCATTAGAAAGCTAACATTCATACCTACAACTTTCGTGTTTACACCGAAAGCTAGTTCGAAACAGAAACTGATGCAAAAGACGCAACAACATGAAACAAGGTATGCTGTCAAAGGTAGCTCTTGGGAAAACTCTATTTTTCACTCAAAAACCCAAACTTCATCTACCCAAATCCCAAATTTGATAGAGAACAATGTTTACAGGTTCTATATACAACATAACAATCAAAACAACACAGAAACATGCATTAAACAACACAATTCATCACATCATATCAATTATCATAAACTTTCTAAACCCTAAACCTAGAACACAATTTCATCAACAATCAAAATTATATATACATATTATTGAAGGAATCCCACCCTTACCTTAGATTATGATTCCTGAATTAAGCTGCGTTCTTCTCTCTTCTTCTAGCCTCTTCTCTTGGTTCTAGGTTTTCTCCTCTTCTTCTCTCAAAAACTCATTTTCTCTTTTTTTTTTCAATTGTACGTAAAACTCTTTCTGACTCTCCTTTTCTTTTTATTGTAAACTATAACCCCTCTTATTTCCTTAACTCCCACTTATTCCTCATAATTATACTTAATTCCCTTTAAACCAAATAATACTATTTTCTACCTTTTTATTAAATAAATAAAATAATCAAACAACATTTATTTAAATAAAACACAACACCATAAATCATATAATAAATTATCATCACACCAAATATCACACAATTCATACCAAGTCATATATTTCACATAAAATCATATCTAAATCATATATGTCAAATATAGTCATATAAAATCATATAAAAGATTTTAAAATCAACCAACGATAATTAAAATAAAACTAGGGCGTTACAACTCTCCCCAACTTAAAGAATTTTCGTCCTCGAAAATGTACACCAAGCAACAATTCTTCCTGCATGTTAGTTCTCTACACAACAAACAACAATTCAGAAACAACAACAAAAGCAACATTAGAGTTGACACTCTATCCTAGGTGGCTCAACACGACTCTACTACTTGGCCGGACGGACCAACCTGCTCTGATACCAACTGTAACACCCCGTTTCCCCAAAACAACATAATAATATTAAAACAATCAGAGTTCAACAATAACGGGCATGTCACACTACTTTTCAAAATTATTAAATAGAATATAAAACTATTTAAAATACCAACATAATCATTCTTATAAATTTTGCAGCGGAAATATTATGTAAAAACCATCATCATTCAACTTCAACAGAATTCTTGGCACAAAGGCCTCAACAACAAAATATTATTCTTCAACTTAAAATCCAACAACATGTTCAAAATTCGATACATAAAGGAATGAAAGAAACAAAACAACATTTTCCCCATCCCGTTACGTATCAGAGCCCTATGACACTTGAGCCAACATCCTACTAGCCTTGGAAATCTGCACTTGTCCACAAGGCGACAATTCCAACAGAAGGGGTGAGATACACATTCAATAATAATAATATATAATCAATCAAGTTAATGAAAACAACAACAATTCAATGACAAGCATCATCAGGTTCACATATATATATATATATATATATATATATATATATATACACCAACAACAGAATCATCAATCAACAAAACATCATATAGTCATAGCAAAATAGGCATCATCTAACATCATAATTATCGTCCTAAATCACCTTATACATCATCAAGCACACCATTCACGAAACACGTTAAACGTCAATCAAGAATATCATCACGAAATATCATAAAGAGCTTCAACGAACTTCATCACGAAGATACCATCAAGAACATCAAAGAACAATCATCATCACAAATGCATCACAAACCATCATAAATCATCGTCTTAACAACCATCTCAAACATCACATCATCATCACAAATCATCGTCACGACATCTCATAAGACACGACTCAACAAATGCAACTCTACGTCTTAGACATCATGCATGTGGTACCATCAGGGCATAAGCCCCCATCGCTAAAGGTCAAATAGGACCTGTCAGGCATTGAGCCCCCATCGCTAAAGGTCATAAAAGAACCTGTCAGGCATTAAGCCCCCATCACTGACTATGCTATGCAACGACACGACTCAAATGCAACGACACGAGTAAAGACTCAACAATGCACATCTTTAGATGACTCGACAAATACACATCTTTAAATAGCATCATCGTCAAATATCACATATTTAAATATGACATCTTTATATAGCACATATTTAAGTCAGACATCTACAAACAACACATCTTGATATAACACATATTTAAATCACACATCTCCGGAAAACACATATACATTAATCAACTACATTCATATCAAAGTCCAACACATCATTCAACAAGCAAATCAAGTTTGATCAATAAAACATAAGCCAAATACTCATAAAACATTCCGACTAAATCCCTAATACTTAAGTTTGAAGTTGGGAAACCAACCATAAGTTTTGGACTAACTTGGGATTAGTTAAGCTAAGTTTTCTAAAAAATTTCTGAAGACCTACTTGGACTATTTTCATCATAATTTAAAATCTACAAATCCTCTTCGAGTCAAACCAGTGCCATTAGAAAGCTAACTTAATTATCTACAACTTTCATGTTTACACCTAAAGCCAATTATGTACCAATCAATACCAGTTTTCATTTCAAATTCGGACAAAGTTGTGCTGAAATTCATAAAAATTCACTGTGACCTACGTTCAGTAATTTGACCATAACTCAAGTTCTATAAATCATTTTGACGTCACACAAACGGCATTAGAAAGCTAACATTCATACCTACAACTTTCGTGTTTACACCGAAAGCTAGTTCGAAACAGAAACTGATGCAAAAGACGCAACAACATGAAACAAGGTATGCTGTCAAAGGTAGCTCTTGGGAAAACTCTATTTTTCACTCAAAAACCCAAATTTCATCTACCCAAATCCCAAATTTGATAGAGAACAATGTTTACAGGTTCTATATACAACATAACAATCAAAACAACACAGAAACATGCATTAAACAACACAATTCATCACATCATATCAATTATCATAAACTTTCTAAACCCTAAACCTAGAACACAATTTCATCAACAATCAAAATTATATATACATATTATTGAAGGAATCCCACCCTTACCTTAGATTATGATTCCTGAATTAAGCTGCGTTCTTCTCTCTTCTTCTAGTCTCTTCTCTTGGTTCTAGGTTTTCTCCTCTTCTTCTCTCAAAAACTCATTTTCTCTTTTTTTTTTTCAATTGTACGTAAAACTCTTTCTGACTCTCCTTTTGTTTTTATTGTAAACTATAACCCCTCTTATTTCCTTAACTCCCACTTATTCCTCATAATTATACTTAATTCCCTTTAAACCAAATAATACTATTTTCTACCTTTTTATTAAATAAATAAAATAATCAAACAACATTTATTTAAATAAAACACAACACCATAAATCATATAATAAATTATCATCACACCAAATATCACACAATTCATACCAAGTCATATATTTCACATAAAATCATATCTAAATCATATATGTCAAATATAGTCATATAAAATCATATAAAAGATTTTAAAATCAACCAACGATAATTAAAATAAAACTAGGGCGTTACAACTCTCCCCAACTTAAAGAATTTTCGTCCTCGAAAATGTACATCAAGCAACAATTCTTCCTGCATGTTAGTTCTCTACACAACAAACAACAATTCAGAAACAACAACAAAAGCAACATTAGAGTTGACACTCTATCCTAGGTGGCTCAACACGACTCTACTACTTGGCCGGACGGACCAACCTGCTCTGATACCAACTGTAACACCCCGTTTCCCCAAAACAACATAATAATATTAAAACAATCAGAGTTCAACAATAACGGGCATGTCACACTACTTTTCAAAATTATTAAATAGAATATAAAACTATTTAAAATACCAACATAATCATTCTTATAAATTTTGCAGCGGAAATATTATGTAAAAACCATCATCATTCAACTTCAACAGAATTCTTGGCACAAAGGCCTCAACAACAAAATATTATTCTTCAACTTAAAATCCAACAACATGTTCAAAATTCGATACATAAAGGAATGAAAGAAACAAAACAACATTTTCCCCATCCCGTTACGTATCAGAGCCCTATGACACTTGAGCCAACATCCTACTAGCCTTGGAAATCTGCACTTGTCCACAAGGCGACAATTCCAACAGAAGGGGTGAGATACACATTCAATAATAATAATATATAATCAATCAAGTTAATGAAAACAACAACAATTCAATGACAAGCATCATCAGGTTCACATATATATACATATATATATATATATATATATATATATATATATATATATATATATATATATATACACCAACAACAGAATCATCAATCAACAAAACATCATATAGTCATAGCAAAATAGGCATCATCTAACATCATAATTATCGTCCTAAATCACCTTATACATCATCAAGCACACCATTCACGAAACACGTTAAACGTCAATCAAGAATATCATCACGAAATATCATCAAGAGCTTCAACGAACTTCATCACGAAGATACCATCAAGAACATCAAAGAACAATCATCATCACAAATGCATCACAAACCATCATAAATCATCGTCTTAACAACCATCTCAAACATCACATCATCATCACAAATCATCGTCACGACATCTCATAAGACACGACTCAACAAATGCAACTCTACGTCTTAGACATCATGCATGTGGTACCATCAGGGCATAAGCCCCCATCGCTAAAGGTCAAATAGGACCTGTCAGGCATTGAGCCCCCATCGCTAAAGGTCATAAAAGAACCTGTCAGACATTAAGCCCCCATCACTGACTATGCTATGCAACGACACGACTCAAATGCAACGACACGAGTAAAGACTCAACAATGCACATCTTTAGATGACTCGACAAATACACATCTTTAAATAGCATCATCGTCAAATATCACATATTTAAATATGACATCTATATATAGCACATATTTAAGTCACACATCTACAAACAACACATCTTGATATAACACATATTTAAATCACACATCTCCGGAAAACACATATACATTAATCAACTACATTCATATCAAAGTCCAACACATCATTCAACAAGGAAATCAAGTTTGATCAATAAAACATAAGCCAAATACTCATAAAACATTCCGACTAAATCCCTAATACTTAAGTTTGAAGTTGGGAAACCAACCATAAGTTTTGGACTAACTTGGGATTAGTTAAGCTAAGTTTTCTAAAAAATTTCTGAAGACCTACTTGGACTATTTTCATCATAATTTAAAATCTACAAATCCTCTTCGAGTCAAACCAGTGCCATTAGAAAGCTAACTTAATTATCTACAACTTTCATGTTTACACCTAAAGCCAATTATGTACCAATCAATACCAGTTTTCATTTCAAATTCGGACAAAGTTGTGCTGAAATTCATAAAAATTCACTGTGACCTACGTTCAGTAATTTGACCATAACTCAAGTTCTATAAATCATTTTGACGTCACACAAACGGCATTAGAAAGCTAACATTCATACCTACAACTTTCGTGTTTACACCGAAAGCTAGTTCGAAACAGAAACTGATGCAAAAGACGCAACAACATGAAACAAGGTATGCTGTCAAAGGTAGCTCTTGGGAAAACTCTATTTTTCACTCAAAAACCCAAATTTCATCTACCCAAATCCCAAATTTGATAGAGAACAATGTTTACAGGTTCTATATACAACATAACAATCAAAACAACACAGAAACATGCATTAAACAACACAATTCATCACATCATATCAATTATCATAAACTTTCTAAACCCTAAACCTAGAACACAATTTCATCAACAATCAAAATTATATATACATATTATTGAAGGAATCCCACCCTTACCTTAGATTATGATTCCTGAATTAAGCTGCGTTCTTCTCTCTTCTTCTAGCCTCTTCTCTTGGTTCTAGGTTTTCTCCTCTTCTTCTCTCAAAAACTCATTTTCTCTTTTTTTTTTCAATTGTACGTAAAACTCTTTCTGACTCTCCTTTTCTTTTTATTGTAAACTATAACCCCTCTTATTTCCTTAACTCCCACTTATTCCTCATAATTATACTTAATTCCCTTTAAACCAAACAATACTATTTTCTACCTTTTTATTAAATAAATAAAATAATCAAACAACATTTATTTAAATAAAACACAACACCATAAATCATATAATAAATTATCATCACACCAAATATCACACAATTCATACCAAGTCATATATTTCACATAAAATCATATCTAAATCATATATGTCAAATATAGTCATATAAAATCATATAAAAGATTTTAAAATCAACCAACGATAATTAAAATAAAACTAGGGCGTTACACTTATCACAAGTTCTGTAGCTTCTTCATCCTCTTCTGAAGTAAGCTTCAACTTCCTGACAATGAGTTTTCTTTGTCTTCTAGGAACAGAAGGCTGATTACTTCAGTGTGGCCTAAATCCTTGACTTCTTCTTGGATGGTTGCAAGACCAGAACCAGTTCCTTCAACAACTTTATCCTTCTTGGCCTTCTTGGCTTTCTTTGCAGGTTGTTCATAAGCTTCTTCCAAATGATTTGCTTCTGAAAGTGCCTTTCTCTTTGTCTTCCTGCTCTTTGCAATAGGAAGAGGACCACCATACATGGTTTCTGGTATATCCTCCAGTTGGATTTCTTCTCCAGTTGCCTTCAGAAGCCCTGCTCATTACATAGGCAATAACAACTTGGCAGATGAAGACTGGAATCCCCATGATGCTTGATCTGATTTCTGGATCAACAAATGGTTCCAAACCCATTTCTTCCCTTGATTTTCCAAATAACGAAGGATCAATGAGTACCTTCTGATCCATTTCTTGTTGAGCAGCGTGTTTATCATAAACAGAGGCTCTTACCCAGAAGTGTCTGACCGGGTTCTCGTAGGTTGGACCATTGAGCATATTGAAGTAGTGTAGGAGGTCTTGAGACTCATAGTATTCCTTGATGTTGCAGCCATTGAGTGGCAGAGATGTGAAATGTACCGGTCTTTCAACTTTTACATTTAAATCCCATTTTTCCAAGGACATGGTTCTTCCTTTAATCTCATACGCAGGAGTTTCTTGCTGAGTATAACTTCCTTGTGTAGTATCTTGCATAGTTGATTCCGGGACTGAGCTTGAAGATGCCATTGATGAAATTTAGGGTTCTAGGGATTGATTGAGAAGAAATGCGTTTTACTTCGTAGAGAACGGTTGAGAATAGAAAGTGTAGGTAGTGAAGTGAGTTTTGTGTGAATTGTCTAAGTATTTTGAGTAAAAACGATTGTAATTCAGTAGGGGACAAATAAACACAGCATTAATGACAGTTGGGGGCGCGAGAATAGTACATTCAAAGCATAACATCATAGCCCACTTAAGTCATACACCAATACAAATAAGCCACGTCAGATAACTTCAGATGTGTTGTCAAGTTAGTGGGACAGGTGTTACCAGAAGGTAACTCCAACGTTTCCACTAGCTCTGCTATTCAGGAGCACAAAATCCAGCTCCTGAAGTTAAAGTGCTGATGTCATCTTCGGAAGCACATTTTCCTCAGAACCTCAGTTAAGAGCTTCTGATGGACCATAGTGTAATGCCCTACTTCTATTAAAGCGATAAAGCACGTAATTATAATAATTAATTAAGAAATAGACGTTACGTCTTCGAATAATTCAGCAACTAGACATGCCTAGAATATCTCAACATAAAACATCACAACGGAATATCACATACACCTCAAAATATAGCCATGTCATCAACTTAGGAAATACAACCAAAATCATAAACAAATCCCAATATAAGGTACATCTCAACAACATATAAAATCCAAACATAAAATAAATGCCGTCCTAGATCATAGCCTCTCTAAGACACGACAAAGCGAAATAAACGGAGGAAGCTCCCGCTATCCTCAAGCAACTCACCGAGCAATGCAAATCAACTAATCCTGCACGCCGTCTACCCATTCATACAAATAGGTAGGCGGTCCACCACAAACCACTAGGGTTAACTTCACATCAATCATAATAAGAAATTATAAACAGGATTGAACATGCATTAATAATTGATCGTTCATAAATGAGCATTATCATCAACAACATTGCACAAGTATAAGATTCACCAGTTGCAACTAATCACCAAGCACGCAAATACACCAACACGTAATTCATATCGAGCACATAAACAGTTATCAATTATGTTATTCTTATGCAATGCTCCTAGACACGACCTATATGCATGTGGTACAAAATCACCTCCAAGGCCGTCACCCCTGATGCCAACTGAACATCATAATCACCCCGAATAATTGAATACAAAACTATTCGTCACCAACATGTTATGATGCATGAACATATGACACAATCGACAACAATGCATATATTCGCATAACCTCAACAATCAACACCGACATATTTCAATACATGCTTACACCACCAATTCAACACCAATAGCATGTAAGAAAATTCACCAACAACATCTCCATATTAATTCAACAATTTCATATAATTCTCACAATTCAAGTTAACGGAGAAAATACACCATATTATGACAATCATCATATTCAACCACCAAACCATCATTCATTCAACCTTATATATTCATATCAAACCATTCATGAAAGAATTTCAAAGTAAACGGGTTCAATGAATATTTTCAACCAAGTTCGTATAATATAATTCACAACTTTAAACAATTGGGGTCAATGAACCAAAAAAAGCACAACGGTTCAATTACCTCAACTATGCATGCACACTAATCACTTATGAGTGTAGGTGTACATACATGCCCGTTTCATCGGCCAACTACCAAGAAATCTCATAATTCACAAAGTTCGTCTCATAATGCCACTTTTCCAAATAGAATCCGTTTTCAAAGCAAAACATTTTAACTCTCAATGAAATAAATCAATACAATTTTTCGTAACCACATAAACAACATACATACTTAACCCTACATCATTCACTCGAGAAAAACAAGTTTCGGAAAAATCGGCGTTCTTGGACATTTTCTAAATGTAACACCCCGTTTTCCCAACATAAAAATTTCACAATTAAATCAGAGTTTCCATACAACGGAATGTCACATTTCACAAAAAATCTCAAATATGAATAGATAACAATTTATTCTTCAAAATAGTCATCGTAATATTTCAAACTTCGCAGCGGAATAAACTCAATTACATATTAGTCTTTGGCACGAAGGCCTCATCAAAACGTCTCATAAAATTCCAAATACTAAATCATAATCATGAAAATCACTAAAATAATACGTAAGGAATAGAGAAAACATAAGCAAAGGTTCCCCATCCCGTTACGTATCAGAGCACCTAGACACAACCGAGGGAATTCCTCAAAAGACAGCACCTATTCTTGATTACCTGCAAGTTACTCATACGAAGAGCAACATTTTCAAGCAGAAGGGGTGAGATTCACAAAAACAATAATATTAAACATATAATTCAACAATTATATTTAACAACAAAACATCACATAAACACGTCACAACAAATATCATTTAGCATCATAAGTGACATCATAAATCATCTTCATAACCATCTTAGACAACTTGACTCGACAATGCGACTTCACTTGACTATGCAACTCTAACATCTTAATCATCTTAGACATCTTATATGCATGTGGTACCAATCCAGGGCATAAGCTCTCGTCGCTTTGAGCATAAATATACTCCCAGGGCATAAGCCCTCGTCGCTATTGAGCAAAAGCTCCAGGGCATGAGCCCTCTTCTCTGTTGAGCAAAAGCTCCAAGGCATAAGCCCTCATCTCTAAATGAGTATGCATGGACTCAACATCTTATAACTTAAACAAGTTAAACATCTTTGTAACACCCCGTTTCCCCAAATGATATATTAATATCCAAAACATCAGAGTTAATCAACAAGCAACGGAGTATTACATACACATTTCAAAAATTATTTATTTAAATAGAAACATATAACTATTTAAATAATCCTCCAAAATAACATCTTGATAAAATATCTGCAGCGGAATATCATTTGTTAACCAACCAACAACAAAGGTCAATATCCTTGGCACAAAGGCCTCAACATAATACAATTTATTTCAAAATAATAAAATCTCCAACAACATCATCTCCAAGAAAAGTGATACATAAAGGAATGAAATTTAAGACATCTAATCCCATCCCGTTACGTATCAGAGCCTACGACACAAGAGCCACTCCTAACTATCCATCGCTACCTGCACTTGCCCACGAGGCGGCAATTCCAGCAGAAGGGGTGAGTTCACAAAGCAAAGATTATATATAAATATATGAGTCAATCAAATAAATTGAAAACAACATCAACAAATTCACCACCTTTAACATAAGCAACAAATATCCACCATAGTATATCAACATTATATTCAAGTTTATCCTTTAAAAGAATAGCAACAACAACGACACCAATGACAACACCACTTGTGGTGACACCTCACCAACCACCACTCACACCTTAAACTACTAATGCAAGACTCCATCACCTGATAATGTATTATGCATATGTGGTACCAACTACGCGCGTTGAATGCTAAGCATTCCGGGGCATAAGCCCCCACCAAATTGGATGGTTAAAGCATCCCAGGGCATAAGCCCTCACCAAAGTGAATGACTAGCATTCCAGGGCATGAGCCCTCACCAGTTGAATGTATAGACATTCCGGGGCATGAGCCCCCACCAATGCAAATGAGTATGAGACTCAAGGGTGTATATCTACATACAACCATACGACAAAATAGTGGTGCATATCACCATGCAATCAACAACAACACCAACTAAAACCACCTCCCCAACTAGACTCACCACTCAACAACACCATGAAACATTTGCAACTTAGCATAATATATTTTAATTCATATAACCATACATTCATGCATCATAAACACCTTCATTCTATATTTTTATCACTCCAATAATTCTTAATAAATCCAATAAACAACTTAAAAAGCTTAGGTTGGGTTTTGGAACACTTAGGAAAATTACACAAAATGGTCGCACAGGACCTATCTCGCTTAAGCGAGCAGAATCTCGCTTGAGCGAGTCAATTCACGTAAGTTCAGTTTTGGTTCGCTTGCAGCACGCTTGGCGTTCGCTTGAGCGACGCTCACCAACAACAGGTTCTGGGCAAATTTCGCTTGAGCGACGGGAATTTCGCTTGAGCGACGCAAATGACGAAAGTTAGGATTTCGCTCGCTCGGGGTTCGCTCGTGGCTCGCTTAAGCGAGCGGCCAAAATTTCAGACTGGGCGTTGCAAAGAGTCGCTCGCTTGAGCGAAAGGTATCTCGCTTAAGCGAGTACTCAACTGGGCAGAATTTCAACATACGATTTCTAACCCTTTTTCATCCAAAAACCCCATTTTTGATTCCCCAAACACCCAAAATGATTTTAGGTTAAAGTTATGGGTTCAATACTTATTCAAGGCACCAAAACAACTCATATAAACATCATTAACAACATAATTCATCAACATTAGCATTTTACATTTTCAAGAAAACCTAAAACAATTCTCACCAATTCCAATCTATTATCATGAAATCATATATGAACATATAATATTTGATTCATAAACCCACCCTTACCTGATTAGATGAATTAAACAAAGCAATTCCTAGCAATTCTCCTCTTGGTTCTTCTCCCTAGCTCTCTTCCTGGTTTTCTCTCCATAGGTCTGTTCTTGTTTTCTTACTGATACGTATTCCTTTTCTTTCTTTCCTTTACTGACTAATTCTCTACCTTCTCAAAAGTAACTTCTTTTTACTCTTTACTCTCACACTAAAACCCCTTTTAATTTCTCATTAATCCTTCCTAATTCCTATTAACTCCAATTAAACCCCTTTTGTCAAATATTATTATTTTCTACTATTTACATAAACACTACAAATAATTATAATAAATAATAACGCACCAAATATTTCATATATCCTTTATAAATTCAAGTAAAATACACCAAGCACACCAAAATCAACTAAAAATCACCACAAATCATAAAATAGAATTTAGAGTGTTACAACTCTCCCCAACTTAGAAAATTTCGTCCTCGAAATAATACCTTAAGCAACAAACAACTCAGGATAGGACTCTTGCATCTTGCTCTCCAATTCCCAAGTCAAACTCTCACCGGTTACACCGCCCCAAACAACTCTTACTAGAGGTATCTCCTTGCCTCTCAGCTGCTTCACCTTGCGATCATCAATCCTCAAAGGTAAAGTCTCAACAGTAAGATTATCCCTGACTTGCACATCATCTCTAGGAATAACATGCGAAGGATCAACTACATACTTCCTCAACTGCGACACATGAAACACATCATGCAAGTTTGATAGATGGGGTGGCAATCCAATCCGATACGCCACGGTTCCAATTCTCTCGGAGATCTGATAAGGACCAATGAACTTTGGAGTCAACTTCTTCGACTTCAATGCGCATCCTACACCCGTCATCGGAGTAACCCTCAAAAACACATGCTCGCCCTCCTGAAACTCAAGGGCTTTTCTTCTTTTGTCATGGTAACTCTTCTGACGATCTTGCGATGCTTTCATCTTTTCTCTTATCATCTTGACCTTTTCTGTAGTCTGCTGCACTAACTCAGGTCCTAACACAATACTTTCACCCGACTCAAACCAACATAGAGGAGTTCTACACCTTCGACCATACAAAGCTTCGAACGGTGCCATACCAATACTCGAATGGTAACTATTATTGTAAGTAAACTCTATCAACGGCAAGTGGCTGTCCCAAGCTCCACCCTGCTCGAGTACACACACTCTCAACAAATCTTCTAAGGATTGGATAGTCCTCTCCGACTGACCATCTGTCTGCGGATGATAAGCCGAACTCAATCTCAATTTCGAACCCAATGCATCTTGCAAGCTCTTCCAAAACCTTGAAGTAAACCTCGGATCTCTATCCGACACAATACTAGATGGGACACCATGCAACTTCACAATGTCACGGATATAAATCTCCGCCAACTGAGCTACCGGATAAGTAATATTAATTGGGATAAAGTGTGCCGACTTAGTCAATCTATCAACAACAACCCAAATGGCATCATGCCCTCTTGGAGTATTCGGCAAACTCGTCACAAAATCCATCGAAATGCTATCCCATTTCCACTCAGGTACATCTAATGGAATCATCAACCCTGCAGGCTTCTGATGTTCAACCTTGGACTTCTGGCAAGTCAAACATGCATACACAAATTGAGCAACATCCCTCTTCAAACCGGACCACCAAAATAATTTCTTCAAGTCATGATACATTTTAGTAGCTCCAGGATGAATACTCAAACTACTCTTATGACTTTCTTCTAAGATCAACTTTTTCAAACCTTCATCATCAGGAATACAAATTCTTCCCCTAAACCTCAACACACCTTGATCATCGACCTTGAAGTCACCATCTACATTCTAATCATTAGCAGTCATCAAATCAACCAACTTAACATCAATCTTCTGGGCCTCTTTGATACTATTCAAGAAATCACTATTAATCTTTAACATGCCCAACTTCACACTCCGAGGTGACCTTTCACAAACAAGACTCAAGTCCCTAAATTGTTCAAGTAACTCGAACTCTTTCACCATCATAGCAGACATATGTAACGTCTTTCTGCTCAACGCATCAGCCACAACATTAGCTTTACCAGGATGGTAATTCAAGCCAAAATCGTAATCCTTAAGTAACTCAAGCCACCTCCTCTGCCTCATGTTTAACTCCTTCTGATCAAACAGGTACTTTAAACTTTTATGATCACTAAACACCTCGAATCTGGAACCATACAAATAATGCCTCCAAATTTTCAACACAAACACCACGGCTGCCAATTCTAGATCATGCGTAGGATAATTCTTCTCATGCACTCTCAGCTGCCTAGAAGCATACGCTACCACCTTGCCATCTTGCATCAAAACACCACCTAAACCCAACTTAGATGCATCACAATAAACAACAAAAGGTTCTTCCGGCTTCGGCAAAATTAAAATAGGCGCAGTCGTCAATCTTTGCTTCAACTCATTGAAACTACTCTCACATTGAGCATCCCACACAAATGCTTTACCTTTACAGGTCAGTTGCGTCAAAGGAAGTGCCAACTTTGAAAATCCTTCAATGAACCTGCGATAATAACCAGCCAAACCAAGAAAACTTCTCACCTCCGTAACTGACTTTGGTGTCTCCCACTGCGACATAGCATCAACCTTCGAAGGATCTACAGCAATACCTTTACCAGAAATAATGTGGCCAAGAAAACTTACTTCATTCAGCCAGAACTCGCACTTGGATAACTTGGCATACAATTTCTTCTCTTTCAGCACTTGCAATACAATCTTCAAATGCTTTGCATGCTCAGCTTCAGTCTTAGAATAGATTAAAATATCATCAATAAAAACCACAACAAATTGATCCAGATACTCATTGTTATCGCAATTTTCGGGTGTCAAATCATTAATTGGATTTGAACCTTTCAATCATTGATATCTCTATTTTTTTTGGGGAAAGGTAAAATCGAGAGAAAACCTTAGAAATTCTGAGCTCGGGGCTGATTTCACTACGGGAAGGTGTTAGGCACCCGCAATGACTATAGTATCCTATAGGAACCGTTTTACTAGTCTTATGTATACGCTTTGCTTTTATCGCTATTTGTAAAAAAGGGATTGATTTTAAGAATGAGAGAAAGAAGATTTTGAGTGTTGTTTTTATTGGACTTAGAGAGATTTTGAATCTCTTGCCTACATACCCTTTTAAGGGATCAAAATTCCATGTAGTTCTCTTCCAAAATATTTTTTTTGTGGATTGGTTCAATTTTAGTTTTGAAAAAAAGTTTTGAAGAAAAGGATGAGAGGCCTCAAAGGCATGGTATTTGGAAACAAGTGAGGTTGGTCCAATTTATTTACAAAAACGGTTAAAGTTGAGAATTAGCGTTCATTTGGATTTTTGATTAAGAAAATAAAAGAAAATTATGGAGTTTTGACTCCAACATTATTGTGAAAATATTTGAGTGGAGAGTTAGTTTTTTTTGAGAAAGAAAGCATGAGTTTTTTCTAAGTGTCGCGCTTCCTAAACATACACCTAGCGGTGAACATACAACGTGTGTGCGTGTCAGTGCTGGTGTCGGTGTACATCATTATAGTCCATAGTCCTTTACATCGGGTCCTAATTTACATTCTATGGTCTTGCAAGAATTTGAAAGGAAAGTAAACTACCTAAACATTGCATGAGAATTAGTTGAACGTTCCATGAAAGAGTTAAAGGAAGAAATGGGGATGAGATGAGATGCTTAGTATGCATGAAACATAGAGTAAAATGGTTAGTAAAACAAGAAAAAATAATAATGAAATACTAATCCTAAACAAAATGGTAAACTATCACAAAATTAGCATAAAATCACACTAAACAAAATTGCAAAATATCACAAAATTGGCATCAAAACTCTAACCAAACAAGGTTGGAATACATCACAAAATTAGCATCAAAAATCAAGCTAAACAAAGTTGCAAAATATCACAAAGTGGTAGCCGACACTCAAACTAAACATAATTGCCAAATATCACAAAATTATCATCAAGAATCAAGCTAAACAAAGTTGCAAAATATCACAAAGTGATAGCCAAAACTCAAACTAAACATAGTTGCCAAATATCACAAAGTTGTCATCAAGAATTAAATTTAACAAAGTTATAAAATGTTACCAAATTGTAACCGAAACTCAAACTAAACATAATTGCGAAGTATCACACAATTGCAATCAAGAATCAAAACTAAGTATTATTGCAAAATATCACACCATTGGAACCAAGAATCAAACTTATCAAAGAAATGAAAATATCACAAAATTCAAGTTTTAACAAAGTTAAGAATATTACACAAACACAAAGGAAAATCAAACTCGCCAAGATTAAACGCATTATCGTGGAATCAGAGGGGATCACATCATAAAATCAAATGCCAATCATCAAGATCAAGTGACCTTTATTTGGGCCAAAATCATGCTAGAAATTTCACACCAAAAATACAAAATAACACCTATCGAATGAGGAATTAACACGTACTATTTTCTATCAATTTGAACACGTAAGTACATCACAAAAACAACCAAACACATATCAAGAACACATAGTGAAATTCCTAAAATTTGCAAGAAAAGCAAGGCACGCAGAGAGATTCAGATAGCAAAACTGTAGGTGTACATAGCAAGGAAATAAAGAAAAATGAAAAAAACTCAAGCCCTAGGCTACAGGCCCAAACCCGTGCCACAAGTGGATCCGGATCATTCTTGACGCCTCAGAGGCGTTAGATTGATCCGGATGCTCCATGGATGAGATCCAACGGTCCACACGCAAGGGAGGTGGACCGGGTTAGAACTGACCCGTTTCACCAGCTACATAAAAGGCATAGGATCCGGATTTCCTCATTTTTTAACATGCTTCTCTTTCTTCTTCTTTTCTTCTCGCCGCTCTCTATCAATCCCTAACCCTAGATTTAACAATCCTACCCAGAAATGGCTCAAACATGTATTAAATCATTCGTATTACTGACCTAATCATGAATCCATCGCAAGAAAGCAAGTTTAACCGTTGGAATGATGTGGATCTTTGAGTTTCATCTATGTATGTTCGAACCGTTCGTTTTCTCACGTTTTTTGGCTGAAATCCCTATGAAACAGTGAGAACTTGCTTCGATTCACATTCGTTTGTGAATCTCGCAACGTTTCTTTGATTTTTTTGGAAGAAAATTCGGTTAGGGTTAGGGTTTGAAAACGAACGGTTCAGATTCTTCCCGGATTCACATTGATTCTAAACTCATGAGGATCTTCAAAGAGGTAAGGTGAAATTTCAATGTTACCTGTGTTTTGATTTGGAGATTGAACCGTTTCTCTTTCCCTTCTCCGATCCGGATCCTGTGAGAATTCTTCTTCTTTTTCCCTTTCTTCTTCTCTGTTCTAAAGCTGTGATCACGCTCGTAGCGCGCTACCTCCGGTGGCGTGTTCGCGTTGAATTGCAGCTTCAGCCATTCGATGATGATGATTCTCGCGAATCTCTGAGAATTTGCTTGAAACTTGTGTAGATTTCGTGTGAATTTTGCTTCTGCTTAGTTTTGTGAGTCGAATTCCATGATGAATTCAAAGCTTCTCTGCGAAATTGTTCTGAATTGGTGATGGATTGAAGCTAGGGTTCATGAGAATTCTTGAGTTTTTGTGAGTTTTGTGATTTTGATCTGTAACTGCCAAGAGAGAGAAAATGGATTCTGTTTTTTTGTTGATGTGGCGCGTGAATTTGATGATTCTCATTCTGACTTGTACAGTGGTGGCCTTTTATAGGCTGCCATGTGTGTACCTGATCCAATGAGCTTGTGACATGTGGACTTTCCTGCTTGCGTGGCATCCCTTGGACAGAACTGCAAAAAAAGGACTAAAGTGCAATTTTGGAAAATTTGGGACTGTTTTGCAATTTATTAAAGAATTCGGACCTCTGAAATTAAAACTGAATCGGACTGTTTTGAAAATTGGAATTGGACACTTCTGCAATAAAATGTAAAATTTGGACTGAATTGCAATTTTTGAAAGCATTGGGACTTATTTGCAAAAAGTAAAAAATAAAATTGGTAAAAAATGTAATTCGAAAACAATGTAAAGTGAAACAATTAAAACTGGCAAAACGGACTAAAACGAACAAACTACCAAAAATGAGGTATTTCAAAATACCTCTCTGCCCAAAATTTGAACAATGTGAAATGACCAAAATGCCCCTGGGGCTAAAAACGACTCAAACTGACTCAGACACAGACACAAGTGGTTTTGTACAAAATTTGACAAACGATTCATGCAAACAGATTGAAAAGACTCAGGGACAAATTGCAAGGACTAAAATGAGTTCCTTTGTAGGAAATGACCAAAATACCCTTTTGTATGATCTTATGCAAAAATAAAGAGACAAAAACGGTAACGTATGCAGCTGAAGCACAGTGGTAAATTGCAGAGTAATGTACAGTAAATTGAAAAAGTATTAGGAATAGAAAGGAAATTTAACGAGTATTTTTAGGTCCAAAATGAGGGTATGACAGCTGCCCCTATTTAAGTTTCTTTGTCTGGAGAGTCAAGAGACGGCGTCTTTGGCTTGACATGACGAAGATATTTAAATATCGACATTTGCGCTGATTTTGGGCATAAAAATACGTTCGTAAATGCTATGTATGCCATGCAACATTTGTGTTATGAATGCAAGACAGACTGAGAACTGAATTTAACAAAGTATGTCGTATCCATTGCGGGACTGGTTGACATTAACAAAATAGCAGAAACAGAGTATGTCGTATCCATTGCGGGACTGGTAGACATTGACAGAATAACAAAAACAGAGTATTTCATATCCATTGCGGGATTGGTTGACATTAACAAGATAGCAGATAACAAGACTCACTGGGGAGACTTGATAGCAAATTTGACAGGTACAAGCTGTTCTTGGATGCGAACTGGCCACTTGACCGGGAATATTGACAACAAAGGGTGCAAGCTGCTCTTGTATTTGAGCTGGTCACTTGGCTGAAAGAAAATATAGAAAGCCCAAGCCGTTCTTGTATTTGAACTAGTTACTTGGCTGAAAGAAAAAGTTGGAAGCACAAGCCGTTCTTGGACACGAACTAGTTACTTGGCTGACAGGAAACAAAATGGAAAGCACGAGCTGTTCTTGGATCTGAACTGGCCGCCCGGCGGATATCAAAAGGATAGGTACAAGCTGCTCTTGGATGTGAACTTGCTACTTGACCGATAACAAAAACAAATTGACAAGTACAAGCTGCTCTTGGATGTGAACTTGCTACTTGACCGATAACAAAAGTGAATTGGCAGGCACAAGCTGTTCTTGGATGCGAACTAGCCACTTGGCCGTTAATGGAAACGAATTGTGTTGTAGAAACAAATTGAAATTGATTTGACATGACGGCAGGAGCTTGAATTTGAAAGGATAGCTAAAGTTTGAAGTTGACAAGATTGTTGGATTTTGAAATTGGTATGACAGGTAGACGTTTGTCATTAGCAGAAGAAACTTGAAATTGACATGATTGATTTTGATAGAGATCAACATAGGAATTGAGAATGCAAATGTGTATGAATAGCATGACAATTTTACCAAATGCATGAACACATAGAGTGCATGATTATGCATGTATGAATGCTTTGAGATGCATGATGATTGGCAATTTGCTGACATGATTTCGAAGAGACAGACAAAACATTGGAATATTGGGCACGTAATGGCTCGCGCTCTAAAACATGTCCGTAAAGGGTTCTCTCCTGGGATGCCGTCGTTTGAAGATACATCGAGACCATCGTTGAAGGCAGGAAGCTGTAAAATTGCGGAGAAAAACAGTATAAACGGTATTGCTGCTTGTCGAAACAGGCACATAAATACTTCGGACATCGCATCTGTGGTCAATGCTTTTGCATGTTCGTTTCTTATTTCTTTTTCATTTTTATTTTCATCATCCCATTTCTGCCTGGATCACCCTCTCGGGTTTTCGACCCACCGGGGAATAGTTTTTTTTCAAATGCCCCTGTTTTTGCCTGAATTGCCTTTGGAGGTTGTCAATCCATCGGGGTGCTCATTTTTGCCTAAGCCGCCCTTTCGGGTTTTCGACTTAGCGAGCATATTCATTTTTCATGCTTTTCATTCTGTTTTTTCATTCTTGCCATTGACCACAGACCGTCACTGGGGGGAAGGCTTGCTAGTAACTTGAATTGGAATTGATATCAATGTAGATTTGTTCATGCATGTTCATTTGAATGTACCTAGCTGTTCAGGCTTGTTTTCAAAATACTCAAAGATTTTTAATTTTCAGAATGTTCATTCCAGACGTACATCATTATTAACATAGAAAAAATCTTTTGTATAAAGCTTTGAAGATAGAATAGAAAAATAGAGTGCCAAACAAAAGCATAGGCTCAAATCGATGTATAAGGGTGGTAATCAGCCGAAGGCGTGACTCCACGGATTTACAAAGCTTAGAAAATGGTAATTTTATTGGTTGGTGGTACATTGAACACAGTAACTACTATGGTATCTAAAACTCTTGAATCCGTAGGCGTCGGAACCTCGGATGAGAACAACCAATCACCAGTCGCAAAGATCCCAAGGGGAATGGTAACTTGCCAGATATAGCCAATTGTCTTTTATTTCAATCTCATTTTTGCATGAACCGCCCTTTCGGGTTTTCGGCTCATCGAGACACTCATTTATGCCTGAGTTACATGTAATCTCAGCGAGCTTTTACATTTTTGTTTTTTGTCCCTTATTTTGCCTGGATCGCCCTTTCGGGTTTTCGATCCACCGGGAAGCGCATTTTTGCCTAGGCCGCCCTTTCGGGTTTTCGACCCACCACGCTGTTCTTTTCATATTTAGACAAAATATTTCTTGACTATATCGGCATTCACAGGGTTCGGAAGTTCTACACCATCCATGTGTGTGAGAATCAAAGCGCCGCCAGAGAAAGCCTTCTTGACAACATAAGGTCCTTCATAGTTAGGCGTCCATATGCCCCTTGGGTCGGGTTGCTGACTCATTCTTCTCTTCAATATAAGTTCACCCTCCTTGAATTCCCGAGGACGGACTTTCTTGTCAAAAACATTTTTCATCCTTGTTTGATACATCTGACCGTGAGCCAAAGCATCCAGGCGTCTTTCCTCAATCAAATTCAACTAGTCGTACCGACTCTGGCACCATTCAGCCTCAGACAACTTTGCTTCCATAATCACACGGAGAGACGGAATCTCCACTTCCAATGGGAGGACTGCTTCCATGCCGTATACAAGAGAAAAAGGCGTTGCCCCGGTTGAACTACGGACTGTAGTGCGGTAGCCGTGTAAAGCATAGGGCAACATCTCATGCCAGTCTTTGTATGTTGTTACCATCTTCTGCACAATCTTCTTGATGTTCTTATTGGCAGCCTCAACTGCACCATTCATCTGAGGTCTGTAAGGAGAAGAATTGTGGTGTTCAATCTTGAATTTCTCGCATAAGGCTTGCACCATGTCATTGTTCAGGTTGGTACCGTTGTCAGTGATAATCTTGCTAGGAACACCATACCGACAGATGATATTGTTCTTGATGAATTTGACTACTACTTGCTTAGTCACGTTAGCATAAGATGCAGCTTCGACCCATTTGGTGAAATAATCGATTGCTACCAGGATAAAACGATGACCATTTGAAGCTTTCGGTTCAATTCTTCCGATCATATCAATGCCCCACATAGAGAAAGGCCATGGAGAAGACATAACATTGAGAGCGTGCGGAGGCACGTGGATCTTATCGGCATATATTTGACATTTGTGGCACTTCCTGGCATATTGATAGCAATCACGCTCCATGGTCATCCAGTAGTAACCAGCTCTCAACAGCTTTCTAGACATAGCATGCCCCGATGTGTGGGTCCCAAAGGTGCCATCGTGCACATCGTGCATCAGCTGTTCTGCTTCACATTCATCAACACATCTTAACAACACCATATCGAAATTCCTTTTGTACAGAACATCCCCATCCAGCAAGAACTTGCTAGCCAGCCTGCGCAGTGTCTTCTTGTCTTTGTTGGAAGCATCCGGCGGGTACTCACGGCTTTGTAAAAACTGCTTGATATCATAATACCAGGGTTTGTTGTCGACTCCGCCTGAACCCGTTTGTACAATTGCATCACTGACATTAAACACATGAGCGGGCCGGTCTAAGCGCTGTACTTTGATCATCGGTACATGATTCCAATGGTTCACTTGAAGCATGGAGGATAAAGTAGCAAGAGCATCAACCATTTGATTTTCCTCGCGAGGAATATGGTACAACTCGACCTTTGTAAAATACTTTAACAGACGTCTCGCATAATCACGGTAAGGGATCAGGTTGGCATGATGGGTCTCCCATTCTCCCTTTATCTGGTTGATGACTAGTGCAGAGTCTCCATAGATGTCCAGATGCTTGATTCTCATATCAATTGCTTCTTCAATTCCCAAGATGCATGCCTCGTACTCGGCCACATTGTTGGTGCACTCAAACACAATCCGGGCTGTGAAGGGAATGTGATGCCCCTGCGGAGCCACAATTACTGCGCCAATTCCTCGGCCATAGGCATTAACAGCACCATCAAAGACCAACCCCCACTTGCTATCAGGGTCTGGACCTTCACCGATCAGTGGTTCTTCACAGTCTCTTGGCTTTAAGAACATAACCTCTTCGTCGGGGAAATCGAACCTCAAAGGTTGATAATCATCGAGCGGTTGGCAAGCGAGATGGTCAGCCAGGATACTCCCTCTAATGGCTTTCTGAGCTTTAAACACAATATCATACTCTGACAGAAACATTTGCCAACGCGCGATTTTTCCAGTGACCGCCGGTTTCTCAAAGATATACTTGATTGGATCCATCCGAGATATCAACCAAGTGGTGTGGTTCATTAAGTAGTGACGCAGGCGTTTGGCAGCCCAGGCTAGTGCACAACAGGTCTTCTCGAGCATTGTGTACTGAGTCTCACAATCGGTGAATTTCTTGCTCAAATAGTAGATTGCATGCTCTTTCTTTCCAGTTTCATCTTGCTGACCGAGCACACATCCCATAGATTCATCCAACACTGACAGGTACATAATCAATGGCCTTCCTTCCACCGGCGGGACAAGGATAGGAGGTTCTAGCAAATAGTTCTTTATGCTATCGAAAGCTTCTTGGCATTCATCATTCCATACCACGGGTTGATTCTTCCTGAGTAGCTTGAAAATTGGCCCGCAGGTCGCAGTCATGTGGGATATAAATCTGGAAATGTAATTCAAACGCCCGAGGAACCCTCTGACTTGCTTCTCGGTTTGCGGGCCCGGCATTTCACGGATTGCTCGGACTTTGTCAGGATCTACTTCAATGCCCTTTTGGCTGACAATAAATCCTAACAACTTCCCAGACCTAACACCGAACGTACATTTGTTTGGATTCAGCCGAAGCTTGTATTTCCTCAACCTTTCAAACATCTTAGCCAAGTATTCGACGTGTTGCTCTTCATCACCCGACTTGACAATCATGTCGTCCACGTACACTTCGACTTCTTTGTGAATCATGCCATGGAACAAAGTGGTCATCCCCCTTTGATAAGTAGCACCAGCATTTATTAGACCGAATGGCATTGCTTTGCAGCAGAAAGTTCCCCACGGAGTGATGAACGACGTCTTCTCCCTATCTTTGGGTGACATTTTGATTTGGTTATAGCCAGAAAAACCGTCCATGAAGGAGAACACCTTGCACTGGGCAGTATTGTCAACGAGTACATCGATGTGAGGCAGTGGGAAATTGTCTTTCAAACTTGCTCTATTCAAATCTCTGTAATCAACACACATTCGGACCTTACCATCCTTCTTTGGCACAGGCACAATATTGGCAACCCACTCGGGATACTCAACTGTCATGAGAAAACCCGCGTCAATCTGCTTTTGCACCTCACCTTTGATCTTCAGGGCCATGTCCGGCCGAGTCCGTCTCAACTTTTGTTTGACAGGGGGACAGTCCGGTTTTGTCGGTATCCGGTGTTCCACGATTTGGGGATCCAAACCCGGCATATCTTCATATGACCATGCAAAAATGTCCGAGTATTCGCGGAGAAGTTGGAAGATCCTTTTCTTGACCTCTTCCTCCAATGCAGCACCGACTTTGATCTCTCTTTTGTTATCCTCGGTACCCAAGTTGATTAGTTCGATCTCCTCCTGATGAGGCCGAATGGTTTTCTCCTCTTGCTCGAGCAGTCGGGCAATCTCGTCTGGTATGTCATCACTATCCTCATCTTCGGCCTCAAACACCGGGGATTCAACAGCTTGGAGAAACATAGGGTCACTGTGTTCAACGGGTTCATTTTGGTTCGATCTGCGTGACATGATTGGATGATTTTTAGAAAATAATTTTCACGCAGATCTTTGAAATTAATAAGAAAATGCAGATGTTTTGGTTTTTTCTAGCATTACCATTATTTCCAAGGGAAAAGCATTAAAGAAAGAAAAGAGTCGTGAAAGAAACGACGTTTTATTGATAATGGTGATGTCGGAACAAACATGCCCTTTACAAAAGTGTCACTTCCGCCTCGGGCAGGGCGGAAGGATTGTTATTTTGAAAACAAAGCCTAAACAGCAAGACATATTACTTAGAATCATGCACAAACACAGGGAGATTGATAACGTTCCAGTTCTTTGCCATGCCTCCTGGTATCACAAATGTGGGCCTAGACCCTCTTTCATCACCACCATCAAGAATTGCATTGGCAAATCCAGCACTACGGAACGTTCCAGTTGATACGCCTGACGTCGGAGAGAAACCGAGACCCTCCTTGCGTTTATTGTCCAGCAGTTGTATTAATTGGCCCCAACCGGCGGCCTGACCCTCCTGAACAGCCTTCTGCGCGTCTTTCAACGAAGCCATGGCAGCGCTAGCTCTCTTGGGCTCCGTACCCTCGATAGTCAAACCCTGGAATGCAGTTCCTTCGGCAGATTTAGCTTCGATGCAAGAGAAGGATGACAACTGACTGACCAGATACGCTTCTTCCCCATGCACTGTCACAAGTTTACCATTCCTTACGAACTTCAGCTTCTGATGGAGGGTAGAGGTGACTGCACCGGCCTCGTGTATCCACGGTCTCCCGAGAAGGCAACTGTAAGAGGCATCTATGTCCATAACCTGGAAAGTAATCATGAATGTTTCAGGGCCAATAGTCATGGGGAGATCTACCTTTCCGAGCACAGTTTTACGGGAACCATCGAAAGCCTTGACTAGGAAAGTACTCCTTCTCAAAGGGACTCCTTGACAACTTAACTGATCCAAAGTCGACTTAGGCATCATATTCAACGACGACCCAGTGTCTACCAACACGTTGGACAGCATATCTGCTTTGCAGTTCATGGAAATGTGCAGGGCTAAGTTGTGGTGCTTCCCTGCCTCTGGAAGTTCATCTTCACCAAACCAAAGGTTACTGCAAGCAGTGATGTTAGCCACTATCCCACCAAATTGATCCTCTGTGACTTCGTGGTCGACATAGGCTTGCTCCAATATCTTCAACAATATGTTCCTGTGAGCCTCCGAACTGAGGAGTAGGGACAAGATGGATATCTTCGAAGGGGTTTGTAATAGCTGGTCAACGATCTTATAATCGCTTTTCTTGATTATCTTCAAAATCTCATCCAGATTGGAATCTTCGATGGACTGGCCTGGACGACTGGTACTTTCAACAACAGGAGGGGTTGACAATGGAGTAGTCTTATCAGCAGGAATCGCAACTTGCACATCATCTTTCTTCTGAAACAAGAGGGGCCGGACCCTGCCGCTCCTCAAAGCCGTCACTTCGGCGATACTGCCTACTGTGCTCGGGGACACCAAAGGTACTTCTTTCCCGTTTTCCAACATAGTCGCGCTGTACTTGTACGGGATGGCTTTTGCAGAAGTATATGGCACTGGACCAGGCAACCGTATGACCAACGGTTCAACGTCCTTCCTGGCGGCGTGCTTTTGACCGGAGTATCGTGGAAGATCGGTACTATCATACAAACATCACTGGTAGTCAGGTAGTTGTCATTCATCAATCTTTGGATATCAGTCTGGACTACGCTGCAACCCATAGGGTTCTGAAGACATTCACAGCAAGCAACGTGGTCGTGGCTGAACAAGGAAGCTTGGCACAGCTTGATATGTAGCGGTACTAGGGGAGTAGCAATATTACGGACATTGAGACGAGGGATTTCTTCGCACACTTCAATCATATTCACGGCAGCATGGTTGGGGAGTGGATTGTCGAGCACATGTGGGACATTGTTTTCAAAAGATAGCTTTCTCTGGTCGATCAACTTCTTCACAATATATTTCAGAGCGTAGCAACCTTCTACATCATGACCTAGGGCGCCTTGGTGGAAATCACATCTGAGATCGGAGCGGAACCTGGGAGGCAGTGGGTTTGGTGGAGGCTTGCCAGGTCTAGTGGTGCAATACCCCTTATGTAACAGAGTCGGGAGTAGTTCAGCGTATGCCATCGGTATCGGCGGGAAAGATGGTCTAGATTGAGGGCCTTGTTGTTGTTGTTGCGGTTGTTGTTGAGCTAGTGGTTGTTGTTGCATTTGTTGGGCGATGGCATTAACAGGGACCTGAGGCTGGCCCGGTAGTGGAGGGTATTGATGGTAGAACGGCGGGTAGAACGGATGCTGGGCATACTGTAGGTACTGGTATTGTTGAGGCAGCTGTGTAGCATTGACAGGAGCGGCAGTGGCAGATTGATTGGTTCCAGCAGACACCATTCCAACTTCTGATTCCTTCTTCTTATGGTGACCATTGCCGTATTTCTTCGGTGCATTCGAGGACTCACCTTTCTCAAACACGATAATCCCCTCTCGGACAGCTTCCTCCAAGCGGGTCCCCATAGTGACCATCTCAGAGAAGTTGCTTGGGGCAGCAATAATCATTCTTTCGACATAATCTTTCTTCAGGGTCTTCAAGAATGTTTGAGTCATTTCTTCCTCGTCCAAAACGGGAGTGATGCGGGCAGCTGCCCCTCTCCACCTCTGTGCATATTCGCGAAAGCTCTCGTCCTTTTTCTGAGAAAGAGACCGGAGGAACTCCCTATTCGGTTTGAGCCTGGTGTTGAATCCATAGTGGCTCTTAAAAGCAGCAGCCAGATCATCAAAAGTGCGAATATCATCCTTGCTTAAACCGGTATACCACTCCGCGGCATCTTCCATTAGGCTGTCCTGGAAGCAATGGATCATAAGTGAATCATTGTCTGCATGGTTAGCCATCTTCCGGACGTACTTGATGATATGGTTCTGGGGGCAGGTCAGCCCATTGTAGCGGTCAAATTCCGGGACCTTGAACTTCTTGGGGACATCCACCCTCAGCACTAAACAAAGATCGTGGGTTCTGACGAGGTCACTGCTCCCGCGGTTGGCCTTGATCTCGCGACGGAGTTCTCTGGCAAGCTCCTCCATTCTCTCCTCCACAGTTCCCAATACAGGAGTCTTTCCACGGTGATCATTAGCATTGGCGCCCTGAGGCGTAGAATGTACAATTGGATCGGTGAAGACCGTTGACTGCGGCAAGGTAGTATGAAGAGAGGCGTGCCCTGAGACGGGGATTTGGTTACCGTTGGCAGCACTAGAAGCACCTGCTGTGGGATCAGGAGCAAAGAAAAGTGGGAGTCCGTACGGGTATCCCCTTGGCATGGCAAAGCGGTTGTCGAGAGAGGATGTTGGAATTGCCTCAGTGGTCTCCGGAGCAGACGAGGCTGGTTGTTCTTGAGCGGCCATCAGAGCAGTCATGGCGTCGAGAGCTTTAGCTAACTCTTCTCTCACAGAAGCTAGTTCAGTACGGAGCTGTGCATTCTCTTCTTCCATAGCTACTTGATTCCTCCTTTTGTATTGTCTAGTCTGATGTACTCTGGTAGGTTGATCAGTCCTTCGAGCACGAGCCACTTTTCACACTGCGGCAGAAGAACCAGGAGGCAATGAGCACTTGGAAGTTTTTTTGTGACCGATGAATGATGCATATGATGCATGATATGTGCAAATGCAGATGCAAGAATGACTCTTTTTATTACCAAAGGGTTTTTAGACAAATTAGAATTCTTTGCAAACATTATTGGACTAACAAATTATTCAAAGCAAGTTGTTTTGATAAATCGAGCCAAGGGAGTAAGCTTCTGAAACATAAGCTGAACAAACAACATAACCAATAGTCAATCCTATCATCCAGAACTAAGGAGTGACTGGGTAGTATTCGGAGTCCGAGTCTGAAGCTGAACCACAATAACTGGCAAAGAAATCTCGACGACCTCTGACTCTCCTGGAGTCTCTCCTCAATAGATCATCCTTCTCCTCAAGCTCTTTCCTAACTCTGGCTAGTTCCTTCTTCAGCATCCGGTTCTCATGATCCTTTTGCTCGTCTCTGCCATCCAAAGTCATGATCAAGTTCTCAGCCTCACTGTAACGGGCTTTCCATGCTCGCTTCTCCTCACTCTCCATAGCTAGATGCTCCTGATACATCTCCTGAGTCGCGGGAAGCAACGGTAATGGTCTAGACGGAGTAGATGCAGATACATGCCTCATAGCAGGGTAAGGCATGCCAATCTCCTCAGCTCGGTCTATCACCCACTGAGTATAGGCCTCATGAGCAATACCGGATCTCACACCCAAGTGTTTCACATCCTTCCTACGAATCTTAGACCAAGCATCTGTAAAAGCTTTTCTTTGCCCGGTGGGAGCATTGGAATAGTAAAAGAACTCCTGTGATGTAGCAAGGTTGATGGGCTTTGCTCTCATAGGAAAACCAAACTGTCTCATGGCTAACTCGGGGTTGTAGTTGATTCCTCCCCGGGTACCGAGAAGAGGTACATTGAGGAAATCTCCACAACCAGTGATAATCTCCTTGACTCGAGCTGCTGGAGTAATCCAAACCACCTCATCGGGGGTAAGAGCCATAACCCGCTGCGAATAAGACCAATTCTCCATGTTGGCATGGAAAGAACTCGGGAGGTGAGAAATAAACCACCTATATAGAAGAGGTATGCAGCAAAGGATATATCCACGGCCCTTGAGAGTCCGATCATGGATGGCGTGGTATGTGTCAGCTAACAAAGTAGGAACCGGATTCCTGGAATGGAAGATCTCAATAGCATTCATGTCCACGAAGTTGTCGAGATTCGGAAGGAGAACAAGCCCGTAGATGAGTAGTGCCAGAATGGCCTCAAGAGTGTCCTGACAAGTAGATTCAAGATTAGCCCGCTCAAGTAGGTACTTCGAAGTGAAACCCTGAACGTGAGATTTAGTAACGAGATTCTTAGACACATCGGAAGTCTTGAGATAAAGATCCTTAGCAATAACTAGAGGAGTAAGAGAAGATTCTGGGCCTGTGAAGGGTACCCTCTCGGCTATAGGTAGACCCAATAAGCAAGAATAAGCCTCGAGTGTAGGAACCAACTGAAAATCCGGGAAAGTGAAGCAACGGAAAACCGGGTCATAGAATTGCACCAGAGTGTGCACCAGCTTCTCTTCTACATTAGTCCGGAGAATACCAAGCAAACCACCGTATCGGAGACGAAACCCAGTCGGATTCTTAACCTTAAGTGCCAACTCCCTTAGGCTAGCCAAATCAACTTCTTTGAACTTGTAAGACTTAGTCCTCTTCATGCCTGGTTATATTCGCAAAGAATTTTAGTTTGTCTATACCCTTTGATAAATGCATGTAAAAAGGTTTATGCATGAATGCATGTATGCATGGTTTTGTTTAACAAAGAAAACACGGTGGGCTAAAGTAACAAGTGGACACGGTGTCCGGTGAAACTAAGGCTTTGATAGTAGTAACCAAGGTTCTATAAAGTCCCCAAACCACAACCTCTCTTCCGTACATCATAGTAGTACAAAGCAACGCTTGTCCATGATTATCCGTAAGAAGGTCTAGTTTGGGTGTAGTATCGCGTGACGACTAAATTTCGAGGCAACACTCGGTTTAGCCACCGCACTACATCCTAAGAAAGGCCAAAGATGGGTTTGGTAACTACGGTCCATAGCCTTCATCGGTCAATTGGAAGTAAAGTGCCTAAGCATGACAACACACGCCGACAACATCACCTCCAAAATGCCTCAGCTATGTGAGATTGATCGCGTAATCCAATGCACGAGGCAACCCCCGGAATGGATTGTCGATTATATCTCTTCCTAATCTTAGGTTCACTCAGCCCGGGTATAAGGCTTTTGATATTCTCACCCCACACGTACATAAGAAAATTTTACATATAACAATAAAGCAAAGCATAAACATAAAGCATGTAAAACTAGGTGTAGCCCTAAAGATTCCCCAGTGAAGTCGCCATTTCTGTTATCGCGATTTTCGGGTGTCAAATCATTAATTGGATTTGAACCTTTCAATCATTGATATCTCTATTTTTTTTGGGGAAAGGTAAAATCGAGAGAAAACCTTAGAAATTCTGAGCTCGGGGCTGATTTCACTACGGGAAGGTGTTAGGCACCCGCAATGACTATAGTATCCTATAGGAACCGTTTTACTAGTCTTATGTATACGCTTTGCTTTTATCGCTATTTGTAAAAAAGGGATTGATTTTAAGAATGAGAGAAAGAAGATTTTGAGTGTTGTTTTTATTGGACTTGGAGAGATTTTGAATCTCTTGCCTACATACCCTTTTAAGGGATCAAAATTCCATGTAGTTCTCTTCCAAAATATTTTTTTTGTGGGTTGGTTCAATTTTAGTTTTGAAAAAAAGTTTTGAAGAAAAGGATGAGAGGCCTCAAAGGCATGGGATTTGGAAACAAGTGAGGTTGGTCCAATTTATTTACAAAAACGGTTAAAGTTGAGAATTAGCGTTCATTTGGATTTTTGATTAAGAAAATAAAAGAAAATTATGGAGTTTTGACTCCAACATTATTGTGAAAATATTTGAGTGGAGAGTTAGTTTTTTTTGAGAAAGAAAGCATGAGTTTTTTCTAAGTGTCGCGCTTCCTAAACATACACCTAGCGGTGAACATACAACGTGTGTGCGTGTCGGTGTACATCATTATAGTCCATAGTCCTTTACATCGGGTCCTAATTTACATTCTATGGTCTTGCAAGAATTTGAAAGGAAAGTAAACTACCTAAACATTGCATGAGAATTAGTTGAACGTTCCATGAAAGAGTTAAAGGAAGAAATGGGGATGAGATGAGATGCTTAGTATGCATGAAACACAGAGTAAAATGGTTAGTAAAACAAGAAAAAATAATAATGAAATACTAATCCTAAACAAAATGGTAAACTATCACAAAATTAGCATAAAATCACACTAAACAAAATTGCAAAATATCACAAAATTGGCATCAAAACTCTAACCAAACAAGGTTGGAATACATCACAAAATTAGCATCAAAAATCAAGCTAAACAAAGTTGCAAAATATCACAAAGTGGTAGCCGACACTCAAACTAAACATAATTGCCAAATATCACAAAATTATCATCAAGAATCAAGCTAAACAAAGTTGCAAAATATCACAAAGTGATAGCCAAAACTCAAACTAAACATAGTTGCCAAATATCACAAAGTTGTCATCAAGAATTAAATTTAACAAAGTTATAAAATGTTTACCAAATTGTAACCGAAACTCAAACTAAACATAATTGCGAAGTATCACACAATTGCAATCAAGAATCAAAACTAAGTATTATTGCAAAATATCACACCATTGGAACCAAGAATCAAACTTATCAAAGAAATGAAAATATCACAAAATTCAAGTTTTAACAAAGTTAAGAATATTCACAAACACAAAGGAAAATCAAACTCGCCAAGATTAAACGCATTATCGTGGAATCAGAGGGGATCACATCATAAAATCAAATGCCAATCATCAAGATCAAGTGACCTTTATTTGGGCCAAAATCATGCTAGAAATTTCACACCAAAAATACAAAATAACACCTATCGAATGAGGAATTAACACGTACTATTTTCTATCAATTTGAACACGTAAGTACATCACAAAAACAACCAAACACATATCAAGAACACATAGTGAAATTCCTAAAATTTGCAAGAAAAGCAAGGCACGCAGAGAGATTCAGATAGCAAAACTGTAGGTGTACATAGCAAGGAAATAAAGAAAAATGAAAAAAACTCAAGCCCTAGGCTACATGCCCAAACCCGTGCCACAAGTGGATCCGGATCATTCTTGACGCCTCAGAGGCGTTAGATTGATCCGGATGCTCCATGGATGAGATCCAACGGTCCACACGCAAGGGAGGTGGACCGGGTTAGAACCGACCCGTTTCACCAGCTACATAAAAGGCATAGGATCCGGATTTCCTCATTTTTTAACATGCTTCTCTTTCTTCTTCTTTTCTTCTCGCCGCTCTCTATCAATCCCTAACCCTAGATTTAACAATCCTACCCAGAAATGGCTCAAACATGTATTAAATCATTCGTATTACTGACCTAATCATGAATCCATCGCAAGAAAGCAAGTTTAACCGTTGGAATGATGTGGATCTTTGAGTTTCATCTATGTATGTTCGAACCGTTCGTTTTCTCACGTTTTTTGGCTGAAATCCCTATGAAACAGTGAGAACTTGCTTCGATTCACATTCGTTTGTGAATCTCGCAACGTTTCTTTGATTTTTTTGGAAGAAAATTCGGTTAGGGTTAGGGTTTGAAAACGAACGGTTCAGATTCTTCCCGGATTCACATTGATTCTAAACTCATGAGGATCTTCAAAGAGGTAAGGTGAAATTTCAATGTTACCTGTGTTTTGATTTGGAGATTGAACCGTTTCTCTTTCCCTTCTCCGATCCGGATCCTGTGAGAATTCTTCTTCTTTTTCCCTTTCTTCTTCTCTGTTCTAAAGCTGTGATCACGCTCGTAGCGCGCTACCTCCGGTGGCGTGTTCGCGTTGAATTGCAGCTTCAACCATTCGATGATGATGATTCTCGCGAATCTCTGAGAATTTGCTTGAAATTTGTGTAGATTTCGTGTGAATTTTGCTTCTGCTTAGTTCTGTGAGTCGAATTCCATGATGAATTCAAAGCTTCTCTGCGAAATTGTTCTGAATTGGTGATGGATTGAAGCTAGGGTTCATGAGAATTCTTGAGTTTTTGTGAGTTTTGTGATTTTGATCTGTAACTGCCAAGAGAGAGAAAATGGATTCTGTTTTTTTGTTGATGTGGCGCGTGAATTTGATGATTCTCATTCTGACTTGTACAGTGGTGGCCTTTTATAGGCTGCCATGTGTGTACCTGATCCAATGAGCTTGTGACATGTGGACTTTCCTGCTTGAGTGGCATCCCTTGGACAGAATTGCAAAAAAAGGACTAAAGTGCAATTTTGGAAAATTTGGGACTGTTTTGCAATTTATTAAAGAATTCGGACCTCTGAAATTAAAACTGAATCGGACTGTTTTGAAAATTGGAATTGGACACTTCTGCAATAAAATGTAAAATTTGGACTGAATTGCAATTTTTGAAAGCATTGGGACTTATTTGCAAAAAGTAAAAAATAAAATTGGTAAAAAATGTAATTCGAAAACAATGTAAAGTGAAACAATTAAAACTGGCAAAACGGACTAAAACGAACAAACTACAAAAAATGAGGTATTTCAAAATACCTCTCTGCCCAAAATTTGAACAATGTGAAATGACCAAAATGCCCCTAGGGCTAAAAACGACTCAAACTGACTCAGACACAGACACAAGTGGTTTTGTACAAAATTTGACAAACGATTCATGCAAACAGATTGAAAAGACTCAGGGACAAATTGCAAGGACTAAAATGGGTTCCTTTGTAGGAAATGACCAAAATACCCTTTTGTATGATCTTATGCAAAAATAAAAAGACAGAAACGGTAACGTATGCAGCTGAAGCACAGTGGTAAATTGCAGAGTAATGTACAGTAAATTGAAAAAGTATTAGGAATAGAAAGGAAATTTAACGAGTATTTTTAGATCCAAAATGAGGGTATGACACTCATGAAAAATTCTGTTCATGTATTCCATAAACACACCAGGTGCATTCGTCACACCGAAAGGCATCACCTTATATTCATAATGGCCATACCGCGTCCTAAATGCCGTCTTTTGCATATCCTCATCCTTCACCTTTATCTGATGGTAACTTGACCTCAAATCAATTTTGCTGAACACACGGGCACCCACTAGTTGATCCATCAAGTCATCTATTCTCGGGAGTGGATACCTGTTCTTGATCGTCACTTTATTCAGCTGTCGGTAATCAATACACAACCGCATGCTACCCTCCTTCTTCTTTACCAATAACACCGGCGCTCCCCATGGTGAAACACTTGGTCTCACAAACTTCTTGTCAAGCAAGTCTTCTAATTGTTTCTTTAACTCAGCTAACTCCGAAGCTGACATACGGTAAGGAGCCATCGACACAGGCTTCGTACCCGGCACCAGGTCTATCGAAAATTCAACCTCCCTCTCTGGTGGCACATCTGGAATCTCATCAGGGAAGACTTCAGGAAATTCCCTCACAACAGGCAACCCATCAATCACAACTTGGTTCTCCACCGACAAGAATGCCAACAAAGAAAACATCAACACGCCATCTTGTTCTAACCGCTTCATCTCTTTAGTAGATAAGAATTCAGCTCCACTCTCCACCTCAACAGAAGAAAACCGCACCGTCTTTGTGAAACAATTGATCAGGACATGATTGTACTCTAACCAATTCATCCCCAATATTACATCCATTCCCACCAACGGTAAACAAACAAGGTCTACTTCAAATTCTCTACCAAATACAGACAAGGGACAACTTAAACAAACAAGGGAAGTAGTCACTGAACCCTTAGCTAGAGTTTCAACAACCATCTTCCCATTCATATCAGACATATGCAGACCCAATCTTTTAGCACAATCAATAGCAATGAAACAATGTGTTGCACCAGTATCTATAATAGCAATTAAGGGAGTACTATTAAAGAAACAAGTACCTTTGATAAGTCGATCCTCATGATCAGTCTGGGTACCAGTCAATGCAAATACTCTCCCATTGGCCTGCGTCTTCTTAGGCTTAGTACACTGAGTGCTAAGATGACCCTCTTCACCACAATTATAACAAACGATATCTCCATGCTTGCATTCAGCAACAGTGTGACCTTTCTTACCACATCGGAAACACTTTTTCTCATCACGGTTGCAGGCATTACTCTTGTGGCCTTTAACACCACACTTATAACAAACCACCTCAGCAGGAGCATCTCTACGTGCTGGCCTCCTCTCATCATGCATTCTTTGCTTACCTTTATCAGCTGGGGCACTATAAGGCTTTGGGCGAATCTGCTGCCCCTTCCCCTTGCGGTCATTCATCACTTTATAATGAGCTTTGGTATCTTCTTCGTAAATACGACAACTGCTCACCAACTCAGAGAAGTCTCTGATCTTCTGATAGCCAATGGCCCGCTTGATATCAGCTCGCAGACCATTCTCAAATTTGATACACTTGGAGAACTCAGCAGTCTCCGCAGCATAGTGGGGATAAAACTTTGCAAGCTCCACGAACTTAGCAGCATACTCCGTAATGGACATGTCTCCTTGCTTCAGCTCAAGGAATTCTATTTCTTTTCTACCACGGACATCCTCCGGAAAATACCTCCTCAGGAATTCTCTTCTAAAAACAGCCCATGTAATCACAGCATCTTCATTCTCTAACACCGGTTGAACACTCACCCACCAGTCATCAGCTTCCTCGGCCAACATATGGGTGCCAAACCGCACCATCTGAGCGTCCGTACAATGCATCACCCGGAAAATTCTCTCAACCTCTTTCAACCAGGTCTGTGCTCCATCAGGATCATACCTTCCCTTGAAGGTTGGTGGATGATTCCTTAGGAATGTCTCCAGCATCCTTACACCCTCACCAGCTCCACCAGCACCCTGCTGTTGTCCAACAACTTGAGCCATTGCTTGCAAAGCAGCAGCAAGAGCAGCATCATTCCTTCCAGACATCTTGATAGTTCTACATAACGACAAGAATTAGAACAACAAAGACAGTTTAAAACCTGTCACACTACACTATTGGCTCGACACGACTCTCCTAATGGCCGGACGGACCGACTTGCTCTGATACCAATTGTAACACCCCGTTTCCCAAAATGATATATTAATATCCAAAACATCAGAGTTAATCAACAAGCAACGGAGTATTACATACACATTTCAAAAATTATTTATTTAAATAGAAACATATAACTATTTAAATAATCCTCCAAAATAACATCTTGATAAAATATCTGCAGCGGAATATCATTTGTTAACCAACCAACAACAAAGGTCAATATCCTTGGCACAAAGGCCTCAACATAATACAATTTATTTCAAAATAATAAAATCTCCAACAACATCATCTCCAAGAAAAGTGATACATAAAGGAATGAAATTTAAGACATCTAATCTCATCCCGTTACGTATCAGAGCTTACGACACAAGAGCCACTCCTAACTATCCATCGCTACCTGCACTTGCCCACGAGGCGGCAATTCCAGCAGAAGGGGTGAGTTCACAAAGCAAAGATTATATATAAATATATGAGTCAATCAAATAAATTGAAAACAACATCAACAAATTCACCACCTTTAACATAAGCAACAAATATCCACCATAGTATATCAACATTATATTCAAGTTTATCCTTTAAAAGAATAGCAACAACAACGACACCAATGACAACACCACTTGTGGTGACACCTCACCAACCACCACTCACACCTTAAACTACTAATGCAAGACTCCATCACCTGATAATGTATTATGCATATGTGGTACCAACTACGCGCGTTGAATGCTAAGCATTCCGGGGCATAAGCCCCCACCAAATTGGATGGTTAAAGCATCCCAGGGCATAAGCCCTCACCAAAGTGAATGACTAGCATTCCAGGGCATGAGCCCTCACCAGTTGAATGTATAGACATTCCGGGGCATGAGCCCCCACCAATGCAAATGAGTATGAGACTCAAGGGTGTATATCTACATACAACCATACGACAAAATAGTGGTGCATATCACCATGCAACCAACAACAACACCAACTAAAACCACCTCCCCAACTAGACTCACCACTCAACAACACCATGAAACATTTGCACCTTAGCATAATATATTTTAATTCATATAACCATACATTCATGCATCATAAACACCTTCATTCTATATTTTTATCACTCCAATAATTCTTAATAAATCTAATAAACAACTTAAAAAGCTTAGGTTGGGTTTTGGAACACTTAGGAAAATTACACAAAATGGTCGCACAGGACCTATCTCGCTTAAGCGAGCAGAATGTCGCTTGAGCGAGTCAATTCACGTAAGTTCAGTTTTGGTTCGCTTGCAGCACGCTTGGCGTTCGCTTGAGCGACGCTCACCAACAACAGGTTATGGGCAAATTTCGCTTGAGCGACGGGAATTTCGCTTGAGCGACGCAAATGACGAAAGTTAGGATTTCGCTCGCTCGGGGTTCGCTCGTGGCTCGCTTAAGCGAGCGGCCAAAATTTCAGACTGGGCGTTGCAAAGAGTCGCTCGCTTGAGCGAAAGGTATCTCGCTTAAGCGAGTACTCAACTGGGCAGAATTTCAACTTACGATTTCTAACCCTTTTTCATCCAAAAACCCCATTTTTGATTCCCCAAACACCCAAAATGATTTTAGGTTAAAGTTATGGGTTCAATACTTATTCAAGGCACCAAAACAACTCATATAAACATCATTAACAACATAATTCATCAACATTAGCATTTTACATTTTCAAGAAAACCTAAAACAATTCTCACCAATTCCAATCTATTATCATGAAATCATATATGAACATATAATATTTGATTCATAAACCCACCCTTACCTGATTAGATGAATTAAACAAAGCAATTCCTAGCAATTCTCCTCTTGGTTCTTCTCCCTAGCTCTCTTCCTGGTTTTCTCTCCAAAGGTCTGTTCTTGTTTTCTTACTGATACGTATTCCTTTTCTTTCTTTCCTTTACTGACTAATTCTCTCCCTTCTCAAAAGTAACTTCTTTTTACTCTTTACTCTCACACTAAAACCCCTTTTAATTTCTCATTAATCCTTCCTAATTCCTATTAACTCCAATTAAACCCCTTTTGTCAAATATTATTATTTTCTACTATTTACATAAACACTACAAATAATTATAATAAATAATAACGCACCAAATATTTCATATATCCTTTATAAATTCAAGTAAAATACACCAAGCACACCAAAATCAACTAAAAATCACCACAAATCATAAAATAGAATTTAGAGTGTTACAATCTTAATCATCTTAGACATCGTAAACATCTTGGACCGACACATGCAGCTTTAATCATATATAAACAACTACATGGCAACAAATCATCAATCATGGTATATATCAACATTAAAGAATTCATCATTAAAGCATCACGTTTATTACACATATAGTTCACATAATACACATATGATTCATAAATCACTATCAACAACATTAAATCTTCATAAAGCATCTTTACATATCGTCATTTATATTATAGTTAGCTTCCAATACTACCCAAGGTTCAATTCACAAGGTCATGTGCGAAACAGATCGCAAACAAAGGAAACGTGACAATCTGTCACAGCGCAGCTCACTATGGCGAGCTCTATTGCTCGCCTCGCGAGCGATTACAGGTCTCTCGCCATGGCGAGTTGAATTGCTCGCCTAGCGAAGCGTTACGGGTCTCTCGCTATGGCGAGCTGGGCTGCTCGCTTGGCGAGCGATGAGGGGATGCTCGCCGTGGCGAGCTACGATTCTCGCCTGGCAAACGGTGACAGAACAGGGTACGGGATTACGAACTTTTTCACCAAAAATCCCAATTTTCATCCATGATTAACCCCAAATTCGACTGAAACATTAGCATTAAGGTTATTCTAAGTTATGTAATCAATTTCTACAGTTTTACATCATCTATTCATCAATTCATCATGTTTAACCTAATTCTCCAATTCTCTAAAACTATTCCTACACTTGTTAATTATAATCATATGAATTACAGGCTTAATAGAATTGTATGCTAGGCTCACCCTTACCTTAAGAATGCAGAAAATCGCAGCTCTCTTGGTCTCTTCTCTCCTCTTGCATTTTCTCCCTTTTTCTCCCAAAACTGATTGTACGTACTGACAACCTCTAAACCTAATTTCCTTATTTATACTCCCATCAAATCTTATCTTATTTACTCATTCTCCCACATAACTCTCTAAAATCTCAAAACTACCCCACATCTTTATATTTATTTTATTTTCAAATCTTATTTTATTAAACAATAAAATAAGTCACCACATCGTATAAAATCACTAAAAATCACATAAATCTTAATACTCCACATCTCATAATATATATATATATATATATATATATATATATATATACATATATATATATATATATACACACACACTGTCATACCCTCATTTTGGACCTAAAAATACTCTTTCAAATTCCTCTGCTATTTTCTAATACTTTCAAATCCACCGTATTTTCTACTATGCTTCAACTGCATACATTACTGCTTCAGTCTTTTGAATTTTTGCATAAAGTCATACAAAAGGGTATTTTGGTCATTTCCTACAAAGGAACCCATTTTCAGTCCCTACAATTTGTTCCTGAGTCTTTTCTATTTGCCTGCATGAATCATTAATCAAATTCTGTACAAAAATCATCTTAGTTTTGCATCTGAGTCAGTCTGAGTCGTTTTTGCCCCAGGGGCATTTTAGTCTTTTCACATCAAATAAATTTTGGGCAGAGAGGTATTTTAAAATACCTCATTTGTGGTAATTTGTTCGTTTTAGTCCATTTTGTCAATTTTAATTGTTTCACTTTACGTTGCATTTCAAATTACATTTTTTAACCAATTTTATTTTTTACATTTTAGTCCAAACATTTTTAGAAATTACAATTTAGTCCAAATATTATGTTTTTTGCAAATTAGTCCCAATTCTTTTAAAAACAGTCAAATTCTTTAATTCTTTTAAAAAATAGTCCATTTTTTAATTGCAAAAAGGTCTTGTTCTTTTCAAATTTGCAGTTTAGTCCTTTTTTCAGATTCAGTCCATAGGTGTCACGCCAGCTTAGTCCAGTCCACGTGTCACTACCTCATTGGCCAGAATCACACATGGCAGGCTATAAATAGTACACAGTGTCAGAATCAGATCCATTCACACGCCACATCACACAAACAGAATCAACATTCTCTCTCTTGGCAGTTACAGATCAAAAACTCACAAATTCACCAAAAGCTTCAAGAACATTCATGAAACCCTAACTCACATTCAACCCTAATCCAGATCAATTTTGTACCAAAAACCACAAATTCACCATGAAATTCAACCCACAGAATCAAACAGAAGCGAAATTCGCACAGAAACAGCACAAATTGGAGCAATTCTCAGAGATTCTTGCGAATTTTCATCATTGAATCGCTTCTCTACAATTCAAACGCGAACTCACCACCCAAAGGATAGCAAGCTCAAGCGTGATCACAGAGAGGGTCGAAGAGAAGAAGAGAAGGTGAAGAGGATCGCAAGGTTCGAATCAGAGAAGAGAAAAGAAGCAATACCAGCATACCAGAAGAGATTCAAAGCCAAGGATCAAAAGAAACGGTTCGGATCTCCATTCACAAACACAGGTAATGCTCAAACTTCACCTCATTTCAATAGAAACCACTACAGAATCCAAAACGATGTGAACTTGTAGCAATCTCAAACTGTTCGATCCAAAAGCCCAAACCCTAACACAAAATCGTTTTAAAAAATCAAAGAAACGTTTCAGAATCCACAACAAGTGTGAATCGAAGCGATTTCTTGTAATTTCACAACAGATTCGGCCAAAAACGCGACGGATCAGAACAGTTCGAACCTAAGGCATCAAAACTCAAAGATTCACATCGTTTTGACGGTTAAAGTTGTGTTCTCTTGGATGATTCATGCTTAGAACGATGATACGAACAGTTTAAGCCATAGACGAACCGTTTCTGAGCAAGATTCAAGAAACTAGGGTTAGGGTTCGTAGAGAGAACGGCGGAGAAGAAGAGAAGAAGAAAGAGAAACGTTTTGAAAAATGAAGGAAACGGGTTGTAAACCCTTTTATGTAGACACGTGAACCGGGTTGACCCAAACCCGGTCCACTCTTTCTTGTTCTCAGCCGTTTGATCTAGATCCAGATGGATCTGGATCAATCCAGCGCTCCTGAAGCGTTATGGAGATCCGGATCCATCAGGAACCGTGGGTATGGGCCGGATAGCATCAGTCTTTCTTGTTTTTTTTTCAGTTTCTTGGAATTGCTTGCTAATTGCACCATCTTTTTTTGCTGTTCGTACCCCTGGCATGCTTTAATTTTATTGAAAACTTTTGTAATTTTTTCTATGGGATTCTTAGTATGTTCTTGACTGTTGGTGATGATTTTTCATGTTAAGATTGATAAAAATGATAGGTGCTAATTTCCTCGTGGGTTTTGAGTACTAGGTGTGTTCGTAAGAGTTTCTTGCATAATTGTAGATCCGATTCTTGCCACCTAGTGTTGATATTTGATACATGATCTTGTGATGTGTTTGGTTCTGAGTTCATTGTTTAATTGATTATTTCCAAACCCTTTTTGCAAGCTTAGTGTTAATTCCTTGTGTTTTTTGCAAATATAGTTGTTAATTTCCAAATCTTGGCAAATTTAATGGTAATTACTTGTCTTACAAGCTTAACCGTTAAGTTTCCAATTTCTTGCAAATTTAGAAATAATTTCTTGTTTTACAAATTCAATAGTTAGTTTCTTGTTTTGCAAGTAGTGTGAATTTTTGTTTGGAAATGAGGTGTGAAATATGCATAGAATGTGTGTGTGCTAAATTTGAATGCATGGCTTGTAATTCCCTCATAATTCTTGAAATATTTCCCTTGAGAATGCTGTTTTGGGGGGGGTTATAGGTCATGGGATTTGGTCTAAGCTTTAGGCTTTTGTTTTATGTCGTTTGCACTATTTTTGGCACTTGTTCCCCTTGCAATTTGCTTAATACTCTTTGATCATAATCATTTCATCCACCATGCATTGCTACTCATACTATCATTTCTCTATTCGCCACTAACCATTTCATTTCACGTCTTATTCATATCGCAAGCATTGCATTATTTTTATCATTTTCTTCCTTTTAACCATTTTGTGTAGGTTTCCATCAATTCATGTAATCTTTTAGGTTTAGTTTACTTTTCTTTAATTTCATGCAAGACCATAGAATGTAAATTAGGACCCGATGTAAAAGACTATGGACTATAATGATGTACACCGACACACGCACCGACACATGCACACACGTTGTATGCCTAACGCTAGGTGTATGTTTAAGATGCGCGATACTTAGAGAAAATAAATCCTTTTTAGGAAAAAAAAATAACTTCCATCACTTCAAATATTTTCCAAATAAACCTTGGAGTCAAAACTCCAAAGGGTTTTCCCTTTATTTTCTTAATCAAACCAAAATGCAATTAATTTCCAAACTTTAACCGTTTTCATTAACAATTGAACCAACCAAATGTTTTCTTTTTCTTTTCAATTCTAATGCCTACACGGCCTCTTTCCTTTCTTCAAAACCATTTTCAAAACTAAAATAGAACAAAACTCACAAAAATATTTTGGAAGAGAACTACATGGAATTTTGATCCCTTAAAAGGGTATGTAGGCAAGAGACTCAAAATCTCTCCAAGTCCAATAAAATAAAATCCAATCTTCTTCCTCTCATTCTTAAAACCAATCTTTTTTACAAAATAGCGATAAAAGCAAAGCATATACGTAAAGCATAGTAAAACGGTTCCTATAGGATACTATAGTCATTACGGGTGCCTAACACCTTCCCGTAGTGAAATCAGCCCCGAACTCGGAATTTCTAAAGGTTTTCTCTCGATTTTACCTTTCCCCAAAAAAATAGAGATATCAATGATTGAAAGGTTCAAATCTAATCAATGATTTGACACCCGAAAATCGCGATAACAGAAATGGCGACTTCACTGGGGATTCGTTTTTTAGGGCTACGCCTAGTTTTACACACTTTATGTTTATGCCTTGCTTTATTGTTACATGTAAAAAAATTTCTTATGTACGTGTGGGGTGAGAATATCAAAAGCCCTATACCCGGGCTGAGTGAACCTAAGATTAGGAAGAGATATAATCGACAATCCATTCCGGGGGTTGCCTCGTGCATTGGATTACGCGATCAATCTCACATAGCTGAGGCATTTTGGAGGTGATGTTGCCGGCGTGTGTTGTCATGCTTAGGCACTTTACTTCCAATTGACCGATGAAGGCTATGGACCGTAGTTACCAAACCCATCTTTGGCCTTTCTTAGGACGTAGTGCGGTGGCTAAACCGAGCGTTGTCTCGAAATTTAGTCGTCACGCGATACTACACCCAAACTAAACCTTCTTACGGATAATCATGGACAAGCGCTGCTTTGTACTACCATGATATACGCAAGAGAGGTTGTGGTTTGGGATCTTTGTAGAACCTTGGTTACTACTATCAAAGCCTTAGTTTCACCGGACGCCGTGTCCACTTGTTACCTTAGCCCACCGTGCTTTCTTTGTTAAAGCCATGCATACATGCATTCATGCATAAATTTTTACATGCATTTATCAAAGGGTATAGACAAACTAAAATTCTTTGCAAATATAACCAGGCATGAAGAGAACTAAGTCTTACAAGTTCAAAGAAGTTGATTTGGCTAGCCTAAGGGAGTTGGCACTCAAAGTTAAGAATCCGACTGGGTTTCGTCTCCGATACGGTGGTTTGCTTGGTATTCTCCGGACTAATGTGGAAGAGAAGCTGGTGCACACTCTGGTGCAATTCTATGACCCGGTTTTCCGTTGCTTCACTTTCCCGGATTTTCAGTTGGTTCCTACGCTTGAGGCTTATTCTTGTTTATTGGGTCTACTTATAGCCGAGAAGACACCTTTCACGGGCCCAGGATCTTCTCTTACTCCTCTGGTGATTGCTAAAGATCTTTATCTTAAGACTTTCGATGTGTCTAAGAATCTCATTACCAAATCTCACATCCAGGGTTTCACTTCGAAGTACTTACTTGAGCGGGCTAATCGCGAATCTACTTGTCAGGACACACTGGAGGCCATTCTGGCACTACTCATCTATGGGCTCGTTCTCTTTCCGAATCTCGACAACTTCGTGGACATGAACGCTATTGAGATCTTCCACTCCAGGAATCCGGTTCCCACTTTGTTAGCTGACACATACCATGCCATCCATGATCGGACTCTCAAGGGTCGTGGATTTATTCTTTGCTGCATACCTCTTCTATATAGGTGGTTTATTTCTCACCTCCCGAGTTCTTTCCATGCCAACACGGAGAATTGGTCTTATTCACAGCGGATTATGGCTCTTACTCCCGATGAGGTGGTTTGGGTCACTCCAGCAGCTCGCGTCAAGGAGATTATCACTGGTTGTGGGGATTTCCTCAATGTACCTCTTCTCGGTACCCGGGGAGGAATCAACTACAACCCCGAGTTAGCCATGAGACAGTTTGGTTTTCCTATGAGAGCGAAGCCCATCAACCTTGCTACATCTCAGGAGTTCTTCTACTATTCCAATGCTCCCACCGGGCAAAGGAAAGCTTTTACAGATGCTTGGTCTAAGATTCGTAGGAAAGATGTGAAACATTTGGGTGTGAGATCCGGTATTGCTCATGAGGCCTATACGCAGTGGGTGATAGACCGAGCTGAGGAGATTGGCATGCCTTACCCTGCTATGAGGCATATATCTGCATCTACTCCGTCTAGACCATTACCATTGCTTCCCGCGACTCAGGAGATGTATCAGGAGCATCTAGCTATGGAGAGTGAGGAGAAGCGAGCATGGAAAGCCCGCTACAGTGAGGCTGAGAACTTGATCATGACTTTGGATGGCAGAGACGAGCAGAAGGATCATGAGAACCGGATGCTGAAGAAGGAACTAGCCAGAGTTAGGAAGGAGCTTGAGGAGAAGGATGATCTATTGAGGAGAGACTCCAGGAGAGTCAGAGGTCGTCGAGATTTCTTCGCCAGTCATTGTGGTTCAGCTTCAGACTCGGATCCCGAATACTACCCAGTCACTCCTTAGTTCTGGATGATAGGATTGCTATTGGTTATGTTGTTTGTTCAGCTTATGTTTCAGAAGCCTACTCCCTTGGCTCAATGTATCAAAACAACTTGCTTTGAATAACTTGTTGGTCCAAAAATGTTTGCAAAGAATTCTAGTTTGTCTAAAAAACCCTTTGGTAATAAAAAGAGTCATTTTTGCATCTGCATTTGCATATCATGCATCATATGCATCATTCATCGGTCACAAAAAAAAACTTCCAAGTGCTCATTTGCCTCCTGGTTCTTCTGCCGCAGTGAGAAAAGTGGCTCGTGCTCGAAGGACTGATCAACCCACCAGAGTACATTAGACTAGACAATACAGAAGGAGAAATCAAGTAGCTATGGAAGAAGAGAATGCACAGCTCCGCACTGAACTAGCTTCTGTGAGAGAAGAGTTAGCCAAAGCTCTCGACGCCATGACTGCTCTGATAGCCGCTCAAGAACAACCGGTCGTGTCCACTCAGGCAACTACCGAAGCGATTCCCGCCGCATCTCTTGCTATGCCGAGGGGATACCCCTATGGGCTCCCATCTTATTACTCTCCCAATACTGCAGCCGGTGTTTCAGGGGCCGCGACCTCAGGTGCTGCTAATGTCGGTCAGATACCCCCACCAGATCCCACATCTCTCCACACTACCTTGCCTCAGTCAACCGTCTACACAGACCCGATTGTGCACTCTACGCCTCAGGGCGCCAATGTTAATGATTACCGTGGAAAGACTCCTGTGTTGGGAACTATGGAAGAAAGAATGGAGGAACTTGCCAGGGAACTCCGTCGCGAGATTAAGGCCAACCGCGGGAGCAGCGACCTCGTCAGAACCCACGATCTTTGTTTAGTGCCGAGGGTGGATGTCCCCAAGAAATTCTAGGTCCCGGAATTTGACCGCTACAACAGGCTGACTTGCCCCCAGAACCATATCATCAAATACGTCCGGAAGATGGCTAACCATGCAGATAATGATTCACTTATGATCCATTGCTTCCAAGACAGCCTAATGGAAGATGCCGCGGAGTGGTATACCGGCTTGAGCAAGGATGATATCCGTACTTTTGATGATCTGGCTACTGCTTTCAAGAGCCACTATGGATTCAACACCAGGCTCAAACCGAATAGAGAGTTCCTCCGGTCTCTTTCTCAGAAAAAGGACGAAAGTTTTCGCGAATACGCACAGAGGTGGAGAGGGGCAGCTGCCCGTATCACTCCCGCTTTGGACGAGGAAGAAATGACTCAAACATTCTTGAAGACCCTGAAGAAAGATTATGTTGAAAGAATGATTATTGCTGCCCCAAGCAACTTCTCTGAGATGGTCACTATGGGAACCCGCTTGGATGAAGCTGTCCGAGAAGGGATTATCGTGTTTGAGAAAGGTGAATCCTCGAATGCACCGAAGAAGTACGGCAATGGTCACCATAAGAAAAAGGAATCAGAAGTTGGAATGGTGTCCGCTGGAGCCAATCAATCTGCCACTGCCGCTCCTGTCAATGCTACACAACTGCCTCAACCGTATCAGTACCTACAGTATGCCCAACATCCGTTCTATCCGCCGTTTTACCATCAATACCCTCCACTACCGGGCCAGCCTCAGGTCCCTGTTAATGCCATCGCCCAACAAATGCAACAACAACCACTAGCTCAACAACAACCGCAACAACAACAACAAGGCCCTCAATCTAGACCATCTTTCCCGCCGATACCAATGGCGTACGCTGAACTACTCCCAACTCTGTTACATAAGGGGTATTGCACCACTAGACCTGGCAAGCCTCCGCCAAACCCATTGCCTCCGAGGTTCCGCTCCGATCTCAGATGTGATTTCCACCAAGGCGCCCTAGGTCATGACGTAGAAGGTTGCTACGCTCTGAAATACATTGTGAAGAAGTTGATCGACCAGGGAAAGCTATCTTTTGAAAACAATGTCCCACATGTGCTCGACAATCCACTCCCCAACCATGCCGCTGTGAATATGATCGAAGTATGTGAAGAAATCCCTCATCTCAGTGTCCGTAATGTCGCTACTCCTCTGGTGCCACTACATATCAAGCTGTGCCAAGCTTCCTTGATTAGCCACGACCACGCTGCCTGCTGTAAATGTCTTCAGAACCCTATGGGTTGCAGCGTAGTCCAGACTGATGTCCAAAGATTGATGAATGACAACTACTTGACTACCAGTGATGTTTGTATGATAGTGCCGATCTTCCACGATACTCCGGCCAAGAGCACTGATAACACGTAAAATGCACTATTATTTTGACTCGTCTTACACATTTTTAGATTTTGATTTTATAAATTTTTGCAATGTTATGCTGGTATTGTGTGTCTATTTCAGGTATTTATCGGTTAAAAGTCTTCGCGCATCAAAATGAGGAAATTCGGCGAAAAAGGAAAGAAAGGGTAGAAAAGGAAAAACACAAGGTTAAAAAGTCAGAAGTGAACGGAAAGTAAAAGGCAGACCAATTCTCATCCCACGTTCCACAGTTTCAGTATCAGTTTTTTCCACTTCCTCCATTTTCTCCACTACTTGAGACATGATCAGAAGCACTTCAATGAGATTTTTTGTCTATAAATACACCTGAAGAACTCAATTGAACCAGACCAAGCTTTCAGAGAGAAATTCATAAATTTAGAATAGAGTTTATTTTCACGAACCGCTCGTTGTAGTCTATTTCTTTTTTTTTTTTTTAGTTTCTTTTAAGAACAACTACTCATTTTTCAATTGCAATTCCATTACCGTCATCGAATTCCAAATTCCAGTTTATTATTATTATCCCTTTTATTCACTTTATCATATTTCAATTGCCGTTTCATAGTTATTATTATTATCCAAATTAAGTTGCTTGAACCATGGGTGCTACGTAACCTTCATATTCCAATTGCTTACTGTTGCTGCTGCGCATGTCTACTAATTATTGAGAATTGTTATTGCTGAGTATGTGTGCCATATAATCCATATACTTTCATTTCTTGCGTTACTGTTTGGTGTTTGGTGCTCGATTCCAATTGCAAAGAATAGCTTCTGGCCGCAGCAGTTATTGGCTTAATTGAAAGTATCCATCATTAACAGGTTATGTTTATTTGTTTATATTTATTCACTTAGCTAATTTGTTTCCCTGTTCCAGTTATAATGAATAACATGAACGATTGTTTATTTATTATTTATACCATGTTTGAGTAGATTTTCATAGAGTTCGGAATATGATGAACGTCGTACCAATGATACTCTGTTGAGTTGTATGTTTAGAAATTGTAACAGGAATTGTTTTTAAGTATAAAAATTCTGTTTTTAACGATTAATATTTACAACGAAAGTTGAAATAAAGCGATACCGGTTTCATATCGAAAGAGTGAAACCTGTATTTGACCGTAGAAAATTCAGAAATTGATTTTGAAACACAACGAAAACGTTTTCTTTAATTGATTTAGAAATTACTAATTTTCAAAAACGCTATTTTAAACTTGTAGCCGGACATGCGAAAGCTGGCGTCTGTGAGTTTAAAATGCGGTAACGGACGTGCGAAAGCCGACGGTACCTTTAAATTAAAATTTCTACTAAAAATAAATTTTCGCACGTAAATTGATTATTTTTCAAACAGAGTTTTGAAGTTGTAAGACGTACACGCGAAAGCTGTCGAATAGATTACAAAGTCGAAATTCGGTGTCGTACATGCGAAAGCTGACGACACCTTTAATTCAATTCTTTTTACGCGCGAAAATATTGTCCTGTTACAATTATAAAATATAACTTAACAAGTACTCACGGTCGACGCAAATTATATTTCGGGCTCTCGTCATTAAAATTAATTAAAACAAGTTTTTTTTCTTATTTTGCAACTAAACTAATTATCATCGCCTTAGATAAACAACGTGACAATAGATAACGGTACTTGACATTGGTCTCTGTGGGATTCGACATCTTTTATACTAAAACCGATATTTCCGTGCACTTGCGGACCTATCAAGTTTTTGGCGCCGTTGCCGGGGACCATTTTGGCAATATCGTAACACCATTGTTACACCGTATAGACTAAGGCATTTATTTTCTTTTTCCCACTTTTCGTCGATCATATGCCCAGTACTCGTACCTCCGAGGACGAGCTAGAAAAACCAATCGACGAAATCGAACGTTTTTTACATATTAGACGCCAAGTTGAACTAATACACGCTCAAATGGCGCAAGCTAATAACGCGAACCGTCCTCTTAAGGACTATGCCGTCCCATCCTAGGACGAGCCTCACTCAAGTATTGTTAACCCGACGATTCAGGCTAACAACTTTGAGTTGAAACCCTCTCTGCTGCAAATCGTGCAGCAAAACCAGTTTTCCGGTAATTCCACGGAAGACCCGAATTTGCACCTCTCCGTGTTTGTGCAATTCGCTGATACGCTTAAGTGCAATGGCGTCGATCCCGAAGCCATTCGCCTGCGTTTATTTCCTTTCTCCCTCAGAGATAGAGCCAGAGCTTGGCTACAGTCTCTGCCGTCAAATTCCATTACGACATGGAATGAGTTGAAAAAGGCGTTCCTAGCAAGATATTTCCCTCCTAGTAAAACCGCCCAGCTCAGGAACCAAATTACCTGCTTTAGGCAGACAGACGGCGAGTCACTTTTTGAAGCATGGGAGAGGTACAAGGAATTGATGAGAGCTTGTCCCCATCATGGATTAGAACAATGGCTCATAATTCACACGTTTTATAATGGCGTGCTCTATAATACAAGAATGACCATTGATGCCGCAGCTGGCGGAGCCCTAATGGACAAGCCTTTTCAGGAGGCATATGAGCTTATTGAGAATATGGCACAAAACCATTATCAATGGGGAAGCGAACGCACTCCTGTCGAGAAATCTCAACCAAAGGGAGGTATGCACGAAGTCAACAACTTTGACCATATGAACGCTAAAGTGGATGCTTTGTTTCACAAGTTGGATAACTTGAAACTCGCTCCACCAGCTACAGTAGCTGCCGTGACTCCCAACTGTGAAATATGCAGAACCCCAGGGCATGTTGCTGCCGAATGTCAGTTGTTAGCTGAAGCTGATCAAGTAAATTACGCGCAAGGAAATCCGTACGCTAACACGTACAATCCAGGATTTAGAAACCACCAAAATTTCTCCTACAAAAATAACAATCCTACCTTTGCGCCAAGTCCCGCACCTGCAGCACCCCCTGGTTTCCAAAATCAAAGAGGAGCCCCTGTTGCTCCGAAAAAGTCTAACCTAGAGCTCATGATGGAAAACTTCATTTTAGCTCAAACTCAGCAAAACAAGGAGTTTATGAACCAAAACGTTCATACGAATGAATTGATTAAGCAGTTGGCACACAAAGTTGACTCCATGGCCACTCATAATAAAATGCTTGAGACGCAGATATCCCAAGTGGCCCAACAACAAGCAGCTACAGCTGCCCCAGCCGGAACATTTCCGGGCCAACCGCAACCAAATCCTAAGGGACATGTTAACGCGGTAACGCTACGAAGCAGAACTGAGTTAGATAACAATCCCACTGCTGTGAGAGTTAGGAACCGTGATGAAGGAAAGGGTAAAGATCCTGTGAGTAAACCAGATGACGTTGGAGAGACATCTAAGTCTCAGGAGGTAAAAGAAAAAGAGAAAGAAAACCCTTATGTACCTCCTCCACCTTATAAACCTTCAATCCCTTACCCTCAAAGACTCGTAAAGTCTAAAACTGAGGGTCAGTTTAAGAAGTTTGTAGAACTTCTAAAGTCTCTTCATCTTAGTATTCCTTTTTCGGAGGCGATTACTCAAATGCCTTCGTACGCAAAATTCTTAAAGGAAATTCTGACTAACAAAAGGAAAATTGATGTTGATGAGACTGTAGCATTTACTGAGGAGTGCAGCGCTATAATTCAAAATAAGATGCCACCCAAGTTAAAAGATCCAGGGAGTTTTTCAATTCCTTGCGTTATAGGCAGTCACATCATTGATAAAGCCTTGTGTGATTTAGGACCTAGTGTGAGCTTGATACCTCTGTCCATCTGTAAAAAGCTAAACCTAGGAGAGTTGAAACCAACTAGAATGTCTTTGCAATTAGCCGACCGTTCGATTAAACATCCAGTGGGGATAATAGAAGATGTTCCTCTTAGAATTGGTCAACTATACATCCCCACTGATTTTGTAGTCATGGATATTAGTGAAGACTCTATTACTCCTATCCTTTTAGGAAGACCTTTCCTAGCCACCGCGGGTGCCATCATTGATGTCAAGAAAGGAAAACTCACCTTTGAGGTTGGCGAAGAGAAGATTGAGTTCATTTTGTCTCAATTTATGAAAAGCCCCTCCATAAATGATACATGTTGTTTTGTTGACATAATAGATGCATGTGTCAAGGAGTTTTCAACTCAAGCTGAACCATCTGAGGAAATAATTGAAGATACAATAGAGGAAGTAGAAGAGATGGAAGAAGTCAGTGACGAGGAGGCCGAAATTTCTCGCATTCTTGAATGCCTCGACCAAACTTCCGATCCATCTTCCGAGCCAGATCACCCCAAGATCGAGCTAAAGGAACTTCCTAAGAACCTCAGATATGAGTTCCTAGATAAGGAGCATAATTATCCCGTGATAGTTAGCGCAGAGTTAGGAAGAGAAGAGACGGGTAAACTCCTTGATGTTTTAAAGAGATATCCTAATGCCATAGGATATAAGATTAGTGATCTCACCGGGATCAGCCCCTCTGTGTGTACGCATAGAATTTTGCTTGAAGAGGACTCTAAAACCTCTAGAGAGCATCAGCGGAGGCTGAACCCCAATATGAGCGAAGTTGTCAAAAAGGAAGTTATGAAACTCCTAGATGCTGGGATCATATATCCTATATCCGATAGCAAGTGGGTTAGTCCAGTGCACGTAGTGCCAAAGAAAGGAGGGATGACCGTAGTTCAAAACGAGAAGGGCGAATCAGTCGCCAAGCGGACGGTAACGGGATGGAGGATGTGCATCGACTACAGAAAGTTGAACACAGCCACTAGAAAAGATCACTTTCCTCTCCCGTTTATTGATCAAATGCTCGAGCGTCTTGCTAGGCACTCATACTTCTGCTACCTTGATGGTTATTCGGGATTCTTTCAGATCCCTATCCACCCGGATGACCAAGAAAAGACCACATTTACATGCCCTTATGGAACATTTGCTTATCGACGAATGCCATTCGGATTGTGCAATGCTCCCGCCACGTTCCAAAGATGCATGATGGCAATCTTTGCCGACTTCCTAGAAGATATTCTGGAAGTTTTCATGGACGATTTCTCCGTATGTGGGTCTAGTTTTGAAGACTGTCTTGGTAATCTTGAGAAAGTTCTGGAGAGGTGTGTGAAAGTCAATCTAGTACTTAACTGGGAAAAATGCCACTTTATGGTCAAAGAAGGCATAGTACTTGGCCATGTGGTGTCTAATAGAGGAATAGAGGTTGACAAAGCAAAAATAGAAGTTATTGAGAATTTGCAACCCCCCACAACTGTAAGAGAGGTCCGGAGTTTTCTTGGACACGCTGGTTTCTACCGGCGGTTCATTAAAGACTTCTCAAAAATCACCAAGCCTTTAACCGGCCTTCTAATGAAAGACGCTGAGTTCATCTTCGATGAACAATGCCTTGAGTCGTTCCAACTGCTGAAACGTGCATTGATCTCTGCCCCAATAATGCAACCTCCGGATTGGAGCCAACCTTTTGAGATCATGTGCGACGCTAGTGATTATGCAGTAGGTGCCGTTTTAGGACAGCGCAAAGATAAGAAATTGCATGCAATCTATTACGCTAGTAGGACACTTGACGAAGCTCAGATTAACTATGCCACAACTGAAAAGGAGCTTCTAGCCATTGTCTTCGCAATTGATAAATTTCGTTCCTACCTAGTAGGATCGAAGATTATCATTTACACAGACCATGCAGCTATCAGATACCTACTAAGCAAGAAAGATGCAAAGCCGAGACTTATTCGGTGGATATTACTGCTTCAAGAGTTTGACATGGAGATCCGAGATAAAAAGGGAACAGAGAATGTAGTCGCGGATCACCTGTCAAGAATTCAAGATGGTCAGTTGGAGGAGGTGCCCATAAATGATTGCTTTCCCTACGAAAGACTGGTGTCTTTTGTGAAAGCGGAGTCACCTAGATATGGTCACCTCGTAGATTTTCTGGAAGAAGGGAGTTCCGGCATTAAAAAGATACCAGAAGAAGCAAGTGCTTTAAGTAATACCGCTGCCCCATGGTACGCTGACATCATAAATTATCTGGTTGCTGGAATTCTACCTCCCGACTTGACCTATCAGCAAAAGAAGAAATTCTTCCATGACCTTAAGCAATACTACTGGGATGATCCCCTCTTATTCAAAAGAGGAGTGGACGGTATTTTCCGCCGGTGTATCCCAGAAGAGGAAATAGAGAGTGTCATAACACACTGTCACTCCTATCCCGTTGGAGGACACATGAGTAGATCGAAAACTGCAGCAAAAATTCTTCAAGCTGGTCTCTATTGGCCCACTATCTTTCGAGATGTTCATGTTTTCGTTTCGAAATGTGACCGGTGCCAGCGATCAGGAAACATCTCTAGTAGGAATGAAATGCCACAAAAATTTATCCTAGAGGTGGAGGTTTTCGATGTTTGGGGAATTGACTTTATGGGTCCTTTTCCTACATCTATGGGAAATAAGTATATACTCATTGCTGTGGATTACGTGTCAAAATGGATCGAGGCCATTGCCTCTCCTACCTGTGATACAAAAGTAGTGGTAAAGATGTTTAAAAACATTATATTCCCAAGATTTGGTGTCCCCAAACTAGTCATCAGTGACGGTGGTTCTCATTTTATTTCAAAAATATTTAAGAACCTCCTAACAAAGTACGGGGTACGTCATAGAGCAGTTACTCCCTATCATCCCCAAACCAATGGGCAGGCAGAGATCTCTAATCGAGAAATTAAGCAAATCCTAGAGAAAACTGTCTCTGTCTCAAGAAAGGACTGGTCCTTGAGACTGAACGATGCCTTATGGGCTTATCGGACCGCCTAAAAAACACCCATTGGCACCACTCCTTTCAAGCTCGTTTATGGAAAATCGTGCCATCTCCCGGTTGAGCTCGAGCACAAAGCTTATTGGGCCATAAAAGCCCTAAACATGAATCATATCGAAGCTGGGGAAAAAAGGATGTTGGATCTTCATGAGTTAGAGGAGTTGCGGCTTGATGCGTATGAAAATGCCTTGATTTATAAGGAAAGAACTAAGAAATGGCATGACAGACGCATTATAAGACGTGAATTTAATGAGGGTGAGTTAGTGTTGCTGTTTAATTCTAGGTTAAGGCTTTTTCCTGGAAAGCTTCGCTCTCGATGGAGTGGACCATTCGAAGTTACTAAAGTAAATCAATCTGGTGCCATTGAGGTCTGGAGCGAGTCCACTGGTAAATTCCTAGTGAATGGCCAAAGATTAAAGCACTACCACCCAGCAGAGAAAGTAGGACATATCGCTACTCTTGTTATGTGTCCCCCTTGATTGTGTCACTCTGTACAGTCGAGCTACCGACGTTAAATGAAGCGCTGCGTGGGAGGCAACCCATGAGTTTTAAGTTTAGTTTAGTTTAGTCAGTTAAGTGAATAAAAAGATGCAATCGAAGATGATCAACACCATATTCCACCCCCTCCCCCATATTTTCATGCTAACATTTCCACAGGTACAAACCACTTCATGATCAGGCGTATGAACACGCCCCAGTTGATTCTATTGACGATTGATCTTGTTCGGTAATATCTTTCTTTTTCTCATATTTTTGTTTATTTACATTGAGGTCAATGTAGGTTTTAAGTGTGGGGGAGGATTCTTCCACCTTAATAGTTTAAGATTTTCATTTTCATTAATAAAGTAGTGTTATCGAGTCAATGCATGTGCTGTCGAGTCATTTATGCTTGTGTTTTTGCTTTGTTATTTAACTTTCCTATTTCTTGAACCAATAAAATAAAAATAAAAAAATAAAAAAATTCCCAAAACTTCAAAAAATAAAAAAATAAAAATTTGTTTCTCTTATTTAAAGGCTGAGTTTGATGATGATTTTGTGCATAAACACCTTTTCCTTTTTAAGTTTCACTAAACTCATATCATATTTCAATGTGAAAATTCTCTTTTTGAGAAAAGCACAAAGTTGCAGTCTTTGAGTAATTGTGTAGGTAGTATTTTAAGGAGCACGTTCTAACTTCAATGGTAATTTAACCCTTAAAAGTTTTCAGAGTAAAAGTAGTATAAGTTAGTGTGGGGGAATAAAAGATCAAAACAAGAGGGGTGGAAGCAAATATAATTATAAGGGAACATCATTGACTCTGGGGGGTCGGGAGTAGGCCTCACTTGCTTCCCACGTGAAGGTGGTGTTTCTGAAAATCAAAAGTAGCTTCCGTAATTCCTTCTTATAAATGAGAAAAAGGGGTCAGAACAAATACATATATATAGGGGGCATCATTGACTCTGGGGGGTCGGGAGTAGGCCTCACTTGCTTCCCACGAGAAGATGGTGTCTCTGAATATCAATAAAATTCTGCAGTTCCCCAAAGTGTATAAATGTTAAATGATCAAAGTGATTCCCACCTCTCTTATATGAAATGAAGAAGAAACTTTTCTCGGTTTATTTACTGTTGAAGTTAGAACCTGTTTTCCTCATAATACCTCTTACACAGGCGCAATAAAAAGGCCGGACTTCACACACACACTCACTTGAAATATTGTTGTAGGGTTGATGTGATCCTTGATAAGTGTTTAGGTTGTGATAAGTGCACCCTGAGAACAAAGCCTTGAAAAATAAAAATGCAATTGATTTTTAGTTGATTATATTTTTCTGAATTATGTTGCTGTTTTCCCTTGTCTCTTGCTTGAGGACAAGCAATGGTTCAAGTGTAGGGGAGTTTGATAACACGTAAAATGCACTATTATTTTGACTCGTCTTACACATTTTTAGATTTTGATTTTATAAATTTTTGCAATGTTATGCTGGTATTGTGTGTCTATTTCAGGTATTTATCGGTTAAAAGTCTTCGCGCATCAAAATGAGGAAATTCGGCGAAAAAGGAAAGAAAGGGTAGAAAAGGAAAAACACAAGGTTAAAAAGTCAGAAGTGAACGGAAAGTAAAAGGCAGACCAATTCTCATCCCACGTTCCACAGTTTCAGTATCAGTTTTTTCCACTTCCTCCATTTTCTCCACTACTTGAGACATGATCAGAAGCACTTCAATGAGATTTTTTGTCTATAAATACACCTGAAGAACTCAATTGAACCAGACCAAGCTTTCAGAGAGAAATTCATAAATTTAGAATAGAGTTTATTTTCACGAACCGCTCGTTGTAGTCTATTTCTTTTTTTTTTATAGTTTCTTTTAAGAACAACTACTCATTTTTCAATTGCAATTCCATTACCGTCATCGAATTCCAAATTCCAGTTTATTATTATTATCCCTTTTATTCACTTTATCATATTTCAATTGCCGTTTCATAGTTATTATTATTATCCAAATTAAGTTGCTTGAACCATGGGTGCTACGTAACCTTCATATTCCAATTGCTTACTGTTGCTGCTGCGCATGTCTACTAATTATTGAGAATTGTTATTGCTGAGTATGTGTGCCATATAATCCATATACTTTCATTTCTTGCGTTACTGTTTGGTGTTTGGTGCTCGATTCCAATTGCAAAGAATAGCTTCTGGCCGCAGAAGTTATTGGCTTAATTGAAAGTATCCATCATTAACAGGTTCTGTTTATTTGTTTATATTTATTCACTTAGCTAATTTGTTTCCCTGTTCCAGTTATAATGAATAACATGAACGATTGTTTATTTATTATTTATACCATGTTTGAGTAGATTTTCATAGAGTTCGGAATATGATGAACGTCGTACCAATGATACTCTGTTGAGTTGTATGTTTAGAAATTGTAACAGAAATTGTTTTTAAGTCTAAAAATTCTGTTTTTAACGATTAATATTTACAACGAAAGTTGAAATAAAGCGATACCGGTTTCATATCGAAAGAGTGAAACCTGTATTTGACCGTAGAAAATTCAGAAATTGATTTTGAAACACAACGAAAACGTTTTCTTTAATTGATTTAGAAATTACTAATTTTCAAAAACGCTATTTTAAACTTGTAGCCGGACATGCGAAAGCTGGCGTCTGTGAGTTTAAAATGCGGTAACGGACGTGCGAAAGCCGACGGTACCTTTAAATTAAAATTTCTACTAAAAATAAATTTTCGCACATAAATTGATTATTTTTCAAACAGAGTTTTGAAGTTGTAAGACGTACACGCGAAAGCTGTCGAATAGATTACAAAGTCGAAATTCGGTGTCGTACATGCGAAAGCTGACGACACCTGTAATTCAATTCTTTTTACGCGCGAAAATATTGTCCTGTTACAATTATAAAATATAACTTAACAAGTACTCACGGTCGACGCAAATTATATTTCGGGCTCTCGTCATTAGAATTAATTAAAACAAGTTTTTTTTCTTATTTTGCAACTAAACTAATTATCATCGCCTTAGATAAACAACGTGACAATAGATAACGGTACTTGACATTGGTCTCTGTGGGATTCGACATCTTTTATACTAAAACCGATATTTCCGTGCACTTGCGGACCTATCAAGCACGCCCGTCAGGAAGGACGTTGAACCATTGGTCATACGGTTTCCTGGTCCAGTGCCATATACCTCTGCAAAAGCCATCCCGTACAAGTACAGTGCGACTATGTTGGAAAACGGGAAAGAAGTGCCTTTGGTGTCCTCAAGCACAGTGGGCAGTATCGCTGAAGTGACGGCTTTGAGGAGCGGCAAGGTCCGACCACTTTTATTCCAGAAAAAAGATGATGTGCAAGTTACAATTCCTGCTGATAAGACTACTCCATTGTTAACCCCTCCTGTTGTTGAAAGTACCAGCCGTCCAGGCCATTCCGTTGAAGATTCCAATCTGGATGAGATTTTGAGGATAATCAAGAAAAGCGATTATAAGATTGTTGATCAGCTATTACAAACTCCTTCGAAGATATCCATCTTGGCCCTACTCCTCAGTTCGGAGGCTCACAGGAATGTATTGTTGAAGGTGTTGGAACAAGCCTATGTTGACCACGAAGTCACAGAGGATCAATTTGGTGGGATAGTGGCTAACATCACTGCTTGCAGTAACCTTTGGTTTGGTGAAGATGAACTTCCAGAGACAGGAAAGCACCACAACTTGGCCCTGCACATTTCCATGAACTGCAAAACAGATATGCTATCCAACGTGTTGGTGGACACTGGGTCGTCGTTGAATGTGATGCCTAAGTCGACTTTGGATCAGTTAAGTTGTCAAGGAGTTCCTTTGAGAAGGAGTACTTTTCTAGTCAAGGCTTTCGATGGCTCCCGTAAAACTGTGCTTGGAGAAATAGATCTCCCCATGACTATTGGTCCTGAAACATTCATGATTACTATCCAAGTTATGGACATAGATGCCTCTTACAGCTGCCTTCTCGGGAGACCGTGGATACACGAAGCCGGAGCAGTCACTTCTACTCTCCATCAGAAGCTGAAGTTCGTAAGGAATGGTAAACTTGTGACAGTACATGGGGAAGAAGCTTATCTGGTCAGTAAGTTATCATCCTTCTCTTGCATCGAAGCTAAATCTGCCGAAGGAACTGCATTCCAAGGTTTGACTATCGAGGGTACAGAACCCAAGAGGGCTAGTGCGGCGATGGCTTCGTTGAAAGATGCGCAGAAAGCCGTTCAGGAGGGTCAGGCCGCTGGTTGGGGCCAATTGATACAGTTGCTGGACAACAAACACAAAGAGGGTCTCGGTTTCTCTCCGACGTCAGGTGTGTCAACTGGAACGTTCCGTAGTGCCGGGTTTGCCAATGCGATTCTTGATGGTGCTGCTGAAAGAGGGGTTAGGCCCACATTTGTGATACCAGGAGGCATTGCAAAGAACTGGAATGTTATCAATCTCCCTGTGTTTGTGCATGATTCTAAGTAATATGTCTTGCTGTTTAGGCTTTGTTTTCAAAATAACAATCCTTCCGTCTTGCCCGAGACGGAAGTGACACTTTTGTAAAGGGCATGTTTGTTCCGACATCACCATTATCAATAAAAAACGTCGTTTCTTTCACGACTCTTTTTCTTTCTTTAATGCTTTTTCCCTTGGAAATAATGGTAATGCCAGAAAAAACCAAAACATCTGTATTTTCTTATTAATTTCAAAGATCTGCATGAAAATAATTTTCTAAAAAATCATCCAATCATGTCGCGCAAATCGAACCAAAATGAACCCGTTCAACACAGTGACCCTATGTTTCTTCAAACTGTTGAATCCCCGGTGTTCGAGACCGAAGATGAGGATAGTGATGATATACCAGACGAAATTGCCCGGTTGCTTGAGCAAGAAGAGAAAACCATTCGGCCTCATCAGGAGGAGATCGAGCTAATCAACTTGGGTACTGAGGATAACAAGAGAGAGATCAAAGTCGGTGCTGCATTGGAGGAAGGGGTCAAGAAAAGGATCTTCCAACTTCTCCGCGAATACTCGGACATTTTTGCATGGTCGTATGAAGACATGCCAGGTTTGGATCCTCGGATTGTGGAGCATCGGATACCGACTAAACCAGACTGTCCTCCCGTCAGACAAAAGTTGAGACGGACTCGGCCGGACATGGCTCTGAAGATCAAAGGTGAAGTGCAGAAACAGATCGACGCGGGTTTTCTCATGACAGTTGAGTATCCCGAGTGGGTTGCTAACATCGTGCCAGTGCCGAAGAAGGATGGTAAGGTTCGGATGTGTGTTGACTACAGAGATTTGAATAGAGCAAGCTTGAAAGACAATTTCCCACTGCCTCACATCGATGTGCTTGTTGATAACACTGCCCAGTGCAAGGTGTTCTCCTTCATGGACGGGTTTTCTGGCTATAACCAAATCAAAATGTCACCCAAGGACCGGGAGAAGACATCGTTCATCACTCCGTGGGGAACTTTCTGCTGCAAAGCAATGCCGTTCGGTCTAATAAATGCTGGTGCTACTTACCAAAGAGGGATGACCACTTTGTTCCATGACATGATTCACAAAGAGGTTGAAGTGTATGTAGATGACATGATTGTCAAGTCAAGCAATGAAGAGCAACACGTCGAATACTTGGCTAAAATGTTTGAAAGGTTGAGGAAGTACAAGCTTCGGCTGAACCCAAACAAATGTACGTTCGGTGTTAGGTCTGGGAAATTGCTAGGCTTCATTGTCAGCCAGAAGGGCATTGAGGTAGATCCCGACAAAGTCCGAGCTATCCGCGAGATGCCAGCTCCGCAAACCGAGAAGCAGGTCAGAGGGTTCCTCGGGCGTTTGAACTACATTTCCAGGTTTATATCCCACATGACTGCGACCTGCGGGCCGATTTTCAAGCTACTCAGGAAGAATCAACCTGTGGTATGGAATGATGAATGCCAAGAAGCTTTCGACAACATCAAGAGTTACTTGTTAGAGCCGCCGATTCTCGTCCCGCCGGTAGAAGGAATGCCATTGATCATGTATCTGTCAGTGTTGGATGAATCCATGGGATGTGTGCTCGGTCAGCAAGATGAAACTGGAAAGAAAGAGCATGCAATCTATTATTTGAGCAAGAAATTCACCGATTGTGAGACTCGGTACACAATGCTCGAGAAGACCTGTTGTGCACTAGCCTGGGCTGCCAAACGCCTGCGTCATTACTTGATAAATCATACAACTTGGTTGATATCCCGGATGGATCCAATCAAGTACATCTTTGAGAAACCGGCTGTTACTGGAAAAATCGCACGTTGGCAAATGTTACTGTCAGAGTATGATATCGTGTTTAAAGCTCAGAAAGCCATTAGAGGGAGCATCTTGGCTGACCATCTCGCTTGCCAGCCGCTCGATGATTATCAACCTTTGAAGTTCGATTTCCCCGACGAAGAGGTCATGTTCTTGAAGTCAAGAGACTGCGAAGAACCACTGATCGGTGAAGGTCCAGACCCTGATAGCAAGTGGGGGTTGGTCTTTGATGGTGCTGTTAATGCTTATGGCTGAGGAATTGGCGCAGTAATTGTGGCTCCGCAGGGGCATCACATCCCTTTCACAGCTCGGATTGTGTTCGAGTGCACCAACAATGTGGCCGAGTATGAAGCATGTATCCTGGGGATTGAGGAAGCAATCGATATGAGAATCAAACACCTCGACATCTATGGAGACTCTGCGCTAGTCATTAACCAGGTAAAGGGAGAATGGGAGACCCATCACGCCAATCTGATCCCTTACCGTGATTATGCAAGACGTCTGTTAACGTATTTTACAAAGGTCGAGTTGCACCATATTCCCCGAGAGGAGAACCAAATGGCCGATGCTCTTGCTACCTTATCTTCCATGTTTCAAGTGAACCATTGGAATCACGTGCCAATGATCAAAGTACAACGCCTAGACCGGCCCGCTCATGTGTTTACTGTCAGTGATACAATTGTACAAACCGGTTCAGGCGGAGTCGACAGCAGACCCTGGTATTATGATATCAAGCAATTTTTGCAAGGCCGTGAGTACCCGCAGAATGCTTCCAACAAAGACAAGAAGACGCTGCGCAGGCTCGCTAGCAAGTTCCTGCTGGATGGTGATGTTCTGTACAAAAGGAATTTCGATATGGTGTTGTTAAGATGCGTTGATGAATGTGAAGCAGAACAGCTGATGCACGATGTGCACGATGGCACCTTTGGGACCCACGCGTCAGGGCATGCTATGTCTAGAAAGCTGCTGAGAGCTGGTTACTACTGGATGACCATGGAGCGTGATTGCTATCAATACGCCAGGAAGTGCCACAAATGTCAAATATATGCTGACAAGATCCATGTGCCTCCGCACGCTCTCAATGTTATGTCTTCTCCATGGCCTTTCTCTATGTGGGGCATTGATATGATCGGAAGAATTGAACCAAAAGCTTCAAACGGTCATCGTTTTATCCTGGTAGCAATCGATTATTTCACCAAATGGGTCGAAGCTACATCTTATGCCAACGTGACTAAGCAAGTGGTAGTCAAATTCATCAAGAACAATATCATCTGTCGGTATGGTGTCCCTAGCAAGATCATCACTGACAATGGTACCAACCTGAACAATGACATGGTGCAAGCCTTATGCGAGAAATTCAAGATTGAACACCACAATTCTTCTCCTTACAAACCTCAGATGAATGGTGCAGTCGAGGCCGCCAATAAGAACATCAAGAAGATTGTGCAGAAGATGGTAACAACATACAAAGACTGGCATGAGATGTTACCCTATGCTTTACACGGCTACCGCACTACCGTTCGTAGTTCAACCGGGGCAACGCCTTTTTCTCTTGTATACGGCATGGAAGCAGTCCTCCCATTGGAAGTGGAGATTCCGTCTCTCCGTGTGATTATGGAAGCAAAATTGTCTGAGGCTGAATGGTGCCAGAGTCGGTACGACCAGTTGAATTTGATTGAGGAAAGACGCCTAGATGCTTTGGCTCACGGTCAGATGTATCAAACAAGGATGAAAAATGCTTTTGACAAGAAAGTCCGTCCTCGGGTATTCAAAGAGGGTGAACTCGTGTTGAAGAGAAGAATGAGTCAGCAACCCGACCCAAGGGGCAAATGGACGCCTAACTATGAGGGACCTTATGTTGTCAAGAAGGCTTTCTCTGGCGGTGCTTTGATTCTCACACACATGGATGGTGTAGAACTTCCGAATCCTGTGAATGCCGATATAGTCAAGAAATACTTTGTCTAGATATGAAAAGAACAGCGTGGTAGGTCGAAAACCCGAAAGGGCGGCCTAGGCAAAAATGCGCTTCCCGGTGGATCGAAAACCCGAAAGGGCGGTCCAGGCAAAATAAGGGACAAGAAACAAAATGTAAAAGCTCGCTGAGATTACATGTAACTCAGGCAAAAATGAGCGTCTCGATGAGCCGAAAACCCGAAAGGGCGGTTCATGCAAAAATGAGATTGAAATAAAAGACAATTGACTATATCTGGCAAATTACCTTTCCCCTTGGGACCTTTCAGATACCGTAGTAGCTACTGTGTTCAATGTACCACCAACCAATAAAATTACCATTTTCCAAGCTTTGTAAATCCGTGGAGTCACGCCTGTCATCGCGATTTTCGGGTGTCAAATCATTGATTAGATTTGAACCTTTCAATCATTGATGTCTTTATTTTTTTTTTTGGGGAAGGTAAAATCGAGAAAAACCTTAGAAATTCTAAGTTCGGGGCTGATTTCATTACGGGAAGGTGTTAGGCACCCGCAATGACTATAGTATCCTATAGGAACCGTTTTACTATGCTTTACGTGTAAGCTTTGCTTTTATTGCTATTTGTAAAAAAGATTGGTTTTAAGAATGAGAGGGGGAAGATTTGATTTTATTTTATTGGACTTGGAGAGATTTTGAGTCTCTTGCCTACATACCCTTTTAAGGGATCAAAATTCCATGTAGTTCTCTTCCAAAATGTTTTTTTGTGGGTTGGTTCAATTTTTAGTTTTGAAAATGGTTTTGAAGAAAGAGATAAGAGGCCTCAAGAGCATATGATTTGAAAAAATAGTGAGGTGATTCCAATTTATTTGCAAAAGGGATGTTAAAGTGGAGGATTAGCACTAGTTTTGATTTTGTCTTAAGCAAAATGAAAGAAAAAAAGGTGAGGTTTTGACCTCATTTTGTTGCAAAATAGTTTGAGTTATGTGTTGATTTTTTTTGATGAAGAAATTATAAGTTTTCCTAGGTTTTACGCTTCCTACACATACATCTAGCGGAAAGTCATACAACGTGTGTGCATGTGTCGGTGCATGTGTCGGTGTACATCATTATAGTCCATAGTCCTTTACATCGGGTCCTAGTTTACATTCTATAGTCTTGCATGAAATTAAAGAAAAGTAAAAACTAACCTAAAATATTACATGAGTCAACATAGAAAATTGCATAAAATGGCTAAAGGAAAGGAAAAAGGTGAAAATAATGCAATGCTAATGATATGCTTAAGACATGCAATAAGATGGCCAATGAAGAGTAGGGAAATGATAGGATGAGTAGCAATGCATGAAAGATGAAATGCACAAGTAAGTACTAAACAAATGACAAAAAGGTGAAATGAACATAACCAAAAATATTAAGCAAATTGCAAAAGAACTAATATCAAAAATAATGCAAATGACACCAAACTAAGACCTAAAATCTAAACTAAATTCTATAACCTATGATCTTTACCAAAACAGCCCCCCCTTTTAAAGGAAGCACTTCAAGAATTAAAGAGAACTTATGAGTCACATTTACCCTAAAATCCACACATTTCAACAACAAATTACATCTCAAAATTAGCAACTAAACTTGACCAAAGAGAAGCTTTCAATTAAACTTGCAAAGAGAAATTAACAAACAAAATTGTGGCATTGTGGATTGTAAGCAAACTTGTAAAATAAGGGGTCATTATTGAGCATATGAACTAGAGGACTAGGAGTTAATTTGTAAAGCAAGAAATGATCCATTAAGTTTGAAAACCAAAGAATTAACAATTAGGCATGCAAGAATGTAGAAATAGCATGAATTCAGAGATGAACACATCACAAAAATCATATATCAAGTATCAACACCATAGAGCAAAAATTGGATCCATTATAGTGCAAGAAAATTCACAAAAATCATTAAAACATGTAAATCCAATAAAACTAGCGCACATGCTCTTTATTCACTTTAAAGTGTGAAAACACCACAAAACAATGAAAACATATCAAGAAACATATAGTAATTTTTTAGGAATTTTTCGTAAAAAAAATGGGATGAACAGGGGGCTCAAATAGCAAGCACGAGGGGTGTGCATAGCAAAACATCAAGAAATTGCAAAGAAACTGAAAAGAAACAGAATTACCTGGCCCAAATCCACGGATCTGATGGATCCGGGTCAAACTAACGCTCTAGGAGCGTTGGATTGATCCGGATCCATCAGGATCTTGATCCAACGCACAGTAAAAAAGAGAGATTGGATCGGGTTTTGGGTCGACCCGACCTAGTGTGAGTATAAAAGGGCTAGGAACCGGTTCCCATTCATTTTCTCAAGCATTTCTCTTTCTTCCCCCCCTTCTCTCTTCTTCTCTCCGCCGTTCCTCATCAAACCCTAACCCTAACTTTCAAAATCCAACCCAGAAATGCGTAATTCATGGCTCAAAAGTTTCATCTAGTTGTTCTAGTCATGAATCCGTGGCTGGAATTCACATGCATCAGCTGCAACGACGTAGATCTTGAAATTTCTTTTGTAGATTTTCGAATGGTTTTGGTTCTGTTCTTGAACTTTCTTTTTTGGATGATTTTGCTCGCGGATCCGTTGATTCACAACGGTTGTTATTCGTTATAAATCTCTGAATCTTTCACGTTTTTTTTGGAAAATTAGGGTTTCGTAATTCCGAACCAAAACCTTTCGAATTCTTTACGGATTTACGTCGATTCAGCTTCGTTGATTCTTGAATGAAAAAAAAGAGTAAGTTTGTGGTTTTTACCTGGTTTTAATCGGAGATTCGAGCTAGAATCTTCAAGAACATGGAATTTGTGATTCTGCTTTGTTGATTCTTGGTTCGGATCCGGAAATGAACTGGTAGTTCCCTCTTCTTCCTCCTAACCGGTTCGGAATCCTTGAATTTCTTTCCCTCTTCTTCTCAATTTTGCTTCTGTGATCGCATTTGGATTCGTTGCTTCCAGCGATGAATCTGATGCTTGAATTGCAGAAATGAAGGCTCAGTGATGAAGATTCACCATTGAATCTCTGAGAGCAATCCCAAATTCCATTGATTTCGCTTGCATTCAATTCTGGAAAAGGCTAGGGTTCATGAAACTGTTCTTGAACTTTCTGATTTTTGTGATTTTTGATCTAACTGAATGGAGAGAGAAAAATTGAATCTGTTTGTGTTGATGTGGCGCTGATTCTGTAGAATTCTGACACCTAGAGCCTTATATAGGCTGACATGTGGACTGTGGACCAATTGGAATGTGCCACGTGGACCTTGAACACCTGGGTAGCAATTCTGAAATATTTCTGACTCAAGGACCAAAATGCAATTATGTAAAAATTTGGGACTGAACTGCAATTTATTAAAGATTGGACTGTTTTTAAAAGAAATGAAAGAATTGGACTGTTTTCAAAAGAATTGGGACAAACTTGCAAAAAAACAAAATATTTGGACTGAATTGCAATTTTTAAAAGTATTTGGACTAAAATGTAAAAATAATAAAATTGGCTAAAAAATGTAATTTGAAATGCAACGTAAAGTGAAACAATTAAAATTGACAAAACGGACTAAAACGAACAAATTACCACAAATGAGGTATTTAAAAATACCTCTCTGCCCAAAATTTATTTGATGTGAAAAGACTGAAATGCCCCTGGGGCAAAAACGACTCAGACTGACTCAGACGCAAATTAAGATGATTCTTGTACAGAACTTGATTAATGGTTTATGCAAACAAACAGAAAAGACTCAGGGACAAATTGTAGGGACTGAAAATGGGTTCCTTTGTAGGAAATGACCAAAATACCCTTTTGTATGATTTTATGCAAAAATTCAAAAGACTGAAACAGTAATGTATGCAGTTGACGCACAGTAGAAAACACGGTGAATTTGAAAGTATTAGAAAATAGCAGAGGAATTTGAGTGAGTATTTTTAGGTCCAAAATGAGGGTATGACAGCTGCCCCTATTTAAGTTTCTTGGTCTGGAGAGTCAAGAGACGGAGTCTTTGGCTTGACGCGACGAAGATACTTAAATATCGACATTTGCACTGATTTTGGGCGTAAAAATACGTTTGTAAATGCTATGTATGCCATGCAACATTTGTGTCATGAATGCAAGACAGACTGAGAATTGAATTTAACAAGATATGTCGTATCCATTGCGGGATTGGTAGACATTAACAGAATAGCAAACAACAGAGTATGTCGTATCCATTGCGGGACTGATTGACATTAACAGAATAGCAAAAAGGAATATGTCGTATCCATTGCGGGACTGATTGACATTAACAGAATAGGAGATAACAAGACTCACTGGGGAGACTCGAAAGCAAATTGACAGGTACAAGCTGTTCTTGGATGCGAACTGGCCACTTGACCGGGAATATTGACAACAAAGGGCGCAAGCTGCTCTCGTATTTGAGCTGGTTACTTGGCTGAAAGCAAATATAGAAAGCACAAGCTGTTCTTGGACACGAACTAGTTACTTGGCTGGAAGAAAACAAGGTAGAAAGCACAAGCCGTTCTTGGACGCGAACTAGTTACTTGGCTGACAGGAAACAAAATATAAAGCACGAGCTGTTCTTGGATCTGAACTAGTCGCTCGGCGGATATCAAAAGGGTAGGTGCAAGCTGTTCTTGGATACGAACTTGCTACTTGACCGATAACCAAAACAAATTGACAGGTACAAGCTGTTCTTGGATGCGAACTTGCTGCTTGACCGATAACAGAAACGAATTGTATTTGAAAAAGACTTAAATTTGATTGACATAACTGCAGGAGCTTGAATTTGACAAGAATGTTGACAAGACTGTTGATCTTTGAAATTGACATAACAGTAGACATTTGTTATCAGCAGAAGAAATTTGAAGTTTGACAAGATTGATTTTGATTGGGATTAACATAGGAATTGAGAGTGCAAATGCATATGAGCAGCATGACAATTTTATCAAATGCATGAACACATAGGATGCATGATTATGCATGTATGAATGTTTTGAAATGCATGATGTTTGGCAATTTGTAGACAGAATTTCGCAGAGACAGACGGAACATTGGAATATTGGGCACGTAATGGCTCGCGCTCGGGTATATATTTGCAAAAGTTGCTCTCCTGGGGATGCAGTTGCTTGAAGATACATCGAGACCATCGCTTGAAGGTAGGAAGCTGTAAAATCGTAGAGAGAAACAGTCTGAATAGTATTGCTGCTTGTTGGAACAGTCACGTAAGTGCTTCGAACATCGCATCTGTGGTCAATGCTTTTGCATGTTTGTTGTTCTGTGTGTTTTTTTTTTTCATTTTCCTTTCATCATCCCATTTTTGCCTGGATCGCCCTTTCGGGTTTTCGACCCACCGGGGAATAGTTTTTTTTTGGTTGCCCCTGTTTTTGCCTGGATTGCCTTTGAAGGTAGTCAATCCATCGGGGTGCTCATTTTTGCCTAAGCCGCCCTTTCGGGTTTTCGACTTAGCGAGCATACTCATTTTCCATGCTTTTCATTCTGTTTTTTCATTCTTGCCATTGACCACAGACCGTCACTGGAGGGAAGGCTTGCTAGCAACTTGAATTGGAACTGATATCAATGTAGATTTGTTCATGCATGTTCATTTGAATGTACCTAGCTGTTCAGGCTTGTTTTCAAAATACTCAAAAAAAAATTCAATTTTCAGAATGTTTATTCCAGACGTACATCATTATCAACATAGAAGAAATCTTTTGTATAAAGCTTTGAAAATAGAATAGAAAAATAGAGTGCCAAACAAAAGCATAGGCTCAAATCGATGTATAAGGGTGGTAGTCGGCCAAAAGCGCGACCCCACAGATTTACAAATCTTGAAAAATGGTAATTTTATTGGTTGGTGGTACATTGAACACAGTAACTGCTATGGTATCTGAAACCCTTGAATCCATAGGCGTCGGAACCTCGGATGAGAACAGCCAATCATCAATTGCAAAGATCCCAAGGGGAATGGTAATTTGCCAGATATAATCAATTGTCTATTATTTCAATCTCATTTTTGCATGAACCGCCCTTTCGGGTTTTCGGCTCATCGAGACGCTCATTTTTGCCTGAGTTACATGTAATCTCAGCGAGCTTTTACATTTTTGTTTCTTGTCCCTTATTTTGCCTGGACCGCCCTTTCGGGTTTTCGATCCACCGGGAAGCGCATTTTTGCCTAGGCCGCCCTTTCGGGTTTTCGACCTACCACGCTGTTCTTTTCATATTTAGACAAAGTATTTCTTGACTATATCGGCATTCACAGGATTCGGAAGTTCTACACCATCCATGTGTGTGAGAATCAAAGCACCGCCAGAGAAAGCCTTCTTGACAACATAAGGTCCCTCATAGTTAGGCGTCCATTTGCCCCTTGGGTCGGGTTGCTGACTCATTCTTCTTTTCAACACGAGTTCACCCTCCTTGAATTCCCGAGGACGGACTTTCTTGTCAAAAGCATTTTTCATCCTTGTTTGATACATCTGACCGTGAGCCAAAGCATCCAGGCGTCTTTCCTCAATCAAATTCAACTGGTCGTACCGACTTTGGCACCATTCAGCCTCAGACAATTTTGCTTCCATAATCACACGGAGAGACGGAATCTCCACTTCCAATGGGAGGACAGCTTCCATGCCGTATACAAGAGAAAAAGGCGTTGCCCCGGTTGAACTACGAACTGTAGTACGGTAGCCGTGTAGAGCATAGGGTAACATCTCATGCCAGTCTTTGTATGTTGTTACCATCTTCTGCACAATCTTCTTGATGTTCTTATTGGCGGCCTCAACTGCACCATTCATCTGAGGTCTGTAAGGAGAAGAATTGTGGTGTTCAATCTTGAATTTCTCACATAAGGCTTGCACCATGTCATTATTCAGATTGGTACCGTTGTCAGTGATAATCTTGCTAGGAACACCATACCGACAGATGATATTGTTCTTGATGAACTTAACCACCACTTGCTTAGTCACGTTGGCATATGATGCAGCTTCGACCCATTTGGTGAAGTAATCGATTGCTACCAGGATAAAACGATGACCATTTGAAGCTTTTGGTTCAATCCTTCCGATCATATCAATGCCCCACATAGAGAAAGGCCATGGAGAAGACATAACATTGAGAGCGTGCGGAGGCACATGGATCTTATCAGCATATATTTGACATTTGTGGCACTTCCTGGCATATTGATAGCAATCGCGCTCCATGGTCATCCAGTAGTAACCAGCTCTCAGCAGCTTTCTAGACATAGCATGCCCCGATGCGTGGGTCCCAAAGGTGCCATCGTGCACATCGTGCATCAGCTGTTCTGCTTCACATTCGTCAACACATCTTAACAACACCATATCGAAATTCCTTTTGTACAGAACATCACCATCCAGCAGGAATTTGCTAGCCAACCTGCGCAGCGTCTTCTTGTCTCTATTGGAAGCACCCGGCGGATACTCACGACTTTGTAAAAATTGTTTGATATCATAATACCAGGGTTTGCTGTCGACTCCGCCTGAACCCGTTTGTACAATTGCATCACTGACAGTAAACACATGAGCGGGCCGGTCTAAGCGTTGTACTTTGATCATCGGTACATGATTCCAATGGTTCACCCGGAACATGGAGGATAAAGTGGCAAGAGCATCGGCCATTTGGTTCTCCTCTCGGGGAATATGGTGCAACTCGACCTTTGTAAAATACGTCAACAGACGCCTTGCATAATCACGGTAAGGGATTAAATTAGCATGATGGGTCTCCCATTCTCCCTTTATCTGGTTGATGACTAGTGCAGAATCTCCATAGATGTCCAGATGCTTGATTCTCATATCAATGGCTTCTTCGATTCCCAGGATGCACGCTTCGTACTTGGCCACGTTGTTGGTGCACTCGAACACAATCCGGGCTATAAAAGGGATGTGATGCCCCTGCGGAGCCACGATTACTGCGCCAATTCCTCGGCCATAGGCATTAACAGCACCATCAAAGACCAATCCCCACTTGCTATCAGTGGTTCTTCACAGTCTCTTGACTTTAAAAACATGACCTCTTCGTCAGGGAAATCGAACTTCAAAGGTTGATAATCATCCAGCGGTTGGCAAGCAAGGTGGTCAGCCAGGATACTCCCTCTAATGGCTTTCTGAGCTTTAAACATAATATCATACTCTGACAGTAACATTTGCCAACGTGCGATTTTTCCAGTGACAGCTGGTTTCTCAAAGATGTACTTGATTGGATCCATCCGGGATATCAACCAAGTCGTATGATTTATCAAGTAGTGACGCAGGCGTTTGGCAGCCCAGGCTAGTGCACAACAGGTTTTCTCGAGCATTGTGTACCGAGTCTCACAATCGGTGAATTTCTTGCTCAAATAGTAGATCGCATGCTCTTTCTTTCTAGTTTCATCCTGCTGACCAAGCACACATCCCATGGATTCATCCAACACTGACAGATACATGATCAATGGCCTTCCTTCCACCGGCGGAATGAGGATAGGCGGTTCCAGCAAATAACTCTTGATGTTGTCGAAAGCTTCTTGGCATTCATCATTCCATACCACAGGTTGATTCTTCCTGAGTAACTTGAAAATCGGCCCGCAGGTCGCAGTCATGTGAGATATAAATCTGGAAATGTAGTTCAAACGCCCGAGGAACCCTCTGACCTGCTTCTCGGTTTGCGGGGCTGGCATCTCGCGGATAGCTCGGACTTTGTCGGGATCTACCTCAATGCCTTTCTGGCTGACAATGAAGCCCAGCAATTTCCCAGACCTAACACCGAACGTACATTTGTTTGGGTTCAGCCGAAGCTTGTACTACCTCAACCTTTCAAACATTTTAGCCAAGTATTCGACGTGTTGCTCTTCATCGCTTGACTTGACAATCATGTCATCTACATACACTTCAACCTCTTTGTGAATCATGTCATGGAACAAAGTGGTCATCCCCCTTTGGTAGGTAGCGCCAGCATTTATTAGACCGAACGGCATCGCTTTGCAGCAAAAAGTTCCCCATGGAGTGATGAACGACGTCTTCTCCCTGTCCTTGGGTGACATTTTGATTTGGTTGTAGCCAGAAAAACCGTCCATGAAGGAGAACACCTTGCACTGGGCAGTATTGTCAACAAGCACATCGATGTGAGGCAGTGGGAAATTGTCTTTCAAGCTCGCTCTATTCAAATCTCTGTAGTCAACACACATCCGAACCTTACCATCCTTATTCGGCACCGGCACGATGTTAGCAACCCACTCGGGATACTCGACTGTCATGAGAAAACCCGCGTCGATCTGTTTCTGCACTTCACCTTTGATCTTCAGAGCCATGTCCGGCCGAGTCCGTCTCAGCTTTTGTCTGACGGGAGGACAGTCTGGTTTAGTCGGTATCCGATGTTCCACAATCTGGGGATCCAAACCCGGCATGTCTTCATACGACCATGCAAAAATGTCCGAGTATTCCCGGAGAAGCTGGAAGATCCTCTTCTTGACCCCTTCCTCCAATGCAGCACCGACTTTGATCTCTCTCTTGTTATCCTCAGTACCCAAGTTGATTAACTCGATCTCCTCCTGATGAGGCCGGATGGTTTTCTCTTCTTGTTCAAGCAATCGGGCAATCTCGTCTGGTATATCATCACTATCCTCATCTTCGGCCTCAAACACCAGGGATTCAACAGTTTGGAGAAACATAGGGTCACTGTGTTCAACGGGTTCATTTTGGTTCGATCTGCGTGACATGATTGGATGATTTTTTAGAAAATAGTTTTCATGCAGATCTTTGAAATTAATAAGAAAATGCAGATGTTTTGGTTTTTTCTGGCATTACCATTATTTCCAAGGGAAAAGCATTAAAGAAAGAAAAAGAGTCGTGAAAGAAACGACGTTTTTTATTGATAATGGTGATGTCGGAACAAACATGCCCTTTACAAGAGAGTCACTTCCGCCTCGGGCAGGGCGGAAGGATTCTTATTTTGAAAACAAAGCCTAAACAGCAAGACATATTACTTAGAATCATGCACAAACACAGGGAGATCGATAACGTTCCAGTTCTTTGCAATGCCTCCTGGTATCACAAATGTGGGCCTAGGCCCTCTTTCAGCAGCACCATCAAGGATTGCATTGGCAAATCCAGCACTACGGAACGTTCCAGTCGACACGCCTGACATCGGAGAGAAACCGAGACCCTCTTTGTGTTTGTTGTCCTGCAGCTGTATCAATTGGCCCCAACCAGCGGCCTGACCCTCCTGAACGGCTTTCTGCGCATCTTTCAACGAAGCCATGGCAGCACCAGCTCTCTTGGGCTCCGCACCCTCGATGGTCAAACCCTGGAATGCAGTTCCTTCGGCAGATTTAGCTTCGATACAAGAGAAGGATGATAACTGACTGACCAGATAAGCTTCTTCTCCATGCACTGTCACAAGTTTACCATTCCTTACGAACTTTAGCTTCTGATGGAGGATAGAAGTGACCGCCCCAGCCTCGTGTATCCACGGTCTGCTGAGAAGGCAACTGTAAGAGGCATCTATGTCCATAACCTGGAAAGTAATCATGAATGTTTCAGGACCAATAGTCATGGGGAGATCTATCTCTCCGAGCACAGTTTTACGGGAACCATCGAAAGCCTTGACTAGAAAAGTACTCCTTCTCAAAGGAACTCCTTGACAACTCAACTGATCCAAAGTCGACTTAGGCATCACATTCAACGACGACCTAGTGTCTACCAACACGTTGGACAGCATATCTGTTTTGCAGTTCATGGAAATGTGCAGGGCCAAGTTGTGATGCTTTCCTGCCTCTGGAAGTTCATCTTCACCAAACCAAAGGTTACTGCAAGCAGTGATGTTAGCCACTATTCCACCAAATTGATCCTCTGTGACTTCGTGGTCAACATAGGCTTGCTCCAACACTTTCAACAACACATTCCTATGGGCCTCCGAACTGAGGAGTAGGGCCAAGATGGATATCTTCGAAGGAGTTTGTAACACCTGATCAACGATCTTATAATTGCTTTTCTTAATTATCCTCAAAATCTCATCCAGATTGGAATCTTCAATGGATTGGCCTGGACGGCTGGCACTTTCAACAGCAGGAGGGATTGTCAATGGAGCAGTCTTGTCAGCAGGAATTGTAACTTGCATATCATCTTTCTTCTGGAACAAAAGGGGTCGGACCTTGCCGCTCCTTAAAGCCGTCACTTCAGCGATACTGCCTACTGTGCTTGAGGACACCAAAGGTACTTCTTTCCCGTTTTCCAACATAGTCGCACAGTACTTGTACGGGATGGCTTTCGCAGAGGTGTATGATACTGGACCAGGCAACCGTATGACCAATGGTTCAACGTCCTTCCTGACGGGTGTGCTCTTGACTGGAGTATCGTGGAAGATCGGCACTATCATACAAACATCACTGGTAGTCAAGTAGTTGTCATTCATCAATCTTTGGATATCAGTCTGGACTACGCTGCAACCCATAGGGTTCTGAAGACATTCACAGCAGGCGGCGTGGTCGTGGCTAAACAAGGAAGCTTGGCACAGCTTGATATGTAGGGGCACCAGGGGTGTTGCAACATTATGGACATTGAGACGAGGGATTTCTTCACAGACTTCGATCATATTCACGGCGGCATGGTTGGGGAGTGGATTGTCAAGTACGTGTGGGACATTGTTTTCAAAGGACAGCTTTCCATGGTCGATCAACTTCTTTACAATGTATTTCAGAGCGTAGCAACCTTCTACATCATGACCTAGGGCGCCCTGGTGGAAATCACATCTGAGATCGGAGCGGAACCTGGGAGGCAATGGGTTTGGCGGAGGCTTGCCAGGCCTAGTGGTGCAATACCCCTTATGTAACAGAGTTGGGAGTAGTTCAGCATACGCCATTGGTATCGGCGGGAAAGATGGTCTAGATTGAGGGCCCTGTTGTTGTTGTTGCGGTTGTTGCTGAGCTAGGGGTTGTTGTTGCATTTGTTGGGCGATGGCATTAACAGGGACCTGAGGCTGGCCCGGTAGTGAAGGGTACTGATGGTAGAATGGCGGATAGAATGGATGCTGGGCATACTGTAGGTACTGATACGGTTGAGGCAGTTGTGTAACATTGACAGGAGCGGCAGTGGCAAGTTGATTAGTTCCGGCAGACACCATTCCAACTTCTGATTCCTTTTTCTTATGGTGACCATTGCCGTACTTCTTCGGTGCATGATGACATGCTGTCATTACGTAATTTCTATGTATATTTTATCATTTTATGGAGTCACAAAGCAACGTAAGCAGCAAGAAACGCATGAAAAGCAAGAAAAAGCAAGAAAACTGAAGAATGGTGCAAGTCACAAAAACGTGTCACGCTTGCTAAAAAACGTGACACGTTTTCACAAGTCAGAGAGCATGTTTTGAGAAGAAAGAAGAACGTGTCACGTTGGCAAAAACGTGACACGTTTTGTGAAACCCTAATTTAGTTACTTGCTACTGAAGGAAAAAACGTGACACGTTTTACTTAAAACGTGACACGTTTTGGGCGAATTTCTGGGCCTATTTAAGCTGAAGTCTTTTCCGAAAACAAGGGTTACGAATCTTGGAGAGCAAAGTGCGATTTAGACATCGAGGCGACTGCAAGGAGGACGATTTCTTCACCCTTTTTCCAGTTACATGTATGTTTTAATGATTCAATTGATTATGCTATTTGTAAACATTGTTATGAGTAGCTAAATCTCTTAGAGATTGGATCCGAGATGATTCTGTGTAAACCCTAATTGATATTATGTTGCTGTGATGAAACTCCATTCCATATTAATGATTATTTAAGTCTTTATTCAATTCAATTGTTCTTAATGCTTTTTATATCCTGATCAAATATAAATATGTTTTCGTGAGAATGAATGACTACTGACCCTAGCTTTCAACTTAGACTTAATTGAATTGTTCTAATAAACATGGTTAGTCTAGGGATGGATAATCGTTTATTAGTGATATTAGGTTAACGTGCTTAAACCTTCGAGAATTATTAGACCACCTAAGGAATTAGGGGCTGTAGTTTAAGAAGAGGGTCCTAACTCAAGGGATTGATTAGGGCTATTTTGTTAACTATCGTGAGATTTAAAGAACCATTAATAGGAATAGAGTACAGTAACCAATTAGGGGAAACATAGAGGATTCGACGATCCGATCTCATCTCTCTCCATATTTTCTAAACAAACTTTATCTTTTTGTTATTTTTGTTATTAAAACAAACAAATCTACCGCCTAGTGGCAAAACAAATATAACCTTTATACATCCTATTGCATAACGAAATTAACTTATTGCGATTAAAAACAATCCTCGTGGGATCGATATTTTTACTACTTCGATAGTATTTGGTGCACTTGCCAAACGTGTATCAAGTTTTTGGCGCCGTTGCCGGGGATTGTTGATTTATTTCAATAAGGCAATTTTGTTATAATTTAGGATTTCTGTCATTTATATTTTTGTACATATATATTTATAAAATAAAAAAATGATTTATGCTCTTCGTTTTCTTCTCATCGTCTGGTGCTACTAAAAAGTTTATCCAAGTTTTGCAGCTATGATAGACAGGTTGTACCTCCATGACACAAAAGAGATTTGTACGCTGCAATATGAAAAATATATGCTATCTTTGAAGATAAAATGTGTGGACAGTCAAATCTCGATATTAAATGAGAGATGTGGTCGTGATGAGGCGAATCAACCAGGTAGTAATTGTGAAGGGAAGAACGAGGTGATCAACATCGATTACAATACTCAACTTCAACATATCTTAGATGATTTCATGGTATCAAATCAAGTTTCATTTGAGAAGTTTGATCTTCAGTGTGGTGATCTTGTTGAGAAAGCACATGAGTCTCAGACGACATTGGTTCAGATGGAAAGTGAGTGTCACAAGGTTGTGGTGAAAGAAAAACCTAAAGTGATGAATGTTGATATTTTCTCGAAGTCTGAACCAACGGAGGTTGAGGAAATCACTCATGTGCAGATGGATGCACGTCCTTCTCTAAGGTGGGAGAGCTTAAATTCCAAAGGTTTCACTGTGGGTGCATGGGAGTATCTGAATCTTTGTGCCAAATTCATGGAATTCCTACCAAACAAGAGGAAGAAGAAGGATGATATATTCTTTCTATCATATTTGCCACCCTAACAGTGGTTGAAGTCTATAGTCAAGCTAGTGACGGTAAAGAAGCGCTTTGTGGGAGGCAACCCACCATTTTATTTTCTCGCAGGTATATTTTTAGTTTTATTGTTTCTTGTCTTTTATTGCTTTCAAAAAAATCAAAAATACAAAAATATTTTCGCTGAAACGATCAGAGGAAGAAAATTTTCAAGTCCAATACTGGGCAAAAACGCGACACGTTTTGGGCAAAACGTGCCACGTTTTTGCCACCTCTGAAGCATCTCAAAAACAAGCATTCTGTTTAGCAAAAACGTGTCACGCTGGCCAAAACGTGACACGTTTTCTGGGAACAAAATTTTTTCAAAGAGTGGAGCGTGTCACGTTTTGCCCGAACGTGACACGTTTTTGGTAGTTTCAAAAATTTTTTGACCGTTACAAAACGAAAAACGTGACGCGTTTTTGGCCAAACGTGACACGTTTTCCTCCCCTATATATACCCTTCACACGTAAATCATCCCATTCACTTCCAAAAGTAGCTAAACTCTGCCAAAATTTCCCCAGAACCCTAACCTACGACCTTCTCATCTTTCTACACCAAAAACCTTCAACTTTCCATCTCCAAATCACCAAAACAACCACAAAAACTACCATCAACATCATCAACCTCTAAAAATTCACCATCCTCACCTAACCTCAAAACCCTAATCTCAAACTTTCACTTTTCCTTTGACCCAACCCTAAACCTTCACCATGGTTGATACTAGAAAGAAAGGAAAAGTCCCACAAGCAAAAAAATCCAAAACCACCGCCAAACGCAAACAACCGGTTAAACCCACAGCCCCACCAGCCGTACCACCCACTCTAGCTTACCGTTTCCATGACACCCCGGCTCGTGACCGCTTCAAAGAAATCAGAAGTTATCGGGTGATACCAGAGAGGGGGTTCCTACTCCCTAAATTGTTAGGCAACCCTGAGTTTGAACAAATTATCACGGCTCGAGGGTGGCACGGGCTGAATGATATGGTTTTCCAAGAGGCCAACAAGACCATGGCGCTTGAGTTTTATGCCAATGCTCGGTTCTCCGGGCGGCGGTACGAATCTTATGTGAGGGGAAAGACCATTGATTTCTCCCCTCCGGCTATCAATACCATGCTGAAGATTGTTCCTCCGGAACATTGTGATGTCAAGAGGAGGAGGGAAACATGTGCTAACTGGGACGAGGAAACGTGGGAAGAGGTGAAAGCTTTATTGTGTGTGGAGGGCGCTCAATGGCAGAAGAGCAGGAAGATGTTGCTGAAAGCTGATTTCAAGCCGGTTGCTAAGGCTTGGGCATCATTCGTGGTGCAAACATTAGAAGGTACTTCCTGTTCATCTGAGATTCCCTTATCTAGGGTGCATACTGTTGCTGCCATCATGGAGGGTAGCCCTATAAATGTTGGTGAGTTGATTGCCAACAACATTGCTGAGTTTGTCCAAGGGAACAAGAAAGCCATCCCTCACATGAGCCTTATCAACTGGCTTTGTGAGGAAGCTGACTGCGAGTGCTACATCAATGACCTCGAGACAAAGATGATGAAGCCAATCACTGATAACTACATGGAGGTCTTTCTGAAGGATTATCTGGAGCGCATGCAGCAGTTGGGAGCTGAGGAGGAAGCAGGCCCTCAGCCTCAGCCACAACCACAACAGCCCCCGCCTCAGCCAGAGTTGGTGTCGGGTGAAGGAAGCAGCCAACAAGGTGCCCATGCACCTCTTCATCCCATGATGTTGGACTACATGTTCGGCCACTGCAACTGGATGAATGAGGTGTCAGACCAAGAGTATTGGAACCGTCCTAGGTTCGGGCCAGAGCTTACTGAGGCAGTCTGCCTCAACAGGAGAGCGATTACTGGCTCTTTTGACCGTTTTGATGGGTCCGAGGAGGCGATGGACCAATACTTTGATGTCACCAGAGGTCGTGCCCAAGCAAGAGAGCAGGAGATTAGGGCAGACTTTGCTGCTGGTGGTGCGAGGTCGAGGTCGCATTTTGGTGAAGACACCTATGAGGAGCAGAACCCGAGCACATGGATTGACCCGAACTTGATGCAGGATTGATGGGCTACTGATGGCTCATCTATTATTATTAGTATTTTCTCTGTTTGTTTCAGCAGTTTTCCTTTCATTTTGATGTACTTTTTACTTTTATTTTCGAACAATTTGAAGTTTAATCAGTTGTATCCCCCTGTGATGTGATTGAGCCTGAACTTGTTTATTACTGATGAATTTATGTGTTTTATTGACCTTTTACAGTTTAGTAACAAATGTGTGCTCAAGTGATTTTTCAAAAGTTCATAAGGAGGAGTGACTTGAGTAAAAGGCGAAGTGTACGGCAGTGTTAGGTAGTCACAACTCCCAGATATCATAACTGTAAGGTTCATGGCTAAATTTTATTTTTCAATTTACTTATATAGAGTGTTCCATGCATCTACATTTCTAGAACTTGCATTGTTTCTTTTCTGTCGATTGGTTTATGTCAAATACACACTGAGGCAAAAGTGCTTGGTCCTGTGAGCCTTTTGAAGCCTACCCTGATTATATTGAATTCATCCTTTTCTTAAACAAGTTGAGCCGGTAGGATAGAACTTTTTGTTCGGTGACAAACTACATTACAAACTTAGAGACTTGTAGGATTTATCCCATAATGTTTTTCTGAGTTAGGCATGATAGAATGTTGCTAAGAATTAAGTTTGGGGTTGCTTTTGGAATTTGCAACCAATTAAGTTTGGGGTGGGGGAACTAGAGAACAATACAAAAGAAAAAAAAATATATATAATATACATACACTCTAAAAATGGTGTATCAAAAAAAAATAGAATGAAAAAGGGACAAAGACATTTAAAATCCGAGTAACTTCAAACTCGAGTGTCCCTATGTTGAATAATGTTCTCTAGCCCCATTTTCTGACTAAGAATTGTGTTACATAGGTGAAAGATGATTGAATTATGTTCTAACTGACGTAGGAGTGCCTAACTCACATTTTGTATAGCCTACTTATCCAAATATCATCCCACCTTCACCTAAGCCCCGTTATAACCCTTAAAGACCTCAAAGTGTGTATTGATATTGACTTTAATTGACGTTTAGAAACTTTTCAAGCGTATGGTAATATGTAGCTTTGCATGCGATTGAGTGTGAACCCTATTCATTTTGTGCGTGGAGTTGTGAATTGGTGGATGCATTCAAGTCAAACTAGCTCATCTTTAGCTAGTAAGGAGATGAACTTTTTGGATTACCATCACTTGAGCAGGTACTTGTTATTTTACTGTCAACTGTCAATTTTGCATGTAAATTCCTTGGGGACAAGGAATGGTTTAAGTTTGGGGTTGTGATGACATGCTGTCATTACGTAATTTCTATGTATATTTTATCATTTTATGGAGTCACAAAGCAACGTAAGCAGCAAGAAACGCATGAAAAGCAAGAAAAAGCAAGAAAACTGAAGAATGGTGCAAGTCACAAAAACGTGTCACGCTTGCTAAAAAACGTGACACGTTTTCACAAGTCACAGAGCATGTTTTGAGAAGAAAGAAGAACGTGTCACGTTGGCAAAAACGTGACACGTTTTGTGAAACCCTAATTTAGTTACTTGCTACTGAAGGAAAAAACGTGACACGTTTTACTTAAAACGTGACACGTTTTACTTAAAACGTGACACGTTTTGGGCGAATTTCTGGGCCTATTTAAGCTGAAGTCTTTTCCGAAAACAAGGGTTACGAATCTTGGAGAGCAAAGTGCGATTTAGACATCAAGGCGACTGCAAGGAGGACGATTTCTTCACCCTTTTTCCAGTTACATGTATGTTTTAATGATTCAATTGATTATGCTATTTGTAAACATTGTTATGAGTAGCTAAATCTCTTAGAGATTGGATCCGAGATGATTCTGTGTAAACCCTAATTGATATTATGTTGCTGTGATGAAACTCCATTCCATATTAATGATTATTTAAGTCTTTATTCAATTCAATTGTTCTTAATGCTTTTTATATCCTGATCAAATATAAATATGTTTTCGTGAGAATGAATGACTACTGACCCTAGCTTTCAACTTAGACTTAATTGAATTGTTCTAATAAACATGGTTAGTCTAGGGATGGATAATCGTTTATTAGTGATATTAGGTTAACGTGCTTAAACCTTCGAGAATTATTAGACCACCTAAGGAATTAGGGGCTGTAGTTTAAGAAGAGGGTCCTAACTCAAGGGATTGATTAGGGCTATTTTGTTAACTATCATGAGATTTAAAGAACCATTAATAGGAATAGAGTACAGTAACCAATTAGGGGAAACATAGAGGATTCGACGATCCGATCTCATCTCTCTCCATATTTTCTAAACAAACTTTATCTTTTTGTTATTTTTGTTATTAAAACAAACAAATCTACCGCCTAGTGGCAAAACAAATATAACCTTTATACATCCTATTGCATAACGAAATTAACTTATTGCGATTAAAAACAATCCTCGTGGGATCGATATTTTTACTACTTCGATAGTATTTGGTGCACTTGCCAAACGTCTATCAGTGCACTCGAAGATTCACCTTTCTCAAACACGATAATCCCCTCTCGGACAGCTTCCTCCAAGCGGGTTCCCATAGTGACCATCTCAGAGAAGTTGCTTGGGGCAGCAATAATCATTCTCTCAACATAATCTTTCTTCAGGGTTTTCAAGAATGTTTGAGTCATTTCTTCCTCGTCTAAAGCGGGAGTGATACGGGCAGCTGCCCCTCTCCACCTCTGTGCGTATTCGCGAAAGCTTTCGTCCTTTTTCTGAGACAGAGATCGGAGGAATTCTCTATTCGGCTTGAGCCTGGTGTTGAATCCATAGTGACTCTTGAAAGCAGTAGCTAGATCATCAAAAGTGTGGATATCATCCTTGCTCAAACCGGTATACCACTCCGCGGCATCTTCCATTAGACTGTCCTGGAAGCAATGGATCATAAGTGAATCATTGTCTGCATGGTTAGCCATCTTCCGGACGTACTTGATAATGTGGTTCTGTGGGCAAGTTAGCCCATTGTAGCGGTCAAATTCTGGGACCTTGAACTTCTTGGGAACATCCACTCTCGGCACTAAACAAAGATCATGGGTTCTGACGAGGTCACTGCTCCCGCGGTTGGCCTTGATCTCGCGACGAAGTTCTCTGGCAAGTTCTTCCATTTTTGCTTCCATAGTTCCCAATACAGGGGTCTTTCCACGGTAATCATTAACATTGGCGCCCTGAGGCGTAGAGTGCACAATCGGGTCTATGTAGACGGTCGACTGAGGCAAGGTAGTATGAAGAGATGTGGGATCTGGTGGGGGTATCTGACCAACATTAGCAGCACCTGAAGTCGCGCCCCCTGAAACACCGGCTGCAGTATTGGGAGAGTAATAAGATGGGAGCCCATAGGGGTATCCCCTTGGCATAGCAAGAGATGCGGCAGGAATCGCTTCGGTAGTTGCCTGAGTGGACATGACCGGTTGTTCTTGAGCGGCTATCAGAGCAGTCATGGCGTCGAGAGCTTTGGCTAACTCTTCTCTCACGGAGGCTAGTTCAGTGCGGAGCTGTGCATTCTCTTCTTCCATAGCTACTTGGTTTCTCCTTCTGTACTGTCTAGTCTGATGTACTCTGGTAGGTTGCTCAGTCCTTTGAGCACGAGCCACTTTTCACACTGCGGCAGAAGAACCAGGAGGCAATGAGCACTTGGAAGTTTTTTGTGACCGATGAATGATGCATATGATGCATGATATGCAAATGTGGATGCAAAAATGACTCTTTTTATTACCGAAGGGTTTTTTAGACAAATTAGAATTCTTTGCAAACATTATTGGACTAACAAATTATTCAAAGCAAGTTGTTTTGATACATTGAGCCAAGGGAGTAGGCTTCTGAAACATAAGCTGAACAAACAACATAACCAATAGCAATCCTATCATCCAGAACTAAGGAGTGACTGGGTAGTATTCGGAATCCGAGTCTGAAGCTGAACCACAATAACTGGCGAAGAAATCTCGACGACCTCTGACTCTCCTGGAGTCTCTCCTCAATAGATCATCCTTTTCCTCAAGCTCTTTCCTAACTCTGGCTAGTTCCTTCTTCAGCATTCGGTTCTCATGATCCTTCTGTTCGTCTCTGCCATCCAAAGTCATGATCAAGTTCTCAGCCTCACTGTAACTGGCTTTCCATGCTCGCTTCTCCTCACTCTCCATAGCTAGATGCTCCTGATACATCTCCTGAGTCACGGGAAGCAATGGTAATGGTCTAGACGGAGTAGATGCAGATACATGCCTCATGGCAGGGTAAGGCATGCCAATCTCTTCGGCTCGGTCTATCACCCACTGTGTATAGGCTTCATGAGCAATACCGGATCTCACACCCAAATGCTTCACATCTTTCCTACGAACTTTAGACCAAGCATCTGTAAAAGCTTTCCTTTGCCCGGTGGGAGCATTGGAATAGTAGAAGAACTCCTGAGATGTAGCAAGGTTGATGGGCTTCGCTCTCATAGGAAAACCAAACTGCCTCATGGCTAACTCGGGATTGTAGTTGATTCCTCCCCGGGTACCGAGAAGAGGTACATTGAGGAAACCTCCACAACCAGTGATAATCTCCTTGACTCGAGCTGCTGGAATGATCCAAACCACCTCATCGGGAGTAAGAGCCATAATCCGCTGTGAATAAGACCAATTCTCCGTGTTGGCATGGAAAGAAACCGGGAGGTGAGAAATAAACCACCTATAAAGAAGAGGTACGCAGCAAAGAATAAATCCACGACCCTTGAGAGTCCGATCATGGATGGCATGGTATGTGTCAGCTAGCAAAGTAGGAACCGGATTCCTGGAATGGAAGATCTCAATAGCATTCATGTCTACAAAGTTGTCAAGATTCGGAAAGAGGACGAGCCCGTAGATGAGTAGTGCAAGAATAGCCTCAAGGGTGTCCTGACAAGTAGATTCGAGATTAGCCCGCTCGAGTAGGTACTTCGAAGTGAAACCCTGAATGTGAGACTTGGTAATGAGATTCTTAGACACATCGGAAGTCTTGAGATAATGATCCTTAGCAATAACCAGAGGAGTAAGAGAAGATCCTGGGCCCGTGAAAGGTGTCTCTTCAGCTATAGGTAAACCCAATAAGCAAGAATAAGCCTCGAGTGTAGGAACCAACTGAAAATCCGGGAAAGTGAAGCAACGGAAAACCGGGTCATAGAATTGCACCAGAGTGTGCACCAGCTTCTCTTCTACATTAGTCCGGAGAATACCAAGCAAACCACCGTATCGGAGACGAAACTCAGTCGGATTCTTAACCTTAAGTGCCAACTCCCTTAGGCTAGCCAAATCAACTTCTTTGAACTTGTAAGACTTAGTCCTCTTCATGCCTGGTTATATTTGCAAAGAATTTTAGTTTGTCTATACCCTTTGATAAATGTATGTAGGAAATTTATGCATGAATGTATGTATGCATGGTTTTAACAAGGAAAGCACGGTGGGCTAAGGTAACAAGTGGACACGGTGTCCGGTGAAACTAAGGCTTTGATAGTAGTAACCAAGGTCCTATAAAGTTCCCAAACCACAACCTCTCTTGCGTATATCATGGTAGTACAAAGCAACGCTTGTCCATGATTATTCGTAAGAAAGTTTAGTTTGGGTGTAGTATCGCGTGACGACTAAATTTCGAGACAACGCTCGGTTTAGCCACCGCACTACGTCCTAGGAGAGGCCAAGGATGGGTTTGGTAACTACGGTCTATAGCCTTCATCGGTCAATTGGAAGTAAAGTGCCTAAGCATGACAACACACGCCGACAACATCACCTCCAAAATGCCTCAGCTATGTGAGATTGATCGCGTAATCCAATGCACGAGGCAACCCCCGGAATGGATTGTCGATTATATCTCTTCCTAATCTCAAGTTCACTCAGCCTGGGTATAGGGCTTTTGATATTCTCATCCCACACGTACACAAGAAAATTTTACATGTAACAATAAAGCAAAGCATAAATATAAAGCATGAAAAACTAGGTGTAGCCCTAAAAAAAGGTCCCCAGTGAAGTCGCCATTTCTGTCATCGCGATTTTCGGGTGTCAAATCATTGATTAGATTTGAACCTTTCAATCATTGATGTCTTTATTTTTTTTTTGGGGAAGGTAAAATCGAGAAAAACCTTAGAAATTCTAAGTTCGGGGCTGATTTCATTACGGGAAGGTGTTAGGCACCCGCAATGACTATAGTATCCTATAGGAACCGTTTTACTATGCTTTACGTGTACGCTTTGCTTTTATTGCTATTTGTAAAAAAGATTGGTTTTAAGAATGAGAGGGGGAAGATTTGATTTTATTTTATTGGACTTGGAGAGATTTTGAGTCTCTTGCCTACATACCCTTTTAAGGGATCAAAATTCCATGTAGTTCTCTTCCAAAATGTTTTTTTGTGGGTTGGTTCAATTTTTAGTTTTGAAAATGGTTTTGAAGAAAGAGATAAGAGGCCTCAAGAGCATATGATTTGAAAAAATAGTGAGGTGATTCCAATTTATTTGCAAAAGGGATGTTAAAGTGGAGGATTAGCACTAGTTTTGATTTTGTCTTAAGAAAATGAAAGAAAAAAAGGTGAGGTTTTGACCTCATTTTGTTGCAAAATAGTTTGAGTTATGTGTTGATTTTTTTTGATGAAGAAATTATAAGTTTTCCTAGGTTTTACGCTTCCTACACATACATCTAGCGGAAAGTCATACAACATGTGTGCATGTGTCGGTGCATGTGTCGGTGTACATCATTATAGTCCATAGTCCTTTACATCGGGTCCTAGTTTACATTCTATAGTCTTGCATGAAATTAAAGAAAAGTAAAAACTAACCTAAAATATTACATGAGTCAACATAGAAAATTGCATAAAATGGCTAAAGGAAAGGAAAAAGGTGAAAATAATGCAATGCTAATGATATGCTTAAGACATGCAATAAGATGGCCAATGAAGAGTAGGGAAATGATAGGATGAGTAGCAATGCATGAAAGATGAAATGCACAAGTAAGTACTAAACAAATGACAAAAAGGTGAAATGAACATAACCAAAAATATTAAGCAAATTGCAAAAGAACTAATATCAAAAATAATGCAAATGACACCAAACTAAGACCTAAAATCTAAACTAAATTCTATAACCTATGATCTTTACCAAAACAGCCCCCCCTTTTAAAGGAAGCACTTCAAGAATTAAAGAGAACTTATGAGTCACATTTACCCTAAAATCCACACATTTCAACAACAAATTACATCTCAAAATTAGCAACTAAACTTGACCAAAGAGAAGCTTTCAATTAAACTTGCAAAGAGAAATTAACAAACAAAATTGTGGCATTGTGGATTGTAAGCAAACTTGTAAAATAAGGGGTCATTATTGAGCATATGAACTAGAGGACTAGGAGTTAATTTGTAAAGCAAGAAATGATCCATTAAGTTTGAAAACCAAAGAATTAACAATTAGGCATGCAAGAATGTAGAAATAGCATGAATTCAGAGATGAACACATCACAAAAATCATATATCAAGTATCAACACCATAGAGCAAAAATTGGATCCATTATAGTGCAAGAAAATTCACAAAAATCATTAAAACATGTAAATCCAATAAAACTAGCGCACATGCTCTTTATTCACTTTAAAGTGTGAAAACACCACAAAACAATGAAAACATATCAAGAAACATATAGTAATTTTTTAGGAAATTTTCGTAAAAAAAATGGGATGAACAGGGGGCTCAAATAGCAAGCACGAGGGGTGTGCATAGCAAAACATCAAGAAATTGCAAAGAAACTGAAAAGAAACAGAATTACCCGGCCCAAATCCACGGATCTGATGGATCCGGGTCAAACTAACGCTCTAGGAGCGTTGGATTGATCCGGATCCATCAGGATCTTGATCCAACGCACAGTAAAAAAGAGAGATTGGATCGGGTTTTGGGTCGACCCGACCCAGTGTGAGTATAAAAGGGCTAGGAACCGGTTCCCATTCATTTTCTCAAGCATTTCTCTTTCTTCCCCCCCTTCTCTCTTCTTCTCTCCGCCGTTCCTCATCAAACCCTAACCCTAACTTTCAAAATCCAACCCAGAAATGCGTAATTCATGGCTCAAAAGTTTCATCTAGTTGTTCTAGTCATGAATCCGTGGCTGGAATTCACATGCATCAGCTGCAACGACGTAGATCTTGAAATTTCTTTTGCAGATTTTCGAATGGTTTTGGTTCTGTTCTTGAACTTTCTTTTTTGGATGATTTTGCTCGCGGATCCGTTGATTCACAACGGTTGTTATTCGTTATAAATCTCTGAATCTTTCACTTTTTTTTGGAAAATTAGGGTTTCGTAATTCCGAACCAAAACCTTTCGAATTCTTTACGGATTTACGTCGATTCAGCTTCGTTGATTCTTGAATGAAAAAAAAGAGTAAGTTTGTGGTTTTTACCTGGTTTTAATCGGAGATTCGAGCTAGAATCTTCAAGAACATGGAATTTGTGATTCTGCTTTGTTGATTCTTGGTTCGGATCCGGAAATGAACTGGTAGTTCCCTCTTCTTCCTCCTAACCGGTTCGGAATCCTTGAATTTCTTTCCCTCTTCTTCTCAATTTTGCTTCTGTGATCGCATTTGGATTCGTTGCTTCCAGCGATGAATCTGATGCTTGAATTGCAGAAATGAAGGCTCAGTGATGAAGATTCACCATTGAATCTCTGAGAGCTATCCCAAATTCCATTGATTTCGCTTCCATTCAATTCTGGAAAAGGCTAGGGTTCATGAAACTGTTCTTGAACTTTCTGATTTTTGTGATTTTTGATCTAACTGAATGGAGAGAGAAAAATTGAATCTGTTTGTGTTGATGTGGCGCTGATTCTGTAGAATTCTGACACCTAGAGCCTTATATAGGCTGACATGTGGACTGTGGACCAATTGGAATGTGCCACGTGGACCTTGAACACCTGTGTAGCAATTCTGAAATATTTCTGACTCAAGGACCAAAATGCAATTATGTAAAAATTTGGGACTGAACTGCAATTTATTAAAGATTGGACTGTTTTTAAAAGAAATGAAAGAATTGGACTGTTTTCAAAAGAATTGGGACAAACTTGCAAAAAAACAAAATATTTGGACTGAATTGCAATTTTTAAAAGTATTTGGACTAAAATGTAAAAATAATAAAATTGGCTAAAAAATGTAATTTGAAATGCAACGTAAAGTGAAACAATTAAAATTGACAAAACGGACTAAAACGAACAAATTACCACAAATGAGGTATTTAAAAATACCTCTCTGCCCAAAATTTATTTGATGTGAAAAGACTGAAATGCCCCTGGGGCAAAAACGACTCAGACTGACTCAGACGCAAATTAAGACGATTCTTGTACAGAACTTGATTAATGGTTTATGCAAACAAACAGAAAAGACTCAGGGACAAATTGTAGGGACTGAAAATGGGTTCCTTTGTAGGAAATGACCAAAATACCCTTTTGTATGATTTTATGCAAAAATTCAAAAGACTGAAACAGTAATGTATGCAGTTGACGCACAGTAGAAAACACGGTGAATTTGAAAGTATTAGAAAATAGCAGAGGAATTTGAGTGAGTATTTTTAGGTCCAAAATGAGGGTATGACAACGCCTTTGGCTGATTACCACCCTTATACATCGATTTGAGCCTATGTTTTTGTTTGGCACTCTTTTTCTATTCTATTTTCAAAGCTTTGTACAAAAAATTTCTTCTATGTTGATAATGATGCATGTCTGGAATAAACATTATGAAAATTGAAAATTTTTAAGTATTTTGAAAACAAGCCTGAACAGCTAGGTACATTCAAATGAACATGCATGAACAAATCTACATTGATATCAGTTCCAATTCAAGTTACTAGCGAGCCTTCCTCCCAGTGACGGTCTGTGGTCAATGGCAAGAATGAAAAAACAGAATGGAAAGCATGAAAAATGAATATGCTCGCTAAGTCGAAAACCCGAAAGGGCGGCTTAGGCAAAAATGAGCACCCCGATGGATTGACAACCTGCAAGGGCAATTCAGGCAAAAACAGGGGCAACAAAAAAAACTATTCCCCGGTGGGTCGAAAACCTGAAAGGGCGATCCAGGCAAAAATGGGATGATGAAAACAAAAATGAAAAGAAATAATGAAAAAACAAATATGCAAAAGCATTGACCGCAAATGCGATGTCCGAAACATTTTACGTGACTGTTCCAATAAGCAGCAATACCATTCAGACCGTCTGCCTCTACATTTTTACAGCTTCCTGCCCTCAGCAACGGTCATGATGCATCTCCCGACGATGGCATCCCCAGGACAGGAATTTTTGCAAATATATGTCCGAGCGCGAGCCATTACGTGCCCAATATTCCAATGTTTTGTCCGTCTCTGCGAAATTGTGCCTACAAATTGCCAATCATCATGCATTTCAAAGCATTCATACATGCATAATCATGCATCCTATGTGTTCATGCATTTGATAAAATTGTCATGTCATGCATATTTGCACTCTCAATTCCTATGTTAATCTCAATCAAAATCAATCTTGTCAACTTCAAATTTCTTCTGCTGATAACAAATGTCTATTGTCTTGTCAATTCCAAGATTCAACAGTCTTGTCAACATTCCTGTCAAATTCAAGCTCCTGCAGTTATGTCAATCAAATTCAGTTCTTTTTCAAATAACAATTTGTTTCCATTAACGGCCAAGTGACTAGTTCGCATCCAAGAACAGCTTGTGCCTGCCAATTCACTCTTGTTATCGGTCAAGCAGCAAGTTCGCATCCAAGAACAGCTTGTACCTATCAATTTGTTTCTGTTATCGGTCAAGTAGCAAGTTCACATCCAAGAACAGCTTGTACCTATCCTTTTGATATCCGCCGAGCGACTAGTTCAGATCCGAGAACAACTCGTGCTTCCTATTTTGTTCCCTGTCAGCCAAGTAACTAGTTCAAATACAAGAACGGCTTGTGCTTTCTATTTTGTCTTCTTTTAGCCAAGTAACCAGTTCGTGTCCAAGAACAGCTTGTGCTTTCTATATTTTCTTTCAGCCAAGTGACCAGCTCAAATACAAGAGCAGCTTGCGCCCTTTGTTGTCAATATTCCCGGTCAAGTGGCCAGTTTGCGTCCAAGAACAGCTTGTACCTGTCAAATGTGCTATTAAGTCTCCCCAGTGAGTCTTGTTATTCTGTTAATGTCAATCAGTCCCGCAATGGATACGACATACTCCTTTTTGCTATTCTGTTAATGTCAATCAGTCCCGCAATGGATACGACATATTCTGTTAAATTCAATTCTCAGTCTGTTTTGCATTCATAACACAAATGTTGCATGGCATACATAGCATCTACAAATGTATTTTTACGCCCAAAATCAGTGCTAATGTCGATATTTAAGTATCTTCGTCATGTCAAGCCAAAGACTCCGTCTCTTGACTCTCCAAACGAAGAAACTTAAATAGGGGCAGCTGTCATACCCTCATTTTGGACCTAAAAATACTCTTTCAAATTCCTCTGCTATTTTCTAATACTTTCAAATCCACCGTATTTTCTACTATGCTTCAACTGCATACATTACTGCTTCAGTCTTTTGAATTTTTGCATAAAGTCATACAAAAGGGTATTTTGGTCATTTCCTACAAAGGAACCCATTTTCAGTCCCTGCAATTTGTTCCTGAGTCTTTTCTATTTGCCTGCATGAATCATTAATCAAATTCTGTACAAAAATCATCTTAGTTTTGCATCTGAGTCAGTCTGAGTCAGTCTGAGTCGTTTTTGCCCCAGGGGCATTTTAGTCTTTTCACATCAAATAAATTTTGGGCAGAGAGGTATTTTAAAATACCTCATTTGTGGTAATTTGTTCGTTTTAGTCCATTTTGTCAATTTTAATTGTTTCACTTTACGTTGCATTTCAAATTACATTTTTTAACCAATTTTATTTTTTACATTTTAGTCCAAACATTTTTAGAAATTACAATTTAGTCCAAATATTATGTTTTTTTGCAAATTAGTCCCAATTCTTTTAAAAACAGTCAAATTCTTTAATTCTTTTAAAAAATAGTCCATTTTTTAATTGCAAAAAGGTCCTGTTCTTTTCAAATTTGCAGTTTAGTCCTTTTTTTCAGATTCAGTCCACAGGTGCCACGCCAGCTCAGTCCAGTCCACATGTCACTACCTCATTGGCCAGAATCACACATGGTAGGCTATAAATAGTACACAGTGTCAGAATCAGATCCATTCACACGCCACATCACACAAACAGAATCAACATTCTCTCTCTTGGCAGTTACAGATCAAAAACTCACAAATTCACCAAAAGCTTCAAGAACATTCATGAAACCCTAACTCACATTCAACCCTAATCCAGATCAATTTTGTACCAAAAACCACAAATTCACCATGAAATTCAACCCACAAAATCAAACAGAAGCGAAATTCGCACAGAAACAGCACAAATTGGAGCAATTCTCAGAGATTCTTGCGAATTTTCATCATTGAATCGCTTGTCTGCAATTCAAACGCGAACTCACCACCCAAAGGATAGCAAGCTCAAGCGTGATCACAGAGAGGGTCGAAGAGAAGAAGAGAAGGTGAAGAGGATCACAAGGTTCGAATCAGAGAAGAGAAAAGAAGCAATACCAGCATACCAGAAGAGATTCAAAGCCAAGGATCAAAAGAAACGGTTCGGATCTCCATTCACAAACACAGGTAATGCTCAAACTTCACCTCATTTCAATAGAAACCACTACAGAATCCAAAACGATGTGAACTTGTAGCAATCTCAAACTGTTCGATCCAAAAGCCCAAACCCTAACACAAAATCGTTTTAAAAAATCAAAGAAACGTTTCAGAATCCACAACAAGTGTGAATCGAAGCGATTTCTTGTAATTTCACAACAGATTCGGCCAAAAACGCGACGGATCAGAACAGTTCGAACCTAAGGCATCAAAACTCAAAGATTCACATCGTTTTGACGGTTAAAGTTGTGTTCTCTTGGATGATTCATGCTTAGAACGATGATACGAACAGTTTAAGCCATAGACGAACCGTTTCTGAGCAAGATTCAAGAAACTAGGGTTAGGGTTCGTAGAGAGAACGGCGGAGAAGAAGAGAAGAAGAAAGAGAAACGTTTTGAAAAATGAAGGAAACGGGTTGTAAACCCTTTTATGTAGACACGTGAACCGGGTTGACCCAAACCCGGTCCACTCTCTCTTGTTCTCAGCCGTTTGATCTAGATCCAGATGGATCTGGATCAATCCAGCGCTCCTGAAGCGTTATGGAGATCCGGATCCATCAGGAACCGTGGGTATGGGCCGGATAGCATCAGTCTTTCTTGTTTTTTTTTTTCAGTTTCTTGGAATTGCTTGCTAATTGCACCATCTTTTTTTGCTGTTCGTACCCCTGGCATGCTTTAATTTTATTGAAAACTTTTGTAATTTTTTCTATGGGATTCTTAGTATGTTCTTGACTGTTGGTGATGATTTTTCATGTTAAGATTGATAAAAATGATAGGTGCTAATTTCCTCGTGGGTTTTGAGTACTAGGTGTGTTCGTAAGAGTTTCTTGCATAATTGTAGATCCGATTCTTGCCACCTAGTGTTGATATTTGATACATGATCTTGTGATGTGTTTGGTTCTGAGTTCATTGTTTAATTGATTATTTCCAAACCCTTTTTGCAAGCTTAGTGTTAATTCCTTGTGTTTTTTGCAAATATAGTTGTTAATTTCCAAATCTTGGCAAATTTAATGGTAATTACTTGTCTTACAAGCTTAACCGTTAAGTTTCCAATTTCTTGCAAATTTAGAAATAATTTCTTGTTTTACAAATTCAATAGTTAGTTTCTTGTTTTGCAAGTAGTGTGAATTTTTGTTTGGAAATGAGGTGTGAAATATGCATAGAATGTGTGTGTGCTAAATTTGAATGCATGGCTTGTAATTCCCTCATAATTCTTGAAATATTTCCCTTGAGAATGCTGTTTTGGGGGGGGGTTATAGGTCATGGGATTTGGTCTAAGCTTTAGGCTTTTGTTTTATGTCGTTTGCACTATTTTTGGCACTTGTTCCCCTTGCAATTTGCTTAATACTCTTTGATCATAATCATTTCATCCACCATGCATTGCTACTCATACTATCATTTCTCTATTCGCCACTAACCATTTCATTTCACGTCTTATTCATATCGCAAGCATTGCATTATTTTTATCATTTTCTTCCTTTTAACCATTTTGTGTAGGTTTCCATCAATTCATGTAATCTTTTAGGTTTAGTTTACTTTTCTTTAATTTCATGCAAGACCATAGAATGTAAATTAGGACCCGATGTAAAAGACTATGGACTATAATGATGTACACCGACACACGCACCGACACATGCACACACGTTGTATGCCTAACGCTAGGTGTATGTTTAAGATGCGCGATACTTAGAGAAAATAAATCCTTTTTAGGAAAAACAAATAACTTCCATCACTTCAAATATTTTCCAAATAAACCTTGGAGTCAAAACTCCAAAGGGTTTTCCCTTTATTTTCTTAATCAAACCAAAATGCAATTAATTTCCAAACTTTAACCGTTTTCATTAACAATTGAACCAACCAAATGTTTTCTTTTTCTTTTCAATTCTAATGCCTACACGGCCTTTTCCTTTCTTCAAAACCATTTTCAAAACTAAAATAGAACAAAACTCACAAAAATATTTTGGAAGAGAACTACATGGAATTTTGATCCCTTAAAAGGGTATGTAGGCAAGAGACTCAAAATCTCTCCAAGTCCAATAAAATAAAATCCAATCTTCTTCCTCTCATTCTTAAAACCAATCTTTTTTACAAAATAGCGATAAAAGCAAAGCATATACGTAAAGCATAGTAAAACGGTTCCTATAGGATACTATAGTCATTACGGGTGCCTAACACCTTCCCGTAGTGAAATCAGCCCTGAACTCGGAATTTCTAAAGGTTTTCTCTCGATTTTACCTTTCCCCAAAAAAAATAGAGATATCAATGATTGAAAGGTTCAAATCTAATCAATGATTTGACACCCGAAAATCGCGATAACACACACACACACCTAGACTCCTCAATTAAATCAAATAATTAAATAATTAAAATAATCTAAAGTGGGCGTTACACTAAACATTATGACCGATTCATAAAAACCAAGTCTAATTTGATTCAAATGTTGTTCGAGTAGGATTAGATGTATAGACACTAATTAACTAAGTCAAAAGAAACATTCTAGGAAGTTCGGATTGGTCCCCAAGTGCATGAAGCGAAAAATCAAAAGTTGCTGAACAGGGTGCTGCTCGCTTAAGCGAAGGGTTGCTTGCTTAAGTGACCAGCTTCCAGTAGCATTCTGGGTTCGCTTGCTTGAAGCTCGCTTGGGGCTCGCTCAAGCGAACTGTGTCCAGAATCAACTGGGCTTGTTCTCTTGGAGCTCGCTTGGCGCTCGCTCAAGCAAACTGTGTCCAGAATCAACTGGGCACGCTCGCTTAGCGCTCGCTCATCAGTTCAGTAAAAAAATTTCGGGTTTCAAACCCTTTTTCCCCAAAAATCCCAATTTTGATCTTTCCCAACCCAAAACTCGTTCTAAATAATGTTTACAGGTCATATACATGAAAATACACTCAATGATGCATAAAACTTGAGATTAAAACATCATTTCATCAAAATTCAACAATTCACCAAACTTTCACAATTTTTCAACAACAACAACAATTCTCATCACCAATTTACAAATAGTGATACCCATGATTTCAATTCATCAACAACATGTTCCAAAACAACATCAACAATAAATAATCATGAAATCACTCATAATTCCCAACCACAACTTCATTCTTCATCAATTTTACAAAAAAACATAACATACCCACATATATAACTTTTGGCATGTAAATTCATCATCAACAACACAATTATCATTTAATTCACATACATGAACACACTATCAAAATCTAAGCACAAATTTCTACAATTAAAATTCAAATAATCACTTAAGCAAATAATCACTTATCAAATAAGCACTTATGAGAAATGGGTAGAAAAAGATTATGTTTGAACACTAGCCCCCTTACCTCTAATTCCAAAAATCCAAGCTTATGCCTCAATTAAGCTCCAACCCTTGAGATCCTACCTTCCTCTTCTCTTGCTCCCAAAGTCCTCTTTCTCTCTCTACCTCTCTCAAAATTGTGTGAAATGAACAAATGAAACTAGGTGACCTAATTTCCTCAATGACTAAGGTTTAAATATGCTCACCTCTATTGGGCTTAACCCGTTATGTCTTAGTGGGCTCAATTCACTTATTCACTATCCCGCAATTAATTACTCGCCTACGGTTAAACTTACAGGTCAAACTAAATTCTATACTAGTAACTTAGTATAAAAATAAAAAAATAATATGCCACACTAACATTTAAATAACCCTCACTATGAAATTACTAAATCACCCTTGCTCACCAAATTACTAAAATACCCTTCTAACATGAAAACCCAAGAAAATACACCCAAGGATAAATAATCACACACAAGCATATATAAACACGCATAAAAATAATATAAAATAAAATAACGAAAAATCGGGCTGTTACAACTCTCCATTCCTAAAAAGAATTTTCGTCCTCGAAAATTACCTGAAGGAAACAACTTCGGATACGAATCCTTTATCCTACTCTCCGATTCCCAAGTAGCACTCTCGCCAGTTGGTCCAACCCAAATCACTTTCACCAAAACGATCTCCTTGCCCCTTAAACGCTTCACCTCGTGATCTTCAGTTCTAACTGGCCAAGTCTCAACTGTCAAATTATCTCTTACTTCCAACTCGTCCAATGGAATCACATGAGACTCATCATACACATACTTTCGCAACTGGGACACATGAAACACATCATGAAGATTCGACAATGACGGCGGTAACGCAATCCGATACGCTACAGCTCCAACCTTTTCCACAATCTCAAACGGTCCAACAAAACATGGTGTCAACTTCTGACACTTCAAAGCACGGCCAACATCGGTTACAGGATTCACCCTTAAGAACACATGATCACCAACCTGAAACTCAATATCCTTCCTCCTCTTATCATGATAACTCTTCTGCCTACTCTGAGACGCTATCATCTTCTCTTGAATCATCTTGACCTTCTCGGTCGTCTCTTGCACAACATCCGGTCCTAACAGAGCACTTTCACCTGACTCACACCAACACAACGGCGTCCTACACCTCCGTCCATACAAAGCCTCAAACGGTGCCATCCCGATACTAGAATGAAAACTGTTGTTATAAGTAAACTCAATCAACGGTAAACATTCGACCCAACTGACACCTTGCTCCAAAACAAAAGATCTCAACAAGTCTTCCAAACTCTAAATCGTCCTCTCCGTCTGACCATCAGTCTGAGGATGATAAGCAGAACTGAACCTCAACTTAGTTCCTAAAGCAGCTTGCAAACTCTCCCAAAACATCGAAGTAAACCTCGAATCTCGATCTGACACAATTCTAGAAGGAATACCATGCAACCTGCTCAATGTAGATTTCAGCCAACCTCACCACAAACATACCGGTCTTGATTGGAATAAAATGTGCTGACTGTAACACCCCGTTTCCCAAAACAACGTAATAATGCTAATATAAATATCAGAGTTTCAACAACAACGGAGTATTACATCTACTTCTCAAAATTTATTTAAAAAGAACATAGAACTATTCAAATACCAACAAATCATCTTTATAAAATTCTGCAGCGGAAATCTTTATTTAAAATCAAAATCAACAACTACATCAACATCCTTGGCACAAAGGCCTCAACATAATAAAATTTATTTAACAACTTCATCCTCAACAACATCTTCTTCAAAGAAATGATACATAAAGGAATGCCAGAAAGACAACGATTCCCCATCCCGTTACATATCAGAGCCCTAAGACACAAGAGCCAAAATCTCACTAGCCTTCATTACCTGCACTTGCCCACGAGGCGGCAATTCCAGCAGAAGGGGTGAGTTCACAAATCAACAGTAATATATATATAAATATATAAATCATCAAAGTGAATTGAAAACATCAACAAGCAATAACATTCATCAGCAACAAAATCAACAATATCATCTCAACATTAACATTTAGTTCATCTTCGATTTACAACAACAACAACTCTTGTGGCGACATCTCACCAACAACAACTTCGACACCAAAAACTCTACAAAGACAACTCACACCAGCAACAACTATGCAAAGACCTCAACCTCTAATGCAATATGCATGTGGTACCATACTACGCGCGTTGAATGCTAAGCATTCCAGGGCATGAGCCCCCAACAGTTTGGATGGTTAAAGCATCCCAGGGCAATAAGCCCCCAACAAGTGAACGATAAAGCGTTCCAGGGCAATAAGCCCCCAACGGGTGAATGATAAACATTCCAGGGCAATAAGCCCCCAACAAATGCATATGAGTATGAATGACTCTATGGTGTATATCTGCATACAACCCAACAACATCTAATGGTGCATATCAGCATGCAACCAACAACAACTACTTAGGATAACGACAATTGTGTCTAACACTTATGACACCCTCCCCAACTGGACAATACAACTCAGCAACATCAATGGCAACTCAACAATACACCGTATATAATTGTACATATATAAACATATATATTCTAACATATCAACAACAATAGCAACATATACATTACTCAATTACATTCATATCAAAGTCCAAGACATTCTTGAAAAGCAAATCAAGTTCGATCAATAAGACCTAAGCCAACTACTCATAAAACACCTTAATTAAACCTCTAATACTTAAGTTTGAAATTGGGAAATCAACCATAAGTTTTTGGACTAACTTGGGACCAGTTATGTTAAGTTTTCTTAAAGTTTTCTCAATACCCACCTGGACTATTTCCATCATAACTCAAATTCTAAAAATCATTTCCAAGTCAAACCAAATCCATTAGAAAGCTAACTCAATTATCTACAACTTTACTGTTTATACCAAAAGCCAGTTCGGAACAGAAATGGGTGAAAAAGATGCAAGAACGCGAAACAGGGGTGCTGTCAAATTGGAGTACGATTTGAAAAATCGGAGTACGATTTTCTGGGTCAAAAATTGCATTTTCATTCTGGAATAATCGGAGCACGATTTGACAAAATCGGAGCACGATCTGGCACAGGCTGTTACGATTTTTTCACCATTTTTCACCTCAAAAACCCAATTTTGATCCCCTGATTACCCAAAATGAGTTACAAACATGTTTATGGGTTCAATACACAACAAAGCATCAGAAACAACTCATAGCAACATCATCAATCATACATAATTCATCAACAATGGCATTTTCATGTTCTTAACCCTAAATCAACATTCACCATTTTCCATCCAATTTCATGAAAACATACAGACATATATATTAACAATTGAAATGTTAGCCCACCCTTACCTGATTAGATGAACAAATAAGCTACAGCAATTACAAGCTCTACAATCTCTCTGGTTCTTCCCTTGGCTCTTCTCCCTTTTCTCCCAAAACTCTTGTTTTTCCTCTGATACGTACAATTGTGTTTCTTTTTGTCTGACTAATTCTCTTTCCTTACCAACCAAAACATAACATCTATTTTCTCTTAACTCCCTCACTAAATTTCCTTTAATTCTCATTACCCCCTTAATTCTAATAATTATTATAAATAATTCTCTTTAATCAAATAAATAATATTTCTCCTCCTATTTTATTAAATCATACAATAAAATATAATTCAAATAATAACATCACATAAATCACATAAATTATACAAAATACATAAAACATATCAAAATCAACCAAAAATAGTAAAATAGCAACTAGGGCGTTACACTGACTTCGTCAACCGATCAACAATCACCCAAATCGAATCAAAACCCTTCACAATCTTCGGCAAAGCTCCAACAAAGTCCATAAAGATACTATCCCACTTCCACTCTGGCACAAACAATGGTTGCATCAAACACGACGGCTTCTGATGTTCAATCTTCGACTTCTAAAAAACCAAACAAGCATACACAAACTCTGCTATATCCTTTTTCATTCCAGGCCACCAAAACAATTTCTTTAAATCTTGATACATCTTCGTCGCTTCTGGATGAATACTTAAACTACTCCGATGACCTTCGTCCAAAATACGCTTCTTAAGTTCAGGCACATCCGGCACACACACTCGATCATGGAATATCAAGACACCATGCTCATCCAATCTAAAGTCCACACCTTTACCTTGATTAACCAAGACCACACGATCTACAAGTTCCAAATCCTCCTTCTGACCAACCATGATCTCTTCCAAAATGTTACTTGTCAACTTCAACATTCCCAACTTCACACTTTTAGGCGTCAACTCACAAACCAAACTCAAATCTTGAAACTGCTCAATCAACTCCAATTCTTTAACCATCAAAGCAGACATATGCAAAGATTTCCTACTCAAAGCATCTGCCACCACATTCGCCTTTCCCGGATGATAGCTCAACTGAAAATCATAATCCTTAAGAAATTCCAACCATCGTCTCTGCCTCATATTCAACTCCTTCTGATCAAACAAATAGTTCAAACTCTTGTGATCACTGAACACTTCAAACTTAGAACCATACAAGTAGTGCCTCTAAATCTTCAACACAAACACAACAGCAACCAATTCCAAATCATGAGTCGGATAATTCTTCTCATGCATTTTCAACTGCCTCGATGCATAAGCCACAACCTGACGATTCTGCATTAACACACCACCAAGACCCATCTTCAAAGCATCGCAATACACAACAAACGATTCCTACGGATTTGGCAAAATCAACACAGGCGCCGAAGTTAACCTCTTCTTCAACTCAAGAAAACTATTCTCACACTTAGAATCCCAAACATAAGCTTGCCCTTTTCCGAGTCAACTGAGTCAATGACAACGCTAACTAAAAGAATCCCTCAATGAACCTTCGATAGTAACCTGCCAAACCAAGAAAACTTCTAACCTCAAAAACAGACTTCGGCGATTCCCACTGCATCACTGCATCAACTTTTGACGGATCCACCGCAATGCCACCTTTTGAAATCACATGACCAAGAAAACTAACTTCTCGCAACCAAAACTCACACTTCGACAACTTAGCGAACAACTGCTTCTCCTTCAAGACTTGCAACACAATCCTCAAATGCTCGACATGCTCCTCCTCCGACTTTGAATACACCAAAATATCATCTATAAACACCACCACAAACTGATCCAAATAAGGGTGGAAAATCCAATTTATATACTCCATGAAAACACCTGAACGCAGTTTTAGATATGTCTTCCGCCTTTAGTCTTATCTGATGATATCCTGACCTTTAGTCAATCTTACTGAACACTTCCACACCAACCAATTGATCCATCAAATCATCAATCCTCGGAAGCGGATAGCGATTCTTGATAGTCACCTTGTTCAACTGCCGATAATCCACACACAACCTCATACTACCATCCTTCTTTTTCACCAACAACACAGGAGCACCCCACGGAGAAGCACTCGGCCTAATCAATTGCTTCTCGAGCAACTCTTCCAACTGCTTCTTCAGCTCTCCCAACTCTGATGCAGACATCCGATACAGCGCAATCGAAATAGGACTCATTCCTGGCGCCAAATCAATTGCAAACTCAACTTCCCTCTCCGGTGGTAAGTCGGTAATGTCGTCTGGAAACACTTCTGGAAACTCTAGCACTACCGGCAAATTGCACACACCTTTCTCACCACTTTCCTTCAAAGAAGCAAACATCATGAACACACTAGCTTCACCATTCAAGGACTTCTTCACTTGCTCCGCGGTCAAGAACTTCCCACCAACTTCCTCCACTGGTTTAGAGAATGTTACACTCTTGGTTAAACAATTGATGTTAACACCAAAAGTCAACATCCAATCCATTCTGAAAATCATGTCCATATGCTTTAACGGTAAGCAAACCAAATCCAACTCAAAGTCAACACAACCAAAACTAACGGGACACTTATATGGTCTTTCGGGTTGGTTTCAGTTTGACATGAAAAGACTTCGGTGGTTTGAGGGGAAGTAACCATTTGTTGGGCCACTTGAGAGATTTGAGTCTCTAGAATTTTATTGTGAGTAGCAATGGAGTCCACTTTTAATGTCATTTTGGTGAGGGAGTCATTCAGAAATCCAGTTTGATTTTTAAGTTCTTCATAACACTTAGATTGCTCCATTATACAATTTTCTAAAAAAAGTTCCAAGCTGGATTTTTGAAGGACTCTTTTGTTGTTTGCATAACCGGGTGGTGTTGTTTGCCCAAAGGAATTTTGAGGAGTTTGGTTATAAAAGTTTTGATTAGGCCTCATCCCTTGGTTATAAACAACACTACCTAGTTGGCATTCAACGCCAATATGACCAAATACACCACAAATTTCACAAGGAGGTGATACAGGGGTAGGTGTGACAACACTAGTATTTATTTTATCAATTTTTTGTGTAAGTGCGTCAACATTAGCAGCTAGATGATCAAGGGGAGAAATTTCATACATACCTGCCTCTTGTTTAGAGGGTGAAGAAGAAGTGATGTCTTTCTCGCTTGTCCATTGATATTGATTTTGTGCCATGTCCTCGATCAAAGAATATGCTGCTGTGTAAGTTTTATTCATTAAAGCTCCACCTGCAACTGTATCAACAAAAAATTTAGTGGTATATAAAAGACCATTATAGAAAGTGTGAATAATAAGCCACATCTCTAAACCATGATGGGGGCAAAGCCTAAGCATTTCTTTGAAACGCTCCCACGCATCGTAAAGAGATTCTCCATCTCTTTGAGTGAATTGTATGATTTGATTCCTTAGTTGAATAGTTTTACTATGAGGAAAGAATTGGGAAAGGAATGTCTGCCTTAATTGGTCCCGTGAAGTGATAGAACCAATTTGCAATGAATGAAACCAAGCACTAGCTCTACCCCTCAAAGAGAAAGGAAAGAGGTGCAGCCTTACGGCCTCTTGGTTTGCATTCAAAGTTCCACTGAGTCTTAAAAAGTTTGAAACATGAAGAATCGGATCCTCAGTGGGTGATCCGAAAAATTGATTTTGCTGCACTAAGTAAATAAGTGCAGGCTTTATTTCAAACTTTTTACCCTCAACCGTTGGATACACAATAATAGCTTGTGGCTCTTCCGTAGAAGGGGTTGCATACTTTTTAAGAGTGCGTTCATCAGCCATATCGGTATTATTTTGTGTTCCCAAGAAGTTAACGGTAAAAAGAAAGAAATAGAAAAGATAGAAGGAGAGAAGAAGAAGAAAAAAGAAAAAGAATATTTAATATACAAATATATATATATAAAGATATATATGTATATATATATATATATATATATATTTTATAGAAAAATAAAATTAAAAAAAGGAAAATAAATATTATATTTTTTTATATATATATATATATGTATATTTTTTTTTTGAATGTATAAAAATAAAAATAGAAAGAATAAAAGAAAAAGAAAAAGAAATATTATATATATAATTTATTTTATAGAAAAATAAAAATAAAGAAAATAAAAGAAAAAGAAAAAAGAAAAATTTTATATATATATATATATATATATATATATATATATATATATATATTGTCATACCCTCATTTTGGGCCTAAAAATACTCTGTCAAGTTGCTTTTCTATTTTTTGATATTTTCAAATTCACCATGTTTCTACTGTGCTTCAACTGCACACTTTACTGTTTCTGTCTCCAATTCTCTCGCATCTAAAGTGTTTTTTGCATTACTAGCCATTTAAAAAGGTCTTTGAGACCATTGCATATTTTCTTGCATTTTATCCCAAATTTTTGCATAAAATCATACAAAAGGGTATTTTGGTCATTTCCTACAGAGGAACCCATTTTAGTCCCTACAATTTGTCTCTGAGTTTTTTCAATTTGTCTACATAAGTTATCAGTCAATTTCTATCTAAAAATCATTTTAGTTTCGCATCTGAGTCAGTCTGAGTCGTTTTAGTCCTTAGGGGCATTTTGGTCTTTTCACATCAAACAATTTTTTTGACAGAGAGGTATTTTGAAATACCTCATTTTGGTAGTTTGTTCGTTTTAGTCCGTTTTTGTCATTTTAGACTGTTTCACTTTACGTTTTTTTCAAATTAGATCTTTTTTCCAATTTTATTTTGTTTTTTTACAAATATGTCCAAATTTTGTTTTAATTGCAAATGAGTCCAATTTTAACTTCAAAACAGTCCTTGTTTCTTTCTAAATTGCAGTTCAGTCCTTAACTTTTTTTAATTGCAGAATTAGTCCTTAAGTCTTTTTGCAGTTTGGTCCAAGAATGCCACGCAAGCAAGTACCAGTCCAGGTGTCAAAATTTCACAGGGTCAGAGGCCACTTGGCAGCCTATATAAGGCCACGCACTGTGCAAGTCAGAAGGAGGTCCACAGAATCAATGTCAAGTCACAAACAACTCACAAATTTCTCTCTCCATTCAGTTGGATCAAAATCATAACAAACTTAAGAAATTGAAGAACAAATTCACAAACCCTAACCGTTTCAGAAGCAAATTGAGCCAAAATTAATGGAACTTACGTGTAGCTCTCAGAGATTCAACTGAATATTCATCACTGAGCCAGTGTTTCTGCAATTCGAGCATTGAATCCATTGCCAGAAGCAACGAACTCAACACGATCACAAAAACCCTAAGGTTGAGAAGAAGAAGAGGGAAAGAATTTCAAAGGTTCTGAACCGGTTAAGAAGAAGAAAGACGAATCACCGGTTTATTTCCGGATTTCAATCCCAAAATCAACAACAGAATCAAGATCGAAGAATTCTGAAGGTTCAAAATCGAATCTCCGAACAAAACCAGGTGAAAATCAAAAAAACTTACCTCTTTCATACACATGAACATCAGCGAGTCCGAATCAACGTAGATCCGTAGGAGTTCAAAAAGAATGAAACCCTAACAATTTTTTCAAAACTGTAAAGGATTTTAGGGTTTACAACGTGAATCAACCGTTGTAAACCTATGAATCCATAAGAAGTTTCATCAGAACAAAGATTTGGACCAAGAAAGAACCAAAGAACCGATTGAAATCCGTGAACAAGAATTCCAGATCTACGGTGATTCAGTTACTGCATGTGAATTTCAGTGCCAGATTCATGTTTAGAACAACAAATCGTAGGGATTAAGCCGTGATTCATGAGTATCTGAGTTAGTTTGAACAATTTAGGGTTAGGGTTTCATAGTTGCGCCGGCGTGAGAAGAGAGAAGAGAGAAGAGAAGAAAGAGAAACATTGTGTAAAAATGAGCAAGAACCGGGTTGGAACCTTTTATATAAAGCACTGGACCGGGCGGGTTTTGACCCGATCCAGCGCCCCACGCTGGGGACCGTTTGATCTAGATCCTAATGGATCCGGATCAATCCAACGCCTCAGGGGCGTTCTGGAGATCCGGATCCATCTACTTGCGTGGGTTTGGGCCGGGTACCTTAGGTTTTTTTTTTGCTTTCTTTTCAGTTTCTTGATTTTCTCGCTATGTGCACCGCTGTTCTTGCTGTTTAGACCACCTGTGCGTTTAATTTCTTCACAAAAAAATCTCAAAAATTACCATGTGTTCTTGATATGTTTTTGACTGTTTTGTAATATTTTCACATGTTTGGGATTGACAAAAATGATATGCATTAATTTCTCTTTTGACTCGTATATTTTGTGTGTTTTGTGTGAATTTTCTTGTATGATTTTTGGTCCGAAATTTGTCATGTGATGCTGATACTTGGCACTTAATTTTATGATGCATCTACCTCTGATTTCGTGCTAATTCATTCACTTGTGTTAGTTGATTTTTGTTTACAATCTTTTGCAATACATTCAATTGTGTTAGACGATTTTTTCTTCTTCTTTTGTTTAAAATTTTGGCACTATTTTCAATTTTTGTTAAAGTTTGATCCTTGTTTACAATCTTGCAATATTCGCAATCTTATTAGTTTAATTGGTTAGTTTACCTTATAAGTTGGTATGCTAGTTTCTAATTTTGCAAAGATTATTCTTTTAGCTTCTCGCTTTATAAATAGCGTTAGTTTGCATGCATTTTCCTTTTCATCTTTTCATACCTTATCATTACCTTTCCTCGCCCAATATTTTACTATCATCGCATATTGCTTTACTAACCATCTTATGTTTCATGCATATTGAAAGCTCCATTTCATCTCCATTCTTTAAGTTTAGGCTTCATTCAATTGTCCAATTCTTAGGTAGTGATTCTTTTATTTTCTCGCAAGACCATAGAATGTAACCTAGGGCCAATGTAAAGGACAATGGACACTATAATGATGTACACCGACACAAGCACCGACACGCACACACGTTGTATGATCTAACGCTAGGTGTATGTTTAGGAAGCGCGAAACTTAGAAAAAATCATTTTCCAAAAGTGTTAACAATTCTATCACTTGAAAACCTTTTTTAATAAACCTTGGAGCCAAAACTCCATTGTATTTCCTTTCTTTTCTTAATCAAATTCAAAAATGAAAATAATTCCTACTTAAACCTTTTTTGTAAATAATCGACCAATCTCACCGTTTTATTTTCTCAAGCCTTTGCGGCCTCTTTCTCTTCTTCAAAACCTTTTTTTCTAAAACTAAAATCAATCATAACTCACAAAGCTTTTCGAGAGAGAACTACATGGAGTTTGATCCCTTAAAAGGGTATGTAGGAAAGAGGTCAAAACCTCTCCAAGTCCAATAAAAATAAAACCCAAACACCTCTTTCTCCCCATTCTTAAAAAAAACTTTTCAACAAATAGCATTAAAAATAAAGCGTAAAAGATAAATCTAGAAAAACGGCTCCTATAGAATACTATAGTCGTCACGGGTGCCTAACACCTTCTCGTAGCGAAAATTGCCCCGAACTTAGAATTTCTAAGGGTTTTTCTCAATTTTACCCTTCCCAAAAAAAATAGAGACATCAATGATTGAAAGGTTCAAGCCTAATTAATGACTTGACACCCGAAAATCGGGATGACAGAAATGGCGACTTCACTGGGGATCTAATAGGGCTACGCCTAGTTTTTCACGCTTTATGTTTTATGCTTTACTTTATTGCTATATGTAAATATTTTCATGCAACGTGTGGGGTGAGAATATCAAAAGGTCCTGCACCCGGGCTGAGTGAACTTAGGAATAGGTGGAGATATAATCGACAATCCAATCCGGGGGTTGCCTCGTGTATTGGATTACGCGATCAATCTCACGTAGCTGAGGCATTTTGGGGGTGATGTTGTCGGCGTGTGTTGTCATGCTTAGGCACTTTGCTTCCAATTGACCGGTGATGCTATGGACCGTAGTTACCAAACCCATCTTTGGCCTTTTCTTAGGACGTAGTGTGGTGGCTAAACCGAGCGTTGTCTCGAAATTTAGTCGTCACGCGATACTACACTCGAACTAGACCTTCTTGCAAATAATCATAGAACGGGCGTTGCCTTGTGCTACTATGATATGCGTAAGAGAGGTTGCAGTTTGGGAACCTTATTAGAACCATGGTTACTACTATCAAAACCCTAGTCTCACCGGACACCGTGTCCATCCGCAGCTCCGCAACTGTGAACCTTAGCCCACCGTGTTTTCTTTAAACCAAAATCATGCATACATGCATTCATGCATAAACCTTTTTTCATGCATTTATCGAAAGGTCTAGACAAATTAAAATTTTGTAAATATTCCAGGTATGAAGAAGACTAAGTCTTACAAATTCAAGGAGGTCGATTTGGTTAGCTTAAGAGAATTGGCACTCAAAGTCAAGAATCCGACTGGGTTTCGTCTCTGATACGGCGGTTTGCTTACTATTCTCCGGACTAATGTGGAAGAGAAGTTGGTGCACACTTTGGTGCAATTCTATGATCCGGTCTTCCGTTGTTTCACTTTCCCGGATTTCCAGTTAGTTCCTACACTTGAAGCTTATTCTAGTCTGTTGGGTTTACCTGTAGCCGAGAGGACACCTTTCACGGGTCCCGGAGCTCCTCTTACTCCTTTGGTGATTGCTAAGGATCTTTATCTCAAGACCTCCGATGTGTCCAAGAATCTCATTACCAAATCTCACATCCAGGGTTTCACTTCAAAGTACTTACTTGAGCGGGCTAATCTCGAATCTACTTGTCAGGACACTCTTGAAGCTATTCTTGCGCTACTTATCTACGGGCTCATTCTCTTCCCGAATCTTGACAACTTTGTGGACATGAATGCTATTGAGATTTTCCACTCCAAGAACCCGGTTCCTACTTTATTAGCTGACACGTACCATGCCATCCATGATCGAACTCTCAAAGGTCGTGGATACATTCTTTACTGTGTGCCTCTCCTATATCGGTGGTTTATTTCTCACCTTCCAAGTTCTTTCCATGCCAACTCGGAGAATTGGTCTTATTCGCAGCAGATTATGGCTCTGACTCCCGATGAGGTGGTTTGGATTACTCCGGCGGCTCGAGTCAAGGAGATTATCACTGGGTGTGGAGACTTCCTCAATGTGCCTCTTCTCGGTACCCGGGGAGGAATCAACTACAATCCTGAGCTAGCCATGAGACAGTTCGGTTTCCCTATGAGAGCAAAGCCCATCAATCTTGCTACATCCCAGGAGTTCTTCTACTATTCCAATGCCCCCGCCGGGCAAAGGAAAGCTTTCATAGATGCTTGGGCTAAAGTTTGAAGGAAGGATGTGAAACATTTGGGTGTGAGATCCGGTATCGCTCATGAGGCCTATACTCAGTGGGTGATAGATCGAGCTGAAGAGATTGGCATGCCTTATCCTGCCATGAGGCATGTGTCCGCATCTATTCCATCCAGGCCATTACCTTTGCTTCCCGCAACCCAGGAGATGTACCAGGAGCATCTAGCTATGGAGAGTCAGGAGAAGGAAGCATGGAAAGCCCGATACAATGAAGCCGAGAACTTGATTTTGACTTTGGACGGTAGGGATGAGCAGAAGGATCATGAGAATAGAATTTTGAAAAGAGAGCTAGGAAAGAGCTTGAGGAGAAAGATGATCTGCTTATGAGGGACTCCAAGAGAGCCAGAGGTCGTCGGGAATTCTATGCCATATACTGCAGTTCGGCTCCGGAGTCTGATTCTGAGGATTACCCTGTCACTCCATAGGCCTAGATGATTATGTTGTTTGTATTATGTTCTTCCTGATGATGTTTACAAGATTTCTAATTTGTCTAAGAAATCCTTTCGATAACTAAAAAGAGTCATTTTTGCATCTGCATTTGTACATATCATGCATCATATGCATCATTCATCGGTCACGAAAAAACTTCCAAGTGCTCATTGCCTCCTGGTTCTTCTGCCGCAGTGTGACAAGTGGCTCGTGCTCGAAAGATTGATCAACCTGCCAGAGTACATCAGACCAGACAATACAGAAGAAGGAATCAGGTAGCTATGGAAGAAGAAAACGCGCAGCTCCGTACCGAATTGGCTTCTGTGAGGGAAGAATTGGCTAAAGCTCACGATGTTATGACTGCTCTGTTGGCTGCCCAGGAACAACCAGCCTCGTCTGCTCCGGAGACCGCTGAGGCAATTCCAACAGCATCTCTTTGCTCCTAATACTGCAGCAGGTACTTCTGGTGCTGCCAATGGTAACCAAATCCCCATCCTAGAGCATGCCACTCTCCATACTACTCTGCCTCAAACAACCGTCTTCACTGACCCAATCATACATTCTATGCCTCAAAACGCCACCACTGATGCTCCCCGTGGGAAGGCTCCCATGACCGGAACTATGGAAGAAAGGATGAAGGAACTTGCTAGAGAACTCCGTCGTGAAATCAAAGCTAACCGTTGATGTGGTGATCTTGTCAAGACTCACGATCTCTGCCTGGTGCCAAGGGTAGATGTCCCTAAAAAGTTCAAAGTCCCAGAATTCGACCGATACAATGGGCTGACTTGTCCTTAGAATCACATTATCAAATATGTCCGGAAGATGGCTAACTACTCAGACAATGATTCGCTCATGATTCACTGCTTCCAGGACAGTTTGATGGAAGACGCTGCAAAATGGTATACTGGCCTGAGTAAAGATGACATTCGTACCTTCGATGATTTGGCTGCTGCTTTCAAGAGTCACTATGGGTTTAATACCAGGTTGAAGCCGAACAGGGAATTTCTCAGATCCATCTTTCAGAAGAAAGATGAAAGCTTCCGTGAGTATGCACAAAGGTGGAGGGGGGCAGCCGCCCGTATTACCCCTGCTCTAGACGAAGAGGAAATGACACAGACGTTTCTAAAAACACTAAAGAAGGACTATGTTGAAAGGATGATCATTGCTGCTCCGAGCAACTTCTCCGAGATGGTCACCATGGGAACCCGCCTAGAAGAAGCTGTCAGAGAAGGTATCATTGTGTTCGAAAAGGGTGAGTCCTCAAATGCACCAAAGAAGTATGGCAATGGCCATCACAAGAAGAAAGAGACAAAAGTCGGGATGGTATCTACCGAGACCAATCAATCCATGGCCGCCGTTGCTCCCATCAATTCTACTCAATTACCTCTGCCGTACCAATACATGCAATACGCCCAACATCCATTCATTCCACCATTCTACCATCAGTATCCTCTGCCACCGGGCCAACCTCAGGTCCCTGTCAACGCCATCGTTCACCAAGTGCAACAGCAGCCACCGGCTCAACAACAACTACAACAGCAACAAGGTCCTCAGGCCAGACCATCTTTCCCTCCGATTCCGATGTCGTATGCCGAATTGCTTCCAACTCTGCTGCACAAAGGGTACTGCACGACCAGACCCGGCAAGCCTCCGCCCAACCCGTTACCTCCCCGGTTTCGTTCTGACCTCAGGTGCGATTTTCATCAAGGCGCTCTGGGCCACGATGTGGAAGGGTGTTACGCTTTGAAGTATATCGTGAAGAAACTGATAGACCAAGGAACGTTGTCTTTCGAGAACAATGTCCCGCATGTGCTCGATAATCCGCTCCCAAATCATGCTGCCGTGAACATGATTGAAGCATACGAAGAAACTCCCCGCCTTGATGTTCGTAATATTGCAACTCCTCTGGTACCGCTGCATGTCAAGTTGTGCCAAGCCTCTTTGTTTAACCATGACCATGCCGCCTGCAACGAATGTCTTCAGAATCTTATGGGCTGCGACGTGATTCAGAACGACATCCAGAGTCTGATGAATGATAACTATCTGATGGCCAGCGACGTCTGTGTGATTATGCCAGTCTTCCATGATACCCCCATTAGAAGCACGCCTCCGAGAGAGAATGTTGAACCTCTAGTGATAAGGCTACATGGGCCAGTGCCCTTTGTTTCCACAAAAGCCGTTCCTTACAAGTACAATGCAACCATGATTGAGAACAGGGTAGAAGTGCCTCTGGTATCCCCAGCTGTAGTAAGCAACATCGCCGAAGAGACGACGACTCTAAGGAGCGGTAGGGTCCGTCCGCCTTTGTTTCAAAAGAAGACAGTCGCGCCCACCACGGCTCCGGTTGACAAAACAACTCCACTTCCAGTTCCTCCTGTTACTAAAGACGTTAGCCGGCCGGGTCAATCTATTGAAGAGTCTAATTTGGACGAAATCTTGAAGATTATCAAGAGAAGTGACTACAAGATCGTGGATCATCTGTTGCAAACCCCGTCAAAGATATCCATCTTATCCTTGCTCCTGAGCTCTGAAGCTCACAGGAACATCTTGCTAAAAGTATTGGAGCAGGCATATGTCGACCACGAGGTCACGGTGGATCAGTTTGGTGGTATAGTGGGAAATATCACCGCTTGCAGCAATCTCTGGTTTAGCGAAGACGAGCTCCCCGAAGCAGGGAAGCATCATAATTTGGCCCTACACATCTCTATGAATTGTAAGACTGACATGCTGTCAAATGTATTGGTAGATACCGGCTCGTCTCTGAATGTGATGCCCAAATCCACTCTGGACCAGCTAAGCTATCAAGGAGCCCCTTTGAGGAGGAGCACTTTTCTGGTCAAAGCCTTCGACGGATCCCGCAAGAACGTTCTCGGTGAAGTGGATCTTCCTATAACTATTAACCCTGAAACATTCTTAATCACTTTCCAGGTCATGGACATCGATGCTTCCTATAGTTGTCTTCTCGGAAGGCCGTGGATACATGAGGCCGGCGCGGTCACCTCCACTCTACATCAAAAGCTGAAATTTGTGAGGAATGGTAAGCTTGTTACCGTACATGGAGAAGAAGCATACTTGGTCAGTCAATTGTCATCGTTCTCTTGTATTGAAGCAGGGTCTGCTGAAGGGACTGCATTTCAAGGTTTGACTGTTGAAGGTACGGAGCCCAAGAAGGTCGGTGCCGCTATGGCTTCTCTGAAGGACGCGCAAAGGGCTGTTCAGGAAGGACAGGCTGTCGGTTGGGGCCAATTGATATAACTACTCGAGAATAAGCGCAAAGAAGGTCTTGGGTTCTCCCCAACATCCGGAGTATCTACTGGGACGTTCTATAGTGTTGGGTTCGTCAATGCAATTACTGAAGGTGCCACTGGAAGTGGGTCTAGGCCCGTGTTTGTTATATCAGGAGGCACTGCGAAGAATTGGAATGTTGTTGACCTTCCGTTGATCATGCATGATTCCGAGTAATGTGTCTTGTTGCTTAGGTCTTTGTTTTTTCAAAATAACCATCTTTTCGCTCCGCCCAAAGCGAAAATGATGTTTTTGTAAGGGTATGTTTGTTTCGGCATTGCCATTATTAATAAAAAAAATTGTCGTTTCTTTCACGACTGTTGTTTTTCTTAATGCTTTTCCCTTGGAAATGATGGCAATGCCAGAAAAAACCAAAACATCTGTATTTTCTTATTAATTTCAAAGATCTGCATGAAAAAAATCTTTTCTAAAAAATCATCCAACCATATCACGCAGATTGAACCATAATAAACCCGTTGAACACAGTGACCCTACGGTTCCTCCAACTTTTAAATTCCCGGTGTTCGAAGCCGAAGATGAGAGTGAGGATGATATACCAGACGAGATTACTCGACTGCTTGAACAGGAGAAAAGAGCCATTCAGCCTCACCAGGAAGAGGTTGAGTTGGTTAACTTGGGTACCAATGATAATAAGCGAGAGATCAAGGTCGGTGCTGCACTGGAAGAGGGGGTTAAGAAGAGGATCTTCCAACTTCTCCGAGAGTATTCAGATATTTTTGCATGGTCGTATGAAGATATGCCGGGTTTGGATCCCCAGATCGTAGAGCACCGGATACCAACAAAGCTTGAATGTCCTCCTGTTAGACAAAAGTTGAGAAGAACTCATCCTGACATGGCTCTCAAAATTAAGGGTGAAGTGCAGAAGCAGATTGATGCAGGGTTCCTTATGACAGTCGAGTATCCCGAGTGGGTTGCTAATATTGTGCCTGTACCGAAGAAGGATGGCAAAGTTTGGATGTGCGTTGATTACAGAGATTTGAATAAAGCCAGTTTGAAAGACAATTTCCCGCTGCCTCATATTGACGTGCTTGTTGATAATACTGCTCAGTGCAAGGTGTTCTCCTTCATGGATGGATTCTCTGGATACAATCAGATTAAGATGTCACCCAAAGACAGGGAAAAGACATCGTTCATTACTCCATGGGGAACTTTCTGTTGCAAAGCGATGTCGTTCGGTCTGATAAATGCTGGTGCCACCTATCAGAGGGGGATGACCACGTTGTTCCACGATATGATTCACAAAGAATTCGAGGTGTATGTGGACGACATGATTGTCAAGTCAAGCGATGAGGAGCAACACGTTGAATATTTGGCAAAAATGTTTGAAAGATTGAGAAAGTACAAGCTTCGGCTGAATCCTAACAAATGTACGTTCGATGTTAGATCTGGGAAGTTGCTAGGTTTCATTGTCAGCCAAAGAGGCATTGAAGTAGATCCTGACAAAGTCCGAGCAATCCGAGAAATGCCGGCCCCGCAGACTGAGAAACAAGTTAGAGGTTTCCTCGGACGTCTGAATTATATCTCCCGATTCATATCTAACATGACCGCGACTTGCGGGCCAATCTTCAAGCTACTCAGGAAGAATCAACCCATTGTGTGGAACGATGAATGCCAAGAAGCTTTTGACAACATCAAAGACTATTTGCTAGAGCCGCCCATCCTTGTCCCTCCTGTGGAGGGAAGGCCGTTGATTATGTATCTGTCAGTATTAGATGAATCCATGGGATGTGTGCTCGGTCAGCAGGACGAGACCGGAAAGAAAGAACATGTTATCTACTATCTGAGCAAGAAATTCACTGACTGTGAGATTCGGTACACGATGCTCGAAAAGACTTGTTGTGCTTTAGCCTGGGCTGCCAAACGCCTGCGACACTACTTGATGAACCATACAACTTGGCTGATATCTAGGATGGAGCCGATCAAATACATCTTTGAGAAGCCTGCAGTCACTGGAAAGATTGCGTGTAACGCCCTAGTCGCTAATTTGTTATTTTTAGTTGTTGGGCATGTTTTATTTGAATTTTTAAATGATTATGTGAACATCTGGTGTGTTTATTTGTTTATAATAATTCGTGTGAAATAATTGAGTTATATGATTTATTGATGTATTATCTAAATGCATGTTATTTGTTATTTAATTAATTAGTAGTGGGATATAATATTTGCTTTGTTTTGAGAAAATAGAAGAAATATTATTATTTTGGAGAATTATGAAAATAGGTGGAGTAATTATTAATTATTAGAGTTATGGGGTTAATGTGAATTAAAGGAGATTAAGGAAGGAGTTATTAGAAAAAGGGGAGTTATACTTTGGTTGGTAAAAGGGAAATAGAAAGGTCAGAAAACAGATATACGTATCAGAGAAAACAAAAACATAAGCTTTTTGGGTAGAAGTGAGAAGAACCAAGAACAAGGGGATTAGCCTAGAAGATTGATTGTTGTAGCTTGCTTTTGTTCATCTAATCAGGTAAGGGTGAGCCTAACTTCAATAATGTTAATTGTGAATCATTTGTTCTTGATTGGCATAGGGTTTGAGAGGATTGAGATGGGTTTGAGAACTAGGGTTAAGATGAAGTTGTGATGATTTGAAGAGGGTTTGATGTTGTAAGGCTGTAGAACTGGTTACAGAACCTAGGTTATCCCCTAGGATGACATTACAGATGATTTAGGGGTTTGATTTGAGAGAATTGGCATGTTTTGGTGAGATTAGGTCAGAACCCGTGTGGGTTCTGAGATCGCTCGCCTGTGGCGAGTGATCACTCGCCGTGGCGAGTAGCCTTTGTTTGCTCGCGAGGCGAGTAGCATAGCTCGCCGTGGCGAGCTTGTCCCTTAATTTTAGGACTTTGGCCCAAGTGATGATGGTTTTGAGTGCCCTTATATTTATAGAGATGACCTGTGAAGTTGGTTTAGCCAAATTGGATTTAGAGAGCTTAAAAATGAAGATTTTTGGTGAAAAATGTCAAAAAGGCCGAAGCACCCAGTATTTCTCGCCTCCAGCTCGCCCCCAACTCGCCTTTGGCGAGTGAGCTGATGTGAGTACTCGCCTGTGGCGAGCAGGTACTCGCTGTGGCGAGTTAGTTAGTTGTTTGGACTGTTTGTTCCGTTTTGTGATCTGTTTCGCATGGGACTTTGAGAGGAGACCTTTGGGTAGTATTGGAGAGGTTTTATGTCCTTAGATGCATTCTGTAATGAAGATTGTTGATGATTCTTTTATGTTGTGAATAATTGATGTATCGTTGATAGTAAGTGATGTTTAAATATGATGATTATGTGATTGTGATGATGTTACGTGTTGTGATGTATATGATTGATGAGATGATATTCTGCCATGTAACTATTATACTTGCATGTGTCAGTTTTGCATTATGAATGATGTTTGAGACGGTGTATTAAGTTGTTAAATGACGAGTCCATGCATTTGCATAATTATGAGACGGTGGAGCTTTATGCTCAAAGCGACGGTGGAGCTTTATGCTCAAAGCGACGGTGGAGCATTTGCTCAAAGCGACGGTGAAGCATATTAATGCTATAAATATATGGTACCACATGCATGATGTCAAGATGATAGAGTTGCATTTAGTTGAGTCAAATTGTGACATATATGAGATGATGTTTTGAGACGTGGATGCTTATGATGTTGATATGATGATGCTTATGATGTGTTTATGATGATGCTTATGATGTGTTTATGATGATGCTTATGATGTTGTTATGATGATGCTTATGATGTTGATATGATGATGCTTATGATGTGTTTATGATGATGCTTATGATGTGTTTATGATGATGCTTATGATGTTGTTATGATGATGTTTTTATGTGCTATGATGTATATGTATGAGTTGGATTTATGATTGTTAATCTTGACGTTTGATTTATAATTTTAATATTATTGTTGTGAATCTCACCCCTTCTGCTGGAATTGCCGCCTCGTGGGCAAGTGCAGGTAGCGAAGGATAGATAGAAGTTGGCTCTCGTGTCGTAGGCTCTGATACGTAACGGGATGGGGATTTTGATGTTTAATTCTTTCATTCCTTATGTATCATTTTATTTGAAGGACATGTTGTTGGAGATTTTATCTTTATGAAATAAATTGTAGTATGATGAGGCCTTGTGCCAAGGATGATGACGTAGCTGTTGATTGATTTTTAAATAAACATTCCGCTGCAGACTTTTATAAAATGAGGTGTTGAATTAAATAGTTTTTATAATCTATTTAAACTGAATTTTGAAAAGTAGATGTAATACTCCGTTGTATGTTGAACTCTGATGCTTTATTTAATATTACGTTGTTTTGGGAAAACGGGGTGTTACAATTGGTATCAGAGCAGGTCGGTCTGTCAGACCATTAGTAGAGTCGTGTCGAGCCTAGTAGAGTTGTGTGACGGTTTTACACTGTCTTTTGTCGTTCTGTTTTGCTGTTTTGTTTTGTTGTTCTGATTGTTGTTTGCGATGAAGGACTTTGAGATGGCTGGAAGGAATGATGTTGCTCTTGCTGCTGCTTTGCAAGCGATGGCTCAAGCTGTGGGTCAACAAAATAATGCTGGTGGTGCTAATGAGGGAGTGAGGATGTTGGAGACATTCTTGAGGAATCATCCACCAACCTTCAAAGGAAGATACGACCCTGACGGAGCTCAGTTGTGGCTGAAGGAGGTCGAGAGGATTTTCCGAGTAATGCAGTGCAGTGATGTGCAGATGGTGCGGTTTGGCACGCACATGTTGGCCGAGGAGGCTGACGACTGGTGGGTAAGCACTCAACCCATTCTCCAGGCTGAAGGAGCTGAGATTACATGGGCTGTGTTCAGAAGAGAGTTCTTGAGGAGGTATTTTCCGGAAGATGTCCGAGGTAAGAAGGAGATAGAATTCCTTGAGCTGAAGCAAGGTGATATGTCAGTAACTGAATATGCCGCTAAGTTTGTGGAGCTTGCAAAGTTTTATCCCCATTATGCTGCAGAGACTGCTGAGTTCTCCAAGTGCATCAAGTTTGAGAATGGTCTGCGTGCTGAGATTAAGCGGGCCATCGGTTATCAAAAGATCCGTAACTTCTCCGAATTGGTGAGTAGCTGCAGGATTTATGAGGAGGATACCAAAGCTCATTATAAGGTTATGAAGGAGAGGAAAGGTAAACAACAAGATCGTGGGAAGCCTTATAGTGCTCCGACCGATAAGAGTAAGAAGGAAGTAAATGATGAGAGGAGGCCCCAGAAGAAGGCTGCTCCTGCTGAGATTACTTGTTACACTTGTGGCGAGAAAGGCCATAAGAGCAATGCATGTACTGTTGAGGTGAAGAGGTGCTACCGTTGTGGTCAAAAAGGGCATATCACTAGTGAATGCAAGTTCGATGATGTTGTGTGTTTCAACTGCAATGAGCAAGGACACATTGGTTCGCAGTGTAAGCAACCCAAGAAGACCAAGACTACTGGTAGAGTGTTTGCTTTGGCTGGTACTCAGACGTGAGTGAGGATCGTCCGATCAGAGGTACATTTTCGAGGACGAAAATTCTCTAAGTTGGGGAGAGTTGTAACGCCCTAGTCGCTAATTTGTTATTTTTAGTTGTTGGGCATGTTTTATTTGAATTTTTAAATGATTATGTGAACATCTGGTGTGTTTATTTGTTTATAATAATTCGTGTGAAATAATTGAGTTATATGATTTATTGATGTATTATCTAAATGCATGTTATTTGTTATTTAATTAATTAGTAGTGGGATATAATATTTGCTTTGTTTTGAGAAAATAGAAGAAATATTATTATTTTGGAGAATTATGAAAATAGGTGGAGTAATTATTAATTATTAGAGTTATGGGGTTAATGTGAATTAAAGGAGATTAAGGAAGGAGTTATTAGAAAAAGGGGAGTTATACTTTGGTTGGTAAAAGGGAAATAGAAAGGTCAGAAAACAGATATACGTATCAGAGAAAACAAAAACATAAGCTTTTTGGGTAGAAGTGAGAAGAACCAAGAACAAGGGGATTAGCCTAGAAGATTGATTGTTGTAGCTTGCTTTTGTTCATCTAATCAGGTAAGGGTGAGCCTAACTTCAATAATGTTAATTGTGAATCATTTGTTCTTGATTGGCATAGGGTTTGAGAGGATTGAGATGGGTTTGAGAACTAGGGTTAAGATGAAGTTGTGATGATTTGAAGAGGGTTTGATGTTGTAAGGCTGTAGAACTGGTTACAGAACCTAGGTTATCCCCTAGGATGACATTACAGATGATTTAGGGGTTTGATTTGAGAGAATTGGCATGTTTTGGTGAGATTAGGTCAGAACCCGTGTGGGTTCTGAGATCGCTCGCCTGTGGCGAGTGATCACTCGCCGTGGCGAGTAGCCTTTGTTTGCTCGCGAGGCGAGTAGCATAGCTCGCCGTGGCGAGCTTGTCCCTTAATTTTAGGACTTTGGCCCAAGTGATGATGGTTTTGAGTGCCCTTATATTTATAGAGATGACCTGTGAAGTTGGTTTAGCCAAATTGGATTTAGAGAGCTTAAAAATGAAGATTTTTGGTGAAAAATGTCAAAAAGGCCGAAGCACCCAGTATTTCTCGCCTCCAGCTCGCCCCCAACTCGCCTTTGGCGAGTGAGCTGATGTGAGTACTCGCCTGTGGCGAGCAGGTACTCGCTGTGGCGAGTTAGTTAGTTGTTTGGACTGTTTGTTCCGTTTTGTGATCTGTTTCGCATGGGACTTTGAGAGGAGACCTTTGGGTAGTATTGGAGAGGTTTTATGTCCTTAGATGCATTCTGTAATGAAGATTGTTGATGATTCTTTTATGTTGTGAATAATTGATGTATCGTTGATAGTAAGTGATGTTTAAATATGATGATTATGTGATTGTGATGATGTTACGTGTTGTGATGTATATGATTGATGAGATGATATTCTGCCATGTAACTATTATACTTGCATGTGTCAGTTTTGCATTATGAATGATGTTTGAGACGGTGTATTAAGTTGTTAAATGACGAGTCCATGCATTTGCATAATTATGAGACGGTGGAGCTTTATGCTCAAAGCGACGGTGGAGCTTTATGCTCAAAGCGACGGTGGAGCATTTGCTCAAAGCGACGGTGAAGCATATTAATGCTATAAATATATGGTACCACATGCATGATGTCAAGATGATAGAGTTGCATTTAGTTGAGTCAAATTGTGACATATATGAGATGATGTTTTGAGACGTGGATGCTTATGATGTTGATATGATGATGCTTATGATGTGTTTATGATGATGCTTATGATGTGTTTATGATGATGCTTATGATGTTGTTATGATGATGCTTATGATGTTGATATGATGATGCTTATGATGTGTTTATGATGATGCTTATGATGTGTTTATGATGATGCTTATGATGTTGTTATGATGATGTTTTTATGTGCTATGATGTATATGTATGAGTTGGATTTATGATTGTTAATCTTGACGTTTGATTTATAATTTTAATATTATTGTTGTGAATCTCACCCCTTCTGCTGGAATTGCCGCCTCGTGGGCAAGTGCAGGTAGCGAAGGATAGATAGAAGTTGGCTCTCGTGTCGTAGGCTCTGATACGTAACGGGATGGGGATTTTGATGTTTAATTCTTTCATTCCTTATGTATCATTTTATTTGAAGGACATGTTGTTGGAGATTTTATCTTTATGAAATAAATTGTAGTATGATGAGGCCTTGTGCCAAGGATGATGACGTAGCTGTTGATTGATTTTTAAATAAACATTCCGCTGCAGACTTTTATAAAATGAGGTGTTGAATTAAATAGTTTTTATAATCTATTTAAACTGAATTTTGAAAAGTAGATGTAATACTCCGTTGTATGTTGAACTCTGATGCTTTATTTAATATTACGTTGTTTTGGGAAAACGGGGTGTTACATTGCGCGCTGGCAAATGCTGCTGTCTGAATATGATATTGTGCTTAAAGCTCAAAAAGCCATTAGAGGAAGTGTTCTAGCTGACCACCTCGCTTACCAGCCACTTGATGACTATCAGCCCATAAAGTTCGATTTCCCTGACGAAGAGGTCATGTACTTGAAGTCAAGAGACTGCGAAGAACCGTTGATTGGTGAAGGCCCAGACCCTAGTAGCAAGTGGGGATTGGTCTTCGACGGTGCTGTTAATGCTTACGGCAAAGGAATTGGCGCAGTAATTGTATCTCCGCAGGGGCATCACATTCCTTTTACCGCCTGGAACGTATTTGAATGCACAAACAACATGGCCGAATACGAAGCGTGCATCTTAGGGATCGAGGAAGCAATCGATATGAGAATCAAGCATCTTGACATCTATGGAGACTCTGCACTTGTTATTAACTAGATAAAGAGAGAATGGGAGACCCATCATGCCAATCTGATCCCTTACCGTGACTACGCGAGGCGTCTGCTGACGTACTTTACAAAAGTCGAATTGCACCATATTCCCCGCGAGGAAAATCAAATGGCCGATGCTCTTGCTACTTTATCCTCCATGTTTCAAGTGAACCATTGGAACCACGTCCCGGTAATCAAAGTGCAGCGCCTTGATCGGCCTTCTCATGTGTTTGCCATCAGTGATGTGACTGTTCGAACAAATGTGGATATAATTGACAACAGACCCTGGTATCATGATATCAAGCAGTTTTTGCAAAACCGTGAGTACCCGCCGAATGCTTCCAACAAAGACAAGAAGACCTTGCGCAAGTTGGCTAGCAAGTTCGTGTTAGATGGGGATGTCCTATACAAGAGGAATTTTGATATGATATTATCGAGATGTGTTGATGAGCGTGAAGTAGAGCAACTGATGCACGACGTGCACGACGGCACTATCGGAACCCATGCTTCGGGGCATACCATGTCTAGAAAATTGTTAAGGGCAGGCTACTATTGGATGTCTATGGAACACGATTGCTACCAATATGCCAGGAAATGTCATAAATGTCAAGTCTATGCTGATAAGATCCATGTGCCTCCGCATGCCCTCAATGTTATTTCCTCTCCATGGCCTTTCTCTATGTGGGGCATCGACATGATTGGAAGGATTGAACCAAAGGCTTCGAATGGTCATCGTTTCATTTTGGTAGCGATCGATTACTTCACCAAGTGGGCCGAAGCTGCATCTTATGCCAATGTAACCAAGCAAGTAGTGGTTAACTTCATCAAGAACAATATCATCTGTCGATATGGTGTTCCCAGCAAGATTATCACCGACAATGGTACCAATCTGAACAATGACATGGTGCAGGCCCTGTGCGAGAAATTCAAGATTGAACACCACAACTCCTCTCCTTATAGGCCCCAGATGAATGGTGCAGTTGAGGCCGCCAACAAGAATATCAAGAAGATCGTGCAGAAGATAGTGACTACATACAAAGACTGGCATGAGATGTTGCCTTATGCTCTGCACGGCTATCGCACTACAGTACGCAGTTCGACCAGGGCAACGCCTTTCTCCCTTGTATACGGCATGGAAGCGGTTCTTCCATTGGAAGTAGAAATCCCGTCTCTCCGCGTGATCATGGAAGCAAAATTGTCTGAGGCTGAATGGTACCAGAGCTGGTATGATCAGTTAAATCTAATTGAAGAAAGACGTCTGGATGCCTTGGCTCGCGGACGGCTGTATCAAACAAGAATGAAAGCTGCTTTTGACAAGAAAGTCCGTCCTCGAGAATTCAAGGAAGGTGAACTTCTTTTGAAAAGAAGAGTAAGTCAACAACCTGACCCAAGGGGCAAGTGGATGCCAAACTACGAAGGACCATATGTTGTCAAGAAAGCCTTCTCCGGCGGTGCTTTGATTCTTACACACATGGATGGTGTGGAACTTCCAAACCCTGTGAATGCCGATATAGTCAAGAAATACCTTGTCTAGATATATGAAAAGAACAGCGTGGTAGGTCGAAAACCCGAAAGGGCGGCCTAGGCAAAAATGCGCTTCCCGGTGGATCGAAAACCCGAAAGGGAGGTCCAGGCAAAATAAGGGACAAAAAAAAATAAGTATGAAAAAGCTTGCTGAGATTACACGTAACTCAGGCAAAAATGAGCGTCTCGATGAGCCGAAAACCTGAAAGGGCGGTTCATGCAAAAATGAGATTGAAACGAAAGACAATTGACTATACCTGGCAAACTACCATCCCCTTGGGACCCCTGCAACTGATAATTGGTCATTCTCATCAGAAGCCTCTGCACTTATGAATTCAAATTTCTGGGAACTGTAGTGATTACTGTGTTCAATGTACCACCAACCAATAAAATTACCATTTTCCAAGCTTTGTAAATCCGTGGAGTCATGCCTTTGGCTGACTACCACTCTTATACGTCAATTTGAGCCTATGCTTTTGCTTGAAACTCTATTTCTTCATTCTATTTTCAAGGCCTTATACAAAAAAATCTTCTTTCTATTTTGATAATGACAATGTCTGAAACAAACATCTTTGAAATTGAAAATTTTTGTGTGTATTTTGAAAACCAACCTGAGCAACTAGGTGCATTCAAACGAAACATGCATGAACAAACGAGTGTTAATATCCATTTCGATACAGGTTGCCAGCAGGCCCTCTCCCCCAGTACGGTATGTGGTCAATGGCAAGAATGAAAAAAGAGAATGAAAAGCACAAAAATGAATAAGCTCGCTAAGCTGAAAACCCGAAAGGGCGGCTTAGGCAAAAATGAGCACCCCGATGGATTGACAACCTACAGAGGCAATTCAGGCAAAAACAGGGGCAATGAAAAGAATTTATTCCCCGGTGGATTGAAAACCCGAAAGGGCGATCCAGGCAAAAATGGGATGATGAAAAGAAAAAACAACAAAAACAAACATGCAAAAAGCATTGACCACAGATGCGATATCCAAAGTGTACTCAACATTAAGGCACCCAACAGCGGCAGCGCCATCAAGGTTTCTACTCTCTACAAGTTCATGAATGGGATATAGCTCCCTGCCCTCAGCAATGGTCATGATGCGTCTTTCAACGACGGCATCCCCAAAGGAGGACTTTCACAAGCGTATGTTAGAGCACGAGCCATTACGTGCCCAATATTCCAATGTTTTGTCTACGTCTATGAAGTCGTGTCTACAAGTTGTCAACCATCATGCATTTCAAAGCATTCATACATGCATAATCATGCATCTTATATGCTCATGCATCTGATAAAATTATTATGCTGTTCATACACATTTCATTCTCAATTCCTATGATAATCTCTGTCAAAATCCATCATGACAATTTCAAACCTCTACTATCATGTCAATTTCAAACTTCAACAGTCCTGTAAATTTCAAAACCCCTGCAGTCATGTCAGCCAAGTTCAATTTGTGTTTTCAATACAATTTGTTTCTGTTATCGGCCAAGTGACCAGTTCGAATCCAAGAACAGCTTGTGCCTGTCAATTTGCTCTTGTTATCGGCCAAGTGGCTAGTTCGCATCCAAGAACAGCTTGTGCCTGTCAATTCGCTCTTGTTATCGGCCAAGTGACCAGTTCGAATCCAAGAACAGCTTGTGCCCGTCAATTTGCTTTCATTCTTGTCATTAGCCAAGCGGCTAGTTCGAATCCGAGAACAGCTTGTGCTTGTGCTTTGTGTCTGTTATCAGCCGAGCGGCTAGTTCAAGTACAAGAACAGCTTGTGCTTCCTACTATGCTTTTGTCGTTAGTCAAGCGGCCAGTTCGAATCCAAGAACAGCTTGTGCTCGTTTACTTGTTAGTATTCCCGGTCAAGTCTCCAGTTCGAGCCAAAAGAACAACTTGCACCTGTCAATTTGTCGTTTAGTCTCCCCAGTGAGTCTTGTTATTTACTATCTTGTTAATGTCTACCAATCCCGCAATGGATACGACATATTTTGTTAAACTCAATTTTCAGTTTGTCTTGCATTCATAATTCAAATGTTGCATGGCATGCATAACATTTACAAACGTATTTTTACGCCCAAAATCAGTGCTAATGTCGATATTTAAGTGTCTTCGTCGTGTCAAGCCAAAGACTCCGTCTCTTGACTCTCTAGACGAAGAAACTTAAATAGGGGCAGCTGTCATACCCTCATTTTGGACCTAAAAATACTCTGTCAAGTTGCTTTTCTATTTTTTGATATTTTCAAATTCACCATGTTTCTACTGTGCTTCAACTGCACACTTTACTGTTTCTGTCTCCAATTCTCTCGCATCTAAAGTGTTTTTTGCATTACTAGCCATTTAAAAAGGTCTTTGAGACCATTGCATATTTTCCTGCATTTTATCCCAAATTTTTGCATAAAATCATACAAAAGGGTATTTTGGTCATTTCCTACAGAGGAACCCATTTTAGTCCCTACAATTTGTCTCTGAGTTTTTTCAATTTGTCTACATAAGTTATCAGTCAATTTCTATCTAAAAATCATTTTAGTTTCGCATCTGAGTCAGTCTGAGTCGTTTTAGTCCTTAGGGGCATTTTGGTCTTTTCACATCAAACAATTTTTTTGACAGAGAGGTATTTTGAAATACCTCATTTTGGTAGTTTGTTCGTTTTAGTCCGTTTTTGTCATTTTAAACTGTTTCACTTTACGTTTTTTCCAAATTACATCTTTTTTCCAATTTTATTTTGTTTTTTTACAAATAAGTCCAAATTTTGTTTTAATTGCAAATGAGTCCAATTTTCACTTCAAAACAGTCCTTGTTTCTTTCTAAATTGCAATTCAGTCCTTAACTTTTTTTAATTGCAGAATTAGTCCTTAAGTCTTTTTGCAGTTTGGTCCAAGAATGCCACGCAAGCAAGTACCAGTCCAGGTGTCAAAATTTCACAGGGTCAGAGGCCACTTGGCAGCCTATATAAGGTCACGCACTGTGCAAGTCAGAAGGAGGTCCACAGAATCAATGCCAAGTCACAAACAACTCACAAATTTCTCTCTCCATTCAGTTGGATCAAAATCATAACAAACTCAAGAAATTGAAGAACAAATTCACAAACCCTAACCGTTTCAGAAGCAAATTGAGCCAAAATTAATGGAACTTACGTGTAGCTCTCAGAGATTCAACTGAATCTTCATCACTGAGCCAGTGTTTCTGCAATTCGAGCATTGAATCCATTGCCAGAAGCAACGAACTCAACACGATCACAGAAACCCTAAGGTTGAGAAGAAGAAGAGGGAAAGAATTTCAAAGGTTCTGAACCGGTTAAGAAGAAGAAAGACGAATCACCGGTTTATTTCCGGATTTCAATCCCAAAATCAACAACAGAATCAAGATCGAAGAATTCTGAAGGTTCAAAACCGTAAAGGATTTTAGGGTTTACAACGTGAATCAACCGTTGTAAACCTATGAATCCATAAGAAGTTTCATCAGAACAAAGATTTGGACCAAGAAAGAACCAAAGAACCGATTGAAATCCGTGAACAAGAATTCCAGATCTACGGTGATTCAGTTACTGCATGTGAATTTCAGTGCCAGATTCATGTTTAGAACAACAAATCGTAGGGATTAAGCCGTGATTCATGAGTATCTGAGTTAGTTTGAACAATTTAGGGTTAGGGTTTCATAGTTGCGCCGGCGTGAGAAGAGAAGAAAGAGAAACATTGTGTAAAAATGAGCAAGAACCGGGTTGGAACCTTTTATATAAAGCACTGGACCGAGCGGGTTTTGACCCGATCCAGCGCCCCACGCTGGGGACCGTTTGATCTAGATCCTAATGGATCCGGATCAATCCAACGCCTCAGGGGCGTTCTGGAGATCCGGATCCATCTACTTGCGTGGGTTTGGGCCGGGTACCTTAGGTTTTTTTTTTGCTTTCTTTTCAGTTTCTTGATTTTCTCGCTATGTGCACCCCTGTTCTTGCTGTTTGGACCACCTGTGCGTTTAATTTCTTCACAAAAAAATCTCAAAAATTACCATGTGTTCTTGATATGTTTTTGACTGTTTTGTGATATTTTCACATGTTTGGGATTGATAAAAATGATATTCATTAATTTCTCTTTTGACTCGTATATTTTGTGTGTTTTGTGTGAATTTTCTTGTATGATTTTTGGTCCGAAATTTGTCATGTGATGCTGATACTTGGCACTTAATTTTATGATGCATCTACCTCTGATTTCGTGCTAATTCATTCACTTGTGTTAGTTGATTTTTGTTTACAATCTTTTGCAATACATTCAATTGTGTTAGACGATTTTTTCTTCTTCTTTTGTTTAAAATTTTGGCACTATTTTCAATTTTTGTTAAAGTTTGATCCTTGTTTACAATCTTGCAATATTCGCAATCTTATTAGTTTAATTGGTTAGTTTACCTTATAAGTTGGTATGCTAGTTTCTAATTTTGCAAAGATTATTCTTTTAGCTTCTCGCTTTATAAATAGCATTAGTTTGCATGCATTTTCCTTTTCATCTTTTCATACCTTATCATTACCTTTCCTCGCCCAATATTTTACTATCATCGCATATTGCTTTACTAACCATCTTATGTTTCATGCTTATTGAAAGCTCCATTTCATCTCCATTCTTTAAGTTTAGGCTTCATTCAATTGTCCAATTCTTAGGTAGTGATTCTTTTATTTTCTCGCAAGACCATAGAATGTAAACTAGAGCCAATGTAAAGGACAATGGACACTATAATGATGTACACCGACACAAGCACCGACACGCACACACGTTGTATGATCTAACGCTAGGTGTATGTTTAGGAAGCGCGAAACTTAGAAAAAATCATTTTCCAAAAGTGTTAACAATTCTATCACTTGAAAACCTTTTTTAATAAACCTTGGAGCCAAAACTCCATTGTATTTCCTTTCTTTTCTTAATCAAATTCAAAAATGAAAATAATTCCTACTTAAACCTTTTTTTGTAAATAATCGACCAATCTCACCGTTTTATTTTCTCAAGCCTTTGCGGCCTCTTTCTCTTCTTCAAAACCTTTTTTTCTAAAACTAAAATCAATCAAAACTCACAAAGCTTTTCGAGAAAGAACTACATGGAGTTTGATCCCTTAAAAGGGTATGTAGGCAAGAGGTCAAAACCTCTCCAAGTCCAATAAAAATAAAACCCAAACACCTCTTTCTCCCCATTCTTAAAAACAACTTTTCAACAAATAGCATTAAAAATAAAGCGTAAAAGATAAATCTAGAAAAACGGCTCCTATAGAATACTATAGTCGTCACGGGTGCCTAACACCTTCCCGTAGCGAAAATTGCCCCGAACTTAGAATTTCTAAGGGTTTTTCTCAATTTTACCCTTCCCCAAAAAAATAGAGACATCAATGATTGAAAGGTTCAAGCCTAATTAATGACTTGACACCCGAAAATCGCAATGACACATATATATATATATATATATATATATATATACGTGTATATATAAAAAAAAAATATTTTTTTTTTCTAATCTCTAAATTTTTTTTTTTATCTAATTGCAATAACTCCCCGGCAGCGGCGCCAAAAACTATACAAATATAATATTTAATCTTGATGGTAGCAAACCAAACTCCCCCACACTTGGATCTTTGCTTGTCCTCAAGCAAAAGGCATAAACATGGTAGCATAAAACAAGATAATCATATCACAATTCAATTAAAACTCATGTCTCCTCAAGTGTACACTAATCACAAACTCAAGCATTTCTTGTAATCAATATTCAACCCAACATCAAGTCTCAAGTGAGTGTGTGTGTGTGTAGTCCAACCCTTTTCTTTCTCCTGTATAAGATAGATATTATGAGGAAATAGGTTCCAACCTTAAGACTAAACCAACCGAGAAAGATTCTTTCTTCATTTCGTATAAGAAAGATGGGAGTATTTGTGGTCATTTTAACCTTTTGCCTTTTGCACAAATTTGGAATTTAAGCGCATTAATTTAAGGGAACAACATCTTCACATAGGAAGTCGGAGGGCCTACCCCCTTCCCCAATCTAGATTCAATGGTGCCCCTTAAAACATCATTTTCACGTAGGAAGTCGGAGGGCCTACCCCCTTCCCCAATCTAGATTCAATGATGCTTTTATTTTTCTCAAGATAACATCATCTTCACGTAGGAAGTCGGATGGCCTACCCCCTTCCCCAATCTAGATTAAACTTCCCCACACTAGCTTATACTACTTTTACTCTTAAAATTTTTTAGGGTTAACTTACCTTTAAAACTAGAACGTGTTCCTTAAAATACCTATTCATACAATTGCTCAAGGGATGTAACATGTGCATTTTCTCATTGGAGAATTATTCACAATAAAACAAGGTGTCGGTTTATCAAGAAAACTTAAAACACAAGAGTTCACTTTCATGTGCAAGAAACTACCAATTTAGAGAAGACAACAAAAAATTTATGTCATATTTTTACACTAAAAACAAGCTACTTAATCATGCCTTTCGCAATTAAACAAAACAAAAGAATAAAGTTCAAGGGAGTTTGGGAACACTACGACTCGAGACACTTTATTAGCCCCCCCCCCCCCCCCCCCCCCCCGGAAGAAGAAGAAGAAGAAGAAGAAGAAGAAGAAATAAGAGTAGGAGGAAAAAGGGAGAAGAGATAAGGGAAGAGAGGAAGAGGAAAGCTAACAATATCATTGAGGTCCATAAGGGGGACCTTGGAGGTGGAATTGTTGCATCATGTTCCAAAGCATTTGATTATTTTCTTCGGATATGCGGTTGCCCCTTAGGTCATCATTTCTTAGCCCGGAGAATTTAACACTTTGCCTTTGTTGCTCGGTGTTTATCCTCATAACCTCAGTTTGTATCCATGCCCATCTTTCATTTTCAAAGTTTCCTCCGGCATCGTGGTCATGGTTGTAACACCCCGTTTTCCCAACGTAAAAATTTCGTAAATTAAATCAGAGTTTTCACAACTTAAACGGAATGCTACATTTTTTAAAATTCGCAATGGAATACATAATAATTTATCCTTCAAAATATTTCAATAAATTCTTAATTCACTTCGCAGCGGAATTTATTTCAAAAAATCTTAAACAACTTTGGCACGAAGGCCTCAACACAAAATCTCATCAAAATGGTTTAGCTTCATGTTCATAAAATCTCATAAATAAATATGTAAAGAATAGAAAACATAAGCAAAGTTCCCCATCCCGTTACGTATCAGAGCACCTAGACACGTGAGGAGTCCACTCACATCAACAGCTAGTCCTGGAAATCTGCACTTGCCCACAAGGCGACAATTCCAACAGAAGGGGTGAGATTTCACAAACATCAAACTTAAGCATACAATTCATCAATTACACTTAACTTAAAACATCAACTAATTACATAATCTTCAACAAGTACAATCATAAAACAACTCATCATATTCATCAACAGACATAATCTCAAACAACTCATCATAATCATGTATAGAAACGTCTTAGCATCATCAAATTCATCATATAGAAAACATCATCAAATTCATCATATAGAAAACATCATCGCATCATCAAGTTCATCATGTTAAACAACAAATGCATTCATAATTATTTCATCAAGACTCTTCTTCAACAACTCAACATCTTAGACACCTTAGACAACTCGACACGACTATGCAACTTCTTAACATCTTGACATCTTAACATCTTATATGCATGTGGTACCATCCAGGGCATAAGCCCCCATCGCTAAAGGTCAAATAGGACCTGTCAGGCATTAAGCCCCCATCGCTAAAGGTCAAATAAGACCTGTCAGGCATCAAGCCCCCATCGCTAAGGTCGTAGAAGGACCTGTCAGGCATCAAGCCCCCATCGCTGACTATGCTATGCAACAACACGACTCAATGCAACGACACGACTCAAATACAACGACATCATCTCAATACCACAACAACAACTTCATAATTCAATATTAAATCAACCATACAAGATTCATTAATCATAAACAACTTCATCATATAACTCATGCACAATCAATTAAAAAAAGAATTGCATATCAAATTAGGAGTACTGAAATGATAATTCAATTACCAGCAAATCACATATTCATATCAAAACTCAAATCATAATCAAAACAATTCAAAACAGCACAAGTAAACAACTTAGAAAATCTGGAACAGCCTAATATCATGGTTCTAACCTTAAAACTAATTCCGATTATCATCTTATGAATTATCTAAGGTCTGTGCATCAATTTTGCATCACTTAAACCATTAAACATCATTAAACCATTAAATTCTCTCATAACCCTAATTCTCAAAAACTCTCAAAACTAATCCCTAACATGTTAGATGTAATTTCAGAGATCATACACTTAATTTTAATGAGAGTTAGTCTCACCCTTACCTTAATTCAGATGAACAAAGCTTACAAAAGAGAACAAAAGTGGTGAAAACACCCAAATATACTGCTGCAGTGCGCGACAGTTTTCTCTTAACTCCGACCTTGTTTCGACGATCCGAACGGTGAAAAGGTAGACCCAGGTGTTGTGAACCTTATGTCCAAAATTCGTCACGATCCAACGGTTAACGAGTGAGAAATCGCTGTTTTACCGAGGCAGATTTCAGAAAAACGGGAATTGTTTTCTCTCTTCTCTTTGGTGGCTACTTTTCTCACAAAAACTGTTTTTACCTTAAAACTATTCTAACCTAGCTTCTCCTATTTATATATCTCTTCTCCTCTATCTTATTTACTCTTATCACCAAAAACTACTCTCTTCCCTAATATCTTAATAATAATAATAATACACCAAATAACAAATATATTTCTATACTAGATAACATATATATATCCACACAAAATAACATATATATTTCTACATAAAATAACAAATATATTTTCAAACCAAATACCAAATATATTTCTTTAACAAATATATCTCTACATAACAAACATATTTCTATAACAAATATATCTCTACATAACAAACCTATTTCTATAACAAATATATATTTACACCACATAACAAATATTAGCATATTTCATCAAAATATATATTATAAATCAAATAATAATACACTAAAAATACAATAAATTAATAAAATATTAAATATTAAAAGTAGGGCGTGACAATGGTGCTCCTCAACATGGTGCAAGTTTGCACCTTTCTCCTCACCTTGATTATGCTCTTCATGTACCTGTGAACCATCACCAACATAAAACAAATTTTCTTCCACCTCGGTGTTAGTCCGAGATGGGTTAGGAAGTATAAATAAAATAGGCATATTGAGTTTGAGTGTATAGGTCATGGGTGGACGATTGTTTAAAGAAGTTAATAAAGATAAGGGTCTCTACGTTAAGCCTATTGTTTCCCTCAATCTTGTTTATCCCTTAGTCCTCTCCCACTCCCAATTGCCTAGCTATATAGGTGATGATACCACCCTCTACTCTCCGGAAGAGTTTGCTCCTTCTTTTCCACATCTTTTTGAAGCCATTGCCTTGACCTTGGTATAACTTTTTTTCAATTTTTGGTGAAGGTTGGGGTTTGGGAAGATTTTGGATGGAAAAGGTTGGTTTAGGTATGGGGTTAAGGTTTAAATAAGGTTTTTGAGTTGGTTATGGGAGATTGGTGATAAATTTGTGGTTTTTGGGTTTGGATGGATGGAAGTTGTATTTGATTGAAGGGTTATGGTTGGAATGATGTTTGGGGTTGATTGGGTGAAGAAATTGTGTGTTTTGGTGAAGTTTTTGTGGATATAGGAAGGTTTGAAGGATAAGAGATGTTTTTGGATGACAATGAAGGAAGAAGAAGAAATTTTTTTTGTAGTTATACTGACCTGGAAGTCTCGCACGGCCGTGCCAATGTTGGCACGGGCCGTGCCATCTTTCTGGATTTTGAAGGTTTGGCTTAGTATAGTGTGGCACGGCCGTGCCACATTTGGCACGGGCCATGCCAAGCCTCTGGATGTTTGGCTTCAAAATTTTCATCTTTTCTCGAATCGATCTCGGACAATTACCTGCAAAATAACTTAAAACACGGAAAACAAAACAAAAGCAATTAAATGCGTGGGTTGCCTTCCACGAAGCGCTCGTTTAAAGTCATTAGCTTGACAAAGCAAGAGGTTTCTCTATCCTATATCCAATCTTTCACTAAGGGACATAGGAATCAAACTGACATTCTCTCCCAAATCACACATAATTCTCTCAATGGTTTTAGATCTTATGACACAGGGTATGGAAAAAATTTCTGGATCTTGGAGTTTAGGTGGCAATTTGTTTGGAAGTATCTCAATAAAATTTCTAAATTGCTCGTCTAACTTAGATTTATCAAACCCTTGTGTTGAAGGAATTTTAGGTTCATGAGGTGGTGAAACAAATGGCTTTTCATTCTCTCCTATGGCTTTCTCACTTTGAGGTTCATCACTCCATATCTCTCCCTCATTGTTCTTAACTTTCACAACAGAGTCTTCTAATTGTTTACCATCCCTAAGATTAATAACACTTATATGGTCTTTCGAGTTGGTTTCAGTTTGACATGAAAAGACTTCGGTGGTTTGAGGGGAAGCAACCATTTGTTGGGCCACTTGAGAGATTTGAGTCTCTAGAATTTTATTGTGAGTAGCAATGGAGTCCACTTTTAATGTGATTTTGGTGAGGGAGTCATTCAGAAATCCAGTTTGATTTTTAAGTTCTTCATAACACTTGGATTGCTCCATTATACAATTTTCTAAAAAAGGTTCCAAGCTAGATTTTTGAAGGACTCTTTTGTTGTTTGCATAACCGGGTGGTGTTGTTTGCCCAAAGGAATTTTGAGGAGTTTGGTTATAAAAGTTTTGATTAGGCCTCATCCCTTGGTTATAAACAACACTACCTAGTTGGCATTCAACGCCAATATGGCCAAATACACCACAAATTTCACAAGGAGGTGATACAGGGGTAGGTTTGACAACACTAGTATTTATTTTATCAATTTTTTGTGTAAGTGTGTCAACCTTAGCAGCTAGATGATCAAGGGGAGAAATTTCATACATACCTGCCTCTTGTTTAGAGGGTGAAGAAGCAGTGATGTCTTTCTCGCTTGTCCATTGATATTGATTTTGTGCCATGTCCTTGATCAAAGAATATGCTGCTGTGTAAGTTTTATTCATTAAAGCTCCACCTGCAGCTGTATCAACAAAAAATTTAGTGGTATATAAAAGACCATTATAGAAAGTGTGAATAATAAGCCACTTCTCTAAACCATGATGAGGGCAAATCCTAAGCATTTCTTTGAAACGCTCCCATGCATCGTAAAGAGATTCTCCATCTCTTTGAGTGAATTGATTGATTTGATTCCTTAGTTGAATAGTTTTACTATGAGGAAAGAATTGGGAAAGGAATGTTTGCCTTAATTGGTCCCATGAAGTGATAGAACCAATTTGCAATGAATGAAACCAAGCACTAGCTCTACCCCTCAAAGAGAAAGGAAATAGGTGCAGCCTTACGGCCTCTTGGTTTGCATTCAAAGTTCCACTGAGTCTTAAAAAGTTTGAAACATGAAGAATCGAATCCTCAGTGGGTGCTCCGAAAAATTGATTTTGCTGCACTAAGTAAATAAGTGCAGGCTTTATTTCAAACTTTTTACCCTCAACCGTTGGATACACAATAATAGCTTGTGGCTCTTCCGTAGAAGGGGTTGTATACTTTTTAAGAGTGCGTTCCTCAGCCATATCGGTATTATTTTGTGTTCCCAAGAAGTTAACAGTAAAAAGAAAGAAATAGAAAAGATAGAAGGAGAGAAGAAGAAGAAAAAAGAAAAAGAATATTTAATATACAAATATATATATAAAGAGAGAGAGAGAGAGAGATATATTTAAATATTATATATATATATATATATATATATATATATATATTAGAAAAAGGAAAATAAATATTATATATATATATATATATATATATATTTGAAAGTATAAAAATAAAAATAGAAAGAATAAAAGAAAATAAAAGAAAAAGAAAAAAGAAATATAATATATATATATATACGTGTATATATAAATTTATTTATTTTTTATAATTTTTTTTCTAATCACTAAAAAAAAATTAATCAAATTGCAATAACTCCCTGGCAACGGCGCCAAAAACTTGATGAGCAAAACCGCAAGTGCACGGTTCTACCGATGTAGTTATAAAAGATATCGTTCCGACAGGGAGTTATGAATTTAATTAACTTTCAATAATGATTAGAAAAGAGTTTTGAAATATAAAGTTTAATTAATAAAATGTAAATAATAAAAATAAAAGAGAGCCTTGAGATTATTGGTTCATCATAATGACAAACACTTCACAAACCGAAGCTTTAACCCTAGAACCTTATGTTAAACTTAGTTTCTTATGACCGGTTTCCCTTTAGCCCCTTACTTTTCCTCTTAGTCCAGTAAGAGTTTACTTCTAGCAATCAAACCTATTTCACTTATTTGATTACTAGAAGATGCATTAAGGCCGTGAGACTACTTCGTCCCAAGATTGTAAAGACTATTTCACTGCCTTTACGATCTATGTCTAATATTCACTTGTTCCAATATCAAGACTTGGCTTTCGCTTTATGAATTGATATTTGGGATGATGGATTAATAATTATCAAACCCTCAGCTTTCGCGTCCATAGTTTGATAATGATTAATTCATGTTAAGACGGTGAATTTAGATTAGGAACTAAGTTTACATGAGATTTAAGGAGAAAGCTTGGTTTGCTTTGGATTATGTCGTTAGACTATCCAACAATCCCAAGACAAAAGAAGTCTATGATCATAGTAGACAAGGGGAAGAAGAGAGAAGACATAAAATAAATAAAATAAAGAGAGAAATTATTATTAGAAAGACAACTGTCACTATTGTATTCCAAGAATAATATGAATATTTGTGATGGAAGACTACTCTATTTATAGCTTACAATTGACTTAAAATCTAAGCAACTATAATACTAGAGTGCTCCATAAGAAACTGTGGGCCTAAACTAAAACAGAGTAGCTTAAAATCCAAGCAAAAGCAGCAAAAGAGAATCCTTAGAGGTGGCACGGCCGTGCCACATTTGGCACGGGCCGTGCCAAGCTTCTGACTTGGGAGCTGCATATTTTTGTGTTGAATCTTGCATTTTTCCAACCCAAATCAGCTCCTAATCCTCTTTCTTTTGCTTCAAGACTGTTCCACCCAATATTCGTTCCTGAAATATAATTTATTGAATCTTAAAGTAAATAGCTCAAAAAGGAAATAACAATAATATAAAATAAACTTAAATCTAAATAAAACAAGATTAAATATTATATAAAATAAACTAATTATTGACTCATCACACACAACAAGGAAGTAGTCACTGAGCCGTTGGCCGGGGTATCAATGACCATTCCACGCAACAACGGAGTTACAACCAAGCCCAAACGCTCAACACAACTACTCGCGATACAAGAATGCGTAGCACCAGTATCAATAATTGCAACCAAAGGAGTACTATTGATAAAACACATACCTCAGATGAGATTATCCGGCTACTCCACCTCCTCCGCATTCAAAGCAAAGACCTTACCCGCTGCCTTCTTCGGTTTGGTACACTTAGAACTCAAATGACCCGCTTCACCACAATTGTAACAAGTAATGTCCCTCTTGCATTCGTAAGCCTTGTGACCCTTCTGACCACACTTGTAGCAACTCTCCCCTTTCTTAAAATCATTAGCAAAATGACCAAGAGTACCACACTTAAAGCACTTGACTTCCGCTAGATTCACCTTGGAACCTCCACCAACATCTTTCTTCTTCCCCTTATCCTTGTTGTACGGCTTCCCAAATCCATGGCCTTTTCCTTTCTTGTCATTCACAGCTTTGTAGTAACTCATCCTAGCCTTCCCGGCATCATCAAACATACGGCACTTATGCACCAAAGTGTCAAAGTCTCTAACTCATGGAAACAAATGTACTGATAGATCTCCGGCCTCAAACCATTCTCAAACTTCACACACTTAGAAACCATAGCATCTTCCGCATTGATGTAAGGACAAAACCTCGAAAGCTCCTCATACTTAGCGGCATACTCAGCAACATACATGCTCCCTTGCTTCAAATTCAAGAACTCGGCTTCCTTCTTGTTTCTCAAATCCCCCGAAAAGTACTTCTTCAAGAACTCATTCTTGAACCTCACCTAAGTGATAGCCTCACCATTAGCCTCAATCCTCCTCTCGGTACTCGTCCACCAGTACTCAGCCTCCTCAGCAAGCATATGAGTAGCCAACCTAACCTTCTGATCGTCATTAGTCACCATAGCACGAAAGATCCTTTCCATGCTTTCCTTCCAAGTCAAAGCTCCTTCCAGGTCAAACCTCCCCTTGAACGTCGGTGGTTTGTTTCTCATGAAACGATCAAGCCTCCGCTCCTCCGCTTCTCCTTGGTCTTCCTGACCATGACCACCATTCCCTTGGTTCTAAGCCAAAGCTTGAGCCACTGCAGTCAAAGCTGCTGCAATCGCATCATCATTCCTACCATTTCCGCCCGCCATCTCACTCTAACAACAAAACCAACCAACCGGTAAGACCAACAACAAAACAGCACAACAAGTATCGAAGGCAATCCAATATACCATTAGAATACAACAGGTAATTCACCGGGTTTTGGTCCGTAATTAAAGCGATAAAACACGTAATTATAATAAATAATTAAGAAATAGATGTCACGTCTTCAAATAATTCACCAACTAGACATGCATAAAATATCTCAACATAAAAAATCACAGCGGAATATCACATACACCTCAAAATATAGCCATGTCATCACCTCAGGAAATACAACCAAAATCATAAACCAATCCCAATATAAGGTACATCTCAACAAAAGATAAAATCCAAACATAAAATAAATGTCGTCCTAGATCAGAGCCTCTCTAAGACACGACAAAGCGAAATAAACGGAGGAAGCTCCCGCTATCCTCAAGCAACTCACCGAGCAATGCAAATCAACTAATCCTGCACGCCATTTACCCATTCATACAAATAGGTAGGCGGTCCACCACAGACCACTGGGGGTTAGCTTCACATCAATCATAATCAGAAATTATAAACATGATTGAACATGCATTAATAATTCATCGTTCATAAATGAGCATTATCATCAACAACATTGCACAAGTATAAGATTCACCAATTGCAACTAATCACCAAGCACACAAATACACCAACACGTAATTCATATCGAACACTTAAACAGTTATCAATCATATTATTCTTATGCAATGCTCCTAGACTCGACCTATATGCATGTGGTACCAAATCAACTCCGAGGTCGTCGCCCCTGATGCCAACTGAACATCATAATCACCCCGAATAATTGAATACAAAACTATTTGTCACCAACATGTTATGATGCATGAACATCTGACACAATCGACAACAATGCATATATTCGCATAACCTCAACAATCAACACCTACATATTTGAATACATGCTTACACCACCAATTCAACACCAATAGCATGTAAGAAAATTCACCAACAACACATATGCACATAACATATATAAGCACCAACAACATCTCCATAGTAATTCAGCAATTTCATATAATTGTCACAATTCAAGTTAACGGAGAAAATACACCATATTATGACAATCATCATATTCAATCACCAAACCATAATTCATTCAACCTTATATATTCATATCAAACCATTCATGAAAGAATTTCAAAATAAACGGGTTCAATGAATATTTTCAACCAAGTTCGTATAATATAATTCACAACTTTAAACAATTGGGGTCAATGAACCAAAACAAAGCAAAACAGTTCAATTACCTCAACTATGCATGCACACTAATCACTTATGAGTGTAGGTGTACATACATGTGCTTTTCATCGGCCAACTACCAAGAAATCTCATAATTCACAAAGTTCGTCTCATAATGCCACTTTTCCAAATATAATCCGTTTTCAAAGCAAAACATTTTAACTCTTAATGAAATAAATCAATACCATTTTTCATAACCACATAAACAACATACATACTTAACCCTACATCATTCACTCGAGAAAAACAAGTTTCGGAAAAATCGGCGTTCTTGGACATTTTCTAAACATTATGACCGATTCATAAAAACCAAGTCTAATTTGATTCAAATGATGTTCCAGTAGGATTAGATGTATAAACAGTGATTAACTAAGTCAAAAGAAACATTCTAGGATGTTCGAATTGGTCCCCAAGTGCACGAAGGGAAAAATCAAAAGTTGTTGAACAGGGTGTTGCTCGCTTAAGCGAAGGGTTGCTCGCTTAAGCGACCAGCTTCCAATAACATTCTGGGCTCGCTCACTTGGGGCTTGCTCAAGCGAACTGTGTCCAGAATCAACTGGGCTTGTTCGCTTGGAGCTCGCTTGGCGCTCGCTCAAGTGAACTGTGCCAGAATCAACAGTCCACGCTCGTTTAGCGCTCTCCTGGCGCTCGCTCAAGCGAACGCTCATCAGTTCAGTCAAAATATTTCGGGTTTCAAACCCTTTTTCCCCAAAAATCCCAATTTTGATCTTTCCCAACCCAAAACTCGTTTTAAATAATGTTTACAGGTCATATACATGAAAATACACTCAATGATGCATAAAACTTGAGATTAAAACATCATTTCATCAAAATTCAGCAATTCACCAAACTTTCACGATTTTTCAACAAAAACAACAATTCTCATCACCAATTCACAAATAGTGATACCCATGATATCAATTCATCAACAACATGTTCCAAAACAACATCAACAACAAATAATCATGAATTCACTCATAATTCCCAACCACAAATTCATTCTTTATCAATTTTACACAAAAACATAACATACCCACATGTATAACTTTTGGCATGTAAATTCATCATCAACAACACAATTATCATTTAATTCACATACTTGAACACACTATCAAAATCTAAGCACAAATTTCTACAATTAAAATTCTAATAATCTCTTAACCAAGCTTATGCCTCAATTAAGCTCCAACCCCTTGAGATCCTACCTTCCTCTTCTCTTGCTCCCAAAGTCCTCTTTCTCTCTCTACCTCTCTCAAAATTGTGTGAAATGAACAAATGAAATTAGGTGACCTAATTCCCTCAATGACTAAGGTTCAAATAGGCTCACCTCTATTGGGCTTAACCTGTTATGCCACACTAACATTTAAATAACCCTCACTATGAAATTACTAAATCACCCTTGCTCACCAAATTACTAAAATACCCTTCTAACATGAAAACCCAAGAAAATACACCCAAGGATAAATAATCACACACAAGCATATATAAACACACATAAAAATAATATAAAATAAAATAACGAAAAATCGGGCTGTTACACATAGCTTCTGAACTAACTTCAAAACCTAACTTCTAGTTCAGGAGCAAGCAATTTCAATCAGACACAAAGTGCATGTTCAAATTTTTCTTTATAAAATCAAATCTTTCAACAGTTAAAGGTTTAGTGAATATATCAGCCCACTGATGTTCAGTGTCAATGAATTGTATATCCAAAATTCCTTTTTGAACATATTCTCTAATAAAATGGTGTTTGATTTCAATATGCTTGGCTCTTGAATGTAGAATTGTATTCTTTGACAAACAAATAGCAGTAGTATTATCACAAAAGATAGGAATATTGTTAGCATTAAACTGATAATCTTCCAACTGATGTTTCATCCAGAGTAGTTGTGTACAACAACTTGCAGCTGAAATGTATTATGCTTTTGTTGTAGACATAGCAATAGTTGCTTGTCTTTTGCTAGCCCAGGATATCAGATTCTCTCTCAGGAACTGACAGTTACCACTAGTTGATTTTCTTTCAATCCTGTCACCAGCATAGTCAGCATCACAGAAGCCAATCAACTTATATTCTAAGGATTTCCTGTAAAGGAGTCCAAGATTTGTTGTTCCTTTTAGATACCTGAAGATTCTCTTAACAGCTGTTAAGTGAGTTTATCTAGGATCTGATTGGAATCTTGCACACAAGCATACACTAAATAAAATATATGACCTGGATGCAGTGAGGTATAACAAAGAACCAATCATACCTCTATACATCTTCTGATCTACCTTTGATCCAATATCTTCTTTGCTTAAGGTGCAGGTTGGATGCATTGGAGTGTTCATCACTTTACATTCTTCTAGTTTGAACTTCTTCAGAAGCTCCTTTGTGTACTTTGTTTGATGAACATATACTCCATCTTTACATTGATTGATTGGAATGCCAAGGAAGAACTTCAATTCTCCCATCATGCTCATTTCAAATTCATCCTGCGTTAACTTAGATAATTCCTTGCAAATAGATGCATTAGTAGAACCAAATATTATATCATCAACATATATCTGTACAACAAGAATGTCTTTCTCAAGAGTCCTTCTGAAGAGTGTTGTGTCAACTTGACCTCTTTTAAAATCATTTTTAATCAGGAAATTACTTAGTCTATCATACCAAGCTCTAGGAGCTTGTTTCAAGCCATATAATGATTTCTTAAGTTTATAAACTTGGTCAGGATGCTTAAGATCCTCAAAACCAGGCGGTTGCTTGACATACACTTCTTCTATGACACCATTAAGAAATGCACTCTTGACATCCATTTGATATAATATTATGCCATGATTGACTACATAGGATAGAAGTAACCTGATTGCTTCCAATCTTGCAACTGGAGCAAATGTTTCAGTGTAATCAATGCCTTCTTGTTGACTATAACCTTGTGCAACAAGTCTAGCTTTATTTCCGGTTACTTCACCTTGTTCATTTAACTTGTTTATGAATACCCATTTTGTTCCAATAATGTTCTTCTGAGAAGGTTTGGGTTCCAGATCCCACACATCATTTCTTTGAAACTGATTGAGCTCTTCTTGCATAGCCAATATCCATCGATCATCTAAAAGTGCTTCATCAACTGTAGCAGAATCAATCATTGATAGCAGTCCTATCATAGACTCTTCTTGTCTGAACTATGATCTTGTTCTTCTGGGACTGTCTTTGTTTCCAATGATTTGATCCTCAGGATATGAAGACTTGTACTTGAATGTATTCTTGGATTGATTTGGTTGCTGAGAGCCATCTCGATCTTCATCAGAAACTATTTTATCTTGAGCTTCTGAGGTTGGTTCAGCTTCTAGACTGTCTTCAGATTCTTCAATCTGATCAGGTTTTGAAGTATCTTCAGTAGCCTATATATCTGCAAAACTTTCATCTTGCTCTGGAGTTTCACTTCCAGGCTCTTTGTCATCAAATTTAACGTGCATAGATTCTTCAACACATAGTGTCTCTGAATTGTACACTTTGTATGCCTTTGACCGTTCAGAGTAACCTAAGAAGATTCCTATTCGGGTCTTGGCATCAAATTTCTTTAGGTAGAGCTTGTTATTTAAAATGTAACATGTACATCCAAATTGATGAAAGTAAGATATACTGGGTCTTCTTCCTTTAAAGAGTTCATATGCAGTTTTCTCCAAAATAGGTCTGATATAGATCCTATTTTGAACATAACATGTTGTATTCATTGCTTCTGCCCAGAAATGTTTAGCCAAACTGTTTTCATGAATCATGGTTCTTGCCATTTCTTGTAAAGTTCTATTCTTTCTCTCTACAACCCCATTTTGTTGTGGAGTTCTAGGAGAAGAAAATTCATGGACAATTCCATGTTTTTCACAAAAAGTTTCAAATGGTTCATTTTCAAATTCTCCACCATGATTACTTCTGACTTTCAAAATTTTCATTTCTTTTTCAGACTGTATTTGAGTGCAGAAGTTACTGAATACATCATATGTATTATCCTTACTTCTCAGGAATTTCACCCAAGTCCATTTGTTGTAATCATCAACAATGACTAGTCCATATTTGCTTCCATATAAAGATACAGTATTAACTAGACCAAATAAATCAATATGAAGCAGTTCTAAAGGTCTGGAGGTTGAGACAATGTCTTTAGCTTTAAAAGATGATTTCACAATTTTCCCTTTCTAACATGCACCACAAAGTGCATCTGAATGATAGTCAATGTTAGGTAAGCCTTTGACAAGTTGTAACTTACTAAGCTTAGAGATTAACCTCCAGTTAGCATGTCCCAATCTTAAGAGAGAACGGGCATTTGATGTCATAAACCTCATTGGGCACCCCACATTTGAGACCACCTTAAGAGAGAAATGTTGGGAAGGTCTGAATGGCATGGTGACAAAAACGAGTAACAAGTCGATAGCGTTGGAATTCTTTGCAAACGCTTATGTGGAGCCAAAGAAGAATTATTTTGCGATAGTGAGGGGAAAGGAGGTGAGCTATGCATCTCGCGACATTAACCGTATGTTGGGGCTACCCGTTCCTGAAGTGTGTGATGTGGAGCGGAGAAGAAACCCGTTGAACTACCCTAATTCTCATGAGGAATGGGATGAGATGCTTGTAGGGCTAATGAAAGAGGGTAAAGGGTGGAGGAGAAAGACACCAGCTAGCAATCCTCAAAGGATTAATACAACACACTTGTTACCGGTGTACAGGGAGTGGGCGTCGTTCATTAACGCCACAATTGAAGGAACATCTTCTGCTGCAGAAATGATTGTGAGTAGAGTTTTCATTCTTTTAGTGCGTCTTTCGGAACAAGAGCAGATGAATGTGGGGAGGCTGATTTCTGCTAGCATTAAAGAAATGGTGACCACTAGCAACACGACTTTGGGTCACAGCTGCTTGATTAATTTTTTGTGTGAAAAGGCTGGAGTTCCAACGGAACCGTTAGATGTGTATGTCAAGTCTGAGCTACCTATTACCGACACATCATTGGAGGGTTACGAGAGGAAGTTGAGAGAGGAGGGTGGTATCCAAAATGAACCAGAGGAGCAGCCGGATGTGCATGAAGAACCTGAGGCGGAGTACCCACCCATGCACCCAGCACTGGCTGAATATATCTATACCTCAGCTAATTGGATGGAGGAATCATCTTCTCAGGTGTACATAGAGCCCCCAAGGTTCTCGGATCAGTTCGCTGCAGTGAGGAAGCCAGGTGGTTCATTTGAGAGGTTTAGTTCCCGAGAGCAGATGAGAAGTTACTTCTAGGTGACTAGGGATAGAGCTATTCAGAGGGAGCAGGACATTGAGGAGGATTACACGTATGGAGAAAGTGTGGAGCTCGCAAGCATCCTATCTGATCCACCACCACAGGAAGAGGGGTTTGAGCAGCAGGATTTGCATGATCAGTGATTCTGCATTCCTTATTTCAGTAGTTAATTTTTATTTTATTTTATTTTGTGTCTGTCATCTTTGTTATGTTTTAGTCTAATAACATTGTGGTGTGTGACTGCTGCTAGTGTTCTGATTTTGGCTTACCCCGTGTTTGTAATTGCATCTGCATTTGTTTGTTATTGAGGAACTCACTTTTTCTTGAATTTTATCAGTCTAGTAGCATTTGTTCATCAGTGGTATTTCAAAAGTTCAAGGAGGAAGAGCTTGCATGAGGATTCTTTGTTGAAGTGTACGGCATTGTGGAGTAACAACTTCCATAAACCTCAGCCAGTAAGTTTCAAAGCCAAATCTTTGTTTTCAATTTTCACAAAATATGATTGTTCCATGCTAATACTATTTCTGAGACTTGCGAATTTTCTTTATGTCAATTGGTTACATTACTTACACATTAAGGCAAAGTGCTTGTACTTCGAGCCTTTGAAGCCTACCTATTGCAATAATTTTTTCCATTTTGAAGCCAATTTTGAGCCAATAGGTTAGACCCCGTTGTTTCGGTGACAAACCACATTTTCAGCCTAGAGACATTACGAATCTATCCCAAATTATTTTGGAGTTAGGCAATTGTGTTGTGTTTGCAAAAACCTAAGTTTGGGGTTGCTCATGGGACATCAACGTTTTAAGTTTGGGGTGAGGGATATAGGGAACATGAGTTAAATAGATCACATTTGTCTCAAAAAAAAAAAAACAAAACAAAATCAAGTTGACACAAAAAAAAAATCAACTTACAAAAAAAAAATGTGTGTACATAGTGATATAATAAATTGAGACACAAAAATTGTAAATTTAGTGATCCGAAAACTTCTATTGTGTTCTCTATTTCTCAAATTTGAGTAAATGATTCCAAGGTGTGGTGTTTCCAATTGCCAAATTAAGTAGGATATGCTTAACTCCAATGTGTTATATTAAGCCTACTTCCAAAAATTATCCCACCGGTGACCTTAGCCCCGTTTCACCCTGAAAGTCCTTAAAAGTGTGTATTGTGATATAATTTTGATTGATGTTTAGAAGTTTTTCAAGTTTTGGCAATATAGTGGTTAGTGTGTCAACTGTGTGAACCTTTTCTCAATGATGTTGCGTGAAGTTGTGGGATGAAAGTTTGGCAAGCAGGTTAGCCCACTAATGCTAACTAGGAGATGAACTTTTGAGATACCATTGATGAGGTAGGTGCTATTTTACTGTTTCAGTTCATGTTTAAAATAAGTTCCTTGAGGGCAAGTAACGATGCAAGTTTGGGGTTGTGATGACACTAGGCCATATATCACTTTTGCTTTAATTTCGTGTAATGTTGAGTCGAGTTCAGGTGGTTTTGCTTGAGTTTTGAGCTACAAAAAGTACATTTGAAGAGTATGAGTACATGATGCATCGTAGTACAATTTCTAGCATCGTACTACGATTTGAAGACGTTTTTGTTTGCTTGGCCTCTGAAAAGATCGTAGTACGATCCTTCAGCATCGTACTACGATGAAAGGGAGCGTCTGAGGTTGACCTGGAATTAATGAGCATCGTACTACGATTTTGGGCATCGTAGTACGATTTGCGCGTGACCTGATTTTTCCCTGTAAAAGCCAAACTGATTTCTGAGGCAAGGGTTCAAAATTTTAGAGAAAAAAGGAGACTTTTGGAGCTGGATCACTGAGCAGAAGGTGGGAGACCATCAAAACTCATAGCCGGTTACTAATTTCATGTAATGAATTCTTCTTTATCATTAGTTATTTATGCTTTAGCTGTAGCTAAATTCTTTGTGATTAGGTCAAGAGATGATTCTGTACTAATTCATGTGATGTAACCTGAAACTCTTACTTTTATGAATGTCAATCTAGTTTATTCAGTATATTTTGTTCTTAATGCCTTCATAATTCTGACCCAGTATGATTGATTCAAGAGCTTATGTGACTATTGACACTAGCATATAACTCGGACATAGTTATACTGTTCAATTCAACGGACAATTTAAGAATAGATAGTTGTTGGATTGTGATAATTGAATTAACGGACTCATTAACCTTTGATGATTATAGGTTCACCTAAGGAATTAGGGAATTATGATTAGATAAGAGGACTTAGGATCAAGGGATTGACCTAGGTTAATTTGTTAATTCGTCGTAAACTTTGTGACATTCGTGGACTTAAGAAACAGGTTACTAATGAATGATGTGCAGATGAATCGATAGATCTAGTCATTTCTCTTATATTATTTCGAAAACCAACGTTACTTTCATCATTTTAGTTACGATTGAACTCAAATCCAATTGCCAAAGGCACCCCCATATTTTATTATATCTTAATGTTAATGTTCTTGTTAAGTTGGTATCAAAACAGTCCCTGAGGAAACGAATAATTTTATTACGCGATTTAGATTAGTACACTTGCTAATTTTCTATCAATACCTATATCCTTCCAAAATTGACCTTTCCTCTTCTCTATTTTGTTCAACCAACAGAGGTAATCCTCGTTGTTCTCATGTTTAGGTTCAATCCTAAACTTAGATTTCAGGAAACTAAGGTCATATGGACCTAGGGTGAATATCAGAGGTTTCTGTGGTTCAAAGCAAGCAAAAATGGAGCTAAGTTGTTCCTAAAAATGCATGTGGTGAGTTAAGGTATGGAATGATTACCTGGGATTTCCAGATTTTTGCTTCAGCCTCCAAAACTCTTGGGTCTTCTGCAAAATAGAGAGTACCGCTGATGGTTTCTTTGGAGAAGATAACGGGTTCTTTGTGAGTTGAAGGCTGAGAAGACGCTCCTGGGTTCGCCATGAGTAGGTGATATTGTTTCACAATGGAGATAAGAGAATGACGAAAGATTTTCTGGGTAGCAGATTAAATCTTTAGAAAATTCTTAACGAAGAAGAAGAAGGAACAGTGTTTGGGATTTTTGTCTTTCAGAAAGAGTAAAGTGAAAAGGGAAAGGTAAAACCCTTGTTTTATAGCCTTTTGATCCAAACAGATGTCAACATCCTGTGTTGACAGTTTTTTAAATATAAAAAATGGTGGTTCCCAATGTTGGTAACGTGGCCCACTAACTATAGTGGGGACACCATACAGGTTTATTTTGAACCTCTTCCCAGATGATGACGTCATGAAAGTTGTATCTCGAATAAATTTTCGATTTCGAGAGGTCAAAAACGTCTTTTTCTCCCTTATCAAGAAAAATACATCGAAAAACGCCGTTTCTGGGGGGCAATTTGTTAGCCTATAATTTTTAAAGCTTGTATTAAATGTGGTCAATTTGAAACATTGACTTTATTATCGAAGATGCTTCTTTATTTTTCGAAGTTGGGCTTGCTGGAGATGTTTGAGATGGGCATTTCAGTTTGACGGGTTATAAGTATCGAAAAGTAGTTAGATTTGGATAAGGCCAAAAGCAATTCGAAATTCAAATCGAATAGTTGCCTTTATCCGTTTTCTAGGCAGTTATAGTTTTTATTAGATAGGTAGTTATTTCCTATTTTAGTATAAATAGTAGTTTCTCGAAAGAGAAAAGAGGTCACAATTTAATCATACACAAAACTTACACTCAAATTATCCGCATGGAAGAGAGAAACGAGTCACAAGTTGCAATGTATGAATATGTGTACCAATTTACATTCAATCAATGCAATTTAAGTTTGTTTTCTTAAATGTTTTTACGATTTACTTGTTTCTTTTGAGCAATTCATTTACTTTTATTCACATCAATTTCGATACAGTTCAACTGGGTTGAATTCGATTGCTTTTTACTTTCTTTTATCAAGTCTCTTCAAGAACAATATTAACTTTCTGGAAAATAACAAGCACAATATGTTCCTAAGATATATTGGTTGATCTTGCAAGCAATTAATTTTAAACCAGCAATTGTTTACCAAAAATCAGTGTAAACACCTCCTCAACGTGAGGGTCCTTTGATGTGAAGCTCCAACAAAGATTGTGACTTCTCCCTCACTCTTCAAAGTGGTTAGTGGTGCTAAGAACGGGGAATGTGGGTTTATCGCATCATTGTTCGGTCCCATTATGTTCTGCATCAGTTTTGAGGCTCTAAAGACACGTGTTATGAGTAGTGGCATTGCGAAAGAATCATTTCCTTCATCCCGCTACTCTAGCATCGCCTAACCTTTCCCTCAGTTGGGAGTTCTCTTGCAGTTCTCCTCCCCTACTAGTTTAATCCCCTATTTTTCAAGATCGACTAACATGATGACTATTTTTAGATAAAAACACCAATTAAAGTCCTTCAAAAACCATTAAAATGCAATTCATTAAACAGAAAAATGAAGTACTCTTAATAGTTAATAACTTGCAAATTAGTGGTTAATTAAATACATAGTGGTTAATGAATTGTGCATATACTTTGTTCATTTTATGATTATGTTAAACAAGTGTTTGAAGTACTCTAATTGGTTAATGAAAGAAAATTTGTTAAAATCGAGTTTTAACTCGTAAATTTATCTGTTATGGATCGATCAAAAGGTCATATCCCCTTATGCAAGACCCAACTACATGGAGAGGCCCAATAAGGCTCCAAACTCATTACACTTCATTATGCCTATATAAAGGAGACTCCATCACAATCCCAAGTAAGTTCATTCGATCCAAAAACCTCACATTCTCCTTGTTTCCCACCTGACTTGGGCGTCGAAGCGCATGTGCAGGTACCACCCCCTTCCGCCTCACCGACAACAAGGTTTCTTCCATGGATTTCGGCGACATCTTCAACAACGAAGCATCTTCTTCATGAATCCATTGCTGAATGTGAGATTATCCATCTTCCTCGAGATTACATCTTTATCGGACATATCATTATCTAATTTCTCGTTTTTATGTATGAATTTTGATGGCAAATTTAACAAATGCAATAAATCATCATCACGTGATAAAAATTTAAGTTTGTCTTCATTGTAAAATTTCTACTCAACTATTATGGTTATAACTAGGATGTGAAAATTGGGGGTTGCACTTAGCATGATTGTTTAGGTAGTTTTAAAACGTTCTAACGAAATGGCTGAGCCCAAAATGTTTTGGCGCAATTATATCTCTTCTTTGATCACAACCCCTTGATGTCTCAGGTGAGTTAGTGACCATTGAAGGTTTGATTGCATGTTAAAACTATTGTCACAAAGGTGGTAATAGATTATATCTAAAGCTATTATAGATTGAACAATTATTATTAGGTCGAGTCCTAAAAATTTAGGTTAATAATAACCATTCAAGACTATACCAATTTATAGACATTCGTAAATGAATAAAAAACATTAAGAACAAATATTAACCGATTAAATTATCAATATCATGACTCAAATGTCTCATCCATCTAAGAAAATATTTCATCCTTTATTTCCACTTCCTCTAAAGAGTTTAAGAACTCTACATCTTCATTAATAAAAAAAAAATACAAACAAAAAAATATACAAACATCAAATAAGACCTCACAATAATGTCATGGGCGTATTTTATATTAAACAAAAGTCCTGGCCATATTTTCTAAATTTTATCAACAAAATAAACATGTTAAAATAGAATTTGGATTCTCTAAAGCGAGAAAATCAAGAGTTGTTATTTTAATAAACTAATGATTTGTTATGAGACAATATCTACCTTCGATTTTTTAATTATCGGTTAATATTATTCACTATATATCCTAAAGTGAGATCAAATATATATGATAAAGAAGAAAACAAAGTAAGTCCAAGGAGTACTAGAAATTCTAGTCCAAAAAACACTAGAGAGATACACAACAATAAAATCAACCAAAAACAAAAAAACAGATAAATAAACTGGTGTCGCTAAGGGTCTGTTTGTTTCCAAGGAAAGTTTGTGGGGAGAAGAGAAAGTTGAGGGAAAGAAGCATTTTCTCTAGTTTGAAACACCAAAGAGGGCGAGGAATGATAAGTTTTGGTGGGCCCTACAACAAGAAAACTTTCTGTCCAAATTTGTGAAGAAAGCATGAAGAAAATATTCAATATTTCAAATGGACAGTTATGCCCTTGCTTTCGTAGATGTGCGTGAGTTATTTGCAATTTTTCAATAGTGTTATACTAGCAACTTGAAACAAATATTTAATAACAATGTTAAATCAATAATTTAATTAATAAATAAGCAATACACTAATATTTTATTTCAAAATACAAATATATGCATATATTTATATTAGTATAAATATTTTAGATTAATATTTTATTCAAATGTAGGGACATCTATGTCATTTACTAAAATATATCTTATTCTTTTCTTCCATTTTCTTTTCACTTTCACTTATACCAAACAACCAAATAATCATCTCAGATTCCTTTCCCTTTCTATTCACTTTCAATCCTTCTACCTTCTTTCCTTATACTTTCTTTCATTTTGACATCCAAACAAAGCCTAAATGTATTTGATTACACCTAAATGTATTTTAAAGCTAATCATAAGACTAAACTTATAAATTCTTTTTTTTAAAACTCCTTTTCCATCTGTCACTCTAAAACATGAAGCCGCTCAAGGAAGGAAGCACAGAGATCCAAGAAAACAAATTGGGGTCCCTCAAGCCTTTGAATATCAAGTAGATATTTCTCCTCAGTTTTGTATAACTACAAAAGATATAAATATATTAGCACAACTTTAAGAATGTTCTTGAGAAAAAAATACAGAAGAATTAATCATGAACAAGAAAATATCAATCATCAGTCATAAACTATAATACTAGTAAACTATGAAGTGTGTGTTTATTCTCCTCTTAGCATTAATTTTAAGACCCTTCAACTTTGGGTTCAAACTACTACCGATGTTTAGCAAAGGGTTATATTTGTTCATGAGCATCAATGAATGAGAATGAAAAAGTTAATACCTATGAAGCGCATACAGACATTAGACACGACGAACACTGACATATCAACACCGTTAATAATTTGAGAAAATCATATAATTCAATGTAATTATATGTGTTGCTGTCGTGTCAGATACAATGTGTTTTCGACACTTAAAGAATGTTCGTGCTTCATAGGATACTACACCAATAATTAAACAATTCATTTAAATCTAAATGAAACATAGATTAGGGTTTATCGTGATAACTACCTGCAGTTCTTACTTGACTACTGTTGACTTAGGAACAACTTCATTCTCACTAATTCTTCCATTTGCAAGGTCATTATCACTATGCACGGAATCATTAACCATTCCTTCATGATGACCAGGGATGACAACAGTCCATATACACTTCATGTTATAGGGTCCAATTTTTTTCCAGCAGACTTTCAATTCTTGCAGAGCTTTAAGGACTTCAGTCATTATTTCACGATTTCTGCTCTGCCTCTAGCAAAATTTGCTCGAGCCCTGCAGTGTTGCCAAAAATATCCCTGCGCTAGTTAAGTAGCGCCGCGCACCTTAACTAGCGCAAGTAGTATTTTCTGCGCCACTTAAGTAGCGCCGTGCACGTTAAGTAGTGCAGCGTTACTTAAGTTATACAGGCGCGGACATAAGCATTTCCTCACTTCTCCAACTTTTCTAAACACGAAAATTTGCTCTCCAAGTGCAATTTTCACCATTCTTGCGCCATTCAAAGCCAATTCATCCCATATTATCAAGTAAGTGATGATTACCCTACTTAATTACATTTAAGTTGTAGAAATTTTTGTTTTTTTGAAAAAATTGTGACTTTTTAGGGTTTTATAAATTTTGTTTGCATGTTAGTTTTGATGATTGTTAGTGATGAATTAACTTAAGAATTGTTGTTTAGAGTACATTGTGGTAGTTTAGTGTTTGAAAATTGTTAGATTACTTTGTTGTTTGAAAATTGCACACCAAGTGTTTGATAAAATGTCTCAATGGTAATTGTTTTGTTTTTTTGGATTGTGACTTATGAAATTAGTTAGCATATGGTTTGTTAATTTTGATTATAATATGTTTGACTGCAATGTGGTAGTTTACGGATTGAAATGTCATTGTTGGAATTTTAGTGTTGTTGTTGAATTGTTGGAAATGAAACAATGTTCATGTGAAATTGTATAATTTAATTTGTGTTTTGTTAAATATTGTGCAGATATTTCTCGGAGGAATACTTCTCAGATACCGTCCGAGCAGGATAGGAGCGACAGACTTAGGGCAGGGAGGATTGCCCCTACTGGTAGTGTAAGGAGGGAGAAAGAAGCATCACGCCCTCATATGGCTGGTCGAGGGAGAGGTGGGGGAACGAGGATTGCTAGAGTTGATGTTGCGGGAGGGTCATCGTCGCATACGAGTCCATCCCAGACGGTGGACCCAACGCAGTATCAGGTGTATGAGCACCCGCATGGTCATGAGTATCAGTTTGAGGACCCTCAGCCTCACCAGCACCAGTTTGATGTTTATCAGCAGCATCAGTATCATCATGATGAGCCTGCTGTTGAGGAACCTCAGCAGCATGAGGAGGCTGTTGTTGACAAACCTCCGGCTCGTTTTCAGGGGGTGCCGAGGGTGGTGTACGAGGCCGGCCCGGACGGCTATGTAGGGGGGCCTTCTGACCTCAGGCTTCTACCTGACTTTGGTGGACATGTGGCCTGCAGGATATGGGTCGATGCCGATGTAAGTATAATTTAATGTTTATTTTACTTTTCTTTTACTATTTATACAACTTAATCTAATTATTATTTTACTTATTTATTTAATGTTAGCATGTAATTAATGTTTGTTTTGCTTGTTATTTATTTAACGGTGTTGTTTGTTGTGTTTTGTTTTTGTATTTCAATTTCGAAGAAAACATAGGGTGAAAGGCATATCTCACGGGAAGAAGCTGAGCATTACAAACTTGACATTGCCTATGCCCGGGGAAGGAAATGATTGGTTTTGGGATCAAGTGAATGCGTCCAGCCTTACTCCCCTCCTCAGTAGTGGATATGAGAACATATCTCACGGGTTCGTTTGTGCGATGACCGAGAGATGGCATGGGGAGACCAGCAGCTTCCACCTACCTGTTGGAGAGATGACCATCACACTAGATGATGTGGCGTGTCTCCTAGGCATCCCCATCACTGAGAGGCTCCTTCCTGATAGAGAGTTAACCCGTGAGGAGGGGTTAGAGATGATGTAGGCGGACCTACTGTTTACACTAGAGGATGCCGCTAAGGAGCTGACAAGACAGGGTGGTTGTTACATCAGTTTTGGTGTCCTGAAGAGGCGCTACGAGGAGCTCTTGCATAGGTGTAATCAGCTGGTTGAGATTGACACCAAGGAGGAGCAACACGAGCGAGCTCTGGTTAGGTTGGCCTGCGTTAAGGCGTTTTAGTTGCTCTTGCTTGGCTGGACCATTTTTTCCGTCAAGAACAGCAAAAACATTAATCTTCTCTGGCTGCTTGCGCTGCAAGATATGGACGAGTTGGACAGCTGGTCATGGGGTGGGATGGGACTTGCTTTCCTATATGAGCAACTCTCACTTACCTCCGACTCATCGGTGACCTCCTGCGGTGGTTACATGACATTGCTTGTGGTAATATTTGTTTTTCTTCTTCCTTACTTATTTGATCGTAAATGTTTAGTTGTTTGTATAAATCTTGTGGTGATATAAATATTTGTTTCTTTGTGTTTGCAGGGATGGACTTTGGCGCACTTCTCGAACATCATTCTGAGGATTGATGCTGAGGAGTACAACCCTACTGTTGCCCCGCTTGTGAGTCAATGGAGACCTCCCAAGGGATTTTCTAATCCTGGACACTACCGAGCTGCCATTGATTCCTTGGACCATTCACATGTCACCTGGAGGCTGTACGAGAGGCGACGACACATCACGCCCTTCCAGGACATATGGTGGTACTCCGGATGGATCATGGCCGGCCGCGACAGAATGGTCCGTCACTTGCCAGAGCGGGTTCTTAGGCAGTACGGGTATGTCCAAAGATTCCTAGGCCTCGTACAGACATTGAGGTTCTTGCGGCGTATGACGTGGCCGATGCCTTCACGGAGTTTGCTCTACATGTCCTCAGCCATTAGCAGAGGGGTGATCAGGTTCCGGATAACCAGCCGTGGGCTCATACTAGAGGCTACATGAGATGGTTCGTTGCAGTGTCACATCCTATTGTGAACCCCCCTGCGGCCATTCCTGATTATGCAGCTGCTGCCCCTCCTCGTCCTGTCCCTCCTTACGAGGAGGTTATTGTTGAGCAGCAGTGGGCCATACATCCTCCAGACCCATACTAGATCATTAACAACACTAGGGCCAGAGTGGATAGTGCAATGGGGCATCCTGATGTGTTTGGTAACCCGGAGGTTCTTCGCATCATGCAGGGCATCCAGTCGGAGTGGAGCATGATGGAGCAGATGGCGCCGCCCCGGAGGAGGAGTAGGAGTCCACGAGACTAGGGTTTTTTCTAGGTTTTTTTCTAGGTTTTTTTTCTAGATTTTTTATGACATTTTGAAGGATTTGATTGTAATCCTTTTAATTTTTATAACATTTATTTTTTATAACATTTGCCCTTTTATGACAATATTCGTTAATTTTTCCCGTTGTTTTATTCTGCTATTTTTGATTGATTGAATGAATGATGAAAAATGATTGATTGAATGAATGTATGAAAGAAGGATTGAAAAATCAGGGAAAATAGAGGTTAGCACATGACTGTGCTGTAAGCACAGACTGTGCGCCACTTAACTGACGCATGTGCTAAAAGGCTGCGCCAGTTAACGTGCGCAGTGCCAGTTAACGCGCGCAGTGTTTTACACATGCGCTAGTTAAGTGGCACAGCGTACATTAACTAGCGCAGTATTTTCCACTTGCGCCAGTTAACTAGCGCAGGGGTATTTTCGCCATGGCTGCAGGGCGCGAGCAATTTTTGTAGTGTGGAGAGCAGAATTCTTATTTCACGAGGTTGGGCTCGAGACTATCACATTTCAACAAACAAAACCAACAACTTAAAACCTCAGTTAAAAGTACTGGTCATGTTAATCGGTGCCTCAAGGAAACAAAAAATGAAAAATTATCTAGAAAACATTATTTTTTACACTTTTAAGACTTTGATGACACAATTTTAAGATATTTATGTTATATTTGTTTTCTTAACTAATGTTTTAGGCAGGACCGTTCCCTACAATTTAGAGGTCTCATTATATTGACAATTTTTTATTCTAAATAAAAAATGGAAAGAAAAAAAAAATCTAACGCATTTACAATGACAAACAATTTATACAAGTTTTTTTTCCTCAAATTTTGAGGCCCCTCCAAGTTTAAGACTATGTATCAAGGGCTTTGTTGCGCTTGTACAGATCAGCTATGGTTTCAGGACCATTTATTAGCATTTTCTTAAAAATAATAATAAAACATTAATTTTTCAGATGGCAATGGATTAACACCAACATTTGTAAAAAAAAAAAGAAAAGGATTAATACCAACAATGTCATGTGTTTACACCCAATATGAAGAAATACACCCAATATAAAAAAGAAAGCACATAAGTAACACCTTTAATCAATAAATTGGATAATTCACTCTCAAAAGAGACACAAAATCAATTGAATCAATCACAAATATCATATCATTATTTCATTGATTAATAGCTAAGAAAAATAAATCATTATGGGAAAAAATCTAACAAGTAAAATATTGTACCTGAAGACCAAGGGACCATTTTCCCTCAACAGGGAATTGTTGCCTCATTCCTACTCCTTTACTATCCATATACCTTGGACAGAATAAACAAATCATTAATCAAAATGGAGGGTGAAACATAATAAAAAAATCAAAATAATATTAGCAAAAAAAAAAATTAAAAATCAAAATGAAGAACAAAATCACAAAACGCGGAAAAATGAATGCATACAAAGTAGAAATCAAAATGGTAAATAAAAAGAACAAGAAGCTCGAAGCCACACCGGCGATAGAGAGAAAAATCGAAGATGCCGATAGAGAAACTCTACAAAAATGTGAGAATTTATTATACTTTAGTGAAGATTCAATTCAGTCCTTTATAATTTATTTTTTTGCGTGATATTAATATTATTTTTTTGACAAAGAATACATTTACCTTCTCTTCTTAATATTATCTTTAAAATAATTACCTTAACAATAAAATAATTATTTTTGACAGAACATTGAAATAATTTTACTACAAATCAAATTCATCTTAATCAAATCAAATCATTCCTTCTTTTTACTAAAATCAAATAATTCCTAAGAGTCTAATGTATCATCTTTTAACATTAAAATAATTTTATTACAAATCAAATTCAAATCGTTAATATAATGAGGGATGTAAAAATAAACGATGGGACTAGTTGATAATGTGGTTTCTCCTGCTATAGCATGAGCTACCTTATTTACTTGTCGTCTGTTGAACTTCATCCGAGTTTGTAAACTGAGAATGAAAAAGCCTTTTGCACTCGGAAATTATATGACCAATTTATGAGACATCAAACAAAAACATCATTGGTTGTTTTAGAATCCACCACAAAAGTCCACATTGTCACATTGTCCATCTATCACTTAACCATTCTATAGCATAAAACAAAACCCAAAGCTCCACCTAGAGGAACAGAACATCAAGGGGAAAAGAGGAACAAAACATCAAGGGGAAAAGCTCATAGTTTTGGCCGGAACAAACGCTCCATCAACATCGCGCGCACACACACTTGAACAATTTCGACACTGAAAAAGAAGCATCAACATTGCATTGAAATCAAAATCTTTTTTGTTGCGGTCATCGCCATTGCACATCAGGAGCTGCACCTAACAAGGAGCTCCACGGCAAGGAACCTACACGTGCGAAGCTGGAGGAGTTTGCAGATGATTACTCACACTTTGAGGAGTTTTCTACTTAATATATTTGTTATTCGCATCTATCATTAAATTTAAGCAAAAGTTTTTGTTATGTTTTAAAATTAATCGTTATTTTTTCATGTTTTAAAATTTAGTATAAGAAAAATTAACCAAACTCCGTGAATTTTCATATCATGATATCAAATGTCTCATCCATTCTAAACTAAAAAATCTCCTCTTCCTCTAAAGAGTTTAACAACTCTACATTTACATTAATAAATAAATAAAAATGTATACAAACATCAAATCAGACGTCGCAATAATGTCATGGGCATAGTTTCTAAGTTTTATCAACAAAATAAACATAATAAAATATGACTAGAAGTGTATGCAAAAGATTTTATCCCTGGTAATTAAAATTGTGAGTTGCAAGATTAAGTTCAGTACCATAAATAACTGTTTCTGTTGGGGGGATATTTCTTCCATAAATTCCCAGAGATTCACAGGAATGAAAAAAACTCAATTCACTGTGAAAGGGAAGAGAATACCATATTTACGATTGCCTCATAAATATATGATCACCCAAGTAATTAAAAACTGGGGGTATACACAAAAAAATACAGGCATAAGGTACATCTAGGGCCCGTGTGGATTAGCTTATTTTTGAGCTTATATAAAATAGATTATGCAAATAAATAAGTTTTTATGTATTATTTATAAGTTTTTAAGGTAGTTTATGAAAAAACCGTTTATGAGGATACAATTTTTATTAGTGAGTTTATAAATTAAAATAGAAGCTTATTTATTTACATAAGCTATTTTTCATAAGCTCAAAATAAGCTCAAACCAAACGGGGCCAGAAAGGGGATTTATATTTACAACATAAGCTTATTCTCAAGTCCCCCATGTGAGTGTGTACTATCTTCACACTAGAGAACGCGAAGCTGCGCAAGGAAGGCGGCACAAAGATCCAAGAAAAGAAACTGGGGTCCCTCAAGTCTTTGAAGATCAAGCAGATATTTCTCCTGAGTTTTGTACAGCTGTGAAAAAGATATTAACACAGGTTTGAGAATGTTCTTGAGGAAAAAATACAGAATTAGTTGTCTCCAAGAGGGTATCAAACATCCGACATAAACTATAATACTAGTAAACTATGAAGTGTGTATTTGTTTTTCTGCTAGCATTAATTCACAAGCTTGTAAACAGAGAAGCAATAACTATGAAGCACTGACACGTACACCAAATACGACACTAACACCAACACATAAATACCCATAAGAATTTTAAAAAGTGATAGAATCCGACGTCAACACAAGTTGGACACCGGACACGCCTTCAATCTAAAGTACTGGTTCTACATAGACAACTAGTTTGTTCCTGATTAAATGTGAGTTGGCATATTTACTAATAGATTCCCAAACACTGTTTCTATAAAAATTATTTGATTGCATGTCCAAAGAACCAAAGTATAGCAAGAATGACTTAAACATGTCAATCAAATTGTCTAGTACTAAAAAATAGGAGGTTGGAGGAAGAATTTAGTTTCAAGACGTTTCAACAATGGTTTCAAACTACTAATGTTTAGCAAAGGGTTCTAGCTGCTCATAAGCATCAACGAATGACAATGAAAAAGTTAATACTATACCGGTAAATATACATTTCATTTAAATCTAAATGCAACATAGATTAGGGTTTATCGGAATAACTAACTAACTACCTGCAATTCAAACTTGACTACAGTTGACTTCGGAACAGCTTCATTCTCAATAATGCTGTCATTTCCAAGGTAATTATTACTATGCACAGAATTGTTATCCATTCCTCCATGATGACCAGGGATGACAACAGCCCATCTGCACTTCATGTTATAGGGTCCAATTTTTTTCCAACAGACGCTCAATTCTTGCAGAGCTTTAAGGACTTCGGTCATTATTTCACGAGGTTGGGCTCGAGACTATCACATGTCAACAAACAGAACCAACGGCTTACAGACATCAGTTACAGTTAACTATCAAAACAAGTGCGACAAAACATCAACTTTTCAGATGAAACAATCACAAACATCCAACAGTTATTTCATCAACAGCAAGGAATCGTTGCCGGTGAATGTGAATTAAATTAAAGATGCCAAGCAAAATAAACCGTTACAGAATCCACTTTTGACGTGAAAGAAACCTAACAAGTAAAATACTGCACCTGAAGCCCAAGGGCCCATTTTCTCTCAGCAGGGAACTGTTGCCTCATTCCTACTCCTTGATAATCCATATATCCTGGAAAGCGGTGTCCACCGACTGGTGGAGCAACTTCACCGGAGTGGATACGGTTCAAACCAGAATCCTGAGCAATCATATCATTAAACCAAAATTAAAGAGTTTTGCATAGTATCCTGTTCTAAAAAGATATAAAAAACAAAATATAATATCAAGAATAGAAAACCTACAGTTTCCATAGTTAAAAAACTGCATTAACAACTATGTTCAAGCTAAAAAGACAAGTTTCACACAAACGGTTAACTCATACAAATACCATTTATAGAGAACACAAGCAATTTGGAGACCGCTGCATATTTCACACAGGCATACAATTTAAAAGTAAGTTAAAAATGTGTCTTATCAACAATAAGATATAAGCTAAATAACTGAATTGCTTCATTAAAGACAGACAGACAACTAATGAAACTGTCTAGTAATTGAAGAGAAAACAAACTGACCATTGTCTCTTGAAACTCAGCTCCAAGATAGCCGGTGGAAACACGATAACGATTGTCCAGCAACAAATAGTAAGTTACAGTACCCTGAAATAAATTGATAGTAATAAGAAGCAATCTGGAAGGCAGGTAAGCAGGTGAAAATGAATGGTACAAACCTCGTTTTGTATCCTGTTCTTAAGGGACTCAACCAATGGTTCCCTTTCAAATCCCCTATTAACCACCTCCTGAAGAATCTCCTCATCAATCTGCAAAATGAGGACACTGGCTGAACTTTTTTTGCACTAATTAATACAAGCACCATATGATATGCAACCCATATGTGCGTAATTATGAACTTTGAAAAAACATGCAAAACCAATTGTAACTCTTGCTCTAGTGTGCCACAACAGTGCAAAAAAAAAAAAGAACCATTAAAAAAATAAAACCAAACCTTTTTGGCCTGTTGAAGTGTATCTGGCGGTGGCACCGCCAAATATCGAGGCAGATGAAGTAGGAACCATGGGTGTTGGCGTATCTCTGGTATGGTCATCCTTTTCATGGGATCCACCACAAGCAGCCTAGGTATCAAATCTCGGGCACCAGGAGATAGATGACTAGGAAGAGTATATATCCCACCCTATAACAAATGAGAAGAGGCCTACTTCAGAAGCAACATAAAATTTATTTCTGAAGAGCATCATTGGAGGGATAAACAATAAACCTGATTTGTGTGATGAGGTTCTCAACAAGCAGTCACCAATGGGTTAATTCAAAGTTATTACTAATAGATCGCTTTTAACACAATCCCCGTGAGCTTAGCTCAAATGGTAGGGATATTGCATTTTATAAGCAGGGGCCGGGGTTCGAACCCCGGCCACTCCACTTCTCCACAATTAAATTGTGTGAGCTCTAGCCACTATGCTACTTAACCCAAAAAAAAAAAAAAGATCGCTTTTAACACATAAGACTTAACTACGTTACATTATGGAATCTCCACGACAATCTAGATCATGCGTCTATTATTAATAGATCACTTTTAACACATAAGACTTAACTACGTTACATTATGAAATCTCTACGGCAATCTAGATCACGCGTCAGAACTCAAGACAAAAGAATCGTGAGACTGCGTAATGAAATTCGTGCAAAATCAATAGATGAGTAGGATGGTATAAGTTTCATGATCTTAATAGGTTGAAGAAACCAGTAAAAACTTTGGCATATTTCCCAAAAAAAAAATTTGTGTTGAGCATGCCTGCTTCTATCATAAGACCAGCGAGGATGATAAAGACCCTCCTTTCCTCGGTAATGAAGATAATCAAGTTTGAAAAGCAAAAGGTACGTGTATTAAATATTCAACCTTCTACTCAGTCATGAAGAAAACCAAATAATAAATTAAAATACTCTGTACACAAACACTGGACTGGACAAGGGAAGACATATACAAACATAGCATAACTATTCAAAATTGATAGACGGATTCATAGATCATAAGATAGTTTCGCATCTCAGCACATCGAGTATAACAAGTCAAAATCGACGGGACTGAAGAATCAAAAGGTTCAAAATTATTAAAGACTGAACTCTGAAGAATGGTTATGAGCAATCCTTGCCCAATGAGCTAGCTTTAGGGGGTGAGTTAGGCCCAAACCCAAAATCCAATAAATATGAAATGACAGTGGTGGGTAATATAAATCTATTAATCCTTGCAAACTCACAAAACAAAGAGGAAAAACAAAAATGAAATTATACCTTTATTTTTTTGAAGAGGTTGGGGATATTTTCATCATCAAAAGGAAGAGTGCCACAGAGAAGTGCATATAAAATTACACCACAGCTCCAAACATCTACTTCAGGTCCAGCATATAATTTCCCAGAGATAACCTGCAAAAAGAACAGTTTGACCAAGAAGTAAGAATCATAGGAGTAAGAAAATGTAGATTCTCAAAATGAACATTAACAATAAAAACTTGCTCGGTTACAAATTTAAAATATGTAGATGTACATACCTCTGGAGCTGCATAGTTGGGGCTTCCGCAACTTGTCTTAAGAAAGTGACCATCACGCATGATGTTGCTCAGGCCAAAATCAGCAATCTTGACGCTCCATTTTGAGTCCAAAAGTAAATTTTCAGGTTTCAGGTCTCTATGAACTACCATATTCCTGTGACAGTACTCCACGCCAGAGATAATCTACTTCAAAAGTAGAAGTCAGCTTAAATATTCTGTGACAAGTATAAGCTTCTCAAGCACACAACAAAAGTAATTATACCTGCTGGAAGAAACTGCGAGCTTCATCTTCTTGAAGCCTACCCTTTTCTACTATATAATCAAAAAGTTCTCCAGATTTCACATACTCCATCACCACATAAATGTCGGTTGGGGTTTCTACAACCTCATAAAGGCGTATAATGTGGTGATGCATGAACAATCTTAAAATTTTTATTTCTCTTCTAACTGCAACAGATTGAAGAAAAAAAAATATAAGCATATTTAATTGACCGAGAATTAGCTGAAGCAAAAATACAGAATTTGAAAACTATAGCTTACAAAAATCAATTATCAATCAACAAAACACACACACAATATGTTTTTGAACCTAGAGACAAAAAATTACTGAAAAAAGAAAGGAAAAAACTGAAAACAGTTAAAATCTAGTCCTGCAATTCGATAGGGAGTACGAGTCATTGGTATGTGAAGCATCCAAACCTTTTTCTTCCATGTCCATGTTCTTTATTTTTCGGCGATTGAGAATCTTAATGGCAACTTTATGACCCGTCAATACGTGCTCAGCAATTTTCACTTTGCCAAACGACCCAATACCAAGAGTTTTCCCCATTTTGTAATTCCGTAGAAACGCATTCACATTTCCACCACCAGGGCCAGCTGATCCATCCATTTTTTAAATCTAGAGGAAAATAAATAAATAAAACAATATGAAACTCATTCTCATTAAAATATATGGAAATGGATGCACATATACAAAACAGATTGAAGCCATCATTGGTAATGAAAACATATGAATAAATGATGGGATCATATGCAAAGCGATTAAACAATACCAACAAATTATACAACATTTGAACAAGTTCAATTGGAGTCCGCAGCATAATTTTCCTCTAATAAGCGCTAAGTCATTACCATATTTTAAAACACAATCAATGATTTATTTTATTGTGTTGAGGGAATATTTTAACTTTGACTACCTTAAATGATGTATATAATTGGGATGCAAACAGCAATGATGATGAGCGTGTTGTCCCTTCAAGTTATGAGCGTGCTCGCAGTGGACCTTTGGCGAGCGTTTCTAGTTCAAGCAAGGCATACCTTATTGGCAGCAATTGAAAGACCACAGTCCTAATTAGCTCATTTTGATTCTAATAAGGAAAAACAGTCCAGCCGACCGTTAAAAACAGCAAACATATCGGTTATGTCTGCCACCTTTCTTCAATTTGATATACAAATTATCAGCATCTCTCGCATAAATGCCACAAACCCTCTAGGGTTTTGACCTTAAATCCACCTTCAACCACCCTAATTCCCTGCTATTAGAAACCATCACCTCAAATTACTACGTCAATTCCTTTCCACCACACTTACAAAAGATCTACCCTCTATAATATAAACTCTCATTTCTCTTTCTCTCATTTTCAAAAATAAATTTTCAGTTTTTACACTCATCCACAACATTCACATTTCTAAAACCTCTCGCTCCATTCTCTTCTCAGCCCAATTAACAAAACCCTAATCACCTCCACAATGCTCCCTCACTCCAGCATCTTAGATTTCGTCTCCAAATCCCAAGACCTCCTCTCAACCATCCAATCCACCACCCTACCCTCCGAAAGAGGATAAAGATCATCTCCATTTCTTTCATTTGGAGAGACCGAAGACACAAAGAACTTTGAAAAAAAATTATAAAATAGTTAATGGTGGGGGACCCACCATTTCTTTCATTTGTGTCTATCTCTCTATAAATGGAACCCTCCATTTATTTAAAGAAATGGAGACAATCCTAACTCCTGAAACAACCACCCTATGCACCTCCATTCAAAACCTTACTACACACCCACTCACCCGATCAATCCTGCTACTTCTTCTCCCTCGCTTTCCCAACCCTAATCTACAACCTCTTAACTTCAAAAACCCACGCGCCGCTTCACCTTCATCCCCAAACTCCACAAAACCCTATCCTCTCTCCTATTCCCCACGGACATCCTTGAAACCACCATCATCAAAATCAACAATCTCATCAAGTTACCTCAATTTCTTTCCACCACAACAACAATCTTCTCTCATATGAGTTGGGTTGCTCAACTAGTTTGAACTAATGGTTAAAAAGATGAGTAAACCACCAAATTGTTCTTTGTCTTTGTAGGCCACTCTTAAATTAGTCTCTGATTTTATTAATCTTTCAAGCTAGTCTCATTCTTTGTCAAAAGTTTTTCAATTAGGTCACTTACAAGGACCTAATTGAGAAACTTTTGACAAAAATAAGAATTAATTTGAAATATTAATGGATTCAAAGACTAATTTGAAAATTACTTACAAAGACAGTGACCAATTTGATGGTTTACTCTTAAAAAGTTCGAGCTTCTGCATTTAAACTCGAACGAAGGAGAGGAATACACTTCTGAACAATTAACAAAAAATACAGAAATTCAGAAGGAAAAAAAAAAAGCAAATTCAGAAACTGACATGATTTATTTTTTAATGAATTTCAGAATAAACACGGAATTGAATGAATTGAAGAAGATCCGAGGGTGAAACAGAATGAAGAAATGAAAAGGAAAAACAAATTCACGAAAGGAAGAAAAAAGCGCGAAAGCTCACCAGCGATTAGAGAGAGAATCGAAGTTGCAGGAAGAGAGACAGTGAAGAAACCCGGAAAAAGTGTGATGCGAAATGGGAAAGTGATCTAGACTCTGTTTGGTAATAAGATGATATAAGCTAAACTAACTTTATAACTAACGAGCGATAACTTATAGTTGAAAAACTCGTTTATTAAAAAGAGTTTACATTTCTCTCTTTTTAAAATGTTTGAATTACACTTTTCTTCCCTTTTATAATAAAACTAGACTTTTGACTCGTACGATGCATGAATATTCTCGACTATAATAGAGATCAATAAATAATTTTTAACCCATAAGATCGTGGGTGGATCAATAAACGCAAATTAGATTATTGGAGATACAAATATTACAATCAAATGATAATAAAAAAAATTATAAAGGAAAAAGATAAAAAGAATACAAAATTATATTGTTGCACGAGTCAATTTTATTTATTACTTTTATAGTTAAACATAAAAAATTAATGTTGTTCATGGTTCCTAACAAATTATTTAGGATAGTCGAGTTTCCATGGAAATTAAGGTATTCTGTTTGTAAACGTATTAAATAAGTGTACAACAACTTGTCAAAAAAAAATTCTACAGAAACAATAGGTTAAGTTGCTGCAGACCTAATAAAATTAATAAATAATAAGGATTAAGATATTTATTAAATTTTTGCTTTGAAAAATATTCATGGTTATTAGAGAGAAATGAAAAACATATATGATGTAAATTTAGAGCCAAAATTTTAGGATAGAGTTATTGCAAACCTAATAAGGGATTAGTGGAATAAATAAGGATAAGGATAAGTATTAAGATATTTATTAAATTTTTGCTTTGAAAAATATTCATGGTTACTAGAGAGAGAAATGAAAAACATATATGATGCAAATTTAGAGCCAAAATTTTAGGATAGAGTTGTTGCAAACCTAATAAGGGATTAGTGGAGGGAAAAAATTAGGTTAAGACTTAACAAAATTAATAAATAAGAATATACACTATTTTCCCCTCTTTTTCAAAACATATTAGAAAATATTTCACTCCCCTCCCATAAGAGAAGCTTGAATTACATTTCTCTCCCCTTTGATGTCAAAATCTATACTTTAGTCCCTCAAATTTTTTTTATTTCTAATAATCTACCCAAAAAATAATAATCTAACACACTTCGAAAAAAATAGTACTGCGGGTCTATTTTAATATAATCAAAATTTGAATACATATTTTTCGCTATTTTTTATTCATATTTCATTAATATATAGTCTTAAACCCTGTTATAAAATATGAAACAACCAAAAATAAAATTAAAATATGTGAAAAATTACTAAAGATAATAAAGTATTGTTATTTAATATTTAATTTTATACAATAAATTATAAACTTAATAGAAAAATATTTAAATTTAATTATCATTGACATTTAAATTATAAAGAAATGAATTTATTTTTCTTAAATGGTGGTTCAAAATTAGTGTATATCATAAAAATATTTATTTATGTTAAAATAGTTTAAAGTGTAGTGCATATTTAATTATTATGGGTGAGGGTTGTAATTCAAGCATCTTATAGGGGAGGGGAGTGTAGATTTTACTTTTCCAAGAAGGAAAGTGTATATTTTAACATAGGGTTAAATGACTTTTACCCCCTGCCATTTGGGGGACTTTTGGTTTACCCCCCTGTAAAAAAAAAAACTTGTAGAATCCCCCTCGCCATTTGAAGATTCTTTGGTTTACCCCCCTCACAGCCAATAGTCAGCATCTGACTGTGTATTTTGGCTGATGTGGTGTGTTGACTGTATAAATTATTTTAGTTTTGATTTTTTTTAGGCTTAAATATGCATTTCATCCCTGTAATTAGGGGTCGTTTGAAATTCCATCCTTGAGCTTACTAATCCTCTCATTTTGCCCTTGCAAATATTAATCATTTGACTTTTGGTCCTAATTAAGTTTTTTTGTTGAGTGGGACTGTCATTAGTGACGTGTTGCCCATGTGGCAAGTGATGATTGGGCGAGGTGGTTGGCTTAAATAGATCTTTCGTCCCTGCAAATATAGGTCATTTGAATTTTCGTCCCTGAAATTACTAATCAGATGTAATTAGGACCATTTTTCAAATGATTAATAATTGCAGGGGCAAAATGGGAGGATTAGTAAGCTCAGGGATGAAATTTCAAACGACCCCTAATTACAGGGATGAAATGCATATTTAAGCCTTTTTTTTAATATTCACTTGGATAAAAATTAAATAAAATAAAACAAAATTAAAATTAAAATTAAAATAACATTAATCAATTAAAATAAAATAAAATAAAACAAAAAACCAAAAACTAAAACAAAACAAAAATTAAAACAAAAACAAATTAAAAAAACTCAAATAATTCCCTTTTATCTCTTCTCATTCACGTGGCCACCATCATCTCCCTCCCTTCCATCTCCTTTCTCTTTGTTCTTCATCACCATCACCATCACCATCTTCAGGTCCTTCTCTCTTTGTTCTTCATTTTTCCAGCAACAACACAACATCAACGCAACAAACAACCCAAATCTTCTCTCTCGGTTCCTCTCTTCCTCCCTCTTCTCCTCTTTCTTCTATTCTTTCACTTCTTTCTTCTCTAATCCATTTGTTCATCTCTTCAATTGAAAAAAAAAAACTCAAACTTAATCATCATGTTCATCTCTTCATATGTATCTTCAACATTCATTCCCAAATCTTCATCCTCCAACCCACACAAATACGAGGTCAAAAAGTAGGAAAAAAATCTCAAACAACTCAAAACAAAACTGAAATCGTGTTTTCAGATCCAAAAATACGAGTGTGTTGTTGCTTGATTCGTGTTTTCAAATTCAAAATTAAAACTATTGTGGGGTTTTTGCTTGATTTTTTTGTGGGTGTGTTTTAGTGAGTTTTATTTTGATAAAAATGATAAACTAGTGTGTTTTTTGGTTTGAGAATTATATGTGTGGATGAGGTTTATTGTTGGTTTTTGTTGAATTAAAGAGAGAAGAGAAGAGAAGAAGGATGATTCTCGAAAAGAGAAGAGAGCAAAGAAGGGAAAGGTGGAGAAGAAGAGAAAAACAATATTTTTAATGTTTTTAATTCATTCAATTAAGTTTTTAATAAAGGAAATTTAAATTGAATAAAAAAAATGGAAAAGAAATAAAAAAAAAAGCCAAGTCAAAGTGCCACCTCATCGATTAATACACAATCAGCGTGTCACTTAAGCTAATTTGTCCAGTCACATGCCATTAGGGGTCAACACCAAAGAATCTTCAAATGGCGAGGGGAAATCTACAAGTTTTTTTTTGACAGGGGGATAAACCAAAAGACGCCCATATGACAGGGGGGTAAAAACCATTTAACCCTTTAACATAAGAGGGGAGGGAAGTATAATTCAAACATCTTTAAGAAATTAAAAATAATGTGTTTGGTAAAATTAGTTGTTGAAGTGACTGATAAGTATAAAATGACATAAAAGGACATTATTATTTTTTATAAAATATATACATAAAAAAATTACTTAATTTATTTCTTTTTAAATATTTAAATTTATTTCAAATTAATTTCATCCCGAAAATGATAAATGTGTTTTAAGAATTCAATTAACATTTTTTTTACTAAACATTTGCTTTACTATTTATTGTATATTTTATTTTAAATTATCTATACCTATTAATAAGGGGAATGCTTTTCTTTTGGTGTACCCTTTCTTCTACCATATTTATCCTTGATTCCATTCAAAACCTCTCACACGTGCAATAACTAACTTAGGGGTAAATTGTTATCAGTTTTATTTTTCCATTTTTTTCCTTCTTACTAAACCGCACAACAAAGGAGGTTTGCAGAGTCTATCTTCACTAAACTATCTGCAGAGAGAGAAAATTGTAAATGATAAAAGGGGTGGTTCAAAATTACTTAACTTTGAATACTTCACGTAAATGAATGGAATTTCACAAGTTCAACGGAGGAATACAAAAATCAGTGCATCCACATATCAAACAGGGAATACAAATGATGGTAACAATTCTATTTTAATATCTTCATCAAAATTCATAATGTCCACATCATTGTTTTAAATTGTTATTGTAAATTTTCTTTTTGGATTATTTCCATTCTTTTCCTCTTTTGTTGTAGTTAGTATATGTGTGTTGTGAAAGAGTCCGGGTATGCTCCATTTACCATCAGCTCCATTTACCTTACTTAGAGTCTTGGATGAGTGACATGTGGAAAAAAAAGAATCAATGGTTCAAATTTAAAATAAACATAACATTAGCTTTTTTAATAAAAAAAAAATAGAGGAGAAACATGCGCTTCCACTTTCTATTCTCTTGTACGTGAAACATTAGTATTCACTCTTCATCTTCCTCAATCGTATCACTCATCGCCGCCTCCTGCCGTCGCCGCCGCCGTCTAGCAAACTCTTGAGAATGACAAAATTAGATAGACTTACAGAAGCTACAGCTTTTGAGAGATTACCTATCAAAGCCGTGTTTGAAATGATGGTAGAAAGAGAGGTCTTCCAATGAATTTTTTTACATGAGAACCTCATCTGGTTTCTTGCGTACCAAACTGAACCAATGATGTTGATCATAGCAGCTGTGATCACCAATTTTCATTGAGGGTTCCAGGAACTATTACAAATATTCCACATATCTGTCATTGAATGGAAGTGAAGTTGTTTGTTGAGAACTGAAGCGAACCAACACCACAAATTTGTTGCATAAGTGCACTCAAAAAATAAGTGAAAGGAACTCTCTTCATTCATGTTGCATAGAGAGCACATAGAAGGTAAATGGCAGCCCCTAGCAGCAAGGTTGTCATCCGTAGGGAGCTTGTTTAACATAAGCCTCCAAACAAGAATCGACTTAGATGGTGGAATGTCTTTTGACCAAATAATTTTGGCCCAGGGGACTTTGGGGAAATGGTGTTTCTTGAAAACATAAGCATCTTTCAAAGTCAGTATGCTAGTACCATTAAGTTTCCAAACAAGTTTATCAGGTTTGGTGCCAGTACGAAGAATAACTTGAGAGTTAAGAAGCCTCAAAGAAGGGAATCGTTGTAGAAGGACTTCAGGGATGCGCCAATGAGAGTCATGGATATAGCTACAAAGTTTAGGAGGGAAGGAATTAACTTGAGCAGCTGGTAGATTCAAAGATTCAAAAAGAGGATCACCATTCCAATGATCAAACCAGAAGTTGATATTTTTTCCATCACCAACAAGCCATATTGTATTATCCTTGACTATGTTGAATTTATTTTTCAATCCACTCCATAAAGAAGAAAAAATGTGATGTTGAATGCAACTACTACCTCTAAGAACCCTACTTCTCATAATGACTGCCCATTGCTCTTCTGAATGAAGCATTTCCCAGCAAAGCTTCATGTTTCTTGCTTGGTTCAAACAAATAAGAGACCTCAAACCAAGACCTCCTTCATCAATATCAGCATAAACCTTCTTCCATGCCACAACCACTAGCTTTCTTTTATCAATATCTTCACTCCAAATAATTTTTTTTATCCATTTTTCAATTTCTCTAAGGATACTAGTTGGCCAAGAAAAAACAGACATTGTGTGAACCACCATACTTTGAATTACAGACTTAACAAGTTGAACCCTACTAGCCATTGACAACAAAGAGGTTTTCCAGGAAGGTAGCTTAATTTTGATCTTGTCAGCAATGGGTTGAAAGTAGATTCTTTTAGGTTTATCTTTGAAAATCGGCGCCCCAAGGTAAGTAAAAGGCAGGGTGCCTATTTCAAATCCTATAAGATTCACCATATGGTTCAGCCTATCATTAGAAACTCCACCAACATGAATTGATGACATGCTCAAGTTGATAATCTGACCAGAGCAGTTGGCATATCTTGTAAACAATTCCTTTAAAGCTTGTAAGCAAGAATTTTTTCCTTTACAAAAAACCATAAGGTCATCAGCGTAAAAACAGTGAGAAGGAATATGATTACTTCTTGAAGCAGCTTTTGTTTCCACCTTCCCATCTTCCACAAGCTTAATTATACCTCTACTCAAGACTTCCTCTGCAAGATAGAATAAAAGGGGAGACAAGGGATCTCATTGTTTAACCCCCCTGTTACAATTGAAATAACCTTCCTGAACACCATTGATAGATATTGAGATTTTAGCTGAGAGCAGGATTGAATGAATCCAATGGATGAAAGCCAAATTGTTGAAGCACATTGAGCAAAAAATTCCATTTCAAAGTGTCAAATGCCTTAGACACATCAATCTTCAAATCCAAATTGTTTATCAAGGTTTGTTAATTAACTATAATCTATACCTATTAATAAAGGCAAAACATGTTTCATCAGATGAAACCGTCACCTGCTCCCCCTACACACTATTTTCTCATCAACTTCCATACCATTTCCATCCAAACCCCAAATCCAAAAAAACATTTCATCATATCTTGCTCCAAAATCATTCAAGCATCAAGCATAGGAGGTATCAACACACTTTTGATGTAAAAAAAAAGTATTGTGCATTTTATTTGGTTGATTTTTTTGTCAATGTTATGCATTTCTACGTCAGTTACGTAGAACCCTGTCATGGGAAATCTCAGTAGCTTACTGCCGAGGAAAACCTCGGTAGTTTGCTGTCGAGGAAAACCTCCCTGTCATGATTAGTTAACTACCGAGGAATACTTGTGAAAAAATTTCACAACGAAAAAATGGCATCTACAACCATTTTTTCCAATTTTTTTTTCTTTGTTTTAATTCATTATGGCATTGATGTTTATGCATTAGTTAGGTGTTAATTCATATTTTTGTGTTGTTTAATTATAGTAATGGTAGAGAACGCGGAAGATGTTCTGGGAGAGACAAAACCAAATTTTGTCGAAATTTTTGGAGATGTCAAACCGCCTAAGGTTGAAGCCAAACCAAACATTGATGGAGCTTCCGGCCATGTTGAAGCTTCTAAATATGTTGGCCCCGGTGTCCTCCCACTTCAAGCCCACGAAGTTGACACGGCTAGGTTTTTTTCGGACGATGTTAAGTGGAAAGATATAGAGTAATTGCTCGAGTGGGTAAGTCGTCAAGCAAATAAGACGGGATTTACAATTGTTACACAAAGATCAAGCTTGATCAATCCAATGTTGCGCCTAGTGTGTGAAAGGAGTGGAGCTCACAAAGTGCCGGAAAAAAAAACCGAAGTATGCGACAACGGGCTCAAGAAAATGTGGGTGCTTGTTCATGATTAGTGGATATCAAAGTACGCAAACAAAGGAATGGGGATTGAACATTCTTAATGGAGTTCATAACCATGCGATAGAGCCGGCTTTAGCAGGACACATTCTTGCCGGTAGAATAAAGGAGGACGACAAGAAGCTTGTACGTGACTTGACCAAGAGCAAGATGCTTCCAAGAAATATTTTGATACATATGAAGAACAAAAGACCACATTGCATGACAAATGTGAAGCAAGTTTACAATGAACGTGCACAAATATGGAAGGCAAATAGAGGTGACAAGAAGTCGTTGCAATATCTAATCTCGAAGTTGGAGGAGCACAACTACACTTATTACTCAAGAACACAAAGTGAAAGTACTACAATCGAAGATATCTTTTGGGCTCATCCAACATCCGTTAAGTTGTTTAACAATTTTCCAACGGTTTTGGTTATGGACTCCACCTACAAAACCAACTTGTACAAGATGCCAATGTTTGAGGTAGTTGGGGTAACTTCGACCGATTTGACATATTCGGTTGGGTTTGGATTTGTGACAAAGGAGAAAGAGGAAAACTTTGCTTGGGTTTTAAAAACGTTACGTAAACTTCTTACGTCAAAGATGAATATGCCTAAGGTGATTGTTACTGACAGGGATGGGTCTTTGATGAAAGCGGTTGGAAATGTTTTCCCGGAAAGTTATGCAATGAATTGTTACTTTCATGTGCAAGCAAATGTTAAACAAATGTGCATCTTAGATTGTAAATATCCTTTGGGGAAAAAGGATGGGAAAGAGGTAAGTAACCACGATGTTGTCAAGAAGATAATGAGGGCATGGAAAGCTATGGTTGAATCGCCCACTCAAGAGTTATATGCAAATGCATTAGTGGAGTTCCAAGATGCTTGTAGTGATTTCCCACTTTTCCTAAAGTATGCCATGACCACCTTGAATGAAGTGAAGGAGAAAATAGTGAGGGCATGGACATACCATGTGTTGCATCTTGGTTGCAAGACCACCAATAGGGTAGAATCGGCTCATGCTTTAGTGAAGAAATATTTGGACAATAGTGTGGTTGATTTGGGTACTTGTTGGGAGAAAATACATGACATGTTGTTGCTTCAGTTCACTGCGATACAAACCACCTTTGGTCAGAGCGTTATCGTGTTGGAACATAGATTTAAAGATGTCAATTTGTACTCCGGCTTAGGCGATCATGTGTCTAGATATGCTTTGGGCAACATTGCTTTGGAAGAGTCACGTTGTAGGGAAACATTGTGCATGGACAAGGAAATTTGTGGTTGTGTTCAAAGGACATCTTACGGTCTACCATGTGCATGCGAAATTGCGACTAAACTCCTTGAAGAAAAGCCAATTTTATTGGATGAGATACACCACCATTGGCGTAGGTTACACATGGGCGAAGAAAGTAATGAAGTTGGTTTTTCTGTCGACGATGAGTTGAAGGGTATTGTAGAACGACTCAAGAAACTCCCTTTCCAAATGAAGCTTGAAGTCAAAGAGGCTTTGCAACAATTGGCATTTCCTGAAACCACCATCATGTCTCCACCACCACGAAAAGTACCAACCAAGGGAGCCAAGAAAAAAGTGGACATTGCGAGGTATAAAGGAAAAATTACATCGACTAGTCGGATCCCTTCGTCTTGGGAGGTTGTTGATTCCCAAAATTCGAAAAGTCAACCATCACCATCAACATCGTCATATAAAAGGAAAAAAGGTGCTCGTCTTGGTAAAACATCACTTTCCCCACTTCCACCACCTTCTCGGTATCGAACGCCTAAGGTTATCCCGGTTATGAGGCCTATTGATTATATGCCACGCTTCATGCTTCCATTTATTGAAAAAGTGGTGGATGTTATTGGCGATGGACATTGTGGATTCCGGGCTATAGCCGAGTTCATGGGCTTGACCGAACAAAATCATATCATGATTCGTAGACATCTTATTCAAGAGTTGAAAGATCATAGAGATGATTATGTTGAAGTATTTGCGGGTGAGGATCGTTATAACTACATTCTTAATGGCTTACATCCTCCCGCAAATACGAAAAGTTGTGCACATCTTGTTGATAAGTGGTTGACTTTTCCGGACATGGGACACATTGTTGCTAATTATTACAAAAAGTGTGTGGTCGTGTTGACAAATCTTGAAGTTGGTAACTCAAAATATTTTTTCCCACTAAGAGGGCCACCACCGTCGGGTAAGCAAAAAACTCCCATCATGTGCCTTGGGGTAATTCCGAATCATTTCGTGCTTATTTACTTGAAGAATGGTTGTCCACTACCTCCATCATTTACGGAGTGGCACAATCACAAGAAAGAAGATGTCGTGACTTGGAAAGATGAGTATTTGGATCAACATGAGTTGTTCCGAAAGCTCATGGCTATTGAAAGTGGAAACAAACCGCCGAAACCACAAAAGGAGCCAAACAAAGCAGCGCCTATTTTGTTGGACACTCCCGAAAAACCAAAGCAACAATTTGAAGTTATTGCGGAAGATGAGGAAGATTCTATGTCACTTGATCTTCTCCAATCACTTGCCCCTTTAATGAGTGATTTTTTTTGTTAGTGTTAGTCCTTTTTTTGGTAGAAATTACACCGACGTATATTTTGGGGTCGAAATTGTAACGCCAATTTTTTTTGGCCAATATATAAGTAACATTATGTAATTTATATAAATATATGATAATATGACTTTTATGTGGTGAAACTAGTGCATACTTATTTCTTCCTTGTTAATGTTTACGCATTTTATTAATTATTACGTTTCGTTTAATTACATCCTAATGTATGATTTTATTTCATAAAGCTTTTGTGTAGTGAAACATGTCGGAGGTTGCAAAAATTGAAGGTCGTGTTCGGTACGCCGCTTTTAAAAAGACAATTAAGGTTATGATAAGGTCGACTGACTCTCTTGATGATATGAAGGCACAATTAAACGCTTATTTTGTGCATATTGGTGAAAATCAACATACACGTCACTTATTTTCTCAAATGCCTTGCATAGACTTTGGAGAAGATAGAGATGAATATGCATGGAAAACGACAAGCTATATGCCTTGGCTTATTGAAGACGATAGCGATGTTGGATTTATGTTTCTGAATATGGTGGAAAATAATATATTATATATGTATGTTCGTTCCATATGCAATTGCGTTGAATGTCTTGTTTAATTTAACAATATGTCATGTGTTGTAATGTGTTGTTTAATTATGGACACTTAATTATAGACACTTTGTAACGTTTTGATTAGGGCTGGCAATGAACCGAACCAACTCGAATATAGTTCGTAATTCGACTCGAATATAACTGGTCCATTGGACTTGGTTCATGAACCAAATGAGCCAAACTTGAGTTGAAAATTAAGTTCGTTAATTATATGAGCTGAACTTGAACTATAGATGGTTCGATTCGTTAGGTTCATGAGATGACTCGATTATATATATATATATATATATATATATATATATATATATATATATACTAGTTTTAGAAACTTTTATATTTTTTTTACATGAATTAAATATATATAAAAAATCCCTAAAAAAAAAGATGTATAAAAAAAAGAACATAATTGTTGTCACGTATCTCCAAAATTTTTTTACCTATCCGTTCCACTTAGGAAGTAGGAACGTTTCTTCTTCTCCATCTCCATTTATTTTCTCCATTTATTTTTACATGTATCTTCATTATTCCATTTTTCAATTCCACCAAAACATAAAATGTTTCTTCTTCTCCTGCTCCGGCCATAGGCAAGTTCAGCAAGGGGCAAGGCTCAATCAAAAGAGAAGGTCATTCTTCTCCTCTTCTCTAGAGGTATTTGCTTATGATCAATTTTGTGCTCATTTGTTTCTTTGTTCTTGTACTGACTTTTGAGTGATTTATAGTAAAATTTGGGTTGATTTGTTTAAGGATTCTCTGTTATTAGATTATTGCAGTGTATCTTTTTTAATCTATGTTTTGGATTCCAATTGTAGACTTGTAGTGTTTAACATAAAAAAAAAAGAAGATAGTGTTCCCTTTCTTTCAATCTATATACTCTTATGTGTTTTTTCAAAATGGGTTAACTTATTGATAGGATTAAAAATTTAGAAAGGCTTCTTTAAACAAACTTTTGGAGTTAAGTGTCTTTGTTGGATTGGATTTGTATGTTTTTTGGAACTTTGTGATGACAGAAAAGGTTGTAACTTCGATTCCAATGCATCAATGTTTTGGTTCTATTTGGAATGTTCATTGTTTGGAGCATTGATGGATGCACTGTTGAGAATGTTTTTTTTTGGTTAATTTGTTATGTATTTTGTAGTACAAATAAATTTCTATTTTATAACATCATAAAGTTTTCATTTTGTAGAGATGTCAGCTAGTACGTCAATTGAATCCTTGGGAGGTTCACCCCAAAATAATGGAGAAGAGTGTTTAAGTTTGTTGAATCCTATCATTGATTTAGATGCGAATACAAATGAAGAACCACTAACAAATGAAGCAACACTGACAAATGAAGTTGGGAATCAAGAGAATGTCGGGAACAACGGCATTATTCAAAAGGCTAAGAGAAAGAAAACTTCTCCAGTTTGGGATCACTTCAAAGAAGTGAAGTTAAAGGATGGAACCAAAAAATGGCAATGTTTACATTGTAAAAGAACTTATGTTGTTGTTGTGAGTGGGTCAACTAGCCATTTGAAGAGACATTTAAGGGAAGTATGTCTTATTTACAAGAAGCTAGCAGCACAACAACAAAAATTAAACTTGAAGCTAGCACAAAGCATGATTGATGAGAAGCTTTCCGGACCACTACTTATGAATCCAAGTGCTAAGTATGATCATGAGAGACAACGAGAAGCCACTACACATTGGGTTATGATGCATGAACATCCATTTAGTATTGTTGAGGAAGAAGGTTTTCTTTTCATGATGAAATGTTCTAATTTTTCATATGAGAAAATTAGTCGAAAAACATTGAAGAATGATTGTGTTGCTGTATATGAATCTGAAAGGAAGAAGTTAAAGTCAACTTTGAGGACAGTTAATAAGATTTGCTTGACCACTGATTTATGGAAGTCGCAAAATCAAAAGATAGAATACATGGTGCTAACTGGCCATTTCATTGATGCTGATTGGGTTTTGCAAAAGCGCGTTCTCAGTTTTGTTCATGTTCCTCCTCCTCGACGTGGTGTTGATATTGCTGATGCTATCTTCAAATGTCTCAAAGAATGGGGCATTGAAAATAAAATATTTAGTGTGTCTGTGGATAATGCATACTACAATGATAGATGTTTGAAAGAGCTAAAAGTTCTACTTTCAAGGCACCAAAAATTAGTGTTGGATGGAAAGTTGTTTCATGTCCGCTGTTGTGCCCATATACTAAACTTGCTTGTCCAAGATGGTATTGGAAGAATCAGAGAAATAGTTGAAAAAGTGCATGACAGTGTGAGGTTTATCAATCAGTCTGAAGCAAGATTGCGAACGTTCTCGGGAATAGTTCAACAACTAAAGCTTGGTGGTAAAAAATTAATTCTTGACTGCCCTACTCGATGGAACTCCACATATCAAATGTTGTCAGTTGCAATACAGTTCAAAGAAGCTTTTCCACGTTTTCAAGATCGAGAACCAAGTTATACAACTCTTCCAGATGAAGATGATTGGGAAAAAGTTGAAAAAGTTTGCAAGCTGCTAGAGGTATTTAATTCTGTTACAAATATAATTTCTGGTAGTGAATATCCAACTTCTAATTTATATCTTGCTGAGGTGTTTCAAATCAAGCAAGTGTTAGATCAAGCTGTTCAAGATGAGTCTAACTTCATGAAAGACATGGCAAACGCGATGAAGGAAAAATTTGACAAGTATTGGAGTCAGTGTAATCTTGTTATGTCCCTTGCTTCTGTTTTGGACCCTAGGATCAAAATGATGGGAGTAAACATGTGCTTTCCTTTAATTTACCCCCGGAGATGAAGCTAGCAAAACTATAGAAAAGGTGCACAAGGCTCTTAATGATATGTACCTAGAGTATGCTGATAAGCTTCAGGAGCATAGAGAAGAAGGCTCTAGTAGAACTAGTGCTGATCAAAATGGGTTGACATTGGAGCCAACAAGACCCACAGGTTGGTCAAAGTTAATGAATTATGTCCAAGAACAACAAGCAATTCCTGCTATAAAATCTGAAGTTCAAGAGTATTTGAATGAGCCAACTTACAAGCCTAACGATAATGGTCATATGTCCTTTTGTGCCTTGGAATGGTGGAAGTTGAATAGCGGAAAATATAGAGTATTATCTCATATGGCAGCAGATGTTCTTGCTATTCCAATATCTATTGTGGCTTCAGAGTCAACTTTTAGCACCGGGGGGAGAGTTATTGACTCATTCCGAGCTTCTCTACATTCTTCTACCGTTGAAACTTTAATTTGTGGTGGTGATTGGCTTCGAGTATTGCATGGGATTAGGAACAAGCCTAAAGTAATATATTTTCTCTTGATCATTATATATAGTTTAATCTTTCAAAAATAGTGTTGATGATTTATCGATATATTTTATTAATAGGTGGAGCAGGTTCCGACAGAAATCACATTATTCCCTTGATGTTAAGTAGGTACGTTTCTTTTTCATTTAATTAACAAGAAGCTATTGTGGATATATGTTGGTAAAGATAGCATTTTTGTATCGGGTAAAAGCCACTAATTAGAAATATAACATATATGTTGAGTAAGCTTATGGAATCTTCATAAGGTTTTGTGTCTAAACACAACTATGATATGACATTTTTCCTTTATTAAGTTGTTTATTGATATGTGACATTTTTCAGGATGTTGATCCACTTTCTCGTTTGTTGTTCAGAATTGTTGCTGTTTTAGAGTTCGCATCATGTTTGAAGTTTGTTTCTTTCTAAATGAGTAAAGATTAAGTTGAAGGTTGTGTTAAATGTGGTTGAATACAATTTTGTCTTTAAGGGGAGAGCAATTGGAGTTTGGAAATAGAAGAATATTATGAATTCTATTCTCGGCTAATTGAATTTTGTTGGATTTTTTGTCTGTTACTTGTATCAGATTTTTTTCCGTATTTATGTAACCTTTAACTTTAACTTTATATAATTTATGTCTATTCTATGCATGCTTGTGGGAACTTTTATTTTACTTCAATTTTTACTTTTAAAAAAAATAAAAAATAAAAATATGTATATATATAAAATATCAAAGATCTATAAATTAACTTTTTTTATAAATTTTCTAGGACGAGTTGAGCAAACGAACTGAACCTAACGAGCCGAACCGAACTGTTCGTGAACTTTAAACGAGCTGAACTCGAGCTGAAAAAATAGTTCGTGTCGAACTCGAGCCGAGTTTCGAGCCGAACCACTTCTTATCGAGTCGAGCCGAGCTCAGACAGGTTCGATTCGACTCGACTCATTTCCAGCCCTAGTTTTGATGAATTTCAAACTTTTGTGTAATTTGAACCAAATGTCGGTTTGATTTAAGGGTTAATAATGTTTTTCACCTCTATAATATATGTCATTTCAGGTTTTCACCCTTATGAAATTTTCGGTTTGATTTGCACCTTTGTAAAATTATTTTTTTTCCGGAAAACCCCCTACCCCATCCAACTCACCAAATTAGCTTACGTGGCTCTGACTTGACATTTTTTTAATTGGCCACATCAGATTTTATTATTAAAATATTCAAATTAAATTTTTAGAAATTTAAAAAAATAATATAAATTCATTTATATTAATTTTGGAAAATAAAAAAATTGTAAAAATTCAGGATTTTTTTTTAAAAAAAATTATGGAAATTTTTATTTAAAAAAATTAAAATTTTTCCATATTTTTATATATGTAAATAAAAAAAATTAAAATTAGGAACTTTTAAAAATTCTGGAAATTTTTATTTTGTGTAAAAAAACGAATTTTTTATAAATTTGTATCCAGATTTTTAAAAATTTTAATTTTTTCCAAAATTTGTTTTTGTTGAAAAAATTTGAAAAAACATTTTTCGAAAAAAAGGCAGAGCTTTTTTTAAAATTTTGAAAATATGCTTTTTTTTTATTTTGAAAATTAAATTCCAAATTTTTTTAGTTTCGAAAAAAAGCAAATTTTGGAATTTAATTTTCGAAATTTTTAAAAAAGGTCAGAATTTTTAAAATTGAAAAAAATTTATTTTTGTACACAAAAAATAATAATTTCCAGATTTTTTAAAATTACAATTTTTTTATTTTTAAAAGTTCCAGATTTTAATTTAATATAAAAAATTTTAATTTTTAAAATTTTGTTTTTTTTAAACAAAATATATTTTTTTTGGTAATAAAATTTTTTTCTAGAATTTTTACATTTTTAAAATTAATATAAATGAATTCATATTATTTTTTAAAAATTAAAATTCATTGTTTTAATAATAAAATCTGATGTGGCCAATTAAAAATAAATAAAAATTAAAAAAAATGTCAAATCAGCGCCATGTAAGCGAATTTGGTGAGTTGGATGGGGGAGGGGGGATTTATGGAAAAAAATAATTTTACAAGGGTGTAAATCAAACTGAAAATTTCATAAGGGTGAAAACCGAAAATGACATATATTACAGGGGTGAAAAACACTATTAACCCTTGATTTAATTATGGACAATTGTAAAAGATATTGTATTTTTCTTGTTTATGACCGTGTTTCAATGTAGTATGATTTATATTGCCTTTGGAAATGCTCTGGTTTAATTACAGGTAAAAACTGACCGAAAAATAGCTTGGAAATTAATGACAATTATGCAGAACCCACTGTCTACATAAATGTTTTCCTCGGCAGTTAACTGCCGAGGGGGCAAAAACGTATTTTACTCGTGTTTCTCAACCTTTGCTCATGTGTGAACAACAATTTTCAGGAAGGAATCATGGGGCAACAGTTGATAACTACTACAAGGAAGGAAACGTTCAAACAAGAAAGAAACAGAGAAAGTTAGGAAAAAAACCAACGAAACCAAATAGGGAGATGACAAAATGTAATTGAGGGGAAAATGGTAGATGGATAAAGCCACTCACTCTCTCAATTTTTTTGTTGTTGATATTTTGTTGATATATACAATCGTCAAAGAATTATGATTGATATGTTTTGTGACTTTTCAATTTTTGTTTTGTTGTTTTAGGATTTATTTTTTTGGGAGTTTGATTTTAGTGGCCAAGTGTTTGTTTCTATTATATTATTATTATTCTTCTTTTTTTATTGTCTTAGTTGTACTATTTTTTTTTAATTACAGGTTATACTCATATAGTTATTGCTCTTATTTTGGTTGGATGAAGGGGTGTAACAAAGCTAACTATTAGAGAGAAGAAATTGTGAAGTCTTCAAGTTACTTGAATTATTGGCAATTGAAGTTCTCATGAAAGGATTTGAGTCGAAAGAAAGATCAAGAGACATTCAACCATTTTGGAATCAAACACTATACAACATGTGACACACCTTTACTATAATTTGCATCACGTATGGTAACCCTGTGAAACAATTACCAAAATTCTTCCAAAACATATATGTACATATACTTTTATGGTGGCATTTAACATGAGAAAGGCTAAAATTTTCCCACCATGGGAAAGTTTACTGTGACCTTTAGATCAAATCAAGAACACACCCTTATAATACTCTCTCCACACTAAATTGTTTTGCACACTTCCGCATCACTGTTCTGATGTAGATCTGCAAGTCACCTATTGTAACGCCCTATTTCTAATTGAGCAATAAATCATGCAATTTCTATAAACAAAAAAGAAATAGTCGTCACGTCTACAATAAACACCAAGTAACCATGCATGAAAAATAATCTCCAACATAAAGCCACAACGGAATCAAATACATCTCAACATAAATGTTGTGTCCTCAACATAAGATAAATCCAACAACATAATAATAATCTCCACATGATACAATAAAATCTCACAAGATAAATAACGTGCACTAAATCCTAGATTAGAGCCTAATCTAGACACGTGCGATAAACGAGGAAGCTCCCGCTCCTCAAAGCAATACTCACCAGCAAAAACATCTAAACCTGCATGCCATCTACCCATCCATACAGAGAGGTAGGCGGTCCACCAAGACCACTGGTGTTAGTTTCACATCAATCATAATCAAAGATAAACAGGATTAATTATGCATCAATAATAATATCTTGCATAAGTAAGTATGAACATAAGCATTCTTAATCACAAAGATTTAAGCATAAAGTTTCAACTTCAACAATCAACGAAACACACAAATGCACCAACAATTATTCACACCAAACTCATGTCAATCATGACTCTTCCTAAAACATACAATGTGTCGAGACCGACTCAACTACGTGTGGTACCAACTTGCTTTCATCTCCGAGGCCGTCGCCCCTGACGCTTATAAACACGTCAAATCACCCCGAATAAGGAATACCGCAGCATCCAAGTTCTGGAGATGAAAGCCACCAAACCAACTGTGTGTGAACTAGGGCTCGACATCAATAAGACATACTCCATGTAATATCACAAGTCTACACCAATCATTTTCCATTACATGCTTACACCAATAATTTCACCACCATTAACATGTAAAAGAATTCACCAACAACATATGCATTCAACATATATAATCACCAACAACATATATGCACACAACATATATAATCACCAACAACAACATATATGCACTCAACACATATAGTCACCAACAACAACATATATGCACTTAACAGATATAGTCACCAACAACAACATATATGCACTCAACATATATAATCACCAACAACAACATATATGCACTCCACACATAGTCCATTCTCAAAGAAAAGCACTCTTGTTCTCAAAGAAAAATCAAGTGTAGCTGAACAGGGTGTTGTTCAGAAGCAACAATTCTGTTCAGAAGCACGATTCAGTTCAGAAGCACGACTCAGTTCAGAAGCAAAACAGTTCAGAAGCAAAACTTAGTTCAGAAGCCAAAATAGTTCAGAAGCTCAAAACTTAGTTCAGAAGCAAAAACAGTTCAGAAGCTAACTTAGTTCAGAAGTAAAATAGTTCAGAAACTCCACGGTTCAGAAAAACAGAATTGGTTCAGAAAAACAGAGACTTCGAAATATCCAGTCCTTTTTCTCAAACAATCTAATTTTGATCTTTCCACACCCAAAACACGTCCCAAATAATGTTTACAGGTCATATATATGAACACATACTCAATGATGCTCAAAACTCAAGATTCAAACACCATTTTGTCAAAATTCAACAATTCACCAAATGTTCATAAATATTCAACAACAACAACTTTCATCACCAATTCACCAACAGGCATAATCTTTACACCAATTCATCAATAACATGCTTCAAAACATCATCAACAACAATTAACATGAAATGATTCAGATTCAACAAACCACAACTCCATTATTCATCTATTTTTCACAAAAACACAACACACAAACATATATGGTTTTTGGACATATGAATTCATTATCAACAATAATTAGTCATTCAATTCACATGTACAATCATAACAGCAACATTCAAACACGAATTCAGTCACTAAAATTCAAATAATCACTTATTCCCAAAATCACTTATTTCAATAATCACTTATGAGAAATGGGTAGAAAAGAGATTATGTTTGAAGACTAGCCCCCTTACCTCTACTCTTCGGCAGCTAGGTCCTAAGCTTCACTTTAGCTCAAATTCTTCCCCTCTTTACGTTCTCCTCTTCAACCCTTTCTCTAGCCTCTTCTCTCCTCTAGCCTCTTCTCTCCTCTAGCCTCTTAGTGAAACGAAAATGTTTCTAACCCTATTTTCTCTCTAAAGGTTGGGTTATATAGTCACACTCCATTGGGCCTAACCCACCAAATGTTAATTGGGTTCACTTCTCATTATTCCACCTACTAGTTTTCTAACTTACTAAAGATAAAATAATTAGCAACTACCGGCACTAATTCTAATTACTACAACAAACTAACAATTCGCCAAACAACCGGTCCTCACTTAAAATGCTACGAATAATTCTCAACCAAAATTACTATTTTACCCTTGCTCACCAAAAGACCAAAATACCCTCCTATTCCCTAAACTCAAGAAAAATACATAAATGGGCAAATAATCACATATAAGCAGACATAATACACATAATTAATCAAAAGCATAATACGCAAGGAACAGAGAAAATATAAGCAAAGTTTCCCCATCCCGTTACGTATCAGAGCACCTAGACTCGACTGCAGAAATCCTCACACGTCTGCACCTAATCTTGGTTACCTGCACTTGCCCACGAGGCGGCAATTCCAGCAGAAGGGGTGAGATTCACAAATAATTATATTAAGCATGTAATCAAATAATCACAATTCAAACAACCAACATAATTCAACTCATCACAGATAAACATCTAGCATTTAGAATATCATCATAAACAACGCATCATTTAGCATCATCATAATCATCATCATAAACATCTTAGTAAACATCTTAGACGACTCGACTCGACATCATTAATTGACTATGCGACCCTACGTCTTATATGCATGTGGTACCAATCCAGGGCATGAGCCCTCGTCGCTATGAGCATAAATATACTCCAAGGCATAAGCCTTCGTCGCTGGTGAGCAAAGCTCCAGGGCATAAGCCCTCGTCGCTGGTGAGTAAAAACTCCAGGGCATAAGCCCCCATCATAGAATGAGTATGCATGAGACTCAACACTTTTAACTTAAACAAGTTAACATCTTAAACGTCGCAAAACATCTTAAACAACAAGGACTGACACATGCAGCGACTATACAAAGGTAAACAGCAACATGGCAGTAATCACATCATTCAAACAATATCCATAAAGCAAGCATCTTAAGTAAGTCAAACATTTACAACTTTAATAGTTCATATAACACACATAAGCGGCATGAAAAGCATCAAAATCATCTCAGTCATCATGTATTCATCGTTACAGTTTATAATAAACATTATTAAAAGTCCCAGAAACTACCCAAAGGTCATCTCTCAAGGTTCTATGCGAAACAGTTCGCAAACAGTACACAGTTCTGGGTTCTGACAGAACTCGCTATGGCGAGTGGGAAAGCTCGCCTCGCGAGTAACTTAGGCCTTGCTCGCTATGGCGAGTTGGATTGCTCGCCTCGCGAGCTCTAGGGTAATGCTCGCTATGGCGAGCTGAGTTGCTCGCCTCGCGAGTAAACTAGGTCTACTCGCCACGGCGAGTTGCATGGCTCGCCTCAGGCGAGCGATGAACAGACTGCTACGGGTTCTGCGAAAATTCACCCAAAAAGTCCCAAATTCATCATCTTAAACATCTAAACTCTCAGAATCATCCTCATAATGGTTAATCTACGTTCTGTGTTCAATCTAAACATCAATTCTACAGCTTTATGGCCTACTTCATCATTATTCTCACTTTTTAACCTAATTTCAATTCTCTCAAAACATCCCTATGATTGTTTAATCTTGATTAGATGGATTACAGGATAATATAATCAAATGCTAGGCTCACCCTTACCTGGTTATAAGCAGAAAATCGCAGCTCTAATGCTCTTCTCCTTCACACAGCCGTTTGCACCTTTTTTCCAAATTCTGATACGCGTACGTGTTTTCTAACCTAGGTTTCCCTTTATATACTCCCAGCAAAACTTATCTTATTTACTCTTTCTCCCACATAACTCTCTAGCATCCAAAACTAACCCACAACTAAATATTTTATTTTATTTTCAAATCTTATTTTATTAAACAATAAAATAAGTCACCACGTCGCATAAAAACATAACAAATCTCCACTTATCATCACATAATATATATATAAAAATATATAGCAATTTCTCAAATAAATCAATTAATTAAATAATCAAAAATGGGCGTTACAACTCTCCCCAACTTAAAAGATTTTCGTCCTCGAAAATTACCTCAAGCAAACAACTCAGGGTACGACTCTAGCATCTTACTCTCTAATTCCCACGTCAAGCTTTCGCCGGTCGCTCCTGACCAAACGACTCTAACGAGAGGTATCTCCTTGCCCCTCAGCGTCTTCGTCTTTCTATCATCAATCCTCACTGGTAAGGTCTCAACCGTAAGGTTGTCCCTAACTTGCACATCATCACTCTGGATCACATGAGACGGATCCGGAACATACTTCCTTAGTTGCGACACATGGAACACATCGTGCAAATTCGATAAATGTGGTGGCAATCCAATACGATAGGCCACCGCCCCAATCCTCTCTGATATCTGATATGGACCAATAAACTTCGGGGTTAACTTCTTTGACTTCAACGCACGGCCAACACCGGTCAAAGGAGTCACTCTCAGGAACACATGATCTCCCTCTTGGAACTCAAGGTCCTTCCTTCGCTTGTCATGATAACTCTTTTGTCGACTCTGCGACGCTTTCATCTTCTCTTGGATCATTCTTACTTTCTCAGTAGTCTGCTGAACAATTTCCGGTCCTAACATCACATTCTCGCCTGACTCAAACCAACACAACGGAGTTCTGCATCTCCGCCCATACAAAGCCTCAAAGGGTGCCATCCCAATACTCGAATGGTAACTGTTGTTGTACGTGAACTCTATCAACGGAAGATGACTATCCCAAGTCCCTCCCTGCTCAAGTACACACACTCTCAACAAATCTTCCAACGACTGAATCGTCCTTTCCGACTGACCATCTGTTTGCGGATGATAAGCCGAACTCAACCTCAACTGAGAACCCAACGCCTCTTGCAAACTCTTCCAAAACCTAGAAGTAAACCTCGGGTCTCTATCTGATACGATGCTCGAAGGAACACCATGCAACCTCACGATCTCCTTGACATAAATCTCTGCCAACTGAGCAACAGGAAAGGTAACATTAATCGGTAGAAAATGAGCCGACTTCGTCAATCTATCAACAATCACCCAAATAGCGTCATTCCCTTTAGGAGTATTCGGCAAGCTCGTCACAAAATCCATGGATATACTATCCCATTTCCACTCTGGCACATCTAAAGGCACCATCATACCCGCAGGTTTCTGATGCTCAACCTTCGATTTCTGACAAACCAAACAAGAATACACGAACTGTGCCACGTCACGCTTCAAACCAGACCACCAAAACAGCTTCTTTAAATCATGATACATCTTCGTAGCTCCCGGATGAATACTCAGGCTACTTCTATGACTCTCTTCAAGGATCATCCTCTTCATTTCCTCATTATCAGGAATGCAAATCCTACCTCGGAATCTCAACACTCCTTGATCATCCACTTTAAAGTCACTATCCTCCGTCTGATTACTAGCAACCAACAAGTCCACAAACTTAACATCTTCTTTCTGCGCCTCTTTGATATTCTTCAAGAAATCACTATCAATCTTCAGCATTCCTAGCTTTACACTCTGAGGCGTTCTTTCACAAACTAAGCTCAAATCTCTAAACTGTTCCAACAACTCGAATTCCTTCACCATCATGGCAGACATATGCAAAGTCTTCCTGCTCAAAGCATCCGCAACCACATTAGCTTTGCCCGGATGATAATTCAAACCAAAGTCATAATCCTTTAACAATTCAAGCCACCTTCGCTGCCTCATATTCAATTCCTTCTGGTCAAATAAGTACTTCAAACTCTTGTGATCACTAAACACCTCAAACCTCGAACCATACAAGTAATGTCTCCATATTTTCAATACAAAGACCACAGCCGCCAACTCTAAGTCATGCGTCGGATAATTCTTCTCATGAATCCTCAATTGCCTTGAAGCATAAGCTACCACTTTACCATCTTGCATAAGTACACCACCTAAACCCAACTTGGACGCGTCACAATATACCACAAAAGGTTCATCGGGCTTCGGCAAAATCAAAACTGGAGCCGTCGTCAAGCGCTTCTTCAATTCATTAAAACTGTTCTCACAATGCACATCCCACACAAAAGATTTACCTTTACACGTCAACTGCGTTAACGGAAGAGCCAACTTAGAAAATCCTTCTATAAATCTTCGATAATAACCAGCTAGACCCAAAAAGCTTCTAATCTCAGTAACCGACTTCGGAGTCTCCCATTGCGAAACCGCTTCAACTTTAGACGGATCAACCGCAATGCCATCGCCAGAAATAACATGACCAAGAAAACTTACTTCCTTCAACCAGAACTCACACTTAGACAACTTAGCAAAAAGCTTCTTCTCTTTCAACACTTGCAAGACGATCTTCAAATGCTCAGCATGCTCTTCTTCAGTCTTAGAATAAACCAGAATATCATCAATGAACACCACAACAAAACGATCCAAGTAAGCATGGAAGATTCTATTCATATACTCCATAAATACGCCAGGTGCGTTAGTAACACCGAAAGGCATCACTGTATACTCATAATGTCCATAACGCGTCCTAAATGCCGTCTTCTGCATATCCTCATCTTTCACTTTAATCTGATGGTAACCCGATCTCAAATCTATCTTGCTGAATACACAAGCACCCACCAACTGATCCATCAAGTCGTCAATTCTCGGGAGTGGATACCTATTCTTTATCGTTACTTTATTCAACTGACGATAGTCGATGCACAACCTCATACTTCCATCTTTCTTCTTGACTAACAACACTGGAGCTCCCCACGGTGAAACACTTGGTCTCACGAACTTCTTATCAAGCAAATCCTCTAACTGTTTCTTCAGCTCAGCCAACTCAGAAGCTGACATACGATAAGGCGTCATAGACACAGGCTTCGTTCCAGGAATAAGATCAATCGAAAATTCAACTTCTCTTTCTGGAGGCACATCAGGAATCTCATCTGGGAAAACTTCAGGAAAATCACATACTACTTGTAGCTTATCAATCACCGCCTGGTTCTCAATAGATAAAGACACCATCAGAGAAAACATCATAATTCCATCGCGTTCCAACTGCTTCAACTGTTTAGTGGATAGGAACTCTGCGCCACTCTCTTCCTCGGGAGAAGAAAAATGCACCGTCTTGCTAAAACAATTAATCAGAACGTGGTTGTACTCTAACCAATTCATCCCCAAAATTACATCCATCCCAACCAACGGTAAACACACTAAATCAATCTCAAAATCACGACCAAACATAGACACAGGACATCTTAAACACACAAGGGAAGTAGTCACCGAACCCTTAGCTGGAGTTTCGACAACCATCTCCCCATTCATATCAGATACAACAAGATTCAACTTAGCAGCACAATCAAGAGCAACAAAACAATGTGTGGCACCAGTATCAATAATAGCAACTAAAGGTATATTATCAAAATAACAAGTACCTCTGATCAAGCGATCCTCGCTCTCCGTCTGCGTACCAGTCAAAGCAAAAACTCTTCCAGTAGTCTGAGCCTTCTTAGGCTTCGTGCATTGCGAACCAATGTGGCCCTCATCGCCGCAGTTAAAACATACAACATCACCGTGTTTGCAATCAGCAGTAGTGTGACCCTTCTTGCCACAACGGAAACACCTCTTCACCTCTCCAGGACAAGCATTACTCTTATGGCCTTTCACGCCACAAGTATAGCAGACAACCTCAGCAGGAGTATCTTTCCTCACAGGTCTCCTCTCATCATTAACTCGCTGTTTGCCCTTATCTGCAGGGGCACTGTAGGGCTTAGGACGACTTTGCTGCCCCTTTCCTTTCCTCTCATTAACCACCTTGTAATGAGCCTTCGTGTCCTCCTCGTAAATCCTGCAGCTTCTCACTAACTCAAAAAAGTTTCTGATCTTCTGATACCCTATAGCCCTCTTGATATCAGCTCGCAATCCGTTCTCAAACTTAATACACTTAGAAAATTCGGCGGTCTCAGCAGAGTAGTGTGGATAAAACTTGGCCAGCTCCACAAATTTTGCAGCATACTCAGTCACAGACATGTTCCCTTGCTTTAGCTCCAGGAACTCAATCTCTTTCTTGCCCCGCACATCCTCAGGAAAATATCTGTTGAGGAATTCTCTCTTAAAAACTGCCCAGGTCACCTCAGCACCGTCCTGCTCCAGGGTGGGTAGGAGACTAATCCACCAGTCATCCGCCTCCTCAGCCAGCATGTGCGTACCGAAACGCACCTTCTGCACCTCCGTGCACTGCATCACCCTGAACACTCTCTCTATCTCTTTGAGCCACGTCTGGGCTCCATCCGGATCATATCTCCCCTTGAAAGTAGGAGGATGGTTTCTCAAAAAGGTTTCCAGCATACGGACCTCTGCACCAGCACCAGCATTAGGTTGCTGTCCCACAGCTTGAGCAACAGCTTCCAAGGCAGCAGCAATTGCAGCGTCATTTCTTCCAGCCATCTTAATCCTATGCAAAACAAACGTAAGTTAGAATAATACAATAATACTATTCTAACTCTAAGACAACGTCACTCGACTCTCTACTTGGCCGGACGGACCGACCTGCTCTGATACCAATTGTAACACCCCGTTTTCCCAACATAAAAATTTCTTTAAAAAGAATAGCATGCATCAGAGTAAGCACATAAACAGGGCATCACATATCCAAGACGTCTCATGTTAATGAATAAATAATCATTAAATTTTCTTAAAATCTCGCAGCGGAATAATCATATAAAATAAACATCTCGAAGGTCTTTGGCACGCAGGCCTCATCAACATCTTATTATCAAAGTCTTCAAGTTAAACATAAGCATGTAAAATAACATAATTAATCAAAAGCATAATACGCAAGGAACAGAGAAAATATAAGCAAAGTTTCCCCATCCCGTTACGTATCAGAGCACCTAGACTCGACTGCAGAAATCCTCACACGTCTGCACCTAATCTTGGTTACCTGCACTTGCCCACGAGGCGGCAATTCCAGCAGAAGGGGTGAGATTCACAAATAATTATATTAAGCATGTAATCAAATAATCACAATTCAAACAACCAACATAATTCAACTCATCACAGATAAACATCTAGCATTTAGAATATCATCATAAACAACGCATCATTTAGCATCATCATAATCATCATCATAAACATCTTAGTAAACATCTTAGACGACTCGACTCGACATCATTAATTGACTATGCGACCCTACGTCTTATATGCATGTGGTACCAATCCAGGGCATGAGCCCTCGTCGCTATGAGCATAAATATACTCCAAGGCATAAGCCTTCGTCGCTGGTGAGCAAAGCTCCAGGGCATAAGCCCTCGTCGCTGGTGAGTAAAAACTCCAGGGCATAAGCCCCCATCATAGAATGAGTATGCATGAGACTCAACACTTTTAACTTAAACAAGTTAACATCTTAAACGTCGCAAAACATCTTAAACAACAAGGACTGACACATGCAGCGACTATACAAAGGTAAACAGCAACATGGCAGTAATCACATCATTCAAACAATATCCATAAAGCAAGCATCTTAAGTAAGTCAAACATTTACAACTTTAATAGTTCATATAACACACATAAGCGGCATGAAAAGCATCAAAATCATCTCAGTCATCATGTATTCATCGTTACAGTTTATAATAAACATTATTAAAAGTCCCAGAAACTACCCAAAGGTCATCTCTCAAGGTTCTATGCGAAACAGTTCGCAAACAGTACACAGTTCTGGGTTCTGACAGAACTCGCTATGGCGAGTGGGAAAGCTCGCCTCGCGAGTAACTTAGGCCTTGCTCGCTATGGCGAGTTGGATTGCTCGCCTCGCGAGCTCTAGGGTAATGCTCGCTATGGCGAGCTGAGTTGCTCGCCTCGCGAGTAAACTAGGTCTACTCGCCACGGCGAGTTGCATGGCTCGCCTCAGGCGAGCGATGAACAGACTGCTACGGGTTCTGCGAAAATTCACCCAAAAAGTCCCAAATTCATCATCTTAAACATCTAAACTCTCAGAATCATCCTCATAATGGTTAATCTACGTTCTGTGTTCAATCTAAACATCAATTCTACAGCTTTATGGCCTACTTCATCATTATTCTCACTTTTTAACCTAATTTCAATTCTCTCAAAATATCCCTATGATTGTTTAATCTTGATTAGATGGATTACAGGATAATATAATCAAATGCTAGGCTCACCCTTACCTGGTTATAAGCAGAAAATCGCAGCTCTAATGCTCTTCTCCTTCACACAGCCGTTTGCACCTTTTTTCCAAATTCTGATACGCGTACGTGTTTTCTAACCTAGGTTTCCCTTTATATACTCCCAGCAAAACTTATCTTATTTACTCTTTCTCCCACATAACTCTCTAGCATCCAAAACTAACCCACAACTAAATATTTTATTTTATTTTCAAATCTTATTTTATTAAACAATAAAATAAGTCACCACGTCGCATAAAAACATAACAAATCTCCACTTATCATCACATAATATATATATAAAAATATATAGCAATTTCTCAAATAAATCAATTAATTAAATAATCAAAAATGGGCGTTACAAATTCAGTCACTAAAATTCAAATAATCACTTATTCCCAAAATCACTTATTTCAATAATCACTTATGAGAAATGGGTAGAAAAGAGATTATGTTTGAAGACAAGCCCCCTTACCTCTACTCTTCGGCAGCTAGGTCCTAAGCTTCACTTTAGCTCAAATTCTTCCCCTCTTTACGTTCTCCTCTTCAACCCTTTCTCTAGCCTCTTCTCTCCTCTAGCCTCTTCTCTCCTCTAGCCTCTTAGTGAAACGAAAATGTTTCTAACCCTATTTTCTCTCTAAAGGTTGGGTTATATAGTCACACTCCATTGGGCCTAACCCACCAAATGTTAATTGGGTTCACTTCTCATTATTCCACCTACTAGTTTTCTAACTTACTAAAGATAAAATAATTAGCAACTACCGGCACTAATTCTAATTACTACAACAAACTAACAATTCGCCAAACAACCGGTCCTCACTTAAAATGCTACGAATAATTCTCAACCAAAATTACTATTTTACCCTTGCTCACCAAAAGACCAAAATACCCTCCTATTCCCTAAACTCAAGAAAAATACATAAATGGGCAAATAATCACATATAAGCAGACATAATACACATAAATTAATTAAAAACTAAATAACGAAAATCGGGCTGTTACAACTCTCCCCCCCTAAAAATATTTTCGTCCTCGAAAATTTACCTGAAGGAAACAACTCCGGATACGAATCCTTCATCCTACTCTCCGATTCCCAAGTGGCACTCTCGCCAGTTGGTCCAACCCAAATCACCTTCACCAAAATGATCTCCTTGCCCCTCAAACGCTTCACCTCGCGGTCTTCAACTCTAACAGGCCAAGTCTCAACCGTCAAATTATCTCTTACTTCCAACTCGTCCACTTGAATCACATGAGACTCGTCATACACATACTTCCGCAACTGAGACACATGAAACACATCATGAAGATTCGACAACGACGGCGGTAACGCTATCCAATACGCTACAGCTCCACTCTTCTCCACAATCTCAAACGGTCCAACAAAACGTGGTGTCAACTTCCGACACTTCAAAGCACGACTAACACCGGTTACGAGGTTCACCCTTAAGAACACATGATCACCAACTTGGAACTCAATGTCCTTCCTCCTCTTATCATGATAGCTCTTCTGCCTACTCTGAGACGCTTTCATCTTCTCTTGAATCATTTTGACTTTCTCAGTCGTCTCTTGCACAACATCCGGTCTTAACAAAGCACTTTCACCTGACTCAAACCAACACAACGGTGTCCTACACCTCCGCCCATACAAAACCTCAAAAGGTGCCATTCCGATACTAGAATGAAACCTGTTGTTATAAGTAAACTCAATTAATGGTAAACATTCGACCCAACTGACACCTTGTTCCAAAACGCAAGCTCTCAACAAGTCTTCCAAACTCTGAATAGTCCTCTCCGTTTGACCATCAGTCTGAGGATGATAAGCAGAACTCAACCTCAACTTAGTTCCCAAAGCAGCTTGCAAACTCTCCCAAAACTTGGAAGTAAACCTTGGATCCCGATCCGACACAATGCTAGAAGGAATACCATGCAACCTGACAATCTGCTCAATGTAGATCTCAGCTAACTTTGCCACAGTCATACCGGTCTTGATAGGAATAAAATGCGCTGATTTCGTCAACGGATCAACAACCACCCAAATCGAATCAAAACCATTCACAGTCTTCGGCAAAGCCCCAACAAAATCCATGGAGATACTATTCCACTTCCATTCAGGCACAAACAACGGTTGCATCAAACCCGACGGTTTCTGATGTTCAATCTTCGACTTCTGATAAACCAAACATGCATACACAAACTCGGCTATATCCTTCTTCATTCCAGGCCACCAAAACAATCTCTTCAAATCTTGATACATCTTCGTCGCTCCTGGATGAATACTCAAACTACTCCTATGACCTTCGTCCAAAATACACTTCTTAAGCTCAGGCACATCTGGCACACACACACGATCACGAAACATCAAGACACCATTCTGATCCAATCTGAAATCCGCACCTTTACCTTGGTTAACCAACACCACACGATCTACAAGTTCCAAATCCTCTTTCTGACCACTCTTGATCTCTTCCAAGATGTTACTTGTCAACTTCAACATTCCCAACTTCACACTTCTAGGTGCTAACTCGCAAATCAAACTCAAATCTCAAAACTGCTCGATCAACTCTAATTCCTTAACCATCAAAGCCGACATATGCAAAGACTTCCTACTCAAAGCATCTGCCACCACATTCGCCTTTCCCGGATGATAACTCAACTGAAAATCATAATCTTTAAGAAATTCCAACCACCGTCTCTGCCTCATATTCAACTCTTTCTGGTCAAACAAATACTTCAAACTCTCGTGATCACTGAACACCTCAAATCTAGAACCATACAAGTAGTGCCTCCAAATCTTTAACACAAACACAACGGCCGCTAATTCCAAATCATGAGTCGGATAATTCTTCTCATGTACTTTCAACTGCCTCGATGCATAAGCCACAACCTGACGATTCTGCATCAACACACCACCAAGACCCATCTTCAAAGCATCACAATACACAACAAACGATTCCTTTAGATTCGGAAAAATCAACACAGGCGCTGAAGTCAAGCTCTACTTCAACTTAAGGAAACTATTTTCACACTTAGAATCCCAAACATAAGCTTGCCCTTTCCGAGTAAACTACGTCAATGGCAACACCAACTTAGAGAATCCCTCAATGAACCTCCGATAGTAACCTGCCAAACCAAGAAAACTTCTAACTTCAAAAACAGACTTCGGCGATTCCCGCTGCATCACCGCATCAATCTTCGACGGATCAACCGCAATGCCACCTCTCGAAATCACATGACCAAGAAAGCTCACTTCTCGCAGCCAAAACTCACACTTCGACAACTTAGCAAACAACTGCTTTTCCTTCAGAACTTGCAACACAATCCTCAAATGCTCGGCATGCTCTTCCTCTGACTTCGAATACACCAAAATATCGTCTATGAACACCACCACAAACTGGTCCAAATAAGGATGGAAAATCCGATTCATACACTCCATGAAAACACCTGGCGCATTAGTCACACCAAATGGCATCACAGAATACTCATAGTGACCATACCTCGTCTTGAACGCGGTCTTAGATATATCTTCTGCCTTCACTCTTATCTGATGATATCCTGATCTCAAATCAATCTTGCTAAACACTTCCGCACCAACTAACTGATCCATCAAATCACCAATCCTCGGAAGCGGATACCGATTCTTGATAGTCACCTTGTTCAACTGCCGATAATCCACACATAACCTCATGCTACCATCCTTCTTCTTCACCAACAAAACAGGAGCACCCCACGGGGAAACACTCGGTCTAATGAACTGCTTCTCAAGCAACTCTTCCAACTGCTTCTTCAATTCTCCCAACTTTGATGCAGACATCCGATACAGCGCAATCGAAATAAGACTTGTTCCTGGTACCAAATCAATTGCAAACTTAACTTCCCTCTCTGGCGGTAAGTCGATAATTTCGTCCGGAAACACTTCTGGAAACTCTTGCACTACCGGCAAATCACTAACACCTTTCTCACCACTTTCCTTCAAAGAAGCAAACGTCATAAACACACTAGCTTCACCATCTAAGGACTTCTTCACTTGCTCCGCGGTCAAGAACTTCCCACTCACCCCTTCTACTGGCTTAGAGAATGTCACACTCTTGGTTAAACAATTGATGTTAACACCAAAAGTCAACATCCAATCCATTCCAAAAATCACATCCATATGCTTCAACGGCAAACAAACCAAATCTAGCTCAAAGTCAACACAACCGAAATTAACATGACACTTAGCACACACCAAGGAAGTAGTCACTGAACCATTGGCCGGGGTATCAATGACCATCCCACGCAACAATGGAGTCACAACTAAATCCAAACGCTCGACACAACAACTCGAGATAAAAGAATGCGTACCACCAGTATCAATAATTGCAATCAAAGGAGTATTATTGATAAAACACATACCTCAGATGAGATTATCCGGCTGCTCCACTTCCTCCGCATTCAAAGCAAACACCTTACCCGCCGCCTTCTTCGGCTTAGTACACTTAGTACTCAAATGACCCGCTTCACCACAATTGTAGCAAGTAATCTCCCTCTTGCACTCATAAGACTTGTGACCCTTCTGACCACACTTGTAGCAACTTTCCCCCTACTTGCAATCACCAGCAAAATGACCCAAGATACCACACTTGAAGCACTTGACTTCCGCTACATTAGCCTTGGAACCTCCACCAACATCTTTCCTCTTGCCCTTGTCCTTGTTGTACGGTTTCCCATTTCCATGGCCCTTTCCTTTCTTGTCACTCAAAGCCTTGTAGTAACTCATCTTAACCTTTCCGGCATCATCAAACATACGACACTTGTGCACCAAAGTGTCAAAATCTCTAATCTCATGGAAGCAGATGTACTGATAGATCTCTGGCCTCAAACCATTCTCAAACTTTACACACTTAGACACCATAGCATCTTCCGCATTGATGTAAAGACAAAACCTCGAAAGCTCCTCATACTTAGCCGCATACTCAACAACAGACATGCTTCCTTGCTTCAAGTTCAAGAACTCAGCTTCCTTCTTGTTTCTCAAGTCTTCCGGAAAGTACTTCTTCAAGAACTCATTCTTGAATCTCACCCAAGTGATAGCATCACCACTAGCCTCAATCCTCCTCTTGGTACTAGTCCACCAATACTCGGCCTCCTCAGCAAGCATGTGAGTAGCCAACCTCACCTTCTGGTCATCATTAGTCACCATAGCATGGAAAATCCTCTCCATGCCTTCCATCCAAGTCAAAGCTCCTTCCGAATTGAACCTTCCTTTGAACGTCGGCGGTTTGTTCCTCATGAAACGATCAAGTCTCTGCTCCTCAACTTCTCCTTGGTCTTCTTGACCATGACCACCATTCCCTTGATTATGGGCCAAAGCTTGATCCACTGCAGACAAAGCCGCTGCAATCGCATCATCGTTCCTACCATTTCCGCCAGCCATCTCACTTCTAACCAACAAAACCAAACAACAGGTGAGAACAACAAACAAACAGCACAACAAGCATCGAAGGTAACTCAACATACCATTCGAATACAACAGGTAATTCACCGGGTTTTTGTCCGGACAAGACCGACATGGCTCTGAGACCAACTTGTAACGCCCTATTTCTAATTGAGCAATAAATCATGCAATTTTTATAAACAAATAAGAAATAGTCGTCACGTCTACAATAAACACCAAGTAACCATGCATGAAAAATAATCTCCAACATAAAGCCATAACGGAATCAAATACATCTCAACATAAATGCCGTGTCCTCAACATAAGATAAATCCAACAACATAATAATAATCTCCACATGATACAATAAAATCTCACAAGATAAATAACGTGCACTAAATCCTAGATCAGAGCCTAATCTAGACACGTGCGATAAATGAGGAAGCTCCCGCTCCTCAAAGCAATACTCACCAGCAAAAACATCTAAAACTGCATGCCGTCTACCCATCCATACAGAGAGGTAGGCGGTCCACCAAGACCACTGGGGGTTAGTTTCACATCAATCATAATCAAAGATAAACAGGATTAATTATGCATCAATAATAATATCTTGCATAAGTAAGTATGAACATAAACATTCTCATTCACGAAGATTGAAGCATAAAGTTTCAACTTCAACAATCAATGAAACACACAAATGCACCAACAATTATTCACACCAAACTCATGTCAATCATGACTCTTCCTAAAACATACAATGTGTCTAGACTGACTCAACTACGTGTGGTACCAACTTGCTTTCATCTCCGAGGCCGTCGCCCCTGACGCTTAAAAACACGTCAAATCACCCCGAATAAGGAATACCGCAACATCCAAGTTATGGAGATGAAAGCCACCAAACCAACTGTGTGTGAACTATGACTCGACATCAATAAGACATACTCCATGTAATATCACAAGTCCACATCAATCATTTTCCATTACATGCTTACACCAATAATTTCGCCACCATTAGCATGTAAAAGAATTCACCAACAACATATATGCATTCAACATATATAATCATCAACAACATATATGCACACAACATATATAATCACCAACAACAACATATATGCACTTAACAGATATAGTCACCAACAACAGCATATATGCACTCGACATATATAATCACCAACAACAACATATATGCACTCCACACATAGTCCATTCTCAAAGAAAAGCACTCTTGTTCTCAATGAAAAATCAAGTGTAGCTGAACAGGGTGCTATTCAGAAGCAACAATTCTGTTTAGAAGCACGATTCAGTTTAGAAGCACGACTCAGTTCAGAAGCAAAACAGTTTAGAAGCAAAATTTAGTTCAGAAGCCAAAATAGTTCAGAAGCTCAAAACTTAGTTTAGAAGCAAAAACAGTTCAGAAGCTAACTTAGTTCAGAAGTAAAATAGTTCAGAAACTCCACGGTTCAGAAAAACAGAATTGGTTCAGAAAAACAGAGACTTCGAAATATCTAGTCCTTTTTCCCAAACACTCTAATTTTGATTTTTCCACACCCAAAACATATCCCAAATAATGTTTACAGGTCATATATATGAACACATACTCAATGATGCTCAAAACTCAAGATTCAAACACCATTTTGTCAAAATTCAACAATTCACCAAATGTTCATAAATATTCAACAACAACAACAACTTTCATCACCAATTCACCAACAGGCATAATCTTTACACCAATTCATCAACAACATGCTTCAAAACATCATCAACAACAATTAACATGAAATCATTCAGATTCAACAAACCACAACTCCATTATTCATCTATTTTTCACAAAAACACAACACACCAACATATATGGTTTTTGGACATATGAATTCATTATCAACAATAATTAGTCATTCAATTCACATGTACAATCATAACAGCAACATTCAAACACGAATTCAGTCACTAAAATTCAAATAATCACTTATTCCCAAAATCACTTATTTCAATAATCACTTATGAGAAATGGGTAGAAAAGAGATTATGTTTGAAGACTAGCCCCCTTACCTCTACTCTTCGGTAGCTAGGTCCTAAGCTTAACTTTAGCTCCAATTCTTCCCCTCTTTACGTTCTCCTCTTCAACCCTTTCTCTAGCCTCTTCTCTCCTATAGCCTCTTCTCTCCTCTAGCCTCTTAGTGAAACGAAAATGTTTCTAACCCTATTTTCTCTCTAACGGTTGGGCTATATAGTCACACTCCATTGGGCCTAACCCACCAAATGTTAATTGGGTTCACTTCTAATTATTCCACCTACTAGTTTTCTAACTTACTAAAGATAAAATAATTAGCAACTACCGGCACTAATTCTAATTACTACAACAAACTAACAATTCACCAAACAACCGGTCCTCACTTAAAATGCTACGACTAATTCTCAACCAAAATTACTATTTTACCCTTGCTCACCAAAAGACCAAAATACCCTCCTATTCACTAAACTCAAGAAAAATACATAAATGGGCAAATAATCACATATAAGCAGACATAATACACATTAATTAATTAAAAACTAAATAACGAAAATCGGGCTGTTACACCTATCACCACCTAAAAGAATTTTCGTCCTCGAAAATTTACCTGAAGGAAACAACTCCGGATACGAATCCTGCATCCTACTCTCCGATTCCCAAGTGGCACTCTCGCCAGTTGGTCCAACCCAAATCACCTTCACCAAAATGATCTCCTTGCCCCTCAAACGCTTCACCTCGCGGTTTTCAACTCTAACAGGCCAAGTCTCAACCGTCAAATTATCTCTTACTTCCAACTCGTCCACTTGAATCACATAAGACTTGTCATACACATACTTCCGCAACTGAGACACATGAAACACATCATGAAGATTCGACAACGACGACGGTAACACAATCTGATACGCTACAACTCCAATCTTCTCCACAATCTCAAACGGTCCAACAAAACATGGTGTCAACTTCCGACAATTCAAAAACCATCTCCATGTGTTGCAATTGAAAAACCATGGTGTTTATAGAACCCAGAATTAAAAAAAATGTTATGGCTTCAATCAAATTAAAGAACCCAATCCTCTGTTTATGTTTGTTTTTGTAGCATTATAGTTTTTCCATTTATATGGGTTTCATAGATCCTTCTGATTGTAACTCACCAGTACTCTGTTATTTTAGATTCCATTTATATGGGTTTCATATATAATGAAATTCATTAGGCATACTAGTTCTATTATTACGAAAATTAAGGTAATGCTACAATATTTGTGGTTGTCCAGATCTCAATTTCTAAATCAGAGTTTTAGTTGAATGGGAGAGAAAGAATGAAAGGGAGAATATGAAGTTGTTTCAGTTGTTGGATAAACAATTTTGTCCAAATCCATAAGTTGTGATTTTTGTGTTCTTATATGAATTGAAAATGAAGACTAAGATGGAGAGATGAAGGAATACGGTGGTGGTGGTGGTGAGTGTAGGAGAGAGAATGATGGTGGATGATATAGTGTGTGCAGCCCATTATAAAATCTATGCTCCTCTTTAATCTAATGGTAAAAATAAACTTTTCCATGATGGGAAAATTTTATCCTTTCCCATGTTAAACGCCACCTACTTTTATTGCCATATTTTCTTTTTTTCATAGGGGATTGTGGTTTTCTTAGTTGACTTAGTGTTGTTTTGGTGACTTTGATTTCAAAAACCAAGGGGAAGGTTGCACTATAAAAAAGAAAAAAAAATAGATAGATGTTTGTGTATAGTATGTTACACAAATAGAGGGGGAAAAGAGAAAAAATGAAGTTGAAAAGCGAGACAAAAAGAAGGGAAGGGGGCAGGGGCGGAGCTACATATACCTTTGTCTGGGGATGTGCCTCCACAATTAATCTAATTCTAGTACCAGTATAGGTGTTAAGCCTACTTAATGCCCCCATTAGTTAGTAAAAAAAAAAAACTCATTATCAAAGTAAAATTAATCAAATTATTTAATATCTCAATTATTGAAGACATTGCATAATATATGTAGGAGTCGTGTTTCGAATCCCAAACACCCCATTTTTTTATATTTAAAATGTGTGAGTTTCAACCATCACCTAACTTATGCTATGAGTGATTCATTTGCAATAAAATTTTGTTTTAAATTAAATCATCATTTCAATTTTTAATGCAATTTTAAATACTTTTTCTAATTGTACATTAATAGTTGCACTATTCTCAAGTATGAGTGGAAATAGGTCAAACCGGCCTACAACCTAGCCTACATCAAACCAGGTGTTATCCCAAAATTTTGGAGGTTATTATTATTAATGGGTCAAACAGGTTGACTGACCGATCAGAGTCTTTATTTCATTACAGAATATTCATTGACCTATCAGTCTCTGAAATCTGTGAAAGGCCAAATTGTTGCCGATTTTATTGCAGATCATTCAGTGGATGTACCTACACATGGGGGCATCGAAAGTCAGCCTTGGCAGTTGTATTTCGATGGATCTAGCCATAAAAATGGCACTAGGATCAGAATTGTGGTCGTTTCGCCCGAAAACGATAACACGAAACACAAATTTCGAATAAACCAATTTTGTACGAATAATGAGGCTGAGTCTGAGGCTTTGATCGTAGATTTGGAAATTGCACTTGAATCAGGGGCAAGATTTATCGAAATAAGAGGTGATTCGGAATTGGTGCTAAAGCAGTTGACCAAAGAATACAAGTGTGTCAATGAAAGTTTAGTCATGTACTTCGCCTTGGCTAACGCATTGTTAAAGCGTTTTATGCATGTCGAGATCCGACACCTTCCCCGTGTAGCAAATCAAGAGGCGAATGACTTAGCCCAAATGGCTTCTGGATACAAACTTTCAAAAGAGCAACAACAGGAGCCAATCGAAGTAAAGAACAAGCGCAGTTTGAGTGACTCTCTCCCTAAGAAATTGTTGAAACCAAAACTCGGGGGGGGGGGGGGGGGGGGGGGGAGAAACGTCTCAAAGACACTTGCAAGGTACTAATTTTGTCGGAATTTTGGTTATCAACAATTTAACTGATGACGACTAGCAAAAACCCATAGTAACTTACTTAGAGAATCCAAACAGTACGACCTGTCGAAAGGTAAAATATCGAGCTTTGAGTTACGTTTTGATAAGCGGCGACTTGTTCAAAAAGACTCCAGAAGGAGTTTTGCTTAGGTGTTTAGGTGAGACAGAAGCATATATGGCGGTCTCCAACACACATAGTGGTGCTTTTGGCACACACCAAACATGTCATAAAATGAAATGGCTATTGTTTCAACAAGGCGTATACTGGCCAACTATGTTAAAAAATTGCATAGATTTCGCGAAGGGTTTCCAAGAATGCCAAAAACATGCTAGGATTCAACGTGTGCCTGCAAGTGAACTACATTCGATAATCAAACCTTGGCCATTTAGGGGTTGGGCTTTAGATGTGATCGGACAAATCAAACCCAAATCATCAAAGGGCCACAACTATATCCTGGTAGGGATAGATTATTTTACCAAATGGATAAAAGCAATTCCCCTAAAAGAAGTGACCCAGGATGAAGTCATAAATTTCATTCAAAAACACATTGTATATAGGTTTGGTATTCCAGAAACCATAACTACAAACCAAGGATCGATGTTCACTGGTCAAAAAATGGTAAAGTTTGCTGAAAATACGGGTTTCAAACTCTTAACTTCAACACCATATTATGCACAAGCGAACGGACAAGTTGAAGCAGCTAATAAGAGCCTTATTTCCATCATCAAAAGGAAAGCCAAGGGCAAACCCAAGAATTGGCACGAATTTCTTGGTGAAGCTTTGTGGGCATGTCGAACATCTCCCAAAGAATCAACTAATACCACACCATTTAGATTGACGTTTGGTCATGATGCTGTATTACCAGTCGAAATTTTGCTCCAATCGACCACAATTCAAAGGCAGTTCGAAATACCAACAGACCATTATTGGAATATGATGTTAGATGAGTTGGTTGATTTGGACGAAGAGAGATGGACAACACTAGAAGTCCTTGCGAAACAGAAAGAAAGAGTCGCGAAGGCTTATAATAAAAAAGTGAAATCAAAGCTATTCGTTCAAGGGGATTTGGTGTGGAAAGTCATTTTGCCAATGGATAAGAAAAATAGATTCTTGGGAAAATGGTCTCCTAGTTGGGAAGGACCATGGCAGATATTGAAAGTTTTTTCGAACAATGCGTATGAGATCGAAGAATTGGACGACGATCAAAGAATTCTGCGCATAAACGGGAAGTATTTGAAAAAATATAGACCGATGCTACAAGAAATTAAAATTGCGCAAGAGTAGTTCGAAAAGAAGAAACGAAATATGGCATTGCAATAGATAAAGATGCCAACTAACGGGCAGGTTACATTCAACATTCCAAAAAATGGATAAAAACAACCAGCCCCTGGGATACAAAAGCATAAACCAAAATAAACCCGAAACGCTAAAAGGTGCTACCAATGATGGGTAATGCCACAAACTTCGACAAGCCATCGAACTTCAGAATCGAGACGGAAACGAAGACAGAAGTCATTCAAAGCATATTCATCATCATCAGCCAGAAGATAACCACGGCGATTTCCCCTCCTCATTCCATCTCCTGGGCAGTTGTGCCAGTTGTTGCAGAATATGCGATGAACCATCTAGGGGCATGTACCTATCGTACTAGGTGCAGCGAAATCTGAAAGAGGTACTACCTCCCAACATATCTACTTGATATCGAGAGATACGCCTGGTCATCACAAGATCCCAGAGATCTTTCAAAAGTTCAGCCTTATAAACAGGAGGCGGAGCAGTAGCCCTTATCAGAAGATGAAAGTACTTGGCGCTATTTGAGCCAGCAGCTTCAGCGTTTGACAACAGTCGCCGTATGGTGCCAAAGTTAGGAGTAGCATGCAACATGTGTTGAGAGCATCTGAGGATATAGAACATGGGGTTCCCATGATCCCATAAACGGTTCATGAAAGCAAGTTTCTCAGGCGTTAGGTCAAGATCAGTTAGAAGCGAAATGCAATCGGTAAAAACAGCCCTGGAAACAATGGGATCTTTGCAGAGCACTGCATGTCGTTTGTTAGTTCTTTGGAAGTTGATAAGATCATACATACTGTGTGCAACAACTCTTGCTGTAATGTTTATCAAAAGATCATCAGACAGAATATCCATCTCTAGGTAAAACTTTCTTTTCTAAAAAAGGGGGAAGAAGTTTTTGTGTTTGAATTTGTTTCAAATGAGGAAGAATAGAAAATGGAGAGAATGAAAACTTGCTAGAGAAGTTGAAAGATTTATAAGCAAGGAAGTTACAAGGAGTTGGCATTGGTACGGTTTACTTGCCCTACCCGGATGTACACACGTAGAAAAAATCAACGATGGTAGATTCGTCTGGAAAAAGGGAGAAAGTGGTAAAAAAAACATTTATTTAATTTGTGTGGTTTTATTGCCATAATGTGAAAAGTTATGGTTTCCTAGACTGGTCTTGTTTGTAGGGGTTTCCGCAAAAAGTAGACTTTTGGTTTTCTCATCATTACATTTTATTGAAACTTGTTCCAAGTGTCAATCCAATAGTCTCACATGATTTGACAAGTAAAATAGTGTGAAGAAAATTTTAGAAATTTGTCAAAAATGGTGACTAAACCATTGGCAAAGTTACATAACATAAGGAACGAAGTAATGTTGAAAAAGTTCAAATACACGAAGAATTGTTAGATTACAAGTATGGAAATAAGTTTGGTCATTTGATTCTTGTAATCACTAAGTTTTTCTTCGAAAGCTTTGTCTTCCTCCGCAAGAGATGCTATCTTTTGTTGGGACATTTTGGACTCTTTGGCTTTCTGGATAGCCACCTGAGCCTCTTGCTTCATGAGTTTATCTTGTGATAAGAGTTCCTTCTTTTGAGTCTCCAAATTTAGAATTTCCGCCTGATATTTGGCAATAGTGGAATCAATCTCCGCTACCTTGCGTTCGTTGAGAGGGATTTCTTGTTGGAAGACTTCAAGTTTGGCTTTAAAAGCAGCCACCTCATCTAACAATTGATCATAATGAAGAGTGTCTTCTTCGAGTTTGGCTAGGACCATTCTCTTTTGCTGAAAACTCTGGCCAACACTTTCCATAAGAGGCGCTAAGGCTCGGGAGAATTCTGGAATCTTCGATTCAGGAAGGAGAAAAGCCACTCTGCGAAGTAGATTTGTCACTTCAGCAATGATGTTGTCATCTTGCTCGATAATAAGTTCACCTCCAAAACTTTACTTCAAAGTTCTGCAAGAAGATTTTCCTTCGAAATATCTGACACATCTTCAGTGGAGACATTGGAAAGTTTCCCAGTACTCCGAGACAAAAGAACATCTTGTGCCAAGACGTCAAATGCGTCTAGAGGATTGGCATTCTCAATTTGGTCGAGTTCTTCTTGACTAAGTGTTTTGACAGACCGAACAGATTTCGCTGGCGAAGCTTCGGCCAAAGATTTTTCACCTGGAGCGTTGAGCCGGGCCAGATCTGTGTTTTCCTCTCTCGAAGCAAGGATGTATTGGTCTGCTACTACTTCAAGGTCGCTGTCTTCGACCGCGGTTGCCCCAGCCACACCTTCATCATGCACAGGTTCGAATTGAGGCGAAGGACTGCTGGTCTCAACACCCTCGTCTTCTTTAGCAATTGGAGATGCGCTAACATGGTCCGTACAAACAAGTTGTGCATGCTGGGATTTGTCGAGTTCACTATGTTCGATACCCTACAAAAAAAAAACATTGATTGCTAAGCAAACCGTGGTTGTCGAAAATCTTGAAAGAAAACAAGCTTTGATAAGGGAAGTTTTTACCTTCGAACCGTTGTCTCCAACATGGGAGTGAGCACTGTTAGGGTTCAAATTCATGCGTTTCTTCTTTTTAGAGCTTGATTCGCCTGGAGACTTGTCAGCAGCGTTGGTTTCGACGGTCACATTTCGAGTTTACTGCTTCCTTTTCTTTCAGTTTTCCTGGGTTTTTGGTGCCTCAGTGGTCGTGGTGACTCCGGTAGTAGTTGGGAAATATTCAGGCTGCAGATCGAGGAATAAGTTCGGCCTGGTTTTTCGGATTTATAAATCACCGATCGATAAGAAAGAACTTACAGTCATAGTTTCTCGAGTGTCATCGGGAGTTGCCTCAGGGGAATGAGGAGCCTTCCTTTTCTCTGGTCTTGGGATCTTTTTCTTTCTTGATGATTTCTCTGATTTGGACTTCGATGGTTTACGAGTGCTTTCGTCCTCGTCAGGTTCTTCATCTTCTGACTGTAGGGGAAGAGATGTAACGAAAAGGAAAACGGATAAGTAGTACATTTCTCTAAGTGCATATACACTGATCCTACCAATAAAAAAGTGTCCATACCTACACCTATTGGAGAAATGATTTCGATATGGGGCAGGCCTAAATGAAGGAAGCCTTTAAAATTACTTAAGTGGTATTTGGCCCAAGTCACCTTGTCCTTTTCCCTAGTTACTAAACGTTGCTTTATGCCCAACAGCGAATCACAAGGTAGCCACTTTGGATATGGTGGCCTGAAAGCGAGAGCTAACTTGCTGGTGGGCAAAGCCGGAAGTTTCATTTTGAAATGTAGTACGAAAAGATATTTACCATGGGTAAACGGTGGAAATTTCGTGGAAGGGATTTTTTCATAAATCTTATCTCGTAAAGTTTGAGCAGCATAATTGACTGTCCTTTTTAGATGCAAAGGATCATATGCAGTTTGAAAGAATTTTTGAAAAGCCTGAATTTCTCGAATGTGCGTACCTTTGTTCTTCTTTGATTTTCTCTGCACATTAAAAGCAAGCATCAGTTGAGGAAGCAAAGAATCAGGGTCTACCCGAGTGGATCGGCGTTTATAATAATCTCGCCACCATCGGTAGAATGTTTCAGTACATGCAAAAGATGAAACATAAGATATGGGCTTGAAAACAAGTTTTTTCTCCTGAGCTCGACGTAAGGTTACCCTCCACACATGTTCTATTAAGGGTTGCCTCAAGTCATCCACGCTTTGATACAAGGAGCTAGGTTTCGGTTGGATAAGACCAAATTGTCTGGCCACATGGTTAGGTTGATAACCATAGACCCCGTAAGGGCTACCAGACGTTACTTTGCTCGAAAGAAATGTGGGAGTTAGGTAAGCCTCCCAATAAGCATTTGTGTCCGCCTCGTCTTCAATCGAAGTAGCCGGGAAAGGTTTGGTAAACCAAGCCGGTCCTCTGGTCTTGTTTGTGAATGGTGCCATCGAAGGCGTGAACACATCACAACTCAGAAAAGCGTTGTAGGCGAGTGAAAACAAATCTGGTGAGCTCCTATCGTCATATTGAAGCATGGCTAGTCTTATTCGTTCGATAGATCTTTCTTCATGTGCCTTCGAAAGTCTGCCAGGAAGGGTGATCGCCAATTTTGTTCTAAAGGTAGCCAAAAGCCACAATTGGAACAACCATACAGGGCCGAGTATGATAAGACTGCCGCCAGATTGGAATTCCTTTATACTTGTAACTTCCTGATTCAGATGCTCATACAAAGATCCTAAAATGGGTTTGCCTAAACAGATGTCCCTTCCTTCATGCAATTGTATAACAAGGACTGTAAATTTTTTGGGAATTTGTAGAGATCTCGAGCAAAATATATACATAGACAACCAGTACGTGAGAAAAGCAATGTGCTCGATATCAGATACTTCAGGGCTTGAAGTGATATGATGATCAAGTATGAAATTACCATATGCAGGTCTGGCAAATTCGAAGGAAAGCTCTGAAATATGACCATCTGGATCAAAGGTTTGGCCAATCGGTTTAAGACCAGTAAGGCCTGCTACGTCCAGCAGGGTAGGTGTAAGCATACCACATTTCAAATGGAGGCTACAAGTAGAAGGATTCCAGAAATGTAATGCTGCGATTATCATTTCACTATGGTATTTTGGTCCCTGCTTCGACAGTTGAATGAGGTCAAAAATTCCCATTTCTTTCCAAAATTGACCTTTTTGTGTTTCCACCTTCTCTAACCAACACAAATACCTCTCATTGTTTTCGTGCCGAGGTTCCGTTCTAAATTTAGATTTTAAAAAACTTAGGTCGTAAGGATCTTGGGTGAAAATCAAAGGAGACCTTTCTTCGAAACAGGGAAAGACCACATTAAGGCTTCATGGGTTTTCTGTGTCATCTGGAAAGGGTCCTAAAAATGCACGTGGTGAGTTAGGGCAAGGAACAATTACCTGGGTTTTCCAGATTTTGTCTTCAGCTTCCTTTATGTCTGGTTCTACAATGAGTGGGAGATGACCACTTGGAATTTCCTTTGAGAAATTAATGGTTTCTCCTTGAGTTGAAGTCTTTGGAGTTGATTGTTCTGCATGCGCCATGGTTTGAAGTTGCTGGTAGAAACGGTAAAAAGAACGATCAAAGATCTTAAGAGATTTTGAGAATGCGTAAGGGTTTATGGAAAGGAGCGGTTACGGAGAAGAAGGTTGAACAATGAAAAGTGAAATTTTTTTTTTTGGTGACATAAAAGGGGTAAAGCTATATGTCTTGCTTTATAGCCTTTGATCTGGACAGATGTCAACATCCTATGTCAAAAGGTTAGGTTTTTATTTAAATAAGAAATTGGTAGTTCCCAATGACTAAAAACGTGGCCCACTAGCCATGGTGGGGGCACCATAAAGGTTTCCATGAAGTATGTCCAAGGCTGTGACGTCAGGATTTTATTTTCGATTAGAGATCAGAAACATCATCTTCTCCCTATCCTAGGATGAGTCGAAAATGACGTGTCTGGGGGGCAATTTGTTATCCCAAAATTTTGGAGGTTATTATTATTAATGGGTCAAACAGGTTGACTGACCGATCAGAGTCTTTATTTCATTATATTTTTACCAAAGTTAGACTTGTTGGGAATACTCGAAAGTAAGAATTTGATTTCGACGGTTGGACATCAGGGCAACGGAAACCTCTTTAAAAGACGTTCGAAATTCAAATCGAATGACCCATAGCAGTTATGTTTATTTCGAATTTAGGTAGTTATTTCCTATTAGTATATATAGTATTTTTCCCAAAGGAAAAACGGTCACAATTTACTCATACACAAAAGTTACACTCAAATTATCCGTATGGAAGCGAGAAACGAGTCACAAGTTGCAATGTATGAATCTGTGTACCAATTTACATTTGATCAATGCAATTTAAGTTCATTTTCTTGAATGCTTTTGCAATTTATTCATTTTCGTTAAAGCAATTTATTTCTTTTAATTTACCTTATTTTCGATAGGATTCAGTCGAATTGAATTCGATCATTTTCCTTTCTTTTCATCATTAAAATCTTACAAAAACAATATCAATATATCAAAATCATAAATGCAAATATGTCTTAAGATTTACTGGTTGATCTTGCGCGTAATCATTTTTAAACCAGCGATTGTTTACCAAAAATCAGTGTAAACAAATTGGCACGCCCAGTGGGACCTTTTTGCGTTTTGATTGTTTAACTTATTGATATATTCAGTCTGTGTTGTGTATGCAATTGAGGAACAAGAAACAATTGCCTGAGATGACACGTTCCCCTCCTAATCCAAACACAGCGTCTTCGAATGTCGCTAGTGGGTCTGGAACAACAACCAATCCACCGGGACAATCCGGTACTATGCAATCTACTCAAAGTAGCACCATAGAAACCGTAGTGGAGCCCTTCGGGGACGACAAGGGCTGCACAAACTTCTCAAACCATGCCAACAATGGCCATGGCCACGTCGACCTCTCAGGCCATCCCCACGGCCTCGATGGCCGCACAGACGTCCCAGGCCATTCCAACCACAGGATGTTTGAATTTGGCGTCAGGACGAAGGATGCCATACGGCATGCCGACTTCGATGATGCAAGGATTACATACTAACCCATCTGCATCTTCAGAAACCCTGAACGTATCGATGCCCCAACTATTCAACCCGGGGGTGAGCGTTCCATTTGGATTGCCGCAACAGTCGTTCATACCGTTTGCTTCGCCCCAACAGTCTTTGACTAATGCCTCTTTGAGTGCACTAAGGCAACAGATGGAAGAAACCAATCATGAGATGGTGAACATGGTGACTCAACAAATATGTGTAGTAATTAACCCATTAATTCAAGACTCGAATAGAAGTTACCAAGCACTATCCGTTCAGATGGAACGAATGGCCGACTTCTTTGGCGCTCCTGCAGCGCGAAGTGTGCCGACGCCTCGAAACCTCAGCGCTGGACTAACGGAAAGTCTCGCAGTCGGTCAAACGAACCAAACCCCTGAGATTCGACCACAAGCACAAAGGGTGTCAACATCGGCTCTAGAGGAGCCAGCAACGGTGCCAGTATTGGTAAATCGACACCAAGATGCGGACCAAGTGGTCGTGCAAGCCCGTCGAAACAATTACGAGGACCAAAACAATATAGCGAGTATTGTCGAAGCCTTGCTAGCCCAGAATGGATTCAATATGGGACTGCATAGGCCAAACTTTGTATCGGCATTGTCTGAATACGTGTTAGAAACCGACTTGCCGAGGAATACGAAAATCCCCAAATTTACCAAATTTGCTGGGGAGACTAACGAATCGACTGTCGAACATATCGCTCGATATCTCATGGAAGCCGGAGATCTGGCGAACAATGAGAATTTGAAAATGAAATACTTCCCGAGTTCTCTGACGAAGAACGCGTTTACGTCGTTTACTACCTTGCCTCCCCATTCCATCTTTAATTGGAATCAGTTGGAGAAGGCTTTCCATGAACAATTTTACATGGGCCAATCTAAAATCAGCCTGAAAGAATTGGCAAGTGTTCGTCGAAAGACACATGAATCGATCGATGACTATTTGAACAGATTCCGCCTGCTTAAGGCCAGGTGTTTCACGTTAGTGCCAGAACACGAATTGGTGGAAATGGCCGCAAGCGGACTAGATTATTCTGTTCGAAAGAAACTAGATACCCAATATCTTAGAGATATGGCGCAGTTGGCCGATAGAGTTCGACAAGTCGAACGCTTAAAAGTCAAAAAGGCCCGAACCAATAGATTCCCTAAGAAGGAGAAATTTGCCTACGTAAACGCAGGAGATAGCGATTCAGAGTTTGATTGGGGGTTAGATACCATCGAAGACAGCGAGGTCAATCTCGCAGAAATAAAAGATGGACCACCTTATACTTGCAAATTATTAAGGCCTTCGAATGGGAAAAATCCTGAAGAACCTAAGAATGACAAATACCCTCCTAAAACTTATACGTTCGACGTTTCTAAATGTGACGAGATCTTTGATCTCTTGGTCACGGATGGCATAATCCTGGTGCCACCAAATGTAAAACTCCCTTCTTCGGAACAAAGGAAGAAGAGGGGATTCTGTAAATTTCATGGTTTTTTAGGCCATAATTTATCACGCTGTACTCGTTTCAGGGATTCTGTGTAGAAAGCTCTCGACGAAGGTATATTGAAGTTCGGAGATAAGGCCAAACAACCAATGCAAGTCGACGCTGATCCCATGAAGAAAGCTGACTCCATGTATGCCGAAATCATTGGCATAAACATGGTGGATATTGTCGAAGATTTTGGTAGGCAAATCTCCGCCGAAAGACTCACACCTAGCGAAAACCCTCAGGTTAGGGATGAGATGATTACTGACGATCATCAATCAGTAGATGTACCAATCACCGAAAATCAAATGGTCAAAAAGATGGAAGTAGCTTATCCTAAGGCAGAGGAAGATCTAATCGATTTCCTAAATAGATGCAAGATCTCGAACAAACACGCCATGCTTTGTCCAAGGTGCAGTGCAGTTTTCGATAAAGAGGTGGCGAAATCCGTTGAAGGTTTCCTACCACAGCATGAGCGCAGAAACGGGCGGAGGGAGAAAGCCCCAAAGTATGGTTTCAACAAGAGGGGTGTCCTGTATAAAATGAAGCCATCAGACCAAGGTTCAATTAGAACTCATAGGGGCACATTTACCCCTTCTCCGAAAAGCCCAACAGATGCGTGGGTGTTCTCCGGGGGTAAGAAAACAGAGTATACTAACCCTCCAACTAAATGGGTGAAGCGAGTGCCTCAACACCGCATCAGAAAGAGGCACCGAATGCTAAGCGTTATGCCTACAATAACAATTACAAAGGGAAACACCCTATGACAAAACACACAATGGCGCAGGTATCAACGCCAGAAAAAGGTAAATGCCTTAAAAGAAATCACCAACGTTGGCAATAGAGAAGGAAAGCAAGAAGCTGTTTTCAAAATGGTCAAAAGGCCAGCTACTGAAAGAATATTTCCTCCCCTTCCCGCATTAGGAAAAAATTGTCAAGTAGAAGATGACGAGATGACGTCAAATTTTTCTGGGTCTGAGCCGAGCTTCGATGTCACATGCATCGTGTCAGTGCTTCCAATCGAGTACGACGTCCCGTCCGAGGTTAGTGATGTGGAGAGTGATTTCACCGAAGAAATGGCCACCCATAGGCCATTATGTTACTATGTCATGAATAATGGTTGTGTCGAAAACCAACACGCGTTTTTCGAGAGGCCATTGGATTCGATGGAACTCCATCTTAAACCGTTGTTTATCCAAGCTAAGATCAATGGCAGAGGTGTTAACAAAGTGCTGGTGGACGGAGGTGCTACCGTCAACCCATTGCCTCAGTCATTCTTGAAAAAGATTGGTCTATTCGATTCCGATTTATAACCTCACAATGTGATTCTCACAAATTACAAAGGAACGACTGGAAATTCCCTGGGTGCTATCGAAGTAGACTTGGTGGTGGGCAGCATCTGTCGAACTACTACGTTCATGGTAGTCCCTTCCAAGGCAAATTTCAATGTGTTGTTGGGAAGGGAGTGGATACATGGCGTGGGGGCAGTACCCTCCACTTTGCATCAAAGAATAGCTATATGGAGGAAAGACGGGCTAATAGAAAACATTGAGGCCGATCAAAGCTATTTCTTGGCTGAGGTGAATAACATCACTAAGAAAAACTTCAACAAGAAACTAGCATTTATTCCCCCAGTGATGTCTCTGGGTCCCAAGTATACAGTTTCCAAAGACGAAATGTATTCGATGAAGTTAACTCCAAGGTCCGGTTTCGTCTGGGAAAGAGAATTCATTGACCAAAATTACATCATTGTAGGCGACGAAGAGACTTCGCTGAAGGAGGAAGATGTGGTTAAGACAAGATCCTCGACCTACAAGAAGGTAGCTAGCAGTTCCGACCAAGAGTCGCCTTCAAGCCCAATCTCACCAGGAAGGTGGGATATTAAAAAGTGATCCATGTCAGAACCCAATATTTGGGATAAAATTACGGCCTATATGGCCGAGAATCAGTCTAATACGGCCAGAGAGGCCGAAATTCTGCAGAAAGACAAAAACAGAACTCTCATAGAGGAGAGGGATGATGACTTCGTTGAAGATAAAAAATTAGATTGCATCTACGATGACGAACCTTTGGGATTCGAGGAAGACCCTATGGGGTCGACGACTAAAATGAGGGCACAGGATCCTCTTGAAGAAGTGGATATAGGTGACGGCTCAATCACGAGGCCAACTTATGTGAGCACTAAAATCCCGAAAGAGTTTAGAGATCGAATTGTAGAACTTTTAAAGGAGTACAAAGATTGCTTCGCGTGGGACTATGACGAGATGCCTGGCTTGAGCAGGAAAATGGTGGAATTAAAATTGCCAATCCGACCAGGCAAAAAACCCGTAAAGCAGATTCCTAGAAGATTTGCACCCCAGATCTTACCAAAGATTAAAGAAGAAATCGAAAGGCTCCTGAAATGCGGTTTCATTAGGACCGCCAAGTATGTAGATTGGCTAGTGTCATACCCCAATTTTTGACCTAAGGCACCACTGACACGTGTCGTCGGACCCTGAATAATCGCTAACTTTTCGAACGAAATTTCGGCAGAGAAGTATTTTAAAATACCTCATTTTTTTTATTCCGAGTCAGGCCCTCTTCGCTCATTTTTAGTTTTATCTCTTAATTTCCATCTTTTATTTAATTTCTCAATTTTTGTTTTTAATTCTTTTTTATTTATTAGTCATTTCTTTTATTTTCATTCTTTTAGTTTAGTTTAAATCACATTCATTTTATTTTTATTTTTATTTTTAGTTATTAATTGTCCAAAAATCCAAATACGGTCCAAATACGCCAGATCTGGGAACAGTACCTAAAAACCAATCCAGTACGCGTTTTTTCTCTCCAAATCCAGTACGGGTTTTTCTCCTTCATCTCAATCCCAACAAACCCTAACAAAAGGCTATATAGCAGCACCTGTAAGCACACGGGGGGGGGGGGGGGGGGATCGCACAATAGATGCACAAAAACGGCCAAGAACAATCACAACGCACATCACAAACAGAACCAAAAACAGACTCACGACCTCAAGCCTCAAAACCTAATCGTGCCTGCAATCAATTCGTCACACCCAGCACACACACAGCAGCCGTAACCACCACCACGAACCCAATCACACGGCACCTAGTAACACACACACGGCATACAACAACACAGAGCGCCACACGAGCGCACAGAACACACACACAGAACCACGCACGCACACGGGAACAACACACACATAACCAAACCACATCACACACCAACAGCCGCAACACTTTCACAAAGGTATAGTCTTTCCTTTTTTCTTTTTCCTTTCTTTCAAATTGTGATATAGATCCGGGAGGTTTAGGGTTTGATTTCGGGATTTTAGTGTTACAAATAGAAGTAGAAAGAGAAAGAAAGAACAAGAGAGTAGTTTGAGAGAAGGGAGAAGAGAAAGAAGAAACAGCAAAAAAACAGCATTTCTTCTTCCGGCGCGGCGGCGCAGCCGCTAGGGCTCGCCGGCCTCCGCGTCGGATACCCCACATGCGGCCAGAGAAGACAACCGGATTTAGAAGAGAGAACAGAGAGAGAAGGAGCGGTAGAGAGAGAAAGAGATGGGAGAAATGAAAGAAATTAGGGTTTACAACCCTTTTATATTATTTAAACCGGTTCGGGTCCCCTGGATCCGACCCAGGGTCCGAACCGAACCGGTACCCATCCTGAGCCCAGTTCCTTTGTTTCACTTTTCACACCCCCTGTTCACTGTTGCACCCTCCCACATGCATTCATTTTTATTTTTTACTTTTTATTTCTAATTACATTTTTTAGTTTGCATTTGCATGTTTTATTTTATTGTTAAACATTTTTAAATTATTAGAATGTATATAGGCTTTTATGTAGCTCATTTATTTATTTTTCGTTTCTTGCACGTAATTTAGGATGTAAATAGGCCTTAATGTAATTTATTTATTTTTTCCTGCAAACTTTAGAATGTATTAATAGGTCTTTTTGTAATAGCGTAGGATATGTGTGCGTGAGTGTGTGCATGAATTTTATTTCTTCGTAGTTTAGGTAAAAGTTCTTCGTGGTGGTCCAACGCTACCATAAGTAACTTACGCTTTATTTTCTCGCTCCGTTAGCTTTAGTTTTAATTTAATTAGTAACCAAAAAACAACAAAAACATTCAAATAACCAAAAAACTCACAAAAATATTTTTTCATAATAAACCTCGACTTTCCGTCGAGTGATCGTTCTTTTTTTTATTTCTTTCTTAATCAAACTCAAATCAATTTAATCATACTTCGAGTCACTTTCTTTTAATATAAAAAATACAAACCAATTCACTTTGCCACTCGGCTTTTTATTTTAAAACCTTTTTCAAAACTAATAAAAAACACAAAACCAATCAAACGGTAATTTTTACCCCGAACTACGAGGTTCTGATCCCTCACGGGTACGTAGGCAAAGGACCTAGTCCTTCCGAATCAATAAAATGTAGATAATTAGGTCTTTCTTTCTTTAATCATTTAAAATTCCATTTTTTCAAAACAAGCAAGTTATAGCACAAAAAATTAAATAAAGTCGAAAGGTTCTCGTAGAGTACTACGAATATTTAGGGTGCTAATACCTTCCCTAAATATAACAAACCTCCGGACCCCACCTTCAAATAAATTTTTTCAATCAAAAGTTGTGAAATAATTTAGTGAGTCAAAAGCTAATCAAATAGCCTTGACCTCCGAAAAATGACGCGACAGCTAGCAAATGTAGTTCCTGTTAAAAAGAAAATTGGAACTATTAGAGTTTGCATTGATTTTAGAGATTTGAATCTCGCCACTCCTAAAGATGAATATCCCATGCCAGTGGCCGAAATGTTGGTAGACTCGGCAGCAGGATTCGAATATCTGAGCATGCTTGATGGTTATTCGGGATATAATCAAATCTTCGTTGCTGAGGAAGATATCTCGAAAACCGCATTTCGATGCCCGGGGGCATTAGGATGTTATGAATGGTTAGTAATGCCGTTCGGTTTGAAAAATTTCGGCGCTACATACCAACGGGCAATGAAATCAATGTTTCATGATTTTATAGAAGATTTTATGCAAGTTTACATCGTTGATATTGTCGTAAAATCATCTTCAGAAGATAGACATTTAGAACATCTACGCCGGTCTTTCGAGAGAATGAGGCAATATTGATTGAAAATGAATCCATTAAAATGTGTGTTTGGTGTTTGTGCAGGTGATATTTTAGGTTTTGTGGTTCACAAGAAAGGAATCGAAATCAACCAGAACAAAACCAAGGCGATAATGGAGACCAAACCTCCTTCAACAAAGAAGGAGTTGCAGTCTTTGTTCGGAAAGATCAACTTTCTCAGGAGATTCATATCAAACCTAAGTGGCAGAGCTCAAGCTTTTTCGCCATTGCTTCGTTTGAAGAAAGAGGATGTGTTCAAATGGGAACCAGAACACTAGAAAGCTTTTGATGAAATTAAGTCATATTTGACTAATCCTCCGGTGCTTTCACCTCTGGTAAAAAATAGAAAGATGCAGCTGTACATAGCAGCATCCGAAGGAACTATAGGTAGCATGTTAGCCCAAGAGGATGAAAATGGCGTAGAAAGAGCCATTTATTACAATAGCCGGGTATTAAGTGATGTCGAAACAAGATACTATCCTAGCGAAAAGCTATGCCTTTGTTTGTATTTCTCGTGTACAAAACTTAAGCACTATATAAAGCCCTTTGATGTTTACATTTATTCTCATTTTGATATAATCAAACATATGTTATCGAAACTAGTCCTGCATAGCAGAGTTGGTAAATGGGCCTTAGCGCTTACAGAATATTCATTGACCTATCAGTCTCTGAAATCTGTGAAAGGCCAAATTGTTGCCGATTTTATTGCAGATCATTCAGTGGATGTACCTACACATGGGGGCATCGAAAGTCAGCCTTGGCAGTTGTATTTCGATGGATCTAGCCATAAAAATGGCACTAGGATCAGAATTGTGGTCGTTTCGCCCGAAAACGATAACACGAAACACAAATTTCAAATAAACCAATTTTGTACGAATAATGAGGCTGAGTCTGAGGCTTTGATCGTAGATTTGGAAATTGCACTTGAATCAGGGGCAAGATTTATCGAAATAAGAGGTGATTCGGAATTGGTGCTAAAGCAGTTGACCAAAGAATACAAGTGTGTCAATGAAAGTTTAGTCATGTACTTCGCCTTGGCTAACGCATTGTTAAAGCGTTTTATGCATGTCGAGATCCGACACCTTCCCCGTGTAGCAAATCAAGAGGCGAATGACTTAGCCCAAATGGCTTCTGGATAAAAAACTTTCAAAAGAGCAACAATAGCAGCCAATCGAAGTAAAGAACAAGCGCAGTTTGAGTGACTCTCTCCCTAAGAAATTGTTGAAACCAAAACTCGGGGGGGGGGGGGGGGGTGAGAAACGTCTCAAAGACACTTGCAAGGTACTAATTTTGTCGGAATTTTGGTTATCAACAATTTAACTGATGACGACTAGCAAAAACCCATAGTAACTTACTTAGAGAATCCAAACGGTACGACCTGTCGAAAGGTAAAATATCGAGCTTTGAGTTACGTTTTGATAAGCGGCGACTTGTTCAAAAAGACTCCAGAAGGAGTTTTGCTTAGGTGTTTAGGTGAGACAGAAGCATATATGGCGGTCTCCAACACACATAGTGGTGCTTTTGGCATACACCAAACATGTCATAAAATGAAATGGCTGTTGTTTCGACAAGGCGTATACTGGCCAACTATGTTAAAAAATTGCATAGATTTCGCGAAGGGTTGCCAAGAATGCCAAAAACATGCTAGGATTCAGCGTGTGCCTGCAAGTGAACTACATTCGATAATCAAACCTTGGCCATTTAGGGGTTGGGCTTTAGATGTGATCGGACAAATCAAACCCAAATCATCAAAGGGCCACAACTATATCCTGGTAGGGATAGATTATTTTACCAAATGGATAGAAGCAATTCCCCTAAAAGAAGTGACCCAGGATGAAGTCATAAATTTCATTCAAAAACACATTGTATATAGGTTTGGCATTCCAGAAACCATAACTACAAACCAAGGATCGATGTTCACTGGTCAAAAAATGGTAAAGTTTGTTGAAAATATGGGTTTCAAACTCTTAACTTCAACACCATATTATGCACAAGCGAACGGACAAGTTGAAGCAGCTAATAAGAGCCTTATTTCCATCATCAAAAGGAAAGCCAAGGGCAAACCCAAGAATTGGCACGAATTTCTTGGTGAAGCTTTGTGGGCATGTCGAACATCTCCCAAAGAATCAACTAATACCACACCATTTAGATTGACGTTTGGTCATGATGCTGTATTACCAGTCGAAATTTTGCTCCAATCGACCATAATTCAAAGGTAGTTCGAAATACCAACAGACCATTATTGGAATATGATGTTAGATGAGTTGGTTGATTTGGACGAAGAGAGATGGACAACACTAGAAGTCCTTGCGAGACAGAAAGAAAGAGTCGCGAAGGCTTATAATAAAAAAGTGAAATCAAAGCTATTCATTCAAGGGGATTTGGTGTGGAAAGTCATTTTGCCAATGGATAAGAAAAATAGATTCTTGGGAAAATGGTCTCCTAGTTGGGAAGGACCATGGCAGATGTTGAAAGTTTTTTTCGAACAATGCGTATGAGATCGAAGAATTGGACGACGATCAAAGAATTCTGCGCATAAACGGGAAGTATTTGAAAAAATATAGACCGATGCTACAAGAAATTAAAATTGCGCAAGAGTAGTTCGAAAAGAAGAAACGAAATATGGCATTGCAATAGATAAAGATGCCAACTAACGGGCAGGTTACATTCAACATTCGAAAAAATGGATAAAAACAACCAGCCCCTGGGATACAAAAGCATAAACCAAAATAAACCCGAAACGCTAAAAGGTGCTACCAATGATGGGTAATGCCACAAACTTCGACAAGCCATCGAACTTCAGAATCGAGACGGAAACGAAGACAGAAGTCATTCAAAGCATATTCATCATCATTAGCCGGAAGATAACCACGGCGATTTCCCCTCCTCATCCCATCTCCTGGGCAGTTGTGCCAGTTGTTGCAGAATCTGCGACGAACCATCTAGGGGCATGTACCTATCGTACTAGGTGCAGCGAAATCTGAAAGAGGTACTACCTCCCAACATATCTACTTGATATCGAGAGATACGCCTGGTCATCACAAGATCCCAGAGATCTTTCAAAAGTTCAGCCTCATAAACAGGAGGCGGAGCAGTAGCCCTTATCAGAAGATGAAAGTACTTGGCGCTATTTGAGCCAGCAGCTTCAGCGTTTGACAACAGTTGCCGTATGGTGCCAAAGTTAGGAGTAGCATGCAACATGTGTTGACAGCATCTGAGGATACAGAACATGGGGTTCCCATGATCCCATAAACAGTTCATGAAAGCAAGTTTCTCAGGCGTTAGGTCAAGATCAGTTAGAAGCGAAATGCAATCGGTAAAAACAGCCCTGGAAACAATGGGATCTTTGCAGAGCACTGCATGTCGTTTGTTAGTTCTTTGGAAGTTGATAAGATCATACATACTGTGCGCAACAACTCTTGCTGTAATGTTTATCAAAAGATCATCAGACAGAATATCCATCTCTAGGTAAAACTTTCTTTTCTAAAAAAGGGGGAAGAAGTTTTTGTGTTTGAATTTGTTTCAAATGAGGAAGAATAGAAAATGGAGAGAATGAAAACTTGCTAGAGAAGTTGAAAGATTTATAAGCAAGGAAGTTACAAGGAGTTGGCATTGGTACGGTTTACTTGCCCTACCCGGATGTACACACGTAGAAAAAATCAACGGTGGGAGATTCGTCTGGAAAAAGGGAGAAAGTGGTAAAAAAAAAACATTTATTTAATTTGTGTGGTTTTATTGCCATAATGTGAAAAGTTATGGTTTCCTAGACTGGTCTAGTTTGTAGGGGTTTCCGCAAAAAGTAGACTTTTGGTTTTCTCATCATTACATTTTATTGAAACTTGTTCCAAGTGTCAATCCAATAGTCTCACATGATTTGACAAGTAAAATAGTGTGAAGAAAATTTTAAAAATTTGTCAAAAATGGTGACTAAACCATTGGCAAAGTTACATAACATAAGGAACGAAGTAATGTTGAAAAAGTTCAAATACACGAAGAATTGTTAGATTACAAGTGTGGAAATAAGTTTGGTCATTTGATTCTTGTAATCACTAAGTTTTTCTTCGAAAGCTTTGTCTTCCTCCGCAAGAGATGCTATCTTTTGTTGGGACATTTTGGACTCTTTGGCTTTCTAGATAGCCACCTGAGCCTCTTGCTTCATGAGTTTATCTTGTGATAAGAGTTCCTTCTTTTGAGTCTCCAAATTTAGAATTTCCGCCTGATATTTGGCAATATTGGAATCAATCTCCGCTACCTTGCGTTCGTTGAGAGGGATTTCTTGTCGGAAGACTTCAAGTTTGGCTTTAAAAGCAGCCACCTCATCTAACAATTGATCATAACGAAGAGTGTCTTCTTCGAGTTTGGCTAGGACCATTCTCTTTTGCTGAAAACTCTGGCCAACACTTTCCATAAGAGGCGCTAAGGCTCGGGAGAATTCTGGAATCTTCGATTCAGGAAGGAGAAAAGCCACTATGCGAAGTAGATTTGTCACTTCAGCAATGATGTTGTCATCTTGCTCGATAATAAGTTCACCTCCAAAACTTTACTTCAAAGTTCTGCAAGAAGATTTTCCTTCGAAATATCTGACACATCTTCAGTGGAGACATTGGAAAGTTTCCCAGTACTCCGAGACAAAAGAAAATCTTGTGCCAAAACGTCAAATGCGTCTAGAGGATTGGCCTTCTCAAGTTGGTCGAGTTCTTCTTGACTAAGTGTTTTGACAGACTGAACGGATTTTGCTGGCGAAGCTTCGGCCAAAGATTTTTCACCTGGAACGTTGAGCTGGGCCAGATCTGTGTTTTCCTCTCTCGAAGCAAGGATGTATTGGTCCGCTACTACTTCAAGGTCACTGTCTTCGACCGCGGTTGCCCCAGCCACACCTTCATCATGCACAGGTTCAAATTGAGGCGAAGGACTGCTGGTCTCAACACCCTCGTCTTCTTCAGCAATTGGAGATGCGCTAACATGGTCCGTACAAACAAGTTGTGCATGCTGGGATTTGTCGAGTTGACTATGTTCGATACCCTACAAAAAAAAACATTGATTGCTAAGCAAACCGTGGTTGTCGAAAATCTCGAAAGAAAACAAGCTTTGATAAGGGAAGTTTTTACCCTCGAACCGTTGTCTCCAACATGGGAGTGAGCACTGTTAGGGTTCAAATTCATGTGTTTCTTCCTTTTAGAGCTTGATTCGCCTGGAGACTTGTCAGCAGCGTTGGTTTCGACGGTCACATTTCGAGTTTCCTGCTTCCTTTTCTTTCGGTTTTCTTGGGTTTTTGGTGCCTCAGTGATCGTGGTGACTCCGGTAGCAGTTGGGAAATATTCAGGCTGTAGATCGAGGAATAAGTTCGGCCTGGTTTTTCGGATTTATAAATCACCGATCGATAAGAAAGAACTTACAGTCATAGTTTCTCGAGTGTCATCGGGAGTTGCCTCAGGGGAATGAGGAGCCTTCCTTTTCTCTGGTCTTGGGATCTTTTTCTTTCTTGATGATTTCTCTGATTTGGACTTCGATGGTTTACGAGTGCTTTCGTCCTCGTCAGGTTCTTCATCTTCTGACTGTAGGGGAAGAGATGTAACGAAAAGGCAAACGGATAAGTAGTACATTTCTCTAAGTGCCTATACACGGATCCTACCAATAAAAAAGTGTCCATACCTACACCTATTGGAGAAATGATTTCGATATGGGGCAGGCCTAAATGAAGGAAGCCTTTAAAATTACTTAAGTGGTATTTGGCCCAAGTCACCTTGTCCTTTTCCCTAGTTACTAAACGTTGCTTCATGCCCAACAGCGAATCACAAGGTAGCCACTTTGGATATGGTGGCCTGAAAGCGAGAGCTAACTTGCTTGTGGGCAAAGCCGGAAGTTTCATTTTGAAATGTAGTACGAAAAGATATTTACCATGGGTAAACGGTGGAAATTTCGTGGAAGGGATTTTTTCATAAATCTTATCTCGTAAAGTTTGAGCAGCATAATTGACTGTCCTTTTTAGATGCAAAGGATCATATGCAGTTTGAAAGAATTTTTGAAAAGCCTGAATTTCTCGAATGTGCGTACCTTTGTTCTTCTTTGATTTTCTCTGCACATTAAAAGCAAGCATCAGTTGAGGAAGCAAAGAATCAGGGTCTACCCGAGTGGATTGGCGCTTATAATAATCTTGCCACCATCGGTAGAATGTTTCAGTACATGCAAAAGATGAAACATAAGATATGGGCTTGAAAACAAGTTTTTTCTCCTGAGCTCGACGTAAGGTTACCCTCCACACATGTTCTATCAAGGGTTGCCTCAAGTCATCCACGCTTTGATACAAGGAGCTAGGTTTCGGTTGGATCAGACCAAATTGTCTGGCCACATGGTTAGGTTGATAACCATAGACCCCGTAAGGGCTACCAGACGTTACTTTGCTCGAAAGAAATGTGGGAGTTAGGTAAGCCTCCCATATAGCATTTGTGTCCGCCTCGTCTTCAATCGAAGTAGCCGGGAAAGGTTTGGTACACCAAGCCGGTCCTCTGGTCTTGTTTGTGAATGGTGCCATCGAAGGCGTGAACACATCACAACTCAGAAAAGCGTTGTAGGCGAGTGAAAACAAATCTGGTGAGCTCCTATCGCCATATTGAAGCATGGCTAGTCTTATTCGTTCGATAGATCTTTCTTCATGTGCCTTCGAAAGTCTGCCAGGAAGGGTGATCGCCAATTTTGTTCTAAAGGTAGCCAAAAGCCACAATTGGAACAACCATACAGGGCCGAGTATGATAAGACTGCCGCCAGATTGGAATTCCTTTATACTTGCAACTTCCTGATTCAGATGCTCATACAAAGATCCTAAAATGGGTTTGCCTAAACAGATGTCCCTTCCTTCATGCAATTGTATAACAAGGATTGTAAATTTTTTGGGAATTTGCAGAGATCTCGAGCAAAATATATACATAGACAACCAGTACGTGAGAAAAGCAATGTGCTCGATATCAGATACTTCAGGGCTTGAAGTGATATGATGATCAAGTATGAAATTACCATATGCAGGTCTGGCAAATTCGAAGGAAAGCTCTGAAATATGACCATCTGGATCAAAGGTTTGGCCAATCGGTTTAAGACCAGTAAGGCCTGCTACGTCCAGCAGGGTAGGTGTAAGCATACCACATTTCAAATGGAGGCTACAAGTAGAAGGATTCCAGAAATGTAATGCTGCGATTATCATTTCACTATGGTATTTTGGTCCCTGCTTCGACAGCTGAATGAGGTCAAAAATTCCCATTTCTTTCCAAAATTGACCTTTTTGTGTTTCCACCTTCTCTAACCAACACAAATACCTCTCATTGTTTTCGTGCCGAGGTTCCGTTCTAAATTTAGATTTTAAAAAACTTAGGTCGTAAGGATCTTGGGTGAAAATCAAAGGAGACCTTTCTTCGAAACAGGGAAAGACCACATTAAGGCTTCATGGGTTTTCTGTGTCATCTGGAAAGGGTCCTAAAAATGCATGTGGTGAGTTAGGGCAAGGAACAATTACCTGGGTTTTCCAGATTTTGTCTTCAGCTTCCTTTATGTCTGGTTCTACAATGAGTGGGAGATGACCACTTGGAATTTCCTTTGAGAAATTAATGGTTTCTCCTTGAGTTGAAGTCTTTGGAGTTGATTGTTCTGCATGCGCCATGGTTTGAAATTGCTGGTAGAAACGGTAAAAAGAACGATCAAAGATCTTAAGAGATTTTGAGAATGCGTAAGGGTTTATGGAAAGGAGCGGTTACGGAGAAGAAGGTTGAACAATGAAAAGTGAAATTTTTTTTTCTGGTGACATAAAAGGGGTAAAGCTATATGTCTTGCTTTATAGCCTTTGATCTGGACAGATGTCAACATCCTATGTCAAAAGGTTAGGTTTTTATTTAAATAAGAAATTGGTAGTTCCCAATGACTAAAAACGTGGCCCACTAGCCATGGTGGGGGCACCATAAAGGTTTCCATGAAGTATGTCCAAGGCTGTGACGTCAGGATTTTATTTTCGATTAGAGATCAGAAACATCATCTTCTCCCTATCCTAGGATGAGTCGAAAATGACGTGTCTGGGGGGCAATTTGTTATCCCAAAATTTTGGAGGTTATTATTATTAATGGGTCAAACAGGTTGACTGACCGATCAGAGTCTTTATTTCATTATATTTCTACCAAAGTTAGACTTGTTGGGAATACTCGAAAGTAAGAATTTGATTTCGACGGTTGGACATCAGGGCAACGAAAACCTCTTCAAAAGACGTTCGAAATTCAAATCGAATGACCCATAGCAGTTATGTTTATTTCGAATTTAGGTAGTTATTTCCTATTAGTATATATAGTATTTTTCCCAAAGGAAAAACAGTCACAATTTACTCATACACAAAACTTACACTCAAATTATCCGTATGGAAGCGAGAAACGAGTCACAAGTTGCAATGTATGAATCTGTGTACCAATTTACATTTGATCAATGCAATTTAAGTTCATTTTCTTGAATGCTTTTGCAATTTATTCATTTTCATTAAAGCAATTTATTTCTTTTAATTTACCTTATTTTCGATAGGATTCAGTCGAATTGAATTCGATCATTTTCCTTTCTTCTCATCATTAAAATCTTACAAAAACAATATCAATATATCAAAATCATAAATGCAAATATGTCCTAAGATTTACTGGTTGATCTTGCAAGTAAACATTTTTAAACCAGCGATTGTTTACCAAAAATCAGTGTAAACACCAGGCTATACATTTTTGTTTAACATAGAAGACCAAGACTTTTTTAGAACCTTTTTAGCTAAAGAAGGTCAAGCTACAACAATAGAAAATGTCTTTTAGGCCTACGAGACCAACCTATTAAGTACATACAAATAATTTGCAAAGTCGAACTCATACCAACTTATTCCATTTTGTATTTATATAAACGTAAATATATTAATATTTGATAAGTGTAATTTTGTAAAAGTATTATTATTTTTCTTGTATTTTTATATTATTGTAAGATGTTTATTTTATTTTCATCTTAAACGATCTCAAATAATATGCATTTTTTTTTGGTAAAAAAATAACATTTTTAATATTATAATATCTGAATATTGCCCCCACAATCTAAAGTTTCTGACTCCGCCACTAAAAGAGGGGGTTTGAGGATACAAAGAGGAAGAGAATATATGTGGACATGCATAGGAAAGGGAAGAAGGTGGGGGATGATAAAGGTTGTCAAAGTATCCCCATAGACAAGGTTCTTAGGTAAGTAAAAGCAATTAATATATCCATGAAATTTAATGAGTCACAAATCATCTTCTTTTTTCTTATAAAACTTACAATAAGTCTATTTTATAACATCATGTAAAATAAAAATGTTGTTTCCTTTATGAATCAGACATGCTAATTGTAAAACATAAATACTTGAATCAACATTAAGTGCATTTGAACCACAACAAAATAATGAAAAGCAAAGATGTAAAGGGGAGAGCGTCCTTCGAAATTTAATATTAATAATTGGTTTTTCGTTACAAATATTGGGATGAACAACGTTTAACATGCTTATCCTTGGTGTTTATGTATTAATCGACAGGGACAAAAGTGAAATCCTGAAGGAAGCAAATCATTCGAGGGCTACATTCTCTTTATTTTATTGCTACTTTTATTCTTTTATTTTTCATTTTAGTTTTTTGCATTTCAATCTTAATTGTCCTTTTTTACATTCCTATTTTTTAATAGTGTGTATTGTACATGTTTATTATCGTCTATTAATTAAATATAGAAAGGAAGAAAAGGTACCATTGACACCAAAAAATGAGATAGAGATGGATTGGAGAGGAGAAAGCAAGCTAAATAGAGTAAGGAAAAGATTAGAGAAATAGGCAGCCAAGGAAGCCACGCTCCAAATAAGGTCTAAACACTCTTCTTGACACTAACATACAATAATGGAGGAAGATGGGGAAGGTTTCGCCGATGGAGAAAGATAAAGATAGGTTTGATTATTGTTTTTAGTTAAACTCTATTTTTTTATTAAGTATATCTGAAATTGCATAGAGAATGTGCAAAAAAACATGAAAACGAAGTACAAAGGTGGGGTGAAAATGCACGGTGGTAGTGATCATTTGGATGTATGTATGTTTAAGTATTACGACACATAGACTAGAGTAATGTCGAAACTTGAAAATGTAAGCACACATGTTTAGCGCAGTAGAAAACATTACTCTTATATACAAAGAAACATATAGTCAACTACTCTAGGGAAACTCATAAACACGTGAGGTTGTTTACATATATGTAGGCATTTATAAAGACTATATGCACAATATGTCTTCAAGAGTACTCTAGAATACTTACATATAAGAAGCGGACAGACGGACAGACGTGAGTATATACATGTTTAGCACAGTAGGAAACATTACTCTTATATACATTTTAAATATTACTCTTATATACAAATAAACATATAGTCAAGTACTTTAGCGCAGTAGAAAAAGCGGACAGATGTATAGTCAAGTACTTTAGCGTTAGTAGAAAACAGGCTACACCAAAGAAAACACATATGGATTGTTTTATGGGTGGATGCATGGACTACAACAAAATGAGCTGGTTATAGAAGTAGTATATTTCACATCGTTGTAGTGGAAACGACGTGTAGGAGAATATTTTTGTTGACTTGGAGCTCATCTACGTGACATGCTTATGATAGGACTACAAAAAGCTTAACTAATTTTTGCTTATGTGAGTTTCATGCATGTGAGCATGTTCTGGTTGATGTAAATTGTTTTAGCTTTGAGAAAGATTTAATGTCTTCCTCAAACCCACCCCCATAAACTTCATTCATGTTTCATCCATATTAATCTTTCATAGATAGATGGGTATGCATCACTAAACTAATTATGTAGTGCGTAACTCCTTCTATGTTAAAGAAGTGCATGTATCCTCTTACTTATCTTACATTTTTTATCAAGTTTGATCTTTCTTTTTTTGAACATAAGGTATGATGTTTCTTTTAATTCTAATAATTTTCTCCAAGATATATCAAGAGAAACTAAACAAACATAAATGTTGAAAAACATACTGTTTATGAGTTACTACATTAGTGCGGTAGAAAGAGTGTGGCCGTCCGGATGCTAGTAATTCTATAATGACAATAGTTGCAATCACGACTGGTGTGCTGGTGAACTGCAAGCAGCCTCCACAAAAATCTGTCAATATTTATTGATTATTCATGTTGAATTACAGTTTTCGCTAATTTCAGGCGTTTCTCTCTAAAAATATTTCAATTTGAACATCTTAACTTATGGTCGATACCTTCAAACCAGACAAGGTTAGTCTCATGTCAATTTCAGATTTTTTTAAACGGCGTTATAATTTTGGTTTGTTTGTGTTACTTATTTCTACTTTTTCTATCCATTACCTTTATTGAATTTTTCACGATTTCTTTAGGATATATACTTTTCTAGGTAGAACAATTATTGAGATTTACATCACCTTCTCCTTATATTTTCTACACTTCTTTATTGATCATTATTTTGCATTTCCAATTTATAAGTACACCAAAATATGCAAAAATAAAAGGGTTTTCTAAAAGGAATGATGAAGATCAATGTGAGTTCAGTTCTCTCATTGATGGAATCATGAGTAGTTATATAATGGGATACTTTCATAAAATAAGTAATTGTGTAAAGAGACCCGTGAAACATAAAACAAAAAAATAATGAAGAACATTGGATACAGACTTTGTCCCACTTTTTTAATTGAATTTTTCTCTTCACCTTGCACATTTTGTCCGCGCCCTGCAGCCGTTCTAAATATACCTTTGCGCAAGTTAACTAACGCAAGTGTAAATGTATGCGTTAGTTAACATACGCTGCACTACTTAACTGCCGCATGTGTAAAACACTGCGTGCGTTAACTGAGTCAGTTAAGTAGCGCACATTCTATGCATACGGCCAAAAGAGGCAGAAACCTCTATTTGCCCTATTTTTTCAATCCTTCTTTCATACATTCATTCAAGCATACAATTTTCATCCAATTTTCATCATTCATTCAATCAAACATTAACTCATAATTAAATTACGAAAAATAACATAATAAAACAACGGAATAAAATAACGCATAATGTCATAAAAGCGCAAAAAAGCGCAAATGTAATAGGATTACAACCAAATCCTTCAAAATGTCAAACAAAAAAAACTACACAAGTCGTAACAGCTACACAAGTCATACTAGTCCATCCCGTGGACTCCTACTCTTTCTCCGGGGAGTCGGCATCTGCTCCATCATGCTCCACTTCGACTGGATGCCCTGCATTATGCGAAGAACCTCTGGATTACCAAACACATTAGGATGCCCCATTGCACTGTCCACTCTGGCTCTGATGTTGCTAATGATCTGGTATGGGTCTGGAGGATGTCTGGCCCACTGCTTCTCAACAATAACCTCCTCGTAAGGAGGGACAGGACGAGGAGGGGCAACAGTTGCATAATCAGGAATGGCCGCAGGGGGGGTTCACAATAGGATGTGATACTGCAACGAACCATCTCATGTACCCTTTGGTATGAGCCCACGACTGGTTATCCGGGACCGGATCACCCCTCTGTTGATGACTGAGGACATGTAGAGCAAACTCTGTGAAGGCATGGGCCACATCATCCGCCGCAATAAGCTCAATGTCTGTAGGAGGCCTGGGAATTCTCTGGACATACCCGTACTGCCTAAGAACCCGCTCTGGCAAGTGACGGACCATCCTGTCGCTGCCGGCCATGATCCATCCAGAGTACCAGCATATGTCCTAAAAGGGCATAATGTGTCGTCGTCTCTCGTACGGCCTCCAGGTGACATGTGAATGGTCCAAGGAATCAATGGCAGCTCGGTAGTGTCCAGGATTAGAAAATCCCCTAGGAGGTCTCCATTGACTCACAAGCGGGGAAACAGTAGGGTCGTAGTCCTCATCATCAATCCTCGGAATGATGTTCGTGAAGTGTGCCAAAGTCCACCCCTGCAAACACAAAGAAACAAATATTTTTATCACCGCAAGAATTATACAAACAACTAAACATTTACGATCAAATAAGTAAAAAAGAAGAAAAACAAATATTACCACAAGCAATGTCATGTAACCACCATAGGAAGCCACCGATGAGTCGGAGGTAAGAGATAGCTGGTCGTATAGGAAAGCAAGTCCCATTCCACCCCATGATCAGTTGTCTAACTCGTCCATATCTTGCAGCGCAAGCAGCCAAAGAAGATTAATGTTTTTGCTGTTGTTGCCGGAAAAAATGGTCCAGCCAAGCAAGAGCAACAGGAACGCCTTAACACAGGCCAACCTAACTTGAGCTCGCTCGTGTTGCTCCTCCTCTGTGTCAATCTCAACCAGCTGATTACACATATTTAAGAGCTCCTCGTAACGCCTCTTCAGTACACCAAAACTGACGTGAGAACCACCCTGTTTTGTCAGCTCCTTAGCGGCATCCTCTTCTGTAAGCAGTAGGTCCGCCTGCATCATCTCTAGCCCATCCTCACAGGTTAACTCTCTATCAGGAAGGAGCCTCCCAGTGATGGGGATGCCTAGGAGACACGCCACATCATCTAGTGTAATGGTCATCTCTCCAACAAGTAGGTGGAAGCTGCTGGTCTCCCCATGCCATCTCTCTGTCATCGCACAAACCAACCCGTGAGATATGTTCTCGTATCCACTACTCAAGAGGGGAGTAAGACCGGGCATATTAACTTCTGACCAAAACCACTCATTTTCTTCCCCCGACATATGCAATGCCAAGTTTTTAATGCTCAGTTTCTTCCCGTGCGATGTACCTTTCACCCTATGTTTTCTTCGAAACTGAAATACAAAAACAAAACACAACAAACAACACCGTTAAATAAATAATAAGTAAAACAAACATTAATTACATGCTAACATTAAATAAATAAGTAAAATAATAATTAGAATAAGTTGTATAAATAGTAAAATAAGTAAAATAAACATTAAATTATACTTACATCGGCATCGACCCATATCCTGCATGCCACATGTCCACCAAAGTGAGGTAAAAGCCTGAGGTCAGAAGGCCCCCCTGCATAGCCGTCCGGGTCGGCCTCGTACACCACCCTCGACACCCCCTGAAAACGAGCCAGAGGTTCCTCAACAACAGCCTCCTCATGCTGTTGAGGTTCCTCAACAACAGGCTCCTCATGATGATACTGGTACTGATGCTGCTGGTAAGCATCAAACTGATACTAATGAGGCTGAGGCTCCTGAAACTGATACGCATGATTATGCGGGTGCTCATACACCTGATACTGTGTCGGGTCCACCGTCTAGGATGGACCCATCTGCGACGTTGACCCTCCCGCAACATCAACTCTTAACAATTCTCGTTCCCCCACCTCTCCCTCGACCAGCCATAGGAGGGCGTGATACTTCTTTCTCCCTCCGTTTACTTCCAGTAGGGGCAATCCTCCCTGCCCTAAGTCTGTCACTCCTATCCTGAGGCGGCTCAGGCTGCTCAGACAGTATCTGAGACAAATTCCTCCGAGGCATATCTGCACAATATTTAACAAAACACAAATTCAATGATACAATTTCACACGAACATTGTGTCATTTCCAACAATTCAACAACAACACTAAAATTCCAACAATGACATTTCAATCTGTAAACTACCACATTGCAGTCAAACATATTATAATCAAAATTAACAAACCATATGCTAACTAATTTCATAAGTCACAATCCAAAAAAACAAAACAATTACCATTGAGACATTTTACCAAACACATGGTGTGCAACTTTCAAACAACTACGTAATCTAACAATTTGTAAACCCTAAACTACCACATTGTACTCTAAACAACTTCTAAACAACAATTCCTAAGTTAATTCATCGCTAACAATCATCAAAATTAACATGCAAGCAAAATTTATAAAACCCTAAAAAAGTTATATTTCTTCAAAAAAACAAAAAATTCTACAAGTTAAATGCAATTAAGTAGGGTAATCATCACTTACTTGATAATATGGGATAAATTGGCTTTGAATGGCGCAAAAATGGTGAAAATCGCACTTGGAGGGGAAAATTTTGTGTTTGGTAAAGTTGGAGAAATGAGGAAATGTGTTTCTGTTTTGCTAATATGTGACTTAAGTAACGCTGCGTGAGTTAACTCACGCGGCGCCACTTAAGTAACGCACAAAACACAACTTGCGCAAGTTAAGGCGCGCTGCGTGACTTAACATGCGCAAGGGTAAAAATGGAAACGCTGCAGAGTGCGAGTGATTTGTGCTGAGTGAAGAGCAAAATCCTTTTTAATTTGATGCAAGCCATGGTGATGCATTGTACTATTGTACCGGTTAACGGCGGGGTCTTCTAATATTTTCTCTAATCAATCTTCTCTCTTTCTCTCATATATGTTTTATTTTTAATGGATTTCTCTCATTTTTTTTATTCTTTTATTTATGATCCAACAACAGGGCTACTAGAGATCTATTTGGTTTTATAAAGTTTCTTCATGACTATGCTTTGCTTCGTTATTGATTAGGACTTGAAAATCAATGTCTGAAATGCATTACCAAATGAAAAGGTTCCTCTCTCAAGTTCAAATCAAGAAAAAATGCTTCCGAAAATCCCAATTATCAACCGCTAATTGGTAACTTAATTTCTCAAATGTCGTTTTTTTCTTAAATAAATTTCATTTGTCTATAAATGTCAGTAATTTTGTTATTTTTTCCAAGATGCTAAAATTAGTTCTCTTGACCTTTTTGGTCGCAATTTATATATTTCAATTCTCAATGTCATCTTACTCTATTTTGGGCTCTATGTTGTGAGCAAAAATTTAAGTGATCATTGAGTATTTTAAGATGTGTATTGAAGCATTTCATATTATCATATTTTAATACTTTTTTTTTTGTTTTGTAAAGGAAGATGTAATATTATTGTTCGCGTCATAAAAAAAGAAAAGGAAAAGGCTAAACTTTCCGAGATAAATCGTTTCGATAACATCACAAACCTGCATGATTGGCTATTCAGCAATATACATGTTGTCATCGCGATTTTCGGGTGTCAAATCATTAATTGGATTTGAACCTTTCAATCATTGATGTCTCTATTTTTTTTGGGGAAGGTAAAATCGAGAAAACCTCAGAAATCCTAAGTTCGGGGCTAATTTCATTACGGGAAGGTGTTAGGCACCCGCGATGACTATAGTATCCTATAGGAACCGTTTTACTACGCTTTATGTTTATGCGTCGCTTTTATCGCTACTTGTAAAAGGGATTGGTTTTAAGAATGAGAGGGAGAAGATGGGATTTTATTTTATTGGACTTGGAGAGATGTGAGTCTCTTGCCTACATACCCTTTTAAGGGATCAAAATTCCATGTAGTTCTCTTCCAAAATATTTTTGTGAGTTTTGTTCTTTTTTAGTTTTGAAAAAAGAGATTTTGAAGAAGGGAAAGAAGCCGTGTAGGCATTAGAATTGAAAAGAAAAAGAATGCATTTGGTTGGTTCAATTGTTAATGAAAGCGGTTAAAGTTGGAAATTAATTGCATTTTTGATTTGATTAAGAAAATAAAGGGAAAATCCTTCGGAGTTTTGACTCCGAGGTTTGTTTGAAAAAGATTTGAAGTGATGGAAGTTATTTGTTTTTCAAAAGATTGATTTTTCTAAGTACCGCGTATCCTAAACATACACCTAGCGATGAACATACAACGTGTGTGCGTGTGTCGGTGCATGTGTCGGTGTACATCATTATAGTCCATAGTCTTTTACATCGGGTCCTATTTTACATTCTATAGTCTTGCATGAAATTAAAGAAAAGGTAAACTAAACCTAAAATATTACATGAATTAATGGAAATTGTATAAGGGTGACTAAAGGAAGAAAAACAAATGAGAGTGGAGCAATGCTTGCAATGTGCATGAGACATAGAACAAAATGGTTAGTAATGAAATGAGAAATGGTAGCATGAGTAGCAATGCATAGGATATGAAATTTACTAACAAAACGCCAAACCAATTAAAAAGATGAAGTGAACACAACTAAAAACATTAAGCAAATTGCAAAAGAACAAATACCAAAAATGATGCAAATGATACTACACTAAGACCTAAAACCTAAACTAAATCCCATAACCTATAACCTTCACCCAAAACAGCACCTCCTCTTCAAAGAAAACATTTCAAGAATCAAAGAGAAATTATGAGTCACACTTAAACCGTAAAATCAACACATTTCAACAACAAATTACATCTCAAAATTAACAACTAAACTTGACCAAAGAGAGGCTTTCAATTAATCTTGCAAAGAGAAATTAACAAACATGATTGTGGCATTGTGGATTGCAAGCAACTTGTAAAATTATTGAGCACTTGAACTAGAGGACTAGGAATTAATTTGTACAGCAAGAAAGGATCCATTGAGTTTGAAAACCAAGGAATTAACAAGTAGGCATGCAAGAATGTAGAAATAGCATGAATTCAGAGATGAACACATCACAAAAATCACATATCAAACATCAACGCCATAGAGCAAGAATTGGATCCAAAATAGCGCAAGAAAATTCACAAAAAGCATCCAAACATGTAAATCAAATAAAATTAGCGCACATGCTTTTTATCCACTTTAAAATGTGAAAACACCACAAAACGGTTGAAAATATATCAAGAAACATATGGCAATTTTTCAGGATTTTTGCGAGAAATTTTTGTGCGTGCAGGGGTCCAAATAACAAGAAAAAGGTACAAATAGTATGAAAAATCAAGAAAACTGAAAGAAAGCCAAAAGCTGGCGGGTAAAAGGCCCAAACCCAACACACAGATGGATCCGGATCTCCAGAACGCCTCCGGGGCGTTGGATTGATCCGGATCCATTAAACCTAGATCAAACGGCCACAAACACGGTAGAATGGGTCGGGTTTGACCCGACCCGGTTTAGGGGCTACATAAAAGGGGAAAGGATCCGGTTTGCTCATTTTCTTGAGCGTTTCTCTCTCTACCTCTCTTCCTTGCTCTCGTTCTCTCTCCGTCCGTTCAAGAACCCTAACCCTAGCTTTCTCAATCCTTCTCTAAAACTCAAGATTCATGGCTCAAAAGCTTCCTTTCATAGTTCTAAACACAAATCCATTGCTGGTTTTCACATGCATTAGTTGAAACGACGCGGATCTAGAACTCTTTCTCGCGGAATCCGTACGGTTTTGGTTCATTTTTTGGTTCGAATCTTCTTTCTATGTGTTTTTATCTGTTGATTCGTTGGTTTACAACGATGAATCAACGTTGTAAACCTTGGAATCTTGAAATTTTTTCAGAAAGAGTTAGGGTTTATGATTCCGAACCAAAGCTTCACGGATTCGCGCTGTTCTACGTCGTTTTGGAACTCATCATTGTTCTTGAACGAAACAAAGAAGTAAGCTTGTGATTTTACCTGGTTTTGGTTCGGAGGTTCGATCTGGATCTTCAAGAATCTTTGGATTTGATTCTGTTGTTGATCCTGGCTTGAATTCTGAGATGAAACTGGTGATTTTCTCCTTCTTCTTTTGAACTGGTTCGGATTCCGTGAATCTTTCTTTCCCTCTTCTTCCCAATCCTCTTTCTGTGATCGCGTTCGAGCTTGCTACCTTTGGGTGGTGAGTTCGCGTTCGAATTGCAGAAACGGTTGACTCAGTGATGAAGATTCATCCATGAATCTCTGAGAGTCACCATGAATTTCATGAATTTAGCTTCGAATTTTGCTTCTGAAATGCGGTTAGGGTTTGTGAAATCTCTTCAATTTTCTGAGTTTGTTAGAGTTTGATCCAACTGAATAGAGAGAGAAAGTTGGGAATGTGTTTGTGATGTGGCGCGAATTTTTATCTGAGTCTTGAATTTCTGACACTGTGTGCCTTTTATAGCATGCCATGTGTGCCTGCGAGCCAATAGGAGACTGCCACGTGGAATTGAACACTTGCGTGGCCTTGGACTTGAAATTGGACCATTCTGCAATTATTGAAACTAAAGGGACCAAAATGCAAATTTAAACAATTTATGGACTGGACTGCAAAAAATAAAAAGAAGAAAAAGAAAAATTGGACTGTTTTTTTTTTAAAAGAAATGAAAGAATTGGATAAACTTGCAAAAAAACAAAATGTTTGGACCAAATTGTAATTTTTGAAAATATTAGGACTAAAATGCAAAAAGTCAAAATAAAATTGGTAAAAAAATGTAAATTTGAAAACAACGTAAAGTGAAACATTAAAAACGATAAAATGGACTAAAATGAACAAACTACCAAAAATGAGGTATTTTAAAATACCTCGCTGCCCAAAATTTGAATAATGTGAAAAGACTAAAATGCCCCTGGGGCAAAAACGACTCAGACTGACTCAGATGCAAACTAGATAATTTTTGTACAAATTTGATTAAAGATTTATGCAAACCAGTTGAACAGACTCAGGGACAAATTGTAGGGACTGAAAATGGGTTCCTTTGTAGGAAATGACCAAAATGCCCTTTTGTATGATTTTATGCAAAAATTTAAAAGACTGAAGCAGTAATGTATGCAGTTGAAGCACAGTAGAAAACACAGTGAATTTGAAAGGATTAGAAAATAGCAGGGAAATTGAAAGAGTATTTTTAGGTCCAAAATGAGGGTATGACACATGTGTTTTCCGCTAAAGTCAACTATTGAAGCGGTTTGTTTTAAAACATAGTAATGCATTCAGGATGTTTTTGTGAACAATTAATTCGCTGTGTACAACAGTGTTCTAAAAAACACTCTCAGACAGCGCAATAGTGTATTTTCACTGAACATATATTATGCACTAGAAAGCATGTATTTTCATTTTTTAGTTTATCAACTTCATATTTTTAGTGCATAGTGTATTTTTATATATCAAACATGTATTTTCATTTTTTAGTTTATCAACTTCATATTTTGTATAATCCATTTTTTAGTTATGTTGAAATTAAATTATGTAAAAAACGTAGTGAAGTATATAAATACGTTAGCGCAATAGAAAGAGCGGACAAACGGTCACGAGACACTAGTAATTTTATTACATGAATTAAGAGCAAGGTAGTAAGAAAAATATAAAAAACTACAACATGAGGTAATAAGAAAAATATAGCAAGGTAATAACGTCCAACATGCTGGTAGTTATGTTTTTTTTTTTCATACTTAAAGTGGGTAGTTATATATGATTGTGGGTAGTTTTTTTTATTAAAAAATAATTAAATCAAATTAATAGGGTTAAAATTGGAAGAAAATATAAAAAGCTACCAGTTATAAGTTAAAAAGTTACGTGAAATAGCTTCGCAAAAAAAGCTATAAGCTCGTGAGAAAAGCTTGTTACCAAACACCTCACGTTTTCATCCAACGAGCTTATAAGCTAATCCAACATGCTATAAGCTAGCTTATTTGTGTTACCAAACACAGCCGTAATGGGAATTATTTTTTTGAGGGAATAATGCCAAATTTGTGTGTTTTTTAATCTTAGACGCGGAACTCACACATTTTAAATATATAAAAAATGAGGTGTATGGGTTTTGAATCTCTACTCCTACATATACTATGTAATATCTCTAACAACTTGAGTTAAATTTACGGAAATTATGTATGCTTTTATTTTTTTATTGATTTTGTAAAATTGATTTATATTCTCTCTGTCCTCCTATGATATTCTTTCTAATTTTTTTGTCTTTTAAATAATACTAAATATTGATATATTGATACTATATTTATTACTTTTTTCACTAACATACTGTCGCGGTGATTTTTTGATATCAATATATTGATTAGCGTTGACTCGTAAATTTTTAACTCACCACCGAACTTTTATTTTTTCCAAGGAAAAGGAGAAAAGTTCGAATAACCCTAATTTCTAGTGATTAAAGGTTCGAGGGTTGGTTACGTTAAGAGAAGGTTTTAAGCACCCTAAACGTCTATAATACTCTATAGGAACCTCTTGTTTTTATTTATCTTGTGCTAAATTAATTACTTGCTTGTAAATAAAGTCTAAGTGTGAAAAGATATTTTTGAGTTTTTGAATATATGAATGTTTTTGAGATTTTTGATTATTCTAATTAAGGTTTACAAAATTAAGTGTGACGGAATAAAATAAGAATGTTTTTGAGATTTTTGATTATTCTAATTAAGGTTTAAAAAACTAAGTGTGACGGAATAAAATAAAGCATAAGGGATTTCATAAGGACGTTGGATCCAAAATGAAAGTCTCCTTTTCCTTGGATTAAATTAGATTATGATTATTTTTGTCCTTGATTTTTCTTGTGGTCTTGACATAAAGCGGAATAAATAAATATGCATGCAATGGAAGATTCTCATTTATATATTTACGTTGGTCCTAAGTACATTCTGAGACATAATAAATAAATAAAATAAAATGACAAAGCAATAATAAAATTACAAATGTATTGAAATAAATAAATATGCTAAATAAAGCAAAATAACAGAAATAAAAATGCATGAGATGATTTAAGACATTAAGTAAATATGCTAAATAATAAAAAATAATAAAATAAATAAAAATGCATGAGATGGTCCTAAATAAACAAATAAATAAAATAAACTAAACAAAAACAATAAATAAATTAAAAGAAAAACAATAAAGTAAACTAATCTATAAAGAGAAAATAAAAACATCTAATAAACTAAAAGTAATAAAAATATGCAATAAAATAAACTAAAAAAATAAAAGAAAATAAATAAACTAAATTAAAAGTGCAAAAAAATAAACTAGAAAAAAATCCTAGGTAATATTGCACATAGGTATATGAGCTTAAAAGAGAAAAAATAAAATAAAATAAAAAAGACAATAAAGCTAAATAAATAAATAAAAACAAAAGAAAATAATATAAAGAAAAGGGGTGGGGTGCATAATCAATGTGTGTGTGGGGGGTGTATAAGAAATCAAAAAAAAGAAGGAGTATAAGGCAAAATGGGCCGAAAAAGAAAGAAAACGGGCATGGGTTGTTTCTTTTTTTTTTTTTTTTAAGGAAACGAACTGGGTTATGAAGTGGTATATAAGTACAGAGGATATACTTTTACCCATTTCAAACCCTCTTCCTCTCTTTTCAACTTCTTTCCTTCTTTCTCTAGGATCAAGAATACCAATGGTGTTCGTATCATCTCCAGAATCCGGCACGGTGGTTGGCAGTGTAACACCCTGTTTTCCCAACATAAAAATTTCACATTTAAATATTTAACCTACTTATTTTCTCTTATTTCCACTAAACTCTCCAAACTCACAAAACAACCCCTCATCTCAATATTTTATATATATATATATATATATATATATATATATATATATATATATTTCTACACTAAATAACAAATATATTTCTATAACAAATATATCTCTACACCACATAACAAATATATTTCTATAACAAATAACATAATATTTCTACACCAAATAACATATATATTTTTACACCAAATAACATAATATCTCTACACCAAATAACATATATATTATAATATAATATGCTACTAAAACACCAACATATAACACAAAAATAACGCACATCACCAAAAATCAAATAAATTATTCAAAAAGACTCTAAACTCAATCAAATAATTAAATAAATAAAATAGGGTGTTACAACTCCACCCCCCTTAAAAGAATTTCGTCCTCGAAATTCAAAGCACAAGAGAAAATGAATTTAATTATTGCTTAAATATCTTAAATTATATATAACAAATAGTGACTTCAAACAATACACAAAACCACATTAAAGTTAGTTAGTCAAACATGATCACATAATAAAACATAACTGTTAATTAGAAAAATACAACGACAGTACTCAACTGTCACACGACACAAACGACTCAACTACTTGGCCGGACGGACCGACCTGCTCTGATACAAATTGTAACACCCTGTTTTTCACATATAAATCTTTAACCTACTTATTTTCTCTTATTTCCACTAAACTCTCTAAATTCACAAAACAACCCCTCATCTCAGTATTTTATTTTAATATATATATATATATTTCTACACTAAATAACAATTATATTTCTATAACAAATATATCTCAACACCACATAACAAATATATTTCAGGAGCAAATATATGAAAGATTGAGTCTTGGAGCAAAAGAAAAGAGATTTGGAGTTGATTGAGGCAAAAAATAATGTTATGTTATAACTGAACCTAGTTTAAACCACATTTTCCATCTTGAGAATTTCTAAATCTTTTGAAGTGTTTTCCAAAAGTTAACCTTTTATATTTACTGTTGTGACACAAGCTTTATTTTATTTTCTTGCAAATAAGTTTTCTTCTGAAATGCTATACGATTTTATGGACAAAGATTTACATACACCATTGTCATAATTTTGTGATGTCATTCTTTGTTGGAGTTTTGAATGTCTCTCTCTAATAGATTATCCACTACACCATTTCATGAAATTGAAGAAATAAAGACAAATATGGACAAAGATAAGAATGGAATAACCGACTTCACTGAATTTGAAGACATGATGGCGATCAAATTAGTAGAAAGAGACGCTAAAGAGAACCTTGTGAAAGCTTTTCATATTATTGATCAATATAAATATGTGAATAATTTAATCACTCTACATTAATGGTGTTAAAGGTTGTTAAAATCAAGAGTTTAAGCAAACTATTTTGTCTAGATGAAATTGATCCATAGAGTCGTACGAGTTTATCCCATATTTAAATAATACTATAAAAATGATATCCACTTTTTGAAATATATAATAGACATGACATATTCTTAATGAGTTTTGCTACAATAGACCCACTCCATTTTATGAAGGTCTATTTTAGCAACCAACACCTTTTTATTTGGACATAAATACCCAATTCTTTGTTCTTTGAAAAAATCAAAACTAAGGGACATAAATGTAATTTAAGTTTAAATTTTTTTTTTTAGAAAAAAAAAAAAGCAGTGTCTCCATGTTTGCTCTGCTGCTATCCTATTTGCGCTTCTTGTGTCGGGTTCCTATTTCTTAACATCATATGAAGAAATTCTTTTTCATAGGTCTTTTGGTTACATAGAGAATCAAAAATACCAAACAGTGAATCAAAATAACATGTATCTGTTTCCATAATTTGTGGCTCATCTATTACCCTGCTTATCAAATATACACGTTTAACAAAGAAAACATTACAATAAACATCTTAAGCCATAGTATGAAAGTCATCCATGGTGACAACCAATGAAAAAAAGGAGGGGTATTTTCAGCCGTGATGGACAACAAATGTTTTTGGTAATTTGATCATGGAAGACTACCACACTAACATGAATTTTTAATTGTAATATTATATTTAGCTCATGGTCCTGCTTAAAAAAAATTAATTTGAATCACTGCATACTTTGCATTTCTTCTTTGTTCTTAATCTTGTTAGTCAGATTGTTTCTGCTCAACTAGAATATTAAATGCCGTAAAATAAGTGTTGTTGCAGAACAAGAAAAATAAAATCATGAAGGTAAAAAAAAGTGGAAAACACAACTGATTTTATTTTAACCAAACAGAGTGCGATTTGAATATTAGAAGAACATAAAATCTCAAGAACGGAGACATGAACTGGCAGGGCAATAGAAAGAGAATGAAGGAGATTGGAAAAGACACTAAAAAAAATTAACTTTTAAACTTAAATTACATTTGTGTCCCTTAGTTTTGATTTTTTCAAAGAACAAAGAGTTGGGTATTTATGTCCAAATGAAAAGGTGTTGATTGCTAAAATAGACCTTCATAAAATGGAGTGGATCTATTGTAGCAAAACCCATTCTTAATACCATAGTTACATCAATAGTTTAAACTTAGATCTTAGTCCTAACAAGGAATCTAAAATCACCAAAAAAGTTTCATCATAGGCTTATGTCAAGAAATATAATTTGAACAACGTCTAAAACGTTATTCAAAAAATTAAAATGTAAAAGAAATATAGATTGAAGTTTGAGAAAACTCACAAATGTAACTATATTAAGACAAATATATAAAATCATAGTCTTATAAGTTACAAAACTATTTTGTAAACTTAACTATTAAATATATTATAATAAGCGGTATGGTGGGAAAGAAAATGTGATATGCTTGAATTGAAATTCACGGGGATATATCCAAATAAAGAGAGAAGGAGATAATCTAAATAATAAGTTTTGTTGTCTTATTTCATTTCATTATCATTATTTTAGAGTGCAAATATAAAACTAAAAAGTTTTTGAAATTATAAAAAAAAAATTAATTTATTTGGTGGTGAGAAAATAACTAAATGACAGCTCGTGGAATATTGTAGCAGAGTATTTGTGTATTATCTTGGGTCTGGCAATAAATGAAGAATCATGTGAGCGCACGATTTGTTCCTCTCCCTGTCGGAACACAGAAAACCACTCCAGACACACATAACGGTCTCGTACCAGGGGGACAATCATCCAAGAGAGGAGAAGAACAAAGAACGACACATGATGTTTTACACCCTGTAATAAAAAAAAGGAGAATAAAAAGTGTGACTAAAAGAGGATAATATATTGTGTATGAAGTAGTGAAGAAAAATTTAAATGGTTAGAAATGACTTACGTTCAGCATTCGTTGCAACCATAAATAGGGAAAGATAGATAATCATACTATAAACAAAATTGACAATTTTAGCCATATATCCCTCCTTTGTTTGTAATATATGTATTTATCACTTTATAATTTATAGAGCTCATTTTCTTCTTAACATTACAAATACTAAAAAAATAACCATTAAGTGCATCAAAGAGTTTTGTTTGTCTCTTCACCATACCAAAAAAAGAGGTCACACAAAAAGATTCTTCTTAATATTATATTTATTACAGAATTCTTCTATCTTTTTATAACATATTAATATATTATTTATGACTTTATTATTTATAAAGCTTGTCTTCTTCTTAGCATTATAAATATATTAACAATGTGTTGTGTTTGCCTCTTCCATTAAATATCTATTATGTTTATTTTCATCTCCATCTTTGTGGTTCAGGTCACCATGAGCTATATCCCTTCTTGTGGTTTAGACGGGCACCGCTTTAGTGCCTTTAAGGCGCCAATGGCACCTGTCATTCGACTAATTAGACAGTGCCATGTGGCATGCCTTATTTTAAAACAAACAAAAGCAAGAATTGTGTGTAAATCCAAACAAAACGGAAACACAGATGCACGCGTTCCTTTCTTCTTCCCCCTTCTTCACCTCACTTCAACCCAACCCACCATCTCAGCCACCATCCGCCGCCTCTTGCCGTCGTTCTTTTCTTCCTTAATTTTTTTCTATCTTTTATTGGAAAAAATTAAAAACATAAAAAATTATAAACAACAGAAAACTTTCTTCTCCCTCCTAGCCATTCGCCACCAGATCTCAGTCTTGTACTCCAACGACGACCTCTATCTCGAGTCGTCACCGCACTTCGGTCCATCCTCACTATCACAGCTCACTTCTTCCATCGTCATCGTACCGAAATTTCTCATAGACCCGATTCTCCCTGCAGACGCCGATCTTTGCCTTTTCAACGTTGTTACTGTTGGTCTTAAATTTGTTTTGGTGGTTTTCTACCATCGGAAACTCCAACGGTGGAGGTGTTGTTCGAGTGATTATTTGGTTGATGGTGTGTGTATAACAGGAAATAGTGCGCGCGTGGAGAGAAATAGAGATGGAAATGGAGTTTCTTTTTGTTGTTTTTTTTTTCTTAAACAAAATGGACACATGGCAAAATATGTAACGTATGATTGATCTAATGGCTCACAAGCGTCCAAAGTCACATGACTTTGGCGCTTTAAAGTCACTGAAGCGCGACCCGATTTAGACATGGTGATTTTATGACGTTTATTTACTTGAGATATTTAAAGCTGTAGCGCCGAGCTTTTTCCTAAAAAACTGCTTTAACTTAAAATCTTTAGAAGTAAAATTTTATCACTTTTATTTTTAATGCTATAGCTCCTAATCGTTAACTGGTGTGGGAGTGGAACATATTTGTTAGATATGAATTTGTCCTTATGTGTAACGCCCACTTTAGATTATTTTAATTATTTAATTATTTGAATTATTTGAAGAGTCTAGATATATATATATATATATATATATATATATATTTTAAGAGATGTGGAGATTAAGATTTAAGTGATTTTTATGTGATGTGGTGACTTATTTTATTGTTTAATAAAATAAGATTTGAAAATAAAATAAATATAGAGATGTGGGGTAGTTTTGAGATTTTAGAGAGTTATGTGGGAGAAAGAGTAAATAAGATAAGATTTGTTGGGAGTATAAATAAGGAAATTAGGTTAAGAAACCTTCAGTACGTGAAATAATTTTTGGAGAAAAAGGGAGAAGAGGCAAGAGAAGAGGAGGGTTGCGATTTTCTGCAAACTAAGGTAAGGGTGAGCCTAGCATTCAATATTATTAACCTGTAATTCATCTAATTGTAATTAACAAGTTGTAGAAAGAGTTTTTAAGAATTATGAATTAGGTTAAAAGGTGAAGAATTTGATGATTAGGTGATGTAAACTTATGTAATCGATGTAAAAACTATGCACAAAACCTGGAATAATCATAGTGCTAATGTTTCGGATAGTTTTGAGACTAAACATGGTGGGATTTGGGACTTTGGGTGAGATAATTTGCAATCCCGTAACCTGTCTGTTCATCGCTCGCCTAGGCGAGCTAAGCAACTTGCCACGGCGAGTAGACGTTCATCGCTCGCGAGGCGAGCAACCCAACTCGCCACAGCGAGTAGACCCTAGACGCTCGCGAGGCGAGCAATCCCACTTGCCACAACGAGCTGTGCTGTGACAAAATGTCACGTTTCCTTTGTTTGCGATCTGTTTCGCGTAGGACTTTGAGAGTTGACCCTTGGGTAGTAATGGAAGATAACTATACTATAAATGACGATCTGTACTGATGCTTTGAGATGATTTATTGTTGTGATGATGATTTGTGATTTATGTGAATTATATGCGAAGAATATTTATATTGTTTTGAATGATGATTCCCTTGATGTTACTATATGCCATGATTGATGATTTGCTGACATGTAGTTGTCCATTTAAGAGTTCAAGCTGCATGTGTCGGTCCAAGATGTTTAAGACACATTAAGATGTGTAAGATGTTTAACTTGTTTAAGTTATAAGAGATTGAGTCTCATGCATACTCATTCAGAGATGAGGGCTTATGCCCTGGAGTTTTTACTCAACAGCGACGAGGGCTCATGCCCTGGAGCTTTTGCTCACTAGCGACGAGGGCTTATGCCATGGGAGTATATTTATGCTCAAAGCGACGAGGGCTTATGCCATGGATTGGTGCCACATGCATATAAGATGTCTAAGATGAATAAGAAGTTGAAGTTGCATAGTCGTGTCGAGTTGTCTAAGAAGTTGAGTCGTTAGTGATGTGCTTTGATGAATTAAATATGAATGCCTTTGTTGTTTAACATGATGAATTTGATGAAGTTTAAGATGTTTGCTATACTTGAAATGTGACAAAGTGTTTGATTATACTTGTGAAGAATGTGTTGCATTGATGATATGCTATGTTGTTGTTATGCTATATTGATGATGCTTGATTGTTAATTGTAATTGTTGAATTACATGCTTAGTAATATTGTTTTGTGAATCTCACCCCTTCTGCTTGAAAATGTTGCTCTTCGTATGAGTAACTTGCAGGTGATAAAGACTAAGTAGCTGTGTTGCCCTCGTGAGTGGCTACCTCTCACTGTGTCATTAGGCGCTCTGATATGTAACGGGATGGGGAATCTTGTCAAATGCTTTTCTATTCCTAGCATGTCATTTATGATTTCATAAGACTATTTTTAGATGAACTTTCTGAGATGTTTGATGAGGCCTGCGTGCCAAGACTTTTTATGATTCCGCTGCAATGTTTGAGATGTTTTAATGAAGAATAAATTGTTATTTATTCATATTTGAGATGTATGTGATATGTGATAATCCGTTATGTGATTAACTCTTATTTATTTAAAGAAATTTTTACGTTGGGAAAACGGGGTGTTACATTATGCATCGAAAGGTGAAAGGATTAAGAGACACTGTTTGAACATTAACTTGAACTTAGATGAGTCTGAAAGCTATAGGAAGCTATAGCTATGTGTTAAGTACTTGGTAGGACTCTTGTCATCGGCCAAGGAGCTCAGGTCCTGAATACTATTCGTGAGGAAAGGGTGAGCACCTAACCTAAGTTCTATGTAATTATACTCAAAAGGTGCACCGTTACGGTATTAACACGATGGATGAGATAACACTCCCTAAGATTAATTGTTTTTCAGGAAGCCGGAATGATATATAGCTCTGTGAATCTCAATAACTTACCGAGCTAATGAATGGCTATAGCTCTGAGATACACATGAGCCCTGCCAAGCTATAAATTTGTAAATCGCAATAATGTTTTGTTATAATGAACCTAGTTTAAACCTCACTTTCCATCTTGAGAATTTCTAAATCTTTTTAAGTGTTTTGCAAAACTTAACCTTTTATATTTACTGTTGTGACAAAAGATTTATATTTGAACTTAGATGAGTCTGAAAGCTATAGGAAGCTATAGCTATGTGTTAAGTACTTGGTAGGACTCTTGTCATTGGCCAAGGAGCTCAGCTCCTGAATACTATTTGTGAGGAAAGGGTGAGCACCTAACCTAAGTTCTATGTAATTATACTCAAAAGGTGCGCCGTTACGGTATTAACACGATGGATGAGATAACACTCCCTAAGATTAATTGTTTTTCAGGAAGCCGGAATGATATATAGCTCTGTGAATCTCAATAACTTACCGAGCTAATGAACGGCTATAGCTCTGAGATACACATGAACCCTGCCAAGCTATAAATTTGTAAATCGCAATAATGTTTTGTTATAATGAACCTAGTTTAAACCTCACTTTCCATCTTGAGAATTTCTAAATCTTCTTAAGTGTTTTGCAAAACTTAACCTTTTATATTTACTGTTGTGACAAAAGATTTATTTTATTTTCTTGTAAATAAGTTTTCTGCTGAAATGCTATACGATTCTATGTATCAATCTATATTACATACACCATTGTCAAGATTTTGTGATGCCATTCTTTGTTGGAGTTTTGTATGTCTCTCTGTCTAATAGATTATCCATTGCACCATTTCAGGAAATTGAAGAAATGAAGACAATTATGGACAAAGATAGGTGAAACCTTGATAACCATACTAACTCGTTTATATTAATAATCTCTCCCCGTTAGAAATTACAGAGGAATTTAAACTTAAATACATAAACATCAAGTACATATAAATATAGCCAAACTTTTATTATGTATATATTTATGTCAAAATACAAAGTTGTATATGGATCGATTGGATACCTAATGGTACTCGTGAAACCAATTATTCAGAATATATCATAAATCAAAAGGCTCAAAAGAAAAGAACACAAATGACACATTGACTATACAAACAAGACAATATGCGTGATGCAATAATGGTGTCTACATCGCCTGCTGCATAAGGAGTAGAACGAAACATTCCATCTTCAGCCTTGAACTCCTCTTCACCGGGATCTAAAAACATAGATAAAACACAAGACAAGAAAACATGAGAGCTAAGATTTACGTACAAGTTTAACAGAGAGGATGGGTTTGTAAAAACTAATATATACATAACAAACACAACTAGGCATACAAACGTACCATCCTTTGATGAATACAAATGTACCATCCTTTGATGAATATCTCTCATCCTGAAGTATATCTATCATCTTCAAGTTTATCTCTTAGATTAAACTTAAATATCTATGTACATCATATAGACTTAGCTATCTATATCTGTTATATTCAACTTAATTCTCTCTCTCTCTCTCTCTCTCTCTCAAAGTTTATCCCCATAACATAGTCTATATATTCTTATACATTCCAAAACCATATGTTGCCTCAGGCCTTTAGGCATTGTCAAGGACATCCTCCCAATTACCAAGATCAGATATCACGAGACCACTTGCCACAAACGACCTCCTATTTACCAAGAGTGATGCCACCTGGCTTCACATGGAGTTCAAGTGTTATAAGTCGATTGTCCCTACTTAGAATATCTGGTGCCGACTATAGTCTAACCAAGCTCTTCCGATTCCGACCGTAGTCTAACCAAGCTTTTTCGATCCCAACTATAGTTTAACCATGTGATGAGTCAATAATTAGTGTTTTAAATATAATATTTGATTTGATTTCAGGAACAAATATTCTAAAGATTCAGTCTTGGAGCAAAAGAAAGAGGATTCGAAGCTGATTCGGGCTGGAAAATACGAAGATTCAACACAAAAATATGACGCCCCCAAGTCAGAAGCTTGGTACGGCCCGTGCCATCATCCACGGTGTAACACCCCGTTTTCCCAGCATAAAAATTTCGTAAATTAATAATCAGAGTTTCACAACTTAAACGGAATGCTACATTTCTTAAAAATCACAATGGAATAAATAATAATTTATCCTTCAAAATATTTCAATCAAATCTTAAATCACTTCGCAGCGGAATCTATTTCAAAAATCTTAAAAACAACTTTGGCACGAAGGCCTCTATGTAAAATCTCATCAAATTCTTTAATATCATGTTCATAAAATCTCATAGTTAAATACGTAAAGAATAGAAAACATAAGCAAAGTTCCCCATCCCGTTACGTATCAGAGGACCTAGACATGTGAGGAGTCCACTCACATCAACAGCTAGTCCTGGAAATCTGCACTTGCCCACAAGGCGGCAATTCCAACAGAAGGGGTGAGATTTCACAAACATTAAACTTAAGCATATAATTCATCAATTTACAACTAACAACTTAAAACATCAATTAATCACACAATCTTCAACAAGTACAATCATAAAGCAACTCATCATAGTTTATCATATTCATCAACAGATATAATCTCAAACAACTCATCATAACCATGTATAGAAACGTCTTAGCATCATCAAATTCATCAGATAGAAACCATCATCAAAATTCATCATATAGAAAAACTTCATCAAAGAACATCATCACAAAACATCTTAAACTTCATCAAAGAACATCATCACAAAACATCTTAAACTTCATCAAAGAACATCATCACAAAACATCTTAAACTTCATCAAAGAACATCATCACAAAACATCTTAAACAACTCGACTTGACAATGCAACTCGACTATGCAACTCGACTATGCAACTCTAACATCTTAAACATCTTAGACATCTTATATGCATGTGGTACCAATCCAGGGCATAAGCCCTCGTCGCTTTGAGCATAAATATACTCCTAGGGCATAAGCCCTCGTCGCTAGTGAGCAAAAGCTCCAGGGCATAAGCCCTCGTCGCTGGTGAGTAAAAACTCCAGGGCATAAGCCCTCATCTCTGAATGAGTATGCATGAGACTCAATCACTTACGTCTTAGACATCACGACACTTCTCATATGACTCCAACAAATTGGACAACATCTCACATCATAGACCGACTCATGCAGCTTTAATTAAATAATAACAGCAACATGGCAGCAAATCATCAATCATATAGCAACATCAAAAATTCATCATTTAGGCATCACATATATTACAATATAGTTCACATAATGCACATATGATTCATAATCATTATCAACAACATCAAATCGTCACATTAACTTTACAAGTATAGCACGTTATGCACTCATCATTCATAATTCATAAGCAATAACATTCTTCAAAAGTAATCAAGTATGATTAAATAAGACATAAGCCAAATACTCATAAAACACCTCAACTAAATCCCTAATACCTAAGTTTGAAGTTTGGAAACCAACCCTAAGTCTTTGGACTAACTTGGGATTAGTTATGCTAAGTTTTCTTAAAGTTTTCTCAAGACCTACTTGGACTATTTTCATCATAACTTAAAATATACAAATAATTTTATAGTCACTCCAGAGCCATTAGAAATCTAACTCAATTACCTACAACTTTCCTGTTTACACCAAGACCCATTTCGGAACAGAAATGTATGAAAAAGACACAAGAACGCGAAACAGAGAATGCTGTTTTTTCCAAAACCTACTTGGAGTGTTTTTATCATAACTCAAGATTCACAAAACATTTTTGAGTCACTCTGAAGCAATTAAAAATCTAACTCAATTATCTACAACTTTCGTGAAGACATCAAAAGCTAATTATGAACAGAAAAGTCCCAGTTTTTATTTTAGTTTTTCGGTTACAGAAAATCGAAAAGAGAACGAGCCTGTTGACCCCTTTGTAGTATTTTAATCATATCTAGAGTTCTAAAAGCTTAAATTGAGTCACTCCAAAGGCTAGTGAAAGCTAACATCTATATCTACAACTTTCATGAAGACACCTAAACCCAGTTCGGAACTTAAACTTGTCAAACTGAGACAACAAGTAACGTGTTTTGCACAGCGACAGCAAATTCGCAATTCAGTTGCGGTTTCGCCTTGGGGAAACCTTTTCTACTCCGTTTTCGATTCAATACCTTCAAAACATGACCTTAAACATCACCCTATGATTATACTATCATTAGAACATTAATTATTCATTAACCTACTAGATTATCCACTCTTTTTAAGACTAGAAACTCAATTCGAAACCTAAACTAGTTTTCATTAATTCTCACCTTTCAACTTCATCTTTTAATTCATTCACCTTAACCTAGTTCTTAATTCTCTCAAAAACTCATCTATCTCTTGTTAATCATAATTGAATTGAATTACAGTTTAATATAATGAAAGCTAGGCCCACCCTTACCTTAATTTGGTCTCCTGAATCAAGCTGCGTTCTTCTTAGGTTTTTCTTCTCTCTTTCGCGCCTCCTCTTTTTCTCTAGGTTTCTTCAAAAGTTATAACACGTACTAAATAATTCTAACCCTAATTCTCTTATTTATATTCTCTTACTCATCTTATCTTATTTCTACTCCTTCCCTCAAATTCTCTAAAATTATGTAACAACCCATATTTAATTAAATATATTATATTATAAATCAAATAAGATAATACTAAAAATACATAAAAGCACACATCATCAAAATATATATTATATTATATCATCATATCTTATTATTTCTAAAACAAATATATTTCTACACTAGATAATATATATATATATATATATATTTCTACACAAATAAAAAATATATTTTCAAACCAAATAACGAATATATTTCTATAACAAATATATCTCTACATAACAAACATATTTCTATAACAAATAACACAATATATTTTTACACAAAATAACATATATATTTCTACACCAAATAACACATATATTTTTATAACAAATAACATAGTATTTCTACACCACATAACAAATATATTTTTACACCAAATAACATAATATCTCTACACCAAATAACATATATATTATAATATAATATGCTACTAAAACACCAACATATAACACAAAAATAACACACATCACCATAAATCAAATAAATTATTTAAAAAGACTCTAAACTCAATAAAATAATTAAATAAATAAAATAGTTCAAAGCGGGCGTTACACACGGGGCTGTGCCATGTCTGAGGATTGCTCTTTTGTTGCCTTTGCTTTATGGACAAGCTACCTATTAGTTTATTTCTGACCTAAAAGCCCGTGGTTTCTTATGGAACATTTTAGTGATGTATTTCTTAGGGCCTAAGTCATTGTAAACTATAAATATAGTAGCTAGCTATCTCAACAATTCATCTTTTATTCTCTGAAATAATAAGTGACAATTGTTTCTTTGAAAAAAAGTTCACCTTTACTTTATTTTATTTTATGTTCTTCTTCTTCTTCTTCTTCTTCTTCTTCTTCTTCTTCTTCTTCTTCTTCTTCTTCTTCTTCTTCTCTTCTATGTTTACAATGAACGTAAGTGAGTAGACTCTTCTTGTCTTGGGACTGTTGGATAAGTCTTAATGACATAATCCTACTCAAACTAAGCCTTGAACCCTAATTTGATATAAATCTACTTTCTAATCTAATTTAACCGTTTTTATAATGAATTAACAAATACCACACTCATAAAGCGAACGTGGAGGGTTAGTATTTGTTAATTCATCATCACAAATATCAAAGCGAAGCATCGAAAGAAGAAGTTTTGATATTTGAACAAGTGAAATTAGACAAGGATTGCGAAACATGAGAATAGTCTAGCAAACTTTGAGACACATAAAGTTTCATTCTTCAAGGATTCTAATAGCAATCAACCATGAGAATAGGTGTGGATGCTAGAGGAACACACTCACTAACTTCGAGAGAAGCTTTGATACGCTAAAGAGAAACTTGACTTTAGAAAGTGGGACCAATATAAAATTACCGGTTTAGGGTTTGTTTGTGAAGGACTTGTTATTAAGATGGACCAATAAATCCCAAGGTTCTTTTATTTTTATTATTTTCTTTTAACCAATAATCCAAACTTTATTATTTTTATTATCTTCTAATCATTGTTGAAAGTTAATTGAATTCATAACTCCCTATTGAAACGATATCTTTTATTACTACATCGGTAGAACCTTGCACTTGCGGTTTTACTCATTACCATGCGTGCAATAATAATCCTCATCATGATTCAGGCATGGTCAAAAAGACGATGATATGCGGTGATTAGCGGTGGTAGGGGAGATTACTTAGATGTGAGGAAAGGTTTTTCGAATAATAAAATCGTTTCTTATTTATCCCGAGCACGTGACATTTTTCTTCTACATCAGGGTTGATTATTCATTACTTGCTTTTTGATCTTTTTTCCCTCTCTTTTCAGGATAATGGAGAATTTCACTTCGGATTATTTGTTGTTGCATTGTGAAGTTTGTTCTGTACATGCTATAATGTCTATTGAGAATTGAATGTTAAAACAAATTGGAATTATACAGGCCATTTATGCTTAAGAAATTGAGTCTACATTTCTGCATAAGACTTTATATTGTTTTTTACTTCCAATAACCGTTTATGTATTCCACAAAGGTTTTAATCGACAACTATATAGCATGTGATATTTGAGCAATGTTATATCTCTAGAAAAATAACATCAAGAATTCTTTAAGAATAAAGAGCAGCCAACCACAATGCACTATTTGCCACATTTCAGGAAGGTGTGACTGAAAATAGGAAGTGAACAAATAAATCATGCAATTAAAACTTGATAGTTGTGTCTTGAAAAATTCTGGATGCTATTTTTCTAGAGAAATTGCATTTTAATATTTTGTATCAAGTCATTATGAGTATTGTATAATCTTAGGTGTTGTTTTTTATTCGATAGTGACAAGTTGAAACTTGATTAAGGATAAAGCAAAACATTTGCAAGAGGGGTACATTATCTCTATTTTGTTGCTACTAGCATTTTTCGTTTTTTTGATTTTGCATTTTAATCTTAATTGCTTTTTTATTTTTTCTTTTCTATTTCTTTAGTTATGCTTATTGTAGTGTTATATGGTGGTCTTATTTGATGGAACAATGGTGCTTCAGACTCTTGAGAGCTCTGGGGACCGACCACATCGAGGTTAGAACAACCACACTAGCGGGAGAGACGCCACACTTTTACCCAAAATCTTTATGCAATGAGTTTTATGGGTCATTTTACTTATAAGGTGTTCAACCTTTACTCTTTTATCCGATGTGGGACATATAACTCACACTTGTACACAATGAAGGTGAGAAAAACACAAGAAGGGGGGGTTGAATTGTGTTAACTTTTTCTTTGTTTTCTCTTAAGTTAAAACACTCAGACCAGGAGCAGTTAAGAACAACTTCTGAAGTGATGTTCAGAACAAAAATGCAGCGGATAAAACAGAGAGAGAGAGAGAGAGAGAGAGAGAGAGAGAGAGAGAGAGAGAGAGAGAGAGAAGAAAGACACAAAGCAATTATACAAGTTCCTTCCTCAAACCGGAAGTAGTCTTGTCCCCCTTGCACTTACAAGGAGAGTTCACTAAAATGTAATATCTGATTACAAATTCTCAAGCACAACTACAAGAGACTTCCAATGCTCAAGAACACAATCAAGAGACTTTTAATGCTCAAGCACACAAGCAAGAGACTTCCTATCAAACAGAATTACAAGAAAAATGTTTGACATTTGAACACTTGATATACAATCAGAGGTGCTCACAATATAAATTAGATATAGACTCTTTGAGACTTTAGAATTTCTAAGATATGAACTTTGAAAAAGAAATTCTAAGTGAACTTTTGGATGCTGAACAATTTTGACAGAGTTTTGGCGCTTTTAAATTGTTGTAGAGTCTTATTGTTCTTCAAGTCTTCACTCCTTTATATAGAGGTGTGAAAATGAACGTTGAGTTGCCAGCGCATCCAAAAAGAGTCGTTTGAAGCTTTAATCAATCACCAATGATTCATTTTCCTGATATGTTTATTGTCATATGAAGGAGCAATTTCAAATGCATTCCATGTATGAAGGAACATCGTTGCAGGCAGAGCTGTTATCCTTGTCTTGTAGCAGAGACAAACTCTGGGTAGTGGAGATAGTGGTTGTACATTTCGTACAGTTTGTATTTTGTCAACGCTTAACAAAGAGATACACATCCAATGCTTTTGAATCCCTTTGAGTTAGTCGTTGTTACTCTTTTCCACTCTTTCGCAATAATAAGACGACATTGATTCCAATAAACAGCCTTTGAATCTTTAAGTTTGCATTTCCTGATGAACTTTAGCTTCTGGTGATATTCAGCTTCTGATGAACTTGCTTCTAATGAACTTGCTTCTGATGACGTCATCACTTCAGGAGCGCTATGTCTTCAGGAGCAGTTTTTCTTCAGACACTTTTAAGCTTCCTTTTTGTTCAATTCTTTGCTCTCTTTTGTTCATTCAGAACCTATAAATGATCTCAAAATTTTTGTCTATGGTCCTGTACACTTGAACAAATATTAGCATATCCAATTAACAATTTTTTAATACTTTGTTATCACTCAAAACATTTAAGGGTAATGTTAAACAAATTTTGTTCCAACAATCTCCCCCTTTTTAATGATGACAAACATTAGTATTTAAAAAAATGTTTAATTGTTGTTAATCTAATTAACAAGTTGACTATATAGGGTATGAGGTTTGTAAGCTCCCCCTGAGTCTAATAGTACTTTAAGGTGAGGTTTGTAAGCTCCCCCTGAGTTCTATTCTTGTTAATTAAATTCATTAAAAACAAATTAACTCGTAAAATTAATCTCATAAAAAAAAATTATCACAGCAAAGATGAGAAAGTGGTTCTATTAATTTAATTTCCTTGAAATTAAATTAATGGGGCTCAGAGCCTTTAAATACTATCTATTACTCCCCCTTTTGTCATTAACAAAAAGTAAATAAAATAAACAAAAAGAAGAGTTGAGAAAAACGTAAAGATAGTTCAAAGTCAAAATATTACTCCCCTTTTAAAATCTCATATGAAAATAAAGGTTCATAGCAGACAATAAGTTTATAATCAATAAGAGCACATAATGATCAGAGCAATATAAGTTGTAAGCAAAATCCAGCAATAAACTTTAGATAATATTCAAGCAATACAAGTTCAGAAGCATAATCAGAGTAAAATGAAAGACAGAAGTTCAGAAGCATTCAAATAGTACAAAAGCAAAGATGAAAAAAAAATAGAAATAAAACAAGCAAAAATGTGTGCAATCTAGGGTTTAGGCTTGTTTATGTTTCATCATCTCCATCAATTGCTCCATCAATTTCTGAGTCTTCTCAGATTGAAGCATCATCTCTTTCTTAAACTCTTCATTACTCTTTAGAATTTTTTCTTCTCTGACCTTTGCCTCTTCCAGCTGAGCATCAGTCTTGGTCCTATATTCTTGGAACATCAGCTTCTGCTCTAGAAGCTCTTTCCTCAGTTGGTGAGTCTCTTTCTCTAGAAGTGAATTCATTTGATGTAGAGCCAACTCAGAAGAAGCTTCCTTGAGATTCAGCTTAGTTACCCAATCCAGATTCAAATCCTTAGGGTGAATGCTTGATGGTATGAGACTTCTTGCTTCCAAGCAAAGAGGAGTCTTCACCCATGTACTTAAGATCTTGACCTCATCCAGATTCGAAATAACTCCCTTGAGCAATGCTTGAAGCTTAGCTTGTGCAATCTCTTGTGCATCCAAGCATGATCTCTGAAGTTCTGAGAGTATGAAGTCTACCCTTTCTTTAAGTCTAAGCCACGGCTTCTCATAGTTGTCCTCGTGGATTAGATTGTTTCTGGCTTCAATGAGACTGTTCAGCTCTAGAAAGATACTTTCACAAACATGAGACAATACTGTTGAATTTAGAAACATTGTTGGTGGAGAGGGGACATTTGTTCTTGCTGGTTTAACTGGTTGAATGGCCATATTGGATGATGAGGGTTGGTCATTTGCGGGGTGCTCAGGTTCATGATTGATTGTGGTTGATGGTTGAGTTTGTTCAGGAAGTTCAGATGCATTCTGAACAGAAACAGTCTGTTCAGAAGTATTGTGTTCAGGGGCACTTTGTTCAAAAGGTGTTTGTTCAGGAACGTTAAGTTCAGGAACAAATATTTGGTCAGATGTAGGATCAAAGTTGTTTGTGGGTGAATTTGGTGGTTGATGTTGGGGCTTTATGTCATAACTTCATCAGAAGCAATGTGTTGGTTTGATACATATTCAGGAAATTCACCTGAATAATGGCTTTCAAGGTTTGATAGAATAGAAGATTCAGTGTAACACCCCGTTTCCCAAAACAACGTAATAATGCTAATATAATCAGAGTTCAACATCAACGGAGTATTACATCTACTTTTCATAATTTATTTAAATAGAATATAAAACCATTTAAATAACAACAACTCCATTTTATAAAAATCTGCAGCGGAAAATCTTTATTTAAAATCATAACCAACAACTACATTAATATCCTTGGCACAAAGGCCACAACATGGTAAAATATTATTCAATAATAGTTTAATCTCCAACAACAACAAAACTTCTCCAAAGTTGATACATAAAGGAATGAAAGAAAACATTATAACGATCCCCCATCCCGTTACGTATCAGAGCCCTAGACACTTGAGCCATCAACCTACTAGACTTCATTACCTGCTCTTGCCCACAAGGCGGCAATTCCAACAGAAGGGGTGAGTTCACAAATCAAAAATAATATATATATATAATGAATCATCAATCTTGAATTAAAACACATCAACAAATATTTCAATATCCATACATATATGGCATCATCATTCATCAACAATAACATTTCATTTCATTTCATCTTTGAATTACAACACCCCTTATGGCGACATCTCACCAACTACAACTCCGACACCGACTATGCAACGACTTCGACTATGCAACGACATCAACTACAAAATGCAACATGCATGTGGTACCATTTTACGCGCGTTGAATGACAAGCATTCCAGGGCATGAGCCCTCAACAGTTGGATGGTTAAAGCATCCCAGGGCATAAGCCCTCAACAGGTGAACGATAAAGCGTTCCAGGGCAATAAACCCCCAACGGGTGAATGATAAACACTCCAGGGCAATAAGCCCCCAACAAATGCATATGAGTATGAATGGACTCAGTGGTGTATATCAGCATACAACCCAACAACATCTAATGGTGTATATTAGCATACAACCAACAACAACTACTTACGACATCCTCCCCAACTGGACAATTCTACTTAGCAACATCAACGACAAACTCACACTTAGCAAGCATAATTATTTTCATGTAAACATACATAACTCCATCTTAATCATCTTCATAATATAGTTTTACCATCTAAACAATTCTAAATAAATCCAACAAACATGTTAGGAAGCTTAGGTTTAGGTTAGGAGCACTTAGAAAAATTACACAAAATGGTCGCACAGGACCCATCTCGCTTAAGTGAGCAACTTCTCGCTTGAGCGAATAAATTCACGTAAGTTAGGATGTTCTTCGCTTGGCGTTCGCTTGAGCGACGCTCACATACTACAGGTTCTGGGCAGATTTCGCTTGAGCAATAGGAAATTCGCTTGAGCGAACCAAATGACGAAAGTTGGGTTCTTGTTCGCTTGGCGCTCGCTTAAGCGAACTAACTTTTCAGAATTCTGGGCAACTACTATGGTAGCTCGCTTAAGCGACGGGTCCCTTCGCTTAAGCGACGCTTCACCTGGACAGACTAGAAAACCTACGATTTCACAACCTCTTTCTCATCCAAAAACCCCTTTTTGATCCCCCAAACACCCAAAATGATTTGCTACATTGGTTATGGGTTCAATACACAACAAAACATCAGAAACAATTCATAACAACATCATCAGCAACACAATTCAACACATTTGATCAAATTATCATGTTTCTTAAACCTAATTCCAACTACCATTTTCAATCCAATTTTCATGAAATCATGCATATATATATATTACAACTGAAATGTAAACCCACCCTTACCTGATTACAGCGAATTCTACAGCAAAAATGGATGGATTCTCTCTTCCTAGTTCTTCCCTTGGCTTCTTCTCTCTTTCTCCCAAAAAGCTTATGTTTTCTTTACTATACGTACAAAGTTTGTCTGCCTCCCTATTTCCTTTTTCCCACAAAGTATAACCTCTCCTTTTCTCTTAACTCCCTCCTTATTTTCATTTAACTCACTTAAAACCTATTAATTCTCACTAAACCCCCAACATTCTAAATAATCATTATTTCTCCCATTTTACTTAAATAATAAAAATCATACAAATAATTATATAACATATAAACACACCACATATTACACCAATTACGTTCTTTTACATAAAATCGTATAAATCAAATAACAACACCACAAATTCATATCATCATTTAAAAATTCAAATAAATATTCCAAAACAACTAAAAATAATAAAAAGAATTTAGAGCGTTACATTCAGCATTGTAAGTGTTTTGGATTATTGGTGAGTTGGGTTTTGATGATAACTTTGATCCAGATGCAAGATCTGCCCCTACAGGATCATCTCCACCTTCTGCAGCAGTAGGTATGAACTGAATTGCTTCAATCACTAGTGGCTGCAAAGGATGATCTACAGGTAGATACTTGCATACATTTATGTGTCTCTGTTGCATATCTATTATTCTCTCTTGGACAGAGGGATACATAGGCTCAAATATATCATCAGGCTTTTGTGAAGTTTTGGTTTTGGATGGGGTTTTGTTAATGGAAGAATACATTTTGCTTAATGGAACATCATCTTCATCAGATGATGAGATAGATGATGAGGAAGATGAGGAAGGTGAATTGGTTTTGGTGTCTAAACTAGATCCTAATTCAACAATGTCTATGTTTGAATTAAAAGCATCAGTCATACCTTCATGAGCTTCTGAGGTGCCATCATTCCCTTCCTTGGCTTCTGCAACTTCAACTATCCCCAGAACCTCAGCTTCAGATGCTGCAAGCTCTTGAATCACTGCAGCAGCTTCTATCACTTGATGAGTAGCTTGAGCAGCATCTTCCTTCACCAAGCTGGAGGCTGGAACTGTTATCTAACTTGCAAGTTCCACAACCCTTTCAACAGCTTCATCATTGATCTTCTTCCTTCTAACTTCTCTAGTCAAAAGTTCAGTTGCTTCTTCTTCAGCTTCAATGTACTTGGACTCTTTTAATTTTCTAACAACGTGCTTCCTTTTCTTCTTAGAAATAGCAGGTTGTTCAGGTGTAGATGAGGAAGTGGTTGCAGCTTTTCCACTCCTTGTCCTTTCAGGTAGGACTTGATCATCTTGAAGGTCTTCTACCTCCTCCTGAATTGATGGTACACCAGAAGCAATGACTTCAGAGGCGCTATCCCTTCTGGCCTTCTTTGCCTTAGCTGGCTGTTCAAAAGCACCTTCAAGGTACTCTGCTTCTGAAACAGGCTTCCTATTGGTTTTCCTGCTTTTGGCCACTTTAATTTTCCCTCCATACATAGTATCAAGGATATCTTCCAACCTGATCTCCTCACCAGTGCTCTGAAGATGATCAGCTATGTAGAAAAGCTGAACATCCAGAGGGTCTTGCTTGCAAATTGGTGGGAAACCCTCCATCAAATTTGAAGAAATCCTTGATTCCTTCATGTCTTACGCAAGCTTGATTACTGCATCTGGCTTAATCAGCTTCATGTTGGCCAGTGTAGCTCCATTAATAATCTTGCCGGTCACAGTTCCAAGTATGTCATCAGTGAAACCTCTAGTTTCACTAAGACCTCTCAACAGACCTCCTTGATAAAATATTTCTGAAATCAGCTTTCCATAGGGGATCCAGGTTCTATTGTTTGTTTGGCTTTCAGTGAGTGCTTTCACCATATGCTTGAAAATATATTTGGGCAGATTGGCTTTCTCTTTCTTCAGGAAGAAGTGGATAAATACCCTGTGTTCCAGTGATGGCTGATCAGAACTGCCTCCCTTAGGTAGTAAATTCTCATTCTGGATCTTCAGCATCATATTCTTTTCCATTGATAGACTGATGTAGGACCCTTTCTTCTTGGTGCTGAACATGGTCTCATTGACTACTTCATTCCAGGGGCTCTTTTTGTTGTTGTCTAGTCCATCCTTGAAGTTCCCTTCTGATGTCCTCCCAATCACATAGGCTATGGTTTCTTGATTGATAAAGACAAGGACTCCCATGATGCTTGATCTAATTTCCGTATCCACAAAGGGTTCCAAACCCATTTCTTGTCTTAATTTTCCTTCCAGTGAAGGATCAATAAGAACTTTCTGATCTTCTTCGAGCTTGGCAGCTTTCTTATCATAAACTAAAGCTCTTACATAGAAGTGCTTTACTAGGCTTTCATATGTTGGTCCATTGAGCATGTTGAAGTAGCTTCCCAAATCTTGAGCTTCATAGTAGTCTACAATGTCACAACCGTGTTGAATCAAAGATGCAAAGTCTACCGGCCTCTCTACTTGCACTGTTAGATCTCATTCTTCTAAGGACATTGTTCTTCCCTTGATTACATAAGCTGGCGCTTCTTGAGTGGATGAAGTTCCTTGAACAGATTCTTGTATGGCTGAGCTTGTAACACCCCGTTTTCCCAACATAAAAATTTCTCAAAATAATAATCAGAGTTTCACGACTTAAACGGAATGCTACATTTCTTAAAAATCACAATGGAATAAATAATAATTTATCCTTCAAAATATTTCAATCAAATCTTAAATCACTTCGCAGCGGAATCTATTTCAAAAATCTTAAAAACAACTTTGGCACGAAGGCCTCAACGTAAAATCTCATCAAATTCTTTAATATCATGTTCATAAAATCTCATAGTTTAATACGTAAAGAATAGAAAACATAAGCAAAGTTCCCCATCCCGTTACGTATTAGAGCACCTAGACACGTGAGGAGTCCACTCACATCAACAGCTAGTCCTGGAAATCTGCACTTGCCCACAAGGCGGCAATTCCAACAGAAGGGGTGAGATTTCACAAACATTAAACTTAAGCATATAATTCATCAATTTACAACTAACAACTTAAAACATCAATTAATCACATAATCTTCAACAAGTACAATCATAAAGCAACTCATCATAGTTCATCATATTCATCAACATATATAATCTCAAACAACTCATCATAATCATGTATAGAAACATCATCAAAATTCATCATATAGAAAACATCATCAAAATTCATCATATAGGAAACATCATCGCATCATCAAGTTCATCATGTTAAACAACAAATGCATTCATAATTATTTCATCAAGACTCTTCTTCAACAACTCAACATCTTAGACAACTTAGACAACTCGACACGACTATGCAACTTCTTAACATCTTGACATCTTAACATCTTATATGCATGTGGTACCATCCGGGGCATGAGCCCCCATCGCTAAAGGTCAAATAGGACCTGTCAGGCATCAAGCCCCCATCGCTAAGGTCGTAAAAGGACCTGTCAGGCATTAAGCCCCCATCGCTGACTATGCTATGCAACAACACGACTCAATGCAACGACACGACTCAAATGCAACAATCTTCAAATATCACATCTTTATATAACACATCTTTTAAATAACATATCTTCAAATATCACATTATTTTCACATCGTTAAATAACACATCAATTTCACATAATCACATAATCATATCAAAACTCAAATCATAATCAAAGCCAAACAAAACAGCACATGAATCCAATTTAAACAACTTCATCGACAAATATAATCATTAAATTCTCTCATAACCCTAATTCTCAAAAACTCTCAAAACTACACCTAATCATGCTAATTGCAATTTCAGAAATCATATACTTAATTTTAATGAGAGTTAGTCTCACCCTTACCTTAATTCAGATGAACAAAGCTTACGGAAGAAAACAAAAGTGATGAAAACACCCAAATATACTGCTGCAGTGCGCGACAGTTTTCTCTTAACTCCGACCTTGTTTCGACTATCCGAACGGTGAAAAGGTAGACCCAGGTGTTGTGAACCTTGTGTCCAAAATTCGTCACGATCCAACGGTTAACGAGTGAGAAATCGCTGTTTTACTAAGGCAGATTTCAGAAAAACGGGAATTGCTTTCTCTCTTCTCTTTGGTGGCTACTTTTCTCACAAAAACTGTTTTTTACGTTAAAACTATTCTAACCTAGCTTCTCCTATTTATATATCTCTTCTCCTCTATCTTATTTACTCTTATCACCAAAAACTACTCTCTTCCCTAATATCTTAATAATAATAATAATACACCAAATAACAAATATATTTCTATACTAGATAACGTATATATATCCACACAAAATAACATATATATTTCTACATAAAATAACAAATATATTTTCAAACCAAATAACAAATATATTTTTATAACAAATATATCTCTACATAACAAACATATTTCTATAACAAATATATCTCTACATAACAAACCTATTTCTGTAACAAATATATTTTTACACCAAATAACACATATTAGCATATTTCATCAAAATATATATTATAAATCAAATAATAATACACTAAAAATACAATAAATTAATAAAATATTAAATATTAAAAGTAGGGCGTTACAACTCTCCCCCACTTAGAATATTTTCGTCCTCGAAAATGTACCTTTAGTCAGACAATCTTAATTCAGTGTTCACTACAAAACAAACAACAATTAAGACAATACAATGACGGTATTCTAACTGTTAGACGACACTACTTGACTCAACTACTTGGCCGGACGGACCGACCTGCTCTGATACCAATTGTAACACCCCGTTTTCCCAACATAAAAATTTCTCAAAATAATAATCAGAGTTTCACGACTTAAACGGAATGCTACATTTCTTAAAAATCACAATGGAATAAATAATAATTTATCCTTCAAAATATTTCAATCAAATCTTAAATCACTTCGCAGCGGAATCTATTTCAAAAATCTTAAAAACAACTTTGGCACGAAGGCCTCAACGTAAAATCTCATCAAATTCTTTAATATCATGTTCATAAAATCTCATAGTTTAATACGTAAAGAATAGAAAACATAAGCAAAGTTCCCCATCCCGTTACGTATTAGAGCACCTAGACACGTGAGGAGTCCACTCACATCAACAGCTAGTCCTGGAAATCTGCACTTGCCCACAAGGCGGCAATTCCAACAGAAGGGGTGAGATTTCACAAACATTAAACTTAAGCATATAATTCATCAATTTACAACTAACAACTTAAAACATCAATTAATCACATAATCTTCAACAAGTACAATCATAAAGCAACTCATCATAGTTCATCATATTCATCAACAGATATAATCTCAAACAACTCATCATAATCATGTATAGAAACATCATCAAAATTCATCATATAGAAAACATCATCAAAATTCATCATATAGGAAACATCATCGCATCATCAAGTTCATCATGTTAAACAACAAATGCATTCATAATTATTTCATCAAGACTCTTCTTCAACAACTCAACATCTTAGACAACTTAGACAACTCGACACGACTATGCAACTTCTTAACATCTTGACATCTTAACATCTTATATGCATGTGGTACCATCCGGGGCATGAGCCCCCATCGCTAAAGGTCAAATAGGACCTGTCAGGCATCAAGCCCCCATCGCTAAGGTCGTAAAAGGACCTGTCAGGCATTAAGCCCCCATCGCTGACTATGCTATGCAACAACACGACTCAATGCAACGACACGACTCAAATGCAACGACACGACTCAAATGCAACAATCTTCAAATATCACATCTTTATATAACACATCTTTTAAATAACATATCTTCAAATATCACATTATTTTCACATCGTTAAATAACACATCAATTTCACATAATCACATAATCATATCAAAACTCAAATCATAATCAAAGCCAAACAAAACAGCACATGAATCCAATTTAAACAACTTCATCGACAAATATAATCATTAAATTCTCTCATAACCCTAATTCTCAAAAACTCTCAAAACTACACCTAATCATGCTAATTGCAATTTCAGAAATCATATACTTAATTTTAATGAGAGTTAGTCTCACCCTTACCTTAATTCAGATGAACAAAGCTTACGGAAGAAAACAAAAGTGATGAAAACACCCAAATATACTGCTGCAGTGCGCGACAACTCCGACCTTGTTTCGACGATCCGAACGGTGAAAAGGTAGACCCAGGTGTTGTGAACCTTGTGTCCAAAATTCGTCACGATCCAACGGTTAACGAGTGAGAAATTGCTGTTTTACTAAGGCAGATTTCAGAAAAACGGGAATTGCTTTCTCTCTTCTCTTTGGTGGCTACTTTTCTCACAAAAACTGTTTTTTACGTTAAAACTATTCTAACCTAGCTTCTCCTATTTATATATCTCTTCTCCTCTATCTTATTTACTCTTATCACCAAAAACTACTCTCTTCCCTAATATCTTAATAATAATAATAATACACCAAATAACAAATATATTTCTGTACTAGATAACGTATATATATCCACACAAAATAACATATATATTTCTACATAAAATAACAAATATATTTTCAAACCAAATAACAAATATATTTTTATAACAAATATATCTCTACATAACAAACATATTTCTATAACAAATATATCTCTACATAACAAACCTATTTCTGTAACAAATATATTTTTACACCAAATAACACATATTAGCATATTTCATCAAAATATATATTATAAATCAAATAATAATACACTAAAAATACAATAAATTAATAAAATATTAAATATTAAAAGTAGGGTGTTACAGAGCTAGAAGTTGCCATTGATTGATGATGATGAAACTTTTTTAGGGTTCAAAAGTGTAGGAAGTGAAGTGAGAAGTGTGTGAGTGATTGAGTAAAACGATTGCAATTTCAAAGGGGACAAACAAACACAACATTAATGACAGTTGGGGGCGCGAGGATAGTACATTCAAAGCATAAACATCATCATTGCCCTTTTATTTACACACCAATACAAACAAGCCACGTTGGCAAACTTCAGATGCGCTGTCTAGTTAAGTGGGACAGGTGTTGCCAGAAGCAACTCCAGTAATTCCACTAACTTCCACTATTCAGAAGCACAAAATCCAGCTACTGAAGTTAAGATGCTGACGTCATCTTTAGAAGCACATTTTCCTCAGACTCTCAGTTAAGAGCTTCTGATGGACCACAACTTCTGAAGTTACTTCAGAACCTAACTTCTAGTTCAGGAGCAAGCAATTTCAATCAGACACAAAATGCATGTTCAAATTTTTCTTTATAAAATAAAATCTTTCAACAGTTAAAAGTTTAGTGAATATATCAGCCCACTGATGTTCAGTATCAATGAATTGTATATCCAAAACCCCTTTTTGAACATAGTCTCTAATAAAATGGTGTTTGATTTCAATGTGTTTGGCTCTAGAATGTAGAATTGGATTCTTTGACAAACAAATAGCAGCAGTATTATCACAAAAGATGGGAATACTGTTAGCACTAATCTGATAGTTTTCCAACAGATGTTTCATCCAGAGTAGTTGTGTACAACAACTTGCAGTTGAAATGTATTATGCTTCTGTTGTTGACATTGCAATAGTTGCTTGTCTTTTGCTAGCCCAAGATATCAGATTCTCCCCCAGGAACTGACAGTTACCACTGGTTGATTTTCTTTCAATCCTATCACCAGCATAATCAGCATCACAAAATCCAATCAACTTATAATATAAGGATTTCCTATAAAGGAGTCCAAGATTAGTTGTTCCTTTCAGATACCTAAAGATTCTTTTAACAGCTGTTAAATGAGATTTCCTAGGATCTGACTGGAATCTCGCACACAAGCATACACTGAATAAAATATCTTGCCTGGATGCAGTGAGGTATAACAAAGAACCAATCATACCTTTATACAGTTTCTGATCTACCTTTGATCCATTATCTTCTTTGCTTAAGGTGCATGTTGGATGCATTGGAGTGTTCATCAGTTTGCAATCTTCCAGCTTGAACTTCTTCAGAAGCTCCTTTGTGTATTTTGTTTGATGAACATACACTCCATCTTTGCATTGATTTATTTGAATGCCAAGGAAGAACTTCAATTCTCCCATCATGTCCATTTCAAATTCATTCTGCATTAACTTAGAAAATTCCTTGCAAAGAGGTGCATTAGTAGAACCAAATATTATATCATCAACATATATCTGCACAACAAGAATGTCTTTCTCAAGGGTCCTTCTGAAGAGTGTTGTGTCAACTTGACCTCTTTTAAAATCATTTTTAATCAAGAAAATACTTAGTCTATCATACCAAGCTCTAGGAGCTTGTTTCAAGCCATATAATGATTTCTTAAGTTTGTAAACATGGTCAGGATGCTTAAGATCCTCAAAACCAGGAGGTTGTTTGACATACACTTCTTCTTCTATGACACCATTCAGAAATGCACTCTTGACATCCATTTGATATAATATTATGCCATGATTAACTGCATAGGATAGAAGTAACCTGATTGCTTCCAATCTTGCAACTGGAGCAAATGTTTCAGTGTAATCAATGCCTTCTTGTTGACTGTAACCTTGTGCAACAAGTCTAGTTTTGTTTCTAGTTACTTCACCTTGTTCATTTAACTTGTTTCTGAATACCCATTTTGTTCCAATAATGTTCTTCTGAGGTGGTTTGGGTACCAGATCTCACACATCATTTCTTTGAAATTGATTAAGCTCTTCTTGCATAGCCAATATCCATCCATTATCTGAAAGTGCTTCATCAACTGTAGTAGGTTCGATCACAGATAACAATCCTATCATAGACTCTTCTTGTTTGAAGTATGATCTTGTTCTTCTAGGACTATCTTTGTTTCCAATGATTTGATCCTCAGGATGTGAAGACTTGTGCTTGAACGTACTCTTGGATTGATTTGCTTGCTGAGAGCCATTTTGAGCTTTATTAGAAGCTACTTCTTCTTGAGCTTCTGATGTGGGTTCAGCTTCTAAAGTTGGTTCAGCTTTTGGACTAACTTCAAAATCACTAGTCTGATCAGGTTCTGGAGTATCTTCAGTTACCTGTATATCTGCACAACTTTCATCTTGCTCTGGAGTTTCATTTCCAGGCACTTTGTCATCAAATTTAACGTGCATAGATTCTTCAACATAGAGTGTCTCTGAATTATACACTTTGTATGCCTTTGACCTTTCAGAGTAACCTAAAAAGATTCCTCTTTGGGGCTTGGCATCAAATTTCTTTAGGTAGAGCTTGTTATTCAGAATGCAACATGTGTTGGAACAAAGGGTGTTTCAAAATTATACCACTTAAGTTTTGATGATAACAAGGTATTAAAAATTATCAATTGGATATGCTAAAAGTTTATTCAAGTGTACAGGACCATTAACAAAGATTTATTTACAAGAGGTTCTGACTGAATGAATTAAAGAGCAAAGGAAATTAAGACTGAAGCTGGAAGAGCATCTGAATGAAAGCGCTCCTGGAAAGTCAGAAGCAGAGTGCGTCTGAAGAAAGAGCTCCTGAAGATGACGTCATCAGAAGCCAGTTTTCCAGAAGCAGAGTTCATCAGAAGCCAATTTGTTCAGAAGCCAATTGGTTCAGAAGCTAAAGAGCATTGACAAAGTACAGTGTACGGAATGTATAACCACTATGTCTGCGCTTGTCCCTGCAACCACCAACTCTGCACAGTGTCTTCTATACACGACAAGAATAACAGCAACTAATGCAGAGACTTTTCGATATTTTCGGGAATGGATTTGAAATTAGTTTCATAGTACAATCCTCAAATCAAGAAAAAGATCAATGGTGTCAAATCAGCTTCGGTCAAAACAGTGATGAGCTGGCAGTTCCCAACGTCTCTCAAATCCTCTATAAATAGAGATGAAGACTTGAAGAACAAAAATAAGAGACATATATTCATACACGCGAACAAGGCTATTCTCTCATATCCAAAGTCGCAAACATTGCTCATCAACAACTTAGATAATTCTTACAAAAGTTCACATTTTAGAATTTCTAAGTGTCTAAGAAAAACAGAGTCTGTTCTGTTTTGTTTTGTTTTGTGAATACCTCTGATTGTATATCAAGTATTCAAAACTCTTTTCAATTCTCTGTAATTGTTTAGAAGTCTCTTGGAGTTGTCCTTGAGCATTGAAGTCTCTTTCTTGTGTGATTGAGCAAAGGAAGTCTCTTACTTGTGTGTTTGAGCAACTTGTAATTTGATATTACATTTTAGTGGAACTCTCCTTGGAAGTGCAAAGGGGAAAGGACTATTTCCGGATTGTGGAAGGAACCTGTATAAATTGCTTGTGTTCTTCTTCTTTCTCTTGCTCTCTTACTCTTATCCGCTGCACACTCAAACTCTGAACTCTAATCAGACTCTGAACTTTTCAGACTCTGATCCTGAGAACAGTGCTGATTTTCGCGAGAAAGAAACGTTTTTGAAAACACAATTCAACCCCCCCTTCTTGTGTTTTTCCCACCTTCAGTTGGTATCAGAGCTTCGGCTCTGTAGCTAGCACTTAACCGTGTTACAGTAAACGATCGGAGAAAAACATGTCTGGGGATGAAGCTTCCGGTTCTGGTTCTGGTTCTGGTTCTGGAGCTGCTGTGCAATATGATTACAGCAACAACAACAAAAGTGAAAGATCTTCTAATCACAACAAACCTCTTATGTATAATGGTGATCCTGAAATGTTCTCTTGGTGGAAAACCAAGATGTATAGTCACATCATGGGAATGGATGAAGAGCTGTGGGATGTTCTTGAAGACGGTGTTAGTGATCTGAGGTTAGATGAAGAAGGTGCTGCTCTTGACAGGAAAGCTCACACTGCTGAGCAGAAAAAGCTTTATAAGAAACATCATACGATCAGAGGCATTCTTGTGGCTGCCTTGCCTCATAAAGAGTACTTAAAGATGAGTGACAAATCAACAGCAAAGGCTATGTTCACCTCATTGTGCTCACTTTATAAAGGTAACAAGAAAGTCAGAGAGGCCAAGGCTACTATGCTTGTTCATCAGTACGAGTTGTTCAGAATGAAGGAGGATGAAAACATTGAGACCATGTACTCAAGGTTTCAGATTCTGAAGAAAAGCTACGTAATGTCTGATCATTAGAACAAGATTCTGAGAAGTTTGCCTGCAAAGTGGAGACCGAAAGTGACAGCCATTGAAGAAGCTAAAGATTTAAACACCTTGAGTGTTGAAGATCTTATAAGCTCTTTAAAATGTCATGAGATAGGTCTTAATGAGCATGAACCTGTCAAGAAGCCTAAGTCCATTGCACTAAAATCCAGAGGCAAGTCAAGTAAGGCTCTGAAGGCATTGGAGTCTAAAGAAGAATCTACATCTGAAGATTCTGATGAAGACTCTGAGATTGTTCAAGAGATGGCTATGCTCACCAACAGACTACAATATCTTGCTAAGAAGAACAAGAAGTTCATGAGCAGAGGTAGTAGTCACAAAAGCTCTAGAAAAGAAGATCAGAAAGGTTGCTTTAACTGCAAGAAGGTTGGACACTTCATTGATGAATGTCCAGACCTGCAGAAAGAGAAATCCAAAGAAAAATCAAAGAAAGCAATCTTCAAGTCCAACAAATTCAAGAAGCAATTCAAGAAGAGCTTGATGGCAACTTGGGAAGATCTGGATAATGAGTCTGAGTCTGACAAAGATGATGCTGAAGATGAAGCAAAAATAGCTCTGGCTTTGGTAGCTACTGCTGATAATGAAAAAGATTCATCTGATGCTGAGTCAAGTACAGATTCTGAAACTGAAACTGAGGTATATTCTAAACTCACTAGATCTGAATTGATTGATTCTCTCAAGGAACTTCTTTGTCATTATGAAAACCAATCCACTGAGTTGAGGAGAGTTAAGCAACGATACATTAAGTTGCTAAAACTTCATGAATCAACTAAGATGGAAATGGATGTTTTACAACAAGAAAATAATGATTTAAAAATAATGACTAAGAAAGGTGATAATAAACCTTTAACTGAGCAGGATGCTGCTCTTCAAGAGTTTATTAACACAGGAATTGATAGAACCAAAGTTGCATCTATGATTTATAGCATAAATCAGAACAACAAAAAGGGAATTGGTTTCACAGGAGGAAACTCTAGTGAAGTAATTCTGAAACCTTGTTCTGATGACATCAAAGAGGGACTGAAAACTCATTTTGTGTCTGAATCTGGAAAAGCTTCCCATTTAGGATCTAAATCTTTAAATTCAAAGGAATTGACTAAGTCAAAACCTGAGAATCAAAAGACAAAGGTAACGAATGACTCTAAATCAAAAGCTCCAACGTTACAGATTCTGAAAAGATCAGAACCTAACAAACAGGTTCTGAAGAAAACAGAGTCTGAAACTCAAAAGCCTAGATTTCAGAGGAAGGAAGCTGTCTTTACTAAGTCACATTCTAAGACTAAAGGTTCTGAACCCAAAGTCTGGAAGAAGACAGAACAAGAAAATTTCAGACAGAAAACACAAATGAGACTCAGAACTTCTAGGACTAACCCAAGAGGACCCATGAAAATATGGGTACCTAAGACAGAAATTGTTGATGCTGCAGATATGTCTAAAAGGAAACGTAAAGCAGAAGTCTTGATATCTGGACAGTGGCTGCTCGCGACATATGACGGGAGAAAAGTCTATGTTCCTAACCCTGACCATGAAAGAGGGAGAAATTGTGGGATTTGGAGGAAACCAAACTGGCAAAATCATTGGTACTGGAACAATTAGTAATTCCTCAGTCTCAATCAATAATGTGTGGTTTGTAGATGGACTAAGGCATAACCTACTTAGCATAAGTCAATTTTGTGATAATGGTTATGACGTCTTGTTTAATAAGAAAAACTGCACAGTGATCAACACAGATGACCAATCTGTAGTTTTTAAGGGAAAGAGAAAGAACAATGTTTACAAGATTAATTTTTCAGAATTGACTGATCAGAAGGTATTTTGCCTCCTATCAGTGAGTGATAAGAAATGGCTGTGGCACAGAAGGTTGGGACATGCTAACTGGAGATTAATCTCTAAGCTTAGCAAGTTACAACTTGTCAGAGGCTTACCAGACATTGATTATCATTCAGATGCACTCTGTGGTGCATGTCAGAAGGGAGAAATTGTGAAAACTTCTTTCAAATCAAAAGATATTGTTTCTACCTCCAGACCCTTGGAACTACTCCATATTGATTTATTTGGACCAGTTAGTACTGCATCCAAATATGGAAGCAAATATGGATAGGTTATAGTTGATGATTACAGTAGATGGAGTTGGGTTAGGTTTCTCAAATCTAAAGATGATTCATATGATGTGTTTACAAAATTCTGTATTCAAGTCCAATCTGAAAAAGAACTGAAAATTCTAAAAGTTAGAAGTGATCCTGGGGGAGAATTTGAAAATGAGCCATTTGAAATATTTTGTGAAAAATTTGGAATCATCCATGAATTCTCTTCTCCTAGAACTCCACAGCAAAATGGAGTTGTAGAGAGAAAGAATAGGACTCTACAAGAAATGGCAAGAACCATGATTCACGAAAACAATCTGGCAAAACATTTTTGGGCAGAAGCAGTAAACACAACATGTTATGTTCAGAACATGATCTATATCAGACCCATACTGAATAAAACAACATATGAACTTTTTAAAGGCAGGAAACCTAACATTTCTTACTTTCATCATTTTGGATGTATATGTTACATTCTAAACAATAAAGTCTATCTGAAGAAATTTGATGCAAAGGCACAAAAGGGAATCTTTCTAGGTTACTTTGAGAGGTCTAAGGCATACAGACTGTATAACTTGGAAACACTCTGTGTTGAAGAGTCTATGCATGTCAAATTTGATGACAAGGAGCCTGGAAGTAAAATTCCAGAGCAGAATGAAAGCATTGCAGGTTCAGAAGAGTATGATGATTATTCAGAACCTGATCAGTCATCAGAGTTGAATGATACTTTAGAAGCTGTAACAGCTCCTGATGTCCCAATTGTTGAAGCTTCTGAAGAAGCTCAAGATGATTCACAGCAAGTTATCCAGTCCAGAAATTCATTCAAGTACAAGTCTTCTCATCCTGAGGATCAGATCATTGGCAACAGAGAAAGTCCCAGAAGAACTAGATCTCATTTCAGACCTGAAGAGTCTGCTCTGGGATTGCTGTCCATGATAGAACCTACAACAGTTGATGAATGTCATCGCGATTTTCGGGTGTCAAGTCATTAATTAGGCTTGAACCTTTCAATCATTGATGTCTCTATTTTTTTTGAGGAAGGGTAAAATTGAGAAAACCCTTAGAAATTCTAAGTTCGGGGCAATTTTCGCTACGGGAAGGTGTTAGGCACCCGCGACGACTATATTACTCTATAGGAGCCGTTTTTCTAATTCTATGTTTTACGCTTTATTTTTATGCTATTTTTTGAAAGAAGATTGTTTTTAAGAATGGGGAGAAAGAAGAAGGTTTGGTTTTTATTTTATTGGACTTGGAGAGATTTCGGTCTCTTGCCTACATACCCTTTTAAGGGATCAAACTCCATGTAGTTCTCTTCCAAAAGATTTTGTGGGTTAATTCTTTTTTAATTTTGAAAATAATTTTTGAGAAGAGAAAAGAGGCCTTAAAGGCATGAGATTTGGAAAAAAGTGAGGTTGTTCCAATTATTAAGCAAAAAGGTTAAAGTTAGAATTTAAGATTCATTTGTATTTTTGATTAAGGAAATAAAGGGAAAAGGTTGTGGAGTTTTGACTCCAACATTATTACGAAAGAATTTGAGTGATGGAATTAATTTGCTTTGAAAAATGAATATTTTCTAAGTGTCGCGTTTCCTAAGCATACATCTAGCGGTAAGTCATACAACGTGTGTGCGTGTCGGTGCTTGTGTCGGTGTACATCATCATAGTGTCCATTGTCCTTTACATTGGGCCCTAGTTTACATTCTATGGTCTTGCATGAAAATTTAAAAGAAAGCTAAAACTAACCTAAAAATATTACATGAATTAGTAGGAAATTGCATAAGATGGCTAAAAGAAAGAAAAAGATGAAAATGATGCAATGCTTGCAATATGAATAAGGCATGAAACAAATGGTTAGTAGTAAAGTGTGCAACGGACAAGTGATAGTATGAGTAGCAATGCATAGTAGATGAAATGATCATAACAAAGAGTATTAAGCAAATTGCAAAAGAAACAAGTGCCAAAAATAGTGCAAATAACACAAAACAAAAGCCTAAAACTTAAACCAAATCCCATGACCTATAACCCTCACCAAAACAGCACTTTCAAGGGAAATATTTCAAGAATTATGAGGAAATTACAAGCCATGCATTCATTTTTAGCACATACACATTCTATGCATATTTCACACCTTATTTCCAAACAAAAATTCACATTACTTGCAAAACAAGAAACTAACTATTGAACTTGTAGGACAAGAAATTACTTCTAAATTTGCAAGAAATTGGAAACTTAACGATTAAGTTTGTAAGACAAGTAACTACCACTAAATTTGCAAAGATTTGGAAATTAACAACTAAATTTGCAAAAATACAAGAAATTAACACTAAATTTGCAAAAAAAGAATTTGGAACTAATCAATTAAGCTTGTGAAAAGCAAGAATCAGCAATGAACTCAGAACCAAACACATCACAAAATCATGTATCAAATATCAACATCATGTGGCAAAAATTGGGTCTAAAATTATGCAAGAAACTCTCACAAACACACCTAGTACTCAAAACCATAGAAGAAATTAGCACATATTTTTATCAGCTTTACATGTGTGGAAATATCACCAAAACAATCAAAAATATATCAAGAATACACTGTTATTTTCTAGGAATTTTTGCAAGAAATTTTAGCATGCACAGGGGTTCAAATGTCACAATCAGAGGCGTGTATAGCAAAAAATTCAAGAAACTGAAAGAAAGCCATAGTGTAACGCCCCATTTCTGTTTTATTATTTTTGGTTGATTTTAATATGTTTGGTGTATTTTTATATGAAATGTTGATTTATGTGAATATTAGTGTGTTATTATTTGATATATATTTTATTATATAATTATTTGTAGAATTTTATGAAAATAGGAGAAATAATATTTATTTTAGATAAAGAGGGATTTATTTGGAGTTAATAGAATTAAGGAGGGTTAATGAGAAATTTAATAAGGTTTAGTGGGGGAGTAAAGAGTAAAAAGGAGTTATGTTTTCGTTGGTAAGGAATAGAAAGAGGCAGACATAAGTTTTGTACGTACAGTAAAGAAAACATAGCTTTTGGGAGAAAGGGAGAAGAACCAAGAGCAAGGAGGATTAGCCAAGAGGAGAGTTTTGCTGTAGCTTTTTATCATCTAATCAGGTAAGGGTGAGCCTAACTTCAATAATCTTAACTGTGAATCATTTGTTCTTGATTGGCATAGGGTTTGAGAGGAATTGAGATGGGTTTTATGAACTAGGGTTAAGATGAATTTGTGATGAATTGATGAGGGTTTGATGTGTAAGGCTGTAGAACTTGTTACAGAACCTAGATTATTCCCTGGGATGACATTGCAGATGATTTAGGGGTTTGATTTGGAAGTTTGGGATGATTTGGTGTGATTTAGGTCTGAACCCGTGTGGGTTCTGAGATCGCTCGCCTGTGGCGAGTGATCACTCGCCGTGGCGAGTAGCCTTTGTTTGCTCGCGAGGCGAGCAGCACAGCTCGCCGTGGCGAGCTTGTCCCTAAATTTTAGGACTTTGGCCCAAGTGATGATGGTTTTGAGTGCCCTTATATTTATAGAGATGACCTGTGAAGTTGGTTTAGCCAAATTGGATTTAGAGAGCTTAAAAATGAAGATTTTTGGTGAAAAATGTCAAAAGGCCGAAGCACCCAGTATTTCTCGCCCCCAACTCGCCTTTGGCGAGTGAGCTGATGTGAGTACTCGCCTGTGGCGAGCAGGTACTCGCTGTGGCGAGTTAGTTAGTTGTTTGGACTGTTTGTTGTTTTGCGATCTGATTTTGCATGGGACTTGAGAGGGACCCTTGGGGTAGTGTTAGAGATGTTTTATACCCTTAGATGAGTCACGTAAAGATGGTTGCTGGTTCTTTTATGTTGTGAATAATTGATGTATTGTTGAAATGTAAGTCATATCTCGTTTATGCATTTGTTGAGTTGTTGTTGTGTCGTCCAAGTTGAGGAGTGTGTCTTAAATGATTTAGGCACAGTTGTTGTTTGTTAAATTGTCGTAGTGTAAGTCATACGTAGATGTATGCATTGGTGGTTGGTGGTTGTTGTCGGTGTTGTCATGTTGTATGTTGATATACACAGTTGGAGTCTGATGCATTGTCATTCAAAGCGGTGAGAGCTTATGCTCTGGAACGCCTTGTCGTTCAAAGCGGGAGGACTCGTGTCCTGGAACACTTTGTTGTTCAAAAGCGGTGAGGACCTCGGTCCTGGAATGCCATGTCATTCAAAGTGGTGAGAGCTTATGCTCTGGAACGCCTTGTCGTTCAAAGCGGGAGGACTCGTGTCCTGGAACACTTTGTTGTTCAAAGCGGTGAGGGCTCTGCCCTGTATTTTGGCACCACAAGCATGTGCATAGTTGCATTGTCGTAGTTGTTGTGTTGGGTGAGTTGTCGATGTTGTTGATGTGTCGTTGGTGTTAAGTCGTTGTCGGTGTGTCGTCATCAAGAATGAAGTTGGTTTCGAATTAAATATAATTGGAGTAGTGTTGATAATCAAGTATGATGCTATATTTATATGTATATGTCTTATTGATGTTGTTATGATGATGCTTGATATGATGTTGTTATGATGATGCTTGATATGATGTTGTTATGATGATGTTTATGATGTTGTTATGATGATGCTTGATATGATGTTGTTATGATGATGCTTATGATGTTGTTTATGATGATGCTTATGATGTTGTTATGATGATGCTTATGATGTTGTTTATGATGATGCTTATGATGATGTCATGATGTGCTATAATGTATATGTATGAGTTGGATTTATGATTGTTAATCTTGACGTTTGATTTATATATTAATATTATTGTTGTGAATCTCACCCCTTCTGCTGGAATTGCCGCCTCGTGGGCAAGTGCAGGTAGCGAAGGATAGATAGGAGTTGGCTCTCGTGTCGTAGGCTCTGATACGTAACGGGATGGGGATTTTGATGTTTAATTCTTTCATTCCTTATGTATCATTTTATTTGAAGGACATGTCGTTGGAGATTTTATCTTTATGAAATAAATTGTAGTATGATGAGGCCTTTGTGCCAAGGATGATGACATAGTTGTTGATCGATTATTAAATGAATATTCCGCTGCAGATTTTTATAAAACGATGTGTTGAATTAAATAGTTTTTATAATCTATTTAAATCGAATTTTGAAAAGTAGATGTAATACTCCGTTGTATGTTGAACTCTGATGTTTTATATAATATTACGTTGTTTTGGGAAAACGGGGTGTTACACATAGCCCGCGGGTAAAAAGCCCAAACCCACGGATCTGATGGATCCGGATCAAGCTAACACTCTAGGAGCGTTGGATTGATCCAGGTCCATCAGGATCTTGATCAGACGGTCATGTATTAAGGGAGAGTGGACCGGGTATGGAGCGACCCGATCCAGAAACTTGTATAAAAGGGCATTCAACCCGGTTTCCCTCATTCTTTCTCTTCCGTTCTCTCTCTTCTCCATCGTTCCCTCTTCTCTCTTCACAAACCCTAACCCTAATTCGTTCGGATCTACCCAGAAACTAATCATTCATGGCTTAAACGTTTTGTACTACTGTTCTAAACACGAATCATGCAAAAGAAAGTGATTTTCACCGTTGGAACGATGTGAATCTTGCGTTCTTGTTGCTGTAGGTTCGAACTGTTCAGATTTTTCATGTTTTTTGGAATGAAACCGTTGTGAATCGTAAGGATTCGTTTCGATTCGCACTCGTTGTGGATTTTGAACCGTTTCTTTGATTTTCCAGACAATTTTTTTTGTTAGGGTTAGGGTTTTGGATCGAACAGTTCGAACCGGATGCAGATTCACATGGTTCTGGATTATGCAATGGTTTTCAGTGAAAGGAGATGAAGTTAAGACGTTACCTGAGTTTTGTTTGAAGGTTTGAAGTCGTTTCTTTGATCCTTGGCTTCGAATTTTCGCAGGTAAAAACCGGTTTCACTTCTTTCTCTCTCCTTCTGGTTCGGATTCTATGAAATCCTTTGCCTCTAGCCTCTTCTTCTCCTTCTCTGACTCTGTGATCGGTGCTGGAGTTCCTCGCCTCCGGTGAGGAATTCGTACCTCGAATTGCAGAGGAATCAATTCAGTGATGAAGATTCATCAATGAATCTCTGAGAATTGATGAGTTTGTGATGAATTTGTGATGAATTTTGATTCTGGAAAACTAGGGTTTATGCATTTGTTCTTCGTTCTTGATGAATTTTCTGTTTTGATCCTAACTGCCAAGAGAGAGAAGATTCTTCTCTGTTTGTGATGTGGCGTGAATTATCTGGCTCCCTTCTGACTTGTACAGTGGTGGCCTTTTATAGGCTGCCATGTGTGCATTTGGACCAATTGCATTGTGACATCTGGATTTGAGTACCTGCGTGGCAATCTGGACTATTTTGACTCAAGGACCAAAATGCAATTTTAAGAATTTAAGGACTGGAATGCAATTAACAATTTTGACTGAGATGCAATTAAAAGTGTATTTGGACCGTTTCTTTACCCCAAAAGAATCAAAGAAAATTGGACTGTTTTTAAGAATTGGGGCTAATTTGCAAATAAAACATAAACTTGGACTAAACTGCAATTAAGACACGAATTTGGACTAAACTGCAAAAGGTTAAAATAAAATTGGTAAAAATGTAAACTTGAAAACAACGTAAAGTGAAACAATTAAAAATGGCACAACGGACTAAAATGAACAAATTACCAAAAATGAGGTATTTCAAAATACCTCTCTGCCCAAAATTTATTTGACGTGAAAAGACCAAAATGCCCCTTAGGGACTAAAACGACCCAGACTGACTCAGACTGACTCAGACGCAAAACTAAGACGATTTTGTACAAAATTTGATTAATGATTCATGCAGACAAATTGAAAAGACTCAGGGATAAATTGTAGGGACTAAAATGGGTTCCTTTGTAGGAAATGACCAAAATACCCTTTCGTATGATTTTATGCAAAAATTTGGAATAAAATGGAGGAAAATATGCAACAGTCCTGGAGACCCTTTCAAATGGCTTTGTAATGCAAGAAAACGTTCTGGATGGTTTTACATGCAAGACAATTAGAGACGGAAACAGTAAAATGTGCGGTTGAAACACAGTAGAAAACCGTAAAATAGACATAGTGAATTTGAAATGATCAGAAACAAAAAGAAGTTTGAACGAGTATTTTTAGGTCCAAAACGAGGGTATGACAATGAAGCACTAGCTGATGATGGATGGATCTTGGCAATGCAAGATGAACTCAATCAATTCAAAAGGAATGATGTATGGGATCTTGTATCTAAGCCTGAACACAAGAACATTATTGGAACTAAATGGGTGTTTAGGAACAAGCTGGAAGAACAGGGAGAAGTAATTAGAAACAAAGCCAGACTTGTTGCTCAAGGATACAGCCAACAAGAAGGCATTGACTACACTGAAATTTTTGCTCCAGTTGCAAGATTGGAAGCAATCAGGTTACTTCTTTCCTACGCAGTAAATCACAACATAACTTTGTATCAAATAGACATTAAAAGTGCATTTCTCAATGGAGTCATCTCTGAAGAAGTGTTTGTGAAACAACCACCTGGTTTTGAGGATTTAAAACTTCCTAACTACGTTTATAAGCTAAAGAAATCTCTGTACGATTTGAAACAAGCTCCCAGAGCCTGGTATGACAGACTGAGCAATTTCTTGATTAAAAATGATTTTAAAAAAGGACAGGTTAACACAACACTTTTCAAGAAGACACTTGAGAAAGACATTCTGATTGTACAAATTTATGTTGATGATATTATTTTTGGTTCAACTAATAGATCTCTTTGCAAGGAATTTTCTAAGATAATGCAGGAGGAATTTGAAATGAGCATGATGGGAGAACTGAAGTTCTTTCTAGGAATTCAGATCAACCAATGCAAAGAAGGAGTGTATGTTCATCAGTCCAAATATACCAAAGAGTTTCTGAAAAAGTTTAAGCTTGAAGACTGCAAAGAAATGAACACTCCAATGCATCCTACCTGCACTCTAAACAAAGAAGATCAAGGATCTAAAGTTGACCAAAAGCTGTATCGAGGTATGATTGGTTCTCTATTGTATCTCACTGCATCCAGACCTGATATTTTGTTCAGTGTATGCTTGTGTGCAAGGTTTCAATCAGATCCTAGAGAATCTCACTTAACTGCTGTTAAAAGAATCTTTAGATATCTGAAAGGAACAACTAATCTTGGACTTCTTTATAAGAAATCTTCATATTATAAGCTAGTTGGATTCTGCGATGCTGACTATCCTGGTGACAGGATTGAAAGAAAATCTACCAGTGGAAACTGTCAGTTTCTTGGTGAGAATCTGATATCCTGGGCCAGTAAGAGACAAGCAACTATTGCTTTGTCAACAGCAGAAGCAGAATACATCTCAGTTGCTAGTTGCTGTACACAACTGCTTTGGATGAAACATCAGTTGGAAGACTACCAAATAACTGAAAACTGTATTCCAATTTACTGTGATAACACAGCTGCTATCTGTTTGTCTAAAAATCCTATTCTTCATTCAAGAGCCAAGCACATTGAAATTAAACATCATTTTATCAAAGACTATGTTCAAAAGGGAGTTTTAGATATTCAATTCATTGATACTGATCATCAATGGGCTGATATTTTTACAAAACCCTTAACTGTTGAAAGATTCAATTTTATAAAGAAAAATTTGAACATGCATTCTGTCTCTGAGTAATGCTTGACTCTGAATGAAAAATTAGACTCTGAAAATTATCAGAAGCTGAAGATGTATCAGACTCTCCTTGGAGAATTTGAAGAGACTCAGCCTCTGAGAAAATCTTCAGACTCTGGGAAGGAATCTTTTTGACTCTGATAGTATTCGGAAGTGGAAAAGGTTAAAGTTACTTTTGTAGACTTCTGACACGTCTATCTGCATTGGGAAACAACTCTTTTAGGGCAATGATGGTTATTCTTTTTAACAAATATTCTTGCGCCCCTGAATGTCATTAATGCATGTGTCTGGCTGTCGCCTCTGATATGTGAAAAGTTTTTCAGAAATCACTATAAATACCAAACACACACTACTCACTCACTTTCCTACACTTTCAAGTTTTTAAGCAGTTGCGAAAGAAAATCTGTTTTCTCTCTTCTCTCACATTAGAAACCCTTTACCCTTAACCTTCATCTTCTTAAATGGCTACTTCAACAAGCGGTTCTAGCATGCAACAAGGCACAGGATCAAACTTCTCCATTAAACCTGTGACTGTGTCGACTCCAATCGATTCGTTGGAAGTTCAAATCGAATCACCTGTAGACTTCGCATCTCTAAAAAGAAACAGAGTAGACATGGACGCTCTGATTACTGCTTAGAAGATGTCTGGGTATTTTCAGATGATTAATGGACCAACGTATGTGAATCTCGTCAAGGAATTCTGGATTCGGGCTGAAGTGTGTGACGTTGAATCTGCCAAGTCACAAGAAAATCTAGCTATTTCAAGAAACCCTAATCTGAAAGGGAAATCAAGAAAAGAGATGGGTCTTGAACCTTTCCACGGCTTAGAAATCAAGTCTGCAGTGATGGGTATCCCAATATCCATCATAGAAGGGGTGATTGCTAAAGCCTGCAGGATGGCTCCTGAAGGAAGGTTCCAATGGAACGTCAGCAGGAAAGATGCTCTGCTGGAAAGCTACACAAATCTGTTGCTGAAAGGAAATCCAGCAACCAAGTTGGTTGACATGAATATCGAGAACAGAGTGCTTCTAAAGATTATCAACGAATGCTTCTTTCAAAAGGGAGGAGGTGCTGATCAACCCAATCTGGATCACAAACTGGTGCTGTATTTCTTGGCTGGATTTCAACAAATAAATCTTCCAAGATATATCATGCATCATGTGTGCTGGGCTATCAAGGAAGCATCTAAAGGAAGAAGGAAACAAGTTCCTTGTGGAAGACTTCTCTCTGAAATCTTCTATCAAGGAGGTGTGCTGAAGACTCTGGATAAGTTCAATCTTGTGTCTGATAGAGTTCTGGGTATCACTACTGGAAGAATGATCAGTGGCAAGACCCTGTTCAACATGAAGGCCATCCAGATAATCCTTACTGATGAAAAGGATCTGAAGGAATCTGAAGCACCGTCTCAAACCATAAGAGATTTTCCTTCTATTCTTAAGGAAGACAGTCCTGAAGCATTGACTGCTTATCTAGTAGCATTTGCTAAGGAGTCTGAAGAGGCCACAAGGAAAACTGAAGTTGCTTTGGCCAGAAAGCAGAAGACTGCTAAATCTGAAGCAACAAACTCTAGAGTTGTGGCTGCTCCGAAAAGAAAAAGAGGAAAAGGTGACTCTACAATCACCTTGGAAAAAGCTAAAATAGCTTGGGAAGAGATTGAAGCTGATGAAGCTGCTGGTATTGTAAGGCCACCCAAGAGGAAAGCTGGAGAGGAGATTGTGTGTCCTATGTTCAAAGTGACTCCTGAGTTGGCAAAGAAATGTGATGAGTACTTGGAAAATATGAAGAATGAGAAGAAGAGGCTGAAAGCTCAGTATAGAATCGAGAGAGATGAGAAACTGAAAGCACTGGGTCTTGAACACTGTGATCAACACACCATTGAACAGTTAATTGAGGTTCAGACGCTCTCAAGGAAGTTAGAGGAAGAAGCTCTGAAGGGAGCCAAGAAGGTTCTGAAGGAGTCTCAAGGAACATCAGAAGCTGATGCTTCAGGATCTGTTCCTCAAGAAGTTGTTGCTTCAGAAGCTGTTGCTTCAGAAGCTACTTCTTCAGAGGCTGTTGTCTCAGAAGCTGCTAAGACTGCTAAGGTAACTCAGATTCCAGTTCCCCAAACCACTATTTCACCTTCATCTTCAACAGATTCTGACTTAGATAACATTCCTCTAAGTCAGAAATACAACTTGATCAAACCCTCACCAAAAGCCAAAAGAACTCCAAGAACCAAAACAACAACATCAAAATCTAAACTCTCTCCCAAAGCCAAACCTTTCAAACCGGTACACAATGAAATTCTTAAAACAATAGCGGAGTTATCTGAAAGAAGAGTAGTTATTTGCAACAAACTACCTGCTAATCATCCTTTCCAACCCCCCATTATCAAACCTCTTAACATGTTACCCCCTGGTGTACCCGATCCATCATCTTCAAACTAGGATAGTCCAAAAGTTGTTGATTTAACAGCTACTGTTGAAGAACAAGTAGTTACTGAAAAATCAACAACTGCTGAACTACCTATCTCAGACTCACCTACAAACAAACAACAACAAACAACCTCTTCACCACAAATCCAACCTTCAGAACAGCATGTCATTTCCAACCTTGAAAATCATTATTCAGGAGAACTTCCTGAATACCACAAACAACAGACTTCTGAAAAACCACCTCAATCAACCAAACCTCAAGAAAAGACTATTCTAGAATCTGTTATAGAGACAGTGGCTACAGAGTCTGTCCAAGTGACAGAGTCTGAACCCACTGTGTCTGTTTCAAATTCTGAACCAACACAAAACCACCCTTGTAATTCTGACCAACCCTCATCTTCCTCAAAAATTCAGAACTCTGACCAACCACCCATTAACATACTGGACTCTGATTATCTAGAAGAGCAGCTGGTAGAAATCAATGAGGAGATGCAGAATCTGGTTCTTCTCAGGAAAACTCCTTTTCTACCATTCGCATATCAGGATAGCTGGTCTGATCTCAAGAACAGAGCATTTAATTTTATTGATGATGTTGCCAAGAAGTGCTGCCGTATTCAAGCTCATGCTATGAAACGTCGTCTGCAAGAAGTGCACTCTTGTCAGCAACTCCCAAGCAAGCCTCTGTATCTGGCTAATGCTCCGTTCTATGCTGAATCTGAATATGTAACAAGAGATTCCAAGGTGTTCAAGATGCTAAAGCAAAAGGTGCTGAAGCAGCAAGAGGAATCTAAGGCTAGGGAAGATTCTCTTCTTCAGAGGCAGTTGGCTCTGGAAGAAATTGTCAAGAAGCAGTCTGAAGACATTCAGCGTCTGATGGCTCTTATTCAACAGCAGCAACCTCAACCTAACCCTTAGATTGCACACCCTATGTTTTTCTTGTTATATGTTTTAATTCTCGTCTCTGACTTCTTTGTATTTGTTGACTCTTTGTTTTATACAAATTTTCTTTACTTTTGTCTATTTCTTGTCTTTATTTCTTCTTATTTGTTCTTTTTAATTGATGACAAAAGGGGGAGTAATAGAAAGCATTTAACAAAGAATCTGAGCCCAAGAATAAAATAAAATTCTAACAGACTTTATTTTATTTGAGAACCTTATTTTATTTCATCTGGAACTTACGAAATTATTGTTGAGCTTAAAAATGAATTTAATTAACCTGGATATGACTTAGGGGGAGCTTACAAACCTCACCTTAAAAAATATCAGACTCAGGGGGAGTCAGAGCTTACAAACCTTAGAACCCCTAAAAGTCAACTTGTTAATTAAGTTAACAACAATTGATCTTTTTAAATACTTATGTTTGTCATCATCAAAAAGGGGGAGATTGTTGGAACAAAGGGTGTTTCAAAATTATACCACTTAAGTTTTGATGATAACAAGGTATTAAAAATTATCAATTGGATATGCTAAAAGTTTATTCAAGTGTACAGGACCATTAACAAAGATTTATTTACAAGTGGTTCTGACTGAATGAATTAAAGAGCAAAGGAAATTAAGACTGAAGCTTGAAGAGCATCTGAATGAAAGCGCTCCTGGAAAGTCAGAAGCAGAGTGCGTCTGAAGAAAGAGCTCCTAAATATGACGTCATCAGAAGCCAGTTTTCCAGAAGCAGAGTTCATCAGAAGCCAATTTGTTCAGAAGCCAATTGGTTCAGAAGCTAAAGAGCATTGACAAAGTACAGTGTACGGAATGTACAACCACTATGTCTGCGCTTGTCCCTGCAACCACCAACTCTGCACAGTGTCTTCTATACACGACAAGAATAACAACAACTAATGCAGAGACTTTTCCATATTTACGGGAATGGATTTGAAATTAGTTTCATAGTTCAATCCTCAAATAAAGCAAAAGATCAATGGTGTCAAATCAGCTTCGGTCAAAACAGTGATGAGCTGGCAGTTCCCAACATCTCTCAAATCCTCTTTAAATAGAGATGAAGACTTGAAGAACAAAAATAAGAGACATATATTCATACACGCGAACAAGGCTATTCTCTCATATCCAAAGTCGCAAACATTGCTCATCAACAACTTAGATAATTCTTACAAAAGTTCACATTTTAGAATTTCTAAGTGTCTAAGAAAAACAGAGTCTGTTTTGTTTTGTTTTGTTTTGTGAATACCTCTGATTGTATATCAAGTATTCAAAACTCTTTTCAATTCTCTGTAATTGTTTAGAAGTCTCTTGGAGTTGTCCTTGAGCATTGAAGTTTCTTTCTTGTGTGATTGAGCAAAGGAAGTCTCTTACTTGTGTGTTTGAGCAACTTGTAATTTGATATTACATTTTAGTGGAACTCTCCTTGGAAGTGCAAGGGGGACAGGACTACTTCCGGATTGTGGAAGGAACCTGTATAAATTGCTTGTGTTCTTCTTCTTTCTCTTGCTCTCTTACTCTTATCCGCTGCACACTCAAACTCTGAACTCTAATCAGACTCTGAACTTTTCAGACTCTGATCCTGAGAACAGTGCTGATTTTCGCGAGAAAGAAACGTTTTTGAAAACACAATTCATCCCCCCCCCCCCCCTCTTTGTGTTTTTCCCACCTTCAACATGTACATCCAAATTGATGAAAGTAAGATATATTGGGTCTTCTTCCTTTAAAGAGTTCATATGTATTTTTCTCCAAGATAGGTCTGATGTAGATCCTATTTTGAACATAGCATGTTGTATTCACTGCTTCTGCTCAGAAATATTTAGCTAAATTGTTTTCATGAATCATGGTTCTAGCCATTTCTTGTAAGATTCTATTCTTTCTCTCTACAACCCCATTTTGTTGTGGTGTTCTAGGAGAAGAGAATTCATGGACAATTCCATGTTTTTCACAAAAAGTTTCAAATGGCTCATTTTCAAATTCTCCACCATGATCACTTCTGATTTTCAAAATTTTCATTTCTTTTTCAGATTGTATTTGAGTGCAGAAGTTACTGAATACATCATATGAACAATCTTTATTTTTCAAGAATTTTACCCAAGTCCATCTACTGTAATCATCAACAATGACTAGTCCATACTTGCTTCCATATAAAGATACAGTGTTAACTGGTCCAAATAAAACAATATGAAGCAGTTTTAAAGGTCTTGAGGTTGAGACAATGTCTTTAGCTTTAAAAGATGATTTCACAATTTTTCCTCTTTGGCATGCACCACAGAGTGCATCTGAATGATAGTCAATGTTAGCTAGGTCTTTGACAAGTTGTAACTTACTAAGCTTAGAGATTAACCTCCAGTTATCATGTCCTAACCTTCTGTGCCACACCCACTTCTTCTCATTCATTGACAGGAGACAAATTACCTTTTGATCAACCAGTTTAGAAAAATTGATTTTGTAGACATTTTCTACTATTTTTTCTTTGAACACTATGGACTTGTTATCTTTGTTGATTACAGTGCAGTTGGTCTTTTCAAACATCACATCATAACCATTATCACAGAATTGACTGATACTCAATAGGTTATGTTCAAGTCCATCTACCAACCACCCATTATTGATTGAGATAGAGGAATTACCAATAGTTCCCGTACCAATGATCTTTCCAGACTAGTTGCCTCCAAACTTTACATGTCCTCCTTCTTTCATTGTGAGGGAGAGGAACATTGACTTCTCTCCAGTCATGTGCCTTGAGCAACCGCTGTCCAAGTACCATGACTTTTGCTTTTGCTTTGCTCTTAGACATATCTGCAGCATTGACAATTTCAGACTTAGGTACCCATTGTTTTATGGGTCCTTTGGGGTTAGTGCTGGAAGTTTTACTCACCATTTCATGTACCTTGAGATGTAATTTAGGTAGCTTCTGATTAATCATTGCCTTAGGTTTATCACCTTTTGGTTTTGATACTTCAGAAGCAACAACTGTTTTGTCCTTCTGAACCTTATACTTCAAGACACCAAATTCTGATTTCATCAAACTCTGAGGAACAGGTTCTGATCTCTTCAGAATCTTAATCTTTGAGGTCTTAGACTCATAATTTATCACAACCTTAGGCTTGGAGTTCTTTGGCTTTGAAGTAATCTTAGTCTTACAGCTGGAAGCTTTAGATTCTGATTGAACAACAGTTTCCATTTCAACACCTTCAGGTACAAAGAAGGTTTTTAATCCTTCCTTAATACATTCACAATATGCTTTGAGATTGGTTTCATTAGATTTTGCTTCTGAGAATCCAATCCATTTGCCATTGTTCTTGTAAATGCTATAAATCATAGAAGCAACTCTGCTTCTGTCAATACCAGACATAATGAAATCTTCAAGAGCAATTTCATGGTTACTTAAAGACTTTCCATCACAATTTTCTTGTAGCTTCTGACATAAGAACTTGAGCTTGTCTTTATAGGTTTTACAAATGAATTCAAAGCCTCTAAGTCCTTCTTCAGAAGCTTTCAGATCCAATAGAGTTGATTCTTGTTGTTTCATTAAATCAACATATTTTTCTTTTAAATCTTTCAACTCATTGGTTCTCAGTTCAAAATGTGTGAGGAGCTCTTTAAGTGACTATAAGTTCTTCTCTAGGAATTTTTCAATATACCTCATTTTCTTCTTCTGAGTCTGATTCTGTTTCAGATTCTGAAGTTGTTGTAGCTACTAACCCAACAGCTATCTTTGCAGCTTCATCAGAATCATCTTTATCAGATTTTGATTCACTATCCAAATCTTCCCAAGTAGCCATCAAACTCTGCTTGATCTGCTTCTTGATGTTGTTAGACTTGAAAGTTGACTTGTCCTTTGATTTCTCCTTCTGAAGATCAAGGCAATCAGCAATGAAATGTCCAGGCTTCTTGCAATTGAAGCAACCCTTCTGATCTTCTTTGTTGAAGCTCTTGTAACCACTCCTTGTAACACCCTGTTTTCCCAACTTTTAAATAACATACATTAATCAGAGTTTTTAACTTAAAAACAGAGTGTCACATCCAACTTACAAAATTTTCCACAAATATAAATGGAACAAAAATGTTATTTATTAAAACATCTGCCTTAATAGAAATTCAACAAAATGCAGCGGAATTATTTTCAACATCTTAAATAGTACTTGGCACTAAAAGGACACAACATCAACATTATCTTAAATCCTCATAAAAATAGGTCATCATTGTTTAATAAAAGAGATACGTAACAAGAAATGCAATCAAACATAGCAAACTCCCATCCTGTTACGTATTAGAGCACCTAAAGACACAACGAGAGATAACCACTCACGACAGCAATCAACAACTACTTATTCTCGATTACCTGCAAGTTACTGATACGAAGAGCAACATTTTCAAGCTGAAGGGGTGAGATACATATTCAAAAATAGTAAGCATATAATTCATCAATGGAATTCAACAACATAAGATACAATGTTTAGAAATATTATTACTTCACATAATTCTTCATCAGTATCTCATTAATAATAACCAACTTGACAACAACAACTAACACGACACAACGACACCGACTTGACTATGCAACAACATCAACTTAGCATCTTGACAAATGCATTATGCATGTGGTACCAATCAGGGCATAAGCCCTCAACTTTAATTGAGCATAAGCTCCAGGGCATAAGCCCTCAACTTTAATTGAGCATAAGCTCCAGGGCATAAGCCCTCAACTTTAATGTGCATAAGCTCCAGGGCATAAGCCTTCAACTTTAATTGAGCATAAGCTCTAGGGCATAAGCCCTCAACTTTAATTGAGCATAAGCTCCAGGGCATAAGCCCTTAACTTTAATTGAGCATAAGCTCCAGGGCATAAGCCCTCAACTTTGTATGCATGAACTCAACGACCAACAACTTAGACAACCAACAACTTAGACAACCAACAACTTAACAACCAACAACTTAGACAACCAACAACTTAGACAACCAACAACTTAAATGGCATAAACAACATGACATTATACAATATGCAATAATCACATAATATATTCCAACCTATCAACAACAATAGCAACATATACATTATTCAATTACTTACATATGAAACCAAGTTAGATTCATCACAACATAGATTAAATACTTATAAACACCTTAATTAAACTCATAGTACTTAAGCTTGAAGTTCGGAGACAATCTATAAGTTTTGGCCTAACTTGGAATTAGTTATGCCAAGTTTTTCTTAAAGTTTTCTCGATACCCACCTGGACTATTTCCATCATAACTCAAAATCTAAAAATCATCTTCAAGTCCAACCAAAGCCATTAGAAAGCTAACTCAATTATCTACAACTTTCATGTTTACACCAAAAGCCAGTTCAAAACAGAAACGGGTGGAAATGTGAATGTTTTCCAGTTTTGACTGACAGAAAAATCGGTGGCCGAATTTGACAATTCGGTGGCCGATTTTTGACGAACCAAAGCTAGAAAATCAGCTCAGAATTCGGTGGCCGATTTTGGCAATTCGGTGGCCGAATTTGGGCTTCACTGCTTACGGGAACAGACTAGTTTTCACTCCAAATACCCAATTTTCAATCACCCAAACCCCAAATTTGATAGGAAACATTACCTATGGTTATACTAAGACCTGAACATCAATTTAACACAACAATTCATGGAAACTCATATACTTTCTACAATTTTTATTCACAATTCAAAGACCTAATTTCTCAAATTACAAAACTATGAACATCAACATAAGACTAACCTTAATCCCCAAAACTCACAATCTACAACTTTTGCCAAACCCAATTTCAGAAAAACATACTTAAGATTAGAGAATATGAGTCACACCCTTACCTTAGATTGTTCTTCTGAAATCAACAGCAGCATTCTTCTTTCCTAGGGTTCTCTCTAAGTTCTCCTCTTTTTCTCCTTTTCTCCAAAAACTCTTGTACGTGTTTCTGTTTTCTAACTTCTCTATTCTCTACCTCTTACTGACTCTTTAATATAATAACTCTAATTTCTCTTACACCCCAAAACTACTCTTCTCCTCATAATCTTATTTATTTCTAAATTAAATATATCTATCCCCCACTTAATAATAATAATACACCAAATAACAAATATATTTCTACACAAAATAACAAATATATTTCTACACCAGATAACATATATATTATACTAGTAAATACCAACATATAACATAACAAAATATCACTCATCAAAATAAATCGACTAAATTATAAAAAGACATCTAATCTCAATAAAATAAATAAGTAATAAAATAGGGCGTTACACTCCTTCTGCTCAAGAACTTCTTGTTCTTCTTAGCCAGGTACTGAAGTCTGTTGGAGAGCATAGCCATCATTTCAGCAGGATCTTCATCAGAATCTCCATCAGGTGATTCTTCTTCAGATTCTATAACTTTAAGTGCTTTTGATGACCTCCCTTTAGATGGTAAAGCTATAGATTTACTCTTCTTAGCAGACTCATGTTCATTAAGACTTAACTCATGAACTTTGAGAGAGCTAACAAGATCTTCAACACTTAAAGTGTTTAAATCTTTAGCTTCTTCAATAGCAGTAACCTTAGGTCTCCATCTAGCAGGCAGACTTCTGAGTATCTTGCTCACATGATCAGAAGCAACATAGCTCTTCTTCAATATTTGCAGTCCAGAGACTAGGGTTTGAAATCTTGAGTACATATCCTCAATACTTTCATCATCTTTCATCTTGAACAGCTCATACTGCTGAACAAGCATAAGTGCTTTGGCTTCTCTCACTTTCTTGCTACCTTCATAGTTTGCACAAAGTGAAGCAAACATAGCCTTTGAAGTAGATTTTTCACTCATCTTCATGTACTCTGCACGAGGTATAACAGTGACAAGTGAGCCTCTGATCTTGTGATGCTTCTTGTACATCCTCTTCTGAGCAGGAGTATGTTTCTTTCGATCCACAGCAGCTCCTTCTTCATCAAGATCCAAGTCACCAACTCCATATTCCAGAATATCCCATAGCTCTTCCTCTAAGCCCATGATTTAACTATAGAAGTTGGTTTTCCTCCATGAGAACTCTTCAGGATCTCCATTTAACTTAGGAACCTTTCTTGAGTCAGCTTTCTTGTCATTGTAATCATAAGGTACAACATTATGATTACCACCAGAACCAGAACCAGAAACAGATGATTCAGCAGACATGTTTTTCTCAGATCTTGGACTGTTACACTGTTAGGTGTTATCAACATAACCAAGGCTCTAGATACCAATTGAAGGTGAGAAAAACACAAGAAGGGGGGGTTGAATTGTGTTAGTTTTTTCTTCGTTTTCTCTTAAGTTAAAACACTCAGACCAGAAGCAGTTAAGAACAACTTCTGAAGTGATGTTCAGAACTAAAATGCAGCGGATAAAACATAGAGAGAGAGAGAGAGAGAGAGAGAAGAAAGACACAAAGCAATTATACAGGTTCCTTCCACAAACCGGATGTAGTCTTGTCCCCCCTTGCACTTCCAAGGAGAGTTCACTAAAATGTAATATCTGATTACAAATGCTCAAGCACAACTGCAAGAGACTTCCAATGCTCAAGAACACAATCAAGAGACTTCTAATGCTCAAGCACACAAGCAAGATACTTCCTATCAAACAGAATTACAAGAAAAATGTTTGACACTTGAACACTTGATATACAAACAGAGGTGCTCACAATATAAATCAGATACAGACTTTTTGAGAGTTTAGAATTTATAAGATATGAATTTTTAAAAAGAAATTCTAAGTGAACTTTTGGATGCTGAACAATTTTGACAGAGTTTTGGCGCTTTTAAATTGTTGTAGAGTCTTATTGTTCTTCAAGTCTTCACTCCTTTATATAGAGGTGTGAAAATGAACGTTGAGTTGCCAGCGCATCCAAAAAGAGTCGTTTGAAGCTTTGATCAATCACCAATGATTCATTGCCTGATATGTTTATTGTCCTATGAAGGAGCAATTTCAAATGCATTCCATGTATGAAGGAACATCGTTGCAGGCAGAGCTGTTATCCTTGTCTTGTAGCAAAGACAAACTCTAGGTAGTGGAGATAGTGGTTGTACATTTCGTATAGTTTGTACTTTGTCAACGCTTAACAAAGAGATACACAGCCAATGCTTTTGAATCCCTTTGAGTTAGTCGTTGTTACTCTTTTCCACTCTTTTGCAATAATAAGACGTGTCATACCCTCATTTTGGACCTAAAAATACTCTTTCGAATTTCCTGCTATTTTCTGATGCTTTCAAATCCACCGTGTTTTCTACCGTGCTTCGACTGCATGCATTACTGTCTCAGTCTTTTAATTTTTTGCATAAAATCATACAAAAGGGTATTTTGGTCATTTCCTACAAAGGAACCCATTTTCAGTCCCTGCGATTTACCCCTGAGTCTTTTCAATTTGTTTGCATAAATCATTAATCCAGTTTTGTACAAAAATCATCTTAGTTTTGCATCTGAGTCAGTTTGAGTCGTTTTTGCCCCAGGGGCATTTTAGTCTTTTCACATCAAATAAATTTTGGGCAGAGAGGTATTTTGAAATACCTCATTTTTGGTAGTTTGTTCGTTTTAGTCCATTTTGTCAATTTTAAACGTTTCACTTTACGTTGTTTTCAAATTACATTTTTTTAGCCAATTTTATTAATTTTACATTTTAGTCCAAATATTTTGCGAAATTGCATTTTAAGGCAGTCAGTTCTCTTTTTAAAATTCCAAAACAGTCCCAATTCTTAATTTTCAAATAAATCCAATTTTTGTTTAATTGCAAATCAGTCCCACAGTTTCATAAAATTGCAGATTGGTCCAATTTCAAGTCCAAGGCCACGCAAGTGTTCAATTCCACGTGGCAGTCCCCTACTGGCTCGCAGGCACACATGGCATGCTATAAAAGGCACACAGTGTCAGAAATTCACAACTCAGATACAGATTCGCGCCACATCAACAACAAACAGAATCCATTTTCTCTCTCCATTCAGTTACAGATCAAATCCAACGAATTCATAGAAAAGCTCAAGAACACACAAACCCTAGAACTCTCCCGAATCCAATTCAGTCCCAATTCAGTGAAATTCATAGCGATTCTCAGAGATTCATTGCTGAATCTTCATCATCGAATCACTCCCCCTGCAATTCAAGCGTGAATTCGCTATTGAAGACTGCGAATTCGAACGCGATCACAGAGGAAGAAGAGGAGAAGAAGAAGGAAAGAAAATTCAAGGATTCGGAACCGGTTAAGAGAAAGAAGAAGGATTACCAGTTTTTGTTTGAATTTCAACCAAGAATCAACAGAAACAGAATCGGATTGAAGTTTTTCTGAAGACTCAGATCAAATCTCCGAACCAAAATCAAGTAAAACCATAGAAACTTACCTCCTAATGCTCATAAACAACGTCGAATCCCAATTAATGTAGATTCATAACGGATTCGAAGGATTTTTGGTTCAGAATCACGAAACCCTAAAATTTTCCAGAAAACCTTCAAGATTCCAAGGCTTACGGCGTGTATCAACCGTCGTAAACCAACGAATCCACGAATGGTAACGTTTAGAAAAAGATTTGAACAAAATAGAACCAAAAAAAACCTTTCGAAATCCGCGGATAGAATCCACGATCTACGCCGTTTCAGTTAGAGTTTGCAAACTCAAACGGTGGATTCGTGATTTGAATGAAGAAACACGGCTTTTGAGCCATGAATCATGAGTTTTGGAGAAGGATTGAGAAAGCTAGGGTTTAGAGTTTCAGAGGGAATCCGGACGGAGAAGAGAAGAGAGAGAAGCGAACAAGAGAAATGCAGAAAACCGGGTTATGAACCCTTTTATACAAGCTCTTGGACCGGGTCGCTCCAAACCCGGTCCACTCTCTCTTATTGACGGCCGTTTGATCAAGATCCTGATAGATCCGGATCAATCCAACGCTCTTGGTGCGTTAACCGGATCCGGATCCATCAGATCCGTGGGTTTGGACTCTGTAACCGTGGGCTTTGAGCTTTCTCATGCTTTTCTTGAATTTTGTTGCTAATCGCACCCATTTTCTTGCTGTTTGGACCCCTGGCATGCTATGATTTTCTTGCGATTTTCTATAATTTTTTCTATGTCATTCCTGGTACATTCTTGACCGTTTGGTGATATATTTTACATTTCTTTGGTTGTTAGATGTATGTGCTAATTTTTGCTTCTTGATTCGCATGCTTTAATGCTTAGTGAAATTTCTTGCATGATTTTTGTGCCAATTCAATGCTACAAGATCCCAACACTTGTGGTATGATTTTGTGATAATTTTTGCCCATGATTCTATACCATTGCTGCTGTTTGAGTGTTTAGGCTTAGGTTTTCTTGTGTTGCAAGTAACTTGAATAGCTTTAGAAGTTGAAATATGCTTACGTGATAACTTCGCGCCTGAAATTGCCTTGTAATTCACATCCCTATACTTGAAATAAATCTCTAAAATCATGTTAGGATGAACATTTTGAGTCATGTGTTAGAATGATTGCATCTATGTTTTGCGCATTTCTTTTCACCATGTTTTGATATTATTTTCGCTGTGTATTGAATTTCTTTCTTACCAAGGGTTTTCCATCATTTTGTTCTTTATTTTTTGCCAATTTTCCTACCATTTTATATTTGGTCTACTAACCATCTTATTTTATGTTTCATCCATAATGCGAACATTGCATCATTTTCATTTTTTTTCCTTAGCTAGTTTTACACGACTTCCATTAACTACTATGTAATATTTTAGGTTTAGTTTACCCTTCTTTACTTTCATGCAAAGCTATAGAATGTAAAATAGGACCCGATGTAAAAGACTACGGACTATGATGATGTACACCGACACATGCACCGACACACGCACACACGTTGTATGTTTATCGCTAGGTGTATGTTTAGGATACGCAGTACTTAGAGAAAATCAATCTTTTGAAAAACAAACAACTTCTATCACTTCAAATATTTTCCAAATAAGCCTTGGAACCAAAACTCCAAAGGATTTTCCCTTTATTTTCTTAATCAAATCAAAATGTAATTAATTTCCAACTTTAACCGTTTTTTTGTAAATAAATTGGACTAACCTCACTTGTTTTCAGTTCTAATGCCTACACGGCCTCTTATCTCTTTCTTCAAAAACCATTTTTAAAACTAAAAAGAACAAAACTCACAAAAGCATTTTTGACAGAGAACTACATGGAATTTTGATCCCTTAAAAGGGTATGTAGGCAAGAGACTCAAAATCTCTCCAAGTCCAATAAAAATAAAATCCAATCTTCTCCCTCTCATTCTTAAAATCAATCTTTTTTTACAAATAGCAATAAAAGCAACGCATAAACGTAAAGCATAGTGAAACGGTTCCTATAGGATACTATAGTCATTACGGGTGCCTAACACCTTCCCGTAATGAAATCAGCCCCGAACTTAGGATTTCTAAGGTTTCCTCGATTTTACCTTCCCCAAAAAATAGAGACATCAATGATCGAAAGGTTCAAATCCAATTAATGATTTGACGCCCGAAAATCGCGATGACAGAAATGGCGACTTCACTGGGGAGTTTAGGGCTACACCTAGTTTTTCATGCTTTATATTTATGCTTTGCTTTATTGCTACATGTAAAATTTCCTTGTGTACGTGTGGGGTGAGGATATCAAAAGCCCTATACCCGGGCTGAGTGAACTTAAGGTTAGGAAGAGATATAATCGACAATCCATTCCGGGGGTTGCCTTGTGCATTGGATTACGCGATCAATCTCACATAGCTGAGGCATTTTGGAGGTGATGTTGTCGGCGTGTGTTGTCATGCTTAGGCACTTTACTTCCAATTGACCGATGAAGGCTATGAACCGTAGTTACCAAACCCATCCTTGGCCTTTCTTAGGACGTAGTGCGGTGGCTAAACCGAGCGTTGTCTCGAAATTTAGTCGTCACGCGATACTACACCCAAACTAAACCTTCTTACGGATAATCATGGACGAGCGTTGCTTTGTACTACCATGATATACGCAAGAGAGGTTGTGGTTTGGGAACTTTGTAGAACCTTGGTCACTATTATCAAGAGCCTTAGTTTCACCGGACACCGTGTCCACTTGTTACCTTAGCCCACCGTGCTTTCCTTATTAAAACCATGCATACATGCATTCATGCATAAATTTTCTACATGCATTTATCAAGGGGTATAGACAAACTAAATTCTTTGCAAATATGATCAGGCATGAAGAGGACTAAGTCTTACAAGTTCAAAGAAGTTGATTTGGCTAGCCTAAGGGAGTTGGCGCTCAAAGTTAAGAATCCGACCGGGTTTCGTCTCCGATACGGTGGTTTGCTGGGTATTCTCCGGACTAATGTAGAAGAGAAGCTGGTACACACTCTGGTGCAATTCTATGACCCGGTTTTCCGTTGCTTCACTTTCCCGGATTTTCAGTTGGTTCCTACGCTTGAGGCTTATTCTTGCTTATTGGGTCTACCGATAGCTGAGAGAGTACCATTCACGGGCCCGGGGTCTTCTCTTACTCCCCTGGTTATTGCTAAGGATCTTTATCTCAAGACTTCCGAGGTGTCTAAGAATCTCATTACCAAGTCTCACATTCAGGGTTTCACTTCAAAGTACTTACTTGAGCAGGCTAATCTTGAATCTACTTGTCAGGACACCCTTGAGGCTATTCTTGCACTACTCATCTATGGGCTCGTTCTCTTTCTGAATCTCGACAACTTTGTGGACATGAATGCTATTGAGATCTTCCATTCCAGGAATCCGGTTCCTACGTTGTTAGCTGACACATACCATGCTATCCATGATCGGACTCTCAAGGGTCGTGGGTTTATTCTTTGCTGCATACCTCTTCTTTATAGGTGGTTTATTTCTCACCTCCCGAGTTCTTTCCATGCCAACACGGAGAATTGGTCTTATTCACAGCGGATTATGGCTCTTACTCCCGATGAGGTGGTTTGGATTACTCCAGCAGCTCGAGTCAAGGAGATTATCACTGGTTGCGGAGATTTCCTCAACGTACCTCTTCTCGGTACCCGGGGGGGAATCAACTACAATCCCGAGTTAGCCATGAGGCAGTTTGGTTTTCCTATGAGAGCGAAGCCCATCAACCTTGCTACATCACAGGAGTTCTTCTACTATTCCAATGCTCCCACCGGGCAAAGGAAAGCTTTCACAAATGCTTGGTCTAAGGTTCGTCGGAAGGATGTGAAACACTTGGGTGTAAGATCCGGTATTGCTCATGAAGCCTATACGCAGTGGGTGATAGATCGAGCCGGAGAGATTGGCATGCCTTACCCTGCTATGAGGCATATTTCTGCATCCACTCCGTCTAGACCATTACCGTTGCTCCCCGCGACTCAGGATATGTATCAGGAACATCTAGCTATGGAGAGTGAGGAGAAACGAGCATGGAAAGCCCGTTACAGTGAGGCTGAGAACTTGATCATGACTTTGGATGGCAGAGACGAGCAGAAGGATCATGAGAACCGGATGCTGAAGAAAGAACTAGCCAGAGTTAGGAAAGAGCTTGAGGAAAAGGATGATTTATTGGGGAGAGACTCCAGGAGAGTCAGAGGTCGTCGAGATTTCTTCGCCAGTTATTATGGTTCAGCTTCAGACTCGGATTCCGAATACTACCCAGTCACTCCTTAGTTCAGGATGATAGGATTGCTATTTGTTATGTTGTTCGCTCAGCTTATGTTTCAGAAGCCTACTCCCTTGGCTCAGTGTATCAAAACAATTTGCTTTGAATAATTTGTTAGTCCAAAAATGTTTGCAAAGAATTTTAATTTGTCTAAAAAACCCTTTGGTAATGAAAAGAGTCATTTTTTGCATCTGCATTTACACATATCATGCATCATATGCATCATTCATCGGTCACAAAAGAACTTCCAAGTGCTCATTGCCTCCTGGTTCTTCTGCCGCAGAGTGAAAAGTGGCTCGTGCTCGAAGGACTGATCAACCTACCAGGGTACATCAGACCAGACAGTACAGAAGGAGAAATCAAGTAGCTATGGAAGAAGAGAATGCACAGCTCCGCACTGAACTAGCCTCCATGAGAGAAGAGTTAGCCAAAGCTCTCGACGCCATGACTGCTCTGATCGCCGCTCAAGAACAGCCGGTCGTGTCCACTCAGGCAGCTACCGAAGAGATTCCCGCCGCATCTCTTGTTATGCCGAGGGGATACCCCTATGGACTCCCACCTTATTACGCTCCCAATACTGCAGCCGGTGTTTCAGGAACCGCGACTTCAGGTGCCGCTAATGTTGGTCAGATACCCCCACCAGATACCACATCTCTTCACACTACCTTGCCTCAATCAACGGTCTTCACAGTTCCGATTGTGCACTCTACGCCTCAAGGCACCAATGCTGATGACTACCGTGGAAAAACTCCTGTATTGGGAACTATGGAAGAAAGAATGGAAGAACTTGCCAGAGAACTCCGTCGCGAGATCAAGGCCAACCGTGGGAGCAGTGACCTCGTCAGAACCCACGACCTTTGTTTGGTGCCGAGGGTGGATGTTCCCAAGAAATTCAAGGTCCCGGAATTTGACCGCTACAACGGGCTGACTTGCCCTCAGAACCATATCATCAAATACGTCCGGAAGATGGCTAACCATGCAGACAATGATTCACTTATGATCCATTGCTTCCAGGACAGTCTAATGGAAGATGCCGCGGAGTGGTATACCGGTTTGAGCAAGGATGACATCCGCACGTTTGATGATCTAGGTACTGCTTTCAAAAGCCACTATGGGTTCAACACCAGGCTCAAGCCGAATAGAGAATTCCTCCGGTCTCTCTCTCAGAAAAAGGACGAAAGCTTTCGCGAATACGCACAGAGGTGGAGAGGGGCAGCTGCCCGTATCACCCCCGCCTTGGACGAGGAAGAAATGACTCAAACATTCTTGAAGACCCTGAAGAAAGATTATGTGGAGAGAATGATTATTGCTGCCCCAAGCAACTTCTCTGAGATGGTCACTATGGGAATCCGCTTGGAAGAAGCTGTTCGAGAGGGGATCATCGTGTTTGAGAAAGGTGAGTCCTCGAATGCACCGAAGAAGTACGGCAATGGTCACCATAAGAAAAAGGAATCGGAAGTTGGAATGGTGTCTTCCGGAACCAATCAATCTGCCACTGCCGCTCCCGTCAATGCTACACAACTGCCTCAACCGTATCAGTACCTACAATATGCCCAGCATCCGTTCTATCCACCGTTCTACCATCAATACCCTCCTCTACCGGGCCAACCTCAGGTCCCTGTTAATGCCATCGCCCAACAGATGCAACAGCAACCATTAGCTCAACAACAACCGCAACAACAACAACAAGGCCCTCAATCTAGGCCATCTTTCCTGCCAATACCGATGGCGTATGCCGAACTACTCCCAACTCTTTTACATAAGGGGTATTGCACCACTAGGCCTGGCAAGCCTCCACCAAACCCATTGCCTCCCAGGTTCCGCTCCGATCTCAGATGTGATTTCCACCAAGGCGCCCTAGGCCATGACGTAGAAGGTTGCTACGCTCTGAAATACATTGTGAAGAAGTTGATTGACCAGGGTAAGCTATCTTTTGAAAACAATGTCCCGCACGTACTTGACAATCCACTCCCCAACCATGCCGCTGTAAATATGATTGAAGTCTGTGAAGAAATCCCTCATCTCAGTGTCCGTAATGTTGCTACACCCCTAGTACCGCTACATATCAAGCTGTGCCGAGCAGCTCTGTTCAGCCACGACCACGCTGCCTGCTGTGAATGTCTTCAGAACCCTACGGGTTGCAACGTAGTCCAGACTGATATCCAAAGATTGATGAATGACAACTACTTGACTACCAGTGATGTTTGCATGATAGTGCCGATCTTCCACGATACTCCAGTCAAGAGCACGCCCGTCAGGAAGGACGTTGAACCATTGGTAATACGGCTACCTGGTCCAATACCATATACTTCTGCAAAAGCCATCCCGTACAAGTACAGTGCGACTATGTTGGAAAACGGGAAGGAAGTACCTTTGGTGTCCTCAAGCGCAGTAAGCAGTATCGCTGAAGTGACGGCTTTGAGGAGCGGCAAGGTCCGACCCCTTTTGTTTCAGAAGAAAGATGATGTGCAAGTTACAATTCCTGCTGATGAGACTGCTCCATTGACAATCCCTCCTGTTGTTGAAAGTACCAGCCGTCCAGGCCATTCCATTGATGATTCCAATCTGGATGAGATTTTGAAGATAATTAAGAAAAGCGATTATAAGATTGTTGATCAGCTGTTACAAACTCCTTCGAAGATATCCATCTTGGCCCTACTCCTCAGTTCGGAGGCTCACAGGAATGTGTTATTGAAGGTGTTGGAACAAGCCTATGTTGACCACGAAGTCACAAAGGATCAATTTGGTGGAATAGTGGCCAACATCACTGCTTGCAGTAACCTTTGGTTTGGTGAAGATGAACTTCCAGAGGCAGGGAAACACCACAACTTGGCCCTGCATATTTCCATGAACTGCAAAACAGATATGTTGTCCAACGTGTTGGTAGACACTGGGTCGTCGTTGAATGTGTTGCCTAAGTCGACTTTGGATCAGTTGAGTTGCCGAGGAGTCCCCTTGAGGAGGAGTACTTTTCTAGTCAAGGCTTTCGATGGCTCTCGTAAAACTGTGCTTGGAGAAGTAGATCTCCCCATGACTATTGGCCCTGAAACATTCATGATTACTTTCCAGGTTATGGACATAGATGCCTCTTACAGCTGCCTGCTCGGGAGACCGTGGATACACGAGGCTGGGGCAGTCACTTCTACCCTCCATCAGAAGCTAAAGTTCGTAAAGAATGGCAAACTTGTGACAGTGCATGGAGAAGAAGCTTATCTGGTCAGTCAGTTATCATCCTTCTCTTGTTTCGAAGCTAAGTCTGCCGAAGGAACTGCATTCCAGGGTTTGACTATCGAGGGTACGGAGCCCAAGAGAGCTAGTGTTGCCATGGCTTCATTAAGAGATGCGCAGAGAGCCGTTCAGGAGGGTCAGGCCGCTGGTTGGGGCCAATTGATACAGCTGCAGGACAACAAGCACAAAGAGGGTCTCGGTTTCTCTCCGATGTCAGGCATGTCAACTGGAATGTTCCGTAGTGCTGGATTTACCAATGCAATTCTTGATGGTGCTGCTGAAAGAGGGGTCAGACCCGCATTTGTGATACCAGGAGGCATTGCAAAGAACTGGAACGTTATCAATCTCCCTGTGTTTGTGCATGATTCTAAGTAATATGTCTTGCTGTTTAGGCTTTATTTTCAAAATAACAATCCTTCCGCCTTGCCCGAGGCGGAAGTGACTCTTTTGTAAAGGGCGTGTTTGTTCCGACATCACCATTATCAATAAAAGACGTCGTTTCTTTCACGACTCTTTTTCTTTCTTTAGTGCTTTTCCCTTGGAAATAATGGTAATGCCAGAAAAAACCAAAACATCTGCATTTTCTTATTAATTTTAAAGATCTGCATGAAAACTATTTTCTAAAAATCATCCAATCATGTCACGCAGATCGAACCAAAACGAACCCGTTGAACACAGTAACCCTATGCTTCTCCAAACTGTTGAATCCCCGGTATTCGAGACCGAAGATGAGGATAATGATGACATACCAGACGAGATTGCCCGACTGCTTGAGCAAGAAGAGAAGACCATTCGGCCTCATCAGGAGGAGATCGAGCTAATCAACTTGGGTACTGAAGATAACAAAAGAGAGATCAAAGTCGGTGCTGCATTGGAGGAAGGGGTCAAGAAAAGGATCTTTCAGCTTCTCCGGGAGTACTCGGACATTTTTGCATGGTCGTATGAAGACATGCCAGGTTTGGATCCTCAAATTGTGGAGCATCGGATACCGACAAAGCCAGACTGCCCTCCTGTCAGGCAAAAGTTGAGACGGACTCGGCCGGACATGGCTCTGAAGATCAAAGCGGAAGTGCAGAAACAGATCGATGCGGGTTTTCTCATGACAGTTGAATATCCCGAGTGGGTTGCTAACATCGTGCCAATGCCGAAGAAAGACGGTAAGGTTCGGATGTGTGTTGACTACAGAGATTTGAACAAAGCAAGCTTGAAGGACAATTTCCCACTGCCTCACATTGATGTGCTCGTTGACAATACTGCCCAGTGCAAGGTGTTCTCCTTCATGGACGGGTTTTCTGGCTATAACCAAATCAAAATGTCACCCAAGGACAGGGAGAAGACGTCGTTCATCACTCCATGGGGAACTTTCTGCTGCAAAGCAATGCCGTTCGGTCTAATAAATGCTGGTGCTACCTACCAAAGGGGGATGACCACTTTGTTCCATGACATGATTCACAAAGAGGTTGAAGTGTATGTAGATGACATGATTGTCAAGTCAAGCGATGAAGAACGACACGTCGAATACTTGGCTAAAATGTTTGAAAGGTTGAGGAAGTACAAGCTTCGGCTGAACCCAAACAAGTGTACATTCGGTGTTAGATCAGGGAAGTTGCTAGGCTTCATTGTCAGCCAGAAGGGCATTGAAGTAGATCCTGATAAAGTCCGGGCTATCCGCGAGATGCCGGCTCCGCAAACCGAGAAGCAGGTCAGAGGATTCCTCGGGCGTTTGAACTACATTTCCAGATTCATATCCCACATGACTGCGACCTGCGGGCCGATTTTCAAGTTACTCAGGAAGGATCAACCTGTGGTATGGAATGATGAATGCCAAGAAGCTTTCGACAACATCAAGAGTTATCTGCTAGAACCTCCTATCCTCGTTCCACCAGTAGAAGGAAGGCCATTGATCATGTATCTGTCAGTGTTGGATGAATCCATGGGATGTGTGCTCGGTCAGCAAGATGGAACCGGAAAGAAAGAGCATGCAATCTATTATTTGAGCAAGAAATTCACCGATTGTGAGACTCGGTATACAATGCTCGAGAAGACCTATTGTGCCTTGGCCTGGGCTGCCAAACGCCTGCGTCATTACTTGATAAATCACACGACTTGGTTGATATCCCGGATGGATCCAATCAAATACATCTTTGAGAAACCGGCCGTCACTGGAAAAATCGCACGTTGGCAAATGTTACTGTCAGAGTATGATATTGTGTTTAAAGCCCAGAAGGCCATTAGAGGGAGTATCCTGGCTGACCATCTCGCTTGCCAACCACTTGATGATTATCAACCTTTGAAGTTCGATTTCCCTGACGAAGAGGTCATGTTTTTAAAATCAAGAGACTGCGAAGAACCACTGATCGGTGAAGGTCCAGACCCCGATAGCAAGTGGAGATTGGTCTTTGATGGTGCTGTTAATGCCTATGGCCGAGGAATTGGCGCAGTAATTGTGGCTCCGCAGGGGCATCACATTCCGTTCACGGCTCGGATTGTGTTTGAATGCACCAACAACGTGGCCGAGTACGAAGCGTGCATCTTGGGAATTGAAGAGGCCATCGATATGAGAATCAAACACCTCGACATCTATGGAGACTCTGCATTAGTCATCAACCAGATAAAGGGAGAATGGGAAACCCATCATGCTAATCTGATCCCTTACCGTGATTATGCAAGGCGTCTGTTGACGTATTTTACAAAGGTCGAGTTGCACCATATCCCCCGAGAGGAGAACCAAATGGCCGATGCTCTTGCTACCTTATCTTCTATGCTTCAAGTGAACCATTGGAATCATGTGCCAATGATCAAAGTACAACGCTTAGATCGGCCCGCTCATGTGTTTACTGTCAGTGATGCAATTGTACAGACGGGTTCAGGCGGAATCGACATCAAACCCTGGTACTATGATATCAAGAAATTTCTGCAAAGCCGCGAGTACCCACCGGATGCTTCCAATAAAGACAAGAAGACGTTGCGCAGGTTGGCTAGCAAGTTCCTGCTGGATGGTGATGTCCTGTACAAAAGGAATTTCGATATGGTGTTGTTAAGATGTGTCGACGAAGGTGAAGCAGAACAGCTGATGCACGACGTGCACGACGGCACCTTTGGGACCCACGCATCGGGGCATGCTATGTCTAGAAAGCTGTTGAGGGCTGGCTACTACTGGATGACCATGGAGCGCGATTGCTATCAATACGCCAGGAAGTGCCACAAATGCTAAATATATGCTGATAAAATCCATGTGCCTCCGCACGCTCTCAATGTTATGTCTTCTCCGTGGCCTTTCTCTATGTGGGGCATTGATGTGATCGGAAGAATCGAACCGAAAGCTTCAAACGGTCATCGTTTTATCCTGGTAGCAATCGATTATTTCACCAAATGGGTCGAAGCTGCATCTTATGCCAACGTAACTAAGCAAGTGGTAGTCAGATTCATCAAGAACAATATCATCTGTCGGTATGGTGTCCCTAGCAAGATCATCACTGACAATGGTACCAACCTGAACAATGACATGGTGCAAGCCTTATGCGAGAAATTCAAGATTGAACACCACAATTCTTCTCCTTACAGACCTCAGATGAATGGTGCAGTCGAGGCCGCCAATAAGAGCATCAAGAAGATTGTGCAGAAGATGGTAACAACATACAAAGACTGGCATGAAATGTTGCCCTATGCTCTACATGGCTACCGCACTACAGTCCGTAGTTCAACCGGGGCTACGCCTTTTTCTCTTGTATACGGCATGGAAGCAGTCCTCCCATTGGAAGTGGAGATTCCGTCCCCCCGTGTGATTATGGAAGCAAAGTTGTCTGAGGCTGAATGGTGCCAGAGTCGGTACGACCAGTTGAATTTGATTGAGGAAAGACGCCTAGATGCTTTGGCTCACGGTCAGATGTATCAAACAAGGATGAAAAATGCTTTTGACAAGAAAGTCCGTCCTCGGGAATTCCGGGAGGGTGAACTCGTGTTGAAAAGAAGGATGAGCCAGCAACCCGATCCAAGGGGCAAATGGACGCCTAACTATGAAGGACCTTATGTTGTCAAGAAGGCTTTCTCTGGCGGTGCTTTGATCCTCACACACATGGATGGTGTGGAACTTCCGAATCCTGTGAATGCCGATATAGTCAAGAAATACTTTGTCTAGATATGAAAAGAACAGCGTGGTAGGTCGAAAACCCGAAAGGGCGGCCTAGGCAAAAATGCGTTTCCCGGTGGATCGAAAACCCGAAAGGGCGGTCCAGGCAAAATAAGGGACAAGAAACAAAAATGTAAAAGCTCGCTGAGATTACATGTAACTCAGGCAAAAATGAGCGTCTCGATGAGCCGAAAACCCGGAAGGGCGGTTCATGCAAAAATGAGATTGAAATAAAAGACATTTGACTATATTTGGCAAATTACCATTCCCCTTGGGATCTTTGCAATTGATGTTTGGCTGTTCTCATCCGAGGTTCCGACGCCTGCGGATTCAAGAGTTTCAGATACCATAGCAGTTACTGTGTTCAATGTACCACCAACCAATAAAATTACCATTTTCCAAGATTTGTAAATCTGTGGGGTCGCGCTTTTGGCCGATTACCACCCTTATACATCAATTTGAGCCTATGCTTTTGTTTGGCACTCATTTTCCGTTCTATTTTCAAAGCTTTATACAAAAAGATTTCTTCTATGTTAATAATGATGCATGTCTGGAATAAACATTCTGAAAACTGAAAACCTTTTTGAGTATTTTGAAAATAAGCTTGAACAGCTAGGTACATTCAAATGAACATGCATGAACAAATCTATATTGATATCAGTTCCAATTCAAGTTACTAGCAAGTCTTCCTCCCAGTGATGGTCTGTGGTCAATGGCAAGAATGAAAAAACAGAATGAAAAGCATGAAAAATAAATATGCTCGCTAAGTCGAAAACCCGAAAGGGCGGCTTAGGCAAAAAGGAGCACCCCGATGGATTGACAACCTTCAAAGGCAATCCAGGCAAAAACAGGGGCAACACAAAAAAAAAAAAGCTATTCCCCGGTGGGTCGAAAACCCGAAAGGGCGATCCAGGCAAAAATGGGATGATGAAAGAAAAAATGAAAAAAAAATGGAAAAAACAAATATGCAAAAGCATTGACCACAGATGCGATGTCCAAAGCACTTGCGTGGCTGTTCCAACAAGCATCAATACTATTCAGGCTATTTTTCTCTACAATTTTACAGCTTCCTACCTTCAAGTGTTGGTCACGATGTATCTTCAAACGACTGTATCCCCAGAAGAGGAGCTTTTGCAAGTATATGTCCGAGCACGAGCCATTACGTGCCCAAAATTCCAGTATTCCGTCTGTCTCTACGAGATTCTGTCTGCAAATTGTCAATCATCATGCATTCCAAAACATTCATACATGCATAATCATGCATCTTATGTGTTCATGTATTTGATAAGATCGTCATGCTATTCATACACATCTGCATTCTCAATTCCTATGTCAATTTCAATCAAAATCAATCATGTCAACTTCAAATTTTTTTGCTGCTAACAACAAATGTCTACCGTCATGTCAATTTCAAAGTTCAACAGTCTTGTCAACATTCCTGTCAAATTCAAGCTCCTGCAGTTATGCCAATCAAATTCAAGTCTTTTTTCAAATACAATTTGTTTCTGTTAACGGCCAAGTGGCTAGTTCGCACCCAAGAACAGCTTGTGCCTGTCAATTTGCTTCTGTTATCGGTCAAGTAACTAGTTCAAATACAAGAACAGCTTGTACCTTTCCTTTTGGTATCCGCCGAGCGGCAAGTTCAGATCCAAGAACAGCTCGTGCTTCTTTTGTTCCCTGTCAGCCAAGTAACTAGTTCAAATACAAGAACGGCTTGTGCTTTCTATTTTGTCTTCTTTTAGCCAAGTAACTAGTTCAAATACAAGAGCAGCTTGTGCTTTCTATATTTTCTTCCAGCCAAGTAACCAGCTCAAACACAAGAGCAGCTTGCGCCCTTTGTTGTCAATATTCTCGGTCAAGTGGCCAGTTCGCATCCAAGAACAGCTTGTACCTGTCAAATTTGCTTTCGAGTCTCCCCAGTGAGTCTTGTTATTCTGCTAATGTCAATCAGTCCCGCAATGGATGCGACATATTCCTTTTTGCTATTCTGTTAATGTCAATCAATCCCGCAATGGATACGACATTTTCCTTTTTGATTATTCTGTTAATGTCAATCAGTCCCGCAATGGATACGACATACTCCGCTGTTTGCTATTCTGTCAATGTCTACCAATCCCGCGATGGATACGACATATTCTCTTAAATTCAATTCTCAGTCTGTCTTGCATTCATAATCGAAATGTTGCATGGCATACATAACATTTGCAAATGTATTTTTACGCCCAAAATCAGTGCTAATGTCGATATTTAAGTATCTTCGTCGTGTCAAGCCAAAGACTCCGTCTCTTGACTCTCCAAACGAAGAAACTTAAATAGGGGCAGCTGTCATACCCTCATTTTGGACCTAAAAATACTCTTTCGAATTTCCTGCTATTTTCTGATGCTTTCAAATCCACCGTGTTTTCTACCGTGCTTCGACTGCATGCATTACTGTCTCAGTCTTTTAATTTTTTGCATAAAATCATACAAAAGGGTATTTTGGTCATTTCCTACAAAGGAACCCATTTTCAGTCCCTGCGATTTACCCCTGAGTCTTTTCAATTTGTTTGCATAAATCATTAATCCAGTTTTGTACAAAAATCATCTTAGTTTTGCATCTGAGTCAGTTTGAGTCGTTTTTGCCCCAGGGGCATTTTAGTCTTTTCACATCAAATAAATTTTGGGCAGAGAGGTATTTTGAAATACCTCATTTTTGGTAGTTTGTTCGTTTTAGTCCATTCTGTCAATTTTAAACGTTTCACTTTACGTTGTTTTCAAATTACATTTTTTTAGCCAATTTTATTAATTTTACATTTTAGTCCAAATATTTTGCGAAATTGCATTTTAAGGCAGTCAGTTCTCTTTTTAAAATTCCAAAACAGTCCCAATTCTTAATTTTCAAATAAATCCAATTTTTGTTTAATTGCAAATCAGTCCCACAGTTTCATAAAATTGCAGATTGGTCCAATTTCAAGTCCAAGGCCACGCAAGTGTTCAATTCCACGTGGCAGTCCCCTACTGGCTCGCAGGCACACATGGCATGCTATAAAAGGCACACAGTGTCAGAAATTCACAACTCAGATACAGATTCGCGCCACATCAACAACAAACAGAATCCATTTTCTCTCTCCATTCAGTTACAGATCAAATCCAACGAATTCATAGAAAAGCTCAAGAACACACAAACCCTAGAACTCTCCAGAATCCAATTCAGTCCCAATTCAGTGAAATTCATAGCGATTCTCAGAGATTCATTGCTGAATCTTCATCATCGAATCACTCCCCCTGCAATTCAAGCGTGAATTCGCTATTGAAGACTGCGAATTCGAACGCGATCACAGAGGAAGAAGAGGAGAAGAAGAAGGAAAGAAAATTCAAGGATTCGGAACCGGTTAAGAGAAAGAAGAAGGATTACCAGTTTTTGTTTGAATTTCAACCAAGAATCAACAGAAACAGAATCGGATTGAAGTTTTTCTGAAGACTCAGATCAAATCTCCGAACCAAAATCAGGTAAAACCATAGAAACTTACCTCCTGATGCTCATAAACAACGTCGAATCCCAATTAATGTAGATTCATAACGGATTCGAAGGATTTTTGGTTCAGAATCACGAAACCCTAAAATTTTCCAGAAAACCTTCAAGATTCCAAGGCTTACGGCGTGTATCAACCGTCGTAAACCAACGAATCCACGAATGGTAACGTTTAGAAAAAGATTTGAACAAAATAGAACCAAAAAAAACCTTTCGAAATCCGCGGATAGAATCCACGATCTACGCCGTTTCAGTTAGAGTTTGCAAACTCAAACGGTGGATTCGTGATTAGAATGAAGAAACACGGCTTTTGAGCCATGAATCATGAGTTTTGGAGAAGGATTGAGAAAGCTAGGGTTTAGAGTTTCAGAGGGAATCCGGACGGAGAAGAGAAGAGAGAGAAGCGAACAAGAGAAATGCAGAAAACCGGGTTATGAACCCTTTTATACAAGCTCTTGGACCGGGTCGCTCCAAACCCGGTCCACTCTCTCTTATTGACGGCCGTTTGATCAAGATCCTGATAGATCCGGATCAATCCAACGCTCTTGGTGCGTTAACCGGATCCGGATCCATCAGATCCGTGGGTTTGGACTCTGTAACCGTGGGCTTTGAGCTTTCTCATGCTTTTCTTGAATTTTGTTGCTAATCGCACCCATTTTCTTGCTGTTTGGACCCCTGGCATGCTATGATTTTCTTGCGATTTTCTATAATTTTTTCTATGTCATTCTTGGTACATTCTTGACCGTTTGGTGATATATTTTACATTTCTTTGGTTGTTAGATGTATGTGCTAATTTTTGCTTCTTGATTCGCATGCTTTAATGCTTAGTGAAATTTCTTGCATGATTTTTGTGCCAATTCAATGCTACAAGATCCCAACACTTGTGGTATGATTTTGTGATAATTTTTGCCCATGATTCTATACCATTGCTGCTGTTTGAGTGTTTAGGCTTAGGTTTTCTTGTGTTGCAAGTAACTTGAATAGCTTTAGAAGTTGAAATATGCTTACGTGATAACTTCGCGCCTGAAATTGCCTTGTAATTCACATCCCTATACTTGAAATAAATCTCTAAAATCATGTTAGGATGAACATTTTGAGTCATGTGTTAGAATGATTGCATCTATGTTTTGCGCATTTCTTTTCACCATGTTTTGATATTATTTTCGCTGTGTATTGAATTTCTTTCTTACCAAGGGTTTTCCATCATTTTGTTCTTTATTTTTTGCCAATTTTCCTACCATTTTATATTTGGTCTACTAACCATCTTATTTTATGTTTCATCCATAATGCGAACATTGCATCATTTTCATTTTTTTTTCCTTAGCTAGTTTTACACGACTTCCATTAACTACTATGTAATATTTTAGGTTTAGTTTACCTTTCTTTACTTTCATGCAAAGCTATAGAATGTAAAATAGGACCCGATGTAAAAGACTACGGACTATGATGATGTACACCGACACATGCACCGACACACGCACACACGTTGTATGTTTATCGCTAGGTGTATGTTTAGGATACGTAGTACTTAGAGAAAATCAATCTTTTGAAAAACAAACAACTTCTATCACTTCAAATATTTTCCAAATAAGCCTTGGAACCAAAACTCCAAAGGATTTTCCCTTTATTTTCTTAATCAAATCAAAATGTAATTAATTTCCAACTTTAACCGTTTTTTTGTAAATAAATTGGACTAACCTCACTTGTTTTCAGTTCTAATGCCTACACGGCCTCTTATCTCTTTCTTCAAAAACCATTTTTAAAACTAAAAAGAACAAAACTCACAAAAGCATTTTTGACAGAGAACTACATGGAATTTTGATCCCTTAAAAGGGTATGTAGGCAAGAGACTCAAAATCTCTCCAAGTCCAATAAAAATAAAATCCAATCTTCTCCCTCTCATTCTTAAAATCAATCTTTTTTTACAAATAGCAATAAAAGCAACGCATAAACGTAAAGCATAGTGAAACGGTTCCTATAGGATACTATAGTCATTACGGGTGCCTAACACCTTCCCGTAATGAAATCAGCCCCGAACTTAGGATTTCTAAGGTTTCCTCGATTTTACCTTCCCCAAAAAATAGAGACATCAATGATCGAAAGGTTCAAATCCAATTAATGATTTGACGCCCGAAAATCGCGATGACAAGACGACATTGATTCCAATAAACAACCTTTGAATCTTTAAGTTTGCATTTCCTGATGAACTTTAGCTTCTGGTGATATTCAGCTTCTGATGAACTTGCTTCTGATGAACTTGTTTTTGATGATGTCATCACTTCAGGAGCGCTATGTCTTCAGGAGCACTTCTAACTTCAGGAGCAGTTCTTCTTCAGACACTTTTAAGCTTCCTTTTTGTTCAATTCTTTGTTCTCTTTTGTTCATTCAGAACCTATAAATGATCTCAAAATTTTTGTCTATGGTCCTGTACACTTGAACAAATATTAGCATATCCAATTAACAATTTTTTAATACTTTGTTATCACTCAAAACTTTTAAGGGTAATGTTAAACACATTTTGTTCCAACACACAACAACACTCCCCCTCAAGTGTGAGTCCATCTATTCATCATGCTCTCCATTCAAGCGGAAACTCTTACTTGTTTGTATCGCCGTTGCTGGTTTCTCCGCAAATGGACCGACACTACTTGTACCGCCGTTGCTGCTTTTTGCACAAACAGACCGGCTGACTCGGTTGTACCCTTTGTCAAACCGAGGATCTGATACCACTGCTTGGATTTGCATTTTAATCTTAATTGCTTTAGACTGTTGGGTCACTGGCTATAGACTGTTGGGTCACTGAGGGGAGCTCTAGGGGGGATTGATCACATCGAGGTTAGAACAACCGCACTAGCGAGAGAGACAATGGGTTTTATAGGTCCTCTTACTTATAAGGTGTTCAGCCTTTACTCTTTTATCCAATGTGGGACATATAACTCACACTTGTACACAACAACACTCCCCCTCAAGTGTGAGTCCATCTATTCATCATGCTCCCCATTCAAGCGAAAACTCTTACTTGTTTGTATCGCTGTTGCTGGTTTCTCCGCAAATGGACTGACACTACTTGTATCGTCGTTGCTGCTTTCTGCGCAAACAAACCGGCTACCTCAATCGTACCCTTTGTCGAATCGAGGTTCTGATACCACTGCTTGAATTTTTCATTTTAATCTTAATTGCTTTTTTATTTTTTCTTTTCTATTTCTTTAATGATGCTTATTGTACGTGTTACATGGTCTTATTTGATGGAACAATGGTGCTTCAGACTGTTGGGTCACTGAGGATAGCTCTAGGGGACCAACCACATCGAGGTTAGAACAACCGCATTAATGAGAGAGACGCCACATTCTTACCCAAAACCTTAAGGCAATGAGTTTTATGGATCCTCTTACTTATAAGGTGTTCAATTTTTACTCTTTTATCTAAAATGAAACATATATATAACTCACAATTATACACAACAACATTATTATATTCTCCTATCAACATCTAGTCAATGTAAAAAGGAAGATACGGTACCATTGATAGCAAAAGAGATGGAGAGAAAGCGGTACAAAGATAATAATCACTATCATTAGTGGTAACAATGGGATACACTTATAGCAATCAATAATTTTTCTTCTCTTAAAGGCCATGAAGGTGATGTAATGTTAGAACGTCGAGGTAAAGACTCCTGGTAAATGAATTTACGAGGCTTTTACTAAATTATGGTCGAGTTGTGCGCAAAATGTGAAGTGGTCATGGGGTGTTGTGCCAACCGTGCACAAAGTTATGTTTGTTAATGACATTTACTTAGGATAACTATTACTCCCTCCCTCCGTTTCATAATACTTATTTATTTTGGAGAATAATTTTGTTTTACAATATTTGTCACTTTTAAATTTCAATGTAAAATTAATTATTGTCTTGTCAATAATACCCTTACATATTTATTGTAGAGAGAGAAAATATAGAATAAAATAATAAATGGTTAAGAGTATTATAGAAAACACACACATAATTTCATCAAAAATAACAAAATTTATTTAGTTTCTTGATTACTGCAATTTCTTTAAAATGAACATGTATTTTGAAACAGAAGGAGGGACTACCATAACTTATCAACATGGTCTTTAAAGTCTTAAATGGTTTAAATTGTTTGAGTCTTCGTTTAGTGTGGTAATTTATTAGGTTATGTTGAAAAACCTTTATTCACAATGTATATATGGTTTGGAAATATATGATTGACAAGGAATAGTGGTTCAATTTGTAAATAATTGTTTCTCTAAATTCTAAGCAACTAACTAGTCTACACTTTGAATGTGGAGAATAAGGAAGGAAATAGAAAGATATTTAGGATTATAAATTCAATAAGTCAATGAAAAAGGGAGGAGGAGAACAGAATGGGGTGAAAGCCATTATAAATATATAATCATTCTCCTTATATGTAATGATGATTACATATTAGGTAACCCCCATTATACTTGTCAAAAGCTTTAGAAGCAAAAATACATATGTAATGTATGAGTTATTAGTCTCAATTGTATAACATTTGTGACATTATAATTTTTTTTTGTTGAATCAAACGATGAACATACCATTTTCATTATTCAATAATATAGGAGACATTAGAATAACGAAACTGCTTCAAATTCTTAGTTAGTTTGAGGTAGTACCAACTCACCAATTATGAATGAGAGCCATTTTTTTAGCTAATTAACAACTTCACTCATTAAAGGCCTCAATTTTTGTCACCGTAAATACAATGTTTAGTTATCTTCACTGCTTTATATGCTTATCACTTTGAGTATTGAACTTCATATTTTGGATCCATTCGGTGGTAGAAGCCTCCTCTAGGTTTTCTTAAGTATGGTTTTACCCATTCAACTAAACTTTGTTCCTTTTCTGGCCTTTTTCTATCAATTGCTTTCCTTCCTGTTAACACCTCAAGAAGAAAATTGTAGACATTACTCTTGAATGCGGCCTGTCATCACATACTCAGGATCTAGTGCGGTGCTCACTTCAAATTTCCTGAAAACACAAATTTATGAGCAGGTGGAAAAAACAAATAAATCATTAGACAAAAACTATATCTTTTTAAATATAATAATTAAATATTATAATAAATATAATATATTTTATTGTGTATTTCATAAATGGAAATTTTATATGATTTAACTTGGTGTTTTTTTCTTCAAGGTATGTACTCTTCTATTTAACTTTGAATAAAGGGTTAATTGTGTTTTAGGTCCCTATAAATAGACGTGTTTCGAATATTAATCCCTACTTAAATTTTTTTAAATTTTTGGTCCCCAACAATTTTTTTTTTCTGTAAGCGAAATTGGTCTTCGCTGTTAATTGTTGCTGATTGAGCAAACGGTAAAGCACACATGGATTCCATTATAATACATGCGAGACAATTGTTTTTTATTCAATAAATAATAAAATGGTTAGTAATAATTATTTATTAAAAGAACCCTTAAAAATTTCAATATAAAAGCCAGTTAACAGTAATCTTATCAGTTTCTTACACTTCTCCTAGTTTCTTCAGAAATGCCTAGAGCAATCACACTTCCATCTTTACCTCCAGCATCATCAACATCCTCAATCTCATCAGTGTCATCAGTCTCTTCTGCTTCATCAGCCCAGATAAACATGTTGCAAGTGTCCTTCATCTTCATACAATTACCAGATGTCACAATCAACTCGCAAAAACAGATGAAAAAGAAAGAACTGATAAATGAGAAGAAAAATGCAAAAGTTTTCATAAATACCATCCATATGGACATCTCCAGAACTGTCTTCCTATATGTATCCCTCTTCTAATTGTCATCAAAATGGTTGGAATACCATAGTGACATTTTCGTCCCCTAGGTCGAGTTGAAGAAGAAGATGCGACACTGTTTGAGTATGAACGATTGTTTCGGAGATTGATGCTTCCTTGTCGTTTGATGGGTCTCGTATTTCAACCTCAGATCTGAAGTATTTGAAAACAATCAGTTTGGGAATTTAGGGTTTTTGTTTTCGACAAAGAGGAAGAAGAAGAAAATGGTATCAGGTTTTTTATGGATCTGGCCGGGTCATAATAATACCCGGGTCGGGTCAAGGCCCAATACAATGGCCCAGTATTACAATAATTGTACTTTAAACAAAAAAAGTCATATGTGGCATCCCCGTGTGCTTTACCGTTTGCTCAATCAACAACAATTAACAGCAAGGATCGATTTCGCTAACGGAAAAAACTGTTGGGACCAAAAATTTAATAAAATTTAAGTATGGACTAATATTCGAAATGCGCCTATTTATAGGGACCTAAAACATAATTAACCCTTGAATATATTATGCCCCTAAGAAAATTAAGTCAATTTTTTTTTTTTTTTGAAAAGGAAAATTTCCCTTATAACATGTAAAAGTTCTCTTTCATATATAAATGTTAGAAAATTATCGTAAACAATATGTTATTACAAGATAATGTTAGAGTACAGATAATTTTTGAATAGAAAACTTATTAGTATTATGAAGTTAAAATTTAGTAATCTATTTTTTTCTACTAATCATATTTTAGTTAGTTATAACTCATTCATGGATACAAAATTTAAACTCGTATATGTATGTATATATTCATACAGTATGAAGTATAAAAACAATAAAAATTTCATAATTAAATCAGATGATCTAAAACAAAAGGAAAAAAACAATAAATATAAATCACACTAAGGATTTGGTGTTGATTGCATACCTTTGGTACTTTGTCGATTTGATAGCTAGAAATTTATGTTTATTTTCAAAACATCGTCGCCATCGTCCTGTTCATTTTCATCTTCATCAATGTTCATAAAAAACATGCTTGATCGAGAGGACAAAGTGGTTTGACTTGAAATCAAACACATAGTATGTTTGGTCAAGTTATCAGATCGAGAATATCTCATGCCTGATTTTGACGTCAAAAATCTAAATTGCATAAGAAGTTGGACTGACAAAGGAAATTGGATGTTCCAATAATACATCAATAAGGAGAAACAAGAAAAAAGATATTGAAAATAGATAAGAAATGAAGAATACATAAAGTCGAAGAAGAAATGAAGAAAAATGAGATTCAACGGCGTCTTATTATATAGAGAAAGAGTAGCAAAAGAGACTTTAGGGTTTGGATTTTTGGGCTTGGGCCTAGACAAATGATTTTTTTAGTGGACTTTTTAAATTTACACCTTCTAACTTTTACTTTTTTTTTTGATAAAAACCTTCTAACTTTTACTTAATTATCATTATTTAAAAATAAAAAGAAGGCTTTTATATGTGTTTAGTCCCTGCAAATAGGGGTCATTTAAAAATTGGTCCATGTACTCCTTAATCCTGACATTTTGACCTGCCAAAATTTAATTATTTAAATGACCCCTATTTGCAGGGACTAAACATATATAAAAGCCTAAAAAGAGTGTTCCTTTCGTATACCACAGGTCATTACCTGATTATTCTACTATCAAAAGAAATTAAACTTATTTGATGCCAATGACACACTTATTATGGCCAAACCAGTTAAATTAGTTTATGTCTTGGCTTCAAATAAATTACTAACACACCAATCAATGAAAGTAAACATTTTTTAGATAAATGGGAGTCAACTTTGATTACCTATATCCTTTGAAGCCTAAATACTACAAAATGGATGACGTATCAGTATCTGATACGTATCCTGCATCACTGCTTTTACAACATCCTCCATCACTATGCCACATAAACTTTGGAAATTTTTTCCCCAAAAACTATCAGGGTCAAGAGAATTGTGCTTGTTCATTGCAAACAATGCTTTGTAAATTTCTTCACGGGAATGCAGCATTGTGAGCATCTTATTGGTGGTATAAAAAATTAGATTTCGAATAAATTCTTCCATTAAGCCATCATTCTGCAAAAAATGAGAAGTACTAAAAAGGTTAGAAAAATGGTTAATCACATGACCATCTCTTGGTGAGGAAATGATCTTTGTTGTTGACTTGATCTTTGTAACTCCGGAAATATCTTGTTTTTTTTATCACCTTCAAGGTTGACCTAAACTTGCTTTTGTGGATTCATTAAATTGTCATTGTAACCATTTGTGTATATTGTTGAATAACATTAGGGTCTTGTTAACGAGTGCACTCACCGAAATATCGTTAACAAAATTTAGGGCTTGTGCAAAATATTGTTTTGGAATGGATGATTTGGTTTGAATTTTTGTTGGTTTAGAGATTGGAGGGGATGAATCAAGACATGACCATGGAATTTGGAAGTTGGTCATGGTTAAAACGTCGATGATATGTGGTGGTTAGCGGTGGTAGGTTAGATTACTTAGAGGTTTTTTTAATAAATACTAAAATCGTTTCTTATTTCTCCAGAGCACATGGCTTTTTTCTTCTGCATTAGGGTTGATTATTCATTATTTGCTTCTTCATCTTTTTTTTCCTCTCTTTTCAGGATAATGGAGAATTTCACTTCAGACCATTTGTTGTTGCATTGTGAAGTTTGTTCTGTACATGCCACAATGTCTATTGAGAATTGAATTTTAAAACAAATTGGAATTTGTCATCGCGATTTTCGGGTGTCAAGTCATTAATTAGGCTTGAACCTTTCAATCATTGATGTCTCTATTTTTTTTGGGGAAGGGTAAAATTGAGAAAACCCTTAGAAATTCTAAGTTCGGGGCAATTTTCGCTACGGGAAGGTGTTAGGCACCCGCGACGACTATAGTACTCTATAGGAGCCGTTTTTCTAATTCTATGTTTTACGCTTTATTTTTATGCTATTTTTTGAAAGAAAATTGTTTTTAAGAATGGGGGAAAGAAGATGGTTTGGATTTTATTTTATTGGACTTGGAGAGATTTTGGTCTCTTGCCTACATACCCTTTTAAGGGATCAAACTCCATGTAGTTCTCTTCCAAAAAGATTTTGTGAGTGTTGATTGATTTTAATTTTTGAAAATGGTTTTGAAGAAGAGATGAGAGGCCTTTAAAGGCATGAGATTTGAAAAAGGGTGAGGTTGATCATTTTATTTAAGAAAAGGTTAAAGTTGAAATTTAGAATTTTGTTTATATTTTGATTAAGAAAATAACGGGAAAAAATTGTGGAGTTTTGACTCCAACATTATTGCAAAAAGTTTTCAAGTGATGTGTTAGTTTGTTTTTTTGGAAAGAAAAGGTGCATAGAATTTTCCTAAGTTTCGCGTTTCCTAAGCATACATCTATCGGTAAATCATACAACGTGTGTGCGTGTCGGTGCGTGTGTCGGTGTACATCATCATAGTGTCCATAGTCCTTTACATCGGGTCCTAATTTACATTCTATGGTCTTGCAAGGAATTAAAATAAAGAAACTACCTAAACATTGAAAAATTGAATGGGACCTAAACTTAATGAATGGAGATGAAGTGGAGTACTCAATGTGCATGAAACATAAAATTGTTAGTGAAGCAATATGAAATGATAATGAAAGATGTTAGGCGACAAAAAATAACAAAATATGAAGAGATGTGAAGAAAAATGCATGCAAACTAACATGACTTATGAAGCAAGAAACTAAGAACTAAACTTTGTAAAATTGGAAGTTAGCACCTAAACTTGCAAGACAAAAGCTAATCAATTATACTAATCGGGATCACAAATATTGTAAGATTTGTAAACAAGAAGCCAATTTAACAAGATTGAAGAAGAATTGTAAAAAAAATGGTAAACACACATCAAACTAACAACAGTTGAACATATTGTAAAAACTTGCAAACAAAGATCAAACTTAACAAAATAGAACATATTGTAAAAGTGGTAAACAAAGATTGTAAGAAATGGTAGACAAATATCAAACTAACGACATTGAATATATTGTAAAAAATGCCAACAAGAATCTAACTAAAACAATTGAAACTATTGCAAAATTGTAAACAAAAATCTACTAACACAATTGAATGAATTAACACCAAATCAGAGGTAAACTCATCATAAAATTAAGCGCCAAACATCAACATCACATGACACATTTTGGATCAAAAATCGTACAAGAAAATTCACACAAAAACACAAAATATACAAATCAAGATGGGAATTAGCACATATCACTTCCATCAGTTTTGAACACATAAAAATACCACAAAACAGTCAAAAACATATCAAGAAACTATGGTAATTTTTTTTAGGAATTTTTGTAACGCCCTCTTTAATTATTTAATTATTCTATAGATTTTAGAGTCCACTTTGATGATTTATGTGATATTATACGATTATGTGATGTGTTGATATTTTATTTAAAGACTTATTTTATTATTTACTAGAATAAGATTTGAAAATAATATAAATATTGAGATGTGGAGCTGTTTTGGAATTTAGAAGAGTTTAGAGAAAATAAAGAAAATAAGATAAAGTGGATTGAGGAAAGATATAAGGAGGAAACTAGGTTTAGAAAAGTTTTTACGTGAAACTGCTTTTGGAGAAAAAGGAAGAAAACAAGAGAAGAGAGAACCAAGAGGGAGAGAGACCGCCGATCATCAATACTAAGGTAAGGGTGGGGTTTCACTTCTCTAATTAAGGGCTTAATTCTTCATGTTTGATTAATGGTTCATGAGAAAATAGGTAGAAATGAGTTTAGGGTTTAATTTGTGAATTCCCATGAAAACTGATGAATTGTGTGTTGTTACTGTTAATTTTAATGTATGGAATGCTGCTTGATTATTCTGTAATGATTGGTGTCAGAATTGTTGAGAATGATAGAGTTTAGAAAGAATAGGGTTGTTGGTAAAAAGAATAATTGATGATGAATAGAGCTAATGAATTGGGCATGAATTGGCGTTGGATTGTTGTGTTTTGTGTTGTATTAAGTTAGGTTATGTAAGAGTGAACTATAGGGTCAAGTTTGGTGAAAATCAGAGTTAAAACGAAGTTTTTGGGTGGAAAATGTCACTTTTCCCGAGAGCTGCACAGTGACAGCATCTCCTATTTCATGTTCTTGCGCCTTTTTTCACACGTTTCTGTTTTGACCTGGGTTTTGGTGTAAACATGAAAGTTGTAGATAATTATGTTAGCTTTCTAATGGCTTTTGTTTGACTTCAAAATCATTCCTAGAACTTAAGTTATGGTCAAAATACTACACACAGGTCACAGTAATTTTCATGAGATTTCAGCACAACTTTTCGCTTCCACTTCTTTACCTGAATTTGAAATAAAAACTGGTACTGATAGGTACAGAATTTGTCTTAGGTGTAAACACGAAAGTTGTAGACAAAAATGTTAGCTTTCTAATGGCTTTGGTTGGACTTCAAAATCATTCTTAGAACTTAAGTTATCGTCAAATTCCTACACGTAGATCATAGTGAAATTTCAGTTTCTGTACCCGAATTTGAAATAAAAACTGGTATTGATCGGTACAGAATTGGCCGTAGTTGTAAACGCGAAAGTTGTAGATAGTTGAATTGTCTTTCCAATGGCGTTGGTTTGACACAAAAATACCTTGCGAATAATTTTATATGAATTTATGAAGTTATGTGACGAATTAAGAATATTATATCATGAGCTTACCTTTAATTGTATTAGGACTGTTAGGACTGAACTTGTTGTCAAGATGTCATAGGGTTATAGAAAAATCAATAAGTAGAAACTAGTATAGCTATAAACACGAGGATTTAATGTGCATTGTTTAGTGAAGTTAATTGATGATTTAGAGTTGGAATTATGTGACAGATTTATATATTGTGAAAGATGTTCATATGAAGTTGTAATGGTTATACTGGGTGATTATTGTTGATGTTGACTTGCTGCATATTATTTAATGGTGCTGCCTTGCTGTCGTGATTAGGATGTTAATGTTGGTCTAAGTTGTTTCAATTGTAAGATGTTGATCCAAATTATTGGAGTCATATGAGATGTCTAAGTTGTTTAAGTTGTAAGACGTTGAGTCCATGCATACTCATTTAAGTTGAGGGCTTGATGCCCTGTAATGTATATTTATACATATTATGTTGAGGGCTTGATGCCCTGTAAGTTGAGGGCTTGATGCCCTGTGAGCCTATTTACGCTTATATGTTGAGGGCTTGATGCCCTGTAAGTTGAGGGCTTGATGCCCTGTGAGCCTATTTACACTTATACGTTGAGGGCTTGATGCCCTGGTTGGTACCACTTGCATGATTAAGATGTCGTAGTTGCATTTTGTCGAGATGGTCTAAGATGAATAAGAAGTCTAAGTTGCATTGTTAAGTTGAAGTTGTGTCGTTGTTATTTAACCTTGAGTCGTTGATGAAACTTTATATGAAGGACTATTATTAGTTAATGACGATGTCTATGATGATAAGTGAAGTAGTAAATGAATAATTATGTGAGATAACATTATTAAATGAAGCTGAATTAAGTTGTTAAATGCATTTTGTTTGTATTATATGCTTATTATTATTGAATGTGAAATCTCACCCCTTCTGTTGGAATTGCCGCCTTGTGGGCAAGTGCAGGTAACCAAGATTAGGTGCAGTCGTGTGAGGCTTTCCTCGGTTGTGTCTAGGTGCTCTGATACGTAACGGGATGGGGAACCTTTGATTATGTTTTCTCTGTTCCTTGCGTATTCTTTTATTTTGACTTTCATGATTATGATTATGTTGAGAATTTTCTGAGACGTTGATGAGGCCTGCGTGTCAGAAACTTTTGTGATGATTTTAATGATTTCCGCTGCAATGTTTGAATATTTTTAAATGACTATTTTCCTGAAGGAATAAATTATTATTTATCCATTACTTGAGATGTTTTAAAGAATGTGACGCTCCGTTATGTGTTCACTCTGATTATTTATTTTAAAGAAATTTTTACGTTGGGAAAACGGGGTGTTACAATTTTCACAAGAAATTTAACATGCATAGAGGTTCAGATAGCAAAGACAGGTGTATACAGCAAGAAAATCAAGGGAAAGAAGAAAAGTGCCCAAAGCCCACGGTTTCACAGCCCAAACCTGTGCTACTGATGGATCCGGATCAAGCTAACACTCCAGGAGCGTTGGATTGATCCAGTTCCATCCGGATCTTGATCAAAAGGTTCACATGCAAGGGAGGTGGACCGGGTCATGACCGACCCGTTCCACCAGCTATATAAAAGGTCAAGGATCCGGATTCCTTCATTCTTCTAACATGTTTCTCTTTCTTATTCTTTCTCACTCGCCGCTCTCTATCAAACCCTAACCCTAGTTTCAGTAATTCTACCCAGAAACTGCTCATCTATGGCTTAAACGGTTCGTATCACCAATCTAAACATGATTCATACAAAAGAAAGCACGTTTAACCGTTGAAATAACGTGAATCTTTGAGTTTTGTCACTGCAAGTTCAAACCGTTCGGACTCCTTGTGTTTTTGGCTGAAATCGTGGTGAAAATGTAAGGATTCGCTTCGATTCACATTCGTTGTGGATTTTGAAACGTTTCTTTGATTTTTCAAACAATTTTTTTGTGTTAGGGTTAGGGTTTTGGATCGAACCGTTTGAACTTGCTATGGATTCGCATCGTTCTGGTTATGTGATGATTCTCAATGAAATGAGACGAAGTTTAAGTGTTACCTGCGTTCTTGATTGGAGATTTGAACCGTTTCTTTTGATCCTTGGCTCTGATTCTTTTCTGGTACGCTGGTTTCACTCCTTTCTTTCTTCTCTTGATCCGGATCCTGTGAAATCCTTCACTTCTTCTTCTCCGATCTGATGCCTGTGATTACGCTCGCAGCGCGCTACCTCCGGTGGCGTGCTCGCGTTGAATTGCAAGTACAACAATTCAGTGATGAGGATTCATAAGAATCTCTGAGAATTGCTCAAATTTGTGTTGTATCTGTGTGAATTTCGTTACTGTGTGATTCTGTGAGTTGAATTCAATGGTGCATTTTGAGGTTTTTGGTACGAAATTGATCTGGATTAGGGTTGAATGTGAGTTAGGGTTCATGCAAGTTCTTGAGCTCTTGTGAATTTTGTGATTTTGATCCGTAACTGCCAAGAGAGAGAAAATGGATTCTGTTTGTATGATGTGGCGTGAGTTCTGTGGATCTCTGACACGCGTGGCCTTATATAGGTTGACAAGTGGCTGCTGGACCAATTGAAATGTGACATGTGGACTGAGTTGGCTTGCGTGGCCTCTTGGACAGAATTTGATTCAGGGACCAATCTGCAAAAAAAATGAAACTAAAGGGACTAATCTGCAAAGACAAAAAACAACAAAAAAGAAAATGGGACTGATTTGTAATTTTAAAAAGTATTTGGACTAATTTGCAATTAAACATAAAATTTGGACCTATTTGTAAGAAAATAAAATAAAATTGGTAAAAAATGTAATTTGAAAACAACGTAAAGTGAAACAATTAAAAAATGGCAAAACGGACTAAAACGAACAAATTACCAAAATGAGGTATTTTAAAATACCTCTCTGCCCAAAAATCAAACATGTGAAAAGACCAAAATGCCCCTGGGGACAAAAACGACTCAGACCGACTCAAACCGACTCAGATGCAGACTAAAACGATTTTAATGCACAATTTGATCAATGATTTGTACAGATAAACTGGAAAGACTCGGAGACAAATGCAGGGACTGAAAATGGGTTCCATTGTAGGAAATGACCAAAATACCCTTTCGTATGATTTTATGCAAAAACTGGAATAAAATGCAGGAAAACAAACAATGGTCCTAGAGACCCTTTTTTAAGGATTCGTAATGTAAGAAAACACTTTGAATGGTTTTGAATGCAAGAAAATTGGAGATAATAACAGTAAAATGTGCGTTTGTGGCACAGTAAAAGTTGTAAAATAGACACAGTGAATCTGAAATGACCAGAAACAAAAAGAAGTTTGAACGAGTATTTTTAGGTCCAAAATGAGGGTATAACAGCTGCCCCTATTTAATTTTCTTCGTCTTGAGGGTCAAGAGACAAAGTCTTTGGCTTGACATGACGGAGATACTTAAATATCGACATTAGCACTGATTTTGGGCGTAAAAATACGTTTGTAAATGTCATGTATGCCATGCAACATTTGGATTATGTATGCAGGACAGACTGAGAATTGAATTTAACAAAATGTCGTATCCATTGCGGGACTGGTAGACATTAACAGAACAGCGAATAACAGAATATGTCGTATCCATTGCGGGATTGGTAGACATTAACAAGACGGTGAATAACAAGACTCACTGGGGAGGCTAAGTAGCAAATTGACAGGTGCAAGTTGTTCTTTTGGCTCGAACTGGGAACTTGACTGGGAATACTGACAAGTAAAAGGACGCAAGTTGCTCTTGTATCTGAGCTGGTCACTTGGCTGAAAGAAAAGTAGGAAGCACAAGCTGTTCTTGTATTTGAACTAGCCACTTGGCTGATGGTAGAAACAAAGGGTAGGTACAAGCTGTTCTTGTATTTGAACTAGCGGCTTGACTGATGACAAGAGTGAAAATAAATCGACAGGTACAAGCTGTTCTTGGATGCGAACTAGCCACTTGACCGTTAACAAGAATGAATTGACAGGCACAAGCTGTTCTCGGATACGAACTAGCCACTTGGCCGTTAACAAGAGTAAATTGACAGGCACAAGCTGTTCTTGGATGCGAACTAGCCACTTGGCCGTTAACAGAAACAAATTGTATTGAAGAAAACAAATTGAAATTGACTTGATATGACTGCAGGAGCTTGAATTTGAAAGGACCGATAAAGTTTGAAGTTGACAAGACTGTTGGATTTTGAAATTGACATGATTGTATGAATTTGAAATTGACATGATTGATTTTGACAGAGGTTAATATAGGAATTGAGAATGCAAATGTGTATGAATAGCATAACAGTTTTATCAGATGTATGAGCACATATTCCGTTCATAGACTTGCAGGGAGTAAGACCTTTTGATGGTACTGCTATTGCTGGACGCTCTACTGTCGGGCACCCTTTGGATATCGCATCTGTGGTCAATGCTTTTTTGCATGTTTGCTCTTGTTCGTTTTTTCATCATCCCATTTTTGCCTGGATCGCCCTTTCGGGTTTTCAATCCACCGGGGAATAGATTCTTTTCAAATGCCCCTGTTTTTGCCTGAATTGCCTTTGAAGGTTGTCAATCCATCGGGGTGCTCATTTTTGCCTAAGCCGCCCTTTCGGGTTTTCAGCTTAGCGAGCTTATTTATTTTTTGCATTTTTCATTCTGTTTTTTATTCTTGCCATTGACCACAGACCGTACTAGGGAGAGAGCCTGCTGGTAACCTGCATTGAAATGGATGTCAACACATGTTTGTTCCTGCATGTTTCGTTTGAATGCACCTAGTTGCTTAAGTTGGTTTTTAAAATATACACAAAAATTTTCAATTTCAAAGATGTTTGTTTCAGACATTGTCATTATCAAATTGGCAAGAAAAATTTTGTACAAAGCTTTGAGAATCGAATGACGAAATAGAGTTTCAAACAAAAGCACAGGCTCAAATCAACGTATAGGAGTAGTAGCCAGCCAAAGGCGTGACCCCACGAATTTACAAAGCTTGGAAAATGGTAACTTTATTGGTTGGTGGTACATTGAACACAGTGATCACCACAGTTCTCAGAAATTTTGAATTCACAGGTACAGCAGCTTCAGATGAGAGCGGCCATTCATCGGTTGCTCGTGTCCCAAGGGGAATGGTGGTTTGCCGGATATAGCCAATTGCCTTTCATTTCAATCTCATTTTTGCATGAACCGCCCTTTCGGGTTTTCGGCTCATCGAGACGCTCATTTTTGCCTGAGTTACACGTAGTCTCAGCGAGCTTTTTCATATTCACATTTTCTTTTTTTTTTTTTTTTTTTTTTGTCCCTTATTTTGCCTGGACCGCCCTTTCGGGTTTTCGATCCACCGGGAAGCGCATTTTTGCCTAGGCCGCCCTTTCGGGTTTTCGACCTACCACGCTGTTCTTTTTCATATATCTAGGCAAAGTATTTCTTGACTATATCGGCATTCACAGGATTAGGAAGTTCCACACCATCCATGTGTGTAAGAATCAAGGCTCCGCCGGAGAAGGCCTTCTTGACAACATAAGGTCCTTCATAGTTAGGTGTCCACTTGCCCCTTGGGTCAGGTAGTTGACTTACTCTTCTTTTTAATACAAGTTCACCCTCCTTGAATTCCCGAGGACGGACTTTCTTGTCAAAGGCAGTTTTCATTCGTGTTTGATATAGCCGTCCACGAGCCAAGGCCTCCAGACGTCTTTCTTCAATCAAATTCAACTGATCATACCGACTCTGGCACCATTCAGCCTCAGACAACTTTGCTTCCATGATTACGCGGAGAGACGGGATTTCCACTTCCAAGGGGAGAACTGCCTCCATGCCATATACAAGGGAGAAAGGTGTTGCCCCGGTTGAACTGCGTACAGTAGTGCGGTAGCCGTGTAAAGCATAGGGCAACATCTCATGCCAGTCTTTGTACGTAGTTACCATCTTTTGTACAATCTTCTTGATATTCTTGTTGGCGGCCTCAACTGCACCGTTCATCTGAGGCCTATAAGGAGAGGAGTTGTAATGTTCAATCTTGAATTTCTCGCACATGGCCTGCACCATGTCATTGTTCAGATTGGTACCATTGTCAGTGATAATCTTGCTGGGAACACCATATCGACAGATGATATTGTTCTTGATGAACTTAACCACCACTTGCTTGGTTACATTGGCATAAGATGCAGCTTCGACCCACTTGGTGAAGTAATCGATTGCTACCAAAATGAAACGATGGCCATTCGAAGCCTTTGGTTCAATCCTTCCAATCATGTCGATGCCCCACATAGAGAAAGGCCACGGAGAGGAAATAACATTGAGGGCATGCGGAGGCACATGAATCTTATCAGCATATATTTGACATTTATGACATTTCCTGGCATATTGGTAGCAATCGTGTTCCATAGACATCCAATAGTAGCCTGCTCTCAACAATTTTCTAGACATGGCATGCCCCGAGGCATGGGTCCCGAAAGTGCCATCGTGCACGTCGTGCATCAGTTGCTCTGCTTCACGCTCATCAACACATCTCAATAATATCATATCAAAGTTTCTCTTGTACAAAACATCCCCATCCAACACGAACTTGCTAGCCAACCTGCACAAGGTCTTCTTGTCTTTATTGGAAGCATTCGGCGGGTACTCGCGGCTTTGCAAAAACTGCTTGATATCATAATACCAGGGTTTGTTGTCAACTATATCTGCATTTGTTTGAACGGTCACATCACTGATGGCAAACACATGAGAAGGCCGGTCAAGGCGCTGCACTTTGATTACTGGTACGTGGTTCCAATGGTTCACTTGAAACATGGAGGATAAAGTGGCAAGAGCGTCGGCCATCTGATTCTCCTCGCGGGGAATATGGTGCAATTCGACTTTTGTAAAGTACGTCAACAGACGCCTCGCATAGTCACGGTAAGGGACCAGATTAGCATGATGAGTCTCCCATTCTCCCTTTATCTGGTTAATAACGAGCGCAGAATCTCCATAGACGTCGAGGTGCTTGATTCTCATGTCAATTGCTTCCTCGATTCCCAAGATACATGCTTCGTATTCAGCCATGTTGTTTGTGCATTCAAATACAATCCGGGCGGTAAAAGGAATGTGATGCCCCTGCGGAGATACAATCACTGCCCCAACTCCTTTGCCGTAAGCATTAACAGCACCGTCGAAGACCAATCCCCACTTGCTATCGGGGTCCGGACCCTCACCAACCAACGGCTCTTCACAGTCTCTTGACTTCAAATACATGACCTCTTCATCAGGGAAATCGAACTTGATGGGCTGATAGTCATTCAGTGGTTGGTAAGCAAGGTGATCAGCTATAACACTTCCTCTAACGGCTTTCTGAGCTTTGAACACATTATCATATTCAGACAGCAGCATTTGCCAACGCGCAATCTTTCCAGTGACTGCAGGCTTCTCAAAGATGTATTTGATCGGATCCATCCTGGATATCAGCCAAGTTGTATGGTTCATCAAGTAGTGGCGCAGGCGTTTGGCGGCCCAAGCCAAAGCACAACAGGTCTTTTCGAGCATCGTATACCGAGTCTCACAGTCAGTAAATTTCTTGCTCAGATAGTAGATGGCATGCTCTTTCTTTCCGGTCTCGTCTTGTTGACCGAGCACACATCCCATGGATTCGTCTAATACTGACAGATACATAATCAGTGGCCTTCCTTCCACCGGTGGGACAAGGATAGGTGGCTCTAGCAAATAGTTCTTGATGTTGTCAAAAGCTTCTTGGCATTCATCATTCCATACAAGGGGTTGATTCTTCCTGAGTAGCTTGAAAATTGGCCTGCAAGTCGCGGTCATGTGGGATATGAACCGGGAGATATAATTCAGACGCCCGAGGAACCCTCTAACTTGTTTCTCGGTCTGCGGGGCCGGCATTTCACGGATTGCTCGGAATTTGTCAGGATCTACTTCAATGCCTCTTTGACTGACAATGAACCCTAGCAGCTTCCCTGATCTGACACCGAACGTACACTTGTTGGGATTCAGTCAAAGTTTGTATTTTCTCAATCTTTCGAACGTCTTTGCCAAATATTCAACATGTTGCTCTTCATCGCTTGACTTGACAATCATGTCGTCCACATACACCTCGACTTCTTTGTGAATCATATCATGGAACAACGTGGTCATCCCCCTCTGATAGGTGGCACCAGCATTTATCAGACCGAACGGCATTGCTTTGCAGCAGAAAGTTCCCCACGGAGTGATGAACGATGTCTTTTCTCTGTCTTTGGGTGACATTTTGATTTGATTGTATCCCGAGAATCCGTCCATGAAGGAGAACACTTTGCACTGAGCGGTATTATCAACAAGTACGTCAATATGAGGTAATGGGAAATTGTCCTTCAGACTGGCTTTATTCAAATCTCTATAATCAACACACATCCGAACTTTACCATCTTTCTTCGGTACAGGCACAATATTAGCAACCCATTCAGGATATTTAACTGTCATGAGGAAACCCGCATCAATCTGCTTTTGTACTTCACCCTTAATCTTGAGAGCCATGTCAGGACGAGTCCTTCTCAGCTTTTGCCTAACAGGGGGGCATTCTGGCTTTGTCGGTATCCGGTGTTCTACGATCTGGGGATCCAAGCCCGGCATGTCTTCATACGACCATGCGAAAATATCTGAATATTCTCGGAGAAGTTGGAAGATCCTCTTCTTAACCCCCTCTTCTAGTGCAGCACCAACCTTGATCTCTCGCTTATTGTCTTCGGTACCCAAGTTGATCAACTCAATCTCCTCCTGGTGAGGCTGAATGGCATTCTCCTCTTGTTCAAGTAGTCGAGTGATCTCATCTGGTATATCATCATCCTCCTCATCCTCGGCTCCGAACACCGGAAATTCAAAAGTTGGAGAAACCGTAGGGTCACTGTGTTCAACGGGTTTATTGTGGTTCAATCTGCATGATTATGGTTGGATGATTTTTAGAAAAGATTTTTTTTTCATGCAAATCTTTGAAATTAATAAGAAAATACAGATGTTTTGGTTTTTTCTGGCATTACCATCATTTCCAAGGGAAAAAGCATTAAGAAAAACGACAGTCGTGAAAGAAACGACAATTTTTATTAATAATGGCAATGCCGAAACAAACATGCCCGTACAAAAACATCACTTTCGCTTTGGGCGGAGCGAAAAGATGGTTATTTTGAAAAACAAAGACCTAAGCAACAAGACACATTACTCGGAATCATGCATGATCAACGGAAGGTTAATGACATTCCAATTCTTTGCAGTGCCTCCTAGTACAACAAACACGAGCCTAGAACCACTCCCAGTAGCACCCTCAGTAATTGCATTGGTGAACCCTGCACTGTAGAACGTTCCAGTAGATACTCCTGATGTCGGGGAGAACCCAAGACCTTCTTTGTGTTTATTCTCAAGTAGTTGTATCAACTGGCCCCAACCGGCAGCCTGTCCCTCTTGAACAGCCCTTTGCGCGTCCTTTAAAGAAGCCATAGCGGCACCGACCTTCTTGGGCTCCGTACCTTCAACCGTCAAACCTTGAAATGCAGTCCCTTCTGCCGACCCTGCTTCAATACAAGAGAATGATGATAATTGACTGACTAAGTATGCTTCTTCTCCATGTACAGTAACAAGCTTACCATTCCTCACAAATTTCAGCTTTTGATGAAGAGTGGAGGTAACCGCGCCGGCTTCATGTATCCACGGCCTTCCCAGGAGACAACTGTAGGAAGCGTCAATGTCCATGACTTGGAAAGTGATTAGGAATGTTTCAGGGCCAATAGTCATAGGCAGATCCACTTCACTGAGAACGTCCTTGCGGGTTCCGTCGAAGGCTTTGACTAGGAACGTGCTTCTCCTCAAAGGGGCTCCTTGATAGCTTAGCTGGTCCAAAGTTGACTTGGGCATTACATTCAGAGACGAGCTGGTATCTACCAATACGTTTGACAGCATGTCAGTTTTGCAATTCATAGAGATGTGTAGGGCCAAATTATGATGCTTCCCTGCCTCGGGGAGCTCGTCTTCGCCGAACCAGAGATTACTGCAAGCGGTGATGTTTCCCACTATACCACCAAACTGATCCACCGTGACCTTGTGGTCGACGTATGCCTGCTCCAACACTTTTAGCAAGATGTTCCGGTGAGCTTCAGAGCTTAGGAGCAAAGATAGGATGGATATCTTCGACGGGGTTTGTAATAGTTGATCCACAATCTTATAGTCACTTCTCTTGATTATCTTAAGGATTTCGTCCAAATTGGAGTCTTCAATAGACCGACCCGGTCGGCTAACACCTTTAGTACCAGGAGGAACGGGAAGTGGAGTTGCTTTGTCAATCGGGGTCATGGTGGGCGCGGCTGTTGTAACACCCCGTTTCCCAAAATGATATAATAATATCCAAACATCAGAGTTAATCAACAAGCAACGGAGTATTACATGCATATCTCAAAAAAATAATTTATTTAAATAGAAACATAAAACTATTTAAATAATCCTCCATTAAAACATCTTTATAAAATAATCTGCAGCGGAATAATTGTCATAAAATCATCTCAAAAATTCTTATACATCAACATATCTGGCACAAGGCCTCACCATTAATAAAATATTCTCCAACATTATTCAAATAAATATTCAACAATTCTCCAAGTAAAATGATACATAAAGGAATGAAATTGTAAAACATTAAATCCCATCCCGTTACGTATCAGAGCCTACGACACAATGAGCCAACTCCTAACTATCCATCGCTACCTGCACTTGCCCACAAGGCGGCAATTCCAGCAGAAGGGGTGAGTTCACAAAGCAAAGATTATATATAAATATATGAGTCAATCAAATAAATTGAAAACAACATCAACAAATTCACCACCTTTAACATAAGCAACAAATATCATCCATAGTATATCAACATTATATTCAAGTTTATCTTTTAAGAGAATAGCAACAACAACGACACCAACGACAACACCACTTGTGGTGACACCTCACCAACCACCACTCACACCTTAAACTACTAATGCAAGACTCCATCACCTGATAATGTATTATGCATATGTGGTACCAACTACGCGCGTTGAATGCTAAGCATTCCGGGGCATAAGCCCCCACCAAAATGGATGGTTAAAGCATCCCAGGGCATAAGCCCTCACCAAAGTGAATGACTAGCATTCCAGGGCATGAGCCCTCACCAGTTGAATGTATAAACATTCCGGGGCATGAGCCCCCACCAATGCAAATGAGTTATGAGACTCAAGGAGTATATCTACATACAACCATACGACAAAATAGTGGTGCATTTTCACCATGCAACCAACGACAACACCAACTAGGACACCTCCCCAACTAGACTCAACCACACCACAACACCATGAACAATTGCAAACTTAGCATAGTATAATTCATTTCATTTCATATAAGATTCATCCATATATGCACCATAAACATCTCCAATCTACAATTTTATCACTCCAAAAATTCTCTAAAAATCCAATAAAACACTTAGAAAGCTTAGGTTTGGGTTTAGAACACCTTAGAAAAATCACGTTTTGGGTCGCACAGGACCCAGCTCGCTTAAGCGAGCAGCTTCTCGCTTGAGCGAGTCAAATCACGTAAGTTTGGTTTTTCCTCGCTTACAGCTCGCTTCTGGTTCGCTTAAGCGAACAGGCTAATTCCAAAATTCTGGGCAAAAATTGGCGTCTCTCGCTTAAGCGACGGGAATTTCGCTTAAGCGACGCAAATGACGAAAGTTGGGATATCGCTCGCTCGGGGTTCGCTCGTGGCTCGCTTAAGCGAGCGGCCAAAATTTCAGACTGGGCGTGGCAAAGTGTCGCTCGCTTGAGCGACGGGAATTTCGCTTAAGCGAGTACTCATCTGGGCAGAATTATAACTTACGATCTCTAACCCTATTTCATCCAAAAACCCCATTTTTGATTCCCCAATCACCCAAAATGATTTTAGATTAAAGTTATGGGTTCAATACTTATTCCAGGCACCAAAACAACTCATAGAAACACAATTAACAGCATAATTCATCAACATTTAGCATTTTACATATTCAAGAAAACCTAAAACAATTCTCACCAATTCCAATCTATTATCATGAAATCATATATGAACATATAATATTTGATTCATAAACCCACCCTTACCTGATTAGATGAATTAAACAAAAGCTACAGCAATCCTAGCAATCTCCCCTTGGTTCTTGGCTCTACTCTTCTCTCTTCCCAAAAGTCTGTTTCTTTTCTCTGATACGTACAATTGCTCTTTACTGACTTTCTACCTTCCTTACTCTCTTACCAACCAAAGGGTAACTCCTTTTTACTCTTTACTCTCCCCCACTAAATTCCATTAATTTCTCCTTAATTCTATTAACTCTAAAATAAATATTACTTCTCCTATTTTCATAAAATACTACAAATAATTATAATAAATAATAACACACCAAATATTTCATATATCATTTATAAATTCAAGTAAAATACACCAAGCACACCAAAATCAATTAAAAATCACCACAAATCATAAAATAGAATTTAGAGTGTTACAAGGCTGTCTTCTTTTGAAACAGAGGGGGACGGACCCTGCCGCTTCTTAAAGTTGTTGTCTCTTCGGCGATGTTGCTTACTACTGCTGGGGATACCAGAGGCACTTCTACCCCGTTCTCAATCATGGTTGCATTGTACTTGTAAGGAACGGCTTTTGTGGAGATAAAAGGCACTGGCCCAGGTAGCCTTATCACTAGAGGTTCAACGTTCTCTTTCGAAGGCGTGCTTCTAATAGGAGTATCATGGAAGACTGGCATAATCACACAAATGTCGCTGGCTGTCAGATAGTTATCATTCATCAGGCCCTGGATGTCGTTCTGCACTACGTCACAGCCCATAGGATTCTGGAGGCAGCCATTGTAACCGGCATGGTCATGGTTGAACAGAGAGGCTTGGCACAACTTGACATGCAGCGGTACCAGAGGGGTTGCAATATTACGAACATCGATGCGGAGAGTTTCTTCATATGCTTCAATCATGTTCACAGCAGCATGATTTGGGAGTGGATTATCGAGCACATGCGGGACATTGTTCTCGAAAGACAACTTTCCTTGGTCTATCAGTTTCTTCACAATATACTTCAAAGCGTAACATCCTTCCACATCGTGGCCTAGAGCGCCTTGATGAAAATCGCACCTGAGGTCAGAACGGAACCGGGGAGGTAATGGGTTGGGCGGAGGCTTGCCGGGTCTGGTTGTGCAGTACCCTTTGTGCAGCAGAGTAGGAAGAAATTTAGCATATAACATTGTTATCGGAGGAAAAGACGGTCTGGCCTGAGGACCTTGTTGCTGTTGTGGTTGTTGTTGAACCGGTGGCTGCTGCTGCACTTGTTGAGCGATGGCGTTGACAGGGACCTGAGGCTGGCCCGGTGGTAGAGGATACTGATGGTAAAATGGCGGCAAGAACGGATGTTGGGCGTATTGCATGTATTGGTATGGCAGAGGCAGTTGAGTAGCATTGATGGGAGCAATAGCGGCCACAGACTGATTGGTCTCGGTAGATATCATCCCAACTTCTGACTCCTTCTTCTTGTGATGGCCATTGCCATACTTCTTTGGTGCATTCGAGGACTCACCTTTTTCAAACACAATGATACCCTCTCTGACAGCTTCTTCTAAGCAGGTTCCCATGGTGACCATCTCGGAGAAGTTACTCGGAGCAGCAATGATCATCCTTTCAACATAGTCTTTCTTCAGCGTCTTTAGAAAAGTCTGTGTCATTTCCTCTTCATCTAGAGCAGGGGTAACACGGGCGGCTGCGCCCCTCCACCTTTGTGCATATTCACGGAAACTTTCATCTTTCTTCTGGGAAAGGGATCTGAGAAATTCCCTGTTTGGCTTCAACCTGGTGTTAAACCCGTAGTGACTCTTGAAAGCGGCAGCCAGATCATCGAAGGTATGAATGTCATCTTTACTCAGACCAGTATACCATTCTGCAGCGTCTTCCATCAAACTGTCTTGGAAACAATGGATCATATGAGCGAATCATTGTCTGAGTAGTTAGCCATCTTCCGGACGTATTTGATGATATGATTCTGAGGACAAGTCAATCCATTGTATCGGTCGAATTCTGGGACTTTGAACTTTTTAGGGACATCTACCCTTGGTACTAGGCAGAGATCGTGAGTATTGACGAGATCACCACTCCCACGGTTAGCTTTGATTTCACGACGAAGTTCTCTGGCAAGTTCCTCCATCCTTTCTTCCATGGTTCCGGTCATGGGTGACTTCCCGCGGTGAGTATTGGCGTTGGTGTTTTGAGGCATAGAATGCACGATTGGGTCAGTGAAGACCGTTGACTGAGGCAGAGTAGTGTGGAGAGAGGTATGCCCTGGGACGGGGATTTGGCTACCATTGGCAGTACTAGAAGTTCCTGCTGTGGGATCGGGAGGAAAGTAAGATGGGAGTCCATGTGGGTATCCCCTCGGCATGGCAAAGCGGTCAGCAAGAGATGTTGTTGGAATTGCCTCTGTAGTCTCCGGAGCGGACGAGGTTGGTTGTTCCTGGGCAGCCAACAGAGCGGTCATAACATCGTGAGCTTTAGCCAACTCTTCCCTCACAGAAGCCAATTCGGTACGGAGCTGTGCGTTTTCTTCTTCCATGGCTACCTGATTCCTCCTTCTATATTGTCTAGTCTGATGTACTCTGGTAGGTGGATCAGTCTTTCGAGCACGAGCCACTTTTCACACTGCGGCAGAAGAACCAGGAGGCAATGAGCACTTGGAAGTTTTTTTTTTTGTGACTGATGAATGATGCATATGATGCATGATATGTACAAATGCAGATGCAAAAACGACTCTTTTTGGTTATCGAAAGGATCTTTTAGACAAATTAGAAATTTTGTAAACATTTTTTAGGAGAGAATGAAAAGACTAGAAAGCTGTAGAGATAAATCTTTTGAAATGTTGAGCCAAAGGGAGTGGGCCCTGAAACATAATACAAACAACATAATCATCTAAACCTATGGAGTGACAGGGTACTCCTCAGAATCAGACTCTGGGACCGAACTGCAGTATCTGGCATAGAATTCCCGACGACTTCTAGCTCTCTTGGAATCTCTCATAAGCAGCTTATCTTTTTCCTCGAGAGCTTTCCTAGCTTTGGCTAGCTCCTTTTTCAACATTCGATTCTCATGATCCTTCTGTTCATCTCTACCGTCCAAAGTCAAAATCAAGTTCTCGGCTTCATTGTATCGGGCTTTCCATGCCCGTTTCTCTTGACTCTCCATAGCTAGATGCTCTTGATACATCTCCTGGGTTGCAGGAAGCAAAGGTAATGGCCTAGACGGAACAGACGCGGACACATGTCTCATAGCAGGATAAGGCATGCCGATCTCTTCGGCTCGATCTATCACCCACTGAGTGTAGGCCTCATGAGCTATACCGGATCTCACCCCCAAATGCTTCACATTCTTCCTTCGAACCTTAGACCAAGCATCTGTAAAGGCTTTCCTCTGCCCAGTGGGGGCATTGAAATAGTAAAAGAACTCCTGGGATGTAGCGAGATTGACGGGCTTTGCTCTCATAGGGAAACCGAACTGTCTCATGGCTAACTCAGGATTGTAGTTAATTCCTCCCCGGGTACCGAGAAGAGGTACATTGAGGAAATCTCCACAACCAGTAATAATCTCCTTGACTCGAGCTGCCGGAGTGATCCAAACTACCTCATCGGGAGTGAGAGCCATAATCCGCTGTGAATAAGACCAATTCTCTGGGTTGGCATGGAAAGAGCTTGGAAGGTGAGAAATGAACCACCTATATAGGAGAGACACACAGCAAAGAATATATCCACGACCCTTGAGAGTCCGATCGTGGATGGCGTGGTACGTGTCAGCTAACAAAGTAGGAACCGGGCTCTTGGAGTGGAAGATCTCAATAGCATTCATGTCCACAAAGTTGTCAAGATTCGGGAAGAGAATGAGCCCGTAGATAAGTAGTGCAAGAATAGCCTCAAGAGTGTCCTGACAAGCAGATTCGAGATTAGCCCGTTCAAGTAAGTACTTCGAAGTGAAACCTTGAAGGTGAGATTTGGTAATGAGATTCTTGGACACATCGGAAGTCTTGAGATAAAGATCTTTAGCAATCACCAAAGGAGTAAGAGGAGCTCCGGGACTTGTGAAAGGTGTCTTCTCGGCTATAGGTAAACCCAACAAACAAGAATAAGCCTCAAGTGTAGGAACTAACTGGAAATCCGGGAAAGTGAAGCAACGGAAGACCGGATCATAGAATTGCAGCAGAGTGTGCACCAACTTCTCTTCCACATTAGTCCGGAGAATAGTAAGCAAGCTACCGTATCGGAGACGAAACCCAGTCGGATTCTTAACCTTGAGTGCCAACTCCCTTAAGCTAACCAAATCGACTTCCTTGAACTTGTAAGATTTAGTCCTCTTCATACCTGGAATGTTTACAAAGTTTTTAATTTGTCTAGACCTTTCGATAAATGCATGAGAAAAGGTTTATGCATGAATGCATGTATGCATGATTTTGACCACAAAGAGAATACGGTGGGTTGAGGTTGCAAGTGGACACGGTGTCCGGTGAAACTAGAGTTTTGGTAGTAGTAACCATGGTTCTAATAAGGTTCCCAAACTGCAACCTCTCTCACACATATCATAGTAGCACAAGGCGACGCCCGCTCCATGATTATTCGTAAGAAGGTCTAGTTTGAGTGTAGTATCGCGTGACGACTAAGTTTCGAGGCAACGCTCGGTTTAGCCACCGCACTACGTCCTAAACAAAGGCCAAAGATGGGTTTGGTAACTACGGTCCATAGCCTTCATCGGTCAATTAGAAGTAAAGTGCCTAAGCATGACAACACACGCCGACAACATCACCCCCAAAATGCCTCAGCTATGTGAGATTGATCGCGTAACCCAATACACGAGGCAACCCCCGGATTGGATTGTCGATTATATCTCTTCCTAATCTTAGGTTCACTCAGCCCGGGTATAGGACTTTTGATATTCTCGCCTCACACGTTGCATGAAAATAATGGCAATAAAGCAAAGCGTAAAACATAAAGCATGAAAAACTAGGCGTAGCTGTAACACCCCGTTTTCCCAACTTAAAAATTTCTTAAGACGTTTAATAGAGTATGCAAATATAACAACGGGATATCACATATAAACTTAATCCATTAATAGTTAAATAATAATTAACCGTATAACTTCAAACTTTGCAGCGGAAATAATGCTTAAATTCATGAAACGTTTGGCACGCAGGCCCCATAAAATTATCTCAAAGAGTTAGTTGCAATAAACATAAATAACATAATATTCACGCAAAGGAATGAAGCATGCATAATCAGGCAACCCCATCCAGTTACGTATCAGAGCAACCTAGACGACACAGTGAGGTAAGGCCACTCACTAGCACCTGCACACTAAGCACGATCACCTGCACTTTCCCACAAGGCGGCAATTCCAGCAGAAGGGGTGAGATTTCATAACTAAGTAATATTAATCAATATAATTCAAATCATAATTAACATCATAGCATCTTTAAGCAACTAGCATAGATAATAAACACTTATCACGTAATCATGTATTCAATCTTTATCAACAACACGACATCATAAATATGACAATGCGACAATGCCCTTAGACTCCTTATATGCATGTGGTACCAAACTTCATCATAAGTATTAATATACTTTTAAAACGTGCGGAGGACAAAGCTCCTAATAAACGTGCGGAGGACAAAGCTCCTATCATGGTGAGGACTAAGCTCAATGTATGCTAATGCATGGACTCAAATCAAATCAACAACATATCTTAATCACTTCATCAATACGCATCCAAGAATTTGGAGCTATACAATATCTTATTCATCATATACATAGACATCATGCATCACAGTTAAATAACAGTAGCAGCACAGTCAATCATCGAAGGAAACAGAATAACACCAATTGCAATCAATGGCACAACATTCATTCATATTCTCTTAAGGCATAACAATTTACTTCATACCCAATTAACATAATCATGTCCTAACTAGCTTACAGACTGCATTAATCATCTCCAGTAGGTCTCCCTAATCCTTAGGGGTCCACTCTTTGAACAAGTTCACGGCACAGGTCTTAAACCCTCAAACTCTCCATTCTGGTAGTGCTCGCGAGGCGAGAGCATCAGCTCGCCATGGCGAGTAGGTGGAATCCTCTTCCTTACTGTTCTGGGTTCAGTCTAGTCCTAACTCCAATTCTACACTTCACTAAGTGAGTTCAGGCATACAAGGCGTCAGGGATCAACTAAGGGTCAAAACTGCACAACGTACGTGCCAACAGACCTAACTCGCTATGGCGAGTAAGCTAGCTCGTTGTGGCGAGCTGCCAGAGCAACTCGCGAGGCGGGGATAAATGCTCGCCGTGGCGAGCGATGAAGATCATCACTCGCGAGGCGAGGATCACTGCTCGCCGTGGCGAGCGATGAATGTCGCCGCGGCCAGACTCGCTATTTTCACAAAAATCCTACGATTCACATGGTTCTAGGCCTCCTACTGATTCCAGAATTCATCCTAAACATAACCTAAGATCTAGGAACATTTTCTACATCAATTGAACCTAAATTAACCGTTAAATCGTCAATTCTATGGATTTTGACCTAGTTTTCACTTTCTCCAAACAACCCTAATCTTTGCTAACTATCATCAGAATTCATACCAGTTAACATTACTAGTTAATAGTCTCACCCTTACCTGGATAGAAGCAGAAAATCGCAGCTCTCTCCTTCTCTTCTCTTCCACGCGTGCGGTTCTCTCTTTTCCCAAAAGGTCTGAAAGCGTTACTGACTTCTAACCTAATTTTCCTTATTTATACTGCCAACAAATCTTATCTTATTTACTCTTTCTCCCACATAACTCTCTAAAATCCAAAACTAACCCACAACTAAATATTTTATTTTCTTTTCAAATCTTATTTTATTTAACAATAAAATAAGTCCCTTAATCTTATCAAATCCACATAAAAATATAGCATAACACGAAATCATCAAAACATATCAAAACACCTCAAAACGCATATATATTATATAAATATAATATAATCACCTAAACTCGATTTAAATAAATAATGAAACGAAAGTGGGCGTTACAACTCTCCCCCACTTAAAAGATTTTCGTCCTCGAAAATTACCTCAAGCAAACAACTCTAGATAAGACTCCAGCACCTTACTCTCAAGCTCCCACGTCAAGTTTTCACCAGTCGCTCCCGACCAAACGACTCTAACGAGAGGTATATCCTTGCCTCTCAACGTTTTCACTTTCCGATCATCAATCCTTACCGGTAAAGTCTCCACCGTAAGGTTGTCTCTAACTTGCACATCATCACTTTGGATCACATGAGATGGATCCGGAACATACTTCCGAAGTTGCGACACATGAAGAAAGATGCGGTGGTAATCCAACTCGGTACGCCACCGTTCCAACCCTTTCCGATATCTGATACGGACCAATAAATCTCGGAGTCAACTTCTTTGACTTCAAAGCACGTCCAACACCAGTCATAGGTGTGACCCTCAAAAACACGTGGTCTCCCTCCTGAAACTCGAGATCCTTCCTTCGTTTATCATGGTAACTCTTTTGTCGACTCTGCGACGCTTTCATCTTCTCCTGAATCATCTTAACTTTCTCAGTAGTTTGCTGAACAATCTCTGGTCCTAAGACCACCCTTTCACCCGACTCAAACCAACACAACGGAGTTCTGCATCTCCGACCATACAAAGCCTCAAAAGGTGCCATTCCAATACTAGAATGATAACTATTATTGTATGTGAACTCGATTAACGGAAGATGACTATCCCAAGTTCCGCCTTGCTCAAGAACACAAACTCTCAACAAATCCTCAAGCGACTGAATTGTCCTCTCCGACTGACCATCTATCTGCGGATGATACGCCGAACTCAACCTCAACTTAGAACCCAAGGCCTCTTGCAAACTTTTCCAAAATCTAGAAGTAAATCTGGGATCTCTATCTGATACAATGCTCGAGGGAACACCATGCAACCTCACAATCTCCTTGATATAAATCTCTGCCAACTGGGCAACAGGAAAACTAATATTAATCGGTAGAAAATGAGCCGACTTCGTCATTCTGTCAACTATCACCCAAATGGCGTCATTCCCTCTTGGAGTATTCGGCAAACTAGTCACAAAATCCATGGATATACTATCCCATTTCCACTCCGGTACATCTAAAGATACCATCATACCAGCCGGTTTCTGATGCTCAATCTTCGACTTCTGACAAACTAAACAGGAATACACAAACTGTGCAACATCACGTTTCAAACCAGACCACCAGAAAAACTTCTTCAAATCATGATACATCTTCGTAGCTCCTGGATGAATACTCAAGCTACTTCTGTGACTCTCTGAAAGAATCATCTTCTTAATCTCCTCATTGTCAGGAATGCAAATCCTACCTCGGAATCTCAACACTCCTTGATCATCGACTTGAAAATCACTATCTTCAGTCTGATTACCAGCAACTAATAAGTCCACAAATTTGAAATCTTCTTTCTGCGCCTCTCTTATATTCACCAAGAAGTCACTATCAATCTTCAGCATTCCTAGCTTCACACTCTGAGGCGTCCTTTCACAAACCAAACTCAAATCTCTAAATTGCTCAAGTAATTCGAACTCCTTGACCATCATAGCAGACATATGCAAAGTCTTCCTACTCAAGGCATCTGCCACCACATTCGCTTTACCCGGATGATAATTCAACCCAAAATCAAAGTCCTTCAATAGTTCTAGCCATCTCCTCTGCCTCATATTCAATTCCTTCTGGTCGAAAAGGTACTTCAAGCTCTTGTGATCACTGAACACTTCAAACCTCGTGCCATACAAGTAATGTCTCCACATCTTCAATACAAAAACCACAGCTGCTAATTCCAAATCATGTGTCGGGTAATTCTTCTCATGAATCCTCAACTGTCTTGAAGCATAAGCTACCACTTTACCTTCTTGCATAAGCACACCTCCCAAACCCAACATAGACGCATCACAATAAACTACAAAAGGCGCATCAGACTTTGGCAAAATCAAAACTGGAGCGGTCATCAAACGCTTCTTCAACTCGTTGAAACTGTTCTCACAATGCACATCCCAAACAAAAGCTTTACCCTTACAAGTCAACTGGGTCAACGGGAGAGCTAACTTGGAGAATCTTTCAATAAACCTTCTGTAGTAACCAGCTAAACCCAAAAAGCTCCTAATCTCGGTAACTGTCTTCGGAGTCTCCCATTGCGATACGACTTCAATCTTAGACGGGTCTACTGCAATACCATCACCAGAGATAACATGACCAAGAAAACTCACTTCTTTCAACCAGAACTCACACTTAGACAATTTGGCATAAAGTTTCTTCTCTCTCAACACTTGCAAGACAATCTTCAGATGTTCAGCATGCTCTTCCTCAGTCTTGGAGTAAATCAAAATATCATCGATAAACACAACTACAAACTGATCCAAAAATGCATGGAAGATGCGATTCATATACTCCATAAACACTCCAGGTGCATTAGTAACTCCAAAAGGCATAACCTTGTACTCATAATGGCCATAACGCGTTCTGAAAGCTGTCTTCTGCATATCTTCATCCTTTACTTTAATCTGGTGATAACCTGACCTCAAATCAATCTTGCTGAAAACACGCGCACTCACTAACTGATCCATCAAATCATCAATTCTCGGAAGTGGATACCTATTCTTGATAGTTACCTTGTTCAACTGCCGATAATCAATACATAGCCTCATACTACCATCTTTCTTCTTTACTAGCAACACTGGCGCTCCCCAAGGTGAAACACTTGGTCTAACAAATTTCTTCTCGAGTAAATCTTCCAACTGTTTCTTCAATTCAGCTAATTCGGAAGCAGACATACGATAAGGTGCCATCGACACCGGCTTAGTTCCAGGAACAAGATCAATAGAAAACTCGACTTCCCTCTCTGGAGGCACATCAGGAATTTCATCTGGGAAAACTTCAGGAAAGTCGCATACCACTTGTAATTTATCGATCACTGCTTGATTCTCTAAAGATAAAGAAGCCATCAACGAAAACATCAACATACCATCACGTTCTAGTTGCTTCATCCGCTTAGTAGATAGGAACTCAGCACCACTTTCCTCTTCAGCGGACGAGAAATGCACCGTCTTGCGAAAACAATTAATAAGAACGTGGTTGTACTCTAACCAATTCATACCCAGAATTACATCCATACCGCTTAAAGGTAGACAAACTAGATCCATTTCAAAATCGCGACCAAACATGGACAAAGGACAACTCAAACATACGAGAGAAGTAGTCACCGAACCCTTAGCTGGAGTTTCGACAACCATCTCTCCATTCATATCAGACATAGCAAGACTCAAAGCAGAAACACAGTCTAAAGCAATAAAGCAATGTGTAGCACCAGTATCAATAATAGCAACTAAAGGAGTATTATTAATATAGCAAGTACCTCTGATCAAACGATCATCACTATCTGTCTGAGTACCAGTCAGGGCAAAAACTCGACCCGTAGTAGGCGCCCTCTTCGGCTGTTTGCACTGGGAACCAATATGACCCTCTTCGTTGCAATTGAAACACACGATATCATTACGCTTGCAATCAGCTACTAAATGACCCTTCTTGCCACACCGGACACACTTCTTGATCTCTTCTGGACAAACATTGCTCTTGTGGCCTTTCGCACCACAGTTGAAACACACGATCTCAGCAGGGGTACCCTTCTTCGCAGTCTGCCTATCAACGACCATCCTCTGTTTCCCTTTATCAGCAGGAGCACTGTATGGCTTAGGACGACTCTGCTGGCCCTTGGCTTTCCTCTCATTCACTACCTTGTAGTGAGCCTTTGTATCTTCCTCATAAATCCGGCAGCTGTTCACCAAATCCGGAAAAACTCTGATCTGTTGGTACCCAATCGCCCTCTTAATGTCGGGCCTCAAACCGTTCTCGAACTTGATGCACTTTGAAAACTCCGCAGTCTCAGCAACATAATGCGGGTAGAACTTTGCCAATTCCACGAACTTGGCAGCATACTCGGTTACTGACATATTTCCTTGCTTCAGCTCAAGGAATTCGATCTCTTTCTTCCCGCGAACATCTTCCGGAAAGTATCTCCTCAGAAACTCTCTTCTGAACACGGCCCAAGTCACAACAGCCCCATCTTGCTCAAGGCTAGGTAACAAGCTGACCCACCAATCATCAGCTTCCTCTGACAGCTGATGTGTACCAAAGCGCACCTGCTGGACTTCGGTGCACTGCATCACTCTGAAAATCCTTTCTATCTCCTTAAGCCACGTCTGGGCTCCATCGGGGTCATACCTTCCCTTGAAAGTTGGAGGATGATTCCTCATGAAAGTCTCCAACATCCTCGTCTCAGCATTCACGCCAGCATTTGCATTAGGTTGTTGTCCCACAGCTTGGGCAACAGCTTGAAGAGCAGCAGCTAACGCGGTATCGTTCCTTCCAGCCATTCTGATATTCTACAACAAACAGTAGCAGCAACATAAGATTTAGTAATACAAATATTACTAAGACTCAACAAGACTCTCTAATTGGCCGGACAGACCGACTTGCTCTGATACCAATTGTAACACCCCGTTTTCCCAACTTAAAAATTTCTTAAGACGTTTAACAGAGTATGCAAATATAACAACGGGATATCACATATAAACTTAATCCATTAATAGTTAAATAATAATTAACCGTATAACTTCAAACTTTGCAGCGGAAATAATGCTTAAATTCATGAAACGTTTGGCATGCAGGCCCCATAAAATTATCTCAAAGAGTTAGTTGCAATAAACATAAATAACATAATATTCACGCAAAGGAATGAAGCATGCATAATCAGACAACCCCATCCCGTTACGTATCAGAGCGACCTAGACGACACAGTGAGGTAAGGCCACTCACTAGCACCTGCACACTAAGCACGATCACCTGCACTTTCCCACAAGGCGGCAATTCCAGCAGAAGGGGTGAGATTTCATAACTAAGTAATATTAATCAATATAATTCAAATCATAATTAACATCATAGCATCTTTAAGCAACTAGCATAGATAATAAACACTTATCACGTAATCATGTATTCAATCTTTATCAACAACACGACATCATAAATATGACAATGCGACAATGCCCTTAGACTCCTTATATGCATGTGGTACCAAACTTCATCATAAGTATTAATATACTTTTAAAACGTGCGGAGGACAAAGCTCCTAATAAACGTGCGGAGGACAAAGCTCCTATCATGGTGAGGACTAAGCTCAATGTATGCTAATGCATGGACTCAAATCAAATCAACAACATATCTTAATCACTTCATCAATACGCATCCAAGAATTTGGAGCTATACAATATCTTATTCATCATATACATAGACATCATGCATCACAGTTAAATAACAGTAGCAGCACAGTCAATCATCGAAGGAAACAGAATAACACCAATTGCAATCAATGGCACAACATTCATTCATATTCTCTTAAGGCATAACAATTTACTTCATACCCAATTAACATAATCATGTCCTAACTAGCTTACAGACTGCATTAATCATCTCCAGTAGGTCTCCCTAATCCTTAGGGGTCCACTCTTTGAACAAGTTCACGGCATAGGTCTTAAACCCTCAAACTCTCCATTCTGGTAGTGCTCGCGAGGCGAGAGCATCAGCTCGCCATGGCGAGTAGGTGGAATCCTCTTCCTTACTGTTCTGGGTTCAGTCAAGTCCTAACTCCAATTCTACACTTCACTAAGTGAGTTCAGGCATACAAGGCGTCAGGGATCAACTAAGGGTCAAAACTGCACAACGTACGTGCCAACAGACCTAACTCGCTATGGCGAGTAAGCTAGCTCGTTGTGGCGAGCTGCCAGAGCAACTCGCGAGGCGGGGATAAATGCTCGCCGTGGCGAGCGATGAAGATCATCACTCGCGAGGCGAGGATCACTGCTCGCCGTGGCGAGCGATGAATGTCGCCGCGGCCAGACTCGCTATTTTCACAAAAATCCTACGATTCACATGGTTCTAGGCCTCCTACTGATTCCAGAATTCATCCTAAACATAACCTAAGATCTAGGAACGTTTTCTACATCAATTGAACCTAAATTAACCGTTAAATCTTCAATTCTATGGATTTTGACCTAGTTTTCACTTTCTCCAAACAACCCTAATCTTTGCTAACTATCATCAGAATTCATACCAGTTAACATTACTAGTTAATAGTCTCACCCTTACCTGGATAGAAGCAGAAAATCGCAGCTCTCTCCTTCTCTTCTCTTCCACGCGTGCGGTTCTCTCTTTTCCCAAAAGGTCTGAAAGCGTTACTGACTTCTAACCTAATTTTCCTTATTTATACTGCCAACAAATCTTATCTTATTTACTCTTTCTCCCACATAACTCTCTAAAATCCAAAACTAACCCACAACTAAATATTTTCTTTTCTTTTCAAATCTTATTTTATTTAACAATAAAATAAGTCCCTTAATCTTATCAAATCCACATAAAAATATAGCATAACACGAAATCATCAAAACATATCAAAACACCTCAAAACGCATATATATTATATAAATATAATATAATCACCTAAACTCGATTTAAATAAATAATGAAACGAAAGTGGGCGTTACAGTAGCCCTAAATTCCCCAGTGAAGTCGCCATTTCTGTCATCGTGATTTTCGGGTGTCAAGTCATTAATTAGGCTTGAACCTTTCAATCATTGATGTCTCTATTTTTTTTTGGGGAAGGGTAAAATTGAGAAAACCCTTAGAAATTCTAAGTTCGGGGCAATTTTCGCTACGGGAAGGTGTTAGGCACCCGCGACGACTATAGTACTCTATAGGAGCCGTTTTTCTAATTCTATGTTTTACGCTTTATTTTTATGCTATTTTTTGAAAGAAAATTGTTTTTAAGAATGGGGGAAAAAAGATGGTTTGGATTTTATTTTATTGGACTTGGAGAGATTTTGGTCTCTTGCCTACATACCCTTTTAAGGGATCAAACTCCATGTAGTTCTCTTCCAAAAAGATTTTGTGAGTGTTGATTGATTTTAATTTTTGAAAATGGTTTTGAAGAAGAGATGAGAGGCCTTTAAAGGCATGAGATTTGAAAAAGGGTGAGGTTGATCATTTTATTTAAGAAAAGGTTAAAGTTGAAATTTAGAATTTTGTTTATATTTTGATTAAGAAAATAACGGGAAAAAATTGTGGAGTTTTGACTCCAACATTATTGCAAAAAGTTTTCAAGTGATGTGTTAGTTTGTTTTTTTGGAAAGAAAAGGTGCATAGAATTTTCCTAAGTTTCGCGTTTCCTAAGCATACATCTATCGGTATATCATACAACGTGTGTGCGTGTCGGTGCGTGTGTCGGTGTACATCATCATAGTGTCCATAGTCCTTTACATCGGGTCCTAATTTACATTCTATGGTCTTGCAAGGAATTAAAATAAAGAAACTACCTAAACATTGAAAAATTGAATGGGACCTAAACTTAATGAATGGAGATGAAGTGGAGTACTCAATGTGCATGAAACATAAAATTGTTAGTGAAGCAATATGAAATGATAATGAAAGATGTTAGGCGACAAAAAATAACAAAATATGAAGAGATGTGAAGAAAAATGCATGCAAACTAACATGACTTATGAAGCAAGAAACTAAGAACTAAACTTTGTAAAATTGGAAGTTAGCACCTAAACTTGGAAGACAAAAGCTAATCAATTATACTAATCGGGATCACAAATATTGTAAGATTTGTAAACAAGAAGCCAATTTAACAAGATTGAAGAAGAATTGTAAAAAAAATGGTAAACACACATCAAACTAACAACAGTTGAACATATTGTAAAAACTTGCAAACAAAGATCAAACTTAACAAAATAGAACATATTGTAAAAGTGGTAAACAAAGATTGTAAGAAATGGTAGACAAATATCAAACTAACGACATTGAATATATTGTAAAAAATGCCAACAAGAATCTAACTAAAACAATTGAAACTATTGCAAAATTGTAAACAAAAATCTACTAACACAATTGAATGAATTAACACCAAATCAGAGGTAAACTCATCATAAAATTAAGCGCCAAACATCAACATCACATGACACATTTTGGATCAAAAATCGTACAAGAAAATTCACACAAAAACACAAAATATACAAATCAAGATGGGAATTAGCACATATCACTTCCATCAGTTTTGAACACGTAAAAATACCACAAAACAGTCAAAAACATATCAAGAAACTATGGTAATTTTTTTTAGGAATTTTCACAAGAAATTTAACATGCATAGAGGTTCAGATAGCAAAGACAGGTGTATACAGCAAGAAAATCAAGGGAAAGAAGAAAAGTGCCCAAAGCCCACGGTTTCACAGCCCAAACCCGTGCTACTGATGGATCCGGATCAAGCTAACTCTCCAGGAGCGTTGGATTGATCCAGTTCCATCCGGATCTTGATCAAAAGGTTCACATGCAAGGGAGGTGGACCGGGTCAGGACCGACCCGTTCCACCAGCTATATAAAAGGTCAAGGATCCGGATTCCTTCATTCTTCTAACATGTTTCTCTTTCTTCTTCTTTCTCACTCGCCGCTCTCTATCAAACCCTAACCCTAGTTTCAGTAATTCTACCCAGAAACTGCTCATCTATGGCTTAAACGGTTCGTATCACCAATCTAAACATGATTCATACAAAAGAAAGCACGTTTAACCGTTGAAATAACGTGAATCTTTGAGTTTTGTCACTGCAAGTTCAAACCGTTCGGACTCCTTGTGTTTTTGGCTGAAATCGTGGTGAAAATGTAAGGATTCGCTTTGATTCACATTCGTTGTGGATTTTGAAACGTTTCTTTGATTTTTCAAACAATTTTTTTGTGTTAGAGTTAGGGTTTTGGATCGAACCGTTTGAACTTGCTATGGATTCGCATCGTTCTGGTTATGTGATGATTCTCAATGAAATGAGACGAAGTTTAAGTGTTACCTGCGTTCTTGATTGGAGATTTGAACCGTTTCTTTTGATCCTTGGCTCTGATTCTTTTCTGGTACGCTGGTTTCACTCCTTTCTTTCTTCTCTTGATCCGGATCCTGTGAAATCCTTCACTTCTTCTTCTCCTTCTTCTTCTCCGATCTGATGCCTGTGATTACGCTCGCAGCGCGCTACCTCCGGTAGCGTGCTCGCGTTGAATTGCAAGTACAACAATTCAGTGATGAGGATTCATAAGAATCTCTGAGAATTGCTCAAATTTGTGTTGTATCTGTGTGAATTTCGTTACTGTGTGATTCTGTGAGTTGAATTCAATGGTGCATTTTGAGGTTTTTGGTACGAAATTGATCTGGATTAGGGTTGAATGTGAGTTAGGGTTCATGCAAGTTCTTGAGCTCTTGTGAATTTTGTGATTTTGATCCGTAACTGCCAAGAGAGAGAAAATGGATTCTGTTTGTGTGATGTGGCGTGAGTTCTGTGGATCTCTGACACGCGTGGCCTTATATAGGCTGACAAGTGGCTGCTGGACCAATTGAAATGTGACATGTGGACTGAGTTGGCTTGCGTGGCCTCTTGGACAGAATTTGATTCAGGGACCAATCTGCAAAAAAAATGAAACTAAAGGGACTAATCTGCAAAGACAAAAAACAACAAAAAAGAAAATGGGACTGATTTGTAATTTTAAAAAGTATTTGGACTAATTTGCAATTAAACATAAAATTTGGACCTATTTGTAAGAAAATAAAATAAAATTGGTAAAAAATGTAATTTGAAAACAACGTAAAGTGAAACAATTAAAAAATGGCAAAACGGACTAAAACGAACAAATTACCAAAATGAGGTATTTTAAAATACCTCTCTGCCTAAAAATCAAACATGTGAAAAGACCAAAATGCCCCTGGGGACAAAACGACTCAGACCGACTCAAACCGACTCAGATGCAGACTAAAACAATTTTAATGCACAATTTGATCAATGATTTGTACAGATAAACTGGAAAGACTCGGAGACAAATGCAGGGACTGAAAATGGGTTCCATTGTAGGAAATGACCAAAATACCCTTTCGTATGATTTTATGCAAAAACTGGAATAAAATGCAGGAAAACAAACAATGGTCCTAGAGACCCTTTTTTAAGGATTCGTAATGTAAGAAAACACTTTGAATGGTTTTGAATGCAAGAAAATTGGAGATAATAACAGTAAAATGTGCGTTTGTGGCACAGTAAGAGTTGTAAAATAGACACAGTGAATCTGAAATGACCAGAAACAAAAAGAAGTTTGAACGAGTATTTTTAGGTCCAAAATGAGGGTATAAAAGAATTATACAAGCCATTTATGCTTAAGACATTGAGTCTACATTTCTGCATAAGACTTTATATATTTTTTTACTTCCAATAACCGTTTATGTATTCCACAAAGCTTTTAATCGACAACTCTATAGTATGTAATATTTTGAATCGAGTCATTATGAGTATTGTATAATCTTAGGTTTTTCTTTTTTATTTGATAATGACAAAGGTTGAAACTTGATTAAGGATAAAGCAAAACATTTGCAAGAGGGGTATATTGTCGTAATGTTTTGACACATTGGAGCTTTTAAAAAGCAGTATTTTGATCTAAGTCAACAACTTAACGGCTACATCAGCATCAACTAATTATTAACTGACAACAGGGGTAACGGTGAAATAGTTTATCAACTAAAAGGACCTATTTGAAACTTTTGAAACTTAAATGACTAACTTAGAAATTATGTTAAACGAAAAGGACCTAATTGAAACTTTCGAAATTTAAAGGACTAACTTGAGAATTATGTCAAACTAAAAGGACCAAAAGTGGTATTTGACATATATATATATATATATATATATATATATATATATATATATTGTTGTTTTTGGATTTCCAAACTGTTGAATTTGGATTTCCAAATTCTATTATCTACCAAATCTGTTACTAGGTTGAGTCACGACCAGGTCGCTCTCTTTAAGACGTTTCGTGGTGGCACTGCCCAAAATTGTGCAAGGCAGACTATCAACCACGCCGACTCCAGGATAAAACAAGCCCAGCTACAACTGTGTGGTTAACTACTGCACTGTAGAAAATCGTTCGAGATATACACCCTCAAATATGGTACTAAGACCACTCTTTAATACTGAAACCACTTTAATATGTTACTATTACCATTCTATTATGGTGCTAAGACCACTCAAATATGGTGTTTCCACCATTCTAACCTTTAAGTTCTCCAAACTATCAATATGGTACTACGACCACTTAAATATGGTGTTACCACCATTTCTCCTCAAATAGAAAAAATATTGTTATAATATTTATATACAGTTAAGATCATTCTTGATTCCGACGGGACATTGTTATTCCAAATAGGGACTATGATCTTAAAAGTATTCTTTATTCCGAAGGGACGTATATTACCGAAGGGACTATGTTTTTAAGACCATTCTTAATTCTGAAGGGACATTAAACTGAAAAGGGACCATGGTCTTAAGAACACTCTTAATTCCGAAGGGATAGAAAAGGAGATGAAGAGAAGAAAGACTCGTCAACACAAGTCTAGAAAGGGAGAAGAGAGAAAGAGTTCCCGACAACTCAATGAAACTCTTTGTTGTGTGGAATGCACTATGTGAGTTCTCTATTTATAGGGAAAATTCATAACTAATAAGTGAGAAACTTTGGGAACAAGTAATATGAGAAACTTTGGGAACAAGTAATATATTACTTTGTGATTAAGTAATTCACATATTAGATCTAGTACAAAAATATCTCAATTGAGTACCAAAATATATTATATTGAATACAAAAATATATTATATTATGTACCAAAATATATTTCAGATTAAGCACTAAAATATATTAGATTTCCTACCAAAATATTTCAGATTGTGTTCCAAAATATTCTAGATTGCGTTTCAAAATATTTTAACAAAACTTGGGGACTAAGAAAACACTTTCTAATAATGATTAAATTAATTATTTAATTTATCATTTCCAAATAATAAAATATATACCAATATATATTATTTCTCTAGTGCTTACTCCGTTCACATAACTATGTACCCCCCATTAATTAGAGGTACACCCCCACTATATAAACACTACTAATGTGTGTTCCATCCGATGTGGGACTTCCACTTTTTTCAATTCACACATCACTAGTTCTACCCAACATGGGAATTTGTGTTTAGTCTTTTAACTCAATTTCCACACATGTTCCAACAATCCCCCACTTGAATTTAAAAAATGGTTTCATAAATAACGTAAAAAACGTCTCCATAAGATTTGCTAGTAAACAAAGGTGTCGCCTACAACTTGAACCTTTGCATAGTGGATAGTATTCCCATTAACAAGAGTTGCTTACAGCATTGAACTCTATCTCAGACATAGAATCCGCACACAAACCTTTTCTAAGGTGTATTCTAAAACCCCGTGCGTTTATGGCCATGCACGTCTATCCAAGTTTTAACGAACGCTCTAGGCATTCTGCCCCGAATTCCATAGAAACCGGCCTAAGTTCCACATTCGTATAGGTGAGTCTATCAAGAGTACTCCTGTAGCTATGTACTCCACTCCACATAGAGTATAGATCTCATTAAGAGTTTCTATTATCTCATCCTTCTGTCGTTGCAGGAATCATGCTTTCTAAGTCTTCTCATAGCATGTTCTATCACTCATGACTTGTTATTAACCATTGAACCTATTTCTTGGGATCTCCAGTCATGTAGGTCGGGTTACCATCACTTGTGACCTTTGGGCATTAGTCTCATCCTATTGGATGTGTTTTGGACTTTCTTTCTAATTATTCCTTTCGTCAAAGGATAAACTAAGTCATCATTAGTACGTACATGATCTACTTTAACTGTTCCTTTTGAGAGTAGCTAACTCTCTAATCCTTTATGTGTTCCTGTCTTAATTATCGTCTCTCACCATTGTGGTAACGATTCTCAATTTTGTAACAGCTACAGTACTATCACAATGAATTAACACTTCTAGAAACAGTTTTATCCACTAAGGGTTCTCAACTAGCAAGCATCTTATCAACTTTCTTCTTCACTAGTTTTCTCTAGTGTTCTCATCTCAGATTCTTTCCATAGTGGACTGAGTCAATATCATTTGTTTCAAAAAATAGCTCCTCCAATGATGCTCAATGTGCAACCACTGGTCGCTTAAGACTCATCTGAAGGATGTTCTATTTTGTATCTTGTATCATTCATGTACAATATGATACTTCTCATTTGTATCTTGTACCTTTCAAGTACAATATGATACTTCTTATAATGTAATTCTAGAGTCATAATCTTCTTAAGGCACCTTATGACTCTTTCAATAGCTTGTCAATGTTTCTCATCTGTCTACTAGTAAACTTGAACAAATATCTCACGACGTGGCCAACGTCGAGTCTAATACATTCAATGGCGTATCTAAAGATTGCCAATGATGCTCGCATATTCTATTTGTATAACACCATCTCAAGTGTTCTTACACTTGGATCACAATATATGCTTTCAAGTTTATAGTCAAATAATTACATTTTCTTAACATCTTCTCAACTTTGTGAGTTTCATCAAAAGGGTTCTCATTTTTGATTTAGCAATCTTGAAACCAAGAATTACTTCAACCTTGTCTAGGTCTTTCTTATCAATGTTATTTGATAAACAATGATTTCACGTAATTCATAACATGAATATTTAAATTAAATATGAGCAATTCGTCTTCATAGAGACATATGATCGTGCAAATATTATTTGTCACTTTCATTCACTTTATACTCATTCGATAACATTAAAATGTCAATTTTTCATGTCATTCCTTAAGAGTTTATTTTAGACCTCACAAAAAAAATTATCTAACTTACAAACCTTGTTTTTCTTGTCCATGAATCACAAAACCTTTAGGTTGTTTAATATAGATTTCTTCTTCTAGTTCACCATAAAAAAGCAACTTTCACATCCATTTGGAGTACTATCGAGTTATGAACGACGGCTAAAGGGACCAGTACTCTTATGGATATGATTCCAGTGACTGGTGAATGAGTATCGAAGAAGTCTATATTTTTTCTCTGTCTAAAACCTTTGATTACAAGGAGGACCTTGTATTCATAAATCGTACCTTCAGGTTTTAGTTCTTTTCCCAAAATCCAAATACAACCGATTAGTTTGCAACCATGAAGCAAGTCAACCAAGTGTCATGTTTCGTTAGAATCTAGTGAGTCCATTTCACCGTTTGATTGTTTCTTTCCAAAATTCAACATCCAATGAGGATATAACTTATTTAAGGCTTAATGGATCTTCTTCCAATGTATAAACCAAGTTCATACTCTTTAGCAATTCTTGCTTTCTTACATCTTCGAGGTTCTATAACATCTCGTATGATGTTTTCATAACTATTTCTGATTACTGAAATGTGATCAGATATAGTGCCCCCACTAGTTCTTAATTTAGAAGGGGAATTTAGTTTACCCCCACTATTCTTTAATTTACAAAGATACTTATTTCATAGAAATTGACATCTTTTAATTCTATGATCACTTTAACATTTAGGTCATAAAACCTATATGCTTCGTCATTTATAACATACCCAATGAATACACATTCTTGGGCTCTACTAGTGAGTTCAACTCTCTTGGGGTCCTGAAGCCAAATATAGTCCTGACAATCCCAAGTTCAAAAATAAGACAAGTTGGATTGTCTTTTCATCAAAAATTTCTTTATAAGAATTTTTGTTCTTAGACTTGGATACTCTATCCAACATAAATTTCAATTTTTGTTATAAAAATTGAACATATCAAACATATCAATTTTATTTTCCAAAATTTACAGTCATCAATAAATATGATAAAATATAATTTTATCATTTCTAGTTTATGTGCCATCAAGTTTACACATATCATAATTTATTATGTTTAGAGATTCATATTCTCTAAATTCAAATTTATATGAACTTTTGATTCATATATCTTGACTGCAATAAATGAAATTGTCTAATCATATAACATTGGAATTAAGTCCAAGTTACTCAAGTTTACAATTAAACGCTTGTCCACATGATAAATTTTGACAAGTCAAATATTAAAATCACACAACTAATAAAATAGAAGGATAATTTAATTTTGAACATGTCATCAAAGCACAGTCTTTTTTCACAAGAATGCATGAACACAAGTCTCTCTTTAAGTCTGAGTGAACTCAGTCTTATTCAATAGAAATCTGAAATTTAAATTCTTTCTTATTTTTAGAGTAGCTAACTTATCAGATTTAGCACTCCCTACCGAACTAAAATCATGTTAGTTCCTTTTACCGATAAACCAAGGATACAAATTTAAGGATTTTTGCATTTTTCCAAATGGTTATTCCAGGATATCAACACATTACCATCCCAACTTTAATAGTAACCAATGAGTGGTTCGTTGCAGTTCTTGGCTTTTCATTGGCAGGAATGACGTAATTTCCCTTAGAGTTCTTCAACCACGTAGAAGTCACATTCTTACTAAATATGAGAGGTAAATAAGCCATGGAGTATGAAATGGTTCGGAGGTCCCTTCTATTGATATATAAAATCAATATTGTTCTCTGGTTGATTTTAGTGTTGTTGTTATAACAGCAAGCACTTCATTGTTTCAGTCGAAAAATGTATTTCTATAGCTTGATTTATCCTTCTTGTATTAAGGGAATTACTTAACCTCAGTAAGTAACTTCTTCGGTAGAGAGAATGAAACGCCTTAAAATTGTTGTTTCTGGATTTCCAAACTGTTGAATTTGGATTTCCAAATTCTATTATCTACCGCAACTGTTACTAGGTTGAGTCACGACCATGTCGCTCTCTTTAAGACGTTTCGTGGCACTGCCCAAAATTGTGCAAGGCAGACTATCAACCACGCCGCCTCCAGGACAAAACAAGCCCAGCTACAACTGTGCGGTTAACTACTGCACTGTAGAAAACCGTTCGAGATATACACCCTCAAATATGGTACTAAGACCACTCTTTAATACTGAAACCACTTTAATATGGTATTATTACCATTCTATTATGGTGCTAAGACCACTCAAATATGGTGTTTCCACCATTCTAACCTTTAAGTTCTCCAAACTATCAATATGGTACTACGACCACTTAAATATGGTGTTACCACCATTTTTCCTCAAATAGAAAAAATATTGTTATAATATTTATATACAGTTAAGATCATTCTTGATTTCGACGGGACATTGTTATTCCAAATAGGGACTATGATCTTAAAAGTACTCTTTATTCCGAAAGGACGTATATTACCGAAGGGACTATGTTTTTAAGACCATTCTTAATTCCGAAGGGACATTAAACCGATAAGGGACTATGGTCTTAAGAACACTCTTAATTTTGAAGGGACAGAAAAGGAGATGAAGAGAAGAAAGACTCGTCAACACAAGTCTAGAAAGGGAGAAGAGAGAAACAGTTCTCGACAACTCAATGAAACTCTTTGGTGTGTGGAATGCACTATGTGAGTTCTCTATTTATAGAGAAAATTCACAACTAATAAGTGAGAAACTTTGGGAACAAGTAATATGAGAAACTTTGGGAACAAGTAATATATTACTTTGTGATTAAGTAATTCACATATTAGATCTAGTACAAAAATATCTCAATTGAGTACCAAAATATATTATATTGGATACAAAAATATATTATATTATGTATCAAAATATATTTCAGATTAAGCACTAAAATATACTAGATTGTCTACCAAAATACTTCAGATTGTGTTCCAAAATATTCTAGATTGCTTTTCAAAATATTTTAGCAAAACTTGGGGACTAAGAAAGCACTTTCTAATAATGATTAAATTAATTATTTAATTTATCATTTCCAAATAATAAAATATATATCAATATATATTTTTTCTCTAGTGCTTACTCCGTTCACATAACTATGTACCCCTCATTAATTAGAGGTACACCCCCACTATATAAACACTACTAATGTGTGTTCCATCTGATGTGGGACTTCCATTTTTTTCAATTCACACATCACTAGTTCTACCCAACATGGGAATTTGTGTTTAGTCAATTTCCACACATGTTCCAATATATATATATATAACTAATAGTTATGTTTGTTAGTGACATTTATGTTGGATATCTATCGCCATAACTTATCAACATGGTCTTTAAAGTCTTAAATGATTTAAATTTATATATTGTTTCGTTTAGTGTCTTAATTTATTAGGTTTATATTGAAAAACCTTTATTCACAATATATATATGGTTTGGAAATATATGATTGACAAAGAGTAGTGGTTCAATTTGTAAATAATTGTTTCTCTAAATTCTAAGCAACTAACTATAATCTACACTTTGAACGCGGAGAAGAAGGAAGGAAATAGAGAGATATTTAGAATTATAAATTCAATAATATAGGAGACATTAGAATAACGAAACTGCTTCAAGTTCTTAGTTAGTTTGAGGTAGTAAGTAACTACTCATCAATTATGAAGAAATTTTAATATAGTCACAAATACAAATAAAAAGTTTGTAGGTACACATATATGAAATTAAAAAAATTTAAAAGAAAAAGATTAAAATAATATTAATTGATGTGATTATTTTATTTATCTTTTTATTTTTTTGGTTTATGTGTATGCCTAAATTTTGTGCCTGAATGCTTGTGTCTATGTAAGACTCTCCCTTATCCAATTATGAATGAGAGCCATTTTTTATTCTAAACAAAGACATGGAATTATTATTAATCTTCCAATTAGTAGAGTTTTTAATGATTATCAAATACATAATTCGAATATTGGGCAACATGGTAACACCATATAACATGTGGTAGGGAGATTGTTTCTTAAGAACCTAGCCTTAACAACAGCAACCCATTGAGCATTAGAGTGCATCATATATCCCAACAAAGCTTCAAACATTCGTCCTTATTAGCCTTAGAAATAATTCTAATGTCCAAACCACCATTGGGAATAGAAACATACTTTGTATCTTCATCCTACCCTTAAAAATGATAACCCAATGACAATTACAAGGAATAACTTCTTGGAAAAAACCCAAGAATCTAAGATATAACAGTTTATCAAGAATTCATGTGTATATTGTCATACCCCAATTTTTGACCTAAGGCACCACTGACACGTGTCGTCGGACCCAGAATAATCGCTGACTTTTCGAACGGAATTTCGACAGAGAGGTATTTTAAAATACCTCATTTTTGTTCCGAGTCAGGCCTTCTTCGCTCATTTTTAATTTTATCTTTTAATTTCCATCTTTTATTTAAGTTCTCAATTTTTGTTTTAATTAGTCACTTCTTTTATTTTCATTTTCTTAGTTTAAATCACATTCATTTTATTTTTATTTTTATTTTTAATTATTTATTGTCCAAAAATCAAAAATAGTCCAGATACGTCCAAAAGTTTTCGTTCGTTTCGTTTCAATCCAAAACAGTTGTCACACGCTCGTGACAAACATCTGATCCATAAATCACAACATTCTTGCTGAAATGTAACAAACCCTAACCTAAACTTGTCCTATAAAAAGAGCCAGCACGGTAACGAAAAGGGGGGGGGGGGGGGGGGGGGGGGGGGAACAGAATCGCACAACAACCCATCACCACTACTGTCACTAGCAACCGATCCCAAACACAATCGTCACAACACAGTAACCCTAGGTCACGATACACAAATCCACAACACAAATCGACAAAAAATTCACAACGGAGACACAACACCGAAACAGAGGCAAAATCCAAAACCGGCCAGAATCGCATAACACGAAAGCGGTCGCACAACACACACCAACAGTCACGCAGCCGTTTCACAAAACCCAGCACAACAACACACGACCAAACAGCAAACACGAGATCGCATCAACACACAGCCGTAGCCCACAAAGACACACACGCAACACAACAACACATGAACCACAAAACATGGACATACCACCGCACCCAACACCACATTCGTACAACAACGAAACAGATCCAAAACGATAAGGTAGTGTTTTCTTTTTTTCCCTCTCTATCTTCTTCAAGATCTATAAGGCTGTCGTTCGTTCCTAAAATTTCTAGGGGGCGAATCGGGTAGAAGAGTGGAAATAGGGAAGAAAGAGCGAAAAAAACAAAAAAGGAGGAGTTTGGAACCTCCGGCGCGGAGGCGCTGCCGCTTCTGGCCGGCGACCACCGCGTCGGAAACTGGGTTCATAAGAACCCCGCCGGAATACTCATCCGGATTCAAGAACAAGAAGAGAGAAGTGAGAGCTTCTCTCTCTACGAGAGAAGAAGAGAGAGAAAGAAATGAGGGAAATGAGAGGAAAAAGGGTTTTACACCCTATATATATATCCACCAGACCCAAAACTGACCCAGTACCCACACCCATAAACCGACCCGGTTCGGTTTCCCTTCAAGCCCATTTCCTTTTTTTTACTTTCTGCACCACCCTAATTACTGACTGCACCCCAGTTCCTTTATTTTTGCGTTTTTTTTTCCTTTTTTTTGCATCATTATTCTTTTAATTTCGTATTTTTATGTTCATCATCGTAAACATCACATGCATATTTATTTTTAGCTCCTTCATCGTATTGATTTTAGAACGTAAATTAGGTTTTATGTAGTTTATTTATTTTTTCCGCCATTTATTTTACTGCAGACCTTAGAATGTATAATAGGTTTTATGTAATAGTTTAGGTATATGTATGCATGGGTGTGTGCATGCCTTATTCTTATGCTCTTAGATTAGGTTTAAGATCCTCGTGGTGGTCCAACGCTACCATGAGTTACCTACGCTTTATTTTCCTTGCTCCGTTAGTTTTAACTTTACTTTAGTCAAAAATTCAAAAAAGCAACAAAAACATGCAAATAACAAAAACACAAAAATATGTTCATAAATAAACCTTGGCTTAACCAAGTGATCCTTTTTCCATTTTATTTCTTAAATCAAACATTAATCAATTTAATTTTATCATGAGTCCATTTTCTTTAATATTAAAAAACACAAACCAATTCCATTTTTGCCACTTTGGCTTTTTCTTTTAAAACCTTTTTTTTTCAAGAACTAATAAAAAACACAAAACCAATCAAACAGAAATTTTTACTCTGAACTACGAGGTTCTGATCCCTCACGGGTACGTAGGCAAAGAACCTGGTCCTTCCGAATCAATAAAATGTAGATAACTAGGTCTTTTTCTTTTTTTTAATCACTATTCTCAAATTCTTTCTTTCAAATAAAAATAAGCAAGTTATAGCACAAAAAAGTAAAATAAAGTCGAAAGGTTCTCATAGAGTACTACGAATATTTAGGGTGCTAATACCTTCCCTGAATATAACCAACCCCCGGACCCCTTCAAATTAAATCTTTTTTAAATCAAAAGTCGTGAAATAATTAGTGAGTCAAAAGCTAATCAAATAGCCTTATCTCCGAAAAATGACGCGACATAAATGGCGACTTCACTAGGGACTAATTCGAGGGTTAAGCCTAACTCGACTTTATCTTAAATCTTGTGCTATAACTTACTTAACAAAAACAAAATAAAAGATGGAAATACATGCATATATGTTTCTTTCCTTTCTTCTTTCTCCTTTCTCCGTGAGTGGTGAGATAATAAGTCCTACACCCGGACTTAAGAGAAACATAAGATAGGACGGCGGTATCATAGTCCCAGGCCAAGAGTACTCTTCGGTTTTGGCACATGTGATAACCCCACTCAACAGAGGGATCTTGGAAGTATATTTGTCAACGTAAGTACTCATGTTTGACACATTATTTTCGAGTGACCGTCGAAGTTGAGAACCTTAGTTACCCTTAACCCATCTTGGCCTTTTAGGACGTAGTGCGGTGGCTAATTGAGAGTACTCTTGAATTGGTCGATACGCGATACTACACTCAAACGAGACTATCCTACGAATATTGTTGGAATGGGGGTACTCCCGTCACCTGATAAATGTTCGGAAATGGTTGAAAACTTTGGGAACTTGGTAGAACCCGTGATACAGGTACAAATGAAACCATAGTCCTTACCACATGGCGTACTTACCCTTTGCTCCAACATTATGGGCCTAAAAGCCTAAACCATGTTTTTTAGCATAACCATGCATGCATGCATTCATTCATAAATACTTTTTCATTCATTAAATATCAAAGGACATATATAAAGTTTTATTCTAAACATCATAGGGCATGGCTCTCCCAACGAGGTACACTATGTAACGCCCTATTTCTAATTAAGCAATAAATCATGCAATTTCTATAGACAAATAAGAAATAGTCGTCACGTCTACAATAATCACCAAGTAATCATGCATGAAAATAATCTCCAACATAAAGCCACAGCGGAATCAAATACATCTCAACATAAATGCCATGTCCTCAACATAAGATAAACCCAACAATATAATAATAATCTCCACAAGATACAATAAAATCTCAAAAGTTAAATAACCTGCACTAAATCATAGATCAGAGCCTAATCTAGACACGTGCGATAAACGAGGAAGCTCCCGCTCCTCAAAGCAATACTCACCAGCAAAAACATCTAAACCTGCATGTCGTCTACCCATCCATACAGAGAGGTAGGCGGTCCACCAAGACCACTAGGGGTTAGTTTCACATCAATCATAATCAAAAGATAAACAAGATTAATTATGCATCAATAATAACATTTTGCATAAATAAGTATGAACATAAGGATTCTCATTCACGAAGATTTAAGCATAAAGTTTCAACTACGATGATCAACGAAACACACAAATGCACCAACAATTATTCACACCAAACTCATGTCAATCATGACTCTTCCTAAAACATACAATGTGTCTAGACCAACTCAACTACGTGTGGTACCAACTTGCTTTCATCTCCGAGGCCGTCGCCCCCCGACGCTTATAAACACGTCAAATCACCCCGAATAAGGAATACCGCAGCATCCAAGTTCTGGAGATGAAAGCCACCAAACCAACTGTGTGTGAACTAGGACTCGACATCAATAAGACATACTCCATGTAATATCACAATTCCACACCAATCATATTCCATTACATGCTTACACCAACAGTTTCACCACCAATAGCATGTAAAAGAATTCACCAACAACATATATGCATTCAACATATATAATCACCAACAACATATATGCACACAACATATATAATCACCAACAACAACATATATGCACTCAACACATATAGTCACCAACAACAACATATATGCACTCAACATATATGTCATCGCGATTTTCGGGTGTCAAATCATTAATTGGATTTGAACCTTTCGATCATTGATGTCTCTATTTTTTTTTGGGGAAGGTAAAATCGAGAAAAACCTTAGAAATCCTAAGTTCGGGGCTGATTTCATTACGGGAAGGTGTTAGGCACCCGCGATGACTATAGTATCCTATAGGAACCGTTTTACTATGCTTTACGTTTATGCGTTGCTTTTATCGCTACTTGTAAAAGAGATTGGTTTTAAGAATGAGAGGGAGAAGATTGGATTTTATTTTATTGGACTTGGAGAGATTTTGAGTCTCTTGCCTACATACCCTTTTAAGGGATCAAAATTCCATGTAGTTCTCTTCAAAAATGTTTTTGTGGGTTGGTTCAATTTTTAGTTTTGAAAATGGTTTTGAAGAAAGAGATAAGAGGCCGTGTAGGCATTAGAATTGAAAACAAGTGAGGTTAGTCCAATTTATTTACAAGAAATAGTTAAAGTTGGAAATTAGCACTAGTTTTGATTTTGTCTTAAGAAAATGAAAAAAAAAGAAGGTGAGGTTTTGACCTCATTTTATTGCAAAAATAGTTTGAGTTATGTGTTGATTTTTGATGAAGAAATTATAAGTTCTCCTAGGTTTTACGCTTCCTACGCATACATCTAGCGGAAAGTCATACAACGTGTGTGCATGTGTCGGTGCGTGTGTCGGTGTACATCATTATAGTCCATAGTCTTTTACATCGGGTCCTAGTTTACATTCTATAGTCTTGCATGGAATTAAAGAAAGTAAACTAAACCTAGAATATTACATGAATTAATAGCAAATTGCATAAAGTGACTAAAAGGGAAGAAAGATGAAAATGATGCAATGCTTGCAATGTGCATGAGACATAGAACAAAATGGTTAGTAATGAAATGAGAAATGATAGCATGAGTAGCAATGCATAGTAGGTGAAATTTACTAACAAAGCACTAAACCAATTGAAAAAAGACGAAGTGAACATAACTAAAACATTAAGCAAATTGCAAACACCAAAAATAATGCGAATGACACCACACTAAAACCTAAGATCTAAACTAAACCCCATGGCCTATAACCTTTACCCAAAACAGCACCCCCTTTTCAAAGAAAACATTTCAAGAATCAAAGAGAAATTATGAGTCACACTTAAACCCTAAAATCAACACATTTTAACAACAAATTACATCTCAAAATTAGCAACTAAACTTGACCAAAGAGAAGCTATTAACCTTGCAAAGGGAAATTAACAAACAAAATTGTAGCATTGTGGATTGTAAGCAACTTGTAAAATTATTGAGCACTTGAACTAGAGGACTAGGAATTAATTTGTAAAGCAAGAAAGGATCCATTGAGTTTGAAAACCAAAGAATTAACAATTAGGCATGCAAGAATGTAGAAATAGCATGAATTCAGAGATGAACACATCACAAAAATCACATATCAAACATCAACACCATAGAGCAAAAATTGGATCCAAAATAGTGCAAGAAAATTCGCAAAAAAGCATCAAAACATGTAAATCCAATAAAAATTAGCGCACATGCTTTTTATCCACTTTAAAGTGTGAAAACACCACAAAGCAATGAAAATATATCAAGAAACATATGATAATTTTTGTAGAAATTTTTGCAAGAAAATTAACATGCGTAGAGGCGCAAATAGCAAAGACTGGGGTACACACAGTAACAGAATCAAGAGAACGGGTAAAAACTAAGGTCTGCGGGTAAAAAGCCCAAAATCCACGGATCTGATGGATCCGGATCAAGCTAACGCTCCAGGAGCGTTGGATTGATCCAGATCCATCAGGATCTGAATCAAACGGTCAGCAAAGAGAGGAGATGGACCGGGTTTTGGGTCGACCCGACCCAGCACACATATAAAAAGCGAAAACCCGGATTCTTTCATTCTTTCATTCTTTTTCTCCTTCTCTTCTCCGCCGCTCCCTCTGAAACCCTAAACCTAATCCACTGAATCTAAACCTAAACCCCGTTCGAATCATGCTTCAAATGGTTCAATCCTTGGTTCTAAACATGAATCCAGCACACGAAACCATGTGCAAACAACAGACGGTGTAAATCTTGAGATTTTCTTACGGTTTCAACCTTTTGTTCTCTCGTTTTGGAATCGAAGCTTCGCGATGCTTCGTAGATTCGCCTTGGTTTAATTCCGTTGTGAATCTTGAAACTTTTGCAAAATTTTTTTTAAAGTTTGTTAGGGTTTCCCCTTTTCTGACTGAAACGTTGCGAAATCTCAAAGGTTTACACCGGTCTGGACTTATCGAAGCTTTTCAATGCGAAGAAGGTAGGGTTTGAGGATTACCTGAGTTTTAACTGGAGATTTGAGTCGAAATCTTCGGAAAACTTCGAATTTGATTCTGTTCCACTGATTTCTTGGCTTGAATTTGGAGTTTTGACCGGTAATTTTCCTCTTTTCCTTCTTAACTGGTTCGGTCCTTGAATTTCTTTCCCTTTCCTTCTCAGCTTCTTCCTCTGTGATCGCGCCGGATTCGTTACTTCTGGCGATGGATTTGGCGCTGGAATTGCAGAGAAATGGCTCAGTGATGATGATTCGATTGAATCCCTGAGAGCTTGCACGAAAAATCCATTGATTCTGACTCAATTTGCTTCGGAAATCGTTAGGGTTTGGAATGTTCTTGAACTTTTTCTGGATTTGTGAATTTGATCTGTAACTGAAATGAGAGAGAAAGTGTGATCTGTTTGTGATGATGTGGCTCTGATTCTGACACTGTACCCTATTTATAAGCTGCCATGTGTGCCTGCAAGCCAATGACCTTGTGACACGTGGACTGGACTGAATCTGGCGTGGCCTTGGACTGAATCTGAAAAAAGGACTAAAATGCAAATTTTAAAGAATTTGGGACTAAACTGCAAAATAAAAAAGAAGAAAAGTTGGACTGTTTTTTTGGGAATTAAAAAGAAATTGAACTGTTTTTTGTAACAAAGTATAAAATTTGGACTAAATTGCAATTTTTGAAAATATTAGGACTAAAATGTAACAAAAAAATAAAATTGATTAAAAAATGTAATTTGAAATGCAACGTAAAGCGAAACATTTAAAAACGACGAAATGGACTAAAACGAACAAATTACCGCAAATGAGGTATTTTAAAATACCTCTCTGCCCAAAATTTACTTAATGTGAAAAGACTAAAATGCCCCTGGGGCAAAAACGACTCAAACTGACTCAGATGCAAATTAAGATGATTTTGTGCAAAATTTGATTAATGATTCATGAAAACAAATTGAAAAGACTCAGGGACAAATTGTAGGGACTGAAAATGGGTTCCTTTGTGGGAAATGACCAAAATACCCTTTGTATGATTTTATGCAAAAATTCAAAAGACTGAAACAGTAATGCATGCAGTTGAAGCACAGTAGAAAACACGGTGGATTTGAAAGCATTAGAAAATAGCAGGGAAAATTGAGTGAGTATTTTTAGGTCCAAAATGAGGGTATGACAGCTGCCCCTATTTAAGTTTCTTCGTTTGGAGAGTCAAGAGACGGAGTTTTTGGCTTGACATGACGAAGATACTTAAATATCGACATTAGCACTGATTTTGGGCGTAAAAATACATTTGTAGATGCTATGTATGCCATGCAACATTTGTGTTATGAATGCAAGACAGACTGAGAATTGAATTTAACAGAATATGTCGTATCCATTGCGGGATTGGTAGACATTGACAGAATAGCAAACAACAGAGTATGTCGTATCCATTGCGGGACTGATTGATATTAACAGAATAGCAAAAAGGAATATGTCGTATCCATTGCGGGACTGATTGACATTAACAGAATAGCAGATAACAAGACTCACTGGGGAGACTCGAAAGCAAATTTGACAGGTACAAGCTGTTCTTGAATGCGAACTGGCCGCTTGACCGGGAATATTGACGACAAAGGGCGCAAGCTGCTCTTGTATTTGAGCTGGTCACCTGGCTGAAAGAAAATATAGAAAGCACAAGCTGTCCTTGGACACGAACTGGTTACTTGGCTAAAAGAAGACAAAATAGAAAGCACAAGCCGTTCTTGTATTTGAACTAGTTACTTGGCTGACAGGGAACAAAAGAAGCACGAGCTGTTCTTGGATGCGAACTTGCCGCTCGGCGGATACCAAAAGGATAGGTACAAGCTGTTCTTGGATGTGAACTTGCTACTTGACCGATAACAGAAACAAATTGTATTTGAAAAAGACTTGAATTTGATTGGCATAACTGCATGAGCTTGAATTTGACAGGAATGTTGACAAGACTGTTGAACTTTGAAATTGACATGACGGTAGACATCTGTTGTTAACAGAGGAAATTTGAAAGTTGACAAGATTGATTTTGATTGAGATTAACATAGGAATTGAGAATGCAGATGCGTATGAATAGCATGACAATTTTATCAAATGCATGAACATGTAGGATGCATGATTATGCATGTATGAATGCTTGGGCATGCATGATGATTGGCAATTTGTAGGCACAATTTCGCAGAGACGGACAAAACATTGGAATATTGGGCACGTAATGGCTCACGCTCGGACATATATTTGCAAAAGTTCCTCTTCTGGGGATGCCATCGTCGGGAGATGCATCATGACCAACACTTGAAGGTAGGAAGCTGTAAAGTCGTGGAGGAAAACAGTTTGAATGGTATTGCTGCTTGTTGGAACAGTCTCGTAAGTGCTTTGGACATCGCATCCGTGGTCAATGCCTTTTGCATGTTTGTTGTTTTTTTTTATTATTTCTTTTTTCATTTTTCTTTCATCATCCCATTTTTGCCCGGATCGCCCTTTCGGGTTTTCGACCCACCGGGGAAATAGTTTTTTTGTTGCCCCTGTTTTTGCCTGAATTGCCTTTGAAGGTTGTCAATCCATCGGGGTGCTCATTTTTGCCTAAGCCGCCCTTTCGGGTTTTCAACTTAGCGAGCATATTCATTTTTTCATGCTTTTCATTCTGTTTTTTCATTCTTGCCATTGACCACAGACCGTCACTGGGAAGACTTGCTAGTAACTCGAATTGGAACTGATATCAATGTAGATTTGTTCATGCATGTTCATTTGAATGTACCTAGCTGTTCAGGCTTGTTTTCAAAATACTTAAAAATTTTCAATTTCCATAATGTTTATTCCAGACATGCATCATTATTAACATAGAAAAATCTTTTGTATAAAGCTTTGAAAATAGAATAGAAAATGAGTGCCAAACAAAAGCATAGGCTCAAACCGATGTATAAGGGTGGTAGTCGGCCAAAAGCGCGACCCCACAGATTTACAAATCTTGAAAAATGGTAATTTTATTGGTTGGTGGTACATTGAACACAGTAACTGCTATGGTATCTGAAACTCTTGAATCCACAGGCGTCGGGACCTCGGATGAGAATGGCCTATCATCAATTGCAAAGATCCCAAGGGGAATGGTAATTTGCCAGATAAAGTCAATTGTCTTTTATTTCAATCTCATTTTTGCATGAACCGCCCTTTCGGGTTTTCGGCTCATCGAGACGCTCATTTTTGCCTGAGTTACATGTAATCTCAGCGAGCTTTTACATTTTTGTTTCTTGTCCCTTATTTTGCCTGGACCGCCCTTTCGGGTTTTCAATCCACCGGGAAGCGCATTTTTGCCTAGGCCGCCCTTTCGGGTTTTCGACCTACCACGCTGTTCTTTTCATATCTAGACAAAGTATTTCTTGACTATATCGGCATTCACAGGATTCGGAAGTTCTACACCATCCATGTGTGTGAGAATCAAAGCACCGCCAGAGAAAGCCTTCTTGACAACATAAGGTCCCTCATAGTTAGGCGTCCACTTGCCCCTTGGGTCGGGTTGCTGACTCATTCTTCTTTTCAACACGAGTTCACCCTCTTTGAATACCCGAGGACGAACTTTCTTGTCAAAAGCATTTTTCATCCTTGTTTGATACATCTGACCGTGAGCCAAAGCATCTAGGCGTCTTTCCTCAATCAAATTCAACTGGTCGTACCGACTCTGGCACCACTCGGCCTCGGACAACTTTGCTTCCATAATCACACGGAGAGACGGAATCTCTACTTCCAACGGGAGGACTGCTTCCATGCCGTATACAAGAGAAAAAGGCGTAGCCCCGGTTGAACTACGGACTGTAGTGCGGTAGCCATGTAGAGCATAGGGCAACATCTCATGCCAGTCTTTGTATGTTGTTACCATCTTCTGCACAATCTTCTTGATGTTCTTATTGGCGGCCTCGACTGCACCATTCATCTGAGGTCTGTAAGGAGAAGAATTGTGGTGTTCAATCTTGAATTTCTCACATAAGGCCTGCACCATGTCATTGTTCAGGTTGGTACCATTGTCAGTGATGATCTTGCTAGGGACACCATACCGACAGATGATATTGTTCTTGATGAATTTGACTACCACTTGCTTAGTCACGTTGGCATAAGATGCAGCTTCGACCTATTTGGTGAAATAATCGATTGCTACCAGGATAAAACGATGACCGTTTGAAGCTTTCGGTTCAATTTTTCCGATCATATCGATGCCCCACATAGAGAAAGGCCATGGAGAAGACATAACATTGAGGGCACGCGGAGGCACATGGATCTTATCAGCATATACTTGACATTTGTGGCACTTCCTGGCGTATTGATAGCAATCACGCTCCATGGTCATCCAGTAGTAACCAGCTCTCAACAGCTTTCTAGACATAACATGCCCCGATGCGTGGGTCCCAAAGGTGCCGTCGTGCACATCGTGCATTAGCTGTTCTGCTTCACATCCGTCGACACATCTTAACAACACCATATCGAAATTCCTTTTGTACAGGACATCTCCATCCAGCAGGAACTTGCTAGCCAAACTGCGCAACGTCTTCTTGTCTTTGTTGGAAGCACCTGGCGGATACTTACGGCTTTGCAAAAATTGTTTGATATCATAATACCAGGGTTTGCTGGCGGCTCCGTCTGAACCCGTTTGTTCAATTGCATCACTGACAGTAAACACATGAGCGGGCCGGTCTAGGCGCTGTACCTTGATCATCGGTACATGATTCCAATGGTTCACTTGAAGCATGGAAGATAAGGTAGCAAGAGCATCGGCCATTTGGTTCTCCTCGCGGGGGATATGGTGCAACTCGACCTTTGTAAAATACGTCAACAGACGTCTCGCATAATCACGGTAAGGGATCAGATTGGCATGATGGGTCTCCCATTCTCCCTTTATCTGGTTGATGACTAATGCAGAGTCTCCATAGATGTCGAGATGCTTGATTCTCATATCGATGGCCTCTTCAATTCCCAAGATGCACGCTTCGTACTCGGCCACATTATTGGTGCATTCAAACACAATCCGGGCTGTGAAAGGGATGTGATGCCCCTGCGGAGCCACAATTACTGCGCCAATTCCTCGGCCATAGGCATTAACAACACCATCAAAGACCAATCCCCACTTGCTATCGGGGTCTGGACTTTCACCGATCAGTGGTTCTTCGCAGTCTCTTGATTTTAAAAACATGACCTCTTCGTCAGGGAAATCGAACTTCAAAGGTTGATAATCATCAAGTGGTTGGCAAGCGAGATGGTCAGCCAGAATACTCCCTCTAATGGCTTTATGAGCTTTAAACACAATATCATACTCTGACAGTAACATTTGCCAACGTGCAATTTTTCCAGTGACAGCCGGTTTCTCAAAGATGTACTTGATTGGATCCATTCGGGATACCAACCAAGTTGTGTGATTTATCAAGTAATGGCGCAGGCGTTTGGTAGCCCAAGCCAAGGCACAACAGGTCTTCTCGAGCATTGTGTATCGAGTCTCACAATCGGTGAATTTCTTGCTCAAATAATAGATTGCATGCTCTTTCTTTCCAGTCTCATCTTGCTGACCGAGCACACATCCCATGGATTCATCCAACACTGACAGATACATGATCAATGGCCTTCCTTCCACCGGTGGAACGAGGATAGGAGGTTCTAGCAAGTAACTCTTGATGTTGTCGAAAGCTTCTTGGCATTCATCATTCCATACCACATGTTGATTCTTCCTGAGTAACTTGAAGATCGGCCCGCAGGTCGCAGTCATGTGGGATATAAATCTGGAAATGTAGTTCAAACGCCCGAGGAACCCTCTGACCTGCTTCTCGGTTTGCGGAGCCGGCATCTCGCGGATAGCTCGGACCTTGTCTGGATCTACTTCAATGCCCTTCTGGCTGACAATAAAGCCTAGCAATTTCCCAGACCTAACACCGAACGTACATTTGTTTGGGTTCAGCCGAAGCTTGTACTTCCTCAACCTCTCAAACATCTTTGCCAAATACTCAACGTGTTGTTCTTCATCGTTTGACTTGACAATCATGTCATCTACATACACCTCAACCTCCTTGTGAATCATGTCATGGAACAAAGTGGTCATCCCCCTTTGGTAGGTAGCACCAGCATTTATTAGACCGAACGGCATTGCTTTGCAGCAGAAAGTTCCCCACGGAGTGATGAACGATGTCTTCTCCCTGTCCTTGGGTGACATTTTGATTTGGTTATAGCCAGAAAAACCGTCCATGAAGGAGAACACCTTGCACTGGGCAGTATTGTCAACAAGCACATCAATGTGAGGCAGTGGGAAATTGTCCTTCAAGCTTGCTCTGTTCAAATCTCTGTAGTCAACACACATTCGAACCTTACCATCTTTCTTCGGCACTGGCACGATGTTAGCAACCCACTCGGGATACTCAACTGTCATGAGAAAACCCGCATCGATCTGTTTCTGCACTTCCGCTTTGATCTTCAGAGCCATGTCCGGCCGAGTCCGTCTCAACTTTTGCCTGACAGGAGGACAGTCTGGCTTTGTCGGTATCCGATGTTCCACAATCTGAGGATCCAACCCTGGCATGTCTTCATACGACCATGCAAAAATGTCCGAGTACTCCCGGAGAAGCTGGAAGATCCTTTTCTTGACCCCTTCCTCCAATGCAGCACCGACTTTGATCTCTCTTTTGTTATCCTCAGTACCCAAGTTGATTAGCTCGATCTCCTCCTGATGAGGCCGAATGGTCTTCTCTTCTTGCTCAAGCAGTCGGGCAATCTCATCTGGTATGTCATCACTATCCTCGTCTTCGGCTTCGAATACCGGGGATTCAACAATTTGGAGAAACATAGGGTTACTGTGTTCAACGGGTTCATTTTGGTTCGATCTGCGTGACATGATTGGATGATTTTTTAGAAAATAGTTTTCATGCAGATCTTTGAAATTAATAAGAAAATGCAGATGTTTTGGTTTTTTTCTGGCATTACCATTATTTCCAAGGGAAAAGCATTAAAGAAAGAAAAAGAGTCGTGAAAGAAACGACGTTTTTTATTAATAATGGTGATGTCGGAACAAACATGCCCTTTACAAAAGAGTCACTTCCGCCTCGGGCAAGGCGGAAGGATTGTTATTTTGAAAATAGAGCCTAAACAGCAAGACATATTACTTAGAATCATGCACAAACACAGGGAGATTGATAACGTTCCAGTTCTTTGCAATGCCTCCTGGTATCACAAATGCGGGTCTAACCCCTCTTTCAACAGCACCATCAAGAATTGCATTAGAAAAATCCAGCACTACGGAACGTTCCAGTTGACACGCATGACGTCGGAGAGAAACCGAGACCCTCTTTGCGTTTGTTGTCTTGCAGCTGTATCAATTGGCCCCAACCGGCGGCCTGACCCTCCTGAACGGCTCTCTGCGCATCTTTTAATGAAGCCATGGCAGCACTAGCTCTCTTGGGCTCCGTACCCTCGATAGTCAAACCTTGGAATGCAGTTCCTTCGGCAGACTTAGCTTCGATACAAGAGAAGGATGATAATTGACTGACCAGATAAGCTTCTTCTCCATGCACTGTCACAAGTTTACCATTCCTTACGAACTTTAGCTTCTGATGGAGAGTAGAAGTGACTGCCCCAGCCTCGTGTATCCACGGTCTCCCGAGCAGGCAACTGTAAGAGGCATCTATGTCCATAACCTGGAAAGTAATCATGAATGTTTCAGGACCAATAGTCATGGGGAGATCTACCTCTCCAAGCACAGTTTTACGGGAACCATCGAAAGCCTTGACTAGAAAAGCACTCCTCTTTAAGGGAACTCCTCGGCAACTCAACTGATCCAAAGTCGATTTGGGCATCACATTCAACGACGACCCAGTGTCTACCAACACGTTGGACAGCATATCTTTTTTGCAGTTCATGGAAATATGCAGGGCCAAGTTGTGGTGCTTTCCTGCCTCTGGAAGTTCATCTTCACCAAACCAAAGGTTACTGCGAGCAGTGATGTTAGCTACTATTCCACCAAATTGTTCCTCCGTGACCTCGTGGTCAACATAGGCTTGTCCCAACACCTTCAATAACACATTCCTGTGAGCCTCCGAGCTGAGGAGTAGGGCCAAGATGGATATCTTCGAGGGAGTCTGTAGCAGCTGATCAACGATCTTATAATCGCTTTTCTTGATTATCCTCAAAATCTCATCCAGATTGGAATCTTCAATGGATTGGCCTGGACGGCCGGCATTTTCAACAACAGGAGGGATTGTCAATGGAGTAGTCTTATCAGCAGGAACTGTAACTTGCACGTCATCTTTCTTCTGGAATAAGAGGGGTCGGACCTTGCCGCTCCTCAAAGCCGTCACTTCAGCGATACTGCCTACTGTGCTTGAGGACACCAAAGGCACTTCCTTCCCGTTTTCTAACATAGTCGCACTGTACTTGTACGGGATGGCTTTCGCAGAAGTATATGGCACCGGTCCAGGCAACCGTATGACCAATGGTTCAACGTCCTTCCTGACGGGCGCGCTCTTGACTGGAGTATCGTGGAAGATTGGCACTATCATGCAAACATCACTGGTAGTCAAGTAGTTGTCATCCATCAATCTTTGGATATCAGTTTGAACTATGCTGCAACCCATAGGGTTCTGAAGACATTCACAGCAGGCAGCGTGGTCGTGGCTGAACAGAGAAGCTTGGCACAGCTTGATATGTAGTGGCACCAGGGGTGTAGCAACATTACGGACACTGAGATGAGGGATTTCTTCACAGACTTCGATCATATTTACAGCGGCATGGTTGGGGAGTGGATTGTCAAGTACGTGCGGGACATTGTTTTCAAAGGACAGCTTTCCCTGGTCGATCAACTTCTTCACAATGTACTTCAAAGCGTAGCAACCTTCTACGTCATGACCTAGGGCGCCTTGGTGGAAATCACATCTGAGATCGGAGCGGAATCTGGGAGGCAATGGGTTTGGCGGAGGCTTGCCAGGCCTAGTGGTGCAATACCCCTTATGTAAAAGAGTTGGGAGTAGTTCGGCATACGCCATTGGTATCGGCGGGAAAGATGGTCTAGATTGAGGGCCTTGTTGTTGTTGTTGCGGTTGTTGTTGAGCTAATGGTTGTTGTTGCATCTGTTGGGCGATGGCATTAACAGGGACCTGAGGCTGGCCCGGTAGAGGAGGGTATTGATGGTAGAACGGTGGATAGAACGGGTGCTGGGCATACTGTAGGTACTGATACGGTTGAGGCAGTTGTATAGCATTGACAGGAGCGGCAGTGGCAGACTGATTGGTTCCGGCGGACACCATTCCAACCTCTGATTCCTTTTTCTTATGGTGACCATTGCCGTACTTCTTCGGTGCATTCGAGGACTCACCTTTCTCAAACACGATAATTCCCTCTCGGACGGCTTCCTCCAAGCGGGTTCCCATAGTGACCATCTCAGAGAAGTTGCTTGGGGCAGCAATAATCATTCTCTCAACATAATCCTTCTTCAGGGTCTTCAAGAATGTTTGAGTCATTTCTTCTTCGTCCAAGGCGGGGGTGATACGGGCAGCTGCCCCTCTCCACCTCTGTGCGTATTCGCGAAAGCTTTCGTCCTTCTTCTGAGAAAGAGACCGGAGGAATTCTCTATTCGGCTTGAGCCTGGTGTTGAACCCATAGTGGTTCTTGAAAGCAGTAGCTAGATCATCAAAAGTGCGGATATCATCCTTGCTCAAACCGGTATACCACTCCGCGGCGTCTTCCATTAGGCTGTCCTGGAAGCAATGGATCATAAGTGAATCATTGTCTGCATGGTTAGCCATCTTCCGGACGTACTTGATAATGTGGTTCTGAGGGCAAGTCAGCCCGTTGTAGCGGTCAAATTCCAGGACCTTGAACTTCTTGGGAACATCCACCCTCGGCACCAAACAAAGGTCGTGGGTTCTGACGAGGTCACTGCTCCCACGGTTGGCCTTGATCTCGCGACGGAGTTCTCTGGCAAGTTCTTCCATTTTTTCTTCCATAGTTCCCAATACAGGAGTTTTTCCACGGTAATCATTAGCATTGGCGCCCTGAGGAGTAGAGTGCACAATCAGATCTGTGAAGACCGTTGACTGAGGCAAGGTAGTGTGAAGAGATGTGGAATCTGGTGGGGGTATCTGACCAACATTAGCGGCACCTGAAGTCGCGGTCCCTGAAACACCGGCTGCAGTATTGGGAGAGTAATAAGGTGGGAGTCCATAGGGGTATCCCCTCGGCATAACAAGAGATGCGGCGGGAATCGCTTCGGTAGTTGCCTGAGTGGACACGACCGGCTGTTCTTGAGCGGCTATCAGAGCAGTCATGGCGTCGAGAGCTTTGGCTAACTCTTCTCTCACAGAGGCTAGTTCAGCGCGGAGCTGTGCATTCTCTTCTTCCATAGCTACTTGATTTCTCCTTCTGTACTGTCTGGTTTGATGTACTCCGGTAGGTTGATCAGTCCTTCAAGCACGAGCCACTTTTCACTCTACGGCAGAAGAACCAGGAGGCAATGAGCACTTGGAAGTTTTTTTGTGACCGATGAATGACGCATATGATGCATGATATGCAAATGCGGATGCAAAAATGACTCTTTTATTACCAAAGGGTTTTTTAGACAAATTAGGATTCTTTGCAAACATTTTTGGACTAACAAATTATTCAAAGCAAATTGTTTTGATACACTGAGCCAAGGGAGTAGGCTTCTGAAACATAAGCTGAACAAACAACATAATCAATAGCAATCCTATCATCCAGAACTAAGGAGTGACTGGGTAGTATTCGGAATCCGAGTCTGAAGCTGAACCACAATAACTGGCGAAGAAATCTCGACGACCTCTGACTCTCCTGGAGTCTCTCCTCAATAGATCATCCTTTTCCTCAAGCTCTTTCCTAACTCTGGCTAGCTCTTTCTTCAACATTCGGTTCTCATGATCCTTCTGTTCGTCCCTGCCATCCAAAGTCATGATCAAGTTCTCAGCCTCACTGTAACGGGCTTTCCATGCTCGTTTCTCCTCACTCTCCATAGCTAGATGTTCCTGATACATATCCTGAGTTGCGGGGAGCAACGGTAATGGCCTAGACGGAGTAGATGCAGACACATGCCTCATAGCAGGGTAAGGCATGCCAATCTCCTCGGCTCGATCTATCACCCACTGAGTATAGGCTTCATGAGCAATACCGGATCTCAAACCCAAATGCTTCACATCCTTCCTACAAACCTTAGACCAAGCATCTGTAAAAGCTTTCCTTTGCTCGGTGGGAGCATTGGAATAGTAGAAGAACTCCTGTGATGTAGCAAGGTTGATGGGCTTCGCTCTCATAGGAAAACCAAACTGCCTCATGGCTAACTCGGGATTGTAGTTGATTCCCCCCCGGGTACCGAGAAGAGGTATGTTGAGGAAATCCCCACAACTAGTGATAATCTTCTTGACGCGAGCTGCTGGAGTGATCCAAACCACCTCATCGGGAGTAAGAGCCATAATCCGCTGCGAATGAGACCAATTCTCCGTGTTGGTATGGAAAGAACTCGGGAGGTGAGAAATAAACCACCTATAAAGAAGAGGTATGCAGCAAAGAATAAACCCACGACCCTTGAGAGTCCGATCATGGATAGCATGGTATGTGTCAGCTAACAACGTAGGAACCGGATTCCTGGAATGGAAGATCTCAATGGCATTCATGTCCACAAAGTTGTCGAGATTCGGAAAGAGGACGAGCCCGTAGATGAGTAGTGCAAGAATAGCCTCAAGAGTGTCCTGACAAGTAGATTCAAGATTAGCCTGCTCAAGTAAGTACTTTGAAGTGAAACCCTGGATGTGAGACTTGGTAGCGAGATTCTTAGACACCTCGGAAGTCTTGAGATAAAGATCCTTAGCAATAACCAGAGGAGTAAGAGAAGACCCTGGGCCCGTGAATGGTACCCTCTCAGCTATAGGTAGACCCAATAAACAAGAATAAGCCTCAAGCGTAGGAACCAACTGAAAATCCGGAAAAGTGAAGCAACGGAAAACCGGGTCATAGAATTGCACTAGAGTGTGCACCAGCTTCTCTTCTACATTAGTCCGGAGAATACCAAGCAAACCACCGTATCGGAGACGAAACCCAGTCGGATTCTTAACTTTGAGTGCCAACTCCCTTAGGCTAGCCAAATCAACTTCTTTGAACTTGTAAGACTTAGTCCTCTTCATGCCTGATCATATTTGCAAAGAATTTTAGTTTATCTATACCCTTTGATAAATGCACGTAGAAAATTTATGCATGAATGCATGTATGCATGGTTTTAATAAGGAAAGCACGGTGGGTTAAGGTAACAAGTGGACACGGTGTCCGGTGAAACTAAGGCTTTTGATAATAGTGACCAAGGTTCTACAAAGTTCCCAAACCACAACCTCCCTTGCGTATATCATGGTAGTACCAAGCAACGCTCGTCCATGATTATCCGTAAGAAGGTTTAGTTTGGGTGTAGTATCGTGTGACGACTAAATTTCGAGACAACGCTCGGTTTAGCCACCGCACTACGTCCTAAGAAAGGCCAAGGATGGGTTTGGTAACTACGGTTCATAGCCTTCATCGGTCAATTGGAAGTAAAGTGCCTAAGCATGACAACACACGCCGACAACATCACCTCCAAAATGCCTCAGCTATGTGAGATTGATCGCGTAATCCAATGCACGAGGCAACCCTCGGAATGGATTGTCGATTATATCTCCCCTAATCTTAAGTTCACTCAGCCCGGGTATAGGGCTTTTGATATTCTCACCCCACACGGACACAAGAAAATTTTACATGTAACGATAAAGCAAAGCATAAATATAAAGCATGAAAAACTAGGTGTAGCCCTAAACTCCCCAGTGAAGTCGCCATTTCTGTCATCGCGATTTTCGGGTGTCAAATCATTAATTGGATTTGAACCTTTCGATCATTGATGTCTCTATTTTTTTTTGGGGAAGGTAAAATCGAGAAAAACCTTAGAAATCCTAAGTTCGGGGCTGATTTCATTACGGGAAGGTGTTAGGCACCCGCGATGACTATAGTATCCTATAGGAACCGTTTTACTATGCTTTACGTTTATGCGTTGCTTTTATCGCTACTTGTAAAAGAGATTGGTTTTAAGAATGAGAGGGAGAAGATTGGATTTTATTTTATTGGACTTGGAGAGATTTTGAGTCTCTTGCCTACATACCCTTTTAAGGGATCAAAATTCCATGTAGTTCTCTTCAAAAATGTTTTTGTGGGTTGGTTCAATTTTTAGTTTTGAAAATGGTTTTGAAGAAAGAGATAAGAGGCCGTGTAGGCATTAGAATTGAAAACAAGTGAGGTTAGTCCAATTTATTTACAAGAAATAGTTAAAGTTGGAAATTAGCACTAGTTTTGATTTTGTCTTAAGAAAATGAAAAAAAAAAAGGTGAGGTTTTGACCTCATTTTATTGCAAAAATAGTTTGAGTTATGTGTTGATTTTTGATGAAGAAATTATAAGTTTTCCTAGGTTTTACGCTTCCTACGCATACATCTAGCGGAAAGTCATACAACGTGTGTGCATGTGTCGGTGCGTGTGTCGGTGTACATCATTATAGTCCATAGTCTTTTACATCGGGTCCTAGTTTACATTCTATAGTCTTGCATGGAATTAAAGAAAGTAAACTAAACCTAGAATATTACATGAATTAATAGCAAATTGCATAAAGTGACTAAAAGGGAAGAAAGATGAAAATGATGCAATGCTTGCAATGTGCATGAGACATAGAACAAAATGGTTAGTAATGAAATGAGAAATGATAGCATGAGTAGCAATGCATAGTAGGTGAAATTTACTAACAAAGCACTAAACCAATTGAAAAAAGACGAAGTGAACATAACTAAAACATTAAGCAAATTGCAAACACCAAAAATAATGCGAATGACACCACACTAAAACCTAAGATCTAAACTAAACCCCATGGCCTATAACCTTTACCCAAAACAGCACCCCCTTTTCAAAGAAAACATTTCAAGAATCAAAGAGAAATTATGAGTCACACTTAAACCCTAAAATCAACACATTTTAACAACAAATTACATCTCAAAATTAGCAACTAAACTTGACCAAAGAGAAGCTATTAACCTTGCAAAGGGAAATTAACAAACAAAATTGTAGCATTGTGGATTGTAAGCAACTTGTAAAATTATTGAGCACTTGAACTAGAGGACTAGGAATTAATTTGTAAAGCATGAAAGGATCCATTGAGTTTGAAAACCAAAGAATTAACAATTAGGCATGCAAGAATGTAGAAATAGCATGAATTCAGAGATGAACACATCACAAAAATCACATATCAAACATCAACACCATAGAGCAAAAATTGGATCCAAAATAGTGCAAGAAAATTCGCAAAAAAGCATCAAAACATGTAAATCCAATAAAAATTAGCGCACATGCTTTTTATCCACTTTAAAGTGTGAAAACACCACAAAGCAATGAAAATATATCAAGAAACATATGATAATTTTTGTAGAAATTTTTGCAAGAAAATTAACATGCGTAGAGGCGCAAATAGCAAAGACTGGGGTACACACAGTAACAGAATCAAGAGAACGGGTAAAAACTAAGGTCTGCGGGTAAAAAGCCCAAAATCCACGGATCTGATGGATCCGGATCAAGCTAACGCTCCAGGAGCGTTGGATTGATCCAGATCCATCAGGATCTGAATCAAACGGTCAGCAAAGAGAGGAGATGGACCGGGTTTTGGGTCGACCCGACCCAGCACACATATAAAAAGCGAAAACCCGGATTCTTTCATTCTTTCATTCTTTTTCTCCTTCTCTTCTCCGCCGCTCCCTCTGAAACCCTAAACCTAATCCACTGAATCTAAACCTAAACCCCGTTCGAATCATGCTTCAAATGGTTCAATCCTTGGTTCTAAACATGAATCCAGCACACGAAACCATGTGCAAACAACAGACGGTGTAAATCTTGAGATTTTCTTACGGTTTCAACCTTTTGTTCTCTCGTTTTGGAATCGAAGCTTCGCGATGCTTCGTAGATTCGCCTTGGTTTAATTCCGTTGTGAATCTTGAAACTTTTGCAAAATTTTTTTTAAAGTTTGTTAGGGTTTCCCCTTTTCTGACTGAAACGTTGCGAAATCTCAAAGGTTTACACCGGTCTGGACTTATCGAAGCTTTTCAATGCGAAGAAGGTAGGGTTTGAGGATTACCTGAGTTTTAACTGGAGATTTGAGTCGAAATCTTCGGAAAACTTCGAATTTGATTCTGTTCCACTGATTTCTTGGCTTGAATTTGGAGTTTTGACCGGTAATTTTCCTCTTTTCCTTCTTAACTGGTTCGGTCCTTGAATTTCTTTCCCTTTCCTTCTCAGCTTCTTCCTCTGTGATCGTGCCGGATTCGTTACTTCTGGCGATGGATTTGGCGCTGGAATTGCAGAGAAATGGCTCAGTGATGATGATTCGATTGAATCCCTGAGAGCTTGCACGAAAAATCCATTGATTCTGACTCAATTTGCTTCGGAAATCGTTAGGGTTTGGAATGTTCTTGAACTTTTTCTGGATTTGTGAATTTGATCTGTAACTGAAATGAGAGAGAAAGTGTGATCTGTTTGTGATGATGTGGCTCTGATTCTGACACTGTACCCTATTTATAAGCTGCCATGTGTGCCTGCAAGCCAATGACCTTGTGACACGTGGACTGGACTGAATCTGGCGTGGCCTTGGACTGAATCTGAAAAAAGGACTAAAATGCAAATTTTAAAGAATTTGGGACTAAACTGCAAAATAAAAAAGAAGAAAAGTTGGACTGTTTTTTTGGGAATTAAAAAGAAATTGAACTGTTTTTTGTAACAAAGTATAAAATTTGGACTAAATTGCAATTTTTGAAAATATTAGGACTAAAATGTAACAAAAAAATAAAATTGATTAAAAAATGTAATTTGAAATGCAACGTAAAGCGAAACATTTAAAAACGACGAAATGGACTAAAACGAACAAATTACCGCAAATGAGGTATTTTAAAATACCTCTCTGCCCAAAATTTACTTAATGTGAAAAGACTAAAATGCCCCTGGGGCAAAAACGACTCAAACTGACTCAGACTGACTCAGATGCAAATTAAGATGATTTTGTGCAAAATTTGATTAATGATTCATGAAAACAAATTGAAAAGACTCAGGGACAAATTGTAGGGACTGAAAATGGGTTCCTTTGTGGGAAATGACCAAAATACCCTTTTGTATGATTTTATGCAAAAATTCAAAAGACTGAAACAGTAATGCATGCAGTTGAAGCACAGTAGAAAACACGGTGGATTTGAAAGCATTAGAAAATAGCAGGGAAAATTGAGTGAGTATTTTTAGGTCCAAAATGAGGGTATGACAATATATAATCACCAACAACAACATATATGCACTCAACATATAGTCCATTTTCAAAGAAAAGCACTATAGTTCTCAAAGAAAAATCAAGTGTAGCTGAACAGGGTGCTGTTCGCTTAAGCGAAGTCTGGTTCGCTTAAGCGACCAGGTTACAGTAGCATACTGGGCTCGTTCGCTTGGAGCTCGCTTACAGCTCGCTTAAGCGAACTTTGTCCAGAAGCAACAATTCTGTTCAGAAGCACAATTCAGTTCAGAAGCTCAAAACTTAGTTCAGAAGCCAAAAATAGTTTAGAAGCTCAAATCTTAGTTCAGAAGCCAAAAATAGTTCAGAAGCTCAAAACTTAGTTCAGAAGCCAAAAATAGTTCAAAAGCTCAAATCTTAGTTCAGAAGCCAAAAATAGTTCAGAAGCTCAAATCTTAGTTCAGAAGCCAAAAATAGTTCAGAAAAACAGAACTGGTTCAGAAAAACAGGGACTTCGAAATATCCAGCCCTTTTTTCCAAACACTCTAATTTTGATCTTTCAAAAACAGACTTCGGTGATTCCCATTGCATCACCGCATCAATCTTCGACGGATCAACCGCAATGCCACCTCTCGAAATCACTTGACCAAGCAAGCTCACTTCTCGCAGCCAAAACTCACACTTCGACAACTTAGCAAACGACTGCTTTTCCTTCAAGACTTGTAACACAATCCTCAAATGCTCGACATGCTCTTCCTATGACTTTGAATACACCAAAATATCATCTATGAACACCACCACAAACTGGTCCAAATAAGGATGGAAAATCTGATTCATATACTCCATGAAAACACCTGGCGCATTAGTCACACCAAATGGCATCACAGAATACTCATAGTGACCATACCTCGTACTGAATGCGGTCTTAGATATATCTTCTGCTTTCACTCTTATCTGATGATATCCTGATCTCAAATCAATCTTGCTAAACACTTCTGCACCAACCAATTGATCCATTAAATCATCAATCCTCGGAAGCGGATACCGATTCTTGATAGTCACCTTGTTCAACTGCCGATAATCCACACATAACCTCATGCTACCATCCTTCTTCTTCACCAACAAAACAGGAGCACCCCACAGCGAAACACTCGGTCTAATGAACTGCTTCTCAAGCAACTCTTCCAACTGCTTCTTCAATTCTCCCAACTCTGATGCAGACATTCGATACAACGCAATCGAAATAGGACTTGTTCCTGGTACCAAATCAATTGCAAACTCAACTTCCCTCTCTGGTGGTACGTCGATAATGTCGTCCGGAAACACTTCTCGAAACTCTTGCATTACCGGCAAATCGCCAACACCTTTCTCACCACTTTCCTTTAAAGAAGCAAACATCATAAACACACTAACTTCACCATCTAAGGACTTCTTCACTTGCTCCGCGGTCAAGAACTTCCCACTCACCTCTTCTACCGGCTTAGAGAATGTCACACTCTTGGTTAAACAATTGATGTTAACACCAAAAGTCAACATCCAATCCATTCCAAAAATCACATCCATATGCTTCAACGACAAACAAACCAAATCTAGCTCAAAGTCAACCCAACCAAAATTAACATGACACTTAGCACACACCAAGGAAGTAGTCACCAAACCATTGGCCGGGGTATCAATGACCATTCCACGCAACAACGGAGTCACAACTAAACCCAAACGCTCAACACAACAACGCGAGATAAAAGAATGCGTAGCACCAGTATCAATAATTGCAATCAAAGGAGTACTATTGATAAAACACATACCTCAGATGAGATTATCCGACTGCTCCACTTCCTCCGCATTCAAAGCAAACACCTTACCCACCGCCTTCTTCGGCTTAGTACACTTAGTACTCAAATGACCCGCTTCACCACAATTGTAGCAAGTAATCTCCTTCTTGCACTCATAAGACTTGTGACCCTTCTGACCACACTTGTAGCAACTTTCTCCCTTCTTGCAATCACTAGCAAAATGACCCAAGATACCACACTTGAAGCACTTGACTTCCGCTACATTAGCCTTGGAGCCTCCACCAACATCTTTCCTCTTGCCCTTATCCTTGTTGTACGGTTTCCCATTTCCATGGCCCTTTCCTTTCTTGTCACTCACAGCCTTGTAGTAACTCATCTTAGCCTTTTCGGCATCATCAAACATACGACACTTGTGCACCAAAGTGTCAAAATCTCTAATCTCATGGAAACAGATGTACTGATAGATCTCTAGCCTCAAACCATTCTCAAACTTCACACACTTAGACACCATAGCATCTTCCGCATTGATGTAAGGACAAAACCTCGAAAACTCCTCATACTTAGCTGCATACTCAGCAACAGACATTGTAACACCCCGTTTTCCCAACTTAAAAATTTCTTAAACGACTATCAGAGTATGCAAACACAACAACGGGATATTACATAAAACATAATCCGAAACAGTTAAATAATAATTTAACCAATTTACTTCAAAACTTTGCAGCGGAAATATTACTAAAAATTCATAAACGTTTGGCACGCAGGCCCCATAAAACTATCTCAAGGAGTTAGTTCCATTATTTGCAAAATAACATAAATAGTCACGTAAAAGAATGAAGCATGCATAAAGACAACCCCATCCCGTTACGTATCAGAGCGACCTAAACGACACAGTGATGCAAGGCCACTCACGAGCAACTGCACACTAAGCACGATCACCTGCACTTGCCCACAAGGCGGCAATTTCAGCAGAAGGGGTGAGAATTCATAACAAAATAATACTAATCAACATAATACAGAATAACAATTAACATCAAAACATTAATAGCATTCTTGCATAACAATTAGCACGTAATCACATAATCAACTTCATATCATCTTTAAGCAAGTAGCATAGATAGACAACACTTATCACTTAATCACATATAATCATTCTTTATCAACATCATGACATCATAAATATGACCATGCGACAATGCTCTTAGACTCCTTATATGCATGTGGTACCAAACTTCATCATAAGTATTAATATACTTTTAAAACGTGCGGAGGACAAAGCTCCTAATAAACGTGCGGAGGACAAAGCTCCTATCATGGTGAGGACTAAGCTCAATGTATGCTATGCATGGACTCAACTCAAATAACATTTATCCTTAATCACCTTATCAACATGCATCCAAGAAATTGGAGCTAACAACAACTTATCATTGCATATATAATATATACGTATATCATAACGGTTCAGTTTAATAACATCAGCAGCATAATGCAAATCACAAGAACAGAATGATATCATTATATCAATTACAATTCAAGGCAACATAAACTTTAACATAATTGCACAAGATATAATACTTAATTCATGCTCTACTACCATAACCTAACAATCCGTACTTAGAAAGGCTCTGAACAGGGCTCTCAGCATCACCACTAGGCCTAAATAACACTCAGGAAACATCTCCAAATCAATCACACGGAACAGGTCACACAACCCTCACAACTTCCAAAAACTGGTAGCGTTCGCGAGGCGAGTGGGTAAGCTCGCCGTGGCGAGCTGCCAGAAGCAACTCGCGAGGCGAAGAAAAGTGCTCGCTATGGCGAGCTGCCAGAAGCAACTCGCGAGGCGAGGATAAGTACTCGCCGTGGCGAGTGATGAAGCTCATCACTCGCGAGGCGAGGATCACTGCTCGCCGTGGCGAGCGATGAATTTCGCCGCGGCCAGAACTGCTATTCTCTCAAAATCTCACCAATTCTCATGGTTCTAAGCCTTCTATTGATTCCAGAATTCATCCTAAACATATTCTAAGGTCTAGGAACACTTTCTACATCAATTAAACCTATTCCAACCGTTAATTCATCAATTTATAAGGTTTAGACCTAGTTTTCTCATTCTCTTAAACCAATCCTAATCCTTGTTAATTGCTACCAGAACTATGCTAATCAGTATTACTTAATCATGAGTCTCACCCTTACCTGAATTGCAGCAGAAAATCGCAGCTCTCTTTCTCTTCTCTTCTCACGCGTGCGGCTTCTTTCTTTTCCCAAAGTCTGATACGTTACTGACTGCCTAACCCTAGTTTCCTTATTTATACTGCCAACAAATCTTATCTTATTTACTCTTTCTCCCACATAACTCTCTAAAATCCAAAACTAACCCATAACTAAATATTTTATTTTCTTTTCAAATCTTATTTTATTTAACAATAAAATAAGTCCCTTAATCTTATCCTTAACATTATAACTTATCACAAAATCATCCAAAACATATCAAAACATATCAAAACATATCAAAACACTTATATATTATATAAATATAATATAATCACCTAAACTCGGTTTAAATAAATAACAAAACGAGCGTGGGCGTTACAACTCTCCCCCACTTAAAAGATTTTCGTCCTCGAAAATTACCTCAAGCAAATAACTCCGGATAAGACTCCAGCATCTTACTCTCAAGCTCCCAAGTCAAGCTTTCACCAGTCGCTCCCGACCAAACGACTCTAACGAGAGGTATATCCTTGCCTCTCAACGTCTTCACTTTCCGATCATCAATCCTTACCGGTAAAGTCTCCACCGTAAGGTTGTCTCTAACTTGCACATCATCGCTCTGGATCACATGAGATGGATCCGGAACATACTTCCGAAGTTGCGACACATGGAAAACATCATGCAAATTCGAAAGATGCGGTGGTAACCCAACTCGGTACGCCACCGTTCCAACTCTCTCTGATATCTGATACGGGCCAATAAATCTCGGAGTCAACTTCTTGGACTTCAACGCACGTCCAACACCAGTCATAGGCGTGACCCTTAGAAACACGTGGTCTCCTTCCTGAAACTCAAGATCTTTCCTTCGCTTATCATGGTAACTCTTTTGTCGACTCTGCGACGCTTTCATTTTCTCCTGAATCATCTTAACTTTCTCAGTAGTCTGTTGAACGATCTCCGGTCCTAAGACCACCCTTTCACCTGACTCAAACCAACACAACGGAGTTCTGCACCTCCGACCGTACAAAGCCTCAAAAGGTGCCATCCCAATACTAGAATGATAACTATTATTGTATGTGAACTCGATTAAGGGAAGATGACTATCCCAAGTTCCTCCTTGCTCGAGAACACAAACTCTCAACAAATCCTCTAGCGACTGAATTGTCCTCTCCGACTGACCATCTGTCTGCGGATGATACGCCGAACTCAATCTCAACTTAGAACCCAAAGCCTCTTGCAAACTTTTCCAAAATCTAGAAGTAAATCTTGGATCTCTATCTGATACAATGCTCGAAGGGACACCATGCAATCTCACAATCTCCTTGATATAAATCTCTGCCAACTGGGCAACAGGAAAACTAATATTAACCGGTAGAAAATGAGCCGACTTCGTCAATCTATCAACAATAACCCAGATTGCGTCATTTCCTCTAGGAGTATTCGGCAAACTCGTCACGAAATCCATGGATATACTATCCCATTTCCACTCTGGCACATCTAAAGACACTATCATGCCAGCCGGTTTCTGATGCTCAATCTTCGACTTCTGGCAAACTAAGCAAGCATACACAAACTGTGCCACATCACGTTTCAAGCCAGACCACCAAAACAACCTCTTCAAATCATGATACATCTTCGTAGCTCCCGGGTGAATACTCAAGCTACTTCTGTGACTCTCTTCAAGAATCATCTTCTTAATCTCTTCATTGTCGGGAATGCAGATCCTACCTCGGAATCTCAACACTCCCTGATCGTCGACTTGAAAATCACTATCTTCAGTCTGATTACCCGCAACCATTAAATCCACAAACTTGACATCTTCTTTCTGCGCCTCTCTTATATTCACCAAGAAGTCACTATCAATCTTCAGCATCCCTAGCTTCACGCTCTGAGGCGTCCTTTCACAAACCAAACTCAAATCTCTAAATTGCTCAAGTAATTCGAACTCCTTAACCATCATAGCAGACATATGCAAAGTCTTCCTACTCAAGGCATCTGCTACCACATTCGCTTTACCCGGATGATAATTCAACCCAAAGTCGAAGTCCTTCAAAAGTTCTAACCATCTTCTCTGCCTCATATTCAATTCCTTCTGATCGAAAAGATACTTCAAGCTCTTGTGATCACTAAACACTTCGAACCTCGCACCATATAAGTAGTGTCTCCACATCTTCAATACAAAAACCACAGCTGCTAATTCTAAATCATGCGTCGGGTAATTCTTCTCATGAACTCTCAACTGTCTTGAAGCATAAGCTACCACCTTACCTTCCTGCATAAGCACACCTCCTAAACCCAACTTGGACGCATCACAATACACTACAAATGGCGCATCGGACTTCGGCAAAATCAAAACTGGAGCAGTCGTCAAACGCTTCTTCAACTCGTTGAAACTGTTCTCACAATGAACATCCCAAACAAAAGCTCTACCTTTACAAGTCAACTGGGTCAACGGAAGAGCCAACTTGGAGAATCCTTCAATAAACCTTCTATAATAACCAGCTAAACCCAAAAAGCTCCTGATCTCGGTAACTGACTTCGGAGTCTCCCATTGCGATACGGCTTCAATCTTAGACGGATCTACTGCAATACCATCTCTAGAGATGACATGACCAAGGAAACTCACTTCTTTCAACCAGAACTCACACTTAGACAATTTGGCATAAAGTTTCTTCTCTTTCAACACTTGCAAAACAATCTTCAGATGTTCAGCATGCTCTTCCTCAGTCTTGGAGTAAATCAGGATATCATCAATAAATACAACTACGAACTGATCCAAAAATGCATGGAAGATGCTATTCATGTACTCCATAAATACTCCCGGTGCATTAGTAACTCCAAAAGGCATAACCTTGTACTCGTAATGGCCATAACGTGTTATGAAAGCTGTCTTCTGCATATCTTCATCCTTTACTTTAATCTGATGATAACCTGACCTCAAGTCAATCTTGCTGAAAACACGTGCACCCACTAACTGATCCATCAAATCATCAATTCTCAGAAGTGGATACCTATTCTTGATAGTTACCTTATTCAACTGCCGATAATCAATACATAGCCTCATACTACCATCCTTCTTCTTTACTAGTAACACTGGCGCTCCCCAAGGTGAAACACTTGGTCTAACAAATTTCTTCTCAAGTAAATCTTCCAACTGTTTCTTCAACTCAGCTAATTCGGAAGCAGACATACGATAAGGTGCCATCGACACCGGCTTAGTTCCAGGAACAAGATCAATAGAAAACTCGACTTCCCTCTCTGGAGGCACATCAGGAATTTCATCTGGGAAAACTTCAGGAAAGTCGCATACCACTTGCAATTTATCGATCACCGCTTGATTCTCTAAAGATAAAGAAGCCATCAACGAAAACATCAACATGCCGTCACGTTCTAGTTGCTTCATCTGCTTAGTAGATAAAAACTCAGCGCCACTTTCCTCTTCAGCGGACGAGAAATGCACCGTCTTGCGAAAACAATTGATAAGGACGTGGTTGTACTCTAACCAATTCATACCCAGAATCACGTCCATACCGCTCAAAGGTAGACAAACTAAATCCATCTCAAAATCGCGACCAAACATAGACAAAGGACAACTTAAGCATACGAGAGAAGTAGTCACCGAACCCTTAGCTGGAGTTTCGACAACCATCTCTCCATTCATATCAGACATAGCAAGACTCAAAGCAGAAACACAGTCTAAAGCAATAAAGCAATGCGTAGCACCAGTATCAATAATAGCAACTAAAGGAGTATTATTAATATAACAAGTACCTCTGATCAAACGATCATCACTGTCTGTCTGAGTACCAGTCAGGGCAAAAACTCGACCCGTAGTAGGCGCCCTCTTCGGCTGCTTGCACTGGGAACCAATATGACCCTCTTCGTTGCAATTGAAGCACACGATATCATTACGCTTGCAATCCGCCACTAAATGACCCTTCTTGCCACACCGGACACACTTCTTGATCTCCTCAGGACAAACATTGCTCTTGTGGCCTTTCACACCACAGTTGAAACATACGATCTCAGCAGGGGTACCCTTCCTCGCAGTCTGCCTATCCACGACCATCCTCTGTTTCCCTTTATCAGCAGGGGCACTATAAGGTTTAGGGCGACTCTGCTGGCCCTTGGCTTTCCTATCATTCACTACCTTGTAGTGAGCCTTCGTATCCTCTTCATAGATCCGGCAGCTATTCACCAAATCCGGAAAAACTCTGATCTGCTGATACCCAATCGCCCTCTTAATGTCGGGCCTCAAACCGTTCTCAAACTTGATGCATTTAGAAAACTCCGCGGTCTCAGCAGCATAGTGCGGATAGAACTTCGCCAGCTCCACAAACTTGGCAGCATACTCAGTCACTGACATATTTCCTTGCTTCAGCTCAAGGAACTCGATCTCTTTCTTCCCGCGAACGTCTTCCGGAAAGTATCTCCTCAGGAACTCTCTTCTGAACACGGCCCAAGTCACCACAGTTCCATCTTGCTCTAGGCTAGGTAACACGCTAACCCACCAATCATCAGCTTCCTCAGACAGCTGATGTGTACCAAAACGCACTTGCTGGGCTTCAGTGCACTGCATCACTCTAAAAAATCCTCTCTATCTCCTTAAGCCACGTCTGGGCTCCATCGGGGTCATACCTTCCCTTGAACGTTGGAGGATGATTCCTCATGAAAGTCTCCAACATCCTCGTCTCAGCATTCACGCCAGCATTTGCATTAGGTTGCTGTCCCACAGCATTAGCCATTGCTTCCAAAGCAGCAGCAAGAGCAGCATCGTTCCTTCCAGCCATCCTGATATTCTACAACAAACAGTAGCAGCAACATAAGATTTAGTAATACAAATATTACTAAAACTCAACAAGACTCTCTAATTGGCCGGACAGACCGACTTGCTCTGATACCAATTGTAACACCCCGTTTTCCCAACTTAAAAATTTCTTAAACGACTATCAGAGTATGCAAACACAACAACGGGATATTACATAAAACATAATCCGAAACAGTTAAATAATAATTTAACCAATTTACTTCAAAACTTTGCAGCGGAAATATTACTAAAAATTCATAAACGTTTGGCACGCAGGCCCCATAAAAATATCTCAAGGAGTTAGTTCCATTATTTGCAAAATAACATAAATAGTCACGTAAAAGAATGAAGCATGCATAAAGACAACCCCATCCTGTTACGTATCAGAGCGACCTAAACGACACAGTGATGCAAGGCCACTCACGAGCAACTGCACACTAAGCACGATCACCTGCACTTGCCCACAAGGCAGCAATTCCAGCAGAAGGGGTGAGAATTCATAACAAAATAATACTAATCAACATAATACAGAATAACAATTAACATCAAAACATTAATAGCATTCTTGCATAACAATTAGCACGTAATCACATAATCAACTTCATATCATCTTTAAGCAAGTAGCATAGATAGACAACACTTATCACTTAATCACATATAATCATTCTTTATCAACATCATGACATCATAAATATGACCATGCGACAATGCTCTTAGACTCCTTATATGCATGTGGTACCAAACTTCATCATAAGTATTAATATACTTTTAAAACGTGCGGAGGACAAAGCTCCTAATAAACGTGCGGAGGACAAAGCTCCTATCATGGTGAGGACTAAGCTCAATGTATGCTATGCATGGACTCAACTCAAATAACATTTATCCTTAATCACCTTATCAACATGCATCCAAGAAATTGGAGCTAACAACAACTTATCATTGCATATATAATATATACGTATATCATAACGGTTCAGTTTAATAACATCAGCAGCATAATGCAAATCACAAGAACAGAATGATATCATTATATCAATTACAATTCAAGGCAACATAAACTTTAACATAATTGCACAAGATATAATACTTAATTCATGCTCTACTACCATAACCTAACAATCCGTACTTAGAAAGGCTCTGAACAGGGCTCTCAGCATCACCACTAGGCCTAAATAACACTCAGGAAACATCTCCAAATCAATCACACGGAACAGGTCACACAACCCTCACAACTTCCAAAAACTGGTAGCGTTCGCGAGGCGAGTGGGTAAGCTCGCCGTGGCGAGCTGCCAGAAGCAACTCGCGAGGCGAAGAAAAGTGCTCGCTATGGCGAGCTGCCAGAAGCAACTCGCGAGGCGAGGATAAGTACTCGCCGTGGCGAGTGATGAAGCTCATCACTCGCGAGGCGAGGATCACTGCTCGCCGTGGCGAGCGATGAATTTCGCCGCGGCCAGAACTGCTATTCTCTCAAAATCTCACCAATTCTCATGGTTCTAAGCCTTCTATTGATTCCAGAATTCATCCTAAACATATTCTAAGGTCTAGGAACACTTTCTACATCAATTAAACCTATTCCAACCGTTAATTCATCAATTTATAAGGTTTAGACCTAGTTTTCTCATTCTCTTAAACCAATCCTAATCCTTGTTAATTGCTACCAGAACTATGCTAATCAGTATTACTTAATCATGAGTCTCACCCTTACCTGAATTGCAGCAGAAAATCGCAGCTCTCCTTCTCTTCTCTTCTCACGCGTGCGGCTTCTTTCTTTTCCCAAAGTCTGATACGTTACTGACTGCCTAACCCTAGTTTCCTTATTTATACTGCCAACAAATCTTATCTTATTTACTCTTTCTCCCACATAACTCTCTAAAATCCAAAACTAACCCATAACTAAATATTTTATTTTCTTTTCAAATCTTATTTTATTTAACAATAAAATAAGTCCCTTAATCTTATCCTTAACATTATAACTTATCACAAAATCATCCAAAACATATCAAAACATATCAAAACACTTATATATTATATAAATATAATATAATCACCTAAACTCGGTTTAAATAAATAACAAAACGAGCGTGGGCGTTACAGACATGCTTCCTTGCTTCAAGTTCAAGAACTCAGCTTCCTTCTTGTTTCTCAAGTCTTCCAGAAAGTACTTCTTCAAGAATTCATTCTTGAACCTCACCCAAGTGATAGCATCACCACTAGCTTCAATCCTCCTCTTGGTACTAGTCCACCAATACTCGGCCTCCTCAGCAAGCATGTGAGTAGCCAACCTCACCTTTTGGTCATCATTAGTCACCATAGCACGAAAGATCCTCTCCATGCCTTCCATCCAAGTCAAAGCTCCTTCCGGATTGAACCTTTCCTTGAACGTCGGCAGTTTGTTCCTCATGAAACGATCAAGCCTCCGCTCCTCAGCTTCTCCTAGGTCTTCTTGACCATGACGACCATTCCCCTGATTCTGAGCCAAAGCTTGAGCCACTGCAGACAAAGCCGCTGCAATCACATCATCGTTCCTACCACTTCCGTCGGCCATCTCTCTTTTAATCAACAAAACCAAGCAGCAGGTAAGAACAATAACAAAACAGGACCACAAGCATCGAAGGTAACTCAACATACCATTCGAATACAATAGGTAATTCACCGGGTTTTGGTTCGGACAAGACCGACATGGCTCTGATACCAACTTGTAATGCCCTATTTCTAATTAAGCAATTAATCATGCAATTTCTATAAACAAATAAGAAATAGTCGTCACGTCTACAATAATCACCAAGTAATCATGCATGAAAATAATCTCCAACATAAAGCCACAGCGGAATCAAATACATCTCAACATAAATGTCATGTCCTCAACACAAGATAAACCCAACAACATAATAATAATCTCCACAAGATACAATAAAATCTCAAAAGATAAATAACGTGCACTAAATCTTAGATCAGAGCCTCATCTAGACACGTGCGATAAACGAGGAAGCTCCCGCTCCTCAAAGCAATACTCACCAGCAAAAACATCTAAACATGCATGACGTGTACCCATCCATACAGAGGGTAGGCGGTCCACCAAGACCACTAGGGGTTAGTTTCACATCAATCATAATCAAAAGATGAACATGATTAATTATGCATCAATAATAATATTTTGCATAAATAAGTATGAACATAAGCACTCTCATTCACGAAGATTTAAGCATAAAGTTTCAACTACGACGATCAACGAAACACACAAATGCACCAACAATTATTCACACCAAACTCATGTCAATCATGACTCTTCCTAAAACATACAATGTGTCTAGACCGACTCAACTACGTGTGGTACCAACTTGCTTTCATCTCCGAGGCTGTCGCCCTTGACGCTTATAAACACGTCAAATCATCCCGAATAAGGAATACCGCAGCATCCAAGTTCTGGAGATGAAAGCCACCAAACTAACTGTGTGTGAACTAGGACTCGACATCAATAAGACATACTCCATGTAATATCACAAGTCCACACCAATCATATTCCATTACATACTTACACCAACAATTTCACCACCAATAGCATGTAAAAGAATTCACCAACAACATATGTGCATTCAACATATATAATCACCAACAACATATATGCACACAGCATATATAATCACCAACAACAACATATATGCACTCAACACATATAGTCACCAACAACAACATATATGCACTCAACATATATAATCACCAACAACAACATATATGCACTCAACATATAGTCCATTTTCAAAGAAAAGCACTATAGTTCTCAAAGAAAAAGCAAGTGTAGCTGAACAGGGTGATGTTCGCTTAAGCGAAGTCTGGTTCGCTTAAGCGACCAGGTTACAGTAGCATACTGGGCTCGTTCGCTTGGAGCTCGCTTAAGCGAACTTTGTCCAGAAGCAACAATTCTGTTCAGAAGCACAACTCAGTTCAGAAGCTCAAAACATAGTTCAGAAGCCAAAAATAGTTCAGAAGCTCAAATCTTAGTTCAGAAGCCAAAAATAGTTCAGAAGCTCAAAACTTAGTTCAGAAGCCAAAAATAGTTCAGAAGCTCAAAAATAGTTCAGAATCCAAAAATAGTTCAGAAGCTCAAAACTTAGTTCAAAAGCCAAAAATAGTTCAGAAGCTCAAAACTTAGTTCAGAAGCCAAAAATAGTTCAGAAGCTCAAATCTTAGTTCAGAAGCCAAAAATAGTTCAGAAAAACAGAACTGGTTCAGAAAAACAGGGACTTCGAAATATCCAGCCCTTTTTTCTAAACACTCTAATTTTGATCTTTCCACACCCAAAACACATCCCAAATAATGTTTACAGGTCATATATATGCACACATACTCAATGATGCTCAAAACTCAAGATTCAAACACCATTTTGTCAAAATTCAACAATTCACCAAATGTTCATAAATATTCAACAACAACAACTTTCATCACCAATTCACCAACATGCATAATCTTTACACCAATTCATCAACATGTTTCAAAACATCATCAACAACAATTAACATGAAATCATTTAGATTCAACAAACCACAACTTCATTATTCATCAATTTTTTCACAAAAACACAACGCACCAACATATATGATTTTTGGACATATGAATTCATTATCAACAACAATTAATCATTCAATTCACATGAACAATCACAACAGCAACATTCAAACACGAATTCAGTCACTAAAATTCAAATAATCACTTATTCCCAAAATCACTTATTTCAATAATCACTTATGAGAAATGGGTAGAAAAGAGATTATGTTTGAAGACTAGCCCCCTTACCTCTACTCTTCGGCAGCTAGGTCCTAAGCTTCACTTTAGCTCCAATTCTTCCCCTCTTTACGTTCTCCTCTTCAACCGTTTCTCTAGCCTCTTCTCTCCTCTAGCATCTTAGTGAAATGAAAATGTTTCTAACCCTATTTTCTCTCTAAAGGTTGGGTTATATAGTCACAATCCATTGGGCCTAACCCACCAAATGTTAATTGGGTTCACTTCTAATAATTCCACCTACTAGTTTTCTAACTTACTAAAGATAAAATAATTAGCAACTACCGACACTAATTCTAATTACTACAACAAACTAACAATTCACCAAACAACCAGTCCTCACTTAAAATGCTACGACTAATTCTCAACCAAAATTACTATTTTACCCTTGCTCACCAAAAGACCAAAATACCCTTCTAATCACTAAACCCACGAAAATACACCAAATTAAATAATCACATACCAGCACAAATAAATACACATAAAATCATTAAGAACAAAATAACGAAAAATCGGGCTGTTACACACTAGGCAATACAATTTCATAAAACCGGATCTCTTGAGTTTAAGGAAGCTAGAAAGGAAGGTGGCCTGCTCAGAACGCTTTCACAAAAACTATGGAAATTTGCTCGGTATCGTCAAGACGGATGTTGATGAAGGACTCCTCCAAACTTTTGTCCAGTTCTATGACCCGGCCTATCACTATTTTGGGTTCCCGGATTACCAGTTGGTCCCTACCCTTGAGGAATACTCCCATTGGACCGATCTATTAATACTTGACAAGGTACCCTTCAGTGGTCTCGAAAAAACTCCTAAACACTCTGCCATTGCTACAACTCTCCACCTTACGACCGCTGAGGTAAAAGCCCACCTCCAACCTAAGGGGAAACTCTTGTGCTTTCCAACCAACTTCCTTTACCAAAAACCCGCCTTTTTCGACGAAACCTCCAACCATGATGCCTTTGATGCTATCCTCGCCCTGCTCATCTATGGCCTTGTGTTTTTCCCTAACCTTAACAATTTTGTTGACATTAATACCATCCACATCTTCCTCTCAAAGAACCCTGTCCCTACCTTGTTAGCCGACACATACCATTCCATCAATGAACGCACCCTGGCGGGTCGTGGAACCATCCTTTGTTGTGCACCCCTGTAATATAGGTGGATCACCTCCCATCTGCCCCGATCCTCTCGCTTCACAACCAATCCAGAAAACCTTCTTTGGTCCCAAAGGCTTATGTCCCTTACCCCAGCTGATGTAGTGTAATACAAACCGGCCTATGACAAGGGAACTATCATTGACAGTTGTGGAGAATTGAATAACGTACCTCTTCTCGGTATACGTGGAGGAATCAGCTATAACCCAGTTCTTGCCAGACGTCAGTTCTAGTACCCCATGGAAGAAAAACCTCGCAATATTCATCTAGAAAACGTGTATTGCCACAACCAAAATGACATCCGGGGTATGAGAGAGCAAGTCGTACGAGCTTGGAATACCATTCGTAGAAGGGATAAAGGCCAACTAGGAAGGAAGACAGGTGTCGTCCACGAATCATATACACAATGGGTCACTGATAGAGCTACGCGATTCGGGATGCCATACAAGCTACCAAGGTTTCTGTCTGCCATCTCCAGCACCACCTATGCCTATGACCTTTGATATCGAGAAGGAGTACCAGAAGCGGATAATTGAATTGACCCATGAAAGTGCCACTTGGAAGAGGAGGTACGATGAAACTATGCTCCAGATGGAAACAATGAGTGGACAGTTGGAACAAAAGGATTGTGAAATCCTCAAGCAAAGACGACAAATGATTGAGAGGGATGAACTTCTCCTGGTGAAGGACAGGTTGCTCGACCGATATGCTAACAAGAAAAAGCGTATGGACTTCTTTTCCGGCGCATATTCCGACTCTGATGATCCACTGGGCTAAAAAGCTTAAGAGATTTCTTGACTTGTTGCTTGCTTTCTAGCTTTCCTTTATACTTTGGGGTCTATCCCTTGGCTTAGTTTGTTAAAAGGGAATTATTTTGCAGTACTTCAATAAAATTTTCAATTATGATGTTTACAAAACTACTTTCACAAGTCCTTCGATAAATAAAAATGTGTCTATTTTTGCATAAACATATCATGCATCATATTGCATTCATAGTTTCAAAGTCCGAGTCTCACAAGTCTTTCTTTTCCAAAAAGGGTCTACCCGTTTCAAAAGTTGTCCGACTGTCAAAATTCCAAAGTCAACTCGCACCTACAACACTCGTGCAAGCAATAAGAGAGAACATATCAGTTTGAACAGGAGATAAAGGAGCATAACAACGCTCTGGGCCAACTTAGAAATATTGAGCAGCCTGGCGGTTTCACTGGTAGCTTCACAAAATCAGTTGCAGCAAATGCCCGAACGCCAACATCAAGAGCAGCCTCGACAACAGGCTCCAAAGATGCAGTTTGACCCAATCCCAATGACATATGCGGAGTTACTCCCCATCTTGCTCCAGAAGAACCTTCTCCAAACTAAAGCGCCTTCTCGGGTGCCTAACGAGTTGCCAGTTTAGTATCAACCTGACCTCTCTTGTGCCTTCCATCAAGGAGCACCCAGCAACGACGTCGAGCACTGTCGCTCTTTGAAGATTGAAGTCCAGAAGCTGATTGAAGCCAATAACTTGCTTTTCGAAGGTTGAATTTGGACGCGCAAGTTAATCTACTGTCGGATCATACTACCTAGTATTGCGACAAATAGAGTGGATAGCCGCAATTGTGTCACTTTTGATGTCCCTTTTACTACTTACCTGTTCAAATAATGCGTCTATTTGTTGCTTGCTGTTTTTCAAAAAAAATCTTTTCGTCCCGCCCGAGACGAAAGTGAACTTGTGTAGGGTTTTTTGCTTTATGAATTGTCATCATCAATACAAAGTCGTCTTGACCCCGACTTTGCTTTATTTTATTTTGTGCTTTTCTAGAAAAATGGTAATACAAAAAACCAAAAAATTCTCTTTAATCATTCTCAAAACTGCATAATCATAACTTATACTTATTTGTCAAAATCAATAATCAAATCATGCATTAATAAACCCGTTGAACACTTTAACCATGTACTCTCTCCCAACTTTGAGTTCCCTGTGTCCGAAACTTGAAGAAGAGAAGGATGAAGAAGTTCCTGATGAAATTTCTCGCCTACTAGGGCATCTTGGCCGTCGAAGTCAAAAACAAAAATATCAAGATGAGTACCCAGAAAGGGGCATTCACTTACAAAGACTGGCACGAGATGCTACCATCATACTTCAAAGTGCACACTTCAACAGGGGCAACCTCCCCTCCTTCCCTCAGCATGGAGGTCGCACCTCCCGTGGAGGTCAAAGTCTCGTCGACATGAGTTCCGCTTAAATCCAAGCTTGATTGAACTTAAAAACATGACGGCCTTGTACAACTATATCAAGAGAGGTTAAAACAAACTTCCAACAAGAAGGTTCGTCCCCGTGGATTTCAAGAAACCTTGTGCAAAAAAGACGCCATCTTTCCAACCAGACCCCAGGGGCATGTGGATGCCTAACTAGAAAGACCCATGTGCAGTGACTCCTGTGACTACAAATGCTGACCAACCCGCATGCCAGTGCAGTCAAGAAATACTTTGCCAAAAATCGATCAAATCAAAAAAATCAAAAAGCTCGATAAGTCGCAAACCTGAAAAGGCGACTTAGGCAAAAATGAGCGTCTCGGTGGACTAAAACCCCAAAAGGGCGGTCCAGGCAAAAATTAGAGACATGAACAAAGTAGTTATCCTGATAGATTGAAAAACCCGCAAAGTTGATCTATGCAAAATTCAAGGATCAAAAGACAAAGTAACTGCATCCAGTCAGGCACAGTCAACTTGGGGCATCCAGTCATCAGAAGACCTCCGATTTGAAGCATCTGCAAATCAAAGACCCGGAACTGGGGCAATTCAAAGTTGTTAGGGAGAATAACAGTTACTGTGTTCAATGTACCTTTCCCATATAAATTACCATTTTCCAAACTTTTAAAGATCTGTGGAACCACGCCCTTGGCGGGTCACCACTCTTTCAAATTAATTCGAGTCTGTGCCCATTTATTTGGAACTCTCACTCATTCTATTTGCAAAAAAAATTTCTATTTTTGATGGCAATACTTGAAACAAAATCTTTTCAAAGTTACAAAAACTTTTTTACACCTTTTGAAAGTGTGAACAACAAACATACTCTCTTTGAACTCGTGAGTAGGTGAAGCGTACATCAGCATATGCCTCGAGAACGGTTACATTCCGGAAGAGAAGCATGGCTAAGCATTATAGAGAGGACCTCTATTTTTAGCAAGATGCAATCATAATCCAAAAATACAAAAAAAAAATATATACAAAAAAAAAAAACAAAAAGAGCTCGCTAAGCTGAAAACCCGAAAGGGCAGCTTAGGCAATAGAGATCGTCTCGGTGGATTGAAAACCCGAAAGAGCGGTCCAAGCAAAAATTAGGAGCACAAAAAAAGAATACATTCCCGGTGGACTAAAACCTAAAAGGGCGGTCCAGGAAAAAGTTAGGGATTTTCACAAACAAAAAACAAAAAACGACTGCTAAAGCATGTCGAGGGAAGAACACTCTGCGCACATTTACAGCTTGAGGTTTATTTTTGTCTTCCAAGTGGTAAGTCCTACACAACGGACAGCTTGATGTTTATTTTTCGTCTTTCTTCCAAGTGCTAAGTCCTACATAACGGACAGCTTGAGGTTTATTTTTGTCTTCCAAGTGGTAAGTCCTACACAACGGACAACTTGAGGTTTATTTTCGTCTTTCTTCCAAGTGGTAAGTCCTACAGAACGGACAGTTTGAGGTTTATTTTTGTCTTCCAAGTGGTGTGTCCTACACAACGGACAACTTGAGGTTTATTTTTCTTCTTTCTTTCAAGTGGTAAGTCCTACATAACGGACAGCTTGAGGTTTATTTTTGTCTTCCAAGTGGTAAGTCCTACACAACGGACAACTTGAGGTTTATTTTTGTCTTCCAAGTGGTAAGTCCTACACAACGGATAACTTGAGGTTTATTTTCGTCTTTCTTCCAAGTGGTAAGTCCTACATAACGGACAGTTTGAGGTTTATTTTTGTCTTCCAAGTGGTAAGTCCTACACAACGGACAGCTTGAGGTTTATTTTCGTCTTTCTTCCAAGTGGTAAGTCCTACATAACGGACAGCTTGAGGTTTATTTTTGTCTTCCAAGTGGTAAGTCCTACACAACGGACAGCTTGAGGTTTATGTTTATCTTTCTTCCAAGTGGTAAGTCCTACACAACGGACAGCTTGAGGTTTATTTTTGTCTTTCTTCCAAGTGGTAAGTCCTACATAACGTACAGCTTGAGGTTTATTTTTTGTCTTTCTTCCTAGTGGTAAGTCCTACATAACGGACATCTTGAGTTTACTTTTCGTCTTTGTTTCGAGTGGTCAGTCCTAGACAATGGACGTCCTGAGTATGCCTGTCATTCTCTCAAGTGTCATCCCCAGTCTATCGGGTCAAAATGTGTCCCTCCATTACAGACCAATACAAAAATACACCACATTTTCCCAGCGAAACTACACTATCCCCTAGCGGAGTCGGATCCCTTTCTCAACAAATTCAGGTATCCAATTGGGATTTATCGTCCCAGTCAAAATGTCTTCGCCGTCTTGCATTCATATTGCATCACAAGCATTTATAGCATCTTAGGTCAAAAATAGTGTACTTTGTATTTAAGTCTCTTCGACCAGTCGAATCAAAGATTTCATCTTCAAATCTCCGGACGAAGAAACTTAAATAGGGGCATCTGTCATACCCCAATTTTTGACCTAAGGCACCACTGACACGTGTCGTCGGACCCAGAATAATCGCTGACTTTTCGAACGGAATTTCGGCAGAAAGGTATTTTAAAATACCTCATTTTTGTTCCGAGTCGGGCCCTCTTCACTCATTTTTAATTTTATCTTTTAATTTCCATCTTTTATTTAAGTTCTCAATTTTTGTTTTAATTCTTTTTTTTAATTAGTCATTTCTTTTATTTTCATTTTCTTAGTTTAAATCACATTCATTTTATTTTTATTTTTTATTTTAAATTATTTATTGTCCAAAAATCAAAAATAGTCCAGATACGTCCAAAAGTTTTCTTTCGTTTCGTTCCAATCCAAAACAGCTGTCACACGCTCGTAACAATAATCCCGTAAGAAACATCCGATCCGAAAATCACAAAATTCTTGCTGAAATGTAACAAACCCTAACCTAAACTTGTCTTATAAAAAGAGCCAGCACGGGGACGAAGGGGGGGGGGGACAAAATCGCACAATAACCCATCACCACTACTGTCACTAGCAACCGATCCCAAACACAATCGTCACAACACAGTAACCCTAGGTCACAATACACAAATCCACAACACAAATCGACAAAAAATTTACAACGGAGACACAACACCGAAACAGAGGCAGAATCCAAAACCGGCCAGAATCGCATAACACGAAAGCGGCCGCACAACACACACCAACAGTCACGCAGCCGTTTCACAAAACCCAGCACAACAACACACGGCCAAACAGAAAACACGAGATCGCATCAACACACAGCCGTAGCCCACAAAGACACACACGCAGCACAATAACACATGAACCACAAAACATGGACATACCACCGCACCAAACACCACAGCCGTACAGCAACGAAACAGATCCAAAACGATAAGGTAATGTTTTCTTTTTTAGTTCGTTCCTGGAATTTGTAGGGGGGAATTGGGTAGAAGAGCGGAAATAGGGAAGAAAGAGCAAAAAAAAAACAAAAATGGAGGAGTTTGGAACCTCCGGCGCGGCGGCGCTGTCGCTTCTGGCCGGCGACCACCGCGTCGGAAACTGGGTTCATAAGAACCCCGTCGGAATACTCATCCGGACTCAAGAACAAGAAGAGAGAAGTGAGAGCTTCTCTCTCTAAGAGAGAAGAAGAGAGAGAAAGAAATGAGGGAAATGAGAGGAAAAGGGGTTTTACGCCATATATGTATATATATATCCACCAGACCCAAAACCGACCCAGTACCCACCCAGTACCCACACCCATAAACCGACCCGGTTCGGTTTCCCTTCAAGCCCATTTCCTTTTTTTTACTTTCTGCACCACCCTAATTACTGACTACACCCCCCAGTTCCTTTATTTTTGTGTTTTTTTTCCCTTTTTATTGCATCATTATTCTTTTAATTTCGTATTTTTATGTTCATCATCGTAAACATCACATGCATATTTATTTTTAGCTCCTTCATCGTATTGATTTTAGAACGTAAATTAGGTTTTATGTAGTTTATTTATTTTTTTCCGCCATTTATTTTATTTCAGATCTTAGAATGTATAATAGGTTTTATATAGTTTAGGTATATGTGTGCGTTGGTGTGTGCATGCCTTATTCTTATGCTCTTAGCTTAGGTTAAAGATCCTCGTGGTGGTCCAACGCCACCATGAGTTACCTACGCTTTATTTTCCTTGCTCCGTTAGTTTTAACTTTACTTTAGTCAAAAATTCAAAAAAACAACAAAAACATGCAAATAACAAAAACACAAAAATATTTTCATAAATAAACCTTGGCTTAACCAAGTGATCCTTTTTCCATTTTATTTCTTAAATCAAATATTAATCAATTTAATTTTATCATGAGTCCATTTTCTTTAATATTAAAAAACACAAACCAATTTCATTTTTGCCACTTTGGCTTTTTCTTTTAAAATCTTTTTTTTCAAAAACTAATAAAAAACACAAAACCAATCAAACATAAATTTTTACCCCAAACTACGAGGTTCTGATCCCTCACGGGTAGGCAAATGACCTGGTCCTTCCGAATCAACAAAATGTAGATAACTATGTCTTTTTCTTTTTTTAATCACTATTCTCAAATTCTTTCTTTCAAATAAAAATAAGCAAGTTATAGCACAAAAAAGTAAAATAAAGTCGAAAGGTTCTCGTAGAGTACTACGAATATTTAGGGTGCTAATACCTTCCCTGAATATAACCAACCCCCGGACCCCTTCAAATTAAATCTTTTTTAAATCAAAAGTCGTGAAATAATTAGTGAGTCAAAAGCTAATCAAATAGCCTTGATCTCCAAAAAATGACGCGACATATACAAAATAAAAAAAGTGGAAAAATATTTCACTAATAAAAAAAAAATTAGATAACGCGTGTGTATACAAAATTAAATATTTTGAGATGTCAAAATAATATATAAACAAAGGGAAAATCAATTGATTAATATTATGGTGAACAAGGCATTCTATTATTGCAAATAGAATGTTTAGTTATCTTCATTGCTTTATATGCTTATCACTTTAAGTATTGAACTTCATATTTTGGATCCATTCAACTAAACTTTGTTCCTTTTCTGGCCTTTTTTTATCAATTGCTTTCCTTCCTGTTAGCACCTCAAGAACAAAATTGTAGAGATTACTCTTGAATGTGGCCTGTCATCACATACTCAGGATCTAGTGCGGTGCTCACTTCAAATTTCCTGAAAACACAAATTTATGAGCAGGTGGAAAAAACAAATAAATCATTAGACAAAAACCATATCTTTGTTAAATAAAATAATTAAACATTATGATAAATATAATATATTTTATTGTGTATTTCATAAATGGAAATTTTATATGAATTAACTTGGTGTTTTTTTTCTTCAAGGTATGTACTCTTCTATTTAACTTTAAATATAGGGTTAATTATGTTTTAGGTCCCTATAAATAGGCGCATTTCAAACATTAGTCCACACTTAAATTTTATTAAATTTTTGTTCCCCATCGTTTTTTTCCGTTAGCGAAATTGATCTTGCTGTTAATTGTTGTTGATTGAGCAAACGTTGAAGCACACATGGATTCCATTATAATAGATGTGAGACAATTGCTGTTTATTCAGTAAATAATAAAATGATTAATAATAATTATTAATTAAAAGAATCCTTAAAAATTCCAATATAAAAGCCAGTTAATCCTAATCTTATCAGTTTCTTACACTTCTCTCTACCCACACAAACCTTAGCCGCTCGATAACCTTCTCCGTTTTCGAAATCAATGACATAATTAGCAGTGTCAACGTAACTTTTCCTTTCAGTCTTTCATGGTTAAACCTCTTATAAAGCTTTACATTCTTCTCTCTACCCATGCTTCACCGTTTGCTCAATCAACAACAATTAACAGTAAGGACCAATTTTGCTAATGGAAAAAATCGTTGGGGACCAAAAATTTAATAAAATTTATGTAGGGATATTCAAAACACGCCTATTTATAGGGACCTAAAAGATAATTAACCCTTGAATATATTATGCCGCTAAGAAAATTAAGTCAATTTTTCTTTTCTTTTTTTTGAAATAGAAAATTTCCCTTATAACATGTAAAAGTTCTCTTTCATATATAAATGTTAGAAAATTATCATAAACAATATGTTATTACAAGATAATGTTAGAGTACTGAAACATGATAATTTTTGAATAGAAAACTTATTAGTATTATGAAGTTAAAATTTAGTAATCTATTTTTTTCTACTAATCATATTTCAGTTAGTTATAACTCATTCATGGATACAAAATTTAAACTCGTATATGTATGTATATATTCATACAGTATGAAGTATAAAAAAAATAAAAATTTCATAATTAAATTAGATGATCTAAAACAAAAGAAAAAAAACAATAAATATAAATCACACTAAGGATTTGGTGTTGATTGCATACCTTTGGTACTTTGTCGATTTGATAGCTAGAAATTTATGTTTATTTTCAAAACATCGTCGCCATCGTCCTCTTCATTTTCATCTTCATCAATGTTCATAAAAAACATGCTTGATCGAGAGGACAAAGTGGTTTGACTTGAAATCAAACACATAGTATGTTTGGTCAAGTTATCAAATCGAGAATATCTCATGCCTAATTTTGACGTCAAAAATCTAAATTGCATAAGAAGTTGGACTGACAAAGGAAATTAGATGTTCCAATAATACATCAATAAGGAGAAACAAGAAAAAAGATATTGAAAATAGATAAGAAAAGAAGAATACATAAAGTCGAAGAAGAAATGAAGAAAAATGAGATTCAACGACGTCTTGTTATATAGAGAAAGAGTAGCAAAAGGAAAAAGAGAGTTTAGGGTTTGGATTTTTGGGCTTGGGCCTAGAGAAATGATTTTTTTAGTGGACTTTTTAAATTTACACCTTCTAACTTTTACTTTTTTTTTGGACAAAAACCTTCTAACTTTTACTTAATTATCATTATTTAAAAATAAAAAGAAGACTTTTATATGTGTTTAGTCCCAGCAAATATGTGTCATTTAAAAATTGGTCTATGTACTCCTTAATCCTGACATTTTGACCTGCCAAAATTTAATCATTTAAATGACCCCTATTTGGAGGGACTAAACATATATAAAAGCCTAAAAAGAATGTTACTTTCGTATACCACAGGTCATTACCTGATTATTCTACTATCAAAAGAAATTAAACTTATTTGATGCCAATGACACACTTATTATGGCCAAACCAGTTAAATTAGTTTATGTCTTGGCTTCAAACAAACTACTAACACAACAATCAATGAAAGTAAACTTTTTTTAGATAAATGGGAGTCAACTTTGATTACCTATATCCTTTGAAGCCTAAATACTACAAAATGGATGACGTATCGGTATCTGATACATATCCTAGGTATCTGATACATATCCTGAATCACTGCTTTTACAACATCCTCCATCACTATGCCACATAAACTTTGGAAAAATTTTCCCCAAAAACCATCAGGGTCAGGAGAATTGTGCTTGTTCAGTGCAAACAATGCTTTGTAAATTTCTTCACGGGAATGCAGCATTGTGAGCATGTTATTGGTGGTATAAAAAATTAGATTTCGAATAAATTCTTCCATTAAGCCATCATTCTACAAAAAATGAGAAGTACTAAAAAGGTTAGAAAAATGGTTAATCACATGACCATCTCTTAGTGAGGAAATGATCTTTGTTGTTGACTTGATCTTTGTAACTCTGTGGAAATATCTCGTTTTTTTATCACCTTCAAGGTTGACCTAAGCTTGCTTTTGTGGATTCATTAAATTGTCATTGTAACCATTTGCGTATATTGTTGAATAACATTGTCAACGAGTGCCTCCGTGACACTCTTTAAGCATTCTAAAAGAATAAATAATTTTATAAAAAAGTCAAATATTTCAATTTCTGATGCATTGATTACACATATTTTCATAAAAAGTTACCATTTAAAGGCCACATTAAGTTGTTGTTCAACTCTTTTAAGTTGATCATGCACATTACTAAACACTGCTTTATTCCATACATTCAACTTATCCTGCTTCAATTTCATATTAAGAAAGAACAAAACATGGGACAACTAGTGATACTAGTGTTTCAATAGTCTTTAATCACATTCTTACATGCATGATGCAACGTACACATATTCTTGAACCTAAATTAAGATGAAATTCTAGTACCACTAGCATGAAAATCAATGAGTATAGAATAATGATCTGATTTAACTTTGGTTGGAATTGAACAAGAGATGGATGAACAAATATCAATAAATTGTTGATTACAAATACTCCAATCAAGCCTTTTCTTAGTATGATTATTCCCCCTCTCCCATTTGACCAAGTGAAGATAACTCCTCTAGTTGGAAGATGGACAAAATTTCTGCATCATTCCAAGATAAAAAAATCATCCAGCTATCACAATAGGATTTATGTTTGTTAAACACATACACCACATATGAGGTAATGTTTGACCCATATTATTGACATAAAAAAGATTCAACGTTTTTTTTTTTTTTTGAAGAAGGTTCAACGTTCTACACCAACATGAAGGGAAATAGTCTACATTCATCCAAGGCTCGACTATGAGCACAATAATATGATTATGCATATTTATAAGTCTCCTTAGGGCCAATTTTGAAGGAGAATTTTTCAAACCTCTAATGTTCCAAAAGATGCACTTCATTGTACACCCTTAAAGTTTTCCACCCTAACACTCTGGTGAAGTAGGGACTCTTGCTGACAGCAACTTATTTTTTCTTGTTAGCTTTCATTTTTTATTTGGTTATCACCTCTTGAAATGGTTGTTCAGCTTCCATATTGCGTATGTCTTCCAAATATGTCACATTGGCCCATGACTCATGCATGAAATGTATGTTTCTTTGAACATCATGAAGTTTCTCCTCATTACCAATTTCTCCTTAATGATCTTCATTTGAAAAATTAGTTTGAGTTTCATTAACGAACTCAGAGGCTAGAGAGCTATTGTCCTCAAGATTTTTTTTTTGAAGAAGCTAAATTAGCCCACCTAAATTGACACTAGAGAGAATCGAACCTGAGATCTCGAGGAGGAGTGCACTGCCAAATCCCAAGCCAATGCCACTAAGCCAACCCAAGTGGGTTATTGTCCTCAAGATTAGTTTCAACATTTTCAATCATGTCTTCATCTTCTAATTATTTTTCCACAATTTCTTTCTCATTCAAGTTTATATCAACATGTAACTCATTTCCTTCCTAAATAGGAGATTTTTCATTTTCCATTTTTTTTGTTGACACATTCACATTGTTGGGGCCAACTATAACAACCTGTTTTTCGTTATTTTGTTTTAATTAATTTATGTGTATTTATGTATGCTTGTATGTGATTATTTACCCTTTCTTGTATTTTCTTGAGTTTAGTGATTAGGAGGGTATTTTGGTCTTTTGGCGAGTAAGGGTAAAATAGTAATTTTGGTCGAGAATTAATCGTAGCATTTTTAGTGAGGACCGATTGTTAGCAATTTATTAAGTTAGTTGTAGTAATTAGTATTAGTGTTGGTGGTTGCTAAATATTTTATTGTTAGTAAGATAGAAAACTAATAGGTGGCGTAATTAAAATTGAGTCCAATTATTATTTCATGGGTTAGGCCCAATGGGTATGGATATATATTTCTACCTTAGAAAGAGAACTAGGGTTTAGAAACTTTGTTCATTCACAAACAAGAGGCTAAGAGGCTAGAGAGGAGTTGGAGAGAAAGCTTGTAGAGAGGAATAATTTGGGAGCTAAATTGAAGCCTAGAATTTGAGCTTAGAAGATTAGAGGTAAGGGGGCTAGACTTTAATCATAATCTCTTTTTCTACCCCTTTCTCTTAAGTGATTATTCAATTAAGTGATTTTGAAAATAAGTGCTTATGTGAAAATTGGTGAATGAATTCATTTTTAATTGTTGATGATATGTTTGTACATGTGAATTGAATGATTAAGTGTTGTTGTTATTGATTTCATGTGTCAAAAATCATATGTATGAATATGTAGTGTTTTTGTGAAAAATGATGAATGATGAAGTTGTGGTTTGATGGACTTGTAATGAATTCATGAATAATTGTTGTTGTTGATGTTTGAAAAACATGTTGTTGATGAATTGGTATGTTGAGTATGTCATTGGTGAATTGATGATGAAAGTTGTTGTTGTTGTTGAATAATTTTGAAAGTTTGATGAAATTTTAAATTGAGACAAAATGATGTTTGATTCATGAGTTTTGAGCATTCTTGTGTATGTGTTTATGTACATGACCTATAAACTTCATTTGGGACGAGTTTTGAGTGTGGGAGGATCAAAATTGGAGTGTTTGGGAAAAAAGGGTTTTGAAATTCGAAGTTTTTATTATAGACTGAAGAGTGTTCGCTTAAGCGACGCCTAAGCGAACCTCAAGCAAACATGCCCAGTTCATTCTGGACGCAGTTCGCTTGAGCGAAGCGCAAGCGAACAACAATGTTGCTTCTGTCAAGAGTTCGCTTGTGCGAAGCGCAAGCGAACCCCAAGCGAACACTCTCAGGACGCTACTGAGACTTGGTCGCTTAAGCGAACCAGCCGTCGCTTAAGCGAACCATGCCCTGTTTAGCCACACTTGATTTTTCGTTTCGTGTACTTGGGAACCAATCCTAACTTCCTAAATGGTTTCTTTTGATTTATTTAATCATTACATGTGTACCTAATCTTTTGGAAACATCATTCGTGTGGATTTGGACTTAGTTTCATAAATTGTTCAAAACATTTGGAAAATCGTCCAAGAACACAATTTTCCGAAAACTTATTTTCTCGAAGACGATGATGTGGAATTACTTACATATGCTGTCTAGATGATTAAATACATGTTCTTGAACTATTTCTTGAGAACTAGAATGCCTTGCTTTGAAAAATAGACTATGTTTTGAAAAGTAACATTTTGAGACGAACCTTGCGAATGTTGAGAATTCATAGTATTTAGCCGATGAAATACTTATGTGAGTATACCTTCACTCATATGTGGTTAGTATACTTCCTTAGTAGAGACAATTGAATCATTTTGATTTTGTTTTGATTCATTGGTCTAAATTGTCAAATGGTGGATTATTTCATATGAGCATAATTTGGAAGCATTCATTGATTTTTTCTATTTTGCAATTCCTTCATGAATAGTTGATATGGTTGTATAAGTTGTTGGTGATTATATATGTTGAATGTATATATGTGGATTGATGGTGATTATATATGTTGAGTGCATATATGTTGTTGGTGATGATATATGTAATGTACATATATGTTGTTGATATTTCTCATTCATGCTATTGGTGATGAATATGTTGGTGCAAGCATGAATTGGAATATGTTGGTGTGAACTTGTAAAATTTGCATGAAGCATGTTTTGTTGTGGTCGAGTCCTAGTTCACACACGTTGTTGTTGTTGTCTTTCATCTCCAATTGTTGTTGTTGAATACTTCGGTATTCATTATGCGGGTTGTTATGATGTGTTTATAAGCATCAGAGGCGACGGCCTCGGAGATGAAAGAGTTGGTTCCACACTTATTAGAGTTGTCTAGACACATTTCATATTCTAGGAAGAGTCGTGTTTGTTTATGAACTTGACTTGAATATGTGTTGGTGAAATTGTGTGCTCTTGATTGTTGAATTGGAATCTTATGATTGTATATCCATTGATGAGAATGATTATACTCACATTTAATTATGCAAGATATTATCGATGATGCATCCTTAGTCCTGTTTATTGGTGGACCACCTACCTATTTGTATGAATGGGTAGACGGCGTGCAGGATTAGTGATCACATTGCTTTTGGTGAGTGCTTGTGGTAGTGGAGCTTCATCCTTTTATGTTGCTCATCGTGTCTTAGAGGCTCTGATCTAGGACGTCGTCGTTTTATATTTCAGTTTTTCTTGAGATTGTATTCTGGTTGAGATTATATATGTTGTTGGATTTATTTTATGATGATGATATGACATTTATGTTGAGATCTATTCGATTCCGCTGTGACCTTATGTTGGAGTTACTTTCATGCATGACTATGTTGCTGATTTATTTGTAGACGTGACGACTATTTCTTATGTATTTATTTAAATTGCATGAATTATGCCTTAATTAAAAATATGGCGTTATACAACAACTTCCATATTTACCATCACCTATTTTCCTTTTGTGTTATCAGCCTTTAGATCAATAATTCCGTCCCTTGTTTTGACACAAAGGATTTTTTAACGGTGTTTTTCTTAATCTTACTTGTTTCATCGTTATTCATCTTATCAGGATATCTCTTGCAATATATTTTATCATGCTTAATTATCATACATTTTTTACAAAAGTTAGGAAGATTATCATAACCGCTCCATAAAAAAGGCAAACCCTTTTATTCTCCATTAAACCTTGTACCTTAGAGACACTATCAAATCCATATCCACTAGAACCCTAGCAAAGTGACCAAAGGAGCACTCAAACATGGATTTGTTAGTAGCAATGTCTGTGTAAATAGGTGTTTCCACACTACTCACAATCATAAACAAGATATTTGGCCCCCAATATTATTGTGCAAGGCCTTATATCTTAACCCACACTTGTGTTGAAGTATTATGCCGAAAGCTAGGGTTAAAATTGCGAACGTACGCAAACAATTTAAGAATACATAGGCTTAAATTCCACAAACTAATGATCTAACCTTCTGGGCATCTTCAAGAGCTGAGAATGAAAATTCATAGAAACCTTTTCACAAGGATGTGATCCCCCATCGACCCAGGTTTTTCCATGCAACCTTTAGCTTATTCCGCAAGTTATCAACCTTCAAAGGTGCTGACCCTTTTGGCCAAATGATCATTTCATGCAAGTTGTGCTGGCATGTTGCTACTCCTTCCAGATATTCTTCTTCCGAGATGGTTGAGGCAAATAACTCACCGAAATATCGTTAACAAAATTTAGGGCTTGTGCAAAAGTTCTCTATTGTTTTGGAATGGATGATTTGGTTTGAATTTTTGCTAGTTTAGAGATTGGAGGGGATGAATCAAGACATGACCATGGAATTTGGAAGCTGGTCATGGTTAAAAAGACGATGATATGTGGTGGTTAGCGGTGGTAGGTTAGATTACTTAGAGGTTTTTGGAATAAATACTAAAATCGTTTCTTCTTTCTCCAGAGCACATGGCTTTTTTCTTCTACAATAGGGTTGATTATTCATTACTTGCTTCTTCATCTTTTTTTTCCTCTCTTTTCAGGATAATGGAGAATTTCACTTCAGACCATTTGTTGTTGCATTGTGAAGTTTGTTTTGTACATGCCACAATGTCTATTGAGAATTGAATTTTAAAACAAATTGGAATTATACAAGCCATTTATGTTTAAGACATTGAGACTTTATATTTTTTTTTTACTTCCAATAACCGTTTATGTATTCCACAAAGCTTTTAATCGACAACTCTTTGCAAGAGGGGTATATTGTCGTAACGTTTTGACACATTGGAGCTTTTAAAAAACAGCATTTTGATCTAAGTCAACAACTTAACGGCTACATCAGCATCAACTAATTATTAACTGACAATAGGGGTAACGGTGAAATAGTATATCAACTAAAAGGACATATTTGTAACTTTTGAAACTTAAATGACTAACTTAGGAATTCTGTTAAACGAAAAGGATCCAATTGAAACTTTCGAAACTTAAAGGACTAATTTGAGAATTATGTCAAACTAAAAGGACCAAAAATGGTATTTGGCATATATATATATATATATATATATATATATATATATATATATATATATATATATTAGTTATGTTTGTTAGTGACATTTATGTTGGATATCTATCGCCATAACTTATCAACATGGTCTTTAAAGTCTTAAATGATTTAAATTTATATATTGTTTCGTTTAGTGTCTTAATTTATTAGGTTTATATTGAAAAACCTTTATTCACAATGTATATATGGTTTGGAAATATATGATTGACAAAGAGTAGTGGTTCAATTTGTAAATAATTGTTTCTCTAAATTCTAAGCAACTAACTAATCTACACTTTGAATGAGGAGAAGAAGGAAGGTAATAGAGAGATATTTAGAATTATAAATTCAATAATATAGGAGACATTAGAATAACGAAAATGCTTCAAGTTCTTAGTTAGTTTGAGGTAGTAAGTAACTACTCATCAATTATGGAGAAATTTTAATATAGTCACAAATACAAATAAAAAGTGGTAGGCACACACACATAAAATTAAAAAAAATTAAAAAGAAAAGGATTAAAATAATATTAATTGATGTGATTATTTTATTTATCTTTTTATTGTTTTGGTTTATGTGTGCGTCTAAATTTTGTGTCTAAATACTTGTATCTATGTAGACTCTCCCTTATCCAATTATGAATGAGAGCCATTTTTTATTCTAAACAAAGACATGGAATTATTATTAATCTTCCAAGTAGAGTTTTTAATGATTATCAAATACATAATTCGAATATTGGGCAACATGGTAACACCATATAACATGTGGTAGGGAGATTGTTTCTTAAGAACCTAGCCTTAACAACAGCAACCCATCGAGCATTAGAGTGCATCATATATCCCAACAAAGCTTCAAACATTAGTCCTTGTTAGCCTTAGAAATAATTCTAAGGTCCAAACCACCATTGGGAATAGAAACATACTTTGTATCTTCATCCTACCCTTAAAAATGATAACCCATTGACAATTACAAGGAGTACCTTCTTGGAAAAAACCCAAGAATCTAAGATATAACAGTTTATTAAGAATTCATGTGTATACAAAATAAAAAAAGTGGAAAAATATTTCACTAATAAAAAAAAAATTTAGATAACGCGTGTGTATACAAAATTAAATATTTTGAGATGTCAAAATAATATATAAACAAAGGGAAAATCAATTGATTAATATTATGGTGAACAAGGCATTCTATTATTGTAAATACAATGTTTGGTTATCTTCATTGCTTTATATGCTTATCACTTTAAGTATTGAACTTCATATTTTGGATCCATTCAACTAAACTTTGTTCCTTTTCTGGCCTTTTTTTATCAATTGCTTTCCTTCCTGTTAGCACCTCAAGAACAAAATTGTAGAGATTACTCTTGAATGTGGCCTGTCATCACATACTCAGGATCTAGTGCGGTGCTCACTTCAAATTTCCTGAAAACACAAATTTATGAGCAGGTGGAAAAAACAAATAAATGATTAGACAAAAACCATATCTTTGTTAAATAAAATAATTAAACATTATGATAAATATAATATATTTTATTGTGTATTTCATAAATGGAAATTTTATATGATTTAACTTGGTGTTTTTTTTTCTTCAAGGTATGTCCTCTTCTATTTAACTTTAAATATAAGGTTAATTATGTTTTAGGTCCCTATAAATAGGCGCATTTTAAACATTAGCCCCCACTTAAATTTTATTAAATTTTTTTTCCCCATCTTTTTTTTTTTCCGTTAGCGAAATTGATCCTTGCTGTTAATTGTTGCTGATTGAGCAAACGTTGAAGCACACATGGATTCCATTATAATAGATGTGAGACAATTGCTTTTTATTTAGTAAATAATAAAATGGTTAATAACACTCCCTCCGTCCCAAATTGTATGACGTTTTGGGCATTTCATATTGTATGGAAAATAGATATTATGAGTTGTTTTACAAAATTGTCCTTAATAAATAATATGGGAAAGATAAATGAAAGAATTGAAAGAAGAGAAAATAATAAATAGTTAAGGTTATAATAGGAAAAGTAACATTAATGTTGCATTGGTATTGTAAAGCGACATATAATTTGGGACAATTTTTTTTCCCTAAAACGACATACAATTTGGGACGGAGGGAGTAATTATTAATTAAAAGAATCCTTAAAAATTACAATATAAAAGCCAGTTAATCCTAATCTTATCAGTTTCTTACACTTCTCTCTACCCACACAAACCCTAGCCGCTCGATAACCTTCTCCGTTTTCGAAATCAATGACATAATTAGCAGTGTCAACGTAACTTTTCCTTTCGGTCTTTCATGGTTAAACCTCTTGTAAAGCTTTACATTCTTCCTCCTAGTTTCTTCAGAAATGCCTAGAGCAATCACACTTACATCTTTACCTCCACTACAAGAATTCCTCAATATACTATCCAATTCAAAATTGCATTACTGGGGGATTTAGACCCTCAGTAATTACTGGCGGAAAAATCCTCCAATAACATAAAAAAAACCCTCAGTAACGTTACTGACGGAAAATACCCTCAATAATTCAATAACTTACATTACTGGCGGATAAATCCGTCAATAATGAGCCATCGAATTATTACCGGCGGAAATGTTCCGTCAATAATTGTCATAACACTTATTAAAAAAAACAAAAAAAAAAAGTATATAAGTTGATTGCCATTTTTTTTACTCACACATGTGAGTACTGAAGTCTGAAGCGTGTTCTGTTCTCTCCCTCTCACAAACAAATCGCTCGGTTCGTCGCCGCCGCTGAAGCTTCTCAGTTCGCCGCCTCCGATTCTTTCTCTCAGTTCTCAATCTTCTTAAGCCATGGTAAGCCAACTGATTCTCTAATTTCTCATTCATTCTCCAATTTCTTATTTTAGGGTTTTGAATTGGGATTTTTTTTAGGGATTTAGAATTTTTTTTATGGTTTTCGAATTGCTACTGCCATGGCTTTGTTTGCTTTGTTTCATTGATATTGTAAGTTGTTAACAATTGCTTGTACATAGAGTAGGAGATTTCTTTTGATTGAGCTGCATATAAAAAAGTATTTGTAGTATGGTGTGGAAATTCTACGATTACTACAGTTTGATTAGGAAGTAAATGTTTGGCAAACTTATCGTGAAACGAATTTTTGTGCTAATATTAGATTGTGATGGTGGACCACCTTTGATTATTTACGAGCAAGTTCAAGCTAAACTTTCTTCCACACTTGGTACTAAATTTTAATGTAATGACTAATTTTCTGCATAAGATTTCAACATTGAAAGTACTTTTTGCATTCGTTCCTAAATTGTTATTGTTACTCAATTGTCATCTCTACAAATATCATACGCTGTAACATTAAATTGTATTGAAGCATCAATTTTAATTTGCATAAATTGCTTTTAAGCTTGATGTAATTTATATGAACTTGGAACTCAACGACGAGATTAGTCAACTTTGTATCCTACATAACATTATCAATTGGTGTAAGTGTTATAGTATGACACTCGGTGTCATGTAATCATGTCTACAGCTTCTTCTCAAGTCTTCACAGGACAAACGCTTAATGGTGGATGCAGCTACTACAGCTTCTTCTCAAGTCTTCACAGGACAAACGCTTTGTATGTGAGGCAGCAGAAAAAGCCTTGATATCGATGACTACTTGTATTTCCCCTATTTCATTGCTGCCAAAATTGCAACCGTACCTTAAGCACAAGCACCCCCGTGTTCGTGCAAAGGCATCGATGTGCTTTTCTTGAAGTGTTCCACAACTGGTATGAGTACCTTTATGACTTTTGCTCATCTTGATGACTCTTCATATTGATGTCTTTTAGTTTTAATTTATTTCTAGACTTTTGGTCAAAAAATGAAGCTGATATGGAGGAGTGACAAATTAGTTGTGGTTTTGGCATATGTCAGGATTATTATATATACAAGTGCAAAACATGTTAGTTTTTTTGTAACTTTTGCAGAAAAAATGTTATGGTACTTTCTTTGGCAAAGACCAAAGTGAGTTTTATTAGTATAGAATAAAGATCAGTTCACTAGTATAAGATGTACACTTCAACATTAAGGACATAGACTCAAAATTGTTGTAGAAAGGAAACTATGCAAGCAGTGAATATTTCAACAAGCCGTCATTCACGTAGACAAATATATTAGGTGTTGTCTATCATACCAAAGTTCTTCACCACTTGATTAATTGAAATAGTAGCTGCTGCAAAATTCACTTGTAATGTTGATATGGGATGTTGTAGTCTATTCATGCGATGCTGTTGATATGGGAAGATAGTGGAAAAAGGAAGAAATAAAAGAAAAGTTGTGGTAATCAAGGAAGTAAAGTGGGAGAAAAGGAAATGACTGAAAAGGGATCTGATGTCAATTATAATGGTTATGCTCTTGTTATGGATAAAGCTAAGGGAAGAGTTTTCATGCAGTAAGATTCTTGTGATGTTTTGTTTTAGTTTCATTTTATCGTTTGAGACACTTTGGTGATTTTTTATTTACCTGTTATGCAGATTTGTTCAGAGATATGCTTTGAGCCAAGTACCACTCCTTGTTGTCACAGGTATTAAATTGTAACACAAAATACCCTATCAGTTTTCATTTTTTTGATTTGGACAATTCAAGATATACTAAATGTTATTTGGAATTGGAATTTGTTAGTTTATCAACTGTCTGTGATGTATGAAACACACTTGCTGAGTAGCTTTGAAATCCAATTGTTAGTTTTTGAAAATTATGATTTCTTTGTACACCTATGTTAGCCACACCAATATTGAATGTCCTGATCCCCTTTCCTGAAGCATTTCTTTCTATTATATAATAACTAGTGATTGATATCGAAATCCATATGATCATGAGATAACACCTCTTAAAACCGATTCATTTTTTTAGTTTTATTACTGATTTGGTACTAATATTTCAATCTATAAATATGAATTTAATATTTAGTTTGACTTCTTTTATTTTCAATATAATCATTTTCTTGTTCCTGTTATCACAGCAGACGTCGACGATCAGATATACATTGCCGCAACCAAACAAACGCCCTTGCCTCCAGCTCCCATATGTGTGTAGTGATCATAATGAGTATCATAGATATCATATCCTTGTAGGTGATCTCCAGACATCTTCATCGGCGAGACCTGTTTTATGAGAAACATTAATAATTTTATGGATCATGTTTCTCGTAAGAAAATCCCCAAAATATAGGGAGAGGAGGAAACAGGAGTGAGAGATCATCATAAGGGAGATGAGGATCAAATTTTCCTAAACATTTTGATAATTAGTTTATCCTGTTAGTTTTTTTTGGATTGTATGAATATTATTGAAATATTTATGATTTTGTACAAAAACTATTTATGATAATTAGTTTATTCTTTTAGTTTAATTAATTTGTGTCTTATTATGTTTAATTTTTTCCTTTAATTTATTAGTGTTTAATTAATTTTATATCTTTAATTAAAATAAAAAAGTGATGTAACAAAAAAAAAAGGTGGAAAGTGCATTACTGGCGGAAAATTCTGTCACTAATGCAGATCTGGAAAATCATTACTGGCTGATAAATCCGTCAGTAATTTAGGGAGGAATCTGATGGTGCATTACTGAGGGATTATTCCGTCAGTAATTACTGACGGATTGATCCGTCAGTAATTACTGACGGAATAATCCCTCAGTAATGCTTTGACAGAATTACCTCTTCATTACTGAGGGAAAATTCCGCCAGTAACATTACTGACGCCAGTATTACTGAGGGACAGCAATCCGCCAGTAATGTGTAGTACTGAGGGATTTTTTGCATTATTGAGGGTTTAATTCTGCCAGTAAAATGCAAAATTCTTGTAGTGCTCCAGCATCATCAACATCCTCAATCTCAACAGTGTCATCAGTCTCTTCTGCTTCATCAGCCCAGATAAACATGTTGCAAGTGTCCTTCATCTTCATACAATTACCAGATGTCACAATTAACACACAAAAACATATGAAAAAGAGAGAACTGATAAATGAGAAGAAAAATGCAAAAGTTTTCTTAAATACCATCCAATATGGACATCTCACTGTCTTCCTATATGTTTCCCTCCTCTAGCTGTCATCAAAATGGTTGGAATACCACAGTGACATTTTCGTACCCTGGGTCGAGTTGAAGAAGAAGATGCGACACTGTTTGAGTATGAACGATTGTTTCAGTAATTGATGCTTCCTTGTCGTTCCACGGGTCTCCTATTTCTACCACAGATCTGAAGTATTTGAAAAAAATTAGTTTGGGAATTTAGGGTTTTGTTTTCGACAAAGAGGAAGAAGAAGAAAATGGTATCGGGTTTTTTATGGGTCTGGTCGGGTCATAATAATACCCGGGTCGGGTCGAGGCCCAATACAATGGCCCAGTATTACAATAATTGTACTTCAAATGTGGCATCCACGTGTGCTTCACCGTTTTCTCAATCAGCAACAATTAACATCAATGACCAATTTCGCTAACGAAAAAAAAAACGTTGGGGACCAAAAATTTAAGTAGGGACTAATGTTCGAAACAAGTCTATTTATAGGGACCTAAAACACGATAAATTTTGAATAGAAAACTTATTAGTATTATGAAGTTAAAATTTCGTAATCTTTTTTTTCTTTCTACCAATAATAATTCAGTTTTTTATAACTCATTCATGGTTACAAAATTTAAACTCGTATATGTATATTCAATATGATAATTAAAATAGATGATCCAAAACAAAAGGAAAAATCAATAAATATAAATCACATTAAGGATTTGGTGTTGATTGCATACCTTTGATACTTTGTCGATTTGATAGCTAGAAATTTATGCTTATTTTCAAAACATCGTCGCCATCATCCTGTTCAGTTTCATCTTCATCAACATTTATAAAAAACATGCTTGATCGAGAGGACAAAGTGGTTTGACTTGAAATCAAACACATAGTATGTTTGGTCAAGTTACCAGATCAAGAATCTAAATTGCATAAGATGTTGGACTGACAGAGGAAATTAGATGTTTCAAGAATACATCAATAAGGAGAAACAAGAAAAAAGATATTGAAAATAGATAAGAAAAGAAGAATACATAAAGTCGAAGAAGCAATGAAGAAAAATGAGATCCAACGACGTCTTATATAGAGACAGTGTAGCAAAAGGAAAAAGAGACTTTAGGGTTTGGATTTTTGAGCTTTGGCCTAGACAAATGATTTTTTTAGTGGACTTTTTTAATTTACACCTTATAACTTTTACATTTTTTTTTGACAAAAACCTTCTATTTTTACTTAATTATCATTATTCAAAAAATAAAAAGAATGTTCCGACCACTAAGTCATTACTTCATTATTCTACTATCAAAAGAAATTAAACTTATTTGACGCTAATGACACACTTAGTGTGTGTTTGGTTCAACGGTGAAGAGAATTGATTTTGATAGAATTGAGTTTGACAAAATTGATTTTAGATAAAAGTGAGCTGAATGTGAATCGATTTATGTTTGGATACATCGACTTAGAAGTGATTCTTAAAAATTCATGTTATTTGGATAGTTTGGCCCAAAATTGATTTTGAATGCAAAATTATGAAAAAGGGTATTAATATATATTTAAAATTAGATTTCATTTCTATTTTATATAATTTACTCAAATTTATGTTGAATTATCAATTTAATTATTTGCAAATTTGTAAAACTTCTAAAATAAATTGCAGATTTTCTTAAAAAAAAATGCAGATTATTCTTATACATTAATTAACAAATTTTAACAAAAATTTAATGGGCTTGCATAAGAGGAGAACTTAACGGGCCTTTTGTGAAAATTAAAATAAAATAAATAAATACAAACCCAATTCCATCTTCTTCCCAAAGAAAGAGAGAGAATGTTGAAGCTTGCAGGGTAACATGAAGGCTGAAACAAGGTCAAGAAAATAATTTGAGCAACGAAAAAATTAATCATTTTGGCTGTGTTGTATACAACTTTGTGTAGGAAAATGAAAGACAAGACCATGGGTAATTTGAGAAAGTAAATCAGCCACCAAAAATTGAATACCCAAATTGCTTTTGAGTTGCCCCCAAAGCTCCAATTTGTGGCTTCTAACAGATGTGAGTTTGGGGGGTTGAATCACGTTTTGCTGAATCACTTTTCCAGTTACCCAAACACCACAAAAATAGCAAAATTGTGTTTGAGTGCTCTAGACTTGCGTTTGAACCCACAAAACGGGTAACCAAACAAGCACTTATTATGGTCAAATCAATTAAATTAGTTTATGTCTTGGCTTCAAACAAGCTACACACACCAATCAATGCAAGTAAACTTTTTTTAAATAAATGAGAGTCAACATTGATTACCTATTGTGCTCGTGATTTTTGGGTATCAATCAATTAATTGGTTTTGAATCTTCAATCTTTGAACTCTCAATTTTTATTCGTGGGAAGAGAAAAAAAATGAGTAAAAACCCTTATGAGATCAAGGTCAGGGGGTTGGTTTCGAATAGGGAAGGTGTTAAGTACCCTAAACGACTTCGGTACTCCGAAGGGGCCTCTTACCTAAATTATCTTGTGCTATTTACTTGCTTATTTATTTGTGAAATATTGCCTAAAGTCTAAGTGAAAGAATGGAGGGAGAAGAAATATGTTTTTTGTTGTTTTTATTGATTTGGAAAGACATAAGCCTTTTGCCTACTTACCCAAAAGTGGGATCAAAATCATATAGTTCACCTCAAAAATTAATTTGGTGAGCTGGGTTGATTTTAAAGTTTAGAGAAAAAAAAGTTTTTAGAAGGGTTGCGAGACCTCAAGGTATAGAAGAATAAAATGGTGTGAAGTTGTTTGATTTTATAAGAAAGTAAGTCTAAGTATAGATTAAAATTGATTAAAGGTTTGATTAAGAAAATAAAGGAAAGGCTTAAACACACTTTTTAACCCCTAAGTTTGCAAAAGTTGCAATTTTGGTCCCCTATTAAAAAAAATGGCAAAAGTGACCCTCCATGTCTGCCCCTTTTTACAAAACTTGAATTTTGACTCAGTCAACCATATGTGGCATGCCACGTGTGTAATTTTTTAATTAAAAATTATTAAAATTGCCACGCGTGTATAATTTGAATAAAAATAAATAAAAAAAGGAAAGAAAAAAGGGAGAGGCACGTGAGTCTCTCTTTTCTCTCTTCTTTCTTCTTTCTTCTTTCTTAACCTCCCGTTTCTTTCTTTCACTTCCTTCTTTCCTAACCCACCGCCCCCTTTTCCGGCCATCCACCATGGTGCTTCTGACCACCATTTATCAAACAAAATACATAATATTCATCATATCTTCCTTCTCTATCTCATCCTTAAATTTATTTTTTGATCGGAGATATTTTTTGAGTTTCAAACCGCCACTTTTATTGTTAGATCTTGACCACCATAAATTGTTTTTCGACAAATTACCACCATAAAAGTACTCTCCTTCGTATTCCCCACAAAACCCACCCAAAAAAAAAAATCATATTTTGATGACCTTGCTCCGGCGACCACCGCACCAGAAAACATCACCACCGTGCCGGAAAATTTTGTTTAATGTTAGCAGCGGCCACAACGGGTGTTTGAGCAGAAATCATAAACTATGTTTCTCTTATTTTAATTCAACACAATCATTGTAGGTTTTTCATTCTTGTAGTTAGTATAAATGTAAGGAATTAGTGTTTGAGACATTAGCTTGCAGTGTGTTTTGGCATCAGTTTTTAGTTTCATTTTGTTGGGGATGTGCTATTCCCTCTGGTGCTCGTTTTTTGGCATCAGTTTTGGTAGTGTTTATTGGTTCTCTTGTAATTAACTTGCCTTTTGATGAATATGCTGGATTTCTAAACATTTTTGTTCTTGTTAATTTGTTGTTGCTGGATTTTTGGTTTGTTAACTCTGGGTTTATGTTCTAATGATTTAGTAATATTGTGCATTTTCTAGGTTGAAATGATGAAGAAGATGGATGTCACGTGTTCTCTCCATTAATCTTTATTTTTTTATTTTTTTTAATTCTATAAATACACGCGTGGCTTTTTCTTTTTATTTGTAATAAAAATTTACACACGTGGCATGCCACTTATGGTTGACTGAGTCAAAATTAACGTTTTGCAAAAGGGAATAAACATGGGGGGTCACTTTTGCCATTTTTTTTAATAGGGGACTGTAACACTCTAAATTCTATTTTTGTGGTTTGTGGTGATTTTTAATTGATTTTGGCGTGCTTGGTGTATTTTACTTGAATTTATAAATGATATATGAGATATTTGGTGTGATATTATTTGTTATATTTATTTGTAGTATTTTATGAAAATAAGAGAATAATAGTTATTTAGAATTATTAGATTTAAGGAGGGTTAATGAGGAATTAAAAGAAAATTAAGTGAGGGAGTAAAGAGAAAAAGGGGGTTATGTTTTTCAGCACATTCCATCGTAGTACGATGCCTTGAAATCGTAGTACGATTTTCAGTGAAACAGCATTCTCTGTTTTGTGTTCTTGTGTCTTTTTCACCCATTTCTGTTCTGAACTGGCTTTTTGTGTAAACATAAAAGTTGTAGATAATTGAGTTAGCTTTCTAATGGCTTTAGTTTGACTTGAAAATGTTTTATGGATTTTGAGTTATGATGAAAATACTCCAAGTGGGTCTTGAGGAAAACTTTAAGAAAACTTAGTATAACTTATTCCAAGTTAGTCCAAAACCTATGGTTAGTTCCCAAACTTCAAACTTAAGTATTAGAGGTTTAATGGAGGTGTTTTATGAGTATTTAGCTTATGTCTTATTGATCAAACTTGGTTTGCTTTTGAAGGATGTTTTGGACTTTGATATGAATGTAATTGGGTAATGTATATGTTGCTATTGTTGTTGATATGTGGGAATATATATGTTTATATATGTACAATTATATACGGTGTATTGTTGAGTTTGCAATTGTTCATGGTGTTGTGGTGTGGTTGAGTCTAGTTGGGGAGGTGTCCTAGTTGGTGTTGTTGTTGGTTGCATGGTGAAAATGCACCACTATTTTGTCGTATGGTTGTATGTAGATATACTCCTTGAGTCTCATAACTCATTTGCATTGGTGGGGGCTCATGCCCCGGAATGTTTATACATTCAACTGGTGAGGGCTTATGCCCTGGAATGCTAGTCATTCACTTTGGTGAGGGCTTATGCCCTGGGATGCTTTAACCATCCAGTTTGGTGGGGGCTTATGCCCCGGAGTGTTTAGCACTCAACGCGCGTAGTTGGTACCACATTTGCATAATGCATTGGTCGTTAATGGAGTCTTGCATTAGAAGTTAAGGTGTGAGTTGTTGTTGGTGAGGTGTCACCACAAGCGGTGTTGTTGTCGGTGTTGTTAATTAAGGTGAATCTAAATATTATTTGTTGAATTATTTATGAAGATTTGTTGATGATTATGGTGATGAGGAATGTTCTTGTTTATGTTGTTTTCAATACAACTTGATGAATTATATATATATATATATATATATATTGCTTTGTTTTGTGAACTCACCCCTTCTGCTGGAATTGCCGCCTCGTGGGCAAGTGCAGGTAGCGATGGTTAGATAGGAGTTGGCTCATTGTGTCGTAGGCTCTGATACGTAACGGGATGGGATACTATGTTTTATAATTTCATTCCTTTATGTATCATTTATGTTGGAGAACATTTTTGTTATGGTGAGGCCTTGTGCCAGACATGTTGATGTATAAGAATTTTTGAGATGAATTTATGATAATTATTCCGCTGCAGACTATTTTATAAAGATGTTGTTTTGGAGGATTATTTAAATAGTTTTATGTTTCTATTTAAATAAATAATTTTTGAAATGTGTGTGTAATGCTCCGTTGTTTGTTGATTAACTCTGATGTTTGGATATTATTATATCATTTTGGGAAACGGGGTGTTACAATTGGTATCAGAGCAAGTCGGTCCGTCCGGCCATTAGTAGAGTCGTGTCGAGCCTAGTAGTGTTGTGTGACAGCTTTGTACTGTCTTTTGTTGTCCTGTTTTGTTGTTGTTGTGTAGAGAACTGGTTGTAGTATAACCATGTTCGTAGTAATTGTTTTACGAAGACGGTGCGGTTTTCTTCTGCTGAAGAAGAGAGTGGAACAGAATTCTTATCCACTAAAGAGATGAAGCGGTTAGAACAAGATGGTGTCTTAATGTTTTCCTTGTTGGCGTACTTGTCGGTGGAGAACCAAGCTGTAATTGATGGGCTGCCTGTTGTGAAGGAATTTCCTGAAGTTTTCCCTGATGAGATTCCGGATGTGCCACCAGAGAGGGAGGTTGAATTTTCGATTGACCTGGTGCCGGGTACGAAGCCTGTGTCGATGGCTCCTTACCGTATGTCAGCTTCGGAGTTAGCTGAGTTAAAGAAACAATTAGAAGACTTGCTTGATAAGAAGTTTGTGAGACCAAGTGTTTCACCTTGGGGAGCGCCGGTGTTGTTAGTAAAGAAGAAGGATGGTAGCATGCGGTTGTGTATTGATTACCGACAGCTGAATAAGGTGACGATTAAGAATAGGTATCCACTACCGAGGATTGACGATTTGATGGATCAACTAGTGGGTGCCCGTGTGTTTAGCAAGATTGATTTGAGGTCAGGTTACCATCAAATAAAGGTGAAGGATGAGGATATGCAAAAGACAGCGTTTAGGACGCGGTATGGTCATTATGAATATAAGGTGATGCCTTTCGGTGTGACGAATGCACCTGGTGTGTTTATGGAATATATGAACCGAATTTTTCATGATTATCTGGATCAATTTGTTGTGGTTTTTATTGATGATATATTGATCTATTCTAAGACTGAAGCTGAGCATGCAGAGCATTTGAGGATTGTATTGCAAGTGCTGAAAGAGAAGAAATTGTATGCCAAGTTATCCAAGTGCGAGTTCTGGTTGAATGAAGTAAGTTTTCTTGGCCACATTATTTCCGGTAAAGGTATTGCTGTAGATCCTTCGAAGGTTGATGCTGTGTCGCAGTGGGAGACACCAAAGTCAGTTACTGAGGTAAGAAGTTTTCTTGGGTTGGCTGGTTATTATCGCAGATTTATTGAAGGATTTTCGAAGTTGGCACTTCCTTTGACGCAGCTGACTTGTAAAGGTAAAGCATTTGTGTGGGATGCTCAATGTGAGAGTAGTTTCAATGAGTTGAAGCAAAGATTGACGACTGCTCCTATTTTAATTTTGCCGAAGCCGGAAGAACCTTTTGTTGTTTATTGTGATGCATCTAAGTTGGGTTTAGGTGGTGTTTTGATGCAAGATGGCAAGGTGGTCGCGTATGCCTCTAGACAGTTGAGAGTGCATGAGAAGAATTATCCTACGCATGATTTAGAGTTGGCAGCCGTGGTATTTGTGTTGAAAATTTGGAGGCATTATTTGTATGGTTCCAGATTCGAGGTGTTTAGTGATCATAAGAGCTTGAAGTATTTATTTGATCAGAAGGAGTTGAACATGAGGCAGAGGAGGTGGCTTGAGTTACTTAAGGATTACGATTTTGGCTTGAATTACCATCCTGGTAAAGCTAATGTTGTGGCTGATGCGTTGAGTAGAAAGACGTTGCATATGTCGGCGTTGATGGTGAAAGAGTTCGAGTTACTTGAACAGTTCAGAGATTTGAGCCTTGTTTGTGAAAGATCGCCTCAAAGTGTACGGTTGGGAATGTTAAAGATTAATAGTGATTTCTTGAGTAGTATCAAGGATGCACAGAAGATTGATGTTAAGTTTGTTGATTTGATGACTGCTAGTGATCAGAATGCAGATGGTGACTTCAAGGTCGATGAACAAGGTGTGTTGAGGTTTAGAGGAAGGATTTGTATTCCCGATGATGAAGGTTTGAAAAAGTTGATCTTAAAAGAAAGTCATAAGAGTAGTTTGAGTATTCATCCTGGAGCTACTAAAATGTATCATGACTTGAAGAAATTATTTTGGTGGTCCGGTTTGAAGAGGGATGTTGCGCAATTTGTGTATGCGTGTTTGACTTGCCAGAAGTCTAAGGTGGAGCACCAGAAGCCTGCAGGGCTGTTGACCCCGTTAGATGTGCCTAAGTGGAAGTGGGATAGCATTTCGATGGATTTTGTGACGAGTTTGCCGAATACTCCAAGAGGGCATGATGCCATTTGGGTTGTTGTTGATAGATTGACTAAGTCGGCACACTTTATCCCGATTAATATGACTTATCCGGTAGCTCAGTTAGCGGAGATTTATATCCGTGATATTGTGAAGTTGCATGGTGTCCCTCTAGTATTGTGTCGGATAGGGATCCGAGGTTTACTTCAAGGTTTTGGAAAAGCTTGCAAGATGCATTGGGTTCGAAATTGAGGCTGAGTTCGGCTTATCATCCGCAGACAGATGGTCAGTCGGAGAGGACTATCCAATCCTTGGAGGATTTGTTGAGGGTGTGTGTACTCGAGCAGGGTGGAGCTTGGGACAGCCACTTGCCGTTGATAGAGTTTACCTATAATAATAGTTACCATTCAAGTATTGGTATGGCACCGTTCGAAGCTTTGTATGGTCGAAGGTGTAGAACTCCTCTATGTTGGTTTGAGTCGGGTGAAAGTTTTGTGTTAGGACCTGAGTTAGTGCAGCAGACTACAGAAAAGGTCAAGATGATAAGAGAAAAGATGAAAGCATCGCAAGATCGTCAGAAGAGTTATCATGACAAGAGGAGGAAAGCCCTTGAGTTTCAGGAGGGTGAGCATGTGTTCTTGAGGGTTACTCCGATGACGGGTGTAGGACGTGCATTGAAGTCGAAGAAGTTGACTCCAAAGTTCATTGGTCCTTATCAGATTTCCAAGAGAATTGGAACCGTGGCGTATCGGATTGGATTGCCACCCCATCTATCAAACTTGCATGATGTGTTTCATGTGTCGCAGTTGAGGAAATATGTAGCTGATCCTTCGCATGTTATTCCTAGAGATGATGTGCAAGTTAGAGATAATCTTACTGTTGAGACTTTACCTTTGAGGATTGATGATCGCAAGGTGAAGCAGTTGAGAGGCAAGGAGATACCCCTGGTTAGAGTTGTTTGGGGCGGTGTAACCGGTGAGAGTTTGACTTGGGAGTTGGAGAGCAAGATGCAAGAGTCCTATCCTGAGTTGTTTGTTGCTTAAGGTAATATTTCGAGGACGAAATTTTCTAAGTTGGGGAGAGTTGTAACACTCTAAATTCTATTTTTGTGGTTTGTGGTGATTTTTAATTGATTTTGGCGTGCTTGGTGTATTTTACTTGAATTTATAAATGATATATGAGATATTTGGTGTGATATTATTTGTTATATTTATTTGTAGTATTTTATGAAAATAAGAGAATAATAGTTATTTAGAATTATTAGATTTAAGGAGGGTTAATGAGGAATTAAAAGAAAATTAAGTGAGGGAGTAAAGAGAAAAAGGGGGTTATGTTTTGTTAGAGAGAAAAGAGAAAACCAGTAAGGAAAGAAAGAAACATTTTCACGTATCAGAGAAAAGAAAAAACCAGAACATAGTTTTTGAGAGAAACCAAGGGGAAGAACTAGGAAGGGAGAAGCTGCCATTTTTGCTGTAGGAATTTGCTTATTTGAGGTAAGGGTGGGTTTATGATTCAATTGCTATATATATATGTATGCTTTCATGAATTGAATTGAAAAATGGTGGTTTTGTTGGATTAGGGTTAAAGATATGAAACTGCCATGATTGATGAATTATATGATGATGATGATGTTTCTGTGATTTGTTTCTGAGTTGTTTTGGTTGTTGTGTTGCAAATAAAACTTGTAAACATTGTTGTAATTCAATTTGGGGTTTGGGTGATTGAAAATTGGGTTTTTTGGGTGAAAACTGGTCTGTTTCCGTAGGTCTGTTCGCATTCCATCGTAGTACGATGCTGGGAAATCGTAGTACGATTTTTCCAGTAGCAAAAATGACTTTTTCAGCACATTCCATCGTAGTACGATGCCTTGAAATCGTAGTACGATTTTCAGTGAAACAGCATTCTCTGTTTTGTGTTCTTGTGTCTTTTTCACCCATTTCTGTTCTGAACTGGCTTTTTGTGTAAACATAAAAGTTGTAGATAATTGAGTTAGCTTTCTAATGGCTTTAGTTTGACTTGAAAATGTTTTATGGATTTTGAGTTATGATGAAAATACTCCAAGTGGGTCTTGAGGAAAACTTTAAGAAAACTTAGTATAACTTATTCCAAGTTAGTCCAAAACCTATGGTTAGTTCCCAAACTTCAAACTTAAGTATTAGAGGTTTAATGGAGGTGTTTTATGAGTATTTAGCTTATGTCTTATTGATCAAACTTGGTTTGCTTTTGAAGGATGTTTTGGACTTTGATATGAATGTAATTGGGTAATGTATATGTTGCTATTGTTGTTGATATGTGGGAATATATATGTTTATATATGTACAATTATATACGGTGTATTGTTGAGTTTGCAATTGTTCATGGTGTTGTGGTGTGGTTGAGTCTAGTTGGGGAGGTGTCCTAGTTGGTGTTGTTGTTGGTTGCATGGTGAAAATGCACCACTATTTTGTCGTATGGTTGTATGTAGATATACTCCTTGAGTCTCATAACTCATTTGCATTGGTGGGGGCTCATGCCCCGGAATGTTTATACATTCAACTGGTGAGGGCTTATGCCCTGGAATGCTAGTCATTCACTTTGGTGAGGGCTTATGCCCTGGGATGCTTTAACCATCCAGTTTGGTGGGGGCTTATGCCCCGGAGTGTTTAGCACTCAACGCGCGTAGTTGGTACCACATTTGCATAATGCATTGGTCGTTAATGGAGTCTTGCATTAGAAGTTAAGGTGTGAGTTGTTGTTGGTGAGGTGTCACCACAAGCGGTGTTGTTGTCGGTGTTGTTAATTAAGGTGAATCTAAATATTATTTGTTGAATTATTTATGAAGATTTGTTGATGATTATGGTGATGAGGAATGTTCTTGTTTATGTTGTTTTCAATACAACTTGATGAATTATATATATATATATATATATATTGCTTTGTTTTGTGAACTCACCCCTTCTGCTGGAATTGCCGCCTCGTGGGCAAGTGCAGGTAGCGATGGTTAGATAGGAGTTGGCTCATTGTGTCGTAGGCTCTGATACGTAACGGGATGGGATACTATGTTTTATAATTTCATTCCTTTATGTATCATTTATGTTGGAGAACATTTTTGTTATGGTGAGGCCTTGTGCCAGACATGTTGATGTATAAGAATTTTTGAGATGAATTTATGATAATTATTCCGCTGCAGACTATTTTATAAAGATGTTGTTTTGGAGGATTATTTAAATAGTTTTATGTTTCTATTTAAATAAATAATTTTTGAGTTATGCATGTAATACTCCGTTGATTGTTGATTAACTCTGATGTTTGGATATTATTATATCATTTTTGGGAAACGGGGTGTTACAGGGACCAAAATTGCAACTTTTGCAAACTTAGGGGTTAAAAAGTGTGTTTAAGCCTAAAGGAAAAAGATCACTTGGGTTAAAAACCAAGGTTTCTTAAGAAATTATTTTTTGTGTTTTGATTAGTTGATTTTTTTTGAGAAAATGATTTTTAACTAACAGTAAAAAAACTATACGTAAAACGTGACGGAAATGCATAAAAAATAAAACCGGGGACATTGGATCTCATAGTAAAATCTCAAACCTAAATTACTAGTTGTTCAATTTTAAGACAATTATATTAGCGAGTTTTTAGTCCTAGTTTGTCCCTAATTCATTTAGTCCTCGATCGCGATTATGGCGTAGACGCGGTAAAAATAAAGTGTAGGTGCGTGTGTCGGTGCATGTGTTACTACATTATTACATAATTTCCTAGATACATTCTATGGTCTCAATGGAAATATAAAGGCGAGAAATAAAATGCGCGAAAATAAATTACATCAATTCCCTAATTATACACACTAAAAACAATGGCAATAAATAAATATGAATGACTAAAAAATAAATATGCATGCAAATATACTAAGCAAAAATAAATATGCAAGTGAGCATAAAAATAAAATGAGCATAAAACAAACCATAATTAACAATAGCATAAACAAATATCAAGAGAAAGTAATGAAAATAAACAAATAAGAATAATTTTTGAAGTTTAGAAAAAAAAATATAAAGATGGGAAAAAAAATTTAGAAATAAAAGAAACATTTAAAAGGACAAAAAGGGTGTAGAAAATAATGAAAATATTGAGGGAATATATAAAAAACAAAATAGACTCAGCTGGATAACAAAATAGACTCAGCTGGATTAATTCTGGACTATTTGATGTATCAAAGAGTCCAAAATTAATCACAAAAAGACTCATCACAGCCACACAAAATAAAATAACAAAGAAAATAAAACGAAAAAAATAAGGACCGTTAGATCAAAGATCTAATGGTTCTAAAAAGGCAAGCACATAGTAAAAATAAAAGTCCAACACACTGAATCTCAAGACAGGAGCATCCTGGGGCGTTGGATCTTAGATCTAACAGCCTAGTCCTGGAGGTGCATAGTTATGCTATAGACCAACGCATACAGGATTAAAAACAGGAAAAAACAAAACCGGATGATGGAGACCAGAGGATAGAGAGGGAAAGGGAAAAGAACCAAAGGGAACCAGTTCGGTTCAGGCAAACCGGACCGGTTCACCTTTTGCTATAAAAGCAAGACAGGGCTGGTTTTTTCATTTTTTACATAACCCTTCTCTCTCTAAAATCAAAAAAAACTTCTCTCCCTCTCTCTCTAAGTTTTCTGGGAAGATGAAGAACACTGATGAAGTTTGAAGATTCCGGCGGCCGCGCCACCGTGCCGGAATCCAAAACCTCCTTTTTTTAAAAAAAATTTCGGAGTTTAAAGACGGTTTGCTCTAGATCTAACTTTTAAGGTTCAAAGTTTAAAGGAAGAAAAAAATATACCTTCTTCCTTCTTGTTGTTCGCGTTTCAGTTTTGGTCGTTTAGGATCTCCTTCTTCTTCCGTTTCTCCACCGGTTTGGATCTAAACTCAGTGTTGGAATGTTGTTCCGGTTCGATTTCGTTTGTGGAGGATTGAGTCTGGAATTTGGACGTGTGATGATATTTGGTGATGTTGTTTCGGTTCGGTTTTGTGTTGGATAGTGACGAACAGTGGAATTTTATGTGTGATGTTGCTGGAAAAAATAGTTGAATGTTTGAATGTTCATGTGATGTTCATATTGTTCTTGAGCTTTATGATTTTTTTTTGTAATTTTTTGTTGTTTGATTCTGGAAAGAGTGAAAAGAAGGAAATTAGGGTTTGTGATTTGATGGTTGCAGCTGTCAATGATTTTGTCTTGGAAAATGTGTGATTTATGACAATCTATTTATAGACTGTCATCTGAGGGTTTCTCAGATACATGGAAATGACCAAAATGCCCCTGATGGGTCTCTGATACAAAAATGACAGCAAGATAGACCTGGACCAATTACGGACTGCCACGCGGACAAAACGACAAAAAATTGGACAAAATAATAAAAAACGAAAATAAATAATAAAAAGTAAAGAAAAATAAAAAATAAAATAAAATAAATAAAATGATAAATAAAATAAAATATGAGACGTTTTTTTTTAAAAAGTTTAAAAATAAATAAGTTAAAAAGAAATAATAAGACTTAAAACTGTCCCTTCGGAACCAAATGAGGTACTTCAAAGTAACCTCCCTACCGAAATTTCGTCTGAAACGACGAGACTTCTCAGTCTTTAAAAGCAAATAAAACGGGAAAATAAAGTGAAATATTGTAAAACAAAAGGATAAAAAATTCAGGAATAAACAAACAAAGTGTGTGCAAAATGAACAGATAAATGCTTAGGTATAAACAAATTAGACGTTGAGAAATATGCAGTGAAATGCCAGGAAATAAACTGTAAAATAATGTGAAATAAAATGTAGAAACTTGAGAAAATAACTGGGTGAAATGGGTTCAAAAGACGAATAATAAAGAAAAGAAAACAATTGGTCAAAAAATGGGGTATGACACCTATATCCTTTGCGAAGGTGAGAAAAACACAAGAGAGGGGGGGGGGGGGGATTGAATTGTGGTTTCTTTTTCTTCTCATAAAATTGAAGTCACTGTTCAGAACCTGATAAAGTTCAATTTCTGAAGTAGTGTTCAAAATCTAATTGCATCGGATAAGTAAAAGAGAGAGAGAGAAGAAAGACACAAGCAATTATACAGGTTTCTTACACGAGCCAGAAGTAGTCCTGTCCCCCTTGCACTTCCAAGGATAGTTCACTAAAATCAATATCTTATTACAAATGTTCACTGCTCAAACTAACTCAAGCACAACTGCAAGAGATTTCCTATTACTCAAGCACAACTGCAAGAGATTTCCTATGCTCAAGCACAATTGCAAGAGACTTCTATTCAAACAGAATTACAAAGAAATATATTTGAGGTTAAACACTTGATATACAACCAGTGGTGTTCACAATACAAATCAGATACAAACTTTTAAGACTCTAGAATTTCTAAGCTTTGAAAGTTGTTAAGAAATTCTAAGTGAACTTTGAAGTGTAAAGCAATTTCTGCAGAGTTTCAGCACTTGTAAAATGTTGTAGAGTCTTTTTGAAACTTCAGGTTTTCACTCCTTTATATAAAGGTGTGAAAGAGACGTTGCAGCTTGCCATCACATCAAAAGAGTCGTTGTTGAAGCTTGATAATCACCAATGATTTTGTTGGAACAAAGGGTGTTTCACAAGTATACCACTTAAGTTTTGATGATAACAAGGTATTAAAAATTATCAATTGGATATGCTAAACATATATTCAAGTGTACAGGACTATTATCAAGTTTTATTTACAAGAGGTTCTAATTGAATAAATCAAAGAGCAAAGGAAATTTAGACTGAAGCTTGAAGAACATCTGACTGAAAGCGCTCCTGGAAAATCAGAGTCAGAATGCGTCTGAAGAAAGAGCTTCTGGAGATGACGTCATCAGAAGCAAGTTCATCAGAGGCAGACTCATCAGAAGCAAATGGTATCCAGAGGCAGATTCATCAGAAGCAAAGATTCTTCAGACACTAAGAAGCGTTGACAAAGTACAGTGTACGAAAAGTACAACCACTATGCCTACGCCTGTTCCTGCAACCACCAACTCTGCACAGTGTCTTCTATACACGACAAGAATAACAGTAACTGTAGCAGAAACTTTTCCATATTTGATGGAATGGATTTGAATTTGATTTCATTGTACAAGCCTCAAATCAAGCAAAGAATCAAAGGTGTCAAATCAGCTTCGGTAAAGAAAAAGTGATGAGCTGGCAGTTTTCCAACGTCTCTCAAAACCTCTATAAATAGAGTTGAAGACTTGAAGAACTGAGCTACAAGTGTTAAAACGAATACACGCGAATTGAGTCCTTCTCTCATATTCCAAGTCGCAATATTTGCTCATCAACAACTTAGATAATTCTTACAAAAGCTCACATTTTAGAATTTCTAAGTATATAAGAAAACAGAGTCTGTTCTGTTTCGTTTTGTATTGTGAATACCTCTGATAGTATATCAAGTATTCAAAACTCTTTTCAATTCTCTGTAATTGTTTTAAAGTCTCTTGCTTGTGGGCTTGAGCATCTGAAGTCTCTTTCTTGTGTGATTGAGCAAAGGAAGTCTCTTACTTGTGTGTTTGAGCAACTTGTAATTTGATATTACATTTTAGTGAAACTCTCCTTGGAAGTGCAAGGGGGACAGGACTACTTCCGGTTTGTGGAAGGAACCTGTATAAAATTGCTTGTGTCTTCTTTCTTTCTTGCATCTATTCTTTATTCCGCTGCTAAGACTCTGAACTCTGATCAAAGTCTGAACTCCATCAGACTCTGTATCCTGAGAACAGTGTTATTTTTCGTAAGAAAGAAACGTTTTTTGAAAACACAATTCAACCCCCCCTTCTTGTGTTTTTCCCACCTTCAGTTGGTATCAGAGCTTCGGCTCTGTAGTTAGCACTTAACCGTGTTACAGTAAACGATCGGTGAAAAACATGTCTGGGGATGAAGCTTCTGCATCTGCATCTGGTTCTGGTTTTGGTTCTGGAGCTGCTGTGCAGTATGACTACAGCAATATCAACAAAAGTGAAAGGTCTTCAAATCACAACAAGCCTCCTATGTTTAATGGTGATCCTGAAATGTTTTCTTGGTGGAAAACCAAGATGTACAGTCACATCATGGGAATGGATGAAGAGTTGTGGGATGTTCTTGAAGATGGTGTTGGTGATCTGAGGTTAGATGAAGAAGGAGCTGCTCTTGATAGGAAAGCTCACACTCCTGAGCAGAAAAAGCTTTATAAGAAACATCATACGATCAGAGGCATTCTTGTGGCTGCCTTGCCTCATAAAGAGTACTTAAAGATGAGTGACAAATCAACAGCAAAGGCTATGTTCACCTCATTGTGCTCACTTTATGAGGGTAACAAGAAAGTCAGAGAGGCCAAGGCTACTATGCTTGTTCATCAGTATGAGTTGTTCAGAATGAAGGAGGATGAAAACATTGAGACCATGTACTCAAGGTTTCAGACTCTTGTTTCTGGACTTCAGATTCTGAAGAAAAGCTACGTAGCGTCTGATCATGTGAACAAGATTCTGAGAAGTTTACCTGCAAAGTGGAGACCAAAAGTGACAGCCATTGAGGAAGCTAAAGATTTAAACACCTTGAGTGTTGAGGATCTCATAAGCTCCTTGAAATGTCATGAAATAGGTCTTAATGAGCAAGAACCTGTCAAGAAGTCCAAGTCCATCGCACTAAAGTCCAGAGGCAAGTCAAGTAAGGCTCTGAAGGCTTTGGAGTCTGAAGAAGAATCTACATCTGAAGATTCTGATGAAGACTCTGAGATTGTACAAGAGATGGCTATGCTCACCAACAGATTACAATACCTTGCTAAGAAGAACAAGAAGTTTATGAACAAAGGTAGTAATCACAAAAGTTCAAGAAAGGAAGATCAGAAAGGTTGCTTCAACTGTAAAAAGGTTGGACACTTCATTGCTGAATGTCCAGACTTACAGAAAGAGAAATCCAAAGAAAAATCTAAGAAAGCGTTCTTCAAGTCTAACAAATTCAAGAAGCAATTCAAGAAGAGCTTGATGGCAACTTGGGAAGATCTGGATAATGAGTCTGAGTCTGACAAAGATGATGCTGAAGATGAAGCAAAAATAGCTCTGGCTTTGGTAGCTACTGCTAATAACAAAGAAGAATCATCTGATGCTGAGTCAAGTACAGATTCTGAAACTGAAACTGAGGTATATTCTAAACTCACCAGATCTGAACTAATTGATTCTCTCAAAGAACTTCTTTGTCATTATGAAAACCAATCCACTGAGTTGAGGAGAGTTAAGCAACGATACAATAAGCTGCTGAAACTCCATGAATCAACTAAGACGGAAATGGAAGCTTTAAAACAAGAAAATTATGACTTGAAAACAATGACTAAGAAGGGTGATAATAAAACCATGACTGAGCAGGATGCTGCTCTTCAGGAGTTTATTAACACAGGAAGTGATAGAACCAAAGTTGCATCCATGATTTATAGCATAAATCAGAACAATAAAAAGGGAATTGGTTTCACAGGAGGAAACTCTAGTGAAGTAATTCTGAAACCTTGTTCTGATAACATCAAAGAAGGTCTGAAAACTCATTTTGTGTCTGAATCTGAAAAGGCTTCTCATTCAAAATCTAAGTCTTCAAATTCAGAGGAATTGACTAAGTCAAAACTTAAGAATCATAAGACAAAGGTCACGAATGACTCTAAATCAAAAGCTCCAGCGTTACAGATTCTGAAAAAATCAGAACCCATCAAACAGGTTCTGAAGAAAACAGAGTCTGAAACTCAAAAGCCTAGATTTCAGAGAAAAGAAGCTATTTTTACTAAGTCACATTCTAAGACTAAAGGTTCTGAACCCAAAGTCTGGAAGAAGACTGATAAAGAAAAATTCAGACAGAGTACACAAAAGAGATTCAGAACTTATAGGACTAACCCAAGAGGACCCATGAAAGTATGGGTACCTAAGACTCAAATTGTTAATGCTACATATATGTCTAAAAGGAAATACAAAGCAGAAGTCCTGGTATCTGGACAGTGGTTGCTCGCGACATATGACGGGAGAAAAGTCTATGTTCCTAACCCTGACCATGAAAGAGGGAGGAACTGTGGGATTTGGAGGAAACCAAACTGGCAAAATCATTGGTACTGGAACAATTGGTAATTCCTCAGTCTCAATCAATAATGTGTGGTTCGTAGATGGACTAAGACATAACCTTCTTAGCATAAGTCAATTTTGTGATAATGGTTATGACGTCTTGTTTAATAAGAACAACTGCACAGTAATCAACACTGATGACCAATCTATAGTGTTTAAGGGAAAGAGAAAGAACAATGTCTATAAGATAAATTTTTCAGAACTGACTGATCAGAAGGTATTTTGCCTCCTGTCAGTAAGTGATAAGAAATGGCTGTGGCACAGAAGGTTGGGACATGCTAATTGGAGATTAATCTCCAAGCTTAGCAAGTTACAACTTGTCAAAGGGCTACCAGACATTGATTATCATTCAGATGCACTTTGTGGTGCATGTCAGAAAGGAAAAATTGTTAAAACTTCTTTCAAATCTAAAGACATTGTTTCTACCTCCAGACCCTTAGAACTACTCCATATTGATTTATTTGGACCAGTCAGTACTGCATCCATATATGGAAGTAAATATGGATTGGTGATTGTTGATGATTACAGTAGATGGAGTTGGGTTAAGTTTCTCAAATCTAAAGATGATTCATATGATGTGTTCACAAAATTCTGTATTCAAGTCCAATCTAAAAAAGAACTTAAAATTCTAAAAGTCAGAAGTGATCATGGGGGAGAATTTGAAAATGAGCCATTTGAAATATTTTGTGAAAAATTTGGAATTGTCCATGAATTCTCTTCTCCTAGAACTCCACAACAAAATGGAGTTGTAGAGAGAAAGAATAGGACTCTTCAAGAAATGGCAAGAACCATGATTCATGAAAACAATCTGGCAAAACACTTTTGGGTAGAAGCAGTGAACACAACATGTTATGTTCAGAACCGGATCTACATCAGACCCATCCTGAACAAAACAGCATATGAACTCTTTAAAGGTAGGAAACCCAACATTTCTTATTTTCATCAGTTTGGATGTACTTGTTACATTCTGAACAATAAAGTCTATCTAAAGAAATTTGATGCAAAAGCTCAAAAGGGAATCTTTCTAGGTTACTCTCAGAGATCTAAGGCATACAGACTGTATAACTTGGAAACACTCTGTGTCGAAGAGTCTATACATGTCAAGTTTGATGACAAAGAGCCTGGAAGTCAAATTCCAGAGCAAAGTGATAATAATGCAAGTTCAGAAGAGTCTGATGATTGTTCAGAACCTGATCAAACTCCAGAGGCACATGAAACTTCAGAAGCTGTGACAGCTCCTGATGTCCCTATTGCTGAATCTTCTGAAGAAAATCAAGATGATCCACAGCAAGTTATCCAATCCAAAAATTCATTCAAATACAAGTCTTCTCATCCTGAGGATCAGATCATTGGTAGCAAAGAAAGCCCCAGAAGAACTAGATCTCATTTCAGACCTGAAGAGTCTGCCTTGGGTCTGCTATCCATGATAGAACCTACAACTGTTGATGAAGCACTAGCTGATGATGGATGGATCTTAGCAATGCAAGATGAGCTCAATCAATTTAAAAGAAATGACGTATGGGATCTTGTATCTAAGCCTGAACACAAGAACATTATTGGAACCAAATGGGTGTTTAGGAACAAGCTGGATGAACAGGGAGAAGTAATCAGAAACAAAGCCAGACTTGTTGCTCAAGGATACAGTCAACAAGAAGGCATTGATTACACTGAAACTTTTGCTCCAGTTGCGAGATTGGAAGCAATCAGGTTACTTCTTTCCTACGCAGTAAATCACAACATAGTGCATTTCTCAATGGAGTCATATCTGAAGAAGTGTTTGTAAAACAACCACCTGGTTTTGAGGATTTAAAACATCCTGACCACGTTTATAAGCTAAAGAAATCTCTTTATGGTTTGAAACAAGCTCCCAGAGCTTGGTATGACAGACTGAGTAACTTCTTACTTAAAAATGATTTTAAAAGAGGACAGGTTGATACAACACTCTTCAAGAAGACACTTGAGAAAGACATTCTGATTGTACAAATTTATGTTGATGATATTATTTTTGGTTCAACTAATAGATCTCTTTGCAAGGAATTTTCTAAGATGATGCAGGAAGAATTTGAAATGAGCATGATGGGAGAACTGAAGTTCTTTCTAGGAATTCAGATCAATCTATGCAAAGAAGGAGTGTATGTTCATCAGTCTAAATATACCAAAGAGCTTCTGAAAAAGTTTAAACTTGAAGACTGCAAGGAAATGAACACTCCAATGCATCCTACCTGCACTCTGAACAAAGAAGATCAAGGAACCAAAGTTGATCAAAAGCTGTATCGAGGTATGATTGGTTCTCTGTTGTATCTCACTGCATCTAGACCTGATATTTTGTTCAGTGTCTGCTTGTGTGCCAGATTTCAATCAGATCCTAGAGAATCACATTTAACTGCGGTTAAAATAATCTTTAGATATCTGAGAGGAACAACTAATCTTGGACTTCTTTACAAGAAATCCTCAGATTATAAGCTAGTTGGATTCTGTGATGCTGACTATGCTGGTGACAGGATTGAAAGAAAATCAACCAGTGGAAACTGTCAGTTTCTTGGTGAGAATCTGATATCCTGGGCCAGTAAGAGACAAGCAACTATTGCTTTGTCAACAGCAGAAGCAGAATACATCTCAGCTGCTAGTTGTTGCACACAACTGCTTTGGATGAAACATCAGTTAGAAGACTACCAAATAACTGAAAACTGCATCCCAATTTATTGTGACAACACAGCTGCTATTTGTTTGTCTAAAAATCCTATTCTTCATTCAAGAGCCAAACACATTGAAATCAAACATCATTTTATCAGAGACTATGTTCAAAAGGGAATATTAGATATTCAATTCATTGATACTGATCATCAATGGGCTGATATCTTTACAAAACCCTTAACCGTTGGAAGATTCGATTTTATAAAGAAAAATTTGAACATGCATTTTGTCTCTGAGTAATGTTTGACTCTGAATGAAAAATCAGACTCTGAAAATTATCAGACGCTGAAGAAGTTTCAGACTCTCCTAGGAGAATCTGAAAAGACTCAGCCTCTGAGAAAACTATCAGACTCTGTAAAGGAATCTTTTTGTGACTCTGAAAGTACTGGGAAGTGGAAAGGTTAAAGTTATTTTGTGTAGGTTTCTGACACGTCTATCTGCATTGGGAAACAACACTTTTTAAGGGCAATGATGGTTTTTCTTTCTCAATATTTTTCGCGCCCCTCAAGTCATTAATACGCATGTTTGGCTATTCCTTCTGAAATGTGAAGAGTTATTTTTTTTAAATCACTATAAATACCAAACACACACTACTCACTCACTTTCCTACACTTTCAAGTATTAAGCGGTTTCAATCGAAAATCAACTTTCTCTCTTCTCTCAACTTAGAAACCCAAAACCCCCAAACTTCATCTTCTCCAAATGGCTTCGTCTACAAGTGGTTCAAGTTCTAAATCAAACATCTCCATCAAACCTGTAACCGTTCCTCTTCCAATGGATTCGTTGGTTGTTCAAATCGAATCACCGGTGGATTTCGCCTCTTTGAAGAGAAACAAGGTTGATATGGAGGCGTTTATCTCTGCTCAGAGGATGGCTGATTACTTTCAAATGCTAAACGGTCCAACTTATGTGAATCTCGTAAAGCAATTCTGGATTAGGGCTGAAGTTTTTGATGTTGATTCAGCCAAGGCACAAGAAAGGGAAGCTGTGTCAAGAAACCCCTCTTTGAGAGGCAAAACAAGAAAAGAAATGGGTCTTGAACCTTTTCACGGCCTTGAAATCAAGTCTGCTGTGATGGGTATTCCTGTATCTATCACTGAAGGAGTGATTGCTCAGGCATGCAGGATGCCTCTGGAAGGAAGGTTCCAATGGAACTTCAGCAGTAAAGACGCTATGCTGGGCAGCTTTACAAGACTGCTGCTGAAAGGAAACCCTGCAACCAGGTTGGCTGAAATGGATATAGAGCACAGGGTGCTTCTGAAGATTATGAATGAGTGCTTTTTCCAGAAGGGAGGAGGTGTTGACCAACCAAATTCAGATCATAAACTGGTGCTGTATTTCTTGGCTGGATTTCAGCAAATAAATCTTCCAAGATATATTATGCATCATTTATGCTGGGCTGTCAAGGAAGCATATAAAGGAAAAAGGAAACAAATCCCTTGTGGAAGACTTCTCTCTGAAATCTTCTACCAAGGAGGTCTACTGAGGACTCTGGAGACATTTAATCTGGGGTCAGACAGAGTGCTGGGCGTCTTTACTGGAAGGATGATAAATGGCACATCCCTCTACAACATGAAGGCCATTACGTCAATCCTCATTGATTCAAAGGATTTGAAGGAGTCTGAAGCCCCTCTTGCATTCATCAGAAATTTTCCTTCTGTTCTTAAAGAAAACAATCCTGAAGCATTATCTGCTTATCTAGCAGCTTTTGCTAAGGAGTCTGGAGAAGCTCAGAGGAAATCTGAAGTTGCAGTGGCCAGAAAGCAGAAGGCTGCTAATCCTCAAGCAACTACCTTTGGAACTGTAACTGCTCCAAAGAGGAAAAGAGGTAAGGCTGATGCAAACATGGAGGAGAGGTATCAACAAGCCCAGGAGGAAAAAGAAGCTGGTTTTGTTGAAATTGTCAGACCACTCAAGAGGCTAGCAACTGGGGAGATTGTGATGCCTATGTTTGAACCCACTCCTGAACAGAAGAAGAGCAATGAGGAATATTATCAGAATCTCAAGAATGAGAAGAAGAGGTTAAAAGCTCAATGCCGAATTGACAGAGACAAGGCTCTAGCAGCTATAGGCATTGACCATGATGAAGATCAACACCTCATTGAGAAGGTTATTGAGGCTCAAAATTTGGCCAAGAAGCTGGAAGAAAGTGCTGTGAAGGGAGCTCAGCAGGTTCTGCAAGAAACTTCAAGGACTTCTGAAGCTGTTACCTCAGATGCTGTCCCTCAAGAGAATGCTTCAGTAGCTGCTGGTTCTCCACCAGTAATGCGGACAAGTGTTTCTCTCCCAGAGAGATCAGTCACAGGGACTGCATCAGAAGCTACAGCTTCAGGAGCTGCTGGTCCTCCACCAGTAATGCGAACCAGTGTTTCTCTCCCAGAGAAATCAGTCACTGGGATTACATCAGAAGCTGCTGCTTTAGAGGCTGCTGCCTCAGACGTTCCCAAGATATCTAAGGTAACTCAGAATCCAATCCCCCCACCTGCTACTTCCAACTCATCTTCTACAGACTCTGACTTAGACGATGCACCTCTAAGTCAGAAATTCAAAATATCCCTACCTGTACCCAAGGCCAAACGAACTCTCAGAACTAAAACTACCACTACAAAATCCAAACCTTCTCCTAAACCCAAACCCTACAAAGAAGTGTCAGATGATGTCTATCAAACAATAGGTGAGTTAGGTGAAAGGAGGATAGGCATCTGTAACAAACTACCTGCCAATCATCCCTTCCAACCACCTGTTATCAAACCTCTAAATATGCTTGCTCCTGATGCTTCTATTCCACCCTCCTCAACCACAAACCCAGACAGTCCACAAGTTGTTGATTTAACAGCTACTGCTGAAGAGCAAGTGGTCACTAAAAATCCACCAACAAACAACCAACAACAACCACCCTCTTCACCACAAAACAAACCCACCGAACAGGATGATCTCTCCAACCTTGAAAAACATTATTCAGGAGAACTTCCTGAATACCAACAACAACAACAAACCACTGTCAACCAACCCCCAAATGAAACCATTCCAGAATCTGTAATGGAAACTGTGGCTACAGAGTCTGTCCCAGAGACAGAATCTGAACCCATTGTGTCTGCTTCACATTCTGAACCACCACAAAACCATACCTCTGAGTCTGACCAATCCTCACCCTCCTCACCAATCCAAATGTCTGACCAACCCCCCATAAACATCTTGGATTCTGAATACCTGGATGAACGTCTGGTGGCTCTAAATGATGAAATGCAGAGTTTGGTGCTTCTTCGGAACACTCCATTTCTACCATTCGTGTATCAAGAAAGCTGGTGTAATCTCACGAACAAAGCATTGAATTTCTTTGATGGTGTTGCCCAGAAGTGCTGTGATATTCAAGCTCGCGCCATGACACGACGTTTGCGAGAATCCCACTCTTCTTCTCAACTCCAGAACAAGCCCCTGTTTTTGGCTAATGCTCCGTTCTATGCTGAATCTGAATATGTAACAAGAGACTCCAAGGTCTTCAAGATGTTGAAGCAAAAGGTGCTGAAGCAGCAAGAAGAAGCTAAGGCTAGGGAAGATCACCTTCTTCAGAGACAACTGGCTCTGGAAGAAACTGTTAGGCAGCAGTCTGAAGACATCAAGCGTCTGATGGCTCTTGTCCAACAGCAACAGCAACAACATCAACCCCAACCAAACCCTTAGTTGCACACCTTGTTTTGGTTTCTTGTTATATGTTCTAAATGCTTGCTTTCTACACTCTGTACTTTTCTGACTAATTCTTATATAAAAGTTTCTATTTCTTCACTTTTGTTTTACACATGTTATTTTTACTGTTTTTTTATCTTTTTAATAGATGACAAAAGGGGGAGTAATAGAAAGTATTTAACAGAAGCTGAGCCCAAAAAAAAAAATTGAAATAAAACTTAACAAATTTTATTTCAGAGAACATAATTTCTTCTACATTCTATGATATCGGTATTAAGCTTAAAAATGAACTTAATTAACCTGGATAGGACTTAGGGGGAGCTTACAAAACTCACCTTAAAGAATATCAGACTCAGGGGGAGTCTGAGCTTACAAAACTCAGAATCTCTAAGAGTCAACCTGTTAATTAAGTTAACAACAATTGATTTTTTAAATACTTATGTTTGTCATCATCAAAAAGGGGGAGATTGTTGGAACAAAGGGTGTTTCACAAGTATACCACTTAAGTTTTGATGATAACAAGGTATTAAAAATTATCAATTGGATATGCTAAACATTTATTCAAGTGTACAGGACTATTATCAAGTTTTATTTACAAGAGGTTCTAATTGAATAAATCAAAGAGCAAAGGAAATTTAGACTGAAGCTTGAAGAACATCTGACTGAAAGCGCTCTTGGAAAATCAGAGTCAGAATGCGTCTGAAGAAAGAGCTTCTGGAGATGACGTCATCAGAAGCAAGTTCATCAGAGGCAGACTCATCAGAAGCAAATGGTATCCAGAGGCAGATTCATCAGAAGCAAAGATTCTTCAGACACTAAGAAGCGTTGACAAAGTACAGCGTACGAAAAGTACAACCACTATGCCTACGCCTGTTCCTGCAACCACCAACTCTGCACAGTGTCTTCTATACACGACAAGAATAACAGTAACTGTAGCAGAAACTTTTCCATATTTGATGGAATGGATTTGAATTTGATTTCATTGTACAAGCCTCAAATCAAGCAAAGAATCAAAGGTGTCAAATCAGCTTCGGTAAAGAAAAAGTGATGAGCTGGCAGTTTTCCAACGTCTCTCAAAACCTCTATAAATAGAGCTGAAGACTTGAAGAACTGAGCTACAAGTGTTAAAACGAATACACGCGAATTGAGTCCTTCTCTCATATTCCAAGTCGCAATATTTGCTCATCAACAACTTAGATAATTCTTACAAAAGCTCACATTTTAGAATTTCTAAGTATATAAGAAAACAGAGTCTGTTCTGTTTCGTTTTGTATTGTGAATACCTCTGATAGTATATCAAGTATTCAAAACTCTTTTCAATTCTCTGTAATTGTTTTAAAGTCTCTTGCTTATGGGCTTGAGCATCTGAAGTCTCTTTCTTGTGTGATTGAGCAAAGGAAGTCTCTTACTTGTGTGTTTGAGCAACTTGTAATTTGATATTACATTTTAGTGAAACTCTCCTTGGAAGTGCAAGGGGGACAGGACTACTTCCGGTTTGTGGAAGGAACCTGTATAAAATTGCTTGTGTCTTCTTTCTTTCTTGCATCTGTTCTTTATTCCGCTGCTAAGACTCTGAACTCTGATCAAAGTCTGAACTCCATCAGACTCTGTATCCTGAGAACAGTGTTATTTTTCGTAAGAAAGAAACGTTTTTTGAAAACACAATTCAACCCCCCCCCCCCCCCCCCCCCTTCTTGTGTTTTTCCCACCTTTAGATTTGTTGTCTGATTTAGTTATTGTCCTATGAGGGAACAATTTAAAATCCTTTCTCTGAATATAGAGATACCAGCGTAGTCACAACTGTTGAGTAGTACTACCGCAGACAAAGATAATGGACTAGTGGTTGTACAATTGTACTATTGTCCTTTTTATGAGTTAGTGGATAAACATCCAATGCCTTCTTATTCCTCTAAAATGACCATTACTCCAGGCTTCTATTCCTTCTGCAGTGATATCCAATTAAAATGAAAGCTTTTAACAAACTTTAGCTTCAGTCTTGAGCTTCTTTTGATCTTCAGCTTTTGATGATCTTCAGCTTCTAATGACGTCGGCTTCTGGTAGACAGCTTCTGATGAGAGTGCTTCTGATGAGGATGCTTCTGATGATCTTCAGAACCTCTTTTCTTCAGAACATATTTTTCTTCAGATGCTTTCTTGCAACACAAGCTTCCTTTTTGTAGATTCCATTGCTCTCCATTTGTTCTTCGAGAACCTATGCTTGATTTAGAGACACTTAAATTTTTGTCTATGGTTCTACATAATTGAACAAATGTTAGCATATCCAGTTGACATTTTTTAACACCTTTGTTGTCATCAAAACTCAAAGTGTCATTTTCAAACACATTTTGTTCCAACAATCTCCCCCTTTTTGATGATGACAAACACTTGTATTTAAAAAGATCAATTGTTGTTAATCTAATTAACAAGTTGACTAATAGGGTCTGAGGTTTGTAAGCTCCCCCTAAGTTCAATAGCCCTTTAAGGTGAGGTTTGTAAGCTCCCCCTAAGTTCTATACAAGTTAATTAAATTCATATTTAAAACGCAATAACACTCAGAATAATCTCAAATTAAAATGAAAGACTAAGAGATGAGAAGCAGGTTCTCCTAATTCAATTTTTAGATTAAATTAGTGAGGCTCAGAGCCTAAATAAATACTATATCTACTCCCCCTTTTGTCATCAACAAAAAGTAAAAGAAAAGACAAACAAGAAAAGATAGAAGAACATAGTGAGAAAATTCAGATAAATATATCAGACCATACACAATTATAGTTAGAAGCAAGTTTATTACAAGCATAGAACTGATTGTCAAAAGCTAAATTTAAAGACAAAAATAAAATAAAATGAAAAACACAAAAATAATGAGTGCAATCTAAGGTTTGGCTTGATTCTTCATCATTTCCATCATTTGACTCATCATATTGGTCATGTTATCTGACTGCTTCTGCATTGCTTCCTTCAGCTCATTGTACCCTTTAAGTTGAGCTCTTTGGCTTTGAATTCCAAATTTTGTGCTTCCATGTTCCTCTTGAGATTAGCATACATCAACTTCTGCTCATATATTTCCTTTTCCAGCTACTTAATCCTTTGTTCTTGCTCAGAATCTCTTTTCAGCTTCTCAAGAATTGGTGCATCAGAATGAATTAATAGCTTAGTTAACCAAGAAAGATTTTGGTCTTCACTCTGAACACTGGAAGTCATGATTGATGAGGCATCCGTGTAGACAAGTGTATCTGAGATGTAGAGTATGCTCTTAACTGGATTTCTGTTCAGCTCCACTTCTTCCATGCTTCGAGCAACATCCTTGAACCAATTATGTAGAGTCTAATTATGTGCTTCTTGAGATAGTTTCTTCATTTTAAACATGACATAATCCACTCTTTCTCTTAGAGAATTCCACTGTTCTTCATAGATGTTAGAGGGGATGACATGATTCATTGCTTCTAGAAGCTTTATCAGATCCTTAAAAATCTTCTCACACACCTCTTTTAAAATAACAAAATCTAATAAAAGGGTAGGTGGGGGTGAGACATTTGTAGTTAACGATTGAGGGATGATTTGAGTTAAGGAGCATGATGCATATGAGGAAACTTGGTTAGGTTCAAAAATTGGGTCATGAACTGACTCTAAGATAAATGGAGAAGATGAGTCCAAAGCAAGATTGTTTTGAACAACATGCTCATCTTCAGCATTAGAATCTTGTGTTATCATAAAATCAGGTTCAGTAGAGAGTTTATTAGGGTTAAGTGTAGCTTCTGAAAAGACAGAAGGTAAAGCTACACTAATGGGTTGAGGTTCAATTATAGTTTCAAAATCACAAGCAGGTAAGGCTAAAATGACTACTGACACAAGAAGATTTTGTACTTCTGATACTAAAGTGTTAGCATCAGTCAAGGATTTACTAGGTGATTGAGATACATGTGAAGTAAGGTTAGGAGATTCTGGCCTTTGTTCAGGTTGATGTTGTTGGGGGCTTTATAAATAGCTTTTTCAAAAGCTATTGTAGAGACTTTTTTGAGATTGGAACATAACCAGGTAATTCTCCTTTGTAATGATCAGACAAATGATCAATCACAAAATTATCACTAGGTTGGTTAGAAGATTGAGGTTGTGATGATGTTTGAGTATCAGATTCTAGAAGAATGGTTTGAATTGGATTTAAAAACCCAGGTCTACACCAGTGATTTTCAGGAAGTTTCGGACCAACATCTATGGTTCTCTGAATCATATCATCTATTCTAGCTTTGACAGAGGGGTACATAGGTACATAATCAGAGGTTTAGTTAGATGGTGATGGAATTGAGGATGTATCTGAGCTAGATGAGGGTGAGGAAGTATCTAATTTTGTTGAATTATCAGAGATAGTGTGAGGAGGACCGTTACCTTTAGCAACTTCTGAAGTCCCTTCTCTTCTCTGATCTTCCAAGTTGACCTTCAACAAGTCATTAGATTCCTTAGTAACCAATTCTTGCACATCTTCAGCTAACTCAATAACCTTTTGAGCATCTTCAGCAACAATTTCTTTTAACAAGCTTGCAGGAGAAATTTCAATCTCATTTGCAATATTCACAGCTTGTTGTATACAAGAATCTTCAACAACTTTCTTCTCCCTTTCCATCCTTGCGACAAGACTTGTAGCAACTTCAACATCTTCTTTTTCTTCTTCTTGTAGCACATATTGTGATTGCTTCATTCTTCTTATAGCAGTTCTCTTTTTCTTATGAATCTTAGAATGCTGCTGAACATATACAACTTTTGAAGATCCAACAGATTTTCCTCCTCTAGTTCTCTTGTTAAGAACCTTCACTGGCTCTAAGTCTTCAACTTTTCTTGTATAGTTGGAAGAACATGTTCAACCATACTCACTTGAAGAGTAGCCTTTTCTTTCTTGACTTTCTTTGGTTTTGGTTCAGAAGCTTCTTCTTCAACATCTTCTGAAGTGGATTTCTTGGATTTTCTCTTCTTTGTTGCAATTCTAAAAGGAGTACCAACCATAGTATCTGGTATAGAGCTGTAGTTAATGACTTCTCCTCTCTTTTCATAGTGAGACATAACAAAAGCAGCCAAAACTTCAGGAGGGTCTTCCTTTGAGATTGGAGGAAAGTCAGTCATGAGGTCAAACAATATCATAGATTCATCCAAATATGTATCCAGCATTTTAACAGTTTTCAACAGATACATACTGTGCCCAATTGATCATCATTGACAACCCCTGAGTGTAACACCCCGTTTTCCCAACATAAAAATTTCTTAAATGAATCAGAGTAATCACATAACGGAATGTCACATTTCTCAAAAATCTCAAATATGAATAAATAACAATTTATTCCTTCATAAAATAGTCATCGTAATAATTCAAAACTTTGCAGCGGAATAACATAAAAGTCTTGGCACGCAGGCCTCATCATAGAAATTTCATAAATCAAAGTCAACATAATTTTCATAAAACTTCATAGGTAATACGTAAGGAATAGAAAGCAATAACAAAGATCCCCATCCCGTTACGTATCAGAGCACCTAAGACACAACCGAGGGAAGTCCTCACACGACTGCACCTATTCTTGATTACCTGCAAGTTACCCATACGAAGAGCAACATTTTCAAGCAGAAGGGGTGAGATTCACAAAACAATAATATTAAGCATATAATTCAACAATTATATTTAACAATCAAAAACATGTCATAACAATGATCATTTAGCATCTTAGAATTCAACTTCATAAAACATCTTAGCAACATAATCAACACCATAATTAACTTCACAACAATAGACATATAACATCATAATCAACATCACAATCATCTTCATAACAACAAACACATATCATCATGATCAACATCATAATCAACTTAACAGCATGACAATGCAACTCTAATCCGACTATGCAACTCTAACTCGACTATGCAACTCTATCATCTTAATCATGCATGTGGTACCAATCCAGGGAATAAGCCCTCGTCGCTATTGAGCAAAAGCTCCAGGGCATAAGCCCTCATCTCTGTTGAGTAAAAACTCCAGGGCATAAGCCCTCATCTTTAAATGAGTATGCATGAGACTCAATCTCTTACGTCTTAGACATCATGAACATCTTAAGGAATCCAGTAATTTGGAACAACATCTTAGACCGACACATGCAGCTTAATCTCAATTATAACAGCAACATGGAAGCAATAAACAATCATAAAAACAACACAATCGTACGTAATGAAACTCTTAACCTAGTTTTTCCTTTTTATAACCCCTTAATAATTCTATCTTATTACTCTTTCTCCCCAAAACTCTTTAAAATCACTAAACAGCCCAACGTCTTAATATTTATTTTATTTTCAAATCTTATTTCATTAAACAATAAAATAAGTCACAACTCCTCATTAATATCTCTAAAATCACATACATCACATAAATCATATAAATATATAATTTTCTCTATTAAAATAAATAAATAATCAAAGTGGGCGTTACACTGAGAGTCTGAGAGCATTGAGAATCCCTCCTTGATGAAAGATTTCTGACAGCAGCCTTCCATAAGGAATAAACCTTCTTTCCTTCTCTTGGCTTTCCCTCAGTGCCCAAAGCATGAGATGAAAGATAGACCTAGGGAGGGTTACCTTCTCAAACTTGACAAAGAAATGTAAGACCACCTTGTGTTCTAGAGATAATTGATCTACCCCTCCACCCTTGGGTAAGAAACATTCTTGGAGCAGCTTCTGAAGAACCTTGTGTTCTTTCTGCATATCTTTATATTTGTCAGAAACATTGTTCTTGTACAAAGTCTCATACGCAATCTCTTTCCAGGAGCTTGTCTTCTTGTTCAGATTCCACTGAAAGCTACCTTCAACATCTCTTCTAGCAGCTCTTCCAATCACCTCTTCAGTGATGGTGATAGGAATCCCCATTATGTTGGAGCCAATCTCAGTCCTTGTAAATTCTTTTAATCCCATTTCTTCTCTGCTCTTTCCTTATAAGCTTAGGTCAATCAGAACCTTCTCTTCTTGCTCTAGCTTAGAAGCATTCTTGTCATATATTTCTGACCATACCCAAAAATACTTTACCAAGTTCTTATAAGTTGGACCATTCAACATTCCAAAATAACCATCCATCTCTTAATAAAGAAGATAGTTTGATAGATCACAATCATGATGCTTCAGTGACTCAAAATCCACTGGATTTTCAATTTGAACGACCATGTCATCTTCAGTAATCTTCATAGTTCTTCCTTTGATTTTATAAGATTCACCAAAATCTACTTGCATTGACGTTGCTTGACTGGAACTTGATGAAGCCAAGGAGATTGATTGAAGATTTAGGGTTCATAGGTTTGATTTTCAAAAAGGAGAGATTTTTGGCAATACGGTCTAAAATCAGAAAGTGTAGGGAGTGAAGTGAGGAGAGTGTGATTTTGTCTAAGTGTTTTTAGTAAAATGTTTATAATTCAGAAGAGGACAAACAAACACAGCATTTCCCTCTTAAGTTATATACCAATACAAATAAGCCACATCAGAAGTTTTCAAAGAAATTGCCATGCTAGTGGGACAAGTGTCACATAAAGTAACTTCCAACGTTTCCACTAACACTGCTATTTAGAAGCAATAAATCCAGAATCTGGAGTTCAGATGATGATGTCATCAGAAGCACATTTTTCTCAGAACCTCAGTGAAGAGCTTCTGATGAACTATAGCTTCTGAACAACTTTAGAACCTAAATTCTTATTCATAGTCAAGCAATTTTATTAGACACATAGTGCATGTTCAAATTTTTCTTTATAAAATCAAATCTTTCAACAGTTGTATATATCTTCCAACAATTGTATATCCATAATTCCTTTTTGAACATAGTCTCTGATAAAGTGGTGTTTGATTTCAATATGCTTGGCTCTAGAATGTAAAATTGGATTCTTTGACAAACAAATAGCAGCAGTATTGTCACAATAAATGGGAATACTGTCAGCATTAATCTAATAATCTTCTAACTGATGTTTCATCCAAAGTAGTTGTGTACAACAACTTGCAGTTGAGATGTATTCTGCTTCTATTGTAGACATAATAATAGTTGCTTGTGTTTTGCTAGCCCATGATATTAGATTCTCACTAAGAAACTGGCAGTTTCCACTGTTTGATTTTCCTTCAATCCTGTCACGAGCATAATCAACATCATAGAATCCAATCAACTTATAATCTAATGATTTCCTGTAAAGGAGTCCAAGATTTGTTGTTCCCTTCAGATACCTGAAGATTCTCTTAACAGTAGTTAAATGAGATTCTCTAGGATCTGACTAGAATCTTGAACACAAGCATACACAGAATAAACTATTTGTCCTAGGTGCAGCGAGATATAACAAATAACCTATCATACCTCTATACAGCTTCTGGTCAACCTTTGTTCCAGTATCTTCTTTGCTGAAGGTGCATGTTGGATGCATTGGTGTGATTATCTCTTTACAATCTTCAAACTTGAACTTCTTCAGAAGCTCCTTGGTATACTTTGACTGATGAACATACACTTCATCTTTGCATTGATTGATTTGAATCCCAAGGAAGAACTTCAATTCTCCTATCATGTTCATTTCAAACTCTTCCTGCATTAACTTAGAAAATTTCTTGCAAAGATATGCATTATTAGAACCAAAAATTATAAGATCAACATAAATTTGCACAACCAGAATATCTTTCTCAAGAGTTCTTCTGAAGAGTGTTGTGTCAACCTGTCCTCTTTTAAAATCATTCTCAATCAAGAAATTACTCAGTTTGTCATACCAGACTCTAGGAGCTTTTTTAAGACCATATAGTGATTTCTTTTGTTTATAAACAAAGTCAGGATTCTTCAAATCCTCAAAACCAGGAAGTTGCTTGACATACACTTCTTCAGATATCACACCATTGAGAAATGCACTCTTGACATCCATTTGATATAATGTAATGCCATGATTAATTGCATAGGATAGAAGTAACCTGATTGCTTCCAATCTTGCAACTAGAGCAAATGTTTTAGTGTAATCAATGCCTTCTTGTTGACAGTAACCTTGGGCAACAAGTCTAGCTTTGTTTCTCACTACTTCACCTTTCTCATTAAGCTTGTTCTTTTGTTCCAATAATGTTCTTGTGTTCATGCTTGGTTACCGGATCCCACACATCATTTCTCTGAAATTAATTGAGCTCTTCTTGCATAGCTAGTATCAATCCATCATCTGACAGTGTTTCATCAACAGTAGGAGGCTCTATCACTGATAGCAATCCCATCATAGACTCTTCTTGTCTGAAATATGATCTTGTTCTTCTCGGACTATCTTTGTTTCCAATGATTAGATCCTCAGGATGTGAAGACTTGTACTTGAATGTATTCTTCGATTAATTAGCTTGTTGAGATTCATCTTTAGCTTCATCAGAAGCTATTTCACTTTGAGCTTCTGGAGTGGGTTCAGCTTTTGGACTTTCATCAGAATCTGGAGTCTGATCAGGTTTTGAAGTATCTTCGGGCACTTGTATATCTGCAAAACTTTCACCTAGCTATGGAGTTTAATTTCCAGACTCTTTGTCATCAAATTTGATGCGCATTGATTCTTCAACACATCGTGTTTCTGAATTATACACTTTGTATGCCTTTGACCTTTCAGAGTAACCTAAAAAGATTCCTCTCTGGGCCTTGGCATCAAATTTCTTTAGGTAGACTTTGTTATTTAGAATGTAACAGGTACATCCAAATTGATGAAAGTAAGAGATATTGGGTCTTCTTCCTTTAAATAGTTCATAAGCTGTTTTCTCCAAGATAGGTTTAATATAGATTCTATTTTGGACATAACATGTTGTATTCACTGCTTCTGCCCATAAATGTTTAGCCAAACTATTTTCATGAATCATGGTTCAAGCCATTTCTTGTAAAGTTTTATTCTTTCATTATACAACCCCATTTTGCTGTTGAGTTCTAGGAGAAGAGAATTCTTGGACAATTCCATGTTTTTCACAAAAAGTTTTAAATGACTTATTTTCAAATTCTCCACCATGGTCACTTCTTCTGACCTTTAAATTTTCATTTCTTTTTTAGACTGTATTTTAGTGCAGAAGTTACTGAATACATCATATGCATTATCTTTACTTCTCAGGAATTTAACCCAAGTTCATCTGCTATAATCATCAACAATGACTAATCCATATTTACTTCCATATAAGGATGCAGTGTTAACTGGTCCAAACAAATCAATATGGCGTAATTCTAAGGGTCTGGATGTTGAGACAATGTTTTTAGTTTTAAAAGATGATTTGACAATCTTCCTTTTTTGACATGCACCCCAAAGTGCATCTGAATGATAGTCAATTTTTGGTAAGCCTCTGACCAGTTGTAACTTACTAAGCTTAGAGATTAATCTCCAGTTAGTATGTCCCAACCTTTTGTGCCATACCCATTTCTTATCATTCACTGATAGAAGACAAACTACCTTCTGATCAACCAATTCAGAGAAGTTAATTTTGTAGACATTATCTATCCTCTTTGCCTTAAATATTATGGTGTTGTCATTCTTGGTAACTACTGTGCAGTTGGTCTTATCAAACATCACATCATAATGATTATCACAAAACTGACTGATACTAAGTAGGTTATGTTTAAGACCATCTACCAACCACACATTATTAATAAAGATAGAATTGTTACCAATAGTTCCTGTACCAATGATCTTGCCAGCTTGGTTGCCTCCAAATTTCACATTTCCTCCTTCTTTCATTGTTAGAGTAAGGAACATAGACTTCTCTACTGTCATGTGTCTTGAGCAACCGCTGTCTAGGTACCATGATCTTTGCTTTTCCTTTGCTATTAGACATATCTGCAACATTGACAATTTCATATTTAGGTACCCATATATTTATGGGTCCTTTGGGGTTAGTACTGAGAGTTTGCTCTTCTTCTTTTGTGCCTTATGCTTAAAGTCTAGTGTCTTCTTTTCACTCAATACCTTATGTTTAATACCTTTTGGTTTTGGTTCCCAAGAAGCAACAATTGTTCTCTTATTCTGAATCTTAGACTTTATGATACCAGACTCTTAAGTATAGGCTCTGATCTCTTCAGAATCTTAATCTTTCGAGTCTTAGAATTAGAATTGATCATCACCTTAGGCTTAAAGTTCTTTGACTTTGAAATATTCTTAGTCTTAGAGCTAGAAGCTTCAAGTTCTGATTAATCAACAATTTCAGACTCAGCACCTTCAGGCACAAAGAAAGTTTTCAATCCCCCCTTTATGCATTCACAACATGCTTTAAGACTGATTTCATTAGGTTTCCCTTATGAGAATCCGATCCCTTTACCATTGTTCTTGTAAATGCTATAAATCATAGAAGCTACTTTGCTTCTATCAATGCAAGATATAATAAAATCTTCAAGAGCAATTTCATGTTTACTTAAAGATTTTCCATCACACTTTTCTTGTAGCTTCTGACAAATATACTTGAGCTTTTCTTCATAAGTTTTACAAATGAAGTCAAAACCTCTAAGCCCTTACTCAGAAGCTTTCAGATCCAAAAGAGTTTATTCTTGTTGTTTCATTAAATCAACATATTTTTCTTTTAAATCTTTCAACTCATTGATTCTAAGTTCAAAGTGTGTGAGAAGCTCTTTAAGTGACTCAATAAGTTCTTCTCTGGGGATTTTAGAGTACACCTCATTTTCATCTTCTGAGTCTGATCCAGGTTCGCTTCAAAAGTCACTGAAGCCACTAACCCCATAGCTACTTTTGCTTCATGATAGATGTTCGGCAAGTGTACCAAATACTATCGAAGTAGTAAAAATATCGTTCCCACAAGGACTGTTTTAATCTCAATAATTCAAATTTGATATTCAATAGGATGTGTAAAGTTGATTTGTTTTGCCACTAGGCAGTTGGTTTGGTTTGATTTTATAAATCAATTAACGGAAAGTAAAGAGTTGTTAAGAAAATATGAGAGAGATGAGATCAGGTCTTTCGAATCCTCGATGTTCCCCTAATTGGCATACTGCACTATATTCTCATGAATGATTTTTTGGTTCCACGATAGTTAACAAATTATCCCTAATCAATCGCTTGAGTTATGACCCTCTTCTTAAACTACAGCCCTTAATTCCTTAGGTGGTCTAATAATCCTTGAAGGTTTAAGCACGTTAACCTAATATCACTAACAAACGATTATCCATTCCTAGACTGACCATGTTTATTAGAACAATTCAATGGGTCTAAGTTGAAAGCTTGGGTCAGTAGTCATTCATACTCAAGATGTTTATATGTGATCAAGATATAAAAGCATTAAAACAATTGAATTGAATAAAAACTAGATTGTCATTCAAAAATAATAGAGTTTCACAGCAACATGGATCAATTAGGGTTACAAAGAATCATCTCAGACCTAATCTCTAAGAGATTTAGCTACTCATAATCGAGTTTACAAATAGCATAATCAATATAGGAATTAAAACATACATGAACTGATAAAAGGATGAAGAAATCGCCCTCCTAGCCGTCTTTGGATGTCAAAATCGCAGTTTGCTCTCCAAGATTCGTAACCCTTGTTTTCTGAATAGTCTTCAGCTTAAATAGGCACAGAAATTCACCTAAAATCGTGTCACGTTTTAAGTAAATCGTGACACGTTTTCACCTTGTGTAACAAGAAACTGAATTAGGGTTTCACCAAAACGTGTCACATTTTTGCCATCGTGAAACGTTTTCTTCAATGTCGAGAGCATGCATTCTGCCTTGTGGAATCGTGTCTCGTTTTTGACAAATCGTGACACGTTTTGATACTTTGCATTTTCTTCAGTTTTCTTGCTTTTCTTGCTGCTTAAGTTGCCTTGTGAACTCCAAAATGTGATAATAATTACATAAAAATTACGTAATGACAGCATGTCATCACAACCTCAAACTTGAACCATTCCTTGTCCTTATATGCAAAATTGACAATTGACAGTAAAATAACAAGTACCTGATCAAGCGATAGTAACCAAAAGTTCATCTCCCTACTAGCTAAAGATGAGCTAGTTTGACTTGAATGCATCCACCAATACACAACTCCACACAACAATATGATAAAGGTTCACACTCAATCACATGCAAGACTACATATTACCATACGCTTGAAAAGTTTCTAAACATCAATCAAAATCAATGTCAATACATACTTTGAGGTCTTTCAGGGTTATAACGAGGCTTAGGTGAAGGTGGGATAATATTTGGATAAGTAGGCTACACAAAATTTGAGTTAGGCACTCCTACGAAAGTTAAAGCACAATTTCAATCCATCTTTCACCTATGGAACAACAATTGTTTTGTAAAGGAGCTAGAGAACATTTGTAACAATTGGGACATTCGAGTTTTACTTTCCTCTGATCTTGTGATGCTTCTTAAAGCTTCTTCTGAGCAGGAGTGTGTTTCTTTCTATCAATAAAAGCTCCTTCTTCATCAAGGGCCAAGTCACCAACACCATCTTCAAGAACATCCCAAAGTTCTTCATCTAAACCCAAAATATAACTATACATTTTGGTTTGCCACCAAGAGAACTCTTCAGGATCTCCATTAAACCTTGGAGCTTTGTTGGAGTCAGATTTCTTATCTTCAGTACCATAATCATAACCAAAAGCACTATGATTGCCACCAGCACCAGAGCCAGAAGATTCACCAGCAGACACATTTTTCTCAAATCTTGATCTATTACACTGTTAGGTGCTTACAACAGAACCAAGGCTTTAGATACCAATTGAAGGTGAGAAAAACACAAGAAGGGGGGTTGAATTGTGGTTTCTTTTTCTTCTCCTAAAACTGAAGTCACTATTCAGAACCTCATAGAGTTCAACTTCTGAAGTAGTGTTCAGAATCTAATTGTAGCGGATAAGTAAGAGAGAGAGAGAGAGAGAGAGAGAGAGAGAGAGAGAGAGGGGGGGGGAGGAAAGACTACAAGTTCCTTCCACAAACCGGAAGTAGTCATGTCCCCCCTTACTAAAATCAATATCAGATTACAAATTCTCAATGCTCAAAGTAGCAAGAGAATTCAAACTAACTCAAGCACAACTGCAAGAGATTTCCTATTGCTCAAGCGCAACTGCAAGAGACTTCCTATGCTCAAGCACAATTGCAGGAAACTTATACTTCAAACAGAATTACAAAGAAATATGTTTGAGGTTGAACACTTGATATACAATCAGTGGTGTTCACAATACAAATCAGATACAGACTCTTAAGACTCTAGAATTTCTAAGATATGAAAGTTGTTAAGAAATTCTAAGTGAAATTTTAAGTGAAATTCTAAGTTGATTTATATTGTGAACACCACTGATTGTATATCAAGTGTTCAACTTCAAACATTTTTCTTTGTAATTCTGTTTGATTAGAAGTCTCTTGCAGTTGTGCTTGATCATAAAAGATTTTGGGGTTTTGGGGTTTGGGTTGTCAAAATTGGGGTTTTGGAGTGAGAGAAGAGAGAAAAAAAACTGATTTTCTGTCGCAAGTGCTTAAAGATTTGAAAGTGTAGGAAAGTGAGTGAGTGGTGTGTGTTTGGTATTTATAGTGATTTCTGAAAAACAACTTTTTCAATATCAGAGGGGACAACCAGACACAAACATTAATGACATACAAGGGCGTGAGAATATTTGCTAAAGAGAATAACCATCATTGCCCAAAAAGAGTTGTTCCCAATGCAGATAGACTGTGTCAGAAGCCTACAAAAGTAACTTTAACCTTTTCCACTTCAAAGTACTATCAGAGTCAAAAAGATTCCTTCTCAGAGTCTGAAGATTTTTCCAGAGGCCGAGTCTCTTCAAATTCTCCAAGGAGAGTCTGATACTCAATCAGCTTATGATAATTTTCAGAGTCTGGTTTTCATTCAGAGGCAAGAATTACTCAGAGACAAAATGCATGTTCAAATTTTTCTTTATAAAATTGAATCTTTCAACAGTTAGGGGTTTAGTAAAGATATCAGCCCATTGATGATCAGTATCAATGAATTGAATATCTAAAACTCCCTTTTGAACATAGTCTCTAATAAAATGATGTTTAATTTCAATATGCTTGGCTCTTGAATGAAGAATAGGATTTTTAGACAAACAAATAGCAGTTGTGTTATCACAGTAAATTGGAATACAGTTTTTAGTTATTTGATAGTCTTCTAACTGATGTTTCATCTAGAGCAGTTGTGTACAGCAACTAGCAGCTGAGATGTATTCTGCTTCTGCTGTTGACAAAGCAATAGTTGCTTGTCTCTTACTGGCCCAGGATATCAGATTCTCACCAAGAAATTGACAATTTCCACTGGTTGATTTTCTTTCAATCCTATCACCAGCATAGTCAGCATCGCAGAATCCAACTAGCTTATAATCTGAAGATTTCTTATACAGAAGTCCAAGATTAGTTGTTCCTTTCAGATATCTAAAGATTCTTTTAACAGCAGTTAAGTGAGATTCTCTAGGATCTGATTGAAACCTTGCACACAAGCACACACTGAACAAAATATCAGGTCTGGATGCAGTGAGATACAACAGAGAACCAATCATACCTCGATACAGCTTCTGGTCAACTTTAGATCCTTGATCTTCTTTGTTCAGAGTACAGGTAGGATGCATTGGAGTGTTCATTTCTTTGCAGTCTTCAAGCTTAAACTTTTTCAGAAGCTCTTTGGTATATTTGGACTGATGAACATACACTCCTTCTTTGCATTGGTTGATCTGAATTCCTAGAAAGAACTTCAGTTCTCCCATCATGCTCATTTCAAACTCCTCCTGTATCATCTTAGAAAATTCTTTGCAGAGAGATCTATTAGTTGAACCAAAAATGATATCATCAACATAAATTTGCACAATCAGAATGTCTTTCTCAAGTGTCTTCTTGAAACGTGTTGTGTCAACCTGCCCTCTTTTAAAATCATTTTTAAGCAAGAAATTGCTCAGTCTGTCATACCAGGCTCTAGGAGCTTGTTTCAGACCATATAAGGATTTCTTTAGCTTATAAACGTGGTCAGGATGTTTTAAATCCTCAAAACCAGGTGGTTGTTTCACGAACACTTCTTCAGAGATGACTCCATTGAGAAATGCACTTTTAACGTCCATTTGATACAAAGTTATGTTGTGATTAACTGCGTAGGAAAGAAGTAACCTGATTGCCTCCAATCTTGCAACTGGAGCAAAAGATTGTAGAATAACCGTAGGTAATGTTTCCTATCAATTTTGGGGTTTGGGTTGTCAAAATTGGGGTTTTGGAGTGAGAATAGAGGTCTGTTCGTAGACCTGTCTGTCGTCGCTCGCCACGGCGAGTGCTCAACCTCGCCTAGCGAGCAGATGTCATCGCTCGCCCAGCGAGTAGTTCCCAACTCGCCACAGCAAGTGTTTTTAGTCGCCTGGCGAGTAGATCCCAACTCGCCATAACAAATGTTTTCCCTGCCTAGCGAGTAGATGTTGTTGCTCGCCACAGCGAGTAATTGAACTCGCCTAAAGAACTGTTCATTGGCAGATTGCCTGTTTTCGTTTTCTTGTGTCTTTTTCACACATTTATGTTTTGAGTTGGACTTTGTCATAAACATGAACATTGTTGATAACTAATTTATCTTTCCAGTGGTTTTGAGTTGATGTGCAAATCTTTTGTGGTTGGTTTAATATGATTTTATGATGTTGTTGTTGTTGCATTTAAGTTGTGTCATTGCATAAGCATTGTCAAGCGAAGGGGGTTGTAGCCTGTAACGCCCTATTTCTAATTAAGCAATAAATCATGCAAATTAATTAAATACATAAGAAATAGTCGTCACGCCTACGAATAATCACCAACATAGTCATGCATGATGTAACGCCCCATTTCTATTTAATTATTTTTAGTTGATGTTTGAGTATTTTTATTTGATATATATGATTTATATGAATTATATGACCTTTTGGTGTGGTGTGTGTATTTAAATAATTAGTTGTGTTTTATTTAAATGAATGTTATTTATTTTATTTAATAAAATTAGGAGGAAAATAGTATTTATTTGGTTAAAGGGGAGTTATTATAATTAATTAGAAATTAAAGGGAGTTAAGTGAAATGAAGGGAGTTAAGGAAATAAGAAGAGTTTTTGGGAGAAAATGGGGAGAAGCCAAGAACAACGGTAGAGAGCTAATTGCTGTAGATTTTTGATTCATCTGTAATTCAGGTAAGGGTGAGGCTAACTTTCAATTAATAATATGTATATGATTTCTGAAATTGAATTGAAAATGGTGTTCTTGAGTTAGGGTTGAAATTATGAAAAGTTGCTAAATGTTGTGAATTGTGTTGTTGAATGCATGTTTCTGTGTTGTTTTGGAGGTTGCGTTGTATATAGAACCTGTAAACCTTTTTGTAATTCATTTTGGGTGATCAGGGGATCAAAATTGGGTTTTTGGGGTGAAAAATGGTGTAAAAATCGTAACAGCCTGTGCCAAATCGTACTCCGATTTTGTCAAACCGTACTCCGATTATTTACGACTGAAAATGCAATTTTTGACCCAGAAAATCGTACTCCGATTTTCCAACTCGTACTCCGATTTGACAGCATCCCCTGTTTCGCGTTCTTGCGTCTTTTTCACCCATTTCTGTTTCGAACTAGCTGTTGGTGTAAACATGAAAGTTGTAGATAATTGAGTTAACTTTCTAATGGCCTTGGTTTGACATGAAAATGATTTTTAGATTTTCAGTTATGATGAAAATACTCTAAGTGGGTCTTGAGGAAAACTTTAAGAAAACTTAGCATAACTAATTCCAAGTTAGTCCAAAACCTATGGTTAGTTCCCAAACTTCAAACTTAAGTATGAGAGGTTAAATTGAGGTGTTTTATGAGTATTTAACTTATGACTTGTTTAATCAAATTTGATTTCCTTTTGAAAAATGTTTTCTTGATTTACTTAACCTTGTTTATGAAGGGAATATTATAAATGAAAGTGAAGCTATGTGAACGCATGTATATATAAATAAATATGATTATATATGCTATATCGTTGATTTCCGTTGTTGATGCTGTTGAGTCGTGTTGTCTAAGTTGGGGAGTGTGTCATAAATATATTAGGCACAGTTGTTGTTGTCGTTGTCGTCGTTGTTGTTGTTGTTGGGTTTTATGCTGATATACACCGTGAGTCTTCCATCACAAATGTCGTTGCTGTTGTTGTTGGGTTGTATGCTAATATACACCACGAGTATTTCATACTCATGCATCGTTGGGGGCTCATGCCCTAGAATGTTAATCATTCAAACTGTTGAGGGCTCATGCCCTGGAATGTTAATCATTCAAACTGTTGAGGGCTTATGCCCTGGAACGCCTTGTCGTTTAATTGTTGAGGGCTCATGCCCTTGGATGCTTTAACCATCCAACTGTTGAGGGCTCATGCCCTGGAATGCTTGTCATTCAACGCGCATAAAATGGTACCACATGCATATTGCATTTGTTGTTGATGTCGTTGCATTGTTGTTGTCGGTGTGAGTTGTCGTTGTGTAGTCCTTGATGTCGAAGTTGTTGTTGGTGAGCTGTCGCCATTGGTGTTGTTTTGATAATTTGAATATAAAATTAAGTAATTATTGCTGATAACTGTTGATGCCATATATGTATGGACTTGATAATACTTGTTGCTATGTTGTTGATGTTTTTAATTCAAGTTGATGGGTTATTTATATATATTATTGTTGTTTGTGAATCTCACCCCTTCTGTTGGAATTGTCGCCTTGTGGGCAAGTGCAGATTTCCAAGGCTAGTAGGATGTTGGCTCAAGTGTCTTAGGGCTCTGATACGTAACGGGATGGGAAACGTTGTCTTATTCTTTCATTCCTTTATGTATCAAATTTTGAAATAATGTTGTTGAACCTTAATTATGTTGGATATCATTTTATTGCTGAGGCCTTTGTGCCAAGATTTTGTTGAAGAAGATTTATTATGTTGAAAAGAATTTTCTGCTGCAATTATTTATGAGATTAAAGTTGTTGAAGTTAAATAAGTTCATTTTCTATTTAATAATTTTTGAAGAGAAGTGTAATGCTCCGTTTGTGTTTTACTCTGATCAAATATATTATTATTACGTTGTTTTGGGAAACGGGGTGTTACAATTGGTATCAAAGCAGGTCGGTCCGTCAGGCCAATTAGTAGAGTCGTGTCGAGCCTAGTAGTGTTGTGTGACAGCTTATACTGTCTTTTGTTGTCCTGATTTGTTGTTTGTTGTGTAGAGAACTAACATGCAGGAGTCTTATCCAGAATTGTTGCATGAGGTTCATTTTTGAGGACGAAAATTCTATAAGTTGGGGAGTGTTGTAACGCCCCATTTCTATTTAATTATTTTTAGTTGATGTTTGAGTATTTTTATTTGATATATATGATTTATATGAATTATATGACCTTTTGGTGTGGTGTGTGTATTTAAATAATTATTTGTGTTTTATTTAAATGAATGTTATTTGTTTTATTTAATAAAATTAGGAGGAAAATAGTATTTATTTGGTTAAAGGGGAGTTATTATAATTAATTAGAAATTAAAGGGAGTTAAGTGAAATGAAGGGAGTTAAGGAAATAAGAAGAGTTTTTGGGAGAAAAGGGGGAGAAGCCAAGAACAAGGGTTGAGAGCTAATTGCTGTAGATTTTTGATTCATCTGTAATTCAGATAAGGGTGAGGCTAACTTTCAATTAATAATATGTATATGATTTCTGAAATTGAATTGAAAATGGTGTTCTTGAGTTAGGGTTGAAATTATGAAAAGTTGCTAAATGTTGTGAATTGTGTTGTTGAATGCATGTTTTTGTGTTGTTTTGGAGGTTGTGCTGTATATAGAACCTGTAAGCCTTTTTGTAATTCATTTTGGGTGATCAGGGGATCAAAATTGGGTTTTTGGGGTGAAAAATGGTGTAAAAATCGTAACAGCCTGTGCCAAATCGTACTCCGATTTTGTCAAACCGTACTCCGATTATTTACGACTGAAAATGCAATTTTTGACCCAGAAAATCGTACTCCGATTTTCCAAATCGTACTCCAATTTGACAGCATCCCCTGTTTCTTGTTCTTGCATCTTTTTCACCCATTTCTGTTTCGAACTAGCTGTTGGTGTAAACATGAAAGTTGTAGATAATTGAGTTATCTTTCTAATGGCCTTGGTTTGACTTGAAAATGATTTTTAGATTTTGAGTTATGATGAAAATACTCCAAGTGGGTCTTGAGGAAAACTTTAAGAAAACTTAGCATAACTAATTCCAAGTTAGTCCAAAACCTATGGTTAGTTCCCAAACTTCAAACTTAAGTATGAGAGGTTAAATTGAGGTGTTTTATGAGTATTTAACTTATGACTTGTTTAATCAAATTTGATTTCCTTTTGAAAAATGTTTTCTTGATTTACTTAACCTTGTTTATGAAGGGAATATTATAAATGAAAGTGAAGTTATGTGAACGCATGTATATATAAATAAATATGATTATATATGCTATATCGTTGATTTCCGTTGTTGATGCCGTTGAGTCGTGTTGTCTAAGTTGGGGAGTGTGTCATAAATATATTAGGCACAGTTGTTGTTATCGTTGTCGTCGTTGTTGTTGTTGTTGGGTTGTATGCTGATATACACCGTGAGTCTTCCATCACAGATGTCGTTGTCGTTGTTGTTGTTGTTGTTGTTGTTGTTGTTGTTGGGTTGTATGCTGATATACACCACGAGTCTTTCATACTCATGCATCGTTGGGGGCTCATGCCCTGGAATGTTAATCATTCAAACTGTTGAGGGCTCATGCCCTGGAATGTTAATCATTCAAACTGTTGAGGGCTTATGCCCTGGAACGCCTTGTCGTTTAATTGTTGAGGGCTCATGCCCTGGGATGCTTTAACCATCCAACTGTTGAGGGCTCATGTGTAACACCCCGTTTTCCCAACATAAAAATTTCTTTAAAAGATAGTCATGCATCAGAGTAAGCACATAAACTGGGCATCACATTTCTTAAAACATCTCATAGTAATGAATAAATAATCATTAACCCTTCATAAAAATATTCGCAAAATGTTACTCAATATCGCAGCGGAAAGTCATAAAGAAAATCATCTCAAAAGTCTTTGGCACACAGGCCTCAACAACGTCTTATTAAAATCTTCAGGATAAACATAAACATATCAAATCGCATAATACGCAGGGAACAGAGAAAATAAAAGAAAGATTCCCCATCCCGTTACGTATCAGAGCACCTAGACTCAACTGCAGAAAGCCTCACACGCCTGCACCTAATCTTGGTTACCTGCACTTGCCCACAAGGCGGCAATTCCAGCAGAAGGGGTGAGATTCACAAATAATTATATTAAACATGTAATTCAATAATCACAATCAACAATCAAACATAGCTCAACATATCACAAACAAGACATTTAGCATTTAAAGCATCATCATGTAAAAACAAGTCACTTAGCATCATATCATCATCATAAATCATCATCATGGACATCTTAGACGACTCGACTCGACAACATCACTTGACTATGCAACCCTAACATCTTATATGCATGTGGTACCAATCCAGGGCATGAGCCCTCGTCGCTATGAGTATAAATATACTCCAAGGCATAAGCCTTCGTCGCTGGTGAGCAAAGCTCCAAGGCATAAGCCCTCGTCGCTAGTGAGTAAGAACTCCAGGGCATAAGCCCTCATCATAGAATGAGTATGCATGAGACTCAACACATTTTAACTTTAACAAGTTAACATCATAAACGTCGTGGGACATCTTAATCATCATAGACTGACACATGCAGCAACTATACATAAGTAACAGCAACATGGCAGCAAGTACATCACAAGGTATAACATCAATATAACAAAACATCACATGTATATCAAGTATTAATAACTTAATCAATTCATATATCACGTATAAGCATCATAAAATCATCACAAACCATCTCAATCATCGTATATCATCATTACAGATTATGTTAAACATCATTAAAAAGTCTCTTAAGCTACCCCAAGGTCATCTCTCAAGGTCATATGCGACTACAGGTCGCAAACAGAACAGGTTCCAAGTTCTGACAGAACTCGCTATGGCGAGTGGGATTGCTCGCCTCGCGAGTAACTGGAGGTCCTGCTCGCTATGGCGAGTTGGATTGCTCGCCTCGCGAACTCTACGGGACTGCTCGCTATGGCGAGTTGGGTTGCTCGCCTTGCGAGCGATCTAGGTCTACTCGCCGCGGCGAGGTGCATAGCTCGCCTAGGCGAGCGATGAACAGATGCTTACGGGTTCTGCGAAAAACACACTAAAAGTTCCCAAAATCATCATCTTAAACGTCTAAACTCTCAGAAACATCAATGTTATGATTAATCTACGTTCTGTACTCATCTTAAACATCCGTTCTACAGCTTTATGGCTTAATTCACGATTTTTCTCCACTTTTAACCTAATTTCAATTCTCTCCAAACAGCCCTATGATTGTTAATCTTGATTAGATGAATTACAGAATGATATAATTAAATTGCTAGGCTCACCCTTACCTGATAAAAGCAGAAATCGCAGCCTCTATGCTCTTCTCCCTTCACGCAGCCGTTTCTCCCTTTTTCCAAAATTCAGTAACGCGTACTACTGACTTCTAACCTAATTTCCCTTTATATACTCCCAAACAAATCTTATCTTATTTACTCTTTCTCCCACATAACTCTCTAAAATCCAAAACTAACCCACAACTAAATATTTTATTTTATTTTCAAATCTTATTTTATTAAACAATAAAATAAGTCACCACGTCGCATAAAAACACATAAAATCTTAATTCAACATCGCATAATATATTAATAAATATATCTAGACTCCTCAAACAATTCAATTAATTAATTAATTAAATAATCAAAAATGGGCGTTACAACTCTCCCCAACTTAAAAGATTTTCGTCCTCGAAAATTACCTCAAGCAAACAACTCTGGATATGACTCCAGCATCTTACTCTCCAACTCCCACGTCAAGCTTTCACCGGTCGCTCCCGACCAACCGACTCTAACGAGGGGTATCTCCTTGCCTCTCAACGTCTTCGTCTTTCTGTCATCAATCCTCACTGTTAAGGCCTCGACCGTAAGGTTGTCCCGAACTTGCACATCATCACTTTGGATCACATGAGACGGATCCGGAACATACTTCCTCAGTTGCGACACATGAAAAACATCGTGCAAATTCGATAAATGTGGTGGCAATCCAACACGATATGCCACCGCCCCAATCCTCTCTAATATCTGATACGGACCGATAAATTTTGGGGTTAACTTCTTTGACTTCAACGCACGGCCAACACCGGTCATAGGAGTCACTCTTAGGAACACATGATCTCCCTCTTGGAACTCAAGGTCCTTTCTACGCTTGTCATGATAACTCTTTTGTCGACTCTGCGACGCTTTCATCTTCTCTTGGATCATTCTTACCTTCTCAGTAGTCTGCTGAACAATCTCCGGTCCTAACATCACATTTTCGCCTGACTCAAACCAACACAACGGAGTTCTGCATCTCCGCCCATACAAAGCCTCAAAGGGTGCCATCCCAATACTCGAATGGTAACTGTTGTTGTACGTGAACTCTATCAATGGAAGATGACTATCCCAAGTTCCTCCTTGCTCAAGTACACATACTCTCAACAAATCCTCCAACGACTGAATCGTCCTCTCCGACTGACCATCTGTTTGCGGATGATAAGCCGAACTCAACCTCAACTGAGAACCTAAGGCCTCTTGCAAACTCTTCCAAAATCTAGAAGTAAATCTCGGGTCTCTATCTGATACAATGCTCGAAGGAACACCATGCAGCTTCACAATCTCCTTGATATAAATTTCTGCCAACTGGGCAACAGGAAAACTAATATTAATCGGTAGAAAATGAGCCGATTTCGTCAATCTATCAACAATCACCCAAATGGCGTCATTCCCCTTAGGAGTATTCGGCAGGCTCGTCACAAAATCCATGGATATACTATCCCATTTCCACTCTGGCACATCTAAAGGTACCATCATACCAGCAGGTTTCTGATGCTCGACCTTCGACTTTTGACAAATCAAACAAGAGTATACAAACTGTGCCACGTCTCGCTTTAAACCAGACCACCAAAACAGCTTCTTTAAATCATGATACATCTTCGTAGCTCCCGGATGAATACTCAAGCTACTTCTATGACTCTCTGCAAGAATCATCTTCTTCATTTCCTCATTATCAGGAATGCAAATCCTACCTCGGAATCTCAACACTCCTTGATCATCAACTCTAAAGTCACTATCCTCCGTCTGATTTCTAGCAACCAACAAGTCCACAAACTTGACATCTTCTTTCTGCGCCTCTTTGATACTTTTCAAGAAATCACTATCAATCTTCAGCATTCCCAGCTTTACACTCTGACGTGTTCTCTCACAGATTAAACTCAAATCTCTAAACTGTTCTAGTAACTCGAATTCCTTCACCATCATAGCAGACATATGCAAAGTCTTCCTGCTTAAGGCATCTGCAACCACATTAGCTTTGCCCGGATGATAATTCAAACCAAAGTCATAATCTTTCAATAGTTCGAGCCACCTTCGCTGTCTCATATTCAATTCCTTCTGGTCAAACAAATACTTCAAACTCTTGTGATCACTAAACACTTCAAATCTCGAACCATACAAGTAATGTCTCCATATTTTCAATACGAAGACTACAGCTGCCAACTCTAGGTCGTGCGTCGGATAATTCTTCTCATGAATCCTCAATTGCCTTGAAGCATAAGCTACCACTTTACCATCTTGCATAAGCACACCACCTAAACCCAACTTGGACGCATCACAATACACCACAAAAGGTTCGTCAGGCTTCGGCAAAATCAAGACTGGAGCCGTCGTCAAGCGCTTCTTCAACTCATTAAAACTGTTCTCACAATGAACATCCCACACAAAAGATTTACCTTTACACGTCAACTGCGTTAGTGGAAGAGCCAACTTAGAAAATCCCTCTATAAACCTTCGGTAATAACCTGCTAATCCCAAAAAGCTTCTAATCTCTGTAACCGACTTAGGAGTCTCCCATTGCGATACCGCTTCACCTTTAGACGGGTCAACCGCAATGCCATCGCCAGAAATAACATGGCCAAGAAAACTTACTTCTTTCAACCAGAATTCACATTTAGACAACTTAGCAAAAAGCTTCCTCTCTTTCAACACTTGTAAGACGATCTTCAAATGCTCAGCATGCTCTTCTTTAGTCTTAGAGTAAACCAGAATATCATCAATGAACACCACAACAAAGCGATCCAAATAAGCATGGAAGATCCTATTCATATACTCCATAAATACGCCAGGTGCGTTAGTAACACCGAAAGGCATCACCGTATACTTATAATGTCCATAACGCGTCCTAAATGCCGTCTTCTGCATATCCTCATCCTTCACTTTAATCTGGTGATAACCTGATCTCAAATCTATCTTGCTAAACACACAAGCACCCACTAACTGGTCCATTAAGTCATCAATTCTCGCAAGTGGATACCTATTCTTTATCGTTACTTTATTCAACTGTCGATAGTCGATGCACAGCCTCATACTACCATCTTTCTTCTTGACCAACAACACTGGAGCTCCCCATGGTGAAACACTAGGTCTCACGAACTTCTTATCAAGCAAATCCTCTAACTGTTTCTTCAGCTCAGCCAACTCCGAAGCTGACATACGATAAGGTGTCATAGACACAGGCTTCGTTCTAGGAACAAGATCAATCGCAAATTCAACTTCTCTTTCCGGAGGCACATCAGGAATCTCATCTGGGAAAACTTCAGGAAAATCACATACTACTTGTAGCTTATCAATCACTGCCTGATTCTCAATAGATAAGGACGCCATCAAAGAAAACATCATAATTCCATCGCGTTCCAACTGCTTCAACTGTTTAGTAGATAAGAATTCTGCCCCACTCTCTTCTTCGGGAGAAGAAAAATGCATCGTCTTGCTAAAACAATTAATAAGGACATGATTGTATTCTAACCAATTCATTCCCAAAATCACGTCCATCCCAACCAACGGTAGACACACTAAATCAATCTCAAAATCACGACCAAACATAGACACAGGACATCTCAAACACACGAGGGAAGTAGTTACCGAACCCTTAGCTGGAGTTTTGACAACCATCTCCCCGTTCATATCGGACACAACAAGATTCAACTTAGCAGCACAATCAAGAGCAATAAAACAATGCGTAGCACCAGTATCAATGATAGCAACTAAAGGTATATTATCAAAATAACAAGTACCTCTGATCAAGCGATCCTCGCTCTCCGTCTGCGTACCAGTCAAAGCAAAAACTCTCCCAGTAGTCTGAGTCTTCTTAGGTTGTGTGCACTGGGACCCAATGTGACCTTCCTCATTACAATTAAAGCATACGATATCACCACGTTTGCAATCCACAGTAGTATGACCCTTCTTGCCGCAACGGAAACACCTCTTTACCTCTCCAGGACAAGTATTGCTCTTATGGCCTTTCACACCACAAGTATAGAAGACAATCTCAGCAAGAGCATCTTTCTTAACAGGTCTCCTCTCATCATTAACTCTTTGTTTGCCCTTATCTGCAGGGGCACTGTAGGGCTTAGGACGACTTTGCTGCCCTTTTCCTTTCCTCTCATTAACCACCTTGTAATGAGCCTTAGTGTCTTCCTCATAGATCCTGCAACTACTCACCAGCTCAGAAAAGTCTCTAATCTTCTGATACCCAATAGCCCTCTTGATATCAGCACGCAATCCATTTTCAAATTTGATGCACTTGGAAAATTCAGCAGTCTCAGGGGTATAATGTGGATAAAATTTAGCCAGCTCCACAAACTTTGCCTCATACTCAGTCACTGACATGTTCCCTTGCTTAAGTTCCAGGAACTCGATCTCTTTCTTTCCCCGAACATCCTCTGGGAAGTATCTGTCGAGGAATTCTCTTCTGAATACGGCCCAAGTAACCTCAGCACCGTCTTGCTCCAGAACAGGTAGAAGACTAATCCACCAATCATCAGCCTCCTCAGCTAGCATGTGCGTACCAAAACGCACCTTCTGCACCTCCGTGCACTGCATAACTCTGAATACTCTCTCAATCTCTTTCAGCCATGTCTGGGCTCCATCTGGATCATATCTCCCCTTGAAGGTAGGAGGATGGTTTCTCAAGAAGGTCCCTAGCATACGGACCTCAGCATTAGCACCAGCATTGACATTCGGTTGCTGTCCTACAGCTTGGGCAACCGCCTCCAAAGCAGCAGCAATCGCAGCGTCATTCCTTCCAGCCATCTTAGTCCTCTACAAAGCAAACATAAGTTAGAATAATACAACTATAGTATTCTAACTCTAAGACAACGTCATTCGACTCTCTACTTGGCCGGACGGACCGACCTGCTCTGATACCAATTGTAACACCCCGTTTTCCCAACATAAAAATTTCTTTAAAAGATAGTCATGCATCAGAGTAAGCACATAAACAGGGCATCACATTTCTTAAAACATCTCATAGTAATGAATAAATAATCATTAACCCTTCATAAAAATATTCGCAAAATGTTACTCAATATCGCAGCGGAAAGTCATAAAGAAAATCATCTCAAAAGTCTTTGGCACACAGGCCTCAACAACGTCTTATTAAAATCTTCAGGATAAACATAAACATATCAAATCTCATAATACGCAGGGAATAGAGAAAATAAAAGAAAGATTCCCCATCCCGTTACGTATCAGAGCACCTAGACTCAACTGCAGAAAGCCTCACACGCCTGCACCTAATCTTGGTTACCTGCACTTGCCCACAAGGCGGCAATTCCAGCAGAAGGGGTGAGATTCACAAATAATTATATTAAACATGTAATTCAATAATCACAATCAACAATCAAACATAGCTCAACATATCACAAACAAGACATTTAGCATTTAAAGCATCATCATGTAAAAACAAGTCACTTAGCATCATATCATCATCATAAATCATCATCATGGACATCTTAGACGACTCGACTCGACAACATCACTTGACTATGCAACCCTAACATCTTATATGCATGTGGTACCAATCCAGGGCATGAGCCCTCGTCGCTATGAGTATAAATATACTCCAAGGCATAAGCCTTCGTCGCTGGTGAGCAAAGCTCCAGGGCATAAGCCCTCGTCGCTAGTGAGTAAGAACTCCAGGGCATAAGCCCTCATCATAGAATGAGTATGCATGAGACTCAACACATTTTAACTTTAACAAGTTAACATCATAAACGTCGTGGGACATCTTAATCATCATAGACTGACACATGCAGCAACTATACATAAGTAACAGCAACATGGTAGCAAGTACATCACAAGGTATAACATCAATATAACAAAACATCACATGTATATCAAGTATTAATAACTTAATCAATTCATATATCACGTATAAGCATCATAAAATCATCACAAACCATCTCAATCATCGTATATCATCATTACAAATTATGTTAAACATCATTAAAAAGTCTCTTAAGCTACCCCAAGGTCATCTCTCAAGGTCATATGCGACTACAGGTCGCAAACAGAACAGGTTCCAAGTTCTGACAGAACTCGCTATGGCGAGTGGGATTGCTCGCCTCGCGGGTAACAAGAGGTCCTGCTCGCTATGGCGAGTTGGATTGCTCGCCTCGCGAGCTCTACGGGACTGCTCGCTATGGCGAGTTGGGTTGCTCGCCTCGCGAGCGATCTAGGTCTACTCGCCGCGGCGAGGTGCATAGCTCGCCTAGGCGAGCGATGAACAGATGCTTACGGGTTCTGCGAAAAACACACTAAAAGTTCCCAAAATCATCATCTTAAACGTCTAAACTCTCAGAAACATCAATGTTATGATTAATCTACGTTCTGTACTCATCTTAAACATCCGTTCTACAGCTTTATGGCTTAATTCACGATTTTTCTCCACTTTTAACCTAATTTCAATTCTCTCCAAACAACCCTATGATTGTTAATCTTGATTAGATGAATTACAGAATGATATAATTAAATTGCTAGGCTCACCTTTACCTGATAAAAGCAGAAATCGCAGCCTCTATGCTCTTCTCCCTTCACGCAGCCGTTTCTCCCTTTTTCCAAAATTCAGTAACGCGTACTACTGACTTCTAACCTAATTTCCCTTTATATACTCCCAAACAAATCTTATCTTATTTACTCTTTCTCCCACATAACTCTCTAAAATCCAAAACTAACCCACAACTAAATATTTTATTTTATTTTCAAATCTTATTTTATTAAACAATAAAATAAGTCACCACGTCGCATAAAAACACATAAAATCTTAATTCAACATCGCATAATATATTAATAAATATATCTAGACTCCTCAAAAAATTCAATTAATTAATTAATTAAATAATCAAAAATGGGCGTTACATCATGCCCTGGAATGCTTGTCATTCAACGCTCGTAAAATGGTACCACATGCATATTGCATTTGTTGTTGATGTCGTTGCATTGTTGTTGTCGGTGTGAGTTGTCGTTGTGTAGTCCTTGATGTCGAAGTTGTTGTTGGTGAGCTGTCGCCATTGGTGTTGTTGTGATAATTTGAATATAAAATTAAGTAATTATTGTTGATAACTGTTGATGCCATATATTATTGACTTGATAATACTTGTTGCTATGTTGTTGATGCTTTTAATTCAAGTTGATGGGTTATTTATATATATTATTGTTGTTTGTGAATCTCACCCCTTCTGTTGGAATTGTTGCCTTGTGGGCAAGTGCAGATTTCCAAGGCTAGTAGGATGTTGGCTCAAGTGTCTTAGGGCTCTGATACGTAACGGGATGGGAAACGTTGTCTTATTCTTTCATTCCTTTATGTATCAAATTTTGAAATAATGTTGTTGAACCTTAATTATGTTGGATATAATTTTATTGCTTAGGCCTTTGTGCCCAGATTTTGTTGAAGAAGATTTATTATGTTGAAAAGAATTTTCCGCTGCAATTATTTATGAAATTAAAGTTGTTGAAGTTAAATAGGTTCATTTTCTATTTAATAATTTTTGAAGAGAAATGTAATGCTCCGTTTGTGATTTACTCTGATCAAATATATTATTATTACGTTGTTTTGGGAAACGGGGTGTTACAATTGGTATCAAAGCAGGTCGGTCCGTCAGGCCAATTAGTAGAGTCGTGTCGAGCCTAGTAGTGTTGTGTGACAGCTTATACTGTCTTTTGTTGTCCTGATTTGTTGTTTGTTATGTAGAGAACTAACATGCAGGAGTCTTATCCAGAATTGTTGCATGAGGTTCATTTTCGAGGACGAAAATTCTATAAGTTGGGGAGAGTTGTAACGCCCCATTTCTATTTAATTATTTTTAGTTGATGTTTGAGTATTTTTATTTGATATATATGATTTATATGAATTATATGACCTTTTGGTGTGGTGTGTGTATTTAAATAATTATTTGTGTTTTATTTAAATGAATGTTATTTGTTTTATTTAATAAAATTAGGAGGAAAATAGTATTTATTTGGTTAAAGGGGAGTTATTATAATTAATTAGAAATTAAAGGGAGTTAAGTGAAATGAAGGGAGTTAAGGAAATAAGAAGAGTTTTTTTGAGAAAAGGGGGAGAAGCCAAGAACAAGGGTAGAGAGCTAATTGCTGTAGATTTTTGATTCATCTGTAATTCAGATAAGGGTGAGGCTAACTTTCAATTAATAATATGTATATGATTTCTGAAATTGAATTGAAAATGGTGTTCTTGAGTTAGGGTTGAAATTATGAAAAGTTGCTAAATGTTGTGAATTGTGTTGTTGACTGCATGTTTCTGTGTTGTTTTGGAGGTTGTGCTCTATATAGAACCTGTAAACCTTTTTGTAATTCATTTTGGGTGATCAGGAGATCAAAATTGGGTTTTTGGGGTGAAAAATGGTGTAAAAATTGTAACAGCCTGTGCCAAATCGTACTCCGATTTTGTCAAACCGTACTCCGATTATTTACGACTGAAAATGCAATTTTTGACCCAGAAAATCGTACTCCGATTTTCCAAATCATACTCCGATTTGACAGCATCCCCTGTTTCGCGTTCTTGCGTCTTTTTCACCCATTTATGTTTCGAACTAGCTGTTGGTGTAAACATGAAAGTTGTAGATAATTGAGTTAGCTTTCTAATGGCCTTGGTTTGACTTGAAAATGATTTTTAGATTTTGACTTATGATGAAAATACTCCAAGTGGGTATTGAGGAAAACTTTAAGAAAACTTAGCATAACTAATTCCAAGTTAGTCCAAAACCTATGGTTAGTTCCCAAACTTCAAACTTAAGTATGAGAGGTTATATTGAGGTGTTTTATGAGTTTTTAACTTATGACTTGTTTAATCAAATTTGATTTCCTTTTGAAAAATGTTTTCTTGATTTACTTAACCTTGTTTATGAAGGGAATATTATAAATGAAAGTGAAGCTATGTGAACGCATGTATATATAAATAAATATGATTATATATGATATATCGTTGATTTCCGTTGTTGATGCCGTTGAGTCGTGTTGTCTAAGTTGGGGAGTGTGTCATAAATATATTAGGCACAGTTGTTGTTGTCGTTGTCGTCGTTGTTGTTGTTGTTGGGTTGTATGCTGATATACACCGTGAGTCTTCCATCACAGATGTCGTTGTTGTTGTTGTTGTTGTTGGGTTGTATGCTGATATACACCACGAGTCTTTCATACTCATGCATCGTTGGGGGCTCATGCCCTAGAATGTTAATCATTCAAACTGTTGAGGGCTCATGCCCTAGAATGTTAATCATTCAAACTGTTGAGGGCTTATGCCCTGGAACGCCTTGTCGTTTAATTGTTGAGGGCTCATGCCCTGGGATGCTTTAACCATCCAACTGTTGAGGGCTCATGCCCTGGAATGCTTGTCATTCAACGCGCGTAAAATGGTACCACATGCATATTGCATTTGTTGTTGATGTCGTTGCATTGTTGTTGTCGGTGTGAGTTGTCGTTGTGTAGTCCTTGATGTCGAAGTTGTTGTTGGTGAGCTGTCGCCATTGGTGTTGTTGTGATAATTTGAATATAAAATTAAGTAATTATTGCTGATAACTGTTGATGCCATATATGTATGGACTTGATAATACTTGTTGCTATGTTGTTGATGCTTTTAATTCAAGTTGATGGGTTATTTATATATATTATTGTTGTTTGTGAATCTCACCCCTTCTGTTGGAATTGTCGCCTTGTGGGCAAGTGCAGATTTCCAAGGCTAGTAGGATGTTGGCTCAAGTGTCTTAGGGCTCTGATACGTAACGGGATGGGAAACGTTGTCTTATTCTTTCATTCCTTTATGTATCAAATTTTGAAATAATGTTGTTGAACCTTAATTATGTTGGATATAATTTTATTGCTGAGGCCTTTGTGCCCAGATTTTGTTGAAGAAGATTTATTATGTTGAAAAGAATTTTCCGCTGCAATTATTTATGACATTAAAGTTGTTGAAGTTAAATAGGTTCATTTTCTATTTAATAATTTTTGAAGAGAAATGTAATGCTCCGTTTGTGATTTACTCTGATCAAATATATTATTATTATGTTGTTTTGGGAAACGGGGTGTTACAATTGGTATCAAAGCAGGTCGGTCCGTCAGGCCAATTAGTAGAGTCGTGTCGAGCCTAGTAGTGTTGTGTGACAGCTTATACTGTCTTTTGTTGTCCTGATTTGTTGTTTGTTATGTAGAGAACTAACATGCAGGAGTCTTATCCAGAATTTTTGCATGAGGTTCATTTTCGAGGACGAAAATTCTATAAGTTGGGGAGAGTTGTAACGCCCCATTTCTATTTAATTATTTTTAGTTGATGTTTGAGTATTTTTATTTGATATATATGATTTATATGAATTATATGACCTTTTGGTGTGGTGTGTGTATTTAAATAATTATTTGTGTTTTATTTAAATGAATGCTATTTGTTTTATTTAATAAAATTAGGAGGAAAATAGTATTTATTTGGTTAAAGGGGAGTTATTATAATTAATTAGAAATTAAAGGGAGTTAAGTGAAATGAAGGGAGTTAAGGAAATAAGAAGAGTTTTTTTGAGAAAAGGGGGAGAAGCCAAGAACAAGGGTAGAGAGCTAATTGCTGTAGATTTTTGATTCATTTGTAATTCAGATAAGGGTGAGGCTAACTTTCAATTAATAATATGTATATGATTTCTGAAATTGAATTGAAAATGGTGTTCTTGAGTTAGGGTTGAAATTATGAAAAGTTGCTAAATGTTGTGAATTGTGTTGTTGAATGCATGTTTCTGTGTTGTTTTGGAGGTTGTGCTGTATATAGAACCTGTAAATCTTTTTGTAATTCATTTTGGGTGATCAGGGGATCAAAATTGGGTTTTTGGGGTGAAAAATGGTATAAAAATCGTAACAGCCTGTGCCAAATCGTACTCCGATTTTGTCAAACCGTACTCCGATTATTTACGACTGAAAATGCAATTTTTGACCCAGAAAATCGTACTCCGATTTTCCAAATCATACTCCGATTTGACAGCATCCCCTGTTTCGCGTTCTTGCGTCTTTTTCACCCATTTCTGTTTCGAACTAGCTGTTGGTGTAAACATGAAAGTTGTAGATAATTGAGTTAGCTTTCTAATGGCCTTGGTTTGACTTGAAAATGATTTTTAGATTTTGAGTTATGATGAAAATACTCCAAGTGGGTCTTGAGGAAAACTTTAAGAAAACTTAGCATAACTAATTCCAAGTTAGTCCAAAACCTATGGTTAGTTCCCAAACTTCAAACTTAAGTATGAGAGGTTAAATTGAGGTGTTTTATGAGTATTTAACTTATGACTTGTTTAATCAAATTTGATTTCCTTTTGAAAAATGTTTTCTTGATTTACTTAACCTTGTTTATGAAGGGAATATTATAAATGAAAGTGAAGCTATGTGAATGCATGTATATATAAATAAATATGATTATATATGCTATATCGTTGATTTCCGTTGTTGATGCCGTTGAGTCGTGTTGTCTAAGTTGGGGAGTGTGTCATAAATATATTAGGCACAGTTGTTGTTGTTGTTGTTGGGTTGTATGCTGATATACACCGTGAGTCTTCCATCACAGATGTCATTGTTGTTGTTGTTGTTGTTGTTGTTGTTGGGTTGTATGTTGATATACACCACGAGTCTTTCATACTCATGCATCGTTGGGGGCTCATGCCCTGGAATGTTAATCATTCAAACTGTTGAGGGCTCATGCCCTGGAATGTTAATCATTCAAACTGTTGAGGGCTTATGCCCTGGAACGCCTTGTCGTTCAATTGTTGAGGGCTCATGCCCTGGGATGCTTTAACCATCCAACTGTTGAGGGCTCATGCCCTGGAATGCTTGTCATTCAACGCGCGTAAAATGGTACCACATGCATATTGCATTTGTTGTTGATGTCGTTGCATTGTTGTTGTCGGTGTGAGTTGTCGTTGTGTAGTCCTTGATGTCGAAGTTGTTGTTGGTGAGCTGTCGCCATTGGTGTTGTTGTGATAATTTGAATATAAAATTAAGTAATTATTGCTGATAACTGTTGATGCCATATATGTATGGCTTGATAATACTTGTTGCTATGTTGTTGATGTTTTTAATTCAAGTTGATGGGTTATTTATATATATTATTGTTGTTTGTGAATCTCACCCCTTCTGTTGGAATTGTTGCCTTGTGGGCAAGTGCAGATTTCCAAGGCTAGTAGGATGTTGGCTCAAGTGTCTTAGGGCTCTGATACGTAACGGGATGGGAAACGTTGTCTTATTCTTTCATTCCTTTATGTATCAAATTTTGAAATAATGTTGTTGAACCTTAATTATGTTGGATATCATTTTATTGCTGAGGCCTTTGTGCCAAGATTTTGTTGAAGAAGATTTATTATGTTGAAAAGAATTTTCCGCTGCAATTATTTATGAGATTAAAGTTGTTGAAGTTAAATAGGTTCATTTTCTATTTAATAATTTTTGAAGAGAAGTGTAATGCTCCGTTTGTGATTTACTCTGATCAAATATATTATTATTACGTTGTTTTGGGAAACGGGGTGTTACACATGAAAGTAACTCTAACATAAAGTCACAGCGGAATCAAATACAACTCAACAATGCCATGTCATCAACATAAGATAAATCCAACAACATAAATAATCTCCACAAGATACAACTCAAGATAGAATAAAATCCCAAAATATAAAAACGACGCCGTCCTAGATCAGAGCCTCTAAGACACGACGAGCAACATAAAAGGATGAAGCTCCACTACCACGAGCACTCACCAAAAGAAATGCGATCACTAATCATGCACGCCGTCTACCCATTCATACAAATAGGTAGGCGGTCCACCACAGACCACTGGACTCAACTATGTGAGGTACCAATTTCCTTTCATCTCCGAGGTCGTCGCCCCTGATGCATATAAACACATCATATCACCCCGAATAAACACCCCAAATAATGAATACATAAGTATCCAATCACCAACATGGAGATGAAAGTCACCAAATCAACTGTGTGTGAACTAGGACTCGACAACAACAATACATACTTCATGTAATTTTACAAGTCCACACCAAGTATATTCCAATACATGCTTACACCATCAATTCACCACCAATAGCATGTAAAAGATTTCACCAACAACATATATGCACACAACATATATATAATCACCAACAACATATATGCACTTCCAATCTCATTCACGAAAGAATTACAAGATAGAAAAGTTCAATGAATATATATATTCAACTAGGTTCGTATGATATGATCCACCATTTTAACAAATTAAACCAATGAACCAAAACGAAACCAAAACGACTCAATTGCCTCCAATAAGTAAGTATACTAATCACATATGAATGAAGGTATACTCACATAAGCATTTCATCGGCCAAATACTATGAATCCTCAAAATTTGTAAAGTTCGTCTCAAAACGTTACTTTTCCAAACATAGTCCATTTTCAAAGCAAGACATTCTAGTTCTCAAAGAAATGATTCAAGACCATTTATTTAATCATCTAGACAGCATATGTATGTAATCCCACATCATTGTCTTTGAGAAAATAAGTTTTCGGAAAATTAGTGCTCTTGGACGATTTTCCAAACGTTATGAACAATTTATGAAACTAATTCCAAATCCATACCAATGATGTTTCCAACAGATTAGGTACAAATGTAATGATTAAATAAATCAAAAGAAACCATTTAGAAAGTTAGGATTGGTTCCCAAGTACACGAAACGAAAAATCAAGTGTGGCTGAACAGGGTGCAGTTCGCTTAAGCGAAGATTGGTTCGCTTAAGCGACCAGGTCTCAGTAGCGTTCTGGGCTTGTTCTCTTGGGGTTTGCTTGCTGCTCGCTCAAGCGAACTCTTGACATAACCTACATTGTTGTTCGCTTATGCTTCGCTCACGGTTCGCTCAAGGGAACTGTGTCCAGAACTGAACTGGGCACGCTCGCTTGAGGTTCGCTTAGGCGTCGCTTAAGCGAACACTCTTCAGTCCAGAATAAAAACTTCGAATTTCAAAACCTTTTTTCCCAAACACTCCAATTTTGATCCTCCCACACTCAAAACTCGTCCCAAATAATGTTTATAGGTCATGTACATAAACACATACACAAGAACGCTCAAAACTCATGCATCAAACATCATTTTGTTCCAATTCAAAAATTCACCCAAACTTTCATAATTATTTCACAACAACAACAACTTTCAACACAAAATCACCAATAGGCCTAATCATCATACAAATTCTTCAACAACATGTTTTCAAACATCACTAACAACAATCAATCATGAAATTCATTCCTAATTCATCAAACCACAACTTCATTATTCATCATTTTTCACAAAAACACAACATATTCATACATAGGATTTTTGACATGTGAAGTCAATTTCAACAACAATTAATCATTCAATTTACATGTACAAACATATCATCAACAATTAGACATGAATTCATTCACTAAATTTCACATAATCACTTATTCTCAAAATCACTTAATTAAATAATCACTTATGAGAAGGGGTAGGAAAAGAGATTATGATTAAAGTCTAGCCCCCTTACCTTTAATCTTCTATGATCAATTCCTAGGCTTCACTTTAGCTCCCAATTCTTCCCCTCTCCAAGTTTTCTCTTCAACTCCTCTCTAGCCTCTTTGCCTCTTATGAAAATGAACAAAAGTTTCTAAAACCCTAGGTCTCTCTCTACGTAGATCAACAAAAAAATGAGCGAAGCGAGTTACTCAATCGGCTATCAACGAGGTAATTGAATATATATCAACCATCGTTGTCAGTAAAAAAAAGATCCAGGAAGGAAGATTCTTGAATTTCTCCCTAGTGGGTTTTGTGGTGTGGTTGAGGATTTCACATGTAGGCCCCGTTTGGATTGACTTATTTTGAGCTTATGTGGGTTTATCTACTTTCATAAACTTTTTTAAAGGTGTTTGGGTAAATTAATAAAAATAGCTTATCATAATTTCATAAGCTGCTTATGCCATATTTTAATAAGCCTAAATTTTTTGCTTACCCTCCGGCTTAACAAGGAGCTTATGAATTTATGTAACCTTCTTCGATTCTCTTTGGATCTATTATTTCAAAACATATATTTTAATTATAATGTTAGTTATTTTTGGCAGTTCATGAGTAACAAAATAGTTATATACTTATCTTACTAAAGTAACACACTTAACTAAGATTTTTTTTTTTTAAGGAAGATTTTTATTATTTTTTTGTTACGTAACAAAATGTAACTGCTATACACTAATAAGTTTATTTTATTTTATTTTATTTTTGTTTTTAACTACTCCCTCCGTTCCTTTTTAAGTGTCTTTTTAGCGTGTGTTTTTCGTTCCTATTTAACTGTCCTTTTTGTATTTTTAGGGTATGATTTGTCAATTATACCCTTTTTCAATAAATCTAATTAATGTTATCTATTTGGAAAGCTAAAGTTTGTTTTTTTTAAACAAAGTTTGTTTGTTTTTTTTAAACAAAGTTTGTTTCTTATTATCTTCAAATTTAAACAAAATTTTGTTACAAACAATGGTTCGAAGAAGAGTTAAAATTCTATAAATAAGATGAATAACAATTCTATAAATTTAAAAATTCTATAAATAAGATGTCGCACAATGCGAATCTAGCATTGGTTGAAGCCATAGTTGAAGTCTTAACTTTGATTAAAGGAGTTGGAAGGAAGTAAATTTTTTCTTAGTTTTTGATTAATGTGAAGTTGGAATAATTTTTATATTGACTTATAATAATTTAAAAGATGTGCGGAATATTTAAAAAATTAACAATTGTTTATTTTGGGAGAGAGAGCGCGTAAAAAAATAGGAATTTATTGGAGAAAAAGATAATAACTAACAACTGTTTGTTACGAGAAAAAGATAACATATTAAATTTATTGGAAAGATAAAGTGTGTGGAAAAAAATATGAATTTATTGTTGAATTAAAAGGAGGGTATAATTGGAAGAAAACGTGAAAAAATACACTTTGCTATTTTGATGGAAATTTTCTAAAAAGACACTTAAAAAGGAACGGAGGGAGTATTATTTATAAAGATTTTTTCAACAATGGTGTAAGACTAACGTGATTATTTCTAACTATTATATTTACTAGTGGAAAGACGGGCACTATCGTGTCCGTCTGTCCGCTACTCCGCTCTTTCTACTACGCTAACACATGTGATTATTTTGTTATGTTTGTTTGTATAATTTTGGTTAAATTTTTTAAATATTAGTGGAAATTGGAAATTATTAATATTTTGATTTATAAACAAAATATTGTTAAGGCATATAACAAAATTATTTATGAACTCAACATATTTTAGTTTGTCTGCATATTATAAAATAAAGATAAAAGTAATGGATTATTTGTTTATTCTAATAGTAATTAGTAACATCATAACATAGATGTAAGAAACATTGCTATGATTGTCATAAAAGAATATCTTTAAATACTACATTTTTCGTAAAGTTTCCATCTTCTCCTTATATTTTCCCTTCTTTAATGAGAACTTTTGTTGAATTTTGAGAAACTCCTCTTAATAAACCTACATATAATTGACCATGGCTGAAAATCAAATAATCCTTAAAAATAATCGTAAACAACTTTAATCATAATCACTTATAAACCAACAAAGTCAAATAATCCATAAAAATAATCGACTTTGATTGATTGTAACATGAAAGAAAAAGAAAAAAAACTTACAGATTAATTATGAATTCTTATGCAGCGGGCTGAGAGAGGTTGAAAAAAACTAAACAATGTGGGAACGAACTATGAACTATGAGAACCCTACTTGTTAATATTTTTTGCTCATATTTGTTACTAATATTTCTTTTAGAGGATTTAAAGTCCAATCTTTAATAATAATTTTTGGTCACGTTTGTTACTAATCTTTTTTTTAGAGGATATAAAGTCCAATTTTAACATTATTTTTGCTCCCGTTTGTTACTAATTTTTTTTTTTGATATTTAAAATCCAATTTTTAACATTATTTTTCGCTGACGTTTGTTACTAATCTTTTTTTAAAGGATTTAGAGTTCAATCTTTAACCTTATTTTTTTCTCACGTTTGTTACTATTTTTTTTTTTTGGAGGATTTAAAGTCTAATATTTAACATTAATTTTTGCTCATGTTTGTTACTAATTTTTTTTTTTAAGGATTTAAAGTCCAATCCTTAACCTTATTTTTGTGCTCACGTTTGTTACTAATCTTTTTTTTTTGGAGGATTTAAAGTCTAATTTTAACATTATTTTTTGCTCACGTTTGTTGCTAATTTTTTTTAACGGATTTAAAGTCCAATCTTTAACCTTATTTTTTGTCCACATTGTTACTAATCTTTTTTTTTTTTTTTAGGATCTAAAGTCCAATCTTTAACATTATTTTTTGCTCACGTTTGTTACTAATCTTTTTTTAAAGGATTTAAAGTTCAATCTTTAACCTTAATTTTTGCTCACGTTTGTTACAATTGATCAAAGGTTAAGGAAGAGTAACTTATATTAATAAAATAATAATATAATATGAAAATACTGTTTTTTGTGGAAGGGATATGAAAATATTTGACAATTTTTGTCAATTGTATTGAGGGGAACGCCACATATGTACAACATAAAAGCGTCTGATAAAAATGTAATATGAGTTTTTGTTTTGTGCTAGATTTTTGTGAGTTTGATTAGTGGTTAACGGAGGTAAAAGAGGGTTAATAGAGAAAATCAGTGACATGGATTAGTAATCCACGTGTTATTTTGTAATGAACTGTGTGTAATTTTTCTCCTTAAATTAAATTAAATTTATTTTTATCTATTTATTACATATTTGTTACATGTTTTACTTGTATTTAAAATTAAGGGTATTTTTGGAAAGAAAAGTTCAACCCAAAAGTGTACTGAAAGAGGTAGTTTCCTTTATATATAGTATAGAAGTATAGATATTATTATACTTTTTTTTAAAAAAAAGCATATCATATATTATTATATTTGTGTATAATGATGTTTAAACTATTAATTTACACCTCTAATGTTAATTTTGTCTTATATGAATATTGATGTTTTTTTTTAAAGACGAATATTGATTATACTATATATAATTATAATTGATATATTATAATATTGTTTTTTACATCTTGATTAATTTTATCAAAAAAAATCTTGATAATTGTGGTTTGATTCGTTGATTTTTTTTGTTAAATTAAAAATATTTAAAATTTCGATAACAGCTTATGTAATGTCACATCCAAACACTTCAATTTATGTAAGTACTTTTTAGTATACATATCCAAACATAAATAACTTATCAAGTATAAAAGCTTATAATATAAGCTCTAACATTATCAGTCCTAATGCTATAAGCATCTATGTAAACTGTTTATCTAAACGGGGCCGTAGTCGGCAACAACATCATCGTGAGCAACGAAGCTATAAATCAATGAATATAAGTAATTATAGCCATTCCAAGTATCTATAACAGTCTATAATATTCTATCTTGCAAATTATTCCAAGTATATATGAGATGTGACGAACAAATTTAAATACAAAATCTTGTCACCGCAAATACCTTCAACATTGGCAAAATACATGCAAGTCTTATTCAATCAATCTTTGTAAGTTACCATTGCGAACAAGGTAATTAAAATCGGACCGGACCTCTATCCGGTTGAACTGGGAACCAACCCGCTAAAAATTGACAGCTTTTAAAGAGGTTGGACAGCTTTTTTGGTTTTTTTTTTTAAAAATAGATTAAGGGACCGTTTGGATTAGCTTATTTTAGAGCTTATAAAAAACAGCTTATGCAAATAAATAAGTTTTTATGTATTATTTATAAGTTTTTAAGGTAGTTTATGAAAAAACGGTTTATTAAGATACGGTTTTCGCTAGTGAGAGTTTATAAATTAAAATAAAAGCTTATTTATTTACATAAGCTATTTTTCATAAGCTCAAAATAAACTCAAACCAAACAGGACCTAAAACTAAGTTGTTTCAGCCAAAGTATTTTTGGAAGGTAAAAAAAGGAAAAATTACATAAACCTCCCCCAAAGCATCTTTAAATAACAGAAACACCCCTTCTAATTTTATAGTAGACATAAACCTCCCATAAGTTCTTTTAAAATGGATAGGCACCTCTCTTTGAGACTTAACAAGAACTTAACACCGTTTGTTTTTAATTTTTATAACTAAAGGGGATAAAAATCTCCCCTCTGAAGTCTGAACAGTATAAACAACAAACCTCATAATCCTGTTTTTATGATTTTAAACAAGAAACACAAGTCTTCAGTGTGAATCTTAAACCAACCCCTTTCATGGTTGAGAAGTCTTCACTTGGAGGATTTCCTTCCCTTTCAATGTCCTTCAAAGTTGTGGCCAATGGCGTCAATAAGATTAAGATTGACATACCTTATATACCGAAGTTGTTGCCCTGCCTAATGGACTTTATGCTTCTGGTAGAAAACAAAACGAAAAGGGTGTTTTCTAGTTTGTGGACAACTATGGTGCTAATGTTGATCGATGCAGCTCTATCTACGAACCCCAAAGACTAGAATCTACGGCAAGTGGGTTATGTAAAAAAATTAGTGTTGTCGTGAAATTCATTATACAATGAATTTCGGTGTTAAATTTCGATGACAATACTTGCTATCATAAAAGTGGGTGCCTTAACACCCAAAGTAATTGTGCTGTCAGATTTTACCCAAATTTTATGATTTTAGTGATGCCATTTTCGTGGACAGCACCACTCTCTATCACAAACGAGGCACACAAAGAGTAGAACAAATTTGGTTTATAAAATCTTTTTGGTGGAAGATAGTTCAAAACATAAACGTTTGAGTTTTTCTTTTTATTTTCTAATAACGCAAGTTTAACATTGTTACGTAAAAGGGAGGTTAGTGTTATTTGTGGAAATAGACTCCCATACCTACACCGGTTTAATGGCCGATCCGATTTTAATTACCTTCATTGCGAGTGTGCTATTTTCTTTCCCTCGTTGATGTAGTAGTGTATTCCCAATTACTCCATGTATGAAAGTTGTAGGAAACAAAAAAAAAAAGAAATTCATTAGTGACAAATAAATTTTACCCAAAATCAAATCCATTTTGGTGATTTTTGGGATATTGCAAGATTAGGAAAATAAAACAAAACTTTAGGATGTAAAAGTGGAAGCTACGGTGTTGCAAAGCATAGAAATGATTCAATATGCAAAATTAACATTTTGTTTCCAAATTTAAAACAAAAAAGAAACATGAAAATACAATATAGTGAACATATTAAAATGCAACATCAAATGAAACAAATTTTAAATTGGTTCAGAGCACTAACAAATTAAAATATTAACAAAACTAGGGCATAAATAATAGAGTTCAAAACAAAATTTACCATAAACTCACTTACATTGTTGAAGAAGAGAAAACATGGCTGGTATTTTTGATGTACAGTAGAAAGTGCAGCCACGATACAAGCGGCAGAGACATGATCCTAACTGCATGATTTTCTCCATCTCCATGCGAAAACTTTGGCCAATAATTCATTCACATCAGTTAACTTGAAGAAACATATAGATTCAGAAAAATTACTTAACCAAAAAACATTTGTAATGATAATAAAAAATTTAATCAAATCTAATAGTAAGAAGTAATGAGCATAGTTAAACCGATCAGATCGGAAGAGAGAGATATACGTCGAGACGGTGGAGAAAGGTGCTTGTTCGGTCATTCTAGAGATGAGAAGATTCAGGATACCTAATTCTGCAACCGCAACAATTAGAAATCTAATTCTCACTCCTTCGTTTCAGAGAGAGAAGGGAATGAGAAGAATATGTTGCTGCTGTGTTGTGCGTGAGGTAACCCTATAACAATGCTACCAATATATCTATTCTCTCCAACGAACTATGAACTTTTTTATGGGAACTAACTATAAAACATTTTTTGTCGGGAACTAACTTTTGAAAGAGTCAGAAACAAAAAATAAACATGTTCTAAATTTCTCTAAAATAGTTTAGTATGTTTTAGAATTAATTAATACTACACATGTAGTAGTAGGAAATGTCATGAAGAATTTAGAAAGAACTATCTAAAACATGACATCCACACTATAAATAGACAAACATGTACTCATTTGTAATCAATTCAAATAATCCAAATCAATCCAATTTGGAGAGCAATACAATATATTCTTGCCCAAGTCGTCACACTATTTACTAGTATTATATTTCAACTATCAACTAAAGCCTTCTTCACTATCCAACTACACTCTAAACTATCACTACTATCCAAACTACTAACAATACCACTTAACTTGTCAATTAAATTTAATATACATACAAATAAATGACAGTATACAAAATAGACAAATAATTAAACTAACAACTTTTCTAAAATTTATGAAAAAAGGAAATTATTTATAGAGACGAAATGTGTATATAATAACTCACTTTTAATTTAAAACAAAGTTGGGCAAAATAACTCTCTTCCTACCCTCTAAAAACCTGTCAACTATGAAAAGCATCTAAAGAGTATCCAAAGAGCCACAAATAACAAAACTTTCAATTTAAACAAACTTCGCCATAATAACGGTCAACTATAAGAAGCTTCTCCATAATAATTCACTTTTCACTACCAAATAAATTATACTAAACATTTTGTACAGCGGTATGATGGAGGAGAGTTTTATTAGTAATTTAGTAGTATTTATTATTTTTGCATATTCTAGAACATTCTTTTATTATTTTGTTTCGTTTTATTTTGGCTCACGGGTTTGTTATTTCTTTTGCTATTTAAACAGAACATTATGCAGCCTATGAGACACTTATTTTTCATTCAATAAAATTATTCGAGATTTTCCGAAAACCCTTATTTGATAGGTTTGTCGCTTGCAACCTGTCTGTTTATCTTTTAGGTTTAGCGCTTTCTAACCCTTGCTTCAGTACTGCATCAGTTGGTATCATAGCCTGGTTTCTCATGTTCTTTTCCTAACGGATCAGCCATGGGAGTTCAGTTGATAAGAGGGCAGAGTTTGTCGGCATAATCGCGACTCTTACCACGACAATCAAAGCTATGTCAGGTTAGATGGCGGTGTGGACAGCTAAGGTTGACAACAACAACAAAAACAATCCGAACAGAGGAGGAGAACCAATTCCAGTTATTAGGGTTCGTAATAACATCCCTACTATTATTACATACCGAAAATCAAAACATACTCATGAATCTGATTTGGAATACTATGAGCGTAGATATTACAACAAGTTGAAGGATGATTACTACGAGTTTAATATCTCCAATTCGATATATCGTTGTCCGTTTTGTTACAACAACGATTACTCCTTCACCGACCTTTTGAGACATGCTTTCAGAATTGCAAGTAACTCACGTAAGACGGTTAAAGATATTGCTAAACACTCTGTTTTGATAATGTATATTCTAAGAATTCTTATGCCGTTGAACGAGGAGATCGACGTTGCTCGGACGACCGAAGCGTTTCCGACGTCCGTGGAACCGGTCGAAGAACATTCAGTCACCGAACCTGTTGTTAGTATTGAGGAGACTGATGAGCACATGGTGTCACTCTGTGATGGAGAAAATATGAATGATGAACCACTGAAAGAAGAACCAGAAGAAAAAGAAACCGAAGAGCATGAAATAATTGAGGAACATGTTGAAGAAATCAAGGAGGAAGAACCTGTCCAAAAGGAACAAACAATGGAGAAGTATAAATTTGTTTATGATGTTGTCTTGAATGAAGACAGGCCAGCGACAGTAAAAGAAAACATATCTGAAGCTAAAATATTGATAGACCTGAGTCCACTAACATAGATCAAACAATGTTCAACGAAAGTAATAAATCTGTAGTGCAACTTTGTCAGGAAACTCGGTGTTTAACTGAATCACCTCTGAGGCCACCACCACAAAATTTCTCTACGACAGTTCAGCTGTCTCCAGCGCAGTCGAAATCACCGGATCAATCATCGAAGCTACTGGGTCTTCTCATTACTCATTCATCACCATCATTGATCTATGCTCTACCTCCGGTGTTGTCTCCGCCGATGAAACGACTTGATAGAAGTGTTGCTGTTGCAAATTCGGAAGTCAAGTTCAATTCTTCCGTGGATGCTGATTCAAATTTCGTTGTTCTGCATGAAAGCCAGCCAAAAGGAGAACAAAAACAGGACATAATGCCAGCAAAAACTCCTATTACAGAAGTCTCATCAACAGGTTCTGTTAATGGAGCTCTAAGAGAGGTTCAATCTAGTTCGTCTCCCGTGGAAGCATCCCACACATACAGAAGACGGTATGTGAATCATGATACTCATACAACTAGCACCGAATTGAATGAAGTTAGTGTGGAAAACTCTGATATAAAATCAAGAAGTCGCATCACTAAATCACAGAAGAAGCCTAATTATACAGAAGACGGTATCAGAAATCAACCTCGTTCCAATTTTAATATTACCACAACAATCTCACCGCCACCGGAACCTCTGGACGCGGGCTCACGATGTTTGACGACTTCACCGTCGCTGTCGGCAAACCTTCAACCAGCGGAGATCAAATTCATCTCAGAAAGCCATGTTGTGTCAAAGCCGATTATGCGTGTTTCATCGCGGGAGAGAGTGGGAAGGATCTAGAGAAGACAAGGGCAAAATTTGTAATCTGTGTTTTTGAAGAGAATTTTATTGAAAATTTTGGGCATGGTATTGCAATTCTAGTTCCATGGAGTAGGCTTGGCCAAGATCCTCGCATTTTCTTATTAGCTGAACCTGCAACACAAGTTGACGAATGTAGTGAAGATGTTGTCCATGAAGCTAAGAAGAGCCTAATACAGGAGACAAAATTGAAACTGTGGGAGAATTCACAACAACTACAGTCAGAAATGAATAAGTCGTGGTTGGGATCCCTCATCAACACCATAATTGGAAATTTTAAGCTTTCAATTTCTAATATTCACATCAGATACGAGGACAGTGAGAGCAATCCAGGGCACCCATTCGCAGCTGGTGTTAGTTTGGACAAACTCTCAGTTGTGACAGTTGATGATGGGAAATCAGCTGTAAATAGCAAGGCAAATGTTGTTCATATTTTCCTAGTAGTTCACATGGATCACAATGCTTCGAAACTTATTGGGGAAGCAAACGAGCCTGTAGAGGAATTATCATGTGAAAATGTTAGTTGCTCAATAAAGCTTTATCCAGAAACAAAAGTTTTTTACATTAAGTTGGGTTCATATCAGTTATTATCACCAAAAGGTCTCCTTGTAGAGAGTGCAACCTCCAATGACTCATTAGTTGGTGTCTTCAATTGTAAACCTTTTGACGACAAGGTGGACTGGAGCATGGTGGCCAAAGCTTCTCCATGTTACATGACTTATATATGAAGGAAAGCATTGATCAAATTGTGAAGTTATTCGAAAGTGATACTGCTGTAAGTCAGACCATTGTGCTAGAAACTGCAGCTGCCGTGCAAATGAAAATTGATGAAGTACCACAACAGCTTGAAGATATTGGAACACAATGTATAAGTCAAGATTCAATTGGAAGCAAAGTGCTCCAAATGGCAAAGTCATTACTAAAACCAAGGTGAGAAAATCTTGAGATGTTGGGGTGGGGGTGGACGTAGAAAACCAGGATGGGAAATTGAAGGTGTGAAAGAAATGATTGGGAAATTGTTGGAGGAATATGAATCTGGTGGTGATAAAAAAAAAGGCTTGTAGATGCATGAAAGAGTTAGGATTAATAACTATGTATCAAATGGTTAAAGGTTTTGGAAGAGTTGAAGAAGCTCTTGATGATTTGGCTTTGGATGTTCCTGATGCTAAGAATCAGTTTGCATATTATGTTGAAAAGGCAAAGAATGAAGGCATGGAGTCTCAAGTTGATTCAAGGTGCTTAGATAATGCTAGTTGCAACCAACCTTGGGAGCCTCCGTTGTGTCACTCTTATGATTTGCTTGAGTTTTGTAAAATGGAAGATCTAAAATGTATTCGTCAATGGGATCAAGGAGGGTGGTCTCTAGTTCATTGGAGGAGTCGACATGAATGAGAAGCTTTTTACCAGAATGAGAACTCGGGGTCGAGTTCTTTAGAGGTGGAGGAGACTGATGCAGAGGGTTTTATTAGTAATTTAGTAGTATTTATTATTTTAGCAATTTCTAGAACTTTCTTTTATAATTTTGTTTCGTTTTATTTCGGTCCACGAGTTTGTTATTTCGTTTTTTTTTCTTCTTCTATTTAAACAGAACATTATGCAGCCTAAGAGGCACTTATTTTTCATTCAATAAAATTATTCGGGATTTTCTCTTAATTCTGGTGGATTCTGGAAACCTTTATTTGATAGGTTTGTCGCTTGCAACCTGTTTGTTTATCTTTTAGGTTTAGCGCTTGATAACCTTTGCTTCCGTACTGCGGTCAGGGCAAAACCTTAATGAATACATTTCAATTATGAACACTATATATAAAGAATCTTAGAGAAACATTTATCATCAATACTTAACAAAACACATAACTATTTTTATTGAAATACTAGTAAAAGATATGTGCATTTATACCGGTATTGTAACATTGCGATAATTATATAAAAATCAAGAACATAGATAATATTGTTAATTTTTTAAGGATATTCAATAAAAATTATCAGCACTACTGTAATGTTTATATTAAATATTTTTTCAAAATAAAGATGATAGATGATTCTTTCAAAATAAAGAACTGAACAATCCATACAGTGATAGAGGAAACTTTCATGACCCAAAGAAAAGGCAAATTGCAGTATGTAGTTATATGCATGATTTCCTTGTAGCTATTTCATATTTGTCATCCATATTATAAAACACAAACTATGTGAGATTAAAGATTATAATTAACTATAGAGTTTCTGCATCATGTATCATTAGGTTATGTTTTGTTTGAAGTTTTAATAGCATGCTCGGAACTCGGATGTCGGAACTAACTATAGAGTTTAAGTTACACTGCCAAAAGACTAGCTGGGCTCTCCAAAACTGTTTTTTACATGGGAAAGTGAACATCTTAGAAAAGAAAACAAACGATTGCTTGATGAAGCAATCTGAGAAACTAAATTCCGATCGATTTTTATATCTTGAATTAATTTTCTACATAATATTAAAGTACGTGCGGTGGTGGATAATGATTCCTTATGAAAGGAGCTATTGAGTTATTCTTTTTTATGTTTCTTCTTCTACACTTCAAAGATTTAAGAAAAGGGCCTATAGAAAGTCCCACATTGATAAACCAAGTGAGTGTTAATTAGCTGGTATTTTCACCGGCTTTATTTAATGTGGTCAACATTAATCAACCCTTACTTTTGCAGGAATCAAAGTCTTTTCTTCAATTTAAGGAGTTTCGATGAGATGTTAGACTTAGCATGAAAAAGTCTCGAAGCCTTAAGGTTCGACAAGACACGAGTCAGAGACGCAAAACCGTCGAAGTCAAGCAACTGCCTTTGAAGCAGGAAGATTCGAATTTCAAATGCCACACCTTGGAAAACAAGCAAAACGGCACACCTTGGATTTGCTCATGCGTAGGGCGCATAGAGTGAGGGGCATGGGTGCATCTTTCTGAGCTTCGTCTTGTAATGCCTTGGTACTTTGTATTGCCTTCAAATGCCTTCTAAGAATCATTGATCTTCAATCTCCTTATTCTTATCCTTCATGTGATGTATTGTTTTACCAATTTACACGATTTCTCGTTAAATAGACTCAAAACACCTAGTAGATTGAGTCGATGTCCGATTCGAAAGTGGAAGTGAATTGTGAAGCTTCGCCATCGGTCACAGGAGAAAGAATCGGATAAGAGCGATCTTGAAGAATTTGTACCACGGAGCTAAGAGTTGCGGTGGTGCTTGAGTTGTCTCTTGCACAAGTTGACCGAGAACTGGCCATCGGAAAGTCGTAACCGAGACAGTTACTTTTGTGAAAAACATTTATGGTTGTGAATTTGAGAAAATCTGTAAGGAATCATGAACAATTCTCATAGATGGGGCCAATGTCTTATCCGAGAACGGAGCTTAACCTGAACTTCAGAGGCGATGGATAAAATCAAAGTATTGTTGGCTCAAAACTATGAATGCTATCTTAAGGGATAGAAGTTTCTCGAGCTACCGAGTTAACGAGGTGAAGGAGCGATAACCGCAACCAAGAGTCGCTTGTCGAAAGCTTGATTGACCAGAGAGAGTTTCCAGCGACGATAGCTGATTCTTCCTTGCGGGGAACGCTTTCGTAACCTATTTAAATTTCCTTGGCTTCAGGCTAGTCAACTCATCTTATGCGCTTTTTAAGAAATCAAGTTCAAGTACTCAAAAGTAAAAGAAAGAGAAGGATCTAGTGACGTAAACCACATGATGCCAGAGGCGATGAACACATCCAGCCGAAGCCAATAGCAATCAGCACTCCAGTCATGGTTTGAGAGGAAATGGTAAAAATGGTTCCGGAGAGGGAAAGTACCACTTAAGAAGTCCCCAATCGTTATTTATTTATTTTTTTATGGATGGAAAGCCTTCGTTATATGAAATGACACTGCCAGTAGTCAACTTTCAAGTGACCTGTAGGGCTCCTGCCACAAGGATGGGATGGCTGGCTAAGCTTGCTCCAGGACAGGAGTGGTTGGTTAAGATGGCGCGATCTTATATCTATATTCAAAAATAAAATTGTCATATCGATCTTCGCACTATCTAAATTCAACGTATGTTTGTATCCATGGAAAAAGAATTAAACTTCCCACTAATTAATTGTGTGTATAAAAAATAAATATTGATTGCATCCGACAAATTGATTATTAATAAGATCAAATAAATAAGGGTGAGGAGATAGAGTAACACTTTTAATTACTTTTTTTTTATTTTGAGGGGAACTCTTTAAGATTATTTGAAATTACTTTTGAAGGTGGTAGATCCTCTTCCTATAAAATAATATAGACCTTTTTTTTTTTTTTTAGAGATAATAGATACCTAATTATGCCATCTTTCATTTACCCGTTGATCGACCTTTTATTTTACAAGTTGAAATATGTATATATCATCAACTAAAACTTTTCATATTATAACTATCGCCCTCTCATAAACAAATAACTATTGCCCTCTCATTTGCTCAAAAAAAAAAAAACTATTTCCCTCTCATAAAAATAATTGTTGCCAAAGAAACTAGTGCACTTAAAAAAAGGGAACATGTTGACGTTCTAAAATAATAGACAAAGTATTTACTTTTAAAGCGGAGCCAACCCAAATGTCAAGCAAGGAATTTAACCTTGAAATTTTGGGTAAAACAATGGACGTTCAAAAATAATATGGTTATAAATTTATAATATATTAGATAATTTATTGACATTACATAGCTTAATTGGTTATGGAAAAAGTCACAAGTACTCTTGGTCATGGATTCAAATCTTGGTCAACACCTTAGTTAATAAAAAATGAATTATTTTTAATGTTTTATAAAAATACTTGGTTAAAAACATATATTTTAAAAGGCCTCAATAATTTATTTTTTAGCCTCTTAATCTATTAGGTCGGCCCTGTTTTAAAAGGAAACGCATTTTGTATAAAACAAATAAAATTCCATTAAGAAAGGAACTTTTTATATCAAAATAAATGATAAGACAAATTTGAGGAAGAAAAGAAGACCAAATTCAAAATTCTTGCGATCAATATATAAAGATTTACTAAAAAAAGTTATAACAAGCTATTTCCTTATTTTTATTATTCAATCAACATAAATTGAGGTACAAGTTAAGAGTAGTATTCTCATCACTAAGATGTTTTTTTTTCCCTTCTTTTCGAGTAAATGTTTCATGTGTTACATATCAAATTTTGGAGGAATGGCCTCATCTGTTGGAGGAACAATGGGAGGAATGACCCCATGTTTTGGAGGAACAATCAGAGGAATGACCCCATCTGTTGGAGAAGCAATCAGAGGAATGACCCCGCCTGTTGGAGGAACAACCGGAGGAATGACCCCGCCTGTTGGAGGAACAACCGGAGGAATGACCCCGCCTATTGGAGGAGCAATCGGAGGGATGAGACCCCCTATTGGAGGAATAATCGGAGGGATGAGCCCCCCTATTGGAGGAACAATCGGAGGGATGAGCCCGCCTATTGGAGGAAGAATGGGAGGAATGAGCCCGCCTATTGGAGGAATGAGCCCTCCTATGGGAGGAAGAATGGGAGGAATGAGCCCGCCTATTGGAGGAAGAATTGGAGGAATGAGCCCGCCTATGGGAGGAAGAATTGGAGGAATGAGCCCGCCTATTGGAGGAACAATCGGAGGAATGACCCCATCAGTTTGACCATTTGTGAATTGCAAAGTAGCAAATATAATTAGTAACATTGAAATTGAGAAAGCAATTTTGGAGATTGAAACCATCATACTTTAGAAATAGAGAAATGGTATATTAGTATTGAAACATATCTGATTTACTTGTTATATATAACGACGAACGTGATGAAGAAGAATTTTTTTTTTTCCTTTAGAAGTTACAAATATTAATTAGTTTTTTTTTCTTCATATTAATTATCTATTTGACCACACAGGTGGAATACTAAATGCAAATAATAATAATAATAATAATAATAATAATAATAATAATAATAATAATAATAAAAGAAGTTTCTAGGTTGGTCAAAATGTTTTTTTGACTAAATTTAAATAACCATTTGTATGAAAAAACATTGTATAATTTTTTTTCGGTGGTGGTCAGGGTTGGAACTCCAGACTTTGCATATATTATACAATTATACATTGTTCATACCAACTGAGCTGAGCTCACGAGGATAAAACATTGTGTGTGTGTGTGTGTGTGTGTGTGTGTACACACACACATGGGATGTATCAAGTGAGAAGAGTTGTTCTGGCCAAGAAGAACAAGAAGTTCTTTAGCAGAAGAAGTGGTTACAAAGGCTCTAGGAAAGAAGATCAGAAGGGTTGCTTCAATTGCAAGAAGCCTGGACATTTCATTGCTGATTGCCCTGATCTTCAGAAGGAGAAATCAAAGGACAAGTCTAAGAAGTCAACATTCAAATCAAACAAAATCAAGAAGCAGATTAAGCAGAGTTTGATGGCAATATGGGAAGATTTAGACAATGAATCTGAATTTGATAAAGATGATGCTGATGAAGATGCAAAGGTAGTTGTTGGGTTAGTGACTACAGTAACTTCAGAAGCTGAATCAGAATCAGATTCAGGAGAAGAAAATGAGGTATATTCTAAAATTCCCATAGCAGAACTTATTGAGTCTCTTAAAGAGCTCCTTACACATTTGGAGCTAAGAACCAATGAGTTGAAAGATTTTAAAGAAAAATATGTTGATTTAATAAAACAACAAGAATCAACTCTATTGGATCTAAAAGCTTCTAAAGAAGGACTTAGAGGCTTTGACTTCATTTGCAAAACTTCAGAAGAGAAGCTCAAGTTCTTATGTCAGAAGCTACAAGAAAAGTGTAATGGAAAACCTTTAAGCAACCATGAAATTGCTCTTGAAGATTTTATTATGTCTGGTATTGATAGAAGTAGAGTTGCTTCTATGATTTATAACATTTACAAAAACAATGGCAAAGGGATTGGCTTTTCAGAAGGAAAACCTAATGAAACTAATCTCAAAGCATGTTGTGAATGTATCAAGGAAGGATTGAAAATCGTCTTTGTACCTGAAGGTGTTAAAGTTGTAACTGTAGTTCAGTCAGAACCTGAAGCTTCTAGCTCTAAGGCTAAGATTACTTCAAAGCCAAAGAACTCTAAGTCTAAGGCTATGACAAATTCTGACTATAAGACCTCAAAGATCAAGATTCTGAAAAGATCAGAACCTGTTCCTCAGAGTGTGTTGAAACCAGAATCTGGTATCTTGAAGTCTAAGCCTCAGAAGAACAAAACAGTTATGGCTTCAGGTCAATCAGAACTAAAAGGTATTAAACATAAAGTACTGATCAATCAGAAGCTCTCAAAACCACACCTCAAGGTATAAGAAGTGAAGAGTAAAACTTCCAACACTAACCTCAAAGGACCCATAAAACAATGGGTACCTAAATCTGAAACTGTCAATGCTGCAAAAATGCCTAAGAGCAAAGGAAAAGCAAAACTCATGGTATCTGGACAACGGTTGCTCAAGACATATAACATGAGAGAAGTAAATGTTCCTTACCCTCACAATGAAAGAAGGAGGAAATGTGAAGTTTGGAGGCAACCAATCTGACAAGATCATTGGTACAAGAACTATTGGTAACTCCTTTATCTCTATTAATAATGTGTGGTTGGTAGATGGTCTTGAACATAACCTTTTGAGTATCAGTCAGTTTTGTGACAATGGTTATGATGTGATGTTTGAAAAGACCAACTGCACTGTAATCAACAAAGATAACAAGTCCATAGTGTTATCGCGATTTTCGGGTGTCAAATCATTAATTAGATTTGAACCTTTCAATCATTGATATCTCTATTTTTTTTTTGGGGAAGGTAAAATTGAGAGAAAACCTTAGAAATTCCGAGTTCGGGGCTGATTTCACTACGGGAAGGTGTTAGGCACCCGCAATGACTATAGTATCCTATAGGAACCGTTTTACTATGCTTTATGTATACGCTTTGCTTTTATTGCTATTTGCAAAAAAATATTTATTTTAAGAATGAGAGAAAGAAGATTGGATTTTATTTTATTGGACTTGGAGAGATTTTGAGTCTCTTGCCTACATACCCTTTTAAGGGATCAAAATTCCATGTAGTTCTCTTCCAAAATATTTTTTGTGGGTTGGTTCAATTTTAGTTTTGAAAATAGTTTTTGAAGAAAAAGATGGGAGGCCGTAAAGGCGTGAGATTTTGGAAACAAGTGAGGTTGGTCAATTATTTACAAAAAGGTTTAGGTGGGAATTAGTGTTCATTTGGATTTTTGATTAAGAAAACAAAGGAAAATTATGGAGTTTTGACTCCAACATTATTGTGAAAATATTTGAGTGAAGAGTTAGTTTTTTTGAGAAAGAAAGCATGAGTTTTTTCCTAAGTGTCGCGCTTCCTAAACATACTCCTAGCGGTAAACATACAACGTGTGTGCGTGTCGGTGCGTGTGTCGGTGTACATCATTATAGTCCATAGTCTTTTACACCGGGTCCTATTTACATTCTATGGTCTTGCAAGAAATTAAAGAAAGTAAACTACCTAAACATTGCATGAGAATTAGTTGGACGTTCCATGAAAGGGTTAAAGTAAGAAATGGGAATGAGATGAGATGCTTAGTATGCATGAAACATAGAGTAAAGTGGTTAGTAAAACAAGATGAAATATTAATGAAATACCAATCCTAAACAAAATGGTAAACTATCACAAAAATTGGCATAAAATCACACTAATCAAAATTGCAAAATATCACAAAGTTGGCATCAAAACTCTAACTAAACAAGATTGCAAAATAGAACAAAATTGGCATCAAGAACCAAACTAAACATAGTTGCAAAATATCACAAAATTGGTATCAAGAATCAATTTTAACCAAAAATGGAAATATCACAAAATTGTAATCAAGAATCAAATTTAGCAAAAATGGAAATATCACAAAATAGTAATCAAGAATCAAATTTAACAAGAAAATGGAAATACCACAAAAAACAAGAGAAAAATTAAACTTGCCAAGATTAACTGAGTTTATCAAGAAAACAGAAGTAATCATCATAGAATCAAATACCAAGCACTAGAATTATATGACAAAAATTTGGATGAAAGAACCATACAAGAAAATTCACTAAGAAGACACGAAATACATCAATCAAAAGGGAAATTTACACCTATCATTTTTATCAATCTTAACATGAAAAATCATCACCAAACAGTCAAGAACATACCAAGAATCCCATAGAAAAAATTACAAAAGTTTTCAATAAAATTAAAGCATGCCAGGGGTTCGAACAACAAGAAAGATGGTGCAATTAGCAAGCAATTCCAAGAAACTGAAAAAAAAACAAGAAAGACTTATGCTACCCGGCCCATACCCACGGTTCTTGATGGATCCGGATCTCCATAATGCTTCAGAAGCGTTGGATTGATCCAGATCCATCTGGATCTAGATCAAACGGCTGAGAACAAGAGAGAGTGGACCGGGTTTGGGTCAACCCGGTTCACGTGCTTACATAAAAGGGTTTACAACCCGTTTCCTTCATTTTTCAAAACGTTTCTCTTTCTTCTTCTCTTCTTCTCCGCCGTTCTCTCTACGAACCCTAACCCTAACTCTGTTTACATGGCCCAGGAATCAAAGAAACACGGCTTAAACAAATCATGTGGCTATTCTAAGCACGAATCAATCACTAGAAACCGCATACGTTGGCTGAATCATCGTAGATCTTGAGCCTTTGCTCACGGATTTCAAACGGTTCTTGGTTCGTTCTTGCTTCCAAAACTTTGTTCTAATGAAACCTCTCACGGATTTAGAGGTTTACAACGGTTGATTCGCGTTGTAAACCCTAAGATCTGTTACGGTTTTGAAAATTTCTTAGGGTTTCGTTATTTTGGAACCGGACCCTTTGAATTCCTACAGAACTACGTTGATTCAGATTCATTGATGTTCATGCGCATAATGGAGGTAAGTTTTGATTTAAACCTGGTTTTGTTCGGAGATTTGGACTTGAATCTTCAGAACTCTTGGCTTTGATTCTATTTTTTTTTCTTGCTGGTTCTTGCTTGAAATTCGAACGAAACCGTGAATCTTCTTCTTCTTCTTATTGGTTCAAAACCGTGAAATTCTTTCCCTCTTCTTCTCGAAACCTTGCTTCTGTGATCGTACTGAGTTTGTTGCCATTGGTGACGAACTTGGTGCTCGAATTGCAGAAGAAGTGATTCGATGATGACGATTCAGCAATGAATTTCTGAGAATCGCTACGGATTTCACTGGATTTGGATCGGATTTGGTTCTGGAAAATTAGGGTTTATGCATTTGTTCTTGAGCTTTTGTGAACTTTGTGATTTTGATCTGTAACTGCCAAGAGAGAGAAAACTGAATCTGTTTGTGTGATGTGGCTCTGATTTCTGAAAACTCTGACACTGTTCACTATTTATAAGCTGCCATGTGGCCTCTGACCCAATAGGAATGTGACACGTGGGATTGACCTTGCTTGCGTCGCCTTGGACTTGAAATTGGACCAATCTGCAAATTTGAAAAGAATAGGACCTTTTTGCAATTTGTAAAAAAAAATGGACTGTTTTCTTTAAAAGAATCAAAAGGGAATGACCACTAAAAAGGAAAAATTGGACTGAATTGCAATTTCTAAAAGTATTTGGACTAAAATGCAAAAAGTTAAAATAAAATTGGTAAAAAATGTAAATTTGAAAACAACGTAAAGTGAAACGTTTAAAAACGACAAAATGGACTAAAACGAACAAGCTACCAAAATGAGGTATTTTAAAATACCTCTCTGTCCAAAATTTATTTGATGTGAAAAGACTAAAATGCCCCTGGGGGCAAAAACGACTCAAACTGACTCAGACTGACTCAGATGCAAAACCACGATGATTTTTGCACAAAATTTGATTAATGATTCATGCAAACAGATTGAAAAGACTCAGGGACAAATTGTAGGGACTGAAAATGGGTTCCTTTGTAGGAAATGACCAAAATACCCTTTTGTATGATCTTATGTAAAAAATCTAAAAGACTGAAGCAGTAAAGTATGCAGCTGAAGCACAGTAGAAAACACGGTGAATTTGAAAGTATTAGAAAATAGCAGAGGAATTTGAAAGAGTATTTTTAGGTTCAAAATGAGGGTATGACAGCTGCCCCTATTTAAGTTTCTTTGTCTGGAGAGTCAAGAGACGGAGTCTTTGGCTTGACGCGACGAAGATACTTAAATATCGCCATTAGCACTGATTTTGGGCGTAAAAATACATTTGTAAATGCTATGTATGCCATGCAACATTTGTGTTATGAATGCAAGACAGACTGAGAATTGAATTTAACAGAATATGTCGTATCCATTGCGGGACTGGTTGACATTAACAGGACAGCAAAAACAGAGCATGTCGTATCCATTGCGGGACTGATTGACATTAACAGAATAGCAAAAAGGAGTATGTCGTATCCATTGCGGGACTAATTGACATTAACAGAATAGCAAAAAAGGAGTATGTCGTATCCATTGCGGGACTGATTGACATTAACAAGGTAGCAGATAACAAGACTCACTGGGGAGACTCGAAAGCAAATTTGACAGGTACAAGCTGTTCTTGGATGCGAACTGGCCACTTGACCGGGGATATCGACAACAAAGGGCGCAAGCTGCTCTTGTATTTGAGCTGGTCACTTGGCTGAAAGAAAATATAGAAAGCACAAGCTGTTCTTGGACACGAACTAGTTACTTGGCTGAAAGAAAAAGTAGGAAGCACAAGCTGTTCTTGGACACGAACTGGTTACTTTGCTGAAAGAAACAAAATAGAAAGCACGAGCTGTTCTTGGATCTGAACTAGTCGCTCGGCGGATATCAAAAGGGTAGGTACAAGCTGTTCTTGGATGCGAACTTGCTACTTGACCGGAAACAGGGACAAATTGTTAGGCACAAGCTGTTCTTGGACGTGAACTAGCCACTTGACCGTTAACATAAACAAATTGTATTTGAAAAAGAATTGAATTTGATTGACATAACTGCAGGAGCTTGAATTTGACAGGAATGTTGACAAGACTGTTGAACTTTGAAATTGACATGACAGTAGACATTTGTTGTTAGCAGAAGAAATTTGAAATTGACATGATTGATTTTGATTGAGATTAACATAGGGATTGAGAATGCAGATGCGTATGAATAACATGACAATTTTATCAAATGCATGAACACATAGGATGCATGATTATGCATGTATGAATGCTTTGAAATGCATGATGATTGGCAATTTGTAGGCACAATTTCGCAGAGACAGACAAAACATTGGAATATTGGGCACGTAATGGCTCGCGCTCGGACATATATTTGCAAAAGTTCCTCTTCTGGGGGTGCCGTCGTTTGAAGATACATCGAGACCATCGCTGAAGGCAGGAAGCTGTAACATGGTAGGGAAGGACAGCCTGAATGGTATCGCTGCTTGTTGGAACAGTCACGTAAGTGCTTTGGACATCGCATCTGTGGTCAATGCTTTTGCATGTTTGTTTTTTCATCGTCCCATTTTTGCCTGGATCGCCCTTTCGGGTTTTCGACCCACCGGGGAAATAGTTTTTTTTCACAAATGCCCCTGTTTTTGCCTGAATTGCCTTTGAAGGTTGTCAATCCATCGGGGTGCTCATTTTTGCCTAAGCCGCCCTTTCGGGTTTTCGACTTAGCGAGCATATTCATTTTTCATGCTTTTCATTCTGTTTTTTTCATTCTTGCCATTGACCACAGACCATCGCTGGGGGAAAGCTTGCTAGCAACTTGAATTGGAACTGATTATCAATGTAGATTTGTTCATGCATGTTCATTTGAATGCACCTAGCTGTTCAGACTTGTTTTCAAAATACTCAAAAAGGTTTTCAGTTTTCACGATGTTCATTCCAGACATGTATCATTATTAACATAGAAAAAATCTTTTTGTACAAAGCTTTGAAAATAGAATAGAAAAAAGAGTGCCAAACAAAAGCATAGGCTCAAATCGATGTATAAGGGTGGTAATCAGCCGAAGGCGTGACTCCACGGATTTACAAAGCTTGGAAAATGGTAATTTTATTGGTTGGTGGTACATTGAACACAGTAGCTACCATGGTATCTAAAACTTTTGAATCCGCAGGCGTCGGAACCTCGGGTGAGAACAGCCAATCATCAATTGCAAAGATCCCAAGGGGAATGGTAACTTGCCAGATATAGTCAATTGTCTTTTATTTCAATCTCATTTTTGCATGAACCGCCCTTTCGGGTTTTCGGCTCATCGAGACGCTCATTTTTGCCTGAGTTACACGTAACCTCAGCGAGCTTTTACATTTTTGTTTCTTGTCCCTTATTTTGCCTGGACCGCCCTTTCGGGTTTTCGATCCACCGGGAAGCGCATTTTTGCCTAGGCCGCCCTTTCGGGTTTTCGACCTACCACGCTGTTCTTTTCATATCTAGACAAAGTATTTCTTGACTATATCGACATTCACAGGATTCGGAAGTTCTACACCATCCATGTGTGTGAGAATCAAAGCACCGCCAGAGAAAGCCTTCTTGACAACATAAGGTCCTTCATAGTTAGGCGTCCATTTGCCCCTTGGATCGGGTTGCTGACCCATTCTTCTTTTCAACACGAGTTCACCCTCTTTGAATTCCCGAGGACGGACTTTCTTGTCAAAAGCAGTTTTCATCCTTGTTTGATACATCTGACCGCGAGCCAAAGCATCAAGGCGTCTTTCTTCAATCAAATTCAACTGGTCGTACCGACTCTGGCACCATTCAGCCTCAGACAACTTTGCTTCCATAATCACACGGAGAGACGGAATCTCCACTTCCAATGGGAGAACTGCTTCCATTCCGTATACAAGAGAAAAAGGCGTTGCCCCGGTTGAACTACGAACTGTAGTGCGGTAGCCGTGTAAAGCATAGGGCAACATCTCATGCCAATCTTTGTATGTTGTTACCATTTTCTGCACAATCTTCTTGATGTTCTTATTGGCAGCCTCAACTGCACCATTCATCTGAGGTCTGTAAGGAGAAGAATTGTGGTGTTCAATCTTGAATTTCTCGCATAGGGCTTGCACCATGTCATTGTTTAGGTTGGTACCGTTGTCAGTGATAATCTTGCTAGGAACACCATACCGACAGATGATGTTGTTCTTGATGAACTTGACCACCACTTGCTTAGTCACGTTGGCATAAGATGCAGCTTCGACCCATTTGGTGAAATAATCGATTGCTACCAGAATAAAACGATGACCATTTGAAGCTTTTGGTTCAATTCTTCCGATCATATCAATGCCCCACATAGAGAAAGGCCATGGAGAAGACATAACATTGAGAGCGTGTGGAGGCACATGGATCTTATCAACATATATTTGACATTTGTGGCACTTCCTGGCGTATTGATAGCAATCACGCTCCATGGTCATCCAGTAGTAACCAGCTCTTAACAGCTTTCTAGACGTAGCATGCCCTGATGCGTGGGTCCCAAAGGTGCCATCGTGCACATCGTGCATTAGCTGTTTCGCTTCACATTCATCAACACATCTTAACAACACCATATCGAAATTCCTTTTGTACAGAACATCACCGTCCAGCAAGAACCTGCTAGCCAGCCTGCGCAGCGTCTTCTTGTCTTTGTTGGAAGCATCCGACGGGTACTCACGGCTTCGCAAAAATTGTTTGATATCATAATACCAGGATTTGCTGTCGACTCCGCCTGAACTCGTCTGTACAATTGCATCACTGACAGTAAACACATGAGCGGGCCGGTCTAAGCGTTGTACTTTGATCATCGGTACATGATTCCAGTGGTTTACTCGAAACATGGAGGATAAGGTAGCAAGAGCATCGGCCATTTGGTTCTCCTCTCGGGGAATATGGTGCAACTCGACCTTTGTAAAATATGTCAACAGACGTCTCGCATAATCACGGTAAGGGATCAGATTGGCATGATGGGTCTCCCATTCTCCCTTTATCTGGTTGATGACTAGTGCAGAGTCTCCATAAATGTCGAGGTGCTTGATCCTCATATCAATCGCTTCCTCGATCCCCAAGATACACGCCTCGTACTCGGCCACATTGTTGGTGCATTCAAACACAATCCGGGCTGTAAAAGGGATGTGATGCCCCTGCGGAGCCACAATTATTGCGCCAATTCCTCGGCCATAGGCATTAACAGCACCATCAAAGACCAATCCCCACTTGCTATTAGGGTCTGGACCTTCACCGATCAGTGGTTCTTCACAGTCTCTCGACTTCAAATACATGACCTCTTCGTCGGGGAAATCGAACTTCAAAGGTTGATAGTCATCTAGTGGTTGGCAAGCGAGATGGTCGGCCAGGATACTCCCTCTAATGGCTTTCTGGGCTTTAAACACAATATCATACTCTGACAGTAACATTTGCCAACGTGCGATTTTTCCAGTGACAGCTGGTTTCTCAAAGATGTACTTGATTGGATCCATCCGGGATATCAACCAAGTGGCGTGGTTTATCAAGTAGTGGCGCAGGCGTTTGGCAGCCCAGGCTAGTGCACAACAGGTTTTCTCGAGCATTGTGTACCAAGTCTCACAATCGGTGAATTTCTTGCTCAAATAATAGATTGCATGCTCTTTCTTTCCAGTTTCATCTTGCTGACCGAGCACACATCCCATGGATTCATCCAATACTGACAGGTACATAATCAAGGGCCTTCCGTCCACGGGCGGGACGAGGATAGGAGGTTCTAGCAAATAACTCTTGATGTTGTCGAAAGCTTCTTGGCATTCATCATTCCATACCACAGGTTGATTCTTCCTGAGTAACTTGAAAATTGGCCCGCAGGTTGCAGTCATGTGGGATATAAATCTGGAAATGTAGTTCAAACGCCCGAGGAACCCTCTGACCTGCTTCTCGGTTTGCGGGGCCGGCATCTCGCGGATAGCTCGGACTTTGTCAGGATCCACTTCAATGCCTCTCTGACTGACAATGAAGCCTAGCAACTTCCCAGACCTAACACCGAACGTACATTTATTTGGATTCAGCCGAAGCTTGTATTTCCTCAACCTTTCGAACATCTTGGCCAAATATTCGACGTGTTGCTCTTCATCGCTTGACTTGACAATCATGTCGTCTACATACACTTCAACCTCTCTGTGGATCATGTCGTGGAACAAAGTGGTCATCCCCCTTTGGTAGGTAGCACCAGCATTTATTAGACCGAACGGCATTGCTTTACAACAGAAAGTTCCCCACGGAGTGATGAACGACGTCTTCTCCCTGTCTTTGGGTGACATTTTGATTTGGTTATAGCCAGAAAACCCGTCCATGAAGGAGAACACCTTGCACTGGGCAGTGTTATCAACAAGCACATCGATGTGAGGTAGTGGGAAATTGTCCTTCAGGCTAGCTCTATTCAAATCTCTGTAGTCAACACACATTCGAACCTTACCATCCTTCTTTGGCACTGGCACAATGTTAGCAACCCACTCGGGATACTCAACTGTCATGAGAAAACCCGCATCGATCTGTTTCTACACTTCACCTTTGATCTTCAGAGCCATGTCCGGCCGAGTCCGTCTCAACTTTTGTCTGACAGGGGGACAGTCTGGTTTTGTCGGTATCCGGTGTTCCACAATCTGGGGATCCAAACCTGGCATATCCTCGTATGACCATGCAAAAATGTCTGAATACTCCCGGAGAAGCTGGAAGATCCTTTTCTTGACCCCTTCCTCCAATGCAGCACCGACTTTGATCTCTCTTTTGTTATCCTCAGTACCCAAGTTGATTAGCTCGATTTCCTCCTGATGAGGCCGGATGGTTTTCTCTTCTTGTTCAAGCAACCGGGCAATCTCGTCTGGTATATCATCATTATCCTCATCTTCGGCCTCAAACACCGGGGATTCAACAGTTTGGAGAAACATAGGGTCACTGTGTTCAACGGGTTCATTTTGGTTCGATCTGCGTGACATGATTGGATGATTTTCAGAAAATAATTTTCATGCAGATCTTTGAAATTAATAAGAAAACACAGATGTTTTGGTTTTTTCTAGCATTACCATTATTTCCAAGGGAAAAACATTAAAGAAAAAAAAGAGTCGTGAAAGAAACGACGTTTTTTATTGATAATGGTGATGTCGGAACAAACATGCCCTTTACAAAAGTGTCACTTCCGCCTCGGGCAGGGCGGAAGGATTGTTATTTTGAAAATAAAGCCTAAACAGCAAGACATATTACTTAGAATCATGCACAAACACAGGGAGATTGATAACATTCCAGTTCTTTGCCATGCCTCCTGGTACAACAAACACGGGCTTAGACCCACTGAGCACGAGCCATTTTTCAAACTGCGGCAGAAGAACCAGGAGACAATGAGCACTTGGAAGTCTTTTGCGACTGATGAATGATGCATATGATGCATGATATGTATAAATGCAGATGCAAAAATGACTCTTTTCGTTATCGAAGGGTTTTAGACAAACTAGAAACTTTTGCAAACATTTAGCAAGATGATGGAATTAGAAAGCTGTCAAGACAAATCGTTTTGAAATGCTAAGCGAAAGGAAGTGGGATCGACTTCCTTGAACTTGTAGGACTTAGTCTTCCTTATGCCTGTAATGTTTGCAAAGTTTTTAATTTGTCTATACCTTTCGATAAATGCATGAGAAAGGTTTATGCATGAATGCAGTATGCATGATTTTGATTACAAAGAGCACAGTGGGTTAAGGTAACAAGTGGACACGGTGTCCGGTGAAACTAAGGCTTTGATAGTAGTAACCAAGGTTCTATAAAGTTCCCAAACCACAACCTCTCTTCCGTATATCATGGTAGTACAAAGCAACGCTCTTCCATGATTATCCGTAAGAAGGTCTAGTTTGGGTGTAGTATCGCGTGACGACTAAATTTCGAGACAACGCTCGGTTTAGCCACCGCACTACGTCCTAAGAAAGGCCAAAGATGGGTTTGGTAACTACGGTCCATAGCCTTCATCGGTCAATCGGAAGTAAGGTGCCTAAGCATGACAACACACACCGACAACATCACCTCCAAAATGCCTCAGCTATGTGAGATTGATCGCGTAATCCAATGCACGAGGCAACCCCCGGAATGAATTGTCGATTATATCTCTTCCTAATCTTAGGTTCGCTCAGCTCGGGTATAGGGCTTTTGATATCCTCACCCCACACGTACACAAGAAAATAATAACAATAAAGCAAAGCGTAAAGCATAAAAAACTAGGCGTAGCCCTAAAAAAACCATTCCCCAGTGGAGTCGCCATTTCTGTTATCGCGATTTTCGGGTGTCAAATCATTAATTAGATTTGAACCTTTCAATCATTGATATCTCTATTTTTTTTTTGGGGAAGGTAAAATTGAGAGAAAACCTTAGAAATTCCGAGTTCGGGGCTGATTTCACTACGGGAAGGTGTTAGGCACCCGCAATGACTATAGTATCCTATAGGAACCGTTTTACTATGCTTTATGTATACGCTTTGCTTTTATTGCTATTTGTAAAAAAATATTTATTTTAAGAATGAGAGAAAGAAGATTGGATTTTATTTTATTGGACTTGGAGAGATTTTGAGTCTCTTGCCTACATACCCTTTTAAGGGATCAAAATTCCATGTAGTTCTCTTCCAAAATATTTTTTGTGGGTTGGTTCAATTTTAGTTTTGAAAATAGTTTTTGAAGAAAAAGATGGGAGGCCGTAAAGGCGTGAGATTTTGGAAACAAGTGAGGTTGGTCAATTATTTACAAAAAGGTTTAGGTGGGAATTAGTGTTCATTTGGATTTTTGATTAAGAAAACAAAGGAAAATTATGGAGTTTTGACTCCAACATTATTGTGAAAATATTTGAGTGAAGAGTTAGTTTTTTTGAGAAAGAAAGCATGAGTTTTTTCCTAAGTGTCGCGCTTCCTAAACATACTCCTAGCAGTAAACATACAACGTGTGTGCGTGTCGGTGCGTGTGTCGGTGTACATCATTATAGTCCATAGTCTTTTACACCGGGTCCTAGTTTACATTCTATGGTCTTGCAAGAAATTAAAGAAAGTAAACTACCTAAACATTGCATGAGAATTAGTTGGACGTTCCATGAAAGGGTTAAAGGAAGAAATGGGAATGAGATGAGATGCTTAGTATGCATGAAACATAGAGTAAAGTGGTTAGTAAAACAAGATGAAATATTAATGAAATACCAATCCTAAACAAAATGGTAAACTATCACAAAAATTGGCATAAAATCACACTAATCAAAATTGCAAAATATCACAAAGTTGGCATCAAAACTCTAACTAAACAAGATTGCAAAATAGCACAAAATTGGCATCAAGAACCAAACTAAACATAGTTGCAAAATATCACAAAATTGGTATCAAGAATCAATTTTAACCAAAAATGGAAATATCACAAAATTGTAATCAAGAATCAAATTTAGCAAAAATGGAAATATCACAAAATAGTAATCAAGAATCAAATTTAACAAGAAAATGGAAATACCACAAAAAACAAGAGAAAAATTAAACTTGCCAAGATTAACTGAGTTTATCAAGAAAACAGAAGTAATCATCATAGAATCAAATACCAAGCACTAGAATTATATGACAAAAATTTGGATGAAAGAACCATACAAGAAAATTCACTAAGAACACACGAAATACATCAATCAAAAGGGAAATTTACACCTATCATTTTTATCAATCTTTACATGAAAAATCATCACCAAACAGTCAAGAACATACCAAGAATCCCATAGAAAAAATTACAAAAGTTTTCAATAAAATTAAAGCATGCCAGGGGTTCGAACAACAAGAAAGATGGTGCAATTAGCAAGCAATTCCAAGAAACTGAAAAAAAACAAGAAAGACTTATGCTACCCGGCCCATACCCACGGTTCTTGATGGATCCGGATCTCCATAATGCTTCAGAAGCGTTGGATTGATCCAGATCCATCTGGATCTAGATCAAACGGCTGAGAACAAGAGAGAGTGGACCGGGATTGGGTCAACCCGGTTCACGTGCTTACATAAAAGGGTTTACAACCCGTTTCCTTCATTTTTCAAAACGTTTCTCTTTCTTCTTCTCTTCTTCTCCGCCGTTCTCTCTACGAACCCTAACCCTAACTCTGTTTACATGGCCCAGGAATCAAAGAAACACGGCTTAAACAAATCATGTGGCTATTCTAAGCACGAATCAATCACTAGAAACCGCATACGTTGGCTGAATCATCGTAGATCTTGAGCCTTTGCTCACGGATTTCAAACGGTTCTTGGTTTGTTCTTGCTTCCAAAACTTTGTTCTAATGAAACCTCTCACGGATTTAGAGGTTTACAACGGTTGATTCGCGTTGTAAACCCTAAGATCTGTTACGGTTTTGAAAATTTCTTAGGGTTTCGTTATTTTGGAACCGGACCCTTTGAATTCCTACAGAACTACGTTGATTCAGATTCATTGATGTTCATGCGCATAATGGAGGTAAGTTTTGATTTAAACCTGGTTTTGTTCGGAGATTTGGACTTGAATCTTCAGAACTCTTGGCTTTGATTCTGTTTTTTTTTCTTGCTGGTTCTTGCTTGAAATTCGAACGAAACCGTGAATCTTCTTCTTCTTCTTATTGGTTCAAAACCGTGAAATTCTTTCCCTCTTCTTCTCGAAACCTTGCTTCTGTGATCGTACTGAGTTTGTTGCCATTGGTGACGAACTTGGTGCTCGAATTGCAGAAGAAGTGATTCGATGATGACGATTCAGCAATGAATTTCTGAGAATCGCTATGGATTTCACTGGATTTGGATCGGATTTGGTTCTGGAAAATTAGGGTTTATGCATTTGTTCTTGAGCTTTTGTGAACTTTGTGATTTTGATCTGTAACTGCCAAGAGAGAGAAAACTGAATCTGTTTGTGTGATGTGGCTCTGATTTCTGAAAACTCTGACACTGTTCACTATTTATAAGCTGCCATGTGGCCTCTGACCCAATAGGAATGTGACACGTGGGATTGACCTTGCTTGCGTCGCCTTGGACTTGAAATTGGACCAATCTGCAAATTTGAAAAGAATAGGACCTTTTTGCAATTTGTAAAAAAAAATGGACTGTTTTCTTTAAAAGAATCAAAAGGGAATGACCACTAAAAAGGAAAAATTGGACTGAATTGCAATTTCTAAAAGTATTTGGACTAAAATGCAAAAAGTTAAAATAAAATTGGTAAAAAATGTAAATTTGAAAACAACGTAAAGTGAAACGTTTAAAAACGACAAAATGGACTAAAACGAACAAGCTACCAAAATGAGGTATTTTAAAATACCTCTCTGTCCAAAATTTATTTGATGTGAAAAGACTAAAATGCCCCTGGGGGCAAAAACGACTCAAACTGACTCAGACTGACTCAGATGCAAAACCACGATGATTTTTGCACAAAATTTGATTAATGATTCATGCAAACAGATTGAAAAGACTCAGGGACAAATTGTAGGGACTGAAAATGGGTTCCTTTGTAGGAAATGACCAAAATACCCTTTTGTATGATCTTATGCAAAAAATCTAAAAGACTGAAGCAGTAAAGTATGCAGCTGAAGCACAGTAGAAAACACGGTGAATTTGAAAGTATTAGAAAATAGCAGAGGAATTTGAAAGAGTATTTTTAGGTCCAAAATGAGGGTATGACACATAGTGTTCAAAAGAAAGAGAGTAGAGAATGTCTATAAAATCAATTTCTCTGAACTGGTTGATCAAAAGGTAATCTGTCTTATATCAATGAATGATAAGAAGTGAGTATGGCACAGAAGGTTAGGACATGCTAACTGGAGGTTAATCTCTAAGCTTAGTAAGTTACAACTTGTCAAAGGCCTACCTAACATAGACTATCATTCAGATGCACTTTGTGGTGCATGCCAGAAAGGGAAGATTGTGAAATCATCTTTTAAAGCTAAAGACATTGTCTCAACCTCCAGACCTTTAGAACTGCTTAATATTGATTTATTTGAACAAGTTAATACTGCATCTTTATATGGAAGCAAATATGGATTAGTCATTGTTGATGATTATAGCAGATGGACTTGGGTAAAATTCATGAGAAGCAAAGACAATGCATATGATGTATTCAGTAACTTCTGCACTCAAATACAATCTGAAAAAGAAATGAAAATTTTGAAAATCAGAAGTGATCATGGTGGAGAGTTTGAAAATGAGCCATTTGAAACTTTTTGTGAAAAACATGGAATTATCCATGAATTCTCTTCTCCTAGAACTCCACAACAAAATGGGGTTGTAGAGAAAAAGAATAGAACCTTACAAGAAATGGCAAGAACCATGATTCATGAAAACAATTTGGCTAAACATTTATGGGCAGAAGTAGTGAATACATCATGTTATGTTCAAAATAGGATCTATATCAGACCTATCTTGGAGAAAACTGCATATGAACTCTTTAAGAGAAGAAGACCCAATATATCTTACTTTCATCAATTTGGATGTACATGTTATATGTTATCGCGATTTTCGGGTGTCAAGTCATTAATTAGGCTTGAACCTTTCAATCATTGATATCTCTATTTTTTTTGGGGAAGGGTAAAATTGAGAAAACCCTTATAAATTCTAAGTTCGGGGCAATTTTCGCTACGGGAAGCTGTTAGGCACCCATAACGACTATAGTACTCTATAGGAGCCGTTTTTCTAGATTTATGTTTATTGGATTTGGAGAGGTTTTGACCTCTTGCCTACATACCCTTTTAAGGGATCAAACTCCATGTAGTTCTCTCTCGAAAAAGATCTTTGTGAGTTTTGATTGATTTTAATTTTTTAAAAATGGTTTTGAAGAAGAGAAAGAGGCCGTAAAGGCTTGGGAAAAAAGAAAATGTGAGGTTGGCTCAATTATTTAGAAAAAAGGTCTAAGTAAGAATTATTTTCATTCGCATTTGATTAAGAAAAAAAGGAAGAAATACAATGGAGTTTTGACTCCAAGGTTTATTGGAAAAAATTGTTTTCAAGTGATGAAGTTGTTAACACTTTTTGGAAAAATGATTTTTCTAAGTTTCGCGCTTCCTAAACATACATCTAACGGTAAGTTATACAACGTGTGTGCGTGTCGGTGCTTGTGTCGGTGTACATCATTATAGTGTCCATTGTCCTTTACATTTGGCCCTAGTTTACATTCTATGGTCTTGCAAGAAATTGAAATAAAAGAAACTACCTAAAATATTAAAAAAAATTGAATAAATCCTACACTGAGAATGGAGATGAAATGGAATGCCCAATGTGCATGAAACATAAAATAGTTAGCAAGGCAAGGTTAAAGGATAGTAAAACGTTAAGCAAAGAAAGACAATAACAAAGTATGAAAGAAAGGGAAGAAAAATGCATGCAAACTAATATTATTTACAAAGCAAGAAACTAACAGGTAAACTTCGTCGAATTGGAAACTAACATATAAACTTGCAAGACGAAAACTAATCAATTAAACTAATCAATTATACTAACAAGATTGTGAGCTATCATGTAAACTAGCAAAGTAGCAAACCAAAAGTTAAGCTAACAAGATTAGAATTTAACCATTAATATTGCAAAGAGGGCAAACTAAAAGAAATTAAACTAACATCGTTGGGAATTGACGATTATTATTGCAAAAATTGTGAATGGAAGTTAAACTAATAAAATTGGAAACATTGCAAAAGATGTGCACAAACACCCAAACTATCAAGGTTGAGAATATTGCAAAATTGTGAGCAAGAATCAAATTAACAAGATTGAAAGTATTGCAAAATTGTAAACAAAAAATCAAATTAACAAGATTGAACATATCGCAAAATTGTGAACAAGAATCAAACCAACAAGATTGAACATATTGCCAAAAAACAGAAGTGATCACATCACAAAATCAAATGCTAAGTATTAATATCAAGTGCCGAGTATTTGGATCAAGAACCATGCAAGACACTACACATAAAAATACACAAAATATACGAATCAATAGGAAAATTAACGCATATTATTTATCAACTTTAAACACGTAAAACACATCACAAAACAGTTAAAAAACACATCAAGAACACATAGTAATTTTTTTAGAATTTTGTGAGTAAATTGGAAACGCACAGGGGTCCAGCTAGCAAGAATGAGGGTGAATATAGCAAAGAACAAGAAAACTGAAAAGAAAACCAACAACCCAAGGTTACCCGGTGTAACACCCCGTTTTCCCAGCATAAAAATTTCTCAAAATAATAATCAGAGTTTCACAACTTAAACGGAATGCTACATTTTTTAAAAATCACAATGGAATAAATAATAATTTATCCTTCAAAATATTTCAATCAAATCTTAAATCACTTCGCAGCGGAATTTATTTCAAAAATCTTAAAAACAACTTTGGCACGAAGGCCTCTACGTAAAATCTCATCAAATTCTTTAATATCATGTTCATAAAATCTCATAGTTTAATACGTAAAGAATAGAAAACATAAGCAAAGTTCCCCATCCCGTTACGTATCAGAGCACCTAGACACGTGAGGAGTCCACTCACATCAATAGCTAGTCCTGGAAATCTGCACTTGCCCACAAGGCGGCAATTCCAACAGAAGGGGTGAGATTTCACAAACATTAAACTTAAGCATATAATTCATCAATTTACAACTAACAACTTAAAACATCAATTAATCACATAATCTTCAACAAGTACAATCATAAAGCAACTCATCATAGTTCATCATATTCATCAACAGATATAATCTCAAACAACTCATCATAATCATGTATAGAAACATCATCATAATTCATCATATAGAAAACATCATCGCATCATCAAGTTCATCATGTTAAACAACGAATGCATTCATAACTATTTCATCAAGACTCTTCTTCAACAACTCAACATCTTAGACAACTTAGACAACTCGACACGACTATGCAACTTCTTAACATCTTGACATCTTAACAACTTATATGCATGTGGTACCATCCAGGGCATAAGCCCCCATCGCTAAAGGTCAAATAGGACCTGTCAGGCATCAAGCCCCCATCGCTGCCTATGCTATGCAATAACACGACTCAATGCAACGACACGACTCAATGCAACGACACGACTCAAATACAACGACACCATCTCAATACCACAACAACAACTTCATAATTCAATATTAAATCAACCATAAAAGATTCATTAATCATAAACAACTTCATCATATAACTCATGCACAATCAATTAAAGAAAGAATTGCATATCAAATTACAAGTACTGAAATGATAATTCAATTACCAGCAAATCACATATTCATATCAAAACTCAAATCATAATCAAAACAATTCAAAACAGCACAAGTAAACAACTTAGAAAATCTGGAACAGCCTAATCTCATGGTTATAACCTTAAAACTAATTCCGATTATCATCTTATGAATTATCTAAGGTATGTGCATCAATTTTGCATCACTTAAACCGTTAAACATCATTAAACCATTAAATTCTCTCATAACCCTAATTCTCAAAAACTCTCAAAACTAATCCCTAACATGTTAGATGTAATTTCAGAGATCATACACTTAATTTTAATGAGAGTTAGTCTCACCCTTACCTTAATTCAGATGAACAAAGCTTACGAAAGAGAACAAAAGTGGTGAAAACACCCAAATATACTGCTGCAGTGCGCGACAGTTTTCTCTTAACTCCGATCTTGTTTCGACGATCCGAACGGTGAAAAGGTAGACCCAGGTGTTGTGAACCTTATGTCCAAAATTCGTCACGATCCAACGGTTAACGAGTGAGAAATCGCTGTTTTACTGAGGCAGATTTCAGAAAAACGGGAATTGTTTTCTCTCTTCTCTTTGGTGGCTACTTTTCTCACAAAAACTGTTTTTACCTTAAAACTATTCTAACCTAGCTTCTCCTATTTATATATCTCTTCTCCTCTATCTTATTTACTCTTATCACCAAAAACTACTCTCTTCCCTAATAACTTAATAATAATAATAATACACCAAATAACAAATATATTTCTATACTAGATAACATATATATATCCACACAAAATAACATATATATTTCTACATAAAATAACAAATATATTTTCAAACCAAATAACAAATATATTTCTATAACAAATATATCTTTACATAACAAACATATTTCTATAACAAATATATCTCTACATAACAAACCTATTTCTATAACAAATATATTTTTACACCAAATAACACATATTAGCATATTTCATCAAAATATATATTATAAATCAAATTATAATACACGAAAAATACAATAAATTAATAAAATATTAAATATTAAAAGTAGGGTGTTACACCCGGCCCAAACCCAGGCTGGTTGATGGATCTGGATCTCCAGAACGCCACAGAGGCGTTGGTTTGATCCAGATCCATCAGGACCTAGATCTAACGGCCTACAGCATGGGGCGCTGGGTTGGGTCAGAACCCGCCCGATCCAGCGCTTATATAAAAGGTCTTTCACCCGGTTCCGCTCATTTTGTGTGAGTGTTTCTCTTTCTTCTTCTTCACCTCTCTTCTCTCTTCTCTCTCCGGTGCCTTCATCTTCTCCGATGAAACCCTAACCCTAAATCACTCAATCCTACCCAGAATATCATGAAACATGGTTTAAACGCTTCGTCTTAGTGTTCTAAGCATGAATCTACCACTGTAAACCACACGCGTCCATTGAATCGATGTAGATCTTGAGGTTCTGTTCACGGTTTCGAATGGTTTTGGTTCTTGCGCTTTTGTTCAAATCTTTTTCTGAATAAGATTGTTTATGGATTCGTTGGTTCACAACGGTTGATATTCGTTGTCAACCTTAGAATCTTTACGGTTTTCAAAGATTTTTTTAGGGTTTCATGATTTTGAACCAAAACTCTTCGAATTTTCTACAGATCTACATCGATTTGGAATCGTTGATGTTTTTTTGAGCATGCAAGAGGTAAGTTTCGATTCTCACCTGAGTTTTATTCGGAGATTTGAACTAGAATCCTCAGGACTCTTTAAACTTGATTCTGTTTTGCTGATTTTGGCTTGAAATCCAAAAATAAATCGGTGTTTCTTCTTCTTCTTCTTCACCGGTTCAAAACCTTTGAAATTCTTTCCCTCCTCTTCTCAATCTTTCTCTTCTGCGATCGCTCTTGGGTCCGCTACCTTTGATGGTGAATCCGCGCTCGAATTGTAGAAGAGATTAGCTCAATGATGAAGATTCACCTTTGAATCTCTGAGAGCTGCCATGAATTCCATGAATTTTGGCTTGAATTGCATTCTGGAAAACTAGGGTTTGTGCTTCGTGTTCTTGAGCTTTCTGAGTTTTCTGTGAGTTTGATCTAACTGAATAGAGAGAGAATGTTGTGATGCGTTTGTGAGGTGGCGTGATTTATGTGGATCCTTTTTGACTGGTACAGTGGTTGGCCTTTTATAGGCTGCCATGTGTGCTTTCGAGCCAATGAGACTGTGACACCTGGATTTGGACCTGCCCGCGTGGCGCTTGGACTGTATTTGACTTAAGGACCTTTCTGCAATTTTGTAAAATTAAAGGACTGAACTGCAAAAAGAGTAAAAAGGACTAATCTGCAAATAGAAATAAAATTTGGACTGACTTGCAAAAAACAAAATAAAATTGGCAAAAAATGTAATTTGGAAAAAACGTAAAGTGAAACGGTTAAAACGACAAAATGGCCTAAAACGAACAAATTACCAAAATGAGGTATTTTAAAATACCTCTCTGTTAAAAAACATTTGATGTGAAAAGACCAAAATGCCCCTTAAGGACCAAAAACGACTCAGACCGACTCAGACTGATTCAGATGCAATGCTGAGATGATTTTTTGGACAAAATTTGATTAATGATTTATGCAGACAAGTTGAAAAGACTCAGAGACAAATTGTGGGGACTAAAATGGATTCCTCTGTAGGAAATGACCAAAATACCCTTCTTATATGATTTTATGCAAAAATTGGAATAAAATGCGAGAAAATATGCAATGATTTTAGAAACCCTTTTTAATGACTTGCAACGCAAGAAAACACTTTGGATGGTATTATATGCAAGAAAATTAGAGACAGAAATAATGAAATGTGCGTTTGAAGCGCAGTAGAAAATTGTAGAATAAACATAGTAAATTTGAAAAGTATCAGAGGTAAATAGTAAAGAAAGAAGTTTGAAGGAATAGTTTTTAGGTCCAAAATGAGGGTATAACATTATATTTTAAATAACAAGCTCTACCTAAAGAAATTTGATGCCAAGGCCCAAAGAGGAATCTTCTTAGGTTACTCTGAAAGGTCAAAGGCATAGATAGTGTACAATTCAAAGACACTCTGTGTTGAAAAATCTATGCATGTTAAATTTGATGACAAAGAGCCTGGAAGTGAAACTCCAGAGAAAGATGAAAGTTTTGCAGATATACAGGCTACTGAATATACTTAAGAACCTGATCAGATTGAAGAATCTGAAGACAGTCCAGAAGCTGAACCAACTTCAGAAGCTCAAAATGAAGTAGCTTATGGTGAAACTCAAGATGGCTCTCAACTAGCAAATCAATCCAAGAATTCATTCAAGTACAAGTCTTCACATCTTGAGGATCAAATCATTGGAAACAAAGACAGTCCTAGAAGAACAAGATTATATTTCAGACAAGAAGTGTCTATGATAGGATTGTTATCAGTGATTGAACCTGCTACAATTGATGAAGCACTATCAGATGCTGGATGGATATTAGCTATGCAAGAAGAGCTTAATTAGTTTCCAAAGAAATGATGTGTGGGATCTGGTACCCAAACCTCCTCAGAAAAACATTATTGGAACAAAATGGGTATTCAAAAATAAGCTGAATGAACAAGGTGAAGTAACCAGAAACAAAGCTAGAATTGTTGCACAAGGTTACAGTCAACAAGAAGGCATTGATTGGAAGCAATCTGGTTACTTCTATCCTATGGAGTTAATCATGGCATAATATTATATCAAATGGATGTCAAGAGTGCATTTCTAAATGGAGTTATAGAAGAAGAAGTGTTTGTCAAACAACCTCCTGATTTTGAAGAACTTAAGCATCCTGACCATGTTTATAAACTTAAGAAATCACTATATGGCTTGAAACAAGCTCCTAGAGCTTGGTATGATAAACTGAGTAATTTTTGAATTAAAAATGATTTTAAAAGAGGTCAAGTTGACACAACACTCTTCAGAAGGACTCTTGAGAAAGACATTCTTGTTGTGCAGATATATGTTGATGATATAATATTTGGTTCTACTAATGCATCTCTTTGCAAGGAATTCTCTAAGTTAATACAGGATGAATTTGAAATGAGCATGATGGAAGAATTGAAGTTCTTCCTTGGTATTCAAATCAATCAATGTAAAGATGGAGTATATGTTCATCAAACAAAGTACACAAAGGAGCTTTTGAAGAAGTTCAAGCTAAAAGATTGTAAAGTGATGGACACTCCAATGCATCCAACCTGCACCTTAAGCAAAGAAAATACAAGATCAAAAGTAGATTAGAAGTTGTATAGAGGTATGATTGGTTCTCTGTTATAGATCAGAAGTTGCTTGCTCCTGAACTAGAAGTTAGGTCCTGAGGTTAGTCCAGAAGTTATGGTCCATCAGAAGCTCCTAACTAAGGTTCTGAGGAAAATGTGCTTATGAAGATGACATCAGCACTTTAACTTCAAAAGCTGGATTTTGTGCTTCTAAATAGCAGAGCTAGTGGAAACGTTGGAGTTGCTTTCTTGCAACACCTGTCCCACTAACTTGACAGCGCATCTGAAGTTATCTGACGTGGCTTATTTTTATTGGTGTATAACTTAAAAGGGCAATGATGATTCTAAGCTTTGAATGTACTATTCTCGTTCCCCCAATTGTCATTAATGTTGTGTTTGTTTGTCCTCTTTGAATTGCAATCGTTGTGGTTTTTACTCAAATCAGTAAGACAAAACACACACTACTCACTTCACAGCCTACACTTTCTATTCTCATCTGTTCTCTGCGAAGTAAAATGAATTTCTCCCTAATCAAAAACCTAGAACCCTGGAAATTTCTTCATCATCAATGGCATCTTCAAGCTCAGTTCCGGAATCATCTATGCAAGATACTGCACAAGGAACTTCTACGCAGCAAGAAGCTCCAGCATATGATATAAAGGGAAGAACTATGTCCCTAAAAGAGTGGGATTTAAATGTTCAGGTTGAGCGACCGGTTGATTTCATCTCTCTGGCACATCATGGTTGTAACATCAGAAGTTAGTATGAAGCTCAAGGTCTCATGGATTACTTCAACTGCTGAATGGTCCAACATATGAAAACCTAGTTAGACACTTCTGGGTTAGAGCGCATGTTTATGGCAAGAAAGCTGCAAAATTAGAAGAAACAGAGAAGATATTGCTTGATCCTTCTTTGGAAGGGAAATCAAGAGAAGAAATGGGTCTGGAACCCTTTGTTAACACTGAAATCAGATCAAGCATCATGGAAATTCCAGTATTCATTTCCCAAGATGTAATTGCATATGTCATCAGAAGGGCTTCTGAAGGCAACTTTAAAGATGGTTTGGACAACAACAAAAAGAGTCCATGGAATGAAGTTGTTCATCAAACCATGTTTGACAGCAAGAAGAAGGGTGCCTACAGCAGTCTGTATATGGAAAAGAAGATGCTTCTGAAGATACATAACGAAAACCTTCTACCCAAAGGAGGAGGTTCTAACCAACCTTTATCAGAACACAGGGTGTTCTTGCACTTCTTCATCAAGAAGGAGATTGTAAACGTGCTCAAATACATATTCAAGCACATGATCAAGACTCTGAGAGAAAGTCAGCTGAACAATAGAGTATGGGTTCCCTATGGGAGACTCATCTCAGAGATACTACATCAAGGAGGGATTCTGAAGGCCCTAGATGATATCAAAGTCTTCACTGATCAACAACTCGGTAGAGTTACTGTGAAAATCATCAATGGAAGCACTTTGGGAAACATGACCTTGATCAAGAAAGAAGACATCAAGAAACTAGACACAGATATGAAGGAGTCCAGAGCCATGTCCAACCTCATGGAAGGCTTTCCTCCTATCTGCAAGCAAGATCCACTTGATGTGCAGCTGTTCTACATCCAAGAGCAGGAAAACAAAGAGGAAGGCATTCACCAAGGATGAGTACCTTGATAAAGCATCTGAACAACCAACAAAGAAAGCCAAGAAGGCTAAAACTGACAAGGCATCGGAAGCAACTGGTTTTGGTTCAAATATTCAAGAGGAAGTTCAGGACCTGGAACCAGTCAAGGTTGTGAACAAGAGGACCAGAAGTGGGAATGAAGCTTTACCTTCACCACTTCAACCCTCCATTCCTAAAAGGAAAAGGAAACCAGTTGTCAGGAAACTTAAGATTGCCTCTGAAGAAGAAGAAGATGAAGATGCTGTTGTTCAGAAGGCATTACAGCTGGCCAGAGAAATTGAGATACCTACTGAGGTTCTGGCTAGAGAATCTACAGTTGAAGCTTCTCAACTGGGATTGGAAATCACTGAAAACCTATAGTAGATGGTAGTGGCTGGAAATTTGGTGGAAGCTGAAGCTGGTGGTATGACAATGGAAGCTACTGAAGTTGCACAAGAGGAAGCTGGATGCTCAGAAGCTCCTGTTGTTTCAGAAGCTCCTGAAGGTAATTCTAACTCACACACTATTGAAATAGTTACAACATAATCTAGTTCATCCTCTGAAACTAGGTCCAGTTCAGTGTAACAACCCGATTTTTCGTTATTTAGTTTTTAATTAATTTACGTGTATTTATGTATGCTTATATGTGATTATTTACCCTTTGATGTATTTTCTCTAGTTTAGTGATTAGGAGGGTATTTTGGTCTTTTGGCGAGTAAGGGTAAAATAGTAATTTTGGTCGATAATTAATCGTAGCGTTTTTGGTGAGAACCGATTGTTTAGTGATTTATTAATTAGTTGTAGTAATTAGAACTAGTGTCGATAGTTGCTAATTATTTTATTGTTAGTAAGATAGAAAACTAATAGGTGGCGTAATTAGAATTGAGTCCAATTATTATTTTATAGGTTAGGCCCAATGGGTATGGGTATATATTCTAACTATAGAGAGAGAACTCGGTTTTTAGAAACTTTGTTCATTTCAAAGAGGCAAAGAGGCTAGAGAGGAATTGAAGAGAAAACTTGGAGAGGGGAAGAATTGGGAGCTAAAGTGAAGCCTAGGAATTGAGCATAGAAGATTAGAGGTAAGGGGGCTAGACTTTAATCATAATCTCTTTTCCTACCCCTTTCTCAATAAGTGATTATTTAATTAAGTGCTTTTGAAAATAAGTGATTATGTGAAATTTAGTGAATGAATTCATTGTTTAATTGTTGATGATATTTTTGTACATGTGAAATTGAATGATTAAGTGTTGTTGTTATTGAATCCATGTGTCAAAAAATCATATGTATGAATATGTTGTGTTTTTGTGAAAAATGATGAATAATGAAGTTGTGGTTTGATGAACTTGGAATGAATTCATGAATAATTGAGTTGATGATGTTTGAAAACATGTTATTGATGAATTGGTATGGTGAATATGCCATTGGTGAATTGATGATGAAAGTTGTTGTTGATGTTGAATAATTTTGAAAGTTTGGTGAAATTTTGAATTGAGACATAATGATGTTTGATTCTTGAGTTTTGAGCATTCTGGTATATGTGTTTATGTACATGACCTATAAACTTCATTTGGGACGAGTTTTGAGTGTGGGAGGATCAAAATTGGAGTGTTGGAGAAAAAGGGTTTTGAAATTCAGAGTTTTTTTTTCTGGAATGATGAGTGTTCGCTTAAGCGACGCCTAAGCGAACCTCAAGCGAACATGCCCAGTTCATTTCTAGACGCAGCTCGCTTGAGCGAACCGCGAGCGAAGCGTAAGCGAACAACAAAGTAGGTTCTGTCAAAAGTTCGCTTGAGCGAGGGGCAAGCGAACCCCAAGTGAACAAGCCCATAACGCTACTGAGACTTGGTCGCTTAAGCGAACTAGTCTTCGCTTAAGCGAACCATACCCTGTTAAGCCACACTTGATTTTTCGTTTCGTGTACTTGGGAACCAATCCTAACTTTCTAAATGGTTTCTTTTGATTTATTTAATCATTACATGTGTACCTAATCTTTTGGAAACATCATTGGTATGGATTTGGACTTAGTTTCATAAATTGTTCATAACGTTTGGAAAACCGTCCAAGAACACAATTTTCCGAAAACTTATTTTCTCAAAGACAATGATGTGGGATTACTTACATGTGTTGTCTAGATGATTAAATAAATGTTCTTGAACTATTTCTTTGAGAACTAGAATGTCTTACTTTGAAAATGGACTATGTTTTGAAAAGTAACATTTTGAGACGAACATTGCGAATTTTGAGAATTCATAGTATTTAGCCGATGAAATACTTATGTGAGTATACCTTCACTCATATGTGATTAGTATACTTCCTTAGTAGAGGCAATTGAATCATTTTGATTTCGTTTTGGTTCATTGGTCTAAATCGTTAAAGTGGTGAATCATATCATGCGAACCTAGTTGAAAATACATTCATTGAACTTTTCTACCTTGAAATTCTTCCGTGAATGAGATTGAATGCGAATATATGTTGATTGGTGATTATATATGTTGAGTGCATATATGTTGATTGATGATTATATATGTTGAGAGCATATATGTTGATGGTGATTATATATGTTGATTGCATATATGTTGACGGTGATTATATATGTTGTGTGCATATATGTTGTTTGTGAAATCTTTTACATGCGATTGGTGGTGAATTTTTGGTGTACGCATGTATTGGAATATAATTGGTGTGGACTTGTGAAATTACATGAAGTATGTATTGTTGTTGTCAAGTCCTAGTTCACACAGTTGGTTTGGTGACTTTCATCTCCATGTTGGTGATTGGATACTTATGTATTCATTATTCCGGGTGTTTATTCGGGGTGATATGATGTGTTTATATGCATCGGGGCGACGACCTCAAAGATGAAAGAAATTTGGTACCACACCTAGTTGAGTCGGTCTAGTTACATTGTATGTTTCTAGGAAGTGTCATGGTTGTTCATGTCCTTGGTGCAAATACGTGTTGGTACTTTATGTGCTTGATGATTGTTGTAATTGGAACCTTCTGCTTGGGTATTCATTGTTAAGAATGTTTGAGTTCATCATTATTTATGCAAGATATTATTAAGATGCATGCTTAATCCTGTTGTTTTTGATTATGATTAATGTAAGACTAACCCCTAGTCGTCTTGGTGGACCGCCTACCTATTCGTATGAATGGGTAGACGGCGTGCAGGATTAGTGATCGCATTGCTTTTGGTGAGTGCTCGTGGTAGTGGAGCTTCATCCTTTTATGTTGCTCGTCGTGTCTTAGAGGCTCTGATATAGGACGAGGTCGTTTTTATATTTAGGGATTTTATTCTATCTTGAGTTGTATCTTGTGGAGATTATTTATGTTGTTGAATTTATCTTATGTTGATGACATGGCATTGTTGAGGTGTGTTTGATTCCGTTGTGACTTTTTGTTGGAGTTACTTTCATGCATGACTATGTTGGTGATTATTCGTAGAAGTGACGACTATTTCTTATGTATTTATTTAAATTGCATGATTTATTGCTTAGTTAGAAATAGGGCGTTACATTCAGCCTCCCTCTCACCATCTTCATCCATATCATCTGATCTAGATGATATACCTCTTAGCAAAGTCTACTCCACCCTCAACAAATCTTTACCCCCATCATCATCAACCAAAACTCATAAAAATCCAACAGGTGATTCCTTTGTGCCAATGTATCCCTCTGTTGAAGAGAGGTTAATTGGTTTGCAACAAAGAAGAATTGATGCTTGCATTCATCTACCTGTTGATCATCCCCTACAACCACCTGTGATTGAGGCTATTCAATATATTCCTGCTGATGCAGAGGGTGCTGATGATCACACAAGGACAGAGTCTGCAAACATCAATGTATCATCACCTCACCTTACGTCTCCAACACAAACAACTCCAACAACAGAAACATCTGAACCATCAATAATACAAAACCTTGTAGATCACTATTCAGGTGAACTACCTGAGTATGAGACCAACTTAAAAAAAGCCTCTGACATAGCTTCTGATGAAGTTATGATAGAAAGCCCCCAACAACATGAACCTGACCAAGAAATGGCCTCATCAACCAACACAAATTCTGTTCTTATCCCTGATCTTGTTCCTGAACAAAATGTTCCTGAACTAGTTGTTCCTGAACAACCTTCTTCTGAAATATTTGTTCCTGAACAAATTATCATTGACCAATCTTCTGCAACCAACACCATTCTTGAACCAAAAATAACCACAAATGACCAACCCTCATCATCCAACCTTGCTCTTCAAACCCGTGCTCCTGCTAGACCCAAAAATATCCCTTCTCCACCCACATTGTTTCTAGATTCTATTATTTTGCCAAATGTGTGTGAGAATATATTTCAGGAGCTGAACAAGTTGATTTAAGCTAGAAACAAATTGATTCATGAAGACAACTATGTTAAGTAGTGGAGAAGATTGAGAGAAAGGGTAGATTTTGTCTTGTCAGAACTGCAAAGATCCTCATTTGATGCTCAAGACGCTGCTCAAAACAAGCTTCAGGACTGGTTAAAAGGTATTATGAATGATATGCAAGAAGTACCAGTCAGCAAAATTCTTGTGACGAAGTGTTATTCCCAACTGTGTTCATCCAAAGGAACTAAATCTGGACTGGTTGAACAAGATTAACTTCAAGTCAGCCTCTACATATCTGGAACTACTGCAAAGAAACACAGTTCTGGAAAGAGAAAACAAACAGCTCGGGAAAGAGCTTCTTGAACAGAAACTGCTGCTATTGGAATACAATACTACTACTGAAGCCAAGCTGGAAGAAGCAAGAATAAGGGAAGAGAAGCTGATCAGAAGCAATGAAGAATTCAAGCAAGAAATGAAGGAAAAAGCAAAAGAAACGAACTGGATAATGCAACAGATGATGGAGATGTTTCAAAAACAAGCCCAACCTTAGTTGCACACCATTTTAGCTTTTTTTTTTATTTCTATTATTTGTATATCTTTATATATTGTTTCTGAACTTGTTTATGCTTCTGAATTACTGTTTGACCTATGTGCTTCTAAACAATTCATGCTTCTGAATATAAACTGCTTCTGAACTTCATTATATTGTGTGCTCTGATCAATCTTAGTAAATTTTCTCATCTCGTTTTTCTCATCTCTTCTTTTTGTCTTTATTCTTTTATACTTTTTTTTATGACAAAAGGGGGAGTAGATGCATAGTATTTAAAGGCTCTGAGCCCCATTAATTTAATTTCAAACAATTTAAATTAATAGGACCATCTTCTTATCTCTTAGTCTTTTAATGTGAGATTATTCTGAGTGTTATTACGTTTTTAATGATGAATTTAATTAACAAGAATAGAACTCAGGGGGAGCTTACAAACCTCAACTTACAGTACTATTGGACTCAGGGGGAGCTTACAAACTTCATACCCTAATAGTCAACTTGTTAATTAGATTAACAACAATTGAACATTTTAAATACTAATGTTTGTCATCATCAAAAAGGGGGAGATTGTTGGAACAAAATGTGTTTAACACTACCTCTTGAGAGTTTTAATGATAACAAGGTATTAAAAATTGTCAATTGGATATGCTAATATTTGTTCAAGTCTACAGGACCATAGAAAAAAATTTGAGATCATCATTAGGTTCAGGAAGAACAAAAGAGAGCAAAGGAATCAACAAAAAGGAAGCTTAAAGCGTCTGAAGAGAACTGCTCCTGAAGTCAAAGTGCTCCTGCAAACAAAGTGCTCTTGAGGTTGTAATGCCCTACTTTTTATATTTAATATTTTATTAATTTATTGTATTTTTAGTGTATTATAATTTGATTTATAATATATATTTTGATGAAATATGCTAATATGTGTTATTTGGTGTAAAAATATATTTGTTATAGAAATAGGTTTGTTATGTAGAGATATATTTGTTATAGAAATAGGTTTGTTATGTAGAGATATATTTGTTAAAGAAATATATTTGTTATTTTATGTAGAAATATATATGTTATTTTGTGTGGATATATATATGTTATCTAGTATAGAAATATATTTGTTATTTGGTGTATTATTATTATTATTAAGATATTAGGGAAGGGAGTAGTTTTTGGTGATAAGAGTAAATAAGATAGAGGAGAAGAGATATATAAATAGGAGAAGATAGGTTAGAATAGTTTGAAGGTAAAAACAGTTTTTGTGAGAAAAGTAGCCACCAAAGAGAAGAGAGAAAACAATTCCCGTTTTTCTGAAATCTGCCTCAGTAAAACAGCGATTTCTCACTCGTTAACCGTTGGATCGTGACGAATTTTGGACACAAGGTTCAAAACACCTGGGTCTACCTTTTCACCGTTCGGATCGTCGAAACAAGGTCGGAGTTAAGAGAAAACTGTCGCGCACTGAAGCAGTATATTTGGGTGTTTTCATCACTTTTGTTCTCTTTCGTAAGCTTTGTTCATCTGAATTAAGGTAAGGGTGAGACTAACTCTCATTAAAATTAAGTGTATGATCTCTGAAATTACATCTAACATGTTAGGGATTAGTTTTGAGAGTTTTTGAGAATTAGGGTTATGAGAGAATTTAATGGTTTAATGATGTTTAACGGTTTAAGTGATGCAAAATTGATGCACATACCTTAGATAATTCATAAGATGATAATCAGAATTAGTTTTAAGGTTAGAACCATGAGATTAGGCTGTTCCAGATTTTCTAAGTTGTTTACTTGTGCTGTTTCGAATTGTTTTGATTATGATTTGAGTTTTGATATGAATATGTGATTTGCTGATAATTGAATTATCATTTCAGTACTTGTAATTTGATATGCAATTCTTTCTTTAATTGATTGTGCATGAGTTATATGATGAAGTTGTTTATGATTAATGAATCTTTTATGGTTGATTTAATATTGAATTATGAAGTTGTTGTTGTGCTATTGAGATGGTGTCGTTGTATTTGAGTCGTGTTGTTGCATTGAGTCGTGTTGTTGCATAGCATAGTCAGCGATGGGGGCTTGATGCCTGACAGGTCCTTTTACGACCTTAGCGATGGGGGCTTGATGCCTGACGGGTCCTATTTGACCTTTAGCGATGGGGGCTTATGCCCTGGATGGTACCACATGCATATAAGTTGTTAAGATGTCAAGATGTTAAGAAGTTGCATAGTCGTGTCGAGTTGTCTAAGGTGTCTAAGATGTTGAGTTGTTGAAGAAGAGTCTTGATGAAATAATTATGAATGCATTTGTTGTTTAACATGATGAACTTGATGATGCGATGATGTTTCCTATATGATGAATTTTGATGATGTTTTCTATATGATGAATTTTGATGATGTTTTCTATACATGATTATGATGAGTTGTTTGAGATTATATCTGTTGATGCATATGATAAACTATGATGAGTTGCTTTATGATTGTACTTGTTGAAGATTATGTGATTAATTAATGTTTTATGTTGTTAGTGTAAATTGATGGATTATATGCTTAAGTTTAATGTTTGTGAAATCTCACCCTTCTGTTGGAATTGTCGCCTTGTGGGCAAGTGCAGATTTCCAGGACTAGCTGTTGATGTGAGTGGACTCCTCACGTGTCTAGGTGCTCTGATACGTAACGGGATGGGGAACTTTACTTATGTTTTCTATTCTTTACGTATTTAACTATGAGATTTTATGAACATGATATTAAAGAATTTGATGAGATTTTACGTTGAGGCCTTTGTGCCAAAGTTGTTTTTAAGATTTTTGAAATAAATTCCGCTGCGAAGTGATTTAAGATTTTATTGAAATATTTTGAAGGATAAATTATTATTTATTCCATTGTGATTTTTAAGGAATGTAGCATTCCGTTTAAGTTGTGAAACTCTGATTATTATTTTGAGAAATTTTTATGTTGGGAAAACGGGGTGTTACAGAGGTGATGACATCATCAGAAGCTAGTTCATCAGAAGCTGAAGATCACCAGAAGTTGTAGTTCATCAGAAGATGTAAGACTTAAAGCTTCAAAGGTTGTTCAATGGATTTAATCTCATATAAGCATTGCAGAAGACCATAAGAGTGAAGCAACGACTAATTCAAATGAACTTGAAGGCATAGGATGCTTGTTCTTTGAAGAGCGTTGACAAAGTACAATTGTACGAAGTGTACAAACACTACCTCCACTACTCAGTCTTTGTCTTTGCTACAAGACAAGAATAAGAGCTCTGCCTGCAACGATCTTCCTACAAACTTGGAATGGATTTGAAATTGATCCTTCATAGGACAACACCCATATCAGGCAAAAGATCATTGATGATTGATCACAGCTTCAAACGACTCTTATCTTGATGCGCTGGCAATTCACAACGTCTCTTTCACACCTCTATATAAATGAGTGAAGACTTGAAGAATTATAAGGGACTCTGTCATACCCTCATTTTGGACCTAAAAATACTCGTTCAAACTTCTTTTTGTTTCTGGTCATCTCAAATTCACTATGTCTATTTTACAACTTTTACTGTGCTACAAACGCACACTTTTACTGTTATTATCTCCAATCTTTTTGCATTTAAAACTACCCAAAGTGTTTCTTGCATTACAAGTCTTCAGAAAGGGTTTCTAAAACCATTACGTATTTTTCTGCATTTTATTCCAATTTTGTGCATAAAATCATACAAAAGGGTATTTTGGTCATTTCCTACAAAGGAACCCATTTTAGTCCCTGCAATTGTCCCTGAGCCTTTTTAACTTGTCTGCATGAATCATTAATCAATGTCTATCTAAAAATCATCTTAGTTTTGCATCTGAGTCGGTCTGAGTCATTTTAGTCCCTAGAGGCATTTTGGTCTTTTCACATCAAATAAATTTTGGGCAGAGAGGTATTTTGAAATACCTCATTTTTGGTAATTTGTTCATTTTAGCCCGTTTTGCCATTTTTAATTGTTTCACTTTACGTTGTTTTCAAATTACCTTTTTTACCAATTTTATTTTACTTTTTGCAAATAAGCCCAAATTTTGTTTTAATTGCAAAAGAGTCCAATTTCAGTTTTTGTTATTTCCAAATACGTCCAAATCTTATTTTCAAAACAGTCCCAGTTTCTTTTCTTTTTTTGCAGTTTAGTCCCCAATTTCTTTAAAACTGCAGATTAGTCCTTTTAGTTTTATTTTTTTGCAGAAAGGTCCTTTGAGTTAAAATCAGTCCAGAGGCCACGCAAGCATTCAAAATCCAGGTGTCACGTTGCAATTGGTCCAGTGGCACACATGGCAGCCTATAAAAGGCCACCTGCTGTACCAGTCAAAGAAGAACCCACAGAATGCGCGCCACATCAGAAACAATTCACCATCTTCTCTCTCTTGGCAATTAGGATCAAAACAGAAAGTTCACCAAAAACAATTCACAAACCCTAGAATTTTCAGAACCAAATTCGAGCAAATCAATGGAGTTTTTCATCAGCTCTCAGAGATTCAATTGAATCTTCATCACTGAGCCTAGGCCTCTGCAATTCAAGCATCAGGTTCATCGCAGAAAGCAACGAACCCTAATGCGATCACAGAGGCACGTTTGAGAAGAAGAGGGAAAGAAATTCAAGGATTCTGAACCGGTTAAGAGGAAGAAGAAGAAATTACCAGTTTATTTCTGGATCCAAACCAAGAATCAACGAAACAGAGTCACAAATTCCAAGTTCTTGAAGATTCTAGCTCGAATCTCCGATTAAAACCCAGGTAAACATGAAAACCTCACTCTTACGTGTTTAAGAACATCAACGAACCCTTAAATCGATGTAGATCCGTGAAGAAATCCAAAACTTGTTCAAAATCATGAAAACCCTAAAAATCGTTTGAAACTGTGAGGAATCTACAGTTTACAACGAAAATCAATCGTTGTAAACCTAAGAACCCATGTAAAAAACGCATTCAGAAAAGGATTAGAACAAGAAACGTAAGAAAATCCATTCGTAAACCGTGGAAGAAAACTCCACGATCTACATCGATTTACCGGTTGAAAGTGATTAAAAGTGATGAATTCATGCTTAGAACAAAGAAACGAACCATTTGAGGCATGTTTGAACAAGTTCTGGGTGAATCCAAACGAACTAGGGTTAGGGTTTGTAAAGAGAGAAGAAGAGAGAACGGAAGGAAGAAAGAGAAAGAACAACAAAAATGAGTAAACCGGGTCGCTTTCTCTTTTATATAAGCACATGAACCGGGTTGATCCAAACCCGGTCCATCCTCTCTCGCTTCCAGCCGTTTGATCCAGATCCAGATGGATCTGGATCAATCCAACGCTTCTGAAGCGTTATGGAGATCCGGATCCATCAGGCGTATGGGTTTGGGCCGGGTAGTGCAGGCCTTTTGTGTTTTTTCCTTCAGTTTCTTGGATTTCTTGCTAATTGCACCTATGCTTTCGTTACCTGAACCCCTGTGCGTTCTAGTTCTCTTGTAAAAATTTCCTAAAAATTGCTATGTATTTCTTGATGCATTTTTGACTGTTTTTTGGTATTATTGCATTTTGAAATGGATGAAGATATGTGTGCTAATTTTTTTCTCTTGATTTGTGTATTCTTGTATTCTTTGTGGAATTTCTCGCATGATTTTTGTGCTAATCCCACGTCTCATGATCTCAATGCTTGTGCTACGATTTTGCAATAATTTTTGCTCATGATTCTATGCCCTTGCTGCTGTTTGAGTGTTTAGGTCTAGATTTCTTGTGTTGCAAGTAACTTGAATGGTTTTAGGAATTGAAATACGCCTATGTGATAACTTTGTGCCTAAAATTGCCTTGTAATTCACATCCCTATACTTGAAATAAATCTCTAAAATCATGCTAGGATGAATATTTTAGGTCATGTGTTAGAATGATTGCATCTATGTTTTGTACATTTCTTTTCACCATGTTTTGCTATTATTTTCACTATGCGTTGAATTTCTTTTTACTAAGTGTTTCTTGTTATTTTACTTCTCATTCCTCGCTTATTTCTCTACCATTCTATATTTTGTCTACTAACCGTCTTATTTCATGTCTCATTCATAGTGCAAGCATTGCATCACTTTCATGCTTTTCTTTAAACTCTTTTATGCAATTTTCCATTAATTCTCATGTAATATTTTAGGGTAGCTTTATTCCTTTTGAATTTCTTGCAAGACCATAGAATGTAAACTAGGGCCAAATGTAAAGGACAATGGACACTATGATGATGTACACCGACACAAGCACCGACACGCACACACGTTGTATGATTTACCGCTAGATGTATGCTTAGGAAACGCGACACTTAGAAAATGTGCCTTTTTCAAAGCAAATTAACTCGTCACTCAATCATTTTCGTAATAATGTTGGAGTCAAAACTCCACAATCTTTTTCCTTTTATTTTCTTAATCAAAAATGCAAATGAGCCATAAACTCCAACTTTAACCTTTTTCTTTAATAATTGGAACTACCTCACTTTTTCCAATCTCATGCCTTTAAGGCCTCTTTTCTCTTCTCAAAAATCATTTTCAAAATTAAAAACAAACTAACCCACAAAAATCGTTTTCTGGAAGAGAACTACATGAATTTTGATCCCTTAAAAGGGTATGTAGGCAAGAGACCAAAATCTCTCCAAATCCAATAAAATAAAATCCAAACCATCTTCTTTCCCCCATTCTTAAAAAACAACCTTTCCAAAATAGCATTTAAAATAGAGCGTAAACATAGATCAAGAAAAACGGCTCCTATAGAGTACTATAGTCGTTGCGGGTGCCTAACACCTTCCCGTAACGAAAACTGCCCCGAACTTAGAATTTCTAAGGGTTTTCTCAATTTTTACCCTTCCCCGAAAAAATAGAGACATCAATGATTGAAAGGTTCAAGCCTAATTAATGACTTGACACCCGAAAATCGCGATGACATACTCACAACAATTCAAAAGCGCCAAACCTCTACTGAAATTGTTCTGAATCAAAAGTTCACTTAGAATTTCTTATCAAAGTTCATATCTTAGAAATTCTAGAGTCTTAAGAGTCTGTATCTGATTTTTATTGTGAACACCACTGATTGTATATCAAGTGTTCAACGTCAAACATTTTTCTTTGTAATTCTGTTTGATTAGAAGTCTCTTGCAGTTGTGCTTGAGCATAGAAGTCTTTTCATTGTGTTCAAGAGCATAGGAAGTCTCTTGCAGTTGTCCTTGAGCATTTGAAGTCTCTTTGGAAGCGCAAGGGGATAGGACTACTCCCAGTTTGTGGAAGGAACTTGTATAATTGCTTTCTCTTTCTTCTCTCTCTCTCTCTCTCTCTCTCTCTCTCTCTCTCTGTTTTATCCGCTGCATCTAGAATGTAACCATCACTTCAGAGGCTGTACTCTAAGTGCTTCTGATCAGTGATTTCAGTAGGAGAAATTGAAGAAAAAGTCAACACAATTCAACCCCCCTTCTTGTGTTTTTCTCACCTTCAAAAATGTTAAGCCAAATTATTTTCATGAATCATGGTTCTTGCCATTTCTCTCTACAACCCCATTTTGTTGTGGAGTTCTGGGAGAAGAGAATTCATGGACAATTCCATGTTTTTCACAAAAAGGCTTCAAATGGCTCATTTTTAAATTCTGCACCATGATCACTTCTGACTTTCAAAATTTTCATTTGCTTTTCAGACTGTATTTGAGTGCAGAAGTTAATGAATACATCATAAGCATTATCCTTACTTCTCACCCAAGTCCATCTATTGTAATCATCAACAATGACTAGTCCATATTTATTTCCATATAAGGATGCAGTGTTAACTGGTCCAAATAAGTCAATATGAAGCAGTTCTAAAGGTGTGCAGGTTGAGACAATATCTTTATATTTAAAAGATGATTTCACAATCTTCCCTTTCTGGCATGCACCACAAAGTGCATCTGAATGATAGTCAATGTTAGGTAAGCCTTTAACAAGTTGTAACTTACTAATTAATCTCTAGTTAGCATGCCCCAACCTTCTGTGCCATACCCACTTCTTATCATTCACGAATAGAAGACACATTACCTTCTGATCAATCAATTCAGAGAAGTTTATTTTATAGACATTTTCTACTCTCTTTCCTTTGAACACTATGGAAATGTCATCATTGTTAATTACTGTGCAGTTGGTCTTTCCAAACATCACATCATAACCATTGTCACAAAACTGACTTATACTCAAAAGGTTATGTTCAAGACCAACTACCAACCACACATTATTAATAGAGATAGAGGAATTACCAATAGTTCATGTACCAATTATCTTGCCAGACTGGTTACCTCCAAACTTCACATTTCCTCCTTCTTTCATTGTGAGGGTGAGGAACATAGACTTCTCTCTTGTCATATGTCTTGAGCAACCACTGTCCAGGTACCATGATTTTTGCTTTTCCTTTGCTCTTAGGGATTTCTGCAGTATTGACAATTTCAAATTTAGGTACCCATTGTTTTGTGGGTCCTTTAAGGTTAGTGCTGATAGTTTTACTTTTCACTTCTTGTACCTTGATGTGTGAGTTTGATAGCTTCTGACTAATCAGTACTTTAGGTTTAACACCTTTTGGTTCTAATTCACATGAAGCCACAACTATTTTTTTCTTCTGAGACTTAGACTTTAAGATACCAGATTCTGACTTCAACAGACTCTGAGGAACAGGTTCTGATCTTTTCAGAATCTTGATCTTTGATGTCTTAGAGTCAGAATTTATCATAGCCTTAGACTTAGAGTTCTTTTGCTTTGAAGTAATCTTAGCCTTAGAGCTAGAAGCTTTAGGTTTTAACTGAACCACAGTTTCAAATTTAGCACCTTCAGGTACAAAGAAGGTTTTCAACCCTTCCTTGATACATTCACAACATGCTTTAAGATTGGTTTCATTAGGTTTTCCTTTTGAGAATCCAATCCTTTTGCCATTGTTTTTATAAATGTTGTAAATCATAGAAGCAACTCTGCTTCTGTCAATACCGGACATAATAAAATCTTCAAGAGCAATTTCATGTTTACTTAAAGGTTTTCCATTACACTTTTCTTGTAGCTTCTGACATAAAAACTTGAGCTTCTCTTCATAGATTTGACAAATGAAGTCAAAGCCTCTAAGTCCTTCTTCAGAAGCTATCATATCCAATAGAGTTGATTCTTGTTGTTTCATTAAATCAACATATTTTTCTTTTAAATCTTTCAACTGATTGGTTCTAAGTTCAAAATGTGTAAGGAGCTCTTTAAGAGACTCAATAAGTTCTTCTCTGGAAATTTTAGGATATACCTCATTTTCTTCTTCTGAGTCTGATTCAGGTTCAGCTTCTGAAGTCACTGTAGCCACTATCCTCACAACTACTTTTGCATCTTCATCAGCATCGTCCTTGTCCGATTCAGATTCACTATCTAAATCTTCCCAGGTTGCCATTAAACTCTGCTTGATCTGCTTCTTGAACTTGTTTGATTTGAAAGTTGACTTCTTAGACTTGTCCTTTGATTTCTCCTTTTGAAGATTAGGGCAATCAGCAATGAAATGTCCAGGCTTCTTCCAGTTGAAGCAACCCTTCTGATCTTCTTTCCTGAAGCCTTTGTAACTACTTCTTCTGCTCAAGAACTTCTTGTTCTTCTTAGCCAGATATTGCAACCTTTGGATGACTTTCCAGATATGCATAGCCATCTTCTCAGCAGGATCTTCATCAGAATATCCATCAGGTGGTTCTTCTTCAGATTCTATAACTTAAAGAGCTTTTGATGACTTCCCTTTGGATGGAAGAGCAATAGATTTGCTTTTCTTAGCAGGCTCATGTTCATTTAAGCTTATCTCATGATCGTTGAGAGAGCTTACAAGATCTTCAACACTTAAAGTGTTTAAATCTTTAGCTTCCTCAATAGCAGTAACCTTAGGTCTCCATCAAGCAGGTAGACTTCTTAGTATCTTGATCACATGATCAGAAGCAACATAGCTTTTCTTCAGTATTTGTAGTCCAGAGACTAGGGTCTGAAACCTTGAGTACATTTCCTCAATGCTTTCATCATCCTTCATCTTGAACAGTTCATACTGATGAACAAGCATAAGTGCTTTTGCTTCTCTAGCCTTCTTATTACCTTCATAGTTTGCACAGAGAGAAGCAAACATTGCCTTTGCAGTAGATTTGTCACTCATCTTCATATACTCTGCACGAGGTATAACAAAAACAAGTGAACCTCTGATCTTGTGATCTTTCTTGTTCATTTTCTTCTGAGCAGGAGTATTTTTCTTTATATCAACAGCAACTCCTTCTTCATCAAGGTCCAAGTCACCAACTCCATCTTCCAGAATATCCCATAATTCTTCATCTAAGCCCATGATATAATTGTAGAAGTTGGTTTTCCACCAGGAGAACTCTTCAGGATCTCCATTAAACTTTCGAACTTTTCCTGAATTAGCTTTCTTATCACCATAATCATAAGAAACAACATTATGATTAACACCAGAGCTAGAAATAGATGATTCACCAGCATACATGTTTTTCTCAGATCTTGGACGGTTACACTGTTAAGCGTTCTCAACAGAACAAGACTCCAGATACCAATTGAAGATGAGAAAAAACACAAGAAGGGGGTTGAATTGTGTTAGCTTTTTCTTCGTTTTCTCCTACTGAAGTCACTGATAAAAACATAGAGAGAGAGAGAGAGAGAGAGAGAGAGAGAGAAGAAAGACACAAATAAATTATACAGGTTCCTTCCACAATCCGGAAGTAGTCCTGTCCCCCTTGCACTTCCAAGGAGAGTTCACTAAAAAGCAATATTTGATTACAAATGCTCATAGCTAAAACTAAAAAGAGACTTTAAATTACTCAAGCACAACTGCAAGAGATTTCCTATGCTCCTGAACATAATCAAGAGACTTCCTTGCTCAAGCACAACTGCAAGAGACTTCTATTCAAACAGAATTACAAAGAAAAATAATTGAGGTTGAACACTTGATATACAATCAGTGGTGTTCACAATACAAATCAGATACAAATTCTTAAGACTCTAGAATTTCTAAGATATGAACTTTGATAAGAAATTCTAAGTGAACTTTTGATGCAGAACAATTTCAACAGTGGTTTGGCGCTATCAAATTATTGTTTAGTCTCAGCCATTCTCTAAGTCTTCACTCCTTTATATAGAGGTGTGAAAGAGATGTTGTAAATTTCCAGCACATTAATAAAGAGTCGTTTGAAGCTTTGATCAATCACCAATGATCTTTTTCATGATATGGTTATTGTCCTATGAAGGATCAATTTCAAATCCATTCCAAGTATGAAGGAACATTGTTGCAGGCATAGATGTTATTCTTGTTTTGTAGCAGAGACACAAACTGAGTAGTGGAGGTAGTGGTTGTACACTTCGTACAATTGTACTTTGACAACGCTCTTCAAAGAACAAGCATCCAATGCCTTCAAAATCATTTGAATTAGTCGTTGCTTTACTATTCTGGTCTTCTGCAATGCTAGGCGTGACTAAAACCTTTGAACAACCTTTGAAGCTTTGATTCTTTCATCTTCTGATGATCTTCAACTTCTGGTGATCTTGCTTCTGATGAGGTGCCTCTGATGACGTCATCACTTCAGGAGTACTTGACTTCAGGAGCACTTTCTTCAGATGCTTCAAGCTTCCTTTACTTTGTTGATTCCATTGCTCTCATTTGTTCTTCTATAACCTATACTTTAAATAGACATTAAATTTTGTCTATGGTCTTGAACACTTGAACAAATATTAGCATATCCAATTGACAATTTTTAATACCTTGTTATCATCAAAACTCTCAAGAGGTAATGTTAAACACATTTTGTTCCAACATGTCTGTCACTTGTAAGCATGAGAATTTATTTTTCACTGGCTTCTAAATGTGGTTGGTGACAGTACTTTGTAGACATCCATGTCTGTCACCTGTAAGTGTGGGAATTTATTTTTCCTGTGCTTCAGTGGTTGATTGGTGACAATACTCTGTAGGTATGGGAAATTTATTTTTTTCCTTGCCTCTATGTGTGGCAGGTAGTCCTTTCTGATGTTGTGAAGTATGCTGGAACATCCTATCTTATGTGGGAATTTATTTTTCCCTGTCTGTAGCTTAGGAATTTATTTTTCCTCTGCTCTTGTGAGACTATGCCATTTATCTGATCCGCTGCTGCATGTCTCTGATATATTGTAATACCTCTTTAGTTGAAGCCATGACTGAAGATTTTATAAAGTATTCTCTTATGCACACTTTTGGTTTTTCTTTAGTGATACTGTCAAGCTACTTCTTCTTCTTGAATATGTGTTCATGATGACTTGAGGAAGTGTATCTAAGGTATCTCTATAGATCGTGTGTGCTGACTGTTTCGTCATAAGTGTGGTATCATGCTACGTGAGGAAATAGTCTTGTTTTGTATCCCTCTACTTTATAAAGATTGACCTTAATTTGTTTTAGCCAAAAATTTGCCAAATGGGGAGATTGTTGGGTATTTGTATTGGCTGCACTGTTGCTAAAACAAATATCCATCTTTGTGTTGTTGGAACCAATGTTCCAACATGTCTTTAGGCATCTCTGTAAGATGTTGGATATGATGTTCCAACATCCTGACACGATTCAGTGTTCCTGGGTTCATGGCTATTTGTACGCGCGCCCTTTATTGTTTAAGGAAACAATATTTCCTTATCTTATTGACCAAGCAACGCGCATATCTTTACAGAATCAACTGTGGAATATTCCTAAAGTTGTTAATATATTTTAGGAAATATTTGAAGTTGTTTTGGACGATCCAAAAGATGTTCCGACATTTTAGGACTTTCCATATTTGTTACTGATTTTTGTTTTGCAGATTAGCTAAACCGATATGCTTTGTTCTGAAGGCAACAAGAATATTTGGCCCAAGTTGCTTCAGTATATAATCAAGACTTCAAGACCTAATTGATCATTCAAGTCGTCATACGAAAAAATTTAGATTTTTAGGGTTTTGAGTCGTTTTGTGTTCTACTCTTGTATCGTTTGATGCAAGTTTAAATCTGAATATTTGTGAGCCTTTCTTGTATCGTTTGTGATACATGATAAGGACTTAGATAGAGTTGCAAACTCGTTGTGTACTACACCTAAGTTTTGAAGCAAGGTCGTAGTTGTTTGTGTTTGAAGGTAACTTCGTCTTGAGTTTGTGTTTAGGTCTGATAGGTCACAGGGGTTGTGACTGACCATAGGATAGTGAGATGGGATCTCAGATCTAGGATTTCCTAGGTTGAAGTCTATACGGGCAGGTCCTAGGTCTTTATTGTAAATGAGGAGTTTGTTGAGAGCTATAGAATAAGGACTACACTAGTGGATTTCCTTCCTGGCTTGGTAGCCCCATAGTAGGTGTGTTTGTCACCGAACTGGGTCAGCAAACTCACTGTGTTCTTTACTTTCTTGTCGTTTATTATCTTGTTTTGATTTCTTCTTATCGTACGATTTTGAAACATTAAACGGAACATTGCAAACGTTCAAACATCGCACAGAACATATTAAAACAAGTACGCAAGAATTTCAGAGGTTGAAGAGGAAAGATACGTTGAAGAGTTCCAGCGCATCATTGGAGTCGTTAGAGAAGCAAACATCATTGATTTGGTTAATATCCTATGAAGGAATGAATTTGAAATCTTTCCTTGATAAGGAATTAACCATTCTTTTCCAAAGAGACGCAGTTGTAGCTTCGTACAAATGCACATGGGATGTTGGAGATAATGGTCGTTTTGTTGTCCTTCACTGATAATGACATCGAATGACTCACTGAAACTTCAGAACATCCATAGCTTGGACTTGCAAATACTTCTATGCATTTAGTCTTTAGATATCCATAGTGTGGCATCTAGAGTCTGAGATTCCAGCTTTTGGGTGTTCCATCTTATTTGTTACCTTCAGAGTTTGACTTCTCTAGATTATGGCTTGCCTTCAAAGTCTAACTTCTTCAGATTCTGGCTTGATACTTAGCTTCTCTTGAAAATTCTTTGCTCTAGATTTGTTCTTTGAGAACCAATACATGATTAAAACATTATAAGTTTCTGTTTATGGTCTTGCACACTTAAAATAAATATTATCATATCCAATTCATCTTTTATTCTTCTCGAAACATAACAATTTTAGGTTGTTCTTGAAGTAATTCAAGAAAAATCAAGCAAATCAGGCAAAGCAAGACCTCTGAAGATTATTGGGTCCTGGGAAGATTAAGAATGAAGATTCAAGAGGACTCAGAAGACTTTACAAACAGAGAAATTATATTTCCAATGTCGAAGACAACTTAACTATGAAGAAAACACCTCAATAGGCAAGGAATACAAGAAAACAAGAAAGTAATACACTAAAGCGCTTGGCGCATAGAATAAAGCGTCTGGCGCCCAAAAGTGAAAAACTAATGCACTAGGCGCATGACTATAGGCGCTAGGAATCTTACGAAAAAAGTCACTTTTTGTGAAATTTTCGCCCCTGGAAACCCATGATTTTAGCCCAAGTTATGTGGAAACTTTCCCTATAAATACCAGCCTTCCTCATTCACAATTTCTCGTTCAGAACTAGAGCAGTTCAAGAGGAAGGCTATTCTAAGAGTGAAGGAGGAGTTCTTTCTTCTCCTTCTTTTCTAGAGTATGGTTTTATCTTGTAGTATTTTTGGTATAGTTATCACGTGTAACTAGTTATTTATAGGCTAGGGTTCTAAGATGAATCTCTGTTTCTTATGTTAAATAATTATTTAATTTAATGTTGTTTTATTTTGGTTTATTTTATGTTCTCTATTATGCTTTATTTAGGATTAATTTATTTTAGCGAGATGCAATCCTATATTAGATACTTAGGTCGTGCATGTCTTAACATTGTTATTACTATTTGGATGCTTATATCTTGATATTTATGTCCTTATACTAGCAACTATCTGTCTAGGAAGTAAGTGATTAATAAACTAGCAAAAGATATCGAAAGTGTACTTCAGAGGTGACATTACAAATATTAAGTAAAATCAATTGAACCTAGGATGTAACTAGTTTAGTAATTAAGGAAACAAGCACCGAGGGGAAATAAACCTAGTAAAACCATTATTCTCAACCTCTAGGAAAGGTAGACGCTGATAGGGTTGCCCGTTTCTTGAACTACTTTGGGAGGAAGAAGAGTGTGCAATGAGTGTCCTAAGTTTCATAGATGGACCGACCTATAAGAACATTGGCCTTCATTGCTTTTGGAAATATTGGAAAGCCAATTAAAGTGTATATTTCAATTACCTTTGAATTAGAAAGACCCCACACGTAAGGATCACCGTGCGATCAACATGTGCAGTTAGCCATCGAAGCGATACACCTAAATCAAACGAGATAGTATAGACCTCGCACATCAGGTTCACCGTGCGATCAGCAGGTGCAACTTGAAAATCGACTAGGTTAGAACGTTCCAACGTCCTCATCAATTGTATATTCTACTTAAGATAACTAAACGCGATAGAAATGTTATTTAATATCCAACAAAGTAAATAGGGAGGATTCAAAAAGTCCTAACCATTGCTTACTTTTCTACAACCAAAAACGGGTAACTTGCTATGTTGCAAACAGATAAAAATTGCAATTTTTAACCCTTATCTCTTTTATTTTATATCTCCAACTTAAAATAAGTAAAGTGAATTCTTTGGACGAAATGACAATCCATATGGATATGATACTCTACTTATCACTTTATTACTTGGTAAAAGATTTGCTGCACTTGCCTAATCTGACCATCAATTCTTACCCATAAATCCTTAACCAGCTCAGTATAAGAAGGTCCATTTTGCATTTCAAAGAATGGCTCCTAGTTATGAGTTTCGATGAAGTGTTTGACGTTACATCCATTTAGACTCAGGGAGTTGAAATCCACTGCATGTTCTATGATAAGAGGATGACGAAGTTCTAGCCATTGATGAAGGTTTTATGGTTCTAAGGTAGTTTTTTGAAATTTGGAGGTTTTTCACAGGAAGTTTGAAAACTAAACGTGTGAGTAGTGAAGTGAGAGAATGTGTGATTGTAATTAAGTGTTTTTGTTAACCTTTTGATATTCAGACAAACGAATAAAATTAAAAACACAACATTAATGGCATAGGAGGCGTGAGACACAGTGTTTAAAGCACATTGTTCATTGTCCAACAGTTATTACCGAAGTTATTAACCACGTTAGAAATCTCCTAAGATACATTGTTTTATTAGTGGGACAGTTGTACATAAAGCCGTTATAAATTATTCCACTTATAAAACTTATCATAAGCAAATAATCCTGATTCTAGACTTTTGAGTCTGATTACTTCAGAAGCTGGAATTTTTTCAGATTCTCAATCAAGAGTATCTGACAGATTTTTAACTTTTGAATCTTATCAGATTTTGAGTTCCTGTTTAAAGGCAAACATCATTCTGAGATAAAATGCATGTTCGAATTCTTCTTTATAAAATCAATTTTTTCTTGTGTTAAGGGTTTTATGAATATATCAAGCCACTGATGATTAGTATCAATGAACTAAATATCCATAACAACTTTTTGATCATAGTCTCTTATAAAATGATATTTAATTACAATGTGCTTGGCTCTTAAATGTAGAATTGGATTCTTTGACAAACACATAACAACAGTACTATCACATAAGATGGGAATAATGTTTTTATGTATCTGATAGTCTTCTAACTGATGTTTCATCCAGAGAAGTTGTGTGCAACAACTTGCAGTTAAGATGTATTCTTCTTCTACTGTAGACAATGCAATAGTTGATTGTCTATTGGTAGCCCAGGATATCTGATTCTCACCAAGAAATTGACAATTTCCATTTGTTGATTATCTTTCAATCCTATCACCAGCATAATCAGTATCACAAAATCCAACCAACTTATAATCTTGGGATTTTTTATGAAGAAGTATAAAATTAGTTGTTCTTTTCAGATACCTAAAGATTTTCTTAACATCAGTTAAAAAAGATTCTCTAGGATCTGATTGAAACCTTGCACACAAGCGAACACTGTATAAAATATCTAGCCTAGAAGTTGTTAGGTATAACAGAAAACCTATTATACCTCTGTAGAGCTTCTGATCTACCTTTGTACCAAATATATTCTTTTCTTAAGTTACTGGTTGGATGTGTTGGAGTAGCCATCACTTAACAATCTTCAAGTTTGAACTTCTTCAGGAGCTCCTTTGTATATTTTGATTGATAAACATATACTTCATATTTATATTGGTTGATTTGAATTCAAGGAAAGAATTTCAATTCTCCCATCATGCTCATTTCAAACTCATCTTTCATTAACTTAAAATTCCTTGCAAAGAGTATCATTAGTAAAACCAAATATAATATCATCAACATATATCTGAACAATTAAGATGTCTTTCTTAAGTGTCTTTCTGAATAGTGTAGTGTCAACTTGTCCTATTTTAAAATCATTTTGCAACAAGAAATTACTCAGTCTCTCATAACAAGCTTTGGGAGCTTGTTTAAAACCCTAAAGTGATTTCTTAAGTTTAAATACATAATCTAGAAGTTTTAAATCTTCAAAACCAGGAGGTTGTTTGACATACACTTCTTCATAAATTACACCATTTAGGAAGGCACTCTTAACATCCATTTGATATAAAGTTATGCCATAATTAGCTGCATAGGACATAAGTAACCTTATTGCTTCCAGTTGCAAGACTGGAGAAAATGTCTCAGTGTAATCAGTGTCTTCTTGTTAACTATAGCCTTGTGCTACAAGTCTTTCTTTGTTTCTGACAACTTCACCTTGTTCATTACGCTAGTTTTTTAACACCCATTTTGCTCCAATAATGTTCTTCTGAGGGAGTTTTGCAACCAGATCCCAAACATCATTTCTTTAAAACTAATTGAGTTCCTCTTGCATTGCAACTATCCATCCATCATCAGAGAGTGCTTCATCATCAGAAGTTGGCTCAATCATTGATAGTAATCCCATCATTGAATGTTCTTGTTTGAAAGTTGATCTTGTCTTCATATGACTATCTTTGTTTCCAACGATTAGATTTTCTGGATGTGAAGACTTGTACTTGAAGGTACTTTTGGATTATTTTTCTTCTTGAGAACCATCATGAGATACTTCAGAAGCTTCTTCATCTTGATGGGCATCTAAAGTTGTATCAGCTTTCAAACCTGCAGGATTGTTATCAGATTCTGGATTTTGACTAGGTTTTCAAGCATCATCTATTATATGTTCTTCTCGAATACTATAAACTAGCTCTGACATTTCATTGTCAGGATCTTTCTCATCAAATTTGATGTGCATAGATTCTACAACAACACGTGTTTAAGAATTATATACTTTGTATGTCTTGGAATCTTTCAGAGTAACCTAAAAAGATTCCCTTCTTTAGATAGAGTTTTTGTTCAAAATGTAACATGTACATCCAAACTAATGAAAGTAAAAATACTTGGTTTTCTTCCTTTAAAAAGCTCATATGATGTTTTGTTCAGAATTGGTCTTATGTAGATTCTGTTATGAACATAACGTAATGTGTTTACAGCTTCTGCCCAAAAGTACTTAGTCATATTAGTCTCATGAATCATGGTTTTGGCCATTTCTTGAAAAGATTTGTTCTTTCTTTCTACAACCCCATTTTGTTGTGGAGTTCTAAGAGAAGAGAACTCATGGATAATTCCATGTTTTTCACAAAAAGTTTCAAATGGCTCATATTCAAATTCTCTACCATGATCACTTCTGACTTTTAAAATTTTCATTTCTTTTTCAGATTGTTCATGTGTTGAGAAGTTACTAAACACATCATATGCTTCATCCTTAGTTCTGAGAAATTTTACCAAAGTTCATCTGGTGTAATCATCAACAATGGCTAATCCCTATTTCTTCCCATTGATTGATGATGTACCAACTGGTCCAAATAAATCAATGTCAAGTAGTTCTTAGGGTCTAGAGGTAAAAACAACGTTTTTAGAGTTAAAGGATATTTTCACAATTTTTCCTTTTTGGCATGCTTCACAAAGAGATTAATTTGGTAAGCCTCTAACTAGTTTAACTTGATAAGCTTAAAGATTAATCTCCAGTTAGCATGTCCCAACCTTCTGTGCCAAATCCATTTCTCATCACTCACTATAGAAGGAAAGCTAACTTCTGATCATCCAAATCAGAAAAATTGATTTTGTAAACATTGTTCTTCCTTTTACCTTTGAACATTATAGATTTTTCAGTACACGATCACTGTTTATTTGTTCTTATTAAACATCACTTCATAACCACTTTCACAAAATTGACTTATGCTAAGTAGGTTATGTCTCAATACATCAACTAACCAGACCTTATTAATAGAGATAGAAGAGTTACCAATAGTCCTCATACCAATGATCTTTCCTTTCAGGTTTTCTCCAAACCCCATATTTCATCCCTCTTTCATGGTCAGGGTTTGGAACATGGACTTTTCTCCTGTCATGTGTCGCAAGCAACCACTGTTCAGGTAACATGGTTTCTTCTTTTCCATTCCTTTTAAGCATATCTATAACATAGACAATTTCATACTTAGGTACCCATATCCTTATCGATTTTTTTGGGTTAGTTCTGAAAGGTTTAGGATTCTTTTGTGCCTTGTGTCTGAACTTATAAAACTCATATTTATTCAAGACTCTTGGTTTTAAATCTTTTGGTCTTGAAATCATCTTTGTTTTAGGTACTGAACTGTTCAAAACTTGAGCTTTCAAAATACTTGATTATGATCTTTTCAGAATTTGAACTTTTGAAGTCTTGGGTTCTGGTTATTCAGAGCCTTAGGTTCTGACTTGTTCAGGACTTCAGTTTTAATAGCTTTTGGCAAAAAATAGGCTTTCCAACCTTTCTTAATGCAATCGAAACAAGGTGGTAGGTGAGCTTTCTTTGGTTTTATTATCAACTCTTATGTAAAGCCAATTCCATCTCCCTTGTTCCTTTTGACACTATAAATCATAGAAGCTACCTTGCCTTGTTCAATTAACAAGGCTCATTTCCTTTACATATAAGCCACCTTGTTTCTGTCAATTCCAGTCACAATAAACTCTTGAAGTGCAATTTCTTGCTCACTTCAGGGTTTGCAGATCTCCTTACCATCAGTGGTCAATGATTTAATTAACAAGGCTCATTGCCTTTACATAAAAACCACCTTGTGTTTGTCAATTCCAGTCAAAATAAACTCTTGAAGTGCAATATCTTGCTTACTTAATGGTTTATCAGATCTCTTACCAGTCATTTTTTGAATGAGGCCTTTGTTCTTTTCTTCAAAATTTGTTATTATAAGATTGTTTCTATCATTATCTCTAATCATCAAGTCAAACTTAATTTTTAAAGCTTTTAAATCTTTTAACTTGTTGTGGTAATGACTGATAAGATCTTTGACAGTATCAACAAGTTTAGATCTAGTGAGTTTAGAATATACATCATCTTTGACAGTATCAAAGCCAGATTGACTTCTTCTTCATCTTCTTTCTCAAATTTTGATTCTTTGTCAAGATTATCCCATGTTGCCATGATACTTTTCTTGATCTTGATTCTAAAGTTGCTAGATTTGGAGCTTGTTTTCCTTAACTTCACCTTTGACTTGTCCTTTTGTAAATCTAGTCAGTCAACAATGACGTGACCAAGTTTCTTGCAGTTGAAACAACCTTTCTAGTCTTCTTTCCTCGAGCTTGATCCATTGGAACCACTGCTTCTGTTTGAGAACCTCTTATTTCTTTTTGCCAGGTACCGAAGTCGCTTGGAAAGCATAGCCATCTCTTCATCTTTTGTATCTTCTTCGGAACCTCCATTAGAAGATTCTTAATCAGACTTATCAACTTTGAGATCCTTTGAAGACTTACCCTTTGACTTCAATGCAATAAACTTGGATTTCTTAGTAGTCTCATCTTCAATGAGTCCTAACTCATTGAGAGAACTCACAAGATCTTCAATTCTAAGTCCATTCAAATCTCTTGCTTCCTCTATGGAAGTCACCTTAGGTCCCCACTTAGCAGGCAAGTTCCTCATAATCTTCTTCACATGATCAGTAGTTGTGTGGCTCTTCTTCAGAATCTGAAGTCCATATACCAGAGTTTCAAACCTTGAGAACATAGTCTCAATGTTTTCATCCTCTTTCATCTTGAATAACTCATACTGGTGAACAAGAAGATTAACTTTAGCTTCTCTAGCCTTGTTGTTACCTTCATAGTTTGAGCACAAAGAAGTGAAGATAGCTTTTGCAGTTGACTTGTCACTTAACTTCAAGTACTCACTGTGAAGTAAAGCATCAACAACAATACCTCTCACTTTATAATGCTTTCTGTAGATCTTTTTATGAGCATCAGTGTGTTTCTTTCAATCAGCTACTCCTTCTTCATTTACTGAAATGTCTATACCATCTTCAATGATGTCCCAAAGTTCATCATTAACGGCAATGATATGACTATACATCTTAATTTTACACCAAGAAATTTTTTTAGGATCTCCAGTAAACATTAGAGGTCTAGGAGCATCAGATTTCATGTCACCAGTACCATAGTTATATGGAACAGTTCTAGACTCTTCCGTTTCAGAAGTTCTACCACCAGTAGACACGTTTTTCTCAAGATATTTTATGTTACATTATTAAGTGTTTGCAACAAAACAACAGACCAGGCGCTCTGATACCAAATGAAGGTGGGAAAACACAAGAAAGGGGGGGGGGGGGGGGGGGTTGAATTGTGTTAACTTTTTCTTCTTTTTAACAAATTCCAAAGTTCTGCTTCTGATAAAGTTCAGAATCTGAATCAATGTTCGGAGTTAAATGCAGCAGATATAAAAATATAGAGTGAGAGAAGAGAAAGACACAAAACAATTATCCTAGTCCCTTCCACAATCCGGAAGTAGTCCAGTCCCCTCGTCACTTACAAGAGATTTTTCACTATACTCACACAAGATTATAATTGCTCAAGCATACAAGCAAGAGACTTCCAATGCTCAAGCACACAAGCAAGAGACTTCTAACAAACAAAGATTACAAAGAAATATTGTTTGAATTAACACTTGATATACAATCAGTGGTGTTCACTAAATATAACAAAGTTCAAAATCTAAGACTTATGAATTTCTAAGATGTTTCAAAATACAAAACATTTTTTTTACATCTTTTGAAAAGTGTGAACAACAAACACGCTCTCTTTGAACTCGTGAGTAGGTGAAGCGTACATCAGCATCCACCTCGAGAACGGTTACATCGTGGAAGAGAAACATGACTAAGGACTGTGGAGAGGACCTCCGCTTCAAGCAAGATGCAGTCACAATCCAAAAATACAAAAAATAGCTCGCTAAGCTGAAAACCTGAAAAGACGGCTTAGGCAATAGAGAGCGTCCCGGTGGACTGAAAACCCGAAAGGGCGGTCCAGGCAAAAATTAGGGGCACAAAAAAGGAATACATTCCCGATGGACTGAAAACCCGAAAGGGCGGTCCAGGCAAAAATAAGGGTTTTTCAAAAAAAAACAAAAAACAAAAACAAAAAAAATGACTGCTAAAGCATGCCGAGGGAAGAACACTTTGCGCCCATTTACAAATGGCGACTTCTCCCAGACTTCCGATCGACAATGAGCTGTCTCCCCAAGAGGCATCAGTTGCCACCTTGTGCAAGGTATAACATCGTCAATGGCCCGATTTGTTCACAATAACATCAACTCCAAGGAAGTTTGCCGAGTGTTTGTACTGCGCTGTCAGTCCGCCTCCAATCTTACATGTCTTGTCTCGTTTCATCAAGTCTCACCTGCCTTATACAGTTTGTACAATCATATAAGTTACATTCATACATCCATACATCAATACTTTCATATGCTCATATATACACACATTCATGCGTACACAGCATATGCACAACATCAATCTACACATGGTTGCATTAGTCACCCAAAGTCTTGGTGGGCTGCATCCTTCCGTTTCAATTCTTACTTATCATGTTTCAAGTGGTCAGTCCTTACTAATGGACATCTTGAGTTTACATTTTTATCCTATGCCAAGTGGCCAGTTCTAACCAATGAACCACCTCGCATTTACCCTTATTTTCTCACAAGTGGCATCCCCAATGTGTTTGGTCAAGAAATGTCACCACTCTTGTATGTCAAGTAGAAAGTTCTAACAAACGAACATTGGCATTTCCATTTTTACCTTCATCATGTCAAGTAACAAGTTCTAACAAATGAACGTTCTGCATTTTCGATTTTTACCTTTTCCATTGTCAAGTAACAAGTTCTAACAAATGAACATCTCATATTTTCCATTCTTACCTTTACCATTGTCAAGTAACAAGTTCTAACAAATGAACATCTCATTCAGCAAGTTCTAACAAATGAACATATCTCATTCAACAAGTTCTAACAAATGAACATCTCACATTCTGCAAGTTCTAACAAATGAACATCTCTCATTCAACAAGTTCTAACAAATAAACATCTTCCATTCACCAAGTTCTAACAAATGAACATCTCAAGCAGCAAGTTCTAACAAATGAACATCTCTCATTCAACAAGTTCTAACAAATGAACATCTTCCATTCACCAAGTTCTAACAAAGGAACATCTCAAGCAGCAAGTTCTAACAAACGAACATCTCAAGCAGCAAGTTCTAACAAATGAACATCTCATTTTCAACAAGTTCTAACGAATGAACGTCTCCCATTCAGCAAGTTATAACAAATGAACATCTCGCATTCAGCAAGTTCTAACGAATGAACATCTCATATTTCCCTTTTTACTGTGTGTCAGCCATCAAGTTCTAACAAATGAACATCTTAGCAAGTAGCAAGTTCTAGCAAACGAACATCTTGTCAATGATCAAGTTCTAACAAACGAACATCTTGCACTTTCCTTTTACCATCATCAAATGTCAAATGTCAATTAGCAAGTTCTAACAAACGAACATTTTTCTTTCACCATTACCATGTTTCAAATAGCAAGTTCCAACAAACGAACATTTCACATCTTCCTTCTTACTATTACCATGTGTCAAGTGGCAAGTTCTAATAAACGAACAATTTTGCAATTACCCTACAGTCTTCTCATGAGCGTCATCCCAGTGTGTCTGGTCAAGAGATGCCACTAAAAAGTTTGTCTTCATTGAGCTGTCGTTCCAAACTAATACGATAGTAGACAATCATTTTCCCAAGTGAAACTACATTACCCCCAAGCGGAGTCGGATCCCTTTTCCTTACCGAATTTGGGTATCCCGTTGTTATTTCTTATCCCAATCAAATCATCTTTGTCGTCCTGCATTCATAATTGCATCATAAGCGTCTCGTAGCATCTTAGGTCACAAATGGTGTACTCTGTATTTAAGTCTCTTCAACCCGTCAAATTGAACATTTCGTCTTCAAGTCTCCAGACGAAGAAACTTAAATAAGGGCATCTGCCATACCCCAATTTTTGACCTAACATCCCACATTCATATGTCATTTGGCTTAATTATTCTTTGACTTTTCAAACGAAATTTTGGCAGAGAGGTATTTTAAAATACCTCATTTTTTGTTTCAATTCGAACCCTCTTCTCCCTTTATTTTTTTTTAGTCCTTATATCCATCTTTTATTTCATTTTAATCAATTAATTTTATTTTTATTTTTTTAATTCTTTATTTCAATTTTTATTCTGATTAGTCATTATCCATTTTGTTTTTCATTTATTTAGTCACCTTTTTTGTTTTAAATATCAAGTAAATCCAAATTCATTTTTAATTAAATGTCCGATAATAAAAAAAAAAAACAGTCCAACCAAATCCAAAAGCTGTCGTGAGCTATGCAGAGTCCATCTCATTCCAATTCAAGTTTGTTCATCCCAATCCAAGCCAAGTTTTGTGTAACTTTTAACAAACCCTAAATCCAACCTTTAACACTATAAAAGCCAGTGCCTGCACACAGTCTAGGGGGACCGAAATTCACACGCAAAGTATCAATCAAAAAAATCCCATTACCAATTCCGAACCATTTAAAATCACACAAAATCAATTCACAAACCAAATCATAAACAGCCGAAACTCATCATTCACACCACATCAGAACCAATTTCGAACACAAAGAAACCAATCCACTCATTCATAACCTGAACCATTCGATAACTCGCCGGCCACCGCACCAGAATTCACTCCTGCCACCCATCTCTCCATCGGAGAAGATGAAGAAAAGTAGAGAGGTTGGAGAGAAAGAAGTGATAGAGAGAGAAAGAAATTAGGGAAATGAGAGGAAAAAGGTCCACAACCCTTTTATAGACCCCCCCTGCTCTGGTGCACGTGGGTGCGCGGTTCTATCATGTACCCTCACCTCCTGTGTGTTTGATCTCAATCAAAGGGCTCCTGATGCTCCCATCTCTGATCCGATTCAGGCTGTCTGATTTTAATCAAACGGCCCAAATCAATCCCTCAAACCCTCACGCCTTCAGGCTTCTGATCTGGATCTAAAGGCCCCCTGATGCCTTGATCCGTGATCTAATCACGACCATATGATTTTGATCAGTTGGCCTAAAATCAATCTACACGCCCAGCAGCTCTTTTCAGTCCAGTTTCTTGCTTTTTCATTATGTACCCCCTTTTATTGCTGCTAACACCCCTCCCTGCATTTCATTTTATTTTCTTTCATGCATTTTAATTTCCTTTGCATTTTTATTATTATTATTTTTTTTACATTTTATTATTTTTTTGTTTATTAGATTAGGTTGCATATTTATCATTCATTTATTTAACATATTTATTTTATGCAATTTATCATGCATTTTTTAGTATAGGTTTATTTTAATGCATATGTACATATTCATTTTTTTATGTCATTTATTTCTATTGCACATAATTTAGAATGTAAAAAAAAAAAAAATTAGGCATTAACGTAATTTATTTTTTATTGCAGACCTTAGAATGTATAATAGGTTTTATGTAATAGCTTTAGGTGCATGTGTGCGTGTGTGGGTGTATGCGTTACTTTTTATGCTTCGTAGTTTAGGTTAAAGGTCCTCGTGGTGGTCTAACGCCACCATGAGTTACCTACGTTTTACTTTTCTGCTCCGTTAGTTTAATTTTAGCTCATTACTCAAAAACAACAAAAACATTCACATAATCAAAAATCACAAAAATATTTCACAATAAACCTTGATCCACAAATCAAGTGATTCCCCTTTTTATTTTCTTTCTTAATCAAATATCAATCAACTTAATTCCATTTTGAGTACATTTTCTTTTAATATAAAAAAACACAAACACATTCTATTTTGCCGCTTTGGCTTTTTTATTTAAAAACTTTTTTCTCAAAAACTAATAAAAAAACACAAAACCAATCAAACGGTAATTTTTACCCCGAACTACGAGGTTCTGATCCCTCACGGGTACGTAGGCAAAGGGCACTCGTCCTTCCGAATCAATAAAAAAAATGTAGATAAATAGGCTTCTTTTTTCTCCTTATTCACCATTCTTCTTTCTTCTTAAAAATAAGTAAGTTAGAGCGCAAAAGGTAAAATAAAGTCAAAAAGTTCTCGTACAATACTACGAACATAAGGGGTGCTAACACCTTCCTCTTATGTAACCAACCCCTAGACCCCAATCTAATTTAAATCTTTTTTAAATCAAAGTCGTGAAATAATTTAGTGAGTCAAAAGCTAATCAAATAGCCTTGACTTCCGAAAAATGACGCGACCCTATCTTAACCTTTCAAACTAGCTTTTGTGGAATTTGATTGTCATCTGAACATGTTACACGGGTAATAATTCTCATGACTAAGCTAGTAACAAAGCAGGTGGTGGCATTCACTCATTTTATTTATAATATTTTCATTTTTCATATATCCTTGGTTAACTTCATGAGCACACCTCCTACTTACACTAACCATCGTTGGAAATATGATAGCTTGCCACCCAAATGTTGATCCACTAAGCCTATCTTCACTTGCCACATGCCAGCACATGAGATGTGGTTCCATGAAAAAACAAATCTAAATGATTTTCTATTATTTCGAAAGATAGTATAGATAGAGGCATAAGTTCCAGTAATTCATTCAATTCATTTCACAGCAAATATTCCACTATACATATCTCGTGTGCTTATTCAATATATATGACATAGAGTAGTATCTTTTTAAGTGTGAGTGGCTGGGTAGGATCCATTATTTTGGTTCCACTCAGAGTGAGTTTATTTGTATCGTTATGATGTCGATCTTTTTTGGAGCATTTAAGTTTTCTTCCGAAAGCAACGAAGGGTTATCATCGAAGTTGTCGTCCGAGACAAAACTTGAATGACCTTAGCTAAAGCTTTTCTCGGCAACAAAGGTGGGGCAAGATTCCGTACACGTTTGGACGGTTAGCGTAAAATAGTTTTATATATGTGCGTAGGGTGATCTAAGCCCTACAGGTTGTATTGACTGTTTATTTGCATATTATTATGTTAATTGTTTATTTATTTAGTTATGTTTGATTGATTGTGACTGTTAGTCTAAGGAAAGGAAATAGTACTCTTTGAGGTGATAGATAAGAACATCGTTAGATATTCAATTTAAGATCTCAAGGGAAGTGGAATACCTTGAGTAACTGTATTCGGTTGGGTTCTGGCTAGGAAAGACTTGGTGGACTATGCTGTTTACGGTCTGCCTCTCTTACCTGGGAAGTCAACCATACTCTATTCATTGTGTTTTACTGGGTAAAAGTAAGGTTTATGTGAGGAAATAAGGATAGAGATACTTTGAGGTTATTGATGGTTATTGGCACTCAAACTAGGTGATTAAAATTACATTATATCCAGAACGGTTGATATGATGGATTCTTGAGGAATGATATAGTTCTTAGAGTTTGAGTTGCCATGGTTTGATTGATAGTGCATATAGATTTGCATTGAGGAATGTGTAAGTCCACTCTCGTGTGTATGGGCGCACAAGGTTGACCAGTTGTCTGAATCCTGACGAGGATTTTTATTGCGCGCTTGGTTAGAGTACGGTCAGGACCGGAAGAGCTTGGTTAGACTATAGTCGGGAACGGATATTTTGAGGGGCCATCGACTTATAACACTTGGACTCCATGTGAAGTCAGGTGGTGTCGCTCTTGGTAAATGGGAGGACGTTTGTGGCTTGTGGTCTTGTGATATCTGATCTCGGTAATTGGGAGGATGTCTTTGACATCGTCTAAAGGCCTGAGTCTGCATACAGTTTTGGAATGCATAAGAATATATAGGTTATGTTTGGGGATAGACTTTGAGAGAGAAATAATTCAGTTGAATTTGATAGATAGTTAAGTCTATGTGATGGATATATATAGTTATGTTCGATCTAAGAGATATACTTGAGGATGTGAGATATACTTCAGGATGAGAGATATCCATCAAAGGATGGTACTTTTGTATGCTTAGTTGTGTTTGGCATATATATATTATTGTTTTACAAACCCATCCCCTCTGTTAAACTTGTACGTAAATCTTAGCTCTCATGTTTTCTTGTCTTGTGTTTTATCTATGTTTTTAGATTCGATCGAAGAGGAGTTCAAGGCTGGAGATGAAATGTTTCGTTCTACTCTTTATGCGCAGGCGATGTAGACGCCATTATTGCATCACGAGTATGGTCTTGTTTGTAATGTCAGGGTGTCTTTTGAGTCTTTTGATTTATGATGTATTCTGGATAATTGGTTTCACGAGTACCCCGCGGTATCTGATTGATCCTCATACACCTTTGTGTTTATGAGAAAAATAGATAAATAATAAAAGATTGGTTCTATTTATGGGTACTTGATATGTGTGAATTTAAGTTTAAATATCTTCGTAATTTTCAACGGAGATAGATTATTTATATAAACGAGTTAGGATGGTTATTAAGGTATCACTGAGACGTTGGGGAGTCTCATTGTGGTATCAGAGCAGGTTGGTTCAGGTCATTCTGTGAGTGTCTAGGGTTATACTAGCTGAGTCAGTTAGATCCGCACCGGATACTAACTATGTATAGAAATGGGTAGAGTGTTTGATTTAATCAAACCTATGTATGGGCTATTTCCCTTTGACTAGATCATTCATGTGATCGTAATTTTATAAACTATGTGTTTTATGAATCTTGAACCATAGTTCCCTTATGGTTCAAAATAGGAATAACGATAAGAATAGTATGACGCACCCTGACGAAAGGAAAGTCAGGTTGTCTGAGATCTTTGACATTAGAATATATGGATTTTAACGATTTTTACCTGAAGCGCAATAGTATGCTCATCTATTATAGGAAGATAAAGATGCAGCTTGGGGTAGTTAAACAACAAGGATTTAGGTGTGAAATTAAGACGTCAACCGAGAGCAGTGAGGGTTGGACCTCGGAAAAATATAGTGTCATATGTTGCTTTGGTTTGAAGATTTTCCTTTCTGTCAAAGTTAGACAAATAAGTTTGTAGAAGATGATTCTAGAATTTGATAGAGTCCTAATGGAGGTTTGGATTAGAGGATGAAAAGGTGTCGACAAGAGCTACAGTCTAATCATAGGGATGTCATGTAGTTAAGCATTTAACTTTTATAGGTATTATCCACATAGAGCATTAGGAATATTTTTAGTATGATGAAGTAGAATTTAAGTCTAGAAAATGTGAAAAGTAGAAGAGAAATTAAGATAGTAGTGAAAGATCTTGGATTTTCACCTAGATAAAATGTAAGTACTATTTGGAGTGTAGGAATTGGTGTCGGGTAATCGGTTTGGTCCTTTGAGTTGCCTTTGTAGAGGTCCCCGCAAATCAAGAAGATTCTATGAGAAAGCAGTAGAGTTTGTTTTCAGTGCAATTAGCAACATCTCATGATTAGAGATTGACCTCTCAAGCAAGGACATGAAATAAGTAGTAGACAAATTTATAGTAGAGTTAGGAGTTACCGGAGGTTCTAGACTAACGATGGAAATGAGTTCACAAAATTTACAAGAGGTAATAGGGGGACATGTGGAATAAGAAGTGTGTAGGATTAATTTTCAAGTATCTAAGGATTAAAACTATAAAGAGTAGCTTTCTAGAGTGTGAACTTTGAAGAAAGAGTTTTTATTAGGACTAGTAGTGAATCATTTAAGTATAGAAGTATACCCATCTAAAGTTAGCTAAGTATTAATCTAGGAAAGTTCATAAATAGATTGTGAGTCATGTGATTCTATTGGAATTAAGAATAGTTTTTTGAAAGTTTATTGAAGGATTCATCTCTTGCGAGGTAGTAGTTGAGATGTAGTAAGCCTATTGGGTAGGAAAGGAAAAATTAAATTAAGGATATACTTCACTATTAGTATAATTTTTAGATCCTTTGGAATGGTCCGATAGTTAGGAGGTTTACCAATAGTTAGAGATTATATTGGTAGAGTAAGGTGAAGTTGTAGTTTATGAATTAAGACAAGATTGGATAGACTAACTTGTTCATTAATTGGAAAATAAGAAGGAGCGGTGTGATCAGAACTCACACCAAGTAATTGTTGATTAGTAGGTTTTTGGATTTAACATTAGCGGGTAAACTCTGGATGTAAGTAGAAATTTAGGGAGTGATTCTAGAGAGGAATTCTCACAGTAAGTTATGAACGAAATTAGACAATAAGAAATAATTGAACCAAAGTGATGTCGCTTTGAATAGTATATTACTTGCACGTATTGGAGTTGCATGGTCAACAAATTTGTTTAGGTAGATGTGTCGAAATGTTAGTTCTTAGAATGCGACGAAAGGATAAGTTAAGAAGATACGTTTTAGTCATCAGCTACTATAAATTTTAGGGACGAAATTTCTTTTAAGGAGGGTAGTAATGTAACATCCCAATTTTTATAACTATATTAATTAACATTATTTAAGATCACGTTATTTTATATCTTGACAATTCTGGTCGTACTTTATATTTTCCGAGTCTTAATAGTCTTTTATTTTGGGACTTTAGTAGCATTTGAAAATAGATAATTATTTAGTAGAAAAATAATGATTATTTTATGGTATAAAGAAATATTTTTATTATAAAATTAGAAGAAATATTTACAGAAGCGATTTGCATTATACCATGTGATCTATGTCTTAATTTGATTAAACTTTTCATATTCAAAAGAAGTATCTAAACTAATTCTGCATTGATAATTCTTCATCAAAGTAGTTACTATTAAGAATCATTTATATAACGATATATAGATCATGTATATTAGTATTTAAAATTATTCTCATGTATAAATGGATAAACTTGGTTTCTTTTTATGGTTTCATATTATATTAGTTTTATAATTAAAGAAACACTATTAATAATAGTCATGAAAAGTATATATTATTAGCACCGTATAATTCTTTAACGTTGAAGAATTGTCTATGTAAGATAATATTTTTCATTGACTACTTTCTAGTTTTATGATCTGTAGGATAAAAATCATGTTTTCACTATTTTTCTTCAATCTATCTTAACCTTTCAAACTAGCTTTTGTGGAATTTGATTGTCATCTGAACATGTTACACGGCTAATAATTCTCATGACTAAGCTAGTAACAAAGCAGGTGGTGGCATTCACTCATTTTATTTATAATATTTTCATTTTTCATATATCCTTGGTTAACTTCATGAGCACGCCTCCTACTTACACTAACCATCGTTGGAAAGATGATAGCTTGCCACCCAAAAGTTGATCCACTAATCCTTTCTTCAGTTGCCACATGGCAACACATGAGATTTGGTTCCATGACAAAGCAAATCTAAATGATTTTCTATTATTTCGAAAGATAGTATAAATAGAGGCATGTGTTCCAGTAATTCATTCAAAGTATTCCACAGCAAGTATTCCACTATACATATCTCGTGTGCTTACTCTATATATATAACATAGAGTAGCATCTTTTTAAGTGTGAGTGGCTGGCTAGGATCCATTATTTTGGTTCCACACAGAGTGAGTTTATTTATATCATTATGATGTCGATCTTTATAGAGCATTTAAGTTTTCTTCCGAAAGCAACGAAGGGTTATCATTGAAGGTGTCGTCCGAGGCAAAACTTGAAGGACATTAGCTAAAGCTTTTCTCGGCAATAAAGGTGGGGCAAGATTTCGTACACGTTGGGACAGTTAGCGTAAAATAGTTTTATATATGTGCGTAGGGTGATCTAAGCCCTACAGGTTGTATTGACTGTTTATTTGCATATTATTATGTTAATTGTTTATTTATTTAGTTATGTTTGATTGATTGTGACGGTTAGTCTAAAGAAAGGAAATAGTACTCTTTGAGGTGAGAGATAAGAACATCGTTAGATATTCAGTTTAAGATCTCAAGGGAAGTGGAATACCTTGAGTAGCTGTATTCAGTTGGGTTTTGGCTAGGAAAGACTTGGTGGACTATGCCGTTTACGGTCTGCCTCTCTTACCTGGGAAGTCAACCATACTCTATTCATTGTGTTTTACTGGGTAGAATTAAGGTTTATGTGAGGAAATAAGGATAGAGGTACTTTGAGGTTATTAATGGTTATGGGCACTCAAACTAGGTGATTAAAAATACATTATATCCAGAACGGTTGATATGATGGATTCTTGAGGAATGATATAGTTCTTAGAGTTTGAGTTGCCAGTGTTTGATTGATAGTGCATATAGATTTACATTGAGGAATAAGTAAGTCCATTGTTGTGTGTATGGGCGCACGAGGTTCATCAGCTGCCTGAATCCTGACGAGGATTTTTATGACCCGCTTGGTTAGACTACGGTCGGGTACGGAAGAGCTTTGTTAGACTATAGTCAGGACCAGATATTCTGAGGGGCGATCGACTTATAACACTTGGACTCCATGTGAAGTCAGGTGGCGTCGCTCTTGGTAAATGGGAGGACGTTTGTGGCATGTGGTCTTGTGATATCTGATCTCAGTAATTGGGAGGATGTCCTTGACAGCGTCTAAAGGCCTGAGTCTGCGTATAGTTTTGGAATGCATAAGAATATGTAGGTTATGTTTGGGGATAGACTTTGAGAGAGAAATAATTAAGATGAATATGATAGATAGTTAAGTCTATGTGATGGGTATATATAGTTATGTTCGATCTAAGAGATATACTTGAGGATGTGAGATATACTTCAGGATGAGTGATATCCATCAAAGGATGGTACGTTTGTATGCTTAGTTGTGTTTGGCATATATATATATATATATATATATATATATATATATATATTACTGTCTTACAAACCCATCCCCTCTGTTAAACTTGTACGTAAATCTTAGCTCCCATGTTTTCTAGTCTTGTGTTTTATCTATGTTTTTAGATTCGATCGAATAGGAGTTCAAGGCTGAAGATGAAATGTTTCGTTCTACTCTTTATGCAGCAGGCGATGTAGATGCCATTATTGCATCACGAGCATGGTCTTGTTTGTAAAACTAGGGTGTCTTTTGAGGTTTTATCTTTTGAGTCTTTTGATTTATGATGTATTCTGGATAATTGGTTTCACGAGTACCACCGGTATCTGATTGATCCGCATACACCTTTGTATTTATGAGAAAAATAGATAAATAATAAAAGATTGGTTCTATTTATGGGTACTTGATATGTGTGAATTTAAGTTTAAATCTCTCCGTAATTTTCAACGGAGATAGATTATTTATATAAACGAGTTAGGATGGTTATTAAGGTTTCACTGAGACGTTGGTGCGTCTCACCCCATGTTTCTATGTTCCATTAGATTCACTAGGTATGTCACACTCTAGGATTCCTAAAAGCATTAAGACTTTTGCTTATAAAAATTAAATAGATCTCAAAACATAATTGAATTAAATATATCGAACAAACAAATAGAAGTCCATCTCAGAGTCCTACCCAATTAGGGTTTAGTTACTCGTGGTAACTAAAAACAAATTAAAAAAAATTAAAAATAAAAAAATACTCTAGAGAAAAGGCTGAGGAGAGACTCATCCCTTTATGTTCCTAGCGCCCACCTTCCTCTTGAACCGCTTCATTATGAATTAATAAATGTGAATGAGAGAAATTGTATTTATAGGCTGATTTCAAAGTGGGTTTAGGTAGAAAAATTAGGGTTTTTCCTCAAACCCGCGGAAGAAAAACAACAAACTGTGGTTATTTACCCGGAGGTGCACGTGCCTCGCGTGTGGGAACCAAACAGTGTTTTTTATCACTGTTTTGCACATTTGAGGCGCGTAGTAGCAAACCTAGAGCGTGTGGTGCTTTGTTCCAATGCATTTTTGCATGTTTCTTCGTCTTTTTTAGTGATTTTTTCCTTGAAACTTGTCTTCAGACTTGAGATAGAATTTCCTCAACTTGTAATGTCTTCAGAGGCCTCTTTAATCTTTATTCATTGTCTTTCCAATTCTTCACGAGGTGTCATGTTTTGCTGAATTACATGATTTTTAAGCAAATTACATCAAACACAATTGAGAATTGCTTGGTTTAGGAAACTAGAATTTCATGACTCAGTATTAAAACATTACATAATGTCCATTAAACCACATACAATTATTCTAAAACTCCTCTAATTTGGTTTAAATCGTAACTAAAATGACTGAAAAATATGTTGAAAATAATGTTTATGACATGTCATCAACGCCACCAGCGCTTGCCTTCCTCTTAAACTGTCAAGTTCTGAATGAGAATTTGTGAATGAAAGCTCTTGTATTTATAAGAAAGTTTCGAACTAGGTTTAAGTTGAATAATAAAGGCTTTTCCACAAACCAGCATAGAAGAAACAATATTTAGTTGTTTTTGTAACACCCCGTTTTCCCGACATAAAAATTTCTTTAAATAAATCAGAGTTAATCACATAACGGAGCGTCACATTTCACTTAAATCTCAAATATGAATAAATAACAATTTATTCTTTATTAAAACGTCTTAAACATAGCAGCGGAATCATAAAAAGTCTTGGCACGCAAGCCTCATCAAAACGTCTCAGAAAGTTCATCCAAAAATAGTCTTATGAAATCATAAATGACATGCAAGGAATAGAAAAGCATTAAACAAGTTTCCCCATCCCGTTACATATCAGAGCACCTAAGACTCAACCGAGGAAAGTCCTCACACGCCTGCACCTAATCTTGGTTACCTGCAAGTTACCCATACGAAGAGCAACATTTTCAAGCAGAAGGGGTGAGATTCACAAAACAATAATATTAAACATATAATTCAATAATTATAGTTAACAACAATTCATCACATATACACGTCGCAACAAACTTCATATAGCATCACAAGCATCATCATAAAACATTATCATAAACATCTTAAACAACTTGACTCGACAATGCAACTTCACTTGACTATGCAACCCTATCGCCTTAAATGCATGTGGTACCAATCCAGGGCATAAGCCCTCGTCGCTTTGAGCATAAATATACTCCTAGGGCATGAGCCCTCGTCGCTAGTGAGCAAAAGCTCCAGGGCATGAGCCCTCGTCGCTGGTGAGTAAAAACTCAAGGGCATAAGCCCTCATCTCTGAATGAGTATTGTCATACCCTCATTTTGGACCTAAAAATACTCATTCAAAATTCTTTTCTATTTCTGATACTTTTCAATTCACAATGTTTTACTCTGCAATTTTCTACCGTGCTTCAACTACATATTTTTACTATTTCTGTCTTTAATTTTCTTGCATATAAGGCCATCCAAAGTGCTTTTCTTGCATTACAAGTCATTAGAAATTTTCTAAGACCATTGCACATTTTCTTGCATTTTATTCCAAATTTTTGCATAAAAATCATACAGAAAGGGTATTTTGGTCATTTCCTGCAGTGGAACCCATTTTAGTCCCTACGTTTGTCTCTGAGTCTTTTCAACTTGTCTGTACAAATCATTGATCAAACTCTGTTTAAAAATCATTTCAGCATTGCATCTGAGTCAGTCTGAGTCGTTTTAGTCCTTAGGGGCATTTTAGTCTTTTCACGTCAAAATTTTGACAGAGAGGTATTTTAAAATACCTCGTTTTGGTAGTTTGTCCGTTTTAGTCCATTTTTTCGTTTTTTAAACTGTTTCACTTTACGTTATTTTCAAAATCACAATTTTTACCAATTTTACTTTAATTACAATGTTTAGTCCAATTTTATTTTATTTGCAGATCAGTCCAATTTTATCTTTTCTTTTTCTCTTAGTTGCCGATTGGTCCAATTTTACTTTTTTCTTATTTGCAAGTTAGTCCTTTATAGTTTCTATTTTGCAGAAAGGTCCTTAAGTCAAATTCAGTCCAGAAGCCACGAAAACAGTTCAAGGCCAGGTGTCACATTTCAATTGGTCCAAGGCACACTTGGCAGCCTATAAAAGGCCGGCTACTGTCACAGTCAGAAGGGGAGCCACAGAATCAGTGCCACATCACAAACACTTCAGAACCTTCTCTCTCTATTCAGTTACGATCAAAATTCACCAAAAACCAGAAAATCACAAGAACACAGCAATTTCTATGAACCCTAGTTTTTTTTCCAGAACCAAATTCAAGTGATATTCAGTGAAATTTATGGTAGCTCTCAGAGATTCAGTGTTGAATCTTCATCATTGAGCCAATTTCCTCTACAATTCGAGCGCGAATTCACCACTGGAAGCGGCGAACTCAAGCGCGATCGCAGAGGGAGATTGAGAAGAAAAGGGAGAGAAAACTCAAAGGATTTGAACCGGTGAAGTAGAAAAGGAAGAGACTACCGATTTATTTTCGGATTCAAGCCAAGAAATCAACAAACAGAATCAAATTCAAGAGTTCTTGAAGATTCCGGTTCGAATCTCCGATTAAAACACAGGTAAATACATAAACATACCTTTTCCTTGCTCAAGAACATCAACAGGTTCAAATCGATGTAGATCCATGGAAGTTCAAAGAATTTCATTCAAAAAAACTGTGAAACCCTAAAAACCTTTGAAAACCGTAAGAATTCCACGATCTACAACGAACATCAACCGTTGTAGATCTACGAATTCATAAAAGATTTTATTCAGAAAAAGATTTGAACAAAAGAACAAAAACAGTTGAAAACCGTGAAAGAATCTTTCAAGATCTACATCGATTTACAGTATGCATGAGAATTTCAATAGTGGATTTGCGTTTAGAACGATGAAATGAATCGATTGAAGCATGTTCGAACGGATTCTGGGTAAGTTGGGTCAAGTTAGGGTTAGGGTTTCATCGGAGAAGATGAGAGAAGGTGAGAGAAGAAGAAAGAACTGTGAAGAAGAAAGGGAAACAAAGGGAAGAAATGAAACGAACCGGGCCAAATCCTTTTATATAGGCGCGCTGGACCGGGTCGGTTCAGACCCGATCCAGCTCCCTACGTCCTTGGCCATTAGATCTAGGTCTTGGTGAATCCGGATCAGTCCAACGCCTCTGAGGCATTCTGAAGATCCGGATCCACCAGGCTGCGTGGGTTTGGGCTTCGTAACCATGGGCCTTTAGTTCCTTTTGATTTTTTTCTTGAGTTTTTTGCTATACACACCTCTGTTCTTGCTATCTGAACCCCTGTGCGCTTTATTTTTCTTATGAAAATTCCTAAAAAATTCCTATGTGTTTCTTGATGTATTTCTGACTGTTTTGTGATATTTTTACATGTTTAAAATTGATAAAAAAAATATATGTTAGGTTTTCCTTTTGATTTGTGTATTTTTTGGCATTCTTGTGAATTTTCTTGCATGTTTTTTGACTTAATTTTTGCCACATGATATTGCTACTTGATTCATGGCTTCGTGATATGTTCACTTCTGAGTTCATGTTAATTCTCACAGTTTTTTTAAGTTTAGTGGTTAATTTCTTGTTTTGCAAGTAATGTGAATTTTCGGATTGAAGATAAAGTGTGAAATACGCTTATGAATGTGTGATGATTTTGAGTGTGAACATGTCTTGTAATTCTTACATTATACTTGAAATAAACTCCTTGAAATTTGCTTTGATGAGAGAATTATAGATCATGTGCTTGCTTAAATTTTGTGACTAGTTCTTGTGCATTTTTCTTTCCATCATTACATCTTGCTATTGTTTTTGTCAATTTGGTTTAACGTTCTTTTGCTATCATTTCATGCCTTGTTTTACTAACCATTTCATTTCATGTTTCATACATATTATGAGCATTCCACCATCTCATCTCTATCCTTTAGCCTAGGTTTTATTCAATTTTTTTAATTCTTAGGTAGTTATTTCTTCATTTTATTTCTTGCAAGACCATAGAATGTAAACTAGGGCCAATGTAAAGGACAATGAACTCTATAATGATGTACACCGACACAAGCACCGACACGCACACACGTTGTATGATTTACCGCTAGATGTATGTTTAGGAAACGCGAAACTTAGAAAAACTCATTTTTTCAAAAAATGTCAACAATCTCATCACTTGAAAAACAATTTTTTCCCAATAAACTTTGGAGTCAAAACTCCATTGTGTTTTCCTTTATTTTCTTAATCAAGATTCAAATGCAAATTAATTCATAATTAGACCATCATTTTCTTTAATAATTGAACCAACCTCACCATTTTCTTGCTCAAGCCTTTACGGCCTCTCTCTTTTCTTCAAAATCATTTTCAAAAATTAAAATCAACCTAAACTCACAAGAAACATTTTTGAGAGAGAACTACATGGAGTTTGATCCCTTAAAAGGGTATGTAGGCAAGAGGTCAAAACCTCTCCAAGTCCAAGAAAAATAAAAATCCAAACACTTCTTCCCCCATTCTTAAAATAAACAATCTTTTTTTCAATAAATAGCATTAAAAATAAAGCGTAGACGTAAATCTAGAAAAATGGTTCCTATAGAGTACTATAGTCATTGTGGGTGCTTAACACCTTCCCATAGCGAAAATTGCCCCCGAACTTAGAATTTCTAAGGGTTTTCTCAATTTTGCCCTTCCCCAAGAAAAATAGAGATATCAATGATTGAAAGGTTCAAGCCTAATTAATGACTTGACACCCGAAAATCGCGATAACAGAAATGGCGACTTCACTGGGGATTATTTTGCGGGCTACGCCTAGTTTTTCATGCTTTACGCTTTACGCTTTATTTTATTGCTATATGTAAATATTTTCATGCAACGTGTGGGGTGAGAATATCAAAAGTCCTACACCCGGGCTGAGTGAACTTAGGAATAGGTGGAGATATAATCGACAATCCAATCCGAGGGTCGCCTCGTGTATTGGGTTATGCGATCAATCTCACATAGCTGAGGCATTTTGGAAGTGATGTTGTCGGCGTGTGTTGTCATGCTTAGGCACTTTACTTTCAATTGACCAGTGATGATGTGGACCGTAGTTACCAAACCCATCTTTGGCCTTTTTAGGATGTAGTGCGGTGGCTAAACCGAGCGTTGTCTCGAGTTTTAGTCGTCACGCGATACTACACTCAAACTAGACCTTCTTACGAATAATCATGGAACGGGTGTCGACTCGTGCCACCATGGTATACGTAAAAGAGGTTGCGGTTTGGGAACCTTATTAGAACCATGGTTACTACTATCAAAGCCTTAGTTTCACCGGACGCTGTGTCCACCCGCAGCTCCGTAACTGTGAACCTTAACCCACCATGTTTTCTCTATAACCATAGATCATGCATACATGCATTCATGCATAAACCTTTTTCATGCATTTATCGAAAGGTCTAGACAAATTAAAAACTTTGTAAACATTACAGGTATGAAGAAGACTAAGTCTTACAAGTTCAAGGAAGTCGATTTGGTTAGCTTAAGGGAGTTGGCACTCAAGGTTAAGGATCCGACCGGGTTTCGTCTCCGATACGGTGGTTTACTTACTGTTCTCCGGACTAATGTGGAAGAGAAGTTGGTGCACACTCGTGTGCAATTCTATGATCCGGTTTTCCGTTGCTTCACTTTCCCGGATTTTCAGTTAGTTCCTACACTCGAGGCTTATTCTAGCTTGTTGGGTTTACCTATAGCCGAGGGGACACCTTTCACGGGTCCCGGATGTCCTCTTGCTCTTTGGGTGATTGCTAAGTGTAACACCCCAATTTCCCGTCTTAAAAATTTCATTAAATAAATCACATAAAATCAGAGTACGTCTCAAAAGGAGTGTCACATTTCATCTTAAAAACAACTTAGATAATAATTTATCATTTACAAAAATACCCAATTAAGCAGCGGAATTTAAAAGTCTCATCTCATAAATAGTCTTGGCTTAAAAGCCAGCAAAACGTCTCATAATTAATGTTTCAATATCACTGCAATTTCAAATTTATTCTAACAAGATACATAATGGAATAGACTCTACAAAAGACCCCATCCCGTTACGTATCAGAGCAACCCTACTTCACACAGACTCCTCGCAACAACGCATCTAAGACTGGGTACCTGCACTTGCCCACGAGGCGGCAATTCCAGCAGAAGGGGTGAGATTCACAACAATAATATTAATATATAAATCAAACGTCAAGATTAACAATCATAAATTCAACTCATAACATATACATTGTAGCACATCATAACATCATCATAAACATCATCATAAACAACATCACATCATACATCAACGTCTCAAACATCATCTCATATATGTCACAATTGACTCGACTAAATGCAACACCTAACGTCTCAACATCATGCATGTGGTACCATATGATTATAGCATTAATATGCTTCACCGTCGCTTTGAGCAAATGCTCCACCGTCGCTTTGAGCATAAAGCTCCACCGTCTCAAAATATGCAAATGCATGGACTCGTCGTTTAGCAACTTAATACACCGTCTCAAAACATCATTTACAAATTCAAGACTGACACATGCAGTTATAATAATTACGTGGCAGAACATCATCTTGTTGTTCATACATATTGCAACACTTAGCATCATTCACATATCATCATACTCATACATCACTTATATTCAACAATATATCATTTATCAACAGCTCAAGTAAATCATCAGCAATCATCTTTACAGAATACATTAAAGGGTATAAAACCTCACTAACACTACCCAAATGGCTCCTCTCAAAGTCCCATGCGAAACAGATCGCAAAACAACAAACAGTTCAGGAAGGCACTAACTCGCCACGGCGAGTGCATCTGCTCGCCACAGGCGAGTACTCACATCAGCTCACTCGCCAAAGGCGAGTTGGGGGCGAGCTGGAGGCGAGAAATCCTGGGTGCTCTCGGCCTTTTTGACATTTTTCACCAAAAATCTTCACTTTAAAGTTACTTAAATCCAATTTGGCTAAACCAACTTCACAGGTCATCTCTATAAATATTAAGGCACTCAAAACCATCTCCAATTGGGCCAAAGTCCTAAAATTAAGGAACAAGCTCGCCACGGCGAGCTATACTGCTCACCTCGCGAGCGACTAAGGGGGTACTCGCCACGGCGAGTGGTCACTCGCCACAGGCGAGCGATCTCAGAACCCACACGGGTTCAGACCAAAACTCACCTAAACGTGCCAAATCTCTCCAACCAAACCTCTAATTCATCTGCAATGTTGTCCTAGGGGATAATCTAGGTTCTGTATCCAGTTCTACAGCCTTATAACTCAATCCATCATCAATTCATCACAATTTCACCAAAACCCTAGTTCATAAAACCCATCTCAATTCCTCTCAAACTCTATGCCAATCAATAACAGATGATTTACAATCAATATTAATGGAGTTAGGCTCATCCTTACCTGGAAAAATTGCAGAATTTGCAGCCTAGCCTCTCTTCTCCCTTCAACCGTGTTTTCTCTCTTTTCCCAATTGTCTGCAACGCGTAACCTATTTCTCTTAACCTACTTCTCTTATATACTCCCTCTCAACTTAATTAATTCTATCTCAACCCTCACAACTCTTCTTATTTATAAATATAACCCCACTTCTCAAAATAATATATTTTTCCAACAAATCTATTTATTTATCAAATAAATATCCATATAAACATCACTTATATTATTTTATTAAACAATAAAATAATAACACGTCACACGTCACAAATACGTCACATAATCATCAAAATCACATAATATATAATTATATACTATATCCTCTAATAAAATAATTAAATAATTAGAGAGGGCGTTACACTAAGGATCTTTGTCTCAAGACTTCCGATGTGTCCAAACATCTTATTACCAAGTCTCATATCCAGGGTTTCACTTCGAAGTACTTTTTTGAGCGGGCTAATCTCGAATCCACTTGTCAAAACACTCTCGGGGCTATTCTTGTACTACTTATCTACGGTCTCGTTCTCTTCCCGAATCTCGACAACTTCATAGACATGAATGCCATTAAGATCTTCCATGCCAAGAACCCAGTTCCTACTCTGTTAGCTGACACGTATCACGCCGTCCATGATCGGACTCTCAAATGTCGTGGATATATTCTTTGCTGCGTGCCTCTTCTATATAGGTGGTTTATTTCTCACCTTCCGAGTTCTTTCCATGCCAACCCGGAGAATTGGTCTTATTCACAGCGGATTATGGCTCTCACTCCCAATGAGGTGGTTTGGATTACTCCGGCAGCTCGAGTCAAGGAGATCATCATTGGTTGTGGGGACTTCCTCAATGTACCTCTTCTCGGTACCCGGGGAGGAATCAACTACAATCCTGAGCTAGCCATGAGACAGTTTGGTTTCCCGATGAGAGCGAAGCCCATCAATCTTGCTACATCTCAAGAGTTCTTCTACTATTCAAATGCCCCCGTCGGGCAGAGGAAAGCTTTTATAGATGCTTGGTCTAAGGTTCGAAAGAAGGATGTAAAGCATTTGGGTGTGAGATCCGGTGTCGCTCATGAGGCCTACACTCAGTGGGTGATAGGTCGGGCCGAGGAGATTGGTATGCCTTACCCTGCTATGAGACATGTGTCCGCGTCTGTCCCATCTAGGCCGGTACCTTTGCTTCCCGCGACCCAGGAGATGTATCAAGAGCATCTAGCTATGGAGAGTAAGGAGAAGCGAATATGGAAGGCCCGATACAATGAAGCTGAGAACCTGATTATGACTTTGGATGGTAGGGACGAGCAGAAGACTCATGAGAACTTGATGTTGAAGAGGGAATTGGCCAGGGTTAGAAAGGAGCTTGAAGAGAAAGATGATTTGCTTATGAGGGACTCCAAGAGAGCCAGAGGTCGACGTGATTTCTATGCTAGGCATTGTGGATCAGCTTCGGAGTCTGAGTCTGAGGACTACCTTGCCACTCTTTAGGCTTAGATGTTTGTGTTATTTGTATTGATTATGTTTCAAAGTCTACCTCCCTTGGCTTAGCATCTCAAAGGGATCTATCTTGCCCGCTTTCTAGTCGCTTTATTTTTCTAATAATGTTTGCAAGGTTTCTAATTTGTCTAAAAAACCTTTCGATAACCAAAAAGAGTCATTTTTGCATCTGCATTTGTACATATCATGCATCATATGCATCATTCATCGGTCACAAAAAGCTTCCAAGTGCTCATTGCCTCCTGGTTCTTCTGCCGCAGTTTGAAAAGTGGCTCGTGCTAGAAAGATCTATCAACCTACCAGAGTGCATCAGACTAGACAATACAGAAGAAGGAACAAAGTAGCTATGGAAGAAGAAAATGCATAGCTCCGTACCGAATTGGCTTCTCTAAGGGAAGAGTTGGCCAAGGCTCATGATGTTATGACTGCTCTGTTGGCTGCCCAGGAACAACCAGCCTCGTCTGTTCCGACAACCGCTGAGGTAATTCCAACAGCACCTCTTGATGACCGCTTTGTTATGCCGAGAGGACGCCCTTATGGACTCCCACCTTTCTTCGCTCCCAATACTGCAGCAGGCATTTCTAGTGCTATCAGTGGTGACCAGATCCCCATACCAGAGCATACCTCTCCCAACACTACTTTGCCTCAGACAACGATCTTCACCGAACCAATCGTACATTCTATGCCTCAGGACACCAACACCGATACTTATCGCGGGAAGGCTCCCATGATTGGAACTATGGAAGAAAGGATGAAGGAACTCGCTAAAGAACTCCGTCGTGAAATCAAAGCTAACCGAGGAAATAATGATCTTGTCAAGATTCATGATCTCTGCTTGGTGCCAAGGGTAGATGTCCCTAGAAAATTCAAAGTCCCAGAGTTCGACCGATACAACGGGCTGACTTGTCCTCAGAATCACATTATCAAATATGTCAGGAAAATGGCTAATTACTCAGACAATGATTCGCTCATGATTCACTGCTTCCAAGACAGTTTAATGGAAGACGATGTGGAATGGTATACTGGCCTGAGTAAAGATGACATTCGTACCTTCGATGATTTGGCTGCCGCTTTCAAGAGTCACTATGGGTTTAATACCAGGTTGAAGCCAAACAGGGAATTTCTTAGATCCCTCTTCCAGAAGAAAGATGAAAGCTTCCGTGAGTATGCGCAAAGGTGGAGGGGGGCAGCTGCCCGTATTACCCCTGCTCTAGACGAAGAGGAAATGACTCAGACGTTTCTGAAAACCCTGAAAAAGGACTATGTTGAAAGGATGATCATTGCTGCTCCGAGTAACTTCTCCGAGATGGTCACCATGGGAACCCGCTTGGAAGAAGCTGTTAGAGAGGGTATCATCGTGTTCGAAAAAGGTGAATCCTCCACAAATGCACCAAAGAAATATGGCAATGGCCATCACAAGAAGAAGGAGACCGAAGTCGGGATGGTATCTGCCGAGACCAGTCAACCTATCAATGCCACTCAACTACCTCTGCCATACCAATACATGCAATACGCCCAACATCCGTTCTTCCCACTATTCTACCATCAATATCCTCTTCCACCGGGCCAGCCTCAGGTCCCTGTCAACGCTATTGCCCAGCAAGTGCAACAGCAGCCACCGGCTCAACAACAACAACAACAACAGCAAGGTCCTCACGCCAGACCATCTTTTGTAACACCCCGTTTTCCCCAAAATGATATAATAATATCTAAACATCAGAGTTAACCATCAAACAACGGAGCATTACATACACATTTCAAAAATTATTTAAATAGAAAAATAAAACTATTTAAATATCCTCAATAATATCATCTTTATAAAATATCTGCAGCGGAATATTCATTTGATAATTAACCAACAACAAAATTCAACATCCTCGGCACAAAGGCCTCATCATACTACAATTTATTTCATAATAATAAAATCTCCAACAACATGTCCTTCAAATAAAATGATACATAAGGAATGAAAGAATTAAACATCAAAATCCCCATCCCGTTACGTATCAGAGCCTAGGACACAAGAGCCAACATCTACTAGCCTTCATTACCTGCACTTGCCCACAAGGCGGCAATTCCAGCAGAAGGGGTGAGTTCACAAAACAAAAGTAATATATAGATATATGAATCATCAAATTGCATTGGAAAACAACAACAATAATAACAACCATCATCAGCATGATTCAACAACTTCATCAATATTATCTCAGCAATTAGATTCATCTTCAATTATCAACAACAACAACACTTGTGGCGACACCTCACCAACAACAACTCACAACTGACAACTCACACCTATGACAACTAATGCAAGACCTCAACAACGAATGCATTATGCAAATGTGGTACCAACTACGCGCGTTGAATGCTAAGCATTCCGGGGCATAAGCCCCCACCAATTTGGATGGTTAAAGCATCCCAGGGCATAAGCCCTCACCAGATGAATGACTAGCATTCCAGGGCATGAGCCCTCACCAATTGAATGTATAAACATTCCAGGGCATGAGCCCCCACCAATGAAAATGAGTTATGAAGACTTTGTGGTGTATATCTGCATACAACCCTACAACATCTAATGGTGCATATCAACATGCAACCAACACCAACAACAACTAGGACATCCTCCCCAACTAGACACAACCACTCACCACCTCAATAACAACTTCAAAATTAGCAAAGTATATTTCATTTCATATAATCATACATATATCCATCATAAACATCTTCATTTTATAGTTTTATCACCCCAATAATTCTTAATAAATCCAATAAACAACTTAGGAAGTTTAGGTTTGGTTTAGGAACACTTTGAAAAATCACACAAAATGGTCGCACAAGACCCAGCACGCTTAAGCGAGCATCTGCACGCTTAAGCGACCAACAATGACGAAACTCAGGTCTGGTTCGCTTACTGCACGCTTACGGTACGCTTGAGCGTGCGCACTATGGTCTGGGAAAAGACTCAGCACGCTTAAGCGAGCAGCTGCACGCTTAAGCGTCCAAGAATGACGAAAGTTTGGTTCTGTTCGCTCGCTGCTCGCTTGGCAGCACGCTTAAGCGAACGGGTCTCAGGCTCAGCAAAACAGTTGCGATAACAGCATGGTTCTATCCCAAAAATCCCAACTTTGATCCCTCAATGACCCAAAATGATTAGAAACAATGTTTATGGGTTCATGGCACAACAAAACAACAGAAACAATTCACATAAGCATCATCATCATCATATAATTCATCAATCATGGCATTTTCATATTCTTAACCCTAATCCAACAAAACCACCATTTTTCAATTCAATTCATGAAAGCATACATATATACATTAGCAATTGAATCATAAACCCACCCTTACCTCAATTAAGCAAATTCTACAGCAAAAATGGCAGCTTCTCCCTTCCTAGTTCTTCCCCGTGGTTTCTCTCAAAAAGCTATGTTCTTCTCTTGTTTTACTGATACGTACAAAATGTTTCTTTCCTTACTGGTTTTCTCTTTTCTTTCTAACAAAGCATAACTCCTTTTTTTTTCTCTTTACTCCCTCACTTAATTTCCTTTTAATTCCTCATTAACCCTCCTTAATTCTAATAATTCTAAATAACTATTATTCTCCTTAATTCAAAATAATATTATATTACTCCTAATTCACTTAAATAATAAAAATCATTACTAATTTTCATATGATAAAATATAATAAAATAACAAACACCAATAATTCATATAAATCAACATCAATAATTTATAAATTCAAATAAAATATTCTAAGCACCTAAAAATAGTAAAATATAAACTAGGGCGTTACAACTCTCCCCAACTTAGAAAATTTCGTCCTCGAAATATTACCTTAAGCAACAAACAACTCAGGATAGGATTCTTGCATCTTGCTCTCCAATTCCCAAGTCAAACTCTCACCGGTTACACCGCCCCAAACAACTCTTACTAGAGGTATCTCCTTGCCTCTCAGCTGCTTCACCTTGCGATCATCAATCCTCAAAGGCGAAGTCTCAATAGTAAGATTATATCTAACTTGCACATCATCTCTAGGAATAACATGCGAAGGGTCTGCTACATATTTCCTCAACTGCGACACATGAAACACATCATGCAAGTTCGATAGATGTGGTGGCAATCCAATCCGATATGCCACGGTTCCAACTCTCTCGGAAATCTGATAAGGACCAATGAAATTTGGAGTCAACTTCTTCGACTTCAATGCACGTCCTACACCCGTCATCGGAGTAACCCTCAAAAACACATGCTCACCCTCCTGAAACTCAAGGGCTTTTCTACGCTTATCATGGTAACTCTTCTGACGATCCTGTGACGCTTTCATCTTTTCTCTTATCATCTTGACCTTTTCTGTAGTCTGCTGCACTAACTCAGGTCCTAACACAACACTTTCACCCGACTCAAACCAACATAGAGGAGTTCTACACCTTCGACCATACAAAGCTTCGAACGGTGCCATACCAATACTTGAATGGTAACTATTATTATAGGTGAACTCTATCAACGACAAGTGGCTGTCCCAAGCTCCACCTTGCTCGAGTACACACACCCTCAACAAATCCTCCAAGGATTGGATAGTCCTCTCCGACTGACCATCTGTCTGCGGATGATAAGCCGAACTCAATCTCAATTTCGAACCCAATGCATCTTGCAAGCTCTTCCAAAACCTTGAAGTAAACCTCGGATCTCTATCCGACACAATACTAGATGGAACACCATGCAACTTCACAATATCACGGATATAAATCTCCGCCAACTGGGCTACCGGATAAGTAATATTAATCGGAATAAAGTGCGCCGACTTAGTCAATCTATCAACAACGACCCAAATGGCATCATGCCCTCTAGGAGTATTCGGCAAACTCGTTACAAAGTCCATAGAAATGCTATCCCACTTCCACTCAGGCACATCTAATGGAGTCAACAGCCCTGCAGGCTTCTGGTGCTCTACCTTAGACTTCTGACAAGTCAAACATGCATACACAAACTGAGCAACATCTCTTTTCAAACCGGACCACCAAAACAATTTCTTCAAGTCGTGATACATTTTAGTAGCTCCAGGATGAATACTCAAACTACTCTTGTGACTTTCTTCTAAAATCAACTTCTTCAAACCCTCATCATCAGGAATACAAATCCTTCCCCTAAACCTCAACACACCTTGGTTATCAACCTTGAAATCACTATCCGCATTTTGATCACTAGCAGCCATCAAGTCCACAAACTTAACATCAATCTTTTGTGCCTCTTTAATACTGTTCAAGAAATCACTATTAATCTTTAACATGCCCAACTTCACACTCTGAGGTGACCTTTCAAACACAAGACTCAAGTCTCTAAACTGTTCAAGCAACTCGAACTCTTTCACCATCATAGCCGACATATGCAACGTCTTCCTGCTCAACGCATCAGCAACAACATTAGCTTTACCAGGATGGTAATTCAAGCCAAAATCATAATCCTTAAGTAACTCAAGCCACCTTCTCTGCCTCATGTTCAATTCCTTCTGATCAAACAGGTACTTTAAACTCTTATGATCACTAAATACTTCGAATCTGGAACCGTACAAATAGTGCCTCCAAATTTTCAACACAAATACTACGGCTGCTAACTCTAGATCATGTGTAGGATAATTCTTCTCATGGATCCTCAACTGCCTAGAAGCATACGCTACTACCTTACCATCTTGCATCAGAACACCACCTAAGCCCAACTTCGATGCATCACAATAAACAACAAAAGGTTCTTCTGGCTTCGGCAAAATCAAAATAGGAGCAGTCGTCAATCTTCGCTTCAACTCATTGAAACTATTCTCACATTGAGTATCCCACACAAATGCTTTTCCTTTACAAGTCAACTGCGTCAAAGGAAGTGCTAACTTTGAGAATCCTTCAATAAACCTGCGGTAATAACCAGCCAACCCAAGAAAACTTCTTACCTCGGTAACTGACTTTGGCATCTCCCACTGCGACACAGCATCAACCTTCGAAGGATCTACAACAATACCATTACCCGAAATAATGTGGCCAAGAAAACTTACTTCATTCAACCAGAATTCGCACTTGGATAACTTGGCATACAATTTCTTTTCTTTCAGCACTTGCAATGCAATCTTCAAATGCTCTGCATGCTCAGCTTCAGTCTTAGAATAAATCAATATATCATCAATAAAAACCACAACAAATTGATCCAGATATTCATGAAAAATTCGGTTCATATATTCCATAAACACACCAGGCGCATTAGTAACACCGAAAGGCATCACCTTATATTCATAATGACCATAACGCGTCCTAAATGCCGTCTTTTGCATATCCTCATCCTTCACCTTTATCTGATGGTAACCTGACCTCAAATCAATTTTGCTAAACACACGGGCACCCACGAGTTGATCCATCAAATCGTCAATTCTCGGAAGTGGATATCTATTTTTGATCGTCACTTTATTCAACTGACGGTAATCAATACACAACCGCATGCTACCATCCTTCTTCTTTACCAACAACATCGGCGCTCCCCATGGTGAAACACTCGGTCTCACAAACTTCTTGTCAAGCAAGTCTTCTAATTGTTTCTTTAACTCAGCTAACTCCGAAGCTGACATACGGTAAGGAGCCATCGACACAGGCTTCGTACCCGACACAAGGTCTATCGAAAATTCAACTTCTCTCTCCGGTGGCACATCTGGAATCTCATCAGGAAAAACTTCAGGAAATTCTTTCACAACAGGCAGCCCATCAATTACAGCTTGGTTCTCCACCGACAAGTACGCCAACAAGGAAAACATCAACACACCATCTTGTTCTAATCGCTTCATCTCTTTAGTGGATAAGAATTTTGTTCCACTCTCTTCTTCAGCAGAAGAAAACCGCACCGTCTTCGTTAAACAATTGATCAGGACATGATTGTACTCTAACCAATTCATCCCCAACATTACATCCATTCCCACTAACGGCAAACAAACAAGGTCCACCTCAAAATCTCTACCAAATACAGACAACGGACAACTTAAACAAACAAGGGAAGTAGTCACTGAACCCTTAGCTGGAGTTTCAACAACCATCTTCCCATTCATATCAGACATAAACAGACCCAATCTTTTTGCATAATCAATAGCAATGAAACAATGCGTAGCACCAGTATCTATAATAGCAATTAAGGGAGTACTATTAAAGAAACAAGTACCTCTGATAAGTCGATCCTCATGATCAGTCTGGGTACCAGTCAATGCAAACACTCTCCCACTGGCCTGCGTCTTCTTAGGCTTAGTACACTGGGTGCTAAGATGACCCTCTTCATCACAATTGTAACAAACAATATCTCCACGCTTGCATTCAGCAACAGTGTGGCCTTTCTTACCACATCAGAAGCACTTCTATTCATCACGATTGCAGGCATTACTCTTGTGGCCTTTAACACCACACTTATAACAAACCACTTCAGCAGGAGCATCTCTACGTGCAGGTGTCCTCTCATCATGCATTCTCTGCTTGCCCTTATCAGCTGGGGCACTATAAGGCTTTGGGCGACTCTGCTGCCCCTTTCCTTTGCGGTCATTCATTACTTTATAATGGGCCTTTGTATCCTCTTCATAAATCCGACAACTGCTTACCAATTCAGAGAAGTCTCTGATCTTCTGATAACCAATGGCCCGCTTAATATCAGTTCGCAGACCATTTTCAAACTTAATACATTTGGAGAACTCAGCAGTCTCCGCAGCATAATGTGGATAGAACTTAGCAAGCTCCACAAACTTCGCAGCATACTCCGTGATAGACATGTCTCCTTGCTTCAGCTCAAGGAATTCTATTTCTTTTCTACCACGAACATCCTCCGGAAAGTACCTCCTTAGGAATTCTCTTCTAAAAACAGCCCATGTAATCACAACACCTTCATTCTGCAAAATAGGTTGAGTGCTTACCCACCAGTCGTCAGCCTCTTCCGCCAACATATGTGTGCCAAACCGCACCATCTGAGCATCGGTGCACTGCATCACCCGGAAGATTCTTTCAACCTCCTTCAGCCAGGTCTACGCTCCATCAAGATTGTACCTTCCCTTGAAGGTTGGTGGATGATTCCTTAGGAATGTCTCCAACATCCGTACACCTTCACCACCACCAGCACCTTGTTGTTGTCCAACAACTTGAGCCATTGCTTGCAAAGCAGCAGCAAGAGCAGCATCATTCCTCCCAGCCATCTAGATAATTCTACATAACAACAAAAATTAGAACAACAAGGACAGTTTAAAGCTGTCACACAACACTACATGGCTCGACACGACTCTACTAATGGTCTGACAGACCGACCTGCTCTGATACCAATTGTAACACCCCGTTTTCCCCAAAATGATATAATAATATCTAAACATCAGAGTTAACCATCAAACAACGGAGCATTACATACACATTTCAAAAATTATTTAAATAGAAAAATAAAACTATTTAAATATCCTCAATAATATCATCTTTATAAAATATCTGCAGCGGAATATTCATTTGATAATTAACCAACAACAAAATTCAACATCCTCGGCACAAAGGCCTCATCATACTACAATTTATTTCATAATAATAAAATCTCCAACAACATGTCCTTCAAATAAAATGATACATAAGGAATGAAAGAATTAAACATCAAAATCCCCATCCCGTTACGTATCAGAGCCTAGGACACAAGAGCCAACATCTACTAGCCTTCATTACCTGCACTTGCCCATAAGGCGGCAATTCCAGCAGAAGGGGTGAGTTCACAAAACAAAAGTAATATATAGATATATGAATCATCAAATTGCATTGGAAAACAACAACAATAATAACAACCATCATCAGCATGATTCAACAACTTCATCAATATTATCTCAGCAATTAGATTCATCTTCAATTATCAACAACAACAACACTTGTGGCGACACCTCACCAACAACAACTCACAACTGACAACTCACACCTATGACAACTAATGCAAGACCTCAACAACGAATGCATTATGCAAATGTGGTACCAACTACGCGCGTTGAATGCTAAGCATTCTGGGGCATAAGCCCCCACCAATTTGGATGGTTAAAGCATCCCAGGGCATAAGCCCTCACCAGATGAATGACTAGCATTCCAGGGCATGAGCCCTCACCAATTGAATGTATAAAGATTCCAGGGCATGAGCCCCCACCAATGAAAATGAGTTATGAAGACTCTGTGGTGTATATCTGCATACAACCCTACAACATCTAATGGTGCATATCAACATGCAACCAACACCAACAACAACTAGGACATCCTCCCCAACTAGACACAACCACTCACCACCTCAATAACAACTTCAAAACTAGCAAAGTATATTTCATTTCATATAATCATACATATATCCATCATAAACATCTTCATTTTATAGTTTTATCACCCCAATAATTCTTAATAAATCCAATAAACAACTTAGGAAGCTTAGGTTTGGTTTAGGAACACTTTGAAAAATCACACAAAATGGTCGCACAGGACCCAACACGCTTAAGCGAGCATCTGCACGCTTAAGCGACCAACAATGACGAAACTCAGGTCTGGTTCGCTTACTGCACGCTTACGGTACGCTTGAGCGTGCGCACTATGGTCTGGGAAAAGACTCAGCACGCTTAAGCGAGCAGCTGCACCTTTGTTCCAAAAAGAAGATCGCTGCGCCTACCACGGTAGAATACGCCCACCTTTGTTCCAAAAGAAGATCGCTGCGCCTACCACGGCTCCTGTTGACAAAACAACTCTACCTACCGTCCCTCCTGTTGCTGAAGATGCTAGCCGGCCAGGCCAATCTATTGAGGATTCTAATTTGGATGAAATCCTGAGGTTAATCAAGAGAAGTGACTACAAGATCGTGGATCATTTGTTGCAAACTCCATCAAAGATATCTATCTTATCCTTGCTCCTGAGCTCTGAAGCCCACAGGAATACCTTGCTAAAAGTATTAGAACAGGCGTATGTCGATCATGGGGTCACGGTGGATCAGTTTGGTGGTATAGTGGGAAATATTACCGCTTGCAGTAATCTCTGGTTTAGCGAGGACGAACTCCCGGAAGCGGGGAAACGCCACAATCTGGCCCTACACATCTCTATGAATTGCAAGACCGACATGCTGTCAAATGTATTGGTGGATACGGGCTCATCTTTGAACGTAATGCCCAAGTCAACTCTAGACCAGTTAAGCTATCGAGAGGTCCCTTTGAGGAGAAGCACTTTTTTGGTCAAAGCTTTTGACGGATCCCGCAAGAACGTTCTCGGAGAAGTGGATCTTCCAATGACCATCGGCCCTGAGACATTCCTGATCACATTCCAAGTCATGGACATCGATGCTTCCTATAGCTGTCTCCTTGGAAGGCCGTGGATACATGAGGCTGGCGCTGTGACCTCCACCCTTCACCAAAAGCTGAAATTCGTGAAGAATGGTAAACTTGTTACTGTACATGGAGAAGAGGCATATTTGGTTAGCCAATTGTCATCGTTTTCTTGCATTGAAGCAGGATCTACCGAAGGAACTGCATTTCAGGGTTTGACGGTTGAAGGTACGGAGCCCAAGAAGGTTGGTGTTGCTATGGCTTCTTTAAGGGATGCTCGGAAGGCTGTCTAGGAGGGACAGGCCGCCGGTTGGGGCCAGTTAATACAACTTCATGAGAACAAGCGCAAAGAAGGTCTTGGGTTTTCCCCGACATCAAGAGTATCTACCGGAACTTTCTACAGTGCTGGGTTCACCAATGCAATTACTGAGGGTGCTACTGGAAGTGGTTCTAGGCCCGTGTTTGTTATATCAGGAGGCATAGCAAAGAATTGGGATGCCGACGACCTTCCTTTGATCATGCATGGTTCCGAGTAATGTGTCTTGTTGCTTAAGTCTTTGTTTTTCAAAATAACAATCCTCTCGCTCGGCCCAAAGCGAGAGTGATATTTTTGTAAGGGCATGTTTGTTTCGGCATTACCATTTTAATAAAAATCGTCGTTTCTTTCACGGCTTTTGTTTTTCTTAATGCTTTTCCCTTGGAAATAATGGTAATGCCAGAAAAAACCAAAACATCTTTGTTTTCTTATTAAATTCAAAAATCTGCATGGAAAAAACCTTTTTCTAAAATCATCCAACCATATCATGCAGATTGAACCATAACAAACCCGTTGAACACAGTGATCCTATGTTTCCTTCGACTTTTGAATTCCCGGTTTATGAAGCCGAAGATGAGGAAGACAATGATATACCATATGAGATCACTCGACTGCTTGAACAGGAGGAGAAAACCATTCAGCCCCACCAGGAAGAGATTGAGTTGATCAACCTGGGTACCGAAGATAATAAGCGGGAGATCAAGGTTGGTGCCGCACTGGAAGAGGGGGTTAAGAAGAAGATCTTCCAACTTCTCCGAGAGTATCCAGATATTTTCGCATGGTCATATGAAGATATGTCGGGTTTGGACCCCCAGATCATAGAACACCGGATACCAACAAGACCAGAATGTCCTCCTGTTAGACAAAAACTGAGAAGAACTTGTCCTGACATGGCTCTCAAGATCAAGGGCGAGGTACAGAAGCAGATTGACGCGGGTTTCCTCATGACAGTCGAGTATCCCGAATGGGTTGCTAATATTGTACCTGTACCAAAGAAGGATGGGAAAGTCCGGATGTGTGTCGATTATAGGGATTTGAATAAAGCCAGTCTGAAAGACAATTTCCCGCTGCCTCATATTGACGTGCTTGTTGATAATACTGCTCAGTGCAAGGTGTTCTCCTTCATGGATGGTTTCTCTGGATACAATCAAATCAAGATGTCACCCAAAGACAAGGAAAAGACATCGTTCATTACCCCATGGGGTACTTTCTGTTGCAAAGCAATGTCGTTCGGCCTGATAAATGTTGGTGCCACCTATCAGAGGGGGATGACTATGTTGTTTCACGATATGATTCACAAAGAAGTCGAAGTATATGTGGATGACATGATCGTAAAGTCAAGCGATGAAGAGCAGCATGTTGAATATTTGGCAAAAATGTTTGAGAGATTGAGAAAATACAAGCTTCGGCTGAATCCCAACAAGTGTACGTTTGGTGTTAGACCGGGAAGCTGCTAGGGTTCATTGTCAGCCAAAGAGGCATTGAAGTAGATCCTAACAAAGTCCGGGCCATCCGTGAGATGCCGGCCCCGCAGTCCGAGAAACAAGTCAGAGGTTTCCTCGGGCGTCTGAACTATATCTCCCGATTCATATCTCACATGACAGCGACTTGCGGACCAATTTTCAAGCTACTCAGGAAGAATCAACCTATTGTGTGGAACGACGAATGCCAGGAGGCTTTTGATAGCATCAAAGATTATTTGCTAGAGCCACCAATCCTTGTCCTGCCGGTGGAGGGAAGGCCGTTGATTATGTATCTGTCAGTGTTAGATGAATCCATGGGATGTGTGCTCGGTCAACAGGACGAGACTGGAAAGAAAGAACATGTTATCTACTACTTAAGCAAGAAGTTCACTGACTGTGAGACTCGGTACACGATGCTCGAAAAAACTTGTTGCGCTCTGGCTTGGGCTGCCAAACGCTTGCGTCACTATTTGATGAACCATACAACTTGGTTGATATCCAGGATGGACCCGATTAAGTATATCTTTGAGAAGCCTGCGGTCACCGGAAAGATTGCATGTTGGCAAATGCTTCTGTCTGAATATGATATTGTGTTCAAAGCTCAAAAAGCCATCAGAGGAAGTATTCTAGCGGATCACCTCGCTTATCAGCCGCTTGATGACTATCAGCCCATTAAGTTCGATTTCCCCGACGAAGAAGTCATGTATTTGAAGTCCAGGGACTGCGAAGAACCGTTGATTGGTGAAGGTCCAGATCCTAATAGCAAGTGGGGATTGGTCTTTGATGGTGATGTCAATGCTTACGGCAAAGGGATCGGGGCAATAATCATATCTCCGCGGGGGCATCACATTCCCTTTACTGCCCGAATCCTATTTGAATGCACAAACAACATGGCTGAATACGAAGCATGCATCTTGGGGATTGAGGAAGCAATTGACATGAGAATCAAGCATCTTGACATTTATGGAGATTCTGCGCTTGTTATTAATCAGATAAAGGGTGAGTGGGAGACCCATCATGCCAATCTGATCCCTTACCGTGATTATGCGAGACGTCTGCTGACATACTTTACAAAGGTCGAATTGCACCATATTCCCCGTGAGGAAAATCAAATGGCCGATGCTCTTGCTACTTTATCCTCCATGTTTCAAGTAAACCAGTGGAATCATGTGCCGGTAATCAAAGTACAACGCCTGGACCGGCCTTCTCACGTGTTTGCCATCAGAGATGTCATTGTTCAGGCAGATGCGGATGTAGTTGACAACAAACCCTGGTATCATGATATCAAGCAGTTTCTGCAAAACCGTGAATACCCGCCAAGTGCTTCCAACAAAGACAAGAAGACCCTGCGAAGATTGGCTAGTAAGTTCCTGCTAGACGGAGGTGTTTTGTACAAAAGGAATTACGATATGATATTGTTGAGGTGTGTTGATGAACGCGAAGCGGAGCAACTGATGCACGATGTGCACGATGGCACTTTTGGAACCCATGCTTCGGGGCATACCATGTCTAGAAAATTGTTAAGGGCTGGCTACTATTGGATGACCATGGAGCACGATTGCTACCAATATGCCAGGAAATGTCACAAATGTCAAATCTATGCTAATAAAATCCATGTTCCCCCGCATGCTCTCATTGTGATTTCCTCCCCGTGGCCTTTCTCTATGTGGGGTATCGACATGATTGGAAGAATTGAACCAAAGGCTTCGAACGGTCATCGTTTCATTTTGGTAGCGATCGATTACTTTACCAAATGGGTCGAAGCTGCATCTTATGCCAATGTAACCAAGCAAGTGGTGGTTAATTTCATCAAGAACAATATCATCTGTCGATATGGTGTTCCTAGCAAGATTATTACTGACAATGGTACCAACTTGAACAATGACATGGTGCAAGCCCTGTGTGAGAAATTCAAGATTGAACATCATAACTCTTCTCCTTATAGGCCTCAGATGAACGGTGCAGTTGAGGCCGCCAATAAGAATATCAAGAAGATCGTACAGAAGATGGTGACTACATACAAAGACTGGCATGAGATGTTGCCCTTTGCTTTACACGGCTACCGCACTACAGTACGCAGTTCGATTGGGGCAACGCCTTTTTCCCTTGTATATGGCATGGAAGCAATCCTCCCTTTGGAAGTAGAGATCCCATCTCTCCGCGTGATCATGGAAGCAAAATTGTCTGAGGCTGAATGGTGCCAGAGCCGGTATGATCAGTTAAACTTGGTTGAAGAAAAGCGTCTGGATGCTTTGGCTCGTGGAGGGTTGTATCAAGCAAGAATGAAAACCGCTTTTGACAAGAAAGTCCGTCCTCGAGAATTCAAGGAAGGTGAACTTGTATTGAAAAGAAGAGTAAGCCAACAACCCGACCCAAGGGGCAAGTGGACACCTAACTATGAAGGACCTTATGTTGTCAAGAAGGCCTTCTCCGGCGGTGCTTTGATTCTTACACACATGGATGGTGCAGAACTTCCAAACCCTGTGAATGCCGATATAGTCAGGAAATACTTTGTCTAGATGAAAAGAACAGCGTGGTAGGTCGAAAACCCGAAAAGGCGGCCTAGGCAAAAATGCGCTTCCCGGTGGATCGAAAACCCGAAAGGGCGATCCAGGCAAAATAAGGGACAAAAAAATGATTGTGAAAAAGCTCGCTGAGATTACACGTAACTCAGGCATAAATGAGCGTCTCGATGAGCCGAAAACCCGGAAGGGCGGTTCATGCAAAAATGAGATCGAAATAAAAGACGATTGACTATATCTGGCAAACTACCATCCCCTTAGGGCACCTGCTACTGATAAATGGCTTTTCTCACCAGAGGCTTTTGTACTTATGGATTCAAAATTTCTAAGGGCCGTAGTGGTTACTGTGTTCAATGTACCACCAACCAATAAAATTACCATTTTCCAAGCTTTGTAAATCCGTGGAGTCATGCCTTTGGCTGACTACCACCCTTATACATCGATTTGAGCCTATGCTTTTGTTTGAAACTCTTTTTCTTCATCCTACTTCCAAAGCTTTATACAAAACCATTTTCTTTCTATTTTGATAATGACAATGTCTGAAACAAACACTTTGGAAATTAAAATTCTTTGTGTGTATTTTGAAAACAAACTTGAGCAACTAGGTGCATTCAACGAAACATGCATGAACGAATATGTGTCAATGTCCATTTCAATACGAGTTACCAGCAGGCTCTCTCCCCAGTATGGTCTGTGGTCAATGGCAAGAATGAAAAAACAGAATGAAAAGCATGAGAAAATGAATAAGCTCGCTAAGCTGAAAACCCGAAAGGGCGGCTTAGGCAAAAATGAGCACCCCGCTGGATTGACAACCTACATAGGCAGTTCAGGCAAAAACAGGGGCAATGAAAAGAATTTATTCCCCGGTGGATCGAAAACCCGAAAGGGCGATCCAGGCAAAAATGGGATGATGATGAAAAACAAACAAAACAAAAGCAGACATGCAAAAAGCATTGACCACAGATGCGATATCCAAAGCGTGCTCAGCATTAAAGCACCCAGCCATGACAGTGCCATCGGAAAGGTTCTCCTCTCCACGAGTCGATGAATAGGATACAGCTCCTTGCCCTCAACCATGGTCTCGATGCGTCTTTCAGCGACGGCATCTCCAAAGGGGATTCCCACAAGCATATGTTAAAGCACGAGCCATTACGTGCCCAATATTCCAATGTTTTGTCTTTCTCTGTGAAGTTGTGTCTGCAAATTGCCAACCATCATGCGCTTCAAGCATTCATGCATGCATAATCATGCATCTCATATGCTCATGCATCTGATAAAGTTGTTATATTACCCATGCACATTGCATTTTCAATTCCTATGTTAATCTCTGTCAAAACCTCGTAAGCCAATGTCAATTTCAAACTCCTACAGTCATGTCAATTTCAAACTCCTACAGTCATGTCAATTTCAAACTTCTACAGTCATGTCAATTTCAAACTTCTACAGTCATGTCAATTTCAAACTTCTACGGTCATGTCAATTTCAAACTCCTGCAGTCATGTCAAGTCAATTTCAATCTATATGCCCAATGCAGTTTGCTATATGTTCGGCCAAGTGGCTAGTTCGCATACAAGAACAGCTTGTGCCTGTCAATTTGCTTCTGTTATCGGCCAAGTGGCTAGTTCGAATACAAGAACAGCTTGTGCCTGTCAATTTGCTTCTGTTATCAGCCAAGTGGCTAGTTCAAATACCAGGACAGCTTGTGCCCATCAATTTGCTTATGTTATCAGCCAAGCGGCCAGTTCAAATCCAAGAATAGCTTGTGCCTGTCTACCTATCAGTATTCTCGGTCAAGTTACCAGTTCGAGCCAAAAGAACAACTTGTACTTGTCAATCTTGTTATTTGCTATCTTGTGGGTGTCTACTAATCCCGCAGTGGATACGGCATACCCTTTTTGTCATCTTGTCAATGTCTACCAATCCCGCAATGGATACGACATACTTTGTTAAACTCAACTCTCAGTTTGTCTTGCATTCATAATCTAAATGTTGCATGGCATACATGACATTCACAAATGTATCTTTACGCCCAAAATCAGTGCAAATGTCAATATTTAAGTATCTTCGTCCAGTCAAGTTAAAGACTCTGTCTCTTGACCCTCCAGACAAAGAAACGCAAATAGGGGCAGCTGTCATACCCTCATTTTGGACCTAAAAATACTCATTCAAAATTCATTTCTATTTCTGATACTTTTCAATTCACAATGTTTTACTCTGCAATTTTCTACCGTGCTTCAACTGCATATTTTTACTATTTCTGTCTTTAATTTTCTTGCATATAAGGCCATCCAAAGTGCTTTTCTTGCATTACAAGTCATTAGAAAGTTTCTAAGACCATTGCACATTTTCTTGCATTTTATTCCAAATTTTTGCATAAAAATCATACAAAAAGGGTATTTTGGTCATTTCCTGCAGTGGAACCCATTTTAGTCCCTACGTTTGTCTCTGAGTCTTTTCAACTTGTCTGTACAAATCATTGATCAAACTCTGTTTAAAAATCATTTCAGCATTGCATCTGAGTCAGTCTGAGTCGTTTTAGTCCTTAGGGGCATTTTAGTCTTTTCACGTCAAAATTTTGACAGAGAGGTATTTTAAAATACCTCGTTTTGGTAGTTTGTCCGTTTTAGTCCATTTTGTCGTTTTTTTAAACTGTTTCACTTTACGTTATTTTCAAAATCACAATTTTTACCAATTTTACTTTAATTACAATGTTTAGTCCAATTTTATTTTATTTGCAGATCAGTCCAATTTTATCTTTTCTTTTTCTCTTAGTTGCCGATTGGTCCAATTTTACTTTTTTCTTATTTGCAAGTTAGTCCTTTATAGTTTCTATTTTGCAGAAAGGTCCTTAAGTCAAATTCAGTCCAGAAGCCACGAAAACAGTTCAAGGCCAGGTGTCACATTTCAATTGGTCCAAGGCACACTTGGCAGCCTATAAAAGGCCGGCCACTGTCACAGTCAGAAGGGGAGCCACAGAATCAGTGCCACATCACAAACACTTCAGAACCTTCTCTCTCTATTCAGTTACGATCAAAATTCACCAAAAACCAGAAAATCACAAGAACACAGCAATTTCTACGAACCCTAGTTTTTTTTCCAGAATCAAATTCAAGTGATATTCAGTGAAATTTATGGTAGCTCTCAGAGATTCAGTGCTGAATCTTCATCATTGAGCCAATTTCCTCTACAATTCGAGCACGAATTTACCACTGGAAGCGGCGAACTCAAGCGCGATCGCAGAGGGAGATTGAGAAGAAAAGGGAGAGAAAACTCAAAGGATTTGAACCGGTGAAGTAGAAAAGGAAGAGACTACCAATTTATTTTCGGATTCAAGCCAAGAAATCAACAAACAGAATCAAATTCAAGAGTTCTTGAAGATTCAGGTTCGAATCTCCAATTAAAACACAGGTAAATACATAAACATACCTTTTCCTTGCTCAAGAACATCAACAGGTTCAAATCGATGTAGATCCATGGAAGTTCAAAGAATTTCATTCAAAAAAACTGTGAAACCCTAAAAACCTTTGAAAACCGTAAGAATTCCACGATCTACAACGAACATCAACCGTTGTAGATCTACGAATTCATAAAAGATTTTATTCAGAAAAAGATTTGAACAAAAGAACAAAAACAGTTGAAAACCGTGAAAGAATCTTTCAAGATCTACATCGATTTACAGTATGCATGAGAATTTCAATAGTGGATTTGCGTTTAGAACGATGAAATGAATCGATTGAAGCATGTTCGAACGGATTCTGGGTAAGTTGGGTCAAGTTAGGGTTAGGGTTTCATCGGAGAAGATGAGAGAAGGTGAGAGAAGAAGAAAGAACGGTGAAGAAGAAAGAGAAACAAAGGGAAGAAATGAAACGAACCGGGCCAAATCCTTTTATATAGGCGCGCTGGACCGGGTCGGTTCAGACCCGATCCAGCTCCCTACGTCCTTGGCCATTAGATCTAGGTCTTGGTGAATCCGGATCAATCCAACGCCTTTGAGGCATTCTGAAGATCCGGATCCACCAGGCTGCGTGGGTTTGGGCTTCGTAACCGTGGGCCTTTAGTTCCTTTTGATTTTTTTCTTGAGTTTTTTGCTATACACACCTCTGTTCTTGCTATCTGAACCCCTGTGCGCTTTATTTTTCTTGTGAAAATTCCTAAAAAATTCCTATGTGTTTCTTGATGTATTTCTGACTGTTTTGTGATATTTTTACATGTTTAAAATTGATAAAAAAAATATATGTTAGGTTTTCCTTTTGATTTGTGTATTTTTTGGCATTCTTGTGAATTTTCTTGCATGATTTTTGCTTAATTTTTGCCACATGATATTGCTACTTGATTCATGGCTTCGTGCTGAGTTCATGTTAATTCTCACAGTTTTTTTAAGTTTAGTGGTTAATTTCTTGTTTTGCAAGTAATGTGAATTTTCGGATTGAAGATAAAGTGTGAAATACGCTTATGAATGTGTGATGATTTTGAGTGTGAACATGTCTTGTAATTCTCACATTATACTTGCAATAAACTCCTTGAAATTTGCTTTGATGAGAGAATTATAGGTCATGTGCTTGCTTAAATTTTGTGACTAGTTCTTGTGCATTTTTCTTTCCATCATTACATCTTGCTATTGTTTTTGTCAATTTGGTTTAACGTTCTTTTGCTATCATTTCATGCCTTGTTTTACTAACCATTTCATTTCATGTTTCATACATATTATGAGCATTCCACCATCTCATCTCTATCCTTTAGCCTAGGTTTTATTCAATTTTTTTAATTCTTAGGTAGTTATTTCTTCATTTTATTTCTTGCAAGACCATAGAATGTAAACTAGGGCCAATGTAAAGGACAATGAACTCTATAATGATGTACACCAACACAAGCACCGACACGCACACACGTTGTATGATTTACCGCTAGATGTATGTTTAGGAAACGCGAAACTTAGAAAAACTCACAAGAAACATTTTTGAGAGAGAACTACATGGAGTTTGATCCCTTAAAAGGGTATGTAGGCAAGAGGTCAAAACCTCTCCAAGTCCAATAAAAATAAAAATCCAAACACTTCTTCCCCCATTCTTAAAATAAACAATCTTTTTTTCAATAAATAGCATTAAAAATAAAGCGTAGACGTAAATCTAGAAAAATGGTTCCTATAGAGTACTATAGTCATTGTGGGTGCTTAACACCTTCCCATAGCGAAAATTGCCCCCGAACTTAGAATTTCTAAGGGTTTTCTCAATTTTGCCCTTCCCCAAGAAAAATAGAGATATTAATGATTGAAAGGTTCAAGCCTAATTAATGACTTGACACCCGAAAATCGCGATAACAAGTATGCATGAGACTCAATCCCTTATAACTTAAACAAGTTAAACATCTTGAAACGTCGCAACATCATAGACATCTTAGACCGACACATGCAGCATTAATCATATATAAACAACTACATGGCAGCAACTCATCAATCATGGCATATAGCAACATCAAGGATTCATCACGTAAGCATCACATATATTACACATATAGTTCACATAATACACATATGATTCATAAATCATTCTCAACGACATCAAATTATCACTAAGCATCATCACAGATCATCATTTATATCATAGTTATCTTCCATTACTACCCAAGGGTCAACTCTCAAAGTCCTACACGAAACAGATCCCAAAATACAAAGTTATGGTAGTCTGAGACCGCACTGCTCGCCGTGGCGAGTTGATCTACTCACCTCGCGAGCTCAACTAGGGGTTACTCGCCTCTGGCGAGTTGGGGGCGAACTGGAAGCGAGCAATACTGGGTGCTCTCGGCCTTTTTCACATTTTTCATCCAAAAACGTCAATTATAAGTTCCCTAGGTCCAATTTGATCCTAAAAACTTTCCTAATCATTCTTATATACATCAAGGCACTCAAAACCATCTAAAACACGTCTCAAAACAACATTCTAAAAATCAAGATTCTCTCAGGTCAACTCACTATGGCGAGTGGGGTTGCTCGCCTCGCGAGTGATCAAGGGCTACTCGCTATGGCGAGTTGGGTTGCTCGCCTCGCGAGCGATGAAGGTCTACTCGCCGCGGCGAGTTGCTTAGCTCGCCTAGGCGAGCGATGAACAGACAGGCTACGGGTTCAGCAAAATTCTCACCAAAAGTCACCAATCTCACCATGTTAAACCTCAAAACGATCAGGAACATTAACCCTATGATTATTCTAGGTTTTGTACACAATTCTACACCAGTTCTACGGCTTTCCATCATCAAATCAATAATTCTCCACTTTTAACCTATTTCCCAATTCCTCACAAATCATTCCTACACTTGTTAATTATAATACATGAATTACAGGCTTAATATAATTGTAATGCTAGGCTCACCCTTACCTTAAAATTGCAGAAAATCACAGCTCTCCTTGGTTCTTCTCTCTTCTCTGGTTTTTTTCCCTTTTTCACCAAAACGTACGTACTGACATTCTGACCTAATTTTCCCTTTTTACACTACCAACAAAACTTATCTTATTTACTCTTTCTCCCACATAACTGTCTAAAATCTCAAAACTACCCCACATCTCTATATTTATTTTATTTTCAAATCTTATTTTATTAAACAATAAAATAAGCCACCACATCACATAAAAATCACCTAAATCACATAAATCTTATCTCTTCACATCTCATATATTATATATAAATATATCTAGACTCTTCAAATAATTCAAATAATTAAATAATTCAAAATGGGCGTTACAGTTTTTCCTGGAACCGCACGCGCCCCGCGCTCAGAGGATGCAAACTGCACGTGACAACTAAACAAAGAGCTTTTGCTCTCTGTTTCATGCACCTGTGGCACGGGCCTCACGCGTGGCATAATCCCTCAGTGTCATTTTTCCTTTTTCTTCGTCTTTTTTAGTGTTTTCTTCTTCTGAATTGGTCTTCGGACTTTAGATAGAATTCCCCCAACTTGTAATGTTTTCAGAGGCCTCTTGAATCTTCATTTCATGTCTTCTATTTTCCATGAGGTGTCTTGATTTGCCAAATTACATGATTTTACAATAAAATACTTCAAAAACACCTATGAATTGTTTCGTTTAGGGGAAGAAGTAGAATTACATGACTCGATATGAAAATATTACAAAATGTCCCTTAAGCCATGTGCAACTTCTCTATAACTCCACTTTATTGACTAAATTGTTATTAAAATAACTGAAAAATATGTTGAAAATAACGTAAGATGACGTATCATCACTTTCCCTCGGCATATCCACTCAATCACAATCCTATATTTGCACATTCAAAATAATCCAACATTCTAAACTTATATTTTGAAAACACCTTGCATGTGATTAAATCATCATTCTAACTTATTAAGAAAAATATCAAGAAGAAAAATATTATTTAAGATCAATCTTGAGCTTATCCAAACATTTTTAAGAAACTATCAATCTCCTTTCAATGCATCCCATGAGTACCTTTCAGGGCTCGTTGTGGCATAGTTTCCACAAAAGAAAATAAAATATATAATGAAAGAATATCTAATAAAAGCACATTTACTGCGTGATACAATTCTTTTACCATGTGAAACACTACATCATTAAGAATGGAATGAGAACTTTGTTCGGTTTTGTTATAAAATACTCAGACAATAGAATGAAATCTCTGATTTATTCCATTTTGCTTGTTTTAAAATATCCAAACATAGCCTAAGAGAGTTCCTATCTCTAGTTTCTTTCACTAGTCATTAGTTGAGAAAAAACTTTGGTAGCACTTTCTTGAAGAGGATTTCAAAGAATTATATAGTAGATGTTACATTCACTTCTGCATTAGTAATGACATTCACTTCTTGACCACTTTCTTGAAGCTGAAGTGAATATTCCAAATTCCACAATACATCACCCATTGATGGCCTATCAACGCCGTATTCGGCCAAACATTTCTCTGCTGTTTCGCCAAATTTCTTCAATGATCTGTCTTTGATCTTTCCAACAAGATAAGGATCAATAATATGCTCCAACATACCCTTCTTCTGCCATTTAAGAGCCCATTCTGCTAAATTCACCTGCTCCCTATCAAGTTGTGGATCAACAGCAGGTCTAACACAAAGAACCTCGAAAAGCACAACTCCAAATGAATAAACATCCGATTTATCCGTTAGTTGTTGCATTCGAAAATACTCTGGATCAAGATAACCAAAACTACCTTTCACATTAGTACTCACATGAGTTTCATCGATACAAGGTCCGGATCTTGAAAGACCGAAATCAGCCACCTTAGCAACATGATCTACGTCGAGCAAAATGTTGGTGGATTTAATGTCGCGGTGGATGACTCCTCGTGTGAAACCGGTGTGAAGATAGTGTAGACCTCTAGCTGCACCTATGCATATCTCGAGACGCTGCTTCCAAGACAAAGGTTGAAGTCCTTCTGAACCATATAAATGATCTTTGAGTGGACCTTTTTCAACATACTCATAGACAAGTATCATTTCCGAATTTTCTTCACAAAATCCAACTAACGAAACAAGATGGCGATGTCGAATATTGGATAAAATCGATATTTCTCTTTGGAATTCTGGTAGTCCTTGTCTTGATCCAGGCATGCCTCTCTTGACCGCAACTTTTACATTGTCTCTTAACACTCCTTTATAAACCTTACCAAATCCACCAGATCCTATAACTAGACTTTCATCGAAATTGTTAGTTGCTAATTGTATATCAGAAAAAGAGATTTTCAACCCTAAATATCCACATGAACCGGGAGACGGATAAGCTGTCCCTTCCGACATTCTACTAAGAGAACTCCCTCCAAACATGCGTAAAGGTGTCCATCCAATACTTCCCACAGTCCTTTGTTTCAGTTTCACCTTCCTGCGACTGCGAAAAACTAAAAAAACAGCTATAACTAAAAGTAAAACTACAATTCCTCCTACAATTGAACCAACCAATACCAACAACTTTTTCTTCCTAGGAGCAACCTGTGAATCCGTAACATTCAACAACTTCATTATCTCTGCACCATTAAGTATCGCATTCATCCTCATTGAACTACTAAGATCAGAAGGGCCGACACTTATTTGAATAACACCCGAATCATCAGAATCAACAACAAAATCCACATAAACCGGAGATGCAAGCATATGGAATGTAAGGGATGACAAATCAACATCCTTATACGCAGAATATCCATTGATATACACATCAAAGTATAGCAAATTAAGAGAAGGACTAACAATATCGCAGAAATGCAACCGAACAAGATGTCGAACACCAATAGAATCCACTGAAAAATTCCATGTTATGTTGAATTGTGAAGCTAAAATGGAATTATGATCCCTATTCATCTCCTGAGCAGTCATATAAACACTATCCGGCGCGATCTCTCTAGTTGCGCCCCCTTTCTGATAATCTGGTGTGTGAGTGCTCACTACAGCCTTAGCTGCATCCTTAAAAACCAGAAAATCCTCATCAGGAATCCATGTTCTCCAAAGGGTATCATTAAAAGGAGTTAATTTCACACCTCCAACATTAATCCTATGAATAGTTTCTAAAACATTAGAAAGATTCTTGTATTCCCTAACACCAAAAGGACCAACAAACCTAGCTCCATAATCTACAACATAATCTTCAGGAGCAGAAAACACTTCAATACCATTGACAAAACCAAAACCAGAATCACTAACAGGTCTAAACACAATTTCAAGCAAATTTGACTCAAATTTCAAAATGAACTCTTTAATAATTGTATCATTACTAGGCTTAAGATTGATATTGAAATTACTCAGAACCAATTTCCCACCAAACAAGACATTAAACTTTGCATCTTTTAGATCAAAATCTTGAGCCTTAAAAGATGAAAAATGAAAACGAACAAAGAAGGTACCATTTTGTTTCAAGGTGAATCTGTAGCTTCCTTTGCTAGTGAAAATTCTTGCAGTGTGATACAAAGTAGCCAAATTTGGAGATGGGTTTTGGTTGGTTAAGGAAATTGATTTCTCTGCAGAGAGAAAATTTGAGCCTTGGTTGGTGGAATCATCACCTATGAAAAGCCTGTTGAAAATGGTAGCATTGTCATTTGATCCACAGTTGAGAAGGTAGTTATCTGTAGGAGTGAAAGAAGATGATGAAAAAGGAATGAAAATGAGAAGAATGAAATGTATAATCAGATTATGAGTGTCCATGGAAGAAGAAAAAATCTATGGTTTTTGAAACTCAAATCAAGAATAGGTAGAAACTAGAAACTGAAGTTTTTTTTTTTGTTTGGTCGGTAAGTTAGAAACTGAAGATATTTTGCAGTGAATAGTAATAAAGAGAGAGGAAAAGAAACAGTACATGAACATGAAGTTGGTTTGGTATACAAGTCAAAGAGATTGAATGTTGACATTAACTTCATTATTAGTGGTAATGTTGACATGAAGTGTGTCTTCTCTTTTGATGCATCTAGAATTAGTTGTATTAGATTCAGGTTGGTATTACTGTTGCTGTTTGTTTGGTAGAGACATTAAGTGGATCATTTTGGGAAGGATTAAAATATGTGAAAATGAAATAAATGTTTAATTTTTATATATGTGAAATTTCATGTGTTCGATGTTGAGATTTGTTAGTTTTAACTTTTAATTAAGGTAGTTATTAATTAGTTATAATTAGTTGGTCAGTTGTATTAGTTACATTGCATTTTTCTCTTTTATTTGATTGTTCTTCTCAAGTTGAAAATACTTCCAACTTGTGGGAGTCGTTAGAGACTTTCTCATTCTCAATTATAAGAAAAGTTTACATTTTAGATCATTCAATAACTAATATACTTAGTTTTAATTAAAGACCAAATACATTACATTAGTTATTGAATGTTTACTCTATATAAGAAAAGTTTACTTTTTCTTTATCTATGTTTTATTCTTTCTTCAGGGGAGGTTTTGTGTCAATTTTTAAACTATTCGTCTTCATCTTTCCCCCCCTAATTTAATATGAATAAGTGATTTTTCACGTAGATTTGGTTTTTTTTATACTTTCGTTCTCTCAGCACAGTGGTGTTCGTCGTCTTATGTGATGTTGTTTGATTTCTTATTTTGTTGCAATGTTCTTTTGGTTCCTAATGAAAGATTGACGTCATCCAATTAGTGAGTGATTCAATCAATGGTTGGGCATCAACGTTGTATATAAGGAGGCATGAGTATTTCATTCACTTTAATTTTATCATATTATTTGTTGCACTTATTTTTGTATGCTACCAACTTGGATGTTGTGAATTTGTGCACATATTCAACTTTTATGGACTTAGTTATGTTGAATATATAGTTGTATTTGATGTACTCTATCAATTTAAATAAGTAAATATTGTTTTTCTTTTCAAAAATAAACATTATGCTGTCAATATCAAGGATGCATGTAAATGTGAATAATGTCAATAATACTTTTTTTTAAGCGAAAGTGAAATTATATATTAAAATAAAAAGATGGATACAAAATCGTTTTTTCTTCAAAGTGACATATTCTAGTGAGAGAAACTCTAACTTCGCTCTAAACTTTCTTTCTCCTTCGTTCATCGAAGAGGGGTGATTTTAGGTCATTTTTGACCTAGAATCACCCCTTCTACATCTTTTTCCTCTTTTCTTTCAATCTAAATAAGTGGTTTTCACACATATCAAGTTTTTCCTTTTGTTTTTTTTTATTTCGTCGTCCAAGTGTGGCGTTGTGTTGTTCATCTTCTTGTGCGGCGTTTGTTTTCGCATCTTGTCGCGGTGTTTGTTTATTTCCTATTGAAAGATCTACATCAGTCAATTACAAATTCAACCAATGATTTGGGCGTCAACGTTGCAGATCCGAAAGCATAGGTATTTCGATGACTTAGGTTTTATCATATTATTTGTAGGCATTTTGCCGATGTATGCTATTAACTTGGTTGTTGTGAGTTTGTTTGCAGATTCACCTTTTACGTTTTTAGCGATGTTTGTATCTGATGTACTCTATCGATTTGAATGAATGAATATCGTTTTGTTTTTGTAAAAAAAAAAAAATGAATGCAAAGATTGAGAGCAGATCTATGAAGAAGAATAAATTTTATTAAGATTTTACAACTTCACTAATCATTTTAGAATATTAATAATATGAGACTAGATTAATAACATCACTACAGTTTTAGAAGCAAAATTGACCGTTTATTCAAAATAGTAATTATCACATTACTCGTATTGAAGTAATGTTGAGTAAAAAAAAAATAATTTAGGTTATTTTTTTTCAATAGAAAAAATAAAGGAGGTTGGTGGGTCAAAATGACAGTCTTATCTAAAGACTTTTTCTTTTTTTTTTTGACAAATTATCTAAAGACTTTTTTTTTTAGGAAAAGACTATATTAGAAAATCAAATATTACAGCTAATTTTATTCAATTTTCAGGACTGGAAGTGGAAATGGTACTGATTTGCATCTAGTCTAATTAGCAATCATTAATGTCTCCCTAGATCAATAGTTTGGTTGGCCTCTTTCCTTTAAGTGGTTGAAAAATGAATATTACCAGAATTTTTTCTTATTAGCTGGCGGCTTTCCATTGTCTAGCTTATCACAAATTCCCAATTTCTCAATATCGACAAAGGTCACTCATCTTCCATTATCTAAAGTCAGAATGGACGGCTTTATCAATTAGTTTGAGTTGAAGTTAGAGAATTAGATAAAAAAAAAAACTTAAATATGCATTTCATCCTTGTAATTAGGGGTCGTTTGAAATTTCATTCTTGAGCTTACTAATCCTTTCATTTTGCCCTTGCAAATATTAATCATTTGACTTTTGGTCCTAATTAAGTTTTTTTGCTGAGGTGGACTGTCATTAGCGACGTGGTGCCCATGTGGCAAGTGATGATTGGGCGATGTGGTTGGCTTAAATAGATCTTTCGTCCCTGCAAATATAGGTCATTTGAATTTTTGTCCCTGAAATTACTAATCAGATGTAATTAGGACCATTTTTCAAATGATTAACAATTGCAGGGGCAAAATGGGAGGATTAGTAAGCTCAGGGATGAAATTTCAAACGACCCCTAATTACAGGGATGAAATGCATATTTAAGCCAAAAAAAATTTACACAAATAAACGATATTCATTCATTCAAATTGATAAGATACATCAATACAATACAAATTCAAAATCGCTAAAAAAAAAAATGATGAATCTGCGAACAAACTCACAACATCCATGTTAATAGCATAAAACGGCAAAGTAGATATGCCTACAAATATGACTATATTAATGTCTCAAAAATACTCATGTCTCTGAATCTGCAACGTTGACGACGCAAAAGTCATTGATCGGATCTGCACTTGCTCAAAGCAAATCTCTCAACCTGAATCTAATAAACACCGCACTAGGATGAGAAATAAAAAACACACCGCACAAAGACGGGAAATCAAAACAAACAAAGTCGTGCAAAGACGACAAAATCACAAAAACAAACGAAAGAAAACTAAAAAAATGTGGAAATCACTTATGTAATTAGGATAGAAGGAAAAACAACTCAGATGGGTGATTTTGGGTCAAAATTGACCATAAATCACCCATCTTCAATAGACAGAAAAAAGAAATGGTCGACGGTTAAGGTTTGAGAAGGAGAAGAGAATTAAAGAACTTAATGTTGGAATATTTGTAAATGAGAAAAATACTAATATAAGAATTGACTAGTATGGTGTTCGTGGGTAAATAAATCTCTGTCGACAAAAAAAAAATTGGTTGTGTTATATAGCTAGTTTGTCTCTTAGAATGAGAGACTCTAAATTATCTAGAAGACGATCCCAGTAAGCTTAATAAGCGGTATGGTCACCCTTCTTAGTCATAAAATCAGCACATTTATTTTGCTTCCTTGGAATGTGAACTAAATTGATAGTCTCATGTTGCAAGGCATCTGAGATTTCTAGTAACATAGAGTCATACACTTGCAAATGAAGTTTGTACAACCGATATCATAACAAGTTGCAATCCCAACTTGAATAGCATGAAGTTCCATCAAGAGTGCATCACCACCCTTTGCAAAGTGAGTGAACCCCGCCAGTTTCCATCATGGCCACGATGAACTTCCACCAGCGCCTAGATGAAAATTGTCTTCAAGAAAACTGTCATCCACGTTGGGTTTTATGAAACCCTCAGGAGGTAGTTTCCAATGCACTAAAATTTGGGCAATGGATGTATTAGAGCCCGCAAGTTGGCAAAAAAGTAATGAACTTATCATGCAATGCTTAAGTCTTCCTCACCACTTCATGAATCTGACAAGGTTGTTCCTCAAAAATACTATTATTTCTCCAGCACCAAGTCTGCCATAAACCAGCAAGAAATAAAATCGCTAGAGGACCAGATGCCATTTGCTTGACCAAAGTTTTGGCTTCTGTAAGGGAGAAAATATCCCTTTGTCCTACCATTCCCAAGCAAAGTCAAAGCTCCTTGGAATGAGGGAAATCACGTAAGTAGTGTAAATGGTCTTCCATAAGGGATGAGCAACGGGTTTCGTAACATTCCGATTTTTAGGATATTATTATATTTATTTAATTTATAATTTGATGTGTTAATTTGGTGGGTTAGTGGATTCTTAGACAATAAGGGTATTTTTTCATTTGAGGATAAAGGGCATTTTTATAATTTTAGAATGAAGGGTATTTTAGTAATTTATAAGTGGAGGAAAAATTAATGAAGTTAGTAGAAACTTGGAATAATTAAGAAAATTGTGGTGTATAAGTAATGAAGGGGGGTTTAAATGAAGTAATTGAGTAGTGTTATTTTTGTGAGTGAGAATAGTTATTGAGCCCAATAAGAATAAGAGATAACAAACCCAATTGGTGTAGTCACAAACTAGGGTTGTGAAATCATTTGGTAAGTTTTTATAAAGGAGGCAAAGAGAAAGAAGAAAGAAAATAGAGACAAAGAGGAAGAATAGAAGAATCTCAAGGGAGATGAAGAGAAAGCTTGAAGAACTAAAGAGGGAGATTATATTGGAGTTTAGGAGGCTTAGCTTTTGGGATTATAAGGTATAGGTGTAAGATTTATTCATCTTGAGGAATGATCGTTTAAATGGATAGAATCTTGGTTGTTTTGTTTATTGTGTTTTCATGAATTATTGATGAATTAAGTGAATTTTCGTGCTCCATTAATTATGCTTATTTTGGGTATGAGAAAAGTTGTGAAATCATGTTGGTTTTGCGCTAAAACTCATGTTTGATTATATAGAATAAGTGCTTTTGAGATTTTAGCTTATTTGTGTGCAATTCATTAAGTTGTTGACGATTATTGTTAAATTCATGTTCTATCTATTTGTTATTTTATTGGGTATGTGTTTATATTGATATTCATGGATGTATGCCTTGTTTAGATTAAATGTTTGTGTTGTGGTGAATTTTGTGAGAAATTCATGGAAGTTGTTGTTAACTTGTTTGAGGTGGGATTAAGTTGGTGAAAATGAGTTTGTATGAGATAAGTTGTTTTAAGTGATTATTTGGTTTAGTTGATGTTGAAGTAAGTTGAATTAAGTTGTTTTGGGTTAGAAATGATGTTAATTGATTCAGTATAAGTGGTTTAAGTATTTGGGAGGAGTTTGACGCGAAGAGGATCGAAAAACGGTTTTGAAAACAGAGTTTTACACGCGAAAACCTAAAAAATTCAGGATCCATGTCATGTCAGTGTGGCACGACCGCGCCCCTGGGCACAGACCATGCATGTCACTTGACATTGGATAGCACGACCGTGCGGCTTGTACTGTGCCGAGAAATCCCAATTTTGCGACTTTTTAAGGTTTCTTACGAGTATAAATGGGTTTCAAATGCCTAAACTTAATTAATTGAAGTATAATTAGATGTATATGAATGATTAAACCTAACTTAGATTGGAAGTAGATTGATTTATGTGAAATGATGAAAATAGACGAACTTTGTGAAATGTGGAAATAGACGGACTTTTAAAAATGATGAATTATGTTATGTTAACTTGTAATTGGTTCCGTGATAATGATAAGGTTATGAATGATAATTGAATTTTTGATTGATGTGTACATGATACATAGATTAACTAGGTGTAAATGATTAATCATCTACAAATAAACGATATTCATTCATTCAAATTGATAAGATACATCGATACAATACAAATTCAAAATCGCTAAAAACAAAAATGATGAATCTGCGAACAAACTCACAGCATCCATGTTAATAGCATAAAACGGCAAAGTAGATATGCCTACAAATATAACTATATTAATGTCTCAAAAATACTCATGTCTCTGAATCTGCAACGTTGACGACGCAAAAGTCATTGATCGGATCTGCACTTGCTCAAAGCAAATCTCTCAACCTGAATCTAATAAACACCGCACTAGGATGAGAAATAAAAAATACACCGCACAAAGACGGGAAATCAAAACAAACAAATTCGTGCAAAGATGACAAAATCACAAAAACAAACGAAAGAAAACTAAAAAAATGTGGAAATCACTTATTTAATTAGGATAGAAGGAAAAACAACTCAGATGGGTGATTTTGGGTCAAAATTGACCATAAATCACCCATCTTCAATAGACAGAAAAAAGAAATGGTCGACGGCTAAGGTTTGAGAAGGAGAAGAGAATTAAAGAACTTAATGTTGGAATATTTGTAAATGAGAAAAATACTAATATAAGAATTGACTAGTATAGTGTTCGTGGGTAAATAAATCTCTGTCGACAAAAAAAAATTGGTTGTGTTATATAGCTAGTTTGTCTCTTAGAATGAGAGACTCTAAATTATCTAAATCAGTCTTTGGCACGAGGCCTCATCATAAAAATCTCATAAAATCCAATTCAACATCAATTCGTGAACTTCATGAAGTAATACGTAAGGAACAGAAAACAACAACAAAATTCTCATCCCGTTACGTATCAGAGCACCTAAGACACATGTGAGAGAATCCACTCACGATCGCGACTATTCTTGGTTACCTGCAAGTTACCCACGTAAAGAGACAACATTTCCAAGCAGAAGGGGTGAGATTTCACAAAACAATAATATTAAACATATAATTCATCAATTACAGTTAACAACATAGACATCATCAATTCATCATAGCAATAATTCTTCATAAAGAACTTCATTAACAACTCATGGATAGAAGACAACTTAACAACTCATGGATAACAACTTAACAACAACGACTTGACTCGGCTATGCGACCTCAACTTCTTAATCATGCATGTGGTACCATCCAGGGCATCAAGCCCTCAACATAAGAGCATAAATACACTCACAGGGCATCAAGCCCTCAACATAAGAGCATAAATACACTCACAGGGCATCAAGCCCTCAACATAAAGAGCAAAAGCTCACAGGGCATCAAGCCCTCAACGTAAAGAGCAAAAGCTCACAAGGCATCAAGCCCTCAACAGAATGAGTATGCATGGACTCAACAACTTAGACAACATCTTATAACTTCATCATCTTGGACAACACTTACAACTTTGAAGACATTGACGACAACTGTGGTAACGACAACGACAACGACTTCACATCATAATTTCATACTCATCAACCATAAACAACGTCATATAAAATCGTATTTAAACATCAACAATTCATCATATAACATCATTTAAACATCAACAATTCATCATATAACATCGTATTCAAACATCAACAATTCATCATATAACATCGTATTCAAACATCAACAATTCATCATGCATCTTTGTAAAAACATAATAAATTATACATAATATATTTTCATGTCAAACCAAGGCTACTAGAAAGATATCACAATTATCAACAACTTTCATGTTTATACCAAAGACCAATTTAAAACAGAAACGTGTGAAAAAGACGCAAAAACATGAAACAGAGAATGTTGTCACCGTATAATTTCGCTAAGACCTCCTTGGAATATTTTCATCATAACTCAAAAAATAAAATTCATTTTCACGTCAAACTAAAGCCACTGGAAAGCTAACAAAATTATCTAAAACTTTCATGTTTACACCCAAGGCCAATTCTATACTGATCAATACCAGTTTTCGTTTCAAATTCGAAAAAGTTGTGCAGAAAGTCCATAAAAATTCATTGTAACCTACGTGCAGTAATTTGACCATAACTCAAGTTCTATAAATCTTTTTGACGTCATACCAATGGCATTAGAAAGCTAACATCCATACCTACAACTTTCGTGTTTACACCTAAGACCAATTCCGCACCGATCAATACCAGTTTTCATTTCCAAATTCGGGGCAGAGATAAAAAAAATCAGAAAAAAACAACTTATATTATTCAAACTTCACATTCATTCAAAATCATCACAATCAACAACAACAACTCAACATAATTCATACCCAATTCATAATATGACATTAACAACAACAATCATCAACAACCACAACTCATAATCATGAATTCAACCACAAATCAACAACAACATAACATAAATCATCAATTATCACTCTTAACCCTAATTCTCCAATTCTCAAAAACTAGACCTACACATGTTAAATGAAATTTTCAGAATCATAGACTCAAGATTATTGAATGTTAGTTCCACCCTTACCTTAGGATTATCGATTGGCAGCCTCTCCTCTTGGTTCTTCTCTCCTCTTGTTCTCCCTTTTTCCAAAACTTGTTTCACGTGTTCTCCTTTTTCTTTCTAAGTTTTGACTCTTCCTATTTATATAACCCTAATCCACTTTATCTTATTTCCACTTATTTCCACTAAACTCTCTAAATTCACAAAACTACCCCTCATCTCAATATTTATTTTATTTTCAAATATTATTCTATTAAATAATAAAATAAGCCACTTAATAAATCCACAACACATCACGTAATTATTTAAATCACATAAATCATATAAATATACTCTAAACTCGACAAATTAATCAAATAATCAAAGAGGGCGTTACACAAGTGATTATGTTGTTGGTGCAGTCTTAGGCCAACGGAAGAACAAATTTTTCCATGCAATTTACTACGCAAGCAAGGTTTTGGATGAAAATCAAGTTAACCATTCCACAATTGAAAAAGAATTGCTTGCAGTAATATTTGCTTTGGAAAAATTTTGTTCTTATCTAATCGGCTCCAAAGTCATTGTTTTTACAGATCATGCAGCTCTGAAGTACCTTTTGCAAAAGGGGATTCAAAGCCTCGGCTGTTGAGGTTGATCCTCTTGTTGCAAGAATTTGATCTCGAGATTCGTGACAAGAAGGGAGTTGAGAATGTGGTGGCTGATCACCTCTCAAGGTTAGAGAATAAGGAGGTGACGAAGAAGGAGAAGGCCATCATGGCCGAGTTCCCGGATGAGAAACTGTTCGCTATTGGAGAAAGACCTTGGTTTGCTGACATGGCGAACTACAAGGCCGGTAACATAGTCCTGGATGACTTGAATTCGGCACAAAAGAAGAAGTTCTTCAAGGATGCAAACCACTATCTGTGGGATGATCCTTATCTGTTTAAGGTAAGCACTGACGGTTTGATTAGACGTTGTGTTGCAGGTGAAGAGGCTAATAGTATCATGTGGCACTGCCATAGCTCAGCTTATGGGGGCCACCATAGTGGAGAAAGAACCGCTGCAAAAATCTTGCAAAGTGGCTTCTGGTGGCCCACCTTGTTCAAGGACTGCCAAGACTTTGTACGGCAGTGTGACAAATGTCAAAGGAAAGGTAACATTTCTAAGAGGAATGAGATGCCCCTAACAGGAATAATTGAAATAGAACCATTTGATTGTTGGGGCATTGATTTTATGGGACCTTTCCCTTTCTCTTACTCTTATCTTCATATTCTAGTTTGTGTTGATTATGTTACTAAGTGGGTTGAAGCGATATCGTGTGTTGCTAATGATGCCAGAACTGTTGTCAATTTTCTCCACAAAAATATTTTCACTAGGTTTGGAACCCCTAGAGTTTTGATCAGTGATGGGGGGAAGCACTTTTGCAACAATCTTCTTGAAAATGTGCTAAAAAAATATAACATCAGGCACAAAGTTGCAACTCCCTATCATCCACAAACTAGTGGTCAAGTAGAGGTTTCAAACCGTCAGCTAAAACATATCCTAGAGAAGACAGTGGCGTCCAATAGGAAGGATTGGTCTAGGAAGTTAGACGACGCACTGTGGGCATATAGGACGGCCTTTAAGACTCATATAGGGCTTTCACCCTATCAATTAGTCTATGGGAAGGTCTATCATCTTCCAGTTGAGCTAGAGCATAAAACATACTTGGCCATTAAGGCCTTAAATTTTGATCAAGTAGCTGCTGGTAAGAAAAGACTCTTGAAACTGAATGAACTTGAGGAGATGAGGCTAAGAGCGTATGAAAATGCGCTCATCTATAAAGCCAAGACCAAAATGTATCATGACAAAAACTTAGTATCTAGGGACATTAACTCTGGGCAACTAGTTTTGTTGTATAATTCCAGGTTGAAGCTGTTTCCTTGATGTAACACCCCGTTATCCCAACAACTACTTATTAATATAAAATCAGAGTAAATCAACAAAACGGAGCATTACACTTCTTTTCAAAATTTCATAAATAGATTTAATATACTATTTATTCAACAATATAACAATTAATAATTTGCAGCGGAAAATTGTTTTCAACATCAACAACTTCAATAAATTGGCACAAAGGCCACCAACAATCATAAAACATTATTCGACACCATTTAACCTCAACAACAATAAAAACTTCAACAACATGTTTCAAAAATTGATACATAAAGGAATGAAAATACAACAACTAATTCCCATCCAGTTACGTATCGGAGCCCTATGACACAAGAGCCACCACTTCTACTAGTCTTCGCTACCTACAAGTTACCCATACGAAGGGCAACATTTTCAAGCAGAAGGGGTGAGATTCACAAACAATAATAATAATATATAATTCATCAATTGAATCTAACACCCTAAAAGTCAACAAAATACTTCAATATTTTTATATACTTCATGGATAACAACATAATTAAATTCATTCAACAACAACAACACAACAACAACTCAACCGACGACATCGACTATGCAATGACACGACGACGACAACTAATGCAACATGCATGGGGTACCATTTTACGCGTTTGAATGACAAAGAATTCCAGGGCATGAGCCCTCAACAATTTGAATGGTTAAAGCATTCCAGGGCATGAGCCCTCAACAATTGAACGACAAGGCGTTACAGGGCATAAGCCCTCAACAGTTGAATGATGAACATTCCAGGGCATGAACCCTCAACAAGGTATGAGTATAAATGAACTCGATTTGTGTATATCTGCATACAACTCGACAACAACAACGACAACTACTAATATGCATAATCAACTATGACATACTCCCCAACTTGGTCAACTGTGACACAACCATTTATTCGGCAAAATTCATCAACATAATGCAATTCTCATAATTCAATCCAATTCATATACCGAGAAGTGTTTATAAGGTTTAGTGCATATATAGAGGTTATACAATATAAAATATACATCTTAGAATGCTCAGACGGGTCCCCTAATGCACGAAGCGACGATCAAGAAGTGGCTGACAAAAGCCCAGCTCGCTTGAGCGAGGGCCTGCTCGCTTAAGCGAGATCTTTACAGAATGGATGTTTCCTGCTCGCTTGAGGTTCGCTCGTGGCTCGCTTCAAGCGACCTAAATGACGAAGGTTAAGGTTTTGCACGCTTGGGGTTCGCTTACAGCTCGCTTAAGCGTGCGGGTTCTTACAAATTCTGGGCAACTATTTTAAATACTCGCTTAAGCGACGGGCAGTTTGCTTAAGCGACCTGACGCTAAAGGAATCTGGGCAGCTAGCTTGAATACTCGCTTAAGCGACGGGTCTTTTGCTTAAGCGACCATTCATCTGGGTAGTGAAAATGCTCTCTGATTTTCTAACCCTATCTCATTCAAAACCCAATTTTTAACCCCTGATCACCCAAAACGTGTTCTAACAAATGTTTATAGGTTCAACATACAATAATGTGCAACAAACAACACAAAACAACATCCCCAAACAACAATTCAGCTTATTTTCATCAAATTCACAAAGCATTCATAACCCTAACTCAAGAACAACATTCAATCCGATTTCAGAAATTATGTATTAAAATCATTGCTAGTTAGCCTCACCCTTACCTGGATTAAGATGATTCCAAACTCTACAGAAATCAGGTTCCCTTTTGGCTCTTCTCCCTTGTTCTTGGCTTCTCTCCCTTTTCTCCCAAAACTTTGTTTTTCTCTTGTACGTGAAAATGTTTTCTGCCTTTTCTTTTCCTATTCTCACCAATATTTCCTTAACCCCCTTTTCATTTCACTTAACTCCCCTTAATTCCTATAATTAAAATGTAACCCCCTCCTAACTCCAATAATTTCTATTAAATCTCATAAACCCTAAAAATTCCAAATAAATTCTATTTCTCTCTTCATTCTATTAAATAATAAAAATAACTATATAATAAAATAACAAAACACCAAATAATCACATAAATCATTTAAAATCATATAAAAGACTTAAAATCAACCAAAAATAATTAAATAGCAACTAGGGCGTTACACTTGAAAGCTCAAGTTAAAGTGGTCTGGACCTTTCTTGGTCAAGAGTGTATCACCTTATGGAGCTGTTGAGTTAATCACGCCAGAAGGTGACAAAAGTTTCAAGGTGAATGGGCAGAGAGTTAAGCCATATCTGGGTGGCGACCTACCAAAAGAAAGGGTAAGACTGGTATTGAAGGACCTTTAAGGGTCCGTGGTAGTCAAGCTAGTGACGGTAAAGAAGCGCTTTGTGGTAGGCAACCCACCATTTTATCGCAGGTAGTATTTCTAGTCTTATTGTTTTTTTTATTGCTTTCAAAAAAAGAAATCAAAAATACAAAAATATTTTCGCTGAAACAATCAGAGGAACAAAAAAAAATTCAAGTCCAATACTGGGCAAAAATGTGACACGTTTTGGGCAAAACGTGACACGATTTTGCCCCACCTCTGAAGCGTCACAAAAAATATTCTAAGTTAAATTGATGTCCATTCTGCCATGCCAAATCGTGACACGTTGGCCAAAACGTGACACGATCTCTGGGCATGAAATTTTTTGAAAATGGTGGATCGTGTCACGTTTTCCCCAAACATGACACGTTTTTGGTGGTTTCAAATTTTTTGACCGTTACAAAACGAAAATCGTGACACGTTTTTGGCCAAGCGTGACACGATTTTCCTCCCCTATATATAACCCTAACACGATTTTCTTCCCATTCACTTCCGAAAGTAGCAAAACTCTGCCAAAATTTCCCCAAAACCCTAACCCTCGAAATTCCTAACCTTTCTCACCAAAAACCTTCATCTTTTCCTCTCCAATTCACCAAACCAACCTCATCATCATCAACCTTACCAAAATCATCATCTACACCAATCACCTCAAACCCTAACCTTCCCTAACCTATCCTCAACCCTAAACCATGGTAGATACACATAAGAAAGGAAAATCCCCACAATCCAAAAAATCCAAAACTACCACAAAACGTAAACAACCGGTCAAACCTACAGCCCCACCGGCACAACCACCTTCCATCAACTACCGTTTTCACGACACCCCGACCCGAGACCGTTTCAAAGAGATAAGGAGCTTTAGGGTTATACAAGAGAGGGGGTTTCTACTCCATAAACTTTTAGGAAACCCGGAATTTGAAAAGGTACTCACTGCCCGGGGGTGGCATGGGCTTAATGATATGGTCTTCTAGGAGGCCAACAAGACAATGGCACTTGAGTTCTATGCCAACGCTCGGTTCTCTGGGAGGAGGTATGAATCTTATGTGCGGGGAAAGGACATCGATTTCTCCCCTCAAGCTATCAATGATTTACTGAAAATTGTTCCTTTAGAACAATGTGATGTTAAGAGGAGGAGAGAAACTTGTGAGAGTTGGGATAAGGAGACTTGGGAAGAGGTAAAGTCTCTACTATGTGTTGAGGGTGCTCAATGGCAAGGAAGCAGGAGGATGTTGCTGAAGGCATATTTCAAGCCGGTTGCGAAGGCTTGGGCCTCATTTGTGGTGCAAACATTGGAGGGCACCTCATGTTCATCTGAGATTCCTTTGGCCCGAGTGCACACTATCGTTGGTATTTTGGATGGTAGCCCTATAAATGTTGATGAGTTGATTGCCAACAACATTGCTGATTTTGCTGCAGGTAATAAGAAGGCCATCCCTCACATGAGCCTCATCAACTTGCTTTGTGAGGAAGCAAACTGCGAGCTCTGTGTGAACGACATAGAGACAAAGATGATGAAGCCTATCACTGATACTTACATGGAGGCCTTTCTGAAGGACTATTTGGAACGCATGCAGCAGTTGGGAGCTGAGGAGGAAGCAGACCCTCAACCACAACCACAACAGCCCCCGCCTAAGCCGCAGTTTGTGCAGGGGGAAGGAAGCAGCCAGCCAGGTGCCCATGCACCTATTCATCCCATGATGTTGGACTACATGTTCGGCCACTGCAGCTGGATGAATGAGGTGTGTGATCAAGAGTATTGGAACCGTCCTAGGTTCGGACCAGAGCTTACTGAGGCGGTCTGCCTTAACAGGAGAGCTATCACGGGGTCATTTGATCGATTTGACGGGTCCGAGGAGGCTATGGACCTGTACTTTAATGTCATCAGAGGTCGTGCCCAGGCGAGAGAGCAAGAGATTCGGGCCAACTTTGCTGCTGGTGGTGCTAGGTCGCGACACGATTTTGGCGAGGACTCTTACGAGGAGCAAAACCCTAGCACATGGATTGACCCGGATTTGATGCAGGACTGAGTGGGCTACTGATGGCTCACTCCTTATGATGTTTTCTTTCATTTGTTTCAGCATTTTTTTTATGTACTTTTATTTTATGTTCGGACAATTTTCAGTTTAATCAGTTGTATCCCCTAGTATGTAATTATTCCTGAACTTGTTTATTATTGATGAATTTATGTGTTTCATTGACATTTCCAGTTTATTAACAAATGTGTGTTCAAGTGATGTTTCCAAAAGTTCATAAGGAGGAGTGACTTGACTCAAAGGCGAAAAGTACGGAAGTGCTAGGTAGTCACAATTCCCAAATATCATAACTGTAAGGTTCATGGCCAAATTTTCTTTTTCAATTTACTTATATAGAGTGTCTATGCTGCTACATTTCTAGAACTTGCATTGTTTCTTTACTGTTGATTGGTTTTTGTCATATACACACTGAGGCAAAAGTGCTTGGTCATGTGAGCCTTTTTGAAGCCTACCCTGATTATATTGAATTTATCCTTTTCTTAGCCAAGTTGAGCCGGTAGGATAGAACTTTTTGTTCGGTGACAAACTACATTACAAACTTAGAAACTTTTAGGATTTATCCCAAATTGTCTTTCTGAGTTAGGCATTGTAGAATGTTGCTAAAAATTAAGTTTGGGGTTGCTTTTGGAATTTGCAACCAATTAAGTTTGGGGTGGGGGAACTAGAGAACATAGAACTTTATCATGAAAAATACATACACTAAAAAATGGTGTATCAAAAAAAGAAAAAAAAAATATAGAATGAAAAAGGGACAAAAACATTGAAAATCCAAGTAACTTTAAACTCGAAAGTCCCAATGGTTAAAAATGTTCTCTAGCCCCGTCTTGACAAAAATTGTGTTCATAGGTGAAAGATGAATGAAAATTGTGCTTTAACTTTCGTAGGAGTGCCTAACTCGCATTTTGTGTAGCCTACTTATCCAGATATTATCCCACCTTCACCTAAGCCCCGTTATAACCCTGAAAGACCTCAAAGTGTGTATTGATGTTGACTTTAATTGACGTTTAGAAACTTTTCAAGCGTATGGTAATATGTAGTTTTGCATGTGATTGAGTGTGAACCCTATTCATTTTGTTGCGTGGAGTTGTGTATTGGTGGATGCATTCAAGTCAAACTAGCTCACTTTTAGCTAGTAGGGAGATGAACTTTTTGGTTACCATCACTTGATCAGGTACTTGTTATTTTACTGTCGATTGTCAATTTTGCATGTAAATTCCTTGAGGACAAGGAATGGCGTGGAGGGCGATTATTTCATCCTTTTACCAATTCATGTATGTTTTAATTCCATTGTTGATTATGCTATTTGTAAGTCTGATTATGAGTAGCTAAATCTCCTAGAGATTAGGTCTGAGATGATTTTATGTTGCTGTGATGAAACTCTATTTAATGTGAATGATTATTTAGTTTCTATTCAATTCAATTGTTCTTAATTCTTTTATATCTTGATCACATATAAACTCGTGAGTATGAATGACTACTGACCCTAGCTTTCAACTTAGACCCATTGAATTGTTCTAATAAACAAGGTTAGTCTAGGAATGGATAATCGTTTGTTAGTGATATTAGGTTAACGTGCTTAAACCTTCAAGGATTATTAGACCACATAAGGAATTAAGGGTTGTAGTTTAAGAGGAGGGTCCTAACTCAAGGGATTGATTAGGGCTAATTTGTTAACTATCGTGGAACTAAAGAACCATTCACAAGAATAGAGTACAATGACCAATTAGGGGAACATAAATGATTTGAAAGACCTGATCTCATCTCTCTCTTATTTCTTAACAACTTTTACTTTTTGTTAATTGATTTCTTAAAATTAAATCAAACAAACCGCCTAGTGGCAAAACAAATATAACTTTTACGCATCTTATTGCTTAACGAAGTTGAATTATTGAAGTTAAAAATAGTCCTTGTGGGATCGATATTTTACTACTTCGATAAGTTTTGGTACACTTGTCAAATTTCTATCATTAGCATATATGAGTTTTGAACAATAAAAATGAATGACGTTTTGGTAAAGAAATATGCAGGAAAAAATGAATGAGAAATAACATAGTTCGGACTTTTGAAAATGAATCAATGATAAAATATTATAGAAAGATGAAATTATAAAGAAAAAGAACAGAGGGAAATTTTTAATAAAGTTGCAAAGTTGAATTAGATTAAAGTTAGAAAGTTGATTTAGTTGCGTAATATCCAAAATAGCCTTAAAAGGTTGATTTTGCTTTAGTGATGTTAGTGTTTGTGACAAGGGTATTTTTAGTCCAAATTGACAAAAGAATTGTGATGCACTCTCGGAACTTCAACTACCAATTTTAACCTTCATAAGTTGTAAAATGTAAAGTTAAATAAGTCAGGGAAAAGAATAGTTAAATAACTCACGCAGATTGTAGACCTAGCATGACTTAACTCACGATGCGTGCTATTATAGAACAACAACTTAGAAACATAATCCTTCACTTTCAAAACTTCCCAAAACATCACCAAGTGCAATTTTTTCCCTTCAAGTGCGAATTTCTTCATTCTTGCGCCATTCAAAGTCAATTTCTCTCATAAAATCAAGTAAGTATTTGCATTGTCTTTTTTTGGTTTAAATTTTTTATTTTTTGGAGAAATTTTACATATTTAGGTTTATAGAACATTGGTTTGCATGTTAGTTGTTTTATGAATTAAGTTATGAATGGTTGTTTAGAAGTTGATTAGAGTAGGTTTGATTGAAATGTGGTAGATTAGAGTTAGGTTAGAGTTAGGAATTGTTAGAAACTGTGTTGAACTCTAGGTGCTTGATAAAATGTCTCAATGAAAATTTGTTTGCTTTTTACATCGTTAATGATAAAATTAGTTAGAAATTGGTTTGTTAATTGTAACGCCCTCTCTAATTATTTAATTATTTTATTAGAGGATATAGTATATAATTATATATTATATGATTTTGATGGTTATGTAACGTATTTGTGACGTGTGACGTGTTATTATTTTATTGGTTAATAAAATAATATAAGTGATGTTTATATGGATATTTATTTGATAAATAAATAGATTTGTTGGAAAAAATATATTATTTTGAGAAGAGGGGTTATATTTATAATTAGGAAGAGTTTTGAGGGCTGAGATAGGATAAGATAAGTTGGGAGGGAGTATAAAAGGAAATAGGTTAAGGAAAGTAGGCAGAACGCGTACCAGACATTGGAATAGAGAGGCTGAACGGTTGAAGCAAGAGGTAAAGCTAGGCTGCAAATTCTGCAATTTTTCCAGGTAAGGGTGAGCCTAACTTCAGTAATTTTAATTGTAAATCATCTGTTCTTGATTGGCATAGAGTTTGGTGAGGATTGGGATGGGTTTGAGAATTAGGGTTTATGATGAAATTGTGATGGATTGATGATAGATTGAGTTATGAGGCTGTAGAACTGGATACAGAACCTAGATTATCCCCTAGGACGACATTGCAGATGAATTAGAAGCTTAATTGGAGAGAATTGGCAGGTTTTGGTGAGTTTTGGTCTGAACCCGCGTGGGTTCTGAGATCGCTCGCCTGTGGCGAGTGATCACTCGCCGTGGCGAGTACCCCTTAGTTGCTCGCGAGGCGAGCAGTATAGCTCGCCGTGGCGAGCGTGTTCCTTAAATTTTAGGACTTTGGCCTAATTGGAGATGGTTTTGAGTGCCTTAATATTTATAGAGATGACCTGTGAAGTTGGTTTAGCCAAATTGAATTTAGAAAACCTTAAAACGGAGATTTTGGTGGAAAATGTCAAAAAGGCCGAGAGCACCCAGGATTTCTCGCCTGCAGCTCGCCCCCAACTCGCCTGTGGCGAGTAAGCTGTTGTGAGAACTCGCCTGTGGCGAGCAGATCACTCGCCGTGGCGAGTTAGTTGGTTCAGGACTGATTGTCGTTTTGCGATCTGTTTCGCATGAGACTTTGAGAGGAACCCTTTGGGTAGTGTTAGTGAGGTTTTATACCCTTTAATGTATTCTGTAAAGATGATTGCTGATGTTTCTCTTGAGCTGTTGATAAATGATATATTGTTGTGTATAAGTGATGTATGAGTATGATGATATGTGAATGGTGCTAAATGTTGCAATGTGTATGAATAACAAGATGATGTTCTGCCATGTAATTATTATAACTGCATGTGTCAGTCTTGAAAAATGTAATGATGTTTGAGACGGTGTATTAAGTTGTTAGACGACGAGTCCATGCATTTGCATATTTATGAGACGGTGGAGCTTTATGCTCAAAGCGACGGTGGAGCATTTGCTCAAAGCGACGGTGAAGCATATTAATGCTATAATCATATGGTACCACATGCATGATGTTGAGACGTTAGGTGATGCATTTAGTCGAGTCAATTGTGACATATATATGATGATGTTTGAGACGTTGATGTATGATGTGATGTTGTTTATGATGATGTTATGATGTGCTATAATGTATATGATTATGAGATAGATTATGATTGTTAATCTTGAAGTTTGATTTATATATTAACGTTATTGTTGTGAATCTCACCCCTTCTGCTGGAATTGCCGCCTCGTGGGCAAGTGCAGGTACCCAGTCTTAGGTGCGATGATGCGAGGAGTCTGTGTGAAGTAGGGTTGCTCTGATACGTAACGGGATGGGGTCTTTTGTAGAGTCTATTCCATTATGTATCTTGTTAGAACAAATTTGACTTTGCAGAGATCTTGAAACATTAATATTGAGACGTTTTTGCTGGCTTTTAAGCCAAGACTATTTATGAGATGAGACTTTTAAATTCCGCTGCTTAATTGAGAATTTTTGTAAATGATAAATGATTATCTAAGTTGTTTTTAAGATGAAATGTGACACTCCTTTTGAGACGTACTCTGATTTTATGTGATTTATTTAATGAAATTTTTAAGACGGGAAATTGGGGTGTTACATTAATATTGTTTATAGTTTGTTTGACTGCAATGTGGTAGTTTACTGATTGAAATGACACTGGCGAAATTTAATTGTTGTTGTTGAATAGTTAGAAATGACACAATGTCCATACAAAAAAAAAATTCATTGATTTTTTACTTTTTGAAATGTTGTGTAGATATGTCTCAGAGGCCTGACAGACTTAGAGGAGCGAGGGAGTCTACTACAGGTAATGCACGGGCCGAAAGGCTCAGGCTGGTAGACGGAAACAGGGGGCGCGGGGGTTGGTAGGGGTGATTATGCGGATGGGACAACTTCACAGGTGGGTGCGTCTCAGATAGTGGACCATACGCAATATTAGCATTAACATGAGGCGTATCAGCCTCAGTATGAGCAGGCTCACCGGAAGGAGAGTGAGGAGGAGATGGAATTGAGTTCCAGCCCGGACCACAGGGCATTCCTGGGGGCCTACTGAGTTTCGCTTCCACCAAATTTCGGTAAACACGTGGCATGCAGGCTATGGGTCGATGCTCAAGTAAGTATAATTGTTTAATTTTTTTTTTAATGATATGTTACTTTTTATGATTTAAATTTTTATGTTAAAACAATTTAAATTGACTTAAATTACGCGTAAATTTAAATTACGTGTGTCATTTATATTGACGCGCAAGAATTTAAATTACGCGCTTCAGTTTAATTGACGCGGGTCAATTAAACTGAAGCGCGGGAATTTAAATGACACGCGTAAGTTTAAATTACGCGTGAGAATTTAAATGACACGAGTAATTTAAATTGACGCGTAAGAATTAAAATTACGCGCGGGAATTTAATTGACAACACGTAATTTAAATTGACGCGTAAGAATTTAAATTACGCGCGAGAATTTGAATGGCATGTGTAATTTAAATTGACACACAAGAATTTCAATTACACGCGTCATTTATGAATTTAAATTTATGTTAGAATATTTAATGTTTATTTTCATTATTATTTTTTCAACGGTGTTTTTTTTTTTTTTTTGTATTTCAGTTTCAGAAGTCACATAAGGTTAACGATGTCTCGCACGAGAAGAAGCTTAGTCCTGATACATTGACAATTACGGAAAATGGGAAGGAATGGTTCTAGACTCCGATGAAAACATACGGTCTTGCCCCCCCTCCCTTAAGATTGGGTACGAGAACATCAGTCATGGGCTCATTTGTGCCTTTTCAAATAGTTGAGATAATAAGAAGACCAGCAGCTTCCATCTGCGTGTTTGGGAGATGACTGTCACACTAGATGATGTGGCATGTCTTCTAGACATCCTCATCACTATGAGGCTTATTGAGGAGGAGGAGATATCTTATGAGCAAGGCATACAGCTGCTGGAGGATGAGTTGGGTTTTACGGAGGAGGAGGCGATGGCAGAGATGAAAAAACAATAGGGTGAGTATGTCAGTTACACTAAGCTGAAGAGATGTTATGAAAGACTTTTGAATAGGTGTAATCAATTGGAGGAGTCTGCATCAGACGAGGAGGAGGAGCAAAGTGTTGTTAGGACCTCCTGCATTAAAGAGTTTTTGTTGCTCTTGGTTGGCTACACCATTTTTGCCACCAAGAACAGCAAAAGTGTTAGTCTGATATGGTTACTTGCGCTTCCAAACTTGGACAAGTTGGGCGACTGGTCATGGGGCGGGTGGCACTTTCTTTCCTATACTCTCAGCTTTCTCTTGCCTCTGACTCAAAGATTAAAGTTGTTGGTGGTTACATGACCTTACTTGAGGTAATATTTTTTTCTTGTTTTTTAGTGGATCATAAATGTATATATTTTTGTATGACACTTGTGCTGATATAAATTTGTCTCTTTGTGTTTGTAGGGATGAGTTTTGGCGCACTTTCGGAAGATCGTACCGAAGAGGCTTGACTCAGAGTACAAGCGGGCTCACCCGCTTGTTGCTAGATGGAAACCCCCAAGGGGCTATTATGAGGTTTGATACTACAGAGGCCTCATTGATTTGATGGAGAATGCAAATGTCATCTGGAGGTCGTACGAGAATCGGTGAGACCAAACGCCTTTTCTGGACATATGTTGATACTCTAGATGGATCATGGCTGACAAAGAAAGGATGTGACGTCACTTGTCGGAGAAGGTTCTGAGGTAGTACGACTATATCCAGACCATTCTTAAACCTCCTATGACGATTGACAATCTTGAGCCAGAGGATGTGGTTATCGCCGTTCAGGATTTTGTTGTCTATGTCCTTAGCCAGGGTGAGAGGGGTCGGGTGGTCCTGGAGGATGAACTGTGGAAGTATGTGAGGGGTACATCAAATGGTTCTACCGTGTATCTAATCCACTTATGAGCGAGCATGCGCGTATTGCTGAGTACACAGCTCATGTCCCTCCTTACGAGGAGGTTATTGTTGAGCAACGGTGAGTCAGACAAGTTCCCGACCCACTCCAGATCATCAAGAACATCAGAGACAGAGTGGATAGTGCAATGGGGCATCCTGATGTGTTTTCAAATCCCCGACATTATGGAGGGCATTAGGTCGGAATATTGCATGCCGCAAGAGGAGTCGGTTCCACGGAAGAGGACTATGGGTCATAGTCCACAGGAGTAGTTTTTTAGTGTTTTTGTCACATTTGTATATATTTAGATGTTTTTATGACACTTTGGCAGGTATGGATGTAATATATTTACATTTGTGTTTGCATCATTTGCGCGTTTGCGTTATTTTATGACATTTTGGTTAATTTTAGGTTTATTTTGTGTATTTAAATTTTGAATTAATGAATGTATGTATGTATGCATAAATGGATGAATTATGGCATGAATGGATGTGTACAGGAATTAAAATGATGGAATGGATGTATGGAAGTATGAATGAATGAAGCAAATTAGGAAGAAAAAAAAATGTCAAAATAGTTGTTCTAGTAATGGACACAGACCCATCATGACTTAACTCACGTTGAATTATAACCTACGTGAGTTAAGTCACATTGACCTGTAATGAGCATGAGTCAACTCACATTGAGTTCAACGTGACTTAAGTTACGTTGAATTTAACACCTGCGTGACTTAAGTCGCGCTGAAGATATTTTTATCAGTTTGTGTAGGAGTGAGCAAATCTTGATGGGAGAAGAGCAATTTTCATTTTTTATTTGATATACAGTTAAACTCATGTTGAAGTGTTGGGTAAGTTTTTCCTTGAAGGAATCTCCATATAAATCAATCATATATTTTAATCTTGATTCTCAACAGAATTTATATTTACTACATTTATACCCTCTGCAGACTGCGATAATGAATAAGAATCATTAAATTAGAATTCTATATTTCAAAATCTTCATGGAAGCCTTGAAACTGTCCTTCATCCGTTCGTGTTATACTGAGTAGCTCAACAGGTCTGAAATAAGGGATAAAGAAATGGTTGAGATAGGGGATAAAGAAATGGACATCTTGAGTTTAAACTCGAACGAATGAGTAAATATTAATCTACCAACTAATATTAACGTTTTTTAAGGGATTTAATTACTAACATTTGACATTAAAAAAATAAAAAAGTTTACATACTAGTTTTCTTGTTACCGGTTAATTTGCATCCGGAGGTGAACACTAGTTTTAAAATTAATTTATTATTGAAACTATTTACTAGACCTTAAGGATTCATCCGTATACATAAAAACAATTTTGTTCAGTTTAAAACAGTTCGGTTCAAAACAGTTAAGTTCAGTTCGATAACTAAAATTCGATTTCGTTTGTTTTTTTTATTTTTTTTCAATGGTACCAATAATAATAGTTTGGTTCAGTTTGGAACAATTCAGCTCGAAATGCAAACAGTTCGGTTCAGTTCAATTATTTTAAATTTAGCAAACAGTTCAATTCGGTTCAGTTTTCATCCCAAACTGAACAATGGCCACCCCTATAAAAGCCTAGATAACAATATAACACTAATGCAAATGAATCTTACAGCATCAAAATGAAAGGCTTATCATCAAGGCTTATTTGATCTAATGGTTCCCTAAATAATTTCAAGTTTTTATTTTGGTCCCACAATTAATAAAACGTACGTTTAAGTCCTTCATTTTTTCCTTCGTTTACCAAATAAATCCTTGGGTGTTAAGTTTAACCTCCAATGTCTATGGTGGACCAATCTTAAAAATGGTCCACCATAGACCTCATTAAATTTTTTTAATTTAAACCGTTTGATCTGATTTTTTAAAATGATGAGCATTGAATTACACAAATATATTTTATCTTACGGTGAATCAACAACACCTAATTATTTCTCCCTTTCTTCATCTTCTTCCTCACTCTTCTTCATCGTATTCATATCATTTTAACCAACATTCATAAACAACAACAAAATATTGTCTCTACTGAACTTTTTATCATTCATCGAGAAAATTACAATTACAACTTCTAGGTTCATTCATTATTCACCTTCTTCTTTTAACAATCACCATAAACAAATTTCCAAAAACATCACATGATTTTCATAAATAACATCACTAAAAAGATCTTTTGATAACCCGTTGTAGGTAGAAACAAATTTTCAAAAGGATCTTTTTCCATAAATTTCCAGAATTGTAACATCACATAAATTTCTAGAAATCAAAAATCAAAATAAAAAATCAACATGAATTTCCAGAATTGCAACTTTCCTCATTCCTTCATCTCAATATTCTTCTTCGTTTATATGTAACATTCATCATTCCTTTTTTTTTCATGGAATCCATAGCTTTGAAAAGAACCCACGAAGAGAAGAACGAGATCTGAAATCGGAAGAGAGGAGGTTGTGGTTGTGGTATTGGTGGCGCACCGGTTAAGAGAGAAAGAAGTGAAATTCGCAAAATCCCATTAACAGGAAGATGAAATACAAAGTATGGTGGCCGGAAAAGACCCTTCTCACGACGGAGGAAGAAACGGGTCGGCGAAAAAGTTTCTCCTTTCGTGAAATTAATTGGACCAATGGAAAGCCCTCGTCGAGAGGATAAAGAAAATGGTCTTACTTTTTCCGATCGGTGCACGTGGTGGACATAGCGACGCCGGAAAGAGGCGGCAGTGGTGGTGTTAAGAGAGAAGAAGAAGGAGCTCGTGAGACGAAGGGGCTCTGTGAAATTTGTTTTTTTATTTTTTTATATATTTAACCATGGTTCATTTAATCCAATGGTATTTTTTTTAAATCCAATGCTAGTTGTTGTTAGATTATTGTACGATAAAATAGTCTTTCATAATCTAATGGTAGTTGGTTTTTTAAAAGATGAAACAGTTAAAATTTAAAAAATTAATCAAGTTTATGATGGACTACTTTTAAGGTTGGTCTACCATAGACATTTAGGGTTAATCTTAACATTCAAAAATTTATTTGGCAAACGGAGAAATTTGTGAGGGATTGAAATGTACAATTTATTAATTGTGAGACCAAAATAAAAACTTGAAATTATTTAAGGGAACATTAAAACAAATAAATAAGCCTATCATCAATTACTAATTCATTTTACTAGGTATGACTTATTGCAAGAAAACAAGAAGACCATTAGATCCAGTGTGTTCATGTGTCCTAACCCAAAACCATTATGGGTCTTATTATCATGTGTTGATGTACTGATAATTTGTCTTGAATGACAAATCCACATCCTGTAATATAAGTTCTTCATAACCATCTACTCTTCTATCAATAACTAACAACAGATGTTAGGGAAGAACATTTCACACCCTCTATAACACTTTGATTGTACACATCTAAAAAAATCTGATTTTGTGCCGTTCAGAAGTATAATCTAAACGAAATATGTTGTCTGAAAGTGTACTTCCGAAAACATTTGTTTCCTAGAAATTTTTCTATGGATTGGCCAGGTATACATATGCACAAAAATTTCATGAAGTTTCAAAAAGATAATGTTTAACATGAACTATATTCTAAACATGAAACAAGAGGAAATCTTTGATCTATCTTTTCTCCAAACCAACCAACCATTATCAGGTTCACAGGTTTCAAATCATTACCATTTGCATAATTATATCAAAGTAACCTAGAACTACATTTGAATATAACCAACAAAGCATGAGAAACATAATAGAGTCAAGGCATAGTTTAACTCTAAAAAATCAGCAAAATAAAAGCTCAAGTAATAATAGGTGCAAAGTATTGCACCAAACCATTGAGAAGGCTATAACTTTGACAATAACCTCTAGATCCAGTACTATTACAATAGCATAAAAGGGGGAAAGTTATTTTCATAAACAAAAAATTATAAATGATGCAGCAAAGTCCAATTGAACTCAACAGGTAAGAGTTTTTCCTTAAAATGTTTTAAACCACAACAAAAATTTGTGTTTTCGCAACTGGGTCGATAAAAATCAAAATTCAAAATCAAAATCCAAATCCAAGAAATCCTTAAGGATTTTTCCTTAAAATCAAAATCCAAGAAATCAAAATTTTCTAATTCAATTTCTGACCTCTTATGGTTTGAAACATTAACAATGACACATCAAACATAAATGGTATTCATATTTCATCAACCTCACAAAAATACAACAAGAACAATCGTAAAAGACATCAAAATCAAAAAGATAATTTCAGAAAGATTTTCCTTAAGAGGACTTGGCAATAAGACAGTTCCATATAAAATCTATCATACATCTTGATTCTCAGCAGAATTTGTATTTACTACATCTAGCACCCTATGCCATAAGGAATACGAATACGATGTTTCAAAATCCTGAAGAAAGCCTTGAAATGTGCTTCATACAGTTACTGTCATATTGGTTCCTGCCAAAGAAGCACGGATACGGACATGGACGCTGACACGCCGACACAACTAAAATTGAAAAAATCACATAATTCAGTGTAATTATATATGTCGGTGTTGGACACGCCTAATAAAAGGAGTGCCCGTACTTCATATCCTGCAGTGCTTGATAGAGTTTACATAATGGTTAATTTGCGTTCAGAACTGAACATTAGTTTTACAATTAATTACGGAAACTATTTACCAGTCCTCAATGATTCAGCAGTATATATAAAGCCTAGAGAACAATAAAACATAATTCCAAATAAATCTTAAAGCACCAAACTGAAAGAAGACTATGATATCCTCCAATAACAATCATTGAAATTCCATCATATTAGCATGACATTCTTACGTAACCTACCTAGTTTTAGATCTGAAGTTAATACACAGGTTTCAAATCATAAGCATTTGCATACGAGTAACAAAGAACTACATCAGATGAAAGTTAATAAAGCATGAAAATCACAAAACACAGCTCAAAACACAAGTTTACTCAAAGCTCAGACAAATCAAATCTCAAGTAATAATTGGTGCAAAAGGCAAGTTTAATACCTATGTTGTCAATCCCATCTACGCGCTAAACAACAAAAATACTATAGCTATATAGTGGATAGCGGAATACGCAGAACCACAGAATTACCATAGTGGTATGGCGGATTGCAGGATGAACATTATTGTGAAGAATAAAACACAATCAGTTCCAAAATACTCAAAAATAGAAAAACACACGCAAACCAACCCAAGTAGGTTAAATACACCCTATTAAAGAGACGATCATACTTAATAATTATAATCAACTTTCAACTTTGCCATATCCCATCAAAATAAGTTCTAAATGTAATCAAGAAGACATCCTATCAAAACGACAAAACAAAGATCTAAATCTAAAAGTAGTCAAAATCATACTTCTACTGTTCTACATATGTGTGTGCTCATCTTCACTTCTAAGTTCCACCATATCAAATATCATCTTGTTCATTACAATGAAGTAGCATAGGGCGCTGACCTGAGAGAGCACTCTCTGATCCCAACCTCTTCCGAACCTTAAAATGCTTTGAAAATTTATCATCTACAAAAACATCAAAATCGGCATCTTTTATTTCGGGTGGCACACCATCATAAAACTTACCCATGAACACAAAAGGATTTGAAAAGACAACTTGGTTCAAAAACCAAAAGAAAAGACACATCAATACGTTCTTGATGCAGATTTCCTTCAACCAAGAGCCATCTCTTATTTGGTACACTTTTTGATATCGTAAAATAAAGTTCATTCCACGAGAACATGATTCCCCCACTTTTCTTGTCGTTGAAAAATGATTTTGGAACATCTACCCAGCTTAAATTGTCTTCCTTCTTCAAACATCATTTAACCTTCTCCTCGGTGAGCCTCGAACGTCTTGTATCCACCAATCCCATCACAACTGGATTATACCTAAGAACAAACGGGCGTATGCACTCTGATTCTGATTGTCCTAATACAGTAACCCCTGGTACTTGATGAGAGAATTGAAAGAAGGCGTGGTGAAACCATGACGGCGGAGGAATGATAACTTATCGGCGATGACCACGCCTATCGTGATCAGTTTGGTTGGACATCGTGGTGAAACATTGGTTGTTCGTGAATGGTGATGTCGGATTACGATTCAGAAAAACAGGGTTTTGAGATGTGGTCTAGCTCAGTTTTACCTTTCCCACAGACGGCGCCAACTGTACTTGTAGAAAAAGTACGAGTAAGGATACTAGGGTTTGTATCGCTATTAAGGTTTAGACTGTTGATTGAATGAATTGAGAATGCTCTCAAGAGAGGTATTTATAGTCTGCTATGGGCTTGGGTTTCGGTTACTTAACCTCCAAGTAATAGGGATATTTGTGGTATTTAGGCGGTTTCTAGATAGTTCTAGAAGCTGAGTGAGGCGGCGCCCTAGAAGGGGCACGCCTAGGCCTTGGAGCCCTTCTGGAGGGCGCCCAAGTCCTTCTGGAGGGCGTTTGAGCCCTTATGGAGGGCTCTTTAGCCTTTAGGAATATTATGACGGTCCACAGCCCCCCAAGCACGAGGCTTGGAATCAAGGAGAAGTGATTGATATCCTGCTATTTGTTTTGAAATTTTGTGATTGCTTGAATCATCACTTTGTTCGATTCTCTGGCTGGTATGTTTTATTCTTGAAAGGTCCCGCCTAGGGCGCTTTATTCTGTCTTCAGAGCCCCCAAGGGGCGTAAGTTTGTTTGCCCAGGGATGATGGTCCACAACCCCCCAATCACGAGTCTTGGAACAAGGCGAAGTGATTACGTTTAACTATAATCATTAAATCGTTGATGGGGCGAGCTCCTACTTTTATCAGTTTCATCGAGTTGTTTTCTCTTCTATGGGCGATGTCTCTCAGATGAGAGAAATGTTTTAGTACTTTGGTTCCTTGTTTATTTTTGTTTCAAAGCTTGATCAAAAATAGGTAGTCGTCTGCTTTTGGGAAGTCTTCATAATTTGTTTAACTGAGGTGCTCTCTTTGGGGGATCTTCATATGTCTTTGGAATTTCAACCTTGCTGATCCTTAAAACGCTGGAAGTCTTGAATATTTAGGAATCTCAACCGTGTTTATTTTGATGTGGCGCACTTTGTTTAATCTCTATCTTCGATTCTGTTTGTCTTCGTATTTCACCGAGTTAGAGCCTCGAAGAAGGTTAACCCTGTTTTAGGCGATCAGAGCCTTTAAGAAGGTTGACCTTGTTTAGGCGGTCTATTGTCTTCAGGCCACCGAGTGAGAGCCTTTAAGAAGGTTGACCCAGTTTGGGCGGTCTAATGTCTTCAAGCCGCCGAGTCAGAGCCTTCAGAAAGGTTGACCCAGTTTGGGCGTTCATAGCTTTCTTCCTGCTGGTGGGCGACCTTTCTTAGGCGTTCTTTTGTAATGTTATGATGCTGACTTTGATTAATTTCACTTGTCTGCACTTTTAATTAATGCGTTTGAAACGCACCGCTTCATTAATTGAGAAAAATAAATAAATATTAAGTAACAATAATAATTATATATTATATATAGTAACACAACACACACGTAACACAACACACACGTGAGAAGAGGAAAAAAAAATTTGAAAAATAGATATAAAAAAAAAAAACAGAACATTGTGGAACTTTCTACAAAACACACTCCCTCTTTATTCATTTCTCTCCCCTCGTCATCCTCCCTGTTCCTCACTTTCTTCACTTCTTCCTTCTCCAATTTTCTTTCAGAACATGAAATTTATTCCACAAATCAAGCACCCATAAGGAAAATTATACTACAAAGCTAAGCTAGTTTGATTTTGGAGATTTGGGGTTAGGGTTCTAAGAAGAGAATAGTACCCACTCTTGGTAATTATTCATTGAAGATCTTTGAGGTATATTTATCAACATACATTTCAATTAGTACATAGTTAGGCATGATTATTGAGTTTGAAATTAATTTTAGAGAGTAGATTATATATATAACTCAACATATGAAAATGATACATACTTTAATTTGATTTGAATGGTTATATGTAACTTTAGTAATATTGACATAAAGTATGAAGTATGTGCTGCTGTTATTTGTTTTGTTCATAATAAGCATTTGTTTCATATGCAATCTAAAACGAAAGTTGGTAATACACTAATAGGTTGACGCCTACATGGTAGAATAACACTATAACATAAATATATTGCTACTGAAGTTCTGAAATGAGTTTCTAATTTATGGGAAAATATTATTTATGCTCAGATACGATGTCGGACATTTCACTTGCTTCTCCCGGGGTGGTTGGAGAGCACACCTAGCTGATTCGTCATAACAGTGAGTTGATGACGATCATTATCACTTATTTTCAATATCGTTATTATTGATATTTTTATGATTTTATATGTTAAAGTATTTACAAAATGGGGAACACACCATTTGAATATTTTTTCTCGTCTTTGATACATGTTTAAGTCGTTGATATTATTACGGTTTCTATTTGGAATTTATCTATGACTTATAAACCAAGAATTGCAAATTGGGATTTGATTGTGTGCGTTTGACACAAGTTGATATTGTATGAATCGTGGTTTTAAAGCTTTATGTTTTGAGAAAAAAAAAATGATTATTATTGTGACGAGCTAGGTGCACCTAGCATGTGATTTCAATTAGCTAGAGTTACCCCATTAGATGGAGCTGCCCCAATGGAAAGGCCACCATTAGGAGGAGTGGGCTATCAATGAGAGGTAAACTCCCTAATTGAAAATGTTTACACTTTGTTTTGAGTCGAGAGAAAAGAGCTATCCGTTAGATGGAGCCGCCCCATGGAAAGGCCACCATTAGGAGGAGAGGGCTATCATCGAGATGGAGCTAGTTCTCGGTTCACCCATTTGATTATTTTCACTAAATGGAGTTTCCTATATTTTGTTTAAAGACTTTTATCAAGATTTTTGATGATATGTTTTTTAAAGGCTTTATTTATGGTTTTTCGGCAATGTATTTTTGAAGGTTTTATTTATGGTTTTCGGCGATACATATATTTTAAAAGGCTTGTAATTTTATTTTCACGTCTTTATGATGTTAGGTTTTCTATTGAAGTTTACCTAGTTGGATGGAAATATTTAAAAGGTGTGAATTTTCACACGTATAACGGTTGCGAATTTCTAGAATTTTACACGGTTACTAGTCTTGGAAATGAACCTTAGTTTTGAAAAACGAAGTACTCGTGCCATGTGTGTTTCCCTTCTAGTCGGTGGTGGTTGTTGTCTCCTCACTAAGTCCTTGTGACTTACTCTTTCTTTTTCTATTTTTTTCAGATTCCCGAGCAGCTGAGTAGGAAGCTGCAAGTAGATCCGAAGTTCATCATTTTCACTTTTTGGTAGGCCTCCTTGATGGATGGTTCTTTTGCTTATGTAAATATTCAGTTAGTGTATTTGCAGCTATATGGAGTCTAGAAGTGTCCCATTTTGAGTTGTACAATTATGTAAAAATGTATTCTTTTGAGTTTCTGGCTGCTAAACAGGTTTATGAACAGGATTGATATCTTGGAAACGTTAAACTTACAGGGGATACTCTGTCCAAAATTCTGTAAATATTCTTTTGATGAAAATAGTTATGTGTAAATTATTTATGTGTCATTTGTCGAGTTTGGTAGTTAGGCTTGCCGGACCAGAAAGTTCTAGTTCGTGCGCCGGTCACGATTGTGAATATTGGGTCGTGACAAAGTTGGTATCAGAGCCCGGTTTTAGGTCCAAATAGCTGCAGACATAGAGTGATAATAGATTTTTGCTAGTAAATTGTGAACCGCGGCACCATTTACTCGCAAAAAGCTATTAGAACTCTATGATAGTCTCTTTTGTTGTTTGAATTTGTGTCTTTGATTCATGTGGTCTTTGATTGGTGTCACGTTCCTTGTTGTCTGCTTCCCTTTCTAATCAATGTTACTTTATTAGGTGAGGATGCCACCCAGAAATAGGAACCGTACTAGAAGGGAAGTTGTTGATGAGTCAAATGCACCACCTCAAGGCACTCATCAAAGAGGTCGAGTTCGTGTTCGAGGTGGACGTGGGGTTAACATTAGAAGGCGCGGAGTTAATGCAGGAAGACATGCCTTTGTTGAAGATTTATTTAATGTTGAGGTTCCTAGAAGAAGACGTGGAAATCCAATGGTGGAAGATGCTAACCTACAGGGTTTACAACAGGTTGTGCAACAACTTGTTGGAATTGTTGCTGGGCAGCAACAAGGAAACCAAACACATGAAAATTTAGAAGGTCAGCAAGAAGTTAGACAAGTTGATCAGATGGTGGCAGCTCCAACAAGGGGGATTGAGGTTACTTTAGCAGAATTTTTGAAACTCAAACCCCCTACTTTTTCCGGGTCTAGTGTGAGTGAAGATCCACAACGATTCATTGATGGATTAGAGAGGTTATGGAGAGCATTAGGTTGTTCAGATGTAAGGGCAGTGGAATTGACCTCTTATCAATTGGAAGGTGTGGCGCATGAATGGTTTGACTCAGTGACGCATGGAAGACAAATGGGATCACCACCCATGGCTTGGAAAGAATTCTCTGAATTATTTATGGCTCGTTTTCTTCCTGAAAGTGTTAGAGATCAATTAGCTCATGAGTTTGAGATATTTGAGCAAACAGAGGGAATGTCGGTTTCAGAGTATAGTGCCCGTTTTACACAGCTTTCTAGGTATGCTCCCTACCGTATCACAGAAGATATGCGTATCAAGAAGTTCATCAGAGGGTTAAGGGTATACATATTTAGATCAGTGGTTGGTTCTAATTGTCAAACTTTTGCGGATGTTTTGAGTTTGGCACTTCAGATTGAGCAGCGACAGAAGGATAAGGGAGATAGTAGACAAGATTCTCACAAGAAACAACGAGTGGAAGGGTCTTACAGTAATTATTCTAATCGTGGGGGTGGATCTATGTTTGGTTATCAAGGGCAACAAAAATCAGTATCACAGAAGGGTAGTTTTAGTGGACAATCATCTGGTACAATGCAAAGTCATAGGTCGGGTCGCAGGGGATTTACGGGATCTACTTTTCCTCGTAGGCATTCTAGTGGTACAACTACAGCTTGTTCTATTTGTGGTAGATTTCATTCTGGGACTTGTTTTAACGATGATATAGAGTGCTTTCAATGTGGTCAAAAAGGTCACATTAAGAAGAATTGTTCCGTACCTACAACACAACCATCATCTAGTCAGGCATCAGCACCTGCAGCTTTAGCATCTTCTCATACTCCTTCTGCACCTGTGAGGCAAGGGGGAAATTCCTTTGTTCGGGGTTCAGGAGCATCTCAACATGGAGGTAGAGGACCTGGAGGTAGAAGTCAGTCACAAGCAGGAAGAGGTCATGCTCGAGTTTTTGCTTTGACCCGTCAAGATGCTCAGGCATCTAATGCAGTGGTTACAGGTACACTTTCTGTTTGTTCCCAAGGTGCCCATGTTCTGTTTGATCTAGGCGCTACACATTCTTTTGTATCATCTTGCTTTGCTCCTCGACTTGGTAAAAGTTCATCTTTTCTAGATGAGACCTTAGTTGTGACTACACCTATTGGTAATAATTTGCTAGCAAAGTCTGTATATTGTTCTGGTGATGTATCTATTGAGGGCAACGTTTTACCTACGGATCTAGTTGTTCTTGATATGATAGATTTTGATGTGATTCTGGGTATGGATTGGTTGTCTTTTCATTATGCCACTGTAGACTGTCGTAATAAAGTAGTGAAATTTGAAAAACCTGGGGAAGCAACCTCCTCATTTCAAGGAGAACGCATTTGGGTACCAAACAATTTAATCTCATCATTGAGAGCTAACAAACTGCTAAGAAGAGGTTGTCAAGGGTACTTGGCACTGGTTAGGAATGTTCAAGCGGGTGAAGAAAAATTAGAAAATGTTCCTGTAGTGTGTGAGTTTTCAAATGTTTTCCCAGAAGAACTTCCTGGATTACCACCTGATAGGGAAATTGAGTTCTCTATAGACGTAATTCCTGGCACTCAGCCCATATCTATACCTCCTTACTGAATGGCCCCGGCAGAACTCAAGGAGTTAAGGGAGCAGCTACAAGATCTTCTTGACAAGGGTTTTATTCGTGCTAGTACTTCTCCATGGGGTGCACCGGTATTGTTTGTAAAGAAGAAAGATGGATCCATGCGATTATGTATAGATTACAGACAATTGAACAAGGTGATAATAAAGAATAAATATCCTTTACCTCGGATTGACGAATTATTTGATCAACTTCAAGGAGCCCAGTGTTTTTCTAAGATTGACTTACGGTCTGGGTATCATCAATTGAAGATTAAGAGTGAGGATATATCAAAGACAGCTTTTCGCACTCGTTATGGGCATTATGAATTTCTTGTTATGTCTTTTGGGCTTACAAATGCTCCAGCAGCTTTTATGGATTTGATGAATCGTGTTTTTAAACCATTCTTGGATCGGTTCGTGATTGTTTTTATTGATGACATCCTTATTTATTCTAAGAGCAAGGATGAGCACGTGCAACATTTGAGGTTGGTTTTGCAAACTTTAAGAGAGAAGCAATTGTATGCCAAATTCTCTAAATGTGAATTTTGGCTGGAGAGTGTGGCGTTTCTAGGACATATTGTGTCAAAGAATGGGATAAGTGTTGATCCAAGCAAGGTTGAGGTAGTGCAGAATTGGCCCAGACCCACCTCAGTGAAAGAGATTCGAAGTTTTCTTGGTTTAGCTGGCTATTATCGTCGTTTTGTGAAGGATTTTTCCAAACTTGCATTCCCATTAACTAGATTGACCCAAAAGAAAGTTGAGTTTAAATGGACGGATGCATGTGAAGAAAGCTTTCGAAAGTTAAAGGGATGTTTGATTTCAGCACCTATATTGGCATTACCAACGAGTGGTGGAGGTTATGTTGTTTACTATGATGCTTCTAGAGTTGGTCTTGGTTGTGTTCTTATGCAGCATGGTAAAGTTATCGCCTATGCATCTAGACAACTTAAAAGGCACGAGCAGAACTATCCTACACATGATTTAGAGATGGCAGCAGTGATTTTCGCTCTTAAAATTTGGAGGCATTACCTATATGGATAGACTTGTGAGATTTACACTGACCACAAGAGTCTTAAATATATTTTTGAGCAGCGAGATTTGAATTTAAGACAGAGAAGATGGGTGGAGCTCTTGAAAGACTACGACTGCACGATCTTATATCACCCTGGTAAAGCCAATGTTGTTGCAGATGCTTTAAGTAGGAAGTCCATGGGTAGTCTTGCTCATTTGACAACAATAAAGAGGCCTATTGTTAAAGAGTTTCAAGAAATTGTTGGAAGTGGAATTGAATTTGAGATTGATTACTCAAGAACATTTTTATCTCACATGAAAATTCGTTCTACCTTAATTGATGATATCAAACAGGCCCAAAGTCAAGATTCAGAGTTGATGAAGACGATGGATAATGTGCGAAATGGTAAAGTCTCGAACTTCTCAATGGACTCTGATGGTGTTTTGTGGTTGAAGTCTCGAATTTGTGTCCCAAATGTTGGTGATTTAAGGAGGAAAATCTTAGAGGAGGCTCATCATTCTTTTTATACTATTCATCCAGGTTCTAATAAGATGTATCAAGATTTGAGAGAATTTTATTGGTGGGAAGGAATGAAGAGAGATGTAGCGGATTTTGTCTCTAAATGTTTAGTGTGCCAACAAGTGAAGGCTGAACACCAGAAACCTGCAGGTTTACTTCAACCTATTGAAATACCTGAATGGAAGTGGGAAGGCATTGCTATGGATTTTGTTACGGGTTTACCTTGGACTCAAAAGGGTTATGACTCTGTATGGGTGATTATAGATCGTTTGACCAAGCCTGCACATTTCTTACCTGTGAAGACTACATATACTGCTTCTCAGTATGCTAAGATTTATTTAGAGGAGATTGTCTCTTTGCATGGTGTACCAATTTCAATTATCTCTGACCGTGGGGCTCAATTTACTGCTCAGTTTTGGAAGTCTTTTCAAGATGCATTGGGAACTCGTTTGAACCTTAGTACAGCTTTTCATCCTCAAACTGATGGTCAATCAGAGAGAACTATTCAAATTCTAGAGGATATGCTCCGTGCTTGTGTTCTTGATCTTGGAGGAAGTTGGGATCGATATTTTCCCATGATGGAATTTGCATACAACAACAGCTAGCAGTCAAGTATTCAAATGGCACCTTTTGAGGCATTGTATGGTAGGCGATGTAGGTCTCCTATAGGATGGTTTGAAGTTGGAGAAGCTAAGTTAGTGGGTCCCGAGTTGATTCAAGATGCCATTGATAAAGTTAAGTTGATTCGAGATTGCTTAGTAACTGCTCAGAGTAGGCAAAAATCTTATTCGGACAAGAGGCGTCGTCCCTTAGAGTTCATAGTGGGGGAGCATGTATTTTTACGTATTTCGCCAATGAAGGGTGTTTTGCGGTTTGGAAAAAGGGGCAAGCTAACTCCAAGGTTCATCGGGCCGTTTGAGATTTTGGAGAGAGTCGGACCTGTGGCTTATCGGTTAGCACTTCCACCGGATCTCTCGAGAGTTCATCCGGTCTTTCATATTTCTATGCTTCGGAAATACCTTTATGACCCTTCTCATGTGATTAATCATGAAGATGTGCAATTGGATGAGACTTGGTCATACATCGAACATCCGGTAGCTATTATAGATAAGGAAGTGAGACGTTTACGCTCAAAAGATATTGTTTCAGTGAAGGTTCTTTGGAAAGGTCCGTCAGGTGAAGAAACCACTTGGGAACTCGAAGAAGTAATGCGTGCAAAGTATCCATACTTATTCGAAAATCAAGGTTAGTAGTTAAAAAAAAAAATCCGAGGACGAATTTTCTTAAGGGGGGAAGAATGAAACGCACCGCTTCATTAATTGAGAAAAATAAAAATATAATAAGTAACAATAATAATTATATATTATATATAGTAACACAACACACACGTAATACAACACACACGTGAGAAGAGGAAAAAAAAAATTTGAAAAATAGATATAAAAAAAAAACAGAACATTGTGAAACTTTCTACAAAACACACTCCCTCTTTATTCATTTCTCTCCGCTCGTCATCCTCCCTGTTCCTCACTTTCTTCACTTCTTCCTTCTCCAATTTTCTTTCTAAACATGAAATTTATTCCACAAATCAAGCACCCATAAGGAAAATTATACTACAAAGCTAAGCTAGTTTGATTTTGAAGATTTGGGGTTAGGGTTCTAAGAAGAGAATAGTACCCACTCTTGGTAATTATTCATTGAAGATCTTTGAGGTATATTTATCAACATACATTTCAATTAGTACATAGTTAGGCATGATTATTGAGTTTGAAATTAAGTTTAGAGAGTAGATTATATATATAACTCAACATATGAAAATGATACATACTTTAATTTGATTTGAATGGTTATATGTAACTTTAATAATATTGACATAAAGTATGAAGTATGTGCTGCTGTTATTTGTTTTGTTCATAATAAGCATTTGTTTCACATGCAATCTAAAACGAAAGTTGGTAATACACTAACAGGTTGACGCCTACATGGTAGAATAACACTATAACATAAATATATTGCTACTGAAGTTCTGAAATGAGTTTCTAATTTATGGGAAAATATTATTTATGCTCAGATACGATGCCGGACGCTTCACTTGCTTCTCCCGGGGTGGTTGGAGAGCACACCTAGCTGATTCGTCATAACAGTGAGTTGATGACGATCATTATCGCTTATTTTCAATATCGTTATTATTGATATTTTTATGATTTTATATGTTAAAGTATTTACAAAATGGGGAACACACCCGTTGAATATTTTTTCTCGTCTTTGATACATGTTTAAGTCGTTGATATTATTACGGTTTCTATTTGGAATTTATCTATGACTTATAAACCAAGAATTGCAAATTGGGATTTGATTGTGTGCGTTTGACACAAGTTGATATTGTACGAATCGTGGTTTTAAAGCTATATGTTTTGAGAAAAAAAAATGATTATTATTGTGACGGCCTAGGTGCACCTAGCATGTGATTTCAATTAGCTAGAGTTACCCCATTAGATGGAGCCGCCCCAATGGAAAGGCCACCATTAGGAGGAGAGGGCTATCAATGAGAGGTAAACTCCCTAATTGAAAATGTTTACACATTGTTTTGAGTCGAGAGAAAAGAGCTATCCGTTAGATGGAGCCGTCCCATGGAAAGGCCACCATTAGGAGGAGAGGGCTATCAACGAGATGGAGCTAGTTCTCGGTTCACCCATTTGATTATTTTCACTAAATGGAGTTTCCTATATTTTGTTTAAAGACTTTTATCAAGATTTTCGATGATATGTTTTTTAAAGGCTTTATTTATGGTTTTTCGGCAATGTATTTTTGAAGGTTTTATTTATGGTTTTCGGCGATACATATATTTTAAAAGGCTTGTAATTTTATTTTCACGTCTTTACGATGTTAGGTTTTCTATTGAAGTTTTCCTAGTTGGTTGGAAATATTTAAAAGGTGTGAATTTTCACACGTATAACGGTTGCGAATTTCTAGAATTTTACACGGTTACTAGTCTTGGAAATGAACCTTAGTTTTGAAAAACGAAGTACTCGTGCCATGTGTGTTTCCCTTCTAGTCGGTGGTGGTTGTTGTCTCCTCACTAAGTCCTTGTGACTTACTCTTTCTTTTTCTATTTTTTTCAGATTCCCGAGCAGCTGAGTAGGAAGCTGCAAGTAGATCCGAAGTTCATCATTTTCACTTTTTGGTAGGCCTCCTTGATGGATGGTTCTTTTGCTTATGTAAATATTCAGTTAGTGTATCTGCAGCTATATGGAGTCTAGAAGTGTCCCATTTTGAGTTGTACAATTATGTAAAAATGTATTCTTTTGAGTTTCCGGCTGCTAAACAGGTTTATGAACAGGATTGATATCTTGGAAACGTTAAACTTACAGGGGATACTCTGTCCAAAATTCTGTAAATATTCTTTTGATGAAAATAGTTATGTGTAAATTATTTATGTGTCATTTGTCGAGTTTGGTAGTTAGGCTTGCCGGACCAGAAAGTTCTAGTTCGTGCGCCGGTGACGATTGTGAATATTGGGTCGTGACAGCGTTGTTCTTCACTCTTCCGTAACTTTGGTTTGTTTCTTTATAAATCGTTGTCCTTCGTGTTTGTTGTTTCGTTCTTTTGTTTGCGGCCTAGTCTGTTCTTCTTATGACACCGAGCTAGATCTCTGATTAATGCTAGCCCAGTTTAGGCGCTTTACTCTAATTTTATCACGCCGAGTTGGAGCCTCTATGAAGGTTAACCCAGTTTCGGCGTTCAATCCGAAGACGCCGATTTAGAGCCTTTAATGAGGTCAGCCCAGTTTAGGCGCTCTGTTTATTTAACGACGTCGTGTTCGTTCACTGTTTAGGCGTTCAAAGTTTAACGACGCCGAGATCCAATCCCTGTTTAGGCGTTCCCATTTATTAGACGCCAAGTTAAAGCCTTTTAATAAGGTTAATTCTTGCTTTGGCGTCAGGTTTATTTAACGACGCCGGGTTCAATCCCTGTTTAGGCGTTCGCGCCGAGCTATTGCCTTTAAGAAGGTTAACTCTTGGGCGCCGAGCTAGAGCCTTTAGATAAGGTTAACCCTTAATAAATGACGCCAAGCTAGAGCCTTTAATAAGGTTAGCCCCGTTTAGGCGTTCGCGCCGAGTTAGAGCCTTTGATAAGGTTAACCCAGTTTAGGCGGTCTCGATCTTTTCCTAACACTTTTGTAGAATCTGCAAAACAAATCTCAAAGGTCGAGAAAGGTTAGGATAACTATATGTTTCATCTTCAAAATTTTAATGGCGAGACCATTGCTTCTATACTTCATTATGACACATTTGCGTGGTGAGTTCTTCCTTTTAATCTCGCCATTGACGGGTTTGTATGCCTCCCAAGCTTGATTTATCTGAAATATAACAATTCTTCTACACTTCCAAAGTAAGCAATGTCATAAAGAAAGGAGTATCATATTTAATCATTTTCAATGGAAATTAACTACTCTTTGTCTTCTCTTATTAACTTGAATTCTTTTATGTCTTGATTTCCTCTTATGAAGTTAGGACTAAGTCTTCTCCTCAATTTTATTCTTCTTCATGGGTTGATTTTATCTAACCTGATGTTATTCTCCATTATCTATATTTTTACTAAGCAGTTAGTTCAGTTTGCAAAGTAAATGGTGCATAAAAGGGGTTCCCAGGAAAGAGAGGTGGGTCACCTGGACCACTTAAATACCAAGGCTTTCCTTGACAGAATCCCTTCTATGTGACCTTTATCAATACTACACTTCACTTGTGCCGTTGGGTACCTAGAGTAGTCCTATTAATTTGGTCCTATCTCTTATCTTTTACCTATTATCATTCTTTATTTTCCTTAAATCAACAAAATATCTTCTCAAAATATATACAACAATAAATTTTCTTTCTTCAAGTTTAAAAGTGTAAATATATTTTCTCAAAATATATTTGCCGATAAATTTATTTTCTTCAAATCCAACAATATATTTTCTTCAAATCAAATAGTATATTTTCTCAGAATATATACGACAATAAATTTATTTTCTTCAACTCTAAAGTTGTAAATATATTTTCTCAAAATATATTTGACGATAAATTTATTTTCTTCAAATCCAACAATATATTTTCTTCAAATCAAATAGTATATTTCCTTAAAATATATGGGAAAATAAATCTTCTTCAAATCAAGTAGTATATTTAAAATATACTATTTGATTAAACAATTGTTGAGCACAAAAATAATATTCTTATCTGAAATTGATGGGGCGAGTACTACTCGCCAAGGCAACTGCTCGTCCAACCTTCGCCATTTTCGTTGAAGTCCTCATCCGACCTTGTTTCATCAATTTCTCCGATTCCAGAGGCATCACCAGAGATGGGTACTGCCGACGCTTGAAATCCCTAGGATGATCACCATATGTCTCTCAAAAGCAGAGGAGAAAATGAAACAACAAAGTACCAATCAGTATTGATGGTAGTAAATCAACCACATCAAGTAAAAAGGAGTTAATGGATTGGATAGTTCTACGACTTGAATATTTGCATAAAAAACAAAACTTGTTGTTACAGGAAGCAACTTCTTATCTTACTGATACCATGCTACTTTTAAAGATAAATGATAAATAAAATAATAAACATCTTTAAGTAGAATACTATATGAACTTGGGAGTCAATAACCATATGCTAAGAATACCTCAAACCGTATAATAATAATAATATAAAAGGATTATCAATTTGACGCATATAACAATCGTGCTCCAAAATCATGTGATGGGAGGGATAGACAAATCTTTTAATTAGTTTTCATGAAAGCATCAAATAGTATGATCTTTTACCCTATATTTTATGGTAGCTATTGTATAAACAAAGGCGACTGAAGCATCTTAAATTGCCAAATATTAAACAAATCCTTAAGATATATTGAATCAAAACAAAACACTTACGTATGTGGATTGGATTTAAGAGAGCCAAATACTTATGTACCAGATCGATAAACAACACCTGCAAGAGGAAAACTGGCAAAACAATCATGCGTGCAACTTGATGAGAGAATTGAAAGAAGGCGTGGTGAAACCACGACGGCGGAGGAATGATAACTTATCGGCGATGACCACGCCTATCATGATTAGTTTGGTTGGACATCGTGGTGAAATATTGGTTGTTCGTGAATGGTGATGTCAGATTACGATTCAGAAAAACAGGGTTTTGAGATGTGGTCTAGCTCAGTTTTACCTTTCCCACAGACAGCGCCAACTGTACTTGCAGAAAAAGTACGAGTAAGGATACTAGGGTTTGTATCGCTATTAAGGTTTAGACTGTTGATTGAATGAATTGAGAATGCTCTCAAGAGAGGTATTTATAGTCTGCTATGGGCTTGGGTTTCGGTTACTTAACCTCCAAGTAATAGGGATATTTGTGGTATTTAGGCGGTTTCTAGATAGTTCTAGAAGCTGAGTGAGGCGGCGCCCTAGAGGGGGCGCGCCTAGGCCTTGGAGCCCTTCTGGAGGGCGCCCAAGTCCTTCTGGAGGGCGTTTGAGCCCTTATGGAGGGCTCTTTAGCCTTTAGGAATATTATGACGGTCCACAACCCCCCAAGCACGAGGCTTGGAATCAAGGCGAAGTGATTGATATCCTGCTATTTGTTTTGAAATTTCGTGATTGCTTGAATCACCGCTTTGTTCAATTCTTTGGCTGGTATGTTTTATTCTTGAAAGGTCCCGCCTAGGGCGCTTTATTCTGTCTTCAGAGCCCCCAAGGAGCGTAAGTTTGTTTGCCCAGGGATGATGGTCCACCGAGTAATCCTTGTGACATTCATACCTGAAATATTCATAATAATTCCTCTGCACATTAAGAAACATCAAGAGTTAAAATGATAATGTGAAGTAGTCAAAGGAACACTAAACATGAAATCAACTCAATTCAATCAAACGTGAACAAAAACTCTAAACAAAATTGAGTAAAAAAGTTTAGGAAAAAAAAAAACTCGTATTCAAACTGAAAACACAGAAACAACACAGTTTTCATGAACAAAGCATAGCATATATCGATAAAAATCAAAACTTTGGAAACACCCAAATGAAAGAAATCAAATAAAACAGAAAAATAAATCAAGGGTGGTTCTGTAAACCCATTAAAATAAATAAAAATAAAAACAAATCCCTTACTTTAAATGCTTATTAGGTCATGCTATCACTAAACCTAACTAGATCTTCCACCCGTGTTGCCGCACGGGTCATATACATCTTTGCAAAATATTGTACTGCAATACAATCCTTCACTTTCTTCATTAATTATTTTGATTAAAGAATATTATAAATCGCACGAGTATTTTATTACTTCAACGAAGGATGTTTACACATTTTAAAAAATCTCTTTGTATGCTATATTTGATGTAGTATTGATGCAATCATCATTTTCATAAGTCAACAAAATTAAAAGACAATTTCTCGATGGATACTTGTGAAAACTCGGAAGATGAAGGTACTGCATCTCCAAATAAAAATAATAAGCCATAAAGAACTGTTGTGAATACGGTTCAAAAATTCACACCAATGAAAGAATACAAAGATGTGTGGAGCAAAGGTAGTGATAATCAATGGATAAAAAGCTTCAAGCAACAACAACAATAAACAGCTCTAAAGCCTAGTGTACAACAACATGACAAGCATAAACAAGCAATAAGAATAAGCAATAAAAGAGAAGAACAAACACACCAAGCTTTGTTGACCCAGTTCGGTCCAATATGACCTAATCTGGGGGAGAGAGCAGCTCTCCAATCCACCATCAAGAGATCTCACAAAGTGATTACAAAATGAGTTACAAGATATAGGCACCAAACTCACAAAGATCAAAACCTAAATCTACCCATTTGTTTCCCAACTCACCAAATGGAAAGCTCACATGAATTTTCACTCTCTAAGGTGTTTTGATGTTTCCCTTACACAAGAGAACCTCCCTACAAAGACTATCAACTGAAAAGTTTCCTCCTTTGCAATCCAAGTTTCTCTCCCTCTCACTCTTGCCCAAAAAACTTAAGTGAAACACTTAAATAGTACACAGGAACAGACAAAATCGCGCCACGCCAGGAAGAATCGCGCCGCGATTCAAACGTACGACCCAAGGTACGACAGCCTTATCCTGAAATCGCGTCACGGCAGTTCAGAATCGCGTCACGATTTTGCTTCAGAAGACAACATCCATTCTGCCAAGAAAATCGCGGCACGCCACTCAAAATCGTGCCATGATTTTAGAGTTTCACAGAATCACAATTTTGAGTCAAATTTCAACATTTCTCCACCTTGACTTCAAATTGGTGATGATGTCAATTTTACCATCAACCACCATGCTGCTCTGTCCAATGGGGAATTACTCTTCAACAAACTTGATCAAGTCCAAGCAATGCTTGAACCTTGATCTAGGTAATGACGTGGTAAACACATCCGCCGGATTCTCTTCTGACACAACTTTCTCCACCACAATCTCTTTAGTTTCAATCATGTCTCTAACAAAGTGCAAACGAATGTCAATGTGCTTTATCCTATCATGATACACTTGATGATTCGCCAAATGAATAGCGCTTTGGCTATCACAATGTATCCTCACACATTCTTGAGTAATTCCTAACTCACCAATCATCCCTTTCAACCATATGGCCTCTTTCACCCCTTCAACAAGGGAAATGTACTCCGCTTGAGTAGTAGATAGAGCCACCACGGATCGTTGATTTGCTTTCCAACTAATAGTCGTGCCATAAAGAGTAAACACAAAACCCGATAAAGATTTTCTTGTGTCCACATTGCCCGCATAGTCCGCATCTACATACCCCTCCAAAGCGTCTTTCTCTTGAGCTGCTCTTGTGTACTTCAAACCGCCCTTCAAAGACCCATTCAAATACCTCAACACCCACTTCAAAGCTTGCCAATGCAGAATTCCTGGATTTGACATAAACCGACTTACAATGCTAACCGCATAAGCTAAGTCCGGTCTACTACAAACCATACCATACACGATGCTTCCAACCCCACTTGCATAGGGAGTACTTTCCATTGCTTGCTTCTCATCCTCGGATTGAGGACATTGTTTTATGGACAACTTTGTGTGATGACCCAAGGGAGTGCTCACGGTTTTAGAGTTTGACATTCTAAACCGCTCCACCACCTTCTTTAAGTAACTAAGTTGAGATAAGAAAAGTTCACCTTTGTAACGATTCCTCAAGATATCAATACCAAGGACTCTCTTTGCCGGACCAAGATCTTTCATTTCAAATTCACCATTTAATTTTTCTTTGAGCTTCACAATCTCATCCTTGCTAGAGCTTGCCATCAAGATATCATCCACATATAAAAGAAGATAAAGAATGACTTTCTCACCCCTTTTCAACATGTACACACAAGAATCATACCCGCTTCTCACAAACCCGGTCTTCAAAAGAAATTCATCAAACCGACGATACCATTGCCTAGGGCTTTGCTTCAACCCATACAAAGATTTCTTCAAAAGACATACCTTTGACTTGTCCTCCACAAAACCTTCCGGTTGCTCCATGTAGATTGTCTCTTCAAGGTCACCATGTAAGAATGCGGTCTTTACATCCATTTGTTCCAACTCAAGATTGAATTGATTCACAATAGCCATAAGAATCCTTATGGAACAATGTTTCACCACTGGTGAGAAGATCTCATTATAATCAATCTCCTCCACTTGAGTGAAACCTTTAGCCACAAGTCTTGCTTTGTACCTAGGTCCTTCAACTCTCAGAATACCTTCCTTTTTCTTGAAGATCCACTTGCAACCAACTACCCTTTGGTGTTTAGGTAGCTTCACAAGTTTCCAAGTTTGGTTCTTTTCCAATGAATCCATCTCTTCATTCACCGCCTTCACCCATTACTTGCTTTCTTTGCTCTCATATGCTTCCTTGAAGTTTCTAGGCTCCGAGTCTTGCACATCTTCAGCCACATTTAGAGCATAACACACCAAGTCCGCATAACCATATCTTTTAGGTGCCGTAATGGTCCTCCTTTCCCTATCTCTAGCCAAAAGATAATCGGGATCCACTACGTGTTGAGTTTCACTAGTATCCGATGTAGAAGCTTCATCCTCCACATCTTCTTTCTCTTCATTTGGAAGCTCCACCTCAAATTGAGTTTCCTCCACTATTGTTTCCGGTACCAAAGTCTCTAGATCTTTACACTTCATCCTTATGCGGGTCTCATCAAAGGTAACATCCCTACTAATCAAGACTTTTGATCCTACACTAGATTCCAATTTCCACAACTTGTAACCCTTCACACCTTCCGGATAACCAATGAAGACACATTTCAAAGCTCTAGGCTCAAGCTTGTCTTGCTTGATATGCGCATATGCCAAAGCTCCGAAAACCTTCAAAGATGAGTAGTCTGCCGGTTTCCCACTCCATACTTCCATAGGTGTCTTAAAGTCTATTCCCGTTGATGGACATCTATTGATCAAATAAGTAGCAGTAGTCACTGCTTCACCCCAGAAACTCTTTGGTAACCCAGCTCCTAGAAGCATACACCTCACCCGCTCCAAAAGGGTCTTATTCATACATTCAGCAAGACCATTTTGTTGAGGTGTGTTATCGCGATTTTCGGGTGTCAAATCATTGATTAGATTTGAACCTTTCAATCATTGATATCTCTATTTTTTTTGGGGAAAGGTAAAATCGAGAAAAAACCTTTAGAAATCCTAAGTTCAGGGCTGATTTCATTACGGGAAGGTGTTAGGCACCCGCAATGACTATAGTATCCTATAGGAACCGTTTTACTATGCTTTACGTATACGCTTTGCTTTTATTGCTATTTGTAAAGAAGATTGATTTTAAGAATGAGAGAAAGAAGTTTGGATTTTATTTTATTGGACTTGGAGAGATTTTGAGTCTCTTGCCTACATACCCCTTTTAAGGGATCAAAATTCCATGTAGTTCTCTTCCAAAATGTTTTTGTGGGTTTAATTTGTTTTTTAAGTTTGAAAAAGATTTTGAAGAGGGGAAAGAGGCCGTATAGGCATTAGATTTGAAAAGAAAAAGAAAGCATTTGGTTGGTTCAATTGTTAATGAAAACGGTTAAAGTTGGAAATTAATTGCATTTCGGTTTGATTAAGAAAATAAAGGGAAAATCCTTTGGAGTTTTGACTCCAAGGTTTATTTGGAAAATATTTGAAGTGATGGAAGTTATTTGTTTTTTTTTAAAAAGATTTATTTTCTCTAAGTATCGCGCATCCTAAACATACACCTAAACGATAAACATACAACGTGTGTGCGTGTGTCGGTGCATGTTTCGGTGTACATCATTATAGTCCATAGTCCTTTACATCGGGTCCTATTTTACATTCTATGATCTTGCATGAAATTAAAGAAAAGTAGTCCACCTAAACATTGCATGAGAATTAGTTGAACGTTCCATGAAAGGGGTTAAAGGAAGAAATGGGAATGAGATGAGATGCTTAGTATGCATGGGACATAGAGTAAAGTGGTTAGTAAAACAAGATAAAATAATAATGCAATACTAATCCTAAACAAAATGGTAACTATCACAAAGATTGGCATAAAATCACACTAAACAACATTGCAAAATATCACAAAATTGGCATCAAAGATCCAACTAAACAAGGTTGCGAAATATCACACAATTGGTATCAAAGATCCAACTAAACAAGGTTGCGAAATATCACACAATTGGTATCAAGAATCAAACTAAACAAGATTGCAAAATATCACACAAAATTGGTATCAAGAATCAATTTTAACAACATTGCAAAATATCACACCATTGTAATCAAGAATCAAATTTGACAAAGTTGTAAAATATCACAAAATTGTAATCAAGAATCAAATTTAACAAGAAAATGGAAATATCACGAAAAATGTAATCAAGAATCAAATTTAACAAAAATGAGAAATATCACAAAATTCAAGTTTAACAAGATTGAGAATAATGCACCAGAACAAAAGAAAATTAAACCTGCCAAAATTAAATGAATCTATCAAGAAACAAAGGTAATCGTCATAGAATCAAAAGCTAAGCACTAGAATCATGTGATACGAATTTGGGCTAAAAATCACACAAAGAAATTCACAAAAAAAGCACCAAAACATACCAATCAAAAAGGAAATTTACCCCTATCATTTTTATCAACCTTAACATGAAAAAATCATTATCAAACAGTCAAGAATATACCAAGAATCCCATAGAAAAAATTACAAAAGTATTCAATAAAATTAAAGCATGCCAGGGGTTCAAACAGCAAGAATAAAGGTGTATATAGCAAGGAAAAATCAAGAAAACCTACAAAAGCTTAAGGCCCACGGATTCATGGCCCAAACCCACAGATCTGATGGATCCGGATCAAACTAACGCCCCAGGAGCGTTGGATTGATCCAGATCCATCAGGATCTGAATCAAACGGCCGGAGATAGAAGAGAGTGGGTCGGGTTTGGGTCAACCCGACCCAAACGCGTATATAAAAGGGTTGTTTACCCGTTTTTGTTCATTTTTTCAAAACCTTTCTCTTTCTTCCTCTCTTCTTCTCCGTCGTTCTCTCTTCACAAACCCTAAACCTAACTTCTTGAATCTTGCTCAGAAACGGTTCGTTCATGGCTTAATCCGTTCGTGCTTTCATCCTAAGCATGAATCATTCTTTGGAAATCATTTTCATCCGTTGAATCAACGTGAATCCGGAATTTTGCTCATAGGTTCGAACGGTTCGGTTTCTTCGCATTTTTGAATGAAATCTTTGTAAAACTTCAAGGATTCACTCCGATTCACACTCGTTGTGAATCTTGGAGCGTTTCCTTGTTTTTCAGATTATTTTATGTGTTAGGGTTAGGGTTTTGATCCGAACCGTTAGAACCTTCCATGGATTCATATTGTTCTGAATTTGTGATGATTCTTTAACAAGATGAAGTTGATTTGGGTGTTACCTGAGTTTTGATCGGAGATTCGAACCGTTTCTTCGCCGTTCCTTTGGATTTGGCTTCTGATTTTGAATTCTTGGCTTCGAACTCTGTGAATGAACCGGTATCGTTTCTTCTCCTCTTCTCTGGTTCGAATCCGGTGAAATTTCTTTCTTTCTTCTTCTCAATTCACTCCTCTGTGATCGCGCTTGAGTTTGCCGCTTCCGGTGGCGAATTCGCGCTTGAATTGCGGAGGGACTAGCTCAATGATGAAGATTCCTCATTGAATCTCTGAGAGCTAACACCATTTCCATGGATTTGGCTTGAATTCAGTTCTGGAAGTTCTAGGGTTTGAGAAATATTCACTGTGTTCTTGGGGCTTTCTGGGTTTGTGATGATTCTGATCGTAACAGAAAGGAGAGAGAAAGCTCTGAATTGTTTGTGTGATGTGGCGTGTACTGAATGGATCTGTTGGCACTTTGCACAGTAACTGGCCTTTTATAGGCTGCCAAGTGTGATTCTGACCAATGAGGTAGTGACATGTGGCCTTGACCTTGCTTGTGTAACACCCCGTTTTCCCAACGTAAAAATTTCGTAAATTAAATCAGAGTTTTCACATAAACGGAGTATCACTTTCTTAAAACATCTCAAAGGAATTGAATAACAATCCATTCATCATAAAAATAGTTATTAAACTTCTCAAAACATTGCAGCGGAATCTTAAAAGTCTTGGCACGCAGGCCTCTTCATAACATTTCAAAAGTCCATCTAAAATTAGTCTTTATAAAATTATAATTGACATGCAAGGAACAGAAAAGCATTTGACAAGATTCCCCATCCCGTTACATATCAGAGCACCTAAGACACAGTGAGGAATGCCTCACACGACTGCACCTAATCTTGGTTACCTTCACTTGCCCACAAGGCGGCAATTCCAATAGAAGGGGTGAGATTCACAAACAATATAATAAACAGATAATTCAACAATTAAGTTTAACAACAATTAACATATAAGCACGTCTCAAATATTTATCTCATAACATCTTAAGCAACATCGAGAATATCATCACTAAACATCTTAAACATCATCAAAGAATCGTCATCACAAAGCATCTTAGACATCATCAAAGAACATCATCACAAAACATCTTAAACATCATCAAATACACTTAACAACTCATAGATATCATCATGTAATCATCATCACTAATAAATTTAAAACAACTCAATGTAATCATCATCTCACTATAATAATCAACATCGTAAACAACATTATAACATTATAATTAGTATCATATACAACATCATAACAATATCATAATCAATATCTTAAACAACATAGCAACATAACAATATCATAATCAATATAGCAACATCTTAGTCAGCGTCATATAATTCACATCATAAACATTGTATAATCTTCATAGGTACTTTCTTAACAACACATGGGTAGAAAACAACTCGACAACTCATAGAGGATAATTCATCAACAACTTAACAACTCATGGATGATAATTCATCAACAACGACTTTGACTCGACAAATGCGACAATGCAACTTAGACACTTATATGCATGTGGTACCAATCGTCATCATAAGTATTAATATACTTTAATCGTGCGGAGGACAAAGCTCCTAATAATCGTGCGGAGGACAAAGCTCCTAATAATCGTGTGGAGGACAAAGCTCCTATCATGGTGAGGACAAAGCTCAATGAATGCTAATGCATGGACTCTATCAACAAGACACCTTAATCAACTTATCACTTATACATCCAATAATTTGGAGTTCATCATCAACTTATTCATACTCATGCAACTTAGTTAAATAACAATTGCAGCATAATCAAATCACATCAAGCTTAATAACAATTCATTTCAACAACATCTTGATCATTCAATAATATTTCGAGTAATGCATTTAATCATTAAATCACATTACAAACAACTTAGCAGTTCATAACAGCAACAGAAACAGCACAAGCAATTCACAATCATTATCAACAACATCAAATCATCACATTAACTTTATAAGTATAGCACATTATGCACTCATCATTCATAATTCATAAGCAATAACATTCTTCAAAAGTAATCAAGTATGATTAAATAAGACATAAGCCAAATACTCATAAAATACCTCAACTAAATCTCTAATACCTAAGTTTGAAGTTTGGATATCAACCTTAAGTCTTTGGACTAACTTGGGATTAGTTATGCTAAGTTTTCTTAAAGTTTCTCAAGACCTACTTGGACTATTTTCATCATAACTCAAAATCTACAAATAATTTTCTGGTCACTCCAGAGCCATTAGAAAGCTAACTCAATTACCTACAACTTTCGTGTTTACACCAAGACCCATTTCGGAACAGAAACGTATGAAAAAGACACAAGAACGTGAAACAGAAAATGCTGTTTTTTCCAAGACCTACTTGGAGTGTTTTTATCATAACTCAAGATTCACAAAACATTTTTGAGTCACTCTGAAGCCATTTAAAAGGTAACTCAATTATCTACAACTTTCGTGAAGACATCAAAAGCTAATTATGAATAGAAAAGTCCCAGTTTTTATTTTATTTTTTCGGTTACAGAAAATCAAAAAAAAGAGAACGAGCCTGTTGACCCCTTTGTAGTATTTTAATCATATCTAGAGTTCTAAAAGCTTAAATTGAGTCACTCCAAAGGCTAGTGAAAGCTAACATCTGTATCTACAACTTTCATGAAGACATCTAAACCCAGTTCGGAACTTAAACTTGTCCAACTGAGACAACAAGTAACGTGTTTTGCACAGCGACAGCAAAATCGCAGTTCAGTTGCGGTTTCGCCTTGGGGAAAACTTTTCTACTCCGTTTTCGATCCAATACCCTCAAAACATGACCTTAAACATCACCCTATGATTATCCTATCATTAGAACATTAATTATTCATTAACCTACTAGATTATCCACTCTTTTTAAGACTAGAAACTCAATTCGAAACCTAAACTAGTTTTCATTAATTCTCACCTTTCAACTTCATCTTTTAATTCATTCACCTTAACCTAGTTCTTAATTCTCTCAAAAACTCATCCATCTCTTGTTAATCATAATTGAATTGAATTACAGTTTAATATAATGAAAGCTAGGTTCACCCTTACCTTAATTCAGATGAACAAAGCTTACGAAAGAGAACAAAAGTGATGAAAACACCCAAATATACTGCTTCAATGCGCGACAGTTTTGTCTTAACTCCGACCTTGTTTCGACGATCCGAACGGTGAACAGGTAGACCCAGGTGTTGTGAACCTTGTGTCCAAAATTCGTCACGATCCAACGGTTAACGAGTGAGAAATCGCTGTTTTACTGAGGCAGATTTCAGAAAAACGGGAATTGTTTTCTCTCTTCTCTTTGGTGGCTACTTACTGTTTTTACCTTAAAACTATTCAAACCTAGTTTCTCCTATTTATACATCTCTTCTCCTCTATCTTATTTACTCTTATCACCAAAAACTACTCTCTTCCCTAATATCTTAATAATAATAATAATACACCAAATAACAAATATATTTCTATACTAGATAACATATATATATCCACACAAAATAACATATATATTTCTACATAAAATAACAAATATATTTTCAAACCAAATATCAAATATATTTCTATAACAAATATATCTCTACATAACAAACATATTTCTATAACAAATATATCTCTACATAACAAACCTATTTCTATAACAAATATATCTTTACACCACATAACAAATATATTTCTATAACAAATAACATAATATTTCTACACAAAATAACATATATATTTCTATACTAGATAACATATATATTATAAATCAAATAATAATACACTAAAAATACAATAAATTAATAAAATATTAAATATTAAAAGTAGGGCGTTACAGCTTGCGTGGCCTTGGACTTGAAATTGGACCAATCTGCAAATTTGAAAAGAATAGGACTTTTTTGCAATTTATAAAAAAAAAATTGGACTGTTTTTAAAAGAATTAAAGAATTTGACTGTTTCTAAAAGAATTGGGACTAATTTGCAAAAAAAACATAATATTTGGACTGAATTGCAATTTCTAAAAAATGTTTGGACTAAAATGCAAAAATAATAAAATTGGTTAAAAAATGTAATCTGAAATGCAACGTAAAGCGAAACAGTTAAAATTGACAAAATGGACTAAAAACGAACAAACTACCAAAATGAGGTATTCTAAAATACCTCTCTGCCCAAAATTTGTTTGATGTGAAAAGACTAAAATGTCCCTGGGGCCAAAAACGACTCAAACTGACTCAGACTGATTCAGATGCAAAACTAAGACGATTTTGTACAAAATTTGATCAATGATTTATGTAAACAAATTGACAAGACTCAGGGACAAATTGTAGGGACTAAAATGGGTTCCTTTGTAGGAAATGACCAAAATACCCTTTTGTATGATCTTATGCAAAAATTTAAAAGACTGAAGCAGTAATGTATGCAGCCGAAGCACAGTAGAAAACACGGTGAATTTGAAAGTATTAGAAAATAGCAGAGGAATTTGAATGAGTATTTTTAGGTCCAAAATGAGGGTATAACAAGGTGTTCTTGGTACGGTTCTATGCCTCTTGATTCCTTTCAACCTGCAAAACTCATTGAATTGCTCTGAAACAAACTCCAGGCCATTGTCAGTTCTCAAACCTTTTAGTTTAGTTCCCATTTGATTTTCTATGAGAGTGTGCCATTCCTTAAACTTCTCAAAGGTGTCACTTTTGTTTTTCAAAACAAAGACCCACACTCTCCTAGAATAATCATCAATGATGGAAAGAAAATAGGAACCTCCCCCATGAGTAAGAGTCTTGGAAGGACCCCAAAGATCCGAATGCACATACTCAAATGGTCTACTAGAATGATGCATGCCACTACCAAACTTTACTCTGTGTTGTTTTCCTAGTATGCAATGCTCACAAAATTCTAGCTTGTCCAATTTATCTTTTCCTAGCAAACCTTGTTTAGCTAGTTCAACTAAACCTCTTTCACTAACATGCCCCAATCTCAAATGCCACAATTCGGAATTATTATGAGGTACAACACTAGCTACCGATGCATTACCAATTACTATTGAACCATCTAAAATGTATAAACCATTCATTTTAGACCCTTTTACCGTAATTAAAGCACCATGCGACATTTTACAAACCCCATGCTCAATTATAGTGCAATAACCTAGACTATCAAACATGCTTAGGGAAATTAAATTTCGCTTAAGTTCAGGAACAAACCTCACATCCTTTAAAAGGAATTCACGGCCATCAAACATCTTTAGACGAACGGTGCCCATGCCTTGGACTTTGCATGCTTTGTTATTTCCGAGTCGAACAACTCCTCCTTCTTTTAGAGCCAAAGTCTCAAAATATTCCTTCCTAGTACACATGTGATAAGAGCACCCCGAGTCCAAGACCCAACTCTTCTCTGGTTCCCAACTTGTAACCGCTAGTGCACCCGCACTCTCATAACCATCTTCAACGGATGCCACCGCAACTTAAACGGAAGAACTACCATTGCCCCGTTTATCCGGGAAATCTTTCTTGAAGTGACCTTGTTTGTGACAAAGAAAGCATTTGTACTTTGATTTCTCGAAAACCTTGGACCTAGACTTGGACCTTGACCTCCCCTTGCCTTTTCCTCTATGCTCATTCCTTCCTCTTGCAACATTCAAGCCGTCACCACCCTCATCAACCTTCAAGTCCTTGAACTTGGTCAATTCCTTGGTTCTCAAAGCCGCTTAGACCTCCTCCAAAGTAGTGGTGCCCTCCTTACCGTAAAGGATAGTATCCTTGAAGTGTTCAAATGACTTTGGTAATGAACAAAGTAACAACAAAGCCTTATCCTCGTCTTCCATATTAACTTCAATGTTGGCCAAATCATCAAGAATCTTGTTAAATTCCGTCAATTGCTCCGAGATTGATTTAGACTCCACCATCTTGAATGAATAGAGTTGTTGTTTCAAGAGTTGCCTATGAGCCAACGATTTCGTCATGTACAATGACTCCAACTTAGCCCACATCGACGCCGCGGTAGTCTCCCTCACGACATCCCTTAAAACCTTATCTCCGAGACATAAAACAATAGCACTTAATGCCTTGTCTACCATCTCACGCTTCTCCGCTTGTGTCAACTGTGCCGGCATCGCCGCTTCACCCTTCAATGCTTCAACACACTTTTGTTGTGTCAAAACCGCTTGCATCTTAACCCTCCACAACCTGAAATCATTACTTCCGGTGAACTTCTCGATGTCCCACTTTGAACCCATGATACCAACTTTACCAATTTACGCCTTAGCCCCACGGTGGGCGCCAATTGTTGTGAATACGGTTCAAAAATTCACACCAATGAAAGAATACAAAGATGTGTGGAGCAAAGGTAGTGATAATCAATGGCTAAACAGCTTCAAGCAACAACAACAATAAACAGCTCTAAAGCCTAGTGTATTACAACATCACAAGCATAAACAAGCAATAAAAGAGAAGAACAAACACACCAAGCTTTGTTGACCCAGTTCGGTCCAATATGACCTAATCTGGGGGAGAGAGCAGCTCTCCAATCCACTATCAAGAGATCTCACAAAGTGATTACAAAATGAGTTACAAGATATAGGCACCAAGCTCACAAAGATCAAAACCTAAATCTACCCATTTGTTTCCCAACTAACCAAATGAAAAGCTCTCATGAATTTTCACTCTCCAAGGTATTTTGATGTTTCCCTTACACAAGAGAACCTCCCTACAAAGACTATCAACTGAAAAGTTTCCTCCTTTGCAATCCAAGTTTCTCTCTGTAACACCCTAGTTTTATTTTAATTATCGTTGGTTGATTTTAAAATCTTTTATATGATTTTTTTAATGATTTATGTGAATATGTGGGGTGTTACTATTTTATTATATAGTATTTATGTGATTATGTGAATATATGATTATTTTTATTGTTTAATAAAAATAAGTAAGATTATTATTTACTTGAAATTATGGGGTTTAATGAGAATTAATAGAAATTAAGGAGGGAGTTAAGTGAAATAAGTGGGAGGTTAAGGAAAAATAGAAAGAGAAAGGAGAGGTTTTAGTTTACAGAAAAACAAAAGTCTGTTTCATTTTTTCACGTACAAAACTTTAGAAAAGAGTTTTTGGAGAGAAAGAAGAGAACCCTAGAAGAGGCTAAGAGAAGAGGGAATCAATTGCTGTAGAGTTTTTGCTTGCTGAATTAAGGTAAGGGTGGGATTCCTTCAATAATATGTATATATAATTTTGATTGTTGATGAAATTGTGTTCTAGGTTTAGGGTTTAGAAAGTTTATGATAATTGATATGATGTGATGAATTGTGTTGTTTAATGCATGTTTCTGTGTTGTTTTGATTGTTATGTTGTATATAGAACCTGTAAACATTGTTCTCTATCAAATTTGGGATTTGGGTAGATGAAATTTGGGTTTTGAGTGAAAAATAGAGTTTTCCCGAGAGCTACCTTTGACAGCATACCATGTTTCATGTTGTTGCGTCTTTTTCATCAGTTTCTGTTTCGAACTAGCTTTTGGTGTAAACACGAAAGTTGTAGGTATGAATGTTAGCTTTCTAATGCCGTTGGTCTGACGTCAAAATGATTTATAGAACTTGAGTTATGGTCAAATTACTGAACGTAGGTCACAGTGAATTTTTATGAATTTCAGCACAACTTTGTCTGAATTTGAAATGAAAACTGGTATTGATTGGTACATAATTGGCTTTAGGTGTAAACATAAAAGTTGTAGATAATTAAGTTATATTTCTAATGGCACTGGTTTGACTCGAAGAGGATTTGTAGATTTTGAATTATGATGAAAATAGTCCAAGTAGGTCTTCAGAAATTTTTTTAGAAAACTTAGCTTAACTAATCTCAAGTTAGTCCAAAACTTATGGTTGGTTTCCCAACCTCAAACTTAAGTATTAGGGATTTAGTCGGAGTGTTTTATGAGTATTTGGCTTATGTTTTATTGATCAAACTTGATTTGCTTGTTGAAGGATGTGTTGGACTTTGATATGAATGTAGTTGATTAATGTATATGTGCTTTCCGGAGATGTGTGATTTAAATATGTGTTATATCAAGATGTGTTGTTTGTAGATGTGTGACTTAAATATGTGCTATATAAAGATGTCATATTTAAATATGTGATATTTTACGATGATGCTATTTAAAGATGTGTATTTGTCGAGTCATCTAAAGATGTGCATTGTTGAGTCTTTACTCGTGTCGTTGCATTTGAGTCGTGTCGTTGCATAGCATAGTCAGCGATGGGGGCTTAATGCCTGACAGGTTCTTTTATGACCTTTAGCGATGGGGGCTCAATGCCTGACAGGTCCTATTTGACCTTTAGCGATGGGGGCTTATGCCCTGATGGTACCACATGCATGATGTCTAAGACGTAGAGTTGCATTTGTTGAGTCGTGTCTTATGAGATGTCGTGACGATGATTTGTGATGATGATGTGATGTTTGAGATGGTTGTTAAGACGATGATTTATGATGGTTTGTGATGCATTTGTGATGATGATTGTTCTTTGATGTTCTTGATGGTATCTTCGTGATGAAGTTCCTTGAAGCTCTTGATGATATTTCGTGATGATATTCTTGATTGACGTTTAACGTGTTTCGTGAATGGTGTGCTTGATGATGTATAAGGTGATTTAGGACGATAATTATGATGTTAGATGATGCCTATTTTGCTATGACTATATGATGTTTTGTTGATTGATGATTCTGTTGTTGGTGTATTTATATATATATGTATGTATATATATGTGAACCTGATGATGCTTGTCATTGAATTGTTGTTGTTTTCATTAACTTGATTGATTATATATTATTATTATTGAATGTGTATCTCACCCCTTCTGTTGGAATTGTCGCCTTGTGGACAAGTGCAGATTTCCAAGGCTAGTAGGATGTTGGCTCAAGTGTCATAGAGCTCTGATACGTAACGGGATGGGGAAAATGTTGTTTTGTTTCTTTCATTCCTTTATGTATCGAATTTTGAACATGTTGTTGGATTTTAAGTTGAAGAATAATATTTTGTTGTTGAGGCCTTTGTGCCAAGAATTCTGTTGAAGTTGAATGATGATGATTTTAAAAGAAATATTTCCGCTGCAGATTTTTATAAGAATGAGATTTTGTTGGTATTTTAAATAGTTCTATTTTCTATTTAAATAATTTTGAAAAGTAGTGTGACATGCCCGTTATTGTTGAACTCTGATTGTTTTAATATTATTATGTTGTTTTGGGGAAACGGGGTGTTATACTCTCCCTCTTACTCTTGCCCAAAAAACTAAAGTGAAACACTTATAGTACACAGGAACAGACAAAATCGCGCCACGCCAGTAGTTCAGAATCGCGTCACGAGTTTGCTTCAGAAGACAACATCCATTCTGCCAAGAAAATCGCGGCACGCAACTCAAAATCGCGCCACGATTTTAGAGTTTCACAGAATCACAATTTTGAGTCAAATTTCAACAAGAACCAACAAAAAAATCGAATTCACCATATATATTAAATTGTAGGATTATGTATACCATTCGTGATATCAGACAATGAGGATCTTCGTTAAACAATTTTGCGCCTCTCGTTATGCTCCATGACGGTTTTCACACTAACAATACCTTGATTGAAATAGAGAAAAAAATTGTTATTGTGTATGAGATATAACCCTTTAGAACAACTCAAACCACATGAATGTATATGTTAAGCACATGTATATGAAGTGTTATATAAGATCATGCATTTCTTAACTTAAACTACAATGTTTACATAAACATTAGGTCCATATGGTGGCGCCTAAAGCAATCAGTGATGGTGGCATGGAAGCGCCATCTTGAGCACCGCACACATTAATATTTTAGAGGTTGCCAAACACAATGTTTCAACAATCATGGAAATTGAAAAACGGGAATGTGTTTGGCTCAAGACACCTTTAGAGCATGTTTATCTTGAGCACCACAAAGCGGACAACAATTAATCACATTGTACACCGTAAATATTTTATGACCCAAAACAATATTGAAGCGGTTGATGTAACCATAAAAAAAGTGCCTTCATTCATATTAGAAGTTGAACTTAATTATTATATACTAATAGTGTAATTTTTTTTTACACTCACGTCTAATCATATCTCAATATTTAGGAAGTAATGTTACAATGTATAATAATGATTAGATAAGAATGAGATTGAAGGTCTGTGTAAAAACCTTACATTGTGAATGTATAGTTACTAAATTCTTTGGGTTAAACAATATTGTTTCTACAATATTGTTTACCCTGATTTTTGGTAAACAACTGCTGGTTTAAAAATATTTACTTGCAAGATCAACCAGTAAATCTTAGGACATATTGCGTTTGTTATTTCCAGTAATTTGATATTGTTCTTGAATTTTTTTGATAATTGGAAACAAAGAAAATGATCGAATTCAACCTAGTTGAATCCTATCGAAATTGGTGTAAATAAAAGGAAATGAATTGCTCAAAAGAAACAAATAAATTGGAAAGACATTTAAGAAAATGAACTTAAATTGCATTGATTGAATGTAAATTTGTACACAGATTCATACATTGCAACTTGTGACTCGTTTCTCACTTCCATGCGGATAATTTGAGTGTAAGTTTTGTGTATGATTGGATTGTGACCGTTTTTCCTTTTGGAAAAATACTATTTATACAAATATGAAATAACTACCTAAATTCGAATAAGCAATAACTGCAATAAACTAAATTTATTCATTCGATTTGAATTTCGAATGTCTCTTAAAGGAATATCCGTTGCTTTGACTTTTATCCAAGGAAAACTGCCTCTTTATAACTTCCAACTGTCGAACTGAGACACACGTCTTCAAATATCCCCAGCAAGTCCGACTTCGATAGAAATATGGCAAATAAAGACTTCGATCATTCGGTCAAATTATCTGACTGTATTTAATGATAGCCTCCAAAAATTCTTGGATAACAAATTGCCCCCCAGAAACATCATTTTCGACTCATCCTTCGATAGGGAGAAGAAGATGTTTCTGACCTTCAATCAAAACAAACAAATCCCTGACGTCATGATCTAGAGATGCAGTTCAAAGAAACCTTTATGGTGCCCCCACCATGGCTAGTGGGCCACCTTTTCAGTCATTGGGAACTACCAACTTTTTATTTAAAATAAGACTAAACTGTCAACCGCAAGATGTTGACATCTGTCCAGATCAAAGGTTATAAAACAAAAGTACATACCTTTACCTTTACAATTTCTATCTCCGAAATTTTTTTCACTTTTTACTATTCCTCCTTCTTCTTCGCAACTTCTCCCTTCCATAAACCCTTACAAGTTTCAAAACTTTTCTTTTTCAAAAACACTTGATCGTTTCTTTCGCCATTTTCACTGAAGCCCCTCAATCATGGCACATGCAGAAGGATCAACTTCAAAAACTTCAACTCAGGATGAACCCATTAATTTTTCTTAAGAAATTCCAAGCGGTCATCCCCAATTCATCATAGAACAAGACGTAAAGGAAGCTAAAGACAAAATCTGGAAAACCCAGGTAATTATCTCTTGCCCTAACTCACCGCATGCATTTCTAGGACATTTTCCAGATAACACAGAAGACCTAGAAAACCCTAGTGTTGTCTTCCCTTGTTTTGAAGAACGATCTCCCCTAATTTTCACCAAAGGTCCTTATGACCTAAGTTTCCTGAAATCTAAATTTAGGACAGAACCCAGGTATGAAAACAACGAGAGGTATCTGTGTTGGTTAGACAAAATGGAAAAGCAGAAAGGTCAATTTTGGAAAGAAATGGGAATCTTTGACCTTATTCAGCTGTCGAGACAAGGACCAAAGTATCATAGTGAAATGATAATTGCAGCGTTACATTTCTGGAACCCCTCGACTTGTAGCCTTCATTTAAAATGTGGCATGCTTACACCCACTCTTTTGGATGTAGCTGGTCTTACTGGTCTAAAACCTGTTGGCCAAACTTTCGATCTAGACAGCCACGTTTCAGAACTTTCTTTTGATTTCACCAGACCTGCATATGGTAATTTTATACTAGATCACCATGTTACTTCAGATGCTGAAGTGTCTGACATAGAGCAAATAGCCTTTCTCACCTATTGGTTGTCTATGTATATATTTTGTTCATGATCCCTACAAATTCCCAAAACATTCACAACTCTCGCTATACAATTGCATGAAGGTCGAGACATCTGCCTAGGCAAGCTTATCTTAGGATCCTTATATGAACATTTGAATCAGGCAGTGGCAAGTATAAAAGAATTTCAATCCGGTGGTAGTCTGATCATACCTGGCCCTATTTGGTTGTTTCAATTGTGGCTCTTGGCTACTTTTAAAACAAAGCTGGCAATCAGCCTTCCTACCAAACTTTTGAAGGCACACGAAGAGAGATCTATCGAAGGGATAGGCCTGCCCATGCTTCAATATGGTAATAGGAGCTCACATGACTTGTTCTCTATTGCCTACAATGTTCTTCTAAGCCGTGATGTATTCACACCTTCTATGGCCTCATTTACAACCAGGACTCGAGGGCCAGCTTGGTTTACCAAAGCTTTTCCGGCTACTTCAATCGAAGATGAGGCGGAAATAAATGACATATGGGAAGCCTATCTTACTCCCACATTTCTCTCTAGCAAGGTAACGTCCGGTAGCCCTTACGGGATCTATGGTTATCAACCGAACCATGTCGCCAGACAATTTGGTCTGGTCCAACCAAAACCTAGTTCTCTGTACCAGAGTGTGGATGATTTGAGACAACCCTTGATAGAACATGTGTGGATGTTAACTTTACGTCGAGCACAGGAGCAAAAACTTGTATTCAAGACCATTCCTTTTGTTTCATCTTTTGCATGCACTGAAGCATTTTACCGATGGTGGTGAGACTATTATAAGCGCCAATCCACTCGTGTAGATCCTGAATCTTTGCTTCCTCAACTGATGCTTGCTTTTAATGTGCAGAGAAAATTGAAGAAGAACAAAGGTACACATATTCGAGAAATTCAAGCTTTTCAAAAATTCTTTCAAACTGCATATGATCTTTTGCATCTAAAAAGGACATTCCATTACGCTGCTCAAACCTTACGAGATAAGATTTATGATAAAATCCCAACAACGAAATTTCCACCTCTTACCCCAGTAAATATCTTTTCGTGTTGCATTTCAAAATGAAACTTCCAGCTTTGCCAACCAGCAAGTTAGCCCTCGCTTTCAGGCCGCCATATCCAAAATGGCTACCTTGTGATTCACTGTTAGGCATGAGGCAACGATTAATAACTAGAGAAAAGGACAAGGTGACTTGGACCAAATACTATTTAAGTAATTTTAAAGGCTTCCTTCCATAAACCAGAGAAAAAGAAGGCTCCACATTCTCCTGAGGCAACTCTAGATGAAACCAAATAAACTGCGACTAAACAAACTGTAAGTCCCTTTCTTTCGATCAGTACTTTGCACGTCTCAAAATGGGGCTAAACCCAAAATTTGATCTGCAGGCTGAAGTTCTTCCCACTGCTGCTGAGGTTACCACAGTTACTGAGGCACCAAAAGCCCAAGAGAGTCGAAAGAAAAGGAAACAGGAAACCCAGAATGTGACCGCTGAAACCACTCCTGCTAACAAGTCCCTAGGCGAATCACGCTATAAAAAGAGGAAGCACAGAGATTCGAATCCTAATAGTGCCCATTCCCATGTTGGGGACAATGGCTCAAAAGTAGAAATTTCCCTTATCTAAGCCAAATTTATATTCGTTTGGGTTTCGAAATCCGAAATTTGCTTTAGCAACCAACGTTTTCCCTATGTAGGGTATGGAACATAGTCAAGCTGACAAGTCTCAGTATGCACAGCTCGTATATATTGACCAGGCCAATGCATCACCAATTGCTGAAGAAGATGAGGGCGTCGAGACTAGTAGTCCTCCGCCACAATTCAAACAAACCTCTCATTACCCGCTTCCATTAGTGCCCGACGAAGATGTAGCTGGGGCAGCATTGGTCGAAGACAATGACCTCGATGATGTGGCGGACCAATATATTCTTGCTTCGAGAGATGAAACTAATGGTCTGGTCCAAACAAATGTTCCGGGTGAAAAGCCACTGATTGCAGTTGTGCCAGCGAAAAATGTCCAGCCTGCCAAGGTTATCAGTTAGGAAGATCTCGATCAACTTGAGAAGGCCAATCCTCTAGATGCTTTTGACTTTTTGGCACAGGATGTTCTTCTATCTAGGAGTACCGGAAAATCTTCCCATGTCTCCGCTGAGGAAGTGTTAGAAACTTCGAAGGAGAATGTTGCAGAGCTTCGAAGTAAGGTCTTGGAAGCCAACCTGTATGATGATATCGAACAAGATGATAATATCATTGCTGAAGTGAAAGAGTTACTTTGCAGATTAAGCACCCTCCTTCCTGGATCGAAGATTCAAGAATTCTCTCGAGCACTAGCACCTCATATGGAAGGTATTGGCCAGAGTCTTCAATAGAAGAGAGTTACCCAAGCCAAGCTTGAAGAAAAAACCTTGCATTGTGATCAATTACTAGATGAAATGGCTGCTTTCAAAGCCAAGCTTGAGGTCTTTCGACGGGAGATCCCAATTAACCAGCAGAAGGTAACGGAAACTGATTCTACCATTGCAAAATACAGGGCAGAGATTCTAAGTTTGGAAACTCAGAAGAACAATCTCCTAGCCTAAGAAAACCTCACGAAGCAGGAAGCTCAAGTGGCCATACAAAAAGCCAAAGAGTATAAGCTTTCTCAACAAGAGATAGCTGCACTTACTGAAGATGACAAATCTTTTAACGAAAGGCTTAGTGATTATAAAAATCAAATGAACAAACTCACTTCTAAATTTGTAATTTAAAAACTCTTCGTGAGTTCCAAACTTCAAATATTTTGTTCCTTTAAGTTTTGTAATTTATTAATGGTTCAACAACCATTTTTGATAATATTTTGAAATTTTCTTACACAACTCTATCTATCAATTCATAAAAAATTACAAAATTGATACTTGGAACAAGTTTCAATAAAACGCAATGATGAGAAACCAAAAAGTCTCTTTTTGTGAAAAAACCTACAAGTTAACCGCCCTAGGAAACCGTAATTTTTCCACATAATGATAATAATAACCACACAAATTAAATAATTTTTTTTACCACTCTCCCCTCTTTCAAAACGCATCTGCTACCGTTGATCTTTTTCCACGCGTGTGCATCTGGATAGGGTAGGTAAACCATGTAAGTGTAACTTCTCTCAACTCCTCAACTCCTTCGTCTATAAATCTTTCAACTTCTCTTGCAAGCTTCCATCATCTCTATTTTCTCTCTTTTGTTCAGAGATAAAAAAGAAAATTCTCCACTTAAGAAGAAAAATCCCCTCTAAAGATGGATCTTTTGAATGATGATTTGCTAATCAACATTGATGCAAGAGTTGCTGCTCACAGCATGTACAATCTCTTCAACTTCTAAAGAACCAACAAGAGGCATGCAGCGCTTTGTAGGGATCCTGCTGTTTCTAGGGCTGTTTTCACTGATTGCATTCCACTACTCACTGATCTTGACCTAACTCATGAAAAACATGTTTTCATGAACCGTCTATGGGATCATGGGAACCCTATGTTCTGTATTCTCAGGTGTTCTCAGCACATGCTGCATGCTACCCCAAACTTTGGCACAATACGGTGATTGTTGCCAAATGCTGAAGCTGCTCACTCAAATAGCGCCAAGTACTTTCACCTTTTAATAAAGGCTACTGCTCCGCCTCCTGTAAACGAGGGTGAACTCTTGAAAGATCTCTGGGATCTTGTGATGACTAGGCCTATCTCTCGCTATCAAGTGGATATTTTGGGAGGTTCCACCTCCTTCAGGTCTCGCTGTACTTGGTACGATAGGTACATGCCCCTAGGCATGGTTCGCCGTAGATTCTGCAATAACGGCATAACTGCGCAGGAGATGGGATGAGGCGGGGGAAATTACCGTGGTTATCTTCCGCCTGATGATGATGAGTATGCTTTAAATAACTTCTGCCTTCGCTGCCGTCTTGATTCCAAAATTTGCTTATCGAAGTTTGTGGCATTACTCATCACTAGTAGCGTCTTTTAGCATCTTAAGCTTCTTTTGGTCTACGCTTTTGTATAGTAAGGGCTGGTTGTTTTATCCATTTTTTTGGGAATATTAATGTAAACTGCCCGTTAGTTGGCATTTATCCTAAACAATGCCATGTTTTGTTTCTCCTTTTCGAATTATTCTTGTACAGTTTTAATTTCTTGTAGCATCGGTCTATATTTCTTCAAATATTTCCCGTTTATGCGCAAAATTCTTTGGTCATCGTTCAATTCTTCGATCTCATACACATTATTCAAAAAGACTCTTAATATTTGCCATGGTCCCTCCTAGCTGGGAGACCACTTTCCCAAGATTCGAATTTTCTTATCCATTGGCAGAATGACTTTCCACACCAAATCCCCTTGAACGAATAACTTTGATTTCACTTTTTTATGATAGGCCTTCACCACTCTTTCCTTCTGCTTCGCAAGGACTTCTAGTGTTGTTAGCCTTTCTTCGTCCAAATCAACCAATTCATCTAACATCATATTCCAATAATGGTTTGTTGGAATTTCGAATTGCCTTTGAATTTTGGTCGATTGGAGTAAAATTTCGACTGGTAATACAACATCATGACCAAATGTCAATCTAAATGGTGTGGTATTCGTTGATTCTTTGGGAGATGTTCGACATGCCCACAAAGCTTCGCCAAGAACCTTGTGCCAATTCTTGGGTTTGCCCTTTGTTTTCCTTTTAATAATGGAAATAAGGCTCTTATTTGCTGCTTCAACTTGAGCATTTGCTTGAGCATAATATGGTGTCGAAGTCAATAGTTTAAAACCCGTGTTTTCAGCAAATTTTACCATCTTTTGACCCGTATGTTATCCAAGAATTTTGGAGGCTATCATTAAATATGGTCAGACAGGTTGTAACACCCGTACTAAACGTATCTAGAAAGTTTACATTGTGCATTAATTTAGTATTGGATACATTAAAACTTACAACTTAAAGTTACTTCGAATGAAATATTGTATACAACAAATTCACGTTCGTACATCATAGTTATCATACGACTATCCAATAATAAATAAACACATTCTTAGATCCTTGCGAACGTCCTGCAGCGGGTACGAACGAGTCCTTGCTGAATATCCATCCGGCAATAAACTTGCTCAACTGACCTGCTAATCTGAAACAAATAAGGATTGGGATGAGACATAATGTCTTAGTGAGTTCTCCTAATCCTAGGCTATAGGTGACTTCGGGGAAAACCTATGGTCACCACGTGTCTAGGACGCTACCTGACTGTTGAGCGTCGTGCGTGAGGCTTACATAGACGGTCGTGCAGGTCTAAAACCGTCATAGGGTCATCTTATTTGCTTCCTTCGTGTCATGGCGGTCGAGGGATCCTAGGACTGCTAACTCGAGATGCACTAAACGCATCAAGATATAACCTAGCATATTCATGACACTGAACTAGACCGGACGATTGGGGATCCTAAGATCGTCATCGGTGAACAAACTCAACTTGTTCTGATGTCTAAGCTAAACATAGCTAATCTCGTAACGTAACATAATCATCACATTCTAAAGTCTAAGTTATGCGTATCTAACTCACAGCATATACATAACCGTAATAAACAATGCAATTCATTTTATAAAGTCTGAATGATTATACGAGTTGATTTTACGGAACATAAACGAGTGGAGTAACCCCGAGTATATTCCTCTAGCATAACCGATGAACCTAGCTAGGGAACATCAGACTCCACCATGTCGTGCGGATTCCTTGCGGCTAAATCGTTCACTAGACGTGAACCTCTGACGTCCAATCTAGGGTGGGTAGCCAGAGACACGACATGGCCTAGCATAACATAGTTTTCTCATATCTAGCATAACATAACACAAGCATATGGATCTCAAACTAGCTCTCCGTTCGGCGTCGTATCATAAAGATATCTAGGAACTTCATTCTTAAGATTGCTTACTAGTTCTCGACTACCTAGGTCGAGGCTCTAGGACTCACTCATTCTTAGGCTTAATTTCTACCCGCATAGTTCATGTCTCTCTCGTATACCCTTCATCATTGAACTTGCTAACATTACGCATGCATTTCATTCATATTACCTCTACATATAGTGCATATTAGTTTCTTGACATTGAGGCTTTGTTAAAGTTATAAAAGTTTGCAAAGAAAAGCATCGGACGACATTCTGGACCACAAGAGGAGTTTTTCAAAAATGCTGTGATCAGGCTGCACGCTTAAGCGTGCAGCTTGGTTTGATTCTGTCAAGTGCACGCTTAAGCGAACATTGCACGCTTAAGCGAGCATTCATCCGTCCAGAAGTGCAGAAATCGTATTTTTATCCAAAAACCTCCAAAAATCAAGTCCCTAATGTTCACTATACATCCAGAATTCGTGAAAAACAGTATGGAACATATGCATGGTAACAATTACACAAATTCAACAGATTAAGGCACAAAGGGGCAACTTAAAAACCTAATTCATAACTAAGCTAATCTAAACTTTCTAGCATTGGTTCACAAATCAGAGGTAGGAAATTCTATCTACAACTCACCTTAACGATTCTGCAACAATCACAGCCTCAAACTCATGCTTCAAACTCCATCTTGATCCACTTGTACCCAAAGTTCATGCCAACCAAAACCCAAGCTCCCATCATTCTCCGTAGTTGTTCCATACTTACAAAGACACCATAATCCAAGCTTGTTCATCCATGCAATGAAGTTCTGAAGGTTTGATGATGCAAAGAGAGGGCTAGGGTTCGAAAATGTAGAGAGAAGGAGGAGAAAAGTTTTGCTCACATGAGTTTAGAGAGAGAAAGTTCCAACTACAATGAAAAATTCTTGGCTTAACTCACTTAAATACTCCTCGAGCGAAAGTAAAAATATACCCTCGGTCTTACTCGAGTTACAATGGCCCTGTTACAAACTTGTGCTTGCCTGCCAAAACGTAATAAGCACCTTCATAATACTTATTTCCTTGAACACTTCGCCATCTGACACGTTGATTAGTGAAATTCCATTAACTGACGGGCGGGATGTTACACAGGTTGAACAAATGATCGAAGTCTTTAATTGCTGTATTTCTATTGAAGTTGGATTTGCTGGGAATTGAAGATATGTGTCTTAATTTGACAGTTGGAAATACTCTAGAGGTAGCAGTCCTTAGACAAAAATCGAAGCAACGGAAAGCTCTTAAAAAGACATTCGAAATTCAAATCGAATGAGTAAAGTTAGTTTATTGCAGTTATTGCTTAGTCGAATTTAGGTAGTTATTTCCTATTTGTATAAATAGTATTTTTCCCAAAGGAAAAAAGGTCACAATCCAATCATACACAAAACTTACACTCAAATTATCCGCATGGAAGTGAGAAACGAGTCACAAGTAGCAATGTATGAATCTGTGTACCAATTTACATTCAATCAATGCAATTTAAGTTCATTTTCTTAAATGTCTTTGCAATTTATTCGTTTCTTTTGAGCAATTCATTTCTTTTTATTTACACCAGTTTTGATAGGATTCAACTGGGTTGAATTCGATCATCTTTCTTTACTTTTATTATCAAAATTCTACAAAAACGATATCAATATATTGAAATAACAAACGCAATATGTCCTAAGATTTTTCTGGTTGCTCTTGCAAGTAAATATTTTTAAACTAGCGGTTGTTTACCAAAAATCAGTGTAAACAAATTGGCACACCCGGTGGGACCATTTCAAGTCTTGCGCGACCCAACATTTTAGACGCATAAAAAATGGTTTGTTTAAGCCATGTTTAAAAATGGTGATTTACTCTTTATGATTAACAGTGTTCTAGAAAATTTCTGGATAAATATACCAGATTATAACCATAAAAAATGGTTTTTGAAACCGTAGATTAAAATGATTTTTGAAACCATAATCATATTATATGGCTTGGAAGTTTTACAAAGATTGGTTTTTTAAAGCCATAATGAAATGAAGAATAATTGGTTTGTAAACTTGGCTAAATGATTTAAATTGAAAAGCCAAGAGTCTGGGTTTGAAAATAAGTACCATGTCTAAAGGAACAATACCATGAACATGGTTAATTTGTTCTCTTTCAAAGTCATGTATAATGATGTTTATTCTTCATATTTTATTTATTTAGTGGCCTGGATTTTCACTACAGCAGTACAAGTCAAAAATGGGAAATCCTATCGGAATTCAAAATTGGAATGTGCTTTAGAAAAATTTGATGTACGTGCTTGACTTTCAATTATTGAAAAAGGATTCCAGTGCTTCCATATCCAAAAGTGAAATCCACCTATTGATTCCAATTTATCATCAAAAAGGATTCCAGTGCTTCCACCTATTGTTCGATGGATTACTAAATTCGAATTTGGCTTGAAGAGATGAAAAATAATTTCTTATGAAGTGGTCGAAGAAGACCATACACATACAATGCTCATTTTTGGTATTATGTTTCAGAATGTTATTCCTCTCATGTCTTTCGAGAAACAACATTCTGGGGGGCCTCTGTTAACACCAAAAATGAAATATTTGGTCGAACTCATGATTATGTTTTCGACAAGGCAGATGGGTTATTTGGACATGCTGCAAAGTGCAAAGGGATTTCGACCAATAACAGACAGACTTCAACACACCGCAATTTCGATGAAAGACAAGGAGAAATAATTCGAAGTTGCAATTGGAGCGCATGGCGGGAAACGAGGTTGAAGTGCATTGAAAATTATTTCCTAGTGTCTTAGTGCATGGAAGTTATTTTCTAGTGTCTTAGGAAGTTATATGAAGTTATTTCTACTTTTAATATAGACCTTAGGATTTAGTGGTAGTTTGCTCTACAAGGTCTATATATATCAGTTTGTAATAAGAACAACAGGTTGTTGGTTTCTTGATTTCTTAAACTCTAACACCCCTGCCACGGAGCATAAGGGTTCACGAGTGTATGGATTGAAAGATTCCAACCACCCTTTAAATTCATGCAATTTAATGTTATTGTTCTTGCTTTGTTTTCTTCTTTCTTTTCTCTTTGCATTTCTTTTCATCTTTATTCCTTTTCTTCTTATTTTTAACATGCTCACTTGAGCATTTTTCTATCATGTTGTCGTGAGACAACTTGTTATAAAAGATGTTGGATGAAATTTGGACATTAATGTTCTTAATGAATGCATAAAGTGATGTCATAAGCCGCGAGAGTTGAACGATCCCCTTTAAAAATACATTTATCACCATTGATGGATAATGAATTTTACATTACCAAAAATCGGTGTAAACAAATTGGAACACCGAGTGGGACCTTTTTGCGTTCTTGTTGTTGAATTATTGATAGAATCGATCTGTGTTGTGTATGCAATTGAGGAATAAGAAACAATTGCCTAAGATGACGCGTCCGCTTCCCAATCCGAACACAACATCTTGGAATGTCGCTAGTGGGTCTGGAACAGCAACTAATCCACCAGGATCATCCGGTACTACACAATCTACCCAAAGTAGCATCGTAGAAACTGTGATAGAACCCATTGGAATGACAAGGGCCGCGCAAACTTCCCAGGCCATGCCCACAACTGCCATGGCCACATCAACCTCTCAGGTTGTAACGCCCTATTTCTAATTAAGCAATAAATCATGCAATTTAAATAAATACGTAAGAAATAGTCATCACTTCTACAATTAATCATCAACATAGTCATGCATGAAAATAATCTCCAACATAAAAATCTCAGCGGAATCAAATACATCTCAACATAAATGCCATGTCCTCAACATAAAATAAAATCCAACAACATAAATAATCTCCACCAAAAACAACTCCAGATAAAATAAAATCTCAAAAGATAAATAACATGCACTAAGTCCTAGATCAGAGCCCTATCTAGACACGTACAATAAACGAGGAAGCTCCCGCTCCTCAAGGCCAAACTCACCAATCAAAACCTCTAAACCTGAATGTCGTCTACCCATCCATACAGAGAGGTAGGCGGTCCACCAAGACCACTGGGGGTTAGAATTACATTAATCATAATCAAAGACAAAACAGGATTAGCATGTACCTCAATTATGTCTTGCAAAAATAATCATGAACATAATATTCTCAACAATTAATACACAAACACAAAGTTCCAATCACCACAATCCTCAACCAATCAAGCTCATAAACAAACATGACTCTTCCTAGAAACATGTAATGTGACTAGACAACTCGACTAAGTGTGGTACCAAACTTCTTTCATCTCCGAGGCCGTCGCCCCTGACGCTTATAAACACGCCATAACAACCCGCATAACAACCCGCATAAAGAATACCGAAGTATTCAACAACTACAATTGGAGATGAAAGACAACAACAACAACAACAACAACAACAACAACGTGCGTGAACTAGGACTCGACCACAACAAAATGTGTTTCATGCAAATTTCACAAGTTCACACCAACATATTCATCACCAACAACAACATATATACATCAACATACGTATATATTCACAAACAACAACATATATACATCAACATACGTATATATTCACCAACAACAACATATATGCACTCAACATATATAAACACCAATTAACATATATTCACATTCAATCTTATCCACGAAAGAATTACAAGATAGAAAGTTCAATGAATATATTTTCAACTAGTTTTCGTATACTACAATTCAATACTTTAACCAATTAGGCCAATGAACCAAAACGAAATCAAAATGATTCAATTGCCTCTACTAAGGAGTATACTAGCCACATATGAGTGAAGGTATACTCACATAAGTATTTCATCGGCCAAATATTACGAATTCTCAACATTCGCAAAGTTTGTCTCAAAATGTCACTTTTCAAAAAACATAGTTCATTGTTCAAAGCAAGACATTCAATTTCTCAAAGAAATAGCTCAAGATCATTTGTTTAATCATCTAGACAGCGTTTGTATGTAATCCCACATCATGGTCTTTGAGGAAATAAGTTTTCGGAAGATTGCGTTCTTCGACGATTTTCCAAAAGTTATGAACAATTTATGAAACTAAGTCCAAGTCCACACCAATGATGTTTTCATAGGATTAGATACATAGATAATGATTAAACAAGTCAAATAAAACATTTAGGAAGTTAGGATTGGTTCACAAGTACACGAAACGAAAATTCAAGTGTGACTGAACAGGGCATGGTTCGCTTAAGCGAAGGCTGGTTCGCTTAAGCGACCAAGTCTCAGTAGCTTCTGGGCGTGTTCGCTTGCAGCTCGCTCAAGCGAACTCTGTCCAGAAGCAACTTTTCAGTTTGCTCAGAGCTTTGCTCGCAGCTCGCCCAAGCGAACTATGTCCAGAAGCGCCTGGGCCGCTCGCTAGAGGTTCGCTCAGAGCTCGCTTGAGCGAACGCTCAACAGTTCAGAAAAAAAAAACTTCGAATTTCAAAACCCTTTTTCCCAAACTCTCCAATTTTGATCCTTCCACACTCAAAACTCGTCCCAAATGAAGTTTACAAGTCATATACACAATCATGAACAACAAAATTCCCAAAATTCAACGTGATTTTGAAAGGTCAAAGTTCAGAATGTTTGACATCAAAATCGTGTCACGATTTCAGTACCGTGTCACGATTTTGAAGGCAGAATGAAAAAAAATTGATTTTTTTTGCTGAACTTCACCTTTCTTTTGTAATCAAGAATTTTGAGGAGATAGTTGTGTCACAACATCAATACTGTGTCACAACTATCTTGGCAGGGCTTACACTTAGCATTTTCAAAAAATTTCCTACCTCATAAAATGAAAATCTTTTTGTATTTTTTATATTGGTGACAATAAAATAAAAGAAAGAAGAAACTAAAATACCTGAAAGATAAAAAATGGTGGGCTGCCTCCCACCTAGCGCTTCTTTACCGTCACTAGCTTGACTACCACGGACCTTTAAAGGTCCTTCTGTACCAGCCCTACCCTTGCTTTTGGTAGGTCACCACCCAGATATGGCTTAACTCTCTGCCCATTCACCTTGAAACTTTTGTCACCCTCCGGCGTGATTAACTCAACAGCTCCATGAGGTGACACACTTTTGACCAAGAAAGGTCCCGACCACTTTGACTTGAGCTTTCCAGGAAACAGTTTCAACCTGGAATTATACAACAAAACTAGTTGCCCAGAGTTAATATCCCTAGATACTAAGTTTTTGTCATGATACCTTTTAGTCCTGGCTTTATAGATGACGCATTTTCATACGCTCGAAGCCTCATCTCCTCAAGTTCATTAAGTTTCAAGAGTCTTTTCTTACCAGCGGCTACTTGATCAAAATTTAAGGCCTTAATGGCCCAGTATGCTTTATGTTCAAGCTCAACTTGAAGATGACATGCCTTCCCATAAACCAACTGATAGGGTGAGAGCCCTATATGAGTTTTAAAGGCCGTCCTATATGCCCACAATGCGTCGTCTAACTTTCTAGACCAATCCCTCCTATTTGACGCAACTGTCTTTTCTAGTATCTGTAACACCCCGTTTTCCCAAACATAAATAAATATAAGGAATATCAGAGTTTTCATTCATAAACGGAGCATTACATTCATCTTACAACTTTTCCACAAATATAAATAGAATAAAGTACTATTTATTAAAATAATCTGTCTTTATAAAAATCCAATAAACATGCAGCGGAGATAGTTTCAACATCATAAAATGGTTTGTGGCTCCAAAGGCCATAACATCCACACCATACTTATTTATTATGAAAATAGTTCAAAACGTTCAAAAGGAAATACGTAACAAGGAAAACATGCAATAGACAATCCCCATCCCGTTACGTATCAGAGCATCCTAGACGACACAGCGGAGATTACTCACAACTGCACTATTCTTCGTTACCTGCAAGTTACTCATACGAAGAGCAACATTTTCAAGCAGAAGGGGTGAGATTTCACATTCATTAATAGCAAGCAACAATTCATAAAAGATAATCAACAACCATATATCCAGCATAGAATAAACATCACATAACGTCATATAATAAAGGTAAAACAGCAACAATAACATCATCAACAACAACAACAACAACTTCTCAAATGATCATCAATTATATTATGCAATGACGACCCTACAATGCAACGACAACAACAACTCATCTTAACATCACATCGACTCGACAATGCAATATGCATGTGGTACAATCAGGGCATAAGCCCCCATCGCTAAAGGTCAAATAGGACGTGTCAGGCATTGAGCCCCCATCGCTAAAGGTCATAAAAGGACCTGTCAGACATTAAGCCCCCATCGCTGACTATGCTATGCAACAACACGACTTAATGCAACTACACGACTGAAATGCAACAATCTTCAAATATCACATCTTTATATAACACGCACATCTTTATATAACACATCTCTGAATCACACATCTTTAAATAGCACATCTTTATAAAACATATCTTTAAATCACACAACTTCACATAGCACATCTTTAAATAACATCATCGCCAAATATCACATATTTATATATCACATTTTTGAATCACACATCCTTAAATAACACATCATTATATAACATATCTTTAAATCACACAACTTCAAATAACACATCTTTATATAACACATTGTCAAATAACAGATCAATACACATTACTAAACAAAATAAATAATACATATCATGATAACACATAATTATTTATGCTAACTAAAATAACTAACTAAACTAGTCATCCTCGGCCAATTAGGTTAACATGTGTGTTCTTACAAACATGTTTCAAGGGAAATACTATTATTATTTTAGATCTACAAAAGTAGCACGTACCTATAATTTATTTAGAAAAATTCATGTTCCCCTCTTTCTCTTTTCTATTTCAAAACTAGTGGTTAATATCATGCTTCAAGAATCCTTAGTTTTCGTTAACAAATCAGGCAACAAAAGTAATAATTAGCGCATGAGTGATGATTGCCATGATTCACTTTTACGACCGAAAAGGCTAAATTCATCGGTAACAATATATACATTTCTAAACATAATTGAAATCAAACAAAATTTGATCAATACTCTTTGAATGTTTCAAGTTAACTAACGATGCAAATAATTATGGCATATACTCTTAATTAAAAATTTGATTTTTAGTTTAATCCGCAAACAATATGATTAAACTCTTTTCAAAATTATATGCTTAAGATTAAAGAAGGTTAGTCCCACCCTTACTTTAGATTGTTTTCTGAAATCAAAAGCAACGTTCTTCGTCCTTAGGGTTCTCTCTCTGAGTTCTCCTCTTTTCTCCTCTTTTCTCCAAAAACATACGTGTTCTGTTTAATATTAAATATTAAAAGTAGGGCGTTACAGTATCTGTTTCAACTGACGGTTTGAAACCTCTACTTGACCACTTGTTTGTGGGTGATAGGGAGTTGCAACTTTGTGCCTGATGTTATACTTTTTTAGCACATTTTCAAGAAGATTATTGCAAAATTGCTTCCCCCCATGACTGATCAAGACTCTAGGGGTTCCAAACCTAGTGAAAATATTTTTGTAGAGAAAATGGAAAACAGTTCTAGCATCATTAGCAACACAAGGTATCGCTTCAACCCATTTAGTAACATAATCAACACAAACCAGAATATGAAGAAAAGAGTAAAAGGAAGGGAAGGGTCCCATAAAATCAATGCCCCAACAATCAAATGGTTCCATTTCAATTATTCTTGTTAGGGGCATCTCATTCCTCTTAGAAATGTTACCTGTCCTTTGGCATTTGTCACACCGCCGTACAAAGTCTTGGCAGCCCTTGAACAAGGTGGGCCACCATAATCCACTTTGTAAGATTTTCGCAACGGTTCTGTCTCCACTATGGTGGCCCCCATAAGTTGAGCTATGGAAATGTCACATGATACTATTAGCCGCCTCACCTACAACACAACGTTTAATCAAACTGTTAGCGCTTACCTTAAACAGATAAGGATCATCCCACAGATAGTGGTTTGCATCCTTGAAGAATGTAACACCCCGTTCCCGAAATAACGTAATAATAATATTACTAATAATCAAAATCAGAGTAATTCAACTTAACAACGGAGTATCACACTTCTTTTTCAAAATCATTTAAATAGAATATAAAAACTATTTAAAACCAACATACATTATCATCATATTAAAAATTCTGCAGCGGAAAATCTTCATATAAAATCATGTTCAACAACTACATCATAAATCTTGGCACAGAGGCCGTCAACATAATAAAATTATTCAACAATAGAATCTCAACAACATTTTCTTCAAAGAAATGATACATAAGGAATACAAGAAAGATAACGTTTCCCCATCCCTATTATGTATCAGAGCCCTAGACTCAAGAGCCAGCACCGCTAGTCTTCGCTACCTGCACTTGCCCACAAGGCGGCAATTCCAGCAGAAGGGGTGAGTTCACAAATCAAAAGCAAATATACAGATATATGAATCATCAAAGTAAATTGAAAACAACAACAACAATTAGCAACATAATCAACATCATCTCATCTTATAATTTAAATTCATTCTTGATTCATAACAACAACATCAACAACACTTGTGGCGACATCTCACCAACAACAATCCCAAAGGACAACTCACTCCTACTACTAATGCAAGACTCCAACAACATCTAATGCATTATGCATGTGGTACCAACTACGCGCGTTGAATGCTAAGCATTCCAGGGCAATAAGCCCCCAACAGTTTGGATGGTTAAAGCATCCCAGGGCAATAAGCCCCCAACAGGTGAACGATAAAGCGTTCCAGGGCAATAAGCCCCCAACAGTGAATGATAAACATTCCAGGGCAATAAGCCCCCAACAAATGCATATGAGTATGAATGACTCTATGGTGTATATCAGCATACAACCCAACATCTTAATGGAACATATCAGCATGCAACCAACAACAACAACAACATAGGATACCCTCCCCAACTGGACAATATCATTCAACAATCAACAAGGTAATTCAACTTAGCAAGCATAGATATTTGCACTTAAGCATGCATAAATTCATCTTAATCATCTTCATAACATAGTTTTTATCATCCAAATAATTCTTAAAAATTACAATAATCATCTTAGAAAGCTTAGGTTTGGTTTTGGAACATCTTAGAAAAATCACATTTTGGGTCGCACAGGACCCAGCACGCTTAAGCGAGCAGCTGCACGCTTAAGCGAGCCAAAACACGAAGGTTGGGTTCTTGTTCGCTTACTGCACGCTTACAGTACGCTTGAGCGTGCGCACTATGGTCTGGGAAAAGATTCAGCACGCTTAAGCGAGCATCTGCACGCTTAAGCGTCCAAAAAGACGTAAGTTTGGTCTTGCTCGCTAGCTGCACGCTTGCAGCACGCTTAAGCGAGCGGGTCTCAGGTTCAGCAAAACAGTTGCGATAACAGCATAGTTCTAACCCAAAAATCCCAACTTTGATCCCTCAATCACCCAAAATGATTTAGAACAATGTTATGGGTTCATTATACGGCAAAACAACAGAAACATCTCAATGAGCATCATCAATTACACAGAAACCACAATCATTAAGCAATATTTCATGTTCTTAACCTAATTCAACAATCACCATTTTCGATTTAATTTCATGGAAACACATACATATATATCAACAATTGAAGAGTAAACCCACCCTTACCTCAAATAAGCAAAATCTACAGCAATTGGATGAATTTCCCTCTTCCCTTGGCTCTACCTTGTTCTTGGCTCTTTTCTCTCAAAACTCTATTCTTACTGATACGTGAAAATGTTTTTGTCTGACTCTACCTTTCCTTACCAAAACCTTTTCTTTTTCTTAACTCCTCACTTAAACTCCTAATTAAAGTGTAACCCCTACCACTTAATTCCAATAATATCAAATAACTCCTTTTTCTAAATTAACTATTATTTCTACTATTTTCAAAAATAATATTATTTCTTCTACTCCACTTAATTAATAAAAATCATTACTACTTCTTTATAATAAAATACAACAAAATAACAATTACCAATAATTCACATAAATCACATAAATAATTATAAGGCATCTAAAACACACAAAAATCAACTAAAATAAATAAATGACAACTAGGGCGTTACAACTCTCCCCAACTTAGAGAATTTCGTCCTCGAAATAATACCTTAGGCAACAAACAACTCAGGATAGGACTCTTGCATCCTGCTCTCCAACTCCCAAGTCAAACTCTCACCGGTTACACCGCCCCAAACAACTCTAACCAGAGGTATCTCCTTGCCTCTCAACTGCTTCACCTTACGATCATCAATCCTCAACGGCAAAGTCTCAACAGTGAGGTTATCTCTAACTTGCACATCATCTCTAGGAATAACATGCGAAGGATCAGCTACATACTTCCTCAACTGCGACACATGAAACACATCATGCAAGTTCGATAAATGCGGTGGCAATCCAATCCGATACGCCACAGTTCCAACTCTCTCGGAAATCTGATAAGGACCAATGAACTTTGGAGTCAACTTCTTCGACTTCAATGCACGTCCTACACCGGTCATCGGAGTAACCCTCAAAAACACATGATCACCCTCCTGAAATTCAAGAGCTTTCCTCCTTTTGTCATGATAACTCTTCTGACGATCTTGAGATGCTTTCATCTTTTCTCTTATCATCTTGACCTTTTCCGTAGTCTGCTGCACTAACTCAGGTCCTAATACAATACTTTCACCCGTCTCAAACCAACATAGAGGAGTTCTACACCTTCGACCATACAAAGCTTCGAACGGTGCCATACCAATACTCGAATGGTAACTATTGTTATAAGTAAACTCTATCAACGGCAAGTGGCTGTCCCAAGCTCCACCTTGCTCGAGTACACACACCCTCAACAAATCTTCTAAGGATTGGATAGTCCTCTCCGACTGACCATCTGTCTGCGGATGATAAGCCGAACTCAGCCTCAATCTCGAACCCAATGCATCTTGCAAACTCTTCCAAAACCTTGATGTAAACCTCGGATCTCTATCCGACACAATACTAGATGGAACACCATGCAACTTCACAATGTCACGGATGTAGATCTCCGCCAACTGAGCTACCGGATAAGTAATGTTGATCGGAATAAAGTGCGCCGACTTAGTCAACCTGTCGACCACGACCCAAATGGCATCATGCCCCCTTGAAGTATTCGGCAAACTTGTTACAAAATCCATCGAAATGCTATCCCACTTCCATTCAGGTACATCTAGCGGAGTCAACAGCCCTGCAGGCTTCTGGTGCTCAACCTTAGACTTCTGGCAAGTCAAACATGCATACACAAACTGAGCAACATCCCTCTTCAAACCGGACCACCAAAACAATTTCTTCAGGTCATGATACATTTTTGTAGCTCCAGGATGAATACTCAAACTACTCTTGTGACTTTCTTCTAAGATCAACTTTTTCAAATCTTCATCATCCGGAATACAAATCCTTCCTCTAAACCTCAACACACCTTGGTCATCGACCTTGAAGTCACCATCCACATTCGGATCACTAGCAGCCATTAAATCCACAAATTTAACATCAAGCTTCTGCGCCTCTTTGATGTCATTCAAGAAGTCACTATTAATTTTCAACATACCCAATTTCACACTCTGAGGTGACCTTTCACAAACAAGACTCAAATCTCTGAATTGTTCAAGTAACTCGAACTCTTTCACCATCATAGCCGACATATGCAATGTCTTTCTACTCAACGCATCAGCCACAACATTAGCTTTACCAGGATGGTAATTCAAGCCAAAATCATAGTCCTTAAGCAACTCAAGCCACCTTCTCTGCCTCATGTTCAACTCCTTCTGATCAAACAGGTACTTTAAACTTTTATGGTCGCTAAACACTTCAAATCTGGAACCATACAAATAGTGCCTCCAAATCTTCAACACAAACACCACGGCTGCTAACTCTAAATCATGGGTAGGATAATTCTTCTCATGCACTCTCAGCTGCCTAGAAGCATACGCTACCACCTTGCCATCTTGCATCAACACACCACCTAAACCCAACTTAGATGCATCACAATAAACAACAAAAGGTTCTTCTGGCTTTGGCAAAATCAAAATAGGAGCAGTCGTCAACCTTTGCTTCAACTTATTGAAACTACTCTCACAACTAGCATCCCACACAATGCTTTTCCTTTACAAGTCAGCTGCGTCAAAGGAAGTGCCAACTTCGAAAATCCTTCAATAAATCTGCGGTAATAACCAGCCAACCCAAGAAAACTTCTTACCTCAGTAACCGACTTTGGCGTCTCCCACTGTGACACAGCATCTACCTTCGAAGGATCTACAGCAATACCATTACCAGAAATAATGTGGCCAAGAAAACTTACTTCATGCAACCAGAATTCACACTTGGATAACTTGGCATACAATTTCTTCTCTTTCAGCACTTGCAATACAATCTTCAAATGCTCTGCATGCTCAGCTTCGGTCTTAGAATAAATCAATATATCATCAATAAAAACCACAACAAATTGATCCAGATACTCATGAAAAATTCTGTTCATGTATTCCATAAACACACCAGGTGCATTCGTCACACCGAAAGGCATCACCTTATATTCATAATGACCATAACGCGTCCTAAACGCCGTCTTTTGCATATCCTCATCCTTCACCTTTATCTGATGGTAACCTGACCTCAAGTCAATCTTGCTAAAAACGCGGGCACCCACTAGTTGATCCATCAAATCATCTATTCTCGGAAGTGGATACCTATTCTTGATCGTCACTTTATTCAGCTGACGGTAATCAATACACAACCGCATGCTACCATCCTTCTTCTTTACCAACAACACCGGCGCTCCCCACGGTGAAACACTCGGTCTCACAAACTTCTTGTCAAGCAAGTCTTCTAATTGTTTCTTCAATTCAGCCAACTCCGAAGCTGACATACGGTAAGGAGCCATCGACACAGGCTTCGTACCCGGCACCAGGTCTATCGAAAATTCCACTTCTCTCTCTGGTGGCACATCTGGAATCTCATCAGGGAAAACTTCAGGAAATTCCTTCACAACAGGCAGCCCATCTATCACAGCTTGGTTCTCCACCGACAAGAATGCCAACAAAGAAAACATCAACACGCCATCTAGTTCTAACCGCTTCATCTCTTTAGTGGATAAAAATTCTGTTCCACCCTCTCCTTCAGCAGAAGAAAACCGCACCGTCTTGGTAAAACAATTGATCAAGACATGATTGTACTCTAACCAATTCATCCCCAATATTACATCCATTCCCACTAACGGCAAACAAACGAGATCAACCTCGAAATCTCTACCAAACACAGACAGCGGACAACTTAAACAAACAAGGGAAGTAGTCACTGAACCCTTAGCTGGAGTTTCAACAACCATCTCCCCATTCATATCAGACATAATCAAACCCAATCTTTGTGCACAATCAATAGCAATGAAACAATGCGTTGCACCAGTATCTATTATAGCAATTAAAGGAGTACCACTAAAGAAACAAGTACCTCTGATAAGTCGATCCTCCTGATCAGTCTGAGTACCGGTCAAGGCAAAAACTCTACCACTGGTCTGCGCCTTCTTAGGCTTAGTGCACTGAGAACCAATGTGACCTTCTTCATTACAGTTGAAACAAACAATGTCCCCACGCTTGCATTCGGTGACAGTATGACCCTTCTTACCACAACGGAAACATTTCTTCTCATCACGGGTGCAAGCATTACTCTTGTGGCCTTTGACACCACACTTATAACAAACCACCTCAGCAGGAGCATCTCTACGTGCTGGCCTCCTCTCATCATGCATTCTTTGCTTGCCCTTATCAGCTGGGGCACTATACGGCTTTGGGCGACTCTGCTGCCCCTTACCCTTACGGTCATTCATTATCTTATAGTGAGCTTTGGTGTCCTCTTCATAGATACGGCAGCTGCTCACCAACTCAGAGAAGTCTCTGATCTTCTGATAACCAATGGCCCGCTTGATATCAGCTCGCAGACCATTTTCAAACTTAATACATTTGGAGAACTCAGCAGTCTCCGCAGCATAATGTGGATAGAACTTTGCAAGCTCCACGAACTTAGCAGCATATTCCGTAATGGACATATCTCCTTGCTTCAGCTCAAGGAATTCTATTTCTTTCTTACCTCGGACATCCTCCGGAAAATACCTCCTCAGGAACTCGCGCCTAAACACAGCCCACGTAATCACAGCACCTTCAGCCTCTAACACCGGCTGCACACTCACCCACCAGTCGTCAGCCTCTTCAGCCAACATATGCGTGCCAAACCGCACCATCTGGACATCCGTACACTGCATCACCCGGAAGATCCTCTCGACCTCCTTCAGCCAAGTCTGCGCTCCATCGGGGTCGTACCTTCCCTTAAAGGTTGGTGGATGATTCCTCAAGAAGGTCTCAAGCATCCTTACACCTTCACCAGCACCACCAGCACCTTGTTGTTGACCAACAACCTGAGCCATTGCTTGCAAGGCAGCAGCAAGAGCAGCATCATTCCTTCCGGCCATCTCGATAGTTCTACATAACAACAAGAATTAGAACAACAAAGACAGTTTAAACCTGTCACACTACTCTACATGGCTCGACACGACTCTTCTAATGGTCTGACGGACCGACTTGCTCTGATACCAACTGTAACACCCCGTTCCCGAAATAACGTAATAATAATATTACTAATAATCAAAATCAGAGTAATTCAACTTAACAACGGAGTATCACACTTCTTTTTCAAAATCATTTAAATAGAATATAAAAACTATTTAAAACCAACATACATTATCATCATATTAAAAATTCTGCAGCGGAAAATCTTCATATAAAATCATGTTCAACAACTACATCATAAATCTTGGCACAGAGGCCGTCAACATAATAAAATTATTCAACAATAGAATCTCAACAACATTTTCTTCAAAGAAATGATACATAAGGAATACAAGAAAGATAACGTTTCCCCATCCCTATTATGTATCAGAGCCCTAGACTCAAGAGCCAGCACCGCTAGTCTTCGCTACCTGCACTTGCCCACAAGGCGGCAATTCCAGCAGAAGGGGTGAGTTCACAAATCAAAAGCAAATATACAGATATATGAATCATCAAAGTAAATTGAAAACAACAACAACAATTAGCAACATAATCAACATCATCTCATCTTATAATTTAAATTCATTCTTGATTCATAACAACAACATCAACAACACTTGTGGCGACATCTCACCAACAACAATCCCAAAGGACAACTCACTCCTACTACTAATGCAAGACTCCAACAACATCTAATGCATTATGCATGTGGTACCAACTACGCGCGTTGAATGCTAAGCATTCCAGGGCAATAAGCCCCCAACAGTTTGGATGGTTAAAGCATCCCAGGGCAATAAGCCCCCAACAGGTGAACGATAAAGCGTTCCAGGGCAATAAGCCCCCAACAGTGAATGATAAACATTCCAGGGCAATAAGCCCCCAACAAATGCATATGAGTATGAATGACTCTATGGTGTATATCAGCATACAACCCAACATCTTAATGGAACATATCAGCATGCAACCAACAACAACAACAACATAGGATACCCTCCCCAACTGGACAATATCATTCAACAATCAACAAGGTAATTCAACTTAGCAAGCATAGATATTTGCACTTAAGCATGCATAAATTCATCTTAATCATCTTCATAACATAGTTTTTATCATCCAAATAATTCTTAAAAATTACAATAATCATCTTAGAAAGCTTAGGTTTGGTTTTGGAACATCTTAGAAAAATCACATTTTGGGTCGCACAGGACCCAGCACGCTTAAGCGAGCAGCTGCACGCTTAAGCGAGCCAAAACACGAAGGTTGGGTTCTTGTTCGCTTACTGCACGCTTACAGTACGCTTGAGCGTGCGCACTATGGTCTGGGAAAAGATTCAGCACGCTTAAGCGAGCATCTGCACGCTTAAGCGTCCAAAAAGACGTAAGTTTGGTCTTGCTCGCTAGCTGCACGCTTGCAGCACGCTTAAGCGAGCGGGTCTCAGGTTCAGCAAAACAGTTGCGATAACAGCATAGTTCTAACCCAAAAATCCCAACTTTGATCCCTCAATCACCCAAAATGATTTAGAACAATGTTATGGGTTCATTATACGGCAAAACAACAGAAACATCTCAATGAGCATCATCAATTACACAGAAACCACAATCATTAAGCAATATTTCATGTTCTTAACCTAATTCAACAATCACCATTTTCGATTTAATTTCATGGAAACACATACATATATATCAACAATTGAAGAGTAAACCCACCCTTACCTCAAATAAGCAAAATCTACAGCAATTGGATGAATTTCCCTCTTCCCTTGGCTCTACCTTGTTCTTGGCTCTTTTCTCTCAAAACTCTATTCTTACTGATACGTGAAAATGTTTTTGTCTGACTCTACCTTTCCTTACCAAAACCTTTTCTTTTTCTTAACTCCTCACTTAAACTCCTAATTAAAGTGTAACCCCTACCACTTAATTCCAATAATATCAAATAACTCCTTTTTCTAAATTAACTATTATTTCTACTATTTTCAAAAATAATATTATTTCTTCTACTCCACTTAATTAATAAAAATCATTACTACTTCTTTATAATAAAATACAACAAAATAACAATTACCAATAATTCACATAAATCACATAAATAATTATAAGGCATCTAAAACACACAAAAATCAACTAAAATAAATAAATGACAACTAGGGCGTTACAAAGAACTTCTTCTTTTGTGCCGAATTCAAGTCATCCGGAACTATGTTATCGGCCTTGTAGTTCACCATCTCAGCAAACCAAGGCCTTTCTCCAATAGCAAACAACTTCTCATCCGAGAATTCGGCCATGATGGCTGTAACACCCCGTTTTCCCAACTTGAATTTTTTTACATAAACATCAGAGTAAACAACTTAAACAGGATGTCACACTACTTTAAAAGATAAATAGAGTAGAATTACTATTTATTCAAAACGTCTCATGTCAACAATTCAAATTTCATTGCAGCGGAAAATATTAATTAAACAACGTAATGGCACAACGGCCTCAACATAAACAACTTATTAAAATTCCATTCTAGGTTGTTCATCAACATAAATCATAAAAATACGTAACACTTGGAAAACAAAACAAGATCCCCATCCCGTTACGTATCCGAGCGACCCTAAGACGACGTGTGAGAGAAACAACTCACTTCAACATCTAATCCTGGTTATCTGCACGTTATCTCAAAGCATCATAGTGGAAACTCTCACAAGATTGTGAGGAGAGGACTAGCCCACATTGGGTGAACCTCTATAAATCTCGGTGTGTTCTTTCTCTCTTCCCTATACTCTTTATTTTCAGTATACACAACACACACCAACACATTTACTTTGTTAATCAGTTTTTGTGTATGAACTTCAGAACGTTCTGAGTTCAGAAAGTTAACTTAACCATTCCAAGTAAACAACTTGAGAATCACGTTTAAGTTTCAGGATAATTTTTAAAGAGTCACAATTCAAACCCCCCCCCCCCCCTTCCTTGTGACTATTTTATTTACTTCAATTGGCATCAGAGCCCGGCTCTAAGGGCTTGAACACTTAAACAAGTGTTAGAGAAAAGATTCAGGAAGTATGTCTAAAGTCAAGTACATAGCTGAAGGAGGATCATCAAACAGACCACCACTCTTTGATGGATCAAACTACTACTTCTGGAAAGGAAAGATGGAACTCTTTCTTAGATCTCAAGACAATGACATGTGGGCAGTTATCACAGATGGAGATTTTGTTCCAACAAACAAAGAAGGAGCTGTCAAGAGTAAAAGTGCATGGTCAACAGATGAGAAAGCTCAGGTATTGTTAAACTCTAAAGCTAGACTCTTTCTATCATGTGCACTAACCATGGAAGAAAGTGAAAGAGTTGATGAATGTAAAAATGCTAAAGAGGTATGGGATACTTTGAGAATACATCATGAAGGTACACCTCATGTCAAAGAAACTAGAATTGACATTGTAGTCAGAAAGTTTGAAGTCTTTGAAATGAGTGAAAATGAAACCATTGATGAGATGTATGCTAGATTTACTACAATAGTAAATGAAATGAGATCTCTTGGTAAGGCATATTCTACTCATGAGAGAATCAGAAAAATATTGAGATGTCTTCCAAGTATGTGGAGACCTATGGTCACTGCAATCACTCAGGCCAAAGATTTAAAATCTATGAACCTGGAAGACCTTATTGGTTCACTAAGAGCTCATGAAGTTGTACTTCAAGGAGACAAACCAGTAAAGAAGGTAAAAACACTTGCCTTGAAAGCATCTCAGCAAACCCTATCAGTAACTGATGATGATGTTCAAGAACCACAAGAACTAGAAGAAATTCATGAAGAGGAAGCTGAAGATGAACATGCATTGATTTCTAAAAGAATTCAAAGAATGATGTTAAGAAGAAATCAGATTAGAAAGAAGTTTCCAAACACCAACAACAGCACCAGAACTGAAGCTGATAAAAGCCAAGTCACTTGCTTTGGATGCAACAAAACTGGACACTACAAAAATGAATGTCCTGACATCAAAAAGGTTCAAAGAAAACCTCCTCCAAAGAAAAGAGCAATGATCACTTAGGATGACATAGAAGAATCAGACTCCCAAGAAGATGCAGATGCAGATATGGGACTAATGGCTCAGTCAGATGATGAGGAAGAGGTAATCATCTATAAAACTGATTCTCTATATAAAGATCTTGAAAGTAAGATAGATAGTCTCCTATATGACTCAAATTTTTTAACTAATAGATGTCATTCTTTAATCAAGGAACTTTCTGAGATAAAAGCAGAAAAAGAAATACTTCAAAACAGATATGATGAGTCTAGAAAGACCATACAAGTTTTGCAAGATTCTCACTTTGAAATGTCAGAAAAACAAAAAGAATTAAACAGAAAACAAAAAGGCATTCTTTCTTTACCTTCTGAATTACAAAAGGAGAATAAACTTTTGAAAAAGGAAGTTGAAACATTAAAGAATGATCTTACAGGTTTTATAAAATCCACAGAAACATTTCAAAACATCTTAGGATCTCAAAATGAAAGTGCTAAAAAATCTGGTTTAGGATTTAAAGATCCAAGCAAAATCATTGAAAGCTTTGTACCTAAGAAACCAATTATGAGAATGAAATGCTCTTTTTGTGATAGATTAGGACATAATGAATCAGTATGTCATGTTAAGAAAAAACTTATCAGACAAAGTAAGTTTAATCTTAGCTCAGAACGTTCTCATCTTAATAGATCAGAAAGTTCACAAAAGGCTGAGAAGGCTAAGAAGATATGTTCCTGCTGTAACAAATTTGATTTCACAAAACAGAATGTTACAATAAGGAAAGATCTCTTAGAAGAACTAACCCTCAAGGACCCAACATTACATGGGCACCTAAAGTTTTTATCTTGTCAAATGTAGGTCCTGCTTCAGGGTGCAAAAACAAAACCATGGTACCTGGATAGTGGTTGTTCTAGGCACATGACAGGTGACAGGAACTGTTTTCTAACCTTTGAAAAGAAGGATGGAGGACTGGTGACATTTGGAAACAATGATAAAGGTAAGATCAGAGGAAAAGGCACAATAGGTAAACCTAACTCTGCTAAAATAGAAAATGTTCAGTATGTAGAAGGTTTAAAACATAATCTACTTAGCATAAGTCAATTATGTGATAGTGGATTTGAAGTTGTCTTTAAACCTAACATATGTGAAGTAAGGCAAGCCTCCTCTAACAAATTATTCTTCTCTGGATCAAGGAAAAAGAATTTATATGTTTTAGAACTAAATGATATGCCTGTTGAATCCTGTTTTATGTCTCTTGAAAAAGACAAATGGATCTGGCACAAGAGGGCTGGTCATATAAGCATGAAAACTATTGCTAAACTTTCTCAACTTGATCTAGTTAGAGGGTTGCCTAAGATTAGCTTTGAAAAGGACAAGATCTGTGAAGCTTGTGTCAAAGGTAAACAAGTAAAAAGCAGTTTAAAAACTATTGAGTTTATTTCAACTCAAAAACCTTTAGAGCTTCTTCACATTGATCTCTTTGGTTCAGTTCAAACTGCAAGTCTAAATGGCAAAAGATATGGCTTTGTTATTGTTGATGACTTTTCCAGATTTACATGAGTTCTATTTTTAAAACACAAAGATGAATCTTTTGAAGCTTTTCAAAACTTTTGTAAAAGAGTTCAAAATGAAAAAGGTTCCAATATCATCACAGTAAGGAGTGATCATGGAGGAGAATTTGAAAATGCATCCTTCAAAACATTCTTTGATGAAAATGGTATTGAACATAACTTCTCTTGTGCAAGAACTCCACAACAAAATGGAGTTGTTGAAAGAAAAAACAGAACTTTGCAAGAAATGGCTAGAACAATGTTAAATGAATCAAATGTTGAGGAGTACTTTTGAGCAGAAGCCATTAATACATCTTGTTACATTTTAAATAGAGTTTCAATAAGAAAAGTTCTTAACAAAACCCCATATGAACTCTGGAAAAACATTAAACCTAGCATATCTTATTTTCACATATTTGGTTGTTATTGCTACATTCTAAACAATAAAGAAAAATTGGGTAAGTTTGATCCTAAATCAGATAAAGCTATCTTTTTAGGATACTCTACAACTTCTAAAGGTTATAGAGTGTACAATCTAAAAACCCAGACAGTTGAAATTAGTATGTATGTCATATTTGATGAATATGATGAATATTCTCAACCAAAAGAAAGTGAAGACACTGAGGTGTCAACACTTCAGAACGTTCCCAGTATAAATACTGTGAACACAGTAGAGAAAGAAGATGATCAGAATGTTCAGGATCAAACCTTCCAAAGTCCACCTAGAAGTTGGAGAATGGTAGGAGACCCTCCTGTAGATCAAATCATTGGAAGCACAACTGATGGTGTAAGAACCAGAATGTCCTTTCAAGATAACAACATGGCAATGATTTCTCAAATGGAACCTAAATCAATCAATGAAGCTATTGTTGATGACTCATGGATAGAAGCCATGAAGGAGGAACTTTCTCAGTTTGAAAGAAACAAAGTTTGGAACCTGGTTCCAAATAATCAAGCCAAAACCATCATTGGTACAAGATGGGTCTTCAGAAATAAGCTTGATGAAGAAGGTAAGGTTGTCAGAAACAAGGCAAGGTTAGTTGCTCAAGGTTATAACCAACAAGAAGGTATTGACTATGATGAGACCTTTGCACCAGTTGCAAGGTTAGAAGCCATCAGAATTCTTCTTGTATATGCTGCTCATAAAAGCATTAAACTTTTTCAAATGGATGTGAAAAGTGCATTTTTAAATGGTTTTCTAAATGAAGAAGTTTATGTTAGCCAACCTCCTGGTTTCATAAATAAAGAAAAACCAAATCATGTTTTTAAACTTACCAAAGCACTTTATGGTCTTAAACAAGCTCCTAGAGTTTGGTATGATAGACTTAGCACATTTTTAATTGAAAATGGATTTTCAAGAGGAAAAATTGATACCACACTCTTTAGAAAAACACATAACTCTGACTTACTTATAGTTCAAGTGTATGTTGATGACATCATTTTTGGTGCAACTAAAGAGAAAATGTGTGAAGAATTTTCCAACCTTATGCAAAACGAATTTGAGATGAGTATGATGGGTGAACTTGGTTTTTCCTTGGTTTACAAATTAAACAACATCCAAATGGAATTTTCATAAGTCAAGAAAAATATGTCAAAGATATTCTTAAAAAATATAAAATGAATGAGGCAAAAATCATGGCCACCCCTATGCATCCATCTTCAAGTTTAGATAAGGATGAAAGTGGAAAATCTGTTTCTGAAAAAGAATATAGAGGCATGATAGGTTCATTATTATACTTGACTGCTAGCAGACCAGATATAGTGTTTGCAGTTGGTTTATGTGCCAGGTTTCAAACTTGTGCAAAAGAATCACACTTGACTGCAGTCAAAAGAATTCTTAGGTATCTGGTAGGTACTACTGATCTTGGCCTTTGGTATAGAAAAGGTTCTAGTTTTGATCTTGTAGCATATTGTGATGTTGATTATGCTGGAGACAAAGTTGAGAGAAAGAGCACAAGTGGATCCTGCCAATTCTTGGGACAAGCATTGATTGGATGGTCTTGCAGAAAGCAAAACACCATTGCTCTCTCCACAACTGAAACTGAGTATGTGTCTGCAGCTAGTTGTTGCTCTCAAATTTTGTGGGTAAGAAATCAGCTGGAAGACTACTCTCTAAGGTACACAAGTGTTCCTATTTATTGTGATAATACAAGTGCAATTAATCTTTCTAAGAATCCTATTCAGCATTCTAGGTCTAAACATATTGAAATAAAGCATCATTTCATTAGAGACCATGTTCAGAAAAAGAATATTGCATTAAGCTTTGTTGACACTGAAAATCAACTAGCTGACATTTTCACAAAACCCCTTGTTGAGGATAGATTCAATTTTCTTAAAGAAAAATTGTTAATCATGAAAAATCCCAATAAAGATTGATTACAGATCACTAAGGGCCTTAGACTAAACCCCTTGATATCATCTGATGCAAATCAGATAGATCTATCTCAATCAAAACATTCATCAGAATGTTCTTGAGTTCAGAATGCTCCTGAGTTCAGAATGTTCCTGAGTTCAGAATGTTCTTGAGTTCAGAATGTTCCTCAGGTCAGAATGTTCAGAAAGGTCAGAACGTTCAAAAAATCTGAAATCTGGGTCAGAAATCTCATGCGTAAGATTTTGTGTTACCCTTCTCCAAATATCCTTCTATAATCTTAAGCATTCAATGCTTGGTTATAAGAAGTTATATTTAAGGATTAACCACTATGTAAAGCCTTAACTATCAAATCAACCAATCCCCTTCCTTTTTACAAACGGCTACTTTATCCTTTCTCTCTCCTGTCCGTTCCATTTTTCCTCTTTCCCAATGTAACTACCATTATTTCTTTCCTTCTTTCTGCACGCTTATTTCTTTCCCAAGCAACCCAAACTTCTATCTTCTCATTTTCTTACAAAACTTCAAAAATTCCTCTGTTTTTCACATTTTCTGCAAAATGGCAAGAACCAAAACAACTTCAAAGTTTGCTGATGGTGAGAACTCTCAAGTAGAACATTCCCCATCACCACCACAAAACACCGCTGCTGATCAAACCTCTGATCAACCAGCTTTGAACGAAACCCCTGTTCACACAATTCTTCCCGACATCATCTACCCTGCTTTTGACTCACCAAAATCCTCAACATCAAAACTTCTAAACAACCAATCATCAAACCTAGACCTGTTCCTACTAGACGCTCTACAAGGATGAAGAAATCTTCAAAGGAGCCAACAACTTCTTACGTGGATCTTCTCTCTGATGAAGATAAAGAAACAAATTCTGGTGAAGAAGAAGAGAAGATAGTTGAAGAAGAAAAGGAGGAAGAACCAAGCACTGAAGAAGAAAGCTCTGCTTCAGAGGATGAGGAAATGGATGAAACTTTTGAGGAACAAATAAAGGAAGTTCCTGAAGAAATGGATGAAGATTTTGAACAAACTCTCACTGAGATTGTTAAGTCTGTCAAGAAAATCTACAAGAGAAGAAAAGAGATTGCAAGAGAAGCTCAGCCTCTGCCTACAGAGAAGTCTGTTTCTTCAATAAAGGGAAAGTCTACTTCTCAGAATGAAGAAGAAAATGTTGAGACGGGTGTGAAGAAGGAATCTTCCCCAAGAAAGCATGGCAAAGGAAAAGACATCATTAAAGTAGCTGTTGTCCTCAAGGCTCAAAGAGCAGACAAGATTGCCTTTAGACCTATGAGCAGATCCAAGTACTTTGAGTTTGAAAGCTTGGAGACAAAGGGATGGAATCTGAAGAAGTTCACAGATCCACAAGGATGGACTGACTTTGTGTCTCTACAAGAACACACCTATGAAAGATTGGTCAGAGAGTTCTACACCAACCTGATTGTGAAGCAAAAGAAGAAGGAGAATGAGAACTTTCTCATCTCTTCTGTCAAAGGAGTACAAATCACAGTCACTCAAGAGTTTCTTTCTGAAGCTTTGAGAATCCCTAATGAAGGTAACAAACTATTTTCTTGCTCATGGTTTGATAATCTCAAAGTCAACAAAGAACAACTCATAGCCAAATACACCAAAGACACTCTCACCTTTAACTCCACAAATCTAGTAGATGTTCCAAAAATCCTTCACAACATGATTAGGCACACTCTAGTACCAAAATGTGGATCTTTTGATGTTGTTTCTGATATGGATCTATGTATCATTCACCACCTCATAAGCAAGACCAAACTCAACCTCTGTTTCATAATCATCCAACACATGATTGACTCATGCTTGGCCATGAAACAAACTGTTGCTGGATTACCCTATGGAATGCACCTTACTCCTATCTTCCAGAAGGCAAAAGTGCCACTTGAAGGTGAACCACGCAAAATTGACTTCATGAAGTTTACTTCCAAGACTCTAGGTCAACTACGCATCACCACCACAAATATGGCTTCCTTCACAACCTCTGGAACATCTGGGTCTGGAAAGAGATCCTCCAATCAGAATGTTCAGAAAACTAGAAAGAAGAGAAAGATAGAAGATATCAGAGACAAGACTCCTGAAGACTCAGAAGACAGACCTCCCTCTCCACCTGCTATAGAGATATTCTACAAAGTAGCAGAGCTTGCAAAGGAGATTGTGGAAGAAGGAAACTCACAGTTCAGCTCCCTGATTGGTCAATCAGTGTTTAAAGAGAATGCTCAGAAGGATAAAGAAGCATCCTCTCCAAAGGAAGACATGAATAGTGAAAAAGCTGCTGAGATGGCTAAGGAAAACTCTCTTGCTGGAGATCAGTGAGTTGAAGAAAATATTGAGAAGAAAGCTCAGAATGTTGATGAAGAAACTCAGGAAGTAGCTAAGATTTTAGCTTCCAACATGAATAAGTAAGAACCTGCTCAAGATGAGCATATGGAATTTTCAACTGGCTTTGACCTCAACATTGAAGACTTCAATTCTGACTTCAACAATGAATCTTTGTGGGGATTCTACTCCCTGAATCTTTGTGTTATTCCTCCCTATCCTTTTTGCAGATGACTAAAGGGGGAGAAGCTTTAGGATTTATGTCTTAAGTTTTTCTTAGTTTTAGGCCCTAAGTAGGTCTAAGTGATCAATAGTTATTGGAGTTTAGTGACTTCACCTTTTGCTTGATCACATGCTTTGAATTTCTTTTTTGTTTTTGAACCATATAATTCATGTAATTGTACTTCATGTTTACATTAATGAATGATATTGATTTTGGTTCAATCTTGCATATCTTCATTTTTATGCAAATGTATTATGAAATTGAGGGGGAGCTTTTTAAGTTCTTAAAAACTCAGCATAATAGATTATAAAAATGAGGGGGAGCATTAAAAATAAATTTTCTAAGCTTTGTTTATCCTCGTCTATATAATCAAAATCCTTAATCCTAAATCATAGATTTATCATCTTCAAAAAGGGGGAGATTGTTGAGGCAAAATCCCTAATTAATTTTAAAGATAATAAACTATTATGATTAAAGAATTAATGGACTTTGATTAATTCCTTGGTATTTAACTTGTGCTCTTGAGTGTTTTACTAAGACAGGAACAAGGTTTAAATCATACCAAGATTCAAAGAATCAAAGTACATTTGAATTCATGATCTAACACTGAGGTCAGAAAGTTGGATCAGAATGTTGCTCTGAGATCAGAATGTTGCTCGGAGATCAGAATGTTCGCACAAGAGATCAGAAGGTTGCTTCCATACAAGCCCAGAATCTCAAGAACATTAATCAAGGTCATGCAAGGCACATGTGACATAAATATATGTCAAGGAAAGTACTTCTTCATGGATCAATCAAGCAATAAAGACATACACAAGGATTATGTCAAAAAGGATACTTAATGTTCATTTAAAGACTATGAACATTAAAGTACTAGGAATATTCCAAAGGAAAATATCATCCTAGGAATTATATTCACTGCTCTTCCTTATTGTTTCACTATTAGGATTTGATTACATCAAATGGTAGTCTTACAAATCATCCTAAGTGAAACAAAGGAACATTCTGAAGATCAGAATGTTCAGGCTCTGCACATGCTTACTTTATGAACAGTACAGTAGGTGAAAAGCAAAAAGCAAAAGCAAAGCAAATCTATCTTGATCAATCAGAGATAGACACGCATGGAGTTGGTACTGTACAAGGACAACACAATTTCTCAAAGCATGGGCATGAAGATGCAGAATCCACTAACTCAATCCTGCACCAAGTCCCAAGGCAGATCTGGGAAATGAACTTTCTGAAGTATGATGAAAAGTCCATACTTTGGCTATTGCCTAGAAATTCATGTAAAAAACACATGGCACGCCCAGAACTTCATATGTTCATTCATATATGATGAACCCAGATGAAGAACATGATGAACCCAGATGAAGATCATCATGAACGCAACAACATTCTGATGTTCATCAGAGATCAGAATGTTCACCCAGATTTTCAAGTTAAAGCTTGTGGGACCCAAGGACACATGGCATAACACCATTGGACACCCTACAACGGCTATATGAGTCCCATGGCTCTATAAAAAGAGATCAAGGCCTTAGCAAAACTTGCACCATTGCAAAGCATACGAGAAAACAACATTGATTTTGTTTGAAGCTCTTGCAATTGAAATTGATCAATCACTAAATGCTTTCTTAGTGCACATCAATACTCTTTGTTATCTCCCTCTCTTTCGCAGATAACTTCTTTCTCGTCTTCCTCCTCTGTTTGATTTTCAAACATTCAAATCTCATACAAATTGTAACAAAGTCTCATCTAGCTTTAGGGGTACTAAAGTATTAGTTTTGAGCAAAGGTGTAAAAGTCTAAGTAGGTAACTTAGCAAGAAGGTGCAAGCCTGCTGAGGCTTAGAGAATACAGAATTGTAATTGTTCAGGTGAACAAAGATTGTAAGGTGCAGGACTTGAGAGGTTATCTCAAAGCATCATAGTGGAAACTCTCACAAGATTGTGAGGAGAGGACTAGCCCACATTGGGTGAACCTCTATAAATCTCTGTGTGTTCTTTCTCTCTTCCCTATACTCTTTATTTTCAGTATACACAACACACACCAACACATTTACTTTGTTAATCAGTTTTTGTGTATAAACTTCAGAACGTTCTGAGTTCAGAAAGTTAACTTAACCATTCCAAGTAAACAACTTGAGAATCACGTTTAAGTTTCAGGATAATTTTTAAAGGGTCACAATTCAAACCCCCCCCCCCTTCCTTGTGACTATTTTATTTACTTCAACTCCGTTACAGACATGTCTCCCTGCTTTAACTCCAGAAATTCAATTTCTTTCTTACCTCGGACATCCTCCGGAAAATACCTGTCCAGAAACTCTCTCCTAAACACAGCCCAGGTTACAATAACACCATCTTGCTCTAGGATAGGTAGAATACTGACCCACCAGTCATCTGCCTCTTTAGCCAACATGTGCGTACCAAAACGCATCTTTTGTACCTCACTAAACTACATGACCCTGAAGATCCTCTCAACCTCTTTTAGCCACTTCTGAGCTCCATCCGGATCATACCTTCCTTTGAATGTTGGTGGATGGTTCCTTAGAAAGGTTTCCAGCATTCGCACTCCATCGTTACTAGCACCAACATTTGGTTGTTGTCCTACAGCTTGAGCAACAGCTTCAAGTGCAGCAACAATAGCAACATTGTTTCTCCCAGCCATCTCGAAATTCTACGTAGCAAGCAACAATCAGAACAACAAAGACAGTGTAAGGTTATTACACAACACTACGTGGCTCAACACGACTCTACTACTTGGTCGGACGGACCAACCTGCTCTGATACTGTAACACCCCGTTTTCCCAAAATGATATAATAATATATAAACATCAGAGTTAAACATCATACTACGGAGCATTACATACATATCTCAATTTTTATTTAAATAGAAAAATAAAACTATTTAAATATTCTCAACAATATCATCTTTATAAAATATCTGCAGCGGAATATTCATTTGATAATTAACCAACAACAAAATTCAACATCCTTGGCACATAGGCCTCAACATAAATAAAATGTTCTTCAACGTTATTCAAATGTTCATCAACATATTCTTCAAATAAAAATGATACATAAAGGAATGAAATCATAAACATCAAATCCCATCCCGTTACGTATCAGAGCCTACGACACAAGAGCCAACTCCTAACTAGCCTTCGTTACCTGCACTTGCCCACAAGGCGGCAATTCCAGCAGAAGGGGTGAGTTCACAAAACAAAAGTAATATATAAACATATGAATCATCAAATTGCATTGGAAAACAACAACAGTAATAACAATCATCATCAGCATAATTCAACAACTTCATCAATATAAGCAACAACATCATCAATATTATTTAGATTCATCTTCGGTTAACAACATCAACGACAACATCACTTGTGGCGACACCTCACCAACAACAACTCACAACTGTCAACTCACACCTACGACGACTAATGCAAGACCTCAACAACGAATGCATTATGCAAATGTGGTACCAACTACGCGCGTTGAATGCTAAGCATTCCGGGGCATAAGCCCCCACCAATTTGGATGGTTAAAGCATCCCAGGGCATAAGCCCTCACCAGATGAATGACTAGCATTCCAGGGCATGAGCCCTCACCAATTGAATGTATAAACATTCCAGGGCATGAGCCCCCACCAATGAAAATGAGTTATGAAGACTCTGTGGTGTATATCTGCATACAACCCTACAACATCTAATGGTGCATATCAACATGCAACCAACACCAACAACAACTAGGACATCCTCCCCAACTAGACACAACCACTCACCACCTCAATAACAACTTCAAAATTAGCAAGGTATATTTCATTTCATATAATCATACATATATCCATCATAAACATCTTCGTTTTATAGTTTTATCGCCCCAATAATTCTTAATAAATCCAATAAACAACTTAGGAAGCTTAGGTTTGGGTTTGGAACACTCCAGAAAATCACATTTTGGGTCGCACAGGACCCAGCTCGCTTAAGCGAGCTACTGGTCGCTTAAGCGACCAAAAAGACGTAACTCAGGGGGTTGCTCGCTTGGAGCTCGCTTACGGTTCGCTTGAGCGAACGGGCAAAAATGACGTTGCTTGCTTAAGCGACGGGCAGTTTGCTTAAGCGTGCACAATTGACGAAAGTTTGGTTCTGTTCGCTCGCTGCTCGCTTAAGCGAACGGGTCTCAGGCTCAGCAAAACAGTTGCGATAACAGCATGGTTCTATCCCAAAAATCCCAACTTTGATCCCCCAATGACCCAAAATGATTAGAAACAATGTTTATGGGTTCATGGCACAACAAAACAACAGAAACAATTCACATAAGCATCATCATCATCACATAATTCATCAATCATGGCATTTTCATATTCTTAACTCTAATCCAACAAAACCACCATTTCTCAATTCAATTCATGAAAGCATACATATATACATTAGCAATTGAATCATAAACCCACCCTTACCTCAATTAAGCAAATTCTACAACAAAAATGGCAGCTTCTCCCTTCCTAGTTCTTCCCCTTGGTTTCTCTCAAAAAGCTATGTTTTCTTTACTGTACGTACAAAGTTTTTGTCTGCCTCTTTCTATTCCTTACCAACCAAAACATAACTCCTTTTTTTCTATTTACTCCCTCACTAAATCTTATTAAATTTCTCCTTAATCCCTCCTTAATTCTATTAACTTCAAATAAATCCCTTTTTCAACCACCTAAATATTATTTCTCCTATTTTCATAAAATACTACAAATAATTATATAATAAAATATATATCAATTATCAAATATCAATACCACAATTATTCACATAAATCAATATTCTCATATAAAATACACAAAACATATTAAAATCAACCAAAAATGGAAAAATATAAACTAGGGCGTTACAGATACCAATTGTAACACCCCGTTATCTCAATAGCTAAATATTGAATAAAATAAACCAGAGTTCAGCAAACAAACAGGAATATCACACTGCTTTTCAAAACTTCCTAAATAGAATAAAATACTATTTATTAAAATCAACTGTGATAAAACATCTATACATTGCAGCGGAATATTCATCATTCATTTAACGTTAAATAATCATCAATAATGTTGGCACAAAGGCATCAACATGAATAGTCATTAACAATTTGTTCAAACAACAATCAAGGCTCCAACAACATATTTCAAAATTGATACATAAGGAATGAAAACATAACAACAAATTCTCATCCCGTTACGTATCAGAGCCCTAAGACACTTGACCCACCACTTCTACTATTCTGGATCACCTGCAAGTTACCCAAACGAAGGGCAACATTTTCAAGCAGAAGGGGTGAGATTCACAAACAACAATAATAGAAATATAATTCATCAATTGAATCTAACACCCTAAACATCAACAATACTTCAATATACTTATATATTTCATGGTCAACAACATTATCAACATATTCAAATTCAACCAACAACAGGAACGACTACTCAACCAACAACAACGACTCATGCAATGACATGACAACACTGATATGACTCAACAACAAGGCGCGACAATGCACATGCATGTAGTACCATTTAACGCGTTTGAATAACAAGGCATTCCAGGGCATGAGCCCTCAACATTTTGAATGGTTAAAGCATTCACAGGGCATGAGCCCTCACCAATTGAATGAACTAGCATTCACAGGGCATAAGCCCTCTCCAATCGAACGACAAGGTGTTCCATGGCATGAGCCCTCAACAGTTTATGATTATGCAATGAACTCCACTTGTGTATATCAACATACAACTCAACTACAACACAACAACTTAACAACCAACGACTTAGCAACTTGAATAAGATAAACATCACAATATTATACAACATACGATATTCACATGATATATATATATATATATATATATATATATATATATATATATATTTCAACTTAATGACAACAATGTACATAATATTCATTAACTTCATTTACATTAAACCAAGTTAGTTCATCACGACCTAGGTTAGATACTCATAAACACTTCAACTAAACCCCTGATACTTAAGCTTGAAGTTTGGAAACCAACCATAAGTTTTGGCCCAACTTGGAAATAGTTATGTTAAGTTTTTCTTAAAGTTTCTCAATACCCACCTGGACTATTTCCATCATAACTCAAAATCTAAAAATCATTTTCAATTCAAACCAAAGCCATTAGAAAGCTAACTCAATTATCTAAAACCTTCATGTTTACACCAAAAGCCAGTTCGGAACAGAAATGGGTGAAAAATAGTGAAATATGGACGATCTGGTTCACGAAAAATCGTGTCACGTTTTTAGAAATCGTGGCATGTTTTTATGTCCAGAACCACTACACATTCTGCCAACAAAAACGTGGCACGGTTGCCAAATCGTGGCACGTTTTTACGGTATCAGATCCGGACTCAGCTTTTCAAAAAAAAGTGCGATTTTCATTGTTTCGCGCATAAAATTCAAACCGTTAATAAGATTTTGATGCCGTTTTCGCCTATACGCTCCTGACACTTAGCTCTAGCATAATCTACAGAGAAATTCAAGTTTCAACCACACAAAAATTGGTTTCCAGGACCTCACATAATCTCCTATTTGCAAAAACGTTTAGACACTGACTTTCCAACTGAAAATCCCAATTTTCATCAACCTAAACCCAAAAATTGATTAGGAATCACTGCCTACATGTATTCTATGACTTAAACATCACTTTTGTACATCAATTACATGAAATTCATACAGTTTCTACCATTTTTATTAAACTTAACATAATTCCCAAAATCCCAATTTCAACTAGAACTATGCTAAACCAAAATCAGAATTATATAACCATTATCATTGAGAGATAGTCTCACCCTTACCTTGATTTGATGAACAAAACTCTCCAAAAATCAGAATCTCCCTTCTTGGCTCTTCTCTTGGTTTTTCTCCCAAAAACTGCTTGTACGTAAAACTGTTTTCTGACTTCTCTAACTCCTTACTTAACTCCCCTTTAATTCTAATTAACTCCCACTTAATTCTTTTAATTAAAATATAACCCCCAAAACTCCAAATAGTTCTATTTCTCGCATTATTCTAATAAATACTAAAAATAAATCATTTAATAAAAATACACCACACCACAACATCAACAATAATGATTTAAAATCATATAAAAGACTCTAAATAAATCAGAAATAAATAAATAACGACTAGGGCGTTACAGAGAGAGAGAGAGAGAGAGAGAGAGAGTGAGAGGGAGAGAGAGAGAAGAAAGACACATAGCAATTATACAGGTTCCTTCCACAAACCCGAAGTATTCCTGTCCCCCTTGCACTTCCAAGGAGAGTTCACTAAAATGTAATATCTGATTACAAATGCTCATTGCTAAAACTAGCAAGAGACTTCAAATTACTCAAGCACAACTGCAAGAGATTTCCTATGCTCCTGAACACAGTCAAAAGACTTCTATGCTCAAGCACAACTGCAAGAGACTTCTAATCAAACAGAATTACAAAGAAAAATGTTTGAGGTTGAACAATTGATATGTAATCAGTGGTGTTAACAATACAAATCAGATACAAACTCTTAAGACTCTAGAATTTCTAAGATATGAACTTTGATAATAAATTCTAAGTGAACTTTTGATGCAGAACAATTTCAGCAGAGGTTCATCGCTTTTAAATTGTTGTTTAGTCTCTTACAATTCTCCAAGTTTTCACTCTTTTATATAGAGGTGTAATATAGACGTTGTGAATTGCCAGCACATAAAAAAAAAGAGTCGTTTGAAGCTTTGATCAATCAACAATGATCTTTTGCCTGATATGGTTATTGTCTTATGAAGGATCAATTTCAAATTCATTCCAAGTCTGAAGGAACATTGTTGCAGGCGTAGCTGTTATTCTTGTCTTGTAGTAGAGACACAAACTGAGTAGTGGAGGTAGTGGTTGTACACTTCGTACAATTGTACTTTGCCAACGCTCTTCAAAGAACAAGCATCCAATGCCTTCAAATTCATTTGAATTTGCTGTTGCTTTACTCTTCTGGTCTTCTGCAATGCTGGGCGTGATTAAATCCTTTGAACAACCTTTGAAGTTTTAAGTCTCTCATCTTCTGATGAACTTCAGCTTCTGGTGATCTTGTTTCTGATGAGGTGCTTTTGATGACATGTCATCACTTCAGGAGCACTTTGACTTAAGAAGCACTAGTCTTCAGATGCATTCAGCTTCATTTACTTTGTTGATTTCATTGCTCTCATTTGTTCTTCCAGTACCTAAGCTTTAAGTAGACACAAATTTTGTCTATGGTCCTGTACACTTGAACAAATATTAGCATATCTGTCATCGCGATTCTCGGGTGTCAAATCATTAATTGGATTTGAACCTTTCAATCATTGATGTCTCTATTTTTTTTTGGGGAAGGTAAAATCGAGAAAAACCTTAGAAATCCTGAGTTCGGGGCTGATTTCATTACGGGAAGGTGTTAGGCACCCGTAATGACTATAGTATCCTATAGGAACCGTTTTACTACGCTTTACGTTTATGCGTTGCTTTTATCGCTACTTGTAAAAGAGATTAGTTTTAAGAATGAGAGGGAGAAGATGGGATTTTATTTTATTGGACTTGGAGAGATTTTGAGTCTCTTGCCTACATACCCTTTTAAGTGATCAAAATTCCATGTAGTTCTCTTCCAAAATATTTTTGTGGGTTAGTTCAATTTTAGTTTTGAAAATGGTTTTGAAGAAAGAGATAAGAGGCCGTGTAGGCATTAGAATTGAAAACAAGTGAGGTTAGTCCAATTTATTTACAAAAAACGGTTAAAGTTGGAAATTAATTGCATTTTGATTTGATTAAGAAAATAAAGGGAAAATCCTTTGGAGTTTTGGCTCCAAGGTTTATTTGGAAAATATTTGAAGTGATGGAAGTTGTTTGCTTTTCGAAAAGATTAGCTTTCTCTAAGTATCGCGCATCCTAAACATACACCTAAACGATAACATACAACGTGTGTGCGTGTGTCGGTGCATGTGTCGGTGTACATCATCATAGTCCATAGTCCGTTACATCGGGTCCTATTTTACATTCTATAGCCTTGCATGAAATTAAAGAAAGGTAAACTAAACCTAAAATATTACATGAATTAGTTAAACGTTCCATGAAAGGGTCAAAGGGAGAAATGGGAATGAGATGAGATGCTTAGTATGCATGAAACATAGAGTAAAGTGGTTAGTAAAACAAGATGAAAATGATAATGAAATACTAATCTTAAACAAAAATGGTAAACTATCACAAAAATTGACATAAAATCACACTAAACAAAATTGCAAAGTATCACAAAATTGGCGTCAAAACTCTAACTAAACAAGATTGCAAAATATCACAAAATTAGTATCAAGAATCAAATTTAACAAAAACGGAATTATCACCAAATTGTAATCAAGAATCAAATTTAACAAGATTGTAAAATATCACAAAATTAGTATCAAGAATCAAATTTAACAAAAAATGGAATTATCACAAAATAGTAATCAAGAAGCAAATTTAACAAAAAAATGGAATTATCACAAAATAGTAATCAAAAATCAAATTTAACAAAAAAAATGGAATTATCACAAAATTGTAATCAAGAAGCAAATTTAACAAAAAAATGGAATTATCACAAAATTGTAATCAAAAATCAAATTTAACAAAAAATGGAATTATCACATAATTAGTATCAAGAATCCAGCTTAACAAAATTGCAAAATATCACACAAAACGCGCATTAAGTACCGGAGACACATGACACAAAATTGGCACGAACATCGCATGCGAAACGCCGAGAAAACAACGAAATGGACACAAATTAGCACAAAAAGAGCAAACGCATATTTTTTATTCAAGTTTCACGTGTAAAATATCACAATCCATCAAGAAAATAGTAAAAAACCAAACAGTAAAATAAAAAAAAAAATCTTGGGATTTTAATGAAGTCTGGCATGCAACAGGTCCAATTAGCAAGTATTGCGGTGCACATAGCGAGGAAATTCAAGAAAATCACAAAAAAACCTAAAGCCCAAGGATCTACGGCCCAAACCCACGGATCTGATGGATCCGGATCAAGCTAACGCTCCAGGAGCGTTGGATTGATCCAGATCCATCAGGATCTGAATCAAACGGCCAGTAAAAAGAGGAAATGGACCGGGTTTTGGGTCGACCCGACCCAGTACATGTATAAAAAGGCTAAAAACCCGGATTCCTCCATTTCTTTCATTCTCTTCTTCCTCTCCTCTCCGCCGTTCTCCTCTCTTGCAAACCCTAACCCTAATTTTCGAAAACCAACCCAGAATTCGCTCATCTATGGCTTAAAAGCTTCGTATGATCACTCTAAGTACGAATCACGTGAGGGAAGGCAACATTAACCGTTCAAACGACGTGAATCTCTGAATTTCGTGGCTCCAGTTCAAGCTGTTCGGATTTTTGTTTTATTTTGGTGAAACCGTTAAGATTTAGCATGTGTTTGCTTCGATTCACACTTGTTGTGGATTCGGAAACATTTATTTCATTTCTTTCAAACTGTTTCTTGTTAGGGTTTGAGTTTTGAGTTGAAGAGCTTGAACTTGCCTTGGATTTACATCGTTTGAGACTCAGTGATGGCTTTTCAACACGGTTAAAGAAGGTTTGAGAGGTACCTGAGTTTGTTATGGAGATTTGAACTGATTCCTTCGGAATACTTCGGATCTTGATGCTGTTTTGTGGATTTTCAGATTTGAATCCGAAGTTAACCGGTAGATTTCTTTCTCTCTTCTTCGCCGATTCGGATTCCTTGAAATTTCCCTTTCTTCTTCTTCTCAGTAGCTCCTGTAATCGCGTTTAGGGTTCATGGCCTTGTGCTACGGATCTTGAATTGCTTGAATTGCAGAAGCTCACTGCTCAGTGATGAAGGTTCTGGTGAATCTCTGAGAGCAGTTGCGAAAACTCCATTGATTCACCTTGAATTGCTTGCAAGAAACGGTTAGGGTTTGTGAAAACCCCTTTTTGTTCTTCTGATTTTCTGGATTGATTGCAATTTTGATCTAACTGAATCAGAGAGAGAAGAATTATTCTGTTTGTGATGTGGCGCGCGTAATCTGATTCTCTGACACTGTGTACTATTTATAGCCTGCCATGTGTGCTGTGGGCCAATGAGCTTGTGCCACGTGGACTGGACCTTGCTTGCGTGGCCTCGGACTTGAATCTGAAAAAAGGACTAAAATGCAAATTTGAAAAGGATAGGACCTGTTTGCAATTAATAAAAAAAATGGACTGTTTTTTAAAAGAATAAAAAAATTGACTGTTTTCTAAAAGAATTGGGACAAACTTGCAAAAAACAAAATATTTGGACTAAATTGTAATTTTTAAAAGTATTTGGACTAAAATGTAAAAATAATAAAATTGGCTAAAAAGTGTAACTTGAAAATAACGTAAAGTGAAACAATTAAAAACGACAAAACGGACTAAAATGAACAAACTACCAAAAATGAGGTATTTTAAAATACCTCTCTGCCCAAAATTCAAATAATGTGAAAAGACTAAAATGCCCCTAGGGCAAAAACGACTCAGACCGACTCAGATGCAAAACTAGATGATTTTGTGCAAATTTTGATTAATGATTCATGAAAACAAATTGAAAAGACTCAGGGACAAATTGTAGGGACTGAGAATGGGTTCCTTTGCGGGAAATGACCAAGATACCCTTTTGTATGATTTTATGCAAAAAAATTCAAAAGACTGAAGCAGTAATGTATGCAGTTGAAGCACAGTAGGAAACACGGTGGATTTGAAAGTATTAGAAAATAGCAGAGAAATTTGAGTGAGTATTTTTAGGTCCAAAATGAGGGTATGACAGCTGCCCCTATTTAAGTTTCTTTGTCTGGAGAGTCAAGAGACGGAGTCTTTGGCTTGACACGACGAAGATACTTAAATATCGACATTAGCACTGATTTTGGGCGTAAAAATACATTTGCAAATGTTATGTATGCCATGCAACATTTGTGTTATGAATGCAAGACAGACTGAGAATCGAATTTAACCAGATATGTCGTATCCATTGCGGGATTGGTAGACATTAACAGAATAGCAAACAACAGAGTATGTCGTATCCATTGCGGGACTGATAGACATTAACAGAATAGCAAACAACAGAGTATGTCGTATCCATTGCGGGACTGATTGACATTAACAGAATAGCAGATAACAAGACTCACTGGGGAAACTCGAAAGCAAATTGACAGGTACAAGCTGTTCTTGGATGCGAACTAGCCACTTGACCGGGAATATTGACAACAAAGGCGCAAGCTGCTCTTGTATTTGAGCTGGTTACTTGGCTGAAAGCAAATATAGAAAGCACAAGCTGTTCTTGGACACGAACTGGTTACTTGGCTGAAAGGAGACAAAATAGAAAGCACAAGCCGTTCTTGTATTTGAACTAGTTACTTGGCTGACGGGAAACAAAAGAAACACGAGCTGTTCTTGGATGCGAACTTGCCGCTCGGCGGATACCAAAAGGATAGGTACAAGCTGTTCTTGGATGCGAACTGGCCGCTTGACCGATAACAGAAACAAATTGACAGGCACAAGCTGTTCTTGGGTGCGAACTAGCCACTTGGCCATTAACAGAAACAAATTGTATTTGAAAAAGAATTGAATTTGATTGACATAACTGCAGGAGCTTGAATTTGAAAGGAATGTTGACAAGACTGCTGAACTTTGAAATTGACATGACAGTAGACATTTGTTGTTGACAGAAGAAATTTGAAGGTTGACAAGATTGATTTTGATTGAGATTAACATAGGAATTGAGAATGCGAATATGTATGAATGACATGACAATTTTATCAAATGCATGAACATATAGGATGCATGATTATGCATGTATGAATGCTTGGGAATGCATGATGATTGGCAATTTGTAGATACAATTTCGCAGAGACAGACAAAACATTGGAATATTGGGCACGTAATGGCTCGTGCTCGGACATATACTTGCAAAAGTTCCTCTTCTGGGGATGCCGTCGTTTGAAAATACATCGAGACCATCGCTTGAATGCAGGAAGCTGTAAAATTGTAGGGAACAAGTCTGAGTGGTATTGCCGCTTGTTGGAACAGTCACGCAAGTGCTTTGGACATCGCATCTGTGGTCAATGCTTTTGCTTGTTTGTTTTTTCATTTCGTTTTTCATTTTTTCTTTCATCATCCCGTTTTTGCCTGGATCGCCCTTTCGGGTTTTCGACCCACCGGGGAATAGTTTTTTTTCGCGTTGTCCCTGTTTTTGCCTGAATTGCCTTTGAAGGTTGTCAATTCATCGGGGTGCTCATTTTTTTTTGCCTAAGCCGCCCTTTCGGGTTTTCAACTTAGCGAGCGTATTCATTTTTTCATGCTTTTCATTCTGTTTTTTCATTCTTACCATCGACCACAGACCGTCACTGGGAGGAAGGCTTGCTAGTAACTCGAATTGGAACTGATATCAATGTTGATTTGTTCATGCATGTTCATTTGAATGTACCTAGCTGTTCAGGCTTGTTTTCAAAATACTTAAAAAAATTTCAATTTTCAGAATGTTTATTCCAGACATGCATCATTATTAACATAGAAAAAAAAATCTTTTGTACAAAGCTTTGAGAATAGAAAAATGAGTGCCAAACAAAAGCATAGGCTCAAATCGATGTATAAGGGTGGTAGTCGGCCAAAGGCGCGACCCCACAGATTTACAAATCTTGGAAAATGGTAATTTTATTGGTTGGTGGTACATTGAACACAGTAACTGCTATGGTATCTGAAACTCTTGAATCCACAGGCGCCGGGACCTCGGATGAGAACAGCCAAACATCAATTGCAAAGATCCCAAGGGGAAATGGTAACTTGCCAGATATAGTCAATTGTCTTTTATTTCAATCTCATTTTTGCATGAACCGCCCTTTCGGGTTTTCGATCCATCAAGACGCTCATTTTTGCCTGAGTTACATGTAATCTCAGCGAGCTTTTACATTTTCGTTTCTTGTCCCTTATTTTGCCTGGACCGCCCTTTCGGGTTTTCGATCCACCGGGAAGCGCATTTTTGCCTAGGCCGCCCTTTCGGGTTTTCAACCTGCCACGCTGTTCTTTTCATATCTAGACAAAGTATTTCTTGACTATATCGGCATTCACAGGATTTGGAAGTTCTACACCATCCATGTGTGTGAGGATCAGAGCACCGCCAGAGAAAGCCTTCTTGACAACATAAGGTCCCTCATAGTTAGGCGTCCACTTGCCCCTTGGGTCGGGTTGTTGACTCATTCTTCTTTTCAACACGAGCTCACCCTCCTTGAATTCTCGAGGACGGACTTTCTTGTCAAAAGCATTTTTCATCCTTGTTTGATACATCTGACCGTGAGCCAAAGCATCTAGGCGTCTTTCCTCAATCAAATTCAACTGGTCGTACCGACTCTGGCACCATTCCGCCTCAGACAACTTTGCTTCCATAATCACACGGAGGGACGGAATCTCTACTTCCAATGGGAGGACTGCTTCCATGCCGTATACAAGAGAAAAAGGCGTAGCCCCGGTCGAACTACGGACTGTAGTGCGGTAGCCATGTAGAGCATAGGGCAACATCTCATGCCAGTCTTTGTATGTTGTTACCATCTTCTGCACAATCTTCTTGATGTTCTTATTAGCAGCCTCAACTGCACCATTCATCTGAGGTCTGTAAGGAGAAGAATTGTGGTGTTCAATCTTGAATTTCTCGCATAAGGCTTGCACCATGTCATTGTTCAGGTTGGTACCGTTGTCAGTGATGATCTTGCTAGGGACTCCATACCGACAGATGATATTGTTTCTAATGAATTTGACTACCACTTGCTTAGTCACGTTGGCATAAGATGCAGCTTCGACCCATTTGGTGAAATAATCGATTGCTACCAGGATAAAACGATGACCGTTTGATGCTTTCGGTTCAATTCTTCCGATCATATCAATGCCCCACATAGAGAAAGGCCATGGAGAAGACATAATATTGAGGGCGCGCGGAGGCACATGGATCTTATCAGCATATACTTGACATTTGTGGCACTTTCTGGCGTATTGATAGCAATCACGCTCCATGGTAATCCAGTAGTAACCAGCTCTCAACAGCTTTCTAGACATAACATGCCCCGATGCGTGGGTCCCAAAGGTGATGTCGTGCACGTCGTGCATTAGCTGTTCTGCTTCACATTCATCAACACATCTCAACAAAACCATATCGAAATTTCTTTTGTACAGGACATCACCATCCAGCAGGAACTTGCTAGCCAACCTGCGCAACGTCTTCTTGTCTTTATTGGAAGCATCCGGTGGGTACTCACGGCTTTGCAGAAATTGCTTGATATCATAATACCAGGGTTTGACGTCGGCTCCGCCTGAACTTGTCTGTACAATTGCATCACTGACAGTAAACACATGGGCAGGCCGGTCTAAGCGTTGTACTTTGATTATCGGCACGTGATTCCAATGGTTTACTTGAAGCATAGAAGATAAGGTAGCAAGAGCATCGGCCATTTGGTTCTCCTCTCGGGGAATATGGTGCAACTCGACCTTTGTGAAATACGTCAACAGACGTCTCGCATAGTCACGGTAAGGGATCAGATTAGCATGATGGGTTTCCCATTCTCCCTTTATCTGGTTGATGACTAATGCAGAGTCTCCGTAGATGTTCAAATGCTTGATTCTCATATCGATGGCTTCTTCAATTCCCAAAATGCACGCTTCGTACTCGGCCACATTGTTGGTGCATTCAAACAAAATCCGGGCTGTGAAAGGAATGTGATGCCCCTGCGGAGCCACAATTACTGCGCCAATTCCTCGGCCATAGGCATTAACAGCACCATCAAAGACCAATCCCCACTTGCTATCGGGATCTGGACCTTCACCGATCAGTGGTTCTTCGCAGTCTCTTGATTTTAAAAACATGACCTCTTCGTCAGGGAAATCGAACTTCAAAGGTTGATAATCATCAAGTGGTTGGCAAGCGAGGTGGTCAGCCAGGATACTCCCTCTAATAGCTTTCTGAGCTTTAAACACAATATCATATTCTGACAGTAACATTTGCCAACGTGCGATTTTTCCAGTAACAGCCGGTTTCTCAAAGATGTACTTGATTGGATCCATCCGGGATATCAACCAAGTGGTGTGGTTTATCAAGTAATGACGCAGGCGTTTGGCAGCCCAGGCCAAGGCACAACAGGTCTTCTCGAGCATTGTGTACCGAGTCTCACAATCGGTAAATTTCTTGCTCAGATAGTAGATTGCATGCTCTTTCTTTCCAGTTTCATCTTGCTGACCGAGCACACATCCCATGGACTCGTCCAACACTGACAGATACATGATCAATGGCCTTCCTTCCACCGGCGGAACGAGGATAGGAGGTTCTACCAAATAACTCTTGATGTTGTCGAAAGCTTCTTGGCATTCATCATTCCATACCACAGGTTGATCCTTCCTGAGTAATTTGAAAATCGGCCCGCAGGTCGCAGTCATGTGGGATATAAATCTGGAAATGTAGTTCAAACGCCCGAGGAATCCTCTGACTTGCTTCTCGGTTTGCGGGGCCGGCATTTCGCGGATAGCCCGGACTTTATCAGGATCTACTTCAATGCCCTTCTGGCTGACAATGAAGCCTAGCAACTTCCCTGATCTAACACCGAATGTACATTTGTTTGGATTCAGCCGAAGCTTGTACTTCCTCAACCTTTCAAACATTTTAGCCAAGTATTCGACGTGTTGCACTTCATCGCTTGACTTGACAATCATGTCATCTACATACACTTCGACCTCCTTGTGAATCATGTCGTGGAACAAAGTGGTCATCCCCCTTTGGTAGGTAGCACCAGCATTTATTAGGCCGAACGGCATTGCTTTACAACAGAAAGTCCCCCACGGAGTGATGAACGATGTCTTCTCCCTGTCCTTGGGTGACATTTTGATTTGGTTATAGCCAGAAAAACCGTCCATGAAGGAGAACACCTTGCACTGGGCAGTATTGTCAACGAGCACATCGATGTGAGGCAGTGGGAAATTGTCCTTCAAGCTTGCTTTGTTCAAATCTCTGTAGTCAACACACATCCGAACCTTACCATCTTTCTTCGGCACTGGCACGATGTTAGCAACCCACTCGGGATATTCAACCGTCATGAGAAAGCCCGTATCAATCTGTTTCTGCACTTCCGCTTTGATCTTCAGAGCCATGTCCGGCCGAGTCCGTCTCAACTTTTGCCTGACAGGAGGACAGTCTGGCTTTGTCGGTATCCGATGCTCCACAATCTGAGGATCCAAACCTGCAAAAATGTCCGAGTACTCCTGGAGAAGCTGAAAGATCCTTTTCTTGACCCCTTCCTCCAATGCAGCACCGACTTTGATCTCTCTTTTGTTATCTTCGGTACCCAAGTTGATTAGCTCGATCTCCTCCTGATGAGGCCGAATGGTCTTCTCTTCTTGCTCAAGCAATCGGGCAATCTCATCTGGTATGTCATCACTATCCTCATCTTCGGTCTCGAATACCGGGGATTCAACAGTTTGGAGAAACATAGAGTTACTGTGTTCAACGGGTTTACTTTTGTTCGATCTGCGTGACATGGTTGGATGATTTTTAGAAAATAGTTTTCATGCAGATCTTTGAAATTAATAAGAAAACACAGATGTTTTGGTTTTTTCTGGCATTACCATTATTTCCAAGGGAAAAGCATTTAAAGAAAGAAAAAGAGTCGTGAAAGAAACGACGTTTTTTATTGATAATGGTGATGTCGGAACAAACATGCCCTTTACAAAAGAGTCACTTCCGCCTCGGGCAAGACGGAAGGATTGTTATTTTGAAAATAAAGCCTAAACAGCAAGACATATTACTTAGAATCATGCACAGACACAGGGAGATTGATAACGTTCCAGTTCTTTGCAATGCCTCCTGGTATCACAAATGTGGGTCCAACCCCTCTTTCAGCAGCTCCATCAAGAATTGCATTAGTAAATCCCGCACTACGGAACGTTCCAGTTGACATGCCTGACGTCGGAGAGAAACCGAGACCCTCTTTGTGTTTGTTGTCCTGCAGCTGTATCAATTGGCCCCAACCAGCGGCCTGACCCTTCTGAACGGCTCTTTGCGCATCCTTTAATGAAGCCATGGCAGCACTAGCTCTCTTGGGCTCCGTACCCTCGATAGTCAAACCCTGGAACGCAGTTCCTTCGGCAGACTTGGCTTCGATACAAGAGAAGGATGATAACTGACTGACCAGATAAGCTTCTTCCCCATGCACTGTCACAAGTTTACCATTCCTTACGAACTTTAGCTTCTGATGGAGGGTAGAAGTGACTGCCCCAGCCTCGTGTATCCACGGTCTCCCGAGCAGGCAGCTGAAAGAGGCATCTATGTCCATAACCTGGAAAGTAATCATGAATGTTTCAGGACCAATAGTCATGGGGAGATCTACTTCTCCAAGCACAGTTTTGCGAGAGCCATCGAAAGCCTTGACTAGAAAAGTACTCCTCCTCAAGGGAACTCCTCGGCAACTCAACTGATCCAAAGTCGATTTGGGCATCACATTCAACGACGACCCAGTGTCTACTAACACGTTGGACAGCATATCTGTTTTGCAGTTCATGGAAATATGCAGGGCCAAGTTGTGGTGCTTTCCTGCCTCTGGAAGTTCATCTTCACCAAACCAAAGGTTACTGCAAGCAGTGATGTTAGCCACTATCCCACCAAATTGGTCCTCTGTGACTTCGTGGTCAACATAGGCTTGTTCCAACACTTTCAATAACACATTCCTGTGAGCCTCCGAACTGAGGAGTAGGGCCAAGATGGATATCTTCGAAGGAGTTTGTAACAGCTGATCAACGATCTTATAATCGCTTTTCTTGATTATCCTCAAAATCTCATCCAGATTGGAATCTTCAATGGATTGGCCTGGACGGCCGGCACTTTCAACAACAGGAGGGATTGTCGATGGGGTAGTCTCATCATCAGGAATTGTAACTTGCACATCATCTTTCTTCTGAAACAAAAGGGGTCGGACCTTGCCGCTCCTCAAAGCCGTCACTTCGGCCATGCTGCCTACTGCGCTTGAGGACACTAAAGGTACCTCTTTCCCGTTTTCCAACATAGTCGCACTGTACTTGTACGGGATGGCTTTCGCAGAGGTATATGGTACTGGACCAGGCAACCGTATGACCAATGGTTCAACGTCCTTTCTGACGGGCGTACTCTTGACTGGAGTATCGTGGAAAATCGGGACTATCATGCAGACATCACTGGTAGTCAAGTAGTTGTCATTCATCAATCTTTGGATATCAGTCTGGACTACGCTGCAACCCATGGGGTTCTGAAGACATTCGCAGCACGCAGCGTGGTCGTGGCTGAACAGAGCAGCTTGGCACAACTTGATATGTAGTGGTACTAGGGGTGTAGCAACATTACGAACACTGAGATGAGGGATTCTTTCACAGACTTCAATCATATTTACAGCGGCATGGTTAGGGAGTGGATTGTCAAGTACGTGTGGGACATTGTTTTCAAAAGATAGCTTTCCTTGGTCAATCAACTTCTTTACAATGTATTTCAGAGCGTAGCAACCTTCTACGTCATGACCTAGGGCGCCTTGGTGGAAATCACATCTGAGATCGGAGCGGAACCTGGGAGGCAATGGGTTTGGCGGAGGCTTGCTAGGCCTAGTGGTGCAATACCCCTTATGTAACAGAGTTGGGAGTAGTTCGGCATACGCCATTGGTATCGGCGGGAAAGATGGTCTAGATTGAGGGCCTTGTTGTTGTTGTTGCGGTTGTTGTTGAGCTAATGGTTGTTGTTGCATCTGTTGGGCGATGGCATTAACAGGGACCTGAGGCTGGCCCGGTGGAGGAGGGTATTGATGGTAGAACGGTTGATAGAACGGGTGCTGGGCATACTGTAGGTACTGATACGGTTGAGGCAGTTGTATAGCATTGACAGGGGCGGCAGTGGCAGACTGATTGGTTCCGGCGGACACCATTCCAACCTCTGATTCCTTTTTCTTGTGGTGACCGTTGCCGTATTTCTTCGGTGCATTCGAGGACTCACCTTTCTCAAACACGATTATTCCTTCTCGGACCGCTTCCTCCAAGCGGGTTCCCATAGTGACCATCTCAGAGAAGTTGCTTGGGGCAGCAATAATCATTCTCTCAACATAATCTTTCTTCAGGGTCTTCAAGAATGTTTGAGTCATTTCTTCCTCGTCCAAGGCGGGGGTGATACGGGCAGCTGCCCCTCTCCACCTCTGTGCGTATTCGCGAAAGCTTTCGTCCTTTTTCTGAGAAAGAGACCGGAGGAATTCTCTATTCGGCTTGAGCCTGGTGTTGAACCCATAGTGGCTCTTGAAAGCAGTAGCTAGGTCATCAAAAGTGCGGATATCATCTTTGCTCAAACCAGTATACCACTCCGCGGCGTCTTCCATTAGACTGTCCTGGAAACAGTGGATCATAAGTGAATCATTGTCGGCATGGTTAGCCATCTTCCGGACATATTTGATAATATGGTTTTGGGGGCAAGTCAGCCCGTTGTAGCGGTCAAATTCCGGGACCTTGAATTTCTTGGGAACATCCACCCTCGGCACCAAACAAAGGTCGTGGGTTTTGACGAGGTCACTGCTCCCACGATTGGCCTTGATCTCGCGACGGAGTTCTCTGGCAAGTTCTTCCATTTTTTCTTCCATAGTTCCCAATACAGGAGTTCTTCCACGGTAGTCATTAGCATTGGCGCCCAGAGGCGTAGAGTGCACAATCGGAACCGTGAAGACCGTTGACTGAGGCAAGGTAGTGTGAAGAGATGTGGAATCTGGTGGGGGTATCTGACCAATATTAGCGGCACCGGAAGTCGCGGTTCCTGAGATACCGGCTGCAGTATTGGGAGCGTAATAAGGTGGGAGTCCATAGGGGTATCCCCTCGGCATAACAAGAGATGCGGCGGGAATCTCTTCGGTAGCTGCTTGAGTGGACACGACCGGTTGTTCTTGAGCGGCCAACAGAGCAGTCATGGCGTCGAGAGCTTTGGCTAACTCTTCTCTCACGGAGGCTAGTTCAGTGCGGAGCTGTGCATTCTCTTCTTCCATAGCTACTCGATTTCTCCTTCTGTACTGCCTGGTCTGATGTACTCTGGTAGGTTGATCAGTTCTTCGAGCACGAGCCACTTTTCACTCTGCGGCAGAAGAACCAGGAGGCAATGAGCACTTGGAAGTTCTTTTGTGACCGATGAATGATGCATATGATGCATGATATGCGTAAATGCGGATGCAAAAAATGACTCTTTTATTACCGAAGGGTTTTTTTTAGACAAATTAGAATCCTTTGCAAACATTTTTGGACTAACAAATTATTCAAAGCAAATTGTTTTGATACACTGAGCCAAGGGAGTAGGTTTCTGAAACATAAGCTGAACAAACAACATAATCAATAGCAATCCTATCATCCAGAACTAAGGAGTGACTGGGTAGTATTCGGAATCCGAGTCTGAAGCTGAACCACAATAACTGGCGAAGAAATCTCGACGACCTCTGACTCTCCTGGAGTCTCTCCTCAATAGATCATCCTTCTCCTCAAGCTCCTTCCTAACTCTAGCTAGCTCTTTCTTCAACATTCGGTTCTCATGATCTTTCTGTTCGTCTCTGCCATCCAAAGTCATGATCAAGTTCTCAGCCTCACTGTAACGGGCTTTCCATGCTCGCTTCTCCTCACTCTCCATAGCTAGATGCTCCTGATACATCTCCTGAGTCGCGGGAAGCAATGGTAATGGTCTAGACGGAGTAGATGCAGATACATGCCTCATAGCAGGGTAAGGCATGCCAATCTCTTCGGCTCGGTCTATCACCCACTGAGTATAGGCCTCATGAGCTATGCCGGATCTCACACCCAAATGCTTCACATCTTTCTTACGAACCTTAGACCAAGCATCTGTAAAAGCTTTCCTTTGCCCGGTGGGAGCATTGGAATAGTAGAAGAACTCCTGTGATGTAGCAAGGTCGATGGGCTTCGCTCTCATAGGAAAACCAAACTGCCTCATGGCTAACTCGGGGTTGTAGTTGATTCCTCCCCGGGTACCGAGAAGAGGTACGTTGAGGAAATCCCCACAACCAGTGATGATCTCCTTGACGCGAGCTACTGGAGTGATCCAAACCACCTCATCGGGAGTAAGAGCCATAATCCGCTGCGAATAAGACCAATTCTCCGTGTTGGTATGGAAAGAACTTGGGAGGTGAGAAATAAACCACCTATATAGAAGAGGTAAGCAGCAAAGAATAAACCCACGACCCTTGAGAGTCCGATCATGGATGGCATGGTATGTGTCAGCTAACAACGTAGGAACCGGGTTCCGGGAATGGAAGATCTCAATAGCATTCATGTCCACAAAGTTGTCGAGATTCGGAAAGAGGACGAGCCCGTAGATGAGTAGTGCAAGAATAGCCTCAAGAGTGTCCTGACAAGTGGATTCAAGATTAGCCTGCTCAAGTAAGTACTTTGAAGTGAAACCCTGGATGTGCGACTTGGTGATAAGATTCTTAGACACCTCGGAAGTCTTGAGATATAGATTCTTAGCAATAACCAGAGGAGTAAGAGAAGACCCTGGGCCCGTGAATGGTACTCTCTCAGCTATAGGTAGACCCAATAAACTAGAATAAGCCTCGAGTGTAGGAACCAACTGAAAATCCGGGAAAGTGAAGCAACGGAAAACTGGGTCATAGAATTGCACCAAAGTGTGCACCAGCTTCTCTTCTACATTAGTCCGGAGAATACCAAGCAAACCGCCGTATCGGAGACGAAACCCAGTCGGATTCTTAACCTTGAGTGCCAACTCCCTTAGGCTAGCCAAATCAACTTTTTTGAACTTGTAAGACTTAGTCCTCTTCATGCCTGATCATATTTGCAAAGAATTTTAGTTTGTCTATACCCTTTGATAAATGCATGTAGAAAATTTTATGCATGAATGCATGTATGCATGGTTTTAATAAAGAAAGCACGGTGGGCTAAGGTAACAAGTGGACACGGTGTCCGGTGAAGCTAAGGCTTTTGATAATAGTGACCAAGGTTCTACAAAGTTCCCAAACCACAACCTCTCTTGCGTATATCATGGTAGTACAAAGCAACGCTCGTCCATGATTATCCGTAAGAAGGTTTAGTTTGGGTGTAGTATCGCGTGACGACTAAATTTCGAGACGACGCTCGGTTTAGCCACCGCACTACGTCCTAAGAAAGGCCAAGGATGGGTTTGGTAACTACGGTTCATAGCCTTCATCGGTCAATTGGAAGTAAAGTGTCTAAGCATGACAACACACGCCGACAACATCACCTCCAAAATGCCTCAGCTATGTGAGATTGATCGCGTAATCCAATACACGAGGCGACCCTCGGAATGGATTGTCGATTATATCTCTTCCTAATCTTAGGTTCACTCAGCCCGGGTATAGGGCTTTTGATATTCTCACCCCACACGTACACAAGAAAATTTTACATGTAACAATAAAGCAAAGCATAAATATAAAGCATGAAAAACTAGGTGTAGCCCTACAGTCCCCAGTGAAGTCGCCATTTCTGTCATCGCGATTCTCGGGTGTCAAATCATTAATTGGATTTGAACCTTTCAATCATTGATGTCTCTATTTTTTTTTGGGGAAGGTAAAATCGAGAAAAACCTTAGAAATCCTGAGTTCGGGGCTGATTTCATTACGGGAAGGTGTTAGGCACCCGTAATGACTATAGTATCCTATAGGAACCGTTTTACTACGCTTTACGTTTATGCGTTGCTTTTATCGCTACTTGTAAAAGAGATTAGTTTTAAGAATGAGAGGGAGAAGATGGGATTTTATTTTATTGGACTTGGAGAGATTTTGAGTCTCTTGCCTACATACCCTTTTAAGGGATCAAAATTCCATGTAGTTCTCTTCCAAAATATTTTTGTGGGTTAGTTCAATTTTAGTTTTGAAAATGGTTTTGAAGAAAGAGATAAGAGGCCGTGTAGGCATTAGAATTGAAAACAAGTGAGGTTAGTCCAATTTATTTACAAAAAACGGTTAAAGTTGGAAATTAATTGCATTTTGATTTGATTAAGAAAATAAAGGGAAAATCCTTTGGAGTTTTGGCTCCAAGGTTTATTTGGAAAATATTTGAAGTGATGGAAGTTGTTTGCTTTTCGAAAAGATTAGCTTTCTCTAAGTATCGCGCATCCTAAACATACACCTAAACGATAACATACAACGTGTGTGCGTGTGTCGGTGCATGTGTCGGTGTACATCATCATAGTCCATAGTCCGTTACATCGGGTCCTATTTTACATTCTATAGCCTTGCATGAAATTAAAGAAAGGTAAACTAAACCTAAAATATTACATGAATTAGTTAAACGTTCCATGAAAGGGTCAAAGGGAGAAATGGGAATGAGATGAGATGCTTAGTATGCATGAAACATAGAGTAAAGTGGTTAGTAAAACAAGATGAAAATGATAATGAAATACTAATCTTAAACAAAAATGGTAAACTATCACAAAAATTGACATAAAATCACACTAAACAAAATTGCAAAGTATCACAAAATTGGCGTCAAAACTCTAACTAAACAAGATTGCAAAATATCACAAAATTAGTATCAAGAATCAAATTTAACAAAAACGGAATTATCACCAAATTGTAATCAAGAATCAAATTTAACAAGATTGTAAAATATCACAAAATTAGTATCAAGAATCAAATTTAACAAAAAATGGAATTATCACAAAATAGTAATCAAGAAGCAAATTTAACAAAAAAATGGAATTATCACAAAATAGTAATCAAAAATCAAATTTAACAAAAAAAATGGAATTATCACAAAATTGTAATCAAGAAGCAAATTTAACAAAAAAATGGAATTATCACAAAATTGTAATCAAAAATCAAATTTAACAAAAAATGGAATTATCACATAATTAGTATCAAGAATCCAGCTTAACAAAATTGCAAAATATCACACAAAACGCGCATTAAGTACCGGAGACACATGACACAAAATTGGCACGAACATCGCATGCGAAACGCCGAGAAAACAACGAAATGGACACAAATTAGCACAAAAAGAGCAAACGCATATTTTTTATTCAAGTTTCACGTGTAAAATATCACAATCCATCAAGAAAATAGTAAAAAACCAAACAGTAAAATAAAAAAAAAAATCTTGGGATTTTAATGAAGTCTGGCATGCAACAGGTCCAATTAGCAAGTATTGCGGTGCAAATAGCGAGGAAATTCAAGAAAATCACAAAAAAACCTAAAGCCCAAGGATCTACGGCCCAAACCCACGGATCTGATGGATCCGGATCAAGCTAACGCTCCAGGAGCGTTGGATTGATCCAGATCCATCAGGATCTGAATCAAACGGCCAGTAAAAAGAGGAAATGGACCGGGTTTTGGGTCGACCCGACCCAGTACATGTATAAAAGGCTAAAAACCCGGATTCCTCCATTTCTTTCATTCTCTTCTTCCTCTCCTCTCCGCCGTTCTCCTCTCTTGCAAACCCTAACCCTAATTTTCGAAAACCAACCCAGAATTCGCTCATCTATGGCTTAAAAGCTTCGTATGATCACTCTAAGTACGAATCACGTGAGGGAAGGCAACATTAACCGTTCAAACGACGTGAATCTCTTAATTTCGTGGCTCCAGTTCAAGCTGTTCGGATTTTTGTTTTCTTTTGGTGAAACCGTTAAGATTTAGCATGTGTTTGCTTCGATTCACACTTGTTGTGGATTCGGAAACATTTATTTCATTTCTTTCAAACTGTTTCTTGTTAGGGTTTGAGTTTTGAGTTGAACAGCTTGAACTTGCCTTGGATTTACATCGTTTGAGACTCAGTGATGGCTTTTCAACACGGTTAAAGAAGGTTTGAGAGGTACCTGAGTTTGTTATGGAGATTTGAACTGATTCCTTCGGAATACTTCGGATCTTGATGCTGTTTTGTGGATTTTCAGATTTGAATCCGAAGTTAACCGGTAGATTTCTTTCTCTCTTCTTCCCCGATTCGGATTCCTTGAAATTTCCCTTTCTTCTTCTTCTCAGTAGCTCCTGTAATCGCGTTTAGGGTTCATGGCCTTGTGCTACGGATCTTGAATTGCTTGAATTGCAGAAGCTCACTGCTCAGTGATGAAGGTTCTGGTGAATCTCTGAGAGCAGTTGCGAAAACTCCATTGATTCACCTTGAATTGCTTGCAAGAAACGGTTAGGGTTTGTGAAAACCCCTTTTTGTTCTTCTGATTTTCTGGATTGATTGCAATTTTGATCTAACTGAATCAGAGAGAGAAGAATTATTCTGTTTGTGATGTGGCGCACGTAATCTGATTCTCTGACACTGTGTACTATTTATAGCCTGCCATGTGTGCTGTGGGCCAATGAGCTTGTGCCACGTGGACTGGACCTTGCTTGCGTGGCCTCGGACTTGAATCTGAAAAAAGGACTAAAATGCAAATTTGAAAAGGATAGGACCTGTTTGCAATTAATAAAAAAATGGACTGTTTTTTAAAAGAATAAAAAAATTGACTGTTTTCTAAAAGAATTGGGACAAACTTGCAAAAAACAAAATATTTGGACTAAATTGTAATTTTTAAAAGTATTTGGACTAAAATGTAAAAATAATAAAATTGGCTAAAAAGTGTAACTTGAAAATAACGTAAAGTGAAACAATTAAAAACGACAAAACGGACTAAAATGAACAAACTACCAAAAATGAGGTATTTTAAAATACCTCTCTGCCCAAAATTCAAATAATGTGAAAAGACTAAAATGCCCCTGGGCCAAAAACGACTCAGACCGACTCAGATGCAAAACTAGATGATTTTGTGCAAATTTTGATTAATGATTCATGAAAACAAATTGAAAAGACTCAGGGACAAATTGTAGGGACTGAGAATGGGTTCCTTTGCGGGAAATGACCAAGATACCCTTTTGTATGATTTTATGCAAAAAAATTCAAAAGACTGAAGCAGTAATGTATGCAGTTGAAGCACAGTAGGAAACACGGTGGATTTGAAAGTATTAGAAAATAGCAGAGAAATTTGAGTGAGTATTTTTAGGTCCAAAATGAGGGTATGACAATATCCAATTGACAATTTTTAATACCTTGTTATCATCAAAACTCTCAAGAGGTAATGTTAAAAACATTTTGTTCCAACAAACGTGTGTTAAATGTTGAGTCTGAGCTAAGTGAAAGTAGGTTTAATAATAAATTTAGTAAACTTATCTGTTCAATTATTATTTTTAGGGGACTATTTGTTCAATTATTCGATTTATTTGATTTCAAAATTAAAAATCAATAACTTCACCAATTTTGTTTGGTTTCTTTTGATTCAGTTATTAAATAAAGTGCAAAAGAGATAAAAAAATTTATAACTTTTAAGTTAGATCGGTTTTATCCTAATAGGTTAAAGCAGACAATCATATTGTTTCTCGGGTAAAATATATTTTTTCTTTATAAATATATCAACTTTTCATTTTATTCCTTAAAAAAAATTCTTCGACTTTTTATTTTGGTACAATTTTTTCTTCGACTTTTAATATTCTTATTGAATAATTTCATTCTATTAAATTTAATTTAATTAAAAACAGAGATATAGATAGGACCTATAATATAAATATTAACAATATAAAGAATATAATATATATATATATATATATATATATATATATATTAAAATATAAAAATTTAAAATATTCTTTTAATAGATAATAGAATTCAAAATTTCAAAAAAAGAAAATATATAGAATTAATTATTGTACAATTCAATTTGAATTCGTACTTCCCTCGACAAGACTTTGATCATAAGACTTTGATCATATTCCTATATGTAATTCTGTATTATTATGTATTACAAATTACAAGAAAAAAAACGAAGGAGGATTTGAAATGCGAGATCTAAAAACATGTCTCTCTGTGGCACCAGTGGCAAGTACTCTATGGTTCGCGGTTCTAGCTGGTCTCTTGATAGAAATCAATCGTTTATTCCCGGATGCATTGACATTCCCCTTTTTTTGATTCTAGTTATTGGCACGGGAAAGGGTGACAAGGTGGATTTGGCCTCAGTGAAATTAGGAGTTTTTCCCGAGTTTCAATGAAATTGAAGTATTAATTCAATTCCATTGCTATTAATTTAATAATAGATAATTTAATAATAGAGTGAGACCAGAAATGGAATTGTAATAGAATACTTGGGCGGGTCAATAATATCATACAAGATATTTAAATGAAAAATGAATAATTTAGTTCCACAAAAATTTTCTACCACTACTATTGATTACATTTTTAAATCAAGTCATATGTAGCCTTCATGTTTTTAAGTGAAATTTTGTATAAATGTGTAGAATAATATAACAATCTTAAAAAGAAAAATAGATTTATAAATATTTAAGCGTAAAAAACATAAACATTTATATTTGATTCTTTTTTTTTTACATGATATTTGATTCAGTATTTTGATAAAAAAATCTATTTTTTTTATAAATTATTATAATATTATAAACAATCATGTAAAATTTCATTAAAAAAGTATGAAAATTAAAAATAGATATACAAAATGGCTATGTTTTTTTTTTAAAAGATACTTAATCCTTAAAAGTTGATAACCGGTATCAAATAACCAATCTCAACCGTTGAAACTTGAAATATCAAAGACAAAAAGTTGAACTTATCCTTATTTTGTTTCTTTGTCCATTCGTTTGCGCGAGACAAACACAAACACACAGAGAACAGAAGAGAAAGTTAAACCCTAATTCCTTTGTTTTGCATCTGTTTCCTACAATACAACCAACGCTTAAATTCTTCAATACGGTAATTATTTCTGAATTCTTCGTGTAGTTTCTCATTTTGTTTAATAGTATTGGGTTTAGATGAAATTAGATTTTTTTTTTTTATATTTTTGATTTTTTGATTTTTATTTTGGGTGTGATATGTTCTTGAAATAAAAAACCCATTTTGCAAAATTGAAAATTTGATCACTTCCAATTTTCTTTTTATTATCAATAAGTTAAAGTCAAGTAATTTGTAATTTTTTTTTTTTGGGAATGTGGTTTTGATTGAAATTATTATTTTTATCTTGCAGCTTGTGATCTTGTAATTGAAATTTGAATGATGATCTTTTGTTGGCTATGTGATAGTTGTATAGGAATCAAGCACCTACGCATATGCCTTTCACGACAATGACACATAGACATTGGTAGTAATTGGCGCCTTTTGTTTGTATTTTAGTTTCACCGGTCTCTGTTCATCTTGAACAGGGATCTGGTTGTTTAATAAAATTTGTTGTTTCAAAAAAAAAAAAAGACATTGGTAGTAATTCAAAAAATTGAAGTAGTTGAATGTAACTACATGCGTCATGTCGGTGTCAGGCACCAACACGTGTCTGGTATCACACTATTTTCATCAGGAGTGTCAGTGCAGCTTAGGATTGTACACAGTGATACTGCATTTTGTTGACTCTATCTATGTAACCTCTTTGTGAACATGCTGTTTTGAATAAGATGTAAAGAGTTGATTTTTATGGTTGATCTTTCATTTGCAGGGTGATGCTTATTTGATGCTTCAGAGTTTTACTTGAAGTTTCACTCGCCTGGTTTTCTGTCATGGTATGTTCAATCTCTTTAGCTTAGTGCTGTCAAATAGAAGCTTGAGCAGTGCTATAGTGTAGCTTAATTTGAACAAATCGCTGCTGTTCCACAATGCACCATATAGGATAAAGAGTAAACCATCAAATTGGTCCCTGACTTTGTAAGCAATTCTCAAATTAGTCTCTGACTCTATTAATATTTCAAACTAGTCCCTGTATTTGTCAAAAGTTTCTCAATTACGTCTTTGTCTTTATGTTTTTGTGCCATGAAGAGGGACCTAATTGAGAACAGGGAGTAGTTTTAAATTTTAATAGAGTTAGGGACTAATTTGTGATTTTCTTACAAAGACAGGGACCAATTTGGTGGTTTACTCGTTGGGTGAACTACAAAGTGTTGATGGCTATTACCATCCTATGGTGTTGTAGCGAAGCAAAATTTGAACAAACCGCTTCTTTCCACAATCCGCAATTGACAGCATTGCTTTAACTATATATTTTGTTTATACGATGTTTGCTTTAAATTTTTAGTGTTAGGAATTTTGTCATCCTTCTCTTTACGACTGGTAAAGAGACTGTGTCTAATACTATAAATACTTGTTTGAGTGGGCAAAATTTTGTGTTGTTTTTCATTTGTCAATATGTTTTTCCTTGTCTAAGCATTTTGTGTATATTTTTGTATTTCTGTGAATTCTTTCAAAAGTATATGTAGAAAAACCTCTATTGGAGTATTGGTGAAAAATGTTTGCAAAAAATATGAATGACAATATACCATCATTAACAAAACAGCAACATCACGAGAATAAATTTCATCCCATAGATAAATTCATATTTTGAAATTGATAGCATTAACTTAACATGATAGTATCTAAATTGATCCAGTGGATATTGATATTTTCCATCTCAATGTATTGTGGAACTTATTTTTATGTATTACTGAATGCAGGATCCTAATGGTTATGTCGATGATAAGTGTGAAAATAGACTCTATGTTGGCAATCTTGATCTCAGAATTACAGAGTGAGACTCGCTAACTACTCAACTTGGCTTAATTTTTGTTTTTTGGCAAACGCTAACATTTCTTATGAAGGCTTGTTAATGAATCAAAGATGGAAAGTGTGCATTGAAAAGTATAGGCTTTTTAAGTTACCAATGTATCAAGTACTGTTTTTAAATTAACACTTTCTGTTTCTGATTTCTTAATGGATGTTTGGATTTCAATTGAAACAGCTCAAATACTCAAACTTATGTTTGACTTGATCAGCCAAGAGAGATTCAAACATAGGTTTGAGTTCCTCAGAACAGAAATTCAAACATGCAGTAACCATTGCCATGACAAACGGTAGCAGGAATCAAGTTTTTAAACCGCAGTAACAATTGCAGTTGCATCGTGATCCTTGCTATTGTGAGAATGACAATCAAATGTGACTGGTTCGACCTCAATCATGGTCACGAATACATCAAAAACCTAGATTTCGTGGCACACCTGTTAGGTCTCTTTTCCTTGTACTAAATGCTTATTCTTATCGTTTTTCTTTGTTTCCATCATCTTCCAGAGCGGCTCTGCTCAAAATGTTTTCTCCTTATGGAAAGATCGTGTCCGAGGACTTCTTGTGGCACACCCGTGGCCCGAAACGCGGGGAGCCACGAGGTTTCGCTTTTATCCAGTATAGCACAAAAGAGGTACGTTTTTTCCGTTGATTGAAACAAATGAGGTACGTTCATAGCATACTTTTGTTGATTTCACATTCAAGCAATTTCTGATTTCCATTCTTAAAGTGAGAATGCAGGAAGCAATATTGGCGAAGGAGAAAATGCACGGTAAGTTAGCTTGCAGCCGGCCATTGGTTGTTCGCCTAGCGGGTGAGAGGTATGCGCTGGAAAAGGCAGATAGCTCTACAAAATCAGTAGGTGAAGGGCACAAGTTGCATCTCACTGGTGGCGGCATGGGACAGACGAGTCGAAGTACGAAAATAGCTGCAATAAAGAACAAGTTGAAGTCTTTAGAAGAGGATAACTCTAAGACCAAGAAACAGAAGCTGAGTGACAATGTATCTTGAATCAATAATGTTATTGTAAAATCTGTATAATCAGGGTAATATTCTGTGGCTTATAAATTGAATGTGATTCAGTTGTTTCTAACACTATTAAATTAAATTGCAGTTTTACCCTAACATTATGTATTGGTCAAGTTTTCTCTAATTTGAGGTGACAACTGGAATCTTAATTCTGAGTGGAATGGACTGTTGTTTTCTGAGTGTAAAAACAAGTGAAAGGATTTAATTAAAGCTTAGAGTTTAGTAGTGGCCAGTTTGTGTTTATTCTCAAATTGACATTTCAAATAATAGTTAAGAACAATTCATTTTATCTTTTTCAGTTTTCATGTTTGAATTTTGGTTAAGAAAATGGTAAATTTAGGAAGTTAGATTTAACTGTAGTCTAGAAAACCATAAAAATATGAAAATTAATCTAGACTAAGTAGGCTTTTATATATGAAGTATTTGAGTTCAACATTGCCAATGTTTTTGGATTGTGCTATCTATAATATATTGTAAACTAATCTTAAGCTAGAATTAAACCCACTTGGGTTGGCTTAGTGGTATTGGTTTGAGACCTGCGAGTGTGCTCCTCCTTAAGGTCTCAAATTCGATTCTCTCGGATACTAATTTGAGGGGGTTAGTTTAGCTTCTTTAAAAAAAAAAAAATCTCAAGCTAGAATTGTAATGACGTGACACTCTTAGAAAAACTTCTTACTCCCTCTTATTCTATCTAATTCTATCTAAGCTTAAACTAGAATTGTGATGTTGCACTATGAATTTTTTTCCTTTCTTCCACTCACCTATTTTATGAACTAGCTTTTAGGAAGGTTCTATTTGGCATGATATTAGATGAACCAGGTCAAGAATTGCAATATAAAAATTGGATCCAGAATCCACACTAGGTGTAGTGACGTGTATTAAAGTTGTATTAAAATTTCACGTTGCAGAGTTCTCTAAGTTATCAAATGTGTATGTGTTTGGATACCTTCATTCTCAAGCTATATTTAATTGTTTTTTAAAGGACATGTATGGTCAATGTAAAAAAAAAATTCGCTAGCATCCAACAGAAGTTTATTATCATCTCCCAATGGTTGAGAAAGTTTATTATCATCTCTAAACGGTTATGAAAGTAATTAGAAGTTAGATTGATTATCTAAAAGTCCAAACTTAACTCGGTTGACAAATATCAAAATTGTCTTGTTTTAATATTGTGACCTAGTTCAAACTCGTAATCATCTACTTGTATGTGAGTTTTGATATGGTTAATAACATTCCAAATATCTAAAAAAACAAAAATTTGATTAATTTGTAGTGGGACATTGAAACAGGTGGTTTCTCATTGAATTAAACTTGGTAAGTATATACCGATTATTAAACTCTTCAAAGAGATAGTTGTGTACTAGCCTTTTATTACTTTTAACAAAATAACTTCAACGTTTCAGAAACTTCCAGAGCCTTGTTTTCCTTAATTGTAATAGACTCATGCGTTAGTTTGACAATCATAAATTCATAACGTACCATGTTGCTTCTTTTACTCCTTTAAAAAAATGTTGCTTTTATTTTTTATTTTTTTATCCGTTTTATCTTTTTTCTAGCTGAAAAGAGCTTTAACTCTATGTTCGTTTTTGTATTTTTTTATATATTTTATTTATTTATATGTTATTTTAGGGGATTTATTTATATGTTCTTATTTTAATTTTAAGCATAAACTTGTAAAGAACATATCAAACTAAAATTGATAGCTTTTAAGTTTTTTTTTTATTAAGTCAAAATGGATTATATTAACAAATTAAAAGCTTATCTCATGACATCCAACAAACGGGAGACCACAAAGACATTATACATAATTTAATCCACCTTTTATTTTTAAATTTTTTTTAGCAACAAAGTCCACCTTTTTTGAAATCGGGTTTCGGTCCTTTTTCTTACAAATTATGAAACTTTTTGGTCCTTGATTTTTTATGATATAAAGTTGGATAAAAATGAATGCACGTCAATATTTTGGTTAATTACCAATTTTTTTTATCAATAATTTAATTAAATTTATGTCAATTTAATATTCTTTGACCTAAATTTTTCGATTTATGCATGCTGACTTACATTTTCACATCCTTTTTTCTGAATTTTCTTTTTTCACATATATTTCACCTCTCCTTCAATAAAAAAAACCATTTTCACCGAACCAAGTAACCACATTCAAATGATGGATAAACTTTTGAGGAAATCAAATTAGATTCTTAGGTAAAACACTTATTGATTCGATTTTATTTACCTTGTTGATGGAACTTCTAATTATCAGTGTCTCATTCCTCTTAGACCAAAGACACCCAAATATATTTTTTTCCCATTGTCACGTGCAAAGCACGTGTTAATATATATGCTCTCTTTGGTTCTCTTTGAAAATGCAGTCATATATAAATACATGTGATTCAGATTTCGTTCTAACTTCTATCATTTCACAATCACCACTCAGACAGACACCAATGTCTCTCCTTAAACACCCACCTGTCACTGTTTTCTCTCCACCACACCCAATCCCATCACACTACGTATCACTCCGACATTCTCTCCGTACTAGATTCTCCAGCAACCGCATTTCATGTCCGAACCTCGTACTACAACCTCAAAACACGACCACGACAATTACCTCGTATCTGTCTAAGGAACCTCGTATAAGTCGAAGTGTTGTTGCAGTGAAGTCACAGCTGAGATATCCTATCATATCTCCTGATGATCATTGGGGTGTTTGGTCTGCTATCTTCAGCATTGGTGCTTTTGGGATTTGGTAATGTTATTCATTCATTTCTCTATTTTTATCTATTCAATCGTTTATTCATTTTGGATAATAATGTTTCAATAAATATTCAGTTTTTTAGCTCATAACTTATAACTTATGTCTTGTAATAAGTTCATTTGACTAAAAAATATCTGTTGGTAACAGTCACTTTCTGATGAGTTTATATTGGTTTGTGATAAACTAATTCAAGTAGCTTATAACTTATCGTTTTTTATCTTGATTTTACTCTTGCAATCTTAATTGAAAAAAAATAAATATTAATTAAATCCACGTTTTTTTGATATTCATTTCATATTTATAAGCTACTTCAACCTTTGTAAAAAAAAAAAGCTACTTCCACCGTTAATTTTATCAAACACGCAAATTCAATCAGATAGCTTATCCGCTATCAGCTATAAGCCAGCTTATAATTCATCCGCTATAAGATAGCTTATCAGTTATCCGTTATTTTTTCCCAAACAAAGCATAAGGGTATGATTCAATTAGGTTTAAATTGTGGTCGCAGATGCAGTTGTGGTTCTTGCGATTGCAGTCATTTTGCTTGTTGCAACACGCATTGAGGCATGAAGTAACTTTAAAATTTGGTCAACTATATAAAGTGGTGCCACTATACTATTTACCCACCATAATAGAGTGTTAGTTTGTTCTGTAAATAGAGATTTAGATGTGCTTGAAATTCAGAGTTGAGAGATTGATAATGCTATGGTTTTCAATAGATCTGAAGTAGATTTGGTGAGAAGATTTGAAGCATTATATGTTGGAATGGTTTTGTTTAACTCCACCTTTGAGGATTGGACTTTTTACATATTTGTTTTATAGTTTGATTAATATAATTCCAAGCATTATATATTGGAATGGTTTAGTTTAACACAATTTGTTATGGTGATGAGTTAAATTTGATATTTTAATTGTTGAATTAAAATAAAAGAAGATAAAACAATTGAATCACTTCAATTTCTCAAAAGTTTTAGAAGATTATGAGCATTTGTGAAATTTAAAATTGAAAAAGATGGAAAGACTTATATATTTTCTTTTTTTGAAGAAGCCCAATCTAGCCCACCAAAATTGGTACCGGAGAGAATCAAACTTTAAGACCCTGAGACGCGAACACTTCAAGGTCCCAAGCCAACTCCACTAGCCAACCCAAGTGGGTTTTGAAAGACTTATATTTGAAATAGGTGAATAAAAAAAAAATCAAAGAACAAAACTTCACACATATCAAACTAATTAACGACCAAATGTGTAATTATTCTTATTTTTATTAGACCTCAAACTAATTAAAGGATGAAATGTGTAATTATTCTTATTTTTATAAATAATGAAAGTTATTATATGTTATCATTCATTTGCTTTTAAGAATATATTTTTCTTTCTGTGAGGAGTTATATGCATGTATATATAGTAAATGAACATATATACACGTTGTTGTGAAATACAAGGTCGGAGAAGACTAAAATTGGGAGCATGGTGAGTGCTGCTTTAGTGAGCACATTAGTTGGACTTGCTGCAAGTAATCTGGGAATTCTCCCACATGATGCACCGGCATACTCTATCGTCTTGGAGTTTCTATTACCTCTTACTATTCCATTGCTATTATTTGGAGCAAATTTACATCAAGTAGTTCGTTCAACTGGAACACTTCTTGTAGCTTTCTTACTTGGTTCAGGTGATTCTATTTACCTATACAAACGGAGGAATTTAGATTGAAGCTGTGTTCCGGTGTCCTACATACGTCGATGTCTGACACAAACACGCGCAATTACATTTAATTATTTCATTTTCTCAAATTATTACCAGTGTTGGGTGTCCGTTTCTGTGTCAGTGCTTCATAGTTTATGAAGGTACTGTGTGAGATTTTTTAATATGTCTTGTGAAACTGATTCTGATGTTGTGGATTGCAGTTGCTACTATAATTGGTACTCTAGTGGCATTTCTTATAGTGCCTATGAGATCTCTTGGTCCTAATAACTGGAAAGTTGCAGCAGCTCTAATGGGCAGCTATATTGGTGGATGTAAGTGCTTAAACCTTGAAACATGATGAGTCGCTGGCTAGTTTTGGTTTCTTGGTATATTATTTGAAACATGTTGATTGATTTTACAGTGGTAAAACTTGAATGAATTTCCTTTGACTCTTCGTTGTTGATTGTTGTGTAGCTGTTAATTATGTTGCCATTTCAGAGGTGCTTGGTTTGTCTGCATCGGTTTTAGCTGCAGGAGTGGCAGCAGATAATGTTATCTGTGCTGTTTATTTTATGGTGTTGTTTGCATTGGCTTCTAAAATACCTGCAGAGACTGCACCACCAACCACTGGTACTATTTTTACTCTAACAGTATTCTAGTTTATAAGCTGTTTCTTGTTGCATTTTCCGTGTTTGGGCCAGGATTTTTGGAATGAATATTTTATATCAATTGACGAAATGAATAATTTTTTATTACCGGATTGATATAATGAATAGTATTATCTTAATATATTTGGTCATGTTACATTGGATTATTCATGTTCTATTTTGATTCAAGATGAACATGATTCCCAATAGAGGCCGATGTAACAGTTGCGGTTGTGTTCTTTGATATTGTGGAGAATCGTGATCAAATGCGATCTCAGTTGTTGATCAAATATTTTTACGCCAAAGCTTAAATTATGATTGCACTCATTTATTTTAACCACGAAGATGATTATGATATTTTAAAACTATGGTTATGATGAAATCATTCATTTTTCTTGACTATAAAAGTCTTATAAAAACTGTGTGTTTGTTCATCTTGAATGGAAATTTTAACTTGATTTAACGAGTAATGATGATTGATGACAGATGAAGAAATGCTTATGAAGTCAGAAAATCAGGGCAATATGCCTGTGTTACAGACAGCTACTGCAGTTGCTACATCATTTTTAATATGTAGAGCTGCAACATACTTCACAAAATTATACGGTATCCAAGGAGGAACTCTTCCAGGAGTAACTGCAATCATCGTCGTTTTAGCCACTCTTGCACCAAAGCTGATTAGTCCTCTTATACCTGCTGGTCATACTGTTGCCTTGGTCTTGATGCAGGTAACAACAAACTTTGTTGATTCTATTTTGAGTCGTCTCTATACGTGTGAAGCGCTGTCTCTATAATATTTGTAAGCATTGATATTACAAAATCATCCCCATGTGTGTGTTTTATGAACCAAATTAACTAATAGTAAGACACAATTGGGACCAAATTAACAAATGAAAGTAATATCTGAGAACCAAATTGACTAACGAATGACATATTGAAGGACCAAAATGAATGTTTAATGTTCTATTTGCTTTATCTTGTTTCATTTGTTTAACTTTTTGTACAAAATGCTTTCCGACTTTTCTTCCTTTTCACATCATATTGCTTGAGAAATAGTTTCTATATACAAAAATTTTACTCTCTTTCAAAGCACTCTAAATTAGAATTTCTTTCTAAGAAATTACACATTCTAATTGATATGATACAACAACAACTAGACCTTATCAAACTAGATAGATTACATTGATCAAACGACACCGTATGTATGTATGTACTGATTGATATGATACTCTTGCAAAAATTTAAGGATCATGTGACCTAAGATGTTTAACATACGATCTATTTCGTTCGCAGGTATTTTTTGTGGTCGTTGGAGCTAGTGGAAGTATATTGAATGTTATCCAAACTGCCCCAAGCATATTCATGTTTGCACTGGTTCAAGTAACTATCCATCTTCTTATTGTTCTTGGATTAGGCAAGTTATTTAAGCTTGATTTGAAGCTATTACTTTTAGCATCAAATGCTAATATTGGAGGCCCAACAACAGCTTGTGGAATGGCTAAGGCTAAAGGATGGGAATCTTTAGTTGTTCCTGGAATTCTTACAGGAATTTTTGGTGTTTCAATTGCAACTTTTTTAGGTATTGGTTTTGGATTAATGGTTCTAAGACACTTGTAGAAATTATCATTTCTATTGTTTAGATATATACAACACAACAAATTGGAAGGTATGTTGCTTGCACAGTTTTAAGGTGCATTTTTGACAAAATTTCTCATAAACTCAATGTAACTTCTTTTGCACTCCATCTCCTATCTCATTAATTGCATGATTACGAGCTCATGAACACTCGTTTGTAGCTTATTCAATTGATATGTAGTTCTTTTTATTGGGTTTGATGAATATGTAGCAAATATATATTTTGATGGAAAAACTTAACTGATTGGAATTCTTTAATTTATGAGACTAATTTAATATTTCGTAAATTTGAGAGACTGGCGTCCTTTAGAACTTCGAGGATTGATATCTTGTTACCTTCTTCTCACCACGTAGCTGCTGCTATTACCTCTCCATGTTGATCATAAGTAACTGCACCTGTTTGTTCCAAGCAATTTCTCTTTGGTTTTTGTTTTGGTTGTGAGAATTGTTATGATTGTTTGTAGCATGCCCTCTTAATTGGAACTAACTCGCTAAACTCAGCAAACAGTCCCTCATGTTGTTACGACCAAAGGGGATTAAAAACACTATAAAAATAGACCCTGGAATCATTCCCAATCCCTCACTTTAACAAACCCTAGAACCTTGCAGGCAGGGTATCTACTATTGTACTATCTGCTAGTACATTTGGCGTCGGCCGTGGGCTCCTGTATAACTAACCTGGTCCTCTCTCATCAAACCCTGAATCCACAGGCTATCTCTGAAGGATGGCTGGCGGAGCAAGAATGAATATCGATCCAGACACCGATGCAGCAATGCAGCTGCAACAACAAAACGAATCCCTACATGCCTCCTTGACTACAATCCAAAAACCCCGAGATTTCCTTCTCTTGCAAGGATCTCGCCGGTGTCCTCCCCCACGAGGACGACCCCATGGTTGTCACAACGGTAATGATGATTGCCAGTGTAAAATAAAATAAAATAATAGACTGACTATATTTTAATTAAATTATCTTAATTTTCTCTCGCAATTTTATAAGGATTTACCAGTGCTTCCAAATAGAAAGGATGAAACCAATAGTCCAAATGAAAATGTTTAAGGGCTCTAATAAATCATAATATAATACAACAACAACCAAGCCTTATCCCCCTAAGTGGGGTTAACTACATGGATCAAAACACTTCCGTAATGTTCTATCATATATAATACCAAATCAAGTTATTTATCTGCCAAAGAAAATCCCTGTTGGAACAAAATGTGTTTAACAATAAATCCTAAAGAGTTTTGATGATAACAAGGTATTAAAAATTGACAATTGGTATTGCTAACATTTGTTCAAGTGTACAGGACCATAGACCAAGTGTTATATCTTACAAAGTTTCTGGAAGAACAAATAAAGAGCAAAAGAAACATTATTTGAAGCTTAAGGCGCTCCTGAAGATTTGCGCTCCTGAAGACTTGCGCTCCTGAAGAGTATGACGTCATCAGAAGCTGAAGGTTCTCAAAAGCTGGTTCTTCAGAAGCTGCATTATTTCACCAGAAGCAAATTGATTCAAGTGTTTATAGATTTAGTGTTGTATTTTGGAGCGAAAGTCTTGAAGAAGTGGTAGAAGATCACATGGAAGTCACATGTTCTCGTTTGAAAGCATCAGGTTGCTAAAATACAAAGAGCGTTGACAAATGTACTATGTACGAACTGTACAACCACCTTCTCCACTACTCTGTTCTTTGTCTCAGCTACCAGACAAGAATAACAGCTCTCATGTACAACCAAGCCTGCATCCTTGTTCCCTCTCAACCGGAATGGATTTGAAATTGATCCTGTAACACCCCGTTTCCCAAAACAACGTGATTTTATTATAACAATCAGAGTCAATTCTCAAACGGAGCATTACACTGCTATTTCTCAAAAATTCTTTAATAGAAATTAAAACTATTAAATTCCAACAACCAATCTTATAAAAACTGCAGCGGAAAATTCTTTTCAAAATCATTATTAATCTCCAACAAACCTTGGCACAAAGGCCTCAACAAATTAAAATATTATTCAACACCATTTAAACTTCAACAACATTTTTCAAAATTAGATACATAAAGGAATGAAGAACATAAACGACGCTTCCCATCCCGTTACGTATCAAAGCCCTAGACACTTGAGCCACATCCTACTAGTCCTGGAAATCTGCACTTGCCCACAAGGCGGCAATTCCAACAGAAGGGGTGAGATTCACAATCAAAAATAATATATGTATATAATTCATCAATTGCATTGAAACAACAACAATCATAGCAACAAACATTATTAAATCCATATATACATGGCATTAACATTCATCAACAGCAACTACTTCATTTCACATTAGATTTGCAACCTTAAATTATATTAAGCAATCAACCACATCATCGACAATAACTCAACAACAACCTCAACCTCAACGACTACAACGATGAAACGACAACAACAACTAATGCAATATGCATGTGGTACCAAAAATACAGGGCAGAGCCCTCACCTCTTTGAACAACAAAGTGTTCCAGGACATAAGTCCTCCCGCTTTGAACGACAAGGCGTTCCAGGGCAAAAGCCCTCACCGCTTTGAACAACAAAGTGTTCCAGGACATAAGTCCTCCCGCTTTGAACGACAAGGCGTTCCAGGGCAAAAGCCCTCCCGCTTTTATGCATTATGCAATGAACTCCACTTGTGTATATCATCATACAACATCAACGACTCAATGGTGTATATCAGCATACAACCAAACAACAACGACAACACCTACTACGACATCAACATCTGTGCCTAATACTTATGACACACTCCCCAACTTGGACAACACGACTCAACAACATAAACAACGGGAACAACGATACACCGTATATAATTGTACATATATAAACATACATATTCCAACGTATCAACAACAATAGCAACATATACATTAATCAATTACAGTCATATCAAAGTCCAAAACATCCTTCAAAAGCAAACCGAGTTTGATCAATAAGACATAAGCTAAATACTCATAAAACACCTCAGTTAAACCTCTAATACTTAAGTTTGAAGTTTGGGAACCAACCATAAGTTTTTGGACTAACTTGGGACAAGTTATACTAAGTTTTCTTAAAGTTTTCCTCAAGACCCACTTGGAGTATTTTCATCATAACTCAAAATCCATAAAACATTTTCAAGTCAAACCAAAGCCATTAGAAAGCTAACTCAATTATCTACAACTTTCATGTTACACCAAAAGCCAGTTCAAAGCAGAAATGGGTGAAAAATAGTGAAATATGAAGGATCTGGTTCACAAAAATCGTGTCACGATTTTGGAAATCGCGACGCGTTTTTACGTCCAGAACGACTTAGCATTCTGCCATCAAAATCGCGTTATGGCTGCAAAAATCGCGGCACGGTTTGACAGTATCAGGTCAAAAAAACAGCTTTTTCAAAAATGCGATTTCAACACGGTTTTACCCCAAAAATCCCAACTTTGATCCCTTTATCACCCAAAATGAATTGTTACATTGTTTATGGGTTCATTATACAACAAAACATCAGAAACATCTCATGGAAACATCATCAACAACACAAAACAACATCATAGAGCAATTTATCAAGTTCTTAAACCTAATTCCAAAAACCACCATTTTCAATCTAAATTCATGAAATCATGTATATATATATATATTAACAATTGAAATGCTAGCTCACCCTTACCTTAGATTGTTTTCATGAAACCAAGCCGCGTTCTTCTCCCTTCTTGCTCCTTCACTCTTCTCTAGGTTTTCTCTCCTCTTTCTCCCAAAGTCTGTTTTTCTTTTTCTGAACGTGAAAACGTTTTCTGCCTTTCTATTTTCCCAACTTCCACTAATATTTCCTTAACTCCCCCATCATTTCACTTAACTCCCTTAAATTCTATTAACTTCTCAATTAACTCCCCATATTTCCAAATAAATAATATTCTTACTCCTTTCTATTAAATAAAACAAATAACATTCATTTAAATAAAACACAAATAATTATTTAAATACACACATCACACCAAAAGGTCATATAATTCATATAAATCATATATATCAAATAAAAATACTCAAAACATCAACTAAAAATAATTAAATAGAAATGGGGCGTTACAGATCCTTTATAGGAAAATAACTTAAACAGGCAAAGAATCATTGGTGAAAGATCAAGCTTCAACAACGACTCTTTTTGGATGAATTGGCACTTACAACGTTCATATTTCACACCTCTATATAAAGGAGTGAAGACTTGAAGAACAACAAGACTCTACAACATTTTGAAAGCGCCAAAACTCTGCAAAATTGTTTAAGCATCCAAAGTTCACTTAGAATTTCAGTTTTCAAGTTCATATCTTTGAAATTCTAAAGTCTTAAGAGTCTGTATCTGAATTACATTGTGAACACCACTGATTGTATATCAAGTGTTCAACCTCAAACATTTTCCTTATAATTTTGTTTGATAGAAGTCTCTTTCTTGTGTGCTTGAGCATTAGAAGTCTCTTGATTTTGTTCTTGAGCATTTAAAGTCTCTTGCTTATGTGCTTAAGCATTTGTAATCAGATATTACATTTAGTGAACTGTCCTTGGAAGTGCAAGGGGGACAGGACTACTTCCGGTTTGTGGAAGGAACCTGTATAAATTGCTTGTGTCCTGCTTCTTCTCTTTTCTCTCTGTTTATCATTCCGCTGCATACGCTCTTGAACCTCATCTTCAGAAGCTGTCTCAATTGCTTTTGATCATTAGTGTTCTGAGTTTTTAAGAGAAAACGAAATTAAGTCTAACACAATTCAACCCCCCTTCTTGTGTTTTTCTCCCCTTCAATTGGTATCTAGAGCTTTGGTTCTGTTGTCAACACCTAACAGTGTAACAGTCCAAGATCTGAGAAAAACATGTCTGCTGAATCATCTGTTTCTGGTTCTGGTTCTGCTGGTTCTGGTGGTAATCATCATGCTGTTTCCTATGACTATAGTGAAAAGAAGACTGACTCAGGGAAGGTTCCAAAGTTTAATGGAGATCCTGAAGAGTTTTCTTGGTGGAAAACCAACTTCTACAATTATATCATGGGCTTAGATGAAGAACTATGAGATATTCTGGAGGATGGAGTTGGTGACTTAGTCCTTGATGAAGAAGGAGCTGATGTTGATAGAAAAATTCATACTCCTGCTCAGAAGATGTACAAGAAACATCATAAGATCAGAGGCTCTCTGGTTTCTTCTATACCACGAACAGAGTACATGAAGATGAGTGATAAATCAACTGCAAAAGCTATGTTTGCATCTTTATGTGCTAACTATGAAGGAAGCAAGAAAGTCAGAGAAGCTAAAGCACTGATGCTTGTTCATCAGTATGAGTTGTTCAAGATGAAGGATGATGAAAGTATTGAGGAGATGTACTCAAGATTTCAAACCTTAGTCTCTGGACTTCAAATACTGAAGAAAAGCTATGTTGCTTCTGATCACGTGAGTAAGATACTCAGAAGTCTGCCTGCCAGATGGAGACCAAAGGTGACTGCCATTGAGGAAGCTAAAGATTTAAACACTTTAAGTGTTGAAGATCTTGTTAGTTCTCTCAAAGTTCATGAGTTAAGTCTCAATGAACATGAGTCTACTAAGAAGAGTAAATCAATAGCTCTTCCATCCAAAGGCAAGTCATCAAAAGCTCTTAAAGTGGTTGAATCTGAAGAAGAAGATTCACGAACTGGAGATTCTGATGAAGAGGTTACTGAGATGATGGCTATGCTCTCAAACAGACTTCAGTATCTAGCCAAAAAGAACAAGAAGTTTGTGTCCAGAAGAGGTAGCTTCAGAAGCTCAAAGAAGGAAGATCGGAAGGGATGCTTCAATTGCAAGAAGCCTGGTCATTTTATTGTTGATTGCCCTGATCTTCAGAAGGAAAAGTCAAAGAAGCCTACATTCAAGTCAAGCAAGTTCAAGAAACAGTTAAAGCAGAGTTTGATGGCCACATGGGATGATTTGGATAGTGAATCTGAGTCTGACAAAGAAGAATCTGATGAAGGTGCAAAGATAGCTGTTGGGTTAGTAGCTACAGCAACTTCAGAAGCTGAAACTGAATCAGATTCAGAAGATGAAAATGAGGTATATTCCAAAATCCCTAGAGAAGAACTGATAGAGTCATTTAAAGAACTCCTCACTCATTTTGAACTGAGAACCAATGAGTTGAAAGTTTTGAAAGAAAAGTATGTTGTTCTGATGAAGCAACAAGAATCAACTTTATTGGATCTGAAAGCTTCTGAAGAGGGACTTAGAGGCTTTGACTTCATATGTAAAACTTATGAAGACAAGCTCAAGTTCTTGTGTCAGAAGTTACAAGAAAAATGTGATGGAAAGTCTTTAAGTAACCATGAGATTGCTCTTGAAGATTTCATTATTTCTGGTATTGACAGAAGCAGAATTGCTTATATGATTTATAGCATTTACAAAAACAATGGCAAAGGGATTGGGTTTTCAGAAGCTAAGTCTAATGAAACTAATCTTAAAGCATACTGTGAATGCATTAAGGAAGGTTTGAAAATCTTCTTTGTTCCTGAAGGTGCCAAAATGGAAACTGTTGCTCAATCAGAACCTGAAGCTTCCAGTTCTAAAGCTAAGATTATTTCAAAGCCAAAGAACTCCAAGCCTAGGGTTGTGGTAAATTATGAATCTAAAACCTCAAAGATTAAGATTTTGAAAAGATCAGAACCTGTCCCTCAAAGTCTGATGGAATCAGAATCTGATATCCTAAAGTCTAAGGTTCAGAAGGGCAAAGTAGTTGTTGCTTCTGAAGTATCAAAACCAAAAGTTGAAAAACCTAAGGTAATGATTAATCAGAAGCTACCCAAAGCGCATCTAAAGGAACAGGAAATGGTGAGTAAAGCTTCCATCTCTAACCCCAAAGGACCCATAAAACAATGGGTACCTAAATCTGAAATTGTCAATACTGCAGATTTGTTTAAAAGCAAGATCAAAGCAAAAGTCATGGTACCTGGACAGCGGTTGCTCAAGGCACATGACATTAGAGAAGTTAATGTTCCTATCCCTCACAATGAAAGAAGGAGGAAATGTAAAGTTTGGAGGCAACCAGTCTGGGAAGATTATTGGTACGGGGACTATTGGTAATTCCTCTACCTCTATTAATAATGTGTGGTTGGTAGATGGGCTTGAGCATAACCTATTGAGCATCAGTCAATTCTGTGATAATGGTTATGATGTATTATTTGAAAAAGCCAACTACACAGTAATCAACAAGAATGATAAATCCATAGTGTTCAAAGGAAAGAGAGTGGAAAATGTTTACAAAATTAATTTCTCTAAACTGGCTGATCAGAAGGTAATCTGCCTTCTGTCAATGAATGATAAGAAATGGATGTGGCATAGAAGGTTGGGACATGTTAACTGGAGATTAATCTCTAAGCTTAGCAAGTTACAACTTGTCAAAGGCCTTCCTGACATTGATTATCATTCAGATGCACTCTGTGGTGCATGCCAGAAAGGAAAAATTGTTAAATCATCTTTCAAAGTTAAAGACATTGTTTCCACCTCAAGACCCTTAGAACTACTACATATTGACCTATTTGGACCAGTTAACACTGCATCCTTATATGGGAGTAAATATGGATTAGTCATTGTTGATGATTATAGTAGATGGACATGGGTGAAATTCCTAAAAAGCAAAGATCATGCATATGATGTATTCAGTAACTTCTACAACCTTATTCAATCTGAAAAAGAAGCCAAAATTTTGAAAATTAGAAGTGATCATGGTGGTGAATTTGAAAATGAGCCATTTGAAGCTTTTTGTGAAAAACATGGAATCATCCATGAATTCTCTTCTCCTAGAACTCCACAACAAAATGGGGTTGTAGAGAGAAAGAATAGAACTTTACAAGAAATGGCCAGAACCATGATCCAGGAAAACAATTTGGCAAAACATTTTTGGGCAGAAGCTGTGAATACAACGTGTTATGTCCAGAATAGGATCTACATCAGACCTATCTTAGAAAAAACATCATATGAACTCTTCAAAGGAAGAAAACCCAATATCTCTTACTTTCATCAATTTGGATGTACATGTTACATCCTGAGCAACAAGCTCTACCTAAAGAAATTTGATGCCAAGGCCCAAAGAGGAATCTTTTTAGGTTACTTTGAAAGGTCAAAGGCATACAAAGTGTATAATTCAGAGACACTTTGTGTTGAAGAATCTATGCACGTTAAATTTGATGACAAAGAGCTTGAAGATAAAACTTCAAAGCAAGATGAAGGTTCTGCAGAGATACAGGTTTTTGAAGACACTTCAGAAGCTGATCATATAGTCGAATCTGAAGTTAGTCCAGAAGCTGTAACACCCTCTTTATTCATTTAATTATTTAATTAGAGAATATAGTATATTATTATATATTATATGATTTTTGGTGATTATGCGACGTAGTTATGATGTTGTGACGTGGTGATTTTTTTATTGTTTAATAAAATAATATATGTGGTGTTTATATATATATTTATATGAAAAATAGAGATTTGTTATAAAAATATATTATTTTTAGAGATGGGGTTATATTTATAAATAGGAAGAGTTGTGAGGGTTGAGATAGAATAAGATAAGTTGGGAAGCGGTATTTAAGGAAACTAGGTCAAGAGAGAAGTCAGAACGCGTTATAGACTTTTGGTGAAAAGGGAGAAAACGGCTTGAGAGAGGAGAAGAGGCTAGGCTGCGATTCTGCAATATTCCCAGGTAAGGGTGAGCCTAACTTCAGTTCTAATAACGTATAATTCATCTGTTGATGATTGACTAAGGTTTAGGAAGAGTTTGAGAGAGTTTTTGAATTAGGGTTCTTATGAATTTTGATGAATTTGATGTGAGATTGTTGTGAATTGCTTTAGAAATGCGTTACAAAACCTAGATTAATCACTAGAATAATATTGCTGAAGAATTAGAGGCTTAGCATGAGAGATTTGAGATGAATTGGTGAGAATTGGAGCAAACCCGTAGTGAACCTGTCATCGCTCGCCTGTGGCGAGTAATTCACTCGCCGTGGCGAGTACTCCTTGCATCGCTCGCGAGGCGAGCTGAACAGCTTGCTGTGGCGAGCAACGCCCTTCTGCTCGCGAGGCGAGCCAACTAGCTCGTCGTGGCGAGTAACTTTTGGAAGTTGAGATTTTGCCAAACTTTAGATGGTTTTAAGTGCCTTAATATTTATAAGAAAGACCTGTGAAGTTGTTAGGATCGAATTGGACTTAGGGAACCTTAAAACGAAGATTTTAGGCGAAAAATGTCAAAGGCCGAGAGCACCCAGTTCGCTCGCCTGTGCCTCGCCCCCAACTCGCCCTTGGCGAGTAGCTTCCTGAGAGAGCTCGCCTTAGCGAGCAAATCGCTCGCCGTGGCGAGTTAGTGCAATTCGGGGCTGTTGTTCGTTTTGCGATCTGTTTCGCATTGGAACTTTGAGAATAGACCTTTGGGTAATGCTAGAGATGTCTTATGTCCTGAGATGCATTCTGTAATGAAGATTTAATGAAGTTCTCTTGTGTTGATGGTAATGCGATGTATTGCTTATATTTAAATGATTTATAAGCATGATGTTAAGTGATGTTGATGATGTTATGTGCCTTTGAATATGTGCTAAATGAGTTGAACTTCTGCCATGTATTTATTATAATTTGCATGTGTCAGCCTTGAGTTGTTAACGATGTTTGAGAAGTTATGTTAACTTGTTTAAGATGTTAAAGAGTCGTGTCCATGCATTTGCATATTATGAGACGGTGGAGCTTTTGCTCAAAGCGACGGTGGAGCATTTTCTCAAAGCGACGGTGAAGCATATTAATGCTTATATATGGTACCACATGCATGATGTCAAGATGTTAAAGTTGCATTTAGTTGAGTCAAATTGTTGACATATTATGAGACGATGTTTTGAAACGATGATGTGCTATTTGAGATGCTTATGACGATGATGTTATCCTTGTATTTCAATATGTGATGTATGTGATGAGTTTATGTTGTTAATCATAAATGTTTGGATTATATGTTAATATTTCTGTTGTGAATCTCACCCCTTCTGTTGGAATTGCCGCCTTGTGGGCAAGTGCAGGTAACCAAGCTTAGGTGCGCCGATGTGAGGAATCCTTGTGTGATGTCTAGGTGCTCTGATACGTAACGGGATGGGGTCTTGCATTGAGTCTATTCCTTTATGTATCATGCTGATCTATTTTATGACTTTAAGATTGCGATGAATTTTTGAGACTTAAATATTTATGAGACGTTTGATGGCCTAGAGCCAAGACCTTTTTGAAGGATTTTGAATTATGATTTTCCGCTGCTATAAATGAACATTTTGCGAAGGTTAAACTAATTTTTATTTGTTTAAAGAACTTGTTGTTGAGAAAGTGTGACACTCCTTTGTGATCTACTCTGATTTATGCTTTTATTTAATGAAATTTTTGAGTCGGAAAAATGGGGTGTTACAGAAGCTGCACCCACATCAAAAGCTCAAGATGAAGTTGCTTCTGATGAAGCATAAGATGGCTCACAACAAGCAGATTCATCCAACAACACTTTCAAATACAAGTCTTCTCATCTTGAGGATCAAATCATTGGGAGTAAAGAAAGTCCCATAAGAACAAGATCACACTTCAAACAAGAAGAATCTATGATAGGACTGATATCAATGATTGAGCCTACAACAGTTGATGAAGCACTTTCAGATGATGGATGGATCTTAGCAATGCAAGAAGAGCTGAATCAATTTCAAAGAAATGATGTGTGGGATCTGGTACCCAAACCTTCTCAGAAGAACATTATTGGAACAAAATGGGTATTCAGGAACAAACTGAATGAGCAAGGTGAAGTAACCAGAAACAAAGCCAGACTTGTTGCACAGGGATACAGTCAACAAGAAGACATTGATTACACTGAAACATTTGCTCTAGTTGCAAGATTGGAAGCAATCAGGTTACTTCTATCCTATGCAGTTAATCATGGCATTATATTATATCAAATGGATGTCAAGAGTGCATTTCTTAATGGTGTCATATAAGAAGAAGTGTATGTGAAACAATCTCCTGGTTTTGAGGATCTGAAGCATCCTGACCATGTTTACGAACTAAAGAAATCACTATATGGCTTGAAACAAGCTACAAGAGCTTGGTATGATAGACTAAGTAATTTCCTGATTAAAAATGATTTTAAACGAGGTCAAGTTGATACAACACTCTTCAGAAGGACCCTTGAGAAAGACATTCTTATTGTGCAAATATATGTTGATGATATAATATTTGGTTCTACTAATGCATCTCTTTGCAAGGAGTTTTCTAAGTTAATGCAGGATGAATTTGAAATGAGCATGATGGGAGAGTTGAAGTTCTTCCTGGGCATTCAAATTAATCAAAGCAAAGATGGAGTATATGTTCATCAAGCAAAATATACAAAGGAGCTTCTGAAGAAATTCAAGCTTGAAGACTGTAAGCTGATGAACACTCCAATGCATCCAACATGCACCCTAAGTAAAGAAGATGAAGGATCAAAAGTAGACCAGAAGCTATACAGAGGTATAATTGGTTCTCTGTTATACCTCACTGCATCTAGGCCAGATATTTTATTCAGTGTATGTCTGTGTGCAAGGTTTCAGTCAGATCCTAGAGAATCTCATTTAACTACAGTTAAAAGAATCTTCAGGTATCTGAAAGGAACAACTAATATGGGACTCCTTTATAAGAAATCCTCAGATTACAAGCTAATTAGATTCTATGATGCTGATTATGCTGGTACAGGATTGAAAGAAAGTCAACCAGTGGCAATTGTCAATTTCTGGGTGATAATCTGATATCCTAGGCTAACAAAAGACAAGCAACTATTGCTATGTCTACAGCAGAAGCAGAATACATTTCAACTGCAAGTTGTTGCACACAACTACTCTGGATGAAACATTAGTTGGAAGACTTTCAGATAAATGCTAACAGTATTCCCGTCTTTTGTGATAATACTGCTGCTATTTGTTTGTCAAAGAATCCAATTCTACATTCAAGAGCCAAGCATATTGAGATCAAACACCATTTTATCAGAGATTATGTTCAAAAAGGAATTTTAGATATACAGTTCATTGATACTGAAAATCAATGGGCTGATATATTTACTAAGCCTTTAACAGTTGAAAGATTTGAATTCATTAAGAAAAATTTGAACATGCATTATGTGTCTGATTAAAATTGCTTGCTTCTGAATGGGAAGTTTAGGTTCTAAAGTCAGTTCAGAAGCCATTATCCTTCAGAAGCTCTTGGTTGAGGTTCTGAGAAAAATGTGCTCCTGATGATGTCATCAGAATTTCAAACTTCAGAAGCGGAATCTTTGTGCTTCTGAATAGTAGGAGTTAGTGGAATTTATGGAGTTGCTTTTGGTGACACCTGTCCCACTAACTTATACAGCTCATCTGAAATCTGATAACGTAGCATAAATGTATTGGTGTATAACCAAAAAGGGCAATGATGATCTTTATGCTTTCGTAGTACTATCTCACGCCCCCAAACTGTCATTAATGCTGTGTTTGTTTGTCCCCTATATACTCAAACGTTTTTACTAAAAACACTTAAACAAAACACACACTACTCACTTCACTACTTACACTTTCTATTTGTTGCTTTCGTATCCTCTAAGAAAACGCTCTCAACCTAGAACCCTAAAACTTCATCGTCTTCAATCAAATCAATGGCATCTTCTAGTTCCGTTCCAGAATCTGGTAATCTAAATCAGCAAGTAGCTCAACAACAACAAGTCCAACCAGAAAGGGCTGCTTATTTAATCAGTGGATCTACCATGAAACTCAAGGAACATCAGTTAAAGATTCAAGTAGAGAATCCTGTTGATTTCAAATCTTTGACGTTTCATGGATGCGATATTCAATAATTTTATGCTGCACAAGGTTGGCTACAGTATTTCAATATGCTGAATGGTCCAACGTACAAAGCTCTCGTAGGGCATTTTTGGGTAAGAGCTAGTATCTACGACAAGAAAGCTGCTGCTGAAGAAGAAAGGAATCTGGTTCTTCTTTATCCAGAATTAGCTGGGAAGACAAGGGAAGAAATGCATTTGGAACCCTTCAACGGTACAGAAATAAGGTCAAGTGTGATGGGTGTCCCTATTTAGATCACTGAACAAATCATAGCTTCTGTTCTTGGTATTAAAGCTGAAGGTATTTACTCTGGGATTGAGATTCCTAAGCCTCATACCAGCTCCTGGAAAGACACTGTAAATATGACTTTGTTCAAATCCACAAAGGGTGGAAAGTACAATGACTTGGATATGCAGAAGAAGATGTTTCTGAAGATCCAATTTGAAAATCTGCTACCAAAGGGTGGTGGTAGTGATCAACCCTCTCTTGCTCACAAAGTCTTCCTTCACCACATTATTCATGGTGAAAAAGTTAACTTACCAAGGTACATCTTCAAGTACATGGTCAAGGAACTGTGGAAGAGTCAGAATGAAGATAGATTCTGGGTCCCTTATGGAAGATTGCTGTCTGAAACCTTTCATCAAGGAGGTATTATTAAAGCTCTCAGTCAAACACGTTTCTACACTGATTAGATGCTAGAAACAGTGGTCGGCAAGGTGATAAATGGTAAGACCCTGAAAAATATGCAACTGATAAAGGTATTCACTCCTCTTACTTCAGACATGAGTGAATCTATGGTGGTGTCAAATTTGATGGCAAACTTCCCACCAATATGCAAGAAGGATTCACTAGCAGTACAGATGGCACTTCTAAGTGACCACTTTGCAAACACTGGTGAGAGAATTGGGCTTAATGAAGTCCCTGAAGACATGCCAGGAAGCAAACTGCCTGTGGAGAAAGGCAGGAAAGCCAAAAGAAAAGAGCTTACTCAGGAGGAGTACTTAGAAGGTGAAAATCTTTCTAAGAAAGCTAAGAAAGAAAAAGCTTCTGAGAAGCTTAAAGCTGGTGCTTTTGAAGTCCCTTCTATTCAGGAAGAAGTTCAGGACCTGAACCCAGAAGCAATCATCAAACAGAAGACCAGAAGTGGTAAACAAGTTGCTTCTGCATCCACAACAGCTCCTGAACAGACTCTTCTGAAGAAGATGAAGAGAACTCCTAAACCAAGGAAGCTAAGAGAATCTGTCTATACTTCTGAAGAAATTGCAGCTGTGGAAGCAGAGGAAGAAAGGCCATATAAAAGAAATCTTGTAAGAGTCAGTCCAATGATTGTCATGACTCCTGAAATGGAAAAGGCATGTAAAGAGCATGGTGACAAGATAATGCCTGAGAAGAAGAGAAAAGCTGCTCTTTACAAGTTGCAAAGAGATGAGGAGCTCAAGGCAATGGGACTTGAAAACTGTGATCAATTGTATCTTGAAAAGATTGCTGAAGTCCAAGAGATTTCAAAAAAGGTTGATGAAGAAGCTGTAAGATCAGCTGAAGCTGATGCTACTGAACTGGTTACCAGGGAGGTAAGAAAGAAGAAGAAAGCAGAAGCTGAAGCTCTTCAGAAGGTCCTAGAGTTAGCCAAAGATATTGAAGTTCCTGCTTCAGTGTTGCTCAAGGATGTTGCTTCTGAAGTAGCTGAGCAAGCATTGAAAAGCACAGCAGAACTTCAGATGGAGGTGACTGCAGAAGCTGAGAACCTGCTATTGGCTCCTGGATCAGAAGCTATGTCAGGTACTTCCTCTACACAACCTTTAATACATATAAAATCTGACTCAACCTCCTCTCAATCCATATCTACATCATCCTCATCTACTGATATGGATGATATTCCAATAGGCATCCTTCGCCAATCTAAAAACAAAGGCCAATCACCATCATCCAAACTCCATAAAAAGCCTTCTAAACCTGTTTCTCCTTTCAAACCACTGGAACCCCCTATTGGAGTTAGGATTGGTAATCTGCTTGAAATAAGAAGTAGTAAACTGTTGGAACAAAATGTTTTAATAATAAACCCTAAAGAGTTTTGATGATAACAAGGTATTAAAAAATTGACAATTGGTAGTGCTAACGTTTGTTCAAGTGTACAGGACCATAGACAAAGTGTTATATCTTAACAAGGTTCTGAAAGAACAAATAAAGAGCTAAAGAAACATTATTTGAAGCTTAAGGCGCTCCTGAAGACTTGTGCTCCTGAAGAGTATGACGTCATCAGAAGCTGAAGGTCCTCATAAGCTGATTCTTCAGAAGCAACAATATTTCACCAGAAGCAAAATGATTCAAGGTTTTATGATTTAAGTGTTGTATTTTGGAGCGAAAGTCACATAGAATTGGCAGAAGACTAGTGGAATAATGCAACGGTCATTTTAAAAGGATTTGAAGTCATTTGGCTGCAAAGAAACAAAAAGCGTTGACATTGTACTCTGTACGAACTGTACAACCACCTTCTCCACTACTCTGTTCTTTGTCTCTGCTACCAGACAAGAATAACAGCTCTCATGTACGACCAAGCCTGCATCCTTGTTCCCTCTCAACCGGAATGGATTTGAAATTGATCCTTTATTGGACAATAACTTAATCAGGCAAAGAATCATTGGTGAAAGATCAAGTTTCAACAACGACTCTTTTTGGATGAATTGGCACTTACAACGTTTATTTCACATCTCTATATAAAGGAGTGAAGACTTGAAGAACTATAGGGACTCTACAACATTTTGAAAGCGCCAAAACTCTGTCAAATTGTTTAGGCATCCAAAGTTCACTTAGAATTTCAGTTTTCAAGTTCATATCTTTGAAATTCATAAGTCTTAAGAGTCTGTATCTGAATTACATTGTGAACACCACTGATTGTATATCAAGTGTTCAACCTCAAACATTTTATTTGTAATTTTGTTTGATAGAAGTCTCTTTCTTGTGTGCTTGAGCATTAGAAGTCTCTTGATTTTGTTCTTGAGCATTTGAAGTCTCTTGCTTGTGTGCTTGAGAATTTGTAATCAGATATTACATTTAGTGAACTGTCCTTGGAAGTGCAAGGGGGACAGGACTACTTCTGGTTTGTGGAAGGAACCTGTATAAATTGCTTGTGTCCTGCTTCTTCTCTTTTCTCTCTGTTTATCATTCCGCTGCATACGCTCCTGAACCTCATCTTCAGAAGCTGTTTCAATTGATTTTGATCATTTGTGTTCTGAGTTTTTATGAGAAAACGAAATTAAGTAAAACACAATTCAACCCCCCCTTCTTGTGTTTTTCTCCCCTTCATAAACTACCTCCTAACCATCCACTTCAACCACAAACAATTCAACCACTCAACATGATCCTTCCTGAAAAACCTGAAGATGATTCGGTTTTGAACAACCTTAGCAGTCATCTATCAGGTGAATTACCAAATGTTGATCTAAACCCACAAAAAGCCTCTGAAGTAACAACTTCTAAAGTTGCTTCAGAAAGCCCACAACAACATACCCCTGAACCACAAATGAGCCCATCCTCTCCTGAACAAAGCGTTCCTGAACACACTGTTCTTGAACAAACTGCATCTGACCATACTCCTGCACCCACTTACTCTGAAAATGCTATGGAGATTGATGATATGATCACTCCTGAAGATCTTAATGAAGAGGCTGATCAATCCTCACCTATGGAGGTTGAACAGTCTGCTTCTGATCAATCATCTTCTAGCAATTCTCAATCCTTCCCCTCATATAACCTTCAAATTGAACCTGTTGCTGCTCCCAGACCTAGAAAACAACCTTCACTACCCACCAGATTCTTAGATTCTAATGTATTAAAAGGTGTGTGTGAAGACATAGCAGAGAAAATGATCAATCTCATTTCATCCAGAAATGACTTGAGTCACAGGGAGAGCTATGACAAGCAGTGGAGGAGGCTAAAGGAAAGAGTTGTAAATGTGATGAATGCCTTATCCTCTACATGCGTTGAAGCTCAGGAGCAAGCAAAGAAAAAGCTACAAGATTGGCTAAATGGTATTGATGAAAATCTTCAGGAAGTAAAGATACTGGGAACTTGGGCAAGATCCTCATTGAGTATAAGAGGAAGAGAAGCAACTGATTTTCTCCCTCAATACATTCACCCAAAGGACCTGGATTTGTCTTTTCTGACCAAGGTAAATCTGAAGTCAACAGCTCCTGATCTGGCTCTAGTTCAGAAGAACAAGGTTTTGGAAGCAAAGAATCAGAAGCTTGAGAAAGACATGTTAGAGCAGAAGCTACTTCTAATAGAATATAAAGCTGAAACAGATGCTAAGTGGGAAGAAGCTAAGATCAGAGAGGAAAATCTGATCAGAAGCTATGAGCTTTTCAAAGCAGAAATGCAGAAGAAACAAGAGGAAACAAATGAGTTGCTCAGGAAGATTCTTGAAAACACCAGCAAACAAACCAACCCTTAGTTGCACACCTGTTGTTGTTGTAGTGTTTTATTTATCTTGATTCTTGTTTATCTTGTATGCTTTTGAATATTACATTGCTTATGAACTTACATGCTTCTGAACCTTTCTGATCTAATAACTGCTTCTGAATGACTTGTTTAACGCACATATTTTTTTTATTGGTTTATGCTCTGAACCTTTTATACGCTATGTTTTTCTCATCTCTTCTTTTTGTTTATTTCTTTTTGTTAATGACAAAAGGGGGAGTATATGTGATAGTATTTAAAGGCTCTGAGCCCCATTAATATCTTTTGAAATTTTGAAAAACTTCTTATCATTCTTACCTGAATTAAAAGGGTAATACAAGCTCTGAATCTATGAAGGATTATCAAAATTCAAATTTATTATTTGAACCTTTACTTCTGTCTTTCATTTACGTTAAAATTTATTATTGCGTGTTGAATGAATTTAATTAACAAGATAGAACTCAGGAGGAGCTTACAAACCTCACCTTGAAAGTACTATTAGACTCAGGGGGAGCTTACAAACCTCATACCCTATAAGTCAACTTGTTAATTAGATTAACAACAATTGATCAAGTTTTAAATACTATTGTTTGTCATCATCAAAAAGGGGGAGATTGTTGGAACAAAATGTGTTTAACAATAAATCCTAAAGAGTTTTGATGATAACAAGGTATTAGAAATTGACAATTGGTATTGCTAACATTTGTTCAAGTGTGTACAGGACCATAGACCAAGTGTTATATCTTACAAAGGTTCTGGAAGAACAAATAAAGAGCAAAAGAAACATTATTTGAAGCTTAAGGCACTCCTGAAGATTTGCGCTCCTGAAGACTTGCGCTCCTAAAGAGTATGACGTCATCAGAAGCTGAAGGTTCTCAGAAGCTGGTTCTTCAGAAGCTGCATTATTTCACTAGAAGCAAATTGATTCAAGTGTTTATATATTTAGTGCTGTATTTTGGAGCGAAAGTCTTGAAGAAGTGGTAGAAGATCACATGGAAGTCACATGTTCTCGTTTGAAAGCATCAGGTTGCTAAAATACAAACAGCGTTGACAAATGTACTATGTACGAACTGTACAACCACCTTCTCCACTACTTTGTTCTTTGTCTCAGCTACCAGACAAGAATAACAGCTCTCATGTACAACCAAGCCTGCATCCTTGTTCCCTCTCAACCAGAATGGATTTGAAATTGATCCTTTATAGGACAATAACTTAATCAGGCAAAGAATCATGGGTGAAAGATCAAGCTTCAACAATGACTCTTTTTGGATGAATTGACACTTACAACGTTCATATTTCACACCTCTATATAAAGGAGTGAAGACTTGAAGAACAACAAGACTCTACAACATTTTGAAAGCGCCAAAACTCTGCAAAATTGTTTAAGCATCCAAAGTTCACTTAGAATTTCAGTTTTCAAGTTCATATCTTTGAAATTCTAAAGTCTTAAGAGTCTGTATCTGAATTACATTGTGAACACCACTAATTGTATATCAAGTGTTCAACCTCAAACATTTTCCTTGTAATTTTGTTTGATAGAAGTCTCTTGCTTGTGTGCTTGAGCATTAGAAGTCTCTTGATTGTGTTCTTGAGCATTTGAAGTCTCTTGCTTGTGTGCTTGAGCATTTGTAATCAGATATCACTTTTAGTGAACTCTCCTTGGAAGTGCAAGGGGGACAGGACTACTTCCAGTTTATGGAAGGAACCTGTATAAATTGCTTGTGTCCTGCTTCTTCTCTTTTCTCTCTGTTTATCATTCCGCTGCATACGCTCCTGAACCTCATCTTCATAAGCTGTCTCAATTGCTTTTGATCATTAGTGTTCTGAGTTTTTAAGAGAAAACGAAATTAAGTCTAACACAATTCAACCCCCCCTTCTTGTGTTTTTCTCCCCTTCAATCCCAACTATGAAACTAACAGAACTTAACAATTTCCACTTTCGTGTAGGCAGAGCAGAACAACAATAATACCATTGTTTGTATAAATCCTTATCTCTAACATCTAAATCATTTCATATAATGTATATTGAATTTCACCATAGCCATGACTTTCTAGGATTTATATCACAATACTCCTTCCAGAGAACTAAATGGCTGGTAGAAACGATGCTGCTCTTGCTGCTACTTTGGAAGCAATGGCTCAGGTTGTGGGTAATCAGAACAATGCTGCTGGAATCCTATCCAGAGTTGTTTGAGCGAGGTAAATTTTCGAGGACGAAAATCCTTTAAGAGGGGGAGAGTTGTAACGCCCTCTTTAATTATTTAATTATTTTATTAGATGTTATGGTATATGTTTATATATTATATGACTTGTGATGATTATGTGATGTATTTGTGACGTATTTGTGACGTATCTGTGACGTATTTGTGACGTGTGAAGTATTATTATTTTATTGTTTAATAAAATAATATTAGTGATGTTTATGTGAATAATTATTTAGTAATTAAATAGATGTGGTGGAAAAAGATAGAATTTTAAGAGATGGGGTTATAATTATAATTAAGAAGAGTTGTGTGGGTTAAGAAGGAATTAGTTAAGTTGTGAGGGAGTATATAAGAGAAGTAGGTTAAGAAAGGAAACATTTGGAGAACGCGTATCAGACTTTTGGTTGGAGAAGAAGAACGGTCAAGAGAGAAGAGAAAAGCTAGGTTCCAATTCTGCAATTTTTCCAGGTAAGGGTGAGCCTAACCTCAATAATCTTAATGTAAATCATCTGTTTTGATTAGTTTAGGATTTGGGAAGATTTGAGGGAAGTTTTGAGAATTAGGGTTATGGTGATTTTGATGAATTTGATGTGAGAATGTGTTGCATTACTGTATAGATGTGTTACAGAACCTAGATTATCCCCTAGGATGTTAGTGCTGATGAATTAGAAGCTTAATTGGAGAGAATTGGCAAGGTTTGGTGTGAATTGGACTGAACCCGTAGTGGTTCTGAGATCGCTCGCCTGAGGCGAGCAGATCACTCGCCGTGGCGAGTAACCCTTGGTTGCTCGCTAGGCGAGCAGTATAGCTCGCCGTGGCGAGCTTGACCCTTAAAGTTAGGATTTTTGCCAAACTTTAGATGGTTTTGAGTGCCCCCATATTTATAGAGATGACCTGTGAAGTTGGTTTAGTCAAATTTGATTTAGAGAGCTTAAAAATGAGAATTTTGTTGAAAAATGTCAAAAAGGCCGAAGCACCCAGTATTTCTCGCCTCCAGCTCGCCCCCAACTCGCCTTTGGCGAGTGAGCTGCTGGGAGTACTCGCCTGTGGCGAGCAGATGTACTCGTCGTGGCGAGCTAGATGGTTCAAGACTGTGTTGTTGTTTTGCAAGCTGTTTTGCATAGGACGTTTAGAGGGACCCTTGGGGTAGTGATAGTGCTGTTCTATACCTTAGACGAGTTATGTAAAGATGAGTGATGATGGTTCTATTATACCTTTGATAAATGATGTGTTGTTGAATACAAGTGTTGTATGAGTGTGTGATGCTAATTGAATAAGACGATGTTATGTGTTACAATGTGTATGTATGATGAGATGATGTCCTGCCATGTAATTATTATTAACTGCATGTGTCAGTCTTGAAAAATGTAATGATGTTGCGACGGTGTATTAAGTTGTTAACGACGAGTCCATGCATTTGCATAATTATGAGACGGTGGAGCTTTATGCTCAAAGCGACGGTGGAGCATTTGCTCAAGCGACGGTGAAGCATATTAATGCTATAATTATATGGTACCACATGCATGATGTTGAGACGTAGGTGTTGCATATAGTAGAGTCCATTGTGACATATATGAGATGATGTTTGAGACGTTGATATGTGATGTAATGTTGTTTAAGACGATGTTTATGATATTGTTATGATGATGCTTATGAGGATGCCATGAAATACTATAATGTATATGTGATGACTTGGAAGTATGATTTGTTAATCTTGACTTATGATTATATATTAATATTATTGTTGTGAATCTCACCCCTTCTGCTGGAATTGCCGCCTTGTGGGCAAGTGCAGGTACCCAGTCTTAGTTGCGATGATGCGAGGATTGTGTGAAGTTAGGGTTGCTCTGATATGTAACGGGATGGGGTCTTTTGTGGAGTCTATTCCTTTATGTATCGTGTTGAATAAATGATGTTGACTTTTGTGATGTAGAAACTTTAATATTTTGAGACGTTTGCTGGCTTTTAAGCCAAGACATTTATGAGATGAAACCTTGTGAAATTCCGCTGCTTAACTAAATGTTTTGTAATTCGATAAATTATTATCTAAGTGATTTTTAAGGATGAAATGTGACACTCCTTTATGATGAATACTCTGATGTATGATTTATTTAACGAAATTTTTAAGACGGGAAATTGGGGTGTTACAGGTATCATTCAAACAAAATCTGAAAAAGAATAATTATTCAGAAATAAATTTGGCCTTTGTTAACAAAGAACATGAGCATAAAAAATACATACTTGCAATTACAGGAATAAATAGGACACATCTTCAAAATGTAGCCGGAATTTTAGATTCATAACCAAACAACTGAAGCATAGATCATTTGGCCAAACAATAGTGCTCAAGAAACATTTGCACTAAACAGAGAAGTGTTTCCTTTAATAGGAAGGGTGGGATGATTAAGTCCTATTACGATACTTAGGTTATTATGTTGATCACCATAGTTGTTCTGCATATATATAGGATGAGGTTCTTACACTGAAAGATGAAGAGAAGAGCGTTATATATCTATATATATGCTCTTCACTTAGAGAATATCAATCATCTTGTCGAATTCACTCGAGGTATGCTTCCCCATCTTCCATGTTGATATGATATTCTCTGCACCCATTGTTCAATATGTGTAAAAAATCATTGCACATTTGGTGAAAAGATCAACCAAACACAGTAAGGCAAAAAAGAGAAAGGGAGAAAAGAGAAGAGGATTCATTAAATTAAATTACCACAAAATGTTGGTTTTTCATCAAATTTAGATTCCAATTCAACTTCAGGTATGTGAGCTATCTTATCCCAATCTTCTCCTATTCCTCTCTTGCATTGCTTCTCCAACATAGAGCAACTAATAATACTTAACCTTTGCAAGTTTTGGAGTTGCTGAAAGCTGTCTGGTAGTGACCTTAACTTTGGAAACCCACTGATTTTTGGGAAAACTAGAAAGAGAATCACAACATTCAAGTTTTAAGGTTTGCAATTTTTGTAGCGTGCAAACAGACCCAGGCAAGGTTGTGATCTTACTTTCGTAAAGTTCCAAGTACCTCAAATGAATTATATTCTTCAATGCTGAGGGTTGAAAAGAACTTGTACGTAAAGCTCGGAGAGGAGTGATCGATGGAAACACATCTAAAATTTTGCAGGGTGGTTTGAACTCAAGAAAGGTTCGCAAGGATTCAACTTTTTTGAAGGGAATCATGATGTAGTCAATTTTCCTTTAGTATCAAAGCAACTTATATGGTGAGTTCTAATTGACAAGTCAGTCAAGCTTGAAACCTCAGAAGCCACACATTCTTCTCCCATAATGGATTGAGCTAAATCATGAACTAAATCATGCATTTTGAATGTTATGTTACCTACCACATCTGATTTAACTTCTTGAAAAAATGATCTTTGGTATAATTCATTCCATACCTCATTAACAACATGCTCCATTTGTAAGTTTCCTCTAGATGTAACAAGTTCATTAGCCATCCAAAGTTGAATGAGATTTTCCTTCACCATTTCAAAATCGTTAGGAAAAACAGCACAAAAAGTAAAACATGGCCTCAACGACAATTTCAAATTAAAGTAGCTTAGTTTCAAAGCAGACATGATAGGGTTATCCTTAGATAAATTCCAAAGCTCACTTTCCTTTACATAAAGCCATTGATGTTCCTCACTTTTAAAGCGCAAAAGGCTTCCTAAAACCTTGGCAGCAAGAGGTGAACCCACACATTTTCTCACTATCTCCTTGCCTATTGCTTCAAGGTCTGCACGCTCTTTCCCATTAGGTCCAAAAGCATGTTGTTTAAACAAAGACCAAATGTCGTCATCATATAAACCTACCAAATGATGAGCAGGGTGAGTTCCCATGATGGATGCAACAATCTCAAGTCGTGTAGTGACTAAAATTGATGATCCTTTCCTTGTAATGCCACATTGCAACAAAAACTTGAACTTGTCCCATTTAACACGGTCTTCATTCCACACATTATCTAGTACAAGTAAATACCTTTTGCTTTGCAAAACTTCTTGAACTTTTTTTTGCATTGATTCCAAAGACATGAGATTAGGATTTTGTCCTGTTACAGATTCTATGATAGAATGTAGGATTTTATTTATACTGAAATCATCGAAAACACAAACCCAAATTTTCAAGTCAAAATGGGTGGTTACGCTTTTATCGTTGTAGATCAGCTGAGCAAGTGTTGTTTTTCCATATCCACCTAGACCAACAATGGAATAGACAGAGAGATCTTCACTGTTATTTGGATGCCTTAGAAGATACTCAACAATTTGTTCTTTATCTTTGTCTCTTCCATATACTTTGGATTCAGTGATGACAGAAGTAGTTTGGTGCCACTCCATATCTTCTGGTAGACGCTCCATGACTCCCACATGTAATCCAAACTTGATCCGGTCTTCAACAATAACATCAATCTTTTTAGCAACCTCTTTCATCCTCTTTCCAATACCTCGGCGAGCCAAAATCTTCTTAGGATGGAAACGAGTGATCCACTTGTGGTCTCCATGTGCTTTGGATCTTATCGAACATTCGTCTAATATATCATCAAGAATATGCGCTGCATCAGTTAACTTCTGCAGCCAATCTTTTACAGCATGACTTGTTATTTGCTTCTCTTCAGCATCTTCGAGGACAGCCTGAATTGCAGAGAGATTTCCACATAACTTTTCGGTCAGTTCCTCAACACCCAAAAAGGTTGAAAGCTCTTGTCGAATGAAAGATCCAAGGTTTTGAATCACGGTTCCAAGTAAAACATCAGCCATTTTGCAGGTATGAGAACAAAAAAGAATCAAACTTTGCCTTGGAGATAACTTTTCTCCAGGAAGATTTATAATTCTGTTTTATGAAAGTGAGAAAATTCCAGCAAGGGGGAACAAATGCTAAAAATGGTGAATCATTGATATTCTTGTTTTGCAAAATGGTGATTCAAGCTAATGGAATCGAAACCATGGTGGTAGGTGGATTTTGACTTTGAGAGGTTGGTGGTGCACAGTGTTAAAAATATTCTTGTTCAGATAGTATACTAATATTGTAACCTTCATTTAATCTAATGGGTAAGAATAAATTTTTCTATGATGGAAAAATCTTTCCCTTTTCCACCTTTAATCCCACCTAAATGATATGTTTCTAAAGATATCTCTTATTTTATGCTAACCCCATATCTTAGACACTGATTAAAGAAGTAAAAAAAAAAAAATTAACTAGAAAACAACACTTTTAACATTTGTCATCGCGATTTTCGGGTGTCAAATCATTAATTGGATTTGAACCTTTTAATCATTGATGTCTCTATTTTTTTTGGGGAAGGTAAAATCGAGAAAACCTTAGAAATCCTAAGTTCGGGGCTGATTTCATTACGGGAAGGTGTTAGGCACCCGTGATGACTATAGTATCCTATAGGAACCGTTTTACTATGCTTTACGTTTATGCGTTGCTTTTATCGCTACTTGTAAAAGAGATTGGTTTTAAGAATGAGAGGGAGAAAGTTGGATTTTATTTTATTGGACTTGGAGAGATTTGAGTCTCTTGCCTACATACCCTTTTAAGGGATCAAAATTCCATGTAGTTCTCTTTCAAAAATGCTTTTGTAAGTTTTGTTTGTTTTTTAGTTTGAAAAGAGATTTTGAAGAAGGGAAAGAAGCCGTGTAGGCATTAGAATTGAAATCAAATGAGGTTAGTCCGATTTATTTACGAAAAGTAGTTAAAGTTGGAAATTAGCACTAGTTTTGATTTTGTCTTAAGAAAACAAAGGGAAAATCCTTTGGAGTTTTGACTCCAAGGCTTGTTTGAAAAAGATTTGAAGTGATGGAAGTTGTTTGTTTTTCAAAAGATTGATTTTCTCTAAGTGCCGCGTATCCTAAACATACACCTAGCGATGAACATACAACGTGTGTGCGTGTGTCGGTGCATGTGTCGGTGTACATCATTATAGTCCATAGTCTTTTACATCGGGTCCTATTTTACATTCTATAGTCTTGCATGAAATTAAAGAAAAAATAAACTACCTAAGTATTTACATGAATTAATGAAAGTTACATGGAGAAGTTGAGGAAGAAATGGGAATGAGATGAGATGCTTAGTATGCATGAAGCATGGAGTAAAACGGTTAGTAAAACAAGATGAAAATGACAATGAAACATTAATCCTAAACAAAAATGGTAACTAATCGCGAAAATTGGCATAAAATCACACTAAACAAAAATTGCAAAAAGTATCACAAAATTGGCATCAAGACTCTAACTAAACAAGATTGTAAAGTATCACACAATTAGTACTAAGGATCGGATTTAGCAAGTTTGCAAAATATCACAAAATTAGCACCAAGAATCAAATTTAACAAAAAAAATGGAAATATCACAAAATAGTAATCAAGAATCAAATTTAACAAACAAATAGAAACATCACAAGATAGTAATCAAAAATCAAATTTAACAAACAAATAGAAACATCACAAGATAGTAATCAAAAATCAACTTTAACAAACAAATGGAAATATCACAAGATAGTAATCAAAAATCAACTTTAACAAACAAATGGAAATATCACATAATTAGTATCAAAAATCCAGTTCAATAATATTGCAAAATATCACACAAAACGCGCATTAAGTACCAGAGACACATGACACAAAATTGGAACGAGCATCACATGCGAAACACCGAGAAAACGACGAAACGGACACCAATTAGCACAAAAAGAGCAAGCATATATTTTTATTCAGTTTCTTCATGAGAAATAGCACAAAACACCAAGAAAAAAAAAGTAAAAACATGCAGTAAAATTTGGAATTTTTGGTAAAATCCTTGGCATGCAGAAGGTTCAATTAGCAAGAATTAAAGGTGTATATAGCAAAAAAAATCAAGAAACTGAAAGAAAGCAAAAAAACCAAAGAAAGCCCAGCCCATGCCCACGGATCTGATGGATCCGGATCAAGCTAACGCTCCAGGAGCGTTGGATTGATCCAGATCCATCAGGATCTTGATCAACGGTCATGCATAGAAGAGAGTGGGTCGGGTTTGGGTTGACCCGACCCAAGTACACGTATAAAAGGGGTTAAGACCCGGATTCACTCATTTTCATTCTTTTTTCTTTCTCTTCTCCGCCGTTCCTTCGTGCTCTTGTGAACCCTAACCCTAAATCATAAATCCTACCCAGAACTTCAAGATTCATGGCTCAATCGCTTCCTTTCATGGTTCTAAACACGAATCCATTGCTGGTTTTCACATGCATTAGTTGAAACGACGTGGATCCAGAACTCTTTCTCGCGGAATCCGTACGGTTTTGGTTCATTTCTTTGGTTCAAATCTTCTTTCTATGTGTTTTTTCTTGTTGATTCGTTGGTTTACAACGATGAATCAACGTTGTAAACCTTTGGAATCTTGAAATTTTCTCAGAAAAGGTTAGGGTTTATGATTCCGAACCAAAGCTTCACGGATTCGCGCTGTTCTACGTCGTTCTGGAACTCGTTGTTGTTTTTGAACGAAACAAGGAGTAGGTTTGTGATTTTACCTGGTTTTGGTTCGGAGGTTCGATCCGGATCTTCAGAAATCTTTGGATTTGATTCTGTTGTTGATCTTGGCTTGAATTCTGAGACGAAACTGGTGATTTTCTCTTTCTTCTTCTGAACTGGTTCGGATTCCGTGAATCTTTCTTTCCCTCTTCTTCTCAAACTTGCTTCTGTGATCGTACCTGGATTCGTTGCTTCCAGCGATGATTCCGGTGCTTGAATTGCAGAAATGAAGGCTCAGTGATGAAGATTCACTGTTGAATCTCTGAGAGCTGTCCCAATTTCCATTGATTTCGCTTGCATTCTCTTCCGGAAAAAGTTAGGGTTCATGCATTTGTTCTTGAGCTTTTGTGATTTCGATCTGTAACTGCCAAGAGAGAGAAAATGGAATCTGTTTGTGTGATGTGGCGCTTGATGAAATGGGATCTTTTTCTGATTCTGACACTGTGTGCCTTTTATAGGCTGCCATGTGTGCCTGCGAGCCAATGGGAGACTGCCACATGGACCTGGAACTGCTTGCGTGGAATTTGACTGAATCTGAAAAAAAAAGGACTAAAAAGCAAAATTCATAAAATCTGGGACTGTTTTGCAATTTTAAAAGATTAGACTAAAATGTAAAAAGAATAAAAGAATTGGACTGCTTTTTAAAAGAATTGGGACAAGCTTGCAAAAAAACAAAATAGTTGGACTGAATTGCGATTTTTTAAAAGTATTTGGACTAAAATGTAAAAATAATAAAATAAGATGGGTAAAAATGTAAATTTGAAAACGACGTAAAGTGAAACGTTTAAAATTGACAAAATGGACTAAAACGAACAAACTACCAAAAATGAGGTATTTTAAAATACCTCTCTGCCCAAAATTTGAATAATGTGAAAAGACTAAAATACCCCTGGGGGCAAAAACGACTCAAAACGACTCAGACTGACTCAGATGCAAACTAGATGATTTTGTACAAATTTGATTAAAGATTTATGCAAACCAGTTGACAAGACTCAGGGACAAATTGTAGGGACTGAAAATGGGTTCCTTTGTAGGAAATGACCAAAACACCCTTTTGTATGATTTTATGCAAAAATTTAAAGGACTGAAGCAGTAATGTATGCAGTTGAAGCACAGTAGAAAATACGATGAATTTGAAAGCATTAGAAAATAGCAGAAAATTTGAAAGAGTATTTTTAGGTCCAAAATGAGGGTATGACAGCTGCCCCTATTTAAGTTTCTTCGTTTGGAGAGTCAAGAGACGGAGTCTTTGGCTTGACATGACGAAGATACTTAAATATCGACTTTAGCACTGATTTTGGGCGTAAAAATACATTTGCAAATGTTATGTATGCCATGCAACATTCGTGTTATGAATGCAAGACAAACTGAGAACTAAATTTAACAGAATATGTCGTATCCATTGCGGGATTGGTAGACATTGACAGAATAACAAAAAGGAGAGTATGTCGTATCCATTGCGGGACTGATTGACATTAACAGAAAAGCAAAAAGGAATATGTCGCATCCATTGCGGGACTGATTGACATTAACAGAATAGCAGATAACAAGACTCACTGGGGAGACTCGAAAGCAAATTTGACAGGTACAAGCTGCTCTTGGATGCGAACTAGCCACTTGACCGGGAATATTGACAACAAAGGGCGCAAGCTGCTCTCGTACTTGAGCTGGTTACTTGGCTGAAAGAAAACATAGAAAGCACAAGCTGTTCTTGGACACGAACTGGTTACTTGGCTAAAAGAAGACAAAATAGAAAGCGCAAGCCGTTCTTGTATTTGAACTAGTTACTTGGCGGATACCAAAAGGATAGGTACAAGCTGTTCTAGGGTGCGAACTTGCTACTTGACCGATAACAGAAACAAATTGACAGGCACAAGCTGTTCTTGGGTGCGAACTAGCCACTTGGCCATTAACAGAAGCAAATTTTATTTGAAAGGGAATTGAATTTGATTGACATAACTGCAGGAGCTTGAATTCGACAAGGGTGTTGACAAGACTGTTGAATTTTGAAATTGGCGTGACAGTAGACATTTATTGTTGGCAGAAGAAATTTGAAAGTTGACAGGATTGATTTTGATTGAAATTAACATAGGAATTGAGAATACAGATGCGTATGAATAGCATAACAGTTTCACCAAATGCATGAACGTGTAGGATGCATGATTATGCATGTATGAATGCTTGGACATGCATGATGATTGGCAATTTGTAGACAGAATTTCGCAGAGACAGACGGAATACTGGAATATTGGGCACGTAATGGCTCGCGCTCGGACATGTATTTGCGAAAGCTCCTCTTCTGGGGATGCAGTCGTTTGAAGATACATCGAGACCATCGCTTGAATGCAGGAAGCTGTAAAATTGTAGAGAAAAACAGTTTGAATGGTATTGCTGCTCGTTGGAACAGTCACGTAAGTGCTTTGGACATCGCATCTGTGGTCAATGCTTTTGCATATTTGTTTTTTCATTTCTTTTTCATTTTTATTTTCATCATCCCATTTTTGCCTGGATCGCCCTTTCGAGTTTTCGACCCACCGGGGAATAGTTTTTTTGTGTTGCCCCTGTTTTTGCCTGAATTGCCTTTGAAGGTTGTCAATCCATCGGGGTGCTCATTTTTGCCTAAGCTGTCCTTTCGGGTTTTCAACTTAGCGAGCATATTTATTTTTCATGCTTTTCATTCTGTTTTTTCATTCTTGCCATTGACCACAGACCGTCACTGGGAGGAAGGCTTGCTAGTAACTTGAATTGGAATTGATATCAATGTAAATCTGTTCATGCATGTTCATTCAAATGTATCTAGCAGTTCAGGCTTGTTTCCAAAATACTTAAAAAGGTTTTTAGTTTTCAGAATGTTTATTCCAGCCATGCATCATTATTAACATAGAAAAAGAATCTTTTTGTATAAAGCTTTGAAAATAGAACGGAAAATGAGTGCCAAACAAAAGCATAGGCTCAAATCGATGTATAAGGGTGGTAGTCGGCCAAAAGCGCGACCCCACAGATTTACAAAGCTTGGAAAATGGTAATTTTATTGGTTGGTGGTACATTGAACACAGTAACTGCTATGGTATCTGAAACTCTTGAATCCCCAGGCGTCGGAACCTCGGGTGAGAACAGCCAATCATCAACTGCAAAGATCCCAAGGGGAATGGTAATTTGCCAGATATAGTCAATTGTCTTTTATTTCAATCTCATTTTTGCATGAACCGCCCTTTCGGGTTTTCGGCTCATCGAGACGCTCATTTTTGCCTGAGTTACATGTAATCTCAGCGAGCTTTTACATTTTATTTCTTGTCCCTTATTTTGCCTGGACCGCCCTTTCGGGTTTTCGATCCACCGGGAAGCGCATTTTTGCCTAGGCCGCCCTTTCGGGTTTTCGACCTACCACGCTGTTCTTTTCATCACTAGACAAAGTATTTCTTGACTATATCGGCATTCACAGGATTTGGAAGTTCTACACCATCCATGTGTGTGAGAATCAAAGCACCGCCAGAGAAAGCCTTCTTGACAACATAAGGTCCCTCATAGTTAGGCGTCCACTTGCCCCTTGGGTCAGGTAGCTGACTCATTCTTCTTTTCAACACGAGTTCACCCTCTTTGAATACCCGAGGACGGACTTTCTTGTCAAAAGCATTTTTCATCCTTGTTTGATACATCTGGCCATTGGTTAAAGCACCCAGGCGTCTTTCCTCAATCAAATTCAACTGGTCGTACCGACTCTGGCACCATTCAGCCTCAGACAACTTTGCTTCCATAATCACACGGAGAGATGGAATCTCCACTTCCAACGGGAGGACTGCTTCCATGCCGTACACCAGAGAAAAAGGCGTTGCCCCGGTTGAACTACGAACTGTAGTGCGGTAGCCATGTAGAGCATAGGGTAACATCTCATGCCAGTCTTTGTATGTTGTCACCATCTTCTGCACAATCTTCTTGATGTTCTTATTGGCGGCCTCGACTGCACCATTCATCTGAGGTCTGTAAGGAGAAGAATTGTGGTGTTCGATCTTGAATTTCTCGCATAAGGCTAGCACCATGTCATTGTTCAAGTTGGTACCGTTGTCAGTGATAATCTTGCTAGGAACACCATACCGACAGATGATATTGTTCTTGATGAACTTGACTACCACTTGCTTAGTCACGTTGGCATAAGATGCAGCTTCGACCCATTTGGTGAAATAATCGATTGCTACCAGAATGAAACGATGACCGTTTGAAGCTTTTGGTTCAATTCTTCCGATCATATCAATGCCCCACATAGAGAAAGGCCACGGAGAAGACATAACATTGAGAGCGTGCGGAGGCACATGGATCTTATCAGCATATACTTGACATTTGTGGCACTTTCTGGCGTATTGATAGCAATCGCGCTCCATGGTAATCCAGTAGTAACCAGCTCTCAGCAGCTTTCTAGACATAACGTGCCCCGATCCGTGGGTCCCAAAGGTGCCATCGTGCACATCGTGCATTAGCTGTCCTGCCTCACATTCATCGACACATCTCAACAACACCATATCGAAATTCCTTTTGTACAGGACATCACCATCCAGCAGGAACTTGCTAGCCAACCTGCGTAACGTCTTCTTGTCTCTGTTGGAAGCACCTGGCGGATACTTACGGCTTTGCAGAAATTGCTTGATATCATAGTACCAGGGTTTGACGTCGATTTCGCCTGAACCTGTCTGTACAATTGCATCACTGACAGTAAACACATGAGCGGGCCGATCTAGGCGTTGTACTTTGATCATCGGCACATGATTCCAATGGTTCACTTGAAGCATAGAAGATAAGGTAGCAAGAGCATCGGCCATTTGATTCTCCTCTCGGGGGATGTGGTGCAACTCGACCTTTGTAAAATACGTCAACAGACGCCTTGCATAATCACGGTAAGGGATCAAATTGGCATGATGGGTCTCCCATTCTCCCTTTATCTGGTTGATGACTAGTGCAGAGTCTCCATAGATGTCGAGGTGCTTGATTCTCATATCGATGGCCTCTTCAATTCCCAAGATGCACGCCTCGTACTCGGCCACGTTGTTGGTGCACTCGAACACAATCCGGGCTGTGAAAGGGATGTGATGCCCCTGTGGAGCCACAATTACTGCGCCAATTCCTCGGCCATAAGCATTAACAGCACCATCAAAAACCAATCCCCACTTGCTATCAGGGTCTGGACCTTCACCGATCAGTGGTTCTTCGCAGTCTCTTGATTTTAAAAACATGACCTCTTCGTCAGGGAAATCGAACTTCAAAGGTTGATAATCATCAAGCGGTTGGCAAGCGAGATGGTCAGCCAGGATACTCCCTCTAATGGCTTTCTGAGCTTTAAACACAATATCATACTCTGACAGTAACATTTGCCAACGTGCGATTTTTCCAGTGACAGCCGGTTTCTCAAAGATGTACTTGATTGGATCCATCCGGGATATCAGCCAGGTGGTGTGATTTATCAAGTAGTGGCGCAGGCGCTTGGCTGCCCAGGCTAGTGCACAACAGGTTTTCTCGAGCATTGTATACCGAGTCTCACAATCGGTAAATTTCTTGCTCAAATAATAGATTGCATGCTCTTTCTTTCCAGTTTCATCCTGCTGACCGAGCACACATCCCATGGATTCATCCAACACTGACAGATACATGATCAATGGCCTTCCTTCCACCGGCGGAACAAGGATAGGAGGTTCTAGCAAATAACTCTTGATGTTGTCGAAAGCTTCTTGGCATTCATCATTCCATACCACAGGTTGATTCTTCCTGAGTAACTTGAAAATTGGCCCGCAGGTCGCAGTCATATGGGATATAAATCTGGAAATGTAGTTCAGACGCCCGAGGAACCCTCTGACCTGCTTCTCAGTCTGCGGGGCCGGCATCTCGCGGATGGCTCGGACTTTGTCGGGATCTACTTCAATGCCCTTCTGGCTGACGATGAAGCCTAGCAACTTCCCAGATCTGACACCGAACGTACATTTATTTGGATTCAGCCGAAGCTTGTACTTCCTCAACCTTTCAAACATCTTAGCCAAGTATTCAACGTGTTGTTCTTCATCGCTTGACTTGACAATCATGTCATCTACATACACTTCAACCTCCTTGTGAATCATGTCATGGAACAAAGTGGTCATCCCCCTTTGGTAGGTAGCACCAGCATTTATTAGACCGAACGGCATTGCTTTGCAGCAGAAAGTTCCCCATGGAGTGATGAACGACGTCTTCTCCCTGTCTTTGGGTGACATTTTGATTTGATTATAGCCAGAAAAACCGTCCATGAAGGAGAACACCTTGCACTGGGCAGTATTGTCAACAAGCACATCGATGTGAGGCAGTGGGAAATTGTCCTTCAAGCTTGCTCTGTTCAAATCTCTGTAGTCAACACACATCCGAACCTTGCCATCCTTCTTCGGCACTGGCACGATGTTAGCAACCCACTCAGGATATTCAACTGTCATGAGAAAACCCGCATCGATCTGTTTCTGCACTTCCGCTTTGATCTTCAGAGCCATGTCCGGCCGAGTCCGTCTCAACTTTTGCCTGACAGGAGGACAGTCTGGCTTAGTCGGTATCCGATGCTCCACAATCTGAGGATCCAAACCTGGCATGTCCTCATACGACCATGCAAAAATGTCCGAGTACTCCCGGAGAAGCTGGAAGATCCTTTTCTTGACCCCTTCCTCCAAGGCAGCACCGACTTTGATCTCTCTTTTGTTATCCTCGGTACCCAAGTTGATTAGCTCGATCTCTTCCTGATGAGGCCGAATGGTTTTCTCTTCTTGCTCAAGCAATCGGGCAATCTCATCTGGTATATCATCACTATCCTCATCTTCGGTCTCGAATACCGGGGATTCAACAGTTTGGAGAAGCATAGAGTTACCGTGTTCAACGGGTTTATTTTGGTTCGATCTGCGTGACATGATTGGATGATTTTTTTTTTAGAAAATAGTTTTCATGCAGATCTTTGAAATTAATAAGAAAATACAGATGTTTTGGTTTTTTCTGGCATTACCATTATTTCCAAGGGAAAAGCATTAAAGAAGGAAAAGAGTCGTGAAAGAAACGACGTTTTTTATTGATAATGGTGATGTCGGAACAAACATGCCCTTTACAAAAAGGTCACTTCCGCCTCGGGCAAGACGGAAGGATTGTTATTTTGAAAATAAAGCCTAAACAACAAGACATATTACTTAGAATCATGCACAGACACAGGGAGATTGATAACGTTCCAGTTCTTTGCAATGCCTCCTGGTATCACAAATGTGGGTCTAACCCCTCTTTCAGCAGCACCATCAAGAATTGCATTGGTAAATCCAGCACTACGGAACGTTCCAGTTGACATGCCTGACGTCGGAGAGAAACCGAGACCCTCTTTGTGTTTGTTGTCCTGCAGCTGTATCAATTGGCCCCAACCAGCGGCCTGACCCTTCTGAACGGCTCTCTGCGCATCCTTTAATGAAGCCATGGCGGCACTAGCTCTCTTGGGCTCCGTACCCTCGATAGTTAAACCCTGGAACGCAGTTCCTTCGGCAGACTTAGCTTCGATACAAGAGAAGGATGATAACTGGCTGACCAGATAAGCTTCTTCTCCATGCACTGTCACAAGTTTACCACTCCTTACAAACTTTAGCTTCTGGTGGAGAGTAGAAGTGACTGCTCCGGCCTCGTGTATCCACGGTCTCCCGAGCAGGCAGCTGTAAGAGGCATCTATGTCCATAACCTGGAAAGTAATCATGAATGTTTCAGGACCAATAGTCATGGGGAGATCTACTTCTCCAAGCACAGTCTTACGGGAACCATCGAAAGCCTTGACTAGGAAGGTACTCCTCCTCAAAGGAACTCCTCGGCAACTCAACTGCTCCAAAGTCGATTTAGGCATCACATTCAACGACGACCCAGTGTCTACCAACACGTTGGACAGCAGATCCGTTTTGCAGTTCATGGAAATATGCAGGGCCAAGTTGTGGTGCTTTCCTGCCTCTGGGAGTTCATCTTCACCAAACCAAAGGTTACTGCAAGCAGTGATGTTAGCCACTATTCCGCCAAATTGATCCTCTGTGACCTCGTGGTCAACATAGGCTTGTTCCAACACTTTCAATAACACATTCCTGTGAGCTTCCGAACTGAGGAGTAGGGCCAAGATGGATATCTTCGAGGGAGTCTGTAGCAGCTGATCAACGATCTTATAATCGCTTTTCTTGATTATCTTCAAAATCTCATCCAGATTGGAATCCTCAATGGAATGGCCTGGACGGCTGGTACTTTCAACAACAGGAGGGATTGTCAATGGAGTAGTTTTGTCAGCAGGAATTGTAACTTGCACGTCATCTTTCTTCTGAAACAAAAGTGGTCGGACCTTGCCGCTCCTCAAAGCTGTCACTTCAGCGGTACTGCCTACTGTGCTTGAGGACACCAAAGGTACTTCTTTCCCGTTTTCCAACATAGTCGCACTGTATTTGTACGGGATGGCTTTTGCAGAAGTATATGGCACTGGACCAGGTAACCGTATGACCAACGGCTCAACATCCCTTTGGACGGGCGCGCTCCTGGCTGGAGTATCATGGAAGATTGGCACTATCATGCAAACATCACTGGTAGTCAAGTAGTTGTCATTCATCAATCTTTGGACATCAGTCTGGACTACACTGCAACCCATAGGGTTCTGAAGACATTCACAGCAGGCGGCGTGGTCGTGGCTGAACAGAGCAGCTCGGCATAGCTTGATATGTAGTGGCACCAGGGGTGTAGCAACATTACGGACACTGAGACGAGGGATTTCTTCATAGACCTCAATCATATTCACAGCGGCATGGTTGGGGAGTGGATTGTCAAGCACATGTGGGACGTTGTTTTCAAAAGATAGCTTTCCCTGGTCAATCAACTTCTTCACAATGTATTTCAGAGCGTAGCAACCTTCTACGTCATGACCTAGGGCACCTTGGTGGAAATCACATCTGAGATCGGAGCGGAACCTGGGAGGCAATGGGTTTGGCGGAGGCTTGCCAGGCCTAGTGGTGCAATACCCCTTATGTAACAGAGTTGGGAGTAGTTCGGCATACGCCATTGGTATCGGCGGGAAAGATGGTCTAGATTGAGGACCTTGTTGTTGCGGTTGTTGCTGAGCCAGTGGTTGTTGTTGCATCTGTTGGGCGATGGCATTAACAGGGACCTGAGGCTGGCCCGGTAGAGGAGGGTACTGATGATAGAACGGCGGATAGAATGGATGCTGGGCATACTGTAGGTACTGATACGGTTGAGGCAATTGTGTAGCATTGACAGGAGCGGCAGTGGCAGATTGATCAGTTCCGGCGGACACCATTCCAACTTTTGATTCCTTTTTCTTATGGTGACCATTGCCGTACTTCTTCGGTGCATTCGAGGACTCACCTTTCTCAAACACGATGATCCCTTCTCGGACGGCTTCCTCCAAGCGGGTACCCATAGTGACCATCTCAGAGAAATTGCTTGGGGCGGCAATAATCATTCTCTCAACATAATCTTTCTTCAGGGTCTTCAAGAATGTCTGAGTCATTTCCTCCTCATCCAACGCGGGAGTGATACGGGCAGCTGCCCCTCTCCACCTCTGTGCGTATTCGCGAAAGCTTTCGTCCTTTTTCTGAGAAAGAGACCGGAGGAATTCTCTATTCGGCTTGAGCCTGGTGTTGAACCCATAGTGGCTCTTGAAAGCAGTAGCCAGATCATCAAAAGTACGGATATCATCCTTGCTCAAACCGGTATACCACTCCGCGGCATCTTCCATTAGACTGTCCTGGAAGCAATGGATCATAAGTGAATCATTGTCTGCATGGTTAGCCATCTTGCGGACGTATTTGATAATATGGTTCTGGGGGCAAGTCAGCCCGTTGTAGCGGTCAAATTCCGGGACCTTGAATTTCTTGGGAACATCCACCCTTGGCACTAAACAAAGGTCGTGGGTTCTGACGAGGTCACTGCTCCCACGGTTGGCCTTGATCTCGCGACGGAGTTCTCTGGCAAGTTCTTCCATTCTTTCTTCCATAGTTCCCAATATAGGAGTCTTTCCACGGTAATCATCAGCATTAGCGCCTTGAGGAGTAGAGTGCACAATCGGATCTGTGAAGACCGTTGATTGAGGCAAGGTAGTGTGAAGAGATGCTTGCCCTGAGACGGGGATCTGGTTGCTGTTGGCAGCACTGGAAGCAACTGTTGTGGGATCCGGAGCAAAGAAAAGCGGGAGCCCGTACGGGTATCCTCTTGGCATGGCGAAGCGGCTATCGAGAGATGATGTTGGAATTGCCTCGGTGGTCTCTGGAGCGGACGAGGTCGGTTGCTCTTGAGCGGCTACCAGAGCAGTCATGGCGTCGAGAGCTTTAGCTAACTCTTCTCTCACAGAGGCTAGTTCAGTGCGGAGCTGTGCATTCTCTTCTTCCATAGCTACTTGATTTCTCTTTCTGTACTGTCTAGTCTGATGTACTCTGGTAGGTGGATCAGTCCTTCGAGCACGAGCCACTTTTCACTCTGCGGCAGAAGAACCAGGAGGCAATGAGTACTTGGAAGTTCTTTGTGACCGATGAATGATGCATATGATGCATGATATGCAGATGCGGATGCAAAAATGACTCTTTTTATTATCAAAGGGTTTTCTAGACAAATTAGAATTCTTTGCAAACATTTTGGAGTAACGAATCATTCAAAGCAAATTGTTTTGATACACTGAGCCAAGGGAGTAGGCTTCTGAGACATAAACTGAACAAACAACATAACCAATAGCAATCCTATCATCCAGAACTAAGGAGTGACTGGGTAGTATTCGGAATCCGAGTCCGAAGCTGAACCACAATAACTGGCGAAGAAATCTCGACGACCTCTGACTCTCCTGGAGTCTCTCCTCAATAGATCATCCTTCTCCTCAAGCTCCTTCCTAACTCTGGCTAGTTCCTTCTTCAGCATTCGGTTCTCATGATCCTTCTGTTCGTCCCTGCCATCCAAAGTCATGATCAAGTTCTCAGCCTCGCTGTAACGGGCTTTCCATGCTCGCTTCTCCTCACTTTCCATAGCTAGATGCCCCTGATATAGCTCCTGAGTCGCGGGAAGCAACGGTAATGGTCTAGACGGCGTAGATGCAGATACATGCCTCATGGCAGGGTAAGGCATGCCGATCTCTTCGGCTCGATCTATCACCCACTGAGTATAGGCCTCATGAGCAATACCGGATCTCACACCCAAATGCTTCACATCCTTCCTTCGAACCTTAGACCAAGCATCTGTAAAAGCTTTCCTTTGCCCGGTGGGAGCATTGGAATAGTAGAAGAACTCTTGAGATGTAGCAAGGTTGATGGGCTTCGCTCTCATAGGAAAACCAAACTGCCTCATGGCTAACTCGGGATTGTAGTTGATTCCCCCCCGGGTACCGAGAAGAGGTACGTTGAGGAAATCTCCGCAACCAGTGATAATCTCCTTGACTCGAGCCGCTGGAGTAATCCAAACCACCTCATCGGGAGTAAGAGCCATAATCCGCTGCGAATAAGACCAGTTCTCCGTGTTGGCATGGAAAGAGCTCGGAAGGTGAGAAATAAACCACCTATATAGAAGAGGCATGCAGCAAAGAATAAATCCACGGCCCTTGAGAGTCCGATCATGAACGGCATGGTATGTGTCAGCTAACAAAGTAGGAACCGGATTCCTGGAGTGGAAGATCTCAATAGCATTCATGTCTACAAAGTTGTCGAGATTTGGAAAGAGAACGAGCCCATAGATGAGTAGCGCCAGAATAGCCTCAAGGGTGTCCTGACAAGTAGATTCGAGATTAGCTCGCTCAAGTAAGTACTTTGAAGTGAAGCCCTGAATGTGAGATTTCGTGATAAGATTCTTAGACACCTCGGAAGTCTTGAGATATAGATCCTTAGCAATAACCAGAGGAGTAAGAGAAGATCCCGGGCCTGTGAAAGGTGTCTTCTCGGCTATAGGTAAACCCAATAAGCAAGAGTAAGCCTCAAGTGTAGGAACCAACTGAAAATCCGGGAAAGTGAAACAACGGAAAACCGGGTCATAGAATTGCACCAGAGTGTGCACCAGCTTCTCTTCTACATTAGTCCGGAGAATAGCAAGCAAACCACCGTATCGGAGACGAAACCCAGTCGGATTCTTAATCTTGAGTGCCAACTCCCTTAGGCTAGCCAAATCAACTTCTTTGAATTTGTAAGACTTAGTCCTCTTCATGCCTGTGTTATATTTGCAAAGAATTTTAGTTTGTTTTTACCCTTTGATAAATGCATGTAAAAATTTATGCATGAATGCATGTATGCATGGTTTTAACAAGGAAAGCACGGTGGGCTAAGGTAACAAGTGGACACGGTGTCCGGTGAAACTAAGGCTTAGGTAGTAGTGACCAAGGTTCTACAAAGTTCCCAAACCACAACCTCTCTTGCGTATATCATGGCAGTACAAAGCAACGCTCGTCCATGATTATCCGTAAGAAGGTTTAGTTTGGGTGTAGTATCGCGTGACGACTAAATTTCGAGACAACGCTCGGTTTAGCCACCGCACTACGTCCTAAGAAAGGCCAAGGATGGGTTTGGTAACTACGGTTCATAGCCTTCATCGGTCAATTGGAAGTAACGTGCCTAAGCATGACAACACACGCCGACAATATCACCTCCAAAATGCCTCAGCTATGTGAGATTGATCGCGTAGTCCAATGCACGAGGCAACCCCCGGAATGGATTGTCGATTATATCTCTTCCTAATCTTAAGTTCACTCAGCCCGGGTATAGGGCTTTTGATATTCTCACCCCACACGTACACAAGAAAAATTTTACATGTAACAATAAAGCAAAGCATAAATATAAAGCATGAAAAACTAGGTGAAGCCCCAAAAAAACTATTCCCCAGTGAAGTCGCCATTTCTGTCATCGCGATTTTCGGGTGTCAAATCATTAATTGGATTTGAACCTTTTAATCATTGATGTCTCTATTTTTTTTGGGGAAGGTAAAATCGAGAAAACCTTAGAAATCCTAAGTTCGGGGCTGATTTCATTACGGGAAGGTGTTAGGCACCCGTGATGACTATAGTATCCTATAGGAACCGTTTTACTATGCTTTACGTTTATGCGTTGCTTTTATCGCTACTTGTAAAAGAGATTGGTTTTAAGAATGAGAGGGAGAAAGTTGGATTTTATTTTATTGGACTTGGAGAGATTTGAGTCTCTTGCCTACATACCCTTTTAAGGGATCAAAATTCCATGTAGTTCTCTTTCAAAAATGCTTTTGTAAGTTTTGTTTGTTTTTTAGTTTGAAAAGAGATTTTGAAGAAGGGAAAGAAGCCGTGTAGGCATTAGAATTGAAATCAAATGAGGTTAGTCCGATTTATTTACGAAAAGTAGTTAAAGTTGGAAATTAGCACTAGTTTTGATTTTGTCTTAAGAAAACAAAGGGAAAATCCTTTGGAGTTTTGACTCCAAGGCTTGTTTGAAAAAGATTTGAAGTGATGGAAGTTGTTTGTTTTTCAAAAGATTGATTTTCTCTAAGTGCCGCGTATCCTAAACATACACCTAGCGATGAACATACAACGTGTGTGCGTGTGTCGGTGCATGTGTCGGTGTACATCATTATAGTCCATAGTCTTTTACATCGGGTCCTATTTTACATTCTATAGTCTTGCATGAAATTAAAGAAAAAATAAACTACCTAAGTATTTACATGAATTAATGAAAGTTACATGGAGAAGTTGAGGAAGAAATGGGAATGAGATGAGATGCTTAGTATGCATGAAGCATGGAGTAAAACGGTTAGTAAAACAAGATGAAAATGACAATGAAACATTAATCCTAAACAAAAATGGTAACTAATCGCGAAAATTGGCATAAAATCACACTAAACAAAAATTGCAAAAAGTATCACAAAATTGGCATCAAGACTCTAACTAAACAAGATTGTAAAGTATCACACAATTAGTACTAAGGATCGGATTTAGCAAGTTTGCAAAATATCACAAAATTAGCACCAAGAATCAAATTTAACAAAAAAAATGGAAATATCACAAAATAGTAATCAAGAATCAAATTTAACAAACAAATAGAAACATCACAAGATAGTAATCAAAAATCAAATTTAACAAACAAATAGAAACATCACAAGATAGTAATCAAAAATCTACTTTAACAAACAAATGGAAATATCACAAGATAGTAATCAAAAATCAACTTTAACAAACAAATGGAAATATCACATAATTAGTATCAAAAATCCAGTTCAATAATATTGCAAAATATCACACAAAACGCGCATTAAGTACCAGAGACACATGACACAAAATTGGAACGAGCATCACATGCGAAACACCGAGAAAACGACGAAACGGACACCAATTAGCACAAAAAGAGCAAGCATATATTTTTATTCAGTTTCTTCATGAGAAATAGCACAAAACACCAAGAAAAAAAAGTAAAAACATGCAGTAAAATTTGGAATTTTTGGTAAAATCCTTGGCATGCAGAAGGTTCAATTAGCAAGAATTAAAGGTGTATATAGCAAAAAAAATCAAGAAACTGAAAGAAAGCAAAAAAACCAAAGAAAGCCCAGCCCATGCCCACGGATCTGATGGATCCGGATCAAGCTAACGCTCCAGGAGCGTTGGATTGATCCAGATCCATCAGGATCTTGATCAACGGTCATGCATAGAAGAGAGTGGGTCGGGTTTGGGTTGACCCGACCCAAGTACACGTATAAAAGGGGTTAAGACCCGGATTCACTCATTTTCATTCTTTTTTCTTTCTCTTCTCCGCCGTTCCTTCGTGCTCTTGTGAACCCTAACCCTAAATCATAAATCCTACCCAGAACTTCAAGATTCATGGCTCAATCGCTTCCTTTCATGGTTCTAAACACGAATCCATTGCTGGTTTTCACATGCATTAGTTGAAACGACGTGGATCCAGAACTCTTTCTCGCGGAATCCGTACGGTTTTGGTTCATTTCTTTGGTTCAAATCTTCTTTCTATGTGTTTTTTCTTGTTGATTCGTTGGTTTACAACGATGAATCAACGTTGTAAACCTTTGGAATCTTGAAATTTTCTCAGAAAAGGTTAGGGTTTATGATTCCGAACCAAAGCTTCACGGATTCGCGTTGTTCTACGTCGTTCTGGAACTCGTTGTTGTTTTTGAACGAAACAAGGAGTAGGTTTGTGATTTTACCTGGTTTTGGTTCGGAGGTTCGATCCGGATCTTCAGAAATCTTTGGATTTGATTCTGTTGTTGATCTTGGCTTGAATTCTGAGACGAAACTGGTGATTTTCTCTTTCTTCTTCTGAACTGGTTCGGATTCCGTGAATCTTTCTTTCCCTCTTCTTCTCAAACTTGCTTCTGTGATCGTACCTGGATTCGTTGCTTCCAGCGACGATTCCGGTGCTTGAATTGCAGAAATGAAGGCTCAGTGATGAAGATTCACTGTTGAATCTCTGAGAGCTGTCCCAATTTCCATTGATTTCGCTTGCATTCTCTTCCGGAAAAAGTTAGGGTTCATGCATTTGTTCTTGAGCTTTTGTGATTTCGATCTGTAACTGCCAAGAGAGAGAAAATGGAATCTGTTTGTGTGATGTGGCGCTTGATGAAATGGGATCTTTTTCTGATTCTGACACTGTGTGCCTTTTATAGGCTGCCATGTGTGCCTGCGAGCCAATGGGAGACTGCCACATGGACCTGGAACTGCTTGCGTGGAATTTGACTGAATCTGAAAAAAAAAAGGACTAAAAAGCAAAATTCATAAAATCTGGGACTGTTTTGCAATTTTAAAAGATTAGACTAAAATGTAAAAAGAATAAAAGAATTGGACTGCTTTTTAAAAGAATTGGGACAAGCTTGCAAAAAAAAAAAATAGTTAGACTGAATTGCGATTTTTTAAAAGTATTTGGACTAAAATGTAAAAATAATAAAATAAGATGGGTAAAAATGTAAATTTGAAAACGACGTAAAGTGAAACGTTTAAAATTGACAAAATGGACTAAAACGAACAAACTACCAAAAATGAGGTATTTTAAAATACCTCTCTGCCCAAAATTTGAATAATGTGAAAAGACTAAAATACCCCTGGGGGCAAAAACGACTCAAAACGACTCAGACTGACTCAGATGCAAACTAGATGATTTTGTACAAATTTGATTAAAGATTTATGCAAACCAGTTGACAAGACTCAGGGACAAATTGTAGGGACTGAAAATGGGTTCCTTTGTAGGAAATGACCAAAACACCCTTTTGTATGATTTTATGCAAAAATTTAAAGGACTGAAGCAGTAATGTATGCAGTTGAAGCACAGTAGAAAATACGATGAATTTGAAAGCATTAGAAAATAGCAGAAAACTTGAAAGAGTATTTTTAGGTCCAAAATGAGGGTATGACAACATTTTTGAAGAATTTGATTATATAAGTTCGAATGCAATATTACACGGTAAATATAAACACACCATAAATGCCCTTCAAGTTCAACTAGCTCTATCATCATTTCACAATCTCCACACACACAGACACCAATGTCTCTCCTCAAACACCCACCTGTTGCTGTTCTCTCTACACCACAACCAATCTCTACAACATATAGTTCGTTCAACTGTAATGTTTCTAGTAGCTTTCTTACTTGGGTCAGGTGATTCTATTTATCTATCTATTTATCTATACAAATGGCCGAGTTTAGATTGAAGTTGTATCTAGTGTCTAACATGTGTCGATGTTACATTTAATCAATCCAATTTTTTTCTTTTCAAATTACTATTGGGCCGTTCCTACGAATTCGGAGGCTCGGCTATGTAAGTGAAAAGAGACCCATAATAAAATAAAAATGTATTTTTTTTAAAGATTCATTCATTAAATGACGTATGTAGTCTATGTAAAGACTACATACGTCATTTAATGAATTAATCTAAAAATCAAACTTTTGCTTATATTAGTGACCGGAGGGTGTACAAACCACTCTCCAAAAAAACATCCACATAACACCAAAAGCAAGAGGACCCAATTCTAATAGGCCTAAAACAAGACAACAAATTTCTTTGAGGCTTATACCTTGGGGAGGCTCAATTCTATTGAACTTTTTGCACATCCTAAGGTCCGCCCCTGATTAAGACACATTATGAGGCTTTTGAATTTGTCCAATGAAACTGATTCTGATGTTTTGGATTGCAGTAGCTACTATAATTGGCACGCTAGTCACATTTCTAATAGTGCCTATGAGATCTCTTGGTTCTGACAAAACACTATCATGGTTAAACCGAAGACAAAGTATATGGGATAAAATTTATCCAATAAGCTCTCCGCTTCAAATTAGAGGACCTAAATTACCTGAAATCGCCAACGGAGGTTGGGTATAGTGGAAGGAGCTGGTCTCTCTCAACATGGAAAATCAAAGTTCGAGTTCCGGCTAGGAGAGTTGCCAACATTTGGTGCCCGATGGTGCCTTTCAATTGTGGCAACTTGATTGTTGGATGCTATTGCGACTTGTTTTCTAATAATGTCACCAAATTGATATGAAAGTATATATCTTCATATACAAGTCATCTTAAGCACTTTCTTGCTTTTTAGTCCCAAAAAATATTCCTTTCAGTATATATTTTCTTGTTTCATGATGGGAGGCTTGGTATATTATTTAAATATGTTCATTGATTTTTAACGAGTTTTCTTTGACCATTTCATGTCGATTGTTGCATAGCTGTTAATTATGTTGCCATTTCAGAGGCGCTTGGTTTGTCGGTATCAGTTTTAGCTGCAGGAGTGGTAGCAGATAACGTTATCACTGCGTTTGGCTTCTAAAATACCTGCAGAGACTGCACCACCAACCACTGGTACAGTTTTCTTTAAACAGTTTTCTAATTTAATGTAACACGTTTCTTGTTGCCTTTTCTGAGCTTCAGCCAGATTTTATGGAATGAATACTTCATTTCAATTGATGGAAGATTACTGTGAAAGTGATGCGACCTTTTGAAGTGTCATGTGAAGTTATTTTCCGAATAAAAACGAAGTACTTGGCTGGTTAATTCGTTGAAAAATTGGGTTAAGCTAAATAAAATTTCTATAATTTTATATTTGATCCTATTACATCTGATAGTTCATGTTCTATTTTCATTCAAGATGATCAAGGTTTTAAATAGGGGTTGCGGTAACGTTTTGGTTGTATCACGATCCTTGATATTGCGGAGAATCATGATAAGATGCAATCTCAATTGGGGGTTTGGGTAGCTCAACTGGTTTGAGCTAAGGGTTAAAAGTTGGAGGTCTTGGATTCAAATTTGGACAACAGAGTAAATATTAATCTAAAAATTAACTTCTAACATTTGTCATTCAAAGAAAAAAAAATGCAATCTCAATCGTGGATCAAAAACTGTTATGCTGTAGCTTAGATTGTGACCATAGACATTTATTTAAAACCTTGGAGTATTTTTTTTTATTTTTTTTGGGAGGTTTTTTTCTTCCATAAGTTGTTATGAGGAATACCTAACATCCACATGTGTTGATTGTTTTCAGTATTATATGAAATTTTAGGACTATAAGAAAGTAATAAGATTGAAGAATTTAATGGAAAAGTGTTGGAAATTAATTTATTTATCCACTCAAAGTAATACATATTTATCATGATTATGGTTCTAAATAGTGGTCGTAGTTGCAGTTAAGCTATGAACTTTGATCTCGAGGCAAAATGCAGGCAAACGTGGTTGCAATTGCAGTAGCGACACCTCTAAAACATATATATTGCGTCTACAATAGCATTTGTGGTGCCTACATGAATTATTATTTTTATCATCGGTGCCAATTTAGTTTACTGTTGACATTATTGATGCAATAATCCATTCATGTATGAATAAAAGAAAGAATGATTTGGATCCTAGTTTTATTCTCTGCCGCTTGATATTTAGGACCTTTTGGTATCTCTAATTTTCATTCATTATTAGATTTATAGATAATTGGAAACATGGCTTTAGTGGATATATGCCTTTAAATTCCTTCTAGAAATTTATGAATGATATATATCCTTAGATCAAAAGTTTAATCTTTGCAATTTCTTGTACTTCATGGTGCTGCTATCATGTTGTAAATAGCTGTACTCGCCTCGCGAGTTCTGCTGTGTCAGATTGTCTATGTTGAATTCTTGTACCATTTCGATTTGTTTCTGTTTGAGTTGAGCTTAGTTATGAACATGTGAATTGTTGATATATGACTTATCTTTCCGCTAGTTTTGATTTGATATGCAAATCTCCTATGATTGATTTTATATGAATTTATGATGAAGTTGTCTAAGATGTCAAGTTGTAAGAAGTTGTCTAAGATGTCAAGTTATAAGATGTTGTCTAAGTTGTTGAGTTGCATTGGTTGATGAGTCCATGCATAGTCATTAAAGATGAGGGCTCATGCCCTGAGAGCTTTGCTCTAAATGTTGAGGGCTCATGCCCTGAGAGTTATTACTCCAACTGTTGAGGGCTTATGCCCTGGGAGCCTGCTCCAAATGATGAGGGCTCATGCCCTGAGAGCTTTGCTCTAAATGATGAAGGCTCATGCCCTAAGAGTTATTACTCTAACACGTTGAGGGCTTATGCCCTGATTGGTACCACATGCATATTGAAGTCGTTGTCGTTGCATTTGTCAAGTGTTGTGTCGTCGTTGATGCATTGTCGTCGTCGTCGAATTGTCAATGAATTAATAAGAGGTTAATGAAGAATTATGTGAAGTATTAACATTATTAATTGTTGTTGTTTATGTTGTTAAATTCTTTTAATGAATTATATGCTTATTATTATTGAATGTGAATCTCACCCCTTCTGTTTGAATGGTGCCTCTACGTGGGTAACGTGCAGATAACCAGGACTAGCTATTGAAGTGAGTTGACTCTCTCACGTGTGTCTTAGGTGCTTTTGTTGTTGCTTTCTATTCCTTACGTACAATTTTACGAATTTTCATGAACATGTTGTTGGAATAATTTTATGAGATTTTACGTTGAGGCCTTGTGCCGAAGTTGTTTAAATGTTGAATGTTTTTCCGCTGCGATGTAATTTGAATATTTGATATATGATGTTTTAAATAAATGGTAACTTTACTCTATTTATGTTTTTAAAGAAGTGTGGCATCCTGTTTAAGTTGAATACTCTGATTTTAAGTATGATTATATTGTTTGGGAATACGAGGTGCTACAATTGGTATTAGAGCAGGTCGGTCCATCCGGCCAAGTAGATGAGTCGTGTAGAGTCGTGTATCAGTTGATATATTGTTGTGTGTCATACTGGTTGTTGTGTGGTACGTAGAGAACTAAGATGGCTGGAAGAAATGATGCTGCTATTGCTGCTGCTTTGCAAGCTATGGCTCAAGCTGTGGGGCAACAGCCTAATGCTGGTGCTGGCGCTAATGGTGAAGTCAGGATGTTGGAAACTTTTATGAGGAATCATCCACCTACTTTCAAGAGCAGGTATGATCTTGATGGAGCTCAGACGTGGCTCAAAGAGGTTGAAATAATTTTTAGGGTCATGCAATGCAGTGAGGTTCAGATGCTGCGCTTTGGTACGCACATGCTAGCGGAGGAAGCTGATGATTGGTGGGTATGTACTCAACAAATTCTAGAGAACGGAGGTGGAGTTGTTACTTGGGCTGTGTTTAAGAGGGAGTTCCTGAACAGATACTTTTTGGAAGATGTTCGCGGGAAGAAAGAGATTGAATTTCTTGAGCTGAAGCAGGGTGATATGTCGGTGACTGAGTATGCTGCTAAGTTTGTGGAATTGGCTAAGTTTTATCCACACTACACTCCTGAGACTGCTAAATTCTCCAAGTGTATTAAGTTTGAGAATGGCTTGCGTGCTGAGATCAAGCGGGCCATTGGATATCAGAAGATCTGTCAATTTTCTGAATTAGTGAGCAGTTGCAGGATCTATGAGGAAGATACCAAAACTCATTACAAGGTTATGAATGAGAGGAAGAGTAAGAGTCAGTAGAGTCGTCTGAAGCGTTACAACGCTCCTGCTGATAAAGGTAAGCAAAGAGCTACTGATGAGAGGAGGCCTAGAAGGCGAGATGTTCCCGTTGAGGTTGTTTGCTACAACTGTGGTGAGAAGGGACACAAGAGTAATGCTTGTACTAGAGATATGAAACGGTGTTTCCGTTGTGGTAAGAAGGGGCATGCTGTTACAGAATGCAACCGTGGTGATGTGGTGTGTTTCAACTGCAATGAAGAAGGTCATATTGGTTCACAGTGCACGAAACCTAAAAAGACTCAGGCTAAGGGAAAAGTGTTTGCTTTAACTGGTACGCAAACAGTGAATGAGGACCGGCTGATTAGAGGTACTTGTTTCTTTGATAGTACTCCTTTAATTGCTATTATTGATACCGGTGCTACGCATTGTTTTATTGCTGCTGATTGTGCTTCTAAGTTGGGTTTTGTTATGTCAAGTATGAATGGAGAAATAATTGTCGAAACTCCAGCTAAGGGTTCGGTGACTACTGTAACAGCCCAATTTTCGTTATTTAGTTTTTAATTAATTTATGTGTATTTATGTATGCTTATATGTGATTATTTGCCCATTTATGTATTCTTGAGTTTAGTGAATAGGAGGGTATTTTGGTCTTTTGGTGAGCAAGGGTAAAATAGTAATTTTGGTTGAGAATTAATCGTAACATTTTTAGTGAGAACCAATTGTTAGTGATTTATTAAGTTAGTTGTAATAATTGGTATAAGTGTTAGTTGTGGTGAAATATTTTATTGTTAGTGAGATAGAAAACTAATAGGTGACGTTATTAGAATAGAGTCCAATTATTATTTCATGGGTTAGGCCCAATGAGTATGGATATATTCTAACTATAGGGAGAGAACTAGGGTTTTAGAAACTTAGTTCATTTCACAACAAGAGGCAAGAGGCTAAGAGAGGGAGTAGAAGAGAAAGCTTGTAGAGGGGAAGAACTTGGGAGCTAAATTGAAGCCTAGGATTTGAGCTTGGAAGATTAGAGGTAAGGGGGATAGTCTTGAAACATAATCTCTTTTCTACCCATTTCTCATAAGTGATTATTGAAATAAGTGATTTTGGGAATAAGTGATTATTTGAATTTTAGTGACTGAATTCGTGTTTGAATGTTGCTGTTATGATTGTACATGTGAATTGAATGACTAATTGTTGTTGATAATGAATTCATATGTCCAAAAATCATATATGTTGGTGTGTTGTGTTTTTGTGAAAAAGTGATGAATAATGAAGTTGTGGTTTGTTGAATCTGAATGATTTCATGTTAATTGTTGTTGATGATGTTTTGAAACATGTTGTTGATGAATTGGTGTAAAGATTATGCCTGTTGGTGAATTGGTGATGAAAGTTGTTGTTGTTGTTGAATATTTATGAACATTTGTTAAATTGTTGAATTTTGACAAAATGGTGTTTAAATCTTAGGTTTTGAGCATCATTGAGTATGTGTTCATATATATGACCTGTAAACATTATTTGGGACGTGTTTTGGGTGTGGAAAGATCAAAAATTAGAATTTTTGGGAAAAAGGGCTGGATATTTCGAAGTCTCTGTTTTCTGAACCAGTTCTGTTTTCTGAACTAAGTTTTGGCTTCTTAACTAAGTTTCGAGCTTCTGAACTATTTTGGCTTCTGAACTAAGTTTCGAGCTTCTAAACTATTTTGGTTTCTGAACTAAGTTTTGGCTTCTGAACTAAATTTGAGCTTCTCAACTAAGTTTTGGCTTCTAAACTAAGTTTTGGTTTCTAAACTAAATTTGAGCTTCCGAACTGAGTTGTACTTTTGAACAGAACTGTTGCTTCTGGACAAAGTTCGCTTAAGCGAGCTCCAAGCGAACGAGCCAGTATGTTACTGTAACCTAGTCGCTTAAGCGAACCAGACTTCCCTGAAGCGATCAGCACCCTGTTCAGCTACACTTGGTTTTTCTTTGAGAACTATAGTGCTTTTCTTTGAAAATGGACTATGTGTTGAGTGCATATATGTTGTTGTTGGTGATTATATATGTTGAGTGCATATATGTTGTTGTTGGTGATTATATATGTTGAGTGCATATATGTTGTTGTTGGTGACTATAGGTGTGAGTGCATATATGTTGTTGTTGGTGATTATATATGCTGTGTGCATTATGTTGTTGGTGATTATATATGTTGAATGCATATATGTTGTTGGTGAATTCTTTTACATGTTATTGGTGTTGTTATGTTGGTGAAAGCATGTATTGGAATATGTTGGTGTGGACTTGTGAAATTTGCATGAAGCATGTTTTGTTGTGGTCAAGTCCTAGTCACACACGCGTTGATGTTGTTGTTGTCTTTCATCTCCAATTGTTGTTGTTGGATGCTGCGGTATTCCATTATGCGGGTTGTTATGGTGTGTTTATAAGCGTCAGGGGCGACGGCCTAGGAGATGAAAGAAAATTGGTACCACATGTAGTAGAGTCGGTCTAGACACATTATATGTTCTAGGAAGAGTCATGTTTGTTCATGAGCTTGATGTGCATATGTGTTGGTACTTGGTGTGCTTGAGAATTGTTGTGATTGGAATTTCGTGCTTGTGTACTAATTGTTGAGAATATTATGTTCATGATTATTTTTGCAAGATATTGTTAAGATGCATGCTAATCCTGTTTATCTTTTGATTATGATTGATGTGAAACTAACCCCCAGTGGTCTTGGTGGATCGCCTACCTCTCTGTATGGATGGGTAGACGGCATGCAGGTTTAGATGTTTTTGCTGGTGAGTATTGCTTTGAGGAGCGGGAGCTTCCTCGTTTATCGCACGTGTCTAGCTTAGGCTCTGATCTAGGATTTAGTGCACGTTATTTATCTTTTGAGATTTTATTGTATCTTGTGGAGATTATTATTATGTTGTTGGATTTATCTTATGTTGAGGACATGGCATTTATGTTGAGATGTATTTGATTCCGCTGTGGCTTTATGTTGGAGATTATTTTTCATGCATGATTACTTGGTGATTATTGTAGACGTGACGACTATTTCTCAATTGTTGATAGAAATTGCATGATTTATTGCTTATTTAGAAATAGGGCGTTACAACTACTTTTCTAGTGTGTTTGCAGTGTCCATTGTCGATGTTTGGTCGAGACTTTGAATTTGATTTAGTTTGTTTGCCTTTAAGTGGAATGGATGTAATACTTGGTATGAACTGGTTGGAGTATAACTGTGTTCATTTTAATTGTTTTCGTAAGACGGTGCATTTTTCTCCTGCTGAAGAAGAGAGTGAAGTTGAGTTTTTGACTACTAAGCAACTGAAGCAGTTAGTTCGTGATGGAGTTCCAATGTTTTCTTTGATGGCATCTTTGTCTGTTGAGAATCAAGTAATAACTGATAAGTTGCAAGTTGTGTGTGACTTTCCAGAAGTTTTTCCTGACGTGATTCCCGATGTGCCGCCTGATAGGGAAGTTGAATTTTCGATTGATCTTGTTCCAGGTACGAAGCTTGTGTCTATGGCGCCCTACCGTATGTCGGCTTCTGAGTTGGCTGAGTTGAAGAAACAGTTAGAAGATTTGCTTAATAAGAAGTTTGTAAGACCGAGTGTTTCACCTTGGGGAGCGCCGGTGTTGCTGGTCAATAAGAAAGATGGTAGCACGAGGTTGTGTATTGATTACCGGCAGTTGAACAAAGTGACGATAAAGAATAGGTACCCACTTCCAAGAATTGATGATTTGATGGATCAGTTAGTGGGTGCATGTGTGTTTAGCAAGATTGATTTGAGATCAGACTATCATCAGATTAAGGTGAAAGATGAGGATATGCAGAAGACAGCCTTTAGGACGCGTTACGGACATTACGAGTATACCGTGATGCCTTTCGGTGTATCAATGCACCTGGTGTATTTATGGAGTACATGAATCGTATTTTTCATGCTTATTTGGATCGCATTGTTGTTGTGTTCATTGATAATATTCTGATATACTCTCTCAGCCCCCTAACCTTTCTATTATTATTATAACGTTAGCGCGCCCCTATCTCTAATCTAAAGGGGCGTAAGCACTTCACTCGCTAGGGGATGGGATTTATTCACTTGCATTCCTGCTAGCACTACTAAAAGCTCCGGTCTTCACACCCCTACTACTGCTGTGCAGCCTTTCCTCGGGTTCGTAGAGTCGGGTTTCCCGTTTACCCACAACGGAGGACCCCACCAGACCAGGCAGGCGGCCACGGGTCATAACGCACTCTTCGCACAACAAATCCACTTTGAAGTTGACTTATCCGCTCGGCCAATCGTCGGAATGTGTAAGATATACCATAAGGGCCCAATATCTCAATAGCACCTTTGTCTAAAGCTTCAAATGAGACTTCATATCCGAAACGCAGGAACGATCTGACTAGAAAGTCATTCAAGTCTGAAGAAGAACATGCCGAGCATTTGAAGATTGTTTTGCAAGTGCTAAAGGAGAAAAAGTTGTATGCCAAGTTATCAAAGTGTGAATTCTGGTTGAATGAAGTGAGTTTTCTTGGCCATATTATTTCTGGTAGTGGTATTGTTGTGGATCCATCTAAGGTTGATACAGTATCACAATGGGAGACTCCTAAGTCGGTTACCGAGGTTAGAAGCTTTTTGGGTTTGGCGGGTTATTACCGCAGGTTCATAGAAGGATTTTCAAAGTTAGCACTTCCTTTAACGCAGTTGACCTGTAAGGGTAATGCTTTTGTGTGGGATGTTTAGTGTGAGAACAGCTTCAATGAATTGAAACAGCGGTTGACGACGGCTCCGGTTTTTACCTTACCAAGGGTCGATGAACCTTTTGTTGTGTATTGTGATGTGTCCAAGTTGGGTTTAGGTGGTGTGCTTATGCAGGATAACAAGGTAGTGGCTTATGCATGAAGGCAGTTGAGGATTCATGAACGAAATTATCCTACTCATGATCTTGAGTTAGCCGCAGTCGTATTTGTGCTTAAGATTTTGAGACATTATTTGTATGGTCTAAGATTTGAAGTGTTCAGTGATCATAAAAGTCTAAAGTACTTGTTTGACCAGAAGGAATTGAATATGAGGCAGCGAAGGTGGCTAGAACTGTTGAAAGATTATGATTTTGGGCTGAATTATCATCCAGGTAAAGCAAATGTTGTTGCAGATGCTTTAAGTAGGAAGACTCTACATATGTCTGCCATGATGGTTAAAGAGTTTGAGCTGCTAGAACAGTTTAGAGACCTGAGTTTAGTTTGTGAATTGTCACCTCAGAGTGTGAAGTTGGGAATGCTGAAAATTAATAGTGAATTTTTGAGTAGTATTAAAGAAGCACAGAAAGCGGATGTAAAGTTGGTAGATTTATTGATTGATAGTAATAAGACTGAGGATAGTGACTTTAAAGTCGATGATCAGGGAGTGTTGCGATTTCGAGGCAGAATTTGTATTCTTGACAATGATGAGATGAAGAAGATGATTCTGGAACAAAGTCATAGAAGTAGCTTGAGTATTCATTCAGGAGCTACAAAGATGTATCACGATTTGAAGAAGTTGTTTTGGTGGTCTGGGTTGAAACGTGATGTGGCACAGTTTGTGTATTCATGTTTGACTTGTCAAAAGTCAAAGGTTGAGCATCAGAAACCTGCTGGGTTGATGACGCCGTTAGATGTGCCAGAGTGGAAATGGGATAGTATTTCCATGGATTTTGTGACGAGTTTTCCGAATACTCCGAGAGGGCATGACGCTATTTAGGTGATTGTAGATAGATTGACGAAGTCGGCTCATTTTGTTTCGATTAACATCAATTTTCCTATATCTCAGTTGGCGGAGATTTACATTCGAGAGATTGTGAAGCTACATGGTGTTCCGTCGAGCATTGTGTCAGATAGAGATCCAAGGTTTACTTCTAGATTTTGGAAGAGTTTGCAAGAGGCTTTGGGTTCTAAGTTGTGGTTGAGTTCAGCGTATCATCCGCAGACAGATGGTCAGTCGGAAAGAACAATTCAATCGTTGGAAGACTTGTTGAGAGTTTGTGTACTTGAGCAAGGAGGAACTTGGGATAGTCATCTTCCGTTGATAGAGTTCACGTACAACAATAGTTATTAGTTATCATTCTAGTATTAGAATGGCACCATTCGAAGCTTTGTATGGTCAGAGGTGCAGAACTCCGTTGTGTTGGTTCGAGTCGGGTGAGAGTGTAGTTTTGGGACCAGATATTGTTCAGCAAACTACTAAGAAGGTTAAGTTGATTCAAGAAAAGATTAAAGCGTCGCAGAGTCGACAAAAGAGTTATCATGATAAGCGTAGGAAAGACCTTGAGTTTCAGGAAGGAGACCATGTATTTTTGAGAGTCACTCCTGTGACTGGTGTTGGACGTGCATTGAAGTCAAAGAAATTGACTACGAGGTTTATTGGTCCGTATCAAATATCGGAAAGGATTGGAACGGTGGCGTATCGAGTGGGTTTACCACCGCATCTTTCGAATTTGCATGATGTGTTTCATGTGTCGCAACTTCGGAAGTATGTTTCAGATCCATCTCATGTGATCCCAAGAGATGATGTGCAAGTTAGAGATAACCTTACGATTGAGACCTTACCAGTCAGAATTGAAGGTCGTGAGGTGAAGAAGTTGAGAGGCAAGGAGATACCTCTTGTGAAAGTTGTAACGCCCATTTTGATTATTTAATTATTTGATTTATTTGAGAAGTTGTTATATATTTATTAATATATTATGTGATGTTAAGTGAAGATTTAAGATGTTTTTATGTGACGTGGCGACTTATTTTATTGTTTAAATAAAATAAGATTTGAAAATAAAATAAAATATTTAGTTGTGGGTTAGTTTTGGATTTTAGAGAGTTATGTGGGAGAAAGAGTGAATAAGATAAGATTTGCTGGGAGTATATAAAGGGAAAATTAGGTCAAGAGAGAAGTCAGTAGTACGCGTACAGAGTTTTGGAAAAAAGGAGGAAACGCACGTGAAGTGAGAAGAGAGCTTAGAGGGCTGCGATTTTCTGCTATAACCAGGTAAGGGTGAGCCTAGCATTTGATTATATTATTCTGTAATCCATCTAATCAAGATTAAACAATCATAGGGCTGTTTTGAGAGAATTGAAACTAGGTTAAAAAGTGGAAATAATGATGAAGTAGGCCATAAAGCTGTAGAATTGATGTTTAGATTGAGCACAGAACGTAGATTAACCTTAATGATGATGATTCTGAGAGTTTAGATGTTTAAGATGGTGAATTTGGGACTTTTTGGGTGAATTTTCGTAGAACCCGTAGCAGTCTGTTCATCGCTCGCCTGAGGCGAGCTATGCAACTCGCCGTGGCGAGTAGACCTAGTTTACTCGCGAGGCGAGCACCCAGCTCGCCATAGCGAGCGTTACCCTAGAGCTCGCGAGGCGAGCAATCCAACTCGCCATAGCGAGCAGGACCTTAGTACTCGCGAGGCGAGCTATCCCACTCGCCATAGCGAGTTAAGTCAGAACCCAGAACTGTGTACTGTTTGCGAACTGTTTCGCATAGAACCTCGAGAGATGACCTTTGGGTAGTTTTCTGGGACTTTTAATAATGTTTATTACGATCTGTAACGATGAATACATGATGACTGAGATGATTGTGATGCTTTTCATGCCGCTCATGTGTGTTATATGAAATATTAAAGTTGTAAATGTTTGACTTACTTAAGATGCTTGCTTTATGGATATTATTTGAATGATGTGATTACTGCCATGTTGCTGTTTACCTCTGTATAGTTGCTGCATGTGTCAGTCCTTGTTGTTTAAGATGTTTTGCGACGTTTAAGATGTTAACTTGTTTAAGTTAAAAGTGTTGAGTCTCATGCATACTCATTCTATGATGGGGGCTTATGCCCTGGAGTTTTTACTCACCAGCGACGAGGGCTTATGCCCTGGAGCATTGCTCACCAGCGACGAAGGCTTATGCCTTGGAGTATATTTATGCTCATAGCGACGAGGGCTCATGCCCTGGATTGGTACCACATGCATATAAGACGTAGGGTTGCATAGTCAAGTGTTGATGTCGAGTCGAGTCGTCTAAGATGTTCATTAAGATGTATATGATGATGATTATGATGATGCTAAATGATGTGTTGTTTATGATGATGTTCTAAATGCTAGATGTTTATCTGTGATGAGTTGAATTATGTTGGTTGTTTGAATTGTGATTATTTGATTACATGTTTAATATAATTATTTGTGAATCTCACCCCTTCTGCTGGAATTGCCGCCTCGTGGGCAAGTGCAGGTAACCAAGATTAGGTGCAGACGTGTGAGGATTTCTGCAGTCGAGTCTAGGTGCTCTGATACGTAACGGGATGGGGAAACTTTGCCTATATTTTCTCTGTTCCTTGCGTATTATGCTTTTGATTTGATTATGTTATTTTACATGCTTATGTTTAACTTGAAGACTTTGATAATAAGATGTTGATGAGGCCTGCGTGCCAAAGACCTTTGAGATGTTTATTTTATATGATTATTCCGCTGCGACGATGACTAATGATTTATGAAGATTTAATGTTTATTTAATCATTAACATAAGATGTTTTAAGATATGTGATGCCCTGTTTATGTGCTTACTCTGATGCATGCTATTCTTTTTAAAGAAATTTTTATGTTGGGAAAAACGGGGTGTTACAATTGGTATCAGAGCAGGTCGGTCCGTCCGGCCAAGTAGAGAGTCGAGTGACGTTGTCTTAGAGTTGGAATAGTATTATTGTATTATTCTAACTTATGTTTGTTTTGTTAAGGATTAAGATGGCTGGAAGAAATGATGCTGCGATTGCTGCTGCCTTGGAAGCTGTTGCTCAAGCTGTGGGACAGCAGCCTAATGCTGGTGCTGGTGCAGAGGTCCGTATGCTGGAGACCTTCTTGAGAAACCATCCTCCTACTTTCAAGGGGAGGTATGATCCGGATGGAGCCCAGGCGTGGCTCAAAGAGATAGAGAGAGTGTTCAGGGTGATGCAGTGCACGGAGGTGCAGAAGGTGCGTTTCGGTACGCACATGCTGGCTGAGGAGGCGGATGACTGGTGGATTAGTCTTCTACCTACCCTGGAGCAGGACGGTGCTGAGGTGACCTGGGCAGTTTTTAAGAGAGAGTTCCTCAACAGATATTTTCCTGAGGATGTGCGGGGCAAGAAAGAGATTGAGTTCCTGGAGCTAAAGCAAGGGAACATGTCTGTGACTGAGTATGCTGCAAAATTTGTGGAGCTAGCCAAGTTTTATCCACACTACTCTGCTGAGACCGCCGAATTTTCTAAGTGTATTAAGTTCGAGAACGGATTGAGAGCTGATATCAAGAGGGCTATAGGGTATCAGAAGATCAGAAACTTTTCTGAGTTAGTGAGCAGCTGCAGGATTTACGAGGAGGACACGAAGGCTCATTGCAAGATGGTAAAGTGGTAGCTTATGCTTCAAGGCAATTGAGAATTCATGAGAAGAATTATCCGACGCATGACTTAGAGTTGGCGGCTGTGGTCTTTGTATTGAAAATATGGAGACATTACTTGTATGGTTCGAGGTTTGAGGTGTTTAGTGATCACAAGAGTTTGAAGTACTTATTTGACCAGAAGGAATTGAATATGAGGCAGCGAAGGTGGCTTGAATTGTTAAAGGATTATGACTTTGGTTTGAATTATCATCCGGGCAAAGCTAATGTGGTTGCTGATGCTTTGAGCAGGAAGACTTTGCATATGTCTGCCATGATGGTGAAGGAATTCGAGTTGTTGGAACAGTTTAGAGATTTGAGTTTGGTTTGTGAAAGAACACCTCAGAGTGTAAAGCTAGGAATGCTGAGGATTGATAACGAGTTCTTGAAAAGTATCAAAGAGGCGCAGAAAGAAGATGTTAAGTTTGTGGACTTGTTGGTTGCTAGTAATCAGACGGAAGATAGTGATTTTAAAGTGGATGATCAAGGAGTGTTAAGATTCCGAGGTCGAATTTGCATTCCTGATAATGAGGAAATGAAGAAGATGACCCTTGAAGAGAGTCATAGAAGTAGCTTGAGTATTCACCCGGGAGCTACGAAGATGTATCATGATTTAAAGAAGCTGTTTTGGTGGTCTGGTTTGAAACGTGACGTGGCACAGTTTGTTTATTCTTGTTTGGTTTGTCAGAAATCGAAGGTTGAGCATCAGAAACCTGCTGGTATGATGGTGCCTTTAGATGTGCCAGAGTGGAAATGGGATAGTATATCCATGGATTTTGTGACGAGCTTGCCGAATACTCCTAAAGGGAATGACGCTATTTGGGTGATTGTTGATAGATTGACGAAGTCGGCTCATTTTCTACCGATTAATATTACTTTTCCTGTTGCTCAGTTGGCAGAGATTTATGTCAAGGAGATCGTGAAGTTGCATGGTGTTCCTTCGAGCATCGTATCAGATAGAGACCCGAGGTTTACTTCTAGGTTTTGGAAGAGTTTGCAAGAGGCGTTGGGTTCTCAATTGAGGTTGAGTTCGGCTTATCATCCGCAGACAGATGGTCAGTCGGAAAGAACGATTCAGTCGTTGGAAGATTTGTTGAGAGTGTGTGTACTTGAGCAAGGAGGAACTTGGGATAGTCATCTTCCGTTGATAGAGTTCACGTACAACAACAGTTATCATTCGAGTATTGGGATGGCACCCTTTGAGGCTTTGTATGGTCGGAGATGTAGAACTCCGTTGTGTTGGTTTGAGTCAGGCGAGAATGTGATGTTAGGACCGGAGATTGTTCAACAGACTACTGAGAAAGTGAGAATGATCCAAGAGAAGATGAAAGCGTCGCAGAGTCGACAAAAGAGTTATCATGACAAGCGTAGGAAGGACCTTGAGTTCCAAGAGGGAGATCATGTATTCCTGAGAGTGACTCCTATGACCGGTGTTGGTCGTGCATTGAAGTCAAAGAAGTTAACCCCGAAGTTTATTGGTCCATATCAGATATCAGAGAGGATTGGGGCGGTGGCCTATCGTATTGGATTGCCACCACATTTATCGAATTTGCACGATGTGTTCCATGTGTCGCAACTGAGGAAGTATGTTCCGGATCCGTCTCACGTGATCCAGAGTGATGATGTGCAAGTTAGGGACAACCTTACGGTTGAGACCTTACCAGTGAGGATTGATGATAGAAAGACGAAGACGCTGAGGGGCAAGGAGATACCTCTCGTTAGAGTCGTTTGGTCGGGATCGACCGGCGAAAGCTTGACGTGGGAATTAGAGAGTAAGATGCTAGAGTCGTACCCCGAGTTGTTTGCTTGAGGTAATTTTAGAGGACGAAAATCTTTTAAGTTGGGGAGAGTTGTAACGCCCATTTTGATTATTTAATTATTTGATTTATTTGAGAAGTTGTTATATATTTATTAATATATTATGTGATGTTAAGTGAAGATTTAAGATGTTTTTATGTGACGTGGCGACTTATTTTATTGTTTAAATAAAATAAGATTTGAAAATAAAATAAAATATTTAGTTGTGGGTTAGTTTTGGATTTTAGAGAGTTATGTGGGAGAAAGAGTGAATAAGATAAGATTTGCTGGGAGTATATAAAGGGAAAATTAGGTCAAGAGAGAAGTCAGTAGTACGCGTACAGAGTTTTGGAAAAAAGGAGGAAACGCACGTGAAGTGAGAAGAGAGCTTAGAGGGCTGCGATTTTCTGCTATAACCAGGTAAGAGTGAGCCTAGCATTTGATTATATTATTCTGTAATCCATCTAATCAAGATTAAACAATCATAGGGCTGTTTTGAGAGAATTGAAACTAGGTTAAAAAGTGGAAATAATGATGAAGTAGGCCATAAAGCTGTAGAATTGATGTTTAGATTGAGCACAGAACGTAGATTAACCTTAATGATGATGATTCTGAGAGTTTAGATGTTTAAGATGGTGAATTTGGGACTTTTTGGGTGAATTTTCGTAGAACCCGTAGCAGTCTGTTCATCGCTCGCCTGAGGCGAGCTATGCAACTCGCCGTGGCGAGTAGACCTAGTTTACTCGCGAGGCAAGCACCCAGCTCGCCATAGCGAGCGTTACCCTAGAGCTCGCGAGGCGAGCAATCCAACTCGCCATAGCGAGCAGGACCTTAGTACTCGCGAGGCGAGCTATCCCACTCGCCATAGCGAGTTAAGTCAGAACCCAGAACTGTGTACTGTTTGCGAACTGTTTCGCATAGAACCTTGAGAGATGACCTTTGGGTAGTTTTCTGGGACTTTTAATAATGTTTATTACGATCTGTAACGATGAATACATGATGACTGAGATGATTGTGATGCTTTTCATGCCGCTCATGTGTGTTATATGAAATATTAAAGTTGTAAATGTTTGACTTACTTAAGATGCTTGCTTTATGGATATTATTTGAATGATGTGATTACTGCCATGTTGCTGTTTACCTCTGTATAGTTGCTGCATGTGTCAGTCCTTGTTGTTTAAGATGTTTTGCGACGTTTAAGATGTTAACTTGTTTAAGTTAAAAGTGTTGAGTCTCATGCATACTCATTCTATGATGGGGGCTTATGCCCTGGAGTTTTTACTCACCAGCGACGAGGGCTTATGCCCTGGAGCATTGCTCACCAGCGACGAAGGCTTATGCCTTGGAGTATATTTATGCTCATAGCGACGAGGGCTCATGCCCTGGATTGGTACCACATGCATATAAGACGTAGGGTTGCATAGTCAAGTGTTGATGTCGAGTCGAGTCGTCTAAGATGTTCATTAAGATGTATATGATGATGATTATGATGATGCTAAATGATGTGTTGTTTATGATGATGTTCTAAATGCTAGATGTTTATCTGTGATGAGTTGAATTATGTTGGTTGTTTGAATTGTGATTATTTGATTACATGTTTAATATAATTATTTGTGAATCTCACCCCTTCTGCTGGAATTGCCGCCTCGTGGGCAAGTGCAGGTAACCAAGATTAGGTGCAGACGTGTGAGGATTTCTGCAGTCGAGTCTAGGTGCTCTGATACGTAACGGGATGGGGAAACTTTGCCTATATTTTCTCTGTTCCTTGCGTATTATGCTTTTGATTTGATTATGTTATTTTACATGCTTATGTTTAACTTGAAGACTTTGATAATAAGATGTTGATGAGGCCTGCGTGCCAAAGACCTTTGAGATGTTTATTTTATATGATTATTCCGCTGCGACGATGACTAATGATTTATGAAGATTTAATGTTTATTTAATCATTAACATAAGATGTTTTAAGATATGTGATGCCCTGTTTATGTGCTTACTCTGATGCATGCTATTCTTTTTAAAGAAATTTTTATGTTGGGAAAAACGGGGTGTTACAAAAGTCGTTTGGGAAGGAGCGACTGGTGAAAGTTCAACGTGGGAGTTGGAAAGTAAGATGACGGAGTCTTATCCAGAGATGTTTGCATGAGGTACATTTTCGAGGACGAAAATTCTATAAGTTGAGGAGAGTTGTAATGCCCTACTTAATTATTTGATTATTTTATTGAGTTTAGAGTCTATTTATATGATTTATGTGATTTAAATGATTATGTGGTGTGTTGTTATTTTATTAAGTGACTTTATTTGATTATTTAATAGAATAAGATTTGAAAATAAAATAATATTGAGATGAGGGGCTGTTTGGAGAATTTAGAAAAGCTTAGTGGAATAAGTGGAAATAAGATAAAGAGGGTTGAGGAAATAAATAAGAGAAAACCTAGAGTCAGAATAGTCTTCACGTAAAACAGTTTTTGGGAGAGAAGGGAGAAAAGTGAGAAGACAAAGACGAAGAGGTAGGTCTGCAATTTCATCATCCAAGGTAAGGTGGGACCAGCTTTCTCTAATAATGGGTTGTATAATTCTGAAGAAAGGTTTAACATGGTTGTTGTTGTTGAATTTTTGATGTTATAGAAATTAGGTTTTGATAAATTTCTATTAAATTAGTGTCCTTTTAAAATTGTTGTAATTATATGTTTTATCTATTGATATTTTTGTGATGTATAATCCGTTGATAGGATTCATCGATGTCCTTAATTTTATTGCATGATTGTCATCAAATGGTTTTCTGTTATTCATCGACACAGATGCCTTTAATTTATTGATTTATTTCATCCATGCCGTTATGATTGCCATGCGATGACCTTCTGTTGGTATATGTTAATAGTCTTCTTATTTACTATTAATAACATGCGATGACCTTGCTTACCTTTAAAGACTATTTCACAGGAAAGTATGTTGATGCCTATATATAAAAAAATAAATGAATAAATAAACAAGGTCAAACATTCTTGAGAATTAAATTGGATTACTTCCTGTTGAGTCAAACTATTATAATAAAACGACATACTATTTTGGCTCTGAGCTCAACCTATAATGAATGCTTTGTCCTGGTTTTAAACTTCATATATGAAACTTTAGTGTATAATAGACCAGAATATATCATGTGTGCTGTTACATATTTGCGCTATTTTAAAGGTGTGTTATTTAAAGATGTCACTTAATTGTGATGGCTTTAATTTAAGCTATTTGATTTCAAATCCTAATTGATATATGATACTAACCTCTGTCTGTTTATCCATGCCTATATGAATTATTATTTTTATCATCGGTGCCAATTTACTTTACTGTTGACATTATTGATGCAATAATCCATTCATGTATGAATAAAAGAAAGAATGATTTGGATCCTAGTTTTATTCTCTGCCGCTAGAAATTTAGGACCTTTTGGTATCTCTAATTTTCATTCATTATTACATTTATAGATAATTTGAAACATGGCTTATATCAAAAGTTTAATCTTTGCAATTTCTTGTACTTCATGGTGCTACTACCATGTTGTAAATAGTTGTCCTCACCTCGCGAGTTCTGCTGTGTCAGGCTGCCTATGTGGAATTCTTGTACCGTTTCCAGTTGTTTCTGTTTGAGTTGAGCTTAGTTATGAACATGTGAATTGTTGATATATGACTTATCTTTTCAGTAGTTTTGATTTGATATGCAAATCTCCTATGATTGATTTTATATGAATTTATGATGAAGTTGTCTAAGATGTCAAGTTGTAAGAAGTTGTCTAAGATGTCAAGTTATAAGATGTTGTCTAAGTTGTTGAGTTGCATTGGTTGATGAGTTCATGCATAGTCATTAAAGATGAGGGCTCATGCTCTGAGAGCTTTGCTATAAATGTTGAGGGCTCATGCCCTGAGAGTTATTACTCTAACTGTTGAGGGCTTATGCCCTGGGAGCTTGCTCCAAATGATGAGGGCTCATGCCCTGAGAGCTTTGCTCTAAATGATGAGGGCTCATGCCCTGAGAGTTATTACTCTAACACGTTGAGGGCTTATGCCCTGATTGGTACCACATGCATATTGAAGTCGTTGTCGTTGCATTTGTCAAGTGTTGTGTTGTCGTCGATGCATTGTCGTCGTCGTCGAGTTGTCAATGAATTAATAAGAGGTTAATGAAGAATTATGTGAAGTATTAGCATTATTAATTGTTGTTGTTTATGTTGTTAAATTCTTTTAATGAATTATATGCTTATTATTATTGAATATGAATCTCACCCCTTCTGTTTGAATGTTGCCTCTACGTGGGTAACGTGCAGATAACCAGGACTAGTTGTTGAAGTGAGTTGACTCTCTCACGTGTGTCTTAGGTGCTCTGATACGTAACAGGATGGGAATTTTGTTGTTGCTTTCTATTCCTTACGTATTATTTTACGAATTTTCATGAACATGTTGTTGGAATAATTTTATGAGATTTTACGTTGAGGCCTTGTGCCGAAGTTGTTTAAATGTTGAATGTTTTTCCGCTGCAATGTAATTTGAATATTTGATATATGATGTTTTATATAAATGGTAACTTTACTCTATTTATGTTTTTAAAGAAGTGTGACATCCTATTTAAGTTGAATACTCTGATTTTAAGTATGATTATATTGTTTGGGAATACGGGGTGTTACAGTACGTCTTTCCAAAGACTTTCTATTGAAGATTAAGGTACTAAGAAGAGTGGGACATCCATTTCTTCTTTCAAGGATGCTCAGAAAGTGGTACAAGAGGGTGTGTCTACAGGCTGGGGAAAGTTGCTAGATCTGCCAGAGAACAAGCGTCGTGAAGGACGTGGTTTGACTTGTCTAAGTAATGCATTTGTTGTCTTTATGCTTTTTTCAAAAAAAAAAAAACATCCTTTTGTTCCGCCCGAGGCGAAAGTGAACTGATGTAGGGCTTTTTGCTTCAATTAATTACCATAATCAATAAAAATGTGTTTTTGTTCTCGATGTTTATTTTTCTTTTTGCTTATTTTTCTTCTGGAAAAATGGTAATACCAAAAAACCCAAAAATAACAATCATTTCCGAAAATATCTGCATCTACTAGTTTTCTAAAATCACATGTGTTGGTAGATAGTACTGCTAAGTCCAAAGTTTTCTCCTTCATGGATGGTTTCTCCAGCTACAATCAGATTAAGATGGCACCCGAAGACAGAAAAAAGACATCTTTTATCACTCCTTGGGGCACCTTCTGTTATAAAGTAATGCCTTTTGGTTTGATAAACGGAGGTGCTACTCATCAGAGGGGTATGGCTACACTTTTCCACGACATGATGCACAAAGAAATTGAAGTTTATGTGGATGATATGATCGTCAAATTTGGCACTGAAGAGGAACACGTCGAGTACTTGCTGAAGATGTTCCAACGGCTACGAAAGTATCAACTCCGCCTCAATCCTAACAAATGCACTGTTGGTGTCAGATCCGAGAAGCTCCTAGGGTTCATTGTCAGTCAGAAAGGTATTGAAGTAGATCCAGACAAAGTTAGAACCATCAGAGAAATGCCTGCTTCCAAAACAGAAAAAGAAGTACGAGGGTTTCTTGGACGACTGAACTATATTTCCAGATTCATCTCTCATATGACTGCAACATGTGGGCCAATATTCAAATTACTCTGCAAAGATCAAGGAATTGTTTGGACAGAAGATTGCTAGAAAGCCTTCGACAACATCAAAAAGTACCTTTTAGAACCACCGATTTTGATCCCTCCAGCTGAAGGAAGACCACTGATCATGTACCTGACTATGTTAGAAGATTCCATGGGTTGTGTGCTCGGGCAACAAGATGAAACAAAGAAAAAAGAGCATGTTATTTATTACTTAAGCAAGAAGTTCGCTGATTGCGAGTCTCGATACTCCATGCTTGAGAAGACTTGTTGTGCTTTAGCCTGGGCCGCCAAACGGCTCCGTCATTATATGGTTAATCACACTACTTGGTTGATATCTAAAATGGATCTGATCAAGTACATTTTTGAAAAGCCCGCTTTAATAGGAAGAATTGCCCGGTGGCAGATGGCGTTGTCAGAATATGATATTGAATACCACAATCAGAAGGTAATCAAAGGTTGTATCCTTGCTGATCATTTGGCTCACCAACCAATTGAAGACTATCAGCATATCAAGTTCGACTTTCCCGATGAAGAGATCATGCATTTAAAGATGAAGGATTGTGACGAACCATTACCTGGAGAAGGTCCGGATCTTGATTCAAGATGGGGTATGATATTCGATGGAGCCGTTAATGTTTATGGTAGCGGAATTGAGGCAGTCATCATTACACCTCAAGGAACTCACATCCCTTTCACCTCCAGGTTGTTGTTCCACTGTACAAACAACATTGTTGAGTATGAAACGTGGATTATGGGTATCGAAAAAGCCATCGATCTAAGAATCAAGAGTCTTGACATATATGGATATTCAGCTCTCGTGATCAACCAAATCAAAGGAGAATGGGAAACTCACCACCCCGGCTTGATTCCTTACAGAGACTATGCAAGGCGATTGTTGACCTTCTTCAATAAGATTGAGCTGCACCACAACCCTCGCGAGGAGAACCAGATGGCAGATGCTCTAGCTACCCTATCTTCTATGTACAAAGTGAACCGCCAGAATGATGTGCCGTTGATCAATATCAGATGTCTTGAAAGGCCTGCTCACGTATTCGCAACCGAAGAAATTAGTGATGATAAGTTGTGGTTCCATGATGTCAAGTGTTTCCTTCCAACTCAAGAGTATCCACCCGGGGCTTCCAACAAAGACAAGAAGACTTTAAGAAGATTGTCTGACAATTTCTTCTTGAACGGTGATGTGTTGTATAAAAGAAACTTCGACATGGTTTTACTCAGATGTGTAGATGAACGAGAAGCAGATTTATTGATGCACGAGATCCACGAAGGCTCCTTCAGAACTCATGCAAATGGGCATGCAATGGCTCGAAAGATGTTGAGAGCATATTATTATTGGATGACAATGGAAGCTGATTGTTGCAAGCATGCTAAGAAGTGCCATAAGTGTCAGATTTATGCTGATAAGATTCATGTGCCACCAAATACACTCAATGTGCTTTCTTCTCCATGGCTGTTCTCTATGTGGGGCTGTGACATGATTGGAAAGATCGAACCGAAAGCTTCAAATGGGCACCGCTTCATCCTTGTGGCCATTGACTATTTTACCAAGTGGGTTGAAGCTGCATCTAACGCCAATGTAACTAAGAAAATGGTGGTCGAGTTTATCAAAAATCAAATCATTTGCCACTACGGTGTCCCCAGCAGAATAATTACAGACAATGGGACGAATCTGAACAACAAAATGATGAACGAGTTGTGTGATGATTTCAAGACCGAGCATCATAATTCCTCACCTTACAGACCTTAGAAGAATGGTGTTGTCGAAGCTGCAAATAAGAACATAAAGAAGATCGTCCAGAAGATGGTGGTGACATACAAAGATTGGCATGAGATGCTTTCGTTTGCATTACATGGATATCGTACTTCCGTACACACATCAACAGGGGCTACCCCTTTCTCTTTGGTATACGGCATGGAGGCAATTCTCTCGGTAGAATTTGAGATTCCGTCAATAAGGGTCTTGATGGAGGCTGAATTATCAGAAGTTGAATGGTGTCAGAGCAAGTTTGATCAACTGAACTTGATTAAAGAGATGCACATGTGCGCCTTGTGTCATGGCCAGCAATATCAGAAGAGGATAAAGCAAGCTTTTGACAAGAAAGTTCATCCCCGTCAATTTGGAGAAGGAGACCTTGTGCTCAAGAAGATCCAATCCTTCCAACACGACTCCAAGGGCAAGTGGAAACCTAACTATGAAGGCCCATACGTTGTCAAGAGGGCTTTTTCCGGCTGTGCAATGACTCTTGCGACTATGGATGGTGACGAACTACCACGACCGTTGAACATAGATGCAGTAAAAAAATACTTTGTCTAAAAATAATAGAAAAGCTCGGTAAGTCGAAAACTTGAAAAGGCAGCTTAGGCAAAAAAGAGCGTCTCGATGGACTGAAAACCCGAAAGGGCGGTCCAGACAAAAATTAGAGACATTAAACAGAAAAGTAATCATCCTGATAGACAGAAACCCCGAAAGGGTGGTCTATGCAAAAGTTAAGGACAAAAAGACAAAGTAACTGCATCTGGTCAGGCACAATCCACTTGGGGAACCAAAGCTATCAAAGAACTTCCGAGTCTGAAGCATTTGAGCAATGGAACTCAAAGCCGTTAGTGAACATGGTGGTTAGAAAGTTCAATGTACCCTTTCAATATTATTTACCATTTTCCAAAATTTTTAAAGATCCATGGGGTCATGCCTTTGGCAGGCTACCACTCAATAAATCAAATTTGAGCCTGTGCCCATTTATTTGCAATTCTCACTTCTTCAATCCGCAAAATTTCTTATATTTTTATAGTAATATCTTGAAGCGAAATTCTTTAAAACATTTTATATATCTTTTAAAAAAAAGCATAAACAACAAGTGTATTTCTCTGAATTCGTGAGTAGGATAAGTGTACGTCATCATACGTCCCGATAATGGTTAATCAATTCATAAATGTTTTCATTAATCACCCAGAGCCTTGTTCGGTTGTATCCTTTTAGCTCGGTCCTCATTCATCATCGTGTCAAGCGGCAAGTTCTTACAAATGAACGGCTCACAGATACTTCATCAAAGAGTATCATTCCCAGTGTGTCCGGTCAAGAGATGTCACTAATCAATCATTTCAAGTGACAAGTTCCAAGAAACGAACAATTTGTAATTCTCATTTTTCTAAAAAGTGTCATCCCCGGTGTGTCTGGTCGAGTGATGTCACTAATCAATCATTTGGCAAGTTCTAACAAACGAACAACTTGTAATCCCTAAGTGTCATCCCTAGTATATCTGGTCAAGAGATGTCACCATTCAAGTTTGCCAAGTAGTCAGTTCTAACCAACGAACAACTTGCATTTACCTCAAACATCATTTCAAGTGGCAAGTTCTAACCAACAGATAACTTGTATCTACCTTTTATCATATGTCAAGTGGCAACTTCTAACAAACGATAGTAGGTAACCCTTGTCATTTGTCTTCACACGGATAGTAGACAATGTGTAACACCCCGTTCTCCCAACAGCGTAATATTCAAATAATTTAATCAGAGTAAATCAACAAACGGAGCATTACACTGCTTTTCAAAAATTCTTAAATAGAAAATAAAACTATTTAATTTGCAACAACATATCATCACGTAAACTGCAGCAGAAAATTCTTTTAAATTAATATCAACTTCCAACAAAATTAAATATTATTCAACAGAAATAAACTCCAACAACATTGTTTTCGAAATTTGATACATAAAGGAATGACAGAACAAAACAGCGTTTCCCCATCCCGTTACATATCAGAGCCCTAAGACACTTGAGCCACCACTTCTACTAATCAGAATCACCTGCAAGTTACCCATACGAAGGGCAACATTTTCAAGCAGAAGGGGTGAGATTCACAAACAATAATAATATATATATATAATTCATCAACTGAATTAAAACAACAACATTCATATTAATAGGCATCATTAAGCTCATATATACATGGCAACAACATTATCATATCATTATATATATATATATATATATATATATATATATATATATATATATAAAACAAAAATCAACAGTTTAACCAGCATTTAAATATCATCCAACAACAACAACAATAATGTCCACCGACAATGACAACAATGACATATACAATGCCCACCGACATATGCAACAACCACCGACACCGACAACAACGACAACGACAATGTCCACCGACAAAGACAACAACGACTCATGTACTATGCATGTGGTACCATACTAACGCGTTTGAATGCTAAACATTCCAGGACAATAGTCCTCACTGCTTTTGAACGTCAAGGCGTTCCAGAGCATAAGCTCTCACCGCTTTTGAATGACAATGCATTCCAGGACCGAGGTCCTCACCGCTTTTGAATGGCGAGCATTCCAGGACCGAAGTCCTCAATGCTTTTAGACTATGCAACAGACTCCAATTGTGTATATCAACATACAACTCGATTACACCGACAACAACTTAACAACCAACGACTTAGCAACTTGAATGAGATAAACATCACAATATTATACAACATACGAGATTCACGTAATATATATATATATATATATATATATATATTTCAACTTGATGACAAAAATATACATAATATTCATTAACTTCATTTCACTTAACTCCCCTTAAACTCTATTAATTCTCATTAACCCCCAAAACACCAATAAATATTATTTTCTTACTTATTTCTATTAAATAATAAAACAACTAAATAATAAAATAACAACACACCACATAATCACATAAATCATTTTAAAATCATATAAAAGACTTAAAATCAACCAAAAATAATTAAATAAAAACTAGGGCATTACAACTCTCCCCAACTTAAAGAATTTCGTCCTCGAAATATTACCTCAAGCAAACAACTCTAGATAAGACTCTTGCATCTTGCTCTCCAAGTCCCAAGTCAAACTTTCACCAGTTACACCACTCCAAACAACCTTCACTAGAGGTATCTCCTTGCCTCTCAACTTCTTCACTTTACGATCTTCGATTCTCAACGGTAAAGTCTCAACCGTAAGGTTGTCTCTAACTTGCACATCATCCCTTGGAATAACATGCGAAGGATCCGCTACATACTTCCGAAGTTGCGACACATGAAACACATCTTGCAAATTCGAAAGATGTGGTGGCAAACCCACTCGATATGCCACTGTTCCAACCCTCTCAGATATCTGGTAAGGACCAATAAACTTCTGAGTTAACTTCTTAGATTTCAACGCACGACCTACACCGGTCATAGGAGTGACTCTCAGGAACACATGGTCTCCCTCTTGGAACTCAAGGTCCTTTCTACGCTTGTCATGATAACTCTTTTGTCGACTCTGCGACGCTTTCATCTTTTCTCTTATCATCTTGACCTTCTCCGTAGTCTGATGAACTAACTCTAGTCCCAACACTACACTTTCTCCCGACTCAAACCAGCATAAAGGAGTTCTGCACCTCTGACCATACAAAGCTTCGAACGGTGCCATACCAATACTCGAATGGTAACTATTGTTGTTTCGTTAGATCTAGGAGTGTTTGGTAAGTTTCTTGGGATTTTTAAGGGTGGAAACGAGTAGAGGAGAAGAGGTTTAAGAAAGTGAAGTTTTTTTTATAAAAAAAGGGGCATTTTTTTTTAGTTCCGGCGGCGGCGGTGTCACCCTAGGGTGGCCGACCACCGCGCCGGAGTGTTTGGTTTTCATCTTAGAAGAATGGAAGTACAAAGAGGGAGAGCGAAACAGGGAAAGAAGAAAAGAGAGAGGGAGATTTGAGAAAATGAAGTAAAAATGCTGAGAAACCACTTTTATGCTCCCTTAAAAAAAACCGACCAAGTGGCCTGAACCGACCCGGTTCGTCTTTACTCCCTTTAAGCACATATACATATGTGCAACATAGGCTTTAGTTTATTTTATGGCATTTTATCATTTTTAATTTATTTAGTTGCTTAGGTTTTTTTAATTATTTTTAATGCCTTTCTATTTTAGTTTATTATGTTGCTTTATTGTCTTTTTTTCTTTCCCTTTTAAGCACATATGTATATGTGCAACATTACTTAGGGCTTTTAGTTTATTTTAATGTATTTTTATTTTAATTTATTTATTTGCTTTATTTTCATTTTTAGTTTATTTTATTGCTTTTTATTTTAGTTATTTATGTGGTTTTATTTTCCTTTTTAGTTTCGTTTATCTTATTGCTTTTTATTTTAATTTATTTAGTTTTTATTTAGTCATATATTTATTAGTTTATTTAGCTTTTTTTTATTACTTTTAAGTTTATTTAGGACTAACATTGCAACAGGCCGATTTTCCGTTATTTTATTTTAATTGTTTTTATATGAGCTTTTATATGCTTGTGTGTGATTAATTGCCTTTGTGTGTGATTTTGTGGATTTTACCGTTAGAAGGGTATTTTGGTCATTTGGTGAGCAAGGGTAATTTAGTAATTTTGGTTGATTAATATTTTTTTAGCGTTTTGTGTGAGAACCAGTTATTATTTCTAAGTTGTGAGTTTGTCGGAGTTATTAAGTAGAATTAATGTTTCTCGTTATTTTACCGTTAGCGTGTTAGAATTAGCGGATTAGAAAGAGTAGAGATTGAACCCATTTTAATTATAGAGTTTAGGCCCAATAGAGGAGAGTGTATATAAGTTAACTCATGAGAAGGGGATTAGGGTTACACTACTCATTTTTCACTCCAAAACTTTGAGAGGCAGAGAGAGAAGAGAATAGAAGAGAAGAAAAAAAAGGGTTAGAGAAGAACAAGAGCTAGGAGGTGAAGAATTGGGAGCAAAAGTGAAGCCTTAGCAAGAGTAGAGATTAGTAGAGGTAAGAGGGATAGTTTTTACTTCATAATCTCTTATTTTTTTCTACTTTCTCTTAAGTGCTTATTGATATAATTGATTTTGTGAATAAGTGCTTATTTGGATTTTGATGTTGAATTTTGTTCTAGATGTTGATAATATGTTTATATACATAAATGAATTGATAATTAAGTTGTTGTTGTTGAATTTGTATGCCAAATTTCATGTATGTGAATATATTGTGTTCTTGAGTGAAATTGATGAATTATGAGTTGTTGTTGAATTGTGTAAGAATTCATGTTGATTAGTTGTTGTTATTGATTTGGAACATGTTGTTGTTGAATTGATGCTTTGGGTATTAAGATTGATGAATTAATGAAGAGATTTTGTGTTGTTGTTGAAAGTTGAGAAAGTGATGATAATTTGATGAAATTATTTGCATTTGTTAAAATCTCAAGTTTGATGTATGTTTGAGTGCTTTGTAACATATATGACCTATAAACATCTTTGGCATTAAGTTTGGGACTTTGAAATGATCAAAGTGGGGATTTTTGGGTGAAAATGGTTTGAAACCCGAAAGAACAATTTCTGGAAATATGCTAGCTCGCTTAAGCGAGCGAACAGCGAGCTGTAAGCGAGCGTGCCCAGTGAATTATGGACACAGCATGCTTAAGCGAGCCGTAAGTGAGCAGGACCAGAAGTTACGATATTTGGTTCGCTCAAGCGAGCAAGTGCACGCTTAAGCGAACTGGGCTCTGTTCAGCCACTTTTGACTTTTCATTTCGTGATCTTTATGACTTGTCCGAGCTTTCTAAATCATTCCTTTTGCTTTGTTCAATCACTGTATACATCTCTAATCCTATAGAAACATCATTTGAGTATTGGGACTTGGATTTTTATAAAATGATCCATTTGTTTAGAAAACATCCAATAGTTCCATTTTTTCGAAATGAGTTTTCTTGAGATGTATGATATAGGATTAGGTATGTATGAAGTTTGTTTGAATACTAAAAATAGTTTTGTTCAAGTTCATTTATAATTGAATTGTTTTGCTTGAAAATGAAGTTATTTTGGAAAAGTGGTATTTTGATACGAACTTGGTGAATCATGAGTTATCATGGTATTTAGCCGGTGAGACTAATGTGTATGAACACTTACACTAATGTGTGATAGTGTGAATACTTAGTCGAGGCAATTGCATTGTCTTACTTGGATTTGATCTTTGGTGTCAATATCTTAAATGTGAGATATTTATTATACGAACTTGGTGGAAATATTCATATGATCCGTTTACCTTGGAATTCCTTCAGGAATGGGTTAGTATGATTATGTAGGGATGTATGAATGTTTGTTTGATGTTGATTATGATGAATGTCATGTTATGTTGTATTTTCTCCATGAATTGAATTGTGAGAATTGTTTGACATTTGTTGGTGATGTGTTGATGACTCTTGTTTGTTTATGACTTGCTATTGATGTATGGGCGTAAATATTTGATAGTGCAATTTTGGTGAGATAATGAATGTAAATAGAGGAGTCCTTTACATTGTTTGGTGCATACATGTGTTGTATGATGTTGCATTATTGAGTCTTTACTAGTGAGTCCATGCATCATTGTCATAATCGAGTCTTTGGTGATGGCTTTGTAAGAGGAGGGTTGTGCTCTTACAAACGATGGCTCAGTAAGAGGAGGTGTGCTCTTACAATGTAAGACGGGTGTGAAATCTTACATACGATGTGTTTGTTGCATCGAGGTGACGACCTATTGTGTTGAGGAGATGGTACCACATGCATGTAGTGTTGTGTCTAGGCGCATTACATGTAGTAATTATAGGACATACTTGATTATGTGCCTTGATTGTGATTGGATTTGATGTGTTGAATGGTTGTGATCATTCTTGATGTTGGTGAATTATATGTGCAAGTGTTTGTTGAGAATTGATATTTGTTTAAAGTTATATTCATAATGATTGCTTGCTTATGAATGATAATATGATGATATGCATGTTAAACCTGTTTATATTTGTTGATTATGAATAATGTAATTCTAACCCCTAGTCGTCTGTGGCGGACCGCCTACCTCTCTGTATGGATGGGTAGATGACATGCAGGTTTAGATGCCTTTGCTTGGTGAGTATTGCGTTGAGGAGCGGGAGCTTCCTCCTTTATCGCACGTGTCTAGATTAGGCTCTAATCTAGGATTTAGTGCATGTTGTTTATCTTTTGGATTTTGAGATGTTGATATTTCACCCGATGTTGGAATTGACTTATTTAGACTTATGTGGAGATGTGATGACAAGGCTTTTTATTTATGAGATGTATGAGATTCCGCTGTGATTATTTATGAGGATATTTATGCATATCTTTTATTTGAGGATTTTATGATGACGTGACGTCTATTTCTTGAATATATGTTGTATTCGCATGATTTATATGCTTTAATAGAAATAGGGCGTTACAAACATCATCTCATGCATCTTTTTACTTTATTTAGCATATTTAATTTGGGCCTTATATCATCTCATGCATATTTTATTTCTTTTATTTTGCTTTATTTAACATATTTATTTATTTCATGCAGTTGTCAATTTATTTTATTATTGCCTTATCATTTTTATTTATTCCTTTATGCTTTAGAATGTATTATAGGAACAATGTAAATATAAATGAGAATCTTGTGTTGCGTGCATATTTATTTATTCTGCATTTACATCAAAAAACCAAAAAATCCAACGAAAAGAGGACTTTCATCTTGGATCCAACGTCCTTATGAAAAATCTCTTTGGTGATTTCTTTGCAGCTCTCTCATGGACTACGAGTGCCAATGGCCGTGTGTGTCAGAGGTGACACACTCTTCAGGCATGGCGCTTCCTACAACAATATTGGTGCAGTCCGGTTCTGCACCTTCAATGGCTTTGACAGCAACAGTGCCACCTGTTACCACGCCAACCTTGTCCTTTGCAACAGCTATGGCGGGGACAAAGGTTCGGGATGACTCTCCCCTCCCATCCCCTTACATTAAAGGCGGTGCGTTAAGTATTAAAATTGGACAGGAGGAATACCGTAAGGGAGTTGAAGATTGTTGGAAGGTTTTACGGGCTCGTTTGACACTTTCTAAAGGGGACAAACCTTATTCGGCACGTGACCTTAGGAGTAAGATTGACAAGTTATGGAAGACAAAGGCAGGCTGGAAAATGGTGCCTCTTGGCAAGGGATACTATGACTTTCACTTTGAGTCGGCGAAGGATTTTAAGAATATATGAGCGGTGGGAACAGTAAACCTCAAACCGGGTTTGTTGAGATTCTCACAATGGACGAAATATTTCAAACTCTTGGAACAGAAACAGACTCATGTCTCGCTATGGATTCGTTTGGTGGAGCTACCGCAAGAGTATTGGCGAGAGAGAACCTTGTTGGAAATTTCAAGTGCCGTTGGAACACCAATTGATATTGATGGGCCAACTAGGGAGCGTAAATTTGGCCATTATGCTCGTATTTTAGTGGATATTGATCTTTCGAAGACAGCCTATGATGAAGTCCTTGTTGAACGTGATGGCTTTGTGTTCATTGTGGAAATACAATATGAACGGCGTCCTTTGTTTTGCCATCATTGCTACACCATTGGTCATAATGTCACTACTTGTAAATGGTTAATACCGCAGGCTGCAAAAGACAAAGTGGATCGTGGGAAAAACCTGGCCAAAGAAGTTGTGGCTACGCCTCCTACACGTCACAAGGGTGGGGGTGCTTCTTCTTCGGCTGCTGGAGAAATTGGGAGGTGGATTCCGGTCAACTCCACAGTCACCACCACTTCTAGGGTCACAGTGCCAATATCAACTCAGGCTACACAGGCTACATCCATTCCGATTCCAAGCATAAGTCAGATTCAATCTATTCCGGTTTCGTTACCTTTAGTGCTGGTTTCAAGCATATCCGCAACTTCATTCAGTCTACCGCTTCATAACGTGTTTGACAGTATTTCTAATGATGAGTTCACTGTTCCTAGGCCTGTGTTGGAGGATGTTTCCCTTGTAGCGCAAAATGATGTGCAATCCGTAGAAGTGGGGATGTCGCATCTGAAACCGCGGGAGGAGTTGGAGAACCCCACGGTGAATGTTGTTACCTCTTCACTTCAGGATAGTGTGGAACATAATCATGGAAACCTTAGGGAGCTGGAGGAGAGTCCCAAAGGTCCCAATGAGCATGTAACACACTCATCCCCTCTTGGGCGTGACGACGTACGACCTGACGGAGCGGTTCCGATAATTCAGACATCGCGGGAGGAGCTCGAGAACCCCACGGTTGATGATGTTTCGGTACCGTTTCAGGATGGTGTGGAACAAGATCATGTGAGCCCAAGGGAGATGGTGGCAAGTCCCAAGGGTGCTCGTGAGATTGTTCCAAGACCATCCCCGGTTAAGCAGGTTGTCATGCATGAGGTATCTGCTGAATCTTAGGATAACCACGACACTGTTGACACTGTTGCTTCTTGTGAGAATTCTGATGGTTCTGTTGATGGTAATGAGGCAAATGATATAAGTTCACAGGATGATATGGCACAAAATATTGTTACGGAGATTCCTAGCATTGCGAGGATTCAGCACGATTTAGAGCTTTGGCGTCGAGCTAAAGACTATGATCAAAGAGCTATGAAAATTCCTTTTGTACCGGTGTTGACTCGGAAGCAGAAGCAACATATTGCTAAGACAACGACTGGTAAGCCTTACAAAACCCGTTCCAAGGGTGATAAAAATACCTCTGATTAATGATAGTGCTTTATTGGAATGTCCGAGGTTTTGGCAATTCGGACACTAGAATTGCCTTGAAGAATTTATATGTTTCTCATAAGCCTGTCTTTATTTTTCTGGTTGAACCTATGATTACTTTTTCTCATGTTCCTTCTTGGTATTGGCATAGTATTGGAGTTTATAAAAGTTGTTTGAATGATAGAGGTCCTTTGTTACCAAATTTATGGGCCCTCTGGGTGATGGAGTGCACACTATTGTTATTTTTGGCTCAAATCAATGCATTGCTCTAGAAGTCGCCTAGCAGCAGTCGACTGTTTATATTGCGGCAGTTTACGCCAGTACATCTTATTTAAATCGTCGGCAATTGTGGGCTGATCTTACTCATCTTCAAGGGTGTTTCCAAGGTCCGTGGTTGTTTATTGGGGATTTTAATGTTGTTATGGGTGCGCATGAGAAGAGGGGGAAGTGGCCTCCCTCCACGGTTTCTTGTCTGGATTTTGGTAGTTGGTCGAATGCTAATTTGCTAACTCATCTCCCTACCTCGGGACCTTTGTTAACTTGGACTAATGGGCGCTTTGGGACGGTCAATGTGGCCCTTCGGTTGGATAGATCTATTTGCAATGAAGAGTGGTTGGCCTTCTGGCGTGTTACCTGTTGTTGTGCTCTGGTCCGTCACCAGTCAGATCATACTCCGCTCTTGCTCACGCTGATGTAGCCACAGTTCGGCATGTTATCCCTTTTAAGTTTTTTAAATCGTGGACATCTCATGATGATTGCCGTAATTTGGTTTCGGAAACTTGGTCGAAGAATGTGAGAGGTGCTGGTATGGCTCGGTTGCAAGGTAAATTGCACAACCTCAAAGGGGTTTTCAAGCAGTGGCACCGTACAGTGTTTGGGGATGTTGATAGGCAGGTCAGGTTGGCTTTAGACGAAGTGGCTCGTATTCAACAGGTTATTGATTCGGTAGGTTTCTCGGATGAGCTTTATTTACAGGATCTTGAGGCTCAATTGATTCTAACAAAAGCTTTGAATTTTCAAGATCAATTATGGAAAGAAAAGGCTAGGACTAAAAGTTTTATGCATGGCGATAGAAATACTGCTTATTTGCATAGAGTGGCCAAAATAAAAGCATCTTCTAAAAATATTTCCTTGCTTTATGATGGTGATAATGCTTTATCTGCTGCTGGAGATATTGAGGCGCATGTTCTTAATTATATTCAAGGCATCTTTAGTATGGAAAACAATTGTATTGCGAATGATCTTGTGACTAGAACGGTCCCTTCGTTGGTTACAGAAGATGATAATATCATGCTTACTCGCCTTCCTTTAAGTGATGAGATTAAAGGTGCTGTGTTTGATCTTAACAGGGATGGTGCTCTGGGGCCTGATGGTTTTGGTGGCCATTTTTATCAGTGCTTTTGGGACATTGTCGGTTCTGATGTGGTGCATTCGGTGCACGATGTTTTTCAAAATGGTACCTTGCCGGAAAATTTTAACTTGAATTTGATTGGGCTCATTCCTAAAATTCCAGGGGCGCAGTCTATGGGGGATTTTCGTCCAATTGCTTTAGCCAATTTTCAATTTAAAATTGTTACAAAGATTTTGGCTGACAGACTTGCTTCCGTTACGATGAGAATTGTTGCTATTGAGCAAGGTGGTTTTATTCGTGACCGTAATATTTCAGATTGCATTATTTTGGCTTCTGAGGCCATAAATATGTTAGACAAGAAGCAATATGGGGGTAATATCGCTTTGAAGGTTGATATTCGTTAGGCTTTTGATACGCTGGACTGGAATTTTTTGATTACGGTTACTCAACAGTTTGGTTTCTCGGCTGTCTTTTCTGGTTGGATTTTAGCTATCTTGCACTCGGCCCGTCTCTCGATTTTGGTGAATGGCAAAGCGGTGGGGTTCTTTTCTTGCGCCAGTGGGGTCCGTCAGGAGGACCCTCTATCTCATCTCCTTTTCTGTCTTGCCGAAGAGGTTCTTAGTCGGGCTCTGTCTATGGCTAGGGACACAGGAAATATTGTTCCCATGACTTATTGTCGAGGGGTTACTTTACCAACTCATATTCTTTATGCAGATGATGTGCTGATTTTTTGTACAGGTCTTAAGAGCAACATTCGCTGTCTGTTATCTATTTTCAAGCAATATTCAGAGGTGTTTGGTCAGCTTATTAACAACAGTAAGAGCTGTTTCTACACTGGTGCTATGACGGGGGCCCGTGAGCAGCAGCTGGGGAATATGTTGGGGTTTGGGGCTGGTACAATTCCTTTCAATTACCTTGGCTGCCCGATGTTCAAAGGTAAACCGAAGGCTGTATATTTTTTGGCAATTTCCGACAAAATCAAAATGAAGCTTGCAACGTGGAAAGGTTCTTTGCTTGCTATTATGGGTCGTGTTCAGTTGGTTAAGTCCATTATCCATGGTATGCTGGTTTACTCCTTTCATGTTTATATGTGGCCGACGAGCCTTCTGAATGATTTGGATAAGTGGCTTAAAATTTTTATTTGGAGTGGGGATGTTCACACGAGGAAGTTGTGTATGGTTTCTTGGAGTGTGTTGTGTTGCCCTTGGGAGGAGGGGGTCTGGACCTCAAGCCTACTCGCCTTGTTAATAAAGCTCTGATGTTACAGTTAGCTTGGAAATTGGTGTCTGAGGATTCTCAATGGACCATTTTATTACGTTCCCGTTATTTTTCTAATGGGCGGCCAATTCAACATTATTTTAAATCCTCTATTTGGTGTGGTATTAAACCTCACATTGCTTTTGTTATTGCTAATGCTCTTTGGGTTGTAGGTACTGGTGAAAAAATTCATTTATGGATAGATAACTAGCTTGGTGAACCTTTGGTAGATATCTTGCATATTGATCCTTTGGTGTATATTAATTTTATTGGTTTAGTCTCGGATGTTATTTCTAATGGGGCCTTGAGTGTCCCTTTTGAGGTGAGTTCGGTTTCCGCTGTTGCCTTGCGTTTGAATTCCATTGTGCTACCAAAAGTTGTTCTCCCGGATGTGCTCACATAGCCCTTTGCTTCGGATGGTAAGCTAACGGCAAGGCTGGCCTTCTCCTTTCTAAGGCCGCGAAATACAATAATTCATTGGGCATCTTTGATTTGGAAGCCTTGTATTCCTCCATCTCATTCTTTCACTTTTTGGAGGCTTGCCCATGGTAGAATGCCTACAAATGAGAATCTCCGTGCTCGTGGGTGTGCAATTGTGTTGATGTGCTCCTTGTGTTTGCAAGCAATTGAAACCTCGGACCACTTGTTTTTTCAATGCATTGTTGCGACTTCTCTTTGGTCTTGGCTCGGAAATAGCTTGCAGCTAGTGTTTGATGTTTCCTCTTTTTATGCATTGCTTCATAGCTTACCTATTTCTTGTTCTTCTCAATTAAAGGATATTTACTTGGCAGTTGTTGTTCATCTGATTCATTCGATTTGGTGGGCTAGAAACAACAGCCGCTTTTCCTCTAACAGAGTATCTTTGCAAGCGGTTCAAGTCCGGATTCATTCTTTGATTGGTATGAGCGGCGGTCTATCTACTGGTAAGTGTATTGCTGATGACTCTTCCATTCTTGATTTCTTCAAAATTGCTCAACATTCGAGGTTGATCAAGGATGTGGTGTTGGTGTGTTGGAAAGCCCCGACGACGCCTTGGGTGAAAGTTAACACAGATGGGTCTGTTATTGATAATCTTGGCGCTTGTGAGGGTTTGTATCGTGATCATTTGGGTACATTCTTGGGTGCTTTTGCCTGTAACTTAGGTAGTTGTTCGGTCATTGATGCGGAGGTGTTTGCTTTTATATTAGCCTTAGAATTCGCGGCTCTTCATGGCTGGGATCACCTTTGGTTGGAAAGTGACTCTTCAAGTGCACTTCCTATTTTCAAAAATTCATCGCTTGTCCCTATTCTTCTTTGGAACCGAGGGTGTAATGCGCGTTCTCTTAATATCCAAGTCCTCTCATCTCATATTTTCCGGGAAGGCAACATGTGTGCTGACAAGTTAGCTAATTTTGGTCATTCCGTGGTGGGGGAGGTGTGGCTCCCATCTTTGCCGACAAAGGTTCACCACGAGTTTTTTGCGGATAGGTGTGGTTTTCCTCGGATTAGATTTCCGTAGGTGGCTGTTTTTTGTTGTTTTTTGCTGTCTTTCCCATTTTTGTTCTTTTTGCTTCCTTTTCTGAGGGTTTTGGCCTAGTCCCCCCTTATGTATTTTTCCCCCTTTTTTTTTAATAATATTTGAGCTTGGCGGTATAGGATGGGAGTTCATCGGGGTGCCAACCTAGTTGGGATGTCCATTCTCTTGTTTTACCGAAAAAAAAAGACTTTAATTAACACAAGTTAAAATCTCAAAAACATTCAAATATTCAAAAATCTCACAAAAAATATCTTTTTCTAAACAAACCTTGTTTTTCAAACAAGTGATTCCTCATCTTTTTTTTTTAATCAAACTTCAATCGACTTTAATCATATTTAGACTTTATTTCTTTAACTTAAAATCTATCATTCACACTTTATTTTTTGTGCGACTTCGACTTTTTATCTTTAAAATCATTTTCAAACAAACAAATCACTCGGATTTTTACCACTAACTACGTGATTTTGATCTCGCTCGGTTACGTAGGCAAACGACGTTGTCTTTCCAAATCAACAAAATACAAAAAAAAAATTATTTTCTTTCTATGTATGAAAATATTGTCTTTCCAAGTAATAAATTTAGCACAAGATAAATAAAAACAAGAGGTTCATATAGAGTACTATAGACGTTTAGGGTGATAAAACATTTCCTTTGCGTAACCAACCCCCGAACCTTTAATCTCTTAATTTTTAGGGTTATTCGAACTTTTCCCCTTTTCCTTAGAAAAATAAAAGCTCGGTGGTGATTCTAAAATTTACGAGTCAACGCTAATCAATAGTTTGATATCAAAAAATCACCATGACATAATCGATTTCAATCGTAAAACAAATCCAATGGTTTAGATATACACAGTTTGATCTCAACCATTAATTTCTGATTGAATAGTCATCAACACATCAAGTAATAGATGATCACATCCACACACATCATCATTCATCAATATAAGAGAAGCAACATATGTTTAGTCAATGCAATTAATAAATTGTTGGAAAACATGATAACAACGAAGTTAACATACAAGGGCACCGACAATGTGAAGAATTAAGGCAGTTGAGTAAACAACAATCATGTCATTTAGTGATAGTCAAACAACATAGTTTTCTCACCTTCAACCAATTTATTACCTCGGTTCCTTTTTACTTCCTCCATTTTGCGATACATGTCGTTTTTTAAGAATAATTTTATTTCACTTTATTTATAACGTTTAAATTTCATTGCAACATTAATTATTGGTTTGTCAATAATACTCTTACCTATTTATTGTAGAGAGAGAAATAAATGAATGAAATAATAAATGAGTAAGGGTATTATAGAAAAAATACAAATAATTTCATGAAAAATAACAAATTTTATTTGATTTATTGATATGTGTAATTTCCTAAAAAGCGGCAAGTATTGTGAAACGGATGGAGTAATAGTCAATTTTTGACATTTTACATAAATCAAGACAATTAATAAATGTTACTATTTTTAATACAACAATTTATCATTTTTCAATAATATCCTCATTCATTTATTATCTTATTTCATATATTTCTCTTTATGTAGTAAATGACTAAGGGTAATACTGGTAAAATAACATTTATATTGCGTTGAACTTTGAAAGTGACAGTTAAATTAAAACAAAACTTTTCTATAAAAAAGACACTTAAAATGGAACGGAGGGAGTATTCAATTATATATATATATATATATATATATATATATATATATATATATATTTCCTCTAAAAAAAGTATCAAATAGCCTAATGGCCATAATTTCATCCCTTCTAAGGAATAAGTGGAAGACTCCGACCCATGCATATTACAATATCCCTTCCAACTAAGTTACAAAGACGGACCTGAACAAGGTATGATGTGTCAAGTGTCATACCAGTTCAGATCCAAATTTTTTATTTCTTTTATAATTGTTTTTTTATCAATTCACTGTATTTTTTTATTCATATATTAATATAGACATCTAACTTTTTTTATGTTTATACATCGGTCTATATTTTTATTCATATATTAATACGGGAACCGATATTTTTTTTAATTTATACGGATGTCTATGTTTTTACTCATAGTTAATATGGAAACAATTTTTTGTACAATTTGTACATATGTCTATATTTTTTTCATATATCAATACAGAGATTTGTTTTAAATATAATTTCTATGCAATTGCGATTTGCTTTCAAAAAAAGATGTTCACCCATCCGTATGCACAGATATCCTGTTAGAGCATTTGACATCTCTTATAATTTATATAGAAAGAGATGTTCTTAGGATAATTAGTAATGATATAATTTTAGTTCATTTTCAACAATTAAATATCGAATAATTTTTGCCCTATTATAATTGAATGTCTAAATCCGCCGCTGCTAAGTTATATTCACGAGTATGAGTTGTATCTCTGTCTATACTACTAATAAAGTGAATACATGATTTTTTGTGTGTAAGAAATTTTCAACATACCTAAATTATCGTCAAACATGTTTACTCTTAAATGTATTAGTTATGATTCTGTTGTTATAGATATGTGTTTATTTACTCCGCAAATTTAAATAGCAATGAATCCTCTCACCATACTTATAATATTCATCTTTTTTATAATATTATGTAAAATTTTAAATTGTAAAATTAGATAAATCACATGATAATAAGTACTTCATTTCATTGCTATAGAAACAATATCTTATTATAAAAAATAAAAAAAATTGTACTTTAAAGAGAGGTATGATAAAAATTTATTACCAGATATAATAATGTCAATAAACAATTAAGAGCAATAAAAAAACGGACAGATGAACAAATTAGTGTCGTCGTTCCGCTAGTAGCGGATAACATTAGCAACTTATCAACATGAGTCTAGAAACCATCTTTTCAGTGATTTATAAAATCAATTACAAATCAAATGTTATAATTTATTAGTTGTCATATAATTATGTTTAATTATCATTAATCGTAATTGTTTATGTCTCTATTATAAATACAAACAAGGTATGCTCTTTCTAGACACACACCATTCAGACATATCTATAATTTTACGGTAATCATGTCGTTTAATCCGGTGTCAACAAGTTTCATAGAATTTACGGTTGACGAGCTTGAGGGTCTTGTGGCGGTCTCCAAAACGCCGTTATCCAAGTTTGTTGCGTGGAAGAACTTTGTCGAAAACTTACCGGAGGTAGTGGATTTCACTAAGGATGATATTTGCTCTATTTGCATGGAAGACTTTGAAGAATCACACAATTCAGAAGGAGGAGGAAACAGTTTGTTTAGGGTTTCAAACAGACGAGTTCCTTGTGGTCATGTGTACCACTCACACTGCATCACTGAATGGCTCGATCGCTGCAACTCTTGCCCTCTTTGCCGCCGCCAGATCTCCCGTTAGAATACTCATGCATTTATATGTTTAAGATGTACTTTTATTAGCTTTAATAAGTTGTGCAATTTGTTAAAGGAATAAAATATTAACAATTATGTATTGAATGAAAATCATGGTATTGTGGTGTTGAAAATCAACATATTATATGGTGCCGTTCATATCATTTTTAGTGTGTTTGTACCAACGAGTATTATCCTTGTATAAAATAGCACGGTTGTCAAGACCGTGCTACAACTCGTGAGATCGTACGATTGCATGCTTCATCGTCTGTTCACCAAGGTGGCGCAGTGGAAACCTCACTAGATGTAGCGGCGCAACCTAGGCGATGAGAAAATGCGTAATCAGTTGGAGCTGCACTCTTCTCTAGCAACATTCGTGATGTTTTCCGACCCTCTGACGATGAAATCGATTGATTCTTTTTGTTCTAGTGTTGTGGGTTTCCGGGTCGAGTATGTGACCCGGTTTCTTGAAACGACGACTTGCAATGAAATAATTAATAATGTCATTTAGTCAAAACTTTGCTTACGTGTAAATTATGTCATTTAGGAAAAATTACTCTCGCTGACGCTTGACATAATTTCGTGTAGCAATTTCGTCTTTTCTATTTTTTTTTTTTATCATTTTTATTATATATTTTTCACTCATGTTTTCATATGAGTTTTATATTTGAAACTTGAAAATTCATATGCAAATTAATTCAAAAGATCAAACATGACGAAATTTTTATTTGAAAATAAATCAACGGACAACGAGTGTAATTTTTCTTTCTGTTTTATGAAATTTTGTTTTTGATTAAAATATATATATATATATATATATATATATATATATATATATATATTTGTGACTTTAAAAATGTAACAAACTCTATTTATATTTTTGGACAAAATTTAGTTACAATTCTCTAGGTGCTTTTCTTATGGTTCCTAACTAAAAATACATCTTTTTTTTGGATATAAGAACAACAATACAATAAACACCTAAGGAATTGTAGCTAAGTTTTTTCCTATATTCTTCAATGACAACAACAATATAACAAATATAATACCTTACATTTTCAAATTCTTTCCTTAAAAAAAAAAACATATATCATTCTTATAAAGGACTAGGTGTAAATCAAGTGACTTACATCAAATCTTAACCGCTAATTTAAATTGATCTAACGGTTTATGCAAAGGAGGAAAAAGAAAAAAAGAAAGAAAAAAAAAACATCGTTAAATCACCTCCCGTGACTTCGTTTCTCACCATCGTTGTTGTTAATTCATCCTACACCTTCATTTCGTTCCTTGTCAACATTGAAGTTCTTTTGCGCTTCCTTCCTTATTGTTGGAAAACAAGAGAAGTTTCACTTTCATTCTCTTGTGCACTCATGGACACTTCTGTGTTTTGATTGAAGAATAATTTTTTGAAAGAAAGGAGAGAATGAATAAGAGAGAGAGTTCTTAAGAATGAGTATCACACATTGTCTACACTTTGGTTATTCGCTATAACTGTTTTATATACACAAATTTTGTTAGATCACATACAAAAATTAAGTGAATCATAACCAATAATTTCCATAACAAATTTCTAACGGAAAAATTGACCGTCAGAGCTGTCACTTGCACACCAAATAAACTCATTAACTAACAAATTTGAATTATTTTTTAACACACCACCTAATCCATACATGTTAGCTCTTCGGTTCCCATTTTATAACATCCCAAATAACTTTTAGGATTGTTGTCGATTGATCCTACAAACCATAACGAGTCTTTTCAACATATTTTTCCCTTATATAGTTGCCTCTGATCAATATGCATAACCTAAACCTTATATTGGGAAGATATAAAAAGGAAATATTTTATTTTATTTATAAAAAAAAAAATTGGTTTGATTTAATAATGGATTTATGGTTTTTTTCCTATCTGAATCAATTAGGATTCTTTTACTTAAATATCTTTATATCTCAATTTATGTTTTTTTTGACAAAAACAACACTATATTCGTTCTTTCAAATTGATAGAATACATGAGACACAATAACATGATCAACATCGCTAAAAACATAAAGGATGAATTTGGGAACAAACTCACAACACCCAAGTTAATAGCATACATTGATAAAATGCCTACAAATAATATGGTCAAATCTAAATCACTAGAATACCCATTCTTCTAGATCTGCAACTCTGGCGTCAAAATTATTAATTGAATATGTGATTGACTCAAGGTGATCTTTCAATATGAACCAAACAAACACCGTAACAAGACGCAAAATCAAGCAACGTCACACAAGACGACTAACAACACAATGTCTCACTCAGACGATGAGATCACGAAAAAACACAAGAACAAACTTGATATATGTGTAAATCACTTATTTAGATTGAATGAAAGGGGAAAAAGATGCAGAGGGTTGTTCCAAAATCAAAAATGACCTAAAACCACCCCTCCTCCATTAGTGAAAGAGAAAGAGAACTTAGAAAGAAGTTGAAGTTTCTCTCTAATAGAATTCTGTCTCATCTCCCTTTCATTATACTGTAATGTGTATTTATACAATGATGTTGTTTTCGGCCTCAAATATCTCTAACTTGGGCATCAAGTATCTTGGACATCAAGTATCTTTAACTTGGTCCTCAATTATCTCTAAATAATATACAATACAGTAATAATTTATACAATGAATATTTTCTATTCTAATACACCCCCGTAGTCGAAACTGGAGGTTGTCGAATGTTGAGACAATTTCTGACATCATCAAACAACTGCAGTGGAAGGCCCTTGGTAAATACTCCCTTCGTCTCAAAATGTAAGAAGAAAAAAAACTCAATTTCTTTTTCCTAAAATGTAAGCAAAAAAGACAAACATTTATCTTGTTTAATCTTTTTTTTAAAAACAATCTTTTCCAAGAAAAACTTTTGATTATTCTCATGAAATTAAATGCAAATTACATTCAATTTTCTCTCTCTTTCATTTTCTCTATAACCTATAGCCAATGAAAATTGTTTTATATCTTCCTATAAAAATTATTCCAAAGAAAACACAAAAAACTATACTCCAAATTCTTATGTTTTAATTTTCTTAATAAGTGTGATTTTTTTGCTTATAATTTGGGACGGAGGGAGTAAGTCATCTATTTGATAACGAGACGAAAGATGTAAGACCCGTACTTGACCTTTAGCAACCTTCTCACGCACGAAGTGAATATCCATTTCAATATGTTTTGTGAGTTGATGTTGGATGGAATTTTTTGGCAAATAAACAGCGCTGACGTAGTCACAATAGACTAGAGTAGCTTTTGTGACTCGACACTAAAGTTCTAATAGTAAGTTTCGAAGCCAACATGATTCAGCAACAACATTAGCAACACCACGATACTCTGCTTCAGCACTAGAAGTGGATAAGATTGGTTGTCTATTTGCTAACCAAGACACCAAATTATCCCCAAGATAGACACAATACCCAGAAGTGGATCTCCTAGTATATGGACACCCTCCAAGTCCGCATTAGTATAAGTGGTGAGCGTATTAACTAGGGAAGGAGAGATATGTAGGACGTGGGTGGATGTACCCTTAATGTACCTAATAAACCGCTTAAAGACATTCATGTGATGTGTTCATGGATCATGCATAAAAAGACACACTTGTTGGACAGCATAAGTAATATCAGGCCTAGTGAAAGTTAAATATTGGAATGCACCTGCAAGACTTCGATACGCAGTGGGATCATGATATGGATTTCCTGATACTCCACTTAGCTTTGCTTTAGTGTCCACCGGTGTGGAAATTGGTTTGTAAGATGACATGGCAGCTCTCTCAGTGATTTCTTTGGCGTATTTATGTTGAGATAGAAATGTGCCACCTGATTGTCTAGTAACAGAAATACCCAAAAAAATAGCTAAGAGGACCCAAGTCCTTCATGGAAAATTTAGAATTGAGTTTAGACATGATGTAGTCACGAAGAGTATTAGATGAGGCAGTGAGAATGATGTCATCTACATATAGAAAAATATGTGTCGTTGCCTTGGTTATAGATGAATAAGGAATGATCACATACACTATGTGAAACAAATAATGTAGCAACAAACTCTGTGAAGTGTTGGTACCAGGCACGAGGAGCTTGTTTAAGACTGTACAAGGAATTCTTCAGCAAGCATAAATAATTAGGATGTTGAGGATCACGAAAACTAGGAGGTTGATGCATATAGACAGTTTCACTGATATTGTCATGTAAGAAAGCATTTTTGACATCCAATTGATGTAGACACCATGATTTCGAAATAGAAATACTAAGAACTGTTCAAATGGTTGCTGGCTTTACTACCTGGCTAAAAGTTTCACCACAGTCCATGCCAGTTTGTTGGTTTGAACCATTTCCCACCAAGCAAGCTTTGTATCTTTTAAAGAACCGTCTGGTTTTTTCTTATGCTTGAAAATTCACAAACTTTGTAATGACATTAACATTAGCAAAACGTGGTACAAAATCCCACGTCTTATTTTCAATAAGTGCATCATATTCATCTTTTATAGCCATTTTTAATTTATGATCTTGTAAAAACAAAAAAAAAACATTTTTTTTGTTATGAGACGATGAAAATAACTCTGTGTGTGTGTGTGTGTGTGTGTGTGTGTGTGTGTAGTGTGTGCTTATGTTGTGTGTTTTGTGTGGGTAGGTGGGCGTGCGTGTGTAAAAGGTCACTAAGTTAAGCAAAAGAGCTTTAATCACCATGAACCATAACAACAATTGTTTATTCCCATCTCTGATAAAAAAATCTAGTTCTATGAGTAGAACATTGACGTCGTATGTGGTTACGAAGTTCTAAGAACCTCATTGCCCGAAACCTCTCTACCCCATTGGTTACTACACAATGGCTAGGAAATGTGTTAAAACGCTCACCTAAAAATAGCTTATGATGGATTTGTCAAGAAGAAATCCTCCTCCGATGAAGGAGCTACCAGATCTAGAAACACTTGTACCTTTTCATGTGGACTATATGATTGGAAACGTTGCAAACCTTCATGGAAGATGGGAATTCCTGTTGAATAGCTTTATGATTGATAGACAATTTTTCATCTGTTTTGTACCTAAACCTTGAAGAGGGAATTATAAGAATTTATCAAAGCAATAGAGGATCATCATCTAACCTATCTCGTGGGAGATGAAAATCATGCGAGTCTTTTTTATCTAAAAGTTAAAATTAGTGATACACCGGTGAGGGACTATGAAAGGGAATTTGATAACAGAGAGAGAAAAAGATAACAAATAAGCTACAAATTATGCTAATTTCTTGATAAATGATTGTGTGCCTTTTTCTCATTAGATGGTAGTATATATAGGGGAATAATACAATAATGACTCATCCTTCAAGGACAGTCTTGGCTACTGCTACAGTTGTATCCTAACGGTCCTACAGTTGGTGGAAATACTAGAATGTTCCACTCATTCCTTATCCAATCCTAATAGCCAAACAAGGAATCGTATGCTTTACTGATCCACATAGCCCTTTATGTTTTTGGGCCGGGTACGGTTCCTCTTGGCCTGAACTGGAGTAACATGAATCCATTCCTCTTCTTGATCTTTTCCTCCACTTGAATTCATCTCTTCCTCAGTAGGTTTAATTGGCTCAGTGTTTGGATCCATAACATCCCCTTCTCCTTCAAAATTGACCTTGTCCTCAAGGTTCAAGAGGGGGTATTCTTTTTATTTAAATCAGCTATGTCTTCCCAAAAAGTATCCTCTGGATAGAGCCATTTCCATTGTACTAACTCCAAAGTGTTGGATGTTTCTTTGTCCTTCTTCCATCCTACAATAGCTAACGGTTGAATCACCTACAGATTATCAATTGTTTATAGAGGTAGTTCCAAGGTTGCAGTGTTGAGTCCCTTACACGGTTTGAGATGAGAAACGTGGAAGACATGATGAATTCTCCTGGCAGGTGGTAATTCTAGTTCAAAAGCCACTTCCATAACCTGTGGGTGGTATGTTGTTGACATTCGTAACTTAGTTCCACTGAACTGAAAAAGTTCTTGCCAAAATTTGATCAAAAATACTGGGTCTCTATTAGATACGATGCTCTTGGGCATATGAAGTTTGCAAATCATTTTTGCGAATAATTCTGCAACTTGCACTGCAGTGAAGTTTGTTGGTAACATACCAATGTGAGCAGCTTTTGAAAAATTGTCTACAACAACAAATATAACAGTGAAACTTTGGAAGGAAGGGAGCCCTGTGATAAAATCCATTGATATGTCTTCCCATACTCTGTTAAGAACGGGTAATGGCTGCAGTAAGCCGTAAGGTAATTGTGCTGGAACTTTGGTATGCTGGCAGATCTGGCAGGAGTTTATGAACTAGGTAAAGTTCTCTTTAATTCGCCTCCATGTTTTTTGGATGCCATTGTGTCCCCCAAAGAGAGAAGAATGAAATTCCTCAAGCAAACTTTGTTTCAGTGGAGAGGAGTGTGGAATGTGCAACTTGTTTTTGGAAAAAAAACATTCCATTGATGACTTTGAACCCTTCATGTTGTTGTGGTTCCTTTTCAACTTGTAGAATTAGTTCTTGTAATTGAGAATCTTCCAGCAATAATTTCTTCAATTTCATTATAAAATTGCAATATGGGACAGTGATTGCTACGTGTTGAGAAGTGAGTTGTGGATACGAGACAGAGCATCAACCACATTATTTTGAGCTCCTGGCCTGTACACAATCTGATAGGAATACCCCAATAACTTTACCAAGTAAATATTTTGTTCTGGAGTTTGGATAATTTGTGTCATCAATTCGTGTAGATCAGTATGTATAATGAACTTTTGACTCAACAAGTATGGTCGCCATTTCTTCAATGTTGATGTTATAGCACATAGTTCTCTGACCTATATAGCACATAATTGACCAATTTGGGGCAAGATTTCTTACTGCAGAAATATATTGGGTGACCTCCTTGACTTAGCACAACACCGATTCCCAATCCAGAAGCATATGTTTCCATAACAAAATGTTCATAGAAGTTTGGAAGCGCTAAGACTGATACCTTGGTCGTAGATTCTTTAAGCTGAATAATAGCTTGATGTGCATTCTCATTCCACTGAAATGAATCTTTTTTTCAGGAGTGTCGTGAGTGGTGCTGCAATTGTTGCGTAATTATGTATGAATTTGCGACAGAACCCAGTAAAACCTAGAAATCTCCTTAATTGCATAACAGATGTGGGTGTTGGCCACTTAACCATTGCCTCAATCTTCTCAGGATCAGGACCCACACCTGAGGCTGATACGATGTGACCCAAATAGGAGATAGAAGGTTGGTCAATACTGCACTTAGATTTCTTTAGAAAAAAATTTGTGTTTGATTAAACACTAAAATATAGTCTCAAGATGCTGCAAATGCCCGTCTCACGTTCTTCTATAAACCAAAATATCATCAAAAAAGAAGATAACAAACTCTCTCAAATACGGTTGGAATAGAAGATTCATGGTGGATTGGAATATTGATGGGGCGTTACGGAGCCCAAACGGCATCACCAGAAATTTGTAGTGTCCCAAATGAGTGCGGAAAGCAGTTTTGTGGACATCAACTTCATTCATCTGAATCTAGTGGTAGCCAGAACGTAGATCCAACTTGGAGAACCATTGTGTACCATAAAGTTCATCAAAAAGTTCCTCAATTGTTGGAATTAAAAATCGGTCTTTGATTGTTATAACGTTTAATGCGCGATAGTCTACGCAAAAATGCTAGGATCCATCCTTTTTGCGCACCAAAAGAACATGTGAGGAGAAAGCGATGTTGTTGAGCTAAATAATACCCTGTTGGAGCATTTTATGTATATGAGCTTCGATTTCCCTCTTTTGGAATTGAGGTTAAGTGGAATGTGGTGATCTGTTTGTCTCAGGAGAGGGAGGTTCTTAGGCTTAGAGAAGATGTCATTGTATTTGAGCATGAGTGTAGTAATTTCTAGAGGTAGGGGTGGTGTAGAGTGCATTTTTGTTGAAGTTGGTGATAGTAAGTGTAGGCTAATTGACAAATCTCATGGTTAATTGTTCAAAGTCTGAGAGGATTAGACCCAATTTTTTAAGCCATTGCACCCCTAATACTAACTCTCCACCACTTAGGGGGAGGACAAAAAGATCAACCAAGAAGTTATGAGAGTCTAATTGTAATGAAATTTGAGGGTAAAATGAGCACCAAGGTAATTGTTCGCCATTTGCAACTAGAACTCTAAATGAATGGGCTAGTTCTAGAGAAAGGCCTAGTTGTTTAGCTACATGGTCTTGGACAAAATTATGTGTGTTCCCACTGTATGTTAGAACAAATATTGGGTGTTGTTTGATTTGGCCCAATGCTCTTAGGTTTTGAGGTAAAGAGTGGCCCATAAGGGTATGGAGGCTGACTTGGGCCGGGTTCTCTGAAGTAGCGGGTTGCAGGTCGGTTGGGTTATATGCGGTTTCTGTAAGCAGTGATTGGGTTATGGATTCTGTATTTTCCTCTTGATCTGGTTCAACCAATAATATCATGAACTGACGGCGACAAAGGTGTCTTGGGTGGAAGGTTTTGTCACAGTTGTAACCGTTTGCGACGGGCTTGGAGTTCGGCGTGGGAGAGGCGTTTGATAGATGGTGATAGTTTTTATGGTTGTTTTGATTGTGTGGGTGTAGTGGTGAGTGATGGATGAGGAAGGGGTCGAGCTATGTTTTATGGTTCAATACGTTTCTAGATAAGGGTAAAGCGGTCCAACAACTTATCTTCCTGAAATTTTTCCAAACTGATAGCATGATGAAGAGATAAGGGTTGAAAAGCTTGTACCTCTCTTAGAATTTTTTGTTTCAGACCAGAGATGAAACAACTCAGATAGAACTGTGGAAGAAGACCGATGATTCGATTTGCTAAGGATTCAAATTTTGCCTGGTATGCACGAACATTGGAAGTTTGACACATCTTAAAAAGGGTACCTTGAGGATCTTCATACTTCGATGGTGCGAAACACAGCTCCATCGCGTGTAGAAAAGTAGCCCATGAAAGGAGTTGACCGTTGGAATAAATCCATTAATACCAAGCTAACGCATCACCTTCCATGTAGAAGGAGCCGATACAAAGGCGTTGGTCTTTAGCTATTTGATAAAAATAAAAAATAAAACTGGTTGATCTTGAAGATCCAACCTAATGTGTTGGTGTCGTCAAAGCGCGGTATGACAAGTTTTATGGTGGTGTTGGGAAGAGCATGGGGTTGGATGTGTTGGCATAAGAGGATGAGAACCCAGGGGGTGGAAATCGAGTTCTTAAATTACTCATTTATGAGGAAAGGTTACTGATATCATTTTGACAATTTTGCTGGTTACGTAGGATTTGTTGTAAGGTTGTTTCTATGTCAGTTGATTCGTTTGAGCTCATTGTAGCAAACATATGAAAGCACCAGTGAAAGGGATTTTGACAACAGAGAGAGAGAAAGATAACAAATAAGACTCTAACTATGTTAAATTTCTTGATAAATGATTGATTGTCTTTATTTCGTTAGATGGTAGTATATATAGGGGAATAATACAATAATGACTCATCCTTCAAGGACAATCTTGGCTACTGGTACAACTGTATCCTAACGGTCCTACAACTGGTGGAAATACTAGAATGTTCCTCTAAGGCCTTATCCAATGCTAATAGGCAAACAAGGAATCCTATGTTTTACAGATCCACATAGTCCTTTAAGTATTTGGGTCGGATACAGTTTCTCTTGACCCGAACCGGAGTAACATGAATCCAGTCCTCTTCCTGCTCTTCTCCTCCACTTGAATTCATCTCTTCCTCAGCAGGTTCAATTGGCTCAGTGTTTGGATCCATAACAGACTTAGTTAAGCCTTCACCCTAAAATCCACCAAGAATTTGTTACGAGCTATTAATAATCTTCTATTCTATACTATATTATCTATACTATATATAAAGAAAACAACCATTTTCAGCTCTTTTGGGTTGGCTTTTTCTGTTTCCAAGAATGCCCTCAATTTTCAATAAAAATTACACATGTAACAAATAGATAAAAATAAATTTAAATATTAAAAAGATGTAACAATCACGATATAAATATATATGTCTGATTTTTTTTTCCTTTATCACTTAAAAAGTGTAACTGTAACGCCCACTTTGTTTATTTAATTATTTTATAGAGTATAAAATATATTTATATGATTTACGTGATTTTTAGTGATTTTATATGATGTGGTGGCTTATTTTATTGTTTAATAAAATAAGATTTGAAAATAAAATAAGTATTAAGATGTGGGGTCGTTGTGAGATTTTAAAGAGATTTGTTGATAAAATATAATATTTCGAGTTGTGGGGCTGAAATAGAATTACGAGAGTTGGCTTAGGTTTTAAAAATAGAAAACCTTGAGTCAGAATAGTTTTCAGGTAAAAACAGTTTTGGGAGAAAAGGGAGAAAAGTGAGAAGACAAGAGGAAAGCTTGAGGTATGCGTTTTTCTGCAAAACTAAGGTAAGGGTGAGCCTAGCATACAATTTTATTAAGTCTGTAATTCATATGATTATATCTAACAAGTGTAGGGATAGTTTTTGAGGACTTGAGAACTAGGTTAAAGTGATGAATTGATGATTAAATGATGTGAAATCGTAGAATTGATGTAGAAACTGTTTACAAATCATAGATTAACCTTAGTGCAAACGTTTCAGACGAATTTGGGGTTAAACATGGTGGAAATTGGGATTTTTGGTGGAAAGATCAAAATTAGTGTGTTTGGGAAAAAGGGCTGTATATTTCGAAGTCTCTGTTTTTCTGAACCAATTCTGTTTTGCTTCTGAACCGTTGAGCTTCTGAACTATTTGAGCTTATGAACTAGTTTGCTTCTGAAGTGAGTTTCGCTTCTGAACTATTTGAGCTTCTGAAGTGAGTTTCGCTCCTGAACTGTTGAGCTTCTGAACTATTTTTGCTTCTGAACTGTTTTGTTCCTGAACTGTTTTGCTTCTGAACTGTTTTGCTTCTGAACTGAGTTGTACTTCTGAACTGAATCGTGCTTCAGAATAGAATTGTTGCTTCTGAGCAGCACCCTGTTCAGCTACACTTGACTTTTCTTTGAGAACTAGAATGCTTTTCTTTGAAAATGATCTATATTGGAAAAGTGACATTTTGAGACAAACTTAGTTGAAAATATTCATTGAATTACTTTGTTTGGAAATTCTTGCATGAATAGTTTATATGATTTCATGAATTGTTGGTAATTATGTATGTTACATTTGATATTGTTATATCTTGTGACTATGGATTGCTGCCATGTTGCTGTTTATATTTAATTAAAGCTGCATGAGTCGGTCTATGATGTGTGATGTTGATCTAAATTGTTGGAATCATATAAGATGTGTCATGATGTCTAAGTTGTAAGAAGTTGAGTCCATGCATACTCATTCAAAGATGAGGGCTCATACCCTGGAGCTTTTGCTCAACAGAGATGAGGGCTTATGCCCTGGAGCTTTTGCTCAATAGCGACGAGGGCTTATGCCCTGGAGTATATTTATGCTCAAAGCGACGAGGGCTTATGCCCTGGAATGGTACCACATGCATGATTAAGATGATAGAGTTGCATAGTCTAGTTGAAGTTGCATTGTCGAGTCAATGTAGTTGATTTATTTATGAAGTTGATTTCTAATGTTGATTAAGAAGATGCTTATGATGTTAAATGTTTGCTGCTATGTTATGATGAAGATGCCTATGATGTTAAATGTTTGTTGCTATTTATGATGAGGATGTTTATGTTGTTAAATATAATTGTTGAATTATATGCTTAATATTATTGTTTTGTGAATCTCACCCCTTCTGCTTGGAAATGTTGCTCTTCGTATGAGTAACTTGCAGGTAATCAAGAATAGGTGCAGTCGTGTGAGGATTTTCCCTCGGTTGTGTCTTAGGTGCTCTGATACGTAACGGGATGGGAACCTTGTTATTGCTTTTCTATTCCTTTACCTATTACTTATGAAGTTTTATGACATTGTGGTTGAAATTGATTTATGAGGTTTTTATGATGAGGCCTGCGTGCCAAGACTATTATGTTATTGAATTTATTCCACTGCAAAGTTTTGAAATATTACGATGACTACTTTTTGAAGAATAAATTGTTATTTATTCATATTTGAGATATTTGAGAAATGTGACATTCCGTTATGTGAAAACTCTGATTTATTTAAGAAACTTTTATGTTGGAAAAACGGGGTGTTACAATAACAAACTAGATAGGTATATTTATACTTAATTTTTTATTATCCTGATTACACCCTTAAACAAATTTGTCTATAATAAAGATTGTTGTTGGTGTCATTAAAAAATAATTTAGATTATATTTTTTTTGTTACATTGTTGGTGTCTTTGAAATAAATAGTCATGATTAATTTGCTTGTTATAACTTAAAAACAACAAACATTTATATTTTTAGTTTTAATCAAAATTGAAATTTCATAAAAAAATTACCTTTCATAATTTTCAAACGTTATCAAAATAAAAAAAGCAGAAAGACGCGTCATTTCGCTAGTATATATAAAGAAAATAACCTCTTTAAGCTCTTTTGGGTTGACGTTTTCTCTTTCTAAAAATGCCCTCTTTAAATACTAAAAAAAATGTAACAAAAATGATATGTGTAACACCCCGTTTTCCCATCAGAAATCTTTATTAAATAAATCAGAGTAATCGCACAACGGAATGTCACATTTCTCAAAAATCTCATTTATGAATAAATAACAATTTATTCCTTTATAAAATAGTCATCGTAATAATTCAAAACTTTGCAGCGGAATATCATAAAGGTCTTGGCATGCAGGCCTCATCATAGAAATCTCATAAATCAAAGTCAACATAATCGTCATAAAACTTCATAAGTAGTACGTAAGGAATAGAAAGAAATAACAAAGATCCCCATCCCGTTACTTATTAGAGCACCTAAGACACAACCGAGGGAAGTCCTCACACGACTGCACCTATTCTTGATTACCTGCAAGTTACCCATACGAAGAGCAACATTTTCAAGCAGAAGGGGTGAGATTCAAAAAACAATAATATTAAGCATATAACTCAACAATTATATTTAACAATCAAAACATACTCAAACATGTCATAAAAATGATCATTTAGCATCTTGGAATCCAACTTCATAATCAGCATCAAAATCAACATCATAATCAACTTGACAACATGACACTGCAACTCTAACTCGACTATGCAACTCTAACATCTTAATCATGCATGTGGTACCAATCCAGGGCATAAACTGTAACGCCCCATTTTTATTTAATTATTTTTAGTTGATGTTTGAGTATTTTTATATGATTTTATATGACTATTTGACATATATGATTTAGATATGATTTTATGTGAAATATATGACTTGGTATGAATTGTGTGATATTTGGTGTGACGATAATTTATTATATGATTTATGGTGTTGTGTTTTATTTAAATAAATGTTGTTTGATTATTTTATTTATTTAATAAAAAGGTAGAAAATAGTATTATTTGGTTTAAAGGGAATTAAGTATAATTATGAGGAATAAATGGGAGTTAAGGAAATAAGAGGGAGTTATAGTTTACAATAAAAAAGAAAAGGAGAGTCAGAAATAGTTTTACGTACAATTGGAAAAAAAAAAGAGAAAGTGAGTTTTTGAGAGAAGAAGAGGAGAAAACCTAGAACCAAGAGAAGAGGTTAGAAGAAGAGAGAAGAACGCAGCTTAATTCAGGAGTCATAATCTAAGGTAAGGGTGGGATTCCTTCAATAATATGTATATATAATTTTGATTGTTGATGAAATTGTGTTCTAGGTTTAGGGTTTAGAAAGTTTATGATAATTGATATGATGTGATGAATTGTATTGTTTAATGCATGTTTCTGTGTTGTTTTGATTGTTATGTTGTATATAGAACCTGTAAACATTGTTCTCTATCAAATTTGGGATTTGGGTAGATGAAATTTGGGTTTTTGAGTGAAAAATAGAGTTTTCCCGAGAGCTACCTTTGACAGCATACCCTGTTTCATGTTGTTGCGTCTTTTGCATCAGTTTCTGTTTCGAACTAGCTATCGGTGTAAACACGAAAGTTGTAGGTATGAATGTTATCTTTCTAATGCCGTTGATCTGACGTCAAAATAATTTATAGAACTTGAGTTATGGTCAAATTACTGAACGTAGGTCACAGTGAATTTTGATGAATTTCAGCACAACTTTGGCCGAATTTAAAATGAAAACTGGTATTGATTGGTACATAATTGGTCTTAGGTGTAAACATGAAAGTTGTAGATAATTGAGTTAGCTTTCTAATGGCACTGGTTTGACTCGAAAATGTTTTGTAAATCTCGAGTTATGATAAAAATAGTCCAAGTAGGTCTTCAGAAAATTTTTAGAAAACTTAGCTTAACTAATCCCAAGTTAGTCCAAAACTTATGGTTGGTTTCCCAACTTCAAACTTAAGTATTAAGGATTTAGTCGGAGTGTTTTATGAGTATTTGGCTTATGTTTTATTGATCAACTTGCTTTATTTTTGAAGAATGTTTTGGTTTGATATGGATGTAGTTGATTAATGTATATGTGCTTTCCGGAGATGTGTGATTTAAATATGTGTTATATTAAGATGTGTTGTTTGTAGATGTGTGACTTAAATATGTGCTATATAAAGATGTCATATTTAAATATGTGATATTTGACGATGATGCTATTTAAAGATGTGTATTTGTCGAGTCATCTAAAGATGTGCATTGTTGAGTCTTTACTTGTGTCGTTGCATTTGAGTCGTGTCGTTGCATAGCATAGTCAGCGATGGGGGCTTAATGCCTGACAGGTCCTCTATGACCTTAGCAATGGGGGCTTAATGCCTGACAGGTCCTCTATGACCTTAGCGATGGGGGCTTAATGCCTGATAGGTCCTATTTGACCTTAGCGATGGGGGCTTAATGCCCTGATGGTACCACATGCATGAGGTCTAAGTGTTGCATAGTCGTGTCGTGTCGTTTGTGAAGTGATGATGTAATTTGCAAAGTGATGATGTATTCGTGATGGTGTAATTGTGACTTGTTGATGTATTTATGATGTGTTGAAGTATTTGTGATGTTATGATGTACTTGTGAATGTTTGAGATGTTTTCGTTATATGTGATGATTTGTTGATGTTGTTGATATTGTTGTTGTTGATTGTTTAATTGTTGTTGTATCTTGCTAAATGTTGTTGATGTTGATAACGTTGTTGTTGCTATATATATATGTATACATACATATATGAACTTGTTGATACTTGTGGTATAATTTGTTGTTGTTTCATCGATTTGATGAATTATATATTATTATTATTGAATGTGTTTCTCACCCCTTCTATTGGAATTGCCGCCTTGTGGGCCAGTGCAGATTTCAAAGGCTAGTAGGATGTTGGCTCAAGTGTCTTAGGGCTCTGATACGTAACGGGATGGGAGTTAATTGTTGAATTTTCATTCCTTTATGTATCAATTTTGGAACTATATTGTTGGAACATTTATTTATTATTAAGAGGATTATTGAAATGATTATTTATGTTGGGGCTTTTGTGCCAAGATTTTGTTGAAGTTGATTATATTTTAAAAAAGACTTTTCCGCTGCAAAATATTACGAGATTAATTTATGTTGTTGAATAAATAGTAAATTTTCTATTTATGAATTTTTGAAAAGTAGTGTAACATTCTGTTTTGCGATGAAAACTCTGATTTTACGTATATTTAATTATGTTGGGAAATCGGGGTGTTACATAAACCCTCGTCTCTTTGAGCATAAATATACTCCCAGGGCATAAGCCCTCGTCGCTATTGAGCAAAAGCTCCAGGGGCCCTCATCTCTGTTGAGTAAAAACTTCAGGGCATAAGACCTCACCTTTAAATGAGTATGCATGAGACTCAATCTCTTACGTCTTAGACATCATGAACATCTTAATGAATCCAACAATTTGGAACAACATCTTAGACCAACACATGCAGCTTAATCTCAATTATAAACAACAACATGGCAGCAATAAACAGTCATAAGATATAACAATATCAAATACAATCGTCCTCTCAAACATCACATATAATTCACATATATTTCACATAATAGAATACATGTAATACAAATCAATTAGCAACAATATTTAATCATCTTATAACAACTTTACAGATTATCATTAATATTGTAATTAGCCTCCATTCCTACCCAAGGATCAACTCTCAAAGTCTCGTGCAAAGCAGAACTGTTCAGAAGCTAAACCTCTAGTTCAGGAGCAAAGCTCTTCAGGAGCTAAGTTGTTCAGGGGCTAAGCTATCCAGAAGCTAAGTTGTTTAGGAGCTAAGCTCTTCAGAAGCTAAGTTGTTCAGGAGCACAGTTACTCAGGAGCAAAGTGGTTCAAGAGCACAGTTACTCAGGAGCAAAGTGGTTCAAAAGCTTGCTTGTTCAGAAGCTTGTTCAGGAGCGAAACTGTTCTGAAACAAAACTGGGTACGGGGTTACGAACTTTTTCACCAAAAATCCCATTTTACACCAATCTTAATCCCATATTCAACTGAAACGTCTTCACTAAGGCTGTTCTATCATCTGTAACCAGTACCTACGTCAATTCTACAGGTTTCTCATCATCTGATCATCAAATCGTCACTTTAACCTAATCCTCAAATCCTCAAAAACTATCCCTACACTTGCTAGATATAATCATATGAATTGCAGATTAATAATATTGTATGCTAGACTCACCCTTACCTTTGATTGTTTTCTGAAATCCAAAGCTGCGTTCTTCGTTCTTGAGTTCTCTCGTGCTCTCCTCTTCTAGCCTTTTTCTCACAAAACTGAACGTACGTGAAAAAACTCTTAACCTAGTTTTCCTTTTTATAACTCCTTAATAATTCTATCTTATTACTCTTTCTCCCCAAAACTCTTTAAAATCACTAAACAACCCCCACATCTTAATATTTATTTTATTTTCATATTGTATTCTATTAAATAATAAAATAAGTCACCACATCATATAAAATCACTAAAAATCACATAAATCTCATAAATCATACTTCTTCACATCTCATAAATCATATAAATATATCTAGACTCTTCAAATGAATCAAATAATTAAAATAATCTAAGTGGGCGTTACAATATGCATATATACGTTTAGTTTTTTTTTTCTTTTCCATTTATCATTTAAAAAGTATAACAAACAAGATGAGTATATTTATACTTTTTTTAAGAGGAAAATATATTTATACTTACTTGTTCATTATCCCAATTATATGTGATTAATCACTTTAGCACACCTTATGCGGGGTGAATCACCTGTCTGATTGAGCAATATATTCCATTTTGATTTGTTCAAAAAAAAACTTTTTCTATAATAAAAATTGTCGTTAGTGTTATTAAAAAAAATTGTTATATTGTTGGTGTCATTAAAATAGATAGTTTGATTTGTTATAACAAACATTTATATTTTTAGTTTTAATCAAAATTCAAATTTAATTAAAAAAAACCGTTTATAATTTTTAAACATTAACGTAAAAAAAATGAGCGGAAAGACTAGGAATATTAGTTTGTTATGATCTAGTCTAGTTGTAAAAACAGGGAATGCCGTTTTTTATATTTTGAAAGAGATCACGAAATCGTTAGTGAATGGAATTTGGTGATAATATTTTTTTATAATTCTTGTAACAAATAATAATATAAAAAAGTTATGTGATTTTTTTTTTTTAAGGAATGTGAAGAATATTTGTCACTAGGTTCTCCCTTATATCTTCAGTTTGTTACGTTCTGTAGGTTTGTTACATTATCCTTTATCATTAGTTTAAATAGTAGACCTACCTTTGTGCATCAGTAACATACAATCTCTTGTCTCAAAATTTTACGATATGGGAAGTTGTTTTTCCAACCCTACAGAAAAAGTAAGCCATGAAGATTATAGAAACATGGTTCAAGATGAGTCAAAAATAGAGGAGACCAAGAATGATGGTGTTCAAGTCAGTAAAACTAGACGACAAGTCACAAAAAGTTATAATGATAGTTCTCGTGCTCTCAAGGATGATAATATGGTTATTTTGAATGCTGTTGTGGCTGCTAAATGGTAAATAATCGGATAACCTGGTTATTATGATGGTCAAGTCTCTAAAACAACACAACCATAGTAGTATTTAGTTGATGATAACATATGGTTATTGTAAGTTGCAATTGATTTGTCTATAATCACATACAACCTTAGTAGTATTTAGTTTTAGCATTGATTTATAAAACTAATGTCATATGGTAAATAATCGGTAGTATTTACTAGTTAGCAATTTATGTAATTTAAATTGTTATTGCTTGTCCTTGATTGAACAACTGTTTATTCATTTTCTTAGGCATCAAAGAATTCACACTTAAATATGTTTGTTTCTTATCTTTACTTATAATCATGTTCGGGTAAATATGTTTATTATAATCAATTCTCTAAAGCATTAGTGAATTTAAATTGTTTATTTAGAGAATTGATCGATGATTTAAAGTAAGAGAATGAGGGAGAATTATATTGTTCATGTAACAAAATTCCTCCTCTTTTTATGTGTCCATATTAAAACCCAAATTTCAAACATTTATAGTGCATTATATGACCGTTCACACGAGAGAACACACCCATTTAACTTGAATCAATAATATGGTTCATTAAGCACCCATTTACCAAATGTTACGATCATATACACTTGAATCAATGCTAAGACTCATTAAGTACCCATTTGTCAAACGTTCTAGTGTATATGAATGATTTTTGGTGAAAAGTTACAACTTTTAGTTCTAAAATGATTCCATTATTTTGAAAATCACCAAAATTGTAGATTAAACCTAAGTGTAGTAACGACAAAATAAGCAACAACTTTTCGCTTGAAATCACTACAAGTTTTGGCTTTAACATTCAATTATATTTATTCTTTTTGATGACTATAATGTTATCTTTTTTATTTTGCATTAGTTTTGAATTAGTTGTCTTATGAATATCAGAACAACTTTAAAAAAATCATTAATTCGTTATTGTGATAATATTAGTTTTTAGCATAAGTAATACTATATATATATATATATATATATATATATATATATATATATAAAGTTAACCTCTTTCAGGTTTTTTGGATTAACTTTTATCTTTTCAAAAATGTTTTCAACTTTGAATACAAATAACACACGTAATAAACAGAATAAAAATAAATTTAAATATTAAAAAAAAATATAACAAACACCATATGAATATACATATGTTTGGTTTTTTTCTTTTGAATGTAAAAAGTATAACAAAATAGATGAGTATTTTTATACTTACTTTTTTATTATCCCAATCATACTCTTAAACAATTTTTTGTATAATAAAGATTGTTGTTGATGTCATTAAAAAAAAAGAATTTAAATTTTTTTTTTGTTATATTGTTGGTGTCATTGAAATAAATAATCATGATTAGTTTTGTTTGTTATAATTTGAAAGCAACAACCATTTATATTTTTAGTTTTAATCCAAATGTTAATAATTTTCAAACGTTAGCGCAATTAAAAAAGTGTGCTTGTCTTTTCGCTAGTAATAAATAATAGTTTTATAAACAAACAATGTTTCCATTCTAAAAATACCCGTCTTTCCGAAATTAAAAAATAAAAGTAATGAGGGTATTTTATACACTCCGTACCCGCTAAAAATACCTGTCTTTCCGCTCTTTATATTCCGCTAACGTTTGAAAAATATGAACGGAATTTCTTTTTTTATTTTTTTATGAAAATGTTTGTTGCTTTTTTTAATGACACAAACAATAATCTTTATTATAGAAAAAATTATTTAAGAGTATAATTGGAATAAAAAAGTAAGTACAAATATACTCATCTAGTTTGTTATATTTTTTAAATAATAAAGGAAAAAAAAACAAATAAACATATATTCATATCGTGTTTGTTCCATTTGTTTTAATATTTAAATTTATTCTTATCTATTTGTTACATGTGTTACTTGTATTTAAAATTAAGGGTATTTTTAGAAAGAAAATTCCAACCCAAAAGTGTGCTGAAAGGGGTAGTTACCTTTATATATAGTATAGATATATATTTTCAATTTCATTTTAAAAGAAAAATATATTTTAAATTGATAAAAACATAGCAACATGAATCTAACCTTGTTAATAAAAATAGATGTATTTCTTGTCAATTCGATGATTAGTCTCATAGTAGACTTGAAGCCTAAGTTGTTGCATGTTGGAAATTTAGGTCTTAATAAAAACAGATTTCATAAAATATGTTCAACAATTTTGAATTAATAGCGGAAGCAAACAAAACATTGAACATGATTATGATCAGATCTACAACATGTTTGATTTATCAAATATATTAAGAATTATGGTATTAGGAATATCTGGATAAAGCTTTCATGGCAGCCCTTTCAACGACAACGATAAAAAAGAGAGGTGATCTAGAACAAAGGTTAGCGGCGGCTGATTTGGTTCTTCCTCAACAGATACCTTTATGCCTCAAGTTCTCTTCAGATGAGGAGAAGCAGAATGTTTTGTCGCGTACGGTATATTGGGGACCACAGTCTCTTTTATATTGGATGGCCATTAGAGTTTCTCATTATTCCGTTAATGGGTCATCCAGACATCGACTCATAGAGTCCATATCAACTAATTAAATATTAATCAATTATCCAATTAGAAATCTAATAGCCTTATTACTTAATTTAATCACTAATCAACTAAGGCTCACAATTGATAAATAACTAATATAATTATTATTACGATATTTATCTACATAATGATATTGTAATATAATAAAATAATAAAATATTCCAACAATCTCTCACTTGGGCTACATATCTTAATAATTATATCAAAATTCTTTAGGCGCGCAAATGAATGCTATTTATTTTGCATGTATGCTTGTGTTTCTGTCGTTGCATTTATTTTGCAACTATTTCAGGTTTTTGTGGATGTTGGCACTGATGTTGCAACATCTTGTTTCTGTTCTGAGAATGTGTTTTAGTTCTCAGTATATTTGTCTATTTGTACATGTTTCCTACTAATGCTCTATATAGCTGTTAGGCCGTGAAGTATTTCCTTATCTATGTATTAGAAGTTCTGGTTTTTTTTCAAATTCTTCATATGCATATGTTCAGGGGGAGTAGTGGAATAATTTTAGTAGTCACTCATGGGTTCTTATTTTTGAGGGGGAGTGATACAATAATGTGTGCTTGAACTTGTTTAAGCTGTTTGACAGGATGTGGATTATGATGTGCTAAACATCCTCCTGTCAGTATTTTGTAAGTATGGGAAATTTATTTTTTCCCTTACTGATATGTGTTGCAGGTACTCCTGTCTGATGTGATGAAGGATGTTGGAACATCCAAACCTGTGTGGGAATTTATTTTTCCCTGTTTGTAGCATGGAATTTATTTTTCCTCTACTCTTGTGAGAGTTTATTTCTCTCTGTTTATTTTGTGGAAATTTAGTTTTCCTGTTTGTAGCATAGGAATTTATTTTTCCTCTGCCCTTGTGAGACTATGCTACTATGTTATTCACTGTTGCATGTCTCTGATATTTGTAATACCTCTTTAGTTGAAGTTATGACTGAAGATTGCATGAGGTATTCTTTTATGCACACTTTTGAAATTTCTTTAGTGACATTGTCTTGCTACTCCTTCTTCTTGAATATGTATTCGTGATGACTTGAGGAAGTGTATCTAAGGTATCTCTTTAGATTGTGTGTGCTTGTTGTTTCTTCATTAGTATGTGTTAATGTTGCTTGATTAAATGGATGTATTTTTATCCCTCTATTTCTTTTTACTTGGCCTTAATTTGTTTTAGCCAAAAATTTGCCAAAGGGGGAGATTGTTGGGTATTTGTATTGGCTACATTATTGCTAAAACAAATATCCTTGTTTGTGTTGTTGGATACTATGTTCCCACATGTTTCAGGCATCTCAGTAAGATGTTGGTTACGATGTTCCAACATCCTAGCACAATCCATTGTGCCTTGTTTCATGCTTGTTTGTACGCGCGCTTTATTTTATTTAAGGAAACCATATTTCCTTATCTTATTGACCAAGCAACACACATATCTTTACCGAATCAGTTGTGCAATATTCCTAAAGATGTGTTTATATTTTAGGAAATATTTGAAGCTGTTATGGACGTTCCTGAAGATGTTCCTACATTTTAGGACTTTCCATATTTGTCTGTGATTCGTGTTTTGCAGATCAGTTGGACGATCTGTTTTGTTCTGAAGCCCAAACCAGTTGAATGGCCCATATTGCTTCAGTATATGTTGAAGACTTCAAGACTTAACTTATTTAAGTTGTCATTCTAAAAAGTCTAGCTTTTAGGGTTTTGAGTCGTTGTGTGTCTACTCTTGTATCACTTTGATGCAAGTTTAGTATTGTTTTATTGTGAGCCTTTCTTGTATCAATTTGATACATGTTAAGGATTGTGTATTGAGTTGTAAACTCTTGTGTGTTACGCCAAAGCTTTTAAGCAAGGTCGTAGTTGTTTGTTTGAAGGTAACGTCACTGTTTGTTTGTGTTTAAAGTCTGATAATCACAGCGGCTGTGATTGACTGTATGATAGTGAGATGAGATCTCAAACATAGGAGTTCCTAGGTTGAAATCAATACGGTTAGGTCCTAGGTCTTGTGTTGTAAACAAGGTGTTTGCTGACAACATTAGAATAAGGACTACACTAGTGGATTTTCTTCCTGGCTTGGTAGCCCACAGAGTAGGTGTGTTTGTCACCGAACTGGGTCAACAAACTCACTGTGTTCTTTACTTTCTTGTCTTTTACTTCTCTGCGTTTTATTTGTTTATTTGCATGATGTTGGAACATTAACTGGAACATTCGCCTATTGTGTGTTTGACGTTGAAACATTGTATAAAACATCTTAAAACAAGTATGCTAGAATTTCAAAACATTTTCAAAAATAATAAAAAATATCAAACAAATCACTCAGGTTTACCCCGAACTACTTGGCTTTGATCCCTCACGGGTACGTAAGCAAAAATCGTTGTCTTTCCAAATCAAAAAACAATAAATAAAAAATTTCCTTTTATTTCCATTACACTAATCTTTTTACAAGCAAAATAATAAATACATAATAAATAAATTATAGCCAAAAAAAAAAAAAAGCAAGAGGTTCCTATATAATACTATAGACGTTTAGGGTGATAATACCTTCCCTTTACGCAACAATCCTCCGAGCCTTAAATCTCTAAAAATTGTGGGTTTATTCGAACTTTTCCCCCTTTCCCTTGGAAAAAAATTAAATCTCAGAGGTGAACCTAAATTTGTGAGTCAACGCTAATCAATAGCTTGATCTCCGAAAATCACCGCGACAGTAACATTTCCTTTTCTAGTACGATTCCGTGAGCAGCCTTTCTCACTAAGTTGTACCATAAAATAAAAATTATATTATACCATATAATTGCAAACTGACTCCCTAACCGGATCACATCTAGACTTGACTCACAGGCCAGAATGAAACGACCTGCTCTTATACCAAATGTAACATCCAAATTTGGTATTAAGAAATCAAAACATTTCCATCTCATATGTGAATTGACATTAAAATTTTAACTTGAAACTTCAACTAAAATAACTTAGAATGGTTGGATTTTACAAGATACGTTAACAAAGTTACATAAATAACAATATTGAACAATTACAACAATGGGAAAGACCCTGATACTAGACTCTGACTGAGATCCGACCTTTGATGTTCTAACAATGCTACTCCTTAAGTTTCTTTCCTGCTAAAAAGTAAATTAAAATGGGGTGAGAACTACTTTCTCAGTGAGTTCTTAATTAAAAATTTAAGCTTCCATCAATCTAGTTTCCAATACAAGGAAAAAGGGCAATTTCACAAGTCCATCTATATACTATTTGTATACATCATATTTATTCTTAACTATTTCCATACATATACATCTCAATGTTTAGAATTCCGAACATAAGAATTAATCTCAAATCCTAAATTATCTGACTCATGAAATTTTAGGGGTTGTTATAAAAGAAAAACCACTAACAAATCAGATACCTCAACAGTAATCAGTAAGGCGGAGATATATTAACTCCTGCAAACGGTGTCCCGTTTACCCTTCTTATATGTCTCGTCGTATAATAAACGGAGGAATCTCTTAGGTAAGGCAACTATAATATTCTCACTTAATCGTAAAAAATAATTTAAATTATTATTTTAGAAATTGACAAATAATTTATAATCAATTACATCTCCTCAATCATAGGATATTAACATATGAAAAACAAGTAAGAAATGCTCAACTTCACATAACTTTCAACTTTAGACTATGTTGGAACAAAATGTGTTTAACATTACCACCTTTAAGTTTTGATGATAACAAGGTATTAAAAATTCAATTGGATATGCTAATATTTGTTCAAATGTTCAAATTATGAAGGTAACAAGAAAGTCAGAGAAGCCAAAGCTACTATGCTTGTTCATCAGTATGAGTTGTTCAAGATGAAAGACGATGAAAGTATTGAGGATATGTACTTAAGGTTTCAAACTCTAGTCTTTAGACTTCAGATACTGAAGAAACGTTATGTAGCTTCTGATCATGTGAACAAGATTCTAAGAAGCTTACCTCCTAGATGTAGACCTAAAGTAACTGCTATTGAGGAAGCTAAAGATTTAAACACTCTAAGTGTTGAAGATCTTATAAGCTCTCTCAAGTGTCATGAGATTGGTCTCAATGAGCAAGAATCTGTTAGAAAGCCAAAATCTATTGCTCTAAAGTATAAGGGAAAGTCTTCACAAGCCCTCAAAGCAAGTGAATCTGAAGAAGAGTCTCATGTTGGAGATTCAGATGAAGATCCTGTTGTAGTTCAAGAAATGGCTATGCTTACCAATAGACTTCAGTATTTGGCTAGGAAGAACAAGAAATTTATGGGCAGAAGCAGTGGTCACAAAGGCTCAAGAAAAGAAGATCAGAAAGGTTGCATCAATTGCAAGAAACCTTGACACTTCATTCTTGATTGTCCTAATTTGTAGAAAGAAAAATCTAAAGAAAAATCCAAGAAACCAACTTTCAAATCCAACAAGTTCAGAAAACAGATCAAGCAGAGTTTGATGGCTACCTAGTGTAACGCCCTAGTTATTATTTTATTATTTTTGGTTGATTTTATGCATTTTATACGATTTTAAATGAATTGTGGGATTATTTGGTGTTTGTTATTTTATTATTTAGTTATTTTTATTAATTAATAGAAATAAGTAAGAAAATAGAATTTTGGGAGTTTTTGGGGGTTACATATTAATTATAGGAATTAAGGGGAGTTAAGTGAAATGAAAAAGGGAGGTTATGTTTTGGGGAGAATAGGAAAAGGCAAGGCAGAAAACATTTCATGTACAATAGAACAAAACAAGAGTTTGGAGAGCCAAGGGGAGAAAACCTAGAAGAAGCAAAGAGAAGAGGAAGAGGGGAGAATCTGAGTTCTGTAAGCTTTTGATCATCTAAATTAAGGTAAGGGTGAGATTATTATACAATAATATAGGTTATGTTTCTGATTCTGATTCAACATGGGTTTTGGTAGAATTTTGGGGAAAATAGTGAATGAGATGATTTGGGATGAAAAGAATAAAAGTTATAGAGATTATGTTAGTTGTGTTTAATTCATCCTTTAGATGTCATATTATAATGATAGAATCATAATTGGGGAGAATTAGGTTAATGGAGAAAATTTGAGAAGTTTTCATATAATTGATGAAAGTGATTGAATTGTTGTTGTTAATGTTGTTTTGTGTTCTTGATGTTGTATCTGTTGTAGTTGTGCCTGTAAACATCTATCAATACATATTTTGGGAAATCAGGGGTTTAAAATGGGTTTTTGGATGAAAAAGAGTTAGAAAATTCGTAGGTTTTGTGCTGTCCAGGGGATGCGTCGCTTAAGCGAAAGACCGTCGCTTAAGCGAGCATTCATATTAGTTGCCCAGATTTTCCAGAATGCGCGTCGCTTAAGCGAAGTCTAAGCGAGCGCCAAGCGAGTAAAACTCCAACCTTCGGCGTTGAGGTCGCTTAAGCGACCAGCCCTTCGCTTAAGCGAATTGTGCATTTGTCAGTCACTTTTGACCTTTGGTTTATACATTACGGGGATCTTTCGGAGCATTCTTAAATATTTATTTTAATTTGGATAACCTTTGTATAGGTAATAAATCCCTCAAAACTTCTTGAAGAATGAAATTATTACGGTATTATTGAGTTGTCGTGGTGAAGTCATACTTAGTCGTATGCATAGTCGGTGTTGGTGGTTGTTGTCGGTGTAGTCGAGTTGTATGTTGATATACACAATTGGAGTCTGTTGCATAGTCTAAAAGCGGTGAGGACTTCGGTCCTGGAATGCTCGTCATTCAAAAGCGGTGAGGGCTTCGGTCCTGGAATGCATTGTCATTCAAAGCGGTGAGAGCTTATGCTCTGGAACGCTTTGACGTTCAAAAGCGGTGAGGACTATTGTCCTGGAATGTTTAGCATTCAAACGCGTTAGTATGGTACCACATGCATAGTACATGAGTCGTTGTTGTCTTTGTCGGTGGACATTATCGTTGTCGTTGTTGTCGGTGTCGGTGGTTGTTGCATATGTCGGTGGGCATTGTATATGTCTTTGTTGTCGTTGTTGTCATTGTCGGTGGACATTATTATTGTTGTTGTTGGATGATATTTAAATGCTGGTTAAACTGTTGAATTTGTTATATATATATATATATATATATATATATATATGATATGATGATGCCATTACAAAGTTGAATTAATTGATGAAATATTTATCTACTATTTTTGTATGAGAATCTCACCCCTTCTGCTTGAAAATGTTGCCTCTTTACGTGGGTAACTTGCAGGTGATCAAGATTAGTAGAAGTTTAGCTGTTGTGAGAAGACTCCTCACATTGTGTCGTAGGGCTCTAATACGTAACGGGATGGGGATATAACATGTCGAATTATTGTCATTCCTTTATGTATCAATGTTGACCTTAATGTTGTTTTAGCATTGAAGGAGAATTTGTTAAGGCCTTTGTGCCAAGATATTATTGGATTATGTTGATGTTGACGATGTTGAATTAATGAAAGAATTTTCCGCTGCAGTTTTTATGAGATTAATTGTTGTTGAAATAAATAGTATATTTTCTATTTATGAATTTATGAAAAGCAGTGTAATACTCCGTTGTGATTTACTCTGAATTATTTATATATTAATATTACGTTGTGGGGAAACGGGGTGTTACACCTAGGAAGATTTAGATAACGAGTCTGGGTCTGAGAAGGATGAAGCTGAAGAAGAAGGAAATGTAGCTGTTGGGTTAGTAGATACATAAGCTTCAGATGTTGAACATGATTCAGATGATGAACCTGAAACAGACTCTGAAGATGAAAATGAGGTATACTCTAAAATTTTCAAAGACGAACTTGTTGAATCACTTAAAGAGCTTCTCACACACTTTGTGCACATAACCAATGAGTTTAAAGATTTAAAAGAAAAATATGTTGATTTATTAAAACAACAAGAAAAGACTCAATTGGATCTGAAAGAATCTGGAAAAAAGAACTTCAAAGTTTTGACTTCATTTGTAAAACTTATGAAGACAAACTTAAGTATCTTTGTCAGAAATTGAAAGAAAAGTGTGAAAGAAAACCTTTAAGGAAACAAGAAATTGCTCTTGAAGATTTCATCATTTAAGGTATTAACAAACGCAAAGTAGCTTCTATGATTTACAACATATATAAGAACAATGGTAAAGGGATTGGTTTTTCAGAAGGGATACCTAGTGAAATCAATCTTAAATTATGTTGTGAATGCATTAAGGAGGGTATGAAAACTTAGTTTGTTGTAATTCAGTCGGAAAGTTTCAAAGTCAAAGAACTTCAAGCCTAAGATTATGACCAACTCTGAATCTAAGACTCCAAAGATTCAGATTTTGAAGAGACCAGAACCTAAACCACAAGTTCTAAAGAACTCAGAGGTTGTAGTCCTAAATCCTAATTTTCAGTGGAGGAAAACAATTAATGCTTTAGTGGAGGTTGTAGTCCTAAAACCTAAACTAAAGAATGTTAAACCTAAGGTATTGAATGAACAGAAGCCACTTAACTTCAAGCACAAGGCACAAAAGAAGAAGAGTAAAACCTTCAGTACTAACCCTAAAGGACCCATAAAGATATGGGTACCTAAGTATGAAATTCTTGATGTTGCATATACGCCTAAGAGGAATGGAAAAGGTAAAGTCATGGTACCTGGACAGTGGCTTCTCACGACACATGACAGGAGATAAGTCTATCTTCTTAACTCTAACAATGAAAGAGGAAGGAACTGTGGGATTTGGATGAAACCAGACTGGCAAGATCATTGGTACAAAAACTATTGGTAACTCTTATATCTCTATTAATAATGTGTGGTTGGTAGATGGACTTAGACATAACCTGCTTAGCATTAGTCAATTTTGTGACAGTGGTTATGATGCATTGTTTGATAAGAGCAACTGCATAGTAATCAACAAAAGTGACAAGTCCATAGTGTTCAAGGGAAAGAGAAGAAAAAATGTATATAAAATTGATTTTTCAGAATTGGATGATCAGAAGGTAGTTTGTCTGCTATCAGTGAATGATAAGAAATGGTTGTGGCACAGAAGATTGGGACATGCTAACTGGAGATTAATCTCCAAGCTTAGTAAGTCACAACTGCTAAGAGGCTTACCTGACATTGACTATCATTCAGATGCACTTTGTGGTGCATTGTGTAACATCCCATTTTCCCAACATAATTAAATATACGTAAAATCAGAGTTTTCATCGCAAAACGGAATGTTACACTACTTTTCAAAATTTGTTAAATAGAAAATAAAACTATTTAACTTCAACAACTTTAATCTCATAAATAATTGCAGCGGAAAAATTCTATCAACATAATAAATCTTCTTCAACAAAATCTTGGCACAAAGGCCCCAACATAAATAATCATTTCAATAATCCTCTTAATAATAAATAAATGTTCCAACAATATAGTTCCAAAATTGATACATAAAGGAATGAAAATTCAACAATTAACTCCCATCCCGTTACGTATCAGAGCCCTAAGACACTTGAGCCAACATCCTACTAGCCTTTGAAATCTGCACTGGCCCACAAGGCGGCAATTCCAATAGAAGGGGTGAGAAACACATTCAATAATAATAATATATAATTCATCAAATCGATGAAACAACAACAAATTATACCACAAGTATCAACAAGTTCATATATGTATGTATACATATATATATATATATATATATATATATATATATATATATATATATATATATATATATATATATAGCAACAGCAACGTTATCAACATCAACGACATTTAGCAAGATACAACAACAATAAACAATCAACAACAACAATATCAACAACATCAACAAATCATCACATATAACGAAAACATCTCAAACATTCACAAGTACATCATAACATCACAAATACTTCAACACGTCATAAATACATCAACAAGTCACAATTACACCATCACGAATACATCATCACTTTGCAAATTACATCATCACTTCACAATTACATCATCACTTCACAAATACTTCAACACGTCATAAATACATCAACAAGTCACAATTACACCATCACGAATACATCATCACTTCACAATTACATCATCACTTCACAAATTCATCATCACTTCACAAACGACACGACACGACTATGCAACACTTAGACCTCATGCATGTGGTACCATCAGGGCATTAAGCCCCCATCGTTAAGGTCAAATAGGACCTGTCAGGCATTAAGCCCCCATCGCTAAGGTCATAGAGGACCTGTCAGGCATTAAGCCCCCATCGCTGACTATGCTATGCAACGACACGACTCAAATGCAACGACACAAGTAAAGACTCAACAATGCACATCTTTAGATGACTCGACAAATACACATCTTTAAATAACATCATCGTCAAATATCACTTATTTAAATATGACATCTTTATATAGCACATATTTCAGTCACACATCTACAAACAACACATCTTGATATAACACATATTTAAATCACACATCTCCGGAAAACACATATACATTAATCAACTACATCCATATCAAACCAAAACATTCTTCAAAAATAAAGCAAGTTGATCAATAAAACATAAGCCAAATACTCATAAAACACTCCGACTAAATCCCTAATACTTAAGTTTGAAGTTGGGAAACCAACCATAAGTTTTGGACTAACTTGGGATTAGTTAAGCTAAGTTTTCTTGAAATTTTCTGAAGACCTACTTGGACTATTTTTATCATAACTCGAGATTTACAAAACATTTTCGAGTCAAACCAGTGTCATTAGAAAGCTAACTCAATTATCTACATCTTTCATGTTTACACCTAAGACCAATTATGTACCAATCAATACCAGTTTTCATTTCAAATTCGGACAAAGTTGTGCCGAAATTCATAAAAATTCATTGTGACCTACGTTCAGTAATTTGACCATAACTCAAGTTCTATAAATCATTTTGACGTCAGACCAACGGCATTAGAAAGCTAACATTCATACCTACAACTTTCGTGTTTACACCGAAAGCTAGTTCGAAATAGAAACTGATGCAAAAGACGCAACAACATGAAACAGGGTATGCTGTCAAAGGTAGCTCTCGGGAAAACTCTATTTTTCACTCAAAAACCCAAATTTCATCTACCCAAATCCCAAATTTGATAGAGAACAATGTTTACAGGTTCTATATACAACATAACAATCAAAACAACACAGAAACATGCATTAAACAACACAATTCATCACATCATATCAATTATCATAAACTTTCTAAACCCTAAACCTAGAACACAATATTTCATCAACAATCAAAATTATATATACATATTATTGAAGGAATCCCACCCTTACCTTAGATTATGACTCCTGAATTAAGCTGCGTTCTTCTCTCTTCTTCTAGCCTCTTCTCTTGGTTCTAGGTTTTCTCCTCTTCTCCTCTCAAAAACTCACTTTCTCTCTTTTTTTTCAATTGTACGTAAAACTCTTTCTGACTCTCCTTTTCTTTTTATTGTAAATTATAACCCCCTCTTATTTCCTTAACTCCCACTTATTCCTCATAATTATACTTAATTCCCTTTAAACCAAATAATACTATTTTCTACCTTTTTATTAAATAAATAAAATAATCAAACAACATTTATTTAAATAAAACACAACACCATAAATCATATAATAAATTATCATCACACCAAATATCACACAATTCATACCAAGTCATATATTTCACATAAAATCATATCTAAATCATATATGTCAAATATAGTCATATAAAATCATATAAAAATACTCAAACATCAACTAAAAATAATTAAATAAAAATGGGGCGTTACACATTGCCAGAAGGGAAAAATTGTTAAAACATCTTTTAAAACTAAAGACACTGTTTCCACCTCCAAACCCTTAGAACTACTCCATATTGATTTATTTGGACCAGTTAGCACTGCATCTATTTATGGAAGTAAATATGGATTAGTTATTGTTGATCATTACAACAGATGGACTTGGGTTAAATTTCTTAGCACTAAAGATGATGCATATGATGTGTTTAGTAACTTCTGCACTCAAATACAGTCTGAAAAAGAATTGAAAAGTTTAAAAGTCAGAAGTGATCATGGTGGAGAATTTGAAAATGAGCCATTGTAAACTTTTTGTGAAAAATATGGAATTTTCCATGAATTCTCTTCTCCTAGAACTCCACAACAAAATGGGGTTGTGTTTACCAGTGTTTTTGGTAAACTACGGGATAGTTATGATTATTACAAGCGAGACCAAACTACAAATATCAAGACATGTTGTGCAAATGTTTTGATCGAAAACAGTTTGAAAAAAGGCCACAAAAAGCACTCAGGTTACTTCGAGGCCAGCACGAGTTTTAGAGTAAAAAAAAATCTGTCTCTCGACAGGTTTGAGATTGCAAGTAAAAGCAAAGCAAAAGGGTAAAAGTTTAAATGCATAAACTTAAAAAAAATGTAAAATGTATTGCATTAAAATTAAAATGGTCTACAAATCAGTTTACATACATTTTGTATAACTCGTTTCCCTATGCGCCAGTAGTTTGAGTGTTGTATAATTTCTATAAATGATTTGCGACCCATTTTTCGACTAGGAAACTCTTATTTTTACATAAGGAAAATAACTGGAACAAGACTAATCCCATTATCACCACTTCCTCCATATTGAACAACCGCTTGTCCCCACGTTCCCAGTAAGGAAACCACCTTTGAGCTTGAAATCGAATCTTTTCCACCTTGATTGATTGTCATCGACACAATTATGCTTTCAGCTTTGCTCTGTCGAACTCTTGAACATGCGCTATAGTCTTGCTATCTTGTCGAGATCCTCACGTTAAAATGAGAAAGCCTTCGATTCCTACAAAGTTAAAAGTCAACTAGATGTTGACCACATTAAATGAGCCTGTCGAAGTTAAAGGCTAACAGGTTGTAAAGAGAAATAATAGATCATTAAAAGAAATGGCTAGAACCATGATTCATGAAAACATTTTGGCTAAACATTGTTGGGCAGAAGCAGTAAACACAACATGTTATGTTCAGAATAAAATCTATACCAGACCTATATTGAACAAAACAACATATGAACTCTTTAAAGGAAAAAAAACCCAATATCTCGTACTTTCATCAATTTGGATGTTCCTGTTACATTCTAAATAATAAGGTTTATTTAAAGAAATTTGATGCCAAGGCTCAAAGAGGAATCCTTTTAGGTTACTGTGAAATATCTAAGGTATACAAAGCGTATAATTCAGAAACACAATGTGTTCAAGAATCAACACACATCAAATTTGATGACAAAGAGCCTGGAAGTGAGATTCCAATGCTGGTTGAAAGTTTTGCAGATATAAAGGTGTATGGAGAGCCTTCAGAACCTGACCAGACTCCAGAGTCTGATGATAGTCCAGACGCTCATAATGCAAAGATGGATTTTATGTTCATCAATCCAAATACACAAAGGAGCTTCTGAAGAAATTCAAGCTTGAAAATTGTAAAGAGATGAACACTCCAATGCATCCAACCTGCACCTTAAGCAAAGAAGATAAAGGAGCAAAGGTAGATCAGAAGTTGTTAGAGGTATGATAGGTTCTTTATTAGACCTGATATTTTATTCAGTGTATGCTTGTGTGCAAGGTTTCAGTCAGATCCTAAAGAATCTTACTTAACTGCTGTTTGTTGGAACAAAATGTGTTTAACATTACCTCTTGAGAGTTTTGATGATAACAAGGTATTAAAAATTGTCAATTGGATATGCTAATATTTGTTTAAGTGTACAGAACCATAGACAAAATGTTGTGTCTATTTAAAAGCTTAGGTACTGGAAGAACAAATGAGAGCAATAGAATCAACAAGAAGGAAGCTTTATGCATCTGAAGAAAAGTGCTCCTGAAGTGATGACGTGTCATCAAAATCAAGATCACCAGAAGCTAAAGTTCATTAGAAGATGAGAGACTTAAAGCTTCAAAGGTTGTTCAAAGGATTTAATCACGCCTAGCATTGCAGAAGACTAGAAGTGTGAAACAACGGCTAATTCAAATGGATTTAAAGGCATTGGATGCTTGTTCTTTGAAGAAGCGTTGACAAAGTACAATTTTACGAAGTGTAAAACCACTACCTCCACTACTCAGTGTTTGTCTCTGCTATAAAACAAGAATAACAGCTATGTCTGCAACAATGTTCCTTCAGACTTGGAATGCATTTTAAATTAATCCTTCATAGGACAATAACCATATCAGGCAAAAGATCATTAGTGATTGATCAAAGTTTCAAACGACTCTTTTTTGATGTGCTGGGAATTCACAACTTCTATTACACACCTCTATATAAAGGAGTGAAGACTTTGAGAGTTGTAAGAGACTCAACAACAATTTGAAAGCGCCAAAACTCTGTTAAAATTGTTCTGCATCAAAAGTTCACTTAGAACTTCTTATCAAAGTTCATTTCTTAGAAATTTTAGAGTCTTAAAGAGTCTGTATCTAATTTGTATTGTGAGCACCACTGATTGTATATCAAGTGTTCAACCTCAAACATTTTTCTTTGTAATTCTGTTTGATTAGAAGTCTCTTGCAGTTGTGCTTGAGCATAGAAGTCTCTTGATTGTGTTCAGAAGCATAGGAAATCTCTTGTAGTTGTGCTTGAGTAATTTGAAGTCTCTTGCTCGTTTTTAGTAGTGAGCATTTGTAATTAGATATTACTTTTTAGTGAACTCTCCTTGGAAGTACAAGGGGGACATGACTACTTCTGTTTTGTGGAAGGAGCCTGTATAATTGCTTTGTGTCTTTCTTCTCTCTCTCTCTCTCTCCCTGTTTTTATCCGCTACATTTTAAAATCTGAACATCACTTCATAGCTGTAATTTAACTACTTCTGACCAGTGACTTCAGTAGGAGAAATAGAAGAAAAAGCCAACACAATTCAACCCCCCTTCTTGTGTTTTTCTCACCTTCACTGTTAAAATATTCTTTAGATATCAGAAAGGAACAAAAACTCTTGGACTTCTTTATAAGAAATCTTTAGATTATAAGCTAGTTGGATTTTGTGATGCTAATTATGCTGGTGATATGATTGAAAGAAAATCAACTAGTGGAAATTGTGAGTTTCTTGGTGAGAATCTGATATCCTGGGCTAGCAAAAGACAAGCAACTATTGATTTGTCAACAACAGAAGTAGAATACATCTCAGCTGCAGGTTGTTGCACACAACTACTTTGGATGAAACATCAGTTAGAGGATTATCAGATTAATGAAAACAGTATTTTCATTTATTGTGATAATACTGTTGCTATTTGTTTGGCAAAGAATCCAATCTTACATTCAAGAGCCAAGCACATTGAGATTAAGCATCATTTTATTAGAGATTATGTTCAGAAAGCAAAAATTCATCATATCTCTTTCAGTTATAAACCAATACAAATAAACCACGTCAGAGTGTCTAAGAGTAACTAAGAACATTAGTTGGACAAATGTAACAAAAAGTAACTTCCACCTTTTCCACTTATGTAGCTATCAGACGCAAGGAGTCCAGACTCTGGAGTTCAGATGTTGACGTCATCAGAAGCATATTTTCCTCAGAGTCTCAATTAAAAGATTCTGACAAACCTTAGCCTTTGAACAACTTCAGACTCTGAATTCCCATTCAGAGGCAAGCACTATTCAGACACAAAATGCATGTTCAAATTTTTCTTAATAAAATCAAATTTTATCAAGAAAATTGTTGATGACAGAGAAGCTGCAAAAATGGAGGAGTTTGAGAAAATAGTTGATGACCAAAGTCTGGAAGGGAAAACAAGAGCTGATATGGGTTTGGAAGAATTCACAAGGACTGAGATTAGGTCAGCTGTAATGGGAAATTAAGTCACCATTACAGAAGAAGTGATTGCTAGAGATGCAAGATGCTCCATTGAAGAGAAATTCCAATGGAATCTGAACAACAAGACAAGCTCCTGGATCAAGACAATTAAAGAAGCATTTCACACAAGAAGACCATCCAATAAATTTTGTGATATGCAGAAAGAACACAGAGTCCTTCAGAAGTTGGTGCTAGAATGTTTTCTGCAAAGAGGAGGTGGCTCTGACACAATGTCAGTAGACCACATTGTGTTTCTCTATTCTTAATCACCTTTGAGAAGGTCAATCTTCCTAGGTATATGTTCGCCATATATGATATGGGCTCTTAAGAAAAGTCAAGTCAAGGATATGAGAAGACAAGTGCCTTATGGAAGACTTTTCTCTGAAATTTTCTATCAGAGTATACTACTTGACACTCTGAAGACAAATGGAGTAGCGTCTGATGATGATCTTTGAACCTGCACTGGAAAGATCATCAATGGAAGAACATTAAGGTACATGCAGATTGTAAGTGAATATACTGGTACTAGAGTCTGATATGCATGAATCTAAAGTTGTATCAGATCTCATGATGGACTTCCCCCCTATATCCAAAGAGGACAATCCAGAGGTTCTGGCTGCTTATGTGATGACTCACTTTGAACAAACTAGTGACATCATCAACTACAATGCAATTTCTGAAACTATGAGTGGAACTCCTCTAATAGTTGAAAGTAAGAGGAAATCAAGGAAGAAAAGTATGATGATAAATAAGAGGTTGAGCTAAAGCCTAAGAAGCAGAAGAAGGCCAAGAAAGTTCCCAAGCTCACTGTGTTTGGATCACCTCTTCTAGCTATTCAAGAAGAAGTTGTTGATTAAGGACCTGTTGAGGTTCTGAGCAAGAGAACAAGAGGTGGATCTTCAGAAGCTACTTCTCAACCAAAACTAAAGGTTCAGAAGAAAGGCAAGAAGCATGTAAGGATGATCATTCACTCTAAGTACACTGAGGAAGAAGATGCTCAAATTGAAGAAGCAGCTTCTCTGGTTACAAGAATGGTTAGAAGGAAGCAAGATGAAGTTGTTACGTCTTAGACCCTAAGACATGTATTCAGTATGTTGCTGCTGAGAGTCTACAAGGGTCAGTTGGTGTAAATCAAGAAGAAACTGTGATTGAAACTGCAAAGAGCTTAGAAAGGAAACTTGGAATTTCAACAGCTCATATTGTGAAGAAGAAAGTTGTTGAAGATGCTCAGAAAGCTTTGAAGTTTACTGAAGTTATTCAAAGCATTGCTGCTGAAATGATGGGTGAGATGATGATGTCTACTATGCAAGTTGTAACACCCCGTTTCCCCAAAACAACATAATAATATTAAAACAATCAGAGTTCAACAATAACGGGCATGTCACACTACTTTTCAAAATTATTTAAATAGAAAATAGAACTATTTAAAATACCAACAAAATCTCATTCTTATAAAAATCTGGAGCGGAAATATTTCTTTTAAAATCATCATCATTCAACTTCAACAGAATTCTTGGCACAAAGGCCTCAACAACAAAATATCATTCTTCAACTTAAAATCCAACAACATTTTCAAAATTCGATACATAAAGGAATGAAAGAAACAAAACAACATTTTCCCCATCCCGTTACGTATCAGAGCCCTATGACACTTGAGCCAACATCCTACTAGCCTTGGAAATCTGCACTTGTCCACAAGGCGACAATTCCAACAGAAGGGGTGAGATACACATTCAATAATAATAATATATAATTCATCAAATCGATGAAACAACAACAAATTATACCACAAGTATCAACAAGTTCATATATGTATGTATACATATATATATAGCAACAGCAACGTTATCAACATCAACGACATTTAGCAAGATACAACAACAATAAACAATCAACAACAACAATATCAACAACATCAACAAATCATCACATATAACGAACACATCTCAATCATTCACAAGTACATCATAACATCACAAATACTTCAACACGTCATAAATACATCAACAAGTCACAATTACACCATCACGAATACATCATCACTTTGCAAATTACATCATCACTTCACAATTACATCATCACTTCACAAACGACACGACACGACTATGCAACACTTAGACCTCATGCATGTGGTACCATCAGGGCATTAAGCCCCCATCGCTAAAGGTCAAATAGGACCTGTCAGGCATTAAGCCCCCATCGCTAAGGTCATAGAGGACCTGTCAGGCATTAAGCCCCCATCGCTGACTATGCTATGCAACGACACGACTCAAATGCAACGACACAAGTAAAGACTCAACAATGCACATCTTTAGATGACTCGACAAATACACATCTTTAAATAGCATCATCGTCAAATATCACATATTTAAATATGACATCTTTATATAGCACATATTTAAGTCACACATCTACAAACAACACATCTTGATATAACACATATTTAAATCACACATCTCCGGAAAGCACATATACATTAATCAACTACATCCATATCAAACCAAAACATTCTTCAAAAATAAAGCAAGTTGATCAATAAAACATAAGCCAAATACTCATAAAACACTCCGACTAAATCCCTAATACTTAAGTTTGAAGTTGGGTAACCAACCATAAGTTTTGGACTAACTTGGGATTAGTTAAGCTAAGTTTTCTTAAAAAATTTCTGAAGACCTACTTGGACTATTTTCATCATAATTCAAAATCTACAAATCCTCTTCGAGTCAAACCAGTGCCATTAGAAAGCTAACTTAATTATCTACAACTTTCATGTTTACACCTAAAGCCAATTATGTACCAATCAATACCAGCTTTCATTTCAAATTTGGACAAAGTTGTGCTGAAATTCATAAAAATTCACTGTGACCTACGTTCAGTAATTTGACCATAACTCAAGTTCTATAAATCATTTTAACATCAGACCAACGGCATTAGAAAGCTAACATTCATACCTACAACTTTCGTGTTTACACCGAAAGCTAGTTCGAAACAGAAACTGATGCAAAAGACGCAACAACATGAAACAGGGTATGCTGTCAAAGGTAGCTCTCGGGAAAACTCTATTTTTCACTCAAAAACCCAAATTTCATCTACCCATATCCCAAATTTGATAGAGAACAATGTTTACAGGTTCTACATACAACATAACAATCAAAACAACACAGAAACATGCATTAAACAACACAATTCATCACATCATATCAATTATCATAAACTTTCTAAACCCTAAACCTAGAACACAATTTCATCAACAATCAAAATTATATATACATATTATTGAAGGAATCCCACCCTTACCTTAATTCAGCAAGCAAAACTCTACAGCAATTGATTCCCTCTTCTCTTAACCTCTTCTAGGGTTTTCTTCTTTCTCTCCAAAAACTCTCTTTTCTAAAGTTTTGTACGTGAAAAATGAAACAGACTTTTGTTTTTCTGTAAACTAAAACCTCTCCTTTCTCTTTCTATTTTTCCTTAACCTCCCACTTATTTCACTTAACTCCCTCCTTAATTTCTATTAATTCTCATTAAACCCCATAGTTTCAAGTAAATAATAATCTTACTTATTTTTATTAAACAATAAAAATAATCATATATTCACATAATCACATAAATACTATATAATAAAATAGTAACACCCCACATATTCACATAAATCATTAAAAAATCATATAAAAGATTTTAAAATCAACCAACGATAATTAAAATAAAACTAGGGCGTTACACAAGTGAAGAGGGAACAAGAAAGTTCAGAATCTACTACTTCAAAGCTAATTTAACAAGAGGTAATGTTTCTAACAATACTTTTTCAGATACAATAGATCTTGACCCACCTTCACCTACAAATGATATACCTTTAAGTAAAGTCTATTCAAACCTAGATAAAGCTTTACCCCCATCATAATCTACCAAAACATCAACCAAGACCAAATCATTGAATCGAGATGATATGTATAAGTCTTTAGAGTCTAATCTACTTTATGTGAAACCTATAAACACTGAACATCCTGATGACGATCTGGCAGTATACCAACCTTATCAGAGTAAAGATGCCAGAATGGAATCACTTGCTAAATCTAGAAAAGATTACATTTCTATAATTGCAAAGGCATCTGACTTATCATTTATTCTTACCCAATCTTCAACAAGTGATTATCCTGTCCTTGACACTTTATCTCAACATTTAGATGGATAATTACCTGATTTTGTTCCAAGCTCAGAAATAGCCTCTGAAACAGCTTCAGACATAGTTGTTTCAGAAAATCAACATCAACCAGAAACCTTACAAATGGTCTGAAAAATCTGCACTGCAATGGTTATCCATCAGGATTTTAAACCAGACTCTCCTCTATATTCCTTTCTTGAATCATCCTGAACTGATCAATTAGTCTATGATACTAGTACTTCAGTATCAGAAGACCAAGCTCATATTGTTCAACCCATCAGTGCTGGAAAACCTGAGAGTTCATTACTTTTAGCTCTAGATCCCTTGATCAACAAACCTCCTGTTATTGAACCTATACTTGAATCTGTGATTCAACCTACTCCCGAACCAATTCTTGATATATCTAACATGGATATATCAGATTCTGATGAAGAAGATGGGCTTATCATTGATGGAGATTTAGGTTCCTTCTCAGCTTCTGCTATAGAACCTAATCTTAACACACCTTTATCTTCCACAACTCAAACTATCCTAGACCTACCTTCAACATCTTCACCTTAAACCTTAAATGTTTCACCACCTCCTACCCTGTTAATTGAATCTGTTATACTGAAAGAGGTTTGTGAGAACATTTTTGAGGATCTGAACAGACTTGTTCAAGCTAGAAACAATCCAGTTCACACTGCAAATTATGAAGCTAAGTGGATTGATCTTAGGGAAGTAGTAGACATAGTATTATGTGGCTTGCAGAGGTTGTCTATTGAAGCTCAAAATCAATCTCTCAACAAATGGTTAAAAGAAGTGATCAAAAGCATGGAAGTAGTGGAGGTCAGAAGAAACAGACTGTACATCTCAGACTCTCCATTCTTCCTAGATACCTCTTCAATCTTCACTTCATCTATTCAAGAGGATCTAAATACTTCTTGTTTAACTCAAGTGAAAATTAAGCCAGAGATTCCAATTCTTGAGAAATTGAAGCAAGATCCTGAACATGAAAGAAGAATCAAGAAAATTGAGAAAGAGTTGTTTGAACAGGAGATGCTAACTTATACTGTAAAGAGACAGATGGCAGAAATGAAGGAAGAATACAAAGCCTGTGAAGAAGCTCAAGCTAAAAGGTCAGAAGCTATGGAAGAAGCCATGAAGAAACAGTCAGATGATCTCGAGGTAATGATGATTGAAATGATAGCCATGATGCAGAAGCAACAACAACCTTACATTGCACACACTTTTGTTGTTTCTGATATTCTTGTCTATGTTTCTCATTTTTATGCTTCTGATACAATGCTTTCATTTTATGCCTCTGATACTTATGTTTTAAGTGTAACACCATACTTCTATTAAAGCGATAAAACACGCGAATATAATAAATAATCAAGAAATAGACGTCACGTCTTAAATAAATTCTCCAAAACAACATGCATAAAAATTTCAACAAACATCGCAGGGGATAAATAACATACACCTCAAATATACATGTCATAAACTCGTAAATACGTCATCACATAAAATCTCCAAATCCCGACATATTTGTAAAAGTCTCAGCAACATAAAACAATCCATAATAACGTAAAAGGAGACATCCTAGATCAAAGCCTATCTAAGACGCTACAGATAAACAACAGAGGTAGCTACCGCTATCCTCGAGCACTCACCAAGCAAGCTATCAAACTAATCCTGCATACCGTCTATCCATTCATACAAATAGGTTGGCGGTCCACCACAGACCATTGGGGGTTAGCTTCACATCAAATCATAATCAAATATAAGCAGTAACTGATAATCGTCATAAGATCACATAATTCACAACTTCATTGGCATATATGAGAAGTATGCAATTCACCAAGTATTCAGACCCACATTTACAACAACATTCACCAAATAATAAATGCATGCAATGTTTTAGACTCTTCTAGATGCATGTGGTACCAAGTCAACTCTGAGGTCGTCAAATCATGATGCCAACCGCACATCATAATCGTCACCAATAATTGAATACTAAGTATTCATCATCGCCAACATGGATATAAAATCCGTCACTATCAGTCATGAATGCATGAACATATGACTTATCAACAACAATACATATGTTCACACAATCGTCACCAAATCAACACCAATATATTTCAATACATGCTTACACCATCAAATCATCGTCAATAGCATGTAAGAAAATTCACCAACAACATATATGCACATATACATATATAATTCACCAACATCATCATCATAATAATTCAACAAGAATCATCATGATTAACAAGCAACACCATAATTAACACCAAAACATAATCATGACTATCATCAACATTCATACACATATATTCACCCACGTCAACGTTATTACAACCCAACAACTCATACAATCTCACAATCCAAGTAAAGGAGAAAATACACAATACTATGATAAACATCATATTTAACACCCATCAATCATTCATACATCTTCATATAATCACATCAAGTTATTCTCAAAAGATTTGCAAGGTATCCAGTCTTAAAGATTCATTTTCGATAAAGTTCGTCTATCGTGTCAAGATTTTATGATCAGAAAGCATCCAACATTCTGCCAACAAAATCGTGACATAGTGGCAAAATCGTGCCACGTTTTTGACAACATCAGGTCAAAGAAACAACTTTTCAAAAGTGCGTTTTCCACCATTTTAGGTCCTTTCAAGGTTCCAAATCAATCTCAAACACACCAAAATCATCACACTAATGTCACCTAATCACTTTTACATTAATCTCAACATAATCAACTTAATTCAATACATCAAAATCAAACTCCACCCTAGTTAACCCATTTTTCACAAAAACTCTCATCAACAACTCAATTCACTCCACAACTCCATAATTATGAATACCCATAGCATGAGTCATAAAAAAAAACATCTCATATCAACAACAACGCCAATTGATCAATATTTCATCAAGAATCCAACAACAACAACAACATCATACTTCACCAATTTTGAGCAAAACTCAAAATATCCACATGTAAACATCTTAAGCATGTAATTTCAACATCAACAACTTAATTATCAACAAATTAACATACCCAAACATTTCATCAAATCATGAGCACGAATTTCAACAATTAAGTTCACAATAATCACTTATCTCAAATAAGCACTTTTGAACATGAGTAGAAAAGAGATTAAAATTAAGAGATTATGATAGAACACTAGCCCTCTTACCTCAATTGAAGATAAACCTAGCCTTAGCTTCAATATAGCTCCTAGAATCACCAACCCCTTCTTGATCTTCAAGCTTTTCTCTTCTAACCCTTTTCTTCTCTTCCTCTAGCTCCTTCCCTCTCTACCTCTTTCTAAGATTTGTGAAATGAGTGTTCTAAACCTAATTCCTCTTAATACATGGGTTTATAAAGACTCTCCACTAATGGGCCTAACCCATTCACCCATCTAGTTAGAAATGTTATTACTCACTTAACTTAGTAAAATGTCTAATTATTACCATCTCAAAAATAATTACCACTAGTTACCTATAGTCTCAATAAAAGAAACTATTCACCTCAAAATAACTAAATAATGGCAACTCTAAGCTTACTAAAATTTCCTCGTCAATAAAATGACTAAAATACCCTGTAGTCTAAAATGACTAAAATACCCCTCCAACACCTAATTCTAATAATTCCCACCTAAATACACACCAACATAATTAATCACATTCAAGCACATGCAAACACATATAAAAATAATTAAAAACAAAACTAGCGAAAAACGGGGTGTTACAACTCTCCCCCCTAAAAGAATTTTCGCCCACGAAAATTACCTGAAGGAAACAACTCCGGATACGAAACCCTCATCCTACTCTCTGATTCCCAAGTAGCACTATCGCCAGTTGGTCCAACCCAAATCATCTTCACCAAAACGTTCTCTTTGCCTCTCAAATGCTTCACCTCGCGATCATCAATCCTAACTGGCCAAGTCTCAATTGTCAAATTATCCCTTACTTTCAACTCATCTACTTGAATCACATGAGACTCATCATACACATACTTCCGCAACCGGGACACATGAAACACATCATAAAGATTTGACAATGACGACGGTAATGCAATTTGATACGCTACAGCTCCAGCCTTCTCAACAATCTCGAATGGTCCAACAAAACGCGGTGTCAACTTCCGACACTTCAAAGCACGTCCAACACCAGTTACAGGATTCACTCTCAAGAATACGTGATTTCCAACTTAAACTCAATATCCTTTCCCCTTTTATCATGATAACTCTTCTGGCTACTCTAAGACGCTCTCATCTTCTCTTAAATCATCTTCACATTCTCAGTTGTCTCTTTCACCTGACTCATACCAACACAACGACGTTCTACATCTCCGACCATACAAAGCCTCAAACGGTGCCATCCCGATACTAGAATGAAAGTTGTTGTTGTATGTAAACTCAATCAACGATAAACATTCGACCCAATTGACACCTTGTTCCAAAACACAAGCTCTCAACAAGTCTTCCAAACTCTGAATAGTCCTCTCCGTCTGACCATCAGTTTGAGGATGATAAGCAGAACTCAACCTTAACTTAGTTCCCAAAGCAGCTTGCAAACTCTCCCAAAACTTAGAAGTAAACCTCGGATCTCGGTTTGACACAATGCTGGAAGGAATACCATGCAATCTGAAAATCCGCTCAATGTAGATCTCAGCCAACCTCACCACAGACATATCGGTCTTGGTAGGATTAAAATGTGCTGACTTCGTCAACCGATCACAAATCACCCAAATTGAATCAAAACCCTTCACAGTCCTCAGCAACGCTCCAACAAAGTCCGTAAAGATACTATCCCACTTCCATCATACAAGCATAAACAAACTCTACTATATCCTTCTTCATTTCGGGCCACCAAAACAACTTCTTCAAGTCCTGGAACATCTTCGTCACTCCTGGATGAATACTCATACTACTCCTGTGACCTTTGTCCAAAATACACTTCTTATGTTTAGGCACATCCGGCACACACAATCGGTCACGAAACATCATAACGCCATTCTCATCCAATCTAAAATCCACACCTTTTCCTTGATTAACTGACACCACAAGATCTACAAGTTCCAAATCCTCTTTCTGACCTGTCTTAATCTCTTCCAAAATGTTCCTCGTCAACTTCAACATTCCCATTTTCACACTTCCAGGCGTCAACTCACAAACCAAACTCAAATCTCGAAACTACTCGATCAATTCCAACTCCTTAATTATTAAAGCAGGCATATGCAAAGACTTCCTACTCAAAGCATCTGCCATCACATTCGCCTTTCCTGGATGATAACTTAACTGAAAATTGTAGTCCTTAAGAAATTCTAACCACCGTCTCTGCCACATATTCAACTCCTTATGATCAACAAGTACTTCAAATTCTTGTGGTCGTTGAACACTTCAAACTTAGAACCATAGAGATAATACCTCTAAATCTTCAACACAAACACAACTGCCGCCAATTCCAAATCATGAGTCAGATAATTCTTCTCATGTACGTTCAACTGCCTCAACGCATAAGCCACAAATTGACGATTATGCATCAACACACCACCAAGACCCATCTTAGAAGCATCACAATACACAACAAACGATTCGTTCGGATTCGGCAAAATCAACACTGGCGTTGTAGTTAACCCCTTCTTCAACTCTTGGAAACTCTTCTCACCCTTAACATCCCAAACATACGCTTGTCCTTTCCGAGTCAACTGCTTCAATGGCAATGCCAACTTAGAGAATCCTTCAATAAATCTCCGGTAATAACCTGCCAACCGAAGAAAACTTATAACCTCAAAAACAGACTTCAAAGACTCCCACTACAACACCGAATCAACCTTCGACGGATCCACTGCAATGCCACCTTTCGAAATAACATAAACAAGGAAACTTACTTCTTGCAACCAAAACCCACACTTCGACAACTTATTCTCCTGCAAGGTGTGCAGCACAACTCTCAAATGCTCAACATGCTCCTCCGCCGACTTCGAATATACTAAAATATCATCTACAAACACCACCACAAACTAATCCAAATAAGGATGGAAAATTCTATTCATATACTCCATTAAGACACCCGGCGCATTAGTCACACCAAATGGCATCACAGAATACTCTTAGTGACCATACTTGTAACGCCCTAGTTTTTATTTGATTATTTTTAGTTGATTTTTAATATGTTTTATGTATTTTATATGATTTATGTGATTATTTGGTGTTTGTTATTTTATTATATAATTATTTTTATTATTTAATTGAGATAAGTAAGAAAATAGAAATTATTAGTGTTTTTGGTGTTATTGTGAATTATTAGAATTTAAGGGAGTTAAAGGAAATAGTGGGGGTTATGTTTTGGTGAGAATAGGAAAGAGTAGGCAGAAAAACATTTCACGTATCAGTAAGAAAAGTAGAGAAAAGAAGAGTTTTTGGGAGAAAAGGGAGAGAAGCCAAGACGAAGGGAGGAGAGCCAATTTGTTGTAGTTTTTGATTCTTCTTAATCCAGGTAAGGGTGAGGCTAACCTTCAAATAATAATATATGTTTAATTTCTGAAAATTGAATTGAAAAGGTGGTTCTTGAGTTAGGGTTGCAAAGATTATGAAAATTGCCAAATGTTGTGATTATGTTGATTGATTGTATGTTTTATGTGTTGTGTTGAGCATTATGATGCATATAGAACCTGTAAACATTGTAGTAATCCATTTGGGGTGATTGGGGGGTCAAAATTGGGTTTTTTGATGAAATAGGGTTTGAGAGTTCGTGAGTTTTTGAACTGCCAGAAGAAGCTTCCCTTAAGCGAACTTCCCGTCGCTTAAGAGAGCGACCACTGTAGCTGCCCAGAATTGATTCGTGACAGTTCGCTCAAGCGTGAGCCAAGCGAACGCTAAGCGTACTTTTCCTAACCTTCGGCGTTGTACTTCGCTCAAGCGTATGCCAAGCGAACGCTAAGCGTACAAGATCTGACCTTTCGTCATTTGGTTCACTCAAGCGAGAACTTGTTCGCTCAAGCGAACTGGGTCTTGTGCGACCATTTTCTGAATTTTGCTTCGTGCATTAGGACTTTAATCTGAGCTTCCTAAAATGTTTTATTGATTTATTTAACCTTGTTTATGAAGATAAATGTTGTGATTGAACGTAGAATCGTATGAATGAATGTATTTACATATATAAATGAATGTTGAACGTGGAGAATAGTTGTGTCACATTAGACAAAGTTGGGGAGTATGTCATTAATAAATTAGGCACAGTTGTTGTTGTTGTTGTTGTTGTTGTTGTTGTTGTTGTTGTTGTTGTCGTTGTCGTTGCTGTTGTTGTTGGGTTGTATGTTGATATACACCACGAGTCTTCATACTCATGCATCGTTGGGGGCTCATGCCCTGGAATGTTAAACATTCAAATGTTGAGGGCTTATGCCCTAGAACGCTTTATCGTTCAACTGTTGAGGGCTCATGCCCTGGGATGCTTTAACCATCCAATTTGTTGAGGGCTCAGGCCCTGGAATGCTTTGTCATTCAAACGCGTTAAAATGGTACCACATGCATATTGCATTAGTCGTTGTCGTAATACTCCGTTATTTGAATTACTCTGATTATTTTATTCGAATATTACGGTGTGGGAGAACAGGGTGTTACAATACCTCGTTCGAAACGCAGTTTTTGATATATCTTTCGCCTTCACTCTTATCTGATGATATCCTGACCTCAAGTCAATCTTACTAAACACGTCTGCACTAACCAACTAATCCATCAAATCATCGATCCTCGGAAGAGGATACCGATTCTTGATTATCAGCTTGTTCAAATGCCGATAATCCACACACAACCTCATACTACCATCCTTCTTCTTCACCAACAACACAGGATCACCCCACTGAGAAACACTCGGCCGAATGAACTGCTTCTCGAGCAACTCTTCCAATTGCTTCTTCAATTCACCCAACTCTAATGCAGACATCCGATATGACGCATTTGAAATATGACTCGTTCCTGGCACCAAATCAATTGCAAACTCCACTTCTCTCTCCAGCGGTAAGTCAATAATGTCGTCTGGGAAAACTTCAGGAAACTCTTGCACTACCGGCAAATCGCCAATCCCTTTCTCATTACTTTCCTTCATTAAAGCAAACATCATAAACACAATAGCTTCACCATCCAAGGACTTCTTCACTTGCTCCACGGTCAAGAACTTCCCACCTACTTCATCCACCGGCTTAAAGAATGTTACACTCTTGGTTAAACAATTGATGTTAACACCAAAAGTCAACATCCAATCCATTGCGAAAATCACGTCCATATGCTTCAACGACAAGCAAACCAAATCCAACTCAAAGTCAACACAACCAAAACTAACGGGACACTTAGCACACTCCAAGGAAGTAGTCACCGAGCCAGTGGTCGGGGTATCACTGACCATTCCACGTGACAACGGAGTTAAAACCAAACCCAAACGTTCAACATAACTACTCGAGATAAAAGATTGTGTAGCACCAGTATCAATAATTGCAATCAAAGGAGTACTATTGATAAAACACATACCTAGGATGAGATTATCCAGCTGCTCCACTTCCCCCGCATTCAAAGAAAACACCTTCCCCGCCGCCTTCTTCGGTTTGGTACACTTAGTACTCAAATGACCCACTTCACCACAATTGTAACAAGTAATCTCCTTCTTGCATTCATACGCCTTATGACCTTTCTGACCACACTTGAAGCAATTGTCTCCTTTCTTACAATCATTAGAATAATGACCCAAAATTCCACACTTAAAGCACCTGACATCAGCTACATTCAGCTTAGAGCCTCCACCAACCTCTTTCTTCTTCCCTTTATCCTTGTTGTACAGCTTTCCAAATCCATGGCCATTTCCTTTCTTGTCATGCATCGCCTTGTAATGGTTCACCTTAGCCTTGCCAGCATCATCAAACATACGTCACTTATGCACCAAAGTATCAAAGTCTCTAATCTCATGGAAATAGATGTATTGATAGATCTCTGGCCTCAAACCGTTCTCAAACTTCACACACTTAGAAACCATAGCATCCTCCGTGTTGATGTAGAAACAAAACCTCGAAAGCTCCTCATACTTAGCACAATATTCAGCAACAGACAAGTTCCCTTGCTTCAAGTTCAAGAACTCAGCTTCTTCTTGTTTCTTAGATCCTCTAGAAAGTGTAACAGCCCGATTTCCGTATAGTTGATTTTTAATTATTTTAATGTGTATTTATGCTCGTATATCATTAATTGCCTATGTGTGTATTTGTATGGGTTTTCGTGTTAGAAGGGTATTTTAGTCATTTTGGACTTAGGGGTATTTTGGTCATTTTGTAAGCAAGGGTAAACTAGTAATTTCCTGGTGAGAGTTATTTTTGGTGTATCAAGTGAGAACCGTTATATTTACTAAGTTACTATTCGGTAGTGGTAATTATTTTTGAACCGGTAATTATTTGATAACTTTTAACCGTATGAGGATAGAAACTTTAAGAGTTAGATTTGAAGAAGTTTTGAGCCCATTAGAGTTTTAAGGGCTAAGCCCATTAGTGTGGACACTATTTAAACTCTAGTTTTGTAGAGAGATAGGGTTACAAAATCATTTTACAAGTTTTGAGAAGAGGTAGAGAGAGAAAGAGCAAGAGGAAGAGAAAAGGGTTTGTAGAGAGAGAAGCTTAAAGAACAAAGAAGGGTTGGAGATTCTAGGAGCTTAATTGAAGCTTTGGCTAGGATTATTGCTTGTTGAGGTAAGGGGGTTAGATTTCAATCATAATCTCTTAGTTGTAGCTTCTACCCTAATTCTATGCATAAGTGATTATTTGAGATAAGTGATTAATGTGAATTTGCTTGTTGAATTTTGTGCTCTAGTTGTAGAGATATGTTTGAGTATGTTAATTTGTTGATAATTGAATGTTTGATGATGAAATTGCATGGTTTTGGTATATATATTTGGATAATTATTGAATTATGCTCAAATGATGATTTATGACATGTTGTTGAACTGTGCTTGAATACATGATTATAAGTTGTGGTTGTTGAAATGAGTTGTTGTGAAGAATTGGTTTTGGTTGTAGTTGAAAACTTGTTGTTTTGAGAAAATGGATTTTAAACGATTTGTAAAACTATTCCAATGTCGTGGAACGTGTGAGTTTGATGTGTTAGAGCCTCGGGTTTTGCCTTGGATCATTTTTGACAATTGAGGGTTTCAAACTTTCGATTTTGGGGCGAAAACCCGTGCCCAAAACGCGTGAAAACGCACGTTACGAAGCACAGCGCCTGGACAAGGGCGCTAGGCGCCCACTTACAGAGAGCCAGTACTGGGCGCTGCACCTCTGGCGCCAGGCGCCTTGGACAGGGCAACATGCTTGTTGCTCCATGTAACACCCCGTTTTCCCAAACATAAATAAATATAAAGAATATCAGAGTTTTCATTCATAAACAGAGCATTACATTCATCTTACAACTTTTCCACAAATATAAATAGAATAAAGTACTATTTATTAAAATAATCTGTCTTTATAAAAATCCAATAAACATGCAGCGGAAATAGTTTCAACATCATAAAATGGTATGTGGCTCTAAAGGCCATAACATTCACACCATACTTATTTATTATGAAAATAGTTCAAAATGTTCAAAAGGAAATACGTAACAAGGAAAACATGCAACAAACAATCCCCATCCTGTTACGTATCAGAGCATCCTAGACGACACGGCGGAGATTACTCACAACTGCACTATTCTTCGTTACTTGCAAGTTACTCATACGAAGAGCAACATTTTCTAGCAGAAGGGGTGGGATTTCACATTCATTAATAGCAAGCAACAATTCATAAAAGATAATCAACAACCATATATCCAGCATATAATAAACATCACATAACATCATTTAATAAAGGTAAAACAGCAACAACAACATCATCAACAACATCTCTTCTTAACATCACATCGACTCGACAATGCAATATGCATGTGGTACCATGAGGGCATAAGCCCCCATCGCTAAAGGTCAAATAGGACCTGTCAGGCATTGAGCCCCCATCGCTAAAGGTCATAAAAGGACCTGTCAGGCATTAAGCCCCCATCGCTGACTATGCTATGCAACAACACGACTTAATGCAACGACACGACTCAAATGCAACAATCTTCAAATATCACATCTTTATATAGCACATCTTAAATCACGTATCATCAAATAACACATATTTATATAACACATCTTTATCTTTAAGTCACACATCATCAAATAACACATCTTTAAATCACACATCTTCAAATAACACATCTTTAAATCACACATCTTCAAATAACACATCTTTAAATCACACATTTTCAAATAGCACATCTTTACAAAATACATATTTAAATCACACATCTTCAATTAAGACATAAATTCAATTCATCAAATTCAAAGAAGAAGAAAAACATATGCATATAATACTAATTACTAAATAAAAATTGTAATTTAGAAACCCTAATTATCAAGCTTTTTACCTTTGATTACTAATAAAAATTACACGAACCACACATATATATTCTTATAATTATCCTTTATTTACTAAGAATAAAATTGAGGTGTAACCTCAAAAGTGTTCTACTAAATGAATTGGGTATATCCATCTAGATGGCAAAGCTTATCTTAAACCTCTACAATATATGTGCATGTCACCCCTTTAACGACACTAAAGGATCAAATATAATATAAGGAATTTAAAAGCATCTTAACTAAAATTTTATAGAACTTGTATAAACATAGTTAGTTACTTGTGACACGACCGGTTCTTTAATAGTTCAAAACAAATTTTGAGATTGGCTGGGATGTCGGGCTAAATTAATCAAACACTGTTTACGGCTCAGCTAGTCAAACATGACGGTTTGGTATAGCTTATAAAACTCGAAGCCAGAAATCAATTTTCACTTCTTATTTTTTTTCCACGATGAAGTGTAGTAACTAATACTAATTTAGAGACAAGAATATACTCAAAATTACAATATGATTAAACTCTTTTCAGAAATTATATGCTTATGATTAAAGAAGGTTAGTCTCAGCCTAACCTTAGATTGTTTTCTGAAATCAAAAGCAGCGTTCTTCGTTCCTAGGGTTCTCTCTCTGAGTTCTCCTCTTTTCTCCAAAAACGTACGTGTTCTGTGTTCTAAACTCTCACTGACTCTTAACCTAATTTATTTACTCTTCTCACCAAAAACTACTCTCTTCCCTATTATCTTATTATTTCCAATAATATATCTCCCCCACTTAGAATATTAAAACACATAATATCACATAATATAATATTTCATCAAATATATATATTATAAAACAAATTATATTATACTAAAAATGCAATAACTAATAAAATATTAAATATTAAAAGTAGGGCGTTACACTCCATGTTCCAGTGCTTGGGGGTAATCGTGTAGGGGTCCGTAGCTACCGTTTAAAGGTGTTCTTTTTCTGTTTTCACTTACTTTCCAACTGGAACAAACTTGGCTTTATCAAATCTTGAAATTTCTAAATGGTTCGAAACTTATGTTATGTCATTTCAGTTTTTCGGAAAATTGTCGGAAACAATCTTTCGTGGACAAATAGGATTGCAAGCTTAGTTTACAACTCATATAGACTTAGACAAGGCTTGTAAAGTTGGTGAAATGTCTTAATCACATCAAACTTGATTTTCGGGTGGGATTGTGGAAAATGTGGACTCGGGATTTTCTCATACGAACTTAGGCTAACCTTTGAACTAATGCTTGATAGTTCGTAAGTGGCCTATGCTCATGAATATATGATTGATTAAGATTAAATTGTAGGTTTTGAAACTTGAAATGAAGTACTTGCTTTGAAAATTATCAATGTTGGTCGTTTTGCCACTTGATACGGACTTTGTCGAAATTGGTTCTTAATGGTCGATTACCTTATGAATCTTTTGTGAATAACCTTATATAATTAAATAGAGATATATGAATGATTGATGAGTGTTGAATATGATGTTTATCATTGTATGGTGTATCTTTCTCCTTTAATTGAATTGAGAGAGTTTTATGAAGTTGTTGAATTATTATGGTGATGTTGTTGGTGATTATATATGTATATGTGCATATATGTTGTTGGTGAATTTTCATACATTCAATGGTGTTGAATTGTTGGTGAATGCATGTACATTTATAGCCGTTGAAATTGTCGTTGATTATAGTCGTTGAATTGTGGTGAACATATGCATAGTTGATTGAGTCATATGTTCATGCATCATACGTTGAGTCAGATGTTTACATCCATATTTTTGTTGACCGGTTACTTGTATCCATATATCCGTTGAAATTATAGCCGTTGAAAATGATGTGCAGTTGGCATCATAGGGTGATGACCTCAGAGGTGATTTGGTACCACATGCATATAGGTGTCGCGTCTAGGCGCATTGCATGAAGTCGATATGAGTCATAAATGTTTGAGTACTTGGTGTGAATTTGGTGTGAATTACTTGTTTGGTGTTATTGTGTACTTGATGAATAATTGTGATTGGTGAATCATATACTTGTTGAAAATTGTTGGTGACAATTTGGTGAATATGTGAAGATGTGTATATGTTGGTGTTTATTATGAACCATGAAATACTATGATGATTGATTGTTCCTGTTTATATATTTAGATTATGTTTGATGTGAAGCTAACCCCCAGTGGTCGTTCGGTTGACCGCCGCCTATTTGTATGAATGGGTAGATGGCGGGCAGGATTGATTATTCTTAGCTTGCTTGGTGAGTGCTCGAGGATAGCGGGAGCTACCTCCGTTGTTTGTTTGCTTCGTGTCTTGGATATGCTCTAATCTAGGACGGTGTCTTTTATGTTGTTTTGGATTTATCCTTATCGTTGAGATTGCCCATATGCTGGGTTTTGAATATTATATTTTATGGATGTATTTATGAGTTGATGACATGGCTATTTGAGGTATATGTTATATTTCCGCTGTAATGTTTTATTGTTGAAATTTGAATTCATGTTTGTTTTGGAGAATTTATGAAAGACGTGACGTATATTTCTTGAATATTTATTATATTCGTGTGATTTATTGCTTTAATAGTAGAGTGTTACAAGTTGGTATCAGTGCCATGGCGGTCTTGTTCGGACCAGAACTCGGTGAAATTTCCTGTTTGTATGCGACATGTACAGAAGTACTGTCGGTACTTGTTGTGTTGTTCCGTTCTTTTATGTGGGTTTGAGCGTAGTGGGGGAGTAGCAGGTTGCTTCTAGTGTGTTGGGTCTGGCAAGGGAGGTATCTTTGGTTGTAGAGGCTCAGTTGGTTGTGGTTTGGGTTAAGGCGCATGTTGATTTCGAGTTGGATGATGTTTGCTTCGTTGAAGGAAAGTTGTGAGAAAGGTTTTGGTGATTTGCCGGTAGTGCAAGAGTTTCCCGAAGTTTTCCCAGACGACATTACCAACTTACCGCCGGAGAGGGAAGTTGAGTTTGTAATTGATTTGGTGCCAAGAACGAGTCATATATCGATTGCGCCGTATCGGATGTCTGCATTAGAGTTGGGTGAGTTGAAGAAGTAGCTGGAAGAGTTGCTCATGAAGCAGTTCATTAGACCAAGTGTTTCTCCGTGGGGTGCTCTAGTGTTGTTGGTTAAGAAGAAGGATGGTGGTATGAGGTTGTGTGTGGATTATCGGCAGTTGAACAAGGTGACTATCAAGAATCGGTATCCGCTTCTGAAGATCGATGATTTGATGGATCGGTTGGTTGGTGTAGAGGTGTTCAGTTAGAATGACTTGAGGTCGGGATATCATCAGATATGAGTGAAGGCAGAAGATATATCTAAAATTGCGTTCAGGACGAGGTATGGTCACTATGAGTATTTTGTGATGCCATTTGGTGTGACTAATGCGCCAGGTGTTTTCATGGAGTATATGAATAGGATTTTCCATCCTTATCTGGATCAGTTTGTGGTGGTGTTTATAAATGATATTTTGGTGTATTCGAAGTCGGAGGAGGAGCATGCCGAGCATTTGAGAATTATGTTGCAAGTCTTGAAGAAGAAGCGGTTGTTTGCTAAGTTGTCGAAGTGTGAGTTTTGGTTGCGGGAAGTGAGTTTTCTTGGGCATGTGATTTCGAAAGGTGGCATTGCGGTGGATCCGTCGAAATTTGATGCGGTGATGCAGTGGGAATCACTGAAGTCTGTTTTTGAGATTAGAAGTTTTCTTGGATTGGCAGGTTACTATCGGAGGTTTATTGAGGGATTCTCTAAGTTGGCGTTGCCATTGACACAGTTGACTCGGAAAGAAAAAGCTTATGTTTGGGATGCTAAGTGTGAGAAGAGTTTTCTAGAGTTGAAGAAGAGGTTAACTTCAGCGCCTGTGTTGATTTTGCCGAATCCGAAGGAGTCGTTTGTTGTGTATTGTGATGCTTCGAAGATGGGTCTTGGTGGTGTGTTGATGCAGAATCGTCAAGTTGTGGCTTATGCGTCGAGGCAATTGAAAGTGCATGAGAAGAATTATCTGACTCATGATTTAGAATTGGCGGCAGTTGTGTATACATTGAAGATTTGGAGGCATTATTTGTATGGTTTTAAGTTTGAAGTGTTCAGTGACCACAAGAGTTTGAAGTATTTATTTGATCACAAAGAGTTGAATATGAGGCAGAGAAGATTGTTGGAGTATCTTAAGGATTTTGATTTTCAGTTGAGTTATCATCCCGGAAAGGCAAATGTGGTGGCAGATGCTTTAAGTAGGAAGAAATTGCATATGTCTGCTTTGATGGTTAAAGAGTTGGAGTTGATCGAGCAGTTTGGAGACTTGAGTTTGGTTAGTGAGTTAACGCCGGACGGTGTGAGGTTAGGAATGTTGAAGCTGATGAGTAATATTTTGGAGGAGATTAGGAAAGGTCAGAAAGAGGATTTGGAACTTGTAGATCATGTGGTGTTGATCAATCAAGGTAAAGGTGTGGATTTCAGGTTGGATCAGAATGGTGTTTTGATGTTTCGTGATCCAGTGTATTTGTCGGATGTGCCTAAACTCAAGAAGCGTATTTTGGACGAAGGTCACATGAGTAGTTTGAGTATTCATCCAGGAGCGACGAAGATGTATCAGGATCTAAAGAAGTTGTTTTGGTGGCCTCAAATGAAGAAGGATATAACAGAGTTTGTGTATGCTTGTTTGGTTTGTCAGAAGTCGAAGATTGAACATGAGAAATCGTCAGGTTTGATGCAACCGTTGTTTGTACCAGAGTGGAAGTGGGATAGTATCTCTATGGACTTTGTTGGAGCGTTGCCGAAGACTGTTAAGGGTTTTGATTCTATTTGGGTGATTGTTGATCGACTGAAGAAGTCGGCACTTTTTGTTCCTATCAAGACGGGTATGTCCGTGGCAAAGTTGGCTGAGATCTACATTGAGCAGATTGTTAGGTTGCATGGTATTCCTTCTAGTATTGTGTCGGTTCGGGATCCGAGGTTTACTTCTAAGTTTTAGGAGAGTTTGCAAGCTGCTTTGGGAACTAAGTTGAGGTTGAGTTTTGCTTATCATCCCCAGACTGATGGGAAGACAGAGAGGACTATTCAGAGTTTGGAACATTTGTTGAGAGCTTGTGTTTTGGAGCAGGGTGTCTGTTGGGTCGAATGTTTACCGTTGATTGAGTTTAGTTACAACAACAGTTTTCATTCAAGTATCGGGATGGCCTGTTTGAGGCTTTGTATGGACGAAGGTGTAGGACGTCGTTGTGTTGGTATGAGTCAGGTGAAAGTGCTTTGTTAGGGCCGGATGTTCTGCAAGAGACGACCGAGAAGGTCAAGATGATTCAAGAGAAGATGAAAGTGTCTTAGAGTAGGCAGAAGAGCTATCATGACAAGAGGAGAAAGGATATTGAGTTTCAAGTTGGCGATCATATGTTTTTGAGAGTGAATCATATCACTGGTGTTGGGCGTGCCTTGAAGTGTAGGAAGTTGACTCCTCGTTTTGTTGGACCGTTTGAGATTCTGGAGAAGGTTGGGGTTGTAGCGTATCAGATTGCATTACCACCATCTTTGTCGAATCTTCATGATGTATTTCATGTGTCTCAGTTGAGGAAGTATGTGTATGATGTGTCTCACGTGATTCAAGTGGATGATTTGGAAGTAAGGGATAATTTCACCGTTGAGACTTGGCCAGCTAGGATTGAAGCTCGTGAAGTGAAACGGTTGCAAGGCAAGGAGATTGTGTTGGTGAAGGTAATTTGGGTTGGACCAACCGGTGAGAGTGCCACTTGGGAATCAGAGAGTATGATGAAGGTTTCGTATCCGGAGTTGTTTTCTTTAGGTAAATTTTCGAGGGCGAAAATTCTTTTTAAAGGGGGAGAGTTGTAACAGCCCGATTTTCGTAGAGTTGATTTTTAATTATTTTAATGTGTGTTTATTTATGCTCGTATATGATTAATTGCCTATGTGTGTATATGTATGGGTTATCGTGTTAGAAAGGTATTTTAGTCATTTTGGATTTAGGGGTATTTTGGTCATTTTGTAAGCAAGGGTAAACTAGTAATTTCTTGGTGAGTGTTATTTTTGGTGTATCAAGTGAGAACCGTTATATTTACTAAGTTACTATTCGGTAGTGATAATTACTTTTGAACCGGTAATTATTTGATAACTTTTAACCGTACGAGGATAAAAACTTTAAGAGTTAGATTTTAAGAAGTTTTGAGCCCATTAGAGTGTTAAGGGCTAAGCCCATTAGTGTGGACACTATTTAAACTCTAGTTTTGTAGAGAGATAGGGTTACAAAATCATTTTACAAGTTTTGAGAAGAGGTAGAGAGAGAAAGAGCAAGAGGAAGAAAATAGGGTTTGTAGAGAGAGAAGCTTGAAGAACAAAGAAGGGTTGGAGATTCTAGGAGCTTAATTGAAGCTTTGACTAGGATTATTGCTTGTTGAGGTAAGGGGGTTAGATTTCAATCATAATATCTTAGTTGTAACTTTCTACCCTAATTCTATGTATAAGTGGTTATTTGACATAAGTGATTAATGTGAATTTGCTTGTTGCATTTCGTGCTCTAGTTGTAGAGATATGTTTGAGTATGTTAATTTGTTGATAATTGAATTGTTGATGATGAAATTGAATGCTTTTGGTATATATATTTGGATAATTGATGAATTATGCTCAAATGATGATTTATGACATGTTGTTGAATTGTGCTTGAATACATGATTATAAGTTGTGGTTGTTGTTGGTTGTTGTTGATAATCTAATATCAAGGTTTGGGTGTGAATTATGAATGAAGTTTTTGTTCTTGAAATGAGTTGTTGTGAAGAATTGGTTTTGGTTGTAGTTGAAAACTTGTTGTGTTGAGAAAATGGATTTTAAACAATTCGTAAAACTTATTCAAATGTCGCGGAACGTGTGAGTTTGACGTGTTAGAGCCTCAGATCATTTTTGACAATTGAGGGTTTCAAACTTTCGATTTTGGGGTGAAAATGGCGAAAACCCGTGAACAAAACGCGCGAAAACGCACGTTATGGAGCGCTGCGTCTGTACATGGGCGCTAGGCGCCCACTTATAGAGAACTAGTGCTAGGCGCTGCACCTCTGGCGCCAGACGCCATGGACAGGGCAACATCCTTGTTGCTCCGCGTTCGGGTGCTTGGGGGCAGTCGTGTAGGGGTCCGTAGCTACCGTTTGAAGATGTTCTTTTGTTGTTTTCACTTACTTTCCAACTTGAACAAACATGGCTTTATCAAATCTTGAAATTTCTAAATGGTTCGAAACTTATGTTATGTCATTTCGGTTTTTCGGAAAATTGTCGAAAACAATCTTTCGTGGACAAATAGGATTGCAAGCTTAGTCTACAACACATATAGACTTAGACAAGGCTTGTAAAGTTTGTGCAATGTCTTAATCACATCAAACTTGATTTTCGGGTGGGATTGTGGAAAATGTGGACTCGGGATTTTCTCATACGAACTTAGGCTAATCTTTGAACTAATGCTTGATAGTTCGTAAGTGGCCTATACTCATGACTATATGATTGATTAAGATTGAATTGTAGGTTTTGAAACTTGAAATGTAGTACTTGGTTTGAAAATTATCAATGTTGGTCGTTTTGCCACTTGATACGGACTTTGTCGAAATTGGTTTTTAATGGTCGATTACCTTATGATTCTTTTGTGAGTAGCCTTATACAATTAAATAGAGATATATGAATGATTGATGAGTGTTGAATATGATGTTTATCATAGTATGGTGTATCTTTCTCCTTTAATTGAATTGAGAGAATCTTATGAAGTTGTTGAATTATTATGGTGATGTTGTTGGTGATTATATATGTATATGTGCATATATGTTGTTGGTCAATTTTCATACATGCAATAATGTTGAATTGTTGGTGACTGCATGTACATTTATAGCCGTTGAAATTGTCGTTGATTATAGGCGTTGAATTATGGTGAACATATGCATAGTTGATTGAGTCATATGTTCATGCATCATACGTTGAGTCGGATGTTTACATCCATATTGTCGTTGACCGGATACTTGTATCCATATAGCCGTTGACAATGATATGCAGTTGGCATCATGGGGTGACGACCTCAGAGGTGATTTGGTACCACATGCATATAGGTGTCGTGTCTAGGCACATTGCATGAAGTCGATGAGTCGTAAATGTTTAAGTACTTGGTGTGAATTTGGTGTGAATTACGTGTTTGGTGTTGTTGTGTAATTGATGAATAATTGTGATTGGTGAATCATATACTTGTTGAAAATTGTTGGTGACAATTTGGTGAAAATGTGAAGATGTGTATATGTTGGTGTTTATTATGAACCATGAAATATTATGATGATTGATTGTTCCTGTTTATATATTTTGATTATGTTTGATGTGAAGCTAACTGTCATACCCTCATTTTGGACCTAAAAATACTCGTTCAAATTTCCTTTCTGTTTCTGATTATTTCAAATTCACTATGTCTATTTTACAGTTTTCTACTGTGCTTCAAACGCACATTGTACTGTCTCTGTCTCTAAAATTTCTTGCATATAAAACCATCCAGAATGTTTCTTGCATTCCAAGTCATTAAAAAGAGTTTCTAAAACGCATTGCATATTTTTTCGCATTTTATTCCAAATTTTTGCATAAAATCATACAAAAGGGTATTTTGGTCATTTCCTACAAAGGAACCCATTTTAGTGCCTACAATTTGTCCCTGAGTCTTTTCAACTTGTCTGCATAAGTCATCAATCAATTTCTATCTAAAAATCATCTTAGTTTTGCATCTGAGTCAGTCTGAGTCGTTTTAGCCCTTAGGGGCATTTTGGTCTTTTCACATCAAATGTTTTTTGACAGAGAGGTATTTTAAAATACCTCATTTTGGTAGTTTGTTCGTTTTAGTCCATTTTTTATCGTGTTTTAACTGTTTCACTTTACGTTGTTTTCAAAATTACATTTTTTACCCATTTTTACTTTTTTGCAATTAGGTCCAAATTTATTTTCAATTGCAGATCAGTCCAAATGTTTTTTAATCACAAATCAGTTCAATTTTCATTTTTTTTATTTTGCAAATTAGTCCTTTTAGTCCTTTTTGTTTCTTTGCAGATTGGTCCTTAATTCCTTTTAATTGCAGAATGGTCCTAAAAGTTTTTTACAACATTAGTCCAAGTGCCACGCAAGCAAATACCAGTCCAGGTGTCACATTTCCATTGGTCCAGAGGCCACATGGCAGCCTATATAAGGCTGGTTACTGTACCAACCAAAAAAGAGCCACAGAAATAACGCCACATCACAAACACATTTTCAACTTTCTCTCGCTATTCAGTTAGATCAAAATCACAAAGACTCAGAAAAGGTTGAAGAAAAATTCGCAAACCCTAAAATTTTCAGAGCTGAATACAGGCCAAATCCATGGAAATGGCGTTAGCTCTCAGAGATTCAATGGTGAATCTTCATCATTGAGCTATTTCCTCTGCAATTCAAGCACCGAACTCATCACTGAAAGCAATGAGCCCAATGCGATCACAGAGAAGAAGTTTGAGAAGAAAAGGGAAAGAAATTCAAAGGTTTTGAACCGGCGAAGAAGAAGAAGAAGAATCACCGGTTTATTTCTGGATTTCAAGCAAGAATCAGCAGAAACAGAATCAAATCAAAGCATTCTGAAGATTCAAAATCAAATCTCCGAATAAAACCAGGTGAAAATCAAAAAACTTACCTCTTGCATATTCGAAAACAACAACGAATCCAAATCGATGTAGATCCGTAGGAGATTCGAATAGTTTTGGTTCAAAAATCATGAAACCCTAAAAATCTTTGAAAACCGTGAAGATTCCAAGGTTTACAACGAGTATCAACCGTTGTAAACCAATGAATCCGCAAGCAAAACCATTTAGAAAAAGATTTGAACCAAAAACAGAACCCAAACCGTTCGAAATCCGTGAACAAGAATTCAAGATCTACATCGTTTCAGTTAATGCATGTGAATTTCAGTGTTAGATTCATGCCTAGAATGATGAGACGGAACGTTTGAGCCATGATTTGTGGATTTCTGGGTTGATTTGAGTGAGTTAGGGTTAGGGTTTCATAGCCTCGCCGTAGTGAGAAGAGAGAAGAGAGAAGAGAGAAAAGAGAAGAAAGAGAAACGTTGTGTGAAAATGAATGAAAACCGGGTTAGAACCTTTTATATAAGGCGTTGGACCGGGTGGGTTCTAACCCGATCCAACGCCCCACGCTTTGGACCCTTAGATCTAGATCCTCATGGATCCGGATCAATCCAACGCCTCTGAGGCGTTCTGGAGATCCGGATCCATCAACCGCGTGGGTTTGGGCCGGGTAGCTTTGGGCTTTTTGCTTTCTTTTCAGTTTCTTGGTTTTCTTGCTATGTTCACCCCTGTTCTTGCTATTTGGACCTCCCGTGCGTTTTAATTTCTTCACAAAAATCTCAAAAAAATTACCGCGTGTTCTTGATATGTTTTTGACTGTTTTGTGATATTTTTACATGTTTAAGATTGATGAAAATAATATGCGTTAATTTCTCTTTTGATTTGTATATTTTGTGTGTTTTTGTGTGAATTTTCTTGTATGATTTTTGATCCAAAATGTGTCATGTGATGTTGATGTTTGGCACTTAATTTTACGATGAGTTTACCTCTGATTTTGTGCTAATTCATTCAATTGTGTTAGTTGATTTTTGTTTACAATTTTTGCAATATTTTCAATTGTGTTAGTTGATTTTTTTTTCTTTTGTTTAAAATTTTGGCAATATTTTCAATTTTTGTTAAGTTTGATCTTTGTTTACAATTTTGCAATATTTTCAATCTTGTTAGTTTAATTGATTAGCTTTTGCCTTGCAAGTTTATATGCTAGCTTCCAAATTTTGTAAAGTCTATTTCCTTTTTTAGTTTCTTGCTTTGTAAGTAATGTTAGTTTACATACATTTTTCTTTCCATCCTTTCATACCTTATCATCACCTTTCTTTGCTTAATATTTTACTATCATTTCATATTGCTTCACTAACCATTTTATGTTTCATGCATATTGAAAGCTCCAATTCATCTCCATTCTTTAAGTTTAGGTTCCATTCAATTTCTCAATGTTTAGGTAGTTTCTCTATTTTAATTTCTTGCAAGACCATAGAATGTAAACTAGGGCCAATGTAAAGGACAATGGACGCTATAATGATGTACACCGACACACGCACCGACACGCACACACGTTGTATGATCTAATGCTAGGTGTATGTTTAGGAAGCGCGAAACTTAGAAAAAAAATCATTTTCCAAAAAGTGTTAACAATTCCATCACTTGAAAACCTTTTTCAATAAACCTTGGAGTCAAAACTCCATTGCATTTTCTTTCCTTTTCTTAATCAAACCCCAAATGAAAATAATTCTTACTTAAACCTTTTTGTAAACAATTGAACTAACCTCACGCTTTTTTTTCTTTCTCAAGCCTTTACGGCCTCTCTCTTTTCTTCAAAACCATTTTCGAAAACTAAAATGAACCAAAACTCACAAAGCTTTTCGAGAGAGAACTACATGGAGTTTGATCCCTTAAAAGGGTCTGTAGGCAAGAGGTCAAAACCTCTCCAAGTCCAATAAAAATAAAATCCAAACACTTCTTCCCCCCCATTCTTTAAAAACAACCTTTTCAAAAATAGCATTAAAAGTAAAGCGTAAAAGATAAATCTAGAAAAACGGTTCCTATAGAGTACTATAGTCGTTACGGGTGCCTAACACCTTCCCATAGCGAAAATTGCCCCGAACTTAGAATTTCTAAGGGTTTTCTCAATTTTACCCTTCCCCAAAAAAATAGAGACATCAATGATTGAAAGGTTCAAGCCTAATTAATGACTTGACACCCGAAAATCGCGATGACACTAACCCCGAGTGGTCGATCGGTTGACCGCCGCCTACTCGTAGGAATGGGTAGATGACGTGCAGGATTGATTGTTCTTAGCTTTCTTGGTGAGTGCTCGAGGATAGCGAGAGCTACCTCCGTTGCTTGTTTGCTTCGTGTCTTAGATAGGCTCTGATCTAGGACGGTCTCTTTTATGTTGTTTTGGATTTATCCTTATCGTTGAGATTTCTCATATGCCGGGTTTTGAATATTATATTTTATTGATGTATTTATGAGTTGATGACATGACTAATTGAGGTATATGATATATTTCCGCTGTGATGTTTTATTAATGAAATTTGAATTCATGTTTGTTTTGGAGAATTTATGGAAGACGTGACGTCTATTTCTTGAATATTTATTATATTCGCGTGATTTATCGTTTTAATAGAAGTAGAGCGTTACAGAAAGTACTTCCTCAAAAACTCACTCTTGAACCTCACCCAAGTCACAACATCACCACTAGCCTCAATCCTCCTCTTGGTACCTGCCCACCAGTACTCAGCCTTCTCAGCGAGCATTTGCGTAGCCAACCTAACCTTCTAATCATCATTAGTTACCATAGCACGAAAGATCCTCTCCATGCCTTCCGTCTAAGTCAATGTTCCCTCTGGGTTAATCCTCCCATTGAACGTTGGTGGATTGTTCCTCATGGAACGATCAAGCTCCTCTGCTTCTCCCTGGTCTTGATGACCGTGACCACCATTCCCTTGAGCTTGAGCTACAGCCTGAGCCATTGCTGTCAAAGCCTTTGCAACCGCAGCATCCTTCATACCCATTCCACCGGCCATCTCACTTCTAAAACAAAACCAACCAACAAGTAAGAAGAAAAAAACGACACAACAAGTATCGAAGGTAACTCAATGCCATTCGCATACAACAGGACATTCACCGAATACTAGTCCGGACAAGACTGACCACGGCTCTGATACCAATTTGTAACACTGTACTTCTATTAAAGCGATAAAACACGCGAATATAATAAATATTCAAGAAATAGACGTCACGTCTTCAATAAATTCTCCAAAACAACATGCATAAAAATTTCAACAAACATCGCAGTGGATAAATAGCATACACCTCAAATATACATGTCATAAACTCATAAATACATCATCACATAAAATCTCCAAATCCCGACATATGGGTAAAAGTCTCAGCAACATAAAACAATCCATAATAACATAAAAGAGGACATCCTAGATCAGAGCCTATCTAAGACGCTATATATAAACAACAGAGGTAGCTCCCGCTATCCTCGAGCACTCACCAAGCAAGCTATCAAACAAGTCATGGATGCCTCTACCCATTCATACAAATAGGTAGGCGGTCCACCACAGACCATTGGGGGTTAGTTTTACATCAAATCATAATCATATATAAACAGTAATAGATAATCGTCATAAGATCACATAATTCACAACTTCATTGGCATATATGACAAGTATACAATTCACCAAGTATACTGATCCACATTTACAACAACATTCACCAAATAACACCAAGCACAATGCATCAACTCACATATTCATTTATGACACGACTCTCCAAATAATAAATGCATGCAATATTTTAGACTCTTCTAGATACATGTGATACCAAGTCAACTCTGAGGTCGTCACCTCATGATGCCAACCCCACATCATAATCATCGCCAATAATTGAATACTAAGTAATCGTCGTCGCCAATATGGATATAAAATCCGTCACCATCAGTCATGAATACATGAACATATGATTTATCAACAACAATGCATATGTTCACACAATCGTCACCAAATCAACACCAATATATTTCAATACATGCTTACACCACCAAATCGCCACCAATAGCATGTAAGAAAATTCACCAACAACATATATGCACATATACATATATAATTCACAAACATCATCATCATAATAATTAAACAAGCATCATTATGATTATTAACAAGCAACACCATAATTAACACCAAAACATAATCATGACTATCATCAACATTCATACACATATATTTACCCACGTCAACGTTATTACAACTCAACAACTCATACAATCTCACAATCCAATTAAAGGGGAAAATACACAATATTATGATAAACATCATATTCAACACCCGTCAATCATTCATACAGCTTCATATAATCACATCAAGTTATTCTCAAAGGATTTGCAAGGTATCCGATCTTAAAGATTCATTTTCGACAAAGTTCATCTATCATTTCACAACTTTAAATCAACTATTGCAATTGAATCAAAACTAAGGAAAAAACACTCAATTGCCTCAACTATGTATACACATTGATCACATATGAGTGCAGTTGTGCATACATGTGCGTTTCACCGACGAAATCGTAAAAATCACAAAGTTCGTCTCACTTGATCATTTTGCAAAATCAATTCATTTTCAAAAGAAAACTAAGCTTGATTCAACAATATATAGGATAAATACTCTTAAACACCTTGATTAAACTCCTAATACTCAAGTTTTGAAGTTTGGAAACAAACCATAAGTTTTAGGTTTACTTAGAAACGGTTATGCTAAATTTTCGTAAAATTCTTCCAAGACCTACTTGGAGTGTTTTTAACATAACTGAAAATCTAAAAAACATTTTCAAGTCAAACCAAAGCCATTGGAAAGCTAATTCAACTATCTAAACCTTTCATGCTTGCACCAAAAGCTAATTCGAAACAGAAAAGGGTAAAAATAGTGGACTACGAGGAAAATGGTTCACATAAAGCACCAAACATTCTGCAAGCAAAATCGTGACACGATTTTATGACCAGAAAGCACCCAACATTCTGCAAGCAAAATCGTGACACGGTGGCAAAACCGTGCCACGTTTTTTACAGCATCAGGTCAAAAAAACAGCTTTTAAAAAGTGTGTTTTCCACCATTTTAAGTCCTTTCAAGGTTCCAAATCAATCTCAAACACACCAAAATCATCACACTAATGTCACCTAATCACTTATACATTAATCCCACCATAATTAACTTAATTCAATTCATCAAAATCAAACTCCTCCCTGTTTAACCCATTTTTCACAAAAACTCTCAACAACAACTCAATTCACTCCACAACTCCATAATTATGAATACCCATAGCATGAATCATCAACAACAACATCTCATATCAACAACAACACCAATTGATCAAGATTTCATCAAGAATCCAACAACAACAACATCATACTTCACAACCCACCTTGGTTGGTCAGGTGGTATTGACTTGGGACTTGGGAGTGTGCTCCTCCTCAAGGTCTCAGGTTCGATTCTCTTCGGTACCAATTTGAGTGGGCTAATTTAGCTTCTTAAAAAAAAACATCATACTTCACCAATTTTGAGCAAAACACAAAGTATCCACATGTATACATCTTACGCATGTAATTTCAACATCAACAACTTAATTATCAACAAATTAACATACTCAAACATTTCATCAAATCATGAGCACGAATTTCAACAATTAAGTTCACAATAATCACTTATCTCATATAAGCATTTTTGAACATGAGTAGAAAAGATATTAAAATTAAGAGATTATGATAGAACACTAGCCCCCTTACCTCAATTGAAGATAAACCTAGCCTTAGCTTCAATTTAGCTCCTAGAATCACCAACCCCTTCTTGATCTTCAAGATTTTCTCTTCTAACCTTTTTCTTCTCTTCCTCTAGCTCCTTCCCTCTCTACCTCTTTCTAAGATTTGTGAAATGAGTGTTCTAACCCTAATTCCTCTTAAGACATGGGTTTATAAAGACTCTCCACTAATGGGTCTAACCCATTCACCCATCTAGTTAGAAATGTTACTACTCACTTAACTTAGTAAAATGTCTAATTATTACCATCTCAAAAATAATTACCACTAGTTACCTCTAGTCTTAATAAAAGAAACTATTCACCTCAAAAAAACTAAATAATTCCAACTCTAAGCTTACTAAAATTTCCACCTCAAGAAAATGACTAAAATACCCTCTAGTCCAAAATGACTAAAATACCCCTCCAACACTGAATTCTAATAATTCCCACCAAAATACACACCAAACCAATTAATCACATACAAGCACATACAAACACATATAAAAATAATTAAAAACAAAACTAGCGAAAAACGGGGTGTTACATTAAGTACTTCAATAATTTGTTGGTTGTTATGCACTAATTTGACATTTTTAATTTTAACCATGCTCTGATTTGTTACTTAGAAATAATTCATGTTTTTCTTACTTCCTCTTTATTTTACTTTTTGTTGATGACAAAAGGGGGAGTAGATATAGTACTTTTAGGCTCTGTGCCCACTAAATTAAAAGTAAAATTAATTTAAGAGAACCTGCTTCTCATCTCTTAGTCTATAATTTCATGTGAGATTATTTCTTAGTGACATTTTTAAGATTAAAATGAATTTAATTAACCTAGATAGAACTCAGGGGGAGCTTACAAACCTCACTTTAAGAACTATCAAACCCGGGGGTAGCTTACAAACCTCAGACCCTAAAGTCAACTTGTTAATTAGATTAACAACAATTGACCTTTAATACTAGTGTTTGTCATCATAAAAAGGGGGGGAGATTTTTGGAACGAAATGTGGGTAACATTATCACCTTTAAGTTTTGATGATAACAAGGTATTAAAAAGTTAATTGGATATTCTAATATTTGTTCAAGTGTGCAAGACCATAGATAAAAATTTACATTCAAATATTGGTTCTGGAAGAACAAATAAGAGCAGCGATATTTTTTCAAAGGAAGCTTGTGTTGCAAGATTGAAGACAACAAGAGTCTGAACATAAGAGTTTGAAGACCCATCAGAAGCTGACTGCCAGAGTATGAAGACCCCTCAGAAGTTGACGTCATCAGAGAGTCTGAAGATCATCAGAAACTGAAGTTCAACAGAGTCTGAAGACTTGAAGCTAGAGTTAGTTAAAAGTTGTTATTCTGAAGACACATCATTAGAGAAAAAATATACACCTAAGGCAATGGCTAATTCAGAGATATTTGGAGGCATTGGATGCTTATTCTTGAAAAAGATAAATGGATTTGGCACAAAAGAGCTGGTCATATAAGTATGAAAACCATTGCTAAACTCTCTCAACTTGAACTAGTTAGAGGCTTACCCAAGATTAGCTTTGAAAAGGACAAGATGTGTGAAGCTTGTATCAAAGGAAAACAAGTAAAAAACAGTTTGAAAACAATTGAATTTATTTCAACTCAGAAACCTTTAGAGCTTCTTCACATTGATCTCCTTGGTCTAGTTCAAAATGCAAGTCTAAGTGGCAAAAGAAATGGTTTGGTTATTGTTTATTACTTTTCCAGATTTACATGGGTTCTATTTTTAAAACATAAAGATGAATCTTTAGAAGCATTTCAAAACTTTTGCAAAAGAGTTCAAAATGAAAAGAGCTCCAATATCATCACAGTAAGAAGTGATCATGGAGGAGAATTTGAAAATGCATCCTTCAAAACATTCTTTGATGAAAATGGTATTAAGCATAATTTTTCTTGTGCAAGAACTCCCCAACAAAATGGAATTGTTGAAAGAAAAAATAGAACTTTACAAGAAATGGCTAGAACAATGTTAAATGAATCAAATGTTGAAAATTATTTTTGGGCTGAAGCCATTAATACTTCTTGTTACATTTTGAATAGAGTTTCAATAAGAAAGGTTCTTAATAAAACCCCATATGAACTCTGGAAAGACATCAAACCTAGCGTATCTTATTTTGACATATTTGGCTGCTATTGCTACATTCTGAGCAATAAATAAAAATTGGGTAAGTCAAGAGACACTCAGATCAGAATGTTAAGAAGTCAAGGAAGAAGAGAAAACTTGAAAAAGTTAGGAACATGTCCAGCATTCAGAGACAAGAAGATAACACTCCTGAGAAAGAAGCCTCTGATGAAGATATGGCTGATTCTCCACTAAAGAAAGATGAACCTGCAGTTGTAGATCTCTTCCAAGGAATTGTTGAACGTGCAAGAGAGATTCTTCAAGAGAATGTAGAAGTTCGGAATGTTGATGATTCTCAGAAGGAAAATGAAGTTGCTAGCCAAGAAAAGATGTAACGCCCTAGTTGGTATTTAATTATTTTTGAATTATTTAGAGTCTTTTATATGATTTTAAATAATTATTGTAATGTTGTGGTGTGGTGTATTGTTATTAAATGGTTTACTTTTATTATTTATTAGAATAATGTGAGAAATAGAATTTATTTGGAGTTTAGGGGTTACTTTTCAATTAAAAGAATTAAGTGGGAGTTAATTATAAATTAAGGGAGTTAAGTAGGGAGTTAGGAAGTCAGAAACGTTTTTCACGTACAGAACAGTTTTTGGGAGAAAAACCAAGAGAAGAGCCAAGAGGGGAGATCCTGATTTCTGAAGGGTTTGTTCATCAAATTAAGGTAAGGGTGAGACTATCTCTCAATAATAATGGTTATATAAATTCTGATTTTTGATTTAGCATAGTTCTGGTTGTAGGTTGTGAGTTTGGGAATTAGGTTTAATTCTATAAAAAATTGAAAAAATTATATGAATTGTTGTGTTAATTGATGTTCAGGTCTTAGTATAATCATAGGTAATGTTTCCTATCAAATTTGGGGTTTGGGTGATTGAAAATTGGGTTTTTGGAGTGAAAACTGGTCTTTTCCCGTATAGTTGTCCACATTCCATCGTAGTACGATGCTGGAAATCGTACTACGATATTTCCAGTAGCAAAAAGTTGTTTTTCAGCACATTCCATCGTAGTACGATGTAACAGTGAACAACATCCCCTGTTTTCGTGTTCTTGCATCTTTTTCACTCATTTCTGCTCCGAACTAGCTTTTTGTGTAAACATGAAATTTGTAGATAATTGAGTTAGCTTTCTAATGGCTTTGGTTTGACTTGAAAATGATTTTTAGATTTTGAGTTATGATGGAAATAGTCCAGGTGGGTATTGAGAAAACTTTAAGAAAAACTTGGCATAACTAATTCCAAGTTGGGCAAAAAAATTATGGTTGGTTTCCAAACTTCAAGCTTAAGTTTCAGGGGTTTAGGTGAGGTGTTTATGAGTATCTAACCTAGGTCGTGATGAGCTAACTTGGTTTAATGTAAATGAAGTTAATGAATATGATGTACATTGTTGTCCTTAAGTTGAAATATATATATATTGTGAATATCGTATGTTGTATAATATTGTGATGTTATCTCATTCAAGTTGCTAAGTCGTTGGTTGTTAAGTTGTTGTGTTGTAGTTGAGTTGTATGTTGATATAAACAGGTGGAGTTCATTGCATAATCATAAACTGTTGAGGGCTCATGCCCTGGAACGCCTTGTCGTTCAAATTTGTGAGGGCTTATGCCCTGTGAATGCTAGTTCATTCAAAATTGGTGAGGGCTCCTGCCCTGTGAATGCTTTAACCATTCAAAATTGGTGAGGGCTTATGCCTTGGAATGCCTTGTCATTCAAACGCGTGAAATGGTACCACATGCATGTGCATTGTCACATTTTGTCGTCGAGTCGTTTGGTGTTGTCATGTCATTGCATGAGTCGTTGTTGTTGGTTGAGTAGTCGGTGTGTTGTTGGTTGAAATGGAATATATTGATATGATGTTGACCATGAATTATATAAATATATTGATGTGTTGATGATGTTAGGGTGTTAGACTCAATTGATGAGTTATATTTCTATTATTATTAATTGTGAATCTCACCCCTTCTGCTTGAAAATGTTGCCCTTCGTATGGGTAACTTGCAGGTGATCCAGAATAGTAGAAGTGGTGGCTCATGTGTCTTAGGGCTCTGATACGTAACGGGATGGGAATTAGTTGTAGTGTTTTCATTCCTTATGTATCAATTTTGAAGCATGTTGTTGGAGTTTGTTTTGAAATTAAATGTTAAATATTACTTATGTTGGGGCCTTTGTGCCAGATTTATATGACGTGGTTGTAACGTTTAAAAAGATTTTTCCGCTGCAATAATTTATGTTGATTGACTTTGTTGAATAAATAGTATTTTAAATCTATTTATGAAATTTTTGAAAAGCAGTGTGACATGCCCGTCGAATTGTTGAACTCTGATTTACTTGTTTATTTATTAAATATTTATTTGTTGGGATAACGGGGTGTTACAATTGGTATCAGAGCAGGTCGGTCCATCCGACCAAGTAGATGAGTCACGTTGTGTCGTGTGGCAGTTGAAATACTGCCACTGTGTTGTCCTGATTGTTGTTTGTTTTGTAGAGAACTAGTTGGAGTATAACCATGTTCATATTAATTGTTTTAGTAAGTCGGTGCATTTCTCTTCTGTTGAAGAAGAAAGTGGAACGGAGTTTTTGTCTACTAAGCAGCTGAAACAACTGGAGCGTGATGGGATCTTAATGTTTTCCTTGATAACATCCTTGTCGGTAGAGAATCAGGCTGTGATTAGATTGCCGGTTGTGAATGAATTTCCAGAAGTTTTTCCTTATGAGATTCCTGATGTGCCACCAGAGAGGGAGGTTGAATTTTCAATTGACCTTGTTCCAGAAATGAAGCCGGTGTCGATGGCACGTTATCGTATGTCGGCGTCCGAGTTAGTTGAGTTGAAGAAACAATTGGAGGACTTACTTGATAAGAAGTTTGTAAGGCCGAGTGTTTCACCTTGGGGAGCGTCGGTGTTGTTGGTTAAGAAGAAAGATGGTAGCATGAGGTTGTGTATTGATTACCGTCAGTTGAATAAACTGACGATAAAGAACAGATATCCGCTTCCGAGAATTGATGATTTGATGGATCAACTGGTGGGTGCTCGTGTGTTTAGTAAAATTGATTTGAGGTTAGGTTATCATCAAATTAAAGTGAAGGATGAGGATATGCAGAAGACGGCCTTTAGGGCGCGATATGGACATTATGAGTATAAAGTGATGCCTTTCGGCGTTACAAATGCACCAGGTGTGTTTATGGAATACATGAATAGAATTTTCCATGCCTATTTGGATCAGTTTGTGGTTGTGTTCATTGATGATATCTTGATTTATTCTAAGACTGAGGAAGAGCATGCAGAACATTTGAAGATTGTATTGCAAGTGTTGAAAGAAAAGAAGTTGTATGCCAAGTTATCTAGATGTGAATTCTGCTTAAGTGAAGTCAGTTTCCTTGGCCATATTATTTCTGGTAGTGGTATTGCGATAGACCCATCAAAAGTTGATGCGGTATCACAATGGGAGACTCCGAAGTCGGTTACTGAGATTAGAAATTTTCTGGGTTTGGCTGGTTATTACCGGAGGATTATAGAGGGATTTTCGAAGTTGGCACTCCCATTGACTCAGTTGACCTGTAAAGGTAAATCTTTTGTGTGGAATGCGCAGTGTGAGGATAGTTTCAATGAATTGAAGCACAGGTTGACGACTGCTCCAATTTTAATTTTACCAAAGCCAGATGAACCTTTTGTTGTGTATTGTGATGCGTCCAAGTTGGGCTTAGGAGGTGTACTTATGCAGGATGGCAAGGTGGTAGCTTATGCTTCGAGACAGTTGAGAATTCATGAACGGAATTATCCTACGCATGATTTGGAACTGGCTGCTATAGTTTTTGTATTAATGATTTGGAGGCATTACTTGTACGGCTCTAAATTTGAGGTGTTTAGCGATCATAAGAGTTTGAAATATTTATTTGAGCAAAAGGAATTGAATATGAGGCAGAGAAGATGGCTTGAGTTGTTAAAAGATTATGATTTTAGTTTGAATTACCACCCCGGTAAAGCTAATGTGGTTGCAGATGCTTTAAGCAGGAAGACGTTGCACATGTTCGCTATGACGGTAAAGGAGTTTGAGTTGCTTGAGCAATTTAGAGATTTAAGCCTAGTTTGTGAGAGGTCGCCCCACAGTGTGCGGTTAGGCATGCTGAAGATTAACAGTGATTTCTTGAACAGTATCAAGGAAGCGCAGAAGATTGATGTTAAGTTTGTGGATTTAATGGTTGCTAGTTATCAAACTGCAGATAGTGACTTCCAGGTTGATAATCAAGGTGTGTTGAGATTCAGAGGAAGAATTCGTATTCCTGATGATGATGAGTTGAAAAAGTTGATTTTGGAAGAAAGTCACAGAAGTAGCTTGAGTATTCACCCAGGAGCTACAAAGATGTATCATGACTTGAAGAAATTGTTTTGGTGGTCCGGGCTAAAACGTGATGTTGCACAGTTTGTATATGCATGTTTGACTTGTCAGAAGTCTAAGGTTGAACATCAAAAGCCTGCAGGGTTGTTGACACCGTTAGATGTGCCAGAGTGGAAGTGGGACAGCATCTCCATGGATTTTGTGACGAGTTTACCGAATACTCCGAGAGGGCATGAAGCCATTTGGGTTGTTGTTGATAGGTTGACGAAGTCGGCGCATTTTATTCCGATCAATATTAGTTTCCCGGTAGCTCAGTTGGCGGAGATTTACATTCATAATATTGTGAAGCTGCATGGTGTTCCATCGAGTATTGTGTCGGACAGAGATCCGAGGTTCACTTCAAGGTTTTGGAAGAGTCTGCAAGAGGTGTTAGGTTCAAAGTTGAGGTTGAGCTCGGCTTATTGTAACACCTCAATTTCCCGTCTTAAAATTTTCTTTAAATAAGTCATATATCAGAGTAATCATCGCAAAGGAGTGTCACATTTCATCTTTAAAAATAGCTTAGATAATAATTTATCAAATTACAAAACATTCAGTTAAGCAGCGGAATTCAAAAGGTTTCATCTCATAATTGTTTTGGCTTAAAAGCCAGCAAAAACGTCTCAAAATATTTAAGGTTCTACATCACAAAAGTCAACATCATTTATTCAACACGATACATAAAGAAATAGACTCCACAAAAGACCCTATCCCGTTACATATCAGAGCAACCCTAACTTCACACATCCTCGCATCAACGCATCTAAGACTGGGTACCTGCACTTGCCCACAAGGCGGCAATTCCAGCAGAAGGGGTGAGATTCACAACAATAATATTAATATATAAATCATAAGTCAAGATTAACAAATCATATATATAACCAACCCATCACATATACTTTGTAGCACATCATAGCATCATCTTAAACATCATCATCACAACATCATAACAACATCATATCAAGCATAAACGTCTCAAAACATCATCTCATATATGTCACAATTGACTCGACTAAATGCAACACCTAACGTCTCAACATCATGCATGTGGTACCATATAATTATAGCATTAATATGCTTCACCGTCGCTTTGAGCAAATGCTCCACCGTCGCTTTGAGCATAAAGCTCCACCGTCTCATAAATATGCAAATGCATGGACTCGTCGCTTAACAACTTATTACACCGTCTCAAAACCATCATTACATTTTCATGACTGACACATGCAGTTAATAATAATTACATGGCAGAGCATCATCATATTAGTCATACACATTGCAACATTTATCATCATTCACTTATCATCTTACACATACATCACTTATACACATCAATATATCACTTATCAACAACTCAAGTAAATCATCAACTATCATCTTTACAGAATACATTAAAGGGTATAAAACCTCACTAACACTAACCAAAAGGCTCCTCTCAAAGTCCTATGCGAAACAGATTCGCAAAACAACAACAAACAGTCCTGAACCAACTAACTCGCCACGGCGAGTGCATCTGCTCGCCACAGGCGAGTACTCCCAGCAGCTCACTCGCCAAAGGCGAGTTGGGGGCGAGCTGGAGGCGAGAAATACTGGGTGCTTCGGCCTTTTTGACATTTTTCAACAAAATCTTCATTTTTAAGCTCTCTAAATTAAATTTGACCAAACCAACTTCACAGGTCATCTCTATAAATATGAGGGCACTCAAAACCATCTAAAGTTTGGCAAAAATCCTAATTGTAAGGGTCAAGCTCGCCACGGCGAGCTATACTGCTCGCCTCGCGAGCAACCAAGGGTTACTCGCCACGGCGAGTGATCTGCTCGCCACAGGCGAGCGATCTCAGAACCACTACGGGTTCAGTCCAATTCACACCAAAACCTGCCAATTCTCTCTAATTAAGCTTCTAATTCATCAGCAATATCATCCTAGGGAATAATCTAGGTTCTGTAACACATTCCTACAGCAATGCAACACATTCTCACATCAAATTCATCAAATCCATCATAACCCTAATTCTCAAAACTCACCTCAATTCTTCCCCAAACCCTAAGCTAATCAAAACAGATGATTCAAGATTAATACTACTGAAGTTAGGCTCACCCTTACCTGGAAAAATTGCAGAAATCACAGCCTAGCTTCTCTTCTCTCTTGAACCGTTCTTCTTCTCTTTTCTCAATTGCCTGTACGCGTTCTCAAAAACTTTCTTTCTTAACCTACTTCTCTTATATACTCCCTCACAACTTAATTAATTTCCTCTCAACCCACACAACTCTTCTTAATTATAAATATAACCCCATCTCTTAAAATTCTATCTTTTTCCACCAAATCTATTTATTCACCAATAAATATTCATATAAACATCACTAATATTATTTTATTAAACAATAAAATAATAATGCGTCACACGTCACAAATACGTCACATAATCATCAAAATCCATATAATATATAAAGATATACCACATCATCTAGTAAAATAATTAAATAATTAAAGAGGGTGTTACAACTCTCCCCCTCTTAAAGGATTTTCGTCCTCGAAAATTTACCTCGCTCAAACAACTCTGGATAGGATTCCAGCATCTTACTTTCTAGCTCCCAAGTCAAGCTTTCACCCGTCGCTCCGTCCCAAACAACTCTCACAAGAGGTATCTCCTTGCCTCTCAACGTCTTCGTCTTCCGATCATCAATCCTCACGGGTAAGGTCTCAACCGTAAGGTTGTCCCTAACCTGCACATCATCGCTTTGGATCACATGAGACGGATCCGAAACATACTTCCTCAGCTGAGATACATGAAAAACATCATGCAAATTCGACAAATGCGGTGGTAATCCAACACGATACGCCACCGGTCCAATCCTCTCTGAAATCTGATACGGACCAATAAACCTCGGAGTCAACTTCTTCGATTTCAAAGCACGTCCAACACCCGTCAAAGGAGTCACTCTTAGGAACACATGATCCCCCTCTTGGAACTCAAGGTCCTTTCTACGCTTATCATGATAACTCTTTTGTCGACTCTGCGACGCTTTCATCTTTTCTTGGATCATTCTCACCTTCTCAGTAGTCTGTTGAACGATCTCTGGTCCTAAGACCACTCTTTCACCCGACTCAAACCAGCACAACGGAGTCCTGCATCTCCGACCATACAAGGCCTCAAACGGCGCCATTCCAATACTTGAATGGTAACTGTTGTTGTACGTGAACTCTATCAATGGAAGATGACTATCCCAAGCTCCTCCCTGTTCAAGTACACAAACCCTCAACAAGTCCTCCAACGACTGAATCGTCCTCTCTGACTGACCATCTGTTTGCGGATGATAAGCCGAACTCAACCTCAACTGAGACCCTAACGCCTCTTGCAAACTCTTCCAAAATCTAGAAGTAAATCTTGGATCTCTATCAGATACGATGCTCGAAGGAACACCATGCAGCTTAACTATCTCTCTAACATAAATCTCCGCCAACTGAGCCACAGGAAAAGTAATGTTGATTGGCAGAAAGTGAGCAGACTTCGTCAATCTATCAACAATTACCCAAATAGCATCGTTCCCTCTAGGAGTATTGGGCAAACTCGTCACAAAATCCATGGATATACTATCCCATTTCCATTCTGGCACATCTAAAGGTACCATCATACCAGTCGGCTTCTGATGCTCAATCTTCGACTTTTGACAAACTAAGCAAGAATACACAAATTGAGCCACATCGCGTTTCAAACCAGACCACCAAAACAACCTCTTTAAGTCATGATACATCTTCGTAGCTCCCGGGTGAATACTCAAGCTACTTCTATGGCTCTCTTCAAGAATCATCTTCTTAATCTCTTCATTGTCAGGAATGCAAATCCTCCCTCGGAATCTCAACACTCCGTGATCATCGACCTTAAAGTCACCATCCACAGTCTCCTCATTAGCAATCAACAAGTCTACAAACTTGACATCTTCTTTTTGGGCTTCTTTGATATGCTTCAGGAAATCATTATCAATTTTCAACATTCCCAGCTTTATGCTCTGAGGTGTTCTTTCACACACCAAACTCAAGTCTCTAAACTGTTCCAACAATTCAAATTCTTTCACCATCAACGCGGACATATGCACCGTTTTCCTACTCAGGGCGTCTGCAACCACATTTGCTTTACCAGGATGGTAATTCAAACCAAAATCATAATCCTTCAATAACTCAAGCCACCTTCTCTGCCTCATATTCAACTCCTTCTGATCAAATAAATATCTCAAACTCTTATGATCACTGAATACTTCAAACCTTGAACCATACAAGTAATGTCTCCATATCTTCAATACGAAGACCACTGCTGCCAACTCTAAGTCATGCGTCGGATAATTCTTGTAACACCCCGTTTTCCCAACATAAAAATTTCTTAAACAATTAACAGAGTACGCAAACACGACAACGGGATATTACATGAGTCATAATCCAAAACAATTTAAATAATAATTTAAATTAACCAAATTACTTCAAAACTTTGCAGCGGAATTATTACTGAAAATTCATAACGTTTGGCACGCAGGCCCCATAATTTATCTCAAGTAATAGCAAGAAACATCGAATACACGTAAAGAATGAAGCATGCATAAGACAACCCCATCCCGTTACGTATCAGAGCGACCTAGACAACACGGTGAGGTAAGGCCACTCACGAACCACCTGAACACTAAGCACGATCACCTGCACTTGCCCACAAGGCGGCAATTCCAGCAGAAGGGGTGAGAATTCATAACAAAATAATATTAATCAACATAATTTAGAATAACAACTAACATCAAACCTCAATAGTATTCTTGCATCATTTAATAACGTAAAGCACGTAATCACATAATCAAGTTCATATCATCTTTAAGCAAGTAGCATAGATAAATAACACTTATCACGTAATCATATATTCATTCTTTATCAACAACATGACATCATAAATATGACCATGTGACAATGCTCTTAGACTCCTTATATGCATGTGGTACCAAACTTCATCATAAGTATTAATATACTTTTAAACGTGCGGAGGACAAAGCTCCTAAAAAAACGTGCGGAGGACAAAGCTCCTATCATGGTGAGGACTAAGCTCAATGTATGCTATGCATGGACTCAACTCAAATAACATTTATCCTTAATCACCTTATCAACATGCATCCAAGAAATTGGAGCTAAACAACAACTTATCAACGCATATATAACATATACATATATCACAACGGTTCAGTTTAATAACTTCAGCAACATAATCCAAATCACAGGAAACAGCATGATATCATTATATCAATTACAATTCAAGACAACATAAAACTTTAACATAATTGCATTAGGCATAATACTTAATTCACACTTTACTACCATAACCCGTCAATCCGTACTTAGAAAGACTCTGAACAGGGCTCTCAGCATCACCACTAGGCTTAAATAACCCTCAGGAAACATCTCCCAATCAAACACACAGTACAGATCACTCAACCCTCACATCTTCCAAATCTGGTAGTGTTCGCGAGGCGAGTGGGTAAGCTCGCCGTGGCGAGCTGCCAGAAGCAACTCGCGAGGCGAAGGGAAATGCTCGCTATGGCGAGCTGCAGCAACAGCTCGCGAGGCGAGGAAAAGTGCTCGCTATGGCGAGCTGCAGAAGCAACTCGCGAGGCGAGGATCACTGCTCGCCGAGGCGAGCGATGAATTTCGCTGCGACCAGAACTGCTAAACTCTCAAAAACTCACCAATTCTCATGGTTCTAAGCCTGCTACTGATTCCAGAATTCATCCTAAACATATTCTAAGGTCTAGGAACACTTTCTACATCAATTAAACCTATTCCAACCGTTAATCCATCAATTTATAAGGTTTTGACCTAGTTTCCATCTTCTCTCAAATTAATCCTAATCTTTGTTAATTGCTACCAGAATCATGCTATCAATATTACTTAATCATGAAATCTCACCCTTACCTGGTTAGCAGCAGAAAAACGCAGGTTTCCTCCTCTTCTCTTCTCACGCGTGCGTGCGTTTCTTTTTCTTTCCGTTTCTAAAGTCTGAACCGTTCCTGACTCCCTAACCCTAATTGCCTTATTTATACTGCCAACAAATCTTATCTTATTTACTCTTTCTCCCACATAACTCTCTAAAATCCAAAACTAACCCATAACTAAATATTTTATTTTCTTTTCAAATCTTATTTTATTTAACAATAAAATAAGTCTCTTAACCTTATCCTTAACATTAAATCTTATCACCAAATCATCCAAAATGTATTAAAACACATCAAACATATCAAAACATATCAAAACATTTATATATTATATAAATATAATATAATCACCTAAACTCGATTTAAATAAATACTAAAACGAACGTGGGCGTTACAACTCTCCCCCACTTAAAAGATTTTCGTCCTCGAAAATTACCTCAGGCAAATAACTCTGGATAAGACTCCAGCATCTTACTCTCAAGCTCCCAAGTCAAGCTTTCACCAGTCGCTCCCGACCAAACGACTCTAACGAGAGGTATATCCTTGCCTCTCAACGTCTTTACTTTCAAATCATCAATCCTTACCGGTAAAGTCTCCACCGTAAGGTTGTCTCTAACTTGCACATCATCGCTCTGAATCACATGGGATGGATCCGGAACATACTTCCGAAGCTGCGACACATGGAAAACATCATGTAGATTCGAAAGATGCGGTGGTAAACCAACTCGGTACGCCACCGTTCCAACCCTTTCCGATATCTGATACGGACCAATAAATCTCGGAGTCAACTTCTTTGACTTCAAAGCACGCCCAACACCAGTCAAAGGTGTGACCCTCAAAAACACGTGGTCTCCTTCCTGAAACTCAAGATCTTTCCTTCGCTTATCATGGTAACTCTTTTGTCGACTCTGCGACGCTTTCATTTTCTCTTGAATCATCTTAACTTTCTCAGTAGTTTGCTGGACAATCTCTGGTCCTAAGACCACTCTTTCACCTGACTCAAACCAACACAACGGAGTTCTGCACCTCCGACCGTACAAAGCCTCAAAAGGTGCCATTCCGATACTAGAATGATAACTATTATTGTATGTGAACTCGATTAACGGAAGATGACTATCCCAAGTTCCTCCTTGCTCAAGAACACAAACTCTCAACAAATCCTCCAGCGACTGAATTGTCCTTTCCGACTGACCATCCGTCTGAGGATGATACGCCGAACTCAATCTCAACTTAGAACCCAAAGCCTCTTGCAGACTCTTCCAAAATCTAGAAGTAAATCTTGGATCTCTATCGGATACTATGCTCGAAGGAACACCATGCAATCTCACAATCTCCTTGATATAAATCTCTGCCAACTGGGCAACAGGAAAACTAATATTAATCGGTAGAAAATGAGCCGACTTCGTCAATCGATCAACAATAACCCAAATGGCGTCATTCCCTCTTGGAGTATTCGGCAAACTAGTCACAAAATCCATGGATATACTATCCCATTTCCACTCCGGCACATCTAAGGATACCATCATGCCAGCCGGTTTCTGATGCTCAATTTTCGACTTTTGGCAAACTAAACAAGCATACACAAACTGTGCCACATCACGTTTCAAACCAGACCACCAAAACAACTTCTTCAAATCATGATACATCTTCGTAGCTCCCGGGTGAATACTCAAACTACTTCTGTGGCTCTCTTCAAGAATCATCTTCTTAATCTCTTCGTTGTCAGGAATACAAATCCTACCTCGGAATCTCAACACTCCTAGATCATCGACTTGAAAATCACTATCTTCAGTCTGATTACCAGTAACCATTAAATCAACAAACTTGACATCTTCTTTCTGCGCCTCTCTTATATTCATCAAGAAGTCACTATCAATCTTCAACATCCCTAACTTCACACTCTGGGGCGTCCTTTCACAAACCAAACTCAAATCTCTAAATTGCTCAAGTAACTCGAACTCTTTAACCATCATAGCAGACATATGCAAGGTCTTCCTACTCAAGGCATCTGCTACCACATTCGCTTTACCCGGATGATAATCCAACCCGAAATCAAAGTCCTTCAGAAGTTCTAACCATCTTCTCTGCCTCATATTCAATTCCTTCTGATCGAAAAGATACTTCAAGCTCTTGTGATCACTGAACACTTCAAATCTCGCACCATATAAGTAGTGTCTCCACATCTTCAATACAAAAACCACAGCTGCTAATTCCAAATCATGCGTCGGGTAATTCTTCTCATGAATCCTCAACTGTCTTGAAGCATAGGCTACCACTTTACCTTCTTGCATAAGCACACCTCCTAAACCCAACTTAGACGCGTCACAATACACTACAAATGGCTCATCTGGCTTCGGCAGAATCAAAACTGGAGCAGTCGTCAAACGCTTCTTCAACTCGTTGAAGCTGTTCTCACAATGCACATCCCAAACAAAAGCTCTACCTTTACAAGTCAACTGGGTCAACGGAAGAGCTAATTTGGAGAATCCTTCAATAAACCTTCTATAGTAACCAGCTAAACCCAAAAAGCTCCTAATCTCCGTAACTGACTTCGGAGTCTCCCATTGCGATACGGCTTCAATCTTAGATGGATCTACTGCAATACCATCACCAGAGATAACATGACCAAGGAAACTCACTTCTCTCAACCAGAACTCACACTTAGACAATTTGGCATAAAGTTTCTTTTCTTTCAATACTTGCAAAACAATCTTCAAATGTTCAGCATGCTCTTCCTCAGTCTTGGAGTAAATCAAAATATCATCAATAAATACAACCACAAACCGATCCAAAAATGCATGGAAGATGCGATTCATATACTCCATAAACACTCCAGGTGCATTAGTAACTCCAAAAGGCATAACCTTGTACTCATAGTGGCCATAACGCGTTCTGAAAGCTGTCTTCTGCATATCCTCATCCTTTACTTTAATCTGGTGATAACCTGACCTCAAATCAATCTTGCTGAAAACACGTGCACCCACTAACTGATCCATCAAATCATCAATCCTCGGAAGTGGATACCTATTCTTGATAGTCACCTTATTCAACTGCCGATAATCGATACATAACCTCATACTACCATCTTTCTTCTTTACTAATAACACTGGCGCTCCCCAAGGTGAAACACTTGGTCTAACGAATTTCTTCTCGAGTAAATCTTCCAACTGTTTCTTTAACTCAGCTAATTCGGAAGCAGACATACGATAAGGTGCCATCGACACCGGCTTCGTTCCAGGAACAAGGTCAATAGAAAACTCGACTTCCCTCTCTGGAGGCACATCAGGAATTTCATCTGGGAAAACTTCAGGAAAGTCGCATACCACTTGTAATCTATCGATCACTGCTTGATTCTCTAAAGATAAAGAAGCCATCAACGAATATATCAACATGCCGTCACGTTCTAGTTGCTTCAGTTGTTTAGTAGATAAGAACTCAGCACCACTTTCCTCTTCAGGAGACAAGAAATGCACCGTCTTGCGAAAACAATTGATAAGAACGTGGTTGTACTCTAACCAATTCATACCCAGAATCACGTCCATACCGCTCAAAGGTAGACAAACTAAATCCATCTCAAAATCACGACCAAACATAGACAAAGGACAACTTAGGCATACGAGAGAAGTAGTCACCGAACCCTTAGCTGTAGTTTCGACAACCATCTCTCCATTCATATCAGACACATCAAGACTCAAAGCAGAAACACAGTCCAAAGCAATAAAACAATGCGTAGCACCAGTATCAATAATAGCAACTAAAGGAGTATTATTAATATAGCAAGTACCTCTGATCAAACGATCATCGCTGTCTGTCTGGGTACCAGTCAGGGCAAAAACTCGACCCGTAGTAGGCGCCCTCTTTGGCTGCTTGCACTGGGAACCAATATGACCCTCTTCATTGCAGTTGAAGCATACGATATCATTACGCTTGCAATCAGCTACTAAGTGACCCTTCTTGCCACATCGGACACACTTCTTGATCTCCTCAGGACAAACATTGCTCTTGTGGCCTTTCACACCACAGTTAAAACACACAATCTCAGCAGGGGTACCCTTCCTCGCGGTCTGCCTATCCACGACCATCCTCTGTTTCCCTTTGTCAGCAGGGGCACTATAAGGTTTAGGGCGACTCTGCTGGCCCTTGGCTTTCCTATCATTCACTACCTTGTAGTGAGCTTTTGTATCCTCTTCATAGATCCGGCAGCTATTCACCAAATCCGGAAAAACTCTGATCTGCTGATACCCAATCGCCCTCTTAATGTCGGGCCTCAAACCGTTCTCGAACTTGATACATTTAGAAAACTCCGCGGTCTCAGCAGCATAGTGCGGATAGAACTTCGCCAACTCCACAAACTTGGCAGCATACTCAGTCACTGACATATTTCCTTGCTTCAGCTCAAGGAACTCGATCTCTTTCTTCCCGCGAACATCTTCCGGAAAGTACCTTCTCAGAAACTCCCTCCTGAAAACAGCCCAAGTCACAACAGCCCCATCTTGCTCGAGGCTAGGTAACACACTGACCCACCAATCATCAGCTTCCTCGGACAACTGATGTGTACCAAAACGCACTTGCTGAGCTTCAGTGCACTGCATCACTCTGAAAATTCTCTCAATCTCCTTAAGCCACGTCTGGGCTCCGTCGGGGTCATACCTTCCCTTAAAAGTTGGAGGATGATTCCTTATGAAAGTCTCCAACATCCTCGTCTCAGCATTCACGCCAGCATTTGCATTAGGTTGCTGACCCACAGCATTAGCCATTGCTTCCAAAGCAGCAGCAAGAGCAGCATCGTTCCTTCCAGCCATCTTGATATTGAACAACAAACAGTAGCAGTAACATAAGATTTAGTAATACAAATATTACTAAACTCAACAAGACTCTCTAATTGGCCGGACAGACCGACTTGCTCTGATACCAATTGTAACACCCCGTTTTCCCAACATAAAAATTTCTTAAACAATTAACAGAGTACGCAAACACGACAACGGGATATTACATGAGTCATAATCCAAAACAATTTAAATAATAATTTAAATTAACCAAATTACTTCAAAACTTTGCAGCGGAATTATTACTGAAAATTCATAACGTTTGGCACGCAGGCCCCATAATTTATCTCAAGTAATAGCAAGAAACATCGAATACACGTAAAGAATGAAGCATGCATAAGACAACCCCATCCCGTTACGTATCAGAGCGACCTAGACAACACGGTGAGGTAAGGCCACTCACGAACCACCTGAACACTAAGCACGATCACCTGCACTTGCCCACAAGGCGGCAATTCCAGCAGAAGGGGTGAGAATTCATAACAAAATAATATTAATCAACATAATTTAGAATAACAACTAACATCAAACCTCAATAGTATTCTTGCATCATTTAATAACGTAAAGCACGTAATCACATAATCAAGTTCATATCATCTTTAAGCAAGTAGCATAGATAAATAACACTTATCACGTAATCATATATTCATTCTTTATCAACAACATGACATCATAAATATGACCATGTGACAATGCTCTTAGACTCCTTATATGCATGTGGTACCAAACTTCATCATAAGTATTAATATACTTTTAAACGTGCGGAGGACAAAGCTCCTAAAAAAACGTGCGGAGGACAAAGCTCCTATCATGGTGAGGACTAAGCTCAATGTATGCTATGCATGGACTCAACTCAAATAACATTTATCCTTAATCACCTTATCAACATGCATCCAAGAAATTGGAGCTAAACAACAACTTATCAACGCATATATAACATATACATATATCACAACGGTTCAGTTTAATAACTTCAGCAACATAATCCAAATCACAGGAAACAGCATGATATCATTATATCAATTACAATTCAAGACAACATAAAACTTTAACATAATTGCATTAGGCATAATACTTAATTCACACTTTACTACCATAACCCGTCAATCCGTACTTAGAAAGACTCTGAACAGGGCTCTCAGCATCACCACTAGGCTTAAATAACCCTCAGGAAACATCTCCCAATCAAACACACAGTACAGATCACTCAACCCTCACATCTTCCAAATCTGGTAGTGTTCGCGAGGCGAGTGGGTAAGCTCGCCGTGGCGAGCTGCCAGAAGCAACTCGCGAGGCGAAGGGAAATGCTCGCTATGGCGAGCTGCAGCAACAGCTCGCGAGGCGAGGAAAAGTGCTCGCTATGGCGAGCTGCAGAAGCAACTCGCGAGGCGAGGATCACTGCTCGCCGAGGCGAGCGATGAATTTCGCTGCGACCAGAACTGCTAAACTCTCAAAAACTCACCAATTCTCATGGTTCTAAGCCTGCTACTGATTCCAGAATTCATCCTAAACATATTCTAAGGTCTAGGAACACTTTCTACATCAATTAAACCTATTCCAACCGTTAATCCATCAATTTATAAGGTTTTGACCTAGTTTCCATCTTCTCTCAAATTAATCCTAATCTTTGTTAATTGCTACCAGAATCATGCTATCAATATTACTTAATCATGAAATCTCACCCTTACCTGGTTAGCAGCAGAAAAACGCAGGTTTCCTCCTCTTCTCTTCTCACGCGTGCGTGCGTTTCTTTTTCTTTCCGTTTCTAAAGTCTGAACCGTTCCTGACTCCCTAACCCTAATTGCCTTATTTATACTGCCAACAAATCTTATCTTATTTACTCTTTCTCCCACATAACTCTCTAAAATCCAAAACTAACCCATAACTAAATATTTTATTTTCTTTTCAAATCTTATTTTATTTAACAATAAAATAAGTCTCTTAACCTTATCCTTAACATTAAATCTTATCACCAAATCATCCAAAATGTATTAAAACACATCAAACATATCAAAACATATCAAAACATTTATATATTATATAAATATAATATAATCACCTAAACTCGATTTAAATAAATACTAAAACGAACGTGGGCGTTACAATTCTTCTCATGAATCCTCAATTGTCTCGAAGCATATGCTACCACTTTACCTTCTTGCATAAGCACACCTCCCAAACCCAACTTGGACGCATCACAATATACCACAAAAGGTTCATCAGACTTTGGCAAAATCAAAACTGGAGCCGTTGTCAGGCGCTTCTTCAATTCATTGAAACCATTCTCACAATGCACATCCCAAACAAACAACTTACCCTTACACGTCAACTGCGTTAACGGAAGAGCCAACTTAGAGAATCCTTCTATAAACCTCCTGTAATAACCAGCTAGTCCCAAAAAGCTTCTAATCTCCGTAACCGACTTAGGCGTCTCCCATTGCGATACCGCTTCAACTTTAGACGGATCAACCGCAATACCTTCACCCGAAATAACATGGCCGAGAAAACTTACTTCGTTTAGCCAGAACTCACACTTAGACAATTTAGCATACAGCTTCTTCTCTTTCAACACTTGCAATACAATCTTCAAATGCTCTGCATGCTCAGCTTCAGTCTTAGAATAGATCAGTATATCATCAATAAAAACCACCACAAATTGATCCAAGTACTCATGAAAGATTCTGTTCATATATTCCATAAACACGCCAGGCGCATTAGTAACACCGAAAGGCATCACCTTATACTCGTAGTGACCATAACGCGTCCTAAAGGCCGTCTTCTGCATATCTTCATCCTTCACTTTAATCTGATGGTAACCTGACCTCAAGTCAATCTTGCTAAATACCTTTGCACCCACTAACTGATCCATCAAGTCGTCAATCCTCGGAAGTGGATACCTATTCTTGATCGTCACTTTGTTCAACTGTCTGTAATCAATACATAGCCTCATACTGCCGTCTTTCTTCTTCACAAGTAACACTGGAGCTCCCCATGGTGAAACACTAGGTCTCACCAACTTCTTCTCAAGCAAGTCTTCCAACTGCTTCTTCAACTCTGCTAACTCAGAGGCAGACATACGATAAGGTGCCATCGACACCGGCTTCGTACCCGGCACAAGGTCTATCGAAAATTCAACTTCCCTCTCTGGTGGCACATCTGGAATCTCATCAGGGAAAACTTCAGGAAATTCCTTCACAACAGGCAGCCCATCAATCACAGCTTGGTTCTCTAAAGATAACGAAGCCATCAACGAAAACATCAACATCCCATCGCGTTCTAGTTGCTTCAGCTGCTTAGTAGATAGAAATTTTGCGCCCCACTCTTCTTCGACGGAAGAAAAATGCACCGTCTTTCTAAAACAGTTGATAAGAACTCGGTTGTATTCTAGCCAGTTCATACCCAGAATCACATCCATACCACTTAAAGGTAGGCATACTAAATCCATCACAAAGTCACGGCCAAACATAGATAAAGGACAATTCAAACAAACGAGAGAAGTAGTCACCGAACCCTTAGCTGGAGTCTCGACAACCATTTCTCCATTCATATCAGAAACATCAAGTCCCAAAGCAGAAACACAATCAAAAGCAACAAAACTGTGCGTAGCACCAGTATCAATAATAGCAACTAAAGGAGTATTATTAATATAGCAAGTACCTCTGATCAAGCGATCATCATTCTCAGTCTGAGTGCCGGTCAATGCAAACACTCTCCCAGTAGTCTTAGTCTTCTTAGGTTGCTTACACTGCGAACCAATGTGTCCTTGCTCATTGCAGTTGAAACACACAACATCATCAAACTTGCAGTCACTAGTAATATGCCCTTTCTGACCACAACGGTAACACCTCTTCACCTCAACAGTACATGCATTGCTCTTATGGCCTTTCTCGCCACATGTGTAACAAGTAATCTCAGCAGGAGCAGCCTTCTTCTGGGGCCTCCTCTCATCATTTACTCTCTGCTTCCCTTTATCTCTAGGGGCATCATAAGGTTTAGGGCGACTCTGCTGGCCCTTAGCTTTCCGATCATTCACTACCTTGTAGTGAGCTTTAGTATCCTCCTCATATATCCGACAACTACTCACCAACTCAGAAAAATCACGAATCTTCTGATAACCAATAGCCCTTTTGATATCAGCGCGCAACCCGTTCTCAAACTTGATACATTTAGAAAACTCAGCCGTCTCGGGTGCATAATGCGGATAGAACTTAGCCAACTCCACAAACTTGGCCGCATACTCGGTCACCGACATGTTCCCTTGCTTAAGCTCCAGGAACTCTATCTCTTTCTTCCCACGGACATCTTCTGGGAAGTATCTGTTAAGGAACTCCCTCGTGAAGATAGCCCACGTCACCACAGCTCCATCTTGCTCCAAAATGGGCAGGAGACTAACCCACCAATCATCAGCCTCCTCCGCAAGCATGTGCGTACCAAACCGCACCTTCTGAACATCGTCACATTGCATGACCCTGAAAATCCTCTCCACTTCCTTGAGCCACAGCTGAGCTCCATCAGGATCATAACGCCCCTTGAAGGTAGGCGGGTGATTCCTCAGAAAAGTCTCCAACATTCTAGTCCCATCATTTCCACCAGCATTGTTCTGATTACCCACAACCTGAGCCATTGCTTCCAAGGCAGCAGCAAGAGCAGCATCGTTTCTACCAGCCATCTAGTTCTCTGGAAACAAACATGAGTCAGAATAATACAATAATACTATTCTACTCTAAGACAACGTCACTCGACTCTCTACTTGGCCGGACGGACCGACCTGCTCTGATACCAATTGTAACACCCCAATTTCCCGTCTTAAAATTTTCTTTAAATAAGTCATATATCAGAGTAATCATCGCAAAGGAGTGTCACATTTCATCTTTAAAAATAGCTTAGATAATAATTTATCAAATTACAAAACATTCAGTTAAGCAGCGGAATTCAAAAGGTTTCATCTCATAATTGTTTTGGCTTAAAAGCCAGCAAAAACGTCTCAAAATATTTAAGGTTCTACATCACAAAAGTCAACATCATTTATTCAACACGATACATAAAGAAATAGACTCCACAAAAGACCCTATCCCGTTACATATCAGAGCAACCCTAACATCACACATCCTCGCATCAACGCATCTAAGACTGGGTACCTGCACTTGCCCACAAGGCGGCAATTCCAGCAGAAGGGGTGAGATTCACAACAATAATATTAATATATAAATCATAAGTCAAGATTAACAAATCATATATATAACCAACCCATCACATATGCTTTGTAGCACATCATAGCATCATCTTAAACATCATCATCACAACATCATAACAACATCATATCAAGCATAAACGTCTCAAAACATCATCTCATATATGTCACAATTGACTCGACTAAATGCAACACCTAACGTCTCAACATCATGCATGTGGTACCATATAATTATAGCATTAATATGCTTCACCGTCGCTTTGAGCAAATGCTCCACCGTCGCTTTGAGCATAAAGCTCCACCGTCTCATAAATATGCAAATGCATGGACTCGTCGCTTAACAACTTATTACACCGTCTCAAAACCATCATTACATTTTCATGACTGACACATGCAGTTAATAATAATTACATGGCAGAGCATCATCATATTAGTCATACACATTGCAACATTTATCATCATTCACTTATCATCTTACACATACATCACTTATACACATCAATATATCACTTATCAACAACTCAAGTAAATCATCAACTATCATCTTTACAGAATACATTAAAGGGTATAAAACCTCACTAACACTACCCAAAAGGCTCCTCTCAAAGTCCTATGCGAAACAGATTCGCAAAACAACAACAAACAGTCCTGAACCAACTAACTCGCCACGGCGAGTGCATCTGCTCGCCACAGGCGAGTACTCCCAGCAGCTCACTCGCCAAAGGCGAGTTGGGGGCGAGCTGGAGGCGAGAAATACTGGGTGCTTCGGCCTTTTTGACATTTTTCAACAAAATCTTCATTTTTAAGCTCTCTAAATTAAATTTGACCAAACCAACTTCACAGGTCATCTCTATAAATATGAGGGCACTCAAAACCATCTAAAGTTTGGCAAAAATCCTAATTGTAAGGGTCAAGCTCGCCACGGCGAGCTATACTGCTCGCCTCGCGAGCAACCAAGGGTTACTCGCCACGGCGAGTGATCTGCTCGCCACAGGCGAGCGATCTCAGAACCACTACGGGTTCAGTCCAATTCACACCAAAACCTGCCAATTCTCTCTAATTAAGCTTCTAATTCATCAGCAATATCATCCTAGGGAATAATCTAGGTTTTGTAACACATTCCTACAGCAATGCAACACATTCTCACATCAAATTCATCAAATCCATCATAACCCTAATTCTCAAAACTCACCTCAATTCTTCCCCAAACCCTAAGCTAATCAAAACAGATGATTCAAGATTAATACTACTGAAGTTAGGCTCACCCTTACCTGGAAAAATTGCAGAAATCACAGCCTAGCTTCTCTTCTCTCTTGAACCGTTCTTCTTCTCTTTTCTCAATTGCCTGTACGCGTTCTCAAAAACTTTCTTTCTTAACCTACTTCTCTTATATACTCCCTCACAACTTAATTAATTTCCTCTCAACCCACACAACTCTTCTTAATTATAAATATAACCCCATCTCTTAAAATTCTATCTTTTTCCACCAAATCTATTTATTCACCAATAAATATTCATATAAACATCACTAATATTATTTTATTAAACAATAAAATAATAATGCGTCACACGTCACAAATACGTCACATAATCATCAAAATCCATATAATATATAAAGATATACCACATCATCTAGTAAAATAATTAAATAATTAAAGAGGGTGTTACACTTATCATCCGCAAACAGATGGTCAGTCGGAGAGAACGATTCAGTCATTGGAGGATATCCTGAGAGTGTGCGTACTCGAGCAAGGTGGAGCTTGGGATAGTCATCTACCGTTGATAGAGTTCACGTACAACAATAGTTACCATTCGAGTATTGGTATGGCACCGTTCGAAGCTTTGTAAGGTCGGAGGTGCAGAACTCCTTTGTGTTGGTTTAAGTCGGGAGAAAGATGGGACCAGAATTAGTCCATCAGACTACGGAGAAGGTCAAGTTGATAAGGGAAAAGATGAAAGCATCGCAGAGTCGACAGAAGAGTTACCATGACAAACGTAGAAAGGCCCTTGAGTTCCTAGAGGGAGATCATGTGTTTCTGAGGGTCACTCCATTGACAGGTGTAGGTCGTGCGTTGAAGTCGAAGAAGTTGACTCCAAAGTTTATTGGTCCATACCAGATATCTAAGAGGATTGGAACAGTGGCATATAGAGTGTGTTTGCCACCACATCTTTCGAATTTGCACGACGTGTTTCATGTGTCGCAATTTCGGAAGTATGTAGCGGATCCTTCGCATGTGATTCCGAGAGATGATGTGCAGGTTAGAAACAACCTTACGGTTGAGACCTTACCATTGAGAATCGAAGATCGTCAGGTGAAGAAGTTGAGAGGCAAGGATATACCTCTAGTGAAAGTTGTTTGGGGAGGAGTAACTGGTGAAAGTTTTGTTGGAACAAAGGGTGTTTCACAATTTTACCACTTAAGTTTTGATGATAACAAGGTATTAAAATTATCAATTGGATATGCTAAAAGTTTATTCAAGTGTACAGGACCATTATCAAAGATTTATTCATAGAGGTTCTGATTGAATGAATTAAAGAGCAAAGGAATTTAATTTGAAGCTTGAAGAGCATCTGATTGAAAGTGCTCCTGAAGATGATATCATCAGAAGCGTAGTGCGTCTGAAGAAAGCGCTCATGAAGATGACATCATCAGAAGCTAGATCTCCAGAAGCAAATTCATCAGAAGCCATTTCACCAGAGGCTGAAGAGCGTTGACAAAGTACTGTGTACGAAGCGTACAACCACTAAGTTTGCGCATGTCTCTGCAACCACCATCTCTGCATTGTGTCTCCTATACAAGACAAGGATAACATCTGTAACGCCCACGTTCGTTTTATTATTTATTTAAATCAAGTTTAGGTGATTATATTATATTTATATAATATATAAGTGTTATGATATGTTTTGATATATTTTGGATGATTTGGTGATAAGTTATAATGCTAAGGATAAGGTTAAGAGACTTATTTTATTGTTAAATAAAATAAGATTTGATAAGAAAATAAAATATTTAGTTGTGGGTTAGTTTTGGATTTTAGAGAGTTATGTGGGAGAAAGAGTAAATAAGATAAGATTTGTTGGCAGTATAAATAAGGCAACTAGGGTTAGGAAGGCAGTAACGCTTTCAGACTTTGGAAACAGAAAGAAAGAAAACGCACGCGTGAAAGAGAAGAGAAGGAAGGAGTGCTACGATTTTGTCTTCTAAACCAGGTAAGGGTGAGACTAATGATTTAATAATGTTAATTAGCATAGTTTTGATGATCAATTAACAGTAATAGGATTGAATTGGGAGAGTGAGAAAACTAGGTCAAATCCCTAGAATTGATGAATTGAACGGTAAAATTTGTTTATTTGATGTAGGAATGGATTACAGAACCTAGAATAGGATTAATGTTGTTATTTCAGTCGAATTTGGGGTCTAATATGGTGAAAAATAGGATTTGGGGTGAAAAAGTTCGTAATCCCGTAGTCTGTTCTGACATCGTTTCGCCATGGCGGAATTTAGCTCGCCATGGCGACGAACCTGTAACCTGTAATTTCGCCAGGCGGAATTTAGCTCGCCATGGCGAAATACCTCTGACCTGTAATTTCGCCAGGCGGAATTTAGCTCGCCATGGCGAAATACCTGTGACCTGTAATTTCGCCAGGCGGAATTTAGCTCGCCATGGCGAAATGTGCTGAGACAGAATGTCATATTTCCTAAGCTAATGCAATCTGTTTCGCACAAGACTTTGAGAGGGGATCCCTAAGGGTTAGTGAGACCTAATGGTAATGTTGAGAGTAATCTGTATAGTGATTAAGATATATTCATGATAATTGAGCAAGGATTAAAGTATTATACCTTATGCAAATATGATAAAGTTTATGTTGCTTTGAATTGTAATTGATATAATGATATCATTCTGCTCTTGATGATTGAATTATGCTGCTGATGTTATTAAACTGAAATCGTATGATATATATATATATATATATATATATATATATATATATATATATGATGATAAGTTATTGTTTAGCTCCAATTTCTTGGATGCATAATGATGAAGTGATTAAGATAAGTTGTTGATTGATTTGAGTCCATGCATTAGCATACATTGAGCTTAGTCCTCACCATGATAGGAGCTTTGTCCTCCGCACGTTTATTAGGAGCTTTGTCCTCCGCACGTTTTAAAGTATATTAATACTTATGATGAAGTTTGGTACCACATGCATATAAGGAGTCTAAGAGCATTGTTGCATTGTTGTGTCTAAATGATGCATTATTGATGAAGATTGATTATGTGACTACGTGCTAATTGTTATTTAATTATGCAAAAATGTTAAGAATGTTTTGATGTTAATTATTATTCTAAATTATGTTGATTAATATTATTTTGTTATGAAATCTCACCCCTTCTGCTGGAATTGCCGCCTTGTGGGCAAGTGCAGGTGATCGTGCTTAGTGTGCAGTTGCTTCGTGAGTGGCCTTGCCTCACTGTGTCGTCTAGGTCGCTCTGATACGTAACGGGATGGGGTTGTTTTATAAGCATGCTTCATTCTTTTACGTGAATCTTTTTGATATTTTGCAAATAATGGAACTAACTCTTTTGAGATATTTTTATGGGGCCTGCGTGCCAAACGTTTATGATTTATAAGTATTTTTTCCGCTGCAATATTTTGAAGTTATTTAGTTAATTTATTATTTAACTGGTTTTTTCGGATTATGTTATATGTGATATCCCGTTATTGTTGTGTACTCTGATAAATGTTTTTAAGAAATTTTTATGTTGGGAAAACGGGGTGTTACAACATCAATATTCGCAGACATTGTTCCTTTCTTATTGGAATGGATTTGAATTTTTTTTTCATAGGACAATCTTCAAATCAGGTAAAAGATCAATGAAGGTGGGGAAAAACACAAGAAGGGGGGGTTGAATTGTGTTTTCAAAAACTTTTCTTTCTTACTAAACAACGACTGTTCTCAAGATCAGATTCTGATAGAGTTCAGAGTCTGATAGAGTTTAGAGTCTTAGTGCAGCGGATAGAGAGTAAGAATGCAGAAAACAAAAGAAGAACACAAGCAATTTATACAGGTTCCTTCCACAATCCGGAAGTAGTCATGTCCCCCTTGCACTTCCAAGGAGTTCCACTAAAATGTAATATCAAATTACAAGTTGCTCAAACACACAAGTAAGAGACTTCCTTTGCTCAATCACACAAGAAAGAGACTTCTATGCTCAAGGACAACTCCAAGAGACTCCTTTGCTCAATCACACAAGAAAGATACTTTTTTAAACAATTACAAAGAATTGAAAAGAGTTTTGAATACTTGATATACAATCAGAGGTATTCACAAAACAATACGAACAGAACAGACTCTGTTTTTCTACACACTTAGAAATTCTAAGATATGAACTTTTGTAAGAATTATCTAAGTTGTTGATGAGCAATGTTTTCGACTTTGAGAGAGTATAAAATAATAATGATAGCACAAGCCTTGTTCTTGATGCTAATAGATGCAACCATTTAAAAATAATGACTGAGAAAGGTGATAATAAACCTTTATCTGAGCAGGATGCTGCTCTTCAAGAGTTTATTAACAAAGGAATTGATAGAACCAAAGTTGCATCTATGATTTATAGCATCAATCAGAACAACAAAAAGGGAATTGGCTTCACAGGAGGAAACTCTAGTGAAGTAATTCTGAAACCTTGTTCTGATAACACCAAGGAGGGACTGAAAACTCACTTTAAAACTTCTCATTCAGAATCTAAATCTTTAAATTCAAAGGAAATGACTAAGTCAAAACCTGAGAACCAAAAGACAAAGGTAATGAATGACTCTAAATCAAAAGCTCCAACGTTACAGATCCTGAAAAGATCAGAACCTAATAAACAGGTTCTGAAGAAAACAGAGTCTGAAATACAAAAGCCTAGATTTCAGAGGAAGGAAGCTGTCTCTGCAAAGTCACATTCTAAAACTAAAGGTTCTGAAACTAAAGTCTGGAAGAAGACAGAACAAGACAATTTCAGATAGAAAACACAAATGAGACTCAAAACTCCTAGGACTAACCTAAGAGGACCCATGAAGATATGGGTACCTAAGACAGAAATTGTTGATGTTGCAGGTATGTCTAAAAGGAAACGAAAAACAGAAGTCCTGGTATCTGGATAGTGGCTGCTCGCGACATATGACGGGAGAAAAGTCTATGTTCCTAACCCTGACCATAAAAGAGGGAGGAACTGTGGGATTTGGAGGAAAACAAACTGGCAAAATCATTGGTACTGGAACAATTGGTAATTCCTCAGTCTCAATTAATAATGTGTGGTTTGTTGATGGACTAAGGCATAACCTACTTAGCATAAGTCAATTTTGTGATAATGGTTATGACGTCTTGTTTAATAAGAACAACTGCACAGTGATCAACAAAGATGATCAATCTGTAGTTTTTAAAGGAAAGAGAAAGAACAATGTATACAAGATTAATTTTTCAGAACTGGCTGATCAGAAGGTATTTTGCCTTTTATCAATGAGTGATAAGAAATGAATGTGGCACAGAAGGTTGGGACATGCTAATTGGAGGTTAATCTCTAAACTTAGCAAGTTACAACTTGTCAGAGGCTTACCAAACATTGACTATCATTCAGATGCACTTTGTGGTGCATGTCAGAAGCGAAAAATTGTTAAAACTTCCTTCAATTCAAAAGTCATTGTTTTTACCTCCAGACCTTTGGAACTACTCCATATTGACTTATTTGGACCAGTTAGTACTGCATCCTTATATGGGAGTAAATATGGATTGGTTATAGTTGATGATTACAGTAGATGGAGTTGGGTTAAGTTTCTTAAATCTAAAGATGAATCATATGATGTGTTTACAAAATTCTGCATTAAAGTTCAATCTAAAAAAGAACTGAAAATTTTAAAAGTCAGGAGTGATCATGGGGGAGAATTTGAAAATGAGCCATTTGAAATATTTTGTGAAAAACATGGAATTGCCCACGAATTCGCTTCTCGTAGAACTCCACAGCAAAATGGCGTTGTAGAGAGAAAGAATAGGTCATTACAAGAAATGGCAAGAACCATGATTCATGAAAACAACCTGGCAAAGCATTTTTGGGCAGAAGCAGTAAATACAGCATGTTATGTTCATAACAGGATCTATATCAGACCCATACTGAATAAAACAGCATATGAACTCTTTAAACGTAGGAAACCTAACATTTCTTACTTTCATCAGTTTGGATGTACATGTTACATCTTAAACAATAAAGTCTATCTGAAGAAATTTGATGCAAAGGCACAAAAGGGAATCTTTTTAGGTTACTCTGAGAGGTCTAAGGCATACAGACTGTATAACTTGGAAACACTTTGTGTTGAAGAGTCTATGCATGTCAAATTTGATGACAAAGAGCCTAGAAGTAAAATTCCAGAGCATAATGAAAGTATTGCAGGTTCAGAAGAGTCTGATGATTATTCAGAACCTGATCAAACTTCAGAGTTAAATGATGCTTCAGAAGCTGTAACAGCTCCTGATGTTCTAGTTGAAGAAGCTCACGATGATTCACAGCAAGGTATCCAGTCCAGAAACTCATTCAAATACAAGTCTTCTCATCCTGAGGATCAAATCATTGGCAACAAGGAAAGTCCCAGAAGATCACATTTCAGACCTGAAGAGTCTGCCTTGGGATTGCTGTCCATAATAAAACCTACAACAATTGATGAAGCATGAACTGATGATGGATGGATCTTAGCAATGCAAGATGAACTCAATCAATTCAAAAGAAATTATGTGTGGGATCTTGTACCTAAGCCTGAACACAAGAACATTATTGGAACCAAATAGGTGTTTAGGAACAAGCTGGATGAACAGGGAGAAGTAATCAGGAACAAAGCCAGACTTGTTGCTCAAGGGTACAGCCAACAAGAAGGCATTGATTACACTGAAACTTTTGCTCCAGTTGCAAGATAGGAAGCCAATGGTGTCATTTTTGAAGAAGTGTTTGTGAAACAACCACCTGGTTTTGAGGATTTAAAACATCCTGACCATGTTTATAAGCTAAAGAAATCTTTGTATGGTCTGAAACAAGCTCCTAGAGCCTGGTATGACAGACTAAGCAATTTCCTGCTTAAAAATGATTTTAAAAGAGGACAGGTTGACACAACACTATTCAAGAAGACTCTTGAGAAAGACATTCTAGTTGTGCAAATTTATGTTGATGATATCATTTTTGGTTCAACTAATAGATCTCTTTGCAAGGAATTTTCTGAGATGATGCAGGAGGAGTTTGAAATGAGCATGATGGGAGAACTGAAGTTCTTTTTAGGAATTCAAATCAACCAATGCAAAGAAGGAGTGTATGTTCATCAATCCAAATACACCAAGGAACTTCTAAAAAAGTTCAAGGTTGAAGACTGTAAAGAGATGAACACTCCAATGCATCCTACCTGTACTCTAAGCAGAGAAGATCAAGGATCTAAAGTTGACCAGAAGTTGTACCGAGGTATGATTGGTTCTCTGTTGTATCTCACTGCATCTAGACCTGATATCTTGTTCAGTGTATGCTTGTGTGCAAGGTTTTAATCAGATCCTAGAGAATCTCACTTAACTGCTGTTAAAAGAATCTTTAGATATCTGAAGGGAACAACTAATCTTAGACTTCTGTATAAAAAATCTTCAGATTATAAGCTAGTTGGATTCTGTGATGCTGACTATGCTGGTGATAGGATTGAAAGAAAATCAACCAGTGGAAATTGTCAATTTCTTGGTGAGAATCTGATATCCTGGGCCAGTAAGAGACAAGCAACTATTGCTTTATCAACAACAGAAGCAGAATACATCTCAGCTGCTAGTTGTTGTACACAACTGCTCTGGATGAAACATCAGTTAGAAGACTATCAAATAACTGAAAACTGTATTCCCATTTATTGTGATAATACAGCTGTTATTTGTCTATCTAAGAATCCTATTCTTCATTCAAGAGCCAAGCACATTGAAATTAAACATCATTTTATCAGAGACTATGTTCAAAAGGGAGTTTTAGATATTCAATTCATTGATACTGATCATCAATGGGCTGATATCTTGACTAAACCCTTAACTGTTGAAAGATTTAATTTTATAAAGAAAAATTTGAACATGCATTTTGTCTCTGAGTAATGCTTGCCTCTAAATGAAAAATCAGACTCTAAAAGTTATCAGAAGTTGATTGAGTATCAGACTCTCCGTGGAGAATTTGAAGAGACTCAGCCTCTGAAAATCTTCAGACTCTGAGAAGGAATCTTTTGACTCTGATAGTGCGCAGAAGTGGAAAAGGTTAAAGTTAATTTCTTAGACTTCTGACATAGTCTATCTGCATTGGGAAGCAACACTTTTTGGGCAATGATGGTTATTCTCTTTAACAAATATTCTTGCGCCCTTGTATATGTCATTAATGTTTGTGTCTGGTTGTCCCCTCTGATTTGTGAAAAGTTTTCTCAAAAATCACTATAAATACCAAACACACACAACTCACTCACTTTCCTACACTTTCAAGTTTTTGAGCAGTAACTTTAGAAAATCAGATTTTCTCTCTTTTCTCAAATTAGAAACCCTAAACCCTCAATCTTCAACTTCTACAAGTGGTTCAAGCATGCAACTCGCCACAGGATCAAACTACTCTATCAAACCTAAAACGATGTCTATTCCTCTTGATTCATTGGATGTTCAAATAGAATCACCAACGGATTTCGCATCGCTTAAAAGAAACATATGTAGAATCTGCTAAGTCACAAGAAAGTCAGGCTGTTTCAAGAAATCCAAGTATGAGAGGAAAATCAAGAGAGGAGATGGGTCTTGAACCTTTCATTGGTTTAGAAATCAAATCAGCAGTGATGGGTATTCCAATATCCATCACAGAAGGAGTGATTGCAAGAGCATGCAGAATGGCTCCTGAAGGAAGATTTATGTGGAATGTTGGTAAGAAGGATGCTCTGTTGGATAGCTACACCAACTTGCTACTGAAAGGAAATCCAGCAACCAAGTTGGTGGACATGGATGTTAAGTACATAATGCTTCTAAATTTTGTCAATGACTGCTTCTTTCAGAAGGGAGGAGGTGCTGATCAACCCAATCTAGACCACAAATTGGCGTTGTAGTTCTTGGCTGCATATCAAGCTATTAATCTTCCAAGATAACTAATGCATCACCTGTGTTGGGCTATCAAAGAAGGAATTAAAGGAAAAAGGAAGCAAGTACCCTGTGCAAGACTGCTTTTTGAAATCTTCTTTCAAGGAGGATTGCTGAAGACTCTGGACAAGTTCAACCTTGTTTCAGATAGAGTTCTTGGAATTGCCATTGGAAAGATGATAAATGGCAAGACTCTGCAGCATATGAAGATTATCAAGAAATTCTCTTCTAATGAGAAGGACCTGAAAGAATCTTCAGATCCATCAAGACCTTTGAGGGATTTTCCTTCCATTACAAAAGAAGATAATCCTGAAGTTCTAACTGGATATTTAGTTGCATATGCCAAGGAATCTGAGGATGATTCTCAAGGAGTTGCTGTCGCTTTGGCCAGAAAGCAAAAAGTTGCTAAGTCTGAAGCAACAAACTACGACAGTGTGGCTGCTTCTAATCCTAAAAGAAAAAGAGGAAAAGGAGATTCTTCAATTACCATGGAAGCAGCTAAATTAGCTTTGGAAGAAATAGAAGCAAGAGAAGAAGCATGAGAGGAAAGGCCAATCAAAAGGCAAGCTGGAGAGGAAATTGTCAATCCAATGTTCATTGTGACTCCTGAGATGGCCAAAAGGTGTCAAGAATATACTGATAACCTGATGGCAGAAAAGAAAAGGAAGGCAGCTCAGTATAAGTTGGAAAGGGATGAACAACTTAAAGCTATGGGTCTAGAAAATTGTGACCAATTCTATGTTGAAAAGCTTGCTGAGGTTCAGGAGATTGCTAGTAAAGTTGAGGAAGAAGCTGTGAAGGGAGCTAAGGAGGTTCTGAAAAAGGCTCAAGGAACACCAGAAGCTGGTGCTTCAGGCTCTGTTCCAAAGTCTACTGTGTCAGAAGCTGCTGTATCAGAGGTTGTTCCTTCAGAAGCTCCTCAATTTGCAAAGGTAAATCAGATTTCAGATCCCCAAACCATTATCTCACCTTCATCATCAACATATTCTGACTTAGATAACATACCTCTGAGTCAGAAATACAATTTGTCCAAACTCACCCCAAAATCCAAAACTTCTCCAAAACCAAAACTCTCTCCTAAAACCAAACCATTTAAACCTGTGTATCCTGTTATACTTAAGAGTATAGGGGAGTTATCTTAAAGAAAAATTGATATTTGCAACAGACTACCTGCTGATCATCCTCTTCAACCCCCTATCATCGAACCACTTAACATGATACCAACTGGTGAAACCATTCCATCCTCATCACTCTCAAATCAATCACCAACCAGAGATAGTTCATAAGTTGTTGGTTCAACAGTTGCTACTGAAGAGCATGCAGATCCTGAAGAGCCATCATCTGCTGACCTACCTCACTCAGACTCACCCACTAACAAACAACAACAACAATCAACATCATCACCACAAAACAAATCTAAACAAACAACCATAACCAAAACACAAGAGAAAACCATTCCAAAATCTTTAATGGAAACAGTTGTTGAGGAGTCTGTCCAAGTGATAGAGTCTGAACCTTCTGTGTCTATTCCAAATTCTTAACCAACACATAACTTGAACCCTGGTGTTTCTGACCAACCTTCATCTTCATCTCAAATTCAGATTCTTGACCAACCACTTGTAAACATTCTGGAATCTGATTATCTTGAAGATCAGCTGGTAGAACTTCATGAGGAAATGCTGACTCTAGTGCTACTCAGAAGAGTTCCTACTCTATCTGTTGCTTATGAGGATAAATGGGCTGTTGTGAAAAACAAAGCTTGTGACATAATGGATGCAGTTGCCAAGAAGTGTTGTCGCATTCAAGCTCATGCACTGAAGCGTCATATGCATAATCTGCATTCATCTGAGCAACCCAAAAGCAAGCTTCTGTATCTAGCAAATGCACCCTTCTATGATGAATCTGAATATGTTTCCAGGGAAACAAAGGTGTTCAAGATGCTGAAGCAAAAGGTGTTGAGGCAACAAGAGGAATCTAAGGCAAGGGAGGAATATCTTCTTCAGATGCAGTTGGCTCTTGAAGAAACTATTAAGAGGCAATCTGAAGACATTCAGCGCTTAATGGCTCTCGTCCAACAGCAGCAACCTCAACCCAACCCTTAGAATGCACACCTTATTTTTTTTTTCTGTCATGTGTTTCATTTATCCTTACTTCTGAAGTTGTCTTTGTATCTTTGTCTGTCTTTTTAATATATCAGTTTTTCTCTCTTCAGTTGCAGTTTTTATATCTTTGTCTTTACTTCTCTTTGTTTTTTTTCTTTTTGGCTAAGGACAAAAGGGGGAGTAGTAGAAGTATCTAACAAAGAATCTGAGCCCAAGTGAAAATAAAAATTCTAACAGTTTTATTTTCTTAGAATCTTATTTTATCTCATCTGTGTATTACGTATTATGTAATTATTGTTGATTAAAATGAATTTAATTAACTTGGATAGGACTTAGGGGGAGCTTACAAACCTCACCTTAAGGAATATCAGACTCAGGGGGAGTCAGAGCTTACAAACCTCAGAACCCCAAAGTCAACTTGTTAATTAAGTTAACAACAATTGATTTTTTTAAATACTTGTGTTTGTCATCATCAAAAAGGGGGAGATTGTTGGAACAAAGGGTGTTTCACAATTTTACCACTTAAGTTTTGATGATAACAAGGTATTAAAATTATCAATTGGATATGCTAAAAGTTTATTCAAGTGTACAGGACCATTATCAAAGATTTATTCATAGAGGTTCTGATTGAATGAATTAAAGAGCAAAGGAATTTAATTTGAAGCTTGAAGAGCATCTGATTGAAAGTGCTCCTGAAGATGATATCATCAGAAGCGTAGTGCGTCTGAAGAAAGCGCTCCTGAAGATGACGTCATCAGAACCTAGATCTCCAGAAGCAAATTCATCAGAAGCCATTTCACCAGAGGCTGAAGAGCGTTGACAAAGTATTGTGTACGAAGCGTACAACCACTAAGTCTGCGCATGTCTCTGCAACCACCATCTCTGCATTGTGTCTCCTATACAAGACAAGGATAACAGCAATATTCGCAGACATTGTTCCTTTCTTATTAGAATGGATTTGAAAGTGTTTTTCATAGGACAATCTTCAAATCAGGTAAAAGATCAATGAAGGTGGGGAAAAACACAAGAAGGGGGGGTTGAATTGTGTTTTCAAAAACTTTTCTTTCTTACTAAACAACGACTGTTCTCAAGATCAGATTCTGATAGAGTTCAGAGTCTGATAGAGTTCAGAGTCTTAGTGCAGCGGATAGTTCCCAACGTCTCTCAAATCCTTCTTTGATGAGATGGCTAGTTTCCAACGTCTCTCAAATCCTCTATAAATAGGGATAAAGACTTGAAGGAAAATACACAGAACACTAACAAGGCTTTTGCTAAGATTGTGATATTCATATTCTCTCAAAGTCGAAAACATTGCTCATCAACAACTTAGATAATTCTTACAAAAGTTCATATCTTAAAATTTCTAAGTGTCTAGAAAAACAGAATTTGTTCTGTTCGTATTGTTTTGTGAATACCTCTATTTGTATATCAAGTATTCAAAACTCTTCTCAATTCTTTGTAATTGTTTAGAAAAGTCTCTTTCTTGTGTGATTGAGCAAAGGAGTCTCTTGGAGTTGTCCTTGAGCATAGAAGTCTCTTTCTTGTGTGATTGAGCAAAGGAAGTCTCTTACTTGTGTGTTTGAGGAACTTGTAATTTGATATTACATTTTAGTGGAACTCTCCTTGGAAGTGCAAGGTGGACAGGACTACTTCCGGATTGTGGAAGGAACTTGTATAAATTGCTTGTGTTCTTCTTTTGTTTTCTGCATTCTTACTCTCTATCCGCTGCACTAAGACTCTGAACTCTATCAGACTCTGAACTCTATCAGAATCTAATCTTGAGAACAGTCGTTGTTTAGTAAGAAAGAAAAGTTTTTGAAAACACAATTCAACCCCCCTTCTTGTGTTTTTCCCCACGTTCAAGTTTGACATGGGAGCTGGAGACTAAGATGCAAGAGTCTTATCCGGAGTTGTTTGCTTGCGGTAATATTTCGAGGACGAAATTCTCTAAGTTGGGGAGAGCTGTAACGCCCTAGTTGTTATTTAATTATTTTTGAATTATTTAGAGTCTTTTATATGATTTTAAATAATTATTGTTGATGTTGTGGTGTGGTGTATTGTTATTAAATGGTTTATTTTTATTATTTATTAGAATAATGTGAGAAATAGAATTTATTTGGAGTTTCGGGGTTACTTTTCAATTAAAAGAATTAAGTGGGAGTTAATTAGAAATTAAGGGAGTTAAGTAGGGAGTTAGGAAGTCAGAAACGTTTTTCACGTACAGAACAGTTTTTGGGAGAAAAACCAAGAAAAGAGCCAAGAGAGGAGATCCTGATTTCTGAAGGGTTTGTTCATCAAATTAAGGTAAGGGTGAGACTATCTCTCAATAATAATGGTTATATAAATTCTGATTTTTGATTTAGCATAGTTCTGGTTGTAGGTTGTTAGTTTGGGAATTAGGTTTAATTCTATAAAAAATTGAAGAAAGTATATGAATTGTTGTGTTAATTGATGTTCAGGTCTTAGTATAATCATAGGTAATGTTTCCTATCAAATTTGGGGTTTGGGTGATTGAAAATTGAGTTTTTGGAGTGAAAACTGGTCTTTTTCCGTAGAGTTGTCCACATTCCATCGTAGTACGATGCTGGAAATCATACTACGATATTTCCAGTAGCAAAAAATTGTTTTTCAGCACATTCCATCATAGTACGATGCATTCCATCGTAGTACGATGTAACAGTGAACAGCATCCCCTGTTTTCGTGTTCTTGCGTCTTTTTCACTCATTTCTGCTCCGAACTAGCTTTTTGTGTAAACATGAAAGTTGTAGATAATCGAGTTAGCTTTCTAATGGCTTTGGTTTGACTTGAAAATGATTTTTAGATTTTGAGTAATGATGGAAATAGTCCAGGTGGATATTGAGAAAACTTTAAGAAAAACTTAGCATAACTAATTCCAATTGGGCAAAAAAATTATGGTTGGTTTCCAAACTTCAAGCTTAAGTTTCAGGGGTTTAGTTGAGGTGTTTATGAGTATCTAACCTAGGTCGTGATGAGCTAACTTGGTTTAATGTAAATGAAGTTAATGAATATGATGTACATTGTTGTCTTTAAGTTGAAATATATATATATATATATATATATATATATATATATATATATATATTATGTGAATATCGTACGTTGTATAATATTGTGATGTTATCTCATTCAACTTGCTAAGTCGTTGGTTGTTAAGTTGTTGTGTTGTAGTTGAGTTGTATGTTGATATACACAGGTGGAGTTCATTGCATAACCATAAACTGTTGAGGGCTCATGCCCTGGAACGCCTTGTCGTTCAAATTGGTGAGGGCTTATGCCCTGTGAATGCTAGTTCATTCAAAATTGGTGAGGGCTAATGCTCTGTGAATGCTTTAACCATTCAAAATTGGTGAGGGATTATGCCCTGGAATGCCTTGTCATTCAAACGCGTTAAATGGTACCATATGCATGTGCATTGTCACATTTTGTCGTCGAGTCGTTTGGTGTTGTCATGTCATTGCATGAGTCGTTGTTGTTGGTTGAGTAGTCGGTGTGTTGTTGGTTGAAATGGAATATATTGATATGATGTTGACCATGAATTATATAAATATATTGATGTGTTGATGATGTTAGGGTGTTAGACTCAATTGATGAGTTATATTTCTATTATTATTGATTGTGAATCTCACCCCTTCTGCTTGAAAATGTTGCCCTTCGTATGGGTAACTTGCAGGTGATCCAGAATAGTAGAAGTGGTGGCTCATGTGTCTTAGGGCTCTGATACGTAACGGGATGGGAATTAGTTGTTGTGTTTTCATTCCTTATGTATCAATTTTGAAGCATGTTGTTGGAGTTTGTTTTGAAATTAAATGTTAAATATTACTTATGTTGGGGCCTTTGTGCCAGATTTATATGATGTGGTTGTAACGTTTAAAAAGATTTTTCCGCTGCAATAATTTATGTTGATTGACGTTGTTGAATAAATAGTACTATTTTAAATCTATTTATGAAATTTTTGAAAAGCAGTGTGACATGCCCGTCGAATTGTTGAACTCTGATTTACTTGTTTATTTATTAAATATTTATTTGTTGGGATAACGGGGTGTTACAAAAGATGCTAGAAGAAGTTGTCTCTCATGAGAAAGAAGAAGAGATAACTCAAGATGCACACAAAATTGCTGCAACATCTGAAGATGAACTTCAGAAAGTTGACTCAGCCAATGTTGTTGTAGTTCAGAATGTTGAAGTCCCATCTCCTGACCAACTTCAGAAAGTTGATGAAGTTGAAGAAAATACTGAAGAAAAAACTCAGATTCTGTTGAAGAATGATTCCTAGAAGATCGGGACATGCATGTTGTGGCTGAAATTCTTGTCTCTCAAAGGATGAGTGAGGGACATGATGAAATGGACTCTCAAGAAATTGAGCAAAAAGAAAATCACGCTGGCTTTGATCTAAATGTGGAAGATCCAAGCTCAGATTTAAATGTGTACCAAGATGCACAACTTGATAACAATGAGGAAGTACTTCAGGAAACTAATGACATGATTCAAGAGCTTCAAGAAAATCCTACAATCATAGTTCAGAATGTTCAGACAAGTGTTGTTGTTGAACCTAGTCTGCCTCAAGAGAATGAAATGTCAGTTGACCCCATTCCTCAAGCATCAGGATCTCCACCACCACTCACAAACAAAAACACAAGCAAGCTGCCTAACATCCCTGACCTTTTTGACTCTCTGGACACCTTTGTAACCAAAGAAGGTCCCTCTAAGGCAAATGTTGAAGCCTCTGCTCCTACTAAACCATTCAAAGCTAAAAAAAATGGCTTCCAGGGCTCTTAGGGTCTCTACCAAGACTCATAAGATTGCCTACGTGCTTGCTAAATGGACCATTGATGTTCATGCTTATGGGTTGGTCCTTGACCCTCCTGTTTTTGAAGATCCTACTATATTTGACTCTGAGCCCTCTTTTGACTCTAGGGATTCCACCCCTTAGTTCACTCTGTCTTGTACCTCCTTAACTTTTTGCAGATGACAAAAAGGGGAGAAGTTTTAGGATAAATATGTCTTTAAGTTTCTAGGTTTTGGCCCTAAGTAGGTCAGTGATCAAAACTGTTGTTGGTAGAAGTTCTTAAAACTTCACCTTTTTGCTTGATCACATATGCATTTTATATTTCCTTTTTTGTTTTGAACCATATAAGTCATGAACTTATACAGAATGTTTAAACTTCAAATGAATGAAAATGAATTTGGTTCAAATGTGCATGTTTTATTTATGCCTTGAATTATAAAAGTGAGGGGGAGCTTATTAAAGCTTTTAAAAACTCACTGCCATGAATTATAAAAATGAGGGGGAGCATTAAAATAAATTTTTAAGCTCTGAAACTTCTCATATATAATCAAAATCCATAATCCTAAATCATAGGTTTGTCATCATCAAAAAGGGGGAGATTGTTGAGGCAGAATCCCTAATTAAATTTTAAAGATAACAAAGCTTGATGATTAAGGAATTAATGGACTTTGATTAATTTGTTGGTATTTAACTTGTGTTCATGAGTGTTTAACTAAGACAAGAACAAAGTTTAATTCATACCAAGAAACAAGAAATCAAAGGACATAAAGACTTAAAAACTCAGTCAGAGTTGAAAAAGTTAAAAAGAGTTCAGAAGGTTGGACAGAGTTCAGAAGCTTGTTCATGATGAACATCAAGAACCAAGCCCAGACATTCATGAACCAAATGAAGAACATGCAAGGTTCACGTGACTTAAATAAAAGTCCAGTAGAGTACATTGACTAAGATCAATCAAGGAATAAAGGAATTTATTTGATTAAAGTCAAAAAAGGGCATCTTCAATGTTCATTCATGTTATCGCGATTTTCGGGTGTCAAATCATTGATTTAGATTTGAACCTTTCAATCATTGATATCTCTATTTTTTTGGGGAAAGGTAAAATCGAGAGAAAACCTTAGAAATTCTAAGTTCGGGGCTGATTTCACTACGGGAAGGTGTTAGGCACCCACAATGACCATAGTATCCTATGGGAACCGTTTTACTAGTCTTATGTATATGCTTTGCTTTTATTGCTATTTGTAAAAAGGGATTGATTTTAAGAATGGAAGGAAGAAGATTTTGAGTTTGTTTTTATTGGACTTGGAGAGATTTTGAGTCTCTTGCCTACATACCCTTTTAAGGGATCAAAATTCCATGTAGTTCTCTTTCAAAATGTTTTTGTGGATTTAGTTAGTTTTTTAAGTTTGAAAAAGATTTTGAAGAAGGGAAAGAGGCCGTATAGGCATTAGAATTGAAAAGAAGAAAAAAGCATTCGGTTGGTTCAATTGTTAATGAAAATGGTTAAAGTTGGAAATTAATTGCATTTTGATTTGATTAAGAAAATAAAGGGAAAATCCTTTGGAGTTTTGACTCCAAGGTTTATTTGGAAAATATTTGAAGTGATGGAAGTCATTTGTTTTTTTTTTTTTAAAAAAAAGATTAATTTTCTCTAAGTATCGCGCATCCTAAACATACACCTAGCGTTAGCTCATGCAACGTGTGTGCGTGTCGGTGCGTGTGTCGGTGTACATCATTATAGTCCATAGTCCTTTACATCGGGTCCTATTTTACATTCTATGATCTTGCATGAAATTAAAGAAAAATAAACTACCTAAACATTGCATGAGAATTAGCTGAACGTTCCATGAAAGGGTTAAAGGAAGAAATGGGCATGAGATGGGATGCTTAGTATGCATGAAACATAGAGTAAAGTGGTTAGTAGAACAAGAGAAAATGATAATGAAATACTAATCCTAAACAAAATGGTAAACTATCACAGAAATTAGCATAAAATCACACTAAACAAAATTGCAAAATATCACAAAATCGGCATCAAAAACTCTAACTAAACAAGATTGCGAAATATCACACCATTAGTATCAAGAATCAAATTTAACAAAATAGCAAGATATCACACAATTGTATCAAGAACCAAGTTTAACAAAATTGCAAAATATCACAAAATCGGTATCAAGAACCAAACTAAACATAGTTGCAAAATATTACAAAATTGGTATCAAGAATCAAATTTAACAAAATAGCAAGTTATCACACAATTGGTATCAAGAATCAAGTTTAACAAAATTGAGAAATATCACAAAACTCAAGTTTTAACAAAGTTGAAAATATTACACAAAAACAAAAGAGAATTAACCTTGCTAAGATCAAATGGATTATCATGGAATCAAAGGGGATAAAATCATACGATCAAGTGCCAATCAACATTATGTGGCATGAATTTAGATCAACAATTATGCAAGAAACTCATCAAAAGAATACACAAAAAATACACAAATATGTAAAATAAATGCACATATATTTTTTTTTTATCAATTTTAACATGTAACAACATCACAAAACAATAAAGAAATGCTTCAAGAACATAGAGTAATTTTTTGGAATTTTTGTAAAGAAAATTAAAGCACACAAAGGTTCAGATAGCAAGAACAGGAGGTAAGCATAGCAAGAACACCAAGAAAATATGAAAGAAACCAAACCCGTGGGTAAAAAACCCAAGCCCAAACTCACGGACGGATCCGGATCCCCAGAACGCCTCTGGGGCGTTGGATTGATCCAGATGCCCCAACCCTAGATCTAACGGCCTAGCAAACATAAGAACTGGATCGGGTCTAAACCGACCCGACCCACACGCCTACATAAAGCTCACAGGATCCGGATCTGCTCACTTTTCTCTCTTCTTTCTCTTTCTTCTCCGTCCTCTCTCTTCGTTCTCTCCAAAACCTAACCCTAGTTCTTCCCATTCTACCCAGAAATGACCTAAACATACACCAAATCGTTCTCAACACTAACCTAAGCATGGATTCGTCGTAAGAAAGCAAGTTTAACCGTTGGAATGATGTGAATCTTCGATTTTCATCTCTGTAGGTTCGAACCGTTCGTTTTCTCACGTTTTTTGGCTGAAATCTTTGTGAAATGGTGAGAACTTGCTTCGATTCACATTCGTTTGTGAATCTCGCAACGTTTCTTTGATTTTTTTGGAAGAAAATTCGGTTAGGGTTAGGGTTTGGATCGAACGGTTCGAACTTGATCTGGATTCACATCGTTCCGGCCTTTGTAGTGATATACGAAGAGATTAGGTGAAGTTAGGGTGTTACATGAGCTTCTATTCGGAGATTCGAAGCGTTCGTTTGATTCTTGGCCTTGGATTTCCTCTGGTAAGCCGGTCTCACTCCTTTCTTTCTTCTCTGGATCCGGATCCTGTGAAATCCTTCACCTCTTCTTCTCCTTCTTCTTCTCCGATCCGATGCCTGTGATTGCGCTCGAAGCGCGCTACCTCCGGTGGCGTGCTCGCGTTGAATTGCTAGCACAATGGTTCTATGATGAAGATTCACAACGAATCTCTGAGAATCGCTTGAAATTGCATCGAATTCATTCGCATTTCGCCTTTGCTTGCTTCTGTGAACCGGATTCAGTGATGAATTCAATGAATTTGTGTGTAATTGTGCTGAATTGGTGCTGGAATTGATGCTAGGGTTTATGAATGTTCTTGAACTTTTCTGTGAATTTGTGATTTTGATCTGTAACTGCCAAGAGAGAGAAAATTGATTCTGTTTGTGTTGATGTGGCACGTGAATTGTGTATCTGACTCTGATTCTGACACTGTACCCTACTTATAGCCTGCCATGTGTGCCTGCGAGCCAATAGGGATGTGACACGTGGATTGAACACCTGCGTGGCAACTGTGGACTGAACTGAAAAAAAAGGACTAAAATGCAATTTTGGAAAATTTAAGGACTAGAATGCAATTAAAAATTTGAACGGTTTTGAGTAGAAAAAGAAAATTGGACTGACTTGAAAATTAAAAGATATTTGGACTGTTTTGAAAATAAAATTTGGACACTTTTGTAATTTAAAACAAAGTTTGGACTAAACTGCAAAAAGTGAAATAAAATTTGTAAAAAAATGTAAATTTGAAAACAACGTAAAGTGAAACATTTAAAAACGACAAAATGGACTAAAACAAACAAACTACCAAAATGAGGTATTCTAAAATACCTCTCTGCCCAAAATTTGAACAATGTGAAAAGACTAAAATGCCCCTGGGGACAAAAACGACTCAAACTGACTCGGATGCAGAACCAAGACGATTAAAGCACAAATTCAATCCATCTTTCACCTATGGAAAAACAATTGTAAAGGTACTAGAGAACATTTGTAACTTATTGGGACAATCGAGTTAAAAGTTACTCGGAGTTTTCATTGTTTGTCCCTTTTTCATTCATTTCTTTCTTTCTTTGATACACCACGATAATATTCTTTGTTAGTGATCTTTGTGTGTATTTTTCATGATAATGTTCTTTGTTCTCTAGTACCCCCAGCCCCAAACTTAGTTGGTTGCAAATTCCAATAGCAACCCAATACTTATTATTTAGCAACATCCTACAATGCCTAACTCAGAAATACAATTTGGGATAAATCCTAAAAGTCTTTAAGTTTGTAATGTAGTTTGTCACCGAACAAAAAGCTCTAAACCTACCGGCTCAATTTGGCTAAGAAAAGGATAAATATCAATAAAAATCAAGGTAGGCTTCAAAAGGCTCACAGGACCAAGCACTTTTGCCTCAGTGTGTATATGACAAAGACAATCAACAATAAAGAAACTATGCAAGTTCTAGAAATGTAGATGCATGGAACACTCTATATAAGTAAATTGAAAAAAATAAAATTTGGCCATGAACCTTACAATGTTAGATTTCTGGGAGTTGTGACTACCTATCTTGCACTGCCGTACACTTCGCCTTTGATATACAAGTCACTCCTCCTTATGAACCTTTGGAATACCACTTGAACAAATATTTGTTACTAAACTGGAAAAAGTCAACAAACAAGCAAATTCATCAATAATAAACAAGTTCAAGAACAATTACATAAACGGGGGGTACAACCGAGTTAAACCAAAATGAAAATTAAAGACAAATTGTTTGACTCAACAATAGAAATAAAATACTGGAAATAAAGACATAATAAAAAGGATGGGTTGCCTCCCACCAAGCGCTTTCTTTTACGTCATTGAGCCTGACGCTTCAACCACTGTTAGGGTGGCAAATATGATAGAAAGAATATATCATCCTTCTTCTTCCTCTTGTTTGGTAGGAACTCCATGAATTTGGCACAAAGAATCAGATACTCCCATGCACCCATTGTTAGACCTTTAGAATTTGAACTCTCCCACCTTATAGAAGGACATGCATCTTTCTGCACACAAGTGTTTTCCTTAACCCTCGTTGGTTCAGACTTCGGAAAAATATCAACACTCCTCACTTTGGGTTTTTCTTCCACCACAACCTTGTGACACTCAATCTCCATCTGAACCAATTTCCTCTGAGACTCATGTGCTTTCTCAACAAGATCACCACACTGAAGATCAAACTTTTCAAATGAAACTTGATTTGACACCAAGAAATCATCTAAAATATTTTGAAGTTGAGTATTGTAATCTATGTTGATCACCTCGTTCTTCCCTTCAAAATTACTACCTGGTTGATTCGCCTCATCACGACCACATCTCTCATTTAATCTCGAGATTTTACTGTCCACACATTTTATCTCCAAAGATAGCATATATTTTTCATATTGCAGCGTGCAAATCTCTTTTGTGTCATGGAGGTACAACATGTCTATCATAGCTGCAAAACTTGGATAAACTTTTTAGTAGCACCGTACAATGAGAAGATAACGAAGAGCATAAATCTTTTTTTTTCTTTTTATAAATATATACAAAAATATAAATGACAGAAATCCTAAATAAAAACAAAATTGCGAAGTTGAAATGACTCAACAGTCCCCGGCAACGGCGCCAAAAACTTGATAGAAGTTTGGCAAGTGCACCAAATACTATCGAAGTAGTAAAATATCGATCCCACGAGGATTGTTTTTAATCGCAATAAGTTAATTTCGTTATGCAATAGGATGTTTAAAGGTTATTATAATTTTGCCACTAGGCGGTAGATTTGTTTGTTTTAATAACAAAAATAACAAAATGATAAAGTTTGTTTAGAAGATATGGAGAGAGATGAGATCGGATCGTCGAATCCTCTATGTTTCCCCTCATTGGTTACTGTACTCTATTCCTATTAACGGTTCTTTAAGTCCCACGATAGTTAACAAAATAGCCCTAATCAATCCCTTGAGTTAGGACCCTCTTCTTAAACTATAGCCCCTAATTCCTTAGGTGGTCTAATAATTCTCGAAGGTTTAAGCACGTTAACCTAATATCACTAATAAACGATTATCCATTCCTAGACTAACCATGTTTATTAGAACAATTCAATTAAGTCTAAGTTGAAAGCTAGGGTTAGTAGTCATTCATTCTCACGAAAACATATTTATATTTGATCAGGATATAAAAAGCATTAAGAACAATTGAATTGAATAAAGACTTAAATAATCATTAATATGGAATAGAGTTTCATCACAGCAACATAAGATCAACTAGGGTTTACACAGAATCATCTCGGATCCAATCTCTAAGAGATTTAGCTACTCATAACAATGTTTACAAATAGCATAATCAATTGAATCATTAAAACATACATGTAACTGGTAAAAGGATGAAGAAATTGTCCTCCTTGCAGTCGCCTTGATGTCTAAATCGCACTTTGCTCTCCAAGATTCGTAACCCTTGTTTTTGGAAAGGACTTCAGCTTAAATAGGCACAGAAATTCGCCCAAAACGTGTCACGTTTTAAGTAAAACGTGTCGCGTTTTTTCCTTATGTAACAAGAAACGAAATTAGGGTTTCACAAAACGTGTCACGTTTTGGCCAACGTGACACGTTCTCCTTTCTTCCAAAAACATGCGTTCTGACTTGTGAAAACGTGTCACGTTTTTCAGCCAACGTGACACGTTTTTGTGACTTAACCTTTTCTTTAGTTTTCTTGCTTTTCTTGCTTTTCTTGATGCTTAAGTTGCCTTGTGAACTCCAAAACGTGATGAAAATGACACTAAAAATATCGAATAATTGACTGTCATCAAAAAGCATTTTTCATTCTTGTTTGATACATCTGACCGTGAGCCAAGGCATCCAGGCGTCTTTCCTCAATCAAATTCAACTGGTCGTACCGACTCTGGCACCATTCAGCCTCAGACAACTTCGCTTCCATAATTACACGGAGAGACGGAATCTCCACTTCCAATGGGAGGACTGCTTCCATGCCATATACAAGAGAAAAAGGCGTCGCCCCGGTTGAACTACGGACTGTAGTGCGGTAGCCGTGTAAAGCATAGGGCAACATCTCATACCAGTCTTTGTATGTTGTTACCATCTTCTGCACAATCTTCTTGATGTTCTTATTGGCAGCCTCGACTGCACCATTCATCTGAGGTCTGTAAGGAGAAGAATTGTGGTGTTCAATCTTGAATTTCTCACATAAGGCTTGCACCATGTCATTGTTCAGGTTGGTGCCGTTGTCAGTGATAATCTTGCTAGGAACACCATACCGACAGATGATATTGTTCTTGATGAATTTGACTACCACTTGCTTAGTCACGTTGGCATATGATGCAGCTTCGACCCATTTGGTGAAATAATCGATTGCTACCAGGATAAAACGATGACCATTTGAAGCTTTCGGTTCAATTCTTCCGATCATATCAATGCCCCACATAGAGAAAGGCCATGGGGAAGACATAACATTGAGAGCGTGCGGAGGCACATGGATCTTATCAGCATATATTTGACACTTGTGGCACTTCCTGGCATATTGATAGCAATCGCGTTCCATGGTCATCCAGTAGTAACCAGCCCTCAACAGCTTTCTAGACATAGCATGCCCCGATGCGTGGGTCCCAAAGGTGCCATCGTGCACATCGTGCATTAGCCGTTCTGCTTCACATTCATCAACACATCTTAACAACACCATATCGAAATTCCTTTTATACAGGACATCACCATCCAGCACGAACTTACTAGCCAATCTGCGCAAGGTCTTCTTGTCTTTATTGGAAGCATTCGGCGGGTACTCACGGCTTTGCAAAAATTGTTTGATATCATAATACCAGGGTTTGCTGTCGACTCCTCCTGAACCCGTTTGAACAATTGCATCACTGACAGTAAACACATGAGCGGGCCGGTCTAAGCGTTGTACTTTGATCATCGGTACATGATTCCAATGGTTCACTCGGAACATGGAGGATAAGGTAGCAAGAGCGTCGGCCATTTGGTTTTCCTCGCGGGGAATATGGTGCAACTCGACCTTTGTAAAATACGTCAACAGACGTCTCACATAATCACGGTAAGGGATCAGATTGGCATGATGGGTCTCCCATTCTCCCTTTATCTGGTTGATGACTAGTGCAGAGTCTCCATAGATGTCCAGATGCTTGATTCTCATATCGATGGCTTCTTCAATTCCCAGGATGCATGCCTCGTACTCGGCCACATTGTTGGTGCACTCAAACACAATCCGGGCTGTGAAAGGAATGTGATGCCCCTGCGGAGCCACAATTACTGCGCCAACTCCTCGGCCATAGGCATTAACAGCACCATCAAAGACCAACCCCCACTTTCTATCAGGGTCTAGACCTTCACCGATCAGTGGCTCTTCACAGTCTCTTGGCTTCAAGAACATAACCTCTTCGTCGGGGAAGTCGAACCTCAAAGGTTGATAATCATCAAGTGGTTGGCAAGCGAGATGGTCGGCCAGGATACTCCCTCTAATGGCTTTCTGAGCTTTAAACACAATATCATACTCTGACAGTAACATTTGCCAACGTGCGATTTTTCCAGTAACAGCCGGTTTCTCAAAGAGGTACTTGATTGGATCCATCCGGGATATCAACCAAGTTGTGTGATTTATCAAGTAGTGGCGCAGGCGTTTGGCAGCCCAGGCTAGTGCACAACAGGTTTTCTCGAGCATTGTGTACCGAGTCTCACAATCGGTGAATTTCTTGCTCAAATAGTAGATCGCATGCTCTTTCTTTCCAGTTTCATCTTGCTGACCGAGCACACATCCCATAGATTCATCCAACACTGACAGATACATAATCAATGGCCTCCCGTCCACGGGCGAGACAAGGATAGGTGGCTCTAGCAAATAGTTCTTTATGTCGTCAAAAGCTTCTTGGCATTCATCATTCCATACCACAGGTTGATTCTTCCTGAGTAGCTTGAAGATTGGCCCGCAGGTTGCAGTCATGTGGGATATAAATCTAGAAATGTAGTTCAAACGCCCGAGGAATCCTCTGACTTGCTTCTCGGTTTGCGGGGCCGGCATCTCGCGGATAGCTCGGACTTTGTCGGGGTCTACTTCAATGCCCTTCTGGCTGACAATGAATCCTAACAACTTCCCTGATCTGACACCGAACGTACATTTGTTTGGATTCAGCCGAAGCTTATACTTCCTCAACCTTTCAAACATCTTTGCCAAATACTCCACGTGTTGTTCTTCATCATTCGACTTTACAATCATGTCGTCTACGTATACTTCAACTTCTTTGTGAATCATGTCATGGAACAAAGTGGTCATCCCCCTTTGGTAGGTAGCACCAGCATTTATTAGACCGAACGGCATTGCTTTACAACAGAAAGTTCCCCACGGAGTGATGAACGACGTCTTCTCCCTGTCTTTGGGTGACATTTTGATTTGGTTATAGCCAGAAAAACCGTCCATGAAGGAGAACACCTTGCACTGGGCAGTATTATCAACAAGTACATCAATGTGAGGTAGTGGGAAGTTGTCCTTCAAGCTTTCTCTATTCAAATCTCTGTAATCAACACACATCCGGACTTTACCGTCCTTCTTCGGCACTGGCACAATGTTAGCGACCCACTCGGGATACTCAACTGTCATGAGAAAACCTGCATCGATCTGTTTCTGCACTTCATCTTTGATCTTCAGAGCCATGTCCGGCCGAGTCCGTCTCAACTTTTGTCTGACAGGAGGACAGTCTGGTTTTGTCGGTATCCGGTGTTCCACAATCTGAGGATCCAAACCTGGCATGTCTTCATATGACCATGCAAAAATGTCCGAGTATTCGCGGAGAAGTTGGAAGATCCTTTTCTTGACCCCTTCCTCCAATGCAGCACCGACTTTGATCTCTCTTTTGTTATCCTCGGTACCCAAGTTGATTAGCTCAATCTCCTCCTGATGAGGCCGAATGGTTTTCTCTTCTTGTTCAAGCAATCGGGCAATCTCATCTGGTATATCATCATTATCCTCATCTTCGGCCTCAAACACCGGGGATTCAACAGTTTGGAGAAACATAGGGTCACTGTGTTCAACGGGTTCATTTTGGTTCGATCTACGTGACATGATTGGATGATTTTTAGAAAATAATTTTCATGCAGATCTTTGAAATTAATAAGAAAACACTGATGTTTTGGTTTTTTCTGGCATTACCATTATTTCCAAGGGAAAAGCATTAAAGAAAGAAAACGAGTCGTGAAAGAAACGACGTTTTTTATTGATAATGGTGATGTCGGAACAAACATGCCCTTTACAAAAGCGTCACTTCCGCCTCGGGCAGAGCGGAAGGACTGTTATTTTTGAAAACGAAAGCCTAGACAGCAAGACATATTACTTAGAATCATGCACAAAAACAGGGAGATTGATAACGTTCCAGTTCTTTGCCATGCCACCTGGTATCACAAATGTGGGCCTAGCCCCTCTTTCAGCAGCACCGTCAAGAATTGCATTGGTAAATCCAGCACTACGGAACGTTCCAGTTGACACGCCTGACGTCGGAGAGAAACCGAGACCCTCCTTGCGTTTGTTGTCTAGCAGCTGTATCAATTGGCCCCAACCGGCGGCCTGACCCTCCTGAACGGCTTTCTGCGCATCTTTCAACGAAGCCATAGCAGCACTAGCTCTCTTGGGCTCTGCACCTTCGATAACCAAACCCTGGAATGCAGTCCCTTCAGCAGATTTAGCTTCGATGCAAGAGAAGGATGATAACTGAATGACCAGATAAGCTTCCTCCCCATGCACTGTCACAAGTTTACCATTCCTTACGAACTTCAGCTTCTGATGGAGGGTAGAGGTGACTGCACCGGCCTCATGTATCCACGGTCTCCCGAGGAGGCATTTGTAAGAGGCATCTATGTCCATAACCTGGAAAGTAATCACGAATGTTTCAGGGCCAATAGTCATGGGAAGATCTATTTCTCCAAGCACAGTTTTACTGGAACCATCGAAAGCCTTGACTAGGAAAGTACTCCTTCTCAAAGGAACTCCTTGACAACTTAACTGATCCAAAGTCGACTTAGGCATCACATTCAACGACGACCCAGTGTCTACCAACACGTTGGACAGCATATCTGCTTTGCAGTTCATGGAAATGTGCAGGGCTAAGTTGTGGTGCTTCCCTGCCTCTGGAAGTTCATCTTCACCAAACCAAAGGTTACTGCAAGCAGTGATGTTAGCCACTATTCCACCAAATTGATCTTCTGTGACTTCGTGGTCGACATATGCCTATTCCAGCACCTTCAATAATACATTCCTGTGAGCCTCCGAACTAAGGAGTAGGGCCAAGATGGATATCTTCGAAGGAGTTTGTAACAGCTGATCAACGATCTTATAATCGCTTTTCTTGATTACCTTCAAAATCTCATCCAGATTGGAATCTTCAATGGATTGGCCTGGACGGCTGGTACTTTCAACAACAAGAGGGACTGACAATGGAGTAGTCTTATCAGCAGCAATCACGACTGGCGCATCATCTTTCTTTTGAAACAAGAGAGGTCGGACCTTGCCGCTCCTCAAAGTTGTCACTTCGGCGATACTGCCTACTGTGCTCGGGGACACCAAAGGTACTTCCTTCTCGTTTTCCAACATAGTCGCGCTGTACTTGTACGGGACGGCTTTCGCAGAAGTATATGGCACTGGCCCTGGTAGCCGTATGACCAATGGTTCAACGTCCTTCCTGGCGGGCGCGCTCTTGACCGGAGTATCGTGGAAGATCGGCACTATCATACAAACATCACTGGTAGTCAGGTAGTTGTCATTCATCAATCTTTGAATATCAGTCTGGACTACGCTGCAACCCATAGGGTTCTGAAGACATTCACAGCAAGCAACGTGGTCGTGGCTAAACAAGGAAGCTTGGCACAGCTTGATATGTAGCGGCACCAGAGGAGTAGCAACATTACGGACATTGAGACGAGGGATTTCTTCGCACACTTCAATCATATTCACGGCGGCATGGTTGGGGAGTGGATTGTCGAGCACATGTGGGACATTGTTTTCAAAAGATAGCTTTCCCTGGTCGATCAACTTCTTTACAATATATTTCAGGGCGTAGCAACCTTCTACGTCATGACCTAGGGCGCCTTGGTGGAAATCACATCTGAGATCGGAGCGGAACCTGGGAGGCAGTGGGTTTGGCGGAGGCTTGCCGGGTCTAGTGGTGCAATACCCCTTATGTAACAGAGTTGGGAGTAGTTCAGCGTACGCCATCGGTATCGGCGGAAAAGACGATCTAGATTGAGGGCCTTGTTGTTGTTGTTGTGGTTGTTGTTGAGCTAGTGGTTGTTGTTGCATTTGTTGGGCGATGGCATTAACAGGGACCTGAGGCTGGCCCGGTAGTGGAGGGTATTGATGGTAGAACGACGGATAGAACGAATGCTAGGCATACTGTAGGTATTGATACGGTTGAGGCAGTTGTGTAGCATTGACAGGAGCGGCAGTGGCAGATTGATTGGTTCCGGCAGACACCATTCCAACTTCTGATTCCTTTTTCTTATGGTGACCATTGCCGTACTTCTTCGGTGCATTCGAGGATTCACCTTTCTCAAACACGATAATCCCTTCTCGGACAGCTTCCTCCAAGCGGGTTCCCATAGTGACCATCTCAGAGAAGTTGCTTGGGGCAGCAATAATCATTCTCTCAACATAATCTTTCTTCAGGGTCTTCAAGAATGTTTGAGTCATTTCTTCCTCGTCCAAAACGGGAGTGATACGGGCAGCTGCCCCTCTCCACCTCTGTGCGTATTCGCGAAAGCTTTCGCCCTTTTTCTGAGAAAGAGACCGGAGGAATTCCCTATTCGGCTTGAGCCTGGTGTTGAATCCATAGTGGCTCTTAAAGGTAGCAGCCAGATCATCAAAAGTTCGAATATCATCCTTGCTCAAACTGGTATACCACTCCGCGGCATCTTCCATTAGGCTGTCCTGGAAGCAATGGATCATAAGCGAATCATTGTCTGCATGGTTAACCATCTTCCGGACGTACTTGATGATATGGTTCTGGGGGCAGGTCAGCCCATTGTAGCGGTCAAATTCCGGGACCTTGAACTTTTTGGGGACATCCACCCTCGGTACTAAACAAAGATCGTGGGTTCTGACGAGGTCACTGCTCCCGCGGTTGGCCTTGATCTCGCGACGGAGTTCTCTGGCAAGCTCCTCCATTCTTTCTTCCATAGTTCCCAATACAGGAGTCTTTCCACGGTAATCATTAGCATTGGCGCCCTGAGGTGTAGAGTGCACAATCGGATCAGTGAAGACCGTTGACTGAGGCAGAGTAGTATGAAGAGAGGTGTGCCCTGAGACGGGGATTTGGTTACTATTGGCACCACTGGAAGCACCTGCTGTGGGATCAAGAGAAAAGAAAAGTGGGAGCCCGTATGGGTATCCCCTTGGCATGGCAAAACGGTTATCGAGAGATGACGTTGGAATTGCCTCAGTGGTCTCTGGAGCAGACGAGGTCGGTTGCTCTTGAGCGGCTATCAAAGCAGTCATGGCGTCGAGAGCTTTAGCTAACTCTTCTCTCACAGAAGCTAGTTCAGTGCGGAGCTGTGCATTTTCTTCTTCCATAGCTACTTGATTCCTCCTTCTGTATTGTCTAGTCTGATGTACTCTGGTAGGCTGATCGGTCCTTCGAGCACGAGCCACTTTTCACACTGCGGCAGAAGAACCAGGAGGCAATGAGCACTTGGAAGTTGTTTTTTTTTCTTTGTGACCGATGAGTGATGCATATGATGCATGATATGTACCAAAGGGTTTCTTTATACAAATTAGAATTCTTTGCAAACATTATTGGACTAACAAACTATTCAAAGCAAGTTGTTTCGATAAATCGAGCCAAGGGAGTAGGCTTCTGAACCATAAACTGAACAAACAACACAATCAAAAGTCCATCCTATCATCCAGAACTAAGGGGTAACTGGGTAGTATTCGGAATCCGAGTCCGAAGCTGAACCACAATAACTGGCAAAGAAATCTCGACGACCTCTGACTCTCCTGGAGTCTCTCCTCAATAGATCATCCTTCTCCTCAAGCTCTTTCCTAACTCTGGCTAGTTCCTTCTTCAGCATCCGGTTCTCATGATCTTTCTGCTCGTCTCTGCCATCCAAAGTCATGATCAAGTTCTCAGCCTCACTGTAACGGGCTTTCCATGCTCGCTTCTCCTTACTCTCCATAGCTAGATGCTCCTGATACATCTCCTGAGTTGCGGGAAGCAACGGTAATGGTCTAGACGGAGTAGATGCAGATACATGCCTCATAGCAGGGTAAGGCATGCCAATCTCTTCGGCTCGATCTATCACCCACTGAGTATAGGCTTCATGAGCAATACCGGATCTCACACCCAAGTGTTTCACATCTTTCCTACGAATCTTAGACCAAGCATCCGTGAAAGCTTTCCTTTGCCCGGTGGGAGCATTGGAATAGTAGAAGAACTCCTGAGATGTAGCAAGGTTGATGGGCTTTACTCTCATAGGAAAACCAAACTGTCTCATGGCTAACTCGGGGTTGTAGTTGATTCCTCCCCGGGTACCGAGAAGAGGTACATTGAGGAAATCCCCACAACCAGTGATAATCTCCTTGACTCGAGCTGCTGGAGTGATCCAAACCACCTCATCGGGAGTAAGAGCCATAATCCGCTGTGAATAAGACCAATTCTCCGTGTTGGCATGGAAAGAACTCGGGAGGTGAGAAATAAACCACCTATATAGAAGAGGCACACAACAAAGAATGAATCCACGGCCCTTGAGAGTCCGATCATGGATGGCATGGTATGTGTCAGCTAACAAAGTAGGAACTGGATTCCTGGAATGGAAGATCTCAATAGCATTTGTGTCCACGAAGTTGTCGAGATTCGGAAAGAGAATGAGCCCGTAGATGAGTAGTGCAAGAATAGCCTCAAGAGTGTCCTGACAAGCAGATTCGAGATTAGCCCGCTCAAGTAAGTACTTTGAAGTGAAACCCTGGATGTGAGATTTAGTAATGAGATTCTTAGACACATCGGAAGTCTTGAGATAAAGATCCTTAGCGATAACCAGAGGAGTAAGAGAAGATCCTGGGCCTGTGAAAGGTACCCTTTCGGCTACAGGTAAACCCAATAAGCAAGAATAAGCCTCGAGTGTAGGAACCAACTGAAAATCTGGGAAAGTGAAGCAACGGAAAACCGGGTCATAGAATTGCACCAGAGTGTGCACCAGCTTTTCTTCTACATTAGTCCGGAGAATACCAAGCAAACCACCGTATCGGAGACGAAACCCAGTCGGATTCTTAACCTTGAGTGCCAACTCCCTTAGGCTAGCCAAATCAACTTCTTTGAATTTGTAAGACTTAGTCCTCTTCATGCCTGGTTGTATTTGCAAAGAATTTTAGTTTGTCTATACCCTTTGATAAATGCATGTAAAAAGGTTTATGCATGGATGCATGTATGCATGGTTTTGTTTAACAAAGAAAGCACGGTGGGCTAAAGTAACAAGTGGACACGGTGTCCGGTGAGACTAAGGTTTTGATAGTAGCAACCAAGGTTCTATAAAGTTCCCAAACCACAACCTCTCTTGTGTATATCATGGTAGTACAAAGCAACGCTTGTCCATGATTATCCGTAAGAAGGTCTAGTTTGGGTGTAGTATCGCGTGACGACTAAATTTTGAGACAACGCTCGGTTTAGCCACCGCACTACGTCCTAAGAAAGGCCAAGGATGGGTTTGGTAACTACGGTCCATAGCCTTCATCGGTCAATTGGAAGTAAAGTGCCTAAGCATGACAACACACGCCGACAACATCACCTCCAAAATGCCTCAGCTATGTGAGATTGATCGCGTAATCCAATGTACGAGGCAACCCCCGGAATGGATTGTCGATTATATCTCTTCCTAATCTTAAGTTCACTCAGCCCGGGTATAGGGCTTTTGATATTCTCACCCCACACGTACACAAGAAAATTTTACATGTAACAATAAAGCAAAGCATAAACATAAAGCATGTAAAACTAGGTGTAGCCCTAATAGTCCCCAGTGAAGTCGCCATTTCTGTTATCGCGATTTTCGGGTGTCAAATCATTGATTTAGATTTGAACCTTTCAATCATTGATATCTCTATTTTTTTGGGGAAAGGTAAAATCGAGAGAAAACCTTAGAAATTCTAAGTTCGGGGCTGATTTCACTACGGGAAGGTGTTAGGCACCCGCAATGACCATAGTATCCTATGGGAACCGTTTTACTAGTCTTATGTATATGCTTTGCTTTTATTGCTATTTGTAAAAAGGGATTGATTTTAAGAATGGAAGGAAGAAGATTTTGAGTTTGTTTTTATTGGACTTGGAGAGATTTTGAGTCTCTTGCCTACATACCCTTTTAAGGGATCAAAATTCCATGTAGTTCTCTTTCAAAATGTTTTTGTGGATTTAGTTAGTTTTTTAAGTTTGAAAAAGATTTTGAAGAAGGGAAAGAGGCCGTATAGGCATTAGAATTGAAAAGAAGAAAAAAGCATTCGGTTGGTTCAATTGTTAATGAAAATGGTTAAAGTTGGAAATTAATTGCATTTTGATTTGATTAAGAAAATAAAGGGAAAATCCTTTGGAGTTTTGACTCCAAGGTTTATTTGGAAAATATTTGAAGTGATGGAAGTCATTTGTTTTTTTTTTTTTAAAAAAAAGATTAATTTTCTCTAAGTATCGCGCATCCTAAACATACACCTAGCGTTAGCTCATGCAACGTGTGTGCGTGTCGGTGCGTGTGTCGGTGTACATCATTATAGTCCATAGTCCTTTACATCGGGTCCTATTTTACATTCTATGATCTTGCATGAAATTAAAGAAAAATAAACTACCTAAACATTGCATGAGAATTAGCTGAACGTTCCATGAAAGGGTTAAAGGAAGAAATGGGCATGAGATGGGATGCTTAGTATGCATGAAACATAGAGTAAAGTGGTTAGTAGAACAAGAGAAAATGATAATGAAATACTAATCCTAAACAAAATGGTAAACTATCACAGAAATTAGCATAAAATCACACTAAACAAAATTGCAAAATATCACAAAATCGGCATCAAAAACTCTAACTAAACAAGATTGCGAAATATCACACCATTAGTATCAAGAATCAAATTTAACAAAATAGCAAGATATCACACAATTGTATCAAGAACCAAGTTTAACAAAATTGCAAAATATCACAAAATCGGTATCAAGAACCAAACTAAACATAGTTGCAAAATATTACAAAATTGGTATCAAGAATCAAATTTAACAAAATAGCAAGTTATCACACAATTGGTATCAAGAATCAAGTTTAACAAAATTGAGAAATATCACAAAACTCAAGTTTTAACAAAGTTGAAAATATTACACAAAAACAAAAGAGAATTAACCTTGCTAAGATCAAATGGATTATCATGGAATCAGAGGGGATAAAATCATACGATCAAGTGCCAATCAACATTATGTGGCATGAATTTAGATCAACAATTATGCAAGAAACTCATCAAAAGAATACACAAAAAATACACAAATATGTAAAATAAATGCACATATATTTTTTTTTTATCAATTTTAACATGTAACAACATCACAAAACAATAAAGAAATGCTTCAAGAACATAGAGTAATTTTTTGGAATTTTTGTAAAGAAAATTAAAGCACACAAAGGTTCAGATAGCAAGAACAGGAGGTAAGCATAGCAAGAACACCAAGAAAATATGAAAGAAACCAAACCCGTGGGTAAAAAACCCAAGCCCAAACTCACGGACGGATCCAGATCCCCAGAACGCCTCTGGGGCGTTGGATTGATCCAGATGCCCCAACCCTAGATCTAACGGCCTAGCAAACATAAGAACTGGATCGGGTCTAAACCGACCCGACCCACACGCCTACATAAAGCTCACAGGATCCGGATCTGCTCACTTTTCTCTCTTCTTTCTCTTTCTTCTCCGTCCTCTCTCTTCGTTCTCTCCAAAACCTAACCCTAGTTCTTCCCATTCTACCCAGAAATGACCTAAACATACACCAAATCGTTCTCAACACTAACCTAAGCATGGATTCGTCGTAAGAAAGCAAGTTTAACCGTTGGAATGATGTGAATCTTCGATTTTCATCTCTGTAGGTTCGAACCGTTCGTTTTCTCACGTTTTTTGGCTGAAATCTTTGTGAAATGGTGAGAACTTGCTTCGATTCACATTCGTTTGTGAATCTCGCAACGTTTCTTTGATTTTTTTGGAAGAAAATTCGGTTAGGGTTAGGGTTTGGATCGAACGGTTCGAACTTGATCTGGATTCACATCGTTCCAGCCTTTGTAGTGATATACGAAGAGATTAGGTGAAGTTAGGGTGTTACCTGAGCTTCTATTCGGAGATTCGAAGCGTTCGTTTGATTCTTGGCCTTGGATTTCCTCTGGTAAGCCGGTCTCACTCCTTTCTTTCTTCTCTGGATCCGGATCCTGTGAAATCCTTCACCTCTTCTTCTCCTTCTTCTTCTCCGATCCGATGCCTGTGATTGCGCTCGAAGCGCGCTACCTCCGGTGGCGTGCTCGCGTTGAATTGCTAGCACAATGGTTCTATGATGAAGATTCACAACGAATCTCTGAGAATCGCTTGAAATTGCATCGAATTCATTCGCATTTCGCCTTTGCTTGCTTCTGTGAACCGGATTCAGTGATGAATTCAATGAATTTGTGTGTAATTGTGCTGAATTGGTGCTGGAATTGATGCTAGGGTTTATGAATGTTCTTGAACTTTTCTGTGAATTTGTGATTTTGATCTGTAACTGCCAAGAGAGAGAAAATTGATTCTGTTTGTGTTGATGTGGCGCGTGAATTGTGTATCTGACTCTGATTCTGACACTGTACCCTACTTATAGCCTGCCATGTGTGCCTGCGAGCCAATAGGGATGTGACACGTGGATTGAACACCTGCGTGGCAACTGTGGACTGAACTGAAAAAAAAGGACTAAAATGCAATTTTGGAAAATTTAAGGACTAGAATGCAATTAAAAATTTGAACGGTTTTGAGTAGAAAAAGAAAATTGGACTGACTTGAAAATTAAAAGATATTTGGACTGTTTTGAAAATAAAATTTGGACACTTTTGTAATTTAAAACAAAGTTTGGACTAAACTGCAAAAAGTGAAATAAAATTTGTAAAAAAATGTAAATTTGAAAACAACGTAAAGTGAAACATTTAAAAACGACAAAATGGACTAAAACAAACAAACTACCAAAATGAGGTATTCTAAAATACCTCTCTGCCCAAAATTTGAACAATGTGAAAAGACTAAAATGCCCCTGGGGACAAAAACGACTCAAACTGACTCGGATGCAGAACCAAGACGATTTTGTACAAAATTTGATCAATGATTTATGCAAACAAATTGAAAAGACTCAGGGACAAATTATAGGGACTAAAATGGGTTCCATTGCGGGAAATGACCAAAATACCCTTTTGTATGATTTTATGCAAGAATTAAAAGACAGAGACAGTGACGTATGCAGCTGAAGCACAGTAGAAAACACGGTGCATTTGAGAGTATTAGAAAATAGCAGAGGAATTTGAATGAGTATTTTTAGGTCCAAAATGAGGGTATAACAATTCAAGACTATGAACATTTGAAGTAAAAACATTAGGAATATTCCATTTTGAATATGATCCTAGATGTTTTCCATGCTGCACTTCATCAACGTTTCACTATTAAGATTTGATTACATCAAATAAGCTTCTTACAAATCATCCTAAGTGAAACAAAAGAAACATTCTGAACTCCGTTGAGTTTAGAAAGTTCGATCCTGCTCCATGCTTTTTCTGACATGAACAGTACAGTAGTTTGAAAGTAAAAAACAAATCCGAAAGCAAGATCAAGTCTGATTGAACAAGATTTCGACACATAAGGGACTTGGTACTGTACAAAGCTAACAAAATCCCCTAAAGCATGGAAATGAAGTGACAGCTCCACTTTATGAGATCATGCATGAGCTCCACGAAAGATTTTAAAGAAGATCTTATCTAACAACATTCTAAAGTCGTATAAAGATAATCTTCATAGTACAACTCAGAAATTCATGTGACATTCATCTGCAAAAGCCGAGATGCATATCTGACCGTTCATCCACGTGAACCCAGATGAAGATCATGATGAACACAACAACACTCTGAAGTATTCTCAAGAACACAACAACATTCTGAAGTATGGCAATTTGCCCAGAATTTCAAGTGAAATTTGGTGGGTCCCAAGACACGTGGCACAAGACTATTGGTCGCACTCCAACGGCTAGAAGACTTCAAGAAACTCTATAAATAGAGATCAAAGTTTCAACATCAAACACATCTTTGCAAAGCAGAAAAGAAAAACAGCTAAGAAGTGCTTAAAGCTTTAGCAAAAATATTGATCTCACAAAGATTCCAAGAAATCTTAAGTGTGAACCAATATCTCTCTTATCTTCCTAAAATATATACTCTTCTCTTCATTCTTCTCTTGTCTAATTTCAATCCTTCAAACTTCCATACAAATTGTAAAGAAAAGTCTCATCTAGCTTTAGGGGTACTAAAGTGTTAGTTTGAGCAGAACATGTAAAAGTCTAAGTGGGTAACTTAGCAAGAAAGGTGTCAGCCTGCTGAGGCTTAGAGAATACAGGGTTGTAATTGTTCAGGTGAACAAAGTTGTAAGGTGCAGTATTTGAGAAGTTATCTCAAGCATCATAGTGGAAACTCTCACAAGATTGTGAGGAGTAGACTAACCCACATTGGGGGAACCACTATAAATTTATGTGTGCTCTTTCTCTCTCTTCCCTAAACTCTTTACTTTCAGTAAACACAAACACACACAAACACATTTCATTATTTAAACCGTTTCCACATTACTATTTCAGAGCGTTCTGAAGTCTGTCTATTAACATAACTATTCCAAGTTCAAAACTTAAGAATCCTTTTTTAAGTTACAGATTAATTTTTGAAGGGTCACAATTCAAACCCCCCTTCCTTGTGACTATTTTATCTACTTCACATGCATGTCTACATATTACCATACGCTTGAAAAGTTTCTAAATCATAATCAAAATCAATGTCATTACACACTTTAAGATCCTTCAGGGTTATAACGGGGCTTAGGTAAAAGGTGGGATAATATTTGGATAAGTAGGCTACACAAAATTTGAGTTATGCACTCCTACGGAAATTAAAGCATGGATTCAATTCCTTCATTCACTCTTGAAACAACAATTTGTAAAGGTACTAGAGAACATTTGTAACTTATTGGGACAATCGAGTTTAAAGTTACTCGGTTTTTTCATTGTTTGTCCCCTTTTCATTCTTTTCTTTCTCATTTTTTTTTTTTGATACACCATTTTTGTGTGTATTTTTCATGATAATGTTTTTTTTTCTCTAGTACCCCCACCCCAAACTTAGTTGGTTTCAAATTCCAATAGCAACCCCAAAATTATTATTTAGAAACATTCTACAATGCCTAACTCAGATATAACATTCTGGGTGAAATTCTAAAAGTCTCTAGACTTCATTTGTAGTTTGTCACCGAACAAAAAGGATCTAAACCTACCGGCTCAATTTGGCTTAAAAAAAAGGATAAATATAACAATTAAAATCAGGGTAGGCTTCAAAAGGCTCACAGGAACAAGCAATTTTGCCTCAATGTGTATATGACAAAGACCAATCAACAGTAGAGAAACAATGCAAGTTCTAGAAATGTAGTTGCATGGAACACTCTTTATAAGTAAAATTGAAAAATAAAATTTGGCCATGAACCTTACAGTGTTAGATTTCTGGGAGTTGTGACTACCTATCTTGAACTGCCATACACTTCTCCTTTGAAACACCAAGTCACTCCTCCTTAAGAACTTTTGGAATACCACTTGAACAAACAATTGTTACTAAACTGGAAAAAGTCAATAAACAAGAAAATTCATCAATAATAAACAAGTGCAAGTTCAATTACATCACAGGGGGATACAACTGAGTTAAACTAAAATAAAAATTAAAGACAAATTGTTTGACTCAACAATAGAAATAAAATACTGAAAATAAAGACATAATAAAAAGGATGGGTTGCCTCCCACCAAGCGCTTTCTTTTACGTCATCAAGCTTGACGTGTCAATTCCCAAATCAAGGTGGATATTTCCACTTTGATTCGACAAGCATTCTCTTGTCATTTTTATTTTTTTCTTCTTGCTCATTTTCAACTTCATCTTCACCATCCACTTCACCAACCTTTCTGTTGGTACTCTCAAGACTCATTGGCTTGAGCACTTTTCTGGATCTCACTTCACTGACTTTGCAATTTTTATTCTTTGGACATTTAACATTCTCCTTATTTTTACTGAAATAAGGATAAGGCAACTTCACATAATATGGAATCACTTGAGGCTTGTCACCATCCTTGAGGAGCTGACTTTTAGACCTTCTCAAAATGGAGCTTGCATCTATGAGTTTCTCTATTTTATCTCCCTCCTTCTTGACTTCACACTCTACTCTCTTTTTCTCACCCTTATCCACTATCACAGGGGTAGCTACTCTCCCATTACTCACTCCAATCATATTACATGCGTCATTCTTTTGATTGTTGGAAGTATTGCCACCAAAAACTCCCCTTGATTTTGCTGCCATTAGTTTTGACAACTGCCCAATTTGAGTTTCAAGGTTCTTAATGGAAGCCTCGTTGTTTCTTTGCGCACTTTCTTGGTTTGACTTGATCTCTTGGAACTTGGTTTTGGTTACTTTGATGAAACTAGTCAAGGCTTCTTCAAGTGCGGATGGCTTTGTTTATGGTTGTTGTTGGGATGGATAGGTAATTGGGTTTAAGGTGTTGTTGTTTGAATATCTTAGGTTAGGATGTTGTGTCCACCCCATATTATATGTGTTTGAGTAAGGGTTCTATTTTTGATCATTTCCCATATAACTGGCTTTCTCACTTACTCCCTCCCTCGGGTACACACTCAACATTAGTATGTCCTTCACCACAAAATTTGCACCTCAAAACTTGTGCTTTTTGAACCTGTTGAATTTGAACTTGTCTTATACTTATGGCTTGTACCTGCTTGGAAAGTGCTTCCAATTGTTTACTCATCAAGGTCTAACTAGACAGGATAATACTATTCTTATTCACTCCAAGCACTCCTATATCCCCATGCTCAATCTCAACACAATATTTATTTTGAGCCATGATCTCAATTAGGATTCTAACCTCAAGGTCTGTTTTCACTCTTATACTACCCCCAGCTGAGGCATCAAGGAGCATCCTATTTGGTATAATTGTTTTACCCATATCCTTTTTGTGATATTTTCTTTTTTTTTCTTACATATTCTATTTTGGGGATAAAAATTCTTTTTTTTTTTTGGTATAATTGTTTTACTCATATCCTTTTTGGGATATTTTCTTTTATTTTGACATATTCCTTTCTAGGATAAAAAATCATCTTTTTGTTTTTGGTATTTTACCTTATCCTTTTGGGTTATTTTCTTCTTTTTTTTACACCTTCCTTTTCGAGATAAAAATTCATCTTTTTTTTGTTGGCATAAGTTACTTTTGAAATAAGGATAAAAATTTATTTCCCCTAAAAAAATCATCTTTAACGTTAGATATATCATTATTTCGATTTTAATTCATGATTCATAACTTCTTGTAGTTAAAATAGTTAAAATGCACATTAGTCCAACAACATTTTTTTGTTTTACTAAGCAGGGAGTAAGGACAGACATCCGAAGGAAACACCGACTGTAACACCCCGTTTCCCAAAACAACATAATAATATTAAAACAATCAGAGCTCAACAATAACGGGCATGTCACACTGCTTTTCAAAATTTATTAAATAGAATATAAAACTATTTAACTTCAATAAATCATCTTATAAAATCTGCAGCGGAATATTTATTTAAAAATCATAATCAACAGCTACATCAACGTCCTTGGCACAAAGGCCTCATCACTAAAATTTATTTAATAATAAATAAATCTCTAACAACATAGTTCATCAATGATACATAAGGAAATGAAGAATGTAAACAGCAGAATCCCCATCCCGTTACGTATCAGAGCCTAGGACACAAGAGCCAATAATCTAACTAGCCTTCATTACCTGCACTTGCCCACAAGGCGGCAATTCCAACAGAAGGGGTGAGTTCACAAATCAAAAGTAATATATAGATATATGAATCATCAAAGTGAATTGAAAACAACAACAATAATAACAACCAACAACAACATTATCAACAATATCATCTCAACATTATAATTTTGATTCATCTTTGATTAACATCAACAACAACAACCCTTGTGGCGACATCTCACCAACAACAACTCCAACAAGACAACTCACACCTCCAACAACTATGCAAGACCTCAACTACAAATGCAATGTGCATGTGGTACCATACTACGCGCGTTGAATGCTAAGCATTCCAGGGCATAAGCCCCCAACAGTTTGGATGGTTAAAGCATCTCAGGGCATAAGCCCCCAACAGGTGAATGACTAGCATTCCAGGCCATAAGCCCTCAACGGTTGAATGTATAAACATTCCAGGGCATAAGCCCCCAACGATGCAAATGAGTATGAAAGACTCTGTGGTGTATATCTGCATACAACCCTACAACAACTAATGGTGCATATCAACATGCAACCAACAACAACAACTACTTAGGACATCAACGACTGTGTCTAACAACTAAGACACCCTCCCCAACTGGATAACGCCACTCAACAACATCAAGGATAACTTCAAACTTAGCAAAGCATACTTAATTTCATGTAATCATACATAAATCCATCTTAATCATCTTCATATATAAGTTTTATCATCTAAACAATTCTTAATAAATCCAATAAACAAGTTAGGAAGCTTAGGTATGGGTTAGGAGCACTTTGAAAAATTGCACAAAATGGTCGCACAGGACCAATCTCGCTCAAGCGAAGTTAATCTCGCTTCAAGCGACTTAAATGACGAAAGTCTGGGGGAATCTCGCTCGGGGTTCGCTTGCATCTCGCTTAAGCGAAGTTTCATCTGGACAGCATTCTGGGAATCTCGCTTAAGCAAAAAATATCTCGCTTCAAGCGAAGCTTCATCTAGGCAGATTTCCAACTACGATTTTCTAAGCCCTAAATCATCCAAAAACCCAATTTTGATCCCCCAATCACCCAAAATGAATTAGAACAATGTTTATGGGTTCACTACACAACAAAACAACAGAAACATCTCATAAAAACATCATCCATTACACATAATTCATCAACAATGGCATTTTTCATATTTCTTAAACCTAATACAACAATCACCATTTTCAATCCATTTTCATGAAATCATACATATATACATTAGCAATTGAAAAGTAAACCCACCCTTACCTGATTAGATGAACAAAAGCTACAGAACTCAACTCTTCCTAGCAATCTCCCTTGTTCTTGGTTCTCCCCTCTTTCTCCCAAAAGCTTATGTTTTGTTCTTACTGTACGTACAAGTGTTTTGTCTGACTCTTTCTATTTCCTTACCAACCAAAACATAACATCTATTTCTCTTTACTCTTAACTCCCTCACTAATTTCTATTAATTTCTCCTTAACCCCTCCTTAACTCTATTAACTCTAAATAAATCCCCTTTTTCTAAAATAAATATTATTTCTTCTATTTTCATAAAACAATGCAAATAATCACCAATTTTCATATAAATGAATATAAATCAAATAACACACCACATATCACATAATTATTTATGAATTCAAATAAATTATGCAAAACAACTAAAAATAACAAAATAGAAATTAGGGCGTTACAACTCTCCCCAACTTAGAGAATTTCGTCCTCGAAATATTACCTCAAGCAACAAACAACTCAGGATAGGATTCTTGCATCTTGCTCTCCAATTCCCAAGTCAAACTTTCACCAGTCACACCACCCCAAACAACCCTCACCAAAGGTATTTCCATGCCTCTCAGCTGCTTCACCTTACGATCATCAATCCTTAAAGGTAAAGTCTCAACGGTAAGGTTATCCCTAACTTGCGCATCATCTCTAGGAATAACATGCGAAGGGTCTGCTACATATTTCCTCAGCTGCGACACATGAAACACATCATGCAAGTTCGATAGATGTGGTGGCAATCCAATCCGATATGCCACGGTTCCAACCTTCTCTGAAATCTGATAAGGACCAATGAACTTTGGAGTCAACTTCTTAGACTTCAATGCACGTCCTACACCCGTCAAAGGAGTAACCCTCAAGAACACATGATCACCCTCCTGAAACTCAAGAGCCTTTCTACGTTTGTCATGGTAACTCTTCTGATGATCTTGCGATGCTTTCATCTTTTCTCTTATCAACTTGACCTTCTCCGTAGTCTGTTGAACCAACTCTGGTCCCAAAACAACACTTTCACCCGACTCAAACCAACACAAAGGAGTTCTACACCTTCGACCATACAAAGCTTCGAATGGTGCCATACCAATACTCGAATGGTAACTATTGTTGTATGTGAACTCTATCAACGGTAAGTGGCTGTCCCAAGCTCCACCTTGCTCGAGTACACACACCCTCAACAAATCTTCTAAAGATTGGATAGTCCTCTCCGACTGACCATCTGTCTGCGGATGATAAGCCGAACTCAACCTCAATTTCGAACCCAAAGCATCCTGTAAACTCTTCCAAAACCTCGAAGTGAACGTCAGATCTCTATCCGACACAATACTAGACGGAACACCATGCAATTTCACAATATCACGGATATAGATCTCTGCCAACTGAGCTACCGGATAACTAATATTGATCGGAATAAAGTGCGCCGACTTAGTCAACCTGTCGACCACGACCCAAATGGCATCATGCCCTCTTGGAGTATTCGGTAAACTCGTCACAAAATCCATAGAAATGCTATCCCACTTCCACTCAGGTACATCTAACGGAGTCAACAGCCCTGCAGGCTTCTGATGCTCAACCTTAGACTTCTGGCAAGTCAAACATGCATACACAAACTGAGCAACATCTCTTTTCAAACCGGACCACCAAAACAATTTCCTCAAGTCATGATACATTTTAGTAGCTCCCGGATGAATACTCAAACTACTTTTGTGACTTTCTTCTAAAATCAACTTCTTCAAACCCTCATCATCAGGAATAAAAATCCTTCCTCTAAACCTCAACACACCTTGGTTATCAACCTTGAAATCACTATCCGCATTTTGATCACTAGCAGCCATCAAATCCACAAACTTAACATCAATCTTTTGCGCCTCCTTGATACTATACAAGAAATCACTATTAATTCTCAACATGCCCAACTTCACACTCTGAGGTGATCTTTCACAAACAAGACTCAAGTCTCTAAACTGTTCAAGTAGCTCAAACTCTTTCACCATCATAGCCGACATATGCAACGTCTTTCTACTCAATGCATCCGCAACCACATTGGCTTTAACAGGATGGTAATTCAAGCCAAAATCATAATCCTTAAGCAACTCAAGCCACCTCCTCTACCTCATGTTCAACTCCTTCTGATCAAACAAATATTTTAAACTCTTATGATCACTAAATACTTCAAATCTGGAACCGTACAAATAGTACCTCCAAATTTTCAACACAAACACCACGGCCGCTAACTCTAAATCATGTGTAGGATAATTCTTCTCATGGATCCTCAACTGCCTAGAAGCATACGCTACCACCTTGCCATCTTGCATCAAAACACCACTTAAGCCCAGCTTAGATGCATCACAATAAACAACAAAAGGCTCTTCTGGCTTCGGCAAAATCAAAATAGGAGCAGTCGTCAATCTTTGCTTTAACTCATTGAAACTACTCTCACATTGAGTATCCCACACAAATGCTTTTCCTTTACAAGTCAACTGCGTCAAAGGAAGTGCTAACTTCGAGAATCCTTCAATGAACCTACGATAGTAACCAGCCAAACCAAGAAAACTTCTAACCTCGGTAACTGACTTCGGTGTCTCCCACTGCGACACAGCATCAACCTTCGAAGGATCTACAGCAATACCATTACCAGAAATGATGTGGCCAAGAAAACTTACTTCATGCAACCAGAATTCGCACTTGGATAACTTGGCATATAATTTCTTTTCTTTCAGCACTTACAATACAATCTTCAAATGCTCTGCATGCTCTGCTTCAGTCTTAGAATAAATCAAAATATCATCAATAAAGACCACCACGAACTGATCCAGATACTCATGAAAAATTCTGTTCATGTATTCCATAAACACACCAGGCGCATTAGTAACACCGAAAGGCATCAGCTTATATTCATAATGACCATACCGCGTCCTAAAGGCCGTCTTCTGCATATCTTCATCCTTCACCTTAATCTGATGGTAACCTGACCTCAAGTCAATCTTACTAAACACGCGGGCACCCACCAGTTGATCCATCAAATCATCAATCCTCGGAAGTGGATACCTGTTCTTGATCGTCACTTTGTTCAACTGACGGTAATCTATACACAACCGCATGCTACCATCATTCTTCTTTACCAACAACACCGGTGCTCCCCATGGTGAAACACTCGGTCTCACAAACTTCTTGTCAAGTAAGTCCTCCAATTGCTTCTTCAATTCAGCTAACTCAGAAGCTGACATACGGTAAGCAGCCATCGACACAGGCTTCGTACCCGGCACAAGGTCAATCGAAAATTCAACCTCCCTCTCTGGTGGCACATCTGGAATCTCATCAGGAAAAACTTCAGGAAATTCTTTCACAACAGGCAGTCCATCAATTACAGCTTGATTCTCTACCGACAAGTATGCCAACAAAGAAAACATTAAGACTCCATCTTGTTCTAACCGCTTCATCTCTTTAGTGGATAAAAATTCTGCTCCACTCTCTTCTTCAGCAGAAGAAAATTGTACCGTCTTGCTAAAACAATTAATCAGGACATGATTGTACTCTAACCAATTCATTCCCAATATTACATCCATTCCCACCAACGGCAAACAAACGAGATCGACTTCAAAATCTCTACCAAAAACAGACAACGGACAACTTAAGCAAACAAGGGAAGTAGTTACTGAACCCTTAGCTGGAGTTTCAACAACCATCTCCCCATTCATATCAGACATAATCAGACCCAATCTTTTTGCACAATCAATAACAATGAAACAATGTGTAGCACCAGTATCTATGATAGCAATTAAAGGAGTACCATTAAAGAAACAAGTACCTCTGATAAGTCGGTCTCCGTTATCGGTCTGGGTACCGATCAAAGCAAAAACTCTCCCACTGGTCTGCGTCTTCTTAGGCTTAGTACACTGAGAGCTAAGATGACCTTCTTCATCACAATTGAAACAAACAATGTCCCTACGCTTGCATTCAGCAACAGTGTGGCCCTTCTTACCGCATCGGAAACACTTCTTTTCATCACGGTTGCAGGCATTACTCTTGTGGCCCTTAACACCACACTTATAACAAACAACATCAGCCGGAGCATCTCTACGCGCAGGCCTCCTCTCATCATGCACTCTCTGTTTGCCCTTATCAGCTGGGGCACTATAAGGCTTCGGGCGACTCTGCTGCCCCTTACCTCTACGGTCATTCATCACCTTGTAGTGAGCTTTAGTGTCCTCTTCATAGATCCTACAACTGCTCACCAACTCAGAAAAGTCTCTGATCTTCTGATAGCCAATGGCCCGCTTGATATCAGCTCGCAGGCCATTCTCAAACTTGATACATTTGGAGAACTCAGTAGTCTCCGCAGCATAATGTGGATAGAACTTGGCAAGCTCCACAAACTTAGCAGCATACTCTGTGATAGACATATCTCCTTGCTTCAGCTCAAGGAACTCAATTTCTTTCCTACCACGGACATCTTCTGGAAAGTACCTTCTCAGAAATTCCCTTCTAAACACAGCCCATGTAATCACAGCACCTTCATTCTGAAGAATTGGTTGAGTGCTTACCCACCAGTCGTCAGCCTCTTCCGCCAACATATGTGTGCCAAACCGCACCATCTGAGCATCGGTACACTGCATCACCCGGAAGATTCTTTCGACCTCCTTCAGCCAAGTCTACGCTCCATCGGGGTCGTACCTTCCCTTAAAGGTTGGTGGATGATTCCTCAAGAATGTTTCCAGCATCCGCACACCTTCACCACCACCAGCACCTTGTTGTTGTTGTCCCACAACTTGAGCCATTGCTTGCAAAGCAGCGGCAAGAGCAGCATCATTCCTTCCAGCCATCTAGATAATTCTACATAACAACAACAAATCAGGACAACAAAGACAGTTAAAGCTGTCACACAACACTACTAGGCTCGACACGACTCTACTAATTGGCCAGACGGACCGACCTGCTCTGATACCAATTGTAACACCCCGTTTCCCAAAACAACATAATAATATTAAAACAATCAGAGTTCAACAATAACGGGCATGTCACACTGCTTTTCAAAATTTATTAAATAGAATATAAAACTATTTAACTTCAATAAATCATCTTATAAAATCTGCAGCGGAATATTTATTTAAAAATCATAATCAACAGCTACATCAACGTCCTTGGCACAAAGGCCTCATCACTAAAATTTATTTAATAATAAATAAATCTCTAACAACATAGTTCATCAATGATACATAAGGAAATGAAGAATGTAAACAGCAGAATCCCCATCCCGTTACGTATCAGAGCCTAGGACACAAGAGCCAATAATCTAACTAGCCTTCATTACCTGCACTTGCCCACAAGGCGGCAATTCCAACAGAAGGGGTGAGTTCACAAATCAAAAGTAATATATAGATATATGAATCATCAAAGTGAATTGAAAACAACAACAATAATAACAACCAACAACAACATTATCAACAATATCATCTCAACATTATAATTTTGATTCATCTTTGATTAACATCAACAACAACAACCCTTGTGGCAACATCTCACCAACAACAACTCCAACAAGACAACTCACACCTGCAGCAACTATGCAAGACCTCAACTACAAATGCAATGTGCATGTGGTACCATACTACGCGCGTTGAATGCTAAGCATTCCAGGGCATAAGCCCCCAACAGTTTGGATGGTTAAAGCATCCCAGGGCACAAGCCCCCAACAGGTGAATGACTAGCATTCCAGGGCATAAACCCTCAACGGTTGAATGTATAAACATTCCAGGGCATAAGCCCCCAACGATGTAAATGAGTATGAAAGACTATGTGGTGTATATCTGCATACAACCCTACAACAACTAATGGTGCATATCAACATGCAACCAACAACAACAACTACTTAGGACATTAACGACTGTGTCTAACAACTAAGACACCCTCCCCAACTAGATAACGCCACTCAACAACATCAAGGATAACTTCAAACTTAGCAAAGCATACTTAATTTCATGTAATCATACATAAATCCATCTTAATCATCTTCATATATAAGTTTTATCATCTAAACAATTCTTAATAAATCCAATAAACAAGTTAGGAAGCTTAGGTATGGGTTAGGAGCACTTTGAAAAATTGCACAAAATGGTCGCACAGGACCAATCTCGCTCAAGCGAAGTTAATCTCGCTTCAAGCGACTTAAATGACGAAAGTCTGGGGGAATCTCGCTCGGGGTTCGCTTGCATCTCGCTTAAGCGAAGTTTCATCTGGACAGCATTCTGGGAATCTCGCTTAAGCAAAAAATATCTCGCTTCAAGCGAAGCTTCATCTGGGCAGATTTCCAACTACGATTTTCTAAGCCCTAAATCATCCAAAAACCCAATTTTGATCCCCCAATCACCCAAAATGAATTAGAACAATGTTTATGGGTTCACTACACAACAAAACAACAGAAACATCTCATAAAAACATCATCCATTACACATAATTCATCAACAATGGCATTTTTCATATTTCTTAAACCTAATACAACAATCACCATTTTCAATCCATTTTCATGAAATCATACATATATACATTAGCAATTGAAAAGTAAACCCACCCTTACCTGATTAGATGAACAAAAGCTACAGAACTCAACTCTTCCTAGCAATCTCCCTTGTTCTTGGTTCTCCCCTCTTTCTCCCAAAAGCTTATGTTTTGTTCTTACTGTACCTACAAGTGTTTTGTCTGACTCTTTCTATTTCCTTACCAACCAAAACATAACATCTATTTCTCTTTACTCTTAACTCCCTCACTAATTTCTATTAATTTCTCCTTAACCCCTCTTTAACTCTATTAACTCTAAATAAATCCCCTTTTTCTAAAATAAATATTATTTCTTCTATTTTCATAAAACAATGCAAATAATCACCAATTTTCATATAAATGAATATAAATCAAATAACACACCACATATCACATAATTATTTATGAATTCAAATAAATTATGCAAAACAACTTAAAATAACAAAATAGAAATTAGGGCATTACACCGACCCATCTAGGTTGGCACCCCTGGACACCTCCGTCCTACGCCGCCAAACTCTAAAATTTTATTAACAAAAGGGGAAAATATATACAAGAAGAGGGGGGGAATAAGATAAAACCCTCAAAGAAAAAAAAACAAACAGAAAAATGCGAGATCAAACAACAACAGACTAAGGGAATTTGTAATTAGGCAAACCAGTAAAATCTAACAACGACTTGTGTGACAAAAATAAATTTTTTAACGCAATTCTTGTATCTGAATTGCCAATACCTCTAACATTCCAATATAATAATAATAAAAAGCGCATTGGGAATATTTGTTCGTCATGGTGACAAATTCTTCACAAATCAAACCCTAAACCTAGAACTTTATGTTGGACCTATTTTCTAAAGACAAGTTTCTCTTTAGCGTATCATAGTTTCTCTCGAAATCAGTGAGTGTGTTTCTCTAGCAATCAAGCATATTCTCATGGTTTATTGCTATTGAAATCCTTGAAGAACGAAACTTTATTGTCTCAAGGTTTGCTAGACTATTCTCATGTTTCGCAATCCTTGTCTAAATTCACTTGTTCCAATATCAAAACTTCATCTTTCGATGCTTCGCTTTGATATTTGTGATGATGAATTAACATGTACTAACCCTTCGTTGTCGCATTATGAGTTTGGTACATGTTAATTCATTATAAAAACTGTGAATTTAGATTAGAAAATAGATTTACATAAAATTAGGGTTCGAGGCTTGGTTTGATAGAAATTAGGTCATTAGACTCATCCAATAATCCCAAGACAAGAAGAGTCTACTCACTCACGTTCATTGTGGACATAGAAGAGAAGAAGAAGAAGAACATAAAATAAAATAACAATAAAATAAAGGTGAAATTTTATTCAAAGAAACAACAATTGTCACTTATTATTTCCAAGAACAAAAGATGAGAAATATATGTTTGATGGCTCCTTTATTTATAGCTAAAGGAACAACATAAAATTACACTAAATCGGGACATATATTTGTACTAAATCGGTATATAAAATATGCACCAAATCAGCACATAAATATGTACCAAATCAGCACATAAATATGTATCAAATCATCATATAAAATTATAGTAAATCTTCCCAAGTGCTAGGTCTTTGAAGCAAAACAACAAAAAGGGGGATTGGCATATTTTTGCACAGGATCTTTATATTTTTGTCTTCAATCAACTCCAAATCATATTTTAGATCCTTTTCTCCTTAAATCATGCTCAAAATCCTTTCTTTTGCTCCAAGATTCAATCTTTCATCATATTTGTTCCTGAAATTAAATAACAAGCAATTGTAGTAAAATAGTTCTAAATAATAAATAATAACACATAGATCTATATAAAATAAACTCTTAAAATCACTAATTATTGACTCATCAAACTCCCCCACACTTTAATCATTGCTTGTCCTCAAGCAAAAGGCATAACATTAGCAGCATAAAAATTAACAAGATATGACAATACAATTAAAACTCTTGTCTCCCTCCAAGCAATTCTCATGAACCTATTCAACCCAACAACAAGTCTCATGTGAGTATGTGTGTGTGTGTGTGTAGTCCGGCCCTTTTCTTGCTCTTGTGTAAGAGATATTATGAGGAAACAGGTTTTAACCTTAACACTAAACCAACCGAGAAAAGTTCTTTCTTCATTTGATACAAGAGATATGGGAATTCTTTGGTCATTCATTTTTTTCTTTTGGCATATATTATTTATATTCGGGGAGTGGGGCAGACACTAGTAAAGAGGTTACCCTCGATACACCAGTGCATCTGAACATGTGTTGGATGTTAAGGGAACCATCCGCGCTTTAAGGAAAGCAATTATTTGCTTTATTTAATTTCGGTAAATTTCAAATTAGATGCCATTTTTTTCCAATTCATTTTTTTTTCTTTGACCTTATTATTCCCCACACAAACTTATACTACTTTTACTCTGAAAACTTTTAAGGGTTGATTTACCACTAAAGTTATAACGTGCTCCTTAAAACACCTACCTACACACTTACTCAAGGACTGCAACTTTGTGCTTTTCTCAAAGAGAATTTTCACAATCAAACATGATGTGGGTATAGCAAGAACACTTGAAACACAAGAAATCAATTTTAATAGAAAGACAACTGTCACTATTGTATTCCAAGAATAAGATGAATATTTGTGATGGAAGACTACTCTATTTATAGCTTACAATTGACTTAAAATGTAAGCAAGTATAATGCTAGAGTGCTCCACAAGAAACTGTGGGCCTAAACTAAAACAGAGTAGCTTAAAATCCAAGCAAAAGCAGCAAAAGAGAATCCTGAGAGGTGGCACGGCCGTGCCATATTTGGCACGGGCCGTGCCACATTTGGCACGGGCCGTGCCAAGCTTCTGACTTGGGAGCTCCATATTTTTGGGTTGAATCTTGCATTTTTCCAGCCCGAATCAGCTCCTAATCCTCTTTCTTTTGATTCAAGACTGTTCCACCCAATATTCGTTCCTGAAATATAATTTTTTGAATCTTAAAGTAAATAGCTCAAAAAGGAAATAACAATAATATAAAATAAACTTAAATCTAAATAAAACAAGATTAAATATTATATAAAATAAACTAATTATTGACTCATCAATACTTTTCGGAAGATGTTCGCGGGAAGAAGGAGATTGAGTTCCTTGAGCTGAAACAAGTGAACATGTCAGTGACCGAGTATGCTGCTAAGTTTGTGGAGCTAGCTAAATTCTATCCACATTATACTGCTGAGACTGCTGAGTTCTCCAAGTGTATCAAGTTCGAGAATGGCTTACGTGCCGATATCAAAAGGGCAATTGGTTACCAGAAGATCCTTAACTTTTCTGAGCTGGTGAGTAGTTGTAAAATTTATGAAGAGGATACTAAAGCTCATTACAAGGTTGTTATTGAGAGGAAAGGTAAAGGTCAGAAGAGTCGTCCTAAGCCTTACAGTGCCCCTGCTTATAAGGGCAAACAAAGAGTTAATGAAGAGAGGAGACCTAGAAAGAAATATGCTCCTGTTGAGATTGTCTGCTGTACTTGTGGTGAGAAAGGCTACAAGAGTAATGCTTGTCTTGGATAGGTGAAACGGTGTTTTCGTTGCGTTAAGAAAGGGTATACTACTGTAGAATGCAAACATGATGACGTTGTGTGCTTTAATTGCAATGAGGAAGGTCATATGGTTCGCAATGCAAGAAGCCTAAGAAGGCTCAGGCTACTCGGAGGGTTTTTGCTTTGACTGGTACTCAGACAGAGAATGAGGATCGTTTGATCAGAGGTACTTGTTATTTTGAAAATATACCTTTAGTTGCTATTATTGATACTGGTGCTACGCATTGCTTTATTGCTATTGATTGTGCTGCTAAGTTGAATCTTGCTATGTCTGTTATGAATGGGGAGATGGTTGTCGAAACTCCAGCTAAGGGTTCGGTAACTACTTCCCTTGTGTGTTTGAGGTGTCTTGTGTCTGTGTTTGGTCGAGATTTTGAGATTGATTTGGTCTGCTTATCGTTGGTCAGAATGGATGTAATCTTGGGGATGAATTGGTTAGAATACAACCATGTCCATATCAATTGTTTTAGTAAGTCAGTATATTTCTCTTCTGCTGTAGAGGAAAGTGGAGCAGAGTTCTTATCTACGAAGCAGCTGAAGCAGTTGGAAAGTGATGGAATTATGATGTTTTCTTTGATGGCGTCTTTATCTATTGAGAATCAAGCAGTGATTGATAAGCTACAAGTGGTATGCGATTTTTCCAGAAGTTTTTCCTGATGAAATTCCTGATGTGCCTCCAGAAAGAGAAGTTGAATTTTCGATTGATCTTGTTCTTGGAACGAAGCCTGTGTCTATGACACCTTATCGTATGTCAGCTTCTGAGTTGGCTGAGCTGAAGAAACAGTTGGAGGATTTGTTTGATAAGAAGTTTGTTAGACCAAGTGTATCACCTTGGGGAGCGTCGGTGTTGTTGGTTAAGAAGAAAAATGGCAGCATGAGATTATGCGTAGATTATAGATAGTTGAACAAAGTGACGGTAAAGAATAGGTATCCACTTCCAAGAATTGACAACTTGATGGATCAGTTAGTGGGTGCACGTGTGTTTAGCAAGATTGATTTGAGGTCGGGTTATCACCAGATTAAGGTGAAGGATGAGGATATGCAGAAGACAGCGTTTAGAACGCGTTATGGGCATTATGAGTATAAAGTGATGCCTTTTGGTGTTACTAATGCACCTGGTGTGTTTATGGAGTATATGAACCGCATTTTTCATGCATTTTTGGATCGTTTTGTGGTGGTATTCATTGACGATATATTGATTTACTCCAAGTCCGAAGAAGAACATGTTGAGCATTTGAAGATTGTTTTACAAGTGTTTAAAGAGAAGAAGTTGTATGCTAAATTGTCAAAGTGTGAATTCTGGTTGAAAGAGGTGAGTTTTCTTGGCCATGTTATTTCTGGTAATGGTATTGCAGTTGATCCGTCTAAAGTTGACGCGGTATCACAGTGGGAGACTTCTAAGTCAGTTACAGAGATTAGAAGCTTTTTGGGTTTGGCTGGGTATTACCGAAGATTTATAAAAGGATTTTCTAAGTTGGCACTTTCGTTAACGTAGTTGACTTGTAAAGGTAAAGCTTTTGTGTGGGATGTTCATTGTGAGAACAGTTTTATTGAATTGAAGAAGCGTTTGACGAAGGCTCCAGTCTTGATTTTGCCAAAGCCAAATGAACCTTTTGTTGTGTATTGTGATGCGTCCAAATTGCGATTAGGTGGTGTGCTTATGCAAGATGGTAAAGTGGTTGCTTATGCATCAAGACAGTTGAGAATTCATGAACGAAATTATCCTAATTATGATCTTGAATTAGCTGCAGTTGTATTTGTGCTTAAGATTTGGAGACATTACTTGTATGGTTCGAGATTTGAGGTGTTCAGTAATCACAAGAGCTTGAAGTATTTGTTTGATCAGAAGGAATTGAATATGAGACAGCAAAGGTGGCTCGAATTATTGAAAGATTATGACTTTGGTTTGAATTATCATCCGGGTAAAGCAAATGTTGTAGCAGATGCCTTAAGTAGGAAGACTTTGCATATGTCTGCTTTGATGGCTAAAGAGTTTGAGTTGCTGGAACAGTTTAGAGATTTGAGTTTAGTTTGCGAATGGTCACCTCATAGTGTAAAGCTAGGAGCTGAAGATTGATAATGATTTCTTGAAAAGTATTAAAGAAGCGCAGAAAGCGAATGTTAAGTTTGTGGACTTGTTGGTTGCTAGTAATCAGACTGAAGATGGTGACTTTAAGCTCGATGATCAAGGTGTGTTGAGATTTCGAGGTAGAATTTGTATTCCAGACGATGATGAGATGAAGAAGATGATCCTTGAAGAGAATCACATAAGTAGCTTGAGTATTCATCCGGGAGCTACGAAGATGTATCACGATTTGAAGAAGTTGTTTTGGTGGCCTAGATTGAAACGCGACGTGGCGCAGTTTGTGTATTCTTGTTTGATTTGTCAGAAGTCGAAAGTAGAACATCAGAAACCTGCTGAACTGATGACACCTTTAGATGTGCCAGAGTGGAAATGGGATAGTATTTCCATGGATTTCGTGACAAGTTTGCTGAATACCCCGAGAGGGAATGACGTTATTTGGGTGATTGTTGACAGGTTGACGAAGTCGGCTCATTTTATTCCGATTAACATCAGTTTTCCTGTAGCTCAGTTGGCAGAGATTTATATTCGAGATATCGTGAAGCTACATGGTGTTCCGTCGAGCATCGTATCAGATAGAGATCCGAAATTTACTTCTAGATTTTGGAAGAGTTTACAAGAGGCTTTGGGTTCTAAGTTGAGGTTGAGTTCGGCTTATCATCCGCAGACAGATGGTCAGTCGAAAAGAACGATTCAATCATTGGAAGACTTGCTGAGAGTTTGTGTACTTGAGCAAGGAGGAACTTGGGATAGTCATCTTCCGTTGATAGAGTTCACGTACAATAATAGTTATCATTCTAGTAATGGAATGGCACCTTTTGAGGCTTTGTATGGTCGTAGGTGCAGAACTCCATTGTGTTGGTTTGAATCAGGTGAGAATGTGGTTTTAGGACCAGAGATTGTTCAACAGACTACTAAAAAAGGTCAAGATGATCCAAGAGAAGATGAAACTGTCGCAGAGTCGACAAAAGAGTTATCATGATAAGCGTAGGAAAGACCTTAAGTTTCAAGAGGGGGATCATGTATTCCTAAGAGTTACTCCCATGACCGGTGTGGGTCGTGCATTGAAGTCAAAGAAGTTGACTCCGAGATTTATTGGTTCGTATCAGATATCAGAAAGAGTTGGAACGGTGGCGTACCGGGTGGGTTTACCACCGCATCTTTCGAATTTGCACGATGTGTTTTGTAACACCCCGTTATCCCAACAATTAAATATTTAATAAATAAACAAGTAAATCAGAGTTCAACAAACAAACGGGCATGTCACACTACTTTTCGAAAATTCTTAAATAGAATGAAATACTATTTATCAAATCAACTGTGATAAATTATCCATACATTGCAGCGGACTATTCATAAAATCATTTAACATTCAAATCTCATCAATGATGCTAGCACAAGGCTTCTACATAATTCATCATTAACAACTTATTCAACAACATGTAAAGATCCATCAACATGTTTCAAAATTTGATACATAAGGAATGAAAACACAATAACAAATTCTCATCCTGTTACGTATCAGACCCCTAAGACACTTGTGCCACCACTTCTACTATTCTGGATCACCTGCAAGTTACCCATACGAAGGGCAACATTTTCAAGCAGAAGGGGTGAGATTCACAAACAACAATAATAGAAATATAATTCATCAATTGAATCTAACACCCTAATATCATCAATACTTCAATATATTTACGTATTTCATGGTCATTAACATTACCAACATATTCAATTTCAACCAACAATACAACGACTACTTAACCAACAACAACGACTCATGCAATGACATGACAACACCGATATGACTCAACAACAAAATGTGACAATGCACATGCATGTGGTACCATTAACGCGTTTGAATGACAAGGCATTCCAGGGAATAAGCCCTCGCCAATTTGAATGGTTAAAGCATTCACAGGGCATGAGCCCTCACCAAATTGAATGAACTAGCATTCACAGGGCATAAGCCCTCAGCAATTGAACGACAAGGCGTTCCAGGGCATGAGCCCTCACCAATTTATGATTATGCAATGAACTCCACTTGTGTATATCAACATACAACTCAACTACAACACAATGACAACTACTACTCAACAATGCATATATGTAAATATGACTTACACACCCAACAACTCAACCCATAATACTTCAACCTTTGAAAAGAATTCAATAACATGTATAATTTATATATATACAAATACACCATTAATCATAAACATTATCCTCACCAGAATTTAATCAACAATATTCAATTGCATAGAAAACACTTCAGGTTCAGGGCAACTCGCCTCGGCGAGTACATCAACTCGCCATGGCGAACTCAAAGAATGGGTTACTCGCCTCAGGCGAGTTAGGGGCAAGCTGAAGGCGAGTAAAAATGGGTGCTCTCGGTCTTTTTGACATTTTTCTCACTAAAACTTCATTTTTAAGCCCCCTATTCATCTTTTTAATCTAAAAATTGTCCCAGTCCTCTCTAAAAACATCTAGGCACTTAAAACTATCCAACTTACGTCTTATAACAACACTTCAAAAATCATGATTTCTAATGCACTACTCGCTATGGCGAGTGGTTTTGCTTGCAAGGCGAGCTATGAACATTGCTCACTCGCTGTGGCGAGTCATGCTACTCGTCGCGACGAGCGATGAATGTCTGTACAGGAAGAATGCAGTTTTTTTCCAAAAATTCCAATTTTCTCAATTTCAATCCCCAAAACGATTTACAGAAATGTAATAATTGACTGTCTACAACCTGAATGCATTCTAGTGCTATTACAATGCTCTTTACACCTTTTCCATCCAAAAATCATACTCCAAAACCTAACCCCCAATCCCCAATTTCAACTAAAAACCTTGTTAAACCAAAATCAAAATTATATAATCCATTATTATTGAGAGATAGTCTCACCCTTACCTTAATTCGATGAACAAGCTCCCAGAAAATCTGAATCTCCTCTCTTGGCTCTTCCCTTGCTTTTTCTCCCAAAAACTGATAGTACGTGAAAACTGTTTCTGACTTCTCTAACTCCTTATTTAACTCCCCTTAATTCTAATTAACTCCCACTTAATTCTTTTAATTAAAAAGTAACCCCCAAAACTCCAAATAACTCTATTTCTCACATTATTCTAATAAATACTAAAAATAAATCATTTAATAAAAATACACCACACCACACCATCAACAAATATTATTTAAAATCATAAAAAGGACTCTAAATAAATCAAAAATAATTAAATAATGACTAGGGCGTTACATGTTTCATGTGTCGCAACTTCGGAAGTATGTTCCGGACCCATCTCATGTGATCCAAAGAGATGATGTGCAAGTTAGAGATAACCTTACGGTTCAGATCTTACCAGTGAGGATTGAAGGTCGTGAAGCGAAGCGTTTGAAAGGCAAGGAGATACCTCTTGTGAAAGTCGTTTGGGACGGAGTGACTGGTGAAAGCTTGACGTGGGAGCTAGAGAGCAAGATGCTGGAATCTTATCCAGAGTTGTTTGCTTGAGGTAAATTTTCGAGGACGAAAATCTTATAAGTTGGGGAGAGTTGTAACGCCCACCTTAGAATTATTTTTAATTATTTAATTATTTGATTCATTTGAAGAGTCTAGATATATTTATATATATTTTATGAGATGTGGAGAATTAAGATTTATGTGATTTTTAGTGATTTTATATGATGTGGTGACTTATTTTATTGTTTAATAAAATAAGATTTGAAAATAAAATAAGTATTGAGATGTGGGGTTGTTTTGAGATTTTAAAGAGTTTTGGGGAGAAAGAGTAATAAGATAGAATAACTAAGGGGATATAAATAGGGAATATTAGGTTAAGAGATATTCAGTACGTACGATCAATTTTGGGAGAAAAAGAGGAGAAAAGCCAAGAGGAGAGAAGAGGACCAAGAGAGGTTGCCTAATCGATTTCTTAAGGTAAGGGTGAGCATAGCATACAATTTTATTAAGCCTATAATTCATATGATTATATCTAACAAGTGTAGGGATAGTTTTTGAGGATTTGAGAACTAGGTCAAAGTGATGAATTGATGATTAAATGATGAGAAATCGTAGAATTGATGTAGAAACTGTTTACAGATCATAGATTAACCTTAGTGCAAACGTTTCAGACAAATTTGGGGTTAAACATGGTGGAAGTTGGGATTTTTGGTGGAAAGATCAAAATTAGTGTGTTTGGGAAAAAGGGCTGTATATTTCGAAGTCTCTATTTTTCTGAACTATTTTTGCTTCTAAACTGTTTTGTTCCTGAACTGTTTTGCTTCTGAACTGAGTTGTACTTCTGAACTGAATCGTGCTTCAGAACAGAATTGTTGCTTCTGAGCAGCACCCTGTTCAGCTACACTTAACTTTTCTTTGAGAACTAGAATGCTTTTCTTTGAAAATGATCTATTTGTAAAAGTGACATTTTGAGACAAACATAGTTGAAAATATTCATTGAATTATTTTGTTTGGAAATTCTTGCATGAATAGTTGATATGATTTCATGAATTGTTTGTGATTATGTATGTTACATTTGATATTGCTATATCATGTGACTATGGATTGCTGCCATGTTGTTGTTTATATTTAATTAAAGCTGCATGAGTCGGTCTATGATGTGTGATGTTGATCCAAATTGTTGGAATCATATAAGATGTGTCATGATGTCTAAGTTGTAAGAAGTTGAGTCCATGCATACTCATTCAAAGATGAGGGCTCATGCCCTTGAGCTTTTGCTCAACAGAGACGAGGGCTCATACCCTGGAGCTTTTGCTCAATAGCGACGAGGGCTTATGCCCTAGAGTATATTTATGCTCAAAGAGACGAGGGCTTATGCCCTGGATTGGTACCACATGCATGATTAAGATGATAGAGTTGCATAGTCGAGTTAGAGTTGCATTGTTATGTTGTTAAGTCGAGTTCATGAAGTTGATTATAATGTTGATTATGATGCTATATGTTTATTATTATGATATGATGATGATGTTATGTTGTTAAATATAATTGTTGAATTATATGCTTAATATTATTGTTTTGTGAATCTCACCCCTTCTTCTTGGAAATGTTGGTCTTCGTATGAGTAACTTGCAGGTAATCAAGAATAGGTGCAGTCGTGTGAGGATTTCCCTTGGTTGTGTCTTAGGTGCTCTGATACGTAACGGGATGGGAACCTTGTTATTGCTTTTCTATTCCTTGACGTATTACTTATGAAGTTTTATGACATTGTAGGTTGAAATTGATTTATGAGGTTTTTATGATGAGGCTTGCGTGCCAAGACTATTATGTTATTGAACTTATTCCGCTGCAAAGTTTTGAAATATTACGATGACTACTTTTTGAAGAATAAATTATTATTTATTCATATTTGAGATTTTTGAGAAATGTGACATTCCGTTATATGAATACTCTGATTTATTTAAGAAACTTTTATGTTGGGAAAACGGGGTGTTACTGAGTACATTTTCTCAATACTTTCATCATCCTTCATCTTGAACAACTCATACTGATGAACAAGCATAAGTGCTTTAGCTTCTCTAACCTTCTTGCTACCTTCATAGTTTGCACATAAAGAGGCAAACATAGCCTTTGCAGTAGATTTATCACTCATCTTCGTATACTCTGCACGAGGTATAGCAAGAACAAGTGAACCTCTGATCTTGTGATGTTTCTTATACATCTTCTTTTGCGCAGGAGTATGTTTCTTTCTATCAACAGCAGCTCCTTCTTCATCAAGATCCAAGTCACCAACTCCATCTTCCAGAATATCCGATAATTCTTCATCTAAGCCCATGATGTAACTGTAGAAGTTGGTTTTCCACCAACAGAACTCTTCAGGATCTCCATTGAACTTTGCAACTTTTCCTAAGTCAGCTTTCTTATAACTGTAATCATAAGGTACAGGATTATGATTACCACCAGAACCAGAAACAGATGATTCACCAGACATGTTTTTCTCAGATCTTGGATTATCACACTGTTAAGTGTTCTCAACAAAACCAAGGTTCTAGATACCAATTGAAGGAGAGAAAAACACAAGAAGGGGGGTTGACTTGTGTTGGTTTTTTCTTATTTTTCTCCTATTGAAGTCACTGGTCAGAAGTAGATAGAGTACAGCTTCTGAAGTGATGTTCAGATACTAAATGCAGCGGATAAAAACAGAGAGCGAGCGAGATAGAGAGAGAGAGAGAGAGAGAGAGAGAGAGAGAAGACACAAACCAATTATACAGGTTCCTTCCACAAACCGGAAGTAGTCATGTCCCCCTTGCACTTCCAAGGAGAGCTCACTAAAAAGTAATATCTGATTACAAATGCTCACTGCTAAAACTAGCAAGAGACCTCAAATGCTCAAGCACAACTGCAAGAGACTTCATATGCTCCTGAACACAATCAAGAGACTTCTATGCTAAAGCACAACTACAAGAGACTTCTAATCAAACATAATTACAAAGAAAAATGTTTGAAGTTGAACACTTGATATACAATCAGTAGTGTTCACAATACAAATCAGATACAGACTCTTAAGACTCTAGAATTTCTAAGATATGAACTTTGATAAGAATTTCTAAGTGAACTTTTTGATGCAGAACAATTTCAGCAGAGCTTTGGCTCTTTTAAATTGTTGTTGAATTTTTTACAATTCTCCAAGTCTTCACTCCTTTATATAGAGGTGTGAAAGAGACGTTGTAAATTTGCAGCACATCAAAATAAGAGTCGTTTGAAGCCTTGATCAATCACCAATGATCTTTTGCCTGGTATGGTTATTGTCCTATGAAGGATCAATTTCAAATCCATTACAAGTCTGTAGGAACATCGTTTCACTTTTCCAGACTTCTGTAATGCTTAGACGAGATTAAATCCATTGAACAGCCTTTGAAGCTTTAAGTCTTGCATCTTCTGATGAACTACAGCTTCTGGTGATCTTCAGCTTCTGATGAGATTCTTCTGATGAACTTGCTTCTGATGACATCATCACTTCAGGAGCACTTTGACTTCAGGAGCAGTTCTCTTCAGACACTTTAAACTTCCTTTTTGTTGATTCCTTTGCTCTCTTTTATTCTTCCAGAACCTAATAATGAGCTCAAATTTTTGTCTATGATCTTGTACACTTGAACAAATATTAGCATATTCAATTGACAATTTTTAATACTTTGTTATCATCAAAACTCTCAAGAGGTAGTGTTAAACATATTTTGTTCTAAGAAAGCAAAGTTGCACCAAATCAATGAGTGAAATCAAACCAAAGAAAGGAATATCTATTATTAGTGAAGACAACGATTAATGATTAATTCAACAATATCACATGGAATAACTCGTGATCATGTATTATTAGCCTTGTCGTGATGGCAATTGTATGGGAAATCGTGAAGGGAAATTGAAATATGAGGAATTAAGGAGAAAACAATTGTATGAAAAGCAATATTGAGTGGTGTACGACACAATCATAGAAACTATAACACCCTAAACCCCTTTAACGCAATAAATCATGCAAATAATACAATTATTTAAAAGAGTTTAGATGCTACATCTTCAATTAATTTAAAACATGTAAAACTATGCTTTCAAAAGCTCGCAGTGAAAAATCATCATACAAAATGTCTCAACAACATATAAAATCTCCATAATCATGTCTCATAATACATCACCAAATAAATCTCAAATCTCATGCATAAGTGAACAACAAGTCTCAGCAAGACATAAATAAATAAACAAGTCTTACACCCTAATCAGAGCCCTAAACTAGACCCTGAGCAAAAGAAAAAGAGTTAGCTGCAAAGTTAGTCCTCAAGCAACTCACAAGCATAGAGAAAATCAATCTAGCATGTCGTCTACTCACTCATATAAATAGGTAGGCGGTCAACCGAACCATCACTAGAGGTTAGATTATATTCCATATAATAACATATAATCAATTAAATCCATAACAACATATTCACTTTTAATGATCAATAAATAACTCTTAATAGTGGGCTAGGGTAACTATATTCTTAATGGGCTTAACAATTCTTAACACTTAATTCTTAAAAAATTCTGCTCTTTATCCAAACAGTTTTGCGCATTTCAAAGAAATTGACCAAAATATCCCTACATATGTTAACTCATGCTAGTGTTAAATAAGCAGGAATTAACTCACGTAGCGTGAGTTAACTCACGTAGAGATTTACACAGGGTTTTACATTAGTGTGAGTTAACTCACGCTGAGATTTACACTAGCGTGAGTTAACTCATGCTGAGATTTGCACTAGCGTGAGTTAATTCATATTGCGGGAGTTAACTCACGCGGGGGCATTTTTGTCTTTTCACTTGGGAATGAGCAAAAATGTTTGGGTAAAGAGCATAATTCATTCTTAAAAGTTACTACACACTAACTCAATAAAACATCTCATTATTAACCATCTCAAAATAATTACCCCAAGTTACTTCTAACTTAGTAAAATAACTATTCACCTCAAAACATTAAAATAATCTCAATTCTAAGATTACTAAAATACCCTAACTCGACAAATGACCAAAATACCCTTAGTTCTAAAAGTAACTAAAATTTCATTCTCGCCTGAAAATCCACTAATCCCAAGTTAAACACACAGACAAGCATTTAATCACATTTAAACACGTATAATAAATAATAAAATAATCCTATCGAAAAACGGGTTGTTACAGAAACTGCATAATAGCCAAAACACATTTAGGTAGGAATCACAAACCGAACGACAATGATACGGGATAGCGACAACACTCCTTAGTCCAACAACATCTTTTATGAGTTTAATAATATGAAGTTGTTCATCTTAATAGAGTGATTGTTCTCAAGAATTTTCTTTTTAGTGATTCTTTTGGGTGCAAATTAAGCGAAATTTTATACCTTAGTAGTTAGTAAATAAATTAGTGGTTACCTTACACTTATGGACCTAATGATGATTTATTTGAATTTTCTAACTTAATTGTAAATTATAAAAATATATATATTTTTAAAATTCAAATAAATATTTTTTTTAAGCTCATTTATCTGTTGCTTACGTCATTTTCCTTAATAGCTAGTACTAGAAAATAGTCGTTCAGATGCCTAACCATCCAAATATTAAAAGCCAAAGTTGACCATAAAAAGCACAAGAAAAGAACAAATAAGCATGACCCTCAAGCAATCCTCAAGTCGCTGAACAAAATGAATCATTATAATCCAAGATATTTCTCCTAAACATATTCATCTTAGGTCCTAATCTATTCTAGAATAAACACCAAATAAAAATATTGACCTTAAGCAGAATTTGCTTAAGTCGTAAAAATTGCCACATCCGAACTGGTCAAGAGATTATAAGCACTTCTGACTGTGTACTTGTAAGAAGAATGAAGCCTCCAAATCCATTTGTCAGACACACCAACATGCTAAACCTCAAGTGAAAGTTTCACCGCACATTCCCTCACTAACCCCTCCTCCCACGCAAACATTCTTCTTCTCCACTTCCAAACATCACCATTAACATCACAACTCAAAGAGTACATCTCCGCAACAATGACACATTTGTTAATAGCAATAACATATCTAACATCTAAAGAAACACCTTCCAATCAAGGATCCTTCTAGAAAAATGAGGAAATCCCATCCCCCACCTGTCTATAAATATTATCCAACTGCCACCGATCATCTAACGAGGAAACCCCATTTTCCCTATGTAAAAATAAAAATATCCCATTATACCCAAGACAATTTCCTAACATCCCCCCCCCCCCCCCCCCCCCCCCCAATCCTGGTGAGCACCTAGAGCTCTGGAAGTGGATAAGAAGATTGTTTGAGGTATGCCCTGATCCTGGTGACCACCTAGAGGTCACGTAAATTTTTTGTGACCTATTTTTTTTAATAAATAATTGATTTTTTAAGAGATGTTAAAATGTCCATTATCCATTAAATTTTTAAATAATTGAATTTTAATTAATTCATTATCCACTCACGCATTCATCATAACATTTAAACCTTCAACAACTACTAGAAAAATGACATATTTTTTCTATTCATTCACAACTGAGATTTCTTTTATTTTCATATCTTAGGTAGATGTTAATGGTTCATTTAATAAATTGTGAGTTATAATATGAGTAATGATTTTTCTTTTTATTATTTCTGAAATATATGAATTTTTAATGATATTATACATTTTTTTAAAACCGACTTATTAATCTATGAAGTTCAATGACAATGAATATCATACATATAACCTGGACAATAATATTCTATATGTAACCGGACAATGTCTAGAATATATATATATATATATATATATATATATATATATATATATATATATATATATATATATATGAGTTTTGTTAGAAGCCACCTATGAAGGTGTCTTTTAACAACATATACCTTAAGGTGTGATTATCCCCTTTTTAGTTATAAACTTGCAAAAAACACCTTCATAAAAATTAGTTGGTGTCTTTTAGCAAATGTCTATAGAATAACTTGTTAAAAGAGACCTTCATAAAAAAATGAGATAAATTTGTCACAAATAAATATATAAAAAATTATGTGAGAAATATTTGTCACTGGCCATAAAATTAAATACATCTCCCTTATATCTCCCGTTTGTTACGTTCTCCCTTGTCTTAGGTTTGTAACATTCTCACTTATCATTAGTACTTTAAATACTAGACTTACCTTTGTGCATTAGTAGATAATACAATCTTTTTTTAAAATATTTGTTACTAGCCATAAAATTAAAAGCATCTCTCTTATATCTGCGGTTTGTTACGTTCTCCCTTATCTTAGGTTTGCTACATTCTCTCTTATAAATACTAAACCTACCTTTGTGCATCGGTACATAGTACAATCTTTTTGTGTGATATAAAATTTTACGATATGGGAAGCTGTTGTTCTATACCTACCGAAAATATAAGCGATGAAGATTATAGAAACAAGTTAAAGAATTCTCAAGTCACTAAAACTAGGCGACAAGTCACAAGATGTTCTAGTGCTGTCAATGATGATAACATGGTGATTATGAGTACTTCTATGGCTGGGGGAGGTTGTGGAGGTGGAGGTGATCATCATGGTGGGGGAGGTTGTGGAGGTGGAGGAGGGTGTGGAGGGTCTTAAGATTATAGTTAATTGGTTTGTCCATATAGCAATGATTTTTAAAATCTTGTATGCTTTTGTTTTAACTCTTAGATATAGTGGCAAATCTTATTCTCTAGAGTATTGTTAGTAACATTCAATAATATTTGTTTTCTATGATGACTATAATGTTAACTTTTTTTATATTGCGTTAGTTTTCAATTAGTTGTCTTATGAATATCATAGAATTCATCTTGAAATATATCCATGTTCGGTCTCTTCTCATGCATGTAATTTAAATTGTTATTGTTTGTCCTTGAATGAAAAATTGAGACTCAAAATCATAACGAGGATAGTTATCAATTGAAAATTTTCCTTGTCTTTCTATCTTCTCAATTTTTTTCCTCAATCAAACAGATTGTATGTGATCCGATATAAGTATATTCATAACCGAACATGTTTTCAAGTTTTTGGTTTACTAGGGTAGCAAATTTGAACATAGTGCCATCAAAAATTGAGTTTATTTTAAGAAAAGTATTAATCTATTTGGGATGACTTGTGATCTTAGAATGTGTTCATCTCATGTCTCAAATTCAATTCTTTTAAGTGTCAATTGAAGTGGACTAATTTAACTTTTTGAAAAAAATTATAAAAAATATTTTAAGAAAAGCATTAAGTCATTATTGTGATAATTTTAGTTTTTAACATAAGGAAATATAAATAATAGTTTTATAAACAAACTACATTTCCATTTTAAATAATATTTTAAATTTCATTTTGAAAAAAAAATTGCTAAAAACATAGTAACATAATTCCAACCTTGATAGAAAGAAAAGAAAAAAAAAATAGATGTATGTTTGGTTGTCAACTCGATAATTAGTCTCATGGTGGACTTGAAGCCTAGGCTGTGGGATACTTTAAACGCCTATTGAGGTCAAAGATCCTAATTACGGTGGGTTAGGGGGGAAAATTGCGAAGAACATAAAAAACTTTATTGTAACATAAAGATGAAAAGCTTTTTGCTAAAATCACATTATGAGTTTTTCAATCTCCACCCATTAAATCAAACCACTTCATCCAGTAACTGTAATACAGAATTGTCAAATATTTTAATTATAAAACAAACAAAAAAAGGACATTGTCCAAACATGAATTTCCTATATGGAGATTACAATTACCAGAAACCTTACACATGATTGTTGTGAATTAAGATAAAAATAAACTGTTGTATGAGGTCAAAATTGAATAGATCATAAAATTACAATAACAATCTTGATGAGAGACATTTAATTAAGTCTTGCAAATGTCAAATAACCAGTGTGACCTCTAGCTTCACCACATGGTCTAGCCATAACAGAAGAAGAATTAGGATAGCTAACCACACTAGCTCCATCTGAACGTTGCCTCCTCTTGCAAGGAAGAGAACCATTAGAGCCGTCGTTACCGTTAATCTCTGAGATTTCCATTTTCCCTTCTCGAACTTCGTATGTCCGTAGGAGTACCTCAAAAGTCCTTATATCTTTCACATAAACAAACATTTACAAAGGAGTTTTATCAGTGCGTAGATAAAATTACCATTAGTTGCATAACTACTATTTGTGAGAGAGAGCAAAAATAAGAAACATATAAAAGAGGAAAATCGGGAAGTACCAGTGAAGTTGGATTGCATTGTTTCACATGACCGTTGTACTTGTTCAATACACGGGGAGAAAGAACATAAAGTGCCGTCATGTCTTAACATTTTTGCAGCTGAAGGAATAGCTAGCCAAGGTTGAGGTAGATCCAAAAAAACTGCATCAGCCAAGCCAGCAAATTCTTCAGGAAAGCCCTCACCTTGAATGTCCCTCACTCCTGCAGTGACTAAGCTGCTTATACCAATCTTCTCAAAGTCATCCCTACAAGGAGAAAAACAATATTCATATCTGTAATTCACCTTTACACTGAACATCTCAAGTTTATCACCGCACACAAGTGTATACAAGCACATAAATGAATCCAACAAAAGTTGAGTGCAATTAAATAAATTTGAACTTAAGCATTGACATTCTGAACAATAGGGTATTAGATCACCAAAAATATTACTTGCAATTACTAGAGCAAGAGAACAAAATATAATGCAAAGCCATGAAAGTGCCATCAATAGCATATTACGGAAAAACGCTATGTGAAATAGAAGATAGTGTTGCGGGCAAATAGCAGAAACCGCATAACAGTTGAAATAAGTCAATTATATATAAAACAAGGCACCCTGCATAAAAATAAAAAATGGAATGGAGGCAGAGCATAACTTATATATTGTACTACGGTGAATACAGGAGTAATATTCACTGACTCCTAAGTTTCTCCATTGTAAAAATAAGCCACGTTTGGCACACATGCAGATTCTTCAATTTTATTATTTAAAAAAATGAAAACAATTCCCACTATAGTTCGTATATCAGCTAGCAAAACTTTAATAGCTGCCGCTATTGCCCTGATAGCGAAACTAGGATAGCATCGCGGTTTTCATAGTGGACTCGTTAAAATCCAACATGTGATAGCACTATAGTGCAGCTATTGAATCAATTTGACAACATTGAAAAAAACATACTCAACATTTGCTAAAGATAAACACACATGTATCAAACATTAGAGGAAGTCAGGTGCAGTACCTAGCTGGTGCAGTATTACATATGGTGGCAACAGTGGAATGGTGTGGCAGATTTTTTTACGCCTGCCATAGCCAATTTATGAAGGTAGTCAAAATCACGACCAAACTCATGGGATCGTATGATTTTGCTACCCTTTGGTGTGCTGGAGTATGGCCGGAATCAGGATTTGGTGGGTGTGGCCAGGATCACTGCAGAAAAATTGTAGGTACAGCAGAATCTTGCAATTAATTGATTCAACTTATCTTCCTTGAAATTCCGAGTTCACGGGTTGGGTCCATGACCCAGTTTCACCAAAAATATGTTTTTTAGACTGTACCTACAATTTTTAACTGTAGACCACCTACAATTTTACGGGTTGGTCCATGGCGTGTTTATATGGCAGATTTTTAGCCTTCCACCATTGACAACACTGCCTAAAATTCTCTTTTATCTGCTATTTTTGCTACATCAACTACCAAAAAACTAGAATAACGGCAAAACTATGATAGTGTTGCAGTTTTTATAGCGAATTCATCAAAATCTGCTATATAGCGCCAATAGTTGACAACACTAGAAAATAACACATACAACATTGCCTAAAGACAAGCACATGTATATCAAACATCATCAGAGAAAGACAAGTGCTGTATTACCTAGCTGATCCAGATCTTTGTTCGTGAAAATCAAATGTATAAACATGTCCTGTAGGAGCAACTGCCCTTGCAAGTGAAGTAGTTAAAGACCCACTTCCAGTACCAGATTCAAGAACGACGCAACCGGGAACAATCTCCAAATACATAACAACAAAGCTGATATCCGCAATATATAGAATCTGTGTCCTGTGGCTCAAAACTAAAGTCCATAATTCAGGTGTAGGAGCTAACAAGTAAACAAAACCGCCCTTATTGCTGAATACTTTAGAACCAAATGACTTTCCTATCCAATCTGAATGTTTAAAAACACCGAATCGATTCTGTAAAACCGATCCCTCAGATACCGTTACTGGCTTCATGTTGTCATGCCTTGCATAAACAATTACCAAATCGCCGTTACTAATTGTTCTATTAAATGACATCTTTCTTGTAGAATCGATAGCCAACATTTTCAAATCTTTCACTTCAATAAAAACAAGTACCTGCAACCCGAAAACAAGTATTCTGAATCACTACTTTTGTTTACTGTTGCAACTGAATAACCAATCACTATTATAAGCAAGATTCTATTTTTCAAATTAATTGAATAACCGGTTATAAATCAGATAGGTCAATTATTCAATGAATATGATAAATGAATATTTGCGTGTACTCTAACTTTCTCCATAACAAAATTTCAATAATCTATCAACTATTTACCACAAGATTCCATTCTAAGTTTCTTTTTTATATTGCAAAAATAACAAAATCAAATCACGGTGCGAGGTGCCGGGAAGCATCTCTGCACTGTGATTCTGTCAAACTCACCGTCAATTCAAACATGCACAGAGTCCATCGCGATATATATAGAAGAGGGGAAGGGAAATGCAAAAAAAAAAAAAATCGAACCTGGGCAGTTTTCTCTTGCGTCTGACGACGAACTCTGACTGCGGTTAGTGGCCGGTCAGTTGAGTTCAAAGAGACAACGGCAGATTTGATGGGAGTTACTCAATTTTGTAGTTTAAGGGTTTTGTTAAATTAAAAAAAAAAAGTTTGTTTTTGTGTGATGTCATGGGCTTTATTTATTTTTTTGGAATGGACTGCTTTCATAGAAGAAAAAAGAAGGATGATTTCTTTTTAGCCCCCATCTCTTTAGCACCTGAAAGAAATTACAAATTTAAATTTAATAACACGTCGGATATATAACTACCGAAGCATCTTGTACGTAACTACAGAATGTTCATTTTAAAATTTAATTTCTGTACCTTCAAAAGATACCTACCGGACAAGTAGTATATATACAAGTGGCGTTTGCTATGCACAACAATAAGATTTGTGCATGATACACAAGTACACTGATTTGTTGTTGACAATTGTTGTAGACCGTTGATATACTATTATTATATATCGACGGTTTAGATAACTTGCTGGTGACCTTTTGCTAGATTCTTCAGACAGTAAATGTGAAGATGTATACCAAGCTCTTTTTCTAAACTCTCCTCCATAATTCTTTCTAATTTCTGTGTCAAACCTCTCTCTTTCTCTAATATTTTTCTCCCTAATTGAGATATTTGAAATTGGAGTTATGGGTTTGAAAGGATTTTGAGGAATAAGCTTGATATGATGAATGTTGTTGTTTCCAGATTAAAACCTTCTCAATATTCATTGTCTAATGTATTTTTTATTTTCTAGATCTAGTTTCTTTTTCATTTTGTCAGATATAATTCCCTTATTTAATATGTTATATGAAGAAAATCAGTGTCACTTAAGATTCAGTTCAATATAATTTTACACCATACTGTTTTATCATGATACGAGATATGAAAAAAATCGACGTCACTTAAGATGTTCTGAAAATGGGTCATACTGGGTGAGCTTTATAATTGACTATCATTGGTGAGTATGAAAGATTTGTAGTTGAAGGTTGCAGTGAGTATGAATTTCTGAAAATTAATTATAGGATAGCAAGATGCTTGTTGTTGGAGATGAAGAGCACGTGAACAAAAAAAAATAACTTAATTTCGATACTGATAATAATTTAGAGATGTTTTTACTACTGTTAGTGTTTGAGTTGAAGAGGAGGTGCATCTAGCATAAACAAAAAAACAAATATTTTATATTAAACAATATCTGATTAATTTATTGTATTTATTAACAGCAGGTTACAAACCTATAGTTGCAGGTAACTTTTGAATTTGTGTATGCTACACAAGTGTAAGTGTAAAGTTTTACACTTGTGTAGCGTAAATGCCACCATATATACACACGAGAATATAATACACGTTCTCAGTTGCTTCTTTCTTCCAAAACCAAACATTTTGCTCTCCAAACCATTTCTTTGCCCAATTTTTTATCCCCAACCAAATATTCTCCATTTTTCAAAGTTTTTTCCTTGATTCATCTACACTACAGCGAGTAAGTTCTAATAACTCTAAAATTATTTTATTTTTGTAAATTTAGTGTAGCTTTTGTTTTTTATGAATGGTGAAGTGTTTGTTGATTCATTAATGATTATGCATTTATTTGTCGATATCAAGTGAATATTATGCATTTGTTTGTTGATTTACCTCATGATTAATCATGAGGTGCTCTTTCTGGAGATGTAAACAATGAATCTTAAAATGAATATCCAGTAGTTAAATACCGAAGGCTTCGATAAATATCTATTAGATGTGTTAACAAGGGCATATTCGTAATTTTAGGAGGTCTATAGAGATATGGGGACCTAAAAAGAAATTTTCAAAAAGAAGACCAAAAGAAAGATATGGATTGGGCTTGGAATTAAATTGTATTTTTTTTAAGGAAATTGCTTTTTAGCACCTTGGATGCTCACAAACACCTCAAACTTGCGAAAATACCCCCATAGTTATAAATCGTTCGCTGCTAAACGAGAACTGTTGAACAGAAATTATGAATCGTTCTATTGTGCACATATATAGAATTAGAAAAACAAAAACCATCATTTCTTCCAAACATGGGTGTAGTCAAATTATTACGAAGTTAAAGAAAAAAAACATGGGTGTAGTCAAATTGGCACAATAAACCTAAGAGAATTTGGATGAGATGACAAACAATCTTTTCCAGCTTAACTGAGGTTCTAGATTTGAATTCAGCCTTAGAAATGCAACAGTGTTGAATCTCTTGAAAAATTTTATTATTGCGGTTCTACTCAGCTCAAGGAATTACTCTTTGTAGTTAAGCATAGATGATATTCGATTTACATAAAAAAAAATTATCACAATCACCACCCTCAAACCTTTAAATCAAGGATACTTGTAAAACGATGAAGTATTTGTATTGTATGGGAGCGAGTTTAGTACTAGTAGGCCTATGATGTTTGTCCAGTATTTCGTTTTTTTTTTCTTTCAATATTTTGTTTCTAGTGAAATTTTAGGTTTTCTCAACTAATAATATAATATGATATTATTTGTGTATTTGAGTTTTTTTTATTGTTGTAAAGAACATACTTTTTAACTTTTTATTGTGATTTATTTTTTTTCTGTGAGTTGAACTTTTAACCCATGTTATATTATACTAGCAGAAAGGCAAGCACATTAATTTTATTGTATATATATTCTTTTCATTAGCTTTAAGGATGTTAATGGCATGTGCATTGCCTGCTTTGCTCAAAACCTAGGTCTTTTTTGTGGTGGTTGGGGTTTGAACCATGGACCTTGCATATATTATGTATTGTCCCTACACTACAAGAAATTTGCCATATAGCAACGATCACTTTTAGCAACGGCAGAAAAAAGAGTTGATAGAGATAAAATTTAGCAACTGATGTTTCAATACCCCGTTGCTATAGGTTAAGAATTAAGAATGAAAAAGCGCCAAACATTTTCACCAAATATTCCATTGGCTCCAAAACATAATCGCTTTTATCATAATCGCTTTTCTTATAATCTCCTTCAATTAGTTTTCTCAAAATCGATTATTGCTCATGTAATACCCCGCTCATCAGTATTGAATTATTACCAATTAAACGTATCAGAGGATAAATGTTCGTGATGCAATGTCGGTAATTACACGCATGTTCAGTTATCGGTATCAAGTCAAGCACGTTTAAGACAATGTGTATTTTGGTACTTGCACGCAGACAGTATATAAGTGTATTATGTCCCTATTATTTCATTTCCTCATGATCTTTCTCTCTCTAAGTTTAGAAAATCAGAAGTTTTCTCCCTTCTTTCCATCTCTCTCGGCTTCACTCTCTTCACCCCTAATCTCATAAAATTCAATTAAGCTCCAAACCCTTTAAACATGCAATCTTTCTATCATGAATCTTGGATGATTTAAAGTGTGATTTATGTATTAAACTCCTACTTCTCTTCTTCTTCCTTGCTGGCCGAATCATCACTTCCTTTCTCATACTTGAAATGTTGATTCTTCAAGCTTTAGTGGTTGTATGCACGTATTGCTGACTTGATTGTGGATTGTTGGCTTTTAGGAGCTGGTAGAGGAACAAGAAACACAGATCAGTGACTGGGTCCTAAGTTTGGGTGTGGAAGCTTGGAAAGGGTTCAGACTAATCAAATGTAAGTTCTCTAATTTAGTTCCCACCTTGGGTGTTTGTGTGAGATGTTAGAAAATGAGATTGAGATATAGCATTTGAATGTGAATGATTGTTTATTTTGGATCGTTAATGGTATCAGAATTGTCTTTGTTGCTGTTTGGAATGAAAAGCTAGAAGCTAAAAGCCATAAGTTGTCGGTTAAGCTATTTTACAAACAGTCAGAAGTGCTTAACTGGTGAATAACATGTTTTAGAAAGCTGACAGAAACGTGTTTGCTGGATTTTTAGATTCTACATTCAATTCACTTCAAATCGGATATAAATTTCGTATGATTTGGATTAGAAACGGATTCGGAAAACGCATTTGAAGATTGGTAATTTCTGCTGGATTCTGGTTACGGGTTTGGGACAAGGTTTCACTAAAACGGTAATAACTCTTTCTATGTAGCTTGGAATTCAGTGAACTTTGTTGCTATGGTTAGCTAAGGTAATGCCCGACATTTTGGTACCAGTTTCACTGATTATGGTCCAGTATTAAATTCTGTAGACGATTTTGAAGTTTGGGGACTGTTGTAGACTTTGAGCTGAAGCAATTGTTTTCATGTTGGTGTAAAGGATGCTTGTACGGATTATGGCGAGGTCTGATTGCTTGAGCCCGTGGTTAAGAAGTTATCAGAAATCTATAAGGTGAGTTCCTTTAGATAGTAAACCCTCCATTTTTGGGTAGTAAACTTATGCCATATAATTTATAACCCTTGAGTTAGAATAATTTTAATATAGTCAGAATAGTTATGATTTTAGTTAAATACTCATATCAATATATTCTAAAATCCCTTTTATGTTAATGTGTATGTCCTTACTGGCACTAATGTTGGAGGATGGAAACAAGGCAAGTATTCGATATATACATATATTCATATAACTTTGAAAAATTGACATTTGATTATGCCGTTAGTCACTAATTTATTTTAATCCTCTTATCACTTGGAATCAAATATTTGCTAAATGTAAATTGGCCATTGTTCGGCCAAATTTGTTAAACTTATTTTTATAGATAAAATTTAGCAACTGATGTTTCAATACCCCGTTGCTATAGGTTAAGAATTAAGAATGAAAAAGCGCCAAACATTTTCACCAAATATTCCATTGGCTCCAAACACTAGTACAAAAAATACTTTTTAAAATCATGCTTAAGTCGGTTCGCGCTGCCACCCGTCTTAACAAGTGACGCGGTGACATTTTTGCAATTCTTTTAAACTTTCTTAAGTCGGTTATAAGAGTTACCCGACTTAAGGTTGATGAATAGTGAAAAGAAAATATTGATAATTAATTTCTTAAGTCTTTAGGTTAACCACATTACCTAAGAAGTCATTTGCTTAAGTCGGTTTGTTGACCACTCAACTTAGAAATTTTTCCTTCTTATTTTTGTTAAAATAAAAACTTTTCCTTATTTTCTTTGTGAATCAACTTTCCTTCTTTTAATAATTAATAATAATTAATTAAATATTAATACTAATATTAATTATAAATTACTAAATTAAATCTATCTATTAATTAAGTTAATAGTTATATCCTTTCTCACTTTCTCTCTTCAATCGAACCATCTTCTCTCTTTTCCTGCCTCCGCGCGCCACTCGAACCTCCCTCCCTCATCAAACCTTTTCGTCGCTGTTACTCCGCCACTCCAACCTTCCTCCGCCCACTTTAATCAATTTCTACAAAGTTTCTGCCTCCACACTGATGTTGAATCTCCGGAACCTTCTCACTCACTTGCTGCTGTCACTCGCACAGATATCGCTCTCGGAACCTCCGTCACTCACTTTCTTCGTCACTCATTCTCCCCACAAAGGTATGTTTATTCTTTCACAATTTGTTCTATGATTTGGGAATTAGGGTTTACGAAATTTTCATGCCTTAGATTTATTTATTTATTTATGAAATTGATAATTCTAGGTCTTTTTGGTTTTGATTTCCATGAAAATTTGGGATTAAGAAAAGTGAAAACTTTCTGGACAATAACCATGACTGTTTTGATTTGAACAATATTTAGTGTTAGCTCATGAAATTGATTAAGTTCATATTATTAATTTTGGATTTTGATTGATTGTTGTTGAATATTGGTAGTATATTACTTTTGATTTTGTTGAAGATTATTAGTTTGCAACTGGATTTAGATTAGATTTTTGAATTTTTGAAAGGGTTCTGCAATTCCCTTGTTTATGATGCGAAGTAGTACCACATAGTTTCAATTCCCTTGTATGACATCTTTGTTTCATCTACTTTCGTATCGAAATTATAGTGAGTCAGATTGTGTTAACTTATCACATTAAGCACTTTTGCTACAAAGCTTCTACCGTGGCAGGGTACAAACAAACTCCAACCCATTGTGAATCTATTTTATAGGTCTTGCCTAAAAACTCCAACCCTGTATACAAAAAAAGAAACATTTTGTTAGCATAAGACTTTTTTTTTTTTTTGAAATAGTAAATATTATTGAAAGCCTCGTACAAGACGTACAAGCTGCATAGATACAGAAGCAAAGTACAAAGGTTCCGTATATAAGCGGACAAACCTCAAAACCAAAAAATCCCCCACTAACATTCAACTCCTACAAACTAGCAAAATCCCACAAAAAACAAGTCCACTGTTGGCCCTGTGATGGCAGGCAGCAGCAGATGCCCTATATCAGTACCAAAACAGCCACGACAACTAGTTACGACGGCTTGCAATGAATTGACACACCAAACTGAAAAACAGCAGCTACAGCCTTCCACTGTGATAGCATAAGACTTGATGTTCTTTTTTTTTTTTGTGTAAGATTGTAACTGTGAAAAACTACACCCCCTTCTATGTGCTTTGCATTAATTCTAGAAACTAGAAAATCATCATGCCAATTTAATGTGTCCCTTGTTAAAAGAAATAAAAAAAACTCTGATGATGCCATTTTAATGAAAATTTTACAATATAGCACAAATTTGATAATAAAGAGCATTATGTTTTGTGGAAAAAGGTATTGAAAGTTTTAAACTGAATTATTTATGTTTGGTAGCTTTAAATTTGATAATAAGTAACTATTTGATTGATTTAATGGTTCAAGCAAAATCCCATTGTGTAGATGTTTCTTTAAGAATAGGTCCAGCTTGACAAAGATACCATTCTATAAGGCTAAAAGTGACATGTGGTAAATGTTAAATTGTCTTCAATGTATAATTTGCTTGCTTTATATTACGTGGCTGATTTGGAAAAAATGGTAGAGTTAATATTAATTAATAGATTGTAGTGTTTCTAATTGATATGTGCTGGTTTCTTAATTCCTATATAGAACAACTAATTTGTATCTTACAACGCTTTATTTGTTGTGAATTTTTTATAAACAATGACAACTCTTCAGGATCACTACAAGACCTTAAGCTACCCACAAGTCATAGAGGTTAGTCATTCTCTAATACTTTATTCTTTTTCTCTTTATTCATTCTCTAGTTGATAGGTGGTTGAGGTAATTCACGTCAAACTAATTGAAGTGGCTTAAGTTAGTATAAAATAATATAGTGAAATATGCTATGACTGAAGAGTATTGGGGCCAAGTGAACTTGGCGTCACATTCTGAATGCCAAGGTCCTAGCATCATATTTAAGACATTTCTGAATGGATTTTGTTCTATGATGTTATGTTATACCTCCAATTTTCACTCTATTATTCTCGCTTTGCATATTAATATTGATCTGAATTCTTTGATTAACACTGGAATTGCTTTTTTCTGATAGACGTAGGTCACTTTTCGATCTTCGTTAACAATTGAATGTGTGCGATCTTCTCATATTTTTTCTTTTTATTTGATAATCTTTAATTTAATTTCTCGTTGAAATTGGTTCAATGCGTGTGTGATTTTATTATCTTTTACGTATACAATTCTAGGTGAAGTGCTGATGTATTTACTAGTAGGTTGCTTTTTGTAGTGTATTAGCTTTGCTAGAAGGAGTATTGGTGCACTTTTAAATTGAATCAAGAACATGTACTAAATTTCGTATTCTAGTTCAGTGTAGCTGTTAGCACATTTCAGAATCAGCTTTGTATGAATTTTTGTCATATTTGTGAACTCAACACTAGTACGATGAGTTAAATTTTTTTAAACTTAAATTTAACCTCTTGATTTCTATATGATGCACAGGCGGACAACCAAACCCAACCTTCATCGCCAACAGAGATTTCAGTGTCCTTCTTCTGTTACAATTTCGATCTACAATATCATGAAGTGTTTGATAATTTCACTCAAAAAAAATTGAATATGTTTTGCATTTGTGTGCTTAATTTGACTCTATTATTGTGTTGCATATGAAGTGTTTGATATATTCGAATGAGCGGTCCCCTATTCGAATGACCATCCACGACCATTACTTTGATCCTGCTTATTCTGTTTTAATTGTTCTGGTTCAGTTGTTCTAATTTAATTATGTTCTGGATTTTGTTTTAAATTAATGAACTCTGTTTTGAATTCTGTTCTGAATTATGTTCAAATGTTCTATTTTAATGAACATTTTTGTTATGATTATGACATAAAAGTGACCCTTTTCAATTGTTTTGATTGTCATATTAATGAATTCTCTTTTAAAATATATTCTTATAATCTATATATTTTATAATTTTTCAGGAAGAACTAAACAAATATAATAATGAGGCAGAAACTTCTCAATCGGTTGGGACACAAAGTCATATGCCAGAAAGTCAAGAGAGGACAAATGTGGTTATGACAAATATGATGTCAGTGATACAAAATCGATTATGTCAAGAAGATTTGAATGATATTTTACAAGCTGCAAAACAGGTATATTATATAATTGATATTTTAGTTTTCGAGTTCAGATATCGAATATGATGATAACATGAATTAAGTAGAGTTTGTAACATATTTTATTTTTATTTTTAATAGGCCACAAATGGTGCTAGTACTCCAAACCTGATAAATTCTTCAAGTCGATGCAGTGATGAAGACGGAAGAGAGGAAGATTAGAAAAAAAAATTATCTTGGATATGTTTAGGTTCATCTAGTGTTTTTTTTGATGTAGTATCTATTTTTGTGTTGGTTATTATATAAAATTGACATTATTTTGTTATTTTGATATGTTTGTAAGACTTACTACTTTGATCATATAACTGAAATTTTCTTTGATGTTACCTTAGATTTTGTGTAGTGCAATAAAAAAGTATAGCCGAATATATTATTTTTTTGTCAGGAATTATTGTGAAAATTTAATTATTATTAAAAAATATTTATATTAGGATGAATTTTATTTAAAAAAAAAAGAAGAAAGAGAACCTATAGCAACGGACATTTTGGTCCTATACCAACGGATATGGAGGTTGACTAAAATTATTTAATAGGTGTAAAATGTTGTTGCTATAGCTCCAAAATCTATAGCATCAAGCTAATTTTCCGTTGGTGTAAGTTATTGAGACGATATTCTTGTCGTTGGTATAAGCATAGTATCCTAGACGGTAGTAGGTGGGCGTTGGTATAAGTTTTATGATCTATACCAACGGCTTTTGAGACCTTTACCAACGGTTTCTGCCGTTGCTAAATGGCAAGTTTCTTGTAGTGCTACCAACTGAGCTAAGCTCACAAGGACTCAAAACCTAGGTCTTAGTAATGCTTTGTATGTTGAATTGCACGCTTCAATGATTGCAATTAAAATCGCAGCTTCTAAAGAATACACTCATCTATGACTAGAAATTGATTCTCAACTTGTCTTACAAGTTTTGAAGCCCATCTCAATGGTTCCTTTGAGGCTAAGAAATAGGTGGCTGAACTGCTTAGTTCTAACTATTAATATGACTTTATTTTTTTACTCATATATAAAGGGAGAAAATGAATGTGCAGATAGACCGATCGATTTTGGCTTAACCCTTTCCTTTTCTATTTTAGCTTTGTGGATATTTTTGTTTGACTTTCTTAGGATGGAGTACGTTAAGAAAAGTCAGATATGCCCAACTTTAGATTCATTACCTTTTGAAAAGGTCATGGCCCCCCTTTTTCTTTATGTACTTTCTCTTCTTTTTGGTATTTTATTTTATGTGATGCTTCATGCATTACTTTTGGTTTAAAATAAAATTATAAATAGATAAAATGACAAACAACATTTGATCATTGAAAATTCATAGTGGAGGAGCCAACGTTTTAACCTCGGTCACAACATTCAGCCAATTCAACATTTCTACAAGTTAAGTTAAGACTTGTGAACATTTTTAAAGTTGTCTTTATATAGTTGTATAAATTAGAGATTTTTTTTTTGACTTACCCCTATTTAATTATCTTTTTCAAATGGTCGTATATCATACTAGATTCAGGTACCATACTGTAAGTATGCATAATAACTACATCGCATAAAAGATATTTTCTTTTTTCCAGCCTACTTACTTGTCACGTACGCTCCAAAAAAATTATTTATTTCATAATTCTTTTTTCATTTTTAAAAAATTATATAATTCAAATAAAAAAACGGTTTGAATTATATAATCTGAGGCTGCATAAATATAACCAACTTCATACCATCCTTCTATTTTAGCAGTTTTGAATTTTATCATAAAAAATCACAAAAAATAAAGTGAAAAATGACAACCTATAATAAATAAAAAAATACCACTAAAAAAACTCAATAAATCAAATAATGCTAATGCGATTTTTTGTAGATTATTATGAAAATAAGAAAAAATAAATAATTTTTTTTATTCATGTACATTTTTTATTGTACAAATTCATGTAAAATATCTGTCAAAAAGACACTTATTTTATGGAGGTAGTAACTATTTACCACTTTCTGTCAAAAAAAAAGCTGTTTACTGCTTTACCCTTTAGCCATTATTTTGGCCACTATTACTTCCGCAGTATGGCTTTCCATTTGTGTTGACCTAAAGATACTCTGCCAGTGGAAGTTCAAGTTATTTTAGTACTAGTACTTTAACCTAATTTTTTTCTCAGAATGATAGTACAAATAAATTGGCTTTCTAAAGTAACATATGTATTACCAAATTCGAGAATCTCTGTTTCATTACTATAATTTTCGTAAAGTAACTAACTAGCCTATGTGAGAAGAAAGATGATATTCTTCTAACAACTATTTATGCAAGAATTAGGGTCCATATCAAAAAGAAATACGTTTATAATTTTCAACAAAGTTTAGACTTTAGACCCACACCAATAATGCTAGATGGAAAATCCTTTAAAAAGATACATCTAAGGAAAATTTTGATTCCTAAAAAGGATTTAAAAACCAATGAATCGTTTACCTTTCATGTTCGTAAATATAAATAAGATGATAAATATTTCAAGTCTTGAATTGTGAACCCACACAATATTTTATGAATGGTTTTCAAATTTAAAGAGGAACACCCATTCAAGTATTGGCACCAAGAAAAGATACCTATTCCATTATTCCGACTTCAAAAATTCTTCTCACACATGAATCACAAAATTATAACCCATGTTTAATTTCTTCACATTCTATTATGATTTTTGTTTGTAGATATTTACTTGGTGAAATATTTTGATATGTTAAATGTGAGTTAGAAATCTTACATAGATAAAATAGTAGTTGTTTAGAAAAATATAAGTGAAAACATTCAAACAACCAGTCTTTGTTTCTTCTGAGCTCTCTCCCCAGCAAGACTAAGCACTTCTAACTCTCCCAAACATATACTAGAAGGTCATTGCTTAGCATATGACCGATATTAAAGGGATAAGGATTAAGATCTAGAGTGTGCATGAACATGTATAATCCGCTGGATAGAAAATGCTAAAAAAATGCATCGAAAGCCAAAGAATAGGGTTGTGTTCAACTAAGTATTTCTCTGAATGTATATACAGTTACTATTGGAGTTGTATTTACGTTACATATAAAAACCATTTCAATGAAAAACTATACTATTGAATTCTAGAAGAGAGTGAGTAATTCAACTGATTTAATTTATAGTATAAGCTAAAGGTTTTACAAAGTTGAGAAGTTAAAAGTCTAGAATTCAAGTCTCCGTAATAAAAAAACTAACATAATAATTAATATAAATTTGCTAATAAAAAAAATCATAACATTATGATTTTAAATGGTGTAAGATTTTTTCTGTGTTGGCATTGTTTATCCATAACATTATTTGGGTATATTCTAGGGGAACAAGGGAGATGGGGGCCAGGCCATAAAAAGGTAAAATATCATTGAATCAAATTGACATTTATATAGTTTAGATTTAGAAGGGTGACAAAAATCATTTACCTGTAGATTGAAAAGAAATAAATAAGGCATCTATATCATTTGTAGACACTTTACAACTTGGAACTTTACTGCCTGAGCTGACTGCTAGGCGAAATATATGGCAACAAAATTAACGTGTCACCATTAAATGGTATCAACTAACATGTGCTTGTGACATTCTATCCTATCCAATACAGCTTAAGACCTTTCTTTCTTTTGGTTTTCTTCATTCTTTTGTTTTAATTGTGTTATTATTCAAACAAAATAGTTTTCTTTTTCTTTTTCAAGTAGTGCAATGGTTAGAAATTCACATTTTCAAGGTAAATGATGGAATGTTTTAGGTTCAAACTCCACCACCTGCAAAATGGATGTCTGAGGTTCAAATCCAACACCTATATATATTATGCAACGATATTATGCAACGTCTTTACCACTTAGCAACAAAATAGTTTTAATTATGCTTCTTAAACAAGAAGTTTTAGATTGTGTTTGTGTGAAAATCCATTTTAAAATCGAAAACTATAAATCTTGACTTCAAGTGGAATCAATTATGGAGGCCAGATTAAATCTATTTAAGAGTAACTAAACATGTTCATAATCAATAATATATTTCCATAATCAATTTTAGTTCCTTTAGAAGTGAAACCAAACATTCACTTAATCATGCAGGTTTTTCTCTTTTTTTTAAATCAGGTTAATTGGGTAAAAAATGTTCACCATAGCCAACCATGCTTCATGTTAAAAAAGTCAATTGAATCAAGCTATATTGACTTAATTCTGTAAATTATTTAGTTCCATAAAGTTCCAAACGTTCCGAATTTATTTCTGGTTCTAACGAGTCTAATGTCGCAAATCATACAACAATGACTAGAAGGGGTAAAACGTGTCTTCTTTCTAGCCCGCACACAAGCATTTAAATGCATTGCAGTTTTTTACCATGTGAATTTTTTTTACCTTCTGAAACACTCCAATTTTGTACTTTAAATTTTACATATTAATTAGCATTTAAATTTTTGATTCGGTTAGCCTACACTAACTTAATGCCAAATTGATTTGTTGGTGTAGCTAGAAACTTGCCAAGTTAGCTTAAATGAGCATCAACTACTACTCACAATGGCCACATAGCACATGACATTAACAATTAGACAATAAGTTGGCCGTTTGAGGGACTGATCAATTTGCACCAAAAAATATAGGGATCCAAATTGTACAATTATAGCACTATATATATATATATATATATATATATATATATATATATATATATATATATATATAATAAAATCTTATTATTTAAAAATTTGTCTACTTTCTTTATAAAGACAATTCAGTATACTAAAGTTCCCGTATACACAGAGTTGGGAAAAAATCCCATCATTTTTTATATATTATACGTAATTTTTTTCTGTTTTTTATACAAAAGACTGTTTCGAGAACCGGAATACGTGATCTTTCATTTACGTGAGAACAACTTTCGGTCTTACCATGTCTACTTCCTTTCCATAAGAAAAGATATTTTTAATTATTTTGGAGTAATCATATAATATATCCAAACTATGGTATCTTATTGGATTTGTGTGTTTCTTTTTTTAATTGGTAAATCAATGAAAACTTTTGCCAAAGTGGTGCAATGCATTGCAACAATTTTGTGAATAATATAATATACGAAGACTTGTGTTGTTGGCTCCCTAATAATACGGCCAAAAGATAAAAAGAACAACCAACATGACTCGTGAAGTGAAGAACACTGAACACGAACAAGTTGAGACATTATTCAGTTCACCATCAAGTGCAATAAACAATATCCTATAAATAGTAACTTACCTTTTGCATCTGTTTCACATCTTTGTGGAATTTTTTACCAATCATAAAAGAAAAAGTGAATTTTAATTTTATATGCATAAATTGAAAGTTATGTTTTTACATTCTCAAGTAGTCTCCTAGATATTTGACTTTGATACACTAGGGGCTAGCACAATTGGTCCAATAAGGTTCTCACAAAGTGTGTATCAAATTCAAATCGCACTTCATGCGTAGAAAATTATTTAAAGTATAGCTTATAAGTTTAGATTTTGTAAATGTGTTTAAATATTATATGCCCAAGAAATATATATTGTTCTGGAGGGAGAAAAATCTATAGGCGAAAAGGAGAGTGAAAAACATATATATATATATATATATATATATATATATATATATATATATATATATATATATATATAGACTTGTTAATGGACGTGAAAAGACGAAAGTTTTAGATCAAGTGAAATATATTAAAGATGAATAATTTGAAGTTTTGGCTTAAGAAAAAGTTATAAAGGATAAATAGACGAAGTATTTTTCGTAAAATGTTTCATGAAGTATATGAGATCTTACCATACACTAACAAACTAAACATTAGGCAAGAGGACCAAAGTTACAATTATTATCGTTGGATTCAAAAACACAAGACAACATAAACATTAAAAAGAATGAGTAATAATAAGGTAGTTGGGGCCAAACAACATACATATTGAAGTGTGAAAAAATCTTAGAGATAGAAGCATCGAGTGGCTTGTAACACCCAGTTTTCTCAACATAAAAATTTCTTAAATAAATCAGAGTTTTCACATAACGGAATGTCACATTTCTCAAAAATCTCAATTATGAATAAATAACAATTTATTATTCAAAAGTAGTCATCGTAATATTTCAAAACTTTGCAGCGGAATAAATATAATAACATAATAGTCTTGGCACGCAGGCCTCATCATAAAAACCTCATAAATCCATTTCAACCACAATGTCATAAAACTTCATAAGTAATACGTAAAGGAATAGAAAAGCGAAAACAAGGTTCCCATCCCGTTACGTATCAGAGCACCTAAGACACAACCGAGGGAAACCCTCACACGATAGCACCTATTCTTGATTACCTGCAAGTTACTCATACGAAGAGCAACATTTTCAAGCAGAAGGGGTGAGATTCACATAACAATAATATTAAACATATAATTCAACAATTATATTTAACAGCATAACATCATTATCAATGCAACACATACTTCATATTTATAATCATAAACAACTCATCACATTTCAGGTATAGAAAACATCTTAACTTCATCAAGTTCATTACATTAGACAACAAGGCATTCATAATCAATTCATCAAAGGCTCTTCCTTAACAACTTGACAACTTAGACAACATAGACATCTCGACACGACTATGTAACTTCTCTTCTTCATCATCTTATACATCTTATATGCATGAGGTACCATTCTAGGGCATAAGCCCTCGTCGCTTTGAGCATAAATATACTCCCAGGGCATAAGCCCTCGTCGCTATTGAGCAAAAGCTCCAGGGGATAAGCCCCCATCTCTGTTGAGCAAAAGCTCCAGGGCATGAGCCCTCATCTTTAAATGAGTATGCATGGACACAATTTCTTACAACTTAGACATCATGACACGTCTTATATGACTCCAACAATTTGGAACAACATCTCACATCATAGACCGACACATGCAGCTTTATTTAATGTAAACATCAACATGGCAGCAATAAAAAATCATAGGATATAACAATATCAATGCAAACATCATCTCAAACATCACGTTTATTTCACATATATTTCACATAATGCATATACGATTCACAAATCAATGGCAACAACATTCAATCATCATATAATAGCTTTACAGATCTTCATTAATAATGTAATTAACTTCCATTTCTACCCAAGGGTCAACTCACAACAGCCTGTGCGAAACAGATCGCAAACAAGGAAAACGTGACAGTCTGTCACAGCACAGCTCGCTATGGCGAGCTCTACAGCTCGCCTCGCGGGCGATTACAGGTCTCTCGCCATGGCGAGTTGGATTGCTCGCCTAGCGAAGCATTACGGGTATCTCGCTATGGCGAGCTGGGTTGCTCGCCTGGCGAGCGATGAAGGCATACTCGTCGTGGCGAGCTATGATTCTCGCCTGGCGAACGATGACAGAACAGGGTACGGGATTACGAACTTTTTCACAAAAAATCCCAATTTTCACCATGTTTAACCCCAAATTCGACTGAAACATTAACATTAAGGTTATTCTATGTTCTGTAAACAGTTTCTACATCAATTCTACATTTTCCTATTAATTAATCATCAATTCTTCACTTTTAACCTAATTCTCAATTCCTCAAAAACTATCCCTACACTTGTTAGATATAATCACATGAATTACAGGCTTAATAGAATTGTATGCTAGGCTCACCCTTACCTTAAGAATGCAGAAAATCGCAGCTCTCTTGGTCTCTTCTCTCCTCTTGCCTTTTCTCCTTTTTTCTCCAAAAACGTACGTACTGACAACTCTTGACCTAATTTCCTTATTTATACTCCCATCATATCTTATCTTATTTACTCTTTCTCCCACAAAACTCTCTAAAATCCCAAAACAACCCCACATCTTAATATTTATTTTATTTTCAAATCTTATTTTATTAAACAATAAAATAAGTCACCACATCGTATAAAATCACTAAAAATCACATAAATATTAATCCTCCACATCTCATAATATATATATATATATATATATATATATATATATCTAGACTCTTCAAATAATTCAAATAATTAAATAACTAAAATAATTCAAAGTGGGCGTTACATGACTCACCAAACTTTTCAACTAGTGGAGAAGAAACACTTTAGTGTTGATCTTTAAGAACAAGAGAGATATGCAAAAGTATGCAAATTATATGGGGGATTAAACTTATGAGCCATACCATGAAGTTATGAGAAGAATGGCTAAACAAAGATTAAGAAAAGAGATTCATGTTACTGAAAACCAATTTGATTTATGCCTCAAAGGTCAACAACAGAAGCAATGTATTTGTTACGGCGTGTGATGGAGCAATATCGAATGTATCAAAAGGAATTGCACTTAGTTTTCATTGATTTAGAGAATGCATATGATAGAGTTCCTAGAGAGATTTTGGGAAAACCCATGAGAAGAAAGGTGTTATGGTTGCTTATATTTGAGTTATCAAATATATATGTATGAGGGGGTATCAAATAGTGTGAGGACACAAGGTGAAGACACCGAAGATTTTCTTATAAAAATAGGATTGCACCAAGGTTCAATGTAACACCCCGTTTCCCAAATAACATAATAATATCAACAATCAGAGTCATTCACCAACAACGGAGCATTACATGCCTCTTTTCAAAAATTTATTTAAAATAGAAAATATAAACTATTTAAATAAACATCAACATTTCTCATCATATTAAAATATTATGCAGCGGAATATCCATTTATAAATTATCTCCAATAAAAGTAATATTTCCAACATTTCTGGCACAAAGGCCTCACCATAATAAAAATGTTCTCCAACATATATCAAATATTTATTCAACAAATCTCCAACATAAAATGATACATAAAGGAATGAAATTGTAAAACATAATATCCCATCCCGTTACGTATCAGAGCCTACGACACGAGAGCCATTCCTATCTATCCATCGCTACCTGCACTTGCCCACGAGGCGGCAATTCCAGCAGAAGGGGTGAGTTCACAAAACAAAAGCAATATATATATATATATATATATATATATATATATATATATATATATATATATATAATTCATAAAGTTGTATTGAAAAACAACAACAACAAGAACATTCATCATCACCATAAACATCAGCAAATCTTCATTAACCTTTCAACAATATAATTTAGATTCACCTTAATAACAACACCGACAACAACACCACTTGTGGTGACACCTCACCAACGATAACTCACACCTTAAACTTCTAATGCAAGACTCCATTAACGACTAATGCATTATGCAAATGTGGTACCAACTACGCGCGTTGAATGCTAAGCATTCCGGGGCATAAGCCCCCACCAAAATGGATGGTTAAAGCATCCCAGGGCATAAGCCCTCACCAAGGTGAATGACTAGCATTCCAGGGCATGAGCCCTCACCAGTTGAATGTATAAACATTCCGGGGCATGAGCCCCCACCAATGCAAATGAGTTATGAGACTCAAGGAGTATATCTACATACTACCATACAACAAAATAGTGGTGCATTTTCACCATGCAACCAACAACAACACCAACTAGGACACCTCCCCAACTAGACTCAACCACACCACAACACCATGGACAATTGCAACTTAGCATAGTATAATTCATTTCATTTCATATAAGATTCATCCATATATGCATCATAAACATCTCCAATCTACAATATTATCACTCCAAAAATTCTCTAAAAGTCCAATAATCAACCTAGGAAGCTCAGGTTTGGGTTTAGAACACCTTAGAAAAATCACATTTTGGGTCGCACAGGACCCAACTCGCTTAAGCGAGCAGCTTCTCGCTTGAGCTAGTCAAATCACGTAAGTTTGGTTTTTCCTCGCTTGTGGCTCGCTTCTGGTTCGCTTAAGCGAACATGCCATTTCCAATATTCTGGGCAAAAACTGGCGTCTCTCGCTTAAGCGACGGTAATTTCGCTTAAGCGACGCAAATGACGAAGGTTAGCATTTCACTCGCTCCTGGTTCGCTCGTGGCTCGCTTAAGCGAGCGGCAAAAATCCAAACTGGGCGTGGCAAAGCGTTGCTCGCTTGAGCGAAGGGTATCTCGCTTGAGCGAGTGCTCATCTGGGCAGAATTATAACCTACGATTTCTAACCCCTTTTTCATCCAAAAATCCCATTTTTGATTCCCCAATCACCCAAAATGATTTTAGATTAAAGTTATGGGTTCACTACTTATTCCAGGCACCAAAACAACTCATATAAACATCATTAACAACATAATTCAACAACTTTAGGCATTTTACATATTCAAGAAAACCTAAAACAGAACAACCAATTTCAATCCAAATTCGTGAAAATATACATGCATATATTGGCAATTGAATCATAAACCCACCCTTACCTGATTAGATGAGTTAAACAAAGCTTACAGCAATCCTAGCAATCTCTCCTTGGTTCTTGGCTCTTCTCTCTTCTTTCCCAAAAGCTATTCTTTTCTTTTACTGATACGTACTATTGTTTTAGTCTGACTCTTTCTATCCTTACCAACCAAAACCCTTTTTTTTTCTTTCTTTCCCTTAACTCCCTCTTAACTCTCCCAATTAAAATGTAACCCCCTCCTTAATTCTAATAATATCAATTAAACCCTTTTTTTCAATTATATAAATATTATTTCTCCTATTTTCATAAAATACTACAAATAATTATAACAAATAATAACACACCAAATATTTCATATATCGTTTATAAATTCAAGTAAAACACACCAAGCACACCAAAATCAATTAAAAATCACCACAAATCATAAAACAGAAATTAGAGTGTTACAACTCTCCCCAACTTAGAAAATTTCGTCCTCGAAATATTACCTTAAGCAACAGACAACTCAGGATAGGACTCTTGCATCTTGCTCTCCAATTCCCAAGTCAAACTCTCACCGGTTACACCGCCCCAAACAACTCTAACCAGAGGTATTTCCTTGCCTCTCAACTGCTTTACCTTGCGATCATCAATCCTCAAAGGTAAAGTCTCAACAGTCAGATTATCTCTAACTTGCACATCATCTCTAGGAATAACATGCGAAGGATCGGCTACATACTTCCTCAACTGCGACACATGAAACACATCATGCAAGTTCGATAGATGGGGTGGCAATCCAATCCGATACGTCACGGTTCCAATTCTCTCGGAAATCTGATAAGGACCAATGAACTTTGGAGTCAACTTCTTCGACTTCAATGCACGTCCTACACCCGTCATCGGAGTAACCCTCAAAAACACATGCTCACCCTCCTGAAACTCAAGGGCTTTCCTCCTTTTGTCATGATAACTCTTCTGACGATCTTGAGATGCTTTCATCTTTTCTCTTATCATCTTGACCTTTTCTGTAGTTTGCTGCACCAACTCAGGTCCTAACACAATACTTTCACCCGACTCAAACCAACATAAAGGATTTCTACACCTTCGACCATACAAAGCTTCGAACGGTGCCATACCAATACTCGAATGGTAACTATTGTTGTAAGTAAACTCTATCAAAGACAAGTGGCTGTCCCAAGCTCCACCCTGCTCGAGTACACACACCCTCAACAAATCTTCTAAGGATTGGATAGTCCTCTCCGACTGACCATCTGTCTGCGGATGATAAGCCGAACTCAGCCTCAATCTCGAACCCAATGCATCTTGCAAACTCTTCCAAAACCTTGATGTAAACCTCGGATCTCTATCCGACACGATACTAGATGGAACCCCATGCAACTTCACAATGTCACGGATATAAATCTCCGCCAACTGAGCCACCGGATAAGTAATATTGATCGGAATAAAGTGTGCCGACTTAGTCAATCTATCAACAACAACCCAAATGGCATCATGCCCTCTTGGAGTATTCGGCAAACTCGTCACAAAATCCATCGAAATGCTATCCCATTTCCACTCAGGTACATCTAATGGAATCAACAACCCTGCAGGTTTCTGATGTTCAACTTTAGACTTCTGGCAAGTTAAACATGCATACACAAATTGAGCAACATCCCTCTTCAAACCGGACCACCAAAATTATTTCTTCAAGTCATGATACATTTTAGTAGCTCCAGGATGAATACTCAAACTACTCTTATGACTTTCTTCTAAGATCAACTTTTTCAAACCTTCATCATCGGGAATACAAATCCTTCCTCTAAATCTCAACACACCTTGTTCATCGACCTTGAAGTCACCATCTGCATTTTGATCACTAGCAGTCATCAAATCAACAAACTTAACATCAATCTTCTGGGCCTCCTTGATACTACTCAAGAAATCACTATTAATCTTTAACATTCCCAACCGTACACTTTGAGGCGATCTTTCACAAACAAGACTCAAATCTCTGAACTGTTCAAGTAACTCGAACTCTTTCACCATCAAAGCAGACATATGCAACGTCTTTCTGCTCAACGCATCGGCAACAACATTAGCTTTACCAGGATGGTAATTCAAGCCAAAATCGTAATCCTTAAGTAACTCAAGCCACCTCCTCTGCCTCATGTTCAACTCCTTCTGATCAAATAAATACTTTAAACTCTTATGATCACTAAACACCTCGAACCTGGAACCATACAAATAATGCCTCCAAATTTTCAACACAAACACCACGGCTGCCAATTCTAGATCATGTGTAGGATAATTCTTCTCATGCACTCTCAGCTGTCTAGAAGCATACGCGACCACCTTGCCATCTTGCATCAAAACACCACCCAATCCCAGCTTAGATGCATCACAATACACAACAAAAGGTTCTTCTTGCTTTGGCAAAATTAAAATAGGAGCAGTCGTCAATCTTAGCTTCAACTCATTGAAACTACTCTCACAATGAGCATCCCACACAAATGCTTTACCTTTACAGGTCAGTTGCGTCAAAGGAAGTGCCAACTTCGAAAATCCTTCAATAAATCTGCGGTAATAACCAGCCAACCCAAGAAAACTTCTTACCTCAGTAACTGACTTTGGTGTCTCCCACTGCGACACAGCATCAACCTTCGAAGGATCTACAGCAATACCTTTACCAGAAATAATGTGGCCAAGAAAACTTACTTCATTCAGCCAGAACTCGCACTTGGATAACTTGGCATACAATTTCTTCTCTTTCAGCACTTGCAATACAATCTTCAAATGCTCTGCATGCTCAGCTTCAGTCTTAGAATAGATTAAAATATCATCAATAAAAACCACAACAAATTGATCCAGATATTCATGAAAAATTCGGTTCATATATTCCATAAACACACCAGGTGCATTCGTCACACCGAAAGGCATCACCTTATATTCATAATGACCATAACGCGTCCTAAACGCCGTCTTTTGCATATCCTCATCCTTCACCTTTATCTGATGGTAACCCGACCTCAAGTCAATCTTGCTAAAAACGCGGGCACCCACTAGTTGATCCATCAAGTCATCAATCCTCGGTAGTGGATACCTATTCTTAATCGTCACTTTATTCAACTGACAGTAATCAATACACAACCGCATGCTACCATCCTTCTTCTTTACCAACAACACCGGCGCTCCCCAAGGTGAAACACTTGGTCTCACAAACTTCTTGTCAAGCAAGTCTTCTAACTGCTTCTTTAACTCAGCTAACTCCGAAGCTGACATACGGTAAGGAGCCATCGACACAGGCTTCGTACCCGGCACCAGGTCTATCGAAAATTCCACCTCCCTCTCTGGTGGCACATCTGGAATCTCATCAGGGAAAACTTCAGGAAATTCCTTCACAACAGGCAGCCCATCAATTACAGCTTGGTTCTCCACCGACAAGTATGCCAACAAGGAAAACATCAACACACCATCTTGTTCTAACCGCTTCATCTCTTTAGTGGATAAGAATTCTGTTCCACTCTCTTCTTCAGCAGAAGAAAACCGCACTGTCTTCGTAAAACAATTGATCAGGACATGATTGTACTCTAACCAATTCATCCCCAATATTACATCCATTCCCACTAACGGCAAACAAACAAGATCCACCTCAAAATCTCTACCAAAAACAGACAAGGGACAACTTAAACAGACAAGGGAAGTAGTCACGGAACCCTTAGCTGGAGTTTCAACAACCATTTTCCCATTCATATCAGACATATACAGACCCAATCTTTTAGCACAATCAATAGCAATGAAACAATGCGTTGCACCAGTATCTATAATAGCAATTAAGGGAGTACTATTAAAGAAACAAGTACCTCTGATAAGTCGATCCTCTTGATCAGTCTGAGTACCAGTCAATGCAAACACCCTCCCACTGGCCTGCGCCTTCTTAGGCTTAGTACACTGAGTGCTAAGATGACCCTCCTCATCACAATTGTAACAAACAATATCTCCACGCTTGCATTCAGGAACAGTGTGGCCTTTCTTACCACATCGGAAGCACTTCTTCTCATCACGGTTGCAAGCATTACTCTTGTGGCCTTTAACACCACACTTATAACAAACCACCTCAGCAGGAGCATCTCTACGTGCTGGCCTCCTCTCATCATGCATTCTTTGCATACCTTTATCAGCTGGGGCACTATAAGGCTTTGGGCGACTCTGCTGCCCCTTTCCCTTGCGGTCATTCATCACTTTATAATGAGCTTTAGTATCTTCTTCGTAAATACGGCAACTGCTCACCAACTCAGAGAAGTCTCTGATCTTCTGATAACCTATGGCCCGCTTGATATCAGCTCGCAGACCATTTTCAAACTTGATACACTTGGAGAACTCAGCAGTCTCCGCAGCATAGTGGGGATAAAACTTTGCAAGCTCCACGAACTTAGCAGCATACTCCGTAACGGACATGTCCCCTTGCTTCAGCTCAAGGAATTCTATTTCTTTTCTACCACGGACATCCTCCGGGAAATACCTCCTCAAGAACTCCCGCCTAAACACAGCCCATGTAATCACAACACCTTCATTCTCTAACACCGGTTGAACGCTCACCCACCAGTCATCAGCTTCCTCGGCCAACATATGAGTGCCAAACCGCACCATCTGAGCATCGGTGCACTGCATCACCCGGAAGATCCTTTCGACCTCCTTCAGCCAGGTCTGTGCTCCATCAGGATTATACCTTCCCTTGAAGGTTGGTGGATGATTCCTCAAGAAGGTCTCAAGCATCCTTACACCTTCACCAGCTCCACTAGCACCCTGCTGTTGTCCAACAACTTGAGCCATTGCTTGCAAAGCGGCAGCAAGAGCAGCATCATTCCTTCCAGACATCTTGATAGTTCTACATAACAACAAGAATTAGAACAACAAAGACAGTTTAAAACCTGTCACACTACACTATTGGCTCGACACGACTCTCCTAATGGCCGGACGGACCAACTTGCTCTGATACCAATTGTAACACCCTGTTTCCCAAATAACATAATAATATCAACAATCAGAGTCATTCACCAACAACGGAGCATTACATGCCTCTTTTCAAAAATTTATTTAAAATAGAAAATATAAACTATTTAAATAAACATCAACATTTCTCATCATATTAAAATATTATGCAGCGGAATATCCATTTATAAATTATCTCCAATAAAAGTAATATTTCCAACATTTCTGGCACAAAGGCCTCACCATAATAAAAATGTTCTCCAACATATATCAAATATTTATTCAACAAATCTCCAACATAAAATGATACATAAAGGAATGAAATTGTAAAACATAATATCCCATCCCGTTACGTATCAGAGCCTACGACACGAGAGTCATTCCTATCTATCCATCGCTACCTGCACTTGCCCACGAGGCGGCAATTCCAGCAGAAGGGGTGAGTTCACAAAACAAAAGCAATATATATATATATATATATATATATATATATATATATATATATATATATAATTCATAAAGTTGTATTGAAAAACAACAACAACAAGAACATTCATCATCACCATAAACATCAGCAAATCTTCATTAACCTTTCAACAATATAATTTAGATTCACCTTAATAACAACACCGACAACAACACCACTTGTGGTGACACCTCACCAACGATAACTCACACCTTAAACTTCTAATGCAAGACTCCATTAACGATTAATGCATTATGCAAATGTGGTACCAACTACGCGCGTTGAATGCTAAGCATTCCGGGGCATAAGCCCCCACCAAAATGGATGGTTAAAGCATCCCAGGGCATAAGCCCTCACCAAGGTGAATGACTAGCATTCCAGGGCATGAGCCCTCACCAGTTGAATGTATAAACATTCCGGGGCATGAGCCCCCACCAATGCAAATGAGTTATGAGACTCAAGGAGTATATCTACATACTACCATACAACAAAATAGTGGTGCATTTTCACCATGCAACCAACAACAACACCAACTAGGACACCTCCCCAACTAGACTCAACCACACCACAACACCATGGACAATTGCAACTTAGCATAGTATAATTCATTTCATTTCATATAAGATTCATCCATATATGCATCATAAACATCTCCAATCTACAATATTATCACTCCAAAAATTCTCTAAAAGTCCAATAATCAACCTAGGAAGCTCAGGTTTGGGTTTAGAACACCTTAGAAAAATCACATTTTGGGTCGCACAGGACCCAGCTCGCTTAAGCGAGCAGCTTCTCGCTTGAGCTAGTCAAATCACGTAAGTTTGGTTTTTCCTCGCTTGTGGCTCGCTTCTGGTTCGCTTAAGCGAACAGGCCATTTCCAATATTCTGGGCAAAAACTGGCGTCTCTCGCTTAAGCGACGGTAATTTCGCTTAAGCGACGCAAATGACGAAGGTTAGCATTTCACTCGCTCCTGGTTCGCTCGTGGCTCGCTTAAGCGAGCGGCAAAAATCCAAACTGGGCGTGGCAAAGCGTTGCTTGCTTGAGCGAAGGGTATCTCGCTTGAGCGAGTGCTCATCTGGGCAGAATTATAACCTACGATTTCTAACCCCTTTTTCATCCAAAAATCCCATTTTTGATTCCCCAATCACCCAAAATGATTTTAGATTAAAGTTATGGGTTCACTACTTATTCCAGGCACCAAAACAACTCATATAAACATCATTAACAACATAATTCAACAACTTTAGGCATTTTACATATTCAAGAAAACCTAAAACAGAACAACCAATTTCAATCCAAATTCGTGAAAATATACATGCATATATTGGCAATTGAATCATAAACCCACCCTTACCTGATTAGATGAGTTAAACAAAGCTTACAGCAATCCTAGCAATCTCTCCTTGGTTCTTGGCTCTTCTCTCTTCTTTCCCAAAAGCTATTCTTTTCTTTTACTGATACGTACTATTGTTTTAGTCTGACTCTTTCTATCCTTACCAACCAAAACCCTTTTTTTTTTTTTCTTTCTCTTAACTCCCTCTTAACTCTCCCAATTAAAATGTAACCCCCTCCTTAATTCTAATAATATCAATTAAACCCTTTTTTTCAATTATATAAATATTATTTCTCCTATTTTCATAAAATACTACAAATAATTATAACAAATAATAACACACCAAATATTTCATATATCGTTTATAAATTCAAGTAAAACACACCAAGCACACCAAAATCAATTAAAAATCACCACAAATCATAAAACAGAAATTAGAGTGTTACATTCAACACTAAGCACTAAGCTTTTTTGCTTAGTTTTGGATGCACTTAGGTAACACATCCAAGAGCGATCACCAAGACACATTTTTTTTGCATATGATATCGTCATACTTGGAGAGTCGATAGAAAAATCAAATGGAAGATTGATGATTTGGAGACAAGTCTTAGAAACATATGGCTTTCGTCTGAGTAGAAGCAAGACAGATTGTATGGAAAGTAATGTTAGCAAGAGGCAAAACGTTTCTAGCTTAGAGGTGAAAGTGAGAGATCATACCATAACACAAGTTACATTAGAGGTGAAAGTGAGAAATCATACCATAGCACAAGTTACATGGTATAAATATCTTAGGTCTATGATATGAAACGACAGATAAATAGGAGATGTAAACCGTCAAATCCAAGCTGGGTGGTTGAAATGAAGGAGTTCCTAGTGTGTTTTATGTGATGTGAAAATACCGCTAAGGTTAAAGAGAATTGGACAGTGGTAAGACCGGTGATGTTGTACAAGAGACAATGTTGGGCAATAAAGAACCAACACGAACATAAGTTAAGCGTAGCAGAGATGATAATGTTGCATGAGATTTGTGGTAAGACTAGACGGGATAGAATAAAAAATGACAACATGAGAGAGAGAGGGAGAGAGAGAGAGAGAGATAGAGAGAGTGAGAGAGAGAGAGTTGGGATAGCACTTGTATTACAAAAAATAATAGAAACTAGACTTCGGTGGTTTAGACATGTAGAGAGAAGACTTCGGTGGAAGGGAGTCAGATTACTTATATTAACAATGTTCTGGAGATATATAAGTTGAAAAAATATATGATTTTTAATATAACACTATGACATCGTTTAATTCATATATTCAACCTACTTAATGGAATATGGCTCAGTTGTATATTGTTGTTCTTGCTTAGCCCCTAACGCAATACAAATTAGAATTATCTAAAAGATAAACGATGAGCAACGAGATTCACGTCGAGATGGTCTTAATATCATTTATCTTAGAGAGCCTCACTCATAAAAGAATACACATTCAAGAGAACGATATATACTTTATTTTTTTATAATAAATCTCTCATTCTACTCAATCAAATTAACTAAGTATCTTCATAAAAAAAAAAAAATGTTAACTAAGTATATCATATTGTTTGAATGTACATTATCATTCTCCACCGCATGCTTCAAGTTAGGTCCCTACCTCATAACTCATATCCACCCTGCATTATACATAGAAGTAAAAAATAAAATGAATCAAATTCATAAATTCATTCTTACCAAAAAAAGAACTCCATGAATTCATGTCTAATTTGGCATACATCACTATTTATTATTTTATCCGTGAAATCATAATATTCATTGTATGGTACAATGCCTTGGTTGTTATAAATCAAATTTCTTTATTTTTTTTTCTTCCATTTTTGTGTTTAAAAGATCTCTAGTGTGAACCACAAAAAGTATATGGCCAAAATATATGAATCAATCACTGCAAATAACTTATAAATCATTATGGGCAAATAACAACATTATTTTAGAAGACTTTACAATTAGAAGACTTTACAAATTTGGAAGCAGAATTCGATAATAGGGAAGTTCCAACTCCAACTAAAACCCCCAAAAACGCATAACATAAAGTGTGGAGCCCTCATTTGTCGGTATTGTAAGGGCAAACCAATGCATACAAGCTAGCTATATATATCTACCAAACTTCAACCAACTCCTTTCACACACTCAAGTTAATATGATTAAAAAAATATACCAACCGTACATTTACTTCTTTTATATTCCATTATTTCCTTTAAAAATTTACTTAGTTGTATTCCATTATTTCCTATACAAATTTACTTATAGCATGTTTACAAATTTAATTTACTTATAGCATGTTTGTTTTAGCCGTAGATTTTTCACTTCAGCAGTGAAAAACCACGTTGGAGGAGAAGATTGCTTTTACAACTTCTTTAAATCACTGTGAAAAATGCATTGGAACACGGCTGTAAATCCAAACACAAGCTTAGTTGAGTTGAAAATAGGACCTCTCCTAAAATAATCAAAAAATTCCTAAATGCTCAAAGAACGTTTAAAGAAATATTACATATTATATATCAATAAAATTGGACGTAATAGGTCAAGTTCAAGTAAAATGACAATCGATCAGTCAAATCAAATAACTAAATCATCATCTCGAAATGGAGATTAATTAGTCACAATCACGACATAACCACAGATAAAATTTGATCACGAGAGGCGAAATCAAAGTTTGACATCACTTTAATACCACTTTTTCGCACCCCTAAAAGCTTTCTTCCATCGATCGCGCCATAACCCAACCCATCACAACGGAAACAAACATAGCAAACAAAAAAACCATTGCATGAATGATAAAAATTGAATTCACAACCTTACAGCATAGAAACTGCATCCTAATAGAATCCAGTACATTTTTTGTTTGTTGAAGAATATACCAACTAGTACATGACTACATTCAGAACACAGATGTAACCTAGCAGATGCATCCTAATAGCAACTAGTACATTTTTTGTTAGTTGAAGAATATAACAACTAGCAAATTAAAAAAAACAGAAATATAACTTAGCAACTTTAATTGGAATCTAATATGCTTTATTTATTATTAATTTTCGTTTGGTAGAACCAAGATGGGATGGAAGGTAGGAAGGATGGGTTCTCATTGGGATTTTCTACATCAAACCTTTTTTCCATGATATATTATTTATCAAATCCTATTCTCTATGCTTTTCCATTATGTCTAGATAACGTTACAATATAGTAACAATGTAACAATAACATTAATAATATTCATGGAACCAAATTAAAAAAATAAAACAAAAAAAGAAAGAAAAAAAAGTGACCAAAGTTAACGCCAAGCAGAAGCAACCGTGAGTGTTCTTCCCATCCAACCAAAGCAAATCCCACCATTCTCTTCTTTCACACTGACTCCCGAGTTAACTCGGGACTCATTATTACCAATAATGAGTCGCGATTTAATCGACTCGGCAACATTTTGACTCATTGGTTTCATCTTAAACCCCGCCATACTCATCCTTGCGCGCCATTTGCCAAAAACCTCACACCTTTCAACACGATCCCTACCTTCACAAGCCACCAAGTTACACAATTTTCGACTCACTCCTTCCTCAATCTTGACTCGGTCGGAATTTTCCTCGACTGAGTCACATAATGCGGAATAATAACCCCAAGACTCACCAACACGCGCCAAAAACGGCGCGGTATTACAATTCATTTCTTGCTCCACAATAACCACAACACGCGGCGCGAGTGTCTTCACGCGCCGCAACAGCGTGTCACGGGGATTCTCCGTTGACACACTCTCATCCGGAATTCTATTCAGCTTATACGCGAAATTCACAATTACTGTCTCTTCAACATCACATCCCAATAACTCGCGCGTCAACTCGTAGACTTGTCTCTGAGACACCGAAACAACACGAAAATCGAAACCAATTCTTAACTTCTCCGCTTGAAGCCTCAACATCTCACCCACCGCTATCACTCTATCATCACCGCCGTTCTCCGCCACCGCAACAATCTTCAACCTAAATCCCTCACGCGCCACCTCACGCGCTTTTAGCGCGTGAAGAAGATTCACATACTGTTTTCCCTGTCCAATTTCAAAATCAACTACACAGAAACTGTTACCGTTTTCTTCAAATGCAGCTTCCAGAATTGCAAGATTTGCAGCCATGAAACCAACCTTGAAACAAACCGAGTTTTCAAGCAACAACTGAGTTGACTCAGCATGTTCTCTACCAAACAATTCCGCAACAACAGGTGGATTTTCAACCGGATTCATCCTCGATTTCAACGCTTTCACCATGAAATTCGCCAACCTTTGATCCGAATTCATCGAATTCAGATTCAAATTTTGAACCAAACGGTTTAAGATCTCTAAAGCAACATCATTCTTACCTTCGGAAATCGCATTAGCAGCTTCAATTAGCGTTTGTTTTGAACAAACAGAAGCAGGTGAAGCCGCTGATGAAGAAGTTGATGACGTTGTTGATGAAGTTGGTGATGAAGATACCAGTTTCTGTGCTTGTGCTTGAGCCTGACCAGGCCCAGGCCCAAGCCCGGGCCCAATTAGATTCTGATAAGTCTCTGACCATTCACTTGTTGTAATAACAGAAGCTGTTTCCGTTTCACCTTCTTCGTCGTTATCTTCGAGAAGCTGTTTCTCCAACTCTTGTAGAAGAGTGTGATCGTTGTTGTTGTTGAAGTTGTTTTGTTCTACTTTGTCGGACATGGCTATGGTTTGAACCGTTTGAACTGAGTTTGTAATTTGACCTAAATTGGAGTTTCTGTAATGATGAAAATTTGGGTTAATTGTAGGTTGATGAAGAAGAGGAACACCTAAACGTTGTGTTTGGTGGTAAGGGTATTGTTGTAATTCAGGTAGTGAGAATGATAAAGGGGTATTATGGGTATTATTATTATTATGAAACTGAAAATTTGTTGATGTTGTTGCTGTTCTTGGTTTTACGGAACGAAGTAAAAGATTTGACAGAACATGACTGTTGTTGAAATTAACGTTGTTGTTGTTGTTGTTGTTGACAAGGTTAAGGTTGTTTAAACTGTGATTTTGTTGTTGGGTTTGAAATTCAGCTAAAGTACGTTTTCCGATGAAGCGATTTTGTTGGATCTGCGAAGAAGGATCTAGAAAAATTGGAGGAAGTGGTTGTTGTTGGTGGTGTTGGGTACGGTAGAGAGAAGGAAGAAGATGGTGGTTGGTGGTGGTGATGAGGTTGTTGATGGTGTTGTTTGATCTACCGGAGAAAAACTCCGATGAGCCAGCACCACCGCCGGCATTGAAACCCGGCGATGACATTGAAACAGCGAAGAAAATAAGGAACAAGAAAGAAAGAAAGAGTTAAAAGGTTATGTTTTCGGAGAAACGCATGAGACACATTATAGAGAGAGAATGTGAGTGGGTTCTTTTATGGGGTTGAATTGATTCTAGCTGAATATAACGGAGGAAAGTTATGATATTTTTTCTTTTTCATTTATTATTATTTATTATTATTATTATTATTGAAGGATTGGATTATTTTTATTTCTATATTTAAAATGGTTTGACCTGGATTGATCTTATCTCATGTAATTAACGTTTATTTAATTAGTTTTACATTTTTCATGTAAAAATGGTTGGGTGAAACAAAAACATAATGAGAATTTTGTGTTTTGCTTTCAAAAATAGATTTGTGTATTTTTTTAGTTGGTAACCATATACACTCTTTGTCACTATTATAAACAAAAATCAACATTTTAGATTCATTAATTAAATGATGTATTTGGTTTATAATAAAGACCATATACATTATTAATTGAATGAATTTAAAATATAGATTTTTGTTTATAATAAAGATCGGAGAGTATAAGTAGCTGATATTCTAACAAAAAATAAATAAACATATAACTCATACTCTATTTATTTTTCATTCTTTTTGTTAGAATAACTCATACCCTCTTTATGATTAACGAAAAGACAAACAATAATCCCTTAAACAAAAAGACAAACAATAACGTATTCGTTTCTCTCTTTCTTTGAGTAAATAATATTTTTCAATTATCTTATCAGTTTTGTCGCAAAACTTTTATCTTAATTACTACTCATTCCGTCTTATATTAGATAACATATTTGACAATATGCAGCATTGATCTAACATATTTTAACTATATTTCTTTTTATTAATATATAAAGATAAATAATATAATATAAGATGTTTTTTTAATAAATATAAGATGTTAGATTATTCTCGAAAAATATTTTTAAAATATTAAATTTTCATAATAAATAATTAAAAATATCAAAGATAAAAAATAGGTATTAATATGTATGACATAGTCAACTGTATCACTTGATATGAGACGAAGGGATTAATCTGTTTATTTTAATTTCATAACATATATCCCTTTTGATTAAATTTATAAGTAACTGTTTTTTTATATATATTCATTAGATAACTTATACTATACTTATGCTATAATATGGCAGTACTTTATTAAATATATATGTGAAATAATTATACAGTATTACTAGTTAAATTATTTAAATAAAAAAATAAACTTATTTTGTATTTTTAGATAGGTAAACTTATTTTCATTTTTTTGAGGATTGCTTTGTACTGTTATTATGGTTGTCATTGTCGTTATTGTATTATTATTAATTAATATTTTTGGATTATTTAAATATGAGTGTGGAATGTTTCGTATCAGAGTTTGTACGCATTAAGATCAAGCCGTTGATTTATTTCAGATTCTAGATTTCGACCAGATTCAGTTACATCGAACGGTTAATATTGTACCGCATCAAAGCCGAAACTGACTCTTCCTCTGTTGTGTATTTAATAACGAACTTCAATTTTCGGTAATCCAAGTGTTCACGCTATCTACCTGGCGCGTGTAATAACACGTAAAGTGTGTGTTTGGTTTGTTTGGTACTGTTTCTATGTTCTTCCGAAACTTATTTAAATCATTGTAAATTGGTTAGAAAATGAGGGTAAATTTCTTGATAAGATGGAGATTGCGTTAATCAATCACTTTTGTATTTTTTAAAATTTCTATTTCTAATTGAAAAGATGGAATAACTCAAACTAAATTGGATTTTCTTCTTCACCTCATTTTTTTATTTTTCCTCGTTTTATTTTTAGGAACATTCTTACTTCTACCATTCTTTTATATAAATTTGGTTCATTTTCTCCCCTTCATTGTCTCTTTCTCCCTCCTTTTACAACTATATCATACGAATTTATTTGTCATTTCCTTCTTCAAGTCTCCTACATTATTTTCTTAATTAAATTTATTTTAATTGTTTTTTTATGAAAGGAAAAGTTAAGATGTTAGGAAAATCCATTGGGTAAATTAGAAATATATTTGTTTTAAAAAGAAAAATGGTGAGCTCGGGGTTATGCGGTTATGAGAGTTCAATATGACTTTGATTGATAAATAGTGTTGGAGGTTACAAAAAAAGGGTGGGAGTTTCTAGTTTAGAGTTTTATCACCCCGGTGTGGAGACGAAGAGGAAATATTCATGAGGAGAATGGAGGAGGTTCAGTAGGGTGGAATAATTTAATTAGTATTAGAAAATGGTGTTGTTGTGGGTGTAGGAAGGTGAATTGATGATAACTTAAGGTGTGAGAAAAGAGATGGAGCATTAGTATTATTTTGGTGGGATCCTTGGTTAAACGAATGAATTTTAAAGGTTAGTTCAACCGACTTGTTTTTCTTTCTGATAATAAAGTGGCAACGGTAGCTAAGATGAAGCACTAAGGTTGGGGTGTGGGTGGCGAGGCCCGAAAATGACAACAGAGATGTGGGCTTAGGAGGAGGATCAATTGGGGCAGTGTTGTGTTTTATTGAATTCTATTATTTTGCAGGAGGATGTGAATGAGAGGTGGCTTTGGAATTTGCATGCTTCAAAAAAATATAATGTCGGTAGTGTTTACAATTTTTTAATACCAACAGATCAACACATTATCGATGAAAATACTCATTTAAGTTGGCATAAGGAGGTTCCTATGAAAGTATGTCTCTTCATGTGACGGTTTCTTTGTAACCATGTTCCAACAAATGATAATTTAATTAGGAGGGACGTGATCTCGGCTCATACGCTGCTTTGTGTAGGAGGGTGTGGCAATCTAGAGGAAGTAGATCGTCTTTTTCTTCACTATGATTTTTATAGACAAATTCGGAATGTTGTTTATAATTGGTTAGACTTCATCATGGTCAATATGTTTCATATTTCGAATCATTTAATTAATTGTGTTGCCTTGGGGGTGAGGTCTACGACTCCTTCATGAATTGAGGGTAATATACCCCTCATAACAAGGATGATTCGATTATGGATTGAAGAAGATGAAGATTATATGTTGAACGAAGGAGATGAAGAAGTTTGATTTTTTTGAGATGAAAATGATAATTGGTTGTAAGAAAAAACCAAATGGTGAAGCTTACATCATCCCTTGATGGATTGAGGGTAATTTACCCTTAATAACAAGTAGGATTCTTTATAGAACGAAGGACATGAAGATCACATGTTGATTAAAACAGGTGAAGAAGTTTGATGTTTTGGAGATGAAAATGATATTTGATTGTAAGAAAAAAGATGAAAAAATGGACTTTTCTTTTATAGGGGTAAATTACCCCCAAATCATTGAGGGGTAATGTAGAAAAAAATCTGCTTTGGGAGGCTTTTCTAAAAAGTTATGAGCTGTTTTCCATTTGACATGGTTCTTAACTATTTGGGTCATCCAGAGAGAAAGAAATCCTCGTCTTTTTAGCAAAAGGAGGATGTTCTTCATCACCTTCTTGATATAGTTAAAATTCAATCTTTTATGTGTTTGAAGAATAAACAATGTCAACTTTACTTTGAACTACCATCTATGGTGGTTCAATCCCCTTTTATGCTTGAGAGGAGTTTTTTAATATCAATTTTCTGACTTTCATTCTCGTGATTTCTTTGCGTATTTGATGTAATTGTTACTTCGTTTTTTTAATCTCCTGGACATTCCTTGTGAAAAAAATGTAAAGTTGTTTGATTAATATAATTTTAGTTTAACTTCTTTAAAAATAAACTATATCATATGAATTTTGAACTACTTCTTTTGATGTTTTTGCATTTGAGCTAACACATCGTTAACATTTTATTTAACGTTAAACTATGTATATAGTTGTGTGGAAATGCATTGACAAGTCACATGTAAATATAGTTTTTCCTTGAATCAATTTTTTTTTAAATCAATCTAAAACCACACACAATGAAGAAGTCAAACTTGTGTATATACGATTTTTATTAGGAAAAAAGAAACTTGTGTGATGCACAAGATTCGGAGATCAGATTTCTTATTAGGTGTTTAAATTGGTGAGGAAAAGGTGAAAGGGCTTGACTAGATGGAGATTGCGTTTATATATCACTTTTGATATATTTTTTAGGAAGGTTAACAACACATATTTTAATATAAGACTTATATAAATTTGGTAGAATCTATGTAAATTTTAATCAATCAAAACGAGTGTGTTAATATCATTTTTTTTTCCTTCATCTCTAACTAGAAAAAATGATATTGCTATTGTTTTGTTTATATGATTGGCTCTTTTTTTAAACCAGGTTTCTGAAATATTTGATTTAATTTTTTATATACTAATAGGTTTCTTTGACCGGAGCTAGTTTCATTCGAGGCGTGCCAGATATTAGATACGAGTATATGTTTTAATCACGATTGGAAACCTGTTTCACTATGTTGTCATAGTTTAGCCTTTGTCGATAGACTCAATCGTCATTTGCTATTTTATATAATCACAATTATCTTTTGGTCCCTTGTTCCTGTCAATAGTTTGAAGATTAGAAATTTTCATTTTTAAGATGAATTAGTGGGGTGTTCGTGGTTCAAATTATGAATCTTGCATATATCATAGAATGTCTTTAACAACTGAGTTAAGTTCACATAAACAATCCTTATTTTATTAAAGATAATAGTTTCTCTTTTATAAATCAAACTTTTTGGTCCATCTATTTTTATATTTGCTGCAATATTTTTATGTTAGCACATGTTTTATGCCCCAAAGATTGTGACTTTTGGCAACAAAAAAATAATTGATCTAAAAAATGATAGTAATTTTTTAGTTCAAAGTTGGGGCAATAAATGACCTCTTTCCGCAAAAATCATAATTTTTAGGGAAAAACATGAGTTGTAATCAAATTAAAGTTGCAACCATTTTAAAGATAGAGGTATCAAAACGTTCTATTTTAAAAAGAGATAATTATTTTAATGAATTTGATGAAATAGATGGATCAAAAGTGCAATTAAACTTTTTATTTAGTATTAAGCGGCCAAAAATATGTGTCACTAGTTTAATCTAATTTTATATTAATATTCAATAAAAATAGAGTATTTGTTTATGTGAACTTAACTCACTTAATAAGAGATAATGCCTAATATGTGTATGAGTCAAGATTTGATCTTCAAACGCCTACTTATTCATCACCTTATAGGTGAATTTCTCTAACCACTAGGATATTTGACCAAAAAAATAGAGTATGTAGTCGATATTTTCAACAGATGATTTATAAAGTAGGCTTACAAGACAAAATAATATATTTTCATTGGTTGATTTTTTTAATCTATAATATATATGCAAAATTACACATAAATAGAAAGCAAACAGATAATAAGATGCGTCGTTATCCTTTTATGGATGATAAAACTAATCCTTATTAAAAACGACAATCATAAACATAGGAGACAAAACATTGCTATGCATGATCTTTTGTATAAGACTCCCCACCTCTACTGCTAGAAAGTCAAAAATGTCAAATGCAAATGGTATAACATCATGTTCATTGTGACAACACATTTTCTCATATTTAACCACTTTACTTGAAACGACTTTGAGGGCTACATGTCGCACAATTTATGTTATGGTCCCCAATCCCACAAGTGAGAACCCTAGTCAAGTTCACACATGCTTGTTTTTCTCCGATCCACACGTACACTAGAATATATATAGCTTAAATGTCGATTTTCCTTCTTATAAGTCGGTAATAGTACAAGTTGTATTTTACACATGCGTAACCTTAAACTCATTAAGTAATGTTTTTTTTAGGAAACTAATGGAGTAATGTTTAAAATTATAAATTTCTGAAAATGCATTGACCAATCACGTGTGCACTATCATCATCAAATTAAATCAGACATATTCATTGAATCTTGATTTTAAACAAAAAAAAAAAGAAAAAAAAGAAAGAACACTAAATTGATCTAGAAGACTACACACAATGAACAAGTCAAAACTGTGCAACTATACATGACTCGGTGAATCGATAAAAAAAATAAAAATACGTGACTCGGTGATCAAATTTCTTATATGTTATTTTTTTCTTGACTAATTCTCATATGTTGCTTAAATACGACTTGTGTCGTACTATGATGATTAAAAGTTATTTGCATTGGGTGAATATACCCAACTTGTGTTCTATAAAATAGTAGGAATGTATCAACTTAATTAATTTCTTTTTTCCTTAAAAAAAAATTGTATTAGACTTATACCTTTTTTTTTAGGTGGTATTAGAATTATACATGGATTTTATTTTAAAAAAAGAATTATACATGGAATTATAAAATATTAAGGTAGGTCATCTCAAATATTTATATTGAGATGTATCCATAACTTTGTTATTTATTTTTCCTTAGAAAAAAACATTGTTACTTATTTTGTATCAAATGCATCACAAATATTATTAATTTAATTCCTTAAAAAAATATTATTAAGTTAATATCATTAACTATTGTACCCAAAAATATCATTAAATATCAACAAATTTAATTGTAACATCTTTATCTTAATTTTAGGGATTTACATAATAACAATAAACTTTCCTAAAAAAAAATGACAATAGCCTCACGAACAAAGGTTAATAAGGATTCACCTTCGATTTCAATGATCTGAGGCATTATTGATGTAAATGTTTTATGGAAATTGTTCTTCTCCCATCAAGATTTGCGCACTTCCAACCAAACTTCTTAAAATACCTCAGTGTAAGTTAAGTCACACATGTGTTAAATGTAGTGTGAGTTAAGTCACACCGGGTTATACACCTGCGTGAGTCAAGATCCGCAATCATTGTAGGAGGTCTGGGAATGGTCTGGACATAGCCGTACTGCCTCAGAACCCGCTCCGGAGGGTGACAACACATCATTTCTTTGCCGGCCATGATCCATTCGGAGTACCAGCATATGTCCTGAAAAGGCGTCACGTCTCGTCGAGACTCGTACGACCTAAAGATGATATTATGATGCTCCATCAAATCAATTGTGCTTCTGTAATGTCCAGGATCAGAAAAGTCCCCGAAAGGTTTCCACCTATCCATAAGCGGGTCAGCAAGCTGGTAATCTAGCTCACGCTTCCTCGGAACGAGCTGCTTGTAGTGCGCGAAAATCCATCCCTGGAAACACAAAGAGACAAATTTATATCAGCACAAGTATCATACAAAAAACTATACATTTATGATCCACTAAAAAATAAGAAAAAAATATATTACACAAGCAAGGTCATGTAACCACCAACGACGCTAACAACTGAGTCGGAGGTAAGAAAAAATTGTTCATACAGGAAAGCAAGTGCCATCCCTCCCCATGACCAATCGTCCAACTTGTCCAAATCCTGAAGTGCAAGCAGCCACAACAGATCAACACTTCTACTGTTCTTGCCGGAAAAAAGGTATAATAGAGCAAGAGCAACAAAAACACCTTAATGCAGGCGGTCCTAACAACACTCTAATCCACCTCCTCCTCCTCCTCCTCCTCCTCTGTATCAGGCATCGCCAACTGATTACACCGATTCAAGTTTAGTGTAACTGACATGAGCCTCACATTGTGTTTACACCTTAGACCTTGCCTCTGCCTATGTAAAATATAGCTCATCATGCAACAACTCTATGCCCTCGTCATGATCTAACTCCTCCTCCTCAATGAGCCTCCCAATGATGGGGATGTGTAGAAGACACGCCACATCATCTAGTTTGACAGACATCTCCCCAATAGGCAGATGGAAGCTGCTGGTATCCTTATGCCATCTCTTTGACAAGGCATAAATGAGCCTGTGAGAGATGTTGTCGTACCCAGTATTATGGAGGGGGGCAAGATCGGATTCATTCACCGGCCCCTAGAACCAGTCATTTGCTTCTCCCGGCAACGACACTGACAAGTGAGGAATCCTAAGCTTCTTCCCATGCGAGATATCGGTCACCGTATGCAACAATTGAAACTGAAATACAAAACAAAAACACCATTAAAAAATATTCTAACATAAACATTAAATAAGTAAAATAACCAATAAAATAAGTAAATTTTAATATTTTAACATAAACATGAAATAAGTAAAATAATATGTAACATATCATTAAAATAAAATAAAGCAATTATACTTACTTCGAGATCGACCCATAGCCTGCATGCCACGTGTTTCCCGAATTTCAGTAGAAGCAACAACTTATAAGGTTCTCCAGGAAAGCCTTGCGGTCCGGCCTCAAACTCCATCCTCGGCTACTTCATAGCCTCACCCTCCTGCTGGTGAGGCTGCTCATAATGAGGCTGCTGATACTGAGGCTAAAAATATTGAGGCTGATACACCTCGTGATGATGTTATTGCTGTTGCTGATACTGCGTTAGCTGTCGGGTCCACTATTTGGGACGCACCTTCCTGTGACGATGATCCCTCCGCATCATCAGCCCTACCAAACCTCGTGCCCCCACCTCTCCGTAGACTATGAGCTTGAGGAGGGCGTTGTGCTTCCTTTTCTCTCTGTGCAGTACTTGTAGCTGACTCCCTCCCTCCCCTAACTCTGTCAGGCCTCTGAGACATATCTACACAACATTTCAAAAACGAAAAAGTCAATAATTTTATTCTTACGGACAATGTGTCACTTCTAACTATTCAACAACAACAGTTAAATTTTGGCAGTGTCATTTCAATTCATAAATTACCACATTGTAGTCAAACAGACTATAATCAACATTAACAAACCAATTTCTAACTAATTTCATTCTCAACAATCCAAAAAACAAACAAATTTTCATTGAGACATTTTAACAAACACTTAGAGTTCAACACAATTTCTAACAATTCATAAACTCTAATCTAACTCTAACCTACCACATTTCAATCAAACCTACATTAATCAACTTCTAAACAACAATTTATAACTTAATTCATCAAAAAAACTAACAAGCAAACCAAATTTATATAAACCTAAAATTGAAAATTTCTACAAAAATACCAACATTTAAACCAAAAAAGGGCAATGCAGATACTTACTTGATTTTGTGGGAGAAATTAAGTTTGAATAGCGCAAGAATGAATAAATTTTCACTTGAAGGTGAAAAAATCGCATTTTCTATTATTGTTGTTTGTGAATATCACCCCTTCTGCTTGAAAATGTTGCCCTTCGTATGAGTAACTTGCAGGTGATCCAGAATAGTAGAAGTGGTGGCTCATGTGTCTTAGGGCTCTGATACGTAACGGGATGGGAAATTGTTGTTGTGTTTTTCATTCCTTATGTATCAAATTTTAATCATGTTGTTGGAGTTTGTTCGTTGTTGAATTAAATGCTAATGACTACTCATGTAGAGATCTTTGTGCCGGCATTATGATGATAAAATAATGTTTTATGATGTTAAGAAGATTCCGTTGCAATGTTTTGGATAATTTATCATAAATGATTTGATAAATAGTATTTTATTTTATTTAAGAATTTTTGGAAAGCAGTGTGACATGCCCGTTTGTTGTTGAACTCTGATTTACTTGTTTATTTATTAAATATTTAATTGTTGGGATAACGGGGTGTTACAATTGGTATCAGAGCAGGTTGGTCCGTCCAACCAATTAGTAGAGTCGTGTCGAGCCATGTAGTGTTGTGTAATAACCTTACATTGTCTTTGTTGTTCTGATTGTCGTTTGCTATGTAGAATTTCAAGATGGCTGGGATAAACGATGCTGCTATTGTTGTTGCACTTGAAGCTGTTGCTCAAGCTGTAGGACAACAACCAAATGTTGGTGCTGGTAACGAGGGAGTGAGAATGCTGGAAACCTTTCTAAGGAATCATCCACCAACATTCAAGGGAAGGTATGATCCGGATGGAGCTCAGAAGTGGCTCAAGGAGGTGGAGAGAATCTTCAGGGTCATGCAGTGTAGTGAAGCACAGAAGGTGCGTTTCGGTATGCACATGTTGGCTGAAGAGGCAGATGACTGGTGGGTGAGTCTTCTACCTATCTTAGAGCAGGATGGTGCTAATGTAACCTAGGCTGTGTTCAGGAGAGAGTTTCTGGACAGGTATTTTTCGGAGGATGTCCGAGGCAAGAAAGAGATTGAATTTCTGGAGTTGAAGCAAGGAGACATGTCTGTAACTGAGTATGCTGCAAAATTTGTGGAGCTTGCTAAATTCTATCCAAACTATACCGCCGAGACTGCTGAGTTCTCTAAGTGCATAAAGTTTGAGAATGGTCTGTGTGCTGATATAAAGCGGGCCATTGGTTATCAGAAGATAAGGAATTTTTCTGAATTGGTAAACAGCTGTAGGATTTATGAAGAGGATACGAAAGCTCATTATAAGGTGATGAGTGAGTGTAGAGGTAAGGGACAACAGAGTCGTCCGAAACCGTATAGTGCCCCAGCTGACAAGGGTAAACAGAGACTGAATGATGAGAGGAGGCCCAAGGGGAGAGATGCTCCTACCGAGATTGTTTGTTTCAAGTGTGGTGAAAAGGACCACAAGTGTAATGTTTGCGGTCGTGACGAGAAGAAGTGTTTCCGATGTGGGAAGAAAGGTCACACGGTAGCTGAGTGCAAGCGTGGTGACATTGTCTGTTACAATTGTGACGAGGAGGGTCATCTTAGTACGCAGTGTAAGAAGCCTAAGAAGACTCAAGCTAGTGGCAAGGTGTTTGCATTGACCGGTACGCAAACTATTAATGAGGACCGACTTATTAGAGGTACTTGTTTCTTTAATAGTATTCCTTTAATTGCCATTATTGATACTGGTGCTACTCATTGTTTCATTGCCATTGATTGTGCACGTAAGTTGGGTCTGGTTATATCTGAACTCCAGCTAAGGGTTCAATAACTACTTCTCTTGTTTGTTTGAGTTGTCTGTTGTTTATATTTGGTAGAGACTTTGAAGTTGATCTTGTATGTTTGCCGTTGACGGGTATAGATGTGATCTTTGGGATGAACTGGTTAGAATATAACCGTATTCATATCAATTGTTTTAGCAAGGCGGTGCATTTTTCTTCTGCTGAAGAAGAGAGTGGAGCAGAATTCTTAACTACTAAGCAACTGAAACAACTGGAGCGTGATGGGATCTTAATGTTCTCCTTGATAGCATCCTTGTCGGTAGAGAATCAGGTTGTGATTGATAGATTGCCAGTTGTGAATGAATTTCCAGAAGTATTTTCGGATGAGATTCCTGATGTGCCACTAGAAAGAGAGGTTGAATTTTCAATTGACCTTGTTCCAGGAACGAAGCCGGTGTCGATGGCACCTTATCGTATGTCGGCGTTCGAGTTAGCTGAGTTGAAGAAACAGTTGGAGGATTTACTTGATAAGAATTTTGTAAGGCCGAGTGTTTCACCTTGGGGAGCGCCGGTGTTGTTGGTTAAGAAGAAAGATGGTAGCATGAGGTTGTGTATTGATTACCGTCAGTTGAATAAAGTGACGATAAAGAACAGATATCCGCTTCCGAGAATTGATGATTTGATGGATCAACTGGTGGGTGCTCGTGTGTTTAGTAAAATCGATCTGAGGTCAGGTTACCATCAAATTAAAGTGAAGGATGAGGATATGCAGAAGACGACCTTTAGGACGCGATATGGACATTATGAGTATAAAGTGATGCCTTTCGGTGTTACAAATGCACCAGGTGTGTTTATGGAGTACATGAATAGAATTTTCCATGCCTATTTGGATTAGTTTGTGGTTGTGTTCATTGATGACATCTTGATTTATTCTAAGACTGAGGAAGAGCATGCAGAACATCTAAAGATTGTGTTGCAAGTGTGAAAAGAAAAGAAGTTGTATGCCAAGTTATCTAAATGTGAATTCTGGTTAAGTGAAGTCAGTTTTCTTGGCCATATTATTTCTGTTAGTGGTATTGTGGTAGACCCATCAAAAGTTGATGCAGTATCACAATGGGAGACTCCGAAGTCGGTTACTAAGATTAGAAGTTTTTTGGGTTTGGCTGGTTATTACCGCAAGTTTATAGAAGAATTTTCAAAGTTGGCACTTCCATTGACTCAGTTGACCTGTAAAGGTAAATCTTTTGTGTGGAATGCTCAATGTGAGAATAGTTTCAATGAATTGAAGCGCTGGTTGATGACTGCTCCAATTTTAATTTTACCAAAGCCAGATGAACCTTTTGTTGTATATTGTGATGCGTCCAAGTTGGGCTTAGGAGGTGTACTTATGCAGGATGGCAAAGTGGTAGCTTATGCTTCGAGCCAGTTGAGAATTCTTGAACGGAATTATCCTACGCATGATTTGGAACTGGCTGCTGTAGTTTTTGTATTGAAGATGTGGAGGCATTATTTGTACGGCTCTAAATTTGAGGTGTTTAGCGATCATAAGAGTTTGAAATATTTATTTGACCAAAAGGAATTGAATATGAGGCAGAGAAGGTGGCTTGAGTTGTTAAAATATTATGATTTTAGTTTGAATTACCACCCCTGTAGAGCAAATGTGGTTGCAGATGCTTTAAGCAGGAAGACGTTGCACATGTCCGCTATGATGGTAAAGGAGTTTGAGTTGCTTGAGCAGTTTAGAGATTTGAGCCTAGTTTGTGAGAGGTCACCCCAGAGTGTGCAGTTGGGTATGTTGAAGATCAATAGTGATTTCTTGAACAATATCAAGGAAGCGCAGAAAATTGATGTCAAGTTTGTGGATTTAATTGTTGCTAGTAATCAAACTGCAGATGGTGACTTCAAGGTTGACGATCAAGGTGTGTTGAGATTCAGAGGAAGAATTTGTATTCCTGATGATGATGATGAGTTGAAAAAGTTGATTTTGGAAGAAAGTCACAGAAGTAGCTTAAGTATTCATCCGGGAGCTACAAAGATGTATGATGACTTGAAGAAATTGTTTTGGTGGTCCGGGTTGAAACATGATGTTGCACAATTTGTTTATGCATGTTTGACTTGTCAGAAGTCTAAGGTCGAACATCAAAAGCCTGTAGGGTTGTTGACACCGTTAGATGTGCCAGAGTGGAAGTGGGACAACATCTCCATGGATTTTGTGACGAGTTTACCGAATACTCCGAGAGGACATGATACCATTTGGGTTGTCGTTGATAGGTTGACGAAGTCGGCGCATTTTATCCCGATCAATATTAGTTTTCCGGTAGCTTAGTTGGCGGAGATCTACATTCATAATATTGTGAAGTTGCATGGTGTTCCATCGAGTATTGTGTCGGACAGAGATCCGAGGTTCACTTCAAGGTTTTGGAAGAGTCTGCAAGAGGCCTTGGGTTCAAAGTTGAGGTTGAGTTCGGCTTATCATCTGCAAACAGATGGTCAGTCGGAGAGAACGATTCAGTCATTGGAGGATTTGCTGAGAGTGTGCGTACTCGAGCAAGGTGGAGCTTGAGATAGTCATCTACCGTTGATAGAGTTCACGTACAACAATAGTTACCATTCGAGTATTGGTATGGCACCGTTCGAAGCTTTGTATGGTCGGAGGTGCAGAACTCCATTGTGTTGGTTTGAGTCAGGAGAAAGTGTAGTGTTGGGACCAAAGATAGTTCATCAGACTACGGAGAAGGTCAAGTTGATAAGAGAAAAGATGAAAGCGTCGCAGAGTCGACAGAAGAGTTACCATGACAAACGTAGAAAGGCCCTTGAGTTCCAAGAGGGAGATCATGTGTTTTTGAGGGTCACTCCATTGACAGGTGTAGGTCGTGCGTTGAAGTCTAAGAAATTGACTCCAAAGTTTATTGGTCCATACCAGATATCTGAGAGGATTGGAACAGTGGCATACAGAGTGGGTTTGCCACCACATCTTTCGAATTTGCATGACGTGTTTCATGTGTCGCAGCTTCGGAAGTACGTAGCGGATCCTTCGAATGTGATTCCAAGAGATGATGTACATGTTAGAGAAAACCTTACAGTTGAGACCTTACCGTTGAGAATCGAAGATCGTGAGGTGAAGAAGTTGATAGGCAAGGATATACCTCTAGTGAAAGTTGTTTGGGGAGGAGTAACTAGTGAAAGCATGACATGGGAGCTGGATAATAAGATTCAAGAGTCTTATCCGGAGTTGTTTACTTGAGGTAATATTTCGAGGACGAAATTCTCTAAGTTGGGGAGAGTTGTAACGTCCTAGTTGTTATTTATTTATTTTTGATTTATTTAGAGTCCTTTTATGATTTTAAATAAATATTGTTGATGGTGTGGTGTGGAGTGGTGTGGTGGATTTTATTGGATGGTTTATTTTTATTATTTATTAGATTAATGTGAGAAATAGAATTTATTTGGAGTTTGGGGGTTACTTTTTAATTAAAAGAATTAAGTGGGAGTTAATTAGAATTGAGGGGGGAGTTAAGTAAGAGTTAAAGAAGTCAGAAAACAGTTTCACGTACTGTCAGTTTTTGGGAGAAAAAGCATGGGAAGAGCCAAGAGAGAAGATTCTGATTTTGGGAGCTTTGTTCATCGAATTAAGATAAGGGTGAGACTATCTTTCAATAATAATGGATTATATAATTTTGATTTTGGTTTAACATGATTTTGGTTTAGCACCCAGTTTTACTCGCCTACGACTCGCCCCTAACTCGCCTGAGGCGAGTAACCCATTCTTTGAGTTCGCCATGGCGAGTAGATGTACTCGCCGAGGCGAGTTGCCCTGTACCCGAAGTGGTTCTATGTATTTGATTATTGTTGTTTGAATTCTGGTGAGGATCATGTTTATGATTAATAGTATATTTGTATATATATAATTATGCATGATATTGAATTAATTTCAAGGTTGCAGTATATTTGGTTGAGTGGTTGGGAGTGTAAGTCATATTTATATATATGCATTGTTGAGTAGTAGTTGAGTTGTATGTTGATATACACAAGTGGAGTCCATTGCATAATCATAAAATTGGTGAGGGCTCATGCCCTGGAACGCTTTGTCGTTCAAATTGGTGAGGGCTTATGCCCTGTGAATGCTAGTTCATTCAATTTTGGTGAGGGCTTATGCCCTGTGAATGCTTTAACCATTCAAATTGGTGAGGGCTTATGCCCTGGAATGCCTTGTCATTCAAACGCGTTAAATGGTACCACATGCATGTGCATTGTCACATTTTGTCGTTGAGTCATTTTGGTGTTGTCATGTCATTGCATGAGTCGTTGTTGTTGGTTGAGTAGTCGGTGTATTGCTGGTTGAAATGGAATATATTGTTATGATGTTGACCATGAGTTATATAAGTATATTGGAGTATTGATGATATTAGGGTGTTAGATTCAATTGATGAATTATATTTCTATTATTTTTGTTTGTGAATCTCACCCCTTCTGCTTGAAAATGTTGCCCTTCGTATGGGTAACTTGCAGGTGATCCAGAATAGTAGAAGTGGTGGCTCAAGTGTCTTAGGGCTCTGATACGTAACGGGATGGGAAATTGTTGTTGTGTTTTTCATTTCTTATGTATCAAATTTTAATCATGTTGTTGGAGTTTGTTCGTTGTTGAATTAAATGCTAATGACTACTCATGTAGAGACCTTTGTGCCGGCATTATGATGATAAAATAATGTTTTATGATGTTAAGAAGATTCCGCTGCAATGTTTTGGATAATTTATCATAAATGATTTGATAAATAGTATTTTATTTTATTTAAGAATTTTTGGAAAGCAGTGTGACATGCCCGTTTGTTGTTGAACTCTGATTTACTTGTTTATTTATTAAATATTTAATTGTTGGGATAACGGGGTGTTACATCTTTTCTTCTCGATTTGTATGATATCTTACAAGAATGATCGCAGGAAAAAGTTACCATACCCTTCCTTCATAAGTTGTCTTCTTAAATCCAACCGTGTTGTGAGTGTTGATACCTTACTCAATATACCTAGTGAGGTAAGTGGATTAAATGCTAATGTTGTTCAAAAGATGCACTATGTTAAGGACGTTAATGATTTTTGGTACTATGATGATAATGGTGTTTGGTATTATGACTTTATCACTGTGGCCGAGGGAACGGATGCATAATCTGTTAAGCAAATGAAGGAAAACATGGAAAAAGAAGATTTCGACTTAGAAAATGATGATGAAATGGAGGATGCTGAAGAAGATACTAGTGATGATGAGGATCTAGACTACGACTCAGAAAATGAGCACCATCAAACTCATGACCAACATCATTCTAAGGAGGATCTTGGTGAGGTCCTGAATGGGATAAAGGATTTCAAGAAATATATGACTCAAAGGTTTGATCCTCAAGAGTTATAATTCAAGGCAATCAACAAAAGGTTTGATGCTCAGGATGTCCAATTCAAAGAAATCCACAAAAGATTTGATACACAGGAAGCTCAAATTCAAGATATGCGTGAATCAGTTCAAAAATGGGAGGATCTTGGATGTTCAACTGATGCCTACTTTGTTACTCCCGACCAAGATGAAATTGATGGAACCTCTAACCTAAATGATCCAGTTGCCTAGCAATGACCTTGTTTTCACATGCATGATCACTTTTTGTGGTGGTTAATATTTATGCTTATTGCTTGCTTATTGCTTATGACTCTTATGAGTGTCATTCATTCTATGTTTTATCATTCTATGTTTTATGACTTGGTTGCCGTTTATGTTGGTCGTTATGCCATTATTGCTTAGTATGTGTGTTTGTGTATGTGCTATATATATTGCTTGTGTATCTTGTATGCTAAGTTTCAGGGGGAGCAACTAATCATAAACATAGCATATTGACATCATCAAAAAGGGGGAGATTGAAGCCTCTAGCTATTGTTTTGATGATGTTAGCTTTAGGTGTTAGGTAGTTTTTATTTATTATGGTTTATACTTGCCTTTAGATTTTGTTAAAGCACCTCTAGCAAATGTATGTCTCTTTGAGTTGTCCTTGTGCCCTATCAAATATGAGTTTTGTCTGCATGAATCGATTCATAGTCACCTAAACCATTTCACAAAAGTCTCTGACTCTATGTGAATCGATTCACAATATGTATGAATCAATTCATGCATGTATCTTATCAATTATCTGTGAATTGCATCATCGAACTCTCTGACTTGCTCTAAATCGATTCAAACAAAATTTGAATCGATTCAAAACCTTCATCTGGGCAGTTTGAATCGTTTCAATACTGTCTTGACAAACATCAATCTTCATGTCATGTTCTTCCTTCCAGACTTGTCTCTTTATTGAGTGAATCGATTCATGAACTAAGTGAATCAATTCATTCTGGTTACTTTATGCGAAAATTATGTCTTTTTACTCCTTACTATATTAACACTTTCCCTCTTTACTCATAATTCATTGAATCATTTGCATCAATTCTTTCTAGGTCTCAAAAAAACTCAGAACATAAATTCTTCAAGATTAAACACTTTTTCTTAGAATCACTTTGCTCTTGGAGATACATTGATTTTCTAGGGTGCTATAGGGATTGTAGTTTGGTCTCTCAAGAAGATTGATTGGGCTTAATCCAGGCTTTGAAATGAATTGAAGGATCTCATTCCACCTCCAAAGGGCTTGGGGGTCTTTCTAACCGTTCTTGAAGTCGAAGGGGGTTCATTTACCGGACGTAGCATTGAAGACTCGAGTGAAGAGATCGAAGGAGTGCACGAGTATTCAAGGATCCGAAGATTCAAGAAGCACCAAATTCAAGGGGTACTTGAAGTTTGGGGGAGTGTTTGCATTAGGGTTGAAGAATTAGGTTTTGATTCCAAGGAACTCTTGTAAACACATTTTATTCAACATTTGTTGCATAATGGATGATCTTGGTGAAAGCGTACTTCATCAAGTAGAGTAGACGTAGCCCTAACGAGGACGAAAAGGGTGAACTACTATAAACACCGGTGTTCTCTTTTCCCTTTCCTTTTTAATTTTCATTATAAGCACTTGTTTAATTGAATAATTGATAGAATTATTGCTAGTGTTGATCTTAGTTGTTTTTCCTCATAAAGGTTAATCTAATTCATTGAATTAGGTTACAAAAATTTTACTTGGATCAATTAATCGCAATACCAATTCAATTTTTCAATTTCATGTGCATTGTGTTTGTTTGATTATTAGGTTATTGTCATATAGGTTTGGTTTGAAATTGTCTATTGTTTTGTTAATTGTTCAAGTTTATTGAAATTTGATTGTAATAAGATTTGAATCGTGAATCTCTTAATTCTAAGATTGAAATCTTCATTCACATAGCTTTATCCCTTTGTCTATCATTGTGATTCTTCAAGCACTAATTCAATAGTCAATTTTATTAAACGGTTTTCTAAAAACTCCGAGTAAATTTTTAAACAAGCTATTCACACCCCCCCCTCTAGTTTGGTAACCTTATAGCCATATAGACCAACAATTAGCCTCCTTACCTGCAACACAATGCCTTATCAAACCGTCAATGCATACCTTAAAAAGATAAGGATCATCCCACAGATAATCGTTTGCATCCTTGAAGAATTTTTTCATTTGATGTTGCTTCAAGTCATCCAGAACAATTTTACCGACCTTAAAGTTTGCCATGTCAGTAAACCACATCCTCTCTTCAACCATAAACAACTTCTCATCTGGAAACTCGGCCATGAAGGCCTTCTCTTTGGCAGTCACCTCCCCGTTCTCTAGCCTTGAGAGGTGGTCAGCCACCATGTTCTCAACTTGTTTCATGTCACGAATCTCAAGATCAAACTCTTAGAACAAGAGGATCCACCTCAATAGCCGAGGTTTTGAATCCCCTTTTGTCAAGAGATACATGAGAGCTGCATGATCTGTAAATACAATGACTTTGGAGCATATTAGATAAGAACGAAATTTTTCCAATGCAAAAATTACTGTAAGCAATTCCTTTTCAGTGGTGGAATAGTTAACTTGATTTTCATTTAAAACCTTGCTTGCATAGTAAATTGCATGGAAAAATTTGTTCTTTCGTTGGCCTAGGACTGCACCAACAACATAATCACTTGCATCACACATGAGTTCAAATGGTAAATCCCAATTGGGTGCAATGACTATTGCTGCAGTCACTAAATTCTCTTTAATCAAAGAAAAATCATTTAAACACTCAGTATCAAAATTAAACTCATTTTCTTTGACTAAGAAGTTACGAAGGGGCATGACAATTTTTGTAAAATCTTTTATGAAACGTCGGTAGAAACCAGCATGCCCCAAGAAACTCCTCACCCCTTTAACATTAACAGGAAGGGGAAGTTTCTCTATAACCTCTATCTTTGCTTGATCCACCTGGATGCATTTCCCACTTAATTTTGTGCCCTAAAACTATACCTTCAGTTACCATAAAATGACATTTTTTCCTAATTCAAAATAAGATTAATTTCGGTGCACCTTTTTAGGACAGCATCTAGGTGAAATAAACATTGATCAAAAGACTTACCAAACATAGAGAATTCATCCATAAATACTTCGATGTTCTTCTTTATCATGTCAGAGAAGATGGAGAACATACACCTTTGAAAGATCGCTGGCGTATTAAACAGCCCAAAGGGACACAAAAGTGAAGGGACAAGTGAAGGCAGTCTTTTCTTGATCCTCTGGAGACACCGCAATCTGATTATACCCTGAATACCCATCCAAAAAGAAATAAAAGGCTTGGCCAACCAACCTTTCTATCATTTGATCCATGAATGGTAACGGGAAGTGATCCTTCCTTGTTGCTTGGTTCAACCTCCGGTAATCTATACACATTCTCCAACCAGTGACGGTACGAGTGGGTATCAATTCATTTTTATCATTAGCCACCACCGTCATTCCTCCTTTCTTAGGTACCACATGAACAGAACTCACCCAAGTGCTATCAGAAATAGGGTAAATCATACCTGCATCCAACAATTTTAGTACCTCCTTTTTTACCACTTCCTTCATTGTCTGGTTTAGCCTTCTTTGAGGTTGAATAACTGGTTTGTATTCAACCTCTATGTGTATTTTGTGCATGCAATAAGATGGACTAATACTCTTCAAATCAGAAATGGTCCATCCCAATGCTCCTTGATTCTCCCTTAACACCCTAATCAATTTTTCTTCTTCTAAAGGTGTCAAAGAATTGTTGATGATTGCTAGTTTAGAAGCATCCTTTGTAAGAAACAGATACTTCAAATGAGAGGGAAGTTCTTTTAGTTTAGGAATTGATTGAGCCTCCCCTCCTTCTTTAATCACAAGAGGCGCTCCCTTGGTCTTTCCAACTAGTAAGTCTTCAATTTTCACAGGTTCTACCTCTTCATTGCTTGCTTCAAGTTGCTTAATACATTCCTTAACCTCCACGTCTTCATCTTTGTCACAACCTTTAATGGAATTCACTATTATCTTCTCCATAGGTTGTGTAGGTTGAGGCTCTCGGGAATCATCTTCAACAATCTCATCAACAACATCCACCAGATACCATTGAGGATTTTCAGTTATATGTTTCATTGCTTCCAAGATATTGAACACAACCTGCTCATCTTGGAATCTCAACATAAACTCTCCCATCTCCACATAAACCAAAGCACGACATGTGGATAGAAAAGTTCTACCTAAAAGCAATGGCATCTCTTCATCTTCAGCCATATCCAAGATCACAAAATCAGCAGGAAATACCAAATCAATGACTTGCACTAAAACATCTTCAAGCACTCCATAAGGATATGAAATTGTACGATCATCTAGATTGAGGGTCATTCTTGTAGGTTTAGGTTCCCCACACCCTAGCTTCTTCATCATTGAAAGAGGCATCAAGTTGATACTTGCCCCTAAATCACATAGAGCTCTTCCAACATTAACTTTCTCAATGGTACAAGGAATAGTAAAAGCTCCTGGATCTTTCAATTTAGGAGGGAGTTTTAGTTGAAGGATGGCACTACCATTTTCTGAAAGAGCTATGATCTCATCATCCTTTGGTGTTCTTCTTCCAGTCAATAATTCTTTCATGAGTTTAGTATAAACCGACATTTGCTCAAGAGCTTCTTTAAAAGGGATGTTCACCTGAAGTTGTGAAAACAGCTCCATGAACTTCTTAAATTGTCCTTCCTTCTTCTTCTTCTTTTTCTTCTTTTTCTTCTTAGATAAATGAGGATAAGGAAGCTTCACATAAAATGGAATAACTTGTGGTTTGTCCCCATCTTTCAACAGTTGACTTTTGGTTTTCCTCAACTTAGAATCTGCATCTATCAAAGGCTCACATTTTTCTCCCTCATTATTTTTATTCTTCTTTTCATTTTCAACTACACCATGATCACTCTCCTTTTCAACTACGTCATGTTCAATTTCTTTTTCAACTACAACTTCTTCAACTTCATTCACTACTGCTTCATCACCCTTCTTTGTAGCTTTGGGAACTAAAGGTGTTAAAACCTTTTTGCTCCTCAACTCAATAGCATTACAAGTCTTATTCTTAGGGTTGTCTTTAATGTTACCTGTGAATCCTCCCTTAGTCTGATAAGTCAGCTGCTTTACTATCTGCCCAATTTGAGTTTCAAACCTTTTTCTTGCAAACTCATTATTCTTTCTTTCAGCTTCTTGACTCTTCTTAATCTCTTCAAAGTTATATTGAGTCATCTTCATGAAATTAGTCATTGCTTTTTCCAAAGCTGAAGGCTTTCTTGGCTGTTGTTGAGGGTTAGGTTGCAGAGGGTTCAAGGTGTTGTTGTTGGTGTACTTTAGATTAGGATGATTTGCCCAACTTGGGTTGTAGGTGTTAGAATAAGGGTTTACCTTTTGAAAATTTCCCATGTTGTTGGCTTCCTCACTCACTCCTTTTAGTACACACTCACCATTGGCATGCCCCTCACCACATAAATCACACCTGATTGCAGCTACTTGTTGATTTTGTTTTCCCATGGTTAACCCTTGGACATGCTTGGTTAAAGATTCTAACTATTTGGTCATGGCTGCTTGGTTAGCTAAGATGGTGGTATTGTCACTAACCCAAAAAACGCCCTTTTTCTTTTTCTCCGCATCAGCACGGTATTCATTTTCTGCCATGTTTTCTATTAAGGATTGGACTTCATAGTCTGTCTTAACTATCATACTCCCACCAGCTGAAGCATCTAAGAACATCCTATTGTTATGTGTCAACCACTCGGTGAAGATTTGGAGGTATTGCTTGTCAGAGATCTCATGGCTACGACACCTTTTAAGCAGTAGTTTAAATCGCTCCCAAGCATCATAAAGTGACTCACTCTCCATTTGCCTAAAGTTTCTTTTGGTCATCAGTCACGGTGGCTGGAGGTACACAAAACTCACAAGTTTCAATGAAGTGACTCAAGTGTTCATGAGGACTCATGTTGTCTGACCCATCAAACTGTCTATCTTTTATCCCATTCTGAACGGATGTTTTGATATCAAAAGCTACTGGATTTGCAGGTTGAAAGACAAGAGTTAAACGACCACGGTTATTAGCTAAAGCATAGTCTCCCAACTTGGGTCTCGGTGGTGGATCAACATCTCCCATTGTGCTTGTTTTAGGAGAAGAGATATATTCAGGTTCAGATGGTGTCAGACTTGTGTATCGTGATCTTGGACTAGGTGGAACGGACTTTGACAACCGGACAACTTTCCGATTTGCTCTTCCAGTCCTCTCAATTTCAGGGTCGAAAAGAAGATCAACAAAACGTCCTCTACCTCGTATAAATAGCAAAATACCTTAGTAGCACTGCACGATAAAAAATAAATAGAGAACACTAAAACAATTTAAACAATTTTAAAACAGAAAATAAATTGCAGAAATCCTAAATTATAATGTAATTGCCTTGTTGGAATAATTCAACAGTCCCCGACATCGGCGCCAAAAACTTGATAGAACTTTTAGCTAGTGTGCTAAAACTATCGAGGTAATACAATTTATAAGTTCATTTCCACAGGGACCGTGTTAATTTAAACAAGATAATACCGTTATTTTAAAGGATGTGTAAAAGTTATTTGTTGCCCTATGAAGTAGATTTGGTTTGATTGCATAAAATTTAATGACAGAGAATAAAGATTTGATTAGAAAATTTGAAGAGATATGAGACTAGGTCTTTCGAATCCTCTATTTCTCCTAATTGGTATAATGCACCTATTTCTTATGAATGATTATCTAGTTTCACGATGATTAACAAAATAGCCCTAATCAATCCCTTGACCTAGGACCCTCTTCTCATATTACAGTCCCTAATTTCGTAGTTGATATAATAATCTTTGAGCGTTTTAAGAACGTTAACCTATTATCACTAATAAACGATTATCCATTCTTAGACTAACCCTGTTTATTAGAACAATTCAATTAGGTCTAAGTTGAAAGTTATGGTCAGTAGTCATTCATTCCTACTAAATCATGTTTATATTTGATCAGGATATAAAAAGAATTAAGAACAATTGAATTGAATAAAACTAGATTGCCATTCACAATAGATAGAGTTTCACAACATGTTTCAATTAGGATTATACATAATCATCTTAGACCTAATCTCTAAGAGATTTAGCTACTCATAATCGATTTTACAATTAGCATAATCAATAAAGGAATCAAAACAAACATGAACTGATAGAAGGTTAAAGAAATGATCTCCTAGCCATCTTTAGGTCTCAAAATCGCACTTTGCTCTTCTCAATTCGTAGCCCGTATTTTCAAAATCGCACTTTGCTTTTTCTTCGTTTTCTCCTAAACTGAAGTCACTGTTCAGAACCTGATAGAGTTCAGCTTCTGAAGTGATGTTCAGAATCTAAATGCAGCGGATAAAAATAGAGAGAGAGAGAGAGAGAGAGAGAGAGAGAGAGAGAGAGAGAGAGAGAGAGAGAGAAGAAGAAGAAGAAGAAGAAGAAGAAGAAGAAGAAGAAAGACACAAAGCAATTATACAGGTTACTTCCACAAACCGGAAGTAGTTTTGTCCCCCTTGCACTTCCAAGGAGAGTTCACTAAAAAAATGTAATATCTGATTACCACTGCTCATTGCTGAAACAAGCAAGAGACTTCAAACTACTCAAGCACAACTGCAAGAGATTTCCTATGCTCAAGAACAAAATCAAGAGACTTCCTGTAACGCCCTAGTTGTTATTTATTTTTGATTTATTTAGAGTCCTTTTATGATTTTAAATAAATATTGTTGATGGTGTGGTGTGGAGTGGTGTGGTGTATTTTATTGGATGGTTTATTTTTATTATTTATTAGATTAATGTGAGAAATAGAATTTATTTGGAGTTTGGGGTTACTTTTTAATTAAAAGAATTAAGTGGGAGTTAATTAGAATTAAGGGGGAGTTAAGTAAGAGTTAGAGAAGTCAGAAAAACAGTTTCACGTACTGTCAGTTTTTGGGAGAAAAAGCAAGGGAAGAGCCAAGAGAGAAGATTCTGATTTTGGGAGCTTTGTTCATCGAATTAAGGTAAGGGTGAGACTATCTTTCAATAATAATGGATTATATAATTTTGATTTTGGTTTAACATGGTTTTTAGTGGAAATTGGGAATTGGGGGTTAGGTTTTAGAGTATGAATTTTGAATGGAAAAGGTGTATAGAATATTAAAATAGCGTTAGAATGCATTCAGGTTGTAGACAGTACCTTATTACACTTCTGCAAATCGTTTTGGGGATTGAAATGGAGAAAAATGGGATTTTTGGGAAAAACTGCATTCTGCCTGCACAGGATCTTCATCGCTCGCCGCGACGAGTAGCATGACTCGCCACAGCGAGTGAGCAATCTTCATAGCTCGCCTCGCGAGCAAGACCACTCGCCATAGCGAGTAGTGCCTTAGAAATCTTGATTTTTGAAGTGTTGTTATAAGACGTGGGATGGATAGTTTTAAGTACCTAGATATTTTTAGAGAGGACTATGACAATTTTTAGATTAAAAAGATGAATCGGGAGCTTAAAAATGAAGTTTTAGTGAGAAAAATGTCAAAAAGGCCGAGAGCACCCAGTTTTACTCGCCTACGACTCGCCCCTAACTCGCCTGAGGCGAGTAACCCATTCTTTGAGTTCGCCATGGCGAGTAGATGTACTCGACGAGGCGAGTTGCCCCGTACCTGAAGTGGTTCTATGTATTTGATTATTGTTGGTTGAATTCTGGTGAGGATCATGTTTATGATTAATAGTATATTGTATATATATAATTATGCATGATATTGAATTATTTTCAAGGTTGCAGTATATTTGGTTGAGTGGTTGGGAGTGTAAGTCATATTTATATATATGCATTGTTGAGTAGTAGTTGAGTTGTATGTTGATATACACAAGTGGAGTCCATTGCATTATCATAAAATTGGTGAGGGTTCATGCCCTGGAACGCTTTGTCGTTCAAATTGGTGAGGGCTTATGCCCTGTGAATGCTAGTTCATTCAATTTTGGTGAGGGCTTATGCCCTGTGAATGCTTTAACCATTCAAATTGGTGAGGGCTTATGCCCTGGAATGCCTTGTCATTCAAACGCGTTAAATGGTACCACATGCATGTGCATTGTCACATTTTGTCGTTGAGTCATTTTGGTGTTGTCATGTCATTGCGTGAGTCGTTGTTGTTGGTTGAGTAGTCGGTGTATTGCTGGTTGAAATGGAATATATTGTTATGATGTTGACCATGAGTTATATAAGTATATTGGAGTATTGATGATATTAGGGTGTTAGATTCAATTGATGAATTATATTTCTATTATTTTTGTTTGTGAATCTCACCCCTTCTGCTTGAAAATGTTGCCCTTCGTATGGGTAACTTGCAGGTGATCCAGAATAGTAGAAGTGGTGGCTCAAGTGTCTTAGGGCTCTGATACGTAACGGGATGGGAAATTGTTGTTGTGTTTTTCATTCCTTATGTATCAAATTTTAATCATGTTGTTGGAGTTTGTTCGTTGTTGAATTAAATGCTAATGACTACTCATGTAGAGGCCTTTGTGTCGGCATTATGATGATAAAATAATGTTTTATGATGTTAAGAAGATTCCGCTCAAATGTTTTGGATAATTTATCATAAATGATTTGATAAATAGTATTTTATTTTATTTAAGAATTTTTGGAAAGCAGTGTGACATGCCCGTTTGTTGTTGAACTATGATTTACTTGTTTATTTATTAAATATTTAATTGTTGGGATAACGGGGTGTTACACTTCCTATGTTCAAGCACAACTGCAAGAGACTTCTATTCAAACAGAATTACAAAGAAAAATGTTTGAGGTTGAACACTTGATATACAATCAGTGATGTTCACAATACAAATCAGATACAGACTCTTAAGACTCTAGAATTTTTAAGATATGAAAGTTGTTAAGAAATTCTAAGGGAACTTTGATGTGTAGAACAATTTCTGCAGAGTTTAAGCACTTGTAAATTGTTGTTGAGTCTTGTTGAAACTTCAGGTATTCACTCCTTTATATAGAGGTATGCAATAGACATTGTAGCTTGCCAGAACATGAAAAAGAGTCGTTTGAAGCTTGATCAAATCACCAATGATCTGTTGCTTGATTTGGTTATTGTCGTATGAAGGAACAATTTCAAATCCATTCCAATGATCTGTCACAGCTATTGTTCTTGTACTATTGCAGACACAAAACAAAGTAGTGGAGATAGTAGTTGTACAATTGTACTGTCGTCCTTTTACAATGTTCTCCAATGCATAAGCATCCAATGCCTTCCAGATCCTCTGAATTAGTTGTTGCTTCATGCTTCTATGCTTCTGCAATGATAGGCATGATCAAAAACAACATTTGACTTAATCTTGAAGCTTCCAGTCTTCTAGCTTCTGATGATCTTCAGAACCTCTGATGACGCCAGCTTCTGGTGAACAGCTTCTGATCAGGATGCTTCTGATGACTTCAGCTTCTGATCTTCAGAAACTCTTGTCTTTAAAACCTCTTTTTTTTTAGATGCCTTCAAGCTTCCTTTTTGTAGATTCCAATGCTCTTCATTTGATCTTCATAACCTATGCTTGAATTAAAGACACTAAAATTTTTGTCTATGGTCCTACACACTTGAACAAATATTAGCATATCCAATTGACATTTTTTTTAATACCTTGTTATCATCAAAACTCAAAGGGTAATGTTAAACATATTTTGTTCCAACAATCTCCCCCTTTTTGATGATGACAAACACTAGTATTTAAAAAATATTCAATTGTTGTTAATCTAATTAACAAGTTGAGTTTTAGGGTCTAAGGTTTGTAAGCTCCCCCTCAGTCTAATAGCCTTTTAAGGTGAGGTTTGTAAACTCCCCCTAAGTTCTATACAAGTTAATTAAATTCATTATAAAACGTAGTATCACTCAGAATAATCTCACATAAAGTCAAAGGACTATGAGATGAGAAGAAGGTTCTCTTAATTTAATTTGTTTTAGAATTAAATTAATGGGGCTCAAAGCCTTATAAATACTATATCTACTCCCCCTTTTGTCATCAACAAAAAGATAAAACATAAAGAAAAAAAGAAGAAGTGAGAAAAACATAGAGAGAAAATTCTGGTTAGATTTAGTAGCAAAATAAGTTCAGAAACAGATATTATCAGAAGTACAAACGGATAAATCATAAAGAAAAACAAATTAAAAGATGTGTGTGCAATCTAATGGTTGGCTTGTTTCTTCATCAATTCTAGCATTTCCTGCATCATGTTGTTTGACTTCCCTGCTTACTTGTCCATAGATTCTTTCAGTTCTTTGACAAGAGCTTCTTATCTAGCTTTTGCTTCTTCTTGCTGAGCAATCAACTTCCTCTAAAGTTCAGCAGTCAATAACCTTTGCTCAAAAAGTTCCTTCTTCAGCTCCTTGATAGTCTTTTCTAGTTCATAATCTTTCTTCAATTTCTCAAGTATAGGAGCATCAGATTGAATCAGAAGTTTGGTTACCCACTTGATATCACGATCTTCATAATGCACACTTGAAGAGATGATGCTTTAAGCATCCATGTAGATAGGTGTGTCTGAGATGTATAGCTTGTTGAATTCCTGGTTTCTGTTAATGTTTACTTCTTCCATACTGTTAACTACTTCGTTGAACCAGACATTGATAGAATCCAAAGCCTGATTATGTTTGAACCAGACATTGAGAGAATCCAAAGCCTAATTATGTGCTTCTAGAGAAGATTTCTGAAGTTCATTCATCACATAAACAATTCTTTCCCACTGTGAAGTTCATTGATCAACATAGCTTTCCTTATGAATAAGGTTGTTTCTGGTCTTCACCAACTTGTTTGGATCTTTACAGATATTTTCACAAGCCTCTTGCAATATAGTAGAATCTAGTAGAATGGAAGGTGGTGGTGAGACATTTGTAGCTATGGTTTGGGACAAACTTGGTTGGAAGAACATGGTAAGTATGTGATTGTATGTTCATAAACAAAAATTTGGCTAGATATAAGTGGAGGATCATGAATAGACACTAGGACACAAGTAGAAGATGAGCTTAAAGGTTGATTCATAAATCCAAGCCTAAACCATTGGTTGGTTTTCTCAATTTCATCATCAGAATCTGATGTGATCATAAAATCAGGTTCTATAGAGTTTTCATGTTCGGGTTGATTGTCAAGGGTAGCTTCTGAAGGTAAAACTACACTTTAAAGGTTTAACTACAAGTGTTGATTCTTCTAATAAAGAAGGAATATTATCAGAAGGAGGTGATATGTGGGTTGAGGGTTTCTTGTAGGCTAAGTTTCTTAATGCAATACCAAAAGAGATGTTGGAATGAGTTGCATTAAGATGATATGGTTGGAAATTAGGCTGAATGATCAAGTCTGAACAGGTATTTGAGGCCATTTGTAAGTTAGGTTCATGTTGTTAGGGGTCTTCCAAAACAACTTCATCATAAGCCATTTCAGAGGCTTTTTCTGAGTTTGGCTCTAATCCTGGTAATTCACCTTTATAGTGAGTAGCCAGTTCTTCAAGTAAAGATGGATCACTTGATTGGGTTGTTGGTTGAGGTTGGGATGATGATGTAATGGCTTCAGGATTATCAGAAGTTGTCTGATCAGTTTCACTAAGGTCAATTACTTGTAATGGCCTAGCAAACTTAAGTACGAACCAGTGATCAGGAGGCAGATTCTTACATAATCCAAGCCTTTGGTCAACTAAGGCACCAACCCTTTCCGCTATAGGTAATGATTCAGAAGTTTCAACATCATCAGTAGGCCTTTTCTGGTGTTTGGTTGATGGTGAGGGGGCTAAAGCTTTATGTAGATTTTCATAGACTCTACTCAAAGGTATATTATCTACGTTGTTAGAATAGGTTGAAGTTGAAGTTGAGGTTGAGGTAGATTCTACTTCTACTATATTTTCAGAGATATTGTGAGAATCAGTATTACCTCTTGTAGCTTATGAAGCATCAGCTTCTGAAGTTCCAGCTCCTGAACAAGCAACATCCTCTCTTTGAAAGTCTTGGTCAGCCACCACCAGCTCTTGAATATCTTCTACTAGCTCAACTACCTTCTTAGCATATTCATCAGTAGATTCCTTTATTAACACTTCAACAGGCACCTCAATCTCTTTAGCAATTTCAAGGGCTTGCTGTAGAGCATCGCCATCAGCAGCCTTTTTCCTTCTGACTTCTCTTGTAACCAGCTTAGTTGCACCTTCAAATTGAGTATCCTCTTCTTGAAGGATCATCTTTCTAATGTGCTTCCTTTTCTTCTTTGGAATAATTGGTTGAGGAGGTAAGTATTATGATGATGCAGATGAAGCTCCTCCTCTTGTTCTTTTGTTTAGAACCTTCACAGGCTCTAAGTCCATAACTTCTTCTGAAATAGTTGGCAAGGCAGAACCAACTTCCTGAAGATTAGCTTTTTCCTTCTTTACCCTCTTAGGCTTAGGTTCAGAATCTTCTTCTTCTTCAGCAGCTTCTGAAGCAACTTTCTTCTTGGTTGCAACAGGTAGAGAACCACCATACATTGTGTCTGGGATGTCACTGTACTTGGATTTTCTCTTCTGAAGCAACTTTCTTCTTGGATTTTCTCTTCTTGGTTGTAGTATTCTTCTTGACAACTTCTTCAACAAAATACATATTCTTCAAAGTACTGCCATTGATGTACTTGCCTACAACTATGCCCAGTTGATCATCATTTACAACTTTTGAAAGTTTGAGAGCTATCAGAATCCCTCCTTAATGAAAAATCTCAGAAAGCAATCTTCCATAAGGGATGAATGATCTATTTTTCTGTTGACTTGCCCTTAAAGCCCATAGCATGTGATGGAAAATGTATCTTGGTAGGTTTACTTTCTCACCAGTAATTAAGAAATGTAAAAACACTTTGTGTTCCAATGAAAGTTGATCTACACCTCCTCCTTTGGGTAGAAAACATTCTTGCAAAAGCTACTGAAGCACTTTATGCTCTTTCTCCATGTCATCATATTTTCCTTTTGCATTACCTTTGAATAAGGTTTGTATTACAATAGGTTTCTAGGAGCTTGTCTTCTTCAGATCCCGTTGGAAAGCTCCTTCAGCATCTCTTCTGCATGCTCTTGAAGTAACTTCTTCAGTAATGGTGACTAAAATCCCCATTATGTTGGAACGAATTTCAGTTATGGTAAACTCTTTCAATCCCAATTCTTTTCTAGTTTTCCTTTCCAGACTAGGGTCAATCAGAACCATATGATCTACTTCAGCTTGTGCAGCATCTTTGTCAAAAATTTCTGCTCTTACCCAGAAGTATCTTACTAGATTTTCATACGAAGGACCATCCAACATAGTGAAGTAACCATTAAAATCTTGACGTCTTAAGAAATCTGTAATATCACACTTGTGAAGAGTTAGGGATACAAAATCTACATGATTTTCCACCTGAACAGTCAGTTCTCCTTCTTCTAACTTCATCATTCTCCCTTTAATTTCATAACCTTCTTCAGTATTCAATTGCATGGAGGATGATTGATTTCAACTTGATTCATCCATTAGAATTGATGAAGTTTTTAAGGTTCTAAGGTTTTTCTTTGGAAAAGACGAGAGATTTTCAGAGGACAGTCTAAAATCAGAATGTGTAGGTAGTGAAGTGAGAAGTGTGTGTTTTTGTCTAAGTGTTTTTAGTAAAAACTTTTGCAACTCAATAGTAAAAGTTTTAATGAATATATCAGCTCATTGATGTTCAGTATCAATGAATTGTATATCCAAAATACCTTTCTGAACATAATCTCTAATAAAATGGTTTTTGATTTCCATATGCTTTGCTCTTGAATGTAAAATTGGATTCTTTAACAAACAAATAGTAGCAGTATTATCAAAATAAATGAGAATACTGTTAGCATTAATCTAATAATCTTATAATTGATGTTTCATCCAAAGTAGTTATGTACAACAACTTGCAGCTGAGATGTATTCTGCTTCTGTTGTAGACATTGCAATAGTTGCTTGTCATTTGCTAGCCTAGGATATCAGATTCTCACCAAGAAACTGACAGTTTCCACTGGTTGATTTTCTTTCAATCCTGTCACCAGCATAATCAGCATCACAGAATCCAACCAACTTATAATCTAAGGATTTCCTATAGAGGAGTCCAAGATTTGTTGTTCCTTTCAAATACCTGAAGATTCTCTTAATAGCAGTTAAATGAGATTCTCTAGGATCTGACTGGAATCTTGCACACAAGCATACGCTGAATAAAATATCAAGCCTAGATGCAGTGAGATATAACAAAGAACCAATCATACCTCTATACAGCTTCTGGTCAACTTTTGTTCAAGTGTCTTCTTTGCTTAAGTTGCAAGTTGGATGCATTGGTGTGTTTATTTCTTTGCAATCTTCAAGCTTGAACTTCTTCAGAAGCTCCTTAGTATACTTTGATTGATGAACATATACACCATCCTTGCTTTGATTGATTTGAATTCCAAGGAAGAACTTCAATTCTCCCATCATGCTTATTTCAAATTCATCCTGCATTAACATAGAGAATTCGTTGCAAAGAGATGCATTAGTAGAACCAAATATTATATCATCAACATAGATCTGCACAACCAGAATGTCTTTCTCAAGTGTTCTTCTGAAGAGTGTTGTGTCAACTTGGCCTCTTTTAAAATCATTTTCAATTAGGAAATTACTTAGTCTATCATACCACGCTCTAGGAGCTTGCTTAAGACCATAAAGTGATTTCTTAAATTTAAAAATATAGTTAGGATTCTTCAAATCCTCAAAACCAAGAGGTTGTTTGACATACACTTCCTCAGATATCACACCATTGAGAAATCCACTCTTGACATCCATTTGATATAATGTAATGCCATGATTAACTGCATAGGATAAAAGTAACCTGATTGCTTCCAATCTTGCAACTGGAGCAAATGTTTTGGTATAGTCAATGCCTTCTTGTTGATTGTATCCTTGAGCAACAAGTCTAACTTTGTTTCTCACTACTTCTCCTTTCTCATTGAGTTTATTTCTGAATACCCATTTTGTTCCAATAATGTTCTTGTTTTCAGGCTTGGGTATCAGATCCCACACTTCATTTCTTTGAAATTGATTGAGCTCTTCTTGCAGAGCTAGTATCCATCAGTCATCTGAAACTACTTCATTCACAGTAGTAGGCTCTATCACTGATAGCGATCCCATCAAAGACTCTTCTTGTCTGAAATAAAATCTTGTTCTTTTGGGACTCTCTTTTTCTCCAATGATCAAATCCTCAGGATGTGAAGACTTATACTTGAAAGTATTTTTGGATTGATTAGCGTGCTGAGAACCATCTTGAGCTTCATCAGAAGCTTCTTCATCTTGAACTTCTGGAGTGGGTACATCTTCTGGACTTTCTTCAGAATCTGAATTCTGAACAGGTTCTGAAGTATCTTCAGGCACCTGCATATCTGCAAAACTTTCACCTTGCTCTGAAGTTTCATTTCCAGACTCCTTGTTATCAAATTTGATGTGCATTGATTCTTCAATCCAAGATTTAGGTACCCATATCTTTATGGGTCATTTGGGGTTAGTACTAGAAGTTTTACTCTCCTTCTTTTGTACCTTGTGTTGGATGTTTGATGGCTTCTGAACACTCAACACCTCATGTTTCACACCTTTTGGTTTTGGTTTCCAATAAGCAACAACTGCTTTCTTCTTCTGATACTTAGACTTTAAGATACAAGACTCTGAGGTACAGGTTTTGATCTCTTCAAAATCTTGATCTTTAGAGTCTTAGAATCAGAGTTAGTCATTTCCTTAGGCTTAGTATTCTTTGACTTTGAAATATTCTTCGTCTTAGAATTAGAAGCTTCAGGTCCTGACTGAGTAACAGTTTCAGACTTAGCACTTTTGGGTACAAAGAAGGTTTTCAACCCTTCCTTAATGCATTCACAACATGCTTTTAGACTAATTTCATTAGGTTTCCCTTCTGAAAATCCAATCCTTTTACCATTGTTCTTGTAAATGTTGTAAATCATAGAAGCTACTTTGCTTCTCTCAATGCCAGACATAATAAAATCTTCAAGAGCAATTTCATGTTTGCTTAAAGGTTTTCCATCACAGTTTTCTTGTAGCTTCTGACAAAGATACTTGAGCTTTTCTTCATAATTTTTACAAATGAAGTCAAAACCTCTAAGTCCTTCTTCAGAAGCATTCAAATCCAATAGAGTTGATTCATCAAATCAACATATTTTCCTTTTAAAATTTTCAACTCATTGGTTTTTAGTTCAAAGTGTGTAAGAAGCTCTTTAAGTGACTCAATAAGTTCTTCTCTGGAAATTTTAGAATATACCTCATTTTCATCTTCTGAGTCTGATTCAGGTTCAGCTTCGGAAGTCACTGTAGCCACTAGCCCTATGTAACACCCCGTTTTCCCAACATAAAAATTTCTTAAAAATAATCAGAGTATTCACAACTTAAACGGAATGCTACATTTCTTAGAAATCACAAATGGAATAAATAATAATTTATTCTTCAAAACATCTCAAAATAAAATCTTAAATACTTCACAGCGGAATTTAATTCAAAAACTTTAAACAACTTTGACACGAAGGCCTCAACGTAAAATCTCATCAAAATGTTTCAACATCATGTTCATAGAATCTCATAAAAATAATACGTAAAGAATATAAAACAATAATAAAGTTCCCCATCCCATTATGTATCAGAGCACCTAAAGACACAGTGAGAGGTAGTCACTCACAACAGCAGTCAACAACTAATCTTGATCACCTTAGGATTAATTGACAGCAAGGTTCTACAGACTTCTCCTTCTCTGACTCTTCTCTTCTCTTTGTTTCTCCTCTTTCTCTAGGTTTCTCCTCTTTCTCCAAAACAGTTTTGTACGTAATATATTTTCTAACTCTAGCTCTCCTTTTTATATAAACCTTAACCTATTTATTTTCTCTTAATTCCAATTCTGCCCCAAAGCCTCGTTATTCTAAATAATTATATTTCTCCACTAAATATATTCTCCCACTAAATATATTCTAATAAATAATAAAATAAAGTTACTGAATAAAATATCAACATATCACATAATTAAATAAATCATATAATTCGACTCCATCTCAAGAAAAATAATTAAATAAACAAATATAGGCTACTAATATATATATCAACACATAACAAAATATCTCTACACCACATAACAAATATATTTCTATAACAAATAACATAATATTTCTACACCAAATAACAAATATATTTCTACACCAAATAACATAATATTTCTACACCAAATAACATATATATTTTCTATGTCAAGTAACATAATATTTCTACACCAAATAACATATATATTTTCTACGCCAAATAACATAATATTTCTACACCAAATAACATATATATTATAATATAATATGCTACTAAAACACCAACATATAACACAAAAATAACACACATCACCATAAATCAAATAAATTATTCAAAAAGAATCTAAATTCAATCAAATAATTAAATAAATAAAATATGGCGTTACAACTCTACCCCCTTAAAAGAATTTCGTCCTCGAAATTCAAAGCACAAGAGAAAATGATTTTAATTATTACTTAAATATCTTAAACTATATATAACAAAAAGAAACTTCAAATAATGCACAAAAACCACATTAAAGTTAGTCAGTTAAACATTATCACATAATAAAACATAACCATTAATTAGAAAACAAAACGACAGTATTCAATCGTCACACGACACAACGACTCATCTACTTGGCCGGACATACCGACTTGCTCTGATACCAATTGTAACACCCCGTTTTCCCAACATAAAAATTTCTTAAAAATAATCAGAGTATTCACAACTTAAACGGAATGCTACATTTCTTAGAAATCACAAATGGAATAAATAATAATTTATTCTTCAAAACATCTCAAAATAAAATCTTAAATACTTCACAGCGGAATTTAATTCAAAAACCTTAAGCAACTTTGGCACGAAGGCCTCAACGTAAAATATCATCAAAATGTTTCAACATCATGTTCATAGAATCTCATAAAAATAATACGTAAAGAATAGAAAACAATAACAAAGTTCCCCATCCCGTTACGTATCAGAGCACCTAAAGACACAATGAGAGGTAGTCACTCACAACAGCAATCAACAGCTAATCTTGATCACCTTAGGATTAATTGACAGCAAGGTTCTACAGACTTCTCCTTCTCTGACTCTTCTCTTCTCTTCTCTTTGTTTCTCCTCTTTCTCTAGGTTTCTCCTCTTTCTCCAAAACAGTTTTGCACGTAATATATTTTCTAAGTCTAGCTCTCCTTTTTATATAAACCTTAACCTATTTATTTTCTCTTAATTCCAATTCTGCCCCAAAGCCTCATTATTCTAAATAATTATATTTCTGCACTAAATATATTCTCCCACTAAATATATTCTAATAAATAATAAAATAAAGTCACTCAATAAAATATCAACATATCACATAATTAAATAAATCATATAATTCGACTCCATCTCAAGAAAAATAATTAAATAAACAAATATAGGCTACTAATATATATATCAACGCATAACAAAATATCTCTACACCACATAACAAATATATTTCTATAACAAATAACATAATATTTCTACACCAAATAACAAATATATTTCTACACCAAATAACATAATATTTCTACACCAAATAACATATATATTTTCTATGTCAAGTAACATAATATTTCTACACCAAATAACATATATATTTTCTACGCCAAATAACATAATATTTCTACACCAAATAACATATATATTATAATATAATATGCTACTAAAACACCAACATATAACACAAAAATAACACACATCACCATAAATCAAATAAATTATTCAAAAAGAATCTAAATTCAATCAAATAATTAAATAAATAAAATATGGCGTTACAACTCTACCCCTTAAAAGAATTTCGTCCTCGAAATTCAAAGCACAAGAGAAAATGATTTTAATTATTACTTAAATATCTTAAACTATATATAACAAAAAGAAACTTCAAATAATGCACAAAAACCACATTAAAGTTAGTCAGTTAAACATTATCACATAATAAAACATAACCATTAATTAGAAAACAAAACGACAGTATTCAATCGTCACACGACACAACGACTCATCTACTTGGCCGGACATACCGACTTGCTCTGATACCAATTGTAACACCCCGTTTTCCCAACATAAAAATTTCTTAAAAATAATCAGAGTATTCACAACTTAAACGGAATGCTACATTTCTTAGAAATCACAAATGGAATAAATAATAATTTATTCTTCAAAACATCTCAAAATAAAATCTTAAATACTTCACAGCGGAATTTAATTCAAAAACCTTAAGCAACTTTGGCACGAAGGCCTCAACGTAAAATCTCATCAAAATGTTTCAACATCATGTTCATAGAATCTCATAAAAATAATACGTAAAGAATAGAAAACAATAACAAAGTTCCCCATCCCGTTACGTATCAGAGCACCTAAAGACACAATGAGAGGTAGTCACTCACAACAGCAATCAACAGCTAATCTTGATCACCTTAGGATTAATTGACAGCAAGGTTCTACAGACTTCTCCTTCTCTGACTCTTCTCTTCTCTTCTCTTTGTTTCTCCTCTTTCTCTAGGTTTCTCCTCTTTCTCCAAAACAGTTTTGCACGTAATATATTTTCTAAGTCTAGCTCTCCTTTTTATATAAACCTTAACCTATTTATTTTCTCTTAATTCCAATTCTGCCCCAAAGCCTCATTATTCTAAATAATTATATTTCTGCACTAAATATATTCTCCCACTAAATATATTCTAATAAATAATAAAATAAAGTCACTCAATAAAATATCAACATATCACATAATTAAATAAATCATATAATTCGACTCCATCTCAAGAAAAATAATTAAATAAACAAATATAGGCTACTAATATATATATCAACGCATAACAAAATATCTCTACACCACATAACAAATATATTTCTATAACAAATAACATAATATTTCTACACCAAATAACATATATATTTCTACACCAAATAACAGAATATTTCTACACCAAATAACATATATATTTTCTACACCAAGTAACATAATATTTCTACACCAAATAACATATATATTTTCTACGCCAAATAACATATATATTTCTACATTAAATAACACATATATTTCTACACTAAATAACACATATATTTTTACACCAAATAACATATATATTATAATATAATATGCTACTAAAACACCAACATATAACACAAAAATAACACACATCACCATAAATCAAATAAATTATTCAAAAAGAATCTAAACTCAATCAAATAATTAAATAAATAAAATATGGCGTTACACCCTACAACTACTTTTGCATCTTCATCAATATCATCCTTATCAGATCCAGATTCACTGTCTAAATCTTCCCAGGTTGCCATTAAACTATGCTTGATCTGCTTCTTGAACTTGTTTGATTTGAAAGTTGGTTTCTAGGACTTCTCATTTGATTTCTCCTTCTGAAGATCAGGGAAATCAGCAATAAAATGTCTAGGCTTCTTGCAATTGAAGCAACCTTTTGATCTTCTTTCTTGGAGCCTTTATAACCATCTCTTCTGCTCAAGAACTTCTTGTTCTTCTTAGCCAGATACTGCAGCCTACTAGAAAGCATAACCATCTTCTCAGCAGGGTCTTCATCAGAATCTCCATCCTGGGATTCATCTTCAGACTCAATGACTTTAAGAGCTTTTGAAGACTTTCCTTTAGATGGGAGAGCAATAGATTTAGTCTTTTTAGTAGAATCATGTTCATCAAGACTAATCTCATGAACTTTGAGAGAGCTTAAAAGATCTTCAACACTTAGAGTGCTTAAATCTTTAGCTTCCTCAATAGCAGTAACCTTTGGTATCCATCTTGCAGGTAGGCTTCTTAGAATCATGCTCACATGATCAGAAGCTACATAACTTTTCTTGAGTATTTGAAGTCCAGAGACTAGAGTCTGAAACCTTGAGTACATGGCCTCAATAGTTTCATCATCTTTCATTTTGAACAACTCATACTGATGAACAATTATTGTAGCTTTTGCTTCTCTAACTTTCTTGATTCCTTCATAATTTGCACAAAGTGAAGCAAACATTGCCTTAGTAGTAGATTTTTCACTCATCTTCAAATACTATGTGTGAGGCAAGGCAACAACAAGAATTCTTCTGATATTGTGATGCTTCTTGTAAAGCTTCTTCTGAGCAGGAGTGTGTTTCTTCCTATCAACAACAGCTCATTCTTCATCAAGGGCCAAGTCACCAACACCATCTTCAAGAATATCCCAAAGCTCTTCATCCAAACCCATAATGTAACTATACATTTTGGTTTTCCACCAGGAGAACTCTTCAGGATCTCCATTAAACCTTGGAGCTTTGATGGAATCAGATTTCTTATCTTCAGAGGTACCATAATCATAACCAACAAAGTGGTCACAATAGAACCAGGGCTTTTGATACCAATTGAAGGTGAGAAAAACACAAGAAGGGGGGTTGAATTATGTTTGCTTTCTTCTTCGTTTTGTCCTAAACTGAAGTCACTGTGCAGAACCTGATAGAGTTTAGCTTCTGAAGTGATGTTCAAATTCTAAATGCAGCGGATAAAAACAGAGAGAGAGAGAGAGAGAGAGAGAGAGAGAGAGAGAAGAAATACACAAAGCAATTATACAGGTTCCTTCCACAAACCGGAAATAGTTCTGTCCCCCTTGCACTTCCAAGGAGAGTTCACTAAAAAATGTAATATCTAATTATAACTGCTCACTGCTAAAACTAGCAAGAGACATCAAACTACTCAAGCACAACTGCAAGAGATTTCCTATGCTCAAGAAAAAAATCAAGAGGCTTCCTACGCTCAAGCACAAATGCAAGAGACTTCTATTCAAACAGAATCATAATGAAAAATGTTTGAGGTTGAACACTTGATATACAATCAGTGGTGTTCACAATACAAATCAGATACAGACTCTTAAGACTCTAGAATTTCTAAGATATGAAAGTTGTTAAGAAATTCTAATTGAACTTTGATGTGTAGAACAATTTCTGCAGAGTTTCAGCACTTGTAAATTGTTGTTGAGTCTTGTTGAAACTTCAGGTATTCACTCCTTTATATAGAGGTGAAATAGACGTTGTAGTTTGCCAGCACATCAAAAAAGAGTCGTTTGAAGCTTGATCAAATGGCCAATGATCTGTTGCTTGATTTGGCTATTTTCCTGTGAAGGAATAATTTCAAATCCATTCCAAGTATAAAGGAATTTCCAGCGTAGTCATAGCTATTGTTCTTGTACTATTGCAGGCACAAAACAAAGTAGTGGAGATAGTGGTAATACAACTGTACTGTCATCCTTTTCCAACGTTCTCCAATGGATAAGCATACAATGCCTTCCAGATCCTCTGAATTAGTTGTTGCTTCATGCTTCTATGCTTCTGCAATGATAGGCGTGATCAAAAACAGCATTTAACTTAATCTTGAAGCTTCCAGTCTTCTAGCTTCTGATGATCTTCAGAACCTCTTATGACGTCAGCTTCTGGTGAATAATTTCTGATGAGGATGCTTTTGATGACGTCAGTTCTGATTTTCAGAACCTCTTGTCTTCATAACCTCTTTTCTTCAGATGCCTTCAAGCTTCCTTTTTGTAGATTCCAATGCTCTTCATTTGTTCTTCAGAACATATGCTTGAATTAAAGACACTAAAAATTTTGTCTATGGTCCTGCACACTTGAACAAATATAAGCATATCCAATTGACATTATTTTTTAATACCTTGTTATCATCAAAATTCAAAGGGTAATGTTAAACACAATTTGTTCCAACACAAGCTTCAACATAAATAGGCTCAGAAATTCGCCCAATTGTGACACGTTTTAAGTAAATCGTGTCACGATTATGCCTTGTGTAACAAACTTCCCAGATTAGGGTTTCCCGAATCATGTCACGTTTTTTGCCATCGTGACACGTTTGACCCAATGTTGAATACATGCTTTTTGGCCTTGTGGAATCGTGTCACATTTTAGACCAATCGTGACACATTTTTTATCTTGCTTCAGGTCTTCCATTTTTCCTGTTTTTTGCACTTTATCATGCTCAAACTAGCTGTGAACTCCAATATTCTTCATAAAATTACAATAAAAATACGTAATGACGAGATGTCATCATAACCCCAAACTTGAATATTCCTTGTCCTCAAGGAATTCATTTGCAACATTGATACTCGACAGTAAAATAACAATTACCTGATCAAGAAATAGTACCCAAAAGTTCATCTCCCTACTAGCTAAAAATGAGCTAGTTTGACATGCTTGTATCCACCATACACAACTCCACTCAACAATTTGATAAGGTCAATCAATAGAATGCTGAAATTATTAAATCGGACGCCATCATCGGGATTCGAAACCCGACTCTTCCATTTGTGTATGTGAGCGACTTTGAATGGGCGTGTATGTGATCACTATGGTTAGGTGGCATAGTTGAATGTTTGGATCTTTTTACATAGATGTTGCCGATGTTTCATTCCTACAAGTCATACTGTGGGATTATTGTGTTTGAGTTTGACTTTGTAGCTTGCACTAGTTGTGATTGGACGACTTGCACTATAGTGTCATAGAGTCATAGGCTCATAGCATTGTGCTCATCATGTACTATGAGAGAAGAGGAAAGAGTGCAGTGTCAACTGCATTTCAGTGCAAAGTATAATATTGAGGGGATTCAAGAATTAAAAAAGCATATTATTATAAGTGTAAATATTAAAATTGAGGGGGTTCACGTGCACACCCTCAGTACAATGTGGCTACGCCCCTGGACGAAACACCTTGCACCTCGGTCTTCCTCAAACAAGAAAACCAAAGGAAATAAATAAGTAGCACCTCATTGACAAAAGATGAGGTTGTAGTATACATAAAGAATGCATCATGCATACCGCTACCTAATTATCAGCCCCGAGAGAAGCTTTAGAAAAACATCCCACTATGATGTTTCCCTGTTAAAAATAGTACCAACACCCAACGATACAAAACAACCTAAACCAACCCAGCCGTTGTTGTCCCATCATGATAGAACAACACTACTAAAAGAGGATTCCGTAGCACAAATATCAGCAAACTAGATAAACAAAGCAGCACAACAACTCAAATTTTTACCCGCAAAGGACTATCCAAAAATCTTCCAGCAACAGCAGTACCTAACCACAAGAAAACAGAAAAATGGAAACAAAACTTTGACCTAAACCGCAACCTGTCAGCCCAAAAAACAAAAGTAACACATATCACCAACTACCTCAAGAGACAATCCTTTGGATTCCAAGTCCATTCATAGAATAAACACGACAAAATATGAAGCCTAGACAAAGACCAACGCCATGACAACACCTTAATCTCTTCCACAATTTTCTCCACATCACAAGTTAAACTATTAAAAACTTTATTATTCCTCGCCTTCCACATCACCCTAATTGTAGTTAGCCAAATAACATAAAACCCTTTCATGATCTTTTTCTTCTTTTCCACAACACACCAACATGCCGAATGAATGAAAAGATTTGGTGGGATTAGTAAGTAACCTCCCAGCCACCTCATAACTTTCGTCTAGACACCCCTCGCAAAATCGCATTGAAGAAAGAGATGTGTGGCCTCTTCGTCCACCTTCTCGCACCACACACAATTTGTTGTTTCGTCCATAAGCTAGATGTTCCTCCTAGCAAGGTTCATTCTAGTTGGTATAAGGTCTGACAAGAGCTTCCAAGAAAAAGCCAACACATTTGACGGAGTCACACTATTCCACCGCTCGTCAAAAACCTCATGCTCGTCTTCAGTCCAAATTTCTTCCAAAAGAAACAACTTTTCCAGCTTTCCATACATTGACTTAACCGTAAAGACTATGCATCCCTCTAATTTCCATCTCCAAGCATTCGGCTCTTGAGACACCACGAAGCCTCCCACACAAACAAATTTCGTCAATTAAAACTGCATCTCGTTGGTTATAAATAGAATATAATATTGGATATTTCAATCGAAAAGACGTATTACCTCTCCAGATCACATTCCAAAAACTAGTATTCGATCCATTTCCCACGTTACGTGCCACCTCCGAATTAAACCAACTCACGCCTTCCTCATACTTTAATTCCACTATATACTTCCACCATTTAGATGTAAAGCTCGAACAACCACTCTATGCCCTTTTTATCAATCCTTCAACTTCATTCCCATACTTTTCTTTTAGAACCTTTATCCATAACGCACTCCCGCCTTCCACAAGCCTCCATCTCCATTTTGACAATAAACTTAAATTCACCACTTGAATATCCCTAACTGCGAAAGCATCTTTATCCATTGGTTGGCACACCGATTTCCATCTCACCCAACTAATCTTTCTTCCTCCCGTCACACCTCCCTAAAGGAATTCTCTTTGGACTCTAACTATTTTCCTCCACACTTTTACCGGCATCTTCACAAAAGACAAATAGAAGATAGGGATGGAATTTAACACCAAGTTAATAATGGACAATTAAAACCCTGCAACCACTTTCAATCTCTTCTTTTATTCCCTTTCAAAATCAAAGATCCTAATTCAAGTCCACAAACCATTATGCCTTTGCAAATTAGGATTGAAATCTGGCACCCATTTAGATAGTATTAGAATCAACAGATTAAGAGTCCACATTCCTGCTGTCAACACACTTTGAAGATCCTCTTCATAAGTGAATCTCATATCGAAGAAACCTTTTCCCAACGGTGCAATGGTTCATTCACCAATATGTTTCCATATATTTGTTGGGGTTAAGATACAGGTCAATTGTGGTCATCTGTTTTGATCCTTTGGAAAGCATCAAACGTCCATGAATGTGTTTCTTGTTACACTCCTCAAGGTTGTTGCGTAGATTGTGCAAATTGGGCTATCATACAAGACTCAATGGAAAAACTGTGGATAAATATGGTCCTTCTACACATTAACTATCGTTGAACCATGGCTAAATTGACCCTTACAGAGGCCTCTGGAATTTTTAAGACAACACTTACACACCTAAACCCACGTTGACATTCGTCTTATGTGATCTTGATGTAAAGTGATCACATTTGATAGAAGGTTTTAAGCGTCTAACTCACTGAAAGGTCGACCATATTGGAGAGCTTCTGTAAAACTCTTACATTGAAAAGATATTTGAAAAGGAGACAAGTGTTTTTCATATCATGGGTATAAATTTTTTTAAAAGAAGCTTCATTGGATGATAGCCGACGACGACATGATCACTGCTATGCACGACAAAGGTTTCAAAACCCTAGAAGAGCAAACTCTTGTATTTCAAAATATAAAAATTAAGTACAAAAATTTTGTGAATGAATCTTCAAGAGAGATATAGATCAACACTTACGATAAAACATAGATCAACACTTATATCACTGCCGTATTTTATGTTCAAGTGTCACGATTTTTATAAAATATAATTCATATATCTCCCCATTTGGGTCCCATGAACACCTTGACGGGAGGGGGGGCAGGGCTTTAAATTGAAAAGTACTTTTGAACTGTGAAATAGCAGAATCAAATTGGATAAAAGCTTGGAAACAGCTTAGAAATAAGTCAGTGTAATATGCATACGCGCGCGCGTGTAAAAACTAATATGGTTTGAATAATGTGTCGTATGCACTCGTGAGTGAGAATGAATGCATCTATCACCTGACGGGACAGTTATCAAGCAACTCAAAAAGTGTATACACGCCATCACAATTCTTATAAACATTCTTAATTTCTTCTCTCTATTATTAAGCTGAATTGATATTTTTTGAGCGACAATTATTAAGCTCAATCCATCCACACAAAGATTGTAGATTTATCAATCATTGCCTATTAAAATAATAACTTTATAAACTTTGTCTTTTTTCTTTTAAATAAAATATATATTTTTAGTATTATTTTTTTCGAAGGCAATGCATTATAGTAGTCAGATGTCGAAGTTGGAATTTCAAACATATCATTTATTCAATGTTATAAAAGGTGATTTTTTAATCATTAAATTACTTGACAAAAATATATATTTTATGATAAAAAATTTATGTCTTAATACATTCATGAAATAGGATGAAAAAAGGGGAGTCAATAGATGGTTTATGATTAAAAAAAACAATATCATAATACATTCAAGTTCAACAGGTGTTGTTTCAATCCTCACCCACTAATATTCTAACAATAATTAACAACAAACTTTGGCTATTTAAAAAATGCAGAATGGGAAATGTCTCTTCAAGGCAACTCATATGATACCATGATGAAGGGACACTTTCAAATATACTAAAAGGAATTCAAGGATTGAGGCTTAGGCTAAACTTCACAATATTCATTTTCTCTACAATTTGTGTATATGAGGATTGTATTAAGTTGTGATATTTTAATTTAAGTCAACTTTGCAAAGTTGTGTTCATAATAATATAGAGACAAACTAGGAATAACAAAACAGATTATATATATAATGATTAAAATATGTTAGGGTAAAAATATTTCAATCGGTAGAAATATCATATTTTATATATAATGATCAAGGTTTGAACCTCGAATTCTCTATTTATTCACGTTATAAAGTTTAATATTTAACCGTTAGACTACTTAATTAAAATTAATAAAACAAATACTAAAAAAGAAAGTAACATACTTGCATGAATCAAATACATATATAAATTAGCCAAGAATAAGAATCATATATGTTAATTATATAAAAAGAATATTTGGTCTAATATGTCGATTGAAAAGAGGCACCTATTTGTACCAAAAAATAAAACGAGCACCTATAAATGTCCACACGTGGACCAATGAAATCGTGCGTTGAGAGGAGATGAGTTTCGCTGCTTGTCGCTATAAGATATCCTAAACCCGTACACTGGATTCCAAATTCCATTAGCTGGTTTGTTGCAACCGGCTATTCCCGGTAAGTTGTAGCGGTTACCGACACTAATCACTTGACATGAAGGGAATTTTTTTTTTTCTGACCTTGTATTAAAAAAAATAATATATTTGACCCACTTTAAAAAAAAATTACGCAAATGACCCACTTTGGGAGATTTTTTTTTTTTGGTCGTTTTCTCCATTACCGCCGTTTGGTTTGGCGGTAATGGGCTGCCATCCTGCTGCACCCCCTGCCAAAGCCTGCACCCGTCACATCTGGTTTTTTTTTATTTATTTTTTATTCATTATGGTCATTTGGTTTGGCCGTAATGAATTTTTTTTTTTCCGTTTTTTTTTTTTTTGCACTATATAACCAATTTAATTTAAATAAAAATAAATAAATATATATTAATGAAAATTGTAATAAATAAAAATATTGATTTAATATTTTAAAAACGCTAATTATATCATCGATAATAAAAACTACTTTCTTCGTGGTAACCATTTACGCCAACCTAGATTTAAATTGTGGCTTCCCGTAGCACATAATTTATCTTTTTTTCTTCGTACGGGTCATTGGTCTTGCTCTTGCTCTTCCTCTTCCTCTTGTTGTTCCTCTTCCACTGCCACATTTTGAATTTCAGCATCATTAGTTTCCATAGTGACCTCATTTTGCACTTGCGGAACAAAGTTTGTCCAAATTTTATTAACGAAATCATCTTTGTTAAATCCTGCAGTCAGATTTTCTATGGTACTGATATGTGGTTCTGGCCATTGGGGTGCGTAGTTTGTTTGGGGGTAGTGTACATTGTTTGGAGGGGTTGGTAGGTTGAAAGGGAAGTATTGTGATTGGTGTGGGAAACTGGTTTGTGGGGTGTTTTGAGTTGGATTAAAGTCATCAAATGAATAATTTGATATTTGGGAGCTTTCTCCATGATGACTATGTTGCGAGTAGGTTGGATATGGAATTGGAGAGTGTTGTAAGAATTCGTTTGTGGGTTGTGGTGGTGATTGGTAAGTTTGGCTGTAGTTGTAGTTGGTGGATGAGTTAAAGCTTTGGTCAAAGTAAGGGAGTGAAGGTGTAATGAACTGGTTGTTAGGGGGATGTGTATCTGACCACATATCTTCATCTGACATCATATTGGGTTCTGGTGCTGCAGGATAGTTTGCTGGCAAGCCTTCTAAAGTTATTCCACTGCGTGCCATTGGGTTTGCCAATAGTGCTTCTCTAGAAAGATACAAACGTTTCCCAAAAAAGTTCCAATACCATTGAAAGTATATACAACTATAGTCCAATCAACCTACTATAGGTTGGTGTGTCTTTTTGCCGAAAGGGCTCAAGGTGCGTTTGCAAGGGTAGGTTCTGGAGACGTGTTCAGTGTATATTGCCAGAACATGCTTAAGAATGACATTGTAAAGTCCAACACCCATTATGTCGAACATTTTGACCGACAGATGTATACCTTCTCTGTTCGTGAGACCGTCAACTAGGGAGGGAAGGCCAATGAGAACTTTCAAGGTTAATCTGCAAGCGAGATGGTGTGACTGTGGGAAATATCAAGCCTTACATTTGCCCTGTTCCCATGTCATAGCCGCATGTTCTTATTTTCACTATGACTACACAACCCTTATTCCAGACGTGTTCAAAAACGAGAATGTTTACGCGATCTACAACAAAGCATTCAAAGTAGTCCGCGACAAGAGTTATTGGCCCCCATACGAAGGTCCTCAACTTTTCCAAAATCCAAACATGCAAAGACTAAAGAAAGGTCGACCCAATAGTACTCGCATAAGGACTGAAATGGACGAGGAGGTGGAAGAAAGGATACCGACATCGAGACTATGTGGGTTGTGTCGGCATCCAGGTCATATTAGGAGAAATTGTCCGACCAATCCAAAACGCTAGTTAATACCGTTATGTATTATGTGTTTTTATTTTTATTTCTAACACTATGAATAATATTTTTATTTATTACAATTTTCATTAATATATATTTATTATTTTTTATTTAAATTAAATTGGTTATATAGTGCAAAAAAAAAACGAAAATAAAAATAAAAATTCATTACGGTCAAACCAAATGACCGTAATGAATAAAAAATAAATAAAAAAAAGACCAGATGTGACGGGTGCAGGCTTTGGCAGGGGGTGTAGCAGGAATGACAGCCCATTACCGTCAAACCAAATGGCGGTAATGGGGAAAACGACAAAAAAAAATAAAAATCCCCCAAAGTGGGTCATTTGCGTAATTTTTTTTCAAAGTGAGTCAAATATATCATTTTTTTTAATACAAGGTCAAAAAAAAAAAAATCACATGAAGGAACCTATTAAGTGTGAGCATTTAGTCTCACATTATATACGAGTCGATAATATGTTGGATATATAAGAGAGATAGTTTGATGTCTTTCTTTTTTGTGGTCTAAAAATATTGGTATGTTCTTTCGCCCAATTTCTGGTTTGGCTTGATAGAGTGGCCGGGTTGGAGTCTCTTAGAGTCCAAAAATTGTTGGATTTTAAATTTAAGTAGTTAAATTGCTCTCTCCCTCCTATGGAGTTTCCAACGGAAACATTGCCATTATAATCTTTAAGTGTATCAACGATAACTGCTATGAACAAATCTCATATAAAGTGGTTTGATTCACATAAATTTCATCAGATAAAAGACTAAGACTAATTATTAAAAAATATTAAAAAGAGAGTGTTTTAACCAAGTTGTTTGGGCTCCAGTGGCAAAGAGCTTCTTCCAAGGGCGTACTCGGAGAATACCGGATTTGAATCCCAGGGGGAACAACTCTTTGCCAGTGTGCATGCCTCTACGCACGAGTCAAATTAGTCGTCCATCATTGGTGGGTCAAAAACGGATGCGAAAGCCAAAAGAAAACTGCAAACAATTGTAGTTCCACTTTTGTAATAGTTTTATCAGCTAAATTGAACAATAAAAGAAATTCATTTGATTGTTAATTTAACTACATAAAAAGAATATTCAATAACTAAAATAACTAAAACTAACGAGTAACAACAACAAAAAGCACTTACATATAATGTGTTTGCAGATTAAATATATTCAAAGAATATTATATAATGATTTATACCCTGAATACATTTAAAATATAGATTTTTATTTATAATAATAATCGGAGAGTGTACTACATATTTAGACATCAAAACGATTTTTTTTTGGTCGAAAATATATTTCATTCATTCAATAAGTTGTAACAGCACAAATTACACCATGTGCGAATCACTACCCACTCTTGGAGTAAAGTACAGAATTTTGTAGAATCAAACAGATAAAATTCTAAAGAAGTGGATTTGGTCCTGACTTATACATCTATAGAATCACGGTAAACTTGGCAAGTTAGGAATGAAGAGAGGCAAAAACCAACATAACAATAAAACAAACACAAAGCTAAAATTAACCCTAGAAAAAAAAATCCCACCAATACTAACATCACAACCCTAAAAGTGTTACAATATGTTGTTTTTGGATTTCCAAACTGTTGTATTTGGATTTCCAAATTCTATTATATACCAGGTCGCTCTCTTTAAGACGTTTAGTGACACTGCCCAAAAATGTGCAAGACAGACTATCAACCACGCTGCCTCCAGGATAAAACAAGCTCAGCTACAACTGTTCGATTAACTACTGCACTATAGAAAACCGTTCGAGAATTACACCTTCAATATGGTATCAAGACCATTCCTTTAATACTGAAACCAATTTAATATGGCATTGTTACCACTCTATTATGGTGATGAGACCACTCAAATATGGTGTTACCACCATTCTAATTATTAATTTTCCAACTATGATACTATGATCATTCAAATATGGTTTTACACCATTCTAACGTCTAACTTCTTCAAGAGTCGAAGAAGAATATATTTTAAGATCATTCATAATTTTGAAGGTGTAACACCCCGTTATCCCAACAATTAAATATTTAATAAATAAACAAGTAACTCATAGTTCAACAAACAAACGGGCATGTCACACTGCTTTTCAAAAATTCTTAAATAGAATGAAATACTATTTATCAAATCAACTGTGATAAATTATCCATACATTGCAGCGGAAAATTCATAAAATCATTTAACATTCAAATGTCATCAATGATGCTAGCACAAAAGCTTCTACATAATTAGTCATTAACAATTTATTCAACACCAAGCAAAGCTCCATCAACATGTTTCAAAATTTGATACATAAGGAATGAAAACACAACAACAAATTCTCATCCCGTTACGTATCAGAGCCCTAAGACACTTGAGCCACCACTTCTACTATTCTGGATCACTTGCAAGTTACCCATACGAAGGGCAACATTTTCAAGCAGAAGGGGTGAGATTCACAAACAACAATAATAGAAATATAATTTATCAATTGAATCTAACACCCTAACATCATCAATACTTCAATATATTTACGTATTTCATGGTCAATAACATTACCAACATATTGAATTTCAACCAACAATACAAAGGCTACTTAACCAACAACAACGACTCATGCAATGACACGACAACACCGATATGACTCAACGACAAAATGTGACAATGCACATGCATGTGGTACCGTTAACGCGTTTGAATGACAAGGCATTCCAGGGCATAAGCCCTCACCAATTTGAATGGTTAAAGCATTCACAGGGCATGAGCCCTCACCAAATTGAATGAACTAGCATTCACAGGGCATAAGCCCTCACCAATTGAACGACAAGGCGTTCCAAGGCATGAGCCCTCACCAATTTATGATTATGCAATGAACTCCACTTGTGTATATCAACATACTACTCAACTACAACACAACGACAACTACTACTCAACAATGCATATATGTAAATATGACTTACACACCCAACAACTCAATCCATAATACTTCAACCTTTGAAAAGAATTCAATAACATGTATAATTTATATATATACAACTACACCATTAATCATAAACATTATCCTCACTAGAATTTAATCAACAATATTCAATTGCATAGAAAACACTTCAGGTTCAGGGCAACTCGCCTCGGCGAGTACATCAACTCGCCATGGTGAACTCAAAGAAATAGGTTACTCGCTTAGGCGAGCTAGGGGCGAGCTAAAGGCGAGTAAAACTAGGTGCTCTCGGCCTTTTTGACATTTTTCTCACTAAAACTTCATTTTTAAGCTCCCTATTCATCTTTTTAATCTGAAAATTGTCCTAGTCCTCTCTAAAAACATCTAGGCACTTAAAACTATTCAACTTACGTCTTATAACAACACTTCAAAAATCATGATTTCTAATGCACTACTCGCTATGGCGAGTGGTTTTGCTCGCGAGGCGAGCTATGAATATTGCCCACTCGTTGTGGCGAGTCACGCTACTCGCCGCGGCGAGCAATGAATGTCTGTACGGGCAGAATGCAGGTTTTTCCCAAAAATCCCAATTTTCAAAATTTCAATCCCCAAAACGATTTACAGAAGTGTAATAATTTACTGTCTACAACCTGAATGCATTCTAATGCTATTACAATGCTCTTTACACCTTTTCCATCCAAAAATCATACTCCAAAACCTAACCCCCAATCCCCAATTTCAACTAACACCATGTTAAACTAAAATCAGAATTATACAACCATTATTATTGAGAGATAGTCTCACCCTTACCTTAATTCGATTGACAAAGCTCCCCAAAAAATCAGAATCTTCTCTCTTGTCTCTTCCCTTGCTTTTTCTCTCAAACATGATAGTAGAGCTGTCAAAACGGGCGGCCCGGCCCTAAATGGGCCAGCCCTAACGGGCTTCGGGCTTTATCGGGCCGAGCCAAAAAGCCCGGTTGGAAAACGGGCTTGAAATATACTACCCGAGCCCGGCCCTACACGGGCCGCGGGCTAACGGGCCGGCCCGTATTAAAAATTACATTTTTTATATATAAAACAAGTATTATAAAATACTTCTATAATTTTTTTTCTATAAATAATATTTTTAATATGTTTAAATAATGTCTAGCACAAAAATCAATTGTAAACATTTTCGTACACTAGTCGTAAACTAAAACGGCGAGGAAAACAATTTTAAATAAATTAGATACGTTATGGTTATAGATATTTATATATTCGATCTTTAAAATTATAAATAACGAAACGAGTAAATATAATTTTATATTACATTTATATGTGTTGATTCATTGAATTTTCGATTTTAATTTTTACTTTGATAATCAACTAAGTAAAGAATTATTTGAAAAATTATATATAATTTATAGGATTTTTTTTGTTATGCGGGCTAACGGGCTACCCGCGGCCCGTTCGGGCTAACCCTAACGGGTACCGGGCTTTTTAGGGCCGGGCTAAAAAGCCCTATTAAAATTCGGGCTCAATATTTAAGGCCCAAGCCCTAAAATTAATCGGGCTAAACGGGCCGGCCCGTACGACCCGGCCCGTTTTGACAGCTCTAACTGATAGTACGTGAAAACTGTTCCTGACTTCTCTAACTCCTTATTTAACTCCTCTTAATTCTAATTAACTCTCACTTAATTCTTTTAATTAAAATGTAGCCCCCAAAACTCCAATTAATTATATTTCTCTTATTATTCTAATAAATACTAAAAATAAATCATATAAGAAAAATACACCACACCACAACAAACCACCAACAAATATTATTCAAAATCATAAAAAGGACTCTAAATAAATCAAAAATAATTAAATAACGACTAGGGCGTTACAAAAGGGACATTATACCGAAAATGGACTATGATCTTAAATTATTATTTATTTCGAAGGACATAAAAATATCGAAGGGACTATGAACTTAAGACCATTCTTAATTCCAAAGGGACATTAAACCGAAAAGGGACTATGGTCTTAAGAACACTCTTAATTCCGAAGGGACAGAAAAAGGAGATGAAGAGAAGAAAGACTCGTCAACACAAGTCAAGAAAGGGAGAAGAGAGAAAGAGTTCCCGACAACTCAATGAAAATTTTTGGTGTGTTTTTTGAACTGAGTGGAGTCCTTTATTTATATAGAGATTCTGTAATTGTTTTAGCAAAAATTGCGAGAACAGCTACTCTAATGGATAAGACCAAAATGGAACATATCCATTAATCAGTTCAACAACATTTGTGGATGAGATCAAATTGAAACAAATCCACAAAAGTGGATGAAACAAACTATTGGATTTGAATGAAGGATATAAGAAATTTAATTAAATTCTTATTCTTATCGCAGCCACCATAAGCTAAATTTATGGGAAGTGATATTCTCGAATAAAAATAATAGTTATTATTATTTTTATCATTATCAAGTATTTAAAATTAAATGTTGCAATTTAAACACTACTAATGTGTGTGTTCTATTTTATGTGAGACCCCCACACTCTATTTTTTCAATTCACACAACATTAGATCATAGTTTAATTACTTGGTGTTTAATCTTCCAATTTTCATCCAACATCACATCAATGTTCCAACAATCCTCCACTTGAATTTAAAAAATGGTTTCAATAATAACGTGAAAACGTTTTTATAAGGTTGCTAATAAACAAAGGTGTCGCCTACAACTTGAACCTTTGCATAGCGGATAATATTCCGATTTACAAGAGTTGCTTACAACATTGAACTCTATCTCAGACATAGAACCCACACACAAACCTTTTCATAAGGTGTATTCTAAAAGCCCGTGTGTTTATGGCCATGCACGTCTATCCCAGATTTAACAAACGCTCTAGGTATTTTGCCTCGAATGCCATAAGAATCGGTCTCAGTTCCACATTCGTATAGGTGAGTCTATCAAGAGTACTCATGTAGCTATGTACTCCACTCAACATAGAGTATAGATCTCATTAAGAGTTTCTATTATCTCATCCTTCCGTCGCTGCAGGATTCATGCTTTCTTAATTTTATCATAGCATGTTCTATCACTCATGACTTGTTATTACCCATTGAACCTATTTCTTGGGATCTCCAGTCATGTAGGTCGGGTTACCATCACCTGTCACCTTTGGGCATTAGTCCCATCCTATTGGATGTGTTTAGGACTTTCTTTCTAGTAATTCCTTTCGTCAAAGGATTAACTAATTCTTTATTAGTACGTGCACGATATACTTTAATTGTTCCTTTTAGAGATCTCTAATTATTCTGTGTTCGTGTCTTAATTATCGTCTCTTAGCATTGCGGTAACGATTCTCAATTTTGTAATAGCTGCAGACTATCACAATAAATTAACACTTCGGACAACGGTTTCACCCACTAAGGGTTCTCAGCTAGCAAACATCTTATCAACTTGCTTATTTACTAGTTTTCTCTAGTGTTCTCATCCCAGATACATTCCATAGTGGACTGAGTCAATATCATTCGTTTCAACAAATAACTCCTACAGTGATGCTCAATGTGCAGTCACTGGTCGCTTTAAGACTCATCTAAAGGATGTTCTATTTTGTTCTTGTACCATTCAAGTACAATAGGTTACTCCTCATAATTTAATCTTAGATTCATAGTCTTTTTAAGGCGCCTCATGACTCTTTCAATAGCATGGCAATGCTTCTCATTCGTCTACTAGTAAACTTGCACAAGAGTTTCATGACATCAACAACGTCAGGTCTAATACATTCAGTGGCTTACCTAAGGACTGTCAATGATGCTCGCATATTCTGTTTGTTTAACTTCATATCTCAAGTGTTCTTACACTTGGATCATAATATATGCTTGCAAGTTTATACTCAAATAATAGCATTTCCTTAAGATCTTCTCAACTTTGTGAGTTTCAAAAAAGTTATATTTTTTATCTAGTAATCTTGAAACCAAGAATTACTTCAACTTTGTCTAGGTCTTTCTTATCAATGTTGTTTGATAAACAATGATTTCACATAACTAATAACATGAATCTTTAAACCAAATCTGAGCAAGTTGTCTTCATAGAGACATATGATCGTGCAAATATTATTTGTTACTTTCATTTACTTTATACTCATTCGATAGCATTAGAATGTCAAATTTTTCATCTCATTCCTTAAGAGTTTATTTTAGACCTCACAAAGAATTATCTAACTTACATACCTTGTTTTCTTGTCCATGAATCGCAAATTTTTTAGATTGTTCCATATAGATTTCTTCTTCTAGTTCACCATAAAAAAGGCAACTTTCGCATCCATTTGAAGTACTATCGAGTTATTAATTGCGGCTAAAGGGACTAGTACTCTTATGGAAATACGATTCTAGTGACTGGTGAATGAGTGTCGAAGAAATCTATATTTTTTTCTCTTTATCTAAAACCTTTTACTAAAAGGAGAGTCTTGTATTCATCAACCGTCCCATCAGGTTTTAGTTTCCTTTTCCAAAATCCAAATACAACCGATTCGTTTTGCAACTATAAGACAAGTCAACCAAGTGTCATGTTTTGTTAGACTCTAGAAAATCCATTTCATCGTTTATTGCTTCTTGCCATAATTTAGCATCCAATAAGGATATAACGTCTTTAAGGCTTAATGGATCTTCTTTCAATGTATAATGAACCAAGTTCATACTCTTTAGCAATTTTAGATTTCTTACCTCTTCGAGGTTCTATAACATCTCGTTTGATGTTTTCATAACTATTTCTGATTACTGGAATGTGATCAGATACAGTGCCCCCACTAGTTCATAATTTTTAAAAGGGAAATTATTTTGCCGCAACTAATATCATGCTACCACTAGCGCCCCCACTATTCTTTATTTAAAGGGGTAAATATTTACATCGAAATCAACATCATTTTATTCTATGATCACTTTAGCATTTAGGTCATAAAACATATATGTTTCGCTATTTACAACATACCCAATGAATACACATTCATAGGCTGTACTAGTGAGTTCAACTCTCTTGGGGTCCAGAATCCAAATATAGTCCAGACAATCCCAAGTTCAAAAAATAAGACAAGTTTGATTGTCTTTTCTTCAAAAATTTCTTAATTAAAATTTTTGTTCATAGACTTGAGTACCTTATCCAACATAAATTTCAATTTTCGTTATAGAAATTGAACATATCAAGCATATCAATTTTATTTTCCAAAATTCACTGTAATCGATAAATATAATAAAATATCATTTTATTATTTCTAGTTTATGTGTCATCGACTTCGCACATATCATAATTTATTATGTTTAGAGTTATTTAAATTCTCTAAACATTGATTTATATGAGCTTTTGGTTCATATATCTTGACTGCAAAAAATGAAATTGTCTAATAATATAACTTTGGAATTAAGTCCAAGTTACTCAAGTTCAAAATTAAATATTTGTTCACATAATAAATTTTGATATGTCAAATATTAAAATCACACAACTAATAAAATAGAAGGATAATTTAATTTTAAACATATCATCAAAGCGCAATCTTTTTCCACAAGAATGCACAATATACAAGTCTCTCTTTTAACTCTGCGTGAACTCAGCCTTATTCCGTAATCTGAAATTCAGATTCTTTTTTATTATAGAGTAGCTAACTTCTCAGTTTTAGCACTCACTAAAATCATGCATTTCCTTTAATCGAATAACCCGTGCTCAAATTTAAGAATTTCCGCATTTTTCCATATGGTTATTCGGAGAGCAATTCACTAAGGTCTTAGCCGAATCCATCCCAACTTATTGCATCCCTGAAATCATTAGCACTTTACCATCCAATCTTTAATAGTAATCAACAAGAGGTTCGGTACAGATGTTAGCTTTTCATTAATAGCAAGATTGACGTCATGCTTTTAGTAATTCCCTAAAAGTTCTTTAACGTAAGTCCATATTCTCTCTTAATATGAAAGGTAAACAAGTCATGCAATATGAAATGGTTTGAATGTGGCATTTAATGTCAAACAAGATCAACATTGCTCTCTTGTGAATGTTAGTGATGTTGTTTGAAACAACAAGAAATTCGTCGTTTCAGTTCAAAGATGTATTTCTATAGTTTGATTTATCCTTCTTGTATTTAGGGACAACTGAACATCAATAAGTAACTTCTTCGGTAGACATAGCAGATCGAAACGTCTTAAAATTGTTGTTTTTGGATTTCTAAACTGTTGTATTTGGATTTCTAAATTCTATTATTTACCGAAGTTGTTACCAGGTTGAGTCACGACCAGGTCGCTCTCTTTAAGACGTTTCGTGGCACTGCCCAAAAATGTGCAAGACAGACTATCAACCACGTCGCCTTCAGGATAAAACAAGCTCAGCTACAACTGTTTGATTAACTACTACACTGTAGAAAACTGTTCGAGAATTACACCTTCAATATGGTACCAAGATCATTCATTTAATACTGAAACTAATTTAATATGGTATTGTTACCACTCTATTATGGTGCTGAGACCACTCAAATATGGTGTTACCACCATTCTAATTATTAATTCTCCAACTATGATACTATGATCATTCAAATATGGTTTTACACCATTCCAACTTCTTTAAGAGTCGAAGAAAAATATATTTTAAGATCATTCATAATTTTGAATGGACATTATACCGAAAATGGACTATGATCTTAAATTATTATTTATTCCGAAGGACATAAAAATATCGAAGGGACTATAAACTTAAGACCCTTCTTAATTCCGAAGGTACATTAAACCGAAAGGGACTATGGTTTTAAGAACACCCTTAATTCCGAAGGGACAAAAAAAGGAGATGAAGAGAAGAAAGACTCGTCAACACAAGTCAAGAAAGGGAGAAGAGAGAAAGAGTTCCCGACAACTCAATGAAACTCTTTGGTGTGTTTTTTGAACTGAGTGGAGTCCTCTATTTATATAGAGATTCTGTAACTGTTGTAGTAAAAATTGTGACAGCAATTACTCTAATGGATAAGACCAAAATGGAACATATCCATTAATAATAAGTTCAACAACACTTGTGGAATAAGATCAAATTGAAACAAATCTACAAAAGTGGAGGGAACAAACTATTGGATTTGAATGAAGGATATAAAAAATTTAATTAAATTCTTATTCTTATCGCAGCCGCCATAAACTAAATTTATAGGAAGTGATATTCTCGAATAAAAATAATAATAATAATTATTTTTATCATTATCAAGTATTTAAAATTAAATACTGCAATTTAAACACTACTAATGTGTGTTCTGAGACCCCCACACTATTTTTTCAATTCACACAATATTAGATCAAAGTATAATTACTTAGTGTTTAATCTTCTAATTTTCATCCAACATCAGATCAATGATCCAACACACTACAATCTTAACAATACAATACATCAAAACGATTGTTGATTCAATATTGTTTGTCATTGCACACGTAGGCCATGCCACAATACCGTGGTTCTCAAACTTAGGATCCTTGTTTGTTGGGCCTAACACAAGCCAATTAAAGAAATGAATGAGAGCCATTAAAAACTAAAGAAAAATTTGCGTATCAATTTCTCTTTCTTTCATTTATTTTGTGTTTTGTTATTATTTTGAATGACGTCCATGAAGATGTCATAAATGTCAAATGAAATAAATTAACTCGTAATAAATTCATATGCTCTCAACAGTTACTGCCTGCCATGTTCCCTGTACATACACCTCTTTCACGAATTCACAAAATTTAAGAAAATTGATTAATTAAATTTGTGACGGATAGTATTGGAAAAAACATGTCGAAATTCCATGTCAGCTGATAAATTATTGAAATTGTTAGATCAAACACTATGATCATATTTAAACTCTAGCCCATTTATTTGTGATTGTGATTTTTAGATCAAACACAGAGAACCATCATCAAGTAAGACATAACGTCTACCTAAATTATCTTTGATAGGCAACCTGTTTTGAAGGAGATGAGATGCCAAGCAAAAACGAAAACCTTCGACGAGACATCTTTATGCCAGATCAACTCGGAAACCACTCCTGCCTGATGCATTTGCGAGTTAGTAAGATAATGATATACCCCTTAGAGAGAGTACACTCGACTTCTATCTTGAAGCTCAAGTCAGCTATGAGTCACATCAACTTGCAAATAAATGTTAGACATAGCCATGGAGCATTCTCTAGCCAACCCCTCCTCCCACTTCCAAGCCTCACCGCCCTCCCCAAACCTAGCGCGTGCATATCGACCACTAACACCCACTTATCCATCGCCAAATCAAACAACCTACTAACCATCTCCCTCATCAGAGTCTCCTCCACCCACCTGTCGGACCAGAAAATAGTATTTGTTTCACTACCAACCTTCCTACACGCATTCTCTTCAAACCAACCACCTTCCTAGTGGCGGAGGGAGCAGGAGGGAGGGGGCTTTGGTGGCCATGGTCCCCCTATATTTTAATAAATTTTTTTATATACTACAATTAAACTATATGTGAATTTTTTATAAAATATATATTAGGTTATGGTCCTCCTAATTAAACAAATTAAAATGTTCACCATGTTATTAGATTAATTGACAACTAATATCATTAGTTTTATATGTTATATTATTTTAAAATGAGCAAATTAAAACTTGAAATAAAAATTTCTTGATGGATTTTATTCTCATATGTGACAAAAATTTCATGTCTTTTGCAATTGTACAAAAGCTCTTCTATTTAGTCAATTGTCGTTCTCTTTTTGTATTAACTCTTCGATTCTCAACATAAAGCGGTCTTGGTGATTCGAAGTTCGGCCAAAAGGTAACTAAAGTTTCGCTAAAAGAAATGTTCTTTGTACTCGGCTCCCCTAACTTTAAATTCCTAGCTCCGCCCCCCGCACCTCCCTCAAAGCCCACACCATTACGAATCCTACTTATATCCCTCCACCAACTCGATCCACCCCGCCCTCCAGCCAACACACGCCCACCCACCTCACCATAACGAGCAACTAACACACGATGCCACACACCCTCCCTATCAACCAACATCCTCCAACATCATTTAACTAACAATGCAATATTAATCATCAAAGTATCACTCACTCACATAATATTGCTCACCCATTTCAAAATAACTTATTTTTTAATTTAACTTTTTCATATCTTTAAACTAAAAATTAATGATGTGACATATTTCAAATTACGTGGCATACAATCTCATGATATGTAATAATCACTCACCATGAATTTACATAAAACTCTTTAAAAACTTCGATTTATAAATTATATTTGAATATTTTCAATTTGATATTATTGAAACATGATTTATAAGGCTCTCACGTGGAAGACACAGAAGTTATACGTCACATATACTAGCATTTTTTTAGCATAATAACCAACACACCACTTTTGCTATAAAAACAACAATACAATTACTTAAACTCAACTACTACCTCCATTCTCTACCTTGGTTCCAAATTTTCAATGATCAAATTTTCCCCAATTTTCCCCAAATGGCCAATCCTAATTTCAAATTTACCTAACCCCTTTTGCATTGGTTTAGTTTATTAGTGCCACACGTAAGATGCCCACATGATTCTTACCCATACCAACATTTGGGTATACTCAACCTTATGCTTAAATCATTCGTCAAAGAAAAACACCCCTGTCTGTTAACTTCAAATTCTTATTATTTTTATTATAAGTATTAGTTTAAATAGTGTATTCACCAAAAAACAAATATTAGGTAGTGTATTTGTCAAGAAAACAATCAATTTGAGTGAAAGAAAGAAAAAAAAAATGATATCTACTATTTAAAAAACAATATTTGATTTTCTTTTTGGTTTTTTTTATATATTTTTACCACTACATATAATCATATTCGAGTTGTGTTAAATGATAATGTTGGTTCATTGTCTTAGATAAGTGGGGGCAATCATCACTTCATAAGTTTGTTTTGTTGGGTTGTGTTAGGTTCAACCACGATTTCTAAGATTGTATCATAACCTCTTTCAAGATCTATTGGACCACATACTATTAGATTTTCGTTATCGGGTCACCCATAATTTATGTCTACGCTCCAGATGTCCAGTCCTAGGCGTGAAAGAGTGTGTTAGATAGTCTCAAATCGAACAAGAGATGGCCTGTCAATATATTTATAAGTGAGGGCAATCTTCACCTTATAAATCGATTTTATAGAGTTATATTAGGTCAAACCATGATTTTGAAGAATTTATATTGAAATTAAAAAAATAGTAAAATAATTATAAGTATAATGTTTAACTTCTTGGTTGTGTAAGTACTACAACTCAATCGGAAGTACTATAACTAAAGTAATTTATTTTCTTTACAAAATTAATTAAATTAATTGATGCTGTAAAACTTTCTTACACGAGAAATGATAAGTAAACACAAAAATGTTGACACAAATAAGACATTGGGGATAATTTTGTAATTTTAGTCAATTTTTAATGGCATAATTGTGATTTTAAATGAAAATGAGGCGTAATAATTTCATTAGTTTCTTCCTCTCTTTCTCTTCTCTCTGAACATCCACCATCATCAACCACGCTCCACCATCACAGTCACCACCAACCCTCCGTCCACATAACCACCGCCGTCCTCGCCACTCACTGCCTTCGTCCTTGCCACCAACCACCGTCCAGATTCGTCTTTTTCGACAACAACTAATGTTCTGTCTACCACGACCACCAAAACACACAAATTCATCTCCTACTGTCGACAACCACTGAAACTCACTGATCCGCCATCAAATAACATATATGAGTGGTTGCACGAGAACACGATGAGAGAGAGATCACCGATTAGTGGCCGCGCGAGAACACAATGAGAGATCGACGGTGAATGGCCGCCGGTGAGAGAACTCGTTGGTAAAAGAGAGAGTAATGTCGATGAACGGTTGCGGATGAGAGTTAGACAGAGATGATGAGCTGAAAGCCTTAGCAAAGACGGAGAGGAGATTGTTAGCATGCAAGAGAGGAGGGAGGTTGTATTGTTTTTTCTTCTTTCTTTTCATGCATAGATTGTACATTGAGAAAGAGGAAACAATTATTGTATAAGTGAATAGTAAAATTAGGTGGTGTCGTATTTCTAATATTTTGTGTCTAGTTATCATTTCTCGAGTTCGTGTGCCCGTCGTGTACTAAGAAAGAATCTAACTTGAAGCTTGGAGGCTAATATTGTCATTTAAAAAAGGTAGGCCTCACGTTTGGTGAATAACCTGGTTCCACTAGTGCCGACGTAGAGAGCCCACGCGCACAACTATAGGGCGAGAATTACACGCGCCTTCCATGCCACACGAAACCCACACTCCATTTCCAGCTTTCATGTCGTGTGTTATTAAAAAATAAAATTGTTTGGCATGTGATTCAGATTGCTAAGGTCAATATGAACCAACGGTTTGGGTTTGATGACTAACTAATCAATAAATAGGCTTTTATTTTTTACGTAATTTTAAAATAAAATCATAAGTAAATAATATTCAACGTGATCCTTGACAAAAAAAAATTAAGATATAATTTGGTCCTACAAAAGAAACTCCATTCTAGTGGGGATCTTGTCCCAATTGTAAATGAGAGAGGCAAGTGATCTGATTAGATTAAGAAAACAGAGATCAACCCAATTCAATTTATTTGTGTTGATACCTATTTGAGGTTAAGGTGGTGAGACAAAAAAATCATGGTAAAAATTTCAAATGGTGGAGGAAATGCCCAAATATATGGATAGAAAAGATAACTATTCCTTCGCGGTGACTTTCTTTACTTTTTTTTTTTTTTTTGAGTTTAGTCACTTTATCCCTGAATAAAAAAGGAGTCGTCATTTTAGTCCCTGAATGTAGATAAATTATAAAATAGTCCCTGAATATAGACTTTGTTAGTCAATTTAGTCCCTGAATGTAGACTCTGTTAGTCACTTTAGTCCCTGAAATTGACCAACAGAGTCTACATTCAGGGACTGTTTTGCAATTTCTCTGCATTCAAGGACTAAAGTGACTACTCCTTCCCCATTCAAGGATTAAAGTGACTAATTCCCCATCATTTTTTATTTAGCATATTAGAAGTTGGTATATGTGTCTCATAAGTCTTAGCTCAATTGGCGAAAATGTCAAAATTGTTAGAGCGCACGTCTTAACTAGGATTCGAACCCCGACACCTTCACTTTGTATGTGTGAGTTTATGATGACTTTGTCATTTCTTCTATGTAAAAAAAAAGTGTCCTCAATACATTTTTTTTTTGGTTACAAAGTGTCCTCAATACATTGATTATTAATAAGGTTAGGTTAGACGAGGCTTTGAAAGACTTGATTATGACCTATGAAAAAATTTAGAAGTTTGAGCTTGGCCTATTATCTATTATAAGCCGTTTTTCTTGGCTTGATCTGACCTATTTAAAAGTCTTGACTGACCAGAAAACCTACTTCCAAACATACTTTACATTATGGTCAAGCTAAACAAGCCTTAACACCTACTTAAAAACCTATTTTATTGCAAGCAACAACAAAGCCTATTAAGAGACTAATAGATAGAGAGACAAAAGGAGTTTATATTTTTAATGTATGCAATTATTTATATAAACAATCTTTTTAATAGACCATCCTATCAGAATTAACATACTTTTCTAGAAGCCAAAGTTTGTCTTATTTAACTAAACAATCTTTTTAAAAAGCCTAAGTCTAGGCCTATCTACTAAACATGTCAGGCCAGACCGTAGATCCTTGTAAGTCGACCTGGCCTATTCCCAACTCTGATGAAGTCTCACATGGACACAAACACAAATAAATAAGGGTTGGGCACACTCACATAAATTAAAGAAAATAAATGAAAAAGAATTTAGTCACATCATGCAATTATTTTCTCTTATATTTTTTTTCAATAATGAACGTGTGCCTAAATCTTATTTATTTGTGTTTATGACCAAGTTAACATTTCTCCTCAACCCTATTGGTTAAGAGGATAAAAATAAAAATATAACATTGAAAAGTGATAAAAAGCAATGAATTTAACTTGTTAAAAATTAAAATTTGACGTTTTTATTTCTTTAACAAGAATCCAAAACACTTGTTATCATAATCCTTTTAAAAAAAAATACTTTTTACTCTAAAGTTTTGTTGAGTGCATACCTAGTGTCTAGTCATTTAATATGTCAACTTTTTAGGAAAAATCTTGTTAATATGAACAGAAAACAAAAATAACAATGGAGAAAACTTCACCAAGTAAACGATCATGAGAGCTACGGAGAGTCAGAGAGGCGGTCGACCTAGGGTTAGCCTACGACAACCGCGTCGGAGTTTTTCTCCAGCAGAGAGATACACTAGGGGGTCGGGGAACCCAATTTGGTGAAGATAGTCTCACTGTATATGTATATATAGTAAGGGAACCCAAACTAACTTTCCTATGAAATAGAAAAGAGACTAACATGGGCTTTGGCCCTCTTTTGTAAAAAAGAAAGAAAGAAAAGAGACTAACAAACTAACTATTAAAACCATAAACCAAAAATATGTATCACTGTGCTAAAGTAGACCTATAATGTAATCATATTTATTAAAGGTATAAAGTGAGTTTGACTATTTGAAAATTGAAATAATGTTTGCAAAATATATTTAAAAAAAAGAAAAAGAGGTTATTTCCCTACTTAGAAAAATGTTCTATATAAAGACCTAGAAATAGGTTGGTCCAAAATTTAAGACCTAACATAACCCAAACCGACGTACAGGGTTAGATCAAAATTATATTTTGACAAGTTGCAAAATTTAAGGACCTAACATAACACAATATATTGACCGGTGAACGAAAATAACATGAATGACAGTTATATCAAAATTATATTTTTTAAACTTTTGTTCTAGATCATACTATATAATTACTCTTTGATAACTATTTTGTTGGTATAAATGACGAGTTCATTTATCTATCGTCAATGTATATATTCTCACATCGTAAATCAATTATAAACAACAAATTGTAAAGACAAAATTGTAAAGACTATTCAACTTTAACCATTGCTATTTTTAGAACACACAAATATACCTAAGCTAGGTTAAAAAATGATTGTTCAAGCGCCCAAAAAATTTAACTTAATGTATAATGTTTACTTTTTTTTTTAAGGATAATGTATAATGTTTATTGTTGACAGATAGTGATTTTGCAGAAACTGGTGATTTTTGGACGCAAGTGATTTTGTGACTGAGTCCAAAGAATTTTATTTTCATGCCGGGTTGTCGGCCTAAGCCTAAGGGGCCAATCGGTCTAAGTTAGAGTTTTAAATCTTAAAATTTTAGGTAAAAGTAGATCTTAAAAAGTTTAACTTAATTATAAATATATAGTATGATAATTCAATAATGAATGTTTATCTGGTTGAGTTGGTAAAGGTGAAGAGTGCTTTAGACCTTTAAATTTGTTGGTTCGATTCTGGGTTGATGAAAAATGTTATAAACTCGTGACAATATCATCATCATTACCAAACTACCCATTTTGTTTGGCGGTTACCTTAATATCACTTGGATGAAATTTTACTCTTTACTTTTAATGATCTATATTTGATACCCTTTCATACATGAAACAAGTTACTTTGATTAAACGAGTTTATACAAACAGGAATTGAGGATAATTTATTCCTAATGATAAATATAATCCAATTTTAAAATAAAGGAGATGGAGATCACGTGTTGAATGAATGAGATGAAGAAACTTAATATTTTTGAGATGAAAATGATAATTAATTGTAAGAAAAAACCAAAATAGATTACCCTTAATGAATTGAGGGTAAATTACCCCTAATAACAAATATGATTCGAGTATAAAACGAAGGAAATGTATATCACATGTTAAATAAAGAAGATGAAGAAATTTGATGTTCTTGAAATAAAAATGTTAACTAATTTTAAAAATAAAGATGAAGAAAATGATTTTTTTTTTCTTTGAAAAGGGTAAATTACTCCAAATTATCGAGGGGTAACATAGAAAAAATCGTCTATACACGATAAGATAGGTTTTGGTTGGTGTAAAGCATGATTATTCATTACACGCACACAAATTATTTTCGACGGAAAAACCGTAGTCTCTTGTTCTCAGTAGGGGTGAGAATAAGCCAGACCGAACTTTGCTTAAATAGGCCAGGCCTAATTGAAAAAAGGCTAAATTGCATTTTTAGTCCCTTAACTATTTATGTAGTATCACTTTGGTCCCTTAATTAAAATTCGATTATTTTGGTCTCTTAACTTTTCTCCGTTACACATTTTGGTCCATTAGTTTTAATTCAAAAACGTTAGGTTTTCTTCATTTTTCTGGGATTCTTGTTGTTGAAGGTAGATGGAGATGATATGAAGATGAAAAAGAGGAGAAGAAGATGAAGAAAATCTAACGTTTTTGAATTAAAACTAACAGAAAGGACCAAAATGTGTAACAGAGAGAAGTTAAGGGACCAAAATAAATCAAATTTTAATTAAGGGACCAAAGCGATATTACTTAAATAGTTAAGGAACCAAAAATACAATTTAGCCTTGAAAAAACTAAAGCCTAAGTCTGACCTATATTAGTCTGTCAAATGTTTTATTTTAAGCCTAGCCTGACCTTTTTAAAAGTCCGACATGACCTATTAGCATGTCTAAAAGCCTAATTTGTACTAACAATTTTAAATATAACAATTGACCTATTTATAAAAAGGCTAACAAATATATATTTTTTAAAAGGCTAATAGATCATTAAAATTCGGTAGAACTAACACATTCATTTTGTAGAGGCTAATACGCATATATTATATAATACAGTATATATAGTTACACATATATGTGTCGTTTTGATAGGCGTAGTAAACTTTTCTTCAAGTCTTAGCCTGATCCATTTAAATTAATGAGTTTTTTTTAAAAGGATTAAGCTCAACCTATTTAATAAACGAACTAGATCAAACCATATTTTAAGTAGACTAGACCATAGACTCATGATGGACAGTCCAACCTATTCCCAACCATAGTTCTCAGTACGTGTGTTTAGTCGGGGACAAGAATCTAACTTAAAGTCTGGAGGGTGATATGGTCATTTCAAGCTTGTGGGCCCATACATACACGCAAAAACCCACACCCCATTTCCAGCTTCCATGTTGCGTGTAATTAAAAAACAAGAAATTGTTTTGTTGGCAAGATCAATATATGCTTTTTACATAATTTTTAAATTAAATCATAAGTGAATAATACTCAATGTGATCCTTAACACAAAAGTATTAAGATATAGTTATGGTCCAGCACAAAGAAACTCAATTTTAGTCTTTGAAAAAATACAACAAAATAAGTAAATCACAACCTCAATTCAGCACGGGTCGTACTCCAAATATTAGAGGGATGACACGTGAATTGAATTGAAAAAAGAGAAAAAAAATTATTTTTCAATTTATTTTTCTTGTTCACCATTTGAGAATAAGATTGTGTGGCAAAAACTTACGGTCAAATTCAAATGATAGAGGAGCTGACAAAAAAATGGAACAAGAAAGATAACTAATAATAAACTCTAAAATTTTAATTTATTTCTTATACACTCTAAAATTTTGTTGGGTATCTAATCAACATCCAATCATTTGATAAATGTCATTTTTATGATTAATTAATTTAAAAATTAAATGATAAATTTTTATTGTTTATTTAAGTGATGCCATGACAGTTTTTGGCTCATTATGAAGTCCACAACTTTCATGTAAAATTTGTCTAAGATTTTTTTTTCTTAAGAAACTAAATTATCTCACCTAAATTGACACTATCTGGAATCGAACCTGAGACTTTTGAGGAAGAGCACACTCCTAAATCTCAAGTCAATACCACTAGATCAACCTAAATGAGTTAAAGAAAAAAAACTATTGTTACAAACTTTTGTTAAAATTGATTTTTTCTTCTTCTCAGTCTTGTATTGTTACTTACAATGTTTCCTTTCTCAGTCTTGAAGGATGATGAATGATATTTAGGGTGTGTTTGAATTGAGGGTTTGGGAGGGGAAGGTAGGAGAGGGTTTGTTTTTTCTTTTTTTAATTATGGACTAGATAGCTTTTTTTTTCTAAACAAAATTACGTGTGATTAAAGTATTATATGATCGTTTATCATGTTAATATGTTAAATTTTTTAAAAAACATTTCATAGTGTCCATAATTAAAAATTAAATGTAAACCCTCCCCTCCCTTCCCCTCCTAAACCCTCCATCCAAACACTAGGATCTCCATACAAACTATTGTATATTTCATAATTTCCATGTTTAAGGATGATGCACCATATTTAATAATTGGTAAATTTGTATTTTTTTTTCTCTGTCAACTATAATCTCGTTTAATGGGTGAGTTTGTATTTTTTCTTTCTTTCAAACTTTATTGTTAAAAACCCTATATCTATTCAAATCAATTGTTTTATATTATCAAACTTGTTCAAAAACAAGTTATATACTTGCTCAGAAAGATCATCTATATAAAGACCTAGACATCCCCTAAAAATAAAGACCTATACATAGGTTGGTCCAAATTTTAGGACCTAACATAACCCAAACGTAGGGGAACTAAAACTAGTAGCTAAAAACAAACGACAACATGAATGATGGTAAGATCAAAATTAATTTTTATACTCCCTCCATTTCAAAATACATGTCTATTTTGGAGAAATTGTTGTAACCAAGAAGCCAAATAAATTTTGTTACTTTTGATGAAATTATGTGTGTGTTTTCTATAATACCCTTAACCATTTATTATTTCATTCTATTTTTTTTTCTCTATAATAAATATATAAGGGTATTATTGACAAGACAATAATTAATGTTGCATTAAAACTTGAAATAGACAAGTATTGTGAAACAAAATTAATCTCCAAAATTGACATCTATTTTAAAACGGAGGAAGTAATATTTAATTATTCTTTGCTAAACTTTTTTAAATAGTTTAATGATTAAAAATTTATCCATTAAAATATATGAGAAATATGAGGTTTAACCCGACTCTTATATATATGTTTACAGAAACACTCTTTACAAATTTTTTATATTGTCAATCAATCATTGTCATCGCGATTTTCGGGTGTCAAGTCATTAATTAGGCTTGAACCTTTCAATCATTGATGTCTCTATTTTTTTTGGGAAGGGTGAAATTGAGAAAACCCTTAGAAATTCTAAGTTCGGGGCAATTTTCGCTACGGGAAGGTGTTAGGCACCCGCAACGACTATAGTACTCTATAGGAGCCGTTTTTCTAGATCTATCTTTTACGCTTTATTTTAAATGTTATTTTTTGAAAAGGTTGTTTTTAAGAATGGGGGAAAGAAGTGTTTGGGATTTATTTTTATTGGACTTGGAGAGATTTTGGTCTCTTGCCTACATACCCTTTTAAGGGATCAAACTCCATGTAGTTCTCTCTCAAAAACGTTTTGTGAATTTTGATTCATTTTAGTTTTTTTTGAAAAAAAGTTTTGAAGAAGAGAAAGAGGCCGTAGAGGCTTGAGAAAATAAAGCGGTGAGGTTGGTCAATTATTTACGAAAAAAGTCTAAGTATGGATTATTTTCATTTGGGTTTGATTAAGAAAAAGAAAAGAAAATACAATGGAGTTTTGACTCCAAGGTTTATTGGGAAAAGGTTTTCAAGTGATAGAATTGTTAACACTTTTTGAAGAATGATTTTTTTTCTAAGTTTCGTGCTTCCTAAACATACACCTAGCGTTAGATCATACAACGTGTGTGCGTGTCGGTGCGTGTGTCGGTGTACATCATTATAGTGTCCATTGTCCTTTACATTGGCCCTAGTTTACATTCTATGGTCTTGCAAGGAATTAAAATAGAGAAACTACATAAACATTGAGAAATTGAATGGAACCTAAACTTAGAGAATGGAGATGAAATGGAGCTTTCAATGTGCATGAAACATAAAATGGTTAGCGAAGCAATATGAAATGGTAGTAAAATGTTAAGCAAAGAAAGATAATGATAGGGTATGAAAGGATGGAAAGAAAAATGCATGCGAACTAACATTATTTACATAGCAAGGAACTAAAAAAAATAATCTTTGCAAAGTTAGAAACTAACATACCAACTTGTAAGGCAAAAGCTAATCGATTAAACTAACAAGATTGAAAATATTGCAAGAGTGTAAACAAAGATCAAATTTAACAAGCATCGAAAATAGTGCCAAAATTTAAACAGAAGAAGGAAAATCAACTAACACAATTGAATGTATTGCAAAAGATTGTAAACAAAAATCAACTAACACAATTGAACATATTGCAAAAATTGTAAACAAAGATCAACTAACACAATTGGATGAATTAGCACAAAATCAGAGGTAAATTCAGCATAAAATTAAGTGTCATCAACATCACATGACAAATTTCGGATCAAAAATCATACAAGAAAATTCACACGAAAACACACAGAATATACGAGTCAAAAGTGAAATTAACACGTATTATTTTCATCAGTCCTGAACATGTAAAAATATCACCAAACAGTCAAAAACATATCAAGAAGACATAGTAATTTTTTGGGAATTTTGATGAAGAAATTAAATGCACAGGGGGTCCAAACAGCAAGAACAGGGGTGCACATAGCGAGAAAATCAAGAAACTTAAAAGAAAAGCAGAAAACCTTGGGTACCCAGCCCAAACCCACGCAAATAGATGGATCCGGATCTCCAGAACACCTCTGGGACGTTGGATTGATCCGGATCCATTAGGACCTAGATCTGAAGGCCTAGAACATGGGGCGCTGGATCGGGTCAGAACCCACCCGGTCCAGCGCCTTATATAAAAGGTTCAGACCCAGTTCCTTGCTCATTTCTTTCACTCTTTCTCTTTCTTCTCTTCTCTCTTCTCTCTTCTCACGCCGGCGCAACTATGAAACCCTAACCCTAAATTGTTCAAACTAACCCAGAATCTTACAAAACATGGTTCAATCGCTTCCTTTCATTGTTCTAAGCATGAATCTACAGTTGGAAATCACATGCATTCACCGGATCGACGCAGATCTTGCATTATGTTTATGGATTTCAAACGGTTTTGGCTTGGTTTTCCTTGATTCAAATCTTTTTCTGGTGGAATCTTTATGGATTCATACGGTTTACAACCGTTTTTACACGTTGTACACCGTAGAATCTTTATACGGTTTTGGAAAATTTTTAGGGTTTCAAACTTTTTTGAACCAAACTCGTTTGAAACTTCAAGGATCTGTGTGGATTCAGGTTCGTTAATTGTTCATGAGTATGAAGAGGTAAGTTTCTTGATTTTCACCTGGTTTTGTTCGGAGATTCGATTTTGAACCTTCAGAATTCTTCAATCTTGATTCTGTTGTTGATTTTGGGATTGAAATCCGGAAATAAACCGGTGATTCGTCTTTCTTCTTCTTAACCGGTTCAGAACCTTTGAATTCTTCACCTTTTTTTCTTCTTCTTCTCTGGCTCGGATCCTGCGATCACACTTGCAGCGCGCTACCTCCGGTGGCGTGCTCGTGTTCGAATTGCAGGTGCAAGGGTTCGATGATGAAGATTCACTCTGAATCTCTGAGAACCGTTTGAAATTCCATCAAATTTGTGTGCATTTTGCTTCTGTTTGTCTCTGTGAATCGGATTCAATGGTGAATTCGAAGAATTTGTGTGGATTTTGTACGAATTGATGCTGAAATTGTTCTGGATTGAGCTAGGGTTTCATGAAGGTTCTTGAGGTTTTGTGAATTTGTGGATTTTTGATCTGTAACTGAAAGGAGAGAGAATGTTGATTCTGTTTGCGTGATGTGGCACTGATTCTGTGGACCTCTCTGACTGGTACAGTAACCGGCCTTATATAGGCCGCCATGTGGCCTCTGGACCAATGAGATTCTGACACTTGGACTGAATTGTTTGCGTGGCATTCTTGGACTAATCTGCAATTTGAAAGAAATTGGGGACTGTTTTGAAAATAAAATTGGACTGTTTTGAAAATAACAAAAACTGAAATTGGACTGTTTCGAAGTTAAAATTGGACTCATTTGCAATTAAAACAAAATTTGGACTTATTTGTAAAAAAACAAAATAAAATTGGTAAAAAATGTAATTTGAAAAAAACGTAAAGTGAAACAGTTAAAAATGACAAAACGGACAAACTACCAAAATGAGGTATTTCAAAATACCTCTCTGTCAAAAAAATGTTTGATGTGAAAAGACCAAAATGCCTCTAGGGACTAAAACAACTCAGACTGACTCAGATGCAAAACTAAGATGATTTTTGGACAAAATTGATTGATGATTCATGCAGACAAGTTGAAAAGACTCAGGGACAAATTGTAGGGACTAAAATGGGTTCCTTTGTAGGAAATGACCAAAATACCCTTTTGTATGATTCTATGCAAAAAAATTGGAATAAAATGTAAGAAAATATGCAATGGTCTTAGAAACCTATTTTAATGACTTGCAATGCAAGAAAAACACTTTGGGTGGTCTTAAATGCAGGAAAATTGGAGATAGAAACAGTAAAATGTGCGTTTGGACATAGTAGAAAACACGGTGGATTTGAGAGTATCAGAAAATAGCAAAGAAAATTGAACGAGTATTTTTATGTCCAAAATGAGGGTATAACAATCATAAATATTAAATGATAAAAATTGTTTGATTTTAATATTAACTACGTTTAAAATCACACATATCTCACATATATGAATAGTTATGATATTTTTGACGGCGTAGGATTTTTTATATCACAATTAAACTCTTAAGTAATTAATGTCTTGTGAATTTTAATAAATTCTTTTGAACAATTCAAATGTAGACACACTAGTCTAACATGTATATGCAAAAACTATTATCCTTAATTTTTGTCCTCAATTATTCAAGTGTTCTGTCAAAAGAAAAAGTTTAGTCTAAATTTTTTGATTAAATAATATAGTAAAGTCACTGATAAAAGAAGGGGTGTTTATGAGAAGATTCTTCCGATTGAAAATCAATGGAAGGAGAGAAACGTTTTGAAAATTTGAAAAGAATTGGTCTTGTAAAAGGTACATGTTTCTTTTCATTATATGTTAAAAAAGTTTATTTGACTATGGGAAGAATATAAAAGTTAGTGGGACTTGAGAAGATTCTTGCATATTTTTATCTGGCCTTATGCATGGTGCAAGGGCCACACTAAAGATTAGTTTATTTCGCTGTCCAAAAAAATAAGGTTGATTTCATAACAAACCATCTTCACAATTAATTGAACAAGTACATAACTATTGAACATTAATTAATAAAAAAATATATAAAAAATGAAGTGTGAGAAATTATTATTATTATTTAAAAATTCCATTAATAAAATCTGTGTATTTTTTTACTCATGTAAAATCTGTAAGAAAAATTTATAAATAACTAAAATTCTCAAAATTGAACCGTTAATAACAAATTCAAATAAAAGTATGTTGCAAACATTACGTCTGCTTATTCTCAATCTACTAACCTGATCTAAATTCTAATGAAATAACTCCTATAAAGATGTCAAATTTATGAGCTCTCGACGTTCGACAATCTGTCTATAAAAAGTCTCAAGCTCACTTCGACAAGATTTAGTGGCGGAGCCAGAAAAAATATCTAGGGTGGACCATAATTTTTTGTTGTTGTAATAAACTTCATAAAATCAAATAATGCCATAAGTCAATAACAATCCAAAATTGATAGCTACGTATACATGATAATGGAGTAAATAGTCAATTACCCCCTGAAATTGTAAGTTTCGTCAGTTACCTTCTTGAAATTAACAAAACTTCAATTACCCCCTGAAATTGCACAACATTAATCAATTTACCCCCTTCGTCAAATTTTTCTGTTAGTCAACATGACGTTTTGCAAATACCCCTCTGAAGTTTTGCACTTATGTGCAAATTGTCCCTTAAATTTGAAAATTTATATATTTTTTCTTATCCTTAAAAGTGATTGCATTATCACTGAATTGTGGAGCATATTAGCTAAGTTTTGACGATATACAACCATATATTGGCAATATGGTAGACCGAATTGACAGTATTTGATAAACCCTACAATAATGTTCAAAACTCAAACATAAAAGTATTTCTTTGTTCCAACATCAGATATTGTTTTTTCTTTTTCAAGTTGTCCTTCACCCCATTAGAGATCAAAAGAATGGTGGCTATCATGTTTTTTTATTCTCTTAAAAAATAATAATGAAATATACATAATATTATATTATTACCATTATTTTGAATCCTAACGTGGGGAAGAAGACCAAAAATCCTTCAAGATCCTTTATAAAGTGAGAGAAGTAGCAAGTTTATGTATTTTTTCTTGAAAATGAGAGAAGTGTGTTGGTGGTGTGCACCGCTCACAATATAAAGGAAATGGAAATTTTTGGTGTGGTTAAAATTAACAATAGCAAAGCCATATATTTTGACATCTTGGTAATTCTTGGTTATGTCGATCATATATTATTTATGTGCTTCATTACGTATGACATGTATTAGTTTTCCATCTGACAAGTGTGGTTGTACTTTACTATACTGACTTTCATATCATTAGACTCTAATACATGATTAATGTTTGATTGTTTAAAGGAACATATATGGTTGTATACAGTGGCGGATCTTGGTGGGGACCGACGGGAGCCACGGTACCCCCCAAGATTTCTATATATATCAGATCACGCATAATAATATCACTAGTATTCAATTGGCGCAACGGAAATGAAGATTGTTTTCTCACATAGGTCGCGTGTTCGACCCCCCTATCCCTCTATTTTTGTTAAAAAAAACGCTGTTTTGCGGATTCGAACCCGCACCCTCTACTTTGCAATCAAGCAAAATAAACCACCGGACCAGTAAACAATTATGATATTTCTCTCAAACAGTTTAGTATATATTGAAGAAAATTCTGGCACCCCTCAGAAATTTTTTCAAGATCCGCCACTGGTTGTATACCGTCAAAACTTAGCTAATATGCTCTACAATTCAGTGATAATGCAGTCACTTTTAATGATAAGAAAAAACAATATAAATTTTCAAGTTCAGGGGGCATTTTGTACATAAGTGCAAAACTTCGGGGGGGTATTTGCAAAACGTCATGTTGACTAACAAAAAAATTGACGGAGGGGGTAAATTGATTAATGTTGTGCAATTTCAGGGGGGTAATTGAAGTTTTGTTAATTTCAGGGGGTAATTGACGAAACTTACAATTTCAGGGGGGTAATTAACTATTTACTCCATGATAATAGTATATGATGTTGAATCCAAAATTCAAGGATGATTAATATTGCCATATGCTAATGATTTATCATATGTAACCAAGAAGAACTCTGTCTTTCAATTGCTTTCTCCATATTTTCTAGTATTTGTGTTTTCAATATCTACATTCTACAAGAACAAGACTACAATGAAAAATTTGTCACTATAAGAAAATTGAGTAAACGTGATGACATCTTCACACCCAACAACTATAAAAATAACAAAAGCTTATTTAAAACACTTATCATTTTCAACATATATGAAAACACGGAATACTCGTGTACTGTTTATGTCTACTTGTACTACTACTACTTCAAGCAACCTTCGTAGTCTATAAAGGTCCCAAACCCAATCAAAATTCAATTACCAAGTACCAACAATCAACAAACAAGAACAACAAAGAAGAGAATTAATTAACATTTAAACTTAGTAATAGTAGCAATCATCAATCAACAATAACAAACAACAACTAATCTTAGTAGCAAAAAACAACAAACAAACACCTTTAAATTCTAAAATTAAAAAGAAAATCAACAATAGTCAAGAAATTACCTTTCAATTTGGACTGGAAAATGAGAGAGTGAAAAAGAAAAAAGGTTACGAAGGTGTGGGTGTGGGTAACATTGAAAGAGTGAGAAGAGAAGTTTAGTGTGCTTCAAACGTGTACAGAGGAAGGGGAAGGGCAAGGTGGGCCACTTGGAAAAAAACAAATAAATTTGAGGGTATTTTTATAATTTCGCTATAGATATTTTTTTGGGGTGGGCCGTGGCCCACCTTGGCCCATATAAGCCTCCGCCACTGACAAGATTTGTGATATGTCCAGACTTGAAACACACTTATGACGCATAACTACAATCTCTGAAGCCAGAGACACTTGCAATATTAAACTTCGATTGCGCGGACAGTTGGAAAGGTGTTGAGTAAGACTGACTTGTATTATTCAACTCATGTTTTTTCTAATCAAGTTTCTTGGGCAAGTTGAGTTTCAATTTCTTCAATATGCAGCAGCTCAACTTTGCTGCTAATAAAAGCAATGAACACTTTCATATTTTGTTGGTAGAATGAAGGACATACGTTAGCTATGAGCAATTTGCCTTCGATGTTCAATGAATAAATTAAGAACAACCAAACGAGAGACTAGGTAAAAACATAAACTATTTAGTGTTTGTTTGAAAAACTAAGAAACCACGTTGCCACCACACCTTTAGCTAACTCTACAATTTGTTGCATCTAAAAATTCACGTCTGCATAGCAGGGCCGACCTTAGGCATAGGCTAGGGGTGCAGTGGCCCAGGGCCATGCATGTAGGGTGGTGTATATAGATATAATTGTTTATAGGTAGGTCTATATAGCAAAAGTTACAAAGTGGGCCTAACAGCTATCATAAATAATAGTCCAGTAGCCCTTAACACAATTTTTACAACTCTGCAGTATTTGATTTTCACACCCCCAACTTATGCAGTAAAACGCGAATTTGAAGAGGAAAAACACGTAAACATGCAAAACACAAAGAAGCAAAAGTACAACCCTAAATGAAAAGTGCAAACGTAAATTTTCACACTCCTCATGCCACTTGACGGTGATATTGGGTAATCTTCCACACTTTCCATTTAATTCCTTTCTTTCTCTTTCTCTATTGTTGATTTTATTGCCCAATGGCCAATTGTTTGGAAAATAAATATAATTACTTAAGTAGAAAGAATGAAAAATATCAAATAATATAATTAGATTCATGATAAACTTTTAATTGTTAGTTTGGTGGTTTTTAATTTATTTCCTAAAAAAAAAAATTGTTCTTGTATTGATTTTGTGCAGGTGTTGCTACTAATTGCTATTTTGTTCTTAATCGATATTATATTGATTCAACAATAACAATTCTAGTTTTTTGTTTTGAGATAAACAATTCTAATCACAGGGGTGCTTTTGTTATTTTTTATTTTTTTGATTTTGTTTAAATAACAATTATTTGGTAGTGAAAAACTAAGAAAAAGAATACGAAATAAAATCACAACAAAGTGCTCTTGATAAAATTAGTTTTTAAAGAGGTTGATACCCAAGAAAATTCGAATCATGAAAATGAAAACGAGGAAACTGATAATAATGCAAATGTCTCTAATAATGTCCCAAAAGCATTTAAGATTGAAAATACATGAGATGATGTGCCAAAGTATCAATATCTTGAATGAGCTGCATTTGACATACTCCCTCCGTCCCGCAATAGTTGACACATTTGAAAATCTAGAATTTTGACCTATCTTACTTTGACCATATTTTTCTACTAATATACAAAGATAAATAGTATCATATAAGATGTCATTAGATTCGTCTCGATGAGTATTTTCAAAATATCAAATTTTCATAATTTTTTTTGATATATTATTCAAGATATTTAAGCTCAAAATTATGCATTGGTATGCGTAATAGGGTCAACTGTGTCAAGTATTATGGGACGGAGGGAGTATGCTATTTTGGGCATCAACATAGCTGAGATGTTAACCACTATAATTAATGCATGTCTCATTCATCTTTTATAAAAATAACAAATTATGATGCATTATGTAAGAGAGTCATTTTCTCAAACTTACCTTAAGGCCTGTAAGCTGTCTGGTGCGGGGCTGCTGCATAGCATAGGGAAGGAAGAAAAACATTCCATTCGCACATCCAAACATTACATTAATGAGAAATGTTAGCAACACCCTCTTTTAAACAATCTCTCTAATATCCACTCTCTTATTGTTTTAAATCATTGTGGGTCTACATTTTGAAAATAGAACATACACAAAGTGGTGGGACATACATTGGTTCCATCTAATAAAACATTAAGTGATATAAAAAGAGTGTTTAAAAGTGAGTTATTAAGCACTTTTTTTATATCACTCCCTGTTTTATTGGATGGAACCAATGTATGTCTCATCCTATATAATTTTTTGCAATGCAAAAGTGATAGAATAATAACATTATAATTGAGCAAAATACTTGAGTTTTTTTTTTAGGAAAGCAAAATAATTGAGATTTTAAATACTATCCTATTATATATTAGAAAAATTAAAGACTCATTAACATCTACAAATTAAAATTGTTCTTTACGTGTCTTTATACAAATAAATTCATAATCCAAAGAATAGAATTTAAAGGGTGGGTACTGTTAGTGGGCTTCCCTATTGTGAGGGGGCCTTTTGTTAGCCCAATTCTGTTAGCCCAATTCTCTAGAATCTACACTATCTGTAATTGTATATAACCTCATCACTCAATGAGAATCAGTTAGAGTGTGGCATTTTCATATTCTATTCCTAACATCTGGTACCAGAGCTCGGTTCGAGCCTGATACTAACCTCTAAGAGAAAATTCAAACAAGAATCACTGAAAGCATGGCAGAGAGAGAAACAAATTTCCTTCAACCTTCAATACCAAGATTTGATGGGCATTATGATCACTGGTCAATGCTCATGGAGAACTGTAACACCCCGTTTTCCCAACATATAAATAATATAAGATAAATCAGAGTTTCATCGTAAACAGGATGTCACATTTCGTTCTTCAAAATATCATCAAATATAAATAGAGTTAAATTCACTATTTATTTAAACAAAATCTTTCAATAATTCAAAATAACATCGCAGCGGAAAATATTCAACGTTTTAAATAGAAACTCAGCACTAAGGCCTCAACATCAGCAACATAAAGAAGTTTCAAATCCAAAAGTGGTTCAACATCAACTTATAAGAAATACGTAACAAGGAAAACAAAACATATAAATATCCCCATCCCGTTACGTATCAGAGCATGACTCCTATGACGACACGAGGAATCAACTCACATCAGCGGTTACTCCTGATTATCTGTACGTTACCCACGTAGAGGCAACATTCAAACAGAAAGGGTAAGATTTCACATTCAATAATAATAAGCAACAATTTATGTAAAGAATTAATCAATGCAAAACAACAACAAGTTATCATTAAGAAAACTTCACATAATTCCGACAACAATCATCATTTAGCTTCATTCAACAATGCAACAGTGTCATACTCCAAATTTTGACCAGTGTCCTCCGTTTGATTTTCATTTCTGTGCGTTTTAAAACTCGTTTCCTTCGTCGTTAATCCTTTTATTCGCATCTTTACCTGCATTTTAACCGTGCTTTAACGCTTGTCGCGTTCGTAATTTATTTTTAATTTAATTTGCATTTTTAAACTCTTCGCGCTCACATTTTTTATTTCTCATTTTATTCTCTTTTGAAAATTTTATTCGCCGAGTAATTTCGTAGTCTCAGACGAAATTTCGGCAGAGAGGTATTTTAAAATACCTCATTTTGGTTCCGAAGGGACAATTTTTTTTTCTACTTTTATTTTTAATTAGTTTTTAAGTTTTCTTTTCATTTATTTATTAATTTTCGTTTTTAATTATTATTTATTTATTGTTATTTTTACTTTTTTAGTATTTATTGTTTAATGTTTATTTTTATGTCATTTTTAGAGCTAAAAGTTTGTTCTTATCTCTTTGTCCATGTGTCACTACTCTATTGGTCCTTTGTCCAACTTTTTCTCCAAGTTTCTGCAGGGGTATTTTGGACTTTGCCATGTATCAGAGATATTTTACTATTTAAGCACTGTTCATGTGTCAGAGACAAGGAATCATTGACAGCTTTTCAGAAACCCTAATTTCCATCCTTTTCACATTCTCCAGAATCAAACCACAAAAAACTCAAGAAAATGATGAACATTACATGAACACCATGAATACATAAACTAATTTCCAGCAACATCTCACCAAACCGAACCGGATTCGCACAAGAACATTCACACACACACAAACAGCACACAAATCCGAACCACATACAATCATTTTTCCACTCGGATTCGAACAACAACACATCCAAACACAAATCCGAACCCAAACAAGGAAAGGAGGTAGTTTTCTTTTCGTTTTCTTGCTTTCTTTGTTCATAATTTCCGAAAAATAAATCTTAGATCTAGGCTTTGTATGTGTGTTTTTGCGAAAACTAGCCACGGATTCGAGTAGAGAAGAAGAAGAGGGACCTTTTGATCAAAAAAATTTTCGAAAAAAAAATTTAAAAAAAAAACTCCGACGCGGCGGGGCTACGGCCGGCCACCGCGCCGGAGAGATTCCGGTCTTCTTCTTCCCCACTTCCGGCGAGCTTGGTTGAAGGAGAGAGGTGAGACCTTCTCTCACTAGCTTTGGTTAGAGAGAGAAGGGTTTTGAACAAATGAAAAAAACCGGTCCTTCCTCTTTATATAGGGAGTGAACCGGACCGGTTCACTTAAAATAAACCGGATCTCTCCTCTAAACCATAAGCTCTCATCACAGCCGTTAGATCGCAGATCTAACGGCTACTGTGCGTTTTTGGCTTCTTTGTTTCTCTATGTGTTTTGTTTTTTTATTATTGTGTTCCTGTGCGTTGCTAACCGTCAGATCTTTGATCTGACGGTCTCTGTTTTACTGGCTTTATTATTTTCTTTATTATTTAATTCTGATGGCTGTGATCTTAGCTTCTGAGATTAAATCTGAGCCCCTGGATCAATCAGATGGCTCAGATTATACCAGAAATTGTGAGCCATGGTACTCTGTTTTTTAGTCTTTTTTTTTTTATTTATTTTATTACTAGTTTTTTTTTTACTACATTTTCACTATCTTCACACCTTTTTTTACTACTTATGCATTGTGTTTTTACTCAAATTTTTCTTCTCTTTTACCTCTAAAAAGCCATAAAAATATTTTCTACTTCTTGTTACTTGTTTTTTTATTTTATTTTATCATCATTATTTATTTAGTTGTTATTTTTACCATATTGTTTACTTATTATCCTCATCTCATGCATTATTTTATTTCTTGTCTTTTTACTTTCTTTATCATCTTTTAGTATGTAGTTAGGTTTCAATGTAATTTAATTTTCCGTATTTTATTTCTCGTCATTTATTTTTTATGCAAGACCATAGAATGTACTTAGGCCTCATGTAAATATCAAAAATAATAAAAATGCACCGACACATACACCGACACAATCACACACTTTATTTACCGCAATTTTTTTTACCGCAACCGTGACCGAGGCGAAAAACGAACTAGTGACAAATTAGGATAAAAAACTTGACCATAATTACCTTAAAAATGAACAACTAGTAAATTTTTAGGTTTGAGCTTTATTTACTTTTTACGCTTTACGCTTAATTTTACCGTTAGTAAAAATCAATTTCCAAAAAAAATCAAATAATCAATAACACCAAAAATATTTTCTTAACAAACCTTGGAAACAAACCAAGTGATCTTTTCCCTTTTATTTTCTTAATCAAATGCTCAATAAATTTAATTCTCATTTTAGACTTTACTTTCATAATTAAAATTGAATCAACCTCACACTTTTTAGTTTGCTTTCTTCTTATGCCTTGAGGCCTCTAATCTCCTTCTTAAAACCTTTTTTCAAAATCATTAAAAATAACCCAACTCACCAAAAGAAATTTTTGAGGTGAACTACATGATTTTGATCCCTTTTTAAAGGGTATGTAGGCAAAGGACTTATCCTTCCAAATCAATAAAAACAACCAAAACATGCATCTTCTCCCTCCATTCTTTCACTTAGATTTTAGGCATATATTTTACAAATAATTAAGCAAATGATTAGCATAAGATAATTTAGGTAAGAGGCTCCTTCGGAGTACCGAAGTCGTTTAGGGTGCTTAACACCTTCCCTAATCGAAACCAACCCCCGGACCTTAATCTCTTTAAGGGTTTTTTTACTCGTTTTTTCCCTTCTCGCGGATAAAAATTGAGAGTTCAAAGATTGACGGTTCAAAGCCAATTAATGGATTGACACCCGAAAATCACGAGCACAAACAGCAACGACTAAACAATGCAGCAACAACAATTCAACAATGCAACAACGACGTAATTATGCATGTGGTACCAACAGAGCTACATCTCCCTTCGCTAAAATCATAAATCGACTTGTTAGGCTACAACCGCCTTCGCTTAAGAATAACAGAGCTACATCTCCCTTCGCTAAAGCCATAATTCGGTTTGACAGGCTACAACCCCCTTCGCTTGACAATGCTTATGCAATGACACAACTTAAATGCAACAACATCAACATCACAAAATTATATTAAATCAACCACAAAAGATTTACGCATCAACTCAAAGCCACTGAAAAGATAAATCAGATATCAACAATTTTCATGTTTATGACAAAATCCAACTCAAAACAGAAACGTGTGAAAAAGACACAAGAACGCGAAACAAGCAATCTGCCACTAAACAGTTCGCTAGGCGAGCTCAATTACTCGCTGTGGCGAGCAACGACGTCTACTCGCTAGGCGGGGAAAACATTCGCTGTGGCGAGTTGGGATCTACTCGCCAGGCGACTAAAAACACTCGCTGTGGCGAGTTGGGAACTACTCGCCAGGCGACTAAATAAACTCGCTGGGCGAGCGATGACATCTGCTCGCTAGGCGAGATTGAGCACTCGCTGTGGCGAGCGACGACAGACAGGTCTGCGAACAAACCTCTGTTCTCTCTCCAAAATCCCAGTTTTGACAACCCCAAACCCCAAAATTGATAGGAAACATTACCTACTGTTATTCTACAACCTAGACATCACTTCCTTACATTAATTCATGGGATTGCATACACTTTCAATAAATTTTATTGATTTTAGACCTAATTTCTATAACATCATAATTTAACAACAACAACAACAACATGATTATACTCTGTTTAGAAATTATATGCTTATGATTAAAGAAGGTTAGTCCCACCCTTACCTTAGGTTTGTTGAATTCTGAAATCTACAAGCTTTCTCTTCTCTGACTTCTCACTTTCTCTTTTTCTCCCAAAAATTGTTTTTACGTGTTCTGACTTTCTATTCCTCACTTCTCCTACTCTTAACCTAATAAATTCTCCATATTTCCAAAACTGCCCTTACTGCCTCATTATTCTATTTTAATTTTATTCTTTCACTAGTAATATTTCTATAAACTACTAATAAATACCCACACCTAATACAAAAGTCACACATCGAATTTATTCAAATAAAATATATAAAAAGACACTAAATTCGATAAAATAAATAGATAATAAAAATAGGGCATTACAACTCTCCCCCACTTAGAATATTTTCGTCCTCGAAAATGTACCTCATGCAAACAACTCTGGATATGACTCCAGCATCTTGCTCTCCAACTCCCATGTCAAACTTTCTCCAGTCGCTCCTCCCCATACGACCTTCACAAGAGGTATCTCCTTGCCTCTCAGCTTCTTCACTTCACGACCTTCAATCCTCACTGGTAAGGTCTCGATCGTAAGGTTGTCTCTCACTTGCACATCATCCCTTGGAATCACATGAAATGGATCCGGAACATACTTCCGAAGTTGCGACACATGAAACACATCGTGTAAGTTCGAAAGATGCGGTGGCAAACCCACTCTATACGCAACTGTCCCAACTCTTTCCGAAATGTGATACGGGCCAATGAACCTCTGAGTCAATTTCTTTGATTTTAGCGCCCGTCCAACACCAGTCACAAGAGTGACTCTCAAAAACACATGGTCTCCTTCTTGAAACTCAAGATCCTTCCCATGCTTATCATGGTAACTCTTTTGTCTACTCTGCGACGCCTTCATCTTTTCTCTAATCAACTTGACCTTCTCAGTAGTCTCTTGGACAATCTTTGGTCCTAGCACCACACTCTCACCGGACTCATACCAACATAACGGAGTTCTGCATTTCCGACCATACAACGCTTCGAACGGTGCCATTCCAATGCTAGAATGGTAACTGTTATTGTAAGTGAACTCGATCAATGGAAGATGACTATCCCAAGTTCCCCCTTGCTCAAGTACACAAACTCTCAACAAGTCCTCCAACGACTGAATTGTCCTCTCTGACTGTCCATCTGTCTGCGGATGATACGCCGAACTCAACCTCAACTTAGAACCCAACGCCTTCTACAAACTATTCCAAAATCTCGAAGTAAATCTTGGATCTCTATTTGATACAATACTCGATGGAACACCATGTAGCTTCACAATCTCACGGATATAAATCTCTGCCAACTGAGATATAGGAAAACTGATGTTAATCGGAATGAAATGAGCCGATTTCGTCAGTCTATCCACAATTACCCAAATTGTAACACCCTGTTATCCCAACAATTAAATATTTAATAAATAAACAAGTAAATCAGAGTTCTACAACAAACAGACATGTCACACTGCTTTCCAAAAATTCTTAAATACAATAAAATACTATTTATCAAATCATTTATGATAAATTATCCAAAACATTGCAGCAGAATCTTCTTAACAACATAAAACATTATTTTATCATCCAATAAGGCCGACACAAAGGCCTCTACATGAGTAGTCATTAGCATTTAATTCAACAACAAACAAACTCCAACGACATGATTAAAATTTGATACATAAGGAATGAAAAACACAATAACAATTTCTCATCCCGTTACGTATCAGAGCCCTAAGACACTTGAGCTACCACTTCTACTATTCTGGATCACCTGCAAGTTACCCATACGAAGGGCAACATTTTTAAGCAGAAGGGGTGAGATTCACAAACAACAATAATAGAAATATAACTCATCAATTGAATCTAACACCCTAATATCATCAACACTCTAATATGCTTATATAATTCATGGTAAACATCATAACAACATAATCCATTTCAACCAGCAATACACCAACTACTCAACCAACAACAACGACTCATGCAATGACATGACAACACCAAAATGACTCAACGACAAAATGTGACTATGCACATGCATGTGGTACCATTTAACGCGTTTGAATGACAAGGCATAAGCCCTCACCAATTTTGAATGGTTAAAGCATTCACAGGGCATAAGCCCTCACCAAAATTGAATGAAATAGCATTCACAGGGCATAAGCCCTCACCAATTTGAACGACAAGGCGTTCCAGGGCATGAGCCCTCACCAATTTTATGATTATGCAATGGACTCCACTTGTGTATATCAACATACAACTCAACTATTACTCAACAATGCCTATATATAAATATGACTTACACTGCCAACCACTCAACCAAATATACTTCAACCTTGAAAATAATTCAATATCATGCATAATTATATATATACAAATATACCATTAATCAAAAACATGATCCTCCACCAGAATTCAACCAACAATAATCAAATACATAGAACCACTTCAGGTACAGGGCAACTCGCCTCGGCGAGTACATCTACTCGCCATGGCGAACTCAAAGAATGGGTTACTCGCCTAGGCGAGCTAGGGGCGAGCTGAAGGCGAGTAAAACTGGGTGCTCTCGGCCTTTTTGACATTTTTCTCACTAAAACTTCATTTTTAAGCTCCCTATTCATCTTTTTAATCTAAAAATTGTCTCAGTCCTCTCTAAAAATATCTAGGTACTTAAAACTATCCATCCCACGTCTTATAACAACACTTCAAAAATCAAGATTTCTAAGGCACTACTCGCTATGGCGAGTGGTTTTGCTCGCGAGGCGAGCTATGAAGATTGCTCACTCGCTGTGGCGAGTCATGCTACTCGCCGCGGCGAGCGATGAAGGTCATGTGCGGGCAGAATGCAGTTTTTCCCAAAAAATCCCATTTTTCTCCATTTCAATCCCAAAAACGATTTGCAGAAGTGTAATAAGGTACTGTCTACAACCTGAATGCATTCTAACGCTATTTCAATATTCTAGACACCTTTTCCATTCAAAATTCATACTCTAAAACCTAATCCCCAAATTTCCAATTTCCACTAAAAACCATGTTAAACCAAAATCAAAATTATATAATCCATTATTATTGACAGATAGTCTCACCCTTACCTTTATTCGATGAACAAAGCTCCCAAAATCAGAATCTTCTCTCTTGGCTCTTCCCTTGCTTTTTCTCCCAAAAACTCACAGTACGTGAAACTGTTTTTCTGGCTTCTCTAACTCTTACTTAACTCTCCCTTAATTCTAATTAACTCCCACTTAATTCCTTTAATTAAAAAGTAACTCCCAAAACTCCAATTTCAACTAACACCACACCACTCCACACCACACCATCAACAATATTTATTTAAAATCATAAAAGGACTCTAGATAAATCAAAATAAATAAATAACAACTAGGGCGTTACAACTCTCCCCAACTTAGAGAATTTCGTCCTCGAAATATTACCTCAAGCAAACAACTCCGGATAAGACTCCTGCATCTTACTCTCCAGCTCCCATGTCAACCTTTCACCAGTTACTCCTCCCCATACAACTTTCACTAAAGATATATCCTTGCCTCTCAACTTCTTCACCTCACGATCTTCGATTCTCAACGGTAAGGTCTCAACTATAAGGTTGTCTCTAACCTGTACGTCATCTCTTGGAATCACATGCGAAGGATCCGCTACGTACTTCCGAAGTTGCAACACATGAAACACGTCATGCAAATTCGAAAGATGTGGTGGCAAACCCACTCTGTATGCCACTGTTCCAATCCTCTCAGATATCTGGCATGGACCAATAAACTTCGGAGTCAATTTCTTAGACTTCAACGCACGACCTACACCTGTCAATGGAGTGACCCTCAAAAACACATGATCTCCCTCTTGGAACTCAAGGGCCTTTCTACGTTTGTCATGGTAACTCTTCTGTTGACTCAAACCAACACAATGGAGTCCTGCACCTCCGACCATACAAAGCTTCGAACGGTGCCATACCAATACTCGAATGGTAACTATTGTTGTACATGAACTCTATCAACGGTAGATGACTATCCCAAACTCCACCTTGCTCGAGTACACACAGTCTCAGCAAATCCTCCAACTGTTTCTTCAACTCAGCTAACTCGGACGCCGACATACGATAAGGTGCCATCGACACCGGCCTCGTTCTTGGAACAAGGTCAATTGAAAATTCAACCTCTCTTTCTGGTGGCACATCAGGAATCTCTTCCCGAAATACTTCTGGAAATTCTTTCACAACCGGCAATCTATCAATCACAACCTGATTCTCTACCGACAAAGACGCTATCAAGGAGAACATTGACATCCCATCATGCAGGTTTCTGATGTTCAACTTTCAACTTCTGGAAAATTAGACATGCATACACAAATTGCGCCAAATCCCGCTTCAACCCGGACCACCAAAACAATTTCTTCAAATCATGATACATTTTTGTAGCTCCTGGATGAATACTCAAATTACTTCTGTGACTTTCTTCCAGAATCATCTTTTTCATCTTCACATTATCAGGAATACAAATCCTATTCCGAAACTACAACACTCCTTGATCATCTACCTTAAAGTCACTATCTTCAGTCTGATTACTTCCAACCATTAAATCTACCAACTTCACATCTGCCTTCTGAGCTTCCTTGATACTATTCAAAAATTCACTGTCGATCTTCAACATTCCCAATTTCACACTCTGTGACGACATTTCACAAACCAAGCTCAAGTCTCTGAACTGTTCAAGCAACTCCAACTCTTTAACCATCATAGCAGACATATGTAACGTTTTCCTACTTAAAGCATCTGCAACAACATTAGCCTTACCCGAATGGTAGTTCAACCCGAAATCATAATCCTTTAGCAATTCAAGCCACCTACGCTGCCTCATGTTTAATTCTTTCTGGTCAAATAAATACTTCAGACTTTTATGATCGCTGAACACTTCAAATCTAGAACCATACATATAGTGTCTCCAAATTTTAAGTACAAAAACCAGTGCAGCTAACTCAAGATCGTGAGTAGTGTAATTACGTTCATGAATCCTCAACTGCCTCGATGCATAAGCTACTACTTTATCATCCTGCATAAGCACACCACCTAAATCCAACTTAGACGCATCATAGTATACAACAAATGGTTCATCGAACTTTGGTAGTATTAAAATCGGAGCTGTCGTCAAACATTGCTTTAGTTCATTAAAACTATTTTTGCATTGAACATCCCATACAAAAGCTCTACCTTTACAAGTCAACTGAGTTAACGGAAGTGCTAACTTGGAAAATCCTTCAATAAACCTTCGGTAATAACCTGCCAAACCCAAAAAGCTCCTAACTTCGGTAACCGACTTCGGAGTATCCTAATGCGATACTGCCTCAACCTTAGATGGACCTACATCAATACCACTACCAGAAATAATGTGACCAAGAAAACTCACTTCCTCTAGCCAGAATTCGCATTTTGATAACTTGGCATATAACTTTTTCTCTTTCAGCACTTGCAAAACAATCCTCAAATGCTCGACATGTTCCTCCTCAGACTTGGAGTATATCAGAATATCATCTATAAACACAACAACGAAACGATCTAGATAAGTATGAAAAATACGGTTCATATATTCCATAAACACACCAGGCGCATTAGTAACACCGAAAGGCATCACGGTATATCCGTAGTGTCCGTAACGTGTCCTAAAGGCCGTCTTCTGCATATCCCTATCTTTCACTTTGATATGGTGATAGCCCGATCTTAAATCAATCTTACTAAACACACGTGCACCCACTAACTGATCCATCAAATCGTCGATCCTCGGAAGTGGATACCTATTCTTTATTGTTACTTTATTCAGTTGCCGGTAATCTATACATAGTTTCATGCTACCATCTTTCTTCTTAACCAACAACACGGCGCTCCCCAAGGCGATACACTCGGTCTTACAAACTTTTTAACAAGCAAATCTTCTAACTGCTTTTTCAACTCTACTAATTCGGAAGCTGACATACGGTAAGGTGCCGTAGAAACAGGCTTCGTGCCCGAAACAAGATCAATGGAAAATTCTACTTCTCTCTGTTGCGGCACATCAGGTATTTCATCAGGAAAAACTTCTGGGAACTCACATACCACTTGCAACTTATCAATCACCGCTTGATTCTCAATAGACAGGAATGCCATCAAAGAAAACATTTGTATTCCATCATGCATTAACTGCTTCAACTGCTTGGTAGTCAAGAACTCAGTTTCTCCTTCTTCTTCGGTAGAAGAAAAACGCACCGTCTTACTAAAACAATTAATATCAACGTAGTTAAACTCCAACCAGTTCATACCTAGTATCACATCCATCCCACTCAACAGTAAACAGACTAAGTCCACCGTAAAATCTCTACCAAATATCGACAAAGAACACATCAAATACACTAGAGAAGTAGTCACCGAACCCTTAGCCGGAGTTTCGACAACCATCTCCCCATTTATAGACGACATAACAAGACCCGGTTTCGAAGCACAATCAGCAGCAATAAAACAATGTGTAGCACCAGTATCTATAATAGCAATTAAGGGAATACTATTAATGAAACATGTACCTCTGATCAGACGATCCTCATTTGCTGTCTGAGTCCCAGCTAAAGCAAACACCTTCCTACTAGTCGGAGCCTTCTTAGGTTGCTTACACTGAGGGCTAGTATGTCCTTCTTCACCATAGTTAAAGAAAACTATATCATCATGCTTGCAATCCGCAATTGTATGTCCCTTTTTACCACAACAGAAACACCACTTCACATAGCGACTACAAGTGTTACTCTTATGACCTTTTTCTCCACACCGGAAACAAACAATTTCAGCAGGAGTATCTCTCTTTCTAGGCTTACTCTCGTCATTCACCCTCTGCTTACCCTTATCAGCCGGAGCGCTGTAAGGCTTACCACGACTTTGTTGTTGCTTACCCTTCCGCTCATTCATAATCTTATAATGAGCTTTGGTGTCTTCCTCATAGATTCTGCAGCTACTCACCAATTCAGAAAACTGTTGGATCTTCTGGTACCCTATTGCCCGCTTGATCTCATCACGCAAACCATTCTCGAATTTGATACACTTAGAGAATTCAGCAGTCTCAGCATTATAGTGTGGATAATACTTGGCCAAATCAACAAACTTAGCAGCATACTCCGTCACTGACATATCACCTTGCTTCAGCTCCAGGAACTCAATTTCCTTCTGCCCGCGAACATCTTCTGGAAAGTACCTATTCAGAAATTCCCTCCTAAAAATAGCCCATGTAACTCCCTCAACTCTGTTCTCCAGAAGCGGACGAGTACTTACCCACCAATCATCAGCCTCCTCAGCCAACATATGCATACCAAAACGTACCATCTGAGCTTCATTGCATTGCATGACTCGAAAAATTCTCTCAAATTCCTTGAGCCATGTCTGAGCTCCATCAGGACCATATCTTCCTTTGAAACTAGGTGGATGGTTCCTCAGGAAAGTCTTCAGTATACGAACCCCATCATTACCACCAGCATTAGGTTGTTGCCCCACAGCTTGAGCCATAGCTTGCAACGCAGCAGCAATAGCAACATCATTCCTTCCAGGCATTCTCTGCTCATTACACAATGAACAATAATAAGAAAAACTCGACGACAATATTCAACCGTCACAGGACACAAACGACTCAACTACTTGGCCGGACGGACCAACCTGCTATAATACCAATTGTAACACCCCGTTTTCCCAACATATAAATAGTATAAGATAAATCAGAGTTTCATCGTAAATAGGATGTCACATTTCGTTCTTCAAAATATCATCAAATATAAATAGAGTTAAATTCACTATTTATTTAAACAACTGCTTTCAATAATTCAAAATAACATCGCAGCGAAAAATATTCAATGTTTTAAATAGAAACTCGGCACTAAGGCCTCAACATCAGCAGCATAAAGAAGTTTCAATTCCAAAAGTGGCTCAACATCAACTTATAAGAAATACGTAACAAGGAAAACAAAACATATAAATATCCCCATCCCGTTACGTATCAGAGCATGACTCCTATGACGACACGAGGAATCAACTCACATCAGCGGTTACTCCTGATTATCTGCACGTTACCCACGTAGAGGCAACATTCAAATAAAAGGGGTGAGATTTCACATTCAATAATAATAAGCAACAATTCATGTAAAGAATTAATCAATGCAAAACAACAACAAGTTATCATTAAGAATACTTCACATAATTCCAACAACAATCATCATTTAGCTTCATTCAATAATGCAACATCAACGACTCAACAATGCAGCAACAACAACTCAACAATACAACAACGACGTAATTATGCATGTGGTACCAACAGAGCTACATCTCCCTTCGTTAAAGTCATAAATCGACTTGTCAGGCTACAACCCCCTTCGCATAAGAATAACAGAGCTACAACTCCCTTCGCTAAAGCCATAATTCGGCTTGACAGGATACAACCCCATTCGCTTGACAATGCTTATGCAATGACACAACTTAAATGCAACAACAACAACATCATAAAATCATATTAAATCAACCACAAAAGATTTACGTATCAACTCAAAGCCACTGAAAAGATAAGTCAGATATCAACAATTTTCATGTTTATGACAAAATCCAACTCAAAATAGAAATGTGTGAAAAAGACACAAGAAAGCGAAACGGGCAATCTGCCACTGAACAGTTCGCTAGGCGAGCTCAATTACTCGTTGTGGCGAGCAACGACGTCTACTCGCTAGGAGGGGAAAACATTCGCTGTGGCGAGTTGGGATCTACTCGCCAGGCGACTAAAAACACTCGCTGTGGCGAGTTGGGAACTACTCGCCAGGCGACTAAATAAACTCGCTGGGCGAGCGATGACATCTGCTCGCTAGGCGAGATTGAACACTCGCTGTGGCGAACGACGACAGACAGGTCTGCGAACAAACCTCCGCCTCTCTCCAAAACCCCAATTTTGACAACCCCAAACCCCGAAATTAATAGGAAACATTACCTACTGTTGTTCTACAACCTAGACATCACTTCCTTACATTAATTCATGGGATTGCATACACTTTCAACAAATTTTATTGATTTTAGACCTAATTTCTATAACATCAAAATTTAACAACAACATGATTAGACCCTATTTAGAAATTATATGCTTATGATTAAAGAAGGTTAGTCCCACCCTTACCTTAGGTTTGTTAAAGTTTGAAATCTACAAGCTTTCTCTTCTCTGACTTCTCACTTTCTCTTTTTCTCCCAAAAACTATTTTTACGTGTTCTGACTTTCTATTCCTCACTTCTCCTACTCTTAACCTAATAAATTCTCCATATTCCCAAAACTGCCCTTACTGCCTCATTATTCTATTTTAATTTTATTCTTTCACTAGGAATATTTTTATAAACTACTAATAAATACCCACACCTAATACAAAAGTCACACATCACAATTATTCAAATAAAATATATAAAAAGACACTAAACTCGATAAAATAAATAGATAATAAAAATAGGGCGTTATAAGAAAGGCACTAAACTTGATTGAGAACGAAATCTATGTCCCACGGGACGGAGCTACGCCGGAACAAACAAAGAAAGGCGAACAAAGCAAGCTGAATGATTTGAAGGCGAAAAACTATCTGTTTCAAGAAATCGATCGAAGTATCATGGAAACAATACTCAACAAAGATTCTGCGAAATCGATTTGGGATTCCATAAGGCAGAAGTATCAAGGATCTACAAAAGTGAAAAAGGCCCAATTGCAAGCCTTGCGAAGGGAATTTGATCTTCTTGAAATGAAAGAAGAAGAATTGGTGGATGAGTATTTTTGAAGAACCCTTTCAATCGTAAACAAGATGAAAATGCATGGTGAAAGAATGGAGCAAGTAACAATTGTCGAAAAGATTCTGAGATCGATGACCACGAAATTCAATTACGTGGTGTGTTCGATTGAAGAATCTAATGATGTTACCACACTTTTAGTGGATGAACTTCAGAGTAGCTTGATGGTGCACGAACAGAGGATGAAAGGGTAGAAGGAAGAGGAGCAGGCCCTAAAAGTCACCAACACAAGCAACTACGGTTGCAGAGGAAGGAGTCGTGGCGGTGCAAGAGGAGGATGTGACCGAGGAAGACAACCACTCAACAAAGAAGTAATCGAGTGCTACCACTGCCACAAATTGGGGCACTATCGGTATGAATGTCCCAATTGGGAAGATAAAGCGAATTTCGCAGAATATGAAGAAGAAGAAGAATTGCTACTTATGGCACACACTCATGAGGAGGAAAATTCAGTCAAGAAGGTATGGTTTCTTGATTCAGGATGCAGTAATCACATGTGTGGACATAAAGATTGGTTCTTTGATCTAAATGAGCAAATTAGAGTAGCTGTGAAACTAGGAAATGATTCCAGATTAATCACAGCGGGAAAGGGTAGTGTGAAACTTGAAATTGATGGAATAGTTCAAGTTATCTCTGATGTCTACTACATTCCAGATTTGAAAAGCAACCTCTTGAGTATAGGGAAATTGCAAGAAAAGGGTTTCACAATGATATTCAAAGGAAATATTTGCAAAGTGTATCACAATGAAAGGGGTCTAATTCTTCAATCAAAGATGTCATCAAATCGTATGTTCATAGTTATGGCAAAGATCTTAATAGTTTCATGCTTCAAAGCTTCAACAGAGGATTTAGCTCATCTGTGGCATTGTAGATATGGCCACTTGGGACACAAAGGACTTCAAATGATGACAAACAAGAAAATGGTGAGAGGTATTCCCAAACTCAGCCAACCTTCAAAAATATGCAGTGACTGTTTGAAAGGTAAACAACATAGAGAAACGTTTCCCAATCAAAGTTCATGGAGAGCCTCACAAAAACTTGAATTGATACATGTAGAGATTTGTGGACCCATTAGACCAGAGTCTCACAACAAGAAAAGGTACTTTATCAGCTTTATAGATGATTATAGTAGGAAAACTTGGGTTTCTCTACTTGCTGAAAAGTCTGCAGCATTAGAATCCTTTAAGAATTTTAAAGCATTAGTTGAAAAAGAATCTGGATGCTTGATTAAATGCTTAAGGACAGATAGAGGAGGAGTGTTCACCTCTAAGGAATTTGAAGAATTTTGTAGGTCTAATGGCATAAAATGACAGCTCACAACAGCTTATACACACCAACAAAATGGAGTGGCAGAGGGGAAAAATAGAATTGTGTTTAATATGGTTAGATGTATGCTTTCAGAAAAAAAACTTGCCCAAGGAGTTTTAGCCTGATGTTGTTAAATGGTCTGTGTATGTGGAAAACAGAAGTCCCACTGCAACTCTCTAAGAAGTCACACCTGAAGAGGCTTGGCAGGGAACAAAACCAACAATTCACTTTTTCAAGGTTTTTGGCTGTGTAGGATATGCTCATGTACCACAACAACAAAGAAAGAAACTAGATAACAGAAGTGTCAAATGTATTCTATTGGGAGTAAGTAAAGAGTAAAAAGCATAAAAGCTCTATGATCCTATTGGAAAAAGGATTATAGTAAGTAGAGATGTAAAATTTGCTGAGGAAGAAAAGTGGGAATGGAAAGAACATGTAACAAATAATCAAGTTCAATTGCTTGATCTAGGGGAAAAGGAAGATAATCCTGCCTCTGATAATACAAATGCACATAATATCACAAACAATGAAGACTCAGATGTAAATAACAACAGTTCAGAAGAAAGTAGCTCTGAAGAAGAAAGAAAATCTCTAGTTGAAGGGAGGACAAGGAAAAAGCCACCATATCTAAATGACTACGTCACTAATGAAGAAGAACTTGAAGAGGAATTCAACCTTGCATCCTCTGCTCAAGTTGAGGATCCACTCACCTATGAGGAGGCAGTAAAAAGTAACAAGTGGAAAAAGGTTATGGAAGTGGAGATAGAAGCTATTGAAAGGAATGAAACTTGGGAGCTATCTGACTTACCCAAAAATACCAAGAAAATTCGTGTGAAATGGGTGTTTAAGACAAAAATCAATGAAAAAGGAGAAATTGAGAAACATAAAGCGAGATTGGTTTCCAAAGGCTTCTATCAACAACATGGAATTGACTATAGAGAGGTTTTTGCTCCAGTAGCTCGTTGGGATACTATAAGAACAGTAATAGCAGTGGCAACTTTGAAAGGATGGAGTGTATTTCAATTAGATGTTAAAAGCGCATTCCTTCATGGAGATCTAAATGAGACTGTTTATGTTGAACAACCTCCTGGATTTATAAAGAAAGGAGCAGAAGACAAAGTATACAGGTTAAAAAAGGCTCTTTATGGTTTAAAACAGGCTCCTAGAGCCTGCTATAGTAAGATTTATTCTTACTTTACAAATGAAGGGTTTACAAAATCTCCTTCAGAGTATACTTTGTATGTGAAGAAAAACTGTAAAGGTGACTTGTTGATAGTTAGCCTCTATGTGGATGATCTGATTTTTACTGGAAACAATGCTCAAATGTTCACAGAATTCAAGCATCAATGAAGAAAAACTTTGATATGACTGATCTATAGAAAATGAGTTTCTTCCTAGGTGTTGAAGTAAAGCAAAGTGAAGAGGGGATTTCAATGAGTCAAGCTAAATATGAAAGGGAAATTCTGAGTAGGTTTGGAATGGAGAACTGTAAGCTAGTACAGAGTCCTATTGTTCCAAGTTCAAAATTAAGCAAAGAAGGGAATGATGAAATGGTGGATGAAACATACTACAAGCAAATGGTAGGTTCTCTAATGTATCTGACAGCAACCAGACCTGATATCATGTATGCTGTTTCTTTAATCATTAGATATATGGACAAACCAACATAATTACATCTCCAAGCTGCTAAGAGGATTATGAGATATTTGAGAGGCACATTTGATCTTGGTCTGCTGTACAAAAGGGGTGAAAATAACGAGTTTATTGCCTATACTGACATTGATTTTGTTGGGGACTATAATGACAGGAGAAGCAAATCCGGATATGTTTTCAGTGTGGGATCAAGAGTTGTGTGTTGGTGTTCCAAAAAGCAACTTGTGGTCACTTGGTCTACCACTGAAGCAGAATTCATAGCAGCTGCTATCTGTGCTTGCCATACTATTTGGCTTATAGAAGAAATCTGAAGTAGGTAGATATGTCACAAAACAAAACCTCTGTGATATATTGTGACAACAACTCAACCATTAAGCTGTCATAGAATCCTGTCCTCCATGGAAGAAGCAAACATATTGATATCAAATTTCACTTCTTAAGAGACCTAGTCAAGGAAGGAGTTATAGAACTGACTCATTTTAAATCAGAGAAGCAAGTTGCTGAGATTATGACTAAACCACTGAAGCTAGAAGCTTTCCAAGGATTGCGTGATGAGCTTGGAGTCTACAAAGTCTAATTGGTTCCTGTGTTGTAAACTTGAAATATCTAAGTAGCAATTTTAGTTTAAGGGAGGAATTTGTTAGTGGGCATCCCTATTGTGACAGGGCCTTTTGTTAGCCCAATTCTATTAGCCCAATTCTATATAATCTACACTATCTGTAATTGTATATAACCTCATCACTCAATGAGAATCAATTAGAGTGTGGCATTTTCATCTTCTATTCCTAACATAGGTAGTCATCTTTACACTAAATTAACATAGTTCCAAGCTCAAATCCAGCACGTGGAAACTGAAAACGCTGCATCATTGCTTAGTACCCTTCAAAGTCCTTTATTAAAGAATTACATGAACAATATCACATTATACAAATACAATATAAATTTTGAATGTTGTATGCACTATTTCTAGGGAAGCTTAGAGATCCAAATTACAATACATTATAAGATGCTTTAGTGGTGAAAGAGTTAAGAAAAATGTCCCCATAGCAAGGCTGTTCCTAGAGTTTTACGGGTCTTAAACATAATATGAGAAAAAAAGCCCTTTATATAATACGTCATAATTTTTTTTAGCTCATTATTATGATTTTATTAGCTATTCATTTTGTTTTTTCCTCGCTTTTTACTACCAGATATTTTTTTTAGACAACATCTGAAAATAAATAAAATACTTTATAGACACCAAAACAAAATAAAATATAGTAGAAGAGAACAATAGCACCTGCAAAATGATCATGAATGCGTTTCACATCGGTTTCATGATCATGAATGCGTCTCGCATGATCTTGCACTATCAAATTCAATTTTGAATCCTTTAAATCAATTCAAGAAATTTGACATTACAATATTGATATAATTTATTTTTTTGGAACCTTAGAATGTCAAGATTAAGATTAATTTCGTAGGCTCATTTTCAACTAAAATATAATTTATTTTGTTATGAAAATTATCCCAATTTTAGGATAATAAATATCACTAATATTTTTAATATTAGTGAGGCACATTATTAGGAACAAATGGTCCAAAAACATATCGTCAATTTCTTTGATAATAATTTTTTTGCCACATTATTAAGAAAAATAAATTTTTTTTACAGGGAGGGTGGTGTATATAGAAATCTTTGTGTTATACAAGGGTATATATAACAAATCTCGTCAAAAGGGCCTAAAACATTAATAGACTTGAGCCCAGATCTTCAGCTTCTCAATATTTCGGGCCCTCTTGTGAACTTTGCTATGTAAACCCCGAAGAAACCAAATATTTTTATATACACCCCCCATAAATTTTTTTATGGCCCCTAACGGCATGGGCCTAGGCCGTCGCACCCCCGAACTATGCCTAGGGCGGGCCCTTCCCCACAGTTGGAGAATCATCATAGCTTAAGTGCATGTAACTTCTGTTACTAGCAACAAATCAACAAAGCCATAAAACCACTACAGGATACAAAATTGACAAGATGTTAGAATGTGTTCGTGTGCAAAAGTTTAAATCATACAAGACGGAGAATTAGAGTGTAAAAGTTGCCATAACTCATATTAGATTATAGCACAATTTGCAAGTCCATTTGAGTGCAAAACCAAATTCAAAATTCAGAGTGCAAGAGTTTATTTGTCCATGTACATGAGTATCAAATTTTATAAAATCACACTCAGAATATTGTGTTGTAAATAAAGGAAACTAGAACAACATTGCTGGAAATTAAAGAAACAAAGCAATAAAAAGTAAAGAACAAAGAAAAGATAAATAAACTAAAGAAAATAAAATAACATTTGATTCATTTAATTGCTTTGCATAGTGTGTTAAAGACACTATATATAAGGATGATAATGGTACTAATCCTAATGGGCCTAAAGACTAAGGACCTAACTTAAAGCCCAACTAAAAACTATTCAAAGGAAAGACAAACTAATATAATTTTACTCTTAAACTACATAGCTAAATTATTCATCTAAGACTAATATAACTCTTTAACATTGCCGACGGGTTCACTTGAACCTTGTCCTCAAGGTTCAAAGACAAGTCCGGTGCAACAACCCGTTTTCCCAACATAAAATAAATATAAAGAATATCATAGTTTTTCATCATAAACGGAGCATCACATTCAACTTACAAAATTCCACAATATAAATAGAATAAAAGTACTATTTATTAAAACAATCTGTCTTTATAAAAATCCAATAATCATGCAACAGAATAGTTTTTAACATTTTATAACAACTTTTGGCTCTTAAAGGTCACAACATCAATATCTTAAATAGTTCTCATGAAAATAGTTCAACATCATTAAAAAGGAAATATGTAACAAGGAAAACATGCAATAGACAATCCCCATCCCGTTACGTATCAGAGCATCCTAGACGCCACGGCGGAGATTACTCACAACTGCACTATTCTTCGTTACCTGCAAGTTACTCATACGAAGAGCAACATTTTAAAGCAGAAGGGGTGAGATTTCACATTCATTAATAGCAAGTAACAATTCATAAAAGGTAATCAACAATACATACAATCATCATTAATTAAACATCACATAAATCATCATTTAATAAAATTAAAACAACAACAACATCATCAACCACAACAACAACATCATCATCAACAACAACAACATCATCAGCAACAACTTCTCAATAATCATCATTTATATTATGCAATGACGACTCTACAATGCAACGACAACAACTCATCTTAACAACACATCGACTCGACAATGCAATATGCATGTGGTACCATCAGGGCATAAGCCCCCATCGCTAAAGGTCAAATAAGACCTGTCAGGCATTAAGCCCCCATCGCTAAGGTCAAAAAGGACCTGTCAGGCATTAAACCCCCATCGCTAAGATCATAAAAGGACCTGTCAGGCATTAAGCCCCCATCGCTGACTATGTTATGTTTTCTAAACTCTTACTGACTCTTAACCTAATTTATAATTACTCTTCTCACCAAAAACTACTCTCTTCCCTATTATCTTATTATTTCTAATAATATTATACTTCTCCCCCACTTAACAATAATCATAATAATACACCAAATAACAAATATATCTCCACACAAAATAACAAATATATTTCTATACTAGATAACATATATATTTCCACACAAAATAACATATATATTTGTATACTAGATAACATATATATTTCCACACAAAATAACATATATATTTCTACATAAAATAAAAAATATATTTTTACACCAAATAACACATATTAGCATATTTCATCAAAATATATATTATAAATCAAATAATAATACACTAAAAATACAATAAATTAATAAAATATTAAATATTAAAAGTAGGGCGTTACAACTCCCCCCCACTTAAAATATTTTCGTCCTCGAAAATGTACCTTTAGACAATCTTAATTCAGTGTTCACTACAAAACAAACAACAATTAGGACAATACAATGACGGTATTCTAACTGGTAGACGACACTACTTGACTCAACTACTTGGTCGGACAGACCGACCTGCTCTGATACCAATTGTAACACCCCTTTTTCCCAACATAAATAGATATAAAAAATATCAGAGTTTTTCATCAAAAACGGAGCATTACATTCAACTTACAAAAATTCCACTATATAAATAGAATATTTTTATTCTATTTATATAGTGGAATTTTTGTAAGTTGAATGTAATGCTTCGTTTTTGATGAAAAACTCTCATATTCTTTATAACTATTTATGTTAAGAAAACAGGGTGTTACATCCGGAGGTTTGCATGGTGGTCGAGTGTGAGGTGGCCCAATTGAACTGTGTTGTTGTGAAACCGAAGGTGCATTTGAATTTTGGCTAATTGCTCTCAAAACCAAATTTATCCATTCAATGAAAGTTTGTTAGGCTTGTGAGAGCATACTAGTGCATACAAATAGGGAATCAAATGTTGCACTTGTACTACAATTGTAAACGTGGCAGGAAAAGATAGGTGGACAAGGGATAAGGGCTAGTAGTTAGTAGGCTAAATTGTATTTTTGGTCCCTTGACTATTTAGGTAGTATAGGTTTGGTCCCCTAACTAAAATTTGATTTATTTTGGTCCCTTCACTTCTCAACGTTACACATTTTGGTCATTTCGGTTAGTTTTAATTCAAAAACGTAAGGTTTTCTTTATCTTCTTCTCCTCTTTTTCATCTTCATATCATCTCCATCAACATTCAACAACAAGAATCCCAGAAAAATTCCAGAAGAAAATGAAGAAAACCTAACGTTTTTGAATTAAAACTAACGGAAAGGACCAAAATATATAATGGAGAGAAGTTAAAGGACTAAAATAAATTAAATTTTAGTTAGGAGACCAAACCGATATTAATTAAATAGTTAAAGGAAAAAAAATATAATTTAGCGTAGTTAGTTCTATGTCAATACTATTTTGTTGTTTATTGGCTTTGTTGGATGGGAGGACTGCTAGCGACAACGTAGCAAATGTGCTGCATGTTGGCAACAATCACTGACGCGTAGGAATTAATTTGGACCCATGTATGTCCACGTGTTAACAAATGATAGGATGGTGCCGGAATCGCAAAAAAGAAAGATGGTGCCGGAATCGCAAAAAAACACAAGAAGCTCTTGATATCTCCGATGATAGATCGGTGGCTCTCGACGAAAAAGGCGACGACTTGGAGCGTTCCTCCGGGGTCAAAAACAACACACACACCAAGGGAACAACCTCTGAAATATGAATCTGGTGGCTCAAGAGGCGGTGGTAACAGAAGCGGGTATGAGACTGTGTCTAGTGGTAGCGACGGTGAGTTTGTGGGAGGTGGTGCCGAAGTTTGAGACTGAGCTTTGACAGGATTCGGTGGTTTCACCGGCGGCCGCAAAAAAAGGTTGAAGGACGGTGGAATCGGAGGTGGAGAAAATACTGTTTCCGGTGGTGTTTGTAAATCCGGTGGGTTAGGCAGTGGTCGCAGCGTCGGAAGTGGGGGTACAACTGTGTTCGGTGGTGATTTTAGATTGGGTGCTTCCGGAGCGGCGGTTGTAACGACGGTGAGATGGTGAACAGTGACTTTGATGAGTACGGCGAAGCTGGAGGTGGAGACCGTGGTTGTGTTTGTGGTGTTGAGAACAAAGTTAAGACTTTATCGGGTGGTTTTCGCGGCGGTGATGGTGCTCGAGTGACGTTGACTTCCGGTGGTTGTGGCTTTAACAAGTGTGGTTGCGCCGAAGGTGGAGAATGTGATTGTGGTTGTGGCGTCGAGAACCAAGGTAAGAGTCTGTGTTGTGGGTTTGGCGGTGGTGCCGATGACTTATAGGTGTTGACGTCCGATGGTGTGAGAAACTGAGTTGGATGTGCGAGTTTCCTTTCTTCGATGCTCCTATTTTTATCTTGAATATTTGTTGCTGCAACTTCATTTGTTTCTTCATTTGTGGAAACATAGTCTCTGATTAAAGCGTCTGATTCTTCTTCTTCTTCTTTCAGTGGGTCTGTTGAATCTCTTTCCACAGCATTCTTTTGCCATTTTTCTCGTAAATTTTGAAATGAATCAGAGATTTCTTGCAGTGATGCTTTGAGAGCAAGATGCGACTCTTTCAAATCATTTTTATATTTTTGTGAAGCTTCTGCAAATTCATCCCTGGATTTTTCAAAACACTCTGTGGTTTGAGAGGTATCAACATGCTGCCAATACGAATGGTGAGCTGGTTGTTGATATTCATAACCAAATGGACTAGAAGAATCATTAGGTTGGTGTTGAGAGCTGTTGTTGTAGTTTGCATATGATGGGTATGAATTTGTGTACGATGGGGCTGAAATGGTGTTTGGATTAGAATATTGGTTTGGTGGTGGTGGTTGTTGTTGGAAGTTGCTGTTTGGGTATGGGTATGGATTTGGTGATGAAATAGGTGAAATGGTGTCTGTGTATCCATAAGGGTAATAAGAAGTTGAGTAAGGCAGGTTTGGGTTTGGTGGTGGTGGAGTTGAAGTGTTGTTTGGGTATTCATAATTTTGTGGGTTTGGGTTTTGTTGTGGTGTGTAGCCATGGTTAAAACACATGCTCGGTGATGGAGTTGAAATAGTGTTTGGGTAGCCATAAGTGTATTGGGTGGAAGGAGGTGAATGTGAAGGGTATGGGTTTGTGTGGGCTCAAGAATACGGATGAGATATGGGAGGTGAATTTGAAGGGTATGAGTTTTGTGATGGAGGGGCTGAAGTTGTTGTTACGGGAGAGTAATATGGGTTAGAGGTGCAATATGGATGTGGGGGAGAATAAGTGGAGTGTGGTGTGTAAGAGTTGGGGAATGGAGATGTAATATTTGTGGCTGTGAAGCTCGGGTAGTATGGATGGGAGGAAAGGAAATCAGCCATGGGAGGGTTTTGAGATCAAGGAATGAAAGCACCAATATTAGGAAGCTAGAACAACATTACTGGAAATTAAAGAAACAAAGCAATAAAAAGTAAAGAACAAAGAAAAGATAAATAAACTAAAGAAAATAAAATAACATTTTGATTCATTTCATTTGATTTGGATAGTTGTTCAAAGACACTATATATAGGGATGATAGTGGTACTAACCCTAATGGCCTTAAAGACTAAGGACCTAACTTAAAGCCCAACTAAAAACCATTCAATGGAAAGACAAACTAATATAATTTTACTCTTAAACTACATAGCTAAATTATTCATCTAAGACTAATATAACTCTCTAACATTTGTTAGGACTTTAAAGGTGAGAAAAACACAATAAGAGAGGGGGTTGAATTGTGTTAGCTTTTTCTTCGTTTTTTTCTACTGAAGTCATTGGTCAGAAGCAGTTAGATTACAACTTATGAAGTGATGTTCAGATTCTAAATGCAGCGGATAAAAACACACAGAGAGAGAGAGAGAGAGAGAGAGAGAGAAGAAAGACACAAAGCAATTATACAGGTTCCTTCCACAAACCGAAAGTAGTCTTGTCCCCCTTGCACTTCCAAGGAGAGTTCACTAAAAATGTAATATCTGATTACAAATGCTCACAACTAAAACTAGCAAGAGACTTCAAACTACTCAAGCACAACTGCAAGATATTTCCTATGCTCCTGAACACAATCAAGAGATTTCTTTGCTCAAGCACAACTGCAAGAGACTTCTAATCAAACAGAATTACAAAGAAAAATGTTTGAGGTTGAACACTTGATATACAATCAGTGGTGTTCACAATACAAATCAGATACAGACTCTTAAGACTTTAGAATTTCTAAGATATGAACTATGATAAGAAATTCTAAGTGAACTTTTGATGCAGAACAATTTCAGCAAAGGTTTGACGCTTTTTAAATTGTTGTTGAGTCTCTGCAATTCTCTAAGTCTTCACTCCTTTATATAGAGTTGTGAAAAAGACGTTGTGAATTGCCAGCACATCAAAAAAAGTCGTTTGAAACTTTCATCAATCACCAATGATCTTTTGCCTGATATAGTTATTGTCCTATAAAAGATCAATTTCAAATCCATTCCATGTATGAAGGAACATTGTTGCAGGCGTAGCTGTTATTCTTGTCTTGTAGCTGAGTCACAAACTGAGTAGTGGAGGTAGTGGTTGTACACTTCGTACAATTGTATTTTGTCAACGCTCTTCAAAGAACAAGCATCCAATGCCTTCAAATTCATTTGAATTAACCGTTGCTTTACTCTTCTGGTCTTCTGCAATGCTAGGTGTGATTAAAACCTTTGAACAACCTTTGAAGCTTTGATTCTTTCATCTTATGATGATCTTAAGCTTCTGGTGGTTTTTCTTTTGATGAGGTGCTTCTCATGAACTTGCTTCTGATGACGTTATCACTTCAAGAGCACTAGACTTCAAGAGCACTTTCTTCAGATGCTTTAAGCTTCATTTACTTTGTTGATTCCATTGCTTTCATTTGTTCTTTCAGAACCTATACTTCAAATAGACACTAAATTTTGTCTATGGTCCTGCACACTTTAACAAATATTAGCATATCCAATTGACAATTTTGAATACCTTGTTATCATCAAAACTCTCAAGAGGTAATGTTAAACACATTTTGTTCCAACAGACTTAACCTATGAGGAGAGCCCAACCCAAAAGACTAGTCCAATAGGTGGGAGAGCCTCATGGCTTAAGTACCGCATCAAGCATTTTGATCTACTCGATGTGGGACTCCTAACATTGTCACGCTCTTTAAGAGCCGACGTCCATGACGGCTTCCACTCTATCGGCACTGACCCGATGGTATAGCCCTTTCCCTTTTGGCGGCTTCACTCACCTATCAGTATTCGGTGGGACAACTTAATCCAGCCTATAGGTAGCCCTTTCCGTGGTCCAACTCTCAATGAAAGCACCAATGTTTGGAAGCTAGACCAATATTACTGGAAATTAAGGAAACAAAGCAATAAAAAGTAAAGAACAAAGAAAAGATTAATAAACTAAAGAAAAGATAAAATAACATTTGATTGCTTTGCATAGTGTGTCAAAGACACTATATATAGGGATGATAGTGGTATTAACCCTAATGGGCCTAAAGACTAAGGACCTAACTTAAAGCCCAATTAAAAACCATTCAAAGGAAAGACAAACTAATATAATTTTACTCTTAAACTACATAGTTAAATTACTCATCTAAGACTAATATAACTCTCTAACACAAACTCATCATATTATGCCTACAAAAAATCTCACCAGTCACAAGCTCACGGAGAAAAGATTATACCTATAACATTATAATATACAAAGTTGATAGATATGCATCACCAGAAACTCAAAATGTAGACAATAACAAAACACATGAAACACATGTCACCATTAACTAGAAATCCCTACTCACAGAGAATAAACGCTTCTGGGGCGTGTGACCATTTTGTGGCAGTGTCAGACATATCTGCACGAAATTGTTTGGATGCATTGTGCGACTGAGAGATTCCTCGCGATGTGGTGTGAGTTGGGGTGTGTTCTCTTGGTTCTGGATGTGATGTGCGAATTGAAGTTGCTTCTCCGTATTTTGTGAAAAGAGCCTACAGTGTGTTTTCAATTCTGAAATGTAAAATTAAAAAGCAAAACATCTTTTAGTGGTTTTTTTATTTTAGTTTTAAAAACAACAAAATTTAAAAGGGTTTTAGGAAACAATTTCTAAAAAGTGAGCCAATCAAGTTTTCTAGTATTATAAATTTTATAAACAGAAAAGATACTATATCTTCACACAAATCCTCTGTAGAACCGACACCTCTAATCAAAGGCGTGTTCGATGTCTTATACGTGTTAGTGTCCGATGCAGACACATGTAATTATTCAATTATTTCATTTTCTCAAATTATTATTAGTATCGATGTGTCAATGTCTTGTCTGTGTCCATGCTTCATAGTAAATCATACAAATATTATGTGCATGAGTGTGTTCCGTCAGCATAATGCAGCAGATGATTGAACACCAGCTACAAAAGACTGATATTAATGCCAGTGCTATTGGATGACTGATTCCAAAACCATATGAGGCTATCAAACATGATTAGAAAGACTTATGACCACATCAGTAGTACGCAAACACCGAAACCCTATAAGCTTTTGATTTTGCCTAAACCATCATTTCGAGTTTTTCAAAAAGCTAAACCAATTGTTTAGCTTATTTTTCAATCAAACAGAATTAGTCGAAAAGAATAAAATTTGAACTAAATTTGGCATTAAGGATTTGGGAGGGCTAAAAATGCAAAGGAAATTTACAAGAAAAAGTTATAGAATTCCTGAATCAGCCTTATACAAACTGACCAGCTTTTGATACATAACGACCAAACAATTTGTTCAAACTTAAACTGACCATAGCCTCAGTAAAAGGTCGCGTCAAGCAAAACATAGCTAAAATCACGATGATGCAAACATGTTGTTATACCCTCATTTTGGACCTAAAAATACTCATCCAAATTCCTCTGCTATTTTCTAATACTTTCAAATTCACCGTGTTTTCTACTGTGCTTCAGCTGCATACGTTATTGCTTCAGTCTTTTAATTTTTGCATAAAATCATACAAAAGGGTATTTTGGTCATTTCCCGCAATGGAACCCATTTTAGTCCTTACAAGTTGTCCCTGAGTCTTTTCAATCTGTTTGCATGAATCATTTGTCAAATTTTGTACAAAATCGTCTTGGTTCTGCATCTGAGTCAGTCCGGGTCGTTTTAGTCCCTCAGGGGCATTTTAGTCTTTTCACATTATTTGATTTTTGGGCAGAGAGGTATTTTAAAATACCTCATTTTTGGTAGTTTGTTCATTTTAGTCCATTTTCGTCAATTTTAACTGTTTCACTTTACGTTGCATTCAGATTACATTTTTTAACCAATTTTATTACTATTGCATTTTAGTCCCAATACTTTCAAAAATTGCAATTCAGTCCAGATTTTACATTTTAATTGCAGAAGTGTCTAATTCCAATTTTCAAAACAGTCCAGTTCCAATTTTTATTATTTTCAAAACAGTCCCAAATTTTCCAAAATTGCATTTTAGTCCTTTTTTCAGTTCAGTCCACAAGTGCCACGCAAGCTGTCCAAGTCCACATGTCACAAGCTCATTGGATCAGGTACACACATGGCAGCTTATAAATAGGGTACAGTGTCAGAATCAGAGCCAGAATCATAAAATCACGCGCCACATCAACACAAACAGAATTCATCTTCTCTCTCTTGGCAGTTACGGATCAAAATCCAGAAAATTCACAAAAACTCAAGAACTTTCATGAACCCTAGCTCAAATTCAACACCAATTCAGACCAATTCCGTACCAAAACTTCAAATTCACCATTGAATTCAACTCACAGAATCAAACAGAAGCAAATTCACACAGATACAACACAAATTCGAGCAATTCTCAGAGATTCGTGTGAATCTTCATCACTGAATTGCTGTACCTGCAATTCAACGCGGGCACGCCACCGGAGGTAGCGCGCTGCGAGCGTGATCGCAGGCATTGGATCAGAGAAGAAGAAGGAGAAGAAGAGGCAAAGGATTTCACAGGATCCGAACCAAAAGAAGAGAGAAAGAAAAGAAACCGGTTTCACCTGCGAAGATTCGAAGCCAAGGATCAAAGAAACGACCTAAAACCTTCCAACAAAACTCAGGTAACGTCTAAACTCCATTTCCTCTCACTGAAAACCATCGCAGAATCCAAAACCATGTGAATCCGTAGCAAGTTCGAACTGTTCGATCCCAAACCCCAACCCTAACACAAAAATCATTTGAAAGATCAAATAAACGTTTCAAAATCCACAACGAGTGTGAATCGAAGCGAATCCTTGCGATTTACAACGATTTCATTCCAAAAACATGAAGAATCTGAACAGTTCGAACTTACAGCAACGAAAATGAAAGATTCACATTGTTCCAACGGTGAAAAACAATTTCCTTTGAATGATTCATGTTTAGAATGGTAATGCGAACGGATTAAGCCATGAATAAGCAACTTCTGGGTAGATTTGAGAAATTAGGGTTAGGGTTTGTGAGGAGAGCGGCCGGAGAAGAGAGAGGAAGGAGAAGAGAAATGAAAGGAAGCCGGATCCTGTACCTTTTATATAAGCGTATGGATCGGGTCGGTTCTGACCCGGTCCACTTCCCTTGCATTGTAGGCCGTCAGATCTTAGTTTTAGGGTATTCGGATCAATCTAACGTCCCTGAGGCGTCAAGATTGATCCGGATCCATTAGTGGCGCGGGTTTGGGCTCCTGGACCGTGGGCTTTGGGTTTTCCTGTGTTTTTCTTGGATTAATTGCTAAGTACACCTTTATGCTTGCTATTTGAACCCCCTGTTCATCCTGAATTTTTTACAAAAAATCCCAAAAAAATTACTATGTGATTTTGGTATATTTGTGAACATTTTGTGATATTTTTTGCAAGAGCAGAGTTGATAAAAATGATAGGTGTAAATTTCCCTTTTGATTGGTGTATTTTGTGTGTTCTTAGTGAATTTTCTTGTATGATTCTTTCATCCCAAATTTTTGTCATATAATTCTAGTGCTTGGTATTTGATTCTATGATGATTACTTCTGTTTTCTTGATAAATTCAGTTAATCTTGGCAAGTTTAATTTTCTCTTGTTTTTTGTGATATTTCCATTTTTTGTTAAATTTGATTCTTGATTACAATTTTGTGATATTTCCATTTTTTTTGTTAAACTTGATTCTTGATTACAATTTTGTGATATTTTGCAATTATGTGTAGTTTGATTCTTGATTACAATTTTGTGATATGTTGCAACTATGTTTAGTTTGGTTCTTGATACCAATTTTGTGATATTTTGCAATTATGTGTAGTTTGATTCTTGATTACAATTTTGTGATATTTTGCAATTATGTTTAGTTTGGTTCTTGATGCTAATTGTGTGATATTTTGCAATCTTGTTTAGTTAATGTTTTGATGCCAACTTTGTGATATTTTGCAATTTTGTTTAGTGTGATTTTATGCTAACTTTGTGATAGTTTACCATTTTGTTTAGGATTAGTATTTCATTATTACTTTCTCTTGTTTTACTAACCACTTTACTCTATGTTTCATGCATACTAAGCATCTCATCTCATTCCCATTTCTTCCTTTAACCCTTTCATGGAACGTTCAACTGGTTCTCATGCAATGTTTAGGTAGTTTACTTTCCTTTAATTTCATGCAAGATCATAGAATGTAAATTAGGACCCGATGTAAAGGACTATGGACTATAATGATGTACACCGACACAAGCACCGACACGCACACACGTTGCATGTTCACCGCTAGATGTATGTTTAGGAAGCGTAATACCTAGGAAAAAACTTATTCTTTCTTTCTCAAAAAAAAAAACTAACACATCACTCAAAGATTTTTGCAATAAAGTGGAGTCAAAGCTTCACCCATTTTCCTTTTATTTTCTTAATCAAAAATCCAAATGAACACTAATTCTCAACTTTAACCATTTTTGTAAATGAATTGGACTAACCTCACTTGTTTCCAAATCTCATGCCTTTACGGCCTCTCATCCCTTTCTTCAAAACTTTTTTTTCAAAATTAAAATTGAACCAACCCACAAAAGGTATTTTGGAAGAGAACTACATGGAATTTTGATCCCTTAAAAGGGTATGTAGGCAAGAGACTCAAAATCTCTCCAAGTCCAATAAAAACAAAACTCAAAAATCTCCTTTCTCTCATTCTTAAAATCAATCCCTTTTTTACAAATAGCAATAAAAGCAAAGCGTATACATAAGACTAGTAAAACGGTTCCCATAGGATACTATGGTCATTGCGGGTGCCTAACACCTTCCCGTAGTGAAATCAGCCCCGAGCTCAGAATTTCTAAGGTTTTCTCTCGATTTTACCTTTCCCCAAAAAAAAAAATAGAGATATCAATGATTGAAAGGTTCAAATCCAATTAATGATTTGACACTCGAAAATCGTGATAACACATGTATACGGTTATTTTAGAGCAGTAAAATAGTATCTTACGGTATCTTTACACATGCCTTGGTGAAACTGATCTGATAATTTCGACCAACAAATAATGCTACCACTAGATACTGGTATTATAAGGATTAAGCATCCAAACTGTAAATCATAACGGAATTTATGTCCTCACAAATCTTCTTCAAGCAACACTATATAGTACTGGACATTGGACGGACACCTATAACAAAAGATAACTTGGGGTGCACTATATTCTGTAGTTTGATATGCATCGTCACCATCTGGATCTTCAATTGGAAAAGAAACAATGCACAGCTCTAATACAAGTGGAAGTTCAAGATACACAACCTCATTCAATTCCGATTCTAACAATATAAGCTTTACTGAAAGGAGTAATCAAAACAGAAAAAATTCTAACTATGAAAAAGAAGAAGAAGGAAGCAATAAATGAAGAGAAGAACCTTACATATTGGGCAGCTTTCCATCTCTCTCACCAAGATGTTAAGGCCATGCTTCCTTCACTTATTTTGAACCTGATTAAAGAATTACTGATACTGTAGAAAATAAGATAATTGAGGTTCATATCCAAATTCCGATTGATATACTAATGAGGGCTTGTGATAACATGATTGAGTTCATATATGCAACTCAGTCAATTGTTATTAATGAGTTCACGAAATCTAACTTTATTGAAGAATCAGTAAAATGAATTTTTACATTACAAGAGTGATGACTCTGTTATTTAGAGTCAAGTACAGGTCTATCAAGTACCGTAAGAATTCTTTTACACCTTTCATCATCACGACTATCTATCTCGTACTTTTAGCTTCTTTCACCTTTCCTTCCTTGCATAAAGTATCAAGCTACAATGCACAAACCATCCGTTTAAGCAATTTAAATGACATCACAGAATATAGATCAAACACATCAACTACAAGTTTCTCTTTGAAAAGACTATCGAAAATTGTGTTGTAGATCTTCCCATCAGCACAACTCAATGCCAAATAAGGCGGTAAGTAACCTTCGTATTATACAAAACTAACCCCATTGTAAAATTGTATGTTCAGAAGTATCTTCATAATCAGACCTCATTTTATAAATCTAACACATATCGGATGTACTGGAGTCAATTTCTTCCCCTTAATCCCACTACACAATAGATCTCACCCGACAAACCCTCTTGACCAGTCCAACCAAATCAGTTATAGTAGCACTCTCTTTTGAACCACTTACTGACTTGGGTGGCGAAGAACGTGCAGGTGCATCACCCCCTTCCCGTGGAGAAGGGCTCAAAGCGGACGATGTAAAGCTCAATCCCACTACACAATATATCTCACCAAACAAACAATCTTCCTCGGTACAACCAGATCAAATTTTATTTAATTTTACACACATGATAAGTGCATTTTTTTATTCAAACATTTTTTATTTGTATAAAATCTAATTAAATGCCTTATTTTGATATTCACTTTAGTCTCATTATTTGTTGGATCGACTCTAGATAAATGTAACCTTTATTGCAATTTTGATCCATCATATTTTACCACTCTCACAAAATTAATCCATCCTTTTCACCATCAAACACTTTCGTGCTTAATTCTCAACAAAGGTTTTCATATTATTGATATGAGACTGCTCAATAGATATTTTATGACTAATATCTCATCTAACCATTTTGTTATTTATTTAATAAAATTCGTCGTTTTCTATAATAGTTTAAGAATTAAATTGATGTATTTTTCATAGTTTAGAGACATGCGAATTGATTTTAATAGTTTTAGGAATAAATCAGATTGACAGTTTATTCTTACATAAATACGTGGCTGACATTTTTTGTTTGGTGGAAAATGTGGCTGACAGAAGAGAAAGAAATTATGCAAAGAGAAAGAAGAGAACAATGGAATGGAGAAAGATGAAGAAGGGAGAAGTGTTGCGGCGGCAGTGAATTTATTTCGGGTTACTAAAATAACTTAGACTATTTGAGCCTATTGCATGGGCTTAGGTTAATTGAAGTCCAAAAAAAGTGAGTTGTATAATGTATAACAAGTAGTAACTTTAGTAAAAAAAATAAAGAAGCAAGTAGTAACTTAACAAAATATAAAATAACATAATCGGAGGTGAATCTATATGACAAGAGTTGGAACGAAGAGGTGGTTCGTCAGGTATTCAATGTTGATATAGCTGATAAGCTTCTTCACACGCTGCTTATTGCTCAGGTACAAGAGGATCAACTCATTTGGAAAGCTGAAAGGCATGGATGATATTCTGTCCGTAGTGCTTACAGGTTATGTGTTGAAGAACTCGTTGACTCCTCTCACCTACGGCGCTCAGGTTATTGGTCTAGCATCTGGAAGCTCAAGATTCCCCCTAAAGTTAAGAATCTAGTGTGGCGTATGTGTCGGGGCTGCCTTCCGACTCGTGTTCGTCTTCTAGACAAGGGCGTTCAATGACCTACAAACTGTGTCAGTTGTCCATCGCATCATGGAGATCTTGCTCATGTATTTTTCAATTTCCCTTTTGCTGTCCAAGTTTGGAAAATGACAGGCCTTTGAGGAGCTATCGAACACGCCTTGTCTTCTACTACTTTGGTAACTAATACTATTTTTCTGCTGTTGGAAACTTTGTCCGTTGAATTTAATCAACGTTTGGCATCAACGTTTTTGAGTATTTGGAAGCACCGAAATCTTCGAGTTTGGGATGATGTTACGGAGGTAAGCGCCACGGTTGTTGAGCGAGCTAAGAATTTGGTCGTTGATTGGCAAGTTGCTAATGCTCCCACCGTAGCTGATCCTCTTCTCCAATGACAACCGCAACCGTCCGGTGGAGGGGGAAAATTGGCCGTAGCTGGCACCTCGACATCTGTGATACCTTTTAGTTGGCAGCACCCTTTACCGGGTAGTAATAAGTGTAATATTGATGCTGCATTTTCGTTTCATCTTAACAGTACTGGTGTGGGTATCTGTGTTCGGGATTCCGAAGGTACATTTTTCTTGGCTAAGGTTGTTAGTTACCCACGCCTTTATTCTGTTGACTTTGGTGAAGCGTTGGGTCTTTATTCCACATTGCAGTGGCTGAGTGATATGCAATTGGACAACGTCGATTTTGAAACAGATTTCAAGCTTACTTGTGATGCCTTCCATGCTAATCGAGACGACACTTCTGAATTTGGGTGCATTATCTCATCATGTCGGTATCTGTTCAGTTCTTTCTTTACCAACTCTAGGGTGGAGTTTGTTAGGCGACAAGCAAACGAGGTTGCTCATGTTCTTGCTGGAGAGGCCACATTACTAGCTAGTCCCGTTGTTTATTTTTATATACCCAATTGTATTGAACCTCTTATTATTAATGAAATGCTATAAGCATATTTTCTTTAAAAAAGGAAAATTATAAAATAACATATGGACCTCTAATGTTAATATTGGATCATTTTTTTTGTTACCATTTGCCTTTTTAATTATAGTTTAATTTTTTTTTATATAAAATCAATTAATTTAAATAAGTAGACATGTTTATATTGATACTAAACATATTTTCGTTTATATTGATATTAAATCAAATGTATTTTTGATTTATATTAATACTAAAAATTAATTAATTATCCTTTACTTTTCATTTATATTAATACTGAATATTTTTTTCATACTTCCTTAGTCAATAGCTAATAATATATTTTTTTAGTAGTATTAATGTTTGCGTCACTAAAATAGTGTCTACAGCGTGACGTGTTCCCATGCCGCAATTTCGCATTAATAAATATGCTCTTTAACACCCTCAAATATTGTTAAAGAAAATTTACTGTCACAACGTGAATCTCTGAGAATAAATATTTGTGACCTAATGGATAGTATTTTATACGAGTGTTGTTGACTTCAGTTAGATAAGTTATGTCTCGAGAGTGTTCCCCAAATAAAATTCAAAATTCATGTGATTGGCCAAATAAATCGATATATTTTCCCAATATCATTTACTTAAAGTGATTTTTGTACACATGGATATTAACAGGGGCAAATCCTTTTGAAATGATGGGGTAGCTTTGGCTACCCCAAAATTCTTTATAGTTGCCCCCTTCATAAAAGTTTCTCTAGCTTCGCCGCTGGCTAACAATACCATACTTAATATGTTCCGTAAAATTTATTCACATTAAGCTATGTTTGTAATCTACTAAGGGCTTGAATTTAATATGAATCATCGGTTTTAGTTGTTTTTTCATTGTATAATCCAAAAATGCTAAAAAAAACAGTTAAATAATTCGAACGGAAGTAATTTCAAAATTGAGTAGAGCTAATCAAAAGAGAGTATGGTGAAAACAAAAATTGTGTCTAAACCTTATAAAGAAATTCTCTTATAATTAAATTGGGCGGTAGAGGTGGCATTTCCTCACATTCTATTTTGGCCCATATATGTTTGACCGTTAATGGATTCTATAACGTATTAAAATTTCTTTTCTAACATCAATAACTTCCTAAAAACACATAGAAAATACTTAAATGCCCTCAGCGGTAGTTAAATATTGCTGCCTTATAACTAGAAAATTGGTGGTAGTTAACTACCGCTGGTTTTTTTTGTTGTCATTTTTATGTGTTTATAGGAAACATTGGATATCAAAAAAGCAACCTTTTGGAGTGGGCCTAGCTTTTATTGTAAATATCCCTTCTTTTTTCCAACTATTATGTATAATTTATTATTTATTAATTATCCGGCTCAACCGGTTCAATTGGTTAAACCATGAACCAAAGATCTAACCACTTTGATCTCCGGTCCGGTTTTAAAAACACTGCTTTCACTTATGCACTTTTTCTTAATATGTGTGAAACGAGCAAAATGCTCAGTTATAATGAGATGGAGGGAGTATTAATCACATTAAAGGCAAACAAAATAAATAAATAATGTCAAATTGTGTCCGTACGTGGGTTCGCTGTGTTGCACCAGTGATTAATGTATTTTTGTTAGGATAGATTAGAGTTGTACTATTTGTACAGATTTTTCACGAACGAACCTGTCTCTCTCTAACTTGATGCTCCCACCTCTCTCTAACTTTTCCAACCTCCTCCTACAACCGACTTTCTTTCTCCCTTGCCAATCCAAATCCTTGCTTTTGCGATGTAGATCTACGCAACCGATGGTGTGTTCGGCCTTCACGGCGGCATCACCATCTTCGTTCCAGCTTGGGTTCATCGATTTCACTGCCTTTTGCTTGATTCTGTTCATCGCCTACCATTGGATCCACCGTCGCCAACTGCGGATCTAGCTGTGGTTGGCTCTGTTTTGGTTGCTGTTGCCTTTTGCTGTTAGATGTGGTGGGTTTGGTTTGGTTTTGGTAGGGAAGTCAGGGGAGGTTGCGACACAACCTTTAACTAGAATCTGTGTTTTCTGTTTTGCTCTTCTGCTGTTTTTTCTTGGTTTGTTTATGTTTTGTTTGTTTTTAGGTGGTATGCTAAGGTTCGTTTGTTCTGGTGCTCGGTCCTGGTTGTCCCGATTCCAGCGGCTGCAGGTGTGGTGACATCTCTTTTCTCCACGATTAATCCTCCCTCGACGTGCTCTCGAATCATTCGTCGTATGGATCGTGGTGATTGTGGTTGTTCATGCAGGTGGTTGTGGTGGGCGCGGGTGGCCGTGTAGCTTCGTGTGTTTAGCTTGTGTTTTCTTGGTGCTTGTACAACAGAGGTTGGGGGTGGTTGTGGATCTGGACCTTTTTGCAGTGGTTGAGGTTCATAAAACTCGAAAGGGTGTGGTTCGTTTAACCCGAAAGAGTCTGGTTCGATTAACTCGAAAAGGTCTGGTTTTTGACGTATTGAACTCATCCCTCCATCTGAGTTTTTACGCGTTGTTTGTTCGAAAGAGCATTATATGTCTACTGTTGATTGAGGGGGTTGTTGGGACTTGGATTGGTTTCCGTGTTGACGGCCAATCCATTCGCCTAGTTAAAACTCTAACTATTCTATGCGGATGTCTACTTTCCACGCTTTTTTATAACTTGATTTCGCGCCTGTACGCGGGCTCGCTGGGTTGCGTTATAGATTAGTGTATTTTTGTTTGGACAAATTAGAGTTGTACCACTTGGACAGATTTTTCACGATGCATTCCCGTTTGGGTTTTCCTGGGCTAGGTCCAATGCCCCCCACTCTTTGTACCTGTTTGTTTTTATTTATTATATTTTCTCTTTGGCTTAAAAAAAAACTTCCCAAACAACAAAGTCTAACACATCATAATATAATATCTACCACGTGGGAAGTTCATACAGAATTTAGTACTATAAGAAAGTGAGTCTTATTGGTATATATGGATCAAAGTAGAATCTGACTCATATGGAAACACCATTGGTGAATAAAAGCTTTATTTCAGAAAATGATTATTTGCCTTTGAAAAGCTTGAAAGATGTGAAATATGTTTTGTGGAATCAGACATTGAAGATATGGAAGATAGCAATTCCAGTGGCACTGTCTTTACTTTTTTAGAACCTCAATGGCTCTTCAACTTCCATCTATGCTGGTCATCTTGGAGACATTCATCTATCTTCTTTCTCTCTTTACCAAAGTATCATCAATTTTTCAAACGCTATTTTAAAAAGAGGCTATTATGCACAATTTGTTTAGTGAGTACAAGGGAGTTAAGTGCTTTTTGTTAACTAGAGAGTGCGAGTACAATGCAACTTCCTTTTCTTATTATTTTATGATGAATGACCTAGTTCCCCAAGGCATAGTTTAGTCGTGTGAGTTGATATACCGAAGCAGTATTAAGAAGGAGGTCCAGAGTTTGATCGCTGCTAATTAATCACTAACATTTGGTTACAAAGTAATTATGTTATAAACTAAATTTTACATGTAAAATTGCAGTATGGCATGTCAAATGCACTAGCAACACTTTGCAGCCAAGCTTATGGTGCAGGAAAATTTCAAAAAGCTGGTATTTATCTTCAAAGGTACCAATTCAACTATATGCAACACCAATCTTAAAACTTCTTGGTCAAGAAAAAGAAATTGTTGATCTTGCTGGCAAATATGCTATTCTAGTAATTCCCTACACGTTTTCCTATGCTGTTAATTTACCCCTCATGAAATTTAGTCAAGCACAAAGCAAAGTTAATGTTATTATGTACATAGCAGTGATTACATTACTCGTCCAAAATGGTCTACTTTTCATCTTTATCACTGTATTTGATTGGGGAATGATTGGTTTAGCAATGGCAAGTAATATCTCAGGATGGATATTTTCTATTGCATTGGTAATATATGCCATTGGTTGGTGTAAAGAAGGATGGAATTGATTGTCTTGGATGGCATTTAGGGAATTATGGGAGTTTACTAAGATAAGTTTTGGTTCATATGTAATGATTTGTTTAGAACAATGGTATACTGCTTGCATTATGCTTCTTGCTGGTCACACTTATAATCCTGTCATTGCTATTGGTTCCTTTTCTAAGTGTTATAACAGGATGCGAGAATAATGACAATAATAGTAAAAGACAGAATGAAAAAAAAAACAAGATTTAACGTGGTATCTAGCAATGTGCTGACTAATCTACTAGCAGAGCCATTGAAAAGAATTCACTATAATCGATAATTCAGATTAAAGATACTGAATAGTAGAGGTAACGCTAGCTATAACAAAATTCACTAACTATTGGTTCAAGAGATACTAACACTCAAGGCTTTCATTTATATGACCAAGTCTTGAATATTTCTTCATATTATCCGATGTGGGACATTTTCCCATTCAAGACATATTTAATTTCAACAATTCTCCACAATGAGTTGAATCTTTTCCAAATAACCAGATGCACCAGATGTACTTGAAGTGCCAGATGTGCCATAACCAGATGCACCAGATGCATTGCACAGAATGCCCAGATGAGCCTGCTCTGGCTCAGACCTTGCCCCTTCAAGGGCAATCAACAGCTTCTCACATTGAGAAATTTCAAACACTACTGAAACTTGCTATGCAGAACCGGCTTGTTAAACATATCAGCTGGATTGTCTGTTGTACCCACTTTGTTTACCTCGAAAGTGGATGACTCATAAGGATCCACTTCCTATGCAACCTATTAATCATAAGAAATTATGTCCTCATAGCCATACCTCATAGGAGGTATCCCAAAATTAGCTCTTTTAGGGCGATTAAGAGCTATATTGTGATGTTCCCCTGGTGGTAATGGAACAAATGATGCTTCTGCCTCTGAATGTGACTGAGGAGAGCCCTCCTCTTCTTCACAAGTAGCCACAGTTTCTCTCTGCTCCACCTACTTCTCAATACCAGTCTTCTGGAATAGTGAACTTCACAGTTGGGTTAAACATGGAATTTTCATCAAAGACAACATTCCTACTTAAAATAACCCTCCTCTCAGATGGGGACCATATCCTATATCCTTTCACACCATCCCCATAAATTACAAATACTCCTTTCTTCGCTCTTGGGTCCAACTTCCCCTCATTGACATGATAGTAGAACATGAAACCAAAAGCCCTCAAATTAGAGTAATCAGCAGGTTTCCCATACCACAGTTCATAACGAGTTTTCATATTTATACTTGTGTGAGGTCCACGATTTATCAGATAGCATGATGTGTTAACTGCTTCTGCCCAAAACGTTCTTGTTAACCTAGCATTCGAGAGCATACACCATTATGCTGTGATGTATTTATAACCATATGATGCTTGGCAATCCCTTCAGTCATGCAAAACTCATTAAACTCAGACCAACAAAATTCCAAACCATTATCAGTTCGCAGTCTTTTAACCTTCTTCCCTGTTTGATTCTCCACTTATGTCTTCCACTACTTGAAGTTCTTGAAAGCATCACTCTTATGCTTCATTATGAATATCCAGGTCAATTAGTGACAAAAAGTACATGTGACCCCCCAAAGACTCCACCCGTGAAGGCCCCTAACAATCAGCGTGGATGTAATCTAGTGTGCCAAATGAACAAGTGAAGCGTATATGAAATAATTTTAACATTAGATTGAACAAAGTGATAAAAGTCCTGAATCTCTTAAACAAGTAATCAATGTTTGATCTGTTACGGCGGAGATGCGCGTAACAGAAAACGGTTACGGTGGAGGATCATTATGTTGGAACAAAATGTGTTCAACATTACCCTTAAGAGTTTTGATGATAACAAGGTATTAAAAAAATTGTCAATTGGATATGCTAATATTTATTCAAGTGTACAAGACCATAGACAAAAAATTAAAGGTCATTATTAGGTTCTGGAAGAATAAAAAAGAGCAAAGAAATCAACAAAAAGGAAGCTTAGAAGCGTCTGAAGAGAACTGCTCCTGAAGTCAAAGTGCTCCTGAAGACAAAGCGCTCTTGAAGTGATGACGTGTCATTAGAAGCGAGTTCATCAGAAGTTGAAGATCATCAGAAGCGAGTTCATCAAAAGCTGAAGATCACCAGAAGTTGCAGTTCATCGGGAGATGCAAATTTAAAGCTTCAAAAGCTGTTCAATGGATTCAATGTCGTCTAAGCATTGCAAAAGAGTGGAAAAGAAGAGCAACGGCTAATTCAAAAGGATTCAAAGGAATTGGATGCTTGTTCTTTTGTAGAGCGTTGAAAAAGTATAATTGTACGAGGTGTTCAATATCAAACATTTTTCTTTGTAATTATGTTTGATTTGTATTGTGAGCACCTCTGATTGTATATCAAGTGTTCAATATCAAACATTTTTCTTTGTAATTCTGTTTGATTGAAAGTCTTTTGCTTTTGTGCTTGAGCATAGAAGTCTCTTGAATGTGTTTAGGAGCATAAGAAGTCTCTTGCAGTTGTGCTTTAGCATTTGAAGTCACTTGCTAAGTTTAGTAGTGAGCACTTGTAATCAGATATTACATTATAGTGAACTCTCCTTGGAAGTGCAAGGGGGACAAGACTACTTCCGGTTTGTGGAAGGAACCTGTATGATTGTTTTGTGTCTTTCTTCCTTCTCTCTCTTTTTTTATCCGCTGCAAGTTAGTTCTGAACATCACTTCAGAAGCTGTTCTTGAACTGCTTCTGATAAGTGCATTTCATCTTTGGAGAAAAAGAAGAAAATCCTAACACAATTCAACCCTCCCTTGGTTCTGTTGATAGCACTAAACAGTGTAACAGTCCAAGATTTGAGAAAAACATGTCTGCTGAATCATCTGTTTCTGGTTCTAGTGGTAATCATAATGTTGTACCTTATGATTATAGTGATAAGAAAGCTGACTCAGGAAAAGTTCCAAAGTTCAATGGAGATCCTGAATAGTTCTCATGGTGGAAAACTAACTTCTACAGTTATATCATGAGTTTAGATGAAGAGTCATGGGATATTCTGGAAGATGGAGTTGGTGACTTGGATTTTGATGAAGAAGGAGCTGCTGTAGATAGAAAGAAACATACTCCTGCTCAAAAGAAGATGTACAAGAAGCATCACAAGATCAGAGGTTCACTTGTTACTTCTATACCTCGTGCAGAGTATATGAAGATGAGTGATAAATCTACTGCAAAGACTATGTTTACTTCTCTTTGTGCAAACTATGAAGGTAGCAAGAAGGTTAAAGAAGCTAAAGCACTTATGCTCATTCATCAGTATGAGTTGTTAAAGATGAAGGATGATGAAAGTATTGTGGAGATGTACTCAAGATTTCAGACCTTAGTCTCTGGACTAGAAAGTATTGCTTCTGATCATGTGAGCAAGATACTAAGAAGTCTTCCTGCTAGATGGAGACCAAAGGTTAATGCTATTGAGGAAGCTAAAGATTTAAACACTTTAAGTGTTGAAGATCTTGTTAGCTCTCTCAAAGTTCATGAGTTAAGTCTTAATGAACATGAGTCTGCTAAGAAGAGTAAATCTATAGCTTTACCATCTAAAGGGAAGTCATCAAAAGCTCTTAAAGTCATAGAATCTGGAGAAGAAGAATCACTTGATGAAGATCTTGCTGAGATGATGGTTATACTCTCCAACAGACTGCAATATCTGTCCAAGAAAAAACAAGAAGTTCTTGAGCAGAAGGAACAGTTACAAAGGCTATAGGAAAGAAGATCAGAAGGGTTGCTTCAACTGCAAGAAGCCTGGACATTTCATTGCTGATTGCCCTGATCTTCAGAAGGCGAAATCAAAGGACAAGTCAAAGAAGTTAACTTTCAAATCAAACAAGATCAAGAAGCAGATCAAGCAGAGTTTGATGGCTACCTGGGAAGATTTAGATAGTGAATCTGAATCTGATAAGGATGATGCTGATGAAGGTGCAAAGATAGTTGTTGGGTTAGTAGCTACAACAACTTCAAAAGCTGAACCAGAATCAGACTCAGAAGAAGAAAATGAGGTATATTCTAAAATTCCCAGAGAAGAACTTATTGAGTCTCTTAAAGAGCTCCTTACACATTTTGAACTAAGAACCAATGAGTTGAAAGATTTAAAAGAAAAATATGTTGATTTAATGAAACAACAAGAATCAACTCTATTGGATCTGAAAGCTTCTGAAGAAGGAGTTAGAGGCTTTGACTTCATTTGTATAACCTATGAAGACAAGCTCAAGTTCTTATGTCAGAAGCTACAAGAAAAGTGTAATGGAAAACCTTTAAGCAACCATGAAACTGCTCTTGAAGATTTTATTATGTCTGGTATTGACAGAAGCAGAGTTGCTTCTATGATTTACAACATTTACAAGAACAATGGTTATGATGTGATGTTTGAAAAGACCAACTGTACAATAATCAACAAAGATAACATGTCCATAGTGTTCAAAGGAAAGAGAGTAGAGAATGTCTATAAAATCAATTTCTCTGAATTGGTTGATCAGAAGGTAATTTGTCTTTTGTCAATGAATGATAAGAAAGGGGTATGGCACAGAAGGTTGGGACATGCTAACTAGAGGTTAATCTCTAAGCTTAGTAAGTTACAACTTGTCAAATGCCTACCTAACATTGACTATCATTCAGATGCACTCTGTGGTGCATGCTAGAGAGGAAAAATTGTGAAATCATCTTTTAAAGCTAAATACATTGTCTCAACCTCCAAACCTTTAGAACTGCTTCATATTGATTTATTTGGACCAGTTAACACTACATCTTTATATGGAAGCAAGTATGGACTAGTCATTGTTGATGATTACAGCAGATGGACTTGGGTAAAATTCCTAAGAAGTTAATATAATGCATATGATGTATTCAGTAACTTCTGCACTTAAATACAGTCTGAAAAAGAAATGAAGATTTTGAAAATCAGAAGTGATCATGATGGAGAATTTGAAAATGAGCCATTTGAAACTTTTTTGTGAAAAACATGGAATTGTCCATGAATTCTCTTCTCCTAGAACTCCACAACAAAATGGGGTTGTAGAGAGAAAGAATAGAACTTTACAAGAAATGGCAAGAACCATGATTCATGAAAACAATTTGGCTAAACATTTCTGGGAAGAAGTAGTGAATACAACATGTTATGTTCAAAATAGGATCTATATTAGACCTATCTTGGAGAAAACTGCATATGAACTCTTTAAGGAAAGAAGACCCAATATATCTTACTTTCATCAATTTGGATGTACCTGTTACATTCTAAATAACAAGCTCTACCTAAAGAGATTTGATGCCAAGGCTCAAAGAGGAATCTTTTAAGGTTACTCTAAAAGGTCAAAGACATACAAAGTGTATAATTCAGAGACACTCTGTGTTGAAGAATCTATGCACGTTAAATTTGATGACAAAGAGCCTGGAAGTAAAACTCCAGAGCAAGATGAAAGTTGTGCAGATATACAGGTTAGTGAAGATACTCCAGAACCTGATCAGATTAGTGATTCTGAAGTAAGTCCAGAAGCTGAACCAACCTCAGAAGCTCAAGATGAAGAAGCTTCTGACGAAGCTCAAGATGGCTCTCAGCAAGCAAATCAATCCAAGAATACATTCAAGTACAAGTCTTCACATCCTGAGGATCAAATCATTGGAAACAAAGACAGTCCCAGAAGAACAAGATCATACTTCATACAAGAAGAGTCTATAATAGGATTGTTATCAGTGATTGAACCTGCTATAGTTGATGAAGCACTTTCTGATGATGGATGGATATTAGCTATGCAAGAAGAGCTTAATTAGTTTCAAAGAAGTGATGTGTGGGATTTGGTACCCAAACCCCCTCAGAAGAACATTATTGGAACAAAATGGGTATTCAGAAACAAGCTGAATGAACAAGGTGAAGTAACCAAAAACAAAGCTAGACTTGTTGCACAAGGTTACAGTCAACAAGAAGGCATTGATTACACTGAAACATTTGCTCCAGTTGCAAGATTGGAAGCAATCAGGTTACTTCTATCCTATGCAGTTAATCATGGCATAATATTATATCAAATGGATGTCAAGAGTGCATTTATTAACGATGTCATAGAAGAAGAAGTGTATGTCAAGCAACCTCCTGGTTTTGAGGATCTTAAGCATCCTGACCAAGTTTATAAACTTAAGAAATCACTATATGGCTTGAAACAAGATCCCAGAGCTTTGTATGATAGACTAAGTAATTTGCTGATTAAAAATGATTTTAAAAGAGGTCAAGTTGACACAACACTCTTCAGAAGGACCCTTGAGAAAGACATTTTTGTTGTGCAGATATATGTTGATGATATAATATTTAGTTCTACTAATGCATCTCTTTGCAAGGAATTCTCTAAGTTAATGCAGGATGAATTTGAAATGAGCATGATGGGAGAATTGAAGTTCTTCCTTGGCATTCAAATCAATCAATGTAAAGATGGAGTATATGTTCATCAAACAAAGTACACAAATGAGCTTCTTTAGAAGTTCCAGCTGGAAGCTTGTAAAGTGATGAACACTCCGATGCATCCAACTTGCACCTTAAGCAAAGAAGATACTAGATCAAAGGTAGATCAGAAGCTGTATAGAGGTATGATTGGTTCTCTATTATACCTCACTGCATCTAGGCCAGATATTTTATTCAGTGTATGCTTGTGTGCAAGATTCCAGTCAGATCCTAGGGAATCTCATTTAACAGATTTTAAGAGAATCTTCAGGTATCTAAAAAGAACAACTAATCTTGGACTCCTTTATAGGAAATCCTTAGATTACAAGTTGATTGGATTCTGTGATGCTGACTATGCTGGTGACAGGATTGAAAGAATATCAACCAGTGGTAACTGTCAGTTCCTGGGAGAGAATATGATATCTTGGGCTAGCAAAAGACAAGTAACTATTGCTATGTCTACAGTAGAAGCAGAATACATTTCAGTTGCAATTTGTTGTACACAACTACTCTGGATGAAACATCAGTTGAAAGATTATCAGATTAATGCTAACAGTATTCCTATCTTTTGTGATAATACTGCTGCTATTTATTTGTTAAAGAATCCAATTCTACATTCAAGAGCCATGCACATTGAAATCAAACACCATTTTATCAGAGACTATGTTCAAAAAGGGATCTTGGATATACAATTCATTGATACTGAACATCAGTGGGCTGATATATTCACTAAACCTTTAATTTTATAAAGAAAAATTTGAACATGCACTTTGTGTCTGATTGAAATTGCTTGCTCCTAAACTAATAGTTAGGTTCTGAAGTCAGTTCAAAAGCTATTGTCCATCAGAAGCTCTCAACTGAGATTCTGAGGAAAATGTGCTTATGAAGATGACATCAGCACTTTAACTTCAATAGTGGGATTTTGTGCTTCTGAATAGCAGTGTTAGTGGAATTGCTGGGGTTGCTTCTGGTAACACTTGTCCCACTAACTAGACAGCGCATCTGAAGTTTGCTAACGTGGCTTATTTGTATTGGTGTGTAACTTAAGAGGGCTATGATGATGTTTATGCTTTGAATGTACTATTCTCGCCCCCCCCAACTGTCATTAATGTTGTGTTTGTTTGTCCCCTACTGAAATTGCAATCATTTTTACTCAACACACTTAGACAAATCACACACTACTCACCTCACTACCTACACTTTCTATTCTCAAACTGCTTTCTGCGAAGTAAATGCATTTCTTCCCCAAATCAAAAACTTAGAACCCTAAAAACTTCATCAGTATCAATGGCATCTTCAAGCTCTGTTCTTGAATCAGCTATTCAAGATACATCTCAAGGAACTACTACTCAGCAAGAAGCTCCAACTTATGAAATTAGAGGGAGAACTACTACTCACCCGTTGATTTCGCATCTTTTTTACACCATGGTTGCGACATCAAAGGTTACTACGAGTCTCAGGACCTCCTTCACTACTTCAACATGCTTAATGGTCCAACATATGAGATCCTGGTAAAGCACTTTTGGGTAAGAGCCTCTGTTTATGATAAACATGCTGCTAAGTTGGAAGAATCCGAGAAAGTTTTGATTGATCCTACTCTGGAAGGCAAAACAAGAGAAGAAATGGGATTGGAACCATTTGTGGATACTGAGATTAGGTCGAGTATAATGTGAAGGGGAGAAAAACACAAGAAGGGGGGGGGGTGTTGAATTGTGTTTTACAAATTATCGTTTTCTCTTAAGACTCAGAACACGTATGATCAGAAGCAAATAAGACAGCTTCTGAAGATGATGTTCAGGAGCGTATGCAGCGGAATGATAAACAGAGAGAAAAGAGAAGAAGCAGGACACAAGCAATTTATACAGGTTCCTTCCACAAACCGGAAGTAGTCCTGTCCCCCTTGCACTTCCAAGGAGAGTTCACTAAAGTAATATCTGATTACAAATGCTCAAGCACACAAGCAAGAGACTTCAAATGCTCAAGAACACAATCAAGAGACTTCTAATGCTCAAGCACACAAGCAATAGACTTCTATCAAACAAAATTACACAGAAAATGTTTGAGGTTGAACACTTGATATACAATCAGTGGTGCTCACAATACAAATCAGATACAGACTCTAAAAACTTAAGAATTTCAAAGATATGAACTTGAAAACTAAAATTCTAAGTGAACTTTGGATGCTTAAACAATTTGACAGAGTTTTGACGCTTTTTAAAATATTGTAAAGTCCTTATTGTTCTTCAAGTTTTCACTCCTTTATATAGAGGTGTGAAATGAACGTTGTAAGTGCCAACACATCCAAAAAGAGTCGTTGTTGAAGCTTGATCTTTCACCAATGATTCTTTGCTTGATTAAGTTATTGTCCTATAAAGGATCAATTTCAAATCCATTCCGATTGAGAGGGAACAAGGATGCAGACTTGGTTGTACAAGAGAGCTGTTGTTCTTGTCTGGTAGCTGAGACAGAGAACAGAGTAGTGGAGAAGGTGGTTGTACAGTTCGTACATAGTACATTTGTCAACGCTCTTTGTAATTTAGCAACCAGATGCTTTCAAATGAGAACGTGTGACCTCCATGTGATCTTCTACCACTTCTACAAGACTTTTGCTCCAAAATACAACACTTAATTCATAAAATCTTGAATCATTTCGCTTCTGGTGAAATACTGATGCTCCTGAAGAATCAACTTCTGATGATGTCATACTCTTCAGGAGCGCTTTAAGCTTCAAATAAATACTTCCTTTGCTCTTTATTTGTTCTTCTAGAACCTTGTTAAGATATAACACTTTGTTTATGGTCCTGTACACTTGAACAAATGTTAGCAATACCAATTGTCAATTTTTAATACCTTGTTATCATCAAAACTCTTTAGGGTTTATTGTTAAACACATTTTGTTCCAACAATCTCCCCCTTTTTGATGATGACAAACAATAGTATTTAAAAAGTTGATCAATTGTTGTTAATTTAATTAACAAGTTAACTTATAGGGTATGAGGTTTGTAAGCTCCCCCTGAGTTCTATCTTGTTAATTAAATTCATTTAACGCTCAATAATATTATCAAAAAGAATAGAAGTGATAGAGAGAGATAATGGTTCAGTTAAGTTATATTGAAATATTATTACTCCCCCTAATTAAAGGATTGAGTGACATTAAATTTCAAAAAAAAACTTAATGGGGCTCATAGCCTTTAAATACTATCACACTTACTCCCCCTTTTGTCATTAACAAAAAGAAATTAACAAAAGAAAGAGAAAAACATAGTGAATAAAAGGTTCAGAGAGTAATCATATCAAAAACAATATGCGTTAAAAACAGACATTCAGAAGCAGTTTATAAGGTCAGAAGTATAAAATTTCAGAAGCAAAGTAATATTCGAAGCAAAATAGGTTCATAAGCATTCAAGATAAACAAAGATAAAGATGAAGAAAACACAACAATCAACAACAATAGGTGTGCAACTAAGGGTTAGGTTGTCTGATTGTGTTTTCAAGAATCTTCTTGAGCAGTTCATTTGTTTCCTCTTGCTTCTTCTGCATTTCAGCTAAGCTTCTGGCCATATTCTCTTCTCTGATCCTGGCTTCTTCCAACTTAGCATCAGTTTCAGCTTTGTGTTCCAGAAGGAGTAGCCTTTGTTCAAACAAATCTTTCTCTAGCTTCTTGTTCTTCTCTTCTAAGATCTTGTTCTTCTGAACTAGAGCCAGATCAGGAGCTGATGCCTTTAGATTTACCTTTGTTAGGAAAGATAAATCCAGGTCCTTAGGGTGAATATACTGAGGGAGAAAATCAGTTGGTTCCCTTCCTCTGATACTCAAAGACGATCTTGCCCAAGTTCCCAGTATCTTAACTTCATCAAGGTCTTCGTTAATACCATTTAACCAGTCTTGAAGCTTTTGCTTAGCTTGCTTCTGAGCTTCAACACAAGTGGAGGATAGTGCATTCATTACATTTTCGACTCTTTCCTTGAGCCTACTCCACTGTTTCTCATAGCTCTCTCTGTGACTCAAGTCATTTATGGATGAAATGAGCTTGATCATTTTATCAGCAATATCTTCACACACACCTCTTAATACATTTGAATCTAAGAATCTGGTGGGTGGTGAAGGTTGTTTTCTAGGTTTAGGAGCATCAATTGGTTCAATTTGTAGATTGTTAGAGGTAGAAGATTGAGAATTGCTAGCAGATTGAGATTGTGATTGATCAGAAGCAGACTGGTCAACCTCCACAGGTGAGGATTGATCAGTTTCTGCATCAAGATCTATGACTAAATCATCAATCTCCATTGCATTTTCAGAAGAAGTGGGTTTAGGAGTATGTTCAGAAAAAGTTTGTTCAGGATCAGTGTGTTCAGGAACATTTTGTTCAGGAACAGATTGTTCAGGAACGGATTGGGGCATTTGTAGTTCAGGTGTTTGTTGTTGTGGGCTTCCTGAAGCAACTTCTGACGTTGTTACTTCAGAGGCTTTATGTGGTATTAGGTCAACGTTTGGTAATTCACCAGATAGATGACTGCTAAGATTGTTAATAACAGAATCATCATCTGGCTGATTAGGAATGATCATGTTGATTGGTTGTATGGTTTGTGGTTGAAGTGGATGATTAGGAGGTAATTTGCTGTATTTCAATTCAAGCAAATTACTGACCCTAATTTCAATAGAAGGTTCCATGGGTTTAAGAGGAGAAACGGATTTGGAAGGCTTTTTGTGGAGTTTAGAAGATGGTGATTGGCCTTTTCGAAGTATGCTAATTGGAACATCATCCAAATCTGTAGATGAGGATGATGAGGTTTTGGATTGGGAGGAAGATGAGGGAGAGGAGCCAGATTCTATATGTATCAATGGTTGTGTAGAAGATGTACCTGATATAGATTCTGATCCAGGAGCTAACAAAATGCTTGTAGCTTCAGCAGTCACTTCAGCTTGAAGTTCTTCAGTGCTCTTCAAAGCTTGCTCAGCTACTTCAGCAGCAGCATCCTTGAGCAACACTGAAGTAGGCACTTCAATGTTCTTAGCAAGATCCAGGACCTTTTGAAGAGCTTCAGTATCAGCTTTCATTTTCTTCCTTACCTCCCTAGTAACCAGTTCAGTAGCAGCCTCTTTAGAAGCCTTCAACGCTTCTTCATCCACCTTCTTAGAGATCTCTTGGACTTCTGTAATCTTGTCTAAGTAATATTTGTCACAGCCTTCCAGTCCCAATTCCTTGATCTTTTCTTCTCTTTCTAGCTTCCAAAGAGCCGATTTCTTCTTCTTTTCAGCCATCAACTTGTTGGCATGCTCCTTGCATCTCTTAGCCATCTCAGGAGTCATCACAAACATGGAATTGACTCTTTCAGCTTGAACGTTGGTTGGCTCTACTTCCTGTGCCTCTACAGCTGCACTTTCTTCAGCAGTGTAAACAAATTCTTTAAGTTTTCTCAGCTTTGGATTTCTCTTCTTCTTCTGAGGAATCTGTTTGGCAGTTGTAGTAGATGCAGAAGCAACAGGTTTGCCACTTCTGGTCTTCTGTTGAATAATGGCTTCTAGGTTCAGATCCTGAACCTCTTCTTGAATATCTGAACCTTCAGAAGCACCAGTTTTAGACTTCTCAGGAGCCTTAACTTTCTTTGCCTTCTTAGAAGGATTTTCACCTTCTAAGTACTCCTCCTGAGTGAGTACTTTCCTTTTGAATTTTCTGGCTTTCTCTACTGGCAGTTTACTTCCTGGCATTTCCTCAGGAACTTCATTCAGACTGATTCTTTCCCCAGTGTTAGCAAAATGGTCACTCAGAAGTGCCATCTGTACAGCTAAGGTATCCTTCTTGCAAATTGGTGGGAAGTTTTCCATCAAATCAGATACTATAGTAGATTCACTCAAGTCTGAGCTGAGAGGAGTGAATCTCTTTATCAATTGCATGTTCTTCAGTGTCTGTTCATTGATCACCTTTCCAACTACAGTATCCAGCATCTGATCTGTATAGAACCTCGTTTGGCTGAGGGCTTCAATGATCCCTCCTTGATGAAAGATCTCAGATAGAAGTCTTCCATAGGGAACCTAGAGTCTGTCCTCGTTTTGGCTTTTCCATAGCTCCTTGACCATGTACTTGAAGATGTACCTTGGTAGGTTGACCTTTTCGTCATTATAGATGTGATGAATGAAGACTTTGTGAGCTAGGGAGGGTTGATCACCACCACCTCCCTTAGGTAGAAGATTTTCATACTGGATCTTCAGAAACATCTTCTTCTGAATATCCAGGTCACTGTACTTTCCACCCTTCTTAGAGTTAAACAGGGTCATGTTGACAGTTTCCTTCCAGGTGCTGGTCTGAGGGTTAGGAATTTCAATCCCAGAATAGATTCCTTCAGCATTTATACCCAGGACTAAAGCAATAATCTGTTCGTTGATCTTCACAGGGACACCCATCACACTGGATCTAATCTCAGTGCCAGTGAAGGGTTTCAGTTGCATCTCTTCCCTTGATTTTCCAGCAAGCTCTGGATACAAGAGAACCAATTTCCTTTCTTTTTCTTCTGCGGCTTTCTTATCAAAGATGCTTGCCCTAACCTAGAAATGCCTCACTAGAGCTTTGTAAGTAGGACCATTCAGTATATCGAAATACCGTAGCCATCCTTGTGTAGCGTAGAAGTTCTTGATGTCGCATCCGTGAAACATCAGAGACATGAAATCTACTGGGTTTTCTACTTGGATCTTCAGTTGATGTTCTTGTAGACTCATGGTAGATCCACTTAGTAGGTATGCAACCCTTTCTGGTTGCTGTTGAGAAGCTTGTTGGTTCGAAGTACCAGATTCTTGAACTGAACTTGATGATGCCATAGATTGATTTGAAGATGATGAAATTTAGGGTTCTAAGTTGAGAGGTTTTCTTAGTAGTTACGAAAACAAAAATAGAAAGTGTAGGTTGTGAAGTGAGTATTGTGTGTTTTTGTTTAAGTGCTTTTAGTAAAAACGTTTGAATGACAGGGGATAAACAAACACATCATTAATGACAGTTGGGGGCGCGAGATAGTACTACGAAAAGCATAAAGATCATCATTGCCCTACGAATTATACACCAATACATTTATGCCACACTATCAGATTTCAGATGAGCTGTACAAGTTAGTGGGACAGATGTCGCCAAAAGCAACTCCAGAAATTCCACTAACTCCTACTATTCAGGAACACAAAGATTCTCTTCTGAAGTTTTGAGATTCTGATGACTCATCAGGAGCACATTCTCCTCAGAACCTTACTTAGGAGCTTCTGATGGACTATGGCTTCTGAAGTGACTTCAGAACCTAAACTTCTTATTTAGGAGCAAGCAATTTTAATCAGACACATAATGCATGTTCAAATTTTTCTTAATAAAATCAAATCTTTCAACTGTTAAAGGCTTAGTGAATATATCAGCCCATTGATTTTCAGTATCAATGAATTGTATATCTAAAATTCCTTTTTGAACATAATCTCTGATAAAATGGTGTTTGATCTCAATATGCTTGGCTCTTGAATGCAAAATTGGATTCTTTGATAAACAAATAGCAGCAGTATTATCACAAAAGATGAGAATACTGTTAGCATGTTTCTGATAATCTTCCAGCTGATGTTTCATCCAGAGTAGTTGTGTGCAACAACTTGCAGCTGAAATGTATTCTTCTTCTGCTGTAGACATAGCAATAGTTGCTTGTCTTTTGCTAGCCCAGGATATCAGATTATCACCCAGGAATTGACAATTGCCACTGGTTGACTTTCTTTCAATCCTATCACCAGCATAATCAGCATCACAGAATCCAATTAGCTTGTAATCTGAGGATTTTCTATAAAGAAGTCCCAGATTAGTTGTTCCTTTCAGATACCTGAAGATTCTTTTAACTGCAGTTAAATGAGATTCTCTAGGATCTGACTGAAACCCTGCACATAAGCATACACTAAATAAAATATCTGGCCTAGATGCAGTGAGGTATAACAGAGAACCAATCATACCTCTGTATAGCTTCTGGTCTACTTTTGATCCTTCATCTTCTTTGCTTAAGGTGCATGTAGGATGCATTGGAGTGTTCATCAGTTTGCAATCTTCAAGCTTGAACTTCTTCAGAAGCTCCTTCGTATATTTTGTCTGATGAACATATACTCCATCTTTGCTTTGATTAATTTGAATGCCCAGGAAGAACTTCAGCTCTCCCATCATGCTCATTTCAAATTCATCCTGCATTAACTTAGAGAATTCCTTGCAAAGAGATGCATTAGTAGAACCAAATATTATATCATCAACATATATTTGCACAACAAGAATGTCTTTCTCAAGGGTCCTTCTGAAGAGTGTTGTATTAACTTAACCTCGTTTAAAATCGTTTTTAATTAGGAAATTACTTAGTCTATCATACCAAGCTCTAGGAGCTTGTTTCAAGCCATATAGTGATTTCTTTAGTTTGTAAACATGGTCAGGATGTTTCAGATCCTCAAAACCAGGAGGTTGTTTGACATTAACTTCTTCTTCTATGACACCATTAAGAAACACACTCTTGACATCCATTTGATATAATACTATTCCATGATTAATTGCATAAGATAAAAGTAACCTGATTGCTTCCAATCTTGCAACAGGAGCAAATGTTTCGGTGTAATCAATGCCTTCTTGTTGACTGTTATCGCGATTTTCGGGTGTCAAATCATTAATTAGATTTGAACCTTTCAATCATTGATATCTCTATTTTTTTGGGGAAAGGTAAAATCGAGAGAAAACCTTAGAAATTCTGAGCTCGGGGCTGATTTCACTACGGGAAGGTGTTAGGCACCCACAATGACTATAGTATCCTATAGGAACCGTTTTGCTAGTCTTATGTATACGCTTTGCTTTTATCGCTATTTGTAAAAAAGGGATTGGTTTTAAGAATGAGAAAAAGAAGATTTTGAATGTTGTTTTTATTGGACTTGGAGAGATTTTGAGTCTCTTGCCTACATACCCTTTTAAGGGATCAAAATTCCATGTAGTTCTCTTCCAAAATATTTTTGTGGGTTGGTTCAATTTTAGTTTTGAAAATAGTTTTGAAGAAAAAGATGAGAGGCCTCAAGGGCATGAGATTTGGAAACAAGTGAGGTTAGTCCAATTTATTTACAAAAAACGGTTAAAGTTGAAGATTTAAGATTCATTTTGATTTTGCTTAAGAAAACAAAGGGAAAATGGGTGAAGTTTTGACTTCACTTTATTGCAAAAAATCTTTGAGTGATGTGTTAGCTTTTTGAGAAAGAAAGAATGAGTTTTTTCTAAGTATCACGCTTCCTAAACATACATCTAGCGGTGAACATACAACGTGTGTGCGTGTCGGTGCTTGTGTCGGTGTACATCATCATAGTGTCCATTGTCCTTTACATCGGGTCCTAATTTACATTCTATGGTCTTGCAAGAATTTAAAAGGAAAGTAAAAACCTAAAATGTTACATAGAAATTGATGGAAACCTAAACTTAGAGAATGGGGATGAATTGGAGCTTTCAATAGGCATGAAACACAAAATGGTTAGTGAAGCAATATGCAATGATAATGAAATGTTAGGCAACAAGAACAACATAATATGGAGGGATGTGAAGAAAAAATGCATGCTAACTAATCATGACCTATGAAACAAGAAATTAAAAGCTAAACTTTGCAAAATTAGGAAACTAGCACCTAAACTTGTAAGATAAAAGCTAACCTATTAACAAGATTGAAAGTATTGCAAAATCGTAAACAAAGATCAAACTTGACAAAAATAGAACATATTGCAAGAATTGTAAACAAAATCGACTAACACAATTGAACATATCGCAAAATCGTAAGCAAAATCAATTAACTAACACAATTAAACATATTGCAAAAATTGTAAGCAAAATCAATCAACTAACACAATTGAATGAATTAGCACAACATCAGGGGTACACTTATCATAAAATTAAGTGCCAAACATCAACGTCACATGACAAGTTTCGGATCAAATATTGCACGAGAAAATTCACGCGAAAACGCACAAAATATACGAATCAAGAAATGAAATTGACACATATTATTTCCATCAGTTCTGAACATGTGAAAATATCACTAAACAGCCAAAAACATATCAAGAACACATAGTAATTTTTTGGAATTTTCACAAGAAAAAAGTAGTGCACAGAGGTTCAGATAGCAAGGAAAAAAGGTGCAATTAGCAACAAAATTCAAGAAATCACAAAAAGCCCAGGGCCCATAGTCACAAAACCCAAACCCCACGGATCTGATGGATTCGGATCAAGCTAACGCTTTAGGAGCGTTGGATTGATCCAGATCCATCAGGATCTTGATCAGACGCTCAGTATTAAGGGAGAGTGGACCGGGTATGGAGCGACCCGGTCCAGAAGCTTGTATAAAAGGGCATTCAACCCGGTTTCCCTCATTCTTTCTCTTCCGTTCTCTCTCTTCTCCTTCGTTCCCTCTTCTCTCTTCACAAACCCTAACCCTAATCCGGCCAATCCAACCCAGAATTTGCTCATCTATGGCTTAAACAACTCGTGCTTTCATCCTAAGCGTGAATCCGTCAAAAACAAACAGTTTTAGCCGTTGAAGCGATGTGAATCTTCGCGTTTTGGTGCCTGTTCGAACCGTTCAGATTCTTTATGTTCTTGGATGAAATCTTTGTGAAAACTTCGGGGATTCACTCTGATTCACACTCGTTGTGAATCTTGAAGTGTTTCCTTGCCTTTTTCAAACTGTTTTTCGTGTTAGGGTTAGGGTTTTGGACCGAACGGCTTGAACTAGCTATGGATTCATATCGTTTGAGGTTTTGTAGTGATTTTTCAACGTGATTAAAGGAGGTTTGAGAGTTACCTGAGTCTGTTAGCCGGAGATTTTGGTTCGTTCCTCTGATTCTTTGGTTCGGATCCTTGCTGGTGACATGTGGAATCCTATGCTTGCGTGGCACCTCTGGACAGAACTTGACTTAAGGGCTTTTTTTGCAAATTTGTAAAATTAAGGGACTAAACTGTAAAAGAAAAAGAATGACCAAACTGCCAAAAAAAAAAGAGTAAAAAGGACCATTCTGCAAATAGAAATGAACAATGGACTGACTTGCAAATAAAAGTAAAATTTGGACTGATTTGCAATTAATAAAAAAAGTAAAATTAGTAAAAGAAGTAACCTGAAAATAACGTAAAGCGAAACAGTTAAAACCGACAAAATGGACTAAAACGAACAAATTATCAACATGAGGTATTTTAAAATACCTCTCTGCCCAAAATTTATTTGATGTGAAAAGACCAAAATGCCCCTTAGGGACTAAAACGACCCGGACTGACTTAGACTGACTCAGATGCAAAACTAAGACGATTTTGTACAAAATTTGATTAATGATTCATGCAAACAAATTGAAAAGACTCAGGGACAAATTGTAGGGACAAATGGGTTCCATTGCGGGAAATGACCAAAATGCCCTTTTGTATGATTTTATGCAAAAATTAGAAGACAAAAGCAGTAACGTATGCAGTTGAAGCACATTAGAAAACACGGTGAATTCGAGAGTATTAGAAAATAGCAGGGAAATTTGAATGAGTATTTTTAGGTCCAAAATGAGGGTATAATAGCTGCCCCTATTTAAGTTTCTTTGTCTTGGAGAGTCAAGAGACAGAGTCTCTGGCTTGACGCGACGAAGATACTTAAATACCGACATTTGCACTGATTTTGGGCGTAGAAATACGTTCGTGAATGTTATGTATGCCATGCAACATTTGTGTTATGAATGCAAGACAGACTGAGAACTGAATTTAACAAAATATGTCGTATCCATTGCGGGACTGGTAGACACTTAACAAAATAGCAAAAACAGAGTATGTCGTATCCATTGCGGGAATGGTTGACATTAACAAGATAGCAGATAACAAGACTCACTGGGGAGACTCGATAGCAAATTTGACAGGTACAAGCTGTTCTTGGATGCGAACTGGCCACTTGACCGGGAATATTGACAACAAAGGGTGCAAGCTGCTCTTGTATTTGAGCTGGTCACTTGGCTGAAAGAAAATATAGAAAGCACAAGCCGTTCTTGGACACGAACTAGTTACTTGGCTGAAAGAAAACAAAATAGAAAGCACAAGCCGTTCTTGTATTTGAACTAGTTACTTGGCTGACAGGAAACAAAATAGAAAGCACGAGCTGTTCTTGGATCTGAACTAGCCGCCCGGCGGATACCAAAAGGATAGGCACAAGCTGTTCTTGGATGCGAACTAGCCACTTGGCTGATAACGAGAGTGAATTGGCAGGCACAAGCTGTTCTTGGATGCGAACTGGCTACTTGGCCGTTAACAGAAACAAATTGTATTTGAAAATGGACTGAATTTGATTGACATAACTGCAGGAGCTTGAGTTTGACAGGAATGTTAGAATCTGTGGTTGACAAGACCGTTTGAACTTTGAAATTGACATGACAGTAGACATTTGTCATTAGCAGAAGAAATTTGAAATTGACATGACATGATTGATTTTGATTGAGATTAATATAAGGATTGAAAATGCAATGCGCATGGGTAGTATATCCACTTTATCGAATGCATGAGCATATAGGATGCATGATTATGCATGTATGAATGCTTTGAGATGCATGGTGATTGGCAATTTGCAGACATAATTTCGCAGAGACATACAAAACATTGGAATATTGGGCACGTAATGGCTCGCGCTCTAAAACACGCTCGTACGGATCCTCCTCCGGGGATGCGGTCGTTGGGACGCATCATGACCGTCGCTGAGGGTGGGAAGCTGTAAAATTGTAGAGAAAGACAATCAGAACGGTATTGCTACTCGTTGGAACAGTCACATAAATACTTTGGACATCGCATCTGTGGTCAATGCTCTTGCATGTTTGCCTTTTATTCTTTTTATTTTATTTTTATTTTTATCATCCCATTTTTGCCTGGATCGCCCTTTCGGGTTTTCGACCCACCGGGGAAATAAATTCTTTTCACATGCCCCTGTTTTTGCCTGAATCGCCTTTGATGGTTGTCAATCCATCGGGGTGCTCATTTTTGCCTAAGCCGCCTTTTCGGGTTTTCGACTTAGCGAGCATATTCATTTTTCATGCTTTTCATTCTGTTTTTTCATTCTTGCCATTGACCACAGACCGTTACTTGGGGGAGAGCCTGCTGGTAACTTGTATCAGAACTGATATCAATGTATATTTGTTCATGCATGTTTCATTTGAATATACCTAGCTGTTCAGGCTTGTTTTTAAAATACTCAAAAATTTTCAATTTTCAGAATGTTCATTCCAGACATGCATCATTATTAACATAGAAAGAATCTTTTGTATAAAGCTTTGAAGGTAGAATAGAAAAAGAATTAGAGTGCCAAACAAAAGCATAGGCTCAAATCGATGTATAAGGGTGGTAATCAGCCGAAGGCGTGACTCCACAGATTTACAAAGCTTGGAAAATGGTAATTTTATTGGTTGGTGGTACATTGAACACATCAACTACTATGGTATCTAAAACTCTTGAATCCGCAGGTGTCGGAACCTCGGATGAGAATAGCCAATCATCAGTTGCAAAGATCCCAAGGGGAACGATAACTTGCCAGATACAGTCAATTGTCTTTTATTTCAATCTCATTTTTGCATGAACCGCCCTTTCGGGTTTTCGGCTCATCGAGACGCTCATTTTTGCCTGAGTTACACGTAATCTCAGCGAGCTTTTACATTTTTGTTTCTTGTCCCTTATTTTGCCTGGACCGCCCTTTCGGGTTTTCGATCCACCGGGAAGCGCATTTTTGCCTAGGCCGCCCTTTCGGGTTTTCGACCTACCACGCTGTTCTTTTCATATCTAGACAAAGTATTTCTTGACTATATCAGCATTCACAGGATTCGGAAGTTCTACACCATCCATGTGTGTGAGAATCAAAGCACCGCCAGAGAAAGCCTTCTTGACAACATAAGGTCCCTCATAGTTAGGCGTCCATTTGCCTCTTGGGTCGGGCTGCTGACTCATTCTTCTCTTCAATACAAGTTCACCCTCTGTGAATTCCCGAGGACGAACTTTCTTGTCAAAAGCTTTTTTCATCCTTGTTTGATACATCTGACCGTGAGCCAAAGCATCCAGGCGTCTTTCCTCAATCAAATTCAACTGGTCGTACCGACTCTGGCACCATTCAGCCTCAGACAACTTTGCTTCCATGATCACGCGGAGAGATGGGATTTCTACTTCCAAAGGGAGGACTGCTTCCATGCCATATACAAGGGAAAAAGGCGTTGCCCCGATCGAACTGCTTACTGTAGTGCGGTAGCCATGTAAAGCAAAGGGCAACATCTCATGCCAGTCTTTGTATGTTGTTACCATCTTCTGCACAATCTTCTTGATGTTCTTATTGGCAGCCTCAACTGCACCATTCATCTGAGGTCTGTAAGGAGAAGAATTGTGGTGTTCAATCTTGAATTCCTCACATAAGGCCTGCACCATGTCATTGTTCAGGTTGGTACCGTTGTCAGTGATAATCTTGCTAGGAACACCATACCGACAGATGATATTGTTCTTGATGAATTTGACTACTACTTGCTTAGTCACGTTGGCATAAGATGCAGCTTCGACCCATTTGGTGAAATAATCGATTGCTACCAGGATAAAACGATGACCATTCGAAGCTTTCGGTTCAATTCTTCCGATCATATCAATGCCCCACATAGAGAAAGGCCATGGAGAATACATAACATTGAGAGCGTGCGGAGGCACATGGATCTTATCAGCGTATATTTGACATTTGTGGCACTTCCTGGCATATTGATAGCAATCGCGCTCCATGGTCATCCAGTAATAACCAGCTCTCAACAGCTTTCTAGACATAGCATGCCTTGATGCGTGGGTCCCAAAGGTGCCATCGTGCACATCGTGCATTAGCTGTTCTGCTTCACATTCATCAACACATCTTAACAACATCATATCGAAATTCCGTTTGTACAGAACATCCCCATCCAGCACGAACTTACTAGCCAATCTGCGCAAGGTCTTCTTGTCTTTATTAGAAGCATTCGGCGGGTACTCACGTCTTTGCAAAAACTGCTTGATATCACAATACCAAGGCCTGTTGTCGACTCCGCCTGAACTTGTTTGTACAATTGCATCACTGACAGTAAACACATGAGCGGGCCGGTCTAAGCGTTGCACTTTGATCATCGGTACATGATTCCAATGGCTCACTCGGAACATGGAGGATAAGGTAGCAAGAGCATCGGCCATTTGGTTCTCTTCTCGGGGAATATGGTGCAACTCGACCTTTGTAAAATATGTCAACAGACGTCTCGCATAATCACGGTAAGGGATCAGATTGGCATGATGGGTCTCCCATTCACCCTTTATCTGGTTGATGACTAGTGCAGAGTCTCCATAGATGTCCAGATGCTTGTTTCTCATATCGATGGCTTCTTCAATTCCCAGGATGCATGCCTCGTACTCGGCCACATTGTTGGTGCACTCAAACACAATCCGGGCTGTAAAAGGGATGTGATGCCCTTGCGGAGCCACAATTACTGCGCCAATTCCTCGGCCATAAGCATTAACAGCACCATCAAAGACCAACCCCCACTTGCTATCAGGGTCTGGACCTTCACCGATCAGTGGTTCTTCGCAGTCTCTTGGTTTTAAGAACATAACCTCTTCGTCGGGGAAATCGAACTTCAAAGGTTGATAGTCATCGAGCGGTTGGCAAGCGAGATGGTCAGCCAGGATACTCCCTCTAATGGCTTTCTGAGCTTTAAACACGATATCATACTCTGACAGTAACATTTGCCAGCGTGCGATTTTTCCAGTGACCGCCGGTTTCTCAAAGATATACTTGATCGGATCCATCCGGGATATCAACCAAGTCGTATGATTTATCAAATAATGACGCAGGCGTTTGGCTGCCCAGGCTAGTGCACAACAGGTTTTCTCAAGCATTGTATACCGAGCCTCACAATCGGTGAATTTCTTGCTCAAATAGTAGATTGCATGCTCTTTCTTTCCAGTTTCATCTCGCTGACCGAGCACACATCCCATGGATTCATCCAACACTGACAGATACATAATCAATGGTCTTCCTTCCACCGGCGGGACAAGGATAGGTGGTTCTAGCAAATAGTTCTTTATGCTATCGAAAGCTTCTTGGCATTCATCATTCCACACCACAGGTTGATTCTTCCTGAGTAACTTGAAGATTGGCCCGCAGGTCGCGGTCATGTGGGATATAAATCTAGAAATGTAGTTCAAACGCTCGAGGAACCCTCTGACTTGCTTCTCGGTTTGCGGGGCCGGCATTTCACGGATTGCTCGGACTTTGTCAGGATCTACTTCGATGCCTCTTTGACTAACAATGAAGCCTAGCAACTTCCCAGACCTAACACCGAACGTACACTTGTTTGGATTCAGCCGAAGCTTGTATTTCCGCAACCTTTCAAACATCTTCGCCAAATACTCAACGTGTTGTTCTTCATCACTCGACTTTACAATCATGTCATCCACATACACCTCAACCTCCTTGTGAATCATATCATGGAACAATGTGGTCATCCCCCTTTGATAAGTAGCACCAGCATTTATCAAACCGAACGGCATTGCTTTACAACAGAAAGTTCCCCACGGAGTGATGAACGACGTCTTCTCCCTGTCTTTGGGTGACATTTTGATTTGGTTATAGCCAAAAAAACCGTCCATGAAGGAGAATACCTTGCACTGGGCAGTATTATCAACAAGTACATCAATGTGAGGTAGTGGGAAATTGTCCTTCAAGCTTGCTCTATTCAAATCTCTGTAATCAACACACATCCGGACCTTACCATCCTTCTTCGGCACTGGCACAATGTTAGCCACCCACTCGGGATACTCAACTGTTACGAGAAAACCCGCATCGATCTGTTTCTGCACTTCACCTTTGATCTTTAGAGCCATGTCCGGCCGAGTCCGTCTCAACTTTTGCCTGACAGGAGGACAGTCTGGTTTTGTCGGTATCCGGTGTTCCACGATCTGGGGATCCAAACCTGGCATATCTTCATACGACCATGCAAAAATGTCCGAATAATCGCGGAGAAGCTGGAAGATCCTCTTCTTGACCCCTTCCTCCAATGCAGCACCGACTTTGATCTCTCTTTTATTATCCTCGGTACCCAAGTTGATCAACTCGATCTCCTCCTGATGAGGCCAAATGGTTTTCTCCTCTTGTTCAAGCAGTCGGGCAATCTCATCTGGTATGTCATCGCTATCCTCATCTTCGGCCTCAAACACCGGGGATTCAACAGTTTGGAGAAACATAGGGTTACTGTGTTCAACGGGTTTATTTTGGTTCGATCTGCGTGACATGATTGGATGATTTTTTAGAAAATAATTTTCATGCAGATCTTTGAAATTAATAAGAAAATACAGATGTTTTGGTTTTTTCTGGCATTACCATTATTTCCAAGGGAAAAACATTAAAGAAAAAAAAGAGTCGTGAAAGAAACGTCGTTTTTTATTGATAATGGTGATGTCGGAACAAACATGCCCTTTACAAAAATGTCACTTCCGCCTCGGGCAGGGCGGAAGGATTGTTATTTTGAAAACAAAAGCCTAGACAGCAAGACACATTACTTAGAATCATGCACAAACACAGGGAGATTGATAACGTTCCAGTTCTCTGCAATGCCTCCTGGTATCACAAACGTGGGCCTAGCCCCTCTTTCAGCAGCATCGTCAAGAATTGCATTGGCAAATCCAGCACTATGGAACGTTCCAGTTGACACGCCTGACGTCGGAGTGAAACCGAGACCCTCTTTGCGTTTGTTGTCCAGCAGCTGTATCAATTGGCCCCAACCGGCGGCCTGACCCTCCTGAACGGCCTTCTACGCGTCTTTCAACGAAGCCATGGCAGCACTAGACCTCTTGGGCTCTGCACCTTCGATAACCAAACCCTGGAATGCAGTTCCCTCGGCGGATTTAGCTTCGATGCAATTGAAGGATGATAACTGACTGACCAGATAAGCTTCTTCCCCATGCACTGTCACAAGTTTATCATTCCTTACGAACCTCAGCTTCTGATGGAGGGTAGAAGTGACTGCACCGGCCTCATGTATCCACGGTCTCCCGAGAAGGCAACTGTAAGAAGCATCTATGTCCATAACCTGGAAAGTAATCATGAATGTTTCAGGGCCAATAGTCATGGGGAGATCTACCTCTCCAAGCATAGTTTTACGGGAACCATCGAAAGCCTTGACTAGGAAAGTACTCCTTCTCAAAGGAACTCCTTGACAACTTAACTGATCCAAAGTCGACTTAGGCATCACATTTAACGATGACCCAGTGTCTACCAACACGTTGGACAGCATATCTGCTTTGCAGTTCATGGAAATGTGCAGGGCAAAGTTGTGGTGCTTCCCTGCCTCTGGAAGTTCATCTTCACCAAACCAAAGGTTATTGCAAGCAGTGATGTTAGCCACTATCCCACCAAACTGATCCTCTGTGACTTCGTGGTCGACATACGCTTGCTCTAATACTTTCAACAAGACGTTCCTGTGAGCCTCCGAACTAAGGAGTAGAGACAAGATGGATATCTTCGAAGGGGTTTGTAACAGCTGGTCCACGATCTTATAATCGCTTTTCTTGATTATCTTCAAAATCTCATCCAAATTGGAATCTTCAATGGATTGGCCTGGACGGCTGGTACTTTCAACAACAGGAGGGATTGACAATGGAGTAGTCTTATCAGCAGGAATCACAACTGGCACATCATCTTTCTTTTGAAACAAGAGGGGTCGAACCCTGCCGCTCCTCAAAGCCGTCACTTCGGCGATACTGCCTACTGTGCTCGGGGACACCAAAGGTACTTCCTTCCCGTTTTCCAACATAGTCGCGCTGTACTTGTACAGGACGGCTTTCGCAGAAGTATATGGCACCGGCCCTGGTAGCCATATCACTAGAGGCTTAACATCTTCCCTGACAGACACATTCTTGACAGGAGTATCGTGGAAAATTGGTACTATCACACAAACATCACTAGTAGTCAGGTAGTTGTCATTCATCAAGCTTTGGACATCAGTCTGGACTACGCTGCAACCCATAGGGTTCTGAAGACATTCACAGCAAGAAACGTGGTCGTGGCTAAACAAGGAAGCTTGGCACAGCTTGATATGTAGCGGTACTAGGGGAGTAGCAACATTACGGACATTGAGACGAGGGATTTCTTCACACACTTCAATCATATTCACGGCGGCATGGTTGGGGAGCGGATTGTCGAGCACATGTGGGACATTGTTTTCAAAAGATAGCTTTCCCTGGTCGATCAACTTCTTCACAATGCATTTCAGAGCGTAGCAACCTTCTACATCATGACCAAGGGCGCCTTGGTGGAAATCACATCTGAGATCGGAGCGGAACCTGGGCGGCAATGGGTTTGGCGGAGGCTTGCCAGGTCTAGTGGTGCAATACCCCTTATGTAACAGAGTTGGGAGTAGTTCAGCGTACGCCATCGGTATCGGCGGGAAAGATGGTCTAGTTTGAGGGCCTTGTTGTTGTTGTTGTGGTTGTTGCTGAGCCAGCGGTTGTTGCTGCATTTGTTGGGCGATGGCATTAACAGGGACCTGAGGCTGGCCCGGTAGTGGAGGGTATTGATGGTAGAACGGCGGATAGAATGGATGCTGGGCATACTGTAGGTATTGGTACGGTTGAGACAGTTGTGTAGCATTGACAGGAGCGGCAGTGGCAGATTGATTGGTTTCGGCAGACACCATTCCAACTTCTGATTCCTTTTTCTTATGGTGACCATTGCCGTATTTCTTTGGTGCATTCGAGGACTCACCTTTCTCAAACACGATAATCCCCTCTCGGACAGCTTCCTCCAAGCGGGTCCCCATAGTGACCATCTCAGAGAAGTTGCTTGGGGCAGCAATAATCATTCTTTCAACATAATCTTTCTTCAGGGTCTTCAAGAATGTTTGAGTCATTTCTTCCTCGTCCAAAACGAGAGTGATACGGGCAGCTGCCCCTCTCCACCTCTGTGCATATTCGCGAAAGCTTTCGTCTTTTTTCTGAGAAAGAGACCGGAGGAATTCCCTATTCGGCTTGAGCCTAGTGTTGAATCCATAGTGGCTCTTAAAGGCAGCGGCCAGATCATCAAAAGTTCGAATGTCATCCTTGCTCAAACCAGTATACCACTCCGCGGCATCTTCCATTAGGCTGTCCTGGAAGCAATGGATCATAAGTGAATCATTGTCTGCATGGTTAGCCATCTTCCGGACGTACTTGATGATATGGTTCTGGGGGCAGGTCAGCCCATTGTAGCGGTCAAATTCCGGGACCTTGAACTTTTTGGGGACATCCACCCTTGGCACTAAACAAAGATCATGGGTTCTGACGAGGTCACTGCTCCCGCGGTTGGCCTTGATCTCGCGACGGAGTTCTCTGGCAAGCTCCTCCATTCTTTCCTCCATAGTTCCCAATACAGGAGTCTTTCCACGGTAATCATTAGCATTGGCGCCTTGAGGCGTAGAGTGCACAATCGGGTCTGTGTAGACGGTCGACTGAGGAAAGGTAGTATGAAGAGATGTGGGATCTGGTGGGGGCATTTGACCACCATTAGCAGCACCTGAAGTCCCGGTTCCTGAAACACCGGCTGCAGTATTGGGAGAGTAATAAGATGGGAGCCCATAGGGGTATCCCCTCGGCATAGCGAGAGATGCGGCGGGAATCGTTTCGGTAGTCGCCTGGGTGGACGCGACCGGTTGTTCTTGAGCGGCTATCAGAGCAGTCATGGCGTCGAGAGCTTTAGCTAACTCTTCTCTCACAGAAGCTAATTCAGTATGGAGCTGTGCATTTTCTTCTTCCATAGCTACCTGATTCCTCCTTCTGTATTGTCTAGTCTGATGTACTCTGGTAAGTTGATCGGTCTTTCGAGCACGAGCCACTTTTCACACTACGGCAGAAGAACCAGGAGGCAATGAGCACTTGGAAGTTTTTTTTTTGTGACTGATGAATGATGCACATGATGCATGATATGTGCAAATGCAGATGCAAAAATGACTCTTTTTATTACCAAAGGGTTTTTTAGACAAATTAGAATTCTTTGCAAACATTATTGGACTAACAAATTATTCAAAGCAAGTTGTTTTGATAAATTGAGCCAAGGGAGTAGGCTTCTGAAACATAAGCTGAACAAACAACATAATCAATAGTCCATCCTATCATCCAGAACTAAGGAGTGACTGGGTAGTATTCGGAATCCGAGTCCGAAGCTGAACCGCAATAATTGGCAAAGAAATCTCGACGACCTCTGACTCTCCTGGAGTCTCTCCTCAACAGATCATCCTTCTCCTCAAGCTCCTTCCTAACTCTGGCTAGTTCCTTCTTCAGCATCCGGTTCTCATGATCCTTCTGCTCGTCTCTGCCATCCAAAGTCATGATCAAGTTCTCAGCTTCACTGTAACGGGCTTTCCATGCTCGCTTCTCCTCACTCTCCATAGCTAGATGCTCCTGATACATCTCCTGAGTCGCGGGAAGCAACGGTAATGGTCTAGATGGAACAGACGCAGACACATGTCTCATAGCAAGATAAGGCATGCCGATCTCTTCGGCTCGATCTATCACCCACTGAGTATAGGCCTTATGAGCTGTACCGGATCTCACACCCAAATGCTTCACGTCTTTCCTTCGAACCTTAGACCAAGCATCTGTAAAAGCTTTCCTTTGCCCGGTGGGGGCATTGGAATAGTAAAAGAACTCCTGGGATGTAGCAAGGTTAATGGGCTTTGCCCTCATAGGAAAACCAAACTGTCTCATGGCTAACTCGGGGTTGTAGTTGATTCCTCCCCGGGTACCGAGAAGAGGTACATTGAGGAAGTCCCCACAACCAGTAATAATCTCTTTGACTCGAGCTGCTGGAGTGACCCAAACCACCTCATCGGGAGTAAGAGCCATAATCCGCTGCGAATAGGACCAATTCTCCGAGTTGGCATGGAAAGAACTCGGGAGGTGAGAAATAAACCACCTATATAGAAGAGGTATGCAGCAAAGAATAAATCCACGGCCCTTGAGAGTCCGATCATGGATGGCATGGTATGTGTCAGCTAACAAAGTGGGAACTGGATTCCTGGAATGGAATATCTCAATAGCATTCATGTCCACGAAGTTGTCAAGATTCGGGAAGAGAATGAGCCCATAGATAAGTAGTGCAAGAATAGCCTCAAGAGTGTCCTCACAAGTAGATTCGAGATTAGCCCGCTCAAGTAAGTATTTTGAAGTGAAACCTTGGATATGAGACTTGGTGATGAGATTCTTAGACACATCAGAAGTCTTGAGATAAAGATCCTTAGCAATCACCAAAGGAGTAAGGGAAGATCCTGGGCCCGTGAAAGGTGTCTTCTCGGCTATAGGAAAACCCAATAAACTAGAATAAGCCTCAAGTGTAGGAACCAACTGGAAATCCGGGAAAGTGAAGCAACGGAAAACAGGGTCATAGAATTGCACCAGAGTGTGCACCAACTTCTCTTCTACATTAGTTCGGAGAATAGTAAGCAAACCACCGTATCGGAGACGAAACCCAGTCGGATTCTTAACCTTAAGTGCCAACTCCCTTAGGCTAACCAAATCGACTTCTTTGAACTTGTAAGACTTAGTCCTCTTCATGCCTGGTTATATTTGCAAAGAATTTTAGTTTGTCTATACCCTTTGATAAATGCATGTAAAAAGGTTTATGCATGAATGCATGTATGCATGGTTTTGTTTAACAAAGAAAGCACGGTGGGCTAAAGTAACAAATGGACACGGTGTCCGGTGAAACTAAGGTTTTGATAGTAGTACCCAAGGTTCTATAAAGTTCCCAAACCACAACCTCTCTTGCGTATATCATAGTAGTACAAAGAAACGCTTGTCCATGATTATCCGTAAGAAGGTCTAGTTTGGGTGTAGTATCGCGTGACGACTAAATTTCGAGGCAACACTCGGTTTAGTCACCGCACTACGTCCTAAGAAAGGCCAAAGATGGGTTTGGCAACTACGGTCCATAGCCTTCATCGGTCAATTGGAAGTAAAGTGCCTAAGCATGACAACACACGCCGACAACATCACCTCCAAAATGCCTCAGCTATGTGAGATTGATCGCGTAATCCAATGCACGAGGCAACCCCCGGAATGGATTGTCGATTATATCTCTTCCTAATCTTAAGTTCACTTAGCCCGGGTATAGGGCTTTTGATATTCTCACCCCACACGTACATAAGAAAATTTTACATGTAACAATAAAGCAAAGCATAAACATAAAGCATGTAAAACTAGGCGTAGCCCTATTTAATCCCCAGTGAAGTCGCCATTTCTGTTATCGCGATTTTCGGGTGTCAAATCATTAATTAGATTTGAACCTTTCAATCATTGATATCTCTATTTTTTTGGGGAAAGGTAAAATCGAGAGAAAACCTTAGAAATTCTGAGCTCGGGGCTGATTTCACTACGGGAAGGTGTTAGGCACCCGCAATGACTATAGTATCCTATAGGAACCGTTTTGCTAGTCTTATGTATACGCTTTGCTTTTATCGCTATTTGTAAAAAAGGGATTGGTTTTAAGAATGAGAAAAAGAAGATTTTGAATGTTGTTTTTATTGGACTTGGAGAGATTTTGAGTCTCTTGCCTACATACCCTTTTAAGGGATCAAAATTCCATGTAGTTCTCTTCCAAAATATTTTTGTGGGTTGGTTCAATTTTAGTTTTGAAAATAGTTTTGAAGAAAAAGATGAGAGGCCTCAAGGGCATGAGATTTGGAAACAAGTGAGGTTAGTCCAATTTATTTACAAAAAACGGTTAAAGTTGAAGATTTAAGATTCATTTTGATTTTGCTTAAGAAAACAAAGGGAAAATGGGTGAAGTTTTGACTTCACTTTATTGCAAAAAATCTTTGAGTGATGTGTTAGCTTTTTGAGAAAGAAAGAATGAGTTTTTTCTAAGTATCACGCTTCCTAAACATACATCTAGCGGTGAACATACAACGTGTGTGCGTGTCGGTGCTTGTGTCGGTGTACATCATCATAGTGTCCATTGTCCTTTACATCGGGTCCTAATTTACATTCTATGGTCTTGCAAGAATTTAAAAGGAAAGTAAAAACCTAAAATGTTACATAGAAATTGATGGAAACCTAAACTTAGAGAATGGGGATGAATTGGAGCTTTCAATAGGCATGAAACACAAAATGGTTAGTGAAGCAATATGCAATGATAATGAAATGTTAGGCAACAAGAACAACATAATATGGAGGGATGTGAAGAAAAAATGCATGCTAACTAATCATGACCTATGAAACAAGAAATTAAAAGCTAAACTTTGCAAAATTAGGAAACTAGCACCTAAACTTGTAAGATAAAAGCTAACCTATTAACAAGATTGAAAGTATTGCAAAATCGTAAACAAAGATCAAACTTGACAAAAATAGAACATATTGCAAGAATTGTAAACAAAATCGACTAACACAATTGAACATATCGCAAAATCGTAAGCAAAATCAATTAACTAACACAATTAAACATATTGCAAAAATTGTAAGCAAAATCAATCAACTAACACAATTGAATGAATTAGCACAACATCAGGGGTACACTTATCATAAAATTAAGTGCCAAACATCAACGTCACATGACAAGTTTCGGATCAAATATTGCACGAGAAAATTCACGCGAAAACGCACAAAATATACGAATCAAGAAATGAAATTGACACATATTATTTCCATCAGTTCTGAACATGTGAAAATATCACTAAACAGCCAAAAACATATCAAGAACACATAGTAATTTTTTGGAATTTTCACAAGAAAAAAGTAGTGCACAGAGGTTCAGATAGCAAGGAAAAAAGGTGCAATTAGCAACAAAATTCAAGAAATCACAAAAAGCCCAGGGCCCAAAGTCACAAAACCCAAACCCCACGGATCTGATGGATCCGGATCAAGCTAACGCTTTAGGAGCGTTGGATTGATCCAGATCCATCAGGATCTTGATCAGACGCTCAGTATTAAGGGAGAGTGGACCGGGTATGGAGCGACCCGGTCCAGAAGCTTGTATAAAAGGGCATTCAACCCGGTTTCCCTCATTCTTTCTCTTCCGTTCTCTCTCTTCTCCTTCGTTCCCTCTTCTCTCTTCACAAACCCTAACCCTAATCCGGCCAATCCAACCCAGAATTTGCTCATCTATGGCTTAAACAACTCGTGCTTTCATCCTAAGCGTGAATCCGTCAAAAACAAATAGTTTTAGCCGTTGAAGCGATGTGAATCTTCGCGTTTTGGTGCCTGTTCGAACCGTTCGGATTCTTTATGTTCTTGGATGAAATCTTTGTGAAAACTTCGGGGATTCACTCTGATTCACACTCGTTGTGAATCTTGAAGTGTTTCCTTGCCTTTTTCAAACTGTTTTTCGTGTTAGGGTTAGGGTTTTGGACCGAACGGCTTGAACTAGCTATGAATTCACATCGTTTGAGGTTTTGTAGTGATTTTTCAACGTGATTAAAGGAGGTTTGAGAGTTACCTGAGTCTGTTAGCCGGAGATTTTGGTTCGTTCCTCTGATTCTTTGGTTCGGATCCTTGCTGGTGAGCTTTCTCTCTTCCATCATCTGAAAGTGCTTCTTCAACTGTTGTAGGCTCAATCATTGATATTAGTCTTATCATAGATTCTTCTTGTCTGAAGTGTGATCTTGTTCTTCTGGGACTTTCTTTACTTCCAATGATTTGATCCTCAGGATGAGAAGACTTGTATTTGAAAGTATTGTTGGATGAATCTGCTTGCTGTGAGCCATTTTGCGCTTCATCAGGAGCAACTTCATCAGGAGCTTCTGATGTGGGTGCAGCTTCTGGACTATCTTCAGATTCAACTGACTGATCAGGTTCTGGAATGTCTTCAGGAACCTGTATCTCTGCAGAACCTTCATCTTGCTTTGAAGTTTTATCTTCAAGCTCTTTGTCATCAAATTTAACGTGCATAGATTCTTCAACACAGAGTGTCTCTGAATTATACACTCTGTATGCCTTTGACCTTTCAGAGTAACCTAAAAAGATTCATCTTTGGGCCTTGGCATCAAATTTCTTTAGGTAGAGCTTGTTGTTTAGAATGTAACATGTACATCCAAACTGATGAAAGTAAGAGATATTGGGTTTTCTTCCTTTAAACAGTTCATATGCTGTTTTCTCCAAGATAGGTCTGATGTAGATCCTATTTTGGACATAACACGCTGTATTCACAGCTTCTGCCCAAAAGTGTTTTGCCAAATTGTTTTCGTGGATCATGGTTCTGGCCATTTCTTGCAAAGTTCTATTCTTTCTTTCTACAACCCCATTCTGTTGTGGAGTTCTAGGAGAAGAGAATTCATGGAAGATTCCATGTATTTCACAAAAATCTTCAAATGGCTCATTTTCAAATTCACCACCATGATCACTTCTAATTTTCAAAATTTTGGCTTCTTTTTCAGATTGAATAAGGGTACAGAAGTTACTGAATACATCGTACGCATGATCTTTGCTTTTCAGGAATTTCACCCAAGTCCATCTGCTGTAATCATCAACGATGACTAATCCATACTTACTTCCATATAAGGATGTAGTGCTAACTGGTCCAAATAGGTCAATGTGAAGCAGTTCTAAGGGTCTTGAGGTGGAAACACTGTCTTTTGCTTTGAAAGATGATTTAACAATTTTTCCTTTCTGACATGCACCATAGAGTGCATCTGAATAATAATCAATGTCAGAAAGGCCTTTGACAAGCTTAGAGATTAATCTCCAGTTAGCATGTCCTAGCCTTCTATGCCACATCCATTTCTTATCATTCATTGACAGAAGGCAAATTACCTTCTGATCAGCCAGTTCAGAGAAATTGATTTTGTAGACATTTTCCACTCTCTTTCCCTTGAACACTATGGACTTATCATTCTTGTTGATTGCCGTGCAGTTGGCTTTTTCAAATAATACATCATAACCATTGTCACAGAATTGACTGATGCTCAATAGGTTATGTTCAAGCCCATCTACCAACCACACATTATTAATAGAGGTAGAGGAATTACCAATAGTCCTCGTACCAATAATCTTCCCAGACTGGTTGCCTCCAAACTTTACATTTCCTCCTTCTTTCATTGTGAGGGATAGGAACATTGACTTCTCTCCTGTCATGTGCCTTGAGCAACCGCTGTCCAGGTACCATGACTTTTGTTTTGTTCTTGCATTTAGACAAACCTGCAGTATTGACAATTTCAAATTTAGGTACCCATTGCTTTATGGGTCCTTTGGGGTTAGAGCTGGAAGATTTACTCAGCAATTCCTGATCCTTTAGATGCTTTCTGGGTAGCTTCTGATTAATCATTACCTTAGGTTTTTTAACTTTTGGTTTTGATACTTCAGGAGCAACAACTGCTTTGCCCTTCTGAACCTTAGACTTTAGGACATTAGATTCTGATTTTATCAGACTCTGAGGAACAGGTTCTGATCTCTTCAGAATCTTAATCTTTGTGGTCTTAGATTCAGAATTTATCATACCCTTAGGCTTGAAGTTCTTTGACTTTGATGTAATCTTAGTCTTAGAACTGGAAGCTTCAGGTTCTGACTGAGCAGCAGTTTCCATTTTGGCACCTTCAGGAACAAAGAAGGTTTTCAATCCTTCCTTTATGCATTCACAATATGCTTTGAGGTTGGTTTCATTAGACTTAGCTTCTGAAAATCCAATCCCTTTGACATTGTTTTTGTAAATGCTATAAATCATAGAAGGAATCCTGCTTCTGTCAATACCAGTAATAATGAAATCTTCAAGAGAAATCTCATGGTTACTTAAGGACTTTCCATCACATTTTTCTTGCAGCTTCTGACACAAGAACTTAAGTTTGTCTTCATATGTCTTGCATATGAAGTCAAAACCTCTGAGTCCTTCTTCAGAAGCTTTTAGATCCAATAGAGTTTATTCTTGTTGCTTCATCAAAGCAACATATTTTTCTTTCAAAGCTTTCAACTCATTGGTTCTTAATTCAAAATGAGTGAGGAGTTCTTTAAGTGACTCTATCAGTTCTTCTCTAGGGATCTTGGAATATACCTCGTTTTCATCTTCTGAATTTGATTCAGTTTCAGCTTCTGAAGTTGCTGTAGCTACTAACCCAATAGCTACCTTTGCACCTTCATCAGATTCTTCTTTGTCAGACTCAGATTCACTATCCAAATTATCCCATGTGGCCATCAAACTCTGCTTTAACTGTTTCTTGAACTTGCTTGACTTGAATGTTGGTTTCTTTGACTTTTCCTTTGCTTTTTCCTTCTGAAGATCAGGGCAATCAGCAATGAAATGACCAGGCTTCTTGCAATTGAAGCATCCCTTTTGATCTTCCTTCTTTGAGCTTCTGAAGCTACCTCTTTTGGACACAAACTTCTTGTTCTTTTTGGCTAGATACTGAAGTCTGTTTGAGAGCATAGCCATCATCTCAGTTACCTCTTCATCAGAATCTCCAGTTGGTGAATCTTCTTCTTCAGACTCAGCCACTTTGAGAGCCTTTGATGACTTGCCTTTGGATGGAAGAGCTATTGATTTAATCCTTTTAGTAGACTCATGTTCATTAAGACTTAACTCATGAACTTTGAGAGAACTAACAAGATCTTCAACACTTAAAGTGTTTAAATCTTTAGCTTCCTCAATGGCAGTCACCTTTGGTCTCCATCTGGCAGGCAGGCTTCTGAGAATGTTGCTCACGTGATCAGAAGCAACATAGCTTTTCTTCAGTATTTGGAGTCCAGAGACTAAGGTTTGAAATTTTGAGTACATCTCCTCAATACTTTCATCATCCTTCATCTTGAACAACTCATACTAATGAACAAGCATCAGTGCTTTGGCTTCTCTGACTTTCTTGCTTCCTTCATAGTTAGCACATAAAGATGCAAGCATAGCTTTAGCAGTTAATTTATCACTCATCTTCATGTACTCTGCTTGTGGTATAGCAGAAACCAGAGAGCCTCTGATCTTGTGATGTTTCTTGTACATCTTCTTCTGAGCAGGAGTATGAATCTTTCTATCAACAGCAGCTCCTTCTTCATCAAGGACTAAGTCACCAACTCCATCTTCCAGAATATCCCATAGTTCTTCATCTAAGCCCATGATATAACTGTAGAAGTTGGTTTTCCACTAAGAAAACTCTTCAGGATCTCCATTAAACTTTGGAACCTTCCCTGAGTCAGTTTTCTTTTCACTATAATCATAGGATACAGCATGATGATTACCACCAGAGCCAGCAGAACCAGAAACAGATGATTCAGCAGACATGTTTTTCTCAGATCTTGGACTGTTACACTATTAGGTGTTGACAACAGAACCTTGCTCTAGATACCAATTGAAGGGGAGAAAAACACAAGAAGGGGGGGTTGAATTGTGTTTTTCAAATTATCGTTTTCTCTTAAGACTCAGAACACGTATGATCAGAAGCAGATAAGACAGCTTCTGAAGATGATGTTCAGGAGCATATGCAGCGGAATGATAAACAGAGAGAAAAGAGAAGAAGCGGGACACAAGCAATTTATACAGGTTCCTTCCACAAACCGGAAGTAGTCTTGTCCCCCTTGCACTTCCAAGGAGAGTTCACTAAAGTAATATCTGATTACAAATGCTCAAGCACACAAGCAAGAGACTTCAAATGCTCAAGAACACAATCAAGAGACTTCTAATGCTCAAGCATACAAGCAAGAGACTTCTATCAAACAAAATTACACAGAAAATGTTTGAGATTGAACACTTGATATACAATCAGTGGTGTTCACAATACAAATCAGATACAAACTCTAAAAACTTAAGAATTTCAAAGATATGAACTTGAAAACTGAAATTCTAAGTGAACTTTGGATGCTTAAACAATTTGACAGAGTTTTGGCGCTTTTTAAAATATTGTAGAGTCTTTATTGTTCTTCAAGTCCTCACTCCTTTATATAGAGGTGTGAAATGAACGTTGTAAGTGCCAACACATCCAAAAAGAGTCGTTGTTGAAGCTTGATCTTTCACCAATGATTCTTTGCCTGATTAAGTTATTGTCCTATAAAGGATCAATTTCAAATCCATTCCGATTGAGAGGGAACAAGGATGCAGGCTTGGTTGTACAAGAGAGCTGTTGTTCTTGTCTGGTAGCTGAGACAGAGAACAGAGTAGTGGAGAAGGTGGTTGTACAGTTCGTACATAGTACATTTGTCAACGCTCTTGTAATTTAGCAACCAGATGCTTTCAAATGAGAACGTGTGACCTCCATGTGATCTTCTACAACTTCTACAAGACTTTCGCTCCAAAATACAACACTTAATTCATAAAATCTTGAATCATTTCGCTTCTGGTGAAATACTGATGCTTCTGAAGAATCAGCTTCTGATGACGTCATACTCTTCAGGAGCGCTAGTCTTCGGGAGCGCTGTTCTTCAGGAGCGCTTTAAGCTTCAAATAAATACTTCCTTTGCTCTTTATTTGTTCTTCTAGAACCTTGTTAAGATATAACACTTTGTTTATGGTCCTGTACACTTGAACAAATGTTAGCAATACCAATTGTCAATTTTTAATACCTTGTTATCATCAAAACTCTTTAGGGTTTATTGTTAAACACATTTTGTTCCAACATAATGGGTGTACCAGTCTTCATCAACCAAGCAATCATTGCATATGTGATTGGAAGGGCTTCTGAAGGTTACTTCAAAGATGGGTTGTACAACAATAAGAAGAGCCATTGGAATGATACTGTTAATGAGACCTTGTTTAACAGTAAGAAGAAAGGCTCCTACAACAACCTTTCTATAGAGAAGAAAATGATGCTGAAGATACAAAATGAGAACTTGTTACCCAAGGGAGGAGGTTCTGATCTACCATCTCTTGAGCACAAAGTGTTCCTGCACTTCTTCATCAAGAAGGAGAAAGCTAACGTGCCAAAATATATCTTCAAGCACATGATCAAGACTCTAAAGGAGAGTCAGCTAATCAACAGGTCATGGATCCCCTATGGAAGAATAATTTTATAGATTCTGAATCAAGGAGGATTATTGAAGGGTCTAAGTGAAACAAGAGGCTTCACAGATGATATGCTGGGCACAGTCACTGGTAAGATCATAAATGGAAGCACTCTGGGGAAATTTAGGCTAATCAAGCAAGAAGCTATCACAAAGTTGGATACAAACCTAAAGGAATCCAGAGTCTCTTCAAATCTGATGGAAGGATTTCCCCTATGTGCAAGAAAGATCCTTTAGATGTTCAACTGTTTTACATACATGATCATTTGCAAAGCACTAGAGAAGAAATCCAACTGGAAGATATTCCAGAAGAGATGTATGGTGGTGTTGTCAAGGTGGCTAAGAGCAGGAAAATAGGAGAAAGCCTTTGACAGAAGCTGAATACCTAGAAGAAGCTTCTGAGCAACCTGCTAGAAAAGCCAAGAAGGATAAGAAAGAAAAAGCTGCTGAAGCAACTGATTATGAAGTAGCAACCATTCAGGAATAGGTTGAAGATCTTGAAGCTGACAAGATCTTACCTAAAAGAACCAGAAGTGGTAAGGCTGCTACTACTTCACAATCTACTCCTAAACAACCTTCTATTCCAAAGAAGAACAAAAAGCAGAATGTTAGGAAACTGAAGGAGTCCAGATATGTTGAGGATGAAGATCAAGTTGCATAAGCCACTAACTTGGTCAATAGGGAGTTGAAGAAGAAGAAGACTGCAGAAGAAGCATCTATTCAAAAGGCTTTGGAGTTAGCAAAGCAGATTGAAGTTCCTGCTTCCAGCATAGCAAGGGAAGATGCTGCTGCAGTTGCTCAAGAAGTAATCAAGGCTGCTGAGGTTGTACAAGAACTTGTAGCAACTGAAGCTAAAGGTCTGGCAATGGTGACTGCTGAAAAAGCTCAGGAGAGAATCACTGTTGTATCAAAAGCTCTTGACAATTCAGAAGCTCCTGAAGGTAATTCTGAAACTTTACATACTGATGTTGAGATAGTTTAATTAGGATCCAGTTCCCCATCTGACATTAGGTCAAAGTCACCCTCATCATCATCATCAACCACATCATCTGATCCAGATGATATACCCCTTAGTAAAGTTTACTCCAATCTTAACAAAGTTTACCCCCATCACCATTAACCAAAACCACTAAAAAGCCTGATCATGATACATTTGTGCCAATGTATCCCTCTGTTCAAGAGAGGATAATTGATATGCAACAAATGAGAATTGATGCATGCAAGAATCTACCTGCAAATCACCCATTACAACCACTTGTGATTGAACCTATTCAATCTATACCTGCTGCTGCAGAAGGTGAAGGTGATTGTGTAGGGACAGATCTTACAAACACAATTGTATCATCATCTACACCTAACTCACCAACAACTCAAACCACTAAAATTTCTGAACAATCAATCATCCCAAACTTAGAAAGCCATTATTCAGATGAACTGCCTGAATATGTGTCAAACTCACAAATAGCCTCTGACATAGCTTCTGATGAAGTTATGACAGAATACCCCCCACAACATGAACCAAACCATGAAATGACCTCAACAAAAACCAACAATGACTCTGTTCTTATCCCTGAATTGTCTGTTCCTAAACTAACCGTTCCTGAACAACCTGCTTTTGAACAGAGTGTTACTAAACTAACCATAAACAGTCAATCAACATCAACCAATATTTAAACTGACCCTGAAACCTACATAAATGACCAACCTTCATCATCAAACCTAGCTATTCAACCTGTAGCCCCTGCAAAAACAAATGTCCCCTCTCCACCCACCTTATTCCTACATTCAACTATATTAGCAAATGTATGTGAAGGTATCTTTCAGGAGCTGAATAATCTTGTTCAAGCAAGGAACAAACTCATTCATGAGGACAACTATGAAAAGATGTGGACAAGGTTAAAGGACATAGTAGAATTTGTCCTGTTAGAGCTACAAAGATCTTGTTTTGATGCTTAGGCTAAGCTACAAGAATGGTTGAAGGGAGTGGTTTCCAACTTACATGAAGTTAAAGTTCTCAGAACATTGGTGAAGACTCCACTGTGCTTGGAAGCAAGGAGTGTCATTCCTTCAAGTATCCACCCTAGAGAGCTAAATTTGGATTGGTTAACCACGCTTAACCTCAAGGAAGCATCTTATGAACTAGCACTGCTGCAAAGGAATACTCTTATGGAGAAAGAGAACAAGCAGCTGAAGAAAGAACTTTTGGAGAAGAAACCGAAGCTATTGGAGTACAAGACTGCATCTGAAGCTCAGCTAGAGGAAGCAAGAATCAGAGAAGAAAATCTTATCAAAATCAATGAAAATTTTAAGCAGGAAATGAAGCAAGAGATGAATCAGATGAATCAACTGATGGAGATGATGCTCCAAAAACAAGCCCAACCATAGATTGCACACTCTAGCTTGTTTTAATTCTTTATTTTACTTGCTTTTGGACTATATTAATGCTTCTTAATTACTGCTCTGATACATTGCTATTTGCTTCTGAACTTGTTTTCTGCTCTGATCAATTGTATTGCTTGTTATATGCTCTTATTTATGCTTTTGTATATCTATGTTAAATCTTTTGTGCTAACATATTGATTGATTCTGAACTGATTTTATGCTCTGATCCTTTATATTCATATTCTCACTGTTTTTTTCTCATCTCTTCTCTTTGTTTTATTCTTTATACTTTTTGTTAATGATAAAATGGGGAGTAGTTGATAATATTTAAAGGCTCTGAGCCCCATTAATTTACTTTCAACAATTTAAATTAATAGGACCGTCTTCTCATCTCTTAATCTTTATAATGTGAGATTATTCTGAGAGTTAATTTGTTTTTAAATGAATTTAATTAACAAGAATAGAACTCAGGTGGAGCTTACAAACCTCACCTTAAAGTACTATTAGACTCAGGGGGAGCTTACAAACCTCACCTTAAAGTACTATTAGGCTCAGGGGGAGCTTACAAACCTCATACCCAAATAGTCAACTTGTTAATTAGATTAACAACAATTGAACATTTTTAAATACTAATGTTTGTCATCATCAAAAAGAGGGAGATTGTTGGAACAAAATGTGTTTAACATTACCATTAAGAGTTTTGATGATGACAATGTATTAAAAAAATTGTCAATTGGATATGCTAATATTTGTTCAGGTGTACAGGACTATAAGGGTCTGAAGAGAACTGCTCCTGAAGTCAAAGTGCTCCTGAAGACAAAGCGCTCCTGAAGTGATGATGTGTCATCATAAGCGAGTTCATCATAAGCTGAAGATCAACATAAGCGAGTTCATCAGAAGCTGAAGATCACCAGAAGCTGTAGTTCATCAGGACATGCAAACTTAAAGCTTCAAAAGTTGTTCAATAGATTCAATGTCGTCTAAGCATTGCAAAAGAGTGGAAAAGAAGAACAACGACTAATTCAAAAGGATTCAAAGGCATTGGATGCTTGTTCTTTTGTAGAGCGTTGACAAAGTACAATTGTACGAAGTGTACAACCACTACCTCCACTACTCAGAGTTTGTCTCTGCTACAAGACAAGGATAACAACTCTGTCTGTAGCAATGTTCCTACATACATGGAATGCATTTGAAATTGATCCTTAATAGGACAATAACCATATCAAGCAATGAATCATTGGTGATTGATCAAAGCTTCAAACGACTCTTTTTAGATGTGCTGGAAATTCACAACTTTCATCTCACACCTCTATATAAAGGAGTGAAGACTTGAAGAACGAATAAGACTCAACAACAATTTGAAAGCGCTTAAACTCTATCAAAATTGTTCAGCATCCAAAAGTTCACTGAGAATTTTTTTTCAAAGCTCATATCATAGAAATTCTAGAGTCTTAAGAGTCTGTATCTGATTTGTACTGTGAGCACCTATGATTGTATATCAAGTGTTCAGTATCAAACAATTTTCTTTGTAATTCTGTTTGATTGGAAGTCTCTTTCTTTTGTGCTTGAGAATAGAAGTCTCTTGATTGTGTTCAGGAGCATAGGAAGTCTCTTGCAGTTGTGCTTGAGCATTTGGAGTCTCTAGCTAAACTTAGCAGTGAGCATTTGTAATCATATATTACATTATAGTGAACTCTCCTTGGAAGTGCAAGGGGAACATGACTACTTCCGGTTTGTGGAAGGAACCTGTATTATCAACTTTATAGCTAGGAAGTTTGGCGTAGGTGAGAACAAAGGGATAAATAGAATTGAGGGGAACAATAAGCTTAATATAGAAACCCTCATTGCTATGAACTTCATTAAGCCTCAACCCGGCCGTATAGCTTTTGAGCTTCAGCTCAATGTGCCTATGTGTTTGATTGTACTTCCTAACCCATCTTGGACTAACACCGAGGTGGAAGAAAATTTGCTGTATGTTGGTGATGTCCCACAGGAACAGGAGGAGGAGAAAAACCTTGAGGAGGAAGGTGGACACTTGCACCACCATGAGGAGCACCATGACTATGATGCCGATGACAACTATAATGATCAAAACAACCGGTGGGCATGGATGGAAACGGAGGTTGACCGCATAAGCACCGAGCAACAAAGGCAAGGTGTTGAAATCACCGGATTAAGGAACGATGTCCAAAGAGGCAATCGGGTTAATGATGAGAACAATCACATGCTACGGATGATGATGCAACACCTTAACCTCCAAGGTCCTCCTTACGGACCTCAATAAAATGTGAGCTTTCCTCTTCCTCGCTTCCCTTCTATCTCTACTCTCTCTCTACCTATCATCCTCCTTCTTCTTCTTCTTCTTCTTCATCTTTCTTTCCCTTTAAATTTTTGTTTTTCTTGAATCATTGAAGACAATGCTTCTCCCAAGTGTGGGGGGAGCCTAATAAAGTGTCTTCAGTCGTAGTGTTTCCAAACTCCCTTGAACTTTATTCTTTTGTTTTGTTTTATTGCGAAAGGCATGGTTAAGTAGCTTGTTTTTGTTGAAAAAATATGACATAAATTTTTGTTGTCTCCTCTAAATTGGTTGTTTCTTGTACATGAAAGTGAACTCTTGTGTTTTAAGTTTTCTTGATATACCCACATCTTGTTTTATTGTGAACAATTCTCCAATGAGAAAAACACTAGTTGCATCCCTTGAGCAACTGTATGAATAGGTATTTTAAGGAGCACGTTCTGAATCTTAAGGTAAATTAACCCTTAAACTTTTTCAGAGTAATAGTAGTATAAGTTAGTGTGAGGGAGCTTATAAAAATAATAAAAGAAAAAAAAAATTCCGAGGTTGCATCACTGAATCTATATTGGGGAAGGAGGTAGGCCCTCCGACTTCCTACGTGAAGGTGATTTTATCTTGAGAAATATAAAAGCATCATTGAATCTAGATTGAGGAAGGGGGTAGGCCTTTCGACTTCCTACGTGAAGATGATGTTTTAAGGGGCATCATTGAATCTAGATTTGGGAAGGGGGTAGGCCCTCCGACTTCCTACGTGAAGATGCTGTACCCTTAAATTAATGCGCTTAAATTCCAAATTTGTGCAAAAGCCAAAAGGTCAAAATGACCACAAATACTCCCATCTCTCTTATACGAAATGAAGAAAGAATCTTTCTTGCTTGGTTTAGTCTTAAGGTTGGAACCTGTTTCCTCATAATATCTGTTTATACAGGAGAAAAAATAGGGATGAACTACACACACACACACACACTCACTTAGAACTTGATTGTTGGGTTGAATAAAGAATACAAAAAATTGCTTGAGTTTGTGATTAGTGTACATTAGAAATAAAAACTTTTTTTTGAGGAGACATGAGCTTCATTTGAATTTTCATACATAATCTTGTTTTATGCTACAATGTCTATGCCTTTTGCTTGAGAACAAGCAAAGATCCAAGTGTGGGCGAGTTTGATGAGTCAATAATTAGTATATTTTATATAATATTTAATCTCGTTTTATCTAGACTTAAGTCTATTTTATTTTATTATTATTTCCTTTTGATCTATTTAATGAATTAATAATTAGTTTATTCTAAATAATATTTAAGCTTGTTTTATTTAGATTTGAGTTTATTTTATATTAGTGTTATTTCCATTTTTGAGCAATTTACTTTAAGATTCAATAAAATATATTTCAGGAACGAATATTAGGTGGAGCAGTCTTGATGCAAAAGAAAGAGGATTAGGAGCTGATTCGGGCTGGAAAAATACAATATTCAGCACAAAAATACAATGCCCCCAAGTCAGAAGCTTGGCACGGCCGTGCCACCTCTCAGGATCCCTTTTGCTGATTTTTCTTCTCCTGCAAGCTACTCTATTTTGTACTTTAGGCCCACAGTTTCTTGTGGGACACTCTAGCATTATAGTTGCTTAGATTTTAAGTCAATTGTAAGCTATAAATAGAGTAGTCTTCCACCACAAACATTCATCTTATTCTTGGAATACAATAGTGACAGTTGTCTTTCTAATAATAATTTCTCGCTTTATTTTATTGTTATTTATTTTATGTCTTTTCTCTTCTTCCCCTTGTCTACTATGATCATGAGTGAGTAGACTTCTCCTGTCTTGGGATTGTTGGATAGTCTAATGACATAATCCAAAACAAACCAAGCTTTCTTTCTAAACCTTATGTAAACCTAATTGCTAATCTAAATTCACCACTTTAACATGGATTAATCATTATCAAACTGTTGACGCGAAAGCTGAGGGTTTGATAATTATTAATCCATTATCCCAAATATCAATTCATAAAGCGAAAGCCGGGTCTTGATATTGGAACAAGTGAATTTGGACAGAGATTGCAAAGGCAGCAAAATAGTCTTTGCAATCTTTGGACGAAGTAGTTTCACAGCCTTAATGCATCTCCTAGTAATCAATTCAGCGAAATATGATTGATTGCTAGGAGTAAACTCTTACTGGACTGAGAGGAAAAGTAAGGGGCTAAAGGGAAACCGGTCATTAGAAATTAGGTCCAACATAAAGTTCTAAGGTTAAAGCTTCAGTTTGTGGAGGGTTTGTCATTATGATGAACCAATAATCCTAAGGCTCTCTTTTATATTATTTTCTCTTCCAACATTTTAAAACCCTACATTTACTATTTTCTCTTCTAATCATAACTCTAAGTTGATTGAATTGACCAACTCCCTGTCGGAACGATACTCTCTTTATTACTACTCCGATAAGACCGTGCACTTGCGGTTTTATCCCATCAAGTGTTTGGCGCCGTTGCCGGGGAGTTAACTAATTTAATTAATTTTTTCTTGTGATTAGAATTTCCTTCATTATTTTTATTTTCTTGTCTTTTTACTTTTTTTTTGCTAATTTTTTCTCTTTTCTTCTTCTCTCTTCTTTTGTCACCGTTAACTTCTTGGGTTCTTTCCCTTTTATGCGAAGGTCTAAAAGTCTTGGTGCATTCGTACCTGAGATTGAAAGATATTTGTACAAAAGGAGAAGAGAAGCACAAAATAATATTGCCATGGCTAAACGTACTCTCAAAGAGTACGCTACTCCTTCAACGGAAGAGCCACAAGCTATTATTGTGTACCCAACGGTTGAGGATGCAAGATTTGAGATTAAACCTGCACTTCTTAACTTGGTGCAACAAAATCAGTTTTCTGGATCACCTATTGAGGACCCTAACCTTCATATCTCTACTTTCCTAAGACTTAGTGGCACCCTAAAAGAGAACCAAGAAGCCGTAAGAATTCATCTCTTTCCCTTTTCCTTAAGGGATAGAACTAGAGGTTGGTTCCATTCTCTAGAGGTCGGTTCCATCACCTCATGGGATCAAATGAAGCGAGCATTCCTTGCCCGATTTTCCCCCCTTCTAAAACTGCCAAACTTAGGGACCAAATTACACGTTTCAACCAAAAGGATGGGGAGTCCCTCTATGATGCTTGGGAGCGTTTCAAAGAAATGCTCCGAATTTTCCCCCACCATGGTTTGGAAAAGTGGCTCATAGTCCACACTTTTTATAATGACTTGTCTTATACCACTAAAATGACTGTTGATGCAGCTGCAGGTGGATCCTTGATGAACAAGAACTATACAGCAGCGTACGCCTTGATTGAGGATATGGCCCAAAATCACTACCAATGGACCAATGAGAGAGCCTTAACAGCTCCTACTCCCTCTAAGAAAGAAGCAAGTATGTACGAAGTCTCTAACTATGATCATCTTGCTGCTAAAGTTGATGCACTAACCTAAAAAATTGAAAAACTCAATGTTAGTGCTATCACTCCTTCTTCTTCATCTCCTCCTTGTGAAATTTGTGGTATCCATGACCATATTGGTGTTGATTGTCAGCTAGGTAGTGCTATTGATGGTGTTGAGCAAATGAATTATGCTCAATACAACCAAGGAATGAGGCAAAACCAAAACTTTTATAAAACCCCTCAAAATTCCTATGGACAAATAGCACCACCTGGCTATACAAACAACCAGAGGACCAATCAAAAATCTGGTTTGGAAATTTTAATGGAAAGCTATATCATGAATCAAAATAAACAAATTCAACAATGTACAACAAATTCACTAACTTCATTTACATTAAACCAAGTTAGCTCATCACGACCTAGGTTAGATACTCATAAACACCTCAACTAAACCCCTGAAACTTAAGCTTGAAGTTTGGAAACCAAGCATAAATTTTTGCCCAACTTGGAATTAGTTATGCTAAGTTTTTCTTAAAGTTTTCTCAATACCCACCTGGACTATTTCCATCATAACTCAAAATCTAAAAATTATTTTCAAGTCAAACCAAAGCCATTAGAAAGCTAACTCAATTATCTACAACTTTCATGTTTACACAAAAAGCCAGTTCAGAGCAGAAATGGGTGAAAAAGACGCAAGAACACGAAAACAGGGGATGTTGTTCACTATTACATTGTACTACGATGGAATGCATCGTACTACGATGGAATGTGCTGAAAAACAACTTTTTGCTACTGGAAATATTGTAGTACGATTTCCAGCATCGTACTACGATGGAATGTGGACAACTCTACGGGAAAAGACCAGTTTTCACTCCAAAAACCCAATTTTCAATCACCCAAACCCCAAATTTGATAGGAAACATTACCTATGATTATACTAAGACTTGAACATCAATTAACACAACAATTCATGGCAATTCATATACTCTCTTCAATTTTTTATAGAATTAAACCTAATTCCCAAACTCACAACCTACAACCAGAACTATGCTAAATCAAAAATCAGAATTATATAGCCATTATCATTGAGAGATAGTCTCACCCTTACCTTAATTCGATGAACATACCCTTCAGAAATCAGGATCTCCCCTCTTGGCTCTTCTCTTGGTTTTTCTCCCGAAAACTGTTCTGTACGTGAAAAACGTTTCTGACTTCCTAACTCCCTACTTAACTCCCTTAATTTCTAATTAACTCCCACTTAATTCTTTTAATTGAAAAGTAACCCCCAAACTCCAAATAAATTTTATTTCTCACATTATTCTAATAAATAATAAAAATAAACCATTTAATAACAATACACCACACGACAACATCAACAATAATTATTTAAAATCATATAAAAGACTCTAAATAATTCAAAAATAATTAAATAACAACTAGGGCGTTTCAACTATGGTAGAGAGTGAGAAACAATCCAAGACACCCTTGCCCTTAGGGCTTGCTAAGCCTTGCTTGGAGGCTAAATTTAAAAAGTTCATGAATAAACTTAAGAAGATTTGCATTAAAATTCCCTTTGTGGAAGCTTTGACTCGAATGCCTCTATATGCCAAGTTTATTAAGAAATTTTTTTCAAAGAAAAAGACTTTAGAGCATAAAGAGACAATAGCTTTAACTAGGGAGAGTAGTGCAATCATCAAGAAGCTTCCTCATAAACTTGGGGATCCGGGTAGTTTCTCTATACCTTGTGTAATTGGAAGTGAGGCCATTGATAAGGCCATGTGTGATTTAGGATCTAGTGTTAGCTTGTTACCCTTGTCGCTTTTCAAGAGGATGGGTATAGGTGAATTAAAACCTACTAAAGCTACCCTAATTGGAAGTGAGGCCATTGATAAGGCCATGTGTGATAAGGCCCACTTTAGATTATTTTAATTATTTAATTATTTGAATTATTTGAAGAGTCTAGATATATTTATATATATTTTAAGAGATGTGGAGATTAAGATTTAAGTGATTTTTATGTGATTTATCTGATGTGGTGACTTATTTTATTGTTTAATAAAATTAGATTTTAAATAAAATAAATATAGAGATGTGGGGTAGTTTTGAGATTTTAGAGAGTTATGTGGGAGAAAGAGTAAATAAGATAAGATTTGTTGGGAGTATAAATAAGGAAATTAGGTTTAGAGAGTTGTCAGTACGTACAATTCAGTTTTTGGGAGAAAAAGGGAGAAGAGAAGTGAACCAAAAGAGGCTTCAATCTTCGATTTCTAAGGTAAGGGTGAGCCTAGCATTCAATATTATTAACCTGTAATTCATCTAATTGTAATTAACAAGCTGTAGGAAGAGTTTTTGAAAATTATGAATTAGGTTAAAAGGTGAAGAATTTGATGATTAGGTGATGTAAACTTGTGTAATCGATGTAAAAACTATGCACAGAACCTAGAATAATCATAGTGCTAATGTTTCGGATAGTTTTGAGGCTAAACATGGTGGGATTTGGGGCTTTGGGTGAGAAAAATTGCAATCCTGTACCCAGCCTGACACCGCTCACGAGGCGAGCATCATCACTCGTCAAGGCAAGTACCTTGGCATCGCTCGCGAGGCGAGCAACTTAGCTCGCTATAGCGAGTAGCACTTGACCACTCGTGAGGCGAGCAAACCCACTCGCCATAGCGAGGTGACCTGTGAGAATTATGATTTTTAGAATGTTGTTTTAAGACGCGTTTTAGATGGTTTTGAGTGCCTTAATGTATATAAGAATGATTAGGTAAGTTTTTAGGATCAAATTGGACCTAGGGAACTTATAATTGAAGTTCTTGGATGAAAATGTGAAAAAGGCCGAGAGCACCCAGTATTGCTCGCCTTCAGTTCGCCCCCAACTCGCCAAAGGCGGTAACCTCTAGTTGAGCTCGCGAGGCGAGTAGATCAACTCGCCATGGCGAGTAGTGCAGTTTCAGACTGCCATAACTTTGTGTTTTGGGATCTGTTTCGTGTAGGACTTTGAGAGTTGACCCTTGGGTAGTAATGGAAGATAACTATACTATAAATGACGATCTGTACTGATGCTTGAGATGATTTAATGTTGTGATGATGATTTGTGATTTATGTGAGTTATATGCGAAGAATATTATATTGTTTTGAATGATGATTCCCTTGATGTTGCTATATGCCATGATTGATTATTTGCTGACATGTAGTTGTCCATTTAAGAGTTCAAGCTGCATGTGTCGGTCCAAGATGTTTAAGACGTTTTAAGATGTTTAATATGTTTAACTTGTTTAAGTTATAAGAGATTGAGTCTCATGCATACTCATTTAAAGATGAATGCTTATGTGTAACACCCCATTTTCCCAACATAAATAGTTATAAAGAATATCAAAGTTTTTCATCAAAAACGGAGCATTACATTCAACTTACAAAAATTCCACTATATAAATAGAATAAAAAGTATTATTTATTAAAACAATCTGTCTTTACAAAAATCCAATAATCATGCAGTGGAATAGTTTTTAACATCTTATAACAATCTTTGGCTCTTAGAGGCCACAACATCAGTATCTTAAATAGTTCTCATGAAAATAGTTCAACATCATTAAAAAGGAAATACGTAACAAGGAAAACATGCAATAGACAATCCCCATCCCGTTACGTATCAGAGCATCCTCGGTGGAGATTACTAACAACTGCACTATTCTTCGTTACCTGCAAGTTACTCATACGAAGAGCAACATTTCCAAGCAGAAGGGGTGAGATTTCACATTCATTAATAGCAGGTAACAATTCATAAAAGGTAATCAACAATACATACAACCAACATTAATTAAACATCACATAAATCATCATTTAATAAAAGTAAAACAACAACAACAACATCATCAACCACAACAGCAACATCATCAACAACAACAACATCATCATCAGCAACAACAACAATAACTTCTCAATAATCATCATTTATATTATGCAATGACGACTCTACAATGCAACGACAACAACAACTCATCTTAACAACACATCGACTCGACAATGCAATATGCATGTGGTACCATCAGGGCATAAGCCCCCATCGCTAAAGGTCAAATAGGATCTGTCAGGCATTAAGTCCCCATCGCTAAGGTCAAAAAGGACATGTCAGGCATTAAGCCCCCATCGCAAAGGTCAGAAAAGGACCTGTCAGGCATTAAGCCCCCATCGCTAACTATGATATGCAACAACACGACTCAATGCAACGACACAACTCAAATGCAACGACGCCATCTTAAAACAACAACATCAACTTCATAATTCAATATTAAATCACGAACAACACCATATAGCATCATATTCATCAATCAAATATACTCACATAAAACCAAGTTAGATTCATTAAAACATAGGTTAAATACTCATAAACACCTTAATAAAACTCATAGTACACAAGCTTGAAGTTTAGAGACAATCCATAAGTTTTGGGTTAATTTTCATAAAATTTCACTAAGACCTCCCTGGAGTATTTTCATCATAACACAAAAACTAAGAATCATTTTCAAGTCAAACCAAAGCCACTGGAAATCTAACTCAATTATCTACAACTTTCATGTTTACCTCAGAAGCCAGTTCAAAACATAAACGGGTGAAAAGGACACAAGAATGCAAAATAGAGGATGGTTTTCCCAAAACACACTTGGAGTGTTTTTATTATAACTCACGATTCACAAAACATTTTCAAGTCTCTCCAAAGCCATTAGAAAGCTAACTGAATTATCTACAACTTTTATGTTTACACCAAAAGCCAGTTCGAAACAGAAATTGGTGAAAAAGACGCAAGAACGAGAAACAGGTGATGTTGTAACTGTGCAGCTCGCGAAGCGAGTAGGTTTACTCACTATGGCGAGTTGCGACAGACAACTCTACGGGAATAGACCAGTTTTCACCCCATAAACCCTAATTTCATCAACCTTAATCCCCAAATTGATAGGAAACTCTACCTATGATTATTCTACAGCTTAGACATCACTTCTCTACGTTAATTCATGAAATTCAAAAACTTTCTACTATCTTTATTGATTTTAACCTAATTTCCCGAATTCTTAAAAACTACAACAACAATTAATTTCTATGAATTACAACTTGATATTAATGAAGGTTAGTCCCACCCTTACCTTAGATTAGTTTCTGAAATCAACAACAGCGTTCTTCTTCCCTAGGGTTCTCTCTGAGTTCTCCTATTTTCTCCAAAAATTGAACGTGTTATGTTTTCTAAACTCTTACTGACTCTTAACCTAATTTATAATTACTCTTCTCACCAAAAACTTCTCTCTTCCCGATTATCTTATTATTTCTAATAATATTATAATTCTCCCCCACTTAACAATAATCATAATAATAGACCAAATAATAAATATATCTCCACACAAAATAACAAATATATTTCTATACTAGATAACATATATATTTCCACACAAAATAACATATATATTTCTACACAAAATAAAAAATATATTTTTACACCAAATAACACATATTAGCATATTTCATCAAAATATATATTATAAATCAAATAATAATACACTAAAAATACAATAAATTAATAAAATATTAAATATTAAAAGTAGGGCGTTACAACTCTCCCCCACTTAGAATATTTTCATCCTCGAAAATGTACCTTTAGTCAGACAATCTTAATTCAGTGTTCACTAGAAAACAAACAACAATTAGGACAATACAATGACGGTATTCTAACTGTTAGACGACACTACTTGACTCAACTACTTGGCCGCACGGACCGACCTGCTCTGATATCAATTGTAACACCCCGTTTTCCCAACATAAATAGTAATAAAGAATATCAGAGTTTTTCATCAAAAACGGAGCATTACATTCAACTTACAAAAATTCCACTATATAAATAGAATAAAAAGTACTATTTATTAAAACAGTCTGTCTTTATAAAAATCCAATAATCATGCAGCGAAATAGTTTTTAACATCTTATAACAATCTTTGGCTTTTAGAGGCCATAACATCGATATCTTAAATAGTTCTCATGAAAATAGTTCAACATCATTAAAAAGGAAATACGTAACAAGGAAAACATGCAATAGACAATCCCCATCCCGTTACGTATCAGAGCATCCTAGACGACACGACGGAGATTACTCACAACTGCACTATTCTTCATTACCTGCAAGTTACTCATACGAAGAGCAACATTTCCAAGCAGAAGGGGTGAGATTTCACATTCATTAATAGCAGATAACAATTCATAAAAGGTAATCAACAATACATACAACCAACATTAATTAAACATCACATAAATCACCATTTAATAAAAGTAAAACAACAACAACAACAACAACAACAACAACATCATCAACAACAACAGCAACATCATCAGCAACAACAACAACTTCTCAATAATCATCATTTATATTATGCAATGACGACTCTACAATGCAACGACAACAACAACTCATCTTAACAACACATCGACTCGACAATGCAATATGCATGTGGTACCATCAGGGCATAAGCTCCCATCGCTAAAGGTCAAATAGGACCTGTCAGGCATTAAGTCCCCATCGCTAAGGTCAAAAAGGACATGTCAGGCATTAAGCCCCCATCGCTAAGGTCATAAAAGGACCTATCAGGCATTAAGCCCCCATCGCTAACTATGATATGCAACAACACGACTCAATGCAACGACACGACTCAAATGCAACGACGCCATCTTAAAACAACAACATCAACTTCGTAATTCAATATTAAATCACGAACAACACCATATAGCATCATATTCATCAATCAAATATACTCACATAAAACCAAGTTAGATTCATTAAAACATAGGTTAAATACTCATAAACACCTTAATTAAACTCATAGTACACAAGCTTGAAGTTTAGAGACAATCAATAAGTTTTGGGTTAATTTTCATGAAATTTCACTAAGACCTCCCTGGAGTATTTTCATCATAACTCAAAAACTAAGAATCATTTTCAAGTCAAACCAAAGCCACTGGAAAGCTAACTCAATTATATACAACTTTCATGTTTACCCCAAAATCCAGTTCAAAACAGAATTGGGTGAAAAGGACACAAGAATGCGGAATAGAGGATGATTTTCCCAAAACACACTTGGAGTGTTTTTATCATAACTCAAGATTCACAAAACATTTTCATGTCTCTCCAAAGCCATTAGAAAGCTAACTCAATTATCTAAAACTTTTACGTTTACACCAAAAGCGAGTTCGAAACAGAAATGGGTGAAAAAGACGCAAGAACGCAAAACAGGCGATGTTGTAACTGTGCAGCTCGCAAGGCGAGTAGGTTTACTCGCTGTGGCGAGTTGCGACAGACAACTCTACAGGAATAGACCAGTTTTCACCCCAAAAACCCTAATTTCATCAACCCAAATCCCCAAATTGATAGGAAACTCTACCTATGATTATTCTACAATTTAGACATCACTTCTCTACGTTAATTCATGAAATTCAAAAACTTTCTACCATCTTTATTGATTTTAACCTAATTTCCCAAATTCTTAAAAACTACAACAACAATTAATTTCTATGAATTACAACTTGATATTAATGAAGGTTAATCCCACCCTTACCTTAGATTAGTTTTTGAAATCAACAACAACGTTCTTCTTTCCTAGGGTTCTCTCTGAGTTCTCCTATTTTCTCCAAAAATTGAACGTGTTATGTTTTCTAAACTCTTACTACTCTTAACCTAATTTATAATTACTCTTCTCACCAAAAAATACTCTCTTCCCTATTATCTTATTATTTCTAATAATATTATACTTCTCCCCCACTTAACAATAATCATAATAATACACCAAATAACAAATATATCTCCACACAAAATAACAAATATATTTCTATACTAGATAACATATATTTCCACACAAAATAACATATATATTTCTACACAAAGTAAAAAATATATTTTTACACCAAATAACAAATATTAGCATATTTCATCAAAATATATATTATAAATCAAATAATAATACACTAAAAATACAATAAATTAATAAAATATTAAATATTAAAAGTAGGGCGTTACATTATGCCCTAGAGCTTTTGCTCAACATAGATGAGGGCTTATGCCCTGGAGCTTTTGCTCAATAGCGACGAGGGCTCATGCCCTGGAGTATATTTATGCTCAAAGCGACGAGGGCTTATGCCTTGGATTGGTACCACATGCATATTAGATGTCTAAGATGAATAAGAAGTTGAAGTTGCATAGTTATGTCGAATTGTCTAAGAAGTTGAGTCGTCAGTGATGTGCTTTGATGAATTAAATATGAATGCCTTTGTTGTTTAACATGATGAATTTGATGAAGTTTAAGATGTTTGCTATACTTGAAATGTGACGAAGTGTTTGATTATACTTGTGAAGAATGTGTTGCATTGATGATGTGTTATGTTGTTGTTATGCTATATTGATGATGCTTGATTGTTAATTGTAATTGTTGAATTACATGCTTAGTAATATTGTTTTGTGAATCTCACCCCTTCTGCTTGGAAATGTTGCTCTTCGTATGGGTAACTTGCAGGTGATAAAGACTAAGTAGTTGTGTTGCCTTCGTGAGTGGCTACCATTCATTGTGTCATTAGGTGCTCTGATATGTAATGGGATGGGGAATCTTGTCAAATGTTTTTCTATTCCTTGCATGTCATTTATGATTTCATAAGACTATTTTAGATGAACTTTCTGAGATGTTTGATGAGGCCTGCGTGCCAAGACTTTTTATGATTCCGCTGCAATGTTTGAGATGTTTTAATGAAGAATAAATTGTTATTTATTCATATATGAGATTTATGTGATATGTGATACTCCGTTATGTGATGAACTCTGATTTATTTAAAGAAATTTTTACATTGGAAAAACGGGGTGTTACAAGTCCCGCTGGATTTATTGAAGATATACCCGTCGAGGTAGGAGGGATGTACATCCCAACTGACTTTGTAATTTTAGATATGGGTGAGAACGATCTAGTGCCTATACTTTAAGGAAGACCCTTTCTCGCTACTACGGGAGCTCGTATTGATGTTAAGGGAGGTAAGATCATGTTTGAAACAATAGGCTTTGGTTTTGAAATTGATACCCAAGAACCATTCTATTTTCCTCGTTGCATGCTTGATGATCATGTTGTGCACGAACGTTCTCTAACGTCATCTACACAACATGATCTCTTCGATGCATTTTAAGATTTGCTTTCTATCCGTCAAGCTAGTGACATTAAAAGAGCGCTTCGTGAGAGGCAACCCACGCATTTAATTGCTTTTGTTTTGTTTTTGTTTGATGTTTTGTAGGTCATTGTCCGCTTAAAATTCGAGTAAAACACAAAATTTTGAGCCCCGGAGGTCCAGAGAGATGGCATGGCCCGTGCTAGAAGTGGCACGGCCGTGCCACATTACAACCAAAAAAGAGCAAACACTCAGGGAGTTGGCACGGCCCATGCCAAATGTGGCACGACCGTGCCCGATGTCTAGCCATATTTTAAAGACTTTTCCCTCTTCTTCTTCACCCATTCTTCACAAAAACCTCTCTATATACTTACCCAACCTCCAAAACTCCATAACTACTCACCTACAATCCTTCCAAACTCCCTCAAAACTCAACCAATTCACCAAATTTCTTCACCAAATCAATCCTAAACATCACCACAACCAAAACCCACCACTCCAAAACAACTTTCATCCACCCAAACCACAAATTCCCAAATTCGAATTCCCTAAAAACCTAACACAAAAACCATCTAATCCTCCCCAAAACCTACCTTTAAACTTAAAAATCTTACTTCCAACTCAACCCCATAACAAAACCTACCTTTTCCACCAAAAATTTTCCCAAACCCCAACCTTCCACACATTCAAAAAAAAGTCAACAAAGTCAACATGGCTCCAAAGAGACCGAGAAAGGAAGTTCCAAGCTCAAGTGATGGAGGCAACAAGAGGCAAGCTACCCCAAAGAATCATGGCATCACATTTAGCACTCCGGAACAACGGAGTAGGTATAAATCTCTTCTCTCTAAACCTTTGCACCCTTGTAGGTATCCTGATGATTATGGCATGAATAGATTATGGATTAGAGATAATGTGAATATGTTGTTGAATAGGCTAGGATGGGGTGATATGATGCGACCTATGCGGGGTTATGAGAATTTCACCTATGAATTTTTTAGCACTATCGTTTTTACTAAAGATAGGATGAATTATGATGACCCCGACCATAGAATCTACTTCCGGCTTATGAACACCGATTATGAGATGTCTTTAGAACATTTTTGCAATAAGATGGGCTTCGCTAATATGGGGTTCATCCATGACTCTTATAATCATGATCTTAGGCCGGAAGCATACAAACCTATCACCTTTTGAAAAAGTATGAGCGGCCTACACCAATACAATTCTAGATCCAATAAGGTTAGTAATATCCATAACCCTGTGCTTAGATACCTCCAACGGGCTATGGCTTGCACAATTTGGGGTAGAAAGGAAGTAGGTACCACTAGGACGGATGAATTATTTATGCTTTGGGAAATGCTTAACAACCATCCTGTGAATAGTTGCTTTTATATGCTTGATTATCTTGCTTTTTTAGGTGCAAAATCTAATGCTAGGAGTGAGATAGTGGTAGGGGGCATTATCATCTTTATAGCTAGGAAGCTTGGCGTAGGTGAGAACAAAGGGATAAATATAATTGAGGGGAACAATAAGCTTAATATAGAAACCCTCATTGCTATGAACTTCATTAAGCCTCAACCTAGCCGTATAGCTTTTGAGCTTCAGCTCAATGTGCCTATGTGTTTGATTGTACTTCCTAACCCATCTCGGACTAACACCGAGGTGGAAGAAAATTTGTTGTATGTTTGTGATGTCCCACAGGAACAGGAGGAGGAGCAAAACCTTGAGGAGGAAGGTGAACACCTGCACCACCATGAGGAGCACCATGAATATGATGTCGGTGACAACTATAATGATCAAAACAACCGGTGGGAATGGATGCAAACGGAGGTTGACCGCATAAGCACCGAGCAACAAAGGCAAGGTGTTGAAATCACCGGATTAAGGAACGATGTCCAAAGAGGCAATCGGGTTAATGATGAGAACAATCACATGCTCCGGATGATGATGCAACACCTCAACCTCCAAGGTCCTCCTTACGGACCTCAATAAAATGTGAGCTTTCCTCTTCCTCGCTTCCCTTCTATCTCTATTCTCTCTCTACCTATCATCCTCCTCCTCCTCCTTCTTCTTCTTCATCTTTCTTTCCCTTTAAATTTTTGTTTTTCTTGAATCATTGAGGACAATGTTTCTCCCAAGTGTAGGGGGAGCCTAATAAAGTGTCTTCAGTCGTAGTGTTTCCAAACTCACATGAACTTTATTCTTTTGTTTTGTTTTATTGCGAAAGGCATGGTTAAGTAGCTTGTTTTTGTTGAAAAAATATGACATAAATTTTTGTTGTCTCCTCTAAATTGGTTGTTTCTTGTACATGAAAGTGAACTCTTGTGTTTTAAGTTTTCTTGATATACCCACATCTTGTTTTATTGTGAACAATTCTCCAATGAGAAAAACACTAGTTGCATCCCTTGAGCAACTGTATGAATAGGTATTTTAAGGAGCACGTTCCGAATCTTAAGGTAAATTAACCCTTAAAGATTTTCATAGTAAAAGTAGTATAAGTTAGTGTGAGGGAGCTTATAAAAATAATAAAAGAAAAAAAAAATATTTCGAGGTTGCATCACTGAATCTAGATTGGGGAAGAAGGTAGGTCCTCCGACTTCCTACATGAAGGTGATGTTATCTTGAGAAAAATAAAAACATCATTGAATCTAGATTGAGGAAGGGGGTAGGCCCTCCGACTTCCTACGTGAAGATGATGTTTTAAGGGGCACCATTGAATCTAGATTGGGGAAGGGGGTAGGCCCTCCGACTTCCTACATCAAGATGTTGTTTTCTTAAATTAATGCGCTTAAATTCCAAATTTGTGCAAAAGGCAAAAGGTCAAAATGACCACAAATACTCCCATCTCTCTTATACGAAATGAAGAAAGAATCTTTCTCGGTTGGTTTAGTCTTAAGGTTGGAACTTGTTTCCTCATAATATCTGTTTATACAGGAGCAAAACTAGGGATGAACTACACACACACAGTCACTTAGAACTTGATTGTTGGGTTGAATAAAGAATACAAAAAATTGCTTGAGTTTGTGATTAGTGTACATTAGAAATAAAAACTTTTTTTTGAGGAGACATGAGCTTCATTTGAATTGTCATACATAATCTTGTTTTATGCTACAATGTCTATGCCTTTTGCTTGAGGACAAGCAAAGATCCAAGTGTGGGGGAGTTTGATGAGTCAATAATTAGTATATTTTATATAATATTTAATCTCGTTTTATCTAGATTTAAGTCTATTTATTTTATTATTATTTCCTTTTGAGCTATTTAAGGAATTAATAATTAGTTTATTCTAAATAATATTTAGTCTTGTTTTATTTAGATTTGAGTTTATTTTATATTATTGTTATTTCCTTTTTTGAGCAATTTACTTTAAGATTCAATAAAATATATTTCAGGAACGAATATTGGGTGGAGCAGTCTTGAAGCAAAAGAAAGAGGATTAGGAGTTGATTCGGGCTGGAAAAATACAAGATTCAGCACAAAAATACGATGCCCCCAAGTCAGAAGCTTGGCACGGCCTGTGCCAAATGTGGCACGGCCGTGCCACCTCTCAGGATCCCTTTTGCTGCTTTTTCTTCTCATGCAAGCTACTCTGTTTTGTAGTTTAGGCCCACAGTTTCTTGTGGGACACTCTAGCATTATAGTTGCTTAGATTTTAAGTCAATTGTAAGCTATAAATAGAGTAGTCTTCCACCACAAACATTCATCTTATTCTTGGAATACAATAGTGACAGTTGTCTTTCTAATAATAATTTATCTCTTTATTTTATGTCTTCTCTCTTCTTCCCCTTGTCTATTATGATCATGAGTGAATAGACTTCTCTTTTCTTGGGATTGTTGGATAGTTTAATGACATAATCCAAAACAAACCAAGTTTTCTTCCTAAACCTTATGTAAACCTAATTTCTAATCTAAATTCACCACTTTAACATGGATTAATCATTATCAAACTGTGGACGCGAAAGCTGAGGGTTTGATAATTATTAATCCATTATCCCAAATATCAAGTCATAAAGCGAAAGCCGAGTCTTGATATTGGAACAAGTGAATTTAGACAGAGATTGCAAAGGCAGCAAAATAGTCTTTGCAATCTTTGGACGAAGTAGTTTCACAGCCTTAATGCATCTCCTAGTAATCAATTCAGCGAAATAGGATTGATTGGTAGGAGTAAACTCTTACTGGACTGAGAGGAAAAGTAAAGGGCTAAAGGGAAACCGGTCATTAGAAATTAGGTCCAACATAAAGTTCTAAGGTTAAAGGTTCGGTTTGTGGCGGGTTTGTGTAACACCCCGCTATCCCAACAACTAATTATTAATATGAAATCAGAGTAAATCAACAAACGGAGCATTACACTGCTTTTCAAAAATTTCATAACTAGATTAAAAAATACTATTTATTCAACAACATAATATTGCAGCGGAAAAATCTTTTAAACATTACAACCACATCATATAAATCAAGCACAAAGGCCCCAACATAAGAAATGTGCAACATTTATTTTCAAAATGAAACTCCAACAACATGCTTCAAAATTTGATACATAAAGGAATTAAAATACAACAACTAAATCCCATCCCGTTACGTATCAGAGCCCTAAGACACATGAGCCACCACTTCTACTATTCTGGATCACCTTGCCACTAGTCTGAGTCTTCTTAGGCTTCGTACACTGCGAGCTAAGATGACCCTCCTCATCACAGTTGACAAACAATGTCACCACGCTTGCACTCAGCTATCGTGTGACCCTTCTTTCCACACCGGAAACACTTCTGCACATCACAATCACACACATTACTCTTGTGGCCCTTTTCACCACATTTGAAGCAAACAATCTCCATAGGAGCATCTCTCCTCTTTGGCCTCCTCTCATCATTCAGCCTCTGCTTACCCTTATCAGCTGGGGCACTATACGGCTTCGGACGACTCTGCTGTCCCTTACTTCTACGCTCACTCATCACCTTATAGTGAGCTTTTGTATCCTCTTCATAGATCCTACAGCTGCTTACCGACTCAGAGAAATTCCTTATCTTCTGATAACCAATGGCCCGCTTTATATCAGCACGCAGACCATTCTCAAATTTGATACACTTCAAAAATTCAACAGTATCAGGAGTGTAGTGAGGATAGAACTTAGCTAGCTCCACAAACTTGGCAGCATACTCAGTTACGGACATGTCTCCCTGCTTCAACTCTAGAAATTCAATCTCTTTCTTGCCTCGGACATCTTCCAGAAAGCACCTGTCCAGAAACTCTCTCCTGAACACAGCCCAAGTCACCTCAGTACCATCCTGCTCTAAGATAGGTAAAAGACTCACCCACAAGTCATCTGCCTCTTCAGCCAACATGTGCGTACCGAAACGCACCTTCTGCACCTCGCTGCATTGCATAACCCTGAAGATCCTCTCCACCTCTTTGAGCCACTTCTGAGCTCCATCTGGATCATACCTTCCTTTGAATGTTGGGGGATGGTTCCTTAGAAAAGTTTCCAGCATTCTAACTCCATCATTACCAGCACCAACATTTGGTTGTTGTCCTACAACTTGAGCAACAACTTCGAGGGCAGCAACAATAGCAGCATCATTTCTTCCAGCCATATCGAAATTCTACATCGCAAGCAACAATCAGAACAACAAAACAGTGTAAGGTTATTACACGACACTATGTGGCTCGACACTACTCTACTACTTGGTCGGACGGACCAACCTTCTCTCATACCAATTGTAACACCCCGCTATCCCAACAACTAATTATTAATATGAAATCAGGGTAAATCAACAAACGGAGCATTACACTGCTTTTCAAAAATTTCATAAATAGATTAAAAAAATACTATTTATTCAACAACATAATATTGCAGCAGAAAAACCTTTTAAACATTACAACCACATCATATAAATCTGGCACAAAGGCCCCAACAAAAGAAATGTGCAACATTTATTTTCAAAATGAAACTCCAACAACATGCTTCAAAATTTGATACATAAAGGAATGAAAATACAACAACAACTAAATCCCATCCCGTTACGTATCAGAGCCCTAAGACACATGAGCCACCACTTCTACTATTCTGGATCACCTGCAAGTTACCCATACGAAGGGCAACATTTTCAAGCAGAAGGGTTGAAATTCACAAACAATAATAATATATAATTCATCAATTGAGTCTAACACCCTAAATATCAACAAATACTTCAGTATATTTATATATATTTCATGGATAACAACATAATTAAATTCATTCAATCAACAACAACACAACAATAGATCAACCGACGACAACGACTATGCAACGACACAACGACGAACAACAACAATGCACATGCATGTGGTACCATTTAACGCGTTTGAATGACAAGGCATTCCAGGGCATGAGCCCTCAACAATTTTTGAATGGTTAAAGCATTCACAGGGCATGAGCCCTCAACAATTGAACGACAAGGCGTTTCAAGGCATAAGCCCTCAACAGTTGAATGATGAACATTCCAGGGCATGAGCCCTCAACAAGGTATGAGTATGAAATGGACTCGAATTGTGTATATCTGCATACAACTAAACAACAACAACGACAACTACTAACATGCATAATCAACTATGACATACTCCCCAGCTTAGTCAAATGTGACACAACAATTCGCACGACAAAATTCATCAACATAACGCAATTCTCATAAGTCAATACAAATCATATATCAAGAAGTTTTTATAAGGTTTAGTACATATACAGAGGTTACACAATATAAAATAAACATTTTAGAATACTCAGACGGATCTCCTAATGTGCGAAACGAAGTTCAAATAGTGGCTGACAAAAGCCCAGCTCGCTTGAGCGAGGGCCTGCTCGCTTAAGCGAGATCTTCATAGAACGGTTGGTTCTCGCTCGCTCAGGGTTTGCTCGTGGCTCGCTTCAAGCGACCTAAATGACGAAGGTTAAGGTTTTGCACGCTTGCAGTTCGCTTACAATTCGGTTAAGCGTGCGGGCTCTTACAAATTCTGGGCAGCTTCTGGGTCGCTCGCTTAAGTGAAGATCATCTCGCTTAAGCGAAGCATCATCTGGGCAGTGCAAAAACTCACGAATTTTCTAACCCGTTTTCATCCAAAAACCCAATTTTGATCCCCTGATCGCCCAAAATGAATTACAAAAATGTTTACAGGTTCTATATGCAACGCAACATCCAAAACAACTCAGAAACATGCATTAATAACATAATTTACAACATTTAGCAACCTATCATAACTTCCTAACCCTAACTCAAGAACACAAGTTTTCAATTCAATTTCAGCAATTATATACATATTCAATTGAAAGTTAGCTTCACCCTTACCTGAATTTAGATGAACAAAGCTCTACAGAAACAGGTTCTCCTATTGGCTCTTCTCCCTTGTTCTTGGTTTTTCTCCCTTTCACCCAAAACTCTTGTTTTTCCTTTACGTGAAAAATGTATCTGACTTTTCTTTCCTAACTCTCACTATTATTCCTTAACTCCTCCTTTCATTTCACTTAACTCCTACTAAACTCTATTAATTAAAATGTAACCCCCAAAACTTCAAATAAATATTAATTCTAACCTATTTCTATTAAATAATAAAAATAACTATATAACAAAATAACAACACACCACATAATCACATAAATCATTTAAAATCATATAAAAGACTTAAAATTAACTAAAAATAATTAAATAATAACTAGGGCGTTACAGTTTGTCATTAAGATGAACCAATAATCTCAAGGCTCTCTTTTATATTATTTTCTCTTCCAACATTTTAAAACCCTAAATTTACTATTTTCTCTTCTAATCATAACTCTAAGTTGATTGAATTGACCAACTCCTTATCGGAACGATACTCTCTTTATTACTACTCCGATAAGACCGTGCACTTGCGGTTTTATCCCATCATCATGATGCTGAAATGCCTCTTTTCTTTACCTTTTAAGGACTTTTCTTCAATGCAAGACGTCTTGGAACTTGAAAATATAATTCCTCCCTCTGTAAACTCTTACGAGGCCTCTTATTAATTCATTCTTCATCTTTCCATGGACCACATAAATCTTTGGATGTCTTGTTTTGCCTCATTTGATTGATTTCTTCGTGAATTACGTCAAGAACTATCTAAAATTGCTATGTTTCGAGAAGAATAAAATTGATCTAATACTCATTTGTTTTGCTGGTAAAACCTATTAAAAATGACTGAAAAACATGTTAAGAATAATATAAGATGACATGTCATCACCGTGCCGCAGTCATAGATCTAGTGAGAAAAACATGTCATCTGATAATGAACCTATCACTTCAGGGAGAAACCACCATGTTTTTATCTATTATGATTACAACACTTCCAAAGTTGAAAAGGACAATTACTTTAAGAAAGCTGTTTTTTTCAATGGAAAAGCTACTCAAATCTCTTGGTGGAAGAGTTAAATGTTTAGTCACAACATGAGTATTGATGATGAATTATGAGATATTGTTGAAGCTCTACCTCACTCAGAATACGTGAAGATTAAAACCATCTTTGAATGTCTATGCTCCACGTATGAGGGAAATCAACAGGTTAAGGAAGCTAAAGCTAACCATTTGGTAAACCATGTATTCAAGGTTTCAAATGATTCAATCTAGCCTTTAGGAATTGAAAAAGAGCTATACTGTATCTGATCATGTCAAGAAGATTTTGAGGAGTCTTCCAGCCAGATTCAGGCCAAAGGTAATAGCCAATCAAAAAGCCAGTGACTTGGATACGCTGAGATTGAAGGATATCATAAGCTAACCATTTGGTAAACCATGTATTCAAGGTTTCAAATGATTCAATCTGGCCTTCAGGAATTGAAAAAGAGTTATATTATGTCTGATCATGTCAAGAAGATTCTGAGGAGTCTTTCAGCCAGATTCAGGCCAAAGGTAATAACCAATAATAATGCTAGAGACTTAGATACGTTGAGATTGAAGGATATCATAAGCTATCTCAAAAGTCATGAGATTGAGCTTGTTGGAGGTAACTCAAATGAGAAATACAAGCCTCTAGTTCTGATAGCCAAGAACAAAACTGCTAAAGCTCTGCAATCAATACAAGAATCCTTTGTTAAAGATTCTGACAATGACTCAGACATAGCAACGACAACACACTTGACCAAGAGGCTGCAACACCTAAATGAGCCCTCAAGTAGAAACAACATAACAAACAGCTCAGACATCAAGGATCAGAAGAATGGGTCAAGCTCGGGCAGTACCAAGTCTCTTATTTTCTATCTATGCATTAGAAAATATCGAGTGTCACCCATCATTCGCAAGAGCTCTATCTAATCTCTCCTTAACAGCTAGGGCAGTACCAAATCTTTTAATTCGCTTTTATTGGTAACCTATCATTGACACAACTATCAATCCAGAATCGAACAATACTTGTCGAAACCCATATATTAACAACCCTGCTCTTTCATTCACGCCAGACGTCTCATGCTTAAATAAAATATCGTTAAAATCACCATCTATGCCCCAGGATAATGAAACATCCCTCGCGAGATTTCTTTAAATTCTCTTATTTCAAGTGTTATTATTCTATAAAATTTTATTTTGCCTTGCAATCCACTTTCCTGTCACATTTTTCAAATTCAACAATAATTATTACTCCCTGCGTCCTTTAATATAACCCCCTTTTGTTTATTTTTTTGTCCCTAAATATAACCCCCTTTTCAAATTACAACACACATTAATTATTTTTTTCTATATATACCCTTATTTAATACTACTACTAATTCTAAAATTACAATAAATTGACTTTTAACATTATCTCTTTAATGAGGGTAATTTTGTAAAATTGTACTATAAAACAGACACGTTAACTACACCAACAACATTTCTTAAGAAATGTGAAAAAAGCAATAGGTGGCTATATTAAGGGACGGAGGGAGTATTTTTCTCCTATATCAATTATTCTCTTATGATACTATGTTTTATTTTTTCTAAAAGTAATTTTTTTAATTTAATTCTACGCATATACAAATGAAGTACATTTTTTTTATTTAAAAATATTGTATATATTTACTAATTCTATTTTTTTTTTTCTAACATAAATGCCTTGTTTTGATATTATTCGATGGGTTGGCACTGCATAAATGTAATATTTAATTGCATTTTTTATCCTCATCTTTTATATTCCTCATAAAATACTATCTTCTTTTCAAAATCAAATGTTTACATATATGGACCGTGACTTGAATTACACTTAAATAAACATAAAACATATATGAAGCGTGACTTGAATTACACTTAAATAAACGTTTATATATATATATATATGTGTGCAAATAGTTCAATGGAGCTGGGCCTCTTTAAGATATGAGTTTAAAAATAAATTATAGTCTAATAGTACTATTAAGTACTACCCCACTAAAAATAAAATTTCTTATAAGAACTTTAATACCACGTGTAATGTTTTTCCTTATTCTTTTTCTCTCTTTTGATACTAGTACCACGCGTTCCATCACACCATCATTTCATCGGACTTCTGATTTCTTCTTCTCTGATTCGATTTCTGACCAAGCAACCACATATTCTCCACACAGATTCAATAGATAACACATATTCTCTAGCCCTCTTCAATAGATAACAAAGATTTTCACCTTTGGGTGTACCACATATATACGGTACATTGTATTTATCTTTTAAAAAATTTAAATAGAACATTGTTCTTAAAAAAAACATTTTTATTTTATTACAAGCTTTTTTTCACTTATAGAGTCGAGCCTCCGGATTCGTATGAACGACCCTTCCCATGAGTTTAGTTCAGTTGGTAGAGATATTGCATATTATATAATGAGTTATGATTTGAAACCCAAACACTTACTTCAACATCATTGATGTGGGCTGCTTAGACCATCTCCAATGATGAGGTCTTTACCATTCAAGACTCGGTAGTCAATAGATACTCCCATTGAAGATTTTTTTTTGAGATCTCTTGAGATACATAGTCTCACTTAAGACCTCATTCTTAAGTAGATCACACACCACTTTTTAATAAAACAATCATTATTGGGTTGCTTTTGTTAAAATATAAATGATAAAGAGTTATTGGTGAGACCCATTTAAACATTTTGTTAGACCATCCACATTGGTGCGGTTTTCACCATTTAAGATCTGATACCTAATATGTATCCTATTGGAGAAAAAACTTAAGACTCTCATTCTTAAGTGGATCCCACACCACTTTTTAATAAAATAAATATGGTTGAGTTGCTTTTGTTGCTTTTATTAAAATGTAAATGATAAAAAGTTATTGATGAGACACATTTAAATATTTTATGATAGATTTTATATTGAAGTGGTTGAGTATCTATCAGATACTATTATTAAAAAATTATAAAAAAATAATATATTTATATAAAACTCGTTTAAGACTTTAAGATTGAGGATGGTTAGGAATGTTGTTGGTAGTTATTTTACAATCGTTCTCCATCTAACTATTTATTTAATCATTTTTTTTTTAAAAAAAATTTCGATTTCGGATTCTCTCAACGATTCGTTCACCAAGTCCAATTGCACGTGGCCTACATTTTTTGTTTGGTGGAATTGCTGGCTGACATTCAATATCCTATCCTCACATAAATTTGCAACATATATTAAATGACATGTCCCACTCCACTTTGTGTTTAGGATTTTAGCGGTGTCACAAAAAACATCAATCATATCACCTCACATGCAATAAAATAAATAAAGTCAAATTACACTTCCCAAACAACACAGTTTTACACAGAATAATACTCCTCCATTCCTGGTCACTTTTGTATAAAAATTTTATTTTTAATTAATTGTCGTTTTTAAAATTCAATGCATCATTAAATGTTGTTTTATCTGTATTATCCTTAAATATTTATTACATAGAGAGAAAAACATGAAATGAGATATTAAATTATTAAAGTTATTAAAAATATTGTTGTATAAAAAGTAGTAAAAAAGTCAAAATATAACAATTAAAAAGGACATAGGTATTATACTTTCCACGTGGTTTTGGTTGTTGCTTGGGAAGTTCATAAACAATTTAGTACTACAAAAAAAGTTAGTCTTATTGGTGTTTGTGGATCACATTAGAAACTCACTCATATGGAAACACCATTGGTGATTAACACCTTTACTTCAGAAAATGATTACTTACCTTTGAAAATTTTGAAAGATGTGAAATATGTTTTGCGGAACGAAACATTGAAGATATGGAAGATAGCAATTCCAGTGGCTTTGTCTTTACTTTTTCAGAACCTCCTTGGCTCTTCAAATTCCATCTATGCTGGTCATATTGGTGATATTCAGCTCTCTTCTTACTCTGTGTATCAAAGTGTCATCACTACTATCTATTTCTCTATATTGGTTAGCACCTTTCTTATTACTCTCATTCATCTAAATTTAGCTTTGTATTTTTCTTTTGATTTCTCAACACTGAATAATGAACTTACCAAATTCAATAATTAGTAATTGTGGTATGTGTGTTTCTAAGTTCATGTTTGAAATAATGGTGAATTTAATGAAATTAGAGTGACACTTGTGATTGTTGAAGCTCGAAAGTATAACTTTTGTCAAAATCACATTGGCTAGGCAATTGTCGATTCTAGATATATTTATTTTCATTTTTTTTTTATAACTAAAGCATTTCTAGATTTTTATATAATAATTCTCTTAGTATAGTAATGTTAAATTATCAAAATCAATTTAGGCCTATGAAACATGGGTATAGTACAGACACCAGACACGACACAATACTAACATGCCGACAAAGCTAATAGTTTGAGAATATCACATGATTTAGTGTAATTATATATGTGTTGGTGTCGCATCGGTGTCGGAGACGACACGTATCCGACATCGAAACACGCCTAATTTGAGGAGTGTATGTGCTTCATTATTAGGCTCTGTTTGAAAAATCCAAGAAACTAACTTATATTATAATTTATAGTTTATAAGGTTGTTTGGCTAAATCAGACTCATTTAATAACCGTCTTTTCATTGTTAGTTTATAACTTATTTTTTAGACGCTATTTTAAAAAGACTATTAAACACAATTTGTTTAGTGGGAGGTAAGTGCTTTTTGATAACTAGTGAGTGTGTGACTTTTAAAGACTTTAGGAGAGGTCAATGCAATTTCCCATTATTATTATATGATGAATGAACTAGTTCCTGAAGATGTCGTTTAGTTGTATGAGTTCATATGTTGAAGGAGTATTAAGAAGGAGGTTCAGAGTTTGATCTTTTCTATTAATTAATCATTAACATTTGCTTATAAAATAATTTTATTCTAAACTAAATTTCACCTGTAAAATTGTAGTATGGTATGTCAAATGCACTAGCAACACTCTGTGGTCAAGCTTATGGTGCAGGAAAATTTCAAAATGCTGGTATTTATCTTCAAAGGTCATGGATTGTACTCTTCACCACTTGTATACTCCTCTTGCCAATTCATCTATATGCAACTCCAATATTAAAACTTCTTGGTCAAGAAAAAGAGATTTCTGATCTTGCTGGAAAATATGCTATTCTACTAATTCCCTACATGTTTTCCTTCGCGGTCAATTTGCCGCTCGTGAAGTTTCTTCAAGCACAAAGCAAAGTTAATGTTATTATGTACATAGCAGTGATTACATTACTCGTCCAAAATGGTCTACTTTTCATCTTTATCACTGTATTTGATTGGGGAATGATTGGTTTAGCAATGGCAAGTAATATCTCAGGATGGACATTTTCTATTGCATTGGTAATCTATGCCATTGGTTGGTGTAAAGAAGGATGGAATGGATTGTCTTGGATGGCATTTAGAGAATTATGGGAATTTACTAAACTTAGTTTTGGTTCATCTGTAATGATCTGTTTAGAACAGTGGTATACTGCTTGTATTATCCTTCTTGCTGGTCATCTTGATAATCCTGTCATTGCTGTTGGTTCCTTTTCAATTTGGTAAGAATGAGATGATAAGTAGTTTTTTATATATATTTTTGCACTTTTATTTGTTACTCATACCTTTTAACTATCTTTGTTTCTTGGTTTTCTTCATATTTTTAACTGTTATATTTTTAGCCTTAATATTCAGGGTTGGAACATGATGCTTCTTCTTGGTGTAAGTTCAGCAGTAAGGTGAGTGACTATAAACTAAACACATTAGAATTGAAATCTGGTGATATATTTTGTATGAAGCACGAACACAGGCTCGGACATCGGACACGGCATAGATACTGACATGCCGACACTGGTAATAATTTGAGAAAATGATATAATTTAGTGTAATTACAGGTATCGTGTCGGTATTGGACACCGACGCGTGTCCGACACTGGGACACCCCTAATCCGTGGAATGTCCTTGCTTCATAGTAGTCAATATATAGATCTTTGTTTGTTCAATATACCAGCAAAGGTTTCCATATTTGTCAAGATATAACTCATGTTTCATAAGAATTTCAGTACAGATGCTACTGTCATATCTCTACAGAACTCCTAAGACTGAACTAAACTAAACTTTAATTCAGCCAAAAAAGAAAATTAAAAAGAAATTAAATATAGGATGTTGATTATATATTTGTAAATATTTTTTTTTCAATGCTCACTAATTATTGATTGATTCTAATACCTTGCAAGTGTTCGTGTCTCTAATACACTTGGCATGTCACATCCAAGAGCAGCCAAATACTCTTTCTTGGTAGCAATGTCTCAGTCTCTTCTCCTTGGAATCATTTTCATGACTGTTATTTTCTTGAGTAAAGAAAAATTTGCCTTCATCTTTACCAACAGTGATGATATTGTACATGCCTCAAGTGAATTAGCATACCTTCTTGGTATAACTATGGTTATCAACAGTATTTCACAAACTATATCAGGTTATTCTTTAGTTGCTTTTGGACTTGAAAAAGTTAAATCTAAGTTTAATTGCAGTTTTGATCCCATTATTTTATTACACTAACAAAAATAGTCTCTCGTTTTCAAAATCGAACTTTTTGGATATTTATATAGGTGTGGTCATTGGTTGTGGATGGCAAGTTATGGTTGGTTACATAAACTTAGCATGCTATTACATTGTTGGACTCCCTATTGGAATTTTCCTTGGTTTCAACCAGCATTTAGGGGTCAAGGTATAAATTATTCATGCTCTGAAAAATGTATATTTCCTTTTTTTTTTTTTTTTTGAAAAAAAAATGCATATTTCCTAAATCATCAAAGTTGGCTAAATGTTTATTAGGTTTTTTTTTTTTTTATTACCTCTTGCTCATCTTACAAATTAGTTTATAATGTGAAGAGTGTCACTCTTTAGAAACTTTTTTCAAATCTTAACCGTTTTAATGTGATGGTTGAATTTTCTCTAATATTTTCACCTAGTCACATTCAGTACTGTTCGGCTTGTGTGGTCTTAAGAATGAGTCTTAAGAATTTTGTGGTCAATTTTTTTTAGAAATAATTTTGTTGTACATTATAGTCTTTTACCTAACTATGAGTGGTTGCCTATTTTGTACCATTTATCTACTAAAAAAAAGTTCTCATGTTAGAGTAATAACATTTAAATTTGTCATTCTACACATACTTTGCCTGGTAAGCATCATGGCTTTGATGTCTACCTTGTATTATGATTTCCTTTTCTTACAAATTTACATCTTTTTTGGCTTAGGGTCTCTGGGGAGGAACAATGTGCGGCAATATTCTTCAAATTTTAGTGCTCATAGTCATTATTTACAAGACCAACTGGACTAAAGAGGTGATTATGTTTTGATTTTTTTAATCCAAGATTTTCCGGTAAATGCTTTGTTTGTGAACTATTACTCATGTTTTCGTTTTAAAAAAAACAAAGGGTTAAATATGTTCTCAGCTTTATGTTTCCAATCAACACTTTTAATACCTATTTTTAAGTTAACTCATGTTTAGCCTTCATATTTCAGACAAGTCGAATCAGTCGAATTTTTCAATGCTAAGAAAGTACTTGTTAACATTGAGTTAAAAGAAGGATGTTAGCGTTTTATAGTGTTTTTGATTATGATTGCAGGTAGAGCAAACGGCTAATCGCATGAGAATTTGGAGCTCTAACAACCTTCAAATCTATGTGATTTGAAATTTTGAATTGCTTTTCATTGAAACTTATAAAAGTTGGGTGATTTGAAGTAGGGGTCCCAAAATCAAGGTCTACTCCCTTCGTGTTATTTCTTCGTTAGTTAGGGAGAAAATGGAAAAGAGAATAAATTAAATGTAACTTACATTTTATTTAGCTGAAATAAAGAAATAACATTTTTTTCTTTGGAAAAAAATTGATTTTAAGCCATGTGTTTGTATTTAAAATTTAAAAAACCTAACATAATAAATGTGAAGCGTTTACATACAATAAATTGAATAAGTGAAGCGTATATGAATTAAGTTTGACGTTGGATTGAATAAAGTAGTAAAAGTCTTGAATCTCTTAAATAAATAATCAATGTTTGATCTCTTATTCTTGTGTATGGAAGAAATTTAGTTGAAAGGGGTAATAACACAACTTGTGTATTCCACGTATTCTTTAACAAAAGATTATTCATTACTAACCAACGGTGGAAATTTCCTATCAATAACATGGTAAAACAAAAGTGAAGCATTTATACACACATACTAAATTCACCAAGTCCTACAAAGGTTACAACATCAACCAACTATCAGTTATTTCTAACTGGAATTATTTCACAAAATGAACTATAAAACTATTACTACATTTGTCGTTAAATATAATACCCTTTTAGAAAATTCACGGGAATTGAGAAAATTGATATTTGTATTAAAATTGTTTGTAATCACGATTGTTTTAAAATTTTATCCTTTAAGTGACAAAGTTAGTTTATGTTTTCAATATGTTATTTATTGTTGATTGAAGAAAAAGATATATAATAAATAGGAATATCTAGATAAAAATAATAATTAATGTAGTTGGAAATAGCAAAAGGCTCTATAAAAATAACAAAAAAAACAACTCAAAAGGGACCTTATAATTAAGAACGGAGGTAGTAACTGTTATTTTCGAGTTAAAAATATACCAAACGAATTTACCGGGGTGAGTCACGACCAGGTCGCTTTCTTTAAGACGTTTCGCGGCACTACCCAAGTTTGTGCAAGGTAGACTAACAACCGCGCCGCCTCCAGGATAAAACAGCCCAGATCACTGTTACGAGTACGTACTGCACAGTATGTAATCGCTCGAGAGTATACACCTCTATATGGTTTAATCGTTCGATTAAAACCACTCGAATATGGTACGTAACCACTCTTATCGAAACCGAAGGGACAGAAAGGAGGAGAGAAGAAAGAATGACTCGTTAACACAAGTCGAGCGGAGAAGAGAGGAAACGAGCAGAAAGCATCAACTGCGAGTTTCGGTGTGAAGAATGAGTGGGGTGAGCTCTCCTTTTATAGGCAGAGTTTGTAACAAAAAAGGAGTGACTTGGGGATCAATTCGTTCTGATCCTCAAGTAACCACATTTTTGTTCTTATCGGGTTATCGGATACGCGTTTTGTTTTGGATCGGGTCGTGTCGCAACAACTTTATTTGTTACGCGTAGCGCTTTCGGATAATGATAAAATAATTAATTAATTAATTTAACATTTTCAAGTGACAAAAAAATAAATATCATTTTGACCCACGACCCAAGCCCGCCCGACTCGACCGATCGGTCAGACGGACGGCGGCGTCGTCGTGTGCGTGATATATATGTTTTTGTAAGCGTTCACCCGTTCACAAAAGTGGGTACCCCAAGGGCACACCCTTGGAGGTCACTCTTCCCTTATATAAACAGTTGCTAGTTGGGGTGACTCTCCAATGTGGGACATTTTAAAGTCACACACACACACACACACACACACACACACACACACACACACACACACTAGTTCTTTCTTGTGTTTTTCCTTATCCAATATCTCACTAGATTCAACTAGTGTTCCAAAAATCCCCCACTTGACTTCAAAATGGTTTCGAGAAATAACGTAGAACGTTTCCATAAGATTTGCTAATAAACAAAGGTGTCGCCAACAACTTGAACCTTTGCATAGTGGAAGAAATTCTGATTTAACAAGAGTTGCTTACAACATTGAACTCTATCTCAGACATAGAATCCACACACAAACCTTTTCATAGGTGTATTCTAAAAGCCCGTGCGTTTTAAGGCCATGCACGTGTATCCCGGTTTTATCGAACGCTCTAGGAATTCTACCTCGAAATTCCATAGGACCGGCCTAGGTTCCACATTCGCATAGGTGAGTCTATCAAGAATACTCTTGTAGCTGGGTACCCCACTCAACATAGAGTATAGATCTCATTAAGAGTTGTTAGAAACTCTTCCTTCTCTCGCTGCAGGGTCATGCTTTCTATATCTTTTCTCTCATAGCATGTTCTATCACTTCATGACTTATTTTTACCCATTGAACCTAAGTCTTGGGATCTCCAGTCATATAGGTCGGGTTACCATCATTCAGTGAGCTATAGGCATTAGTCCCATCCTACTGGATGTTTCTCGGACTTTCTCTCTATTTAGTCCTTTCGTCAAAGGATCAACTAAGTTTTCATTAACACGTACAAAATCTACTCTAACCGCTCCATTAGATATACATTCTCTAATCGTGTTGTGTTTTCGCCTTATCTATTGTCTCTTTCCATTATAATAACGATTCTTAATCTTTGCAATAACCGCGGTACTATCGCAATGAATTAACACAGCCGGTAATGGTTTCTCCCATAAAGGGATCTCAGCTAGCAAGGATCTTAGCCAACTTGCTTCTTCACTAGTAGTAGCTAGTGCTATCATCTCAGACTCCATAGTGGACTGAGCCAGAATAGTTTGTTTCTTAGACTTCCAAGAAACAGCTCCTTCAGCTATGCTAAATATATAGCCACTGGTCTCTTTGGAATCATCCGACCAGGTGTTCCAATCTGCATCACTGTATCCTTCAAGTACAGCAGGATAACTTTTATAATGCAGTCCTAATGTCATAGTCCCTTTCAGGTATCTCATGACTCTCTCAATTGCATGCCAATGCTCCTTGCTTGGCCTACTTGTAAATCTGCATAAGAGTCCCACGACATAGGCGATGTCGGGTGTAGTGCAATCAGTGGCATATCTGAGACTGCCAATGATGCTCGCATATTCAGTTTGTCTAACCCCATCTCCAGTGTTCTTAAAAAGTTTTACGCTTGGATCAGAGGGTGTGCTTGCAGGTTTACAATCAAAGTAGTTATATTTCCTTAAGATCTTCTCAACGTAGTGAGATTGATCCAAGGAAATTCCTTTATCTGACCTAGTGATCTTGATGCCAAGGAATACATCAGCTTCTCCTAGGTCCTTCATATCAAAGTTATTGCCCAACAATGATTTCACAGAATTTATGGCAGGAATGTTTGATCCAAATATGAGTAGGTCGTCCACATATAGACATATGATTGTGCAAATGTTTTTATCATACTTGTAATAGATACATTTGTCACTTTCATTCATTTTGAACTCATTCAAAATCATTAAGTTGTCAAACTTTTCATGCCATTGCTTAGCGGCTTGTTTTAGGCCATACAGAGATTTGTCTAACTTACAGACCTTGTTTTCCTGTCCATGGATTACAAAACCTTCAGGTTGTTCCATATTGTAACGCCCATTTTTGATTATTTAATTATTTGATTTATTTGAGAAATTGCTATATATTTTTATATATATTATGTGATGTTAAGTGAAGATTTAAGATGTTTTTATGTGACGTGGCGACTTATTTTATTGATTAATAAAATAAGATTTGAAAATAAAATAAAATATTTAGTTGAGGATTAGTTTTGGATTTTAGAGAGTTATGTGGGAGAAAGAGTAAATAAGATAAGATTTGTTGGGAGTATATAAAGGGAAAATTAAGTCAAGAGAGAGTCAGTACGCGTTGTCAGAGTTTTGGAAAGAGAGAAAACGGACGTGAAGGGAGAAGAGCTTAGGGCTGCGATTTTCTGCTTTGATCAGGTAAGGGTGAGCCTAGCACTTAATTATATTATGCTGTAATTCATCTAATCAGGATTAGCAATCATAGGGCTGTTTTGAGAGAATTGAAATTAGGTTAAAAAGTGAGAATAATCATGAAGTAGGCCATAAAGCTGTAGAATTGATGTTTAGATTGAGTACAGAACGTAGATTAACCTTAATGATGATGATTCTGAGAGTTTAGACGTTTAAGATGATGAATTTGGGACACTTTTGTGTGATTTTCGCAGAACCCGTAGCAGTCTGTTCATCGCTCGCCTAGGCGAGCTATGCAACTCGCCGCGGCGAGTAGACCTAGTTTACTCGCGAGGCGAGCAACCCAACTCGCCATAGCGAGCAGTACCCTAGAGCTCGCGAGGCGAGCACTCCAACTCACCACAGCGAGCAGGACCTTAGTACTCGCGAGGCGAGCTATCCCACTCGCCATAGCGAGTTAAGTCAGAACCCAGAACCTTGTGCTGTTTGCGAACTGTTTCGCATTGAACCATGAGAGATGACCCTTGGGTAGCTTCTGGGACTTTTAATGATGTTTATTATAATCTGTAATGATGATATACGATGATTGAGATGGTTTGTGATGATTTTATGATGCTTATATGTGATATATGAATTGAATAAGTGATGAATGCTTGAATTACATGCGATGTTTGCCATATTAATGTTATACTTTATGAAGTACTTGTTGTCATGTTGTTGTCTATGTATGTATAGTTGCTGCATGTGTCAGTCCTTTGATGAATAAGATGTTTTGCGACGTTTAAGATGTTAACTTGTTTAAGTTAAAAGTGTTGAGTCTCATGCATACTCATTCTATGATGGGGGCTTATGCCCTGGAGTTTTTACTCACCAGCGACGAGGGCTTATGCCCTGGAGCTTTGCTCACCAGCGACGAAGGCTTATGCCTTGGAGTATATTTATGCTCATAGCGACGAGGGCTCATGCCCTGGATTGGTACCACATGCATATAAGACGTAGGGTTGCATAGTCAAGTGTTGATGTCGAGTCGAGTCGTCTAAGATGTTTATTAAGATGTATATGATGTTGATTATGATGATGCTAAATGATGTGTTGTTTATATTGATATTCTAAATGCTAGATGTTTATCTGTGATAAGTTGAATTATGTCGGTTGTTGAATTGTGATTATTTAATTACATGTTTAATATAATTATTTGTGAATCTCACCCCTTCTGCTGGAATTGCCGCCTCGTGGGCAAGTGCAGGTAACCAAGATTAGGTGCAGACGTGTGAGGATTTCTGCAGTCGAGTCTAGGTGCTCTGATACGTAACGGGATAGGGGATCTTCTTTATTTTCTCTGTTCCTTGCGTATTATGTTATGATATGATTATGTTCTTTTTGAAGATTTTATTAAGACGTTGTTGAGGCCTGTGTGCCAAAGATTTTGAGATGCTTTTCCTTATGATTATTCCGCTGCGACGATGATTAATAATTTATGAAGATTTAATGTTTATTTAATCATTAACATGAGATGTTTTAAGATATGTGATGCCCTGTTTACGTGCTTACTCTGATGCATGCTATTCTTTTTAAAGAAATTTTTATGTTGGGAAAAACGGGGTGTTACAATTGGTATCAGAGCAGGTTCGTCCGTCCGGCCAAGTAGAGAGTCGAGTGACGTTGTCTTAGAGTTAGAATAGTATTATTGTATTATTCTAACTTATGTTTGTTTTGTTAAGGATTAAGATGGCTGGAAGGAATGACGCTGCGATTGCTGCTGCCTTGGAAGCTGTTGCTCAAGCTGTGGGACAGCAGCCTAATGCTAATGCTGGTGCTGGTGCGGAGGTCCGTATGCTGGAGACCTTCTTGAGAAACCATCCTCCTACCTTCAAGGGGAGATATGATCCGGATGGAGCCCAGGCTTGGCTCAAAGAGATTGAGAGAGTATTCAGAGTTATGCAGTGCACGGAGGTGCAGAAGGTGCGTTTTGGTACGCACATGCTAGCTGAGGAGGCGGACGATTGGTGGATTAGTCTTCTACCTACCCTGGAGCAGGACGGTGCTGAGGTGACCTGGGCAGTGTTTAAGAGAGAATTCCTTAACAGATATTTTCCTGAGGATGTACGGGGCAAGAAAGAGATTGAGTTCCTGGAGCTAAAGCAAGGGAACATGTCTATGACTGAGTATGCTGCAAAATTTGTGGAGCTGGCCAAGTTTTATCCACACTACTCTGCTGAGACCGCCGAATTTTCTAAGTGCATTAAGTTTGAGAACGGATTGAGAGCTGATATCAAGAGGGCTATAGGGTATCAGAAGATTAGAAACTTTTCTGAGTTAGTGAGCAGCTGCAGGATTTATGAGGAGGACACTAAGGCTCATTACAAGGTGGTTAATGAGAGGAAAGGAAAGGGGCAGCAAAGTCGTCCTAAGCCCTACAGTGCCCCTGCAGATAAGGGCAAACAACGAGTTAATGATGAGAGGAGACCTGTGAGGAAAGATGCTCCTGCTGAGGTAGTTTGCTATACTTGTGGCGTGAAGGGCCATAAGAGTAATGCTTGTCCTGGAGAGGTGAAGAGATGTTTTCGTTGTGGCAAGAAGGGTCACACTACTGCTGATTGCAAGCGTGGTGATATTGTATGCTTTAATTGCAATGAGGAAGGTCATATTGGGTCCCAGTGCACACAACCTAAGAAGACTCAGACTACTGGGAGAGTTTTTGCCTTGTCTGGTACGCAGACGGAGAGCGAGGATCGCTTGATCAGAGGTACTTGTTATTTTGATAATATACCTTTAGTTGCTATTATTGATACTGGTGCCACACATTGTTTTGTTGCTCTTGATTGTGCTGCTAAGTTGAATCTTGTTGTATCTGATATGAATGGGGAGATGGTTGTCGAAACTCCAGCTAAGGGTTCGGTGACTACTTCCCTTGTGTGTTTAAGATGTCCTGTGTCTATGGTTGGTCGTGATTTTGCGATTGATTTAGTGTATCTGCCGTTGGTTGGGATGGATGTGATTTTGGGGATGAATTGGTTAGAGTACAACCATGTCCTTATTAATTGTTTTAGCAAGACGGTGCATTTTTCTTCTCCCGAGGAAGAGAGTGGCGCAGAGTTCCTATCTACTAAACAATTGAAGCAGTTGGAACGCGATGGAATTATGATGTTTTCTTTGATGGCGTCTTTATCTATTGAGAACCAGGCAGTGATTGATAAGTTACAAGTGGTATGTGATTTTCCAGAAGTTTTCCCAGATGAGATTCCTGATGTGCCTCCGGAAAGAGAAGTTGAATTTACGATCGATCTTGTTCCTGGAACGAAGCCTGTGTCTATGACGCCTTATCGTATGTCAGCTTCTGAATTGGCGGAGCTGAAGAAGCAGTTAGAGGATTTGCTTGATAAGAAGTTCGTGAGACCAAGTGTTTCACCGTGGGGAGCTCCAGTGTTATTAGTCAAGAAGAAAGATGGTAGTATGAGGTTGTGCATTGACTATCGGCAGTTGAATAAAGTAACGATAAAGAATAGGTATCCACTTCCGAGGATCGACAACTTGATGGATCAGTTGGTGGGTGCTTGTGTATTCAGCAAGATAGATTTGAGATCAGGTTACCATCAGATTAAAGTGAAAGATGAGGATATGCAGAAGACAGCGTTTAGAACGCGTTATGGACATTATGAGTATACGGTGATGCCTTTCGGTGTTACTAACGCACCTGGCGTATTTATGGAGTATATGAATAGAATCTTCCATGCTTATTTGGATCGTTTTGTTGTGGTATTCATCGATGATATTCTTGTTTATTCTAAGACTGAAGAAGAGCATGCTGAGCATTTGAAGATCGTCTTGCAAGTGTTGAAGGAGAAGAAGCTTTTTGCTAAGTTGTCTAAGTGTGAGTTCTGGTTGAAGGAAGTAAGTTTTCTTGGTCATGTTATTTCTGGCAATGGCATTGCGGTTGATCCGTCTAAAGTTGAAGCGGTATCGCAATGGGAGACTCCTAAGTCGGTTACTGAGATTAGAAGCTTCTTGGGTCTAGCTGGTTATTATCGAAGATTTATAGAAGGATTTTCCAAGTTGGCGCTTCCATTAACGCAGTTGACGTGTAAAGGTAAATCTTTTGTGTGGGATGTTCATTGTGAGAACAGTTTTAATGAGTTGAAGAAACGTTTGACGACGGCTCCAGTTTTGATTTTGCCGAAGCCCGATGAACCTTTTGTGGTATATTGTGATGCGTCCAAGTTAGGTTTAGGTGGTGTTCTTATGCAAGATGGTAAAGTGGTAGCTTATGCTTCAAGGCAATTGAGGATTCATGAGAAGAATTATCCGACGCATGACTTAGAGTTGGCGACTGTTGTCTTTGTATTGAAAATATGGAGACATTACTTGTATGGCTCGAGGTTTGAGGTGTTTAGTGATCACAAGAGTTTGAAGTACTTATTTGACCAGAAGGAATTGAATATGAGGCAGCGAAGGTGGCTTGAATTGTTGAAAGATTATGACTTTGGTTTGAATTATCATCCGGGCAAAGCTAATGTGGTTGCAAATGCCTTGAGTAGGAAGACTTTGCATATGTCTGCCATGATGGTGAAGGAATTCGAGTTGTTGGAACAGTTTAGAGATTTGAGTTTGGTTTGTGAAAGAACACCTCAGAGTGTAAAGCTTGGGATGCTGAAGATTGATAGTGATTTCTTGAAGAGTATCAAAGAGGCGCAGAAAGAAGATGTTAAGTTTGTGGACTTGTTGGTTGCTAGTAATCAGACGGAGGATAGTGACTTTAAAGTGGATGATCAAGGAGTGTTAAGATTCCGAGGTCGAATTTGCATACCCGATAATGAGGAAATGAAAAAGATGATTCTTGAAGAGAGTCATAGAGGTAGCTTGAGTATTCATCCGGGAGCTACGAAGATGTATCATGATTTAAAGAAGCTGTTTTGGTGGTCTGGTTTGAAACGTGACGTGGCACAGTGTGTTTATTCTTGTTTGGTTTGTCAGAAATCGAAGGTTGAGCATCAGAAACCTGCTGGAATGATGGTACCTTTAGATGTGCCAGAGTGGAAATGGGATAGTATATCCATGAATTTTGTGACGAGCTTGCCGAATACTCCTAAAGGGAATGACGCTATTTGGGTGATTGTTGATAGATTGACGAAGTCGGCTCATTTTCTACCGATTAATATTACTTTTCCTGTTGCTCAGTTGGCAGAGATCTATGTCAAGGAGATTGTGAAGTTGCATGGTGTTCCTTCGAGCATCGTATCAGATAGAGACCCGAGGTTTACTTCTAGATTTTGGAAGAGTTTGCAAGAGGCTTTAGGTTCTCAGTTGAGGTTGAGTTCGGCTTATCATCCGCAAATAGATGGTCAGTCGGAAAGAACGATTCAGTCGTTGGAAGATTTGTTGAGAGTGTGTGTACTTGAGCAAGGAGGGACTTGGGATAGTCATCTTCCGTTGATAGAGTTCACGTACAACAACAGTTACCATTCGAGTATCGAAATGGCACCTTTCGAGGCTTTGTATGGGCGGAGATGCAGAACTCCGTTGTGTTGGTTTGAGTCAGGCGAAAATGTGATGTTAGGACCGGAGATTGTTCAACAGACTACTGAGAAAGTGAGAATGATCCAAGAGAAGATGAAAGCGTCGCAGAGTCGACAAAAGAGTTATCATGACAAGCGAAGGAAGGACCTTGAGTTCCAAGAGGGAGATCATGTATTCCTGAGAGTGACTCCTATGACCGGTGTTGGTCGTGCGTTGAAGTCAAAGAAGTTAACCCCGAAGTTTATTGGTCCATACCAGATATCAGAAAAGATTGGGGCGGTGGCCTATCGTATTGGATTGCCACCACATTTATCGAATTTGCACGACGTGTTCCATGTGTCGCAACTGAGGAAGTATGTTCCGGATCCGTCTCATGTGATCCAGAGTGATGATGTGCAAGTTAGGGACAACCTTACGGTTGAGACCTTACCAGTGAGGATTGATGACAGAAAGACGAAGACGCTGAGGGGCAAGGAGATACCTCTCGTTAGAGTCGTTTGGTCGGGAGCGACCGGCGAAAGCTTGACGTGGGAGTTGGAGAGTAAGATGCTAGAGTCGTACCCTGAGTTGTTTGCTTAAGGTAATTTTCGAGGACGAAAATCTTTTAAGTTGGGGAGAGTTGTAACGCCCATTTTTGATTATTTAATTATTTGATTTATTTGAGAAATTGCTATATATTTTTATATATATTATGTGATGTTAAGTGAAGATTTAAGATGTTTTTATGTGACGTGGCGACTTATTTTATTGATTAATAAAATAAGATTTGAAAATAAAATAAAATATTTAGTTGAGGATTAGTTTTGGATTTTAGAGAGTTATGTGGGAGAAAGAGTAAATAAGATAAGATTTGTTGGGAGTATATAAAGGGAAAATTAGGTCAAGAGAGAGTCAGTACGCGTTGTCAGAGTTTTGGAAAGAGAGAAAACGGACGTGAAGGGAGAAGAGCTTAGGGCTGCGATTTTCTGCTTTGATCAGGTAAGGGTGAGCCTAGCACTTAATTATATTATGCTGTAATTCATCTAATCAGGATTAGCAATCATAGGGCTGTTTTGAGAGAATTGAAATTAGGTTAAAAAGTGAGAATAATCATGAAGTAGGCCATAAAGCTGTAGAATTGATGTTTAGATTGAGTACAGAACGTAGATTAACCTTAATGATGATGATTCTGAGAGTTTAGACGTTTAAGATGATGAATTTGGGACACTTTTGTGTGATTTTCGCAGAACCCTCAGCAGTCTGTTCATCGCTCGCCTAGGCGAGCTATGCAACTCGCTGCGGCGAGTAGACCTAGTTTACTCGCGAGGCGAGCAACCCAGCTCGCCATAGCGAGCAGTACCCTAGAGCTCGCGAGGCGAGCACTCCAACTCGCCACAGCGAGCAGGACCTTAGTACTCGCGAGGCGAGCTATCCCACTCGCCATAGCGAGTTAAGTCAGAACCCAGAACCTTGTGCTGTTTGCGAACTGTTTCGCATTGAACCATGAGAGATGACCCTTGGGTAGCTTCTGGGACTTTTAATGATGTTTATTATAATCTGTAATGATGATATACGATGATTGAGATGGTTTGTGATGATTTTATGATGCTTATATGTGATATATGAATTGAATAAGTGATGAATGCTTGAATTACATGCGATGTTTGCCATATTAATGTTATACTTTATGAAGTACTTGCTGTCATGTTGCTGTCTATGTATGTATAGTTGCTGCATGTGTCAGTCCTTTGATGAATAAGATGTTTTGCGACGTTTAAGATGTTAACTTGTTTAAGTTAAAAGTGTTGAGTCTCATGCATACTCATTCTATGATGGGGGCTTATGCCCTGGAGTTTTTACTCACCAGCGACGAGGGCTTATGCCCTGGAGCTTTGCTCACCAGTGACGAAGGCTTATGCCTTGGAGTATATTTATGCTCATAGCGACGAGGGCTCATGCCCTGGATTGGTACCACATGCATATAAGACGTAGGGTTGCATAGTCAAGTGTTGATGTCGAGTCGAGTCGTCTAAGATGTTTATTAAGATGTATATGATGTTGATTATGATGATGCTAAATGATGTGTTGTTTATATTGATATTCTAAATGCTAGATGTTTATCTGTGATAAGTTGAATTATGTCGGTTGTTGAATTGTGATTATTTAATTACATGTTTAATATAATTATTTGTGAATCTCACCCCTTCTGCTGGAATTGCCGCCTCGTGGGCAAGTGCAGGTAACCAAGATTAGGTGCAGACGTGTGAGGATTTCTGCAGTCGAGTCTAGGTGCTCTGATACGTAACGGGATAGGGGATCTTCTTTATTTTCTCTGTTCCTTGCGTATTATGTTATGATATGATTATGTTCTTTTTGAAGATTTTATTAAGACGTTGTTGAGGCCTGTGTGCCAAAGATTTTGAGATGCTTTTCCTTATGATTATTCCGCTGCGACGATGATTAATAATTTATGAAGATTTAATGTTTATTTAATCATTAACATGAGATGTTTTAAGATATGTGATGCCCTGTTTACGTGATTACTCTGATGCATGCTATTCTTTTTAAAGAAATTTTTATGTTGGGAAAAACGGGGTGTTACACATATAGATTTCTTCTTCCAAATCACCATTCAGAAAAACAGTTTTCACATCCATTTGGTGTAGAATCAAATTATAGACAGCTGCTATTGAGATTAGTACCCTTATGGATGTGATTCGAGTAACCGGTGAGTATGTATCGAAAAAATCTATATTTTCCCTTTGTCTGAAACCTTTGGCTACAAGACGAGCCTTGTATTTATCAATAGTTCCATCAGGTTTCAGTTTCTTTTTCCGAATCCATTTACAACCTATTGTTTTGCATCCTGGAGGCAATTCAGTCAAGTGCCATGTTTTGTTAGAATGTAAAGAATCCATTTCATCATTTATGGCTTCTTGCCATAAGTCAGCATCCAAGGAAGACAGTGCGTCCTTAATATTTGATGGATATTCTTCTAATGTATTGACCACATATTCAGGTCCATACTCTTTAGCAATTCTTGCACTCTTACTTCTTCGAGGTTCTGTAACATCTTTGATGATGTTTTCATCACTATCTCTGATCACTGGAATGTGATCAGGTGTAGTGTTCATATTTGTGCCCCCACTATTGCCCCCACTATCTCTCGATAGAAAGGGAAATTTTGTTTCATAAAAGTCAGCGTCATTTGACTTTATGATCACTTTAGCCTTTAGGTCATAAAACCTATAAGCTTTACTGTTCAAGGCATACCCAATGAATACACATTCATAGGCTCTACTGGCTAGTTTGACTCTCTTGGGGTTTGGAATCCTAACATAGGCTAAACAGCCCCATGTTTGAATATAAGACAAATTTGGTTGTCTATTCTTCAAAATTTCATACAGAGAAACTTTGTTCTTGGTTTCGGGTACTCTGTTTAGCACGTAGCTAACAGTCAACAAAATTTCCCCCCACCAATGAGGCGCTGCACCAGAATTAAGCATGATAGCAACTACTAACTCGGTAAAGGTTCTATTTTTTCTTTCCGCTTTACCGTTCATCTCAGGAGAGTAGGGTGCAGTAGTTTCATGAATTATTCCGAGCTCTTTATAATACTCATTGGATGTGTGTGATAAATATTTAGTGCCTCTGTCACTACGATAACGCTTGATTCTTTTATTGAATTGATTTTCAATTTCTTTAACAAAAATTCTAAACATATCAAGCGCATCACTTTTATTTTTCATTAAATACACATAAGTGTAGTCAGAGCAATCATCGATAAATGTTATAAAGTATCTTTGTCCATTTCTAGTCAAGTTGCCATCAAGTTCGCATATGTCAGAATGTATTAGATCAAATGGTTCAGTTTCTCTGGTTACAGATTTATGCGATTCTTTTGTTATTTTTGCTTGACTACAATATTGACATTTTTCAAATTCATTTGTTGACAACTTAGGAATTAAACCGAGACCGCTCATGTTAGAAATAATTTGTTTGTTAACGTGACAGAGTCGTGCATGCCAAATATTAAAATCACACAACATATAAGCAGAAGAAGAAATTTTATTCATAATATTAAATTTAAACATTCCATCAGTAGCATACCCTTTCCCAACAAAAACCCCATCCTTAGTAATAGAGTACATATCAGATACTATGACTTGTTCAAAGCCAGCCTTATTCAATAAAAAACCAGAAACTAAATTCTTCATAATTCTAGGAGTGTGCATCACATCCTTCAAAATGAGAGTCTTTCCGGAGGTGAACTTCAGCTCCACATCTCCGATTCCAGCAACTTCAATGGTGTGGGAATCTCCCAGCAGCACCTTCTGATCTTCAGCAGCAGTGTATGTCTTAAACATAGCACGGTTAAAGCAGACATGGTGAGAGGCGTCAGTGTCCATCCACCAACCATCAGATCCACCCACCATGTTGATTTCAGTTATCATTGCAGTATACGACAGCTCCTCTTTTGTTGTCAAGTGAGCCTGAGCTTGTGTCGGTCTAGTGGATGGGTTCCTATACTTTCGTGCCATATGACCTGGTTGTCCGCAATTGTAGCAATTAAACGGTTGAGCAGGGTCATTCTTTGGTGGTAGTGCTCTTCGGACCTTTTGGGGGTTCCCATTCTTATTTCGATTGGAATTCTTATTTGCAGGGCAGTTCTGATTCTTAAACTGTTTGCCTACAGGCTTCAAAACAGCACCCACATATTTCTTTTTAGTGTTTTTGTTCGAGACTGCAAACACCTCTTCATTCAATTCATGTTTTCTTGCCTCTTCTTCAATACGAAGTCGAGTACTCAAACTTTCAAGAGAAAACTCCTTAGTTTTATGTCTAAGGGCATTATTGAAGTCCTTCCAGGCAGGGGGGAGTTTATCAATTATCACAACAATTTGAAATTGCTCAGGTAATTGAATCCCTTCAACAAAGATCTCATAAGCTATATTTTGAAGCTCCTGAGATTGTTCTTCGACAGATTTCTCGTCGTTCATCTTATAGTTCAGGTATCGGCTCACAACAAATTTTTTCGAGCCAGCCTCTTCAGTATTGTATTTATTCTGAAGAGCATCCCAAACATCCTTAGTTGTCTTATGAATAAGGTGCAGATCATATAGATGATCCGCAAGACAGTTCAAAATGAAATTCTTGCACAGTTAGTCATTTTCTTGCCAGAGGAGTATTTCTTTTTCAGTCTGTTTCACCTTTTCAGCATGTTCGACAGTAAGCCTTTCCAACTCAACATTTATAGTAGGAACAAGAGCATCTGTATCCATTGCTGTCTTACCGTTACTAGTCGATCCCTGTGGAATCGAGATCACTAGTAACACAGGTATGTCCTCCTTCAAAACGTAGGCAACTTTTTTCGTAGTTAGAAAAAACAGCATCTTAGTTTGCCAACGTTTGAAGTGACTGCCGTGAAACTTAAACGGTTTGTTGAAATCGACAGCTGTTCCAGACACGGTAATTTCGTTGGTACTCATGCTGTTTTCAAAAACGTCTTAAAATTGTTATTTTCGAGTTAAAAATATACCAAACGAATTTACCGGGGTGAGTCACGACCAGGTCGCTTTTTTTGAGACGTTTCGCGGCACTACCCAAGTTTGTGCAAGGTAGACTAACAACCGCGCCGCCTCTAGGATAAAATAGCCCAGATCACTGTTACGAGTACGTACTGCACAGTATGTAATCGCTCGAGAGTATACACCTCTATATGGTTTAATCGTTCGATTAAAACCACTAGAATATGGTACGTAACCACTCTTATCGAAACCGAAGGAACAAAAAGGAGGAGAGAAGAAAGAATGACTCGTTAACACAAGTCGAGGGGAGAAGAGAGGAAACGAGCAGGAAGCATCAACTGCGAGTTTCGGTGTGAAGAATGAGTGGGGCGAGCTCTCCTTTTATAGGCAGAGTTTGTAACAAAAAAGTATTGACTTGGGGATCAATTCGTTCTGATCCTCAAGTAACCGCGTTTTTGTTCTTATCATGTTATCGGATACGCGTTGTGTTTTGGATCGGGTCGTGTCGCAACAACATTTTATTTGTTACGCGTAGCGCTTTCGGATAATGATAAAATAATTAGTTAATTAATTTAACATTTTCAAGTGACAAAAAAATAAATATCATTTTGACCCACGACCGACCCGGCCGGTCGGACGGCGTCGTCGCGCGTGATATATATGTTTTTGTAAGCGTTCACCCGTTCACAAAAGTGGGTACCCCAATGGCACACCCTTGGAGGTCACTCTTCTCTTATATAAACACTTGCTAGTTGGAGTGACTCCCCAATGTGGGACATTTTTAAGTCACACACACTAGTTCTTTCTTGACTTTTTCCTTATCCAATATCTCACTAGATTCAACTAGTGTTCCAACAGTAACAAACAACTCACAACAATCTCATATCTAAAATTGAAAACATTGAACATGAACAATGCAAAACCGGCAATGATTTGGAGATGTACAAGATGTCAAGATATGAAGATGTATAGTTGAGCTTTGGTTTAAAATATGCTCTAACCTGAATCATTCTATTCCATGATGGTGTTAACTTCTCCTTGTTGACTTTGAGATTAATGCCCGTGATGAGAATGAGGAAGAGAAAGACATGGTTTGGGTTAAGATGAAGAGGACGGATTTGGATTCTCTTCATTAAAAATATTCTCAACCATCAAACTTGAAAAAGAAAGTGATAATTAAATGATAAAGAAACCAAATCCGAAGAGGACTATTCTCATCATGTATTAATTTACGTTTTGTTAACTGTCTTTAAAACACTTAATAATGAAACCCAAAACAAACATTTTGCGTTAAAAAAGGTAATATTTATCTTCTAAAAAGTTATACACATCGTTTCCCAATACCAATTTTTTACATTTGTGTCCTTAAACAATGTCGTAAACATTGAAAACTAAAAAACAATTCCTTCAATATTTTAAAAATTAAAAAAGTAAAATCCCTACATTTCACATGATCATCATCTATTGTGTTCATCATCTTCATTGATAAATCTAAATATTTCAAAATCACCTTCATCAAAATCAATAAACTCAAACAAATCAAATTCATCTTCATTAAAACCAAACCATCACAAATAAAATCCCCAACGTCTCTATCAAACACCAAAGAATTTGAGTGGTTTAGACTTGTCTTTTATTAGTTTGTTAGTTCTCTTAGGTTATGTTTGATAAAAATAGTGGATAGTTGATAAGCTAACCTATGATTGATAATTGATAACTTATACCTGATGGCTGAGATTTTATAGCTGATAAACTAATTAAATGTTTGATAAAATTAGCAGTTCAAATAAAATTATTAAATTATATTCTTCATGTATATTTTATATATAATTAAATTATTATTTTTTGCTAAAGTTTTATTTTAAGTTTATTCCATTCCAATTTTTATTCATTTAAAAAAAATAATGAAAGTATAAAATTTTACTTTAAAAATAAATATACCTTACCAAAAAAATTAGAGTATAATATTAATCACTTTAATATTTCAAATAGGCCGTGGTTGAATTTTAATCCCTGTACTTACTAATTCTCCCAATTTGCCACTACAAATATTAATCACTTTAAATTTGGTCATAATTAAGATTTTTTGTGTACGTGGCATGTAATTAGATACATGGCGCATAGGTGGCCTCTAGTGACTGGGAAACCACCAGGCTGATTCAGCTTTTCCAACTTGAAGTTCCCATTTTTCCCTTAATGTATCTCGAGTATGATGAAATGACGAATTTGCCCTTGTCTTTCAACTTCCCTCTCTTTTTTTTTTCTTTTCTGAAACTCGATTTGGGGGGAAAATGCCCAAAATTAGGGTTCCAGAATAGAAAAAAAAAGTAGAAGCAATCAAACACAAACTATATTCCAACGAAAACAAACGAACTTCTGTAGTGAAAACGAGATGCTGGAACGAAAACGAACAAACTTTTGTGGAGATTCTTGAACGAAAACGAACGAAGTTTTGGAACAAAGACGAACGAACTTCGTTGGAGCTTGTTATCACATGTATGTTTGTGTTTGATTTCTGCTTTTTTTGAAACCGTAAATGTTGAACCCGTGTTAGATTTGAGTTAAAAACAATATTTTCGAAATAAAAACCCTAAATATGTTGAACCTATTAGGTTTGTGTTTAATTTGTGATAAATTTCGAAAATAAAAACCCTAAATATGTTGAACCCGTGTTAGATTTATGTTAAAAACCCTGTTAGATTAATGCATTTTCAAAACCTTAAATGTTGTTTGCGTAATTTTTTGTCCAGTTATGGGTACTATTTCTGTTGATATTCATTATGGAGGTAGTTTTACTAGGGACTGGTTGATAAGTTATATAGGAGGATAGGTAAAAAGGTTTGAAGGTTTAGACCTTGATAAGTTTAGTTTTTTCGAAATATGTGGACATGTAGAAGAAAATCTGAAAGTTAAAAGAGGGGGGGGGGGGGGGGGGGGGTAGGTATAGGTTATGGTGGATGCCTCACTATGAAGTAAACTTTAAGGTTGTTAAGGTAGATGAGGATGTCAATGAAATAAAGGAATATCCTTTGAAGGTAAATAAGGCAGTTAACATTTTTGTTAAACATGATGTTGATGAAATTAGTGGGTTGGTGGACATTCCAAACTATGTTACCCTCCATAGTTATATAGGGGGGGGGGGGGGTAAAGGAGGGGCATATGAGAAAGGTACAAAAACCAAGAACATGTATACCCTCCAAAACAACCATCCAAACCATCTGTTGCATCTATGAGAACAAACCCACTTGCACCAACAGAAACACAAATTGTCATTGAGCCATCTGCATCAATACACACCACAGTTCAAACTGATAGGAACTCACAAACAATTGTAGCACCATCTGCAAAAGTGAACACAGTGGTACAAGCTCATCCAAGCACAATTGTAACACCCCGTTTTCCCAACGTAAAAATTTCGTAAATTAAATCAGAGTTTTCACATAAACGGAGTATCACTTTCATAAAACATCTCAAAGGAATTGAATAACAATTCATTCATCATAAAAATAGTTATTAAACTTCTCAAAACATTGCAGCGGAATCTTAAAAGTCTTGGCACGCAGGCCTCTTCATAACATTTCAAAAGTTCATCTAAAATTAGTCTTTATAAAATTATAATTGACATGCAAGGAACAGAAAAGCATTTGACAAGATTCCCCATCCTGTTACATATCAGAGCACCTAAGACACAGTGAGAAATGCCTCACACGACTGCACCTAATCTTGGTTACCTGCACTTGCCCACAAGGCGGCAATTCCAACAGAAGGGGTGAGATTCACAAACAGTATAATAAACAGATAATTCAACAATTAAGTTTAACAACAATTAACATATAAGCATGTCTCAAATATTTATCTCATAACATCTTAAGCAACATCAAGAATATCATCACTAAACATCTTAAACATCATCAAAGAATCGTCATCACAAAACATCTTAAACATCATCAAATACACTTAACAACTCATAGATATCATCATGTAATCATCATCACTAAAAAATTTAAAACAACTCAATGTAATCATCATCTCACTATAATAATCAACATCGTAAACAACATTATAACATTATAATTAGTATCATATACAACATCATAACAACATAACAATATCATAATCAATATCTTAAACAACATAGCAACATAACAATATCATAATCAATATAGCAACATCTTAGTCAACGTCATATAATTCACATCATAAACATCGTATAATCTTCATAGGTACTTTTTTAACAACACATGGGTAGAAAACAACTCGACAACTCATAGAGGATAATTCATCAACAACTTAACAACTCATGGATGATAATTCATCAACAACAACTTTGACTCGACAAATGCGACAATGCAACTTAGACACTTATATGCATGTGGTACCAATCGTCATCATAAGTATTAATATACTTTAATCGTGCGGAGGACAAAACTCCTAATAATCGTGCGGAGGACAAAGCTCCTAATAATCGTGCGGAGGACAAAGCTCCTATCATGGTGAGGACAAAGCTCAATGAATGCTAATGCATGGACTCTATCAACAAGACACCTTAATCAACTTATCACTTATACATCCAATAATTTGGAGTTCATCATCAACTTATTCATACTCATGCAACTTAGTTAAATAACAATTGCAGCATAATCAAATCACATCAAGCTTAATAACAATTCATTTCAACAACATCTTGATCATTCAATAATATTTCGAGTAATGCATTTAATCATTAAATCACATTACAAACAACTTAGCAGTTCATAACAGCAACAGAAACAGCACAAGCAATTCACAATGATTATCAACAACATCAAATCATCACATTAACTTTATAAGTATAGCACATTATGCACTCATCATTCATAATTCATAAGCAATAACATTCTTCAAAAGTAATCAAGTATGATTAAATAAGACATAAGTCAAATACTCATAAAACACCTCAACTAAATCCCTAATACCTATGTTTGAAGTTTGGATATCAACTCTAAGTCTTTGGACTAACTTGGGATTAGGTATGCTAAGTTTTCTTAAAGTTTTCTCAAGACCTACTTGGACTATTTTCATCATAACTCAAAATCTACAAATAATTTTCTAGTCACTCCAGAGCCATTAGAAAGCTAACTCAATTACCTACAACTTTCGTGTTTACACCAACACCCATTTCGGAACAGAAATGTATGAAAAAGACACAAGAACGTGAAACAGAAAATGCTGTTTTTTCCAAGACCTACTTGGAGTGTTTTTATCATAACTCAAGATTCACAAAACATTTTTGAGTCACTCTGAAGCCATTTAAAATATAACTCAATTATCTACAACTTTTGTGAAGACATCAAAAGCTAGTTATCAACAGAAAAGTCCCAGTTTTTATTTTAGTTTTTCGGTTACAGAAAATCGAAAAGAGAACGAGCCTGTTGACCCCTTTGTAGTATTTTAATCATATCTAGAGTTATAAAAGCTTAAATTGAGTCACTCCAAAAGCTAGTGAAAGCTAACATCTATATCTACAACTTTCATGAAGACACCTAAACCCAGTTCGGAACTTAAACTTGTCCGACTGAGACAACAAGTAACGTGTTTTGCACAGCGACAGCAAAATCGCAGTTCAGTTGCGGTTTCGCCTTGGGGAAACCTTTTCTACTCCGTTTTCGATCCAATACCCTCAAAACATGACCTTAAACATCACCCTATGATTATCCTATCATTAGAATATTAATTATTCATTAACCTACTAGATTATCCACTCTTTTTAAGACTAGAAACTCAATTCGAAACCTAAACTAGTTTTCATAAATTCTCACCTTTCAACTTCATCTTTTAATTCATTCACCTTAACCTAGTTCTTAATTCTCTCAAAAACTCATCCATCTCTTGTTAATCATAATTGAATTGAATTACAGTTTAATATAATGAAAGCTAGGCTCACCCTTACCTTAATTTGGTCTCCTGAATCAAGCTGCGTTCTTCTTAGGTTTTTCTTCTCTCCTTCACGCCTCCTCTCTTTTTCTCTAGGTTTCTCCAAAAGTTATATCACGTACTAAATAATTCTAACCCTAATTCTCTTATTTATATTCTCTTACTCATGTTATCTTATTTCTACTCCTTCCCTCAAATTCTCTAAAATTATGTAACAACCCATATTTAATTAAATATATTATATTATAAATCAAATAAGATAATACTAAAAATACATAAAAGCACACATCATCAAAATATATATTATATTATATCATCATATCTTATTATTTCTAAAACAAATATATTTCTACACTAGAAAATATATATATATTTCTACACAAATAACAAATATATTTTCAAACCAAATAACGAATATATTTCTATAACAAATATATCTCTCCATAACAAACATATTTCTATAACAAATAACACAATATATTTTTACACAAAATAACATATATATTTCTACACCAAATAACACATATATTTTTATACCAAATAACATAATATCTGTACACCAAATAACATATATATTATAATATAACATGCTACTAAAACACCAACATATAACACAAAAATAACACACATCACCATAAATCAAATAAATTATTTAAAAAGACTCTAAACTCAATCAAATAATTAAATAAATAAAATAGTTTAAAACGGGCGTTACAACTCTACCCCCCTTAAGAGAATTTCGTCCTCGAAATTCAAAGCACAATCGAAAAATGAATTTAATTATTGCTTAAATATTCTTAAACAATATATAACAAAATAGTAACTTCAAACATTACACAAAAATCACATTAAAGTTAGTGAGTCAAACATGATCACATAATAAAACATAACCATTAATTAGAAAAAGAAAAAAAAACACAACGACAGTATTCAACTGTCACACGACACTACGCGACTCAACTACTTGGCCGGACGGACCAACCTGCTCTGATACCAATTGTAACACCCCGTTTTCCCAACATAAAAATTTCGTAAATTAAATCAGAGTTTTCACATAAACGGAGTATCACTTTCTTAAACATCTCAAAGGAATTGAATAACAATTCATTCATCATAAAAATAGTTATTAAACTTCTCAAAACATTGCAGCGGAATCTTAAAAGTCTTGACACGCAGGCCTCTTCATAACATTTCAAAAGTTCATCTAAAATTAGTCTTTATAAAATTATAATTGACATGCAAGGAACAGAAAAGCATTTGACAAGATTCCCCATCCCGTTACATATCAGAGCACCTAAGACACAGTGAGAAATGCCTCACACGACTGCACCTAATCTTGGTTACCTGCACTTGCCCACAAGGCGGCAATTCCAACAGAAGGGGTGAGATTCACAAACAATATAATAAACAGATAATTCAACAATTAAGTTTAACAACAATTAACATATAAGCGTGTCTCAAATATTTATCTCATAACATCTTAAGCAACATCAAGAATATCATCACTAAACATCTTAAACATCATCAAAGAATCGTCATCACAAAACATCTTAAACATCATCAAATACACTTAACAACTCATAGATATCATCATGTAATCATCATCACTAAAAAATTTAAAACAACTCAATGTAATCATCATCTCACTATAATAATCAACATCGTAAACAACATTATAACATTATAATTAGTATCATATACAACATCATAACAACATAACAATATCATAATCAATATCTTAAACAACATAGCAACATAACAATATCATAATCAATATAGCAACATCTTAGTCAACGTCATATAATTCACATCATAAACATCGTATAATCTTCATAGGTACTTTTTTAACAACACATGGGTAGAAAACAACTCGACAACTCATAGAGGATAATTCATCAACAACTTAACAACTCATGGATGATAATTCATCAACAACAACTTTGACTCGACAAATGCGACAATGCAACTTAGACACTTATATGCATGTGGTACCAATCGTCATCATAAGTATTAATATACTTTAATCGTGCGGAGGACAAAACTCCTAATAATCGTGCGGAGGACAAAGCTCCTAATAATCGTGCGGAGGACAAAGCTCCTATCATGGTGAGGACAAAGCTCAATGAATGCTAATGCATGGACTCTATCAACAAGACACCTTAATCAACTTATCACTTATACATCCAATAATTTGGAGTTCATCATCAACTTATTCATACTCATGCAACTTAGTTAAATAACAATTGCAGCATAATCAAATCACATCAAGCTTAATAACAATTCATTTCAACAACATCTTGATCATTCAATAATATTTCGAGTAATGCATTTAATCATTAAATCACATTACAAACAACTTAGCAGTTCATAACAGCAACAGAAACAGCACAAGCAATTCACAATGATTATCAACAACATCAAATCATCACATTAACTTTATAAGTATAGCACATTATGCACTCATCATTCATAATTCATAAGCAATAACATTCTTCAAAAGTAATCAAGTATGATTAAATAAGACATAAGTCAAATACTCATAAAACACCTCAACTAAATCCCTAATACCTATGTTTGAAGTTTGGATATCAACTCTAAGTCTTTGGACTAACTTGGGATTAGGTATGCTAAGTTTTCTTAAAGTTTTCTCAAGACCTACTTGGACTATTTTCATCATAACTCAAAATCTACAAATAATTTTCTAGTCACTCCAGAGCCATTAGAAAGCTAACTCAATTACCTACAACTTTCGTGTTTACACCAACACCCATTTCGGAACAGAAATGTATGAAAAAGACACAAGAACGTGAAACAGAAAATGCTGTTTTTTCCAAGACCTACTTGGAGTGTTTTTATCATAACTCAAGATTCACAAAACATTTTTGAGTCACTCTGAAGCCATTTAAAATATAACTCAATTATCTACAACTTTTGTGAAGACATCAAAAGCTAGTTATGAACAGAAAAGTCCCAGTTTTTATTTTAGTTTTTCGGTTACAGAAAATCGAAAAGAGAATGAGCCTGTTGACCCCTTTGTAGTATTTTAATCATATCTAGAGTTCTAAAAGCTTAAATTGAGTCACTCCAAAGGCTAGTGAAAGCTAACATCTATATCTACAACTTTCATGAAGACACCTAAATCCAGTTCGGAACTTAAACTTGTCCGACTGAGACAACAAGTAACGTGTTTTGCACAGCGACAGCAAAATCGCAGTTCAGTTGCGGTTTCGCCTTGGGGAAACCTTTTCTACTCCGTTTTCGATCCAATACCCTCAAAACATGACCTTAAACATCACCCTATGATTATCCTATCATTATAACATTAATTATTCATTAACCTACTAGATTATCCACTCTTTTTAAGACTAGAAACTCAATTCGAAACCTAAACTAGTTTTCATTAATTCTCACCTTTCAACTTCATCTTTTAATTCATTCACCTTAACCTAGTTCTTAATTCTCTCAAAAACTCATCCATCTCTTGTTAATCATAATTGAATTGAATTACAGTTTAATATAATGAAGGCTAGGCTCACCCTTACCTTAATTTGGTCTCCTGAATCAAGCTGCGTTCTTCCTAGGTTTTTCTTCTCTCCTTCGCGCCTCCTCTCTTTTTCTCTAGGTTTCTCCAAAAGTTATATCACGTACTAAATAATTCTAACCCTAATTCTCTTATTTATATTCTCTTACTCATGTTATCTTATTTCTACTCCTTCCCTCAAATTCTCTAAAATTATGTAACAACCCATATTTAATTAAATATATTATATTATAAATCAAATAAGATAATACTAAAAATACATAAAAGCACACATCATCAAAATATATATTATATTATATCATCATATCTTATTATTTCTAAAACAAATATATTTCTACACTAGAAAATATATATATATTTCTACACAAATAACAAATATATTTTCAAACCAAATAACGAATATATTTCTATAACAAATATATCTCTCCATAACAAACATATTTCTATAACAAATAACACAATATATTTTTACACAAAATAACATATATATTTCTACACCAAATAACACATATATTTTTATACCAAATAACATAATATCTGTACACCAAATAACATATATATTATAATATAACATGCTACTAAAACACCAACATATAACACAAAAATAACACACATCACCATAAATCAAATAAATTATTTAAAAAGACTCTAAACTCAATCAAATAATTAAATAAATAAAATAGTTTAAAACGGGCGTTACAACTCTACCCCCCTTAAGAGAATTTCGTCCTCGAAATTCAAAGCACAATCGAAAAATGAATTTAATTATTGCTTAAATATTCTTAAACAATATATAACAAAATAGTAACTTCAAACATTACACAAAAATCACATTAAAGTTAGTGAGTCAAACATGATCACATAATAAAACATAACCATTAATTAGAAAAAGAAAAAAAAACACAACGACAGTATTCAACTGTCACACGACACTACGCGACTCAACTACTTGGCCGGACGGACCAACCTGCTCTGATACCAATTGTAACACCCCGTTTTCCCAACATAAAAATTTCGTAAATTAAATCAGAGTTTTCACATAAACGGAGTATCACTTTCTTAAACATCTCAAAGGAATTGAATAACAATTCATTCATCATAAAAATAGTTATTAAACTTCTCAAAACATTGCAGCGGAATCTTAAAAGTCTTGACACGCAGGCCTCTTCATAACATTTCAAAAGTTCATCTAAAATTAGTCTTTATAAAATTATAATTGACATGCAAGGAACAGAAAAGCATTTGACAAGATTCCCCATTCCGTTACATATCAGAGCACCTAAGACACAGTGAGAAATGCCTCACACGACTGCACCTAATCTTGGTTACCTGCACTTGCCCACAAGGCGGCAATTCCAACAGAAGGGGTGAGATTCACAAACAATATAATAAACAGATAATTCAACAATTAAGTTTAACAACAATTAACATATAAGCGTGTCTCAAATATTTATCTCATAACATCTTAAGCAACATCAAGAATATCATCACTAAACATCTTAAACATCATCAAAGAATCGTCATCACAAAACATCTTAAACATCATCAAATACACTTAACAACTCATAGATATCATCATGTAATCATCATCACTAAAAAATTTAAAACAACTCAATGTAATCATCATCTCACTATAATAATCAACATCGTAAACAACATTATAACATTATAATTAGTATCATATACAACATCATAACAACATAACAATATCATAATCAATATCTTAAACAACATAGCAACATAACAATATCATAATCAATATAGCAACATCTTAGTCAACGTCATATAATTCACATCATAAACATCGTATAATCTTCATAGGTACTTTTTTAACAACACATGGGTAGAAAACAACTCGACAACTCATAGAGGATAATTCATCAACAACTTAACAACTCATGGATGATAATTCATCAACAACAACTTTGACTCGACAAATGCGACAATGCAACTTAGACACTTATATGCATGTGGTACCAATCGTCATCATAAGTATTAATATACTTTAATCGTGCGGAGGACAAAACTCCTAATAATCGTGCGGAGGACAAAGCTCCTAATAATCGTGCGGAGGACAAAGCTCCTATCATGGTGAGGACAAAGCTCAATGAATGCTAATGCATGGACTCTATCAACAAGACACCTTAATCAACTTATCACTTATACATCCAATAATTTGGAGTTCATCATCAACTTATTCATACTCATGCAACTTAGTTAAATAACAATTGCAGCATAATCAAATCACATCAAGCTTAATAACAATTCATTTCAACAACATCTTGATCATTCAATAATATTTCGAGTAATGCATTTAATCATTAAATCACATTACAAACAACTTAGCAGTTCATAACAGCAACAGAAACAGCACAAGCAATTCACAATGATTATCAACAACATCAAATCATCACATTAACTTTATAAGTATAGCACATTATGCACTCATCATTCATAATTCATAAGCAATAACATTCTTCAAAAGTAATCAAGTATGATTAAATAAGACATAAGTCAAATACTCATAAAACACCTCAACTAAATCCCTAATACCTATGTTTGAAGTTTGGATATCAACTCTAAGTCTTTGGACTAACTTGGGATTAGGTATGCTAAGTTTTCTTAAAGTTTTCTCAAGACCTACTTGGACTATTTTCATCATAACTCAAAATCTACAAATAATTTTCTAGTCACTCCAGAGCCATTAGAAAGCTAACTCAATTACCTACAACTTTCGTGTTTACACCAACACCCATTTCGGAACAGAAATGTATGAAAAAGACACAAGAACGTGAAACAGAAAATGCTGTTTTTTCCAAGACCTACTTGGAGTGTTTTTATCATAACTCAAGATTCACAAAACATTTTTGAGTCACTCTGAAGCCATTTAAAATATAACTCAATTATCTACAACTTTTGTGAAGACATCAAAAGCTAGTTATGAACAGAAAAGTCCCAGTTTTTATTTTAGTTTTTCGGTTACAGAAAATCGAAAAGAGAACGAGCCTGTTGACCCCTTTGTAGTATTTTAATCATATCTAGAGTTCTAAAAGCTTAAATTGAGTCACTCCAAAGGCTAAGGAAAGCTAACATCTATATCTACAACTTTCATGAAGACACCTAAACCCAGTTCGGAACTTAAACTTGTCCGACTGAGACAACAAGTAACGTGTTTTGCACAGCGACAGCAAAATCGCAGTTCAGTTGCGGTTTCGCCTTGGGGAAACCTTTTCTACTCCGTTTTCGATCCAATACCCTCAAAACATGACCTTAAACATCACCCTATGATTATCCTATCATTATAACATTAATTATTCATTAACCTACTAGATTATCCACTCTTTTTAAGACTAGAAACTCAATTCGAAACCTAAACTAGTTTTCATTAATTCTCACCTTTCAACTTCATCTTTTAATTCATTCACCTTAACCTAGTTCTTAATTCTCTCAAAAACTCATCCATCTCTTGTTAATCATAATTGAATTGAATTACAGTTTAATATAATGAAGGCTAGGCTCACCCTTACCTTAATTTGGTCTCCTGAATCAAGCTGCGTTCTTCCTAGGTTTTTCTTCTCTCCTTCGCGCCTCCTCTCTTTTTCTCTAGGTTTCTCCAAAAGTTATATCACGTACTAAATAATTCTAACCCTAATTCTCTTATTTATATTCTCTTACTCATGTTATCTTATTTCTACTCCTTCCCTCAAATTCTCTAAAATTATGTAACAACCCATATTTAATTAAATATATTATATTATAAATCAAATAAGATAATACTAAAAATACATAAAAGCACACATCATCAAAATATATATTATATTATATCATCATATCTTATTATTTCTAAAACAAATATATTTCTACACTAGAAAATATATATATATTTCTACACAAATAACAAATATATTTTCAAACCAAATAACGAATATATTTCTATAACAAATATATCTCTACATAACAAACATATTTCTATAACAAATAACACAATATATTTTTACACAAAATAACATATATATTTCCACACCAAATAACACATATATTTTTATACCAAATAACATAATATCTCTACACCAAATAACATATATATTATAATATAACATGCTACTAAAACACCAACATATAACACAAAAATAACACACATCACCATAAATCAAATAAATTATTTAAAAAGACTCTAAACTCACTCAAATAATTAAATAAATAAAATAGTTCAAAACGGGCGTTACAACAATTAACAATATTAAGCCTAGTGCAAAGGTCTTCACCAATGTTAAGACTAGCAACACCTCTCAAACAACTGTGAAACCATCTGATGATGTGAGTACAATAGTAAACACATCAATACACTCAAAAACATATGTTAAACCATATACCATTGTGAAAACTATTTGTGAACCTGTGCTTAAATATGTTCCACCCAAACCATCTATTGCACCAACACAAGCACCAAGACAACCAAAGACAAAAGGTAAGAAGCTTGACTTAGGTAAAGTGAGGCGAAGTGGTAGGAATGTTTGGAGAGCTAATGCTAACAAGAAAGGGCCAGGAAAGAAGATGGATGACCCAATTGAGATAGATTCCGGTTGTATTGATGATGCTTATAAGGTTACTGATCCCCTGTCAATGTTGTCCCAGAGGGAAAGCTTGGATCATGTCTAAGCCTCATGAGAAAAGTTGACACTATCAAATATGTTCAATGTGTTTTAGTTAGTTTGTTTTAACTATGTATGCAACTAGAATGGAATTCTGCCTAGCATTTTGGTTTAATATTTTGGTTAAGTATTTTGGTTGTAATTCTTGGCTAAGACCAAGTAATGTTGACAAATTATGGGTTACACCCTACTATTATTATGTAATAGCTTGTTTATGCAAAAGTTATGAACAAGTTCTATGTTGACATCATCTAATATTAATGTAAAATATTCATTCTTGCCTAATTCCATTTGATGTATATATGTTAATAGGTTCAATCACAATCAAATTTAATTCATAAGATGACATTTCATTAAACCAAACAAACACATTATGTTTGAACAAAATGTGTTAACACTACCTCTTGAGATTTTTGATGATAACAAGGTATTAAAAATTGTCAATTGGATATGCTAATATTTGTTCAAGTGTACAGGACCATAGACAAAAATTTGAGGTCATGATTAGGTCCTGGAAGAACAAAAGAGAGCAAAGGATTCGACAAAAAAGAAGCTTAAAGCGTCTGAAGAGAATTGCTCCTGAAGACAAAGTGCTCCTAAAGTGATGACGTCATCAAAAGCAAGTTCATCAGAAGCATCTCATCAGAAGCTGAAGATCACCAGAAGCTGTAGTTCATCAAAAGATGCAAGACTTAAAGCTTCAAAGGTTGTTCAATGGATTTAATCTCGTCTAAGCACTGCAGAAGACTAGTAAAGTGAAGCAACGACTATTTTGAAAGGAATTGAAGGCATTGGATGCTTGCTCTTTTAAGAGCGTTGACAAAGTACAATTCTACGAAGTGTACAACCACTATCTCCAATAATCAGTTTGTATCTCTGCTACAAGACAAGAAAAACAGCCGCGCCTGCAACAATGTTCCTACAGACTTGAAATGGATTTGAAATTGATCCTTCATAGGACAATAACCATATCAGGCAAAAGATCATTGATGATTGATCAAGGCTTCAAACGACTCTTATTTTGATGTGCTAGAAATTCACAACGTCTCTTTCACACTTCTATATAAAGGAGTGAAGACTTAGAGAATGGAAAGACTCAACAACAATTTACAAAGTGCCAAAACTCTGCTGAAATTGTTCTGCATCAAAAAGTTCACTTAAAATTTCTTATCAAAGTTCATATCTTAGAAATTCTAGAGTCTTAAGAGTTTGTATTTGATTTGTATTGTGAATACCACTGATTGTATATCAAGTGTTCAACTTCAAACATTTTTCTTTGTAATTCTGTTTGATTAGAAGTCTCTTGCAGTTGTGCTTGAGCATAGACGTCTCTTGATTGTGTTCAGGAGCATAGGAAGTCTCTTGCAGTTGTGCTTGAGCATTTGAAGTCTCTTGCTAGTTTTAGCAGTGAGCATTTGTAATCAGATATTATAATTTAGTGAACTCTCTTTGGAAGTGCAAGAGGGACATGACTACTTCCGGTTTCTGGAAGGAACCTACATAATTGCTTTGTGTCTCTCTTCTCTCTCTCTCTCTCTCTCTCTCTCTGTTTTTATCCGCTGCATTTTAGAATCTGAACATCACTTCAGAAGTTGTAATCTAACTGCTTCTGACCAGTGACTTCAGTAGAAGAAGAAGAAGAAGAAGAAGAAGAAAAAGCCAACACAATTCAACCCCCCCTTCTTGTGTTTTTCTCACCTTCATTTGGTATCTAGAGCCTTGGTTCTATTGAGAACACTTAACAGTGTGACAGTCCAAGATCTGAGAAAAACATGTCTGGTGAATCATCTGTTTCTGGTTCTGGTGGTAATCATAATGATGTACCTTATGATTACAGTGATAAGAAAGCTGACTTAGGGAAAGTTCCAAAGTTCAATGGAGATCCTGAAGAGTTCTTTTGGTGGAAAACCAACTTCTACAGTTACATCATGGGCTTAGATGAAGAATTATGGGATATTCTAGAAGATGGAGTTGGTGACTTGGACCTTGATGAAGAAGGAGCTGCTGTTGACAGAAAGAAACATACTCCTGCTCAAAAGAAGATGTATAAGAAGCATCACAAGATCAGAGGTTCACTTGTTACTACTATACCTCGTGCAGAGTATATGAAGATGAGTGATAAATCTACTGCAAAGGCTATGTTTGCCTCTTTATGTGAAAACTATGAAGGTAGCAAGAAGGTTAGAGAAGCTAAAACACTTATGCTTGTTCATCAGTATGAGTTGTTCAAGATGAAGGATGATGAAAGTATTGAGGAAATGTACTCAAGATTTCAAACCCTAGTCTTTGGACTACAAATACTGAAGAAGAGCTATGTTGCTTCTGATCATGTGAGCAAGATACTAAGAAGCCTGCCTGCAAGATGGAGACCAAAGGTTACTGCTATTGAGGAAGCTAAAGATCTAAACACTCTAAGTGTTGAAGACCTTGTCAGCTCTCTCAAAGTTCATAAGATAAGTCTTAATGAACATGAGCCTGATAAGAAGAGTAAATCTATTGCTCTACCATCTAAAGGGAAGTAATCTGAAGCTCTGAAAGTTATAGAATCTGAAGAAGAATCACCTGGTGGAGATTCTGATGAAGATCCTGCTAAGATGATGGCTATGCTTTCAAACAGGCTGCAGTATCTGGCCAAGAAGAACAAGAAGTTCTTGAGCAGAAGAAGTGGTTACAAAGGCTCCAGGAAAGAAGATCAGAAGGGTTGCTTCAACTGCAAGAAGCCTAGACATTTCATTGCTGATTGCCCTGATCTTCAGAAGGAGAAATCAAAGGACAAGTCTAAGAAGTCAACTTTCAAATCAAACAAGATCAAGAAGCATATCAAGTAGAGTTTGATGGTAACATAGGAAGATTTAGACAGTGAATCTGAATCTGATAAGGATGATGCTGATGAAGATGCAAAGGTAGCTGTTGGGTTAGTGGCTACAGTAACTTTAGAAGCTGAACCAGAATCAGATTCAGAAGAAGAAAATGAGAAATGCCTAAAAGCAAAGGAAAAGCAAAAATCATGGTATCTGGACAACGGTTGCTCAAGACATATGACAGGAGAGAAGTCAATGTTCCTCACCCTCACAATGAAAGAAGGAGGAAATGTGAAGTTTGGAGGCAACCAGTCTGGCAAGATCATTGGAATAGGAACTATTGGTAACTTCTCTATCTCTATTAATAATGTGTGGTTGGTAGATGGTCGTGAACATAACCTTTTGAGTATTAGTCAGTTTTATGACAATGGTTATGATGTGATGTTTGGAAAGACCAACTGCATAGTAATCAATAAAGATAACAAATCCATAGTGTTCAAAGGAAAGAGAGTAGAGAATGTCTATAAAACCAATTTTTCTGAACTAGTTGATCAGAAGGTAATCTGTCTTCTATCAATGAATGATAAGAAGTGGGTATGGCACAGAAGGTTGAGACATGCTAACTGGAGGTTAATCTCTAAGCTTAGTAAGTTACAACTTGTCAAAGGCCAACCTAATATTGACTATCATTCAGATGCACTTTGTGGTGCATGCCAGAAAGGGAAGATTGTTAAATCATCTTTTAAAGCTAAAAACATTGTCTCAACCTCCAAACCTTTAGAACTGCTTCATATTGATTTATTTGGACCAGTTAATACTGCATCTTTATATGGAAGCAAATATGGATTAGTCATTGTTGATGATTACAGCAGATGGACTTCGGCAAAATTCCTAAGAAGAAAAAACAATGCATATGATGTATTCAGTACCTTCTGCACTCAAATACAGTCTGAAAAAGAGATGAATATTTTGAAAGTCAGAAGTGATTATGGTGGAGAGTTTGAAAATGAGCCATTTGAAACTTTTTGTGAAAAACATGGATTTTTCCATGAATTCTCTTCTCCTAGAACTCCACAACAAAATGGGGTTGTAGAGAGAAAGAATAGAACTTTACAAGAAATGGCAAGAACCATGATTCATGAAAAGAATTTGGCTAAACATTTCTGGGCAGAAGCAGTGAATACATCATGTTATGTTCAAAATAGGATCTATATTAGACCTATATTGGAGAAAACTACATATGAACTATTTAAGGGAAGAAGACCCAATATATCTTACTTTCATCAATTTGGATGTACCTGTTACATTTTAAATAACAAGCTCTACCTAAAGAAATTTTATGCCAAGGCCCAAAGAGGAATCTTCTTAGGTTACTCTGATAGGTCAAAGGCATACAAAGTGTATAATTCAGTGACACTCTGTGTTGAAGAATCTATGCACGTTAAATTTGATGACAAAGAGCCTGGAAGTGAAACTCCAGAGCAAGATGAAAGTTATGCAAATATATAGGCTATTGAAGATACTTCAGAACCTGGTCAGACTGAAGAATCTGAAGACAGTCCAGATACTAAACCAACTTCAGAAGCTCAAGATGAAGTAGCTTCTGATGAAGCTCAAGATGGCTCTCAACAAGTAAATCAATCGAAGAATACATTCAAGTAAAAGTCTTCACATCCTGAGGATCAAATCATTGGAAACAAAGACATTCCTAGAAGAACAAGATCATACTTCAGACAAGAAGAGTCAATGATAGGACTGTTATCAGTGATTGAACCTGCTATAGCTGAATAAGCACTTTCAGATGATGGATGGATACTAGCTATGCAAGAAGAGTTCAATCAATTTCGAAGAAATGATGTCTGGGATCTAGTACCCAAACCTCCTCAGAAGAACATTATTGGAACAAAATGGGTATTCAGAAACAAGCTGAATGAACAAGGTGAAGTAACCATAAAGAAAGCTAGACTTGTTGCACAAGGTTACAATCAATAAGAAGGCATTGATTACACTAAAACATTTGCTCCAGTTGCAAGATTGGAAGCAATCAGGTTACTTCTATCCTATGTAGTTAATCATGGCATAATATTATATCAAATGGATGTCAAGAGTGCATTTCTAAATGGAGTCATAGAAGAAGAAGTATTTGTCAAACAACCTCCTGGTTTTGAGGATCTTAAGCATCCTGACCATGTTTATAAACTGAAGAAATCACTATATGGCTTTAAACAAGCTCCCAGAGTTTAGTATGATAGACTGAGTAATTTCCTAATTAAAAATGATTTTAAAAGAGGTCATGTTGACACAACACTCTTTAGAATGACTCTTGAGTTTTGGAACAAAATGTGTTTAAACACTACCTATTGAGAGTTTTGATGATAACAAGGTATTAAAAATTGTCAATTAGATATGCTAATATTTGTTCAAGTGTACAGGACCATAGACAAAAATTTGAGATCATTATTAGGTTTTGGAAGAACAAAAGAGAGCAAAAGAATCAACAAAAAGGAAGCTTAAAGCGTTTGAAGAGAACTGCTCCTGAAGTCAAAGTGCTCTTGAAGTCAAGTACTCCTGAAGTGATGACGTCATCAGAAGCGTCTCATCAGAAGCTGAAGATCACCAAAAGCTGAAGTTCATCAGAAGATAAGAGACTTAAAGCTTCAAAGGTTGTTCAATGGATTTAATCTCGTCTAAGCATTGCAGAAGACCAGAAAAGTGAAGCAACGGCTAATTCAAATGGATTTGAAGGCATTATTTTATTTGACAAAGTACAATTGTACAAAGTGTACAACCACTACCTCCACTACTCAGTTTTTGTCTCTGCTACAAGACAAGAATAACAGCTCTGCCTGCAACAATCTTCCTACAGACTTGGAATAGATTTGAAATTGATCCTTCATAGGTCAACAACCATATCAGGCAAAAGATCATTGGTGATTGTCAAACCTTCAAACGTCTCTTTTTGATGCGCTGAAAATTCACAATCGTCTCTTTCACACCTCTATATAAGGGAGTGAAGACTTGGAGAATTGTAAGAGACTGAACAACAATTTAAAAGCGCCAAACCTCTGCTGAGTCTACATCAAAAGTTCATTTAGAATTTCTTATCAAAGTTCATATCTTAGAAATTCTAGAGTCTTAAGAGTCTGTATCTGAATTGTATTGTGAACACCACTGATTGTGTATCAAGTTTTCAACTTCAAATATTTTTCTTTGTAATTCTGTTTGATTAGAAGTCTCTTGCAGTTGTGCTTGAGCATAGAAGTCTCGATTGTGTTTAGGAGCATTAGAAGTCTCTTGCAGTTGTGCTTGAGAATTTGAAGTCTCTTGCTAGATATAACAGTGAGCATTTGTGATCAGATATTACATTTTAGTGAACTCTCCTTGGAAGTGCAAAGGGGACAGGACTACTTCCTGTTTGTGGAAGGAACCTGTATAATTGCTTTGTGTCTCTCTTCTCTCTCTCTCTCTCTCTCTCTATCTTTCTCTCTCTCTCTCTCTCTCTCTCTCTCTCTGTTTTTATCCACAACATTTAGTATCTGAACATCACTTCAGAAGTTGTACTCTAACTGCTTCTAACCAGTGACTTCAGTAGAAGAAAAAAAAAAGCCAACATAATTTGACCCCCTCTTCTTGTGTTTTTCTCACCTTCATTGAGAAAGACATTCTTGTTGTGCAGATATATGTTGATGATATAATATTTGGTTCTACTAATGCATCTATTTGCAAGGAATTCTCTAAGTTAATGCAGGATGAATTTGAAATGAGCATGATGGGAGAATTGAAGTTCTTCCTTGGTATTCAAATCAATCAACGTAAAGATGGAGTATATGTTCATCAAACAAAGTACACAAAGGAGCTTCTGAAGATGTTCAAGCTAGAAGATTGTAAAGTGATGAACACTCTAATGCATCCAACTGCACCTAAAGCAAAGAAGAAATTGGGTCAAAGGTAGATCAAAAGTTGTATAGAGGTATGATTGGTTCTCTGTTATACCTCACTGCATCTAGGCCAGATATTTATTCAGTGTATGCTTGTGTGCAAGATTCCAGTCAGATCCTAGAGAATCTCATTTAACAGCTATTAAGAGAATCTTCAGGTATCTGAAAGGAACAACAAATCTTGGACTCCTTTACAGGAAATTGTTAGATCATATGTTGGTTGGATTCTGTGATGCTGACTATGCAGGTGATAGTATTGAAAGAAAATCAACCAGTGGTAACTGTCAGTTCCTGGGAGAGAATCTGATATCCTGGGCTAGCAAAAGACAAGCAACTATTGCTATGTCTACAGTAGAAGCAAAATACATCTCAGCTGCAAGTTGTTGTACACAACTACTTTTGATGAAACATCAGTTGGAAGACTATCAGATAAATGCTAACAGTATTCTCATTTATTGTGATAATACTGTTGCTATTTGTTTGTCAAAGAATCCTATTCTACATTCAAGAGCCAAACATATTGAAATCAAACACCACTTTATTAGAGACTATGTTCAAAAAGGAATTTTAGATATACAATTCATTGATACTGAACATCAATGGGCTGATATATTTACTAAGCCTTTAACTGTGGAAAGATTTGATTTTATTAAGAAAAATTTGAACATGCACTTTGTGTCTGATTAAATTTGCTTGCTCTTGAACTAGAGGTTATGTTCTGAAGTCTGTTCAGAAGCTATGGTCCATCAGAAGCTCTTAATTGAGATTCTGAGAAAAATGTGCTTATGAGGATGACGTCAGCATCTCAACTCCAGTAGCTGAATTCTTTGCTCCTGAACAAGTAGTATTTGTGGAAACGTTGGAATTTATTTTTTAGTAACACCTGTCCCACTAACTTAGCAATTACTCTAAAAAGCTTATGATGTGGCTTATTTATATTGGTGTATGACTTAAGAGGGCAATGATGATTTTTAGCTTTGAATGTACTCTATCGCGCCCCCAATTGTCATTAATGATGTGTTTTTTTGTCCCCTCTGAATTGCAATCGTTTTGTTTTTACTGAAAACACTTAGACAAATCACACAGTACTCACTTCACAACCTACACTTTCTCTTCTCAACTGTTTCTCTGTGAAGTAAAACGCATTCTTCCTCATTCAAATCCCTAGAACCCTAAATCGTCATCCTCATCAATGGCAACTTCAAGTTCAGTTCCTGAAACGTCATCAAGCATGCAAGAAGCTCCTACTTATGAAATCAAAGGGAGGACTATGAAATTAGAAGAATGGGATCTAAAGATTCAAATTGAGAATCCGGTGGATTTTATCTCATTAGCACACCATGGCTGTGACATCAGAAGTTATTACGAAGCACAAGGTCTAATGGAGTACTTCAATATGTTGAATGGTCTAACATACCAGACCCTTGTCAGGCACTTCTGGGTTAGAGCGCATGTGTATGACAAATATGCTGCTAAGATGGAAGAAGCAGAAAAGATTCTGATTGATCCTTCCATTGAAGGAAAATCTCGAGCATAATTAGGTTTGGAACCATTTACATGCACTGAAATTAGATCAAGCATCATGGGCATTCCTGTCTTCATCTCTGAAAATGCTATTGCCTTTGTTATCATAAGAGCTTCTGAAGGAAGTTACAAAGGTGGAATAAGAAATAGCAACACAAGAACCTAGAATGAAATAGTTCATAAGTCCATGTTCAATAGCACAAAGAAGGCTGAATTGAGCATAGAGAAGAAGATGCTTCTGAAGATTCAAAATGAAAACCTTCTACCAAAAGGTGGTGGTAGTGATCAACCTTCTCTAGAGCACAGGATCTTCCTTCATTTCTTCATTTCTAAGGAAAGAGCAAATGTGCCAAGATACATCTTCAGACACATGATTAAAGAACTTAGGGAAAGCCAGGACAACAACAGATGTTGGGTTCCCTATGGAAGGCTTATATCAGAGATTCTTCATCAAAGAGGAATTTTGAATGCAATGAAGGATATCAACTTCTTCACTGATGAACAACTTGGTATAGAAACAGGTAAAATCATAAATGGGAAGACACTCAGGAATATGGGCGTGATTGCATCTGATGCTTATACACAGCTCAACACATACTTGAAGGAGTCTGATGCACTGCCCATTACGATGGAAGACTTTCCTCCTATATGCAAGCAAGATCCTCTTGAAGTTCAGATGAACTTCATCAAAGATCATTATGCAACAACTGGTAAAATGATAAGGCTGGAAGATGTTCCTGAAACCATGTATGGTGGAGCCTTGCCAGTAGCAAAAAGCAGGAAGACAAAGAGGAAAGCACTTACAAAGGATGAGTATCTTGGTGATGCTCCGGAACAACCTGCAAAGGAAGCTAAAAGAGCTAAGAAGGACAAGAGAGCTGCAATTCAGGAGAATAAAGTTGATGCTGCTATACCAACTATCCAAGAAGAGGTTGAAGATCTTGAAGCTGATAAGATCTTACCCAAGAGGACCAGAAGTGGTAAAGCTGCTGTAACTTCACAATCTGCTCCTGATCAACCTTCAATTCCAAAGAGGAAAAGAAAGACAGTTGTGAGGAATCGGAAGGAGTCAAGATATGTTGAAGATGAAGATCAGATTGCAAAAGCTACTAACTTAGTTACAAGAGAATTGAAGAAGAAGAAGGTTGAAGTAGAATCTACACTTCAGAAGGATGCTGAAGTTACTGCTAATCTTCAGAAGGCCCTGGAGATTGCAAAAGAGATTGAAGTTCCTGCATCCAACATAGTAAGGGAAGATGTTGGTGCAGATGCTCAGGAAGTTATCAAGGTTGCTGAAGTTGTGCAAAAACTTGTGGCAACTGAAGCTGAAAGTCTGGTGATGGTAACTGCTGAAGGAGTCCAGGAGGGAAATACTAGTTGTTCAGAAGCTGGCATCTCAGAAGCATCAAGAGGTAATTCTGATTCTCCACAGTCTATTGATGTTATTAATATAGAATCTAGTTTTACCTCTGTCTCTCTCTCAACCACATTATCATCCTCCTCAATGTAACACCCCGTATTCCCAAACAATATAAATCATACATAAAATCAGAGTATCTCAACATATACGAAATGTCACACTTCTTATCATAAAATCATAAACGGAATAAAATAACTATTTATCCTTCAAAATTCAACAACATATTATTTAGTACTTCGCAGCGGAATTATTCATCATCTAAAACAGTCTTTGGCACAAAGGCCTCAACGTAAAATCTCATAAAATTGTTCCAACAACATGTTCATGAAAGTTCATAAAATAATACGTAAGGAATAGAAAGCAACAACAAAATTCCCATCCCGTTACGTATTAGAGCACCTAAGACACACGTGAGAGAATCCACTCACGACTGCAACTATTCTTGGTCACCTGCAAGTTACCCATGCAAAGGCAACAATTTCCAAGCAAAAGGGGTGAGATTTCACATTCAATAATAATAAGCATATAACTCATTAAAAGAATTTAACAACATAAATAACAGCAATTAACAATGTTAATACTTCACATAAATCTTCATAAACCTCTTATTAATTCAATGACAACTCGACAACGACGACAATACATCAACGACGACACAACACTTAACATATGCAACAACAACAACTTCAATATGCATGTGGTACCAATCAGGGAATAAGCCCTCAACGTATTAGAGTAATAAGTCTCAGGGCATAAGCCCTCATCATTTGGAGTAAGCTCCCAGGGCATAAGCCCTCGTCGTGGTAGAGTAATAACTCACAAGGCATAAGCCCTCATCGTGTTGGAGTAAGCTCCCAGGGCCATCAACCCTCATCTTTTAGAGCAAAGCTCTCAGGGCCATCAGCCCTCGTCTTTAATGACTATGCATGGACTCATCAACCAATGCAACTCAACAACTTAGACAACATCTTATAACTTCATCACCTTGGACAACATCTTAAAACTTGACATCTTACACAACATCTTACAACTTGACATCTTAGACAACATCTTCATAAAGTTCATATAAAATCAATCATAAACAACATCATATAACATCATATTTATCAATATATATATTGTTATCGCGATTTTCGGGTGTCAAGCCATTAATTAGGCTTGGACCTTTCAATCATTGATATCTCTATTTTTTTCGGGGAAGGGCAAAATTGAGAAAAACCCTTAGAAATTCCGAGTTCAGGGGCAATTTTCGTTACGGGAAGGTGTTAGGCACCCATAACGACTATAGTACTCTATAGGAGCCGTTCTTCTAGATTTACGTTTACGCTTTATTTTAATGCTATTTGTTGAAAAGGATTGTTTTTTAAGAATGGAGGGAGAAGTGTTTGGGTTTTATTTTTTATTGGACTTGGAGAGGTTTTGTCCTCTTGCCTACATACCCTTTTAAGGGATCAAACTCCATGTAGTTCTCTCTAAAAAAATGTTTTTTTTTGTGAGTTTAGGTTGATTTTAGTTTTTGAAAATGATTTTGAAGAAAAGAACGAGAGGCCGTAAAGGCTTGAAAAAAAATGGTGAGGTTGGTCCAATTATTAAAGAAAATAGCCTAAGTAGGAATTATTTTGCATTTGAATTTAATTAAGAAAAAAAGGAAAAGAAATACAATGGATTTTTGACTCCAAGGTTTATTGGAAAAAATTGTTTTCAAGTGATGAGATGACTAATTTTGAAAAATGGATTTTTCCTAAGTTTCGCGTTTCCTAAACATACATCTAACGGTAAATCATACAACGTGTGTGCGTGTCGGTGCTTGTGTCGGTGTACATCATTATAGTGTCCCTTGTCCTTTACATTTGGCCCTAGTTTACATTCTATGGTCTTGCAAAAATTAAAAAAGAAAGAGAGAATTGAGTAAAAACCTAAGCTAAGGGATGGAGAGGAAGTGGAATGCTCAATGTGTATGAAACATAGAATAAAATGGTTAGTAAAGCAAGATAATGTGATAGTAGAAATGTTAAACAAAGAAAAACAATAGCGAAGTGTGAAAAAATGGGAAGAAAATGCATGAAAACTAACCACAAGGTTTCAAGCAAGCACATGTCCTATAATTCTCATCCAAAGCAATTTTCAAAAGGTTTATTTCAAACACAAAGTGCAAATTATAAGGCATGCCCAAACTTTCACCCTTTATTTCTAAATGAACAAAATCCACATTACTTGCAAAGCAAGAAACTAACAATTAAATTTACAAAAAAGACAAGAAACTAACACTTAAATGGCAAAATTGGAAGCTAACAATTGGCATTGCAAAATTGGAAACTAACAAGCGAACTTGCAAAACTATAAGCTAACATGTAACCTTGCAAAACAGGAAACTTAATCAATTACACTAACAAGATTGTAAGCTAACATATAAACTTGCAAGACAAGAAACTAATCAATACTAGCAAAATTGTAAGCCAACAATTATCATTGCAAAGTTGTAAACCAAAAATTAAACTAACAAGATTAGAAATTAACAATTAACATTGCAAAATAGCAAACTAAAAATCAAACTAACAAGATTGGAAATTGACAATTAACATTGCAAAATTGTGAACTACAAGATTAAACTAACAAGATTGGAAATTGGCATGAAGTCAGAAGTGAACATATCACAAGATCAAGTGCCAAATATCAATATCACATGGCAAGAATTTAGATCAAAAATCATGCAAGAAACTTCACAAAGATACACAAAGCACCCAAACCCATAGAAAAAATGTACACATATTTGTATCAAATTTTTTTAACATGTAACAACATCACGAAATGATCAAAAATGCCTCAAAAACACATAATAATTCTTTGGAATTTTTTTTGTAAGAAAATTAAAGTGCACAGGTGTTCAGGTAGCAAGAACAGAGGTAATCATAGCAAAAATTCAAGAAAACCAAAAGAAACCCCAAAGCCCATGGTTATGCGGCCCAAACCCATGCAGCTTGATGGATCTGGACCCCCAGAACGTCTCAGAGGCGTTGGATTGATCCGGATCCATCAAGACCTAGATCTAACGGTCCCAGATGTAGGGCGCTGGATCGGGTCAGAACCCACTCGGTCCAGCGTGCTTATATAAAAGGTTTTGGCCCGGTTCAAATCATTTTTCCCATTCGTTTCTCTCTCTTCTCTCACCTCTCTCTCTTCTCCTCCGGTGAACTCTCTTCTTCTCCGATGAAACCCTAACCCTAATTCATTCAATCCTACCCAGAATTCACTCAAACATGGCTTAATCGCTTCGTCTCGTTGTTCTAAACACAAATCTATCATTGAAAACCGCATGCATCCGTTGAATCGATGTAGATCTTGAGGTTTTTTACAGTTTTCAAACTTGTTCTATTCTGTGCCTTTTGTTCAAATCTTTTTGAATGAGTTTTTTTTTATGGATTCGTTGGTTTACAACGAGTAATACTCGCTACGAACCGAGGAATCTTTACGTTTTTTCAAAGATTTTTAGGGTTTCATGATTTTGAACAAAACTCTTTGAATCCTCTACGGATCTACATCGATTTGGATTTGTTGATGTTTGTGAGTATGAAAGAGGTAAGTTTCAGTATTCACCTGTGTTTTATTCGGAGATTCGAACTGGAATCTTCAAGAATTCTTCAAATTTGATTCTGTTTGTTGATTTTGTGGCTTGAATTCCGAAAATAAATCGGTGATTCTCTTCTTCTTCTTCACCGGTTCAAATCCTTTGAACTTCTTTCCCTTTTCTTCTCAATCTTCTTCCTCTGTGATCGTGTTGAATTCGCCACTTTCAGTGGTGGATTCACACTTGAATTGTAGGGGAAATGGTTCGATGATGATGATTCAGTGATGAATCTTTGAGAACCGTGGTGAATTTCACCTCATTATGCTTGAATGTGATTCTGGAAAATTAGAGTTTGTTCTTCGTGTTCTTGAAGTTTTCTGAATTTTTGTGAATTTGATCTAACTGAATAGAGAGAGAAAGTTGTAAGGTGTTTGTGATGTGGCGTGAATTGTGTGGCCTTTTTTTGACTTGTACAGTGGCCAGCCTTTTATAGGCTGCCATGTGTGCCTCTGGACCAATAGGGGTGCGCCACCTGGACTTGGACTGCCTGCGTGGCACTTGGACTGGATTCTAACCTTTGGACCTTTCTGCAAAAAACAAAACTAAAGGACTGATCCGTAAATAAGAAAAAATAAGAAAAAAAGTAAAACTGGACTAATCTGTAAATAAAAAAAGAATTGGACTGACTTTGCAATTAAAAAAAATAAAATTCGGACTTATTTGCAAAATGGGTAAAAAGGTAATTTTGAAAACAACGTAAAGTGAAACAGTTAAAAACGACAAAATGGACTAAAACGAACAAACTACAAAAATGAGGTATTTTAAAATACCTCTCTGTCAAAAATTTTTGATGTGAAAAGACCAAAATGCCCCTAAGGACTAAAATGACTCAGACTGACTCAGATGCAATGCTGAAATGATTTTTAGACAGAATTCAATCAATGATTTATACAGACAAGTTGAAAAGACTCATAAACAAATTGTAGGGAATAAAATGGGTTCCACTGCAGGAAATGACCAAAATACCCTTTATGTATGATTTTATGCAAAAAATTTGAAGTAAAAATGCAGGAAAATATGCAATGGTTTTAGAAACTCTTTAATGGCTTGTAATGCAAGAAAAACGCTTTGGATGGTCTTACATGCAAGAAAATTAGAGACGGAAACAGTAAAATATGCGTTTGAAGCACAGTAGAAAACTGTAGAGTAAAACACGGTGAATTTGAAAAAGTATCAGAGATAAACAGTAAAAGGAAGAAATTTGAAGGAGTAGTTTTTAGGTCCAAAATGAGGGTATTACAACGGCCCCTATTTAAGTTTCTTCGTCTGGAAGGTCAAGAGACGGAGTCTTTGGCTTAACGGGACGAAGACACTTAAATTCCGACATTTGCACTGATTTTGGGCGTAAAAACACGTTTGTGAATGTCATGCATGCCATGCAACATTTGGATTATGAATGCAAGACAAACTGAGAGTTGAGTTTAACAAAATATGTCGTATCCATTGCGGGATTGGTAGACATTAACAGGATAGCAAATAACAGGGTATGTCGTATCCATTGCGGGATTGGTAGACATCCACAAGATAGCAAATAACGAGGTTTACTGGGGAAACAAACAGCAAATTGACAGGTACAGGTTGTTCTTTTGGCTCGAACTAGGAACTTGACCGAGAATACTGACAGGTAGATAGGCACAAGCTGTTCTTGGATTTGAACTAGCCGCTTGGCTGATAGCAGACACAGAAAGCACAGGTACAAGCTGTTCTTGGATTCGAACTAGTCACTTGACCGATAACAAGAATGAAAGCAAATCGACAAGTACAAGCTGTTCTTGGATGCGAACTAGTCACTTGACCAATAACAAGAGTGAATTGACAGGCACAAGCTGTCCTTGGATGCGAACTGGTCACTTGGCCGTTAACAGAAACAAATTGTATTGCAAAATCAAATTGAACTTGGCTGACATGACTGCAGGGGTTTGAAATTGACAAGACTGTTGAAGTTTGAAATTGACATGATAGTAGAAGTTTGAAATTGACATGATTGTAGAGGTTGGAAATTGACATGCGGGATTTTGACAGAGATTAACATAGGAATTGAGAATGCAATGTGTATGAATAGTGTAACAACTTTATCAGATGCATGAACATCTACGATGCATGATTATCCATGTATGAATGCTTGAGGTGCATGATGGTTGGCAATTTGTAGACACGATTTCACAGAGGTAGACAAAATATTGGAATATTAGGCACGTAATGGCTCGTGCTCTAACATATACTTGTGGAATTCCCCTTTGGAGATACCGCCGTTGAAAGACGCATCGAGACCAAAGCTGAAGGCAAGAAGCTGTATCCCATTCATAAACTTGTAGAGAGTAGAGCCCTTTTGATGGCACTGTCATTGTTGGGGTGCTATAATGCTGAGCACACTTTGGATATCGCATCTGTGGTCAATGCTTTTTGCATGTTTGCTTTTGTTTCCTTTTTGTTACTTTTTTTCATCATCCCATTTTTGCCTGGATCGCCCTTTCGGGTTTTCAATCCACCGGGGAATAAATTCTTGTCATTGCCCCTATTTTTGCCTGAATTGCCTTCGGAGGTTGTCAATCCAGCGGGGTGCTCATTTTTGCCTAAGCCGCCCTTTCGGGTTTTCAGCTTAGCGAGCTTATTCATTTTTCATGCTTTTCATTATGTTTTTTCATTCTTGCCATTGACCACAGACCGTACTGGGGAGAGAGACTGCTGGCAGTTCGTATTGAAATGGACATTGACACACACTCGTTCATGCACGTTTTGTTTGAATGCACCTAGTTGCTCAGGTTTGTTTTCAAAATACACACAAAAAGTTTTCAATTTCCAAAATGTTTGTTTCAGACATATTTCATCATCAAAGTAGAAAGAAAATGTCTTTGTATAAAGCTTTGAAAGTAGAATGAAGAAATAAAGAGTTTCGAACAAAAGCATAGGCTCAAATCGATGTATAAGGGTGGTAGTCAGCCAAAGGCATGACTCCACGGATTTACAAAGCTTGAAAAATGGTAATTTTATGGGTTGGTGGTACATTGAACATAGTAACTACTACAGTCCTTAGAAATTTGAATTCACAAGTACAAAAAGCTTCTGATGAGAATGACCAATTGTCAGTTGCAGGGGCCCAAAGGGGGTGGTAGTTGCCAGATATAGTCAATTGTCTTTCATTTCAATCTCATTTTTGCATGAACCGCCCTTCCGGGTTTTCGGCTCATCGAGACGCTCATTTTTGCTTGAGTTACGTGTAATCTCAGCGAGCTTTTCATATTCATCTTTTTTTTGTCCCTTATTTTGCCTGGATCGCCCTTTCGGGTTTTCGATCCACTGGGAAGCGCATTTTTTCCTAGGCCGCCCTTTCGGGTTTTCGACCTACCACGCTGTTCTTTTCATATATGTAGACAAAGTATTTCTTGACTATATCGGCATTTACAGGGTTTGGAAGCTCTACACCATCCATGTGTGTAAGAATCAAAGCACCGCTGGAGAAGGCTTTCTTGACAACATAAGGTCCTTCATAGTTAGGCGTCCACTTGCCCCTTGGGTCGGGTTGTTGACTTACTCTTCTTTTTAATACAAGTTCACCTTCCTTGAACTCCCGAGGACGGACTTTCTTGTCAAAAGCAGCTTTCATTCTTGTTTGATACAGCCGTCCACGAGCCAAAGCATCCAGACGCTTTTCTTCAACCAAGTTTAACTGGTCATACTGACTCTGGCACCATTCAGCCTCAAACAATTTTTCTTCAATGATCACGTGGAGGGATGGGATCTCTACTTCCAAAGGGAGGACTGCTTCCATGCCATATACAAGGGAGAAAGGTGTTGCCTCGGTCGAACTGCGTACTGTAGTGCGGTAGCCGTGTAAAGCGAAAGGCAACATCTCATGCCAGTCTTTGTATGTAGTCACCATCTTCTGTACGATCTTCTTGATGTTCTTATTGGCCGCCTCAACTGCGCCGTTCATCTGGGGCCTATAAGGAGAAGAGTTATGATGTTCAATCTTGAATTTCTCACACAGGGCTTGCACCATGTCATTGTTCAAGTTGGTACCATTGTCAGTGATAATCTTGCTGGGAACACCATATCGACAGATGATGTTGTTCTTGATGAACTTAACCACCACTTGCTTGGTTACATTGGCATAAGACGCGGCTTCGACCCATTTGGTAAAGTAATCGATTGCCAAACAAAATGAAATGATGACCGTTCGAGGCCTTTGGTTCAATTCTTCCAATCATGTCGATGCCCCACATAGAGAAAGGACACGGGGAGGAAATAACATTGAGGGCATGCGGAGGCACATAGATTTTATCAGCATAGATTTGACATTTGTGACATTTCCTGGCATATTTGTAGCAATCGTGCTCCATGGTCATCCAATAGTAGCCAGCCCTTAGCAATTTTCTAGACATGGTATGCCCCAAAGCATGGGTTCCAAAAGTACCATCGTGCACATCATGCATCAGTTGCTCTGCTTCACGTTCATCAACACATCTCAACAATATCATATCATAGTTCCTTTTCTACAAAACATCTCCGTCTAGCAGGAACTTACTAGCCAATCTTCGCAGGGTCTTCTTGTATTTGTTGGAAGCACTCAGCGGGTATTCACGGTTTTGCAAAAACTGCTTGATATCATAATACCAGGGCCTGTCGTCAACTACATCCGCATCTGTCTAAACAATCACATCTCCGATGGCGAACACATGAGAAGGCCGGTCTAGGCGTTGCACCTTGATTATTGGTACATGATTCCAATGGTTTACTTGAAACATGGAGGATAAAGTAGCAAGAGCATCGGCCATTTGATTTTCCTCACGGGGAATATGGTGCAATTCGACCTTTGTAAAGTACGTCAGCAGGCGTCTCGCATAATCACGGTAAGGGATCAAATTGGCATGATGGGTCTCCCACTCACCCTTTATCTGGTTAATAACAAGCGCAGAATCTCCATAAATGTCAAGGTGCTTGATTCTCATGTCAATCGCTTCTTCAATCCCCAAGATGCATGCTTCGTATTCAGCCATGTTGTTTGTGCATTCGAATAGAACTCGGGTGGTAAAGGGAATATGGTGCCCCCGCGGAGATACGATTATTGCGCCAATCCCCTTGCCGTAAGCATTGACAGCACCATCAAAGACCAATCCCCACTTGCTATTAGGGTCTGGACCTTCACCAATCAACGTTTCTTCACAGTCCCTTGTCTTCAAATACATGACTTCTTCGTCGGGGAAATCGAACTTAATGGGCTGATAGTCATCCAGCAGCTGATGAGCGAGGTGATCAGCTAGAATGCTTCCCCTAATGGCTTTTTGAGCTTTGAACAAAATATCATATTCAGACAGAAGCATTTGCCAACGTGAAATCTTCCCGGTGACTGCGGGCTTCTCAAAGATATACTTGATCGGGTCCATCCTGGATATCAACCAAGTTGTATGGTTCGTCAAATAGTGACGTAGACGTTTGGCAGCCCAAGCCAGAGCACAACAAGTCTTTTCGAGCATTGTGTACCGAGTCTCACATTCAGTGAACTTCTTGCTTAAGTAGTAGATAGCATGCTCTTTCTTTCTGGTCTCGTCCTGTTGACCGAGCACACATCCCATGGATTCGTCTAACACTGACAGATACATAATCAACGACCTTCCTTCCACCGGCGGGACAAGGATTGGTGGTTCTAGCAAGTAATCTTTGATGCTATCTAAAGCTTCTTGGCATTCATCGCTCCATACAATAGGTTGATTCTTCCTGAGTTGCTTGAAGATTGGTCCGCAAGTCGCGGTCATGTGAGATATGAATCGGGAGATATAGTTCAGACGCCCGAGGAAACCTCTGACTTGCTTCTCGGTCTGCGGGGCCGGCATCTCGCGAATGGCCCGGACTTTGTCAGGGTCTACTTCTATGCCTCTTTGACTGACAATGAACCCTAGCAGCTTCCCTGATCTAACACCAAATGTACACTTGTTGGGATTCAGCCGAAGCTTGTATTTCCTCAATCTTTCAAACATTTTTGCCAGATATTCAACATGTTGCTCTTCATCGCTTGATTTTATGATCATATCGTCCACATATACTTCGACTTCTTTGTGAATCATATCCTGAAACAACGTAGTCATCCCCCTCTGATAGGTGGCACCAGCATTTATTAGGCCAAACGGCATTGCTTTGCAACAGAAAGTTCCCCATGGGGTAATGAACGATGTCTTTTCCCTGTCTCTGGGTGACATCTTGATTTGATTGTATCCGGAGAAACCATCCATGAAGGAGAACACCTTGCACTGAGCAGTATTATCAACAAGCACGTCAATATGAGGCAGCGGGAAATTGTCTTTCAGACTGGCTTTATTCAGATCCCTGTAATCGACACACATCCGGACTTTCCCATCCTTCTTCGGTACAGGTACAATATTAGCAACCCATTCGGGATACTCGACTGTCATGAGGAAACCCGCATCAATCTGCTTCTGTACCTCACCCTTGATCTTGAGAGCCATGTCAGGACGAGTTCTTCTCAGCTTTTGCCTAACAGAAGGACATTCTGGCTTTGTTGGTATTCGGTGTTCTACGATCTGGGGATCCAAACCCGGCATATCTTCATACGACCATGCAAAAATATCTGAATACTCTCGGAGAAGTTCGAAGATCTTCTTCTTAACCCCCTCTTCCAGTGCAGCACCAACCTTGATCTCCAGCTTATTATCTTCGGTACCCAAGTTGATCAACTCAATCTCCACCTGGTGGGGCTGAATGGTTTTCTCCTCTTGCTCAAGCAGTCGGGTAATCTCATATGGTATATCCTCTTCCTCATCTTCTGAGTCATTTCCTCTTCATCTAGAGCAGGGGTAATACGGGCAGCTGCCCCCCTCCATCTCTGCGCATACTCACGGAGGCTTTCATCTTTCTTCTGGGAGAGGGATCTGAGAAATTCCCTGTTTGGCTTCAACCTGGTATTAAACCCGTAGTGACTCTTGTAAGCGGCAGCCAAATCATCGGAGGTACGGATGTCATCCTTACTCAGGCCAGTATACCATTCTGCAGCGTCTTCCATTAGACTGTCTTGGAAACAGTGAATCATGAGCGAATCGTTGTCTGAGTAATTAGCCATCTTCCTGACATATTTGATAATGTGATTCTGAGGACAGGTCAGCCCGTTGTATCGGTCGAACTCTAGGACTTTTAATTTCTTAGGGACATCTACCCTTGACACTAAGCAGAGATCATGAGTCTTGACGAGATCACCATTTCCTCGGTTAGCTTTGATTTCACGACGGAGTTCTTTAGCAAGTTCCTCCATCCTTTCTTCCATAGTTCCGATCATGGGAGACTTCCCCCGGTAAGCATCGGTATTGGTGTCTTGAGGCATAGAATGCACGATCGGTTCAGTGAAGACCATTGACTGAGGCAAGGTAGTGTGGAGAGAGACAAGATCTAGTATGGGGATTTGTTCACCATTGGCAACACCAGAAGTACCGGCACCAGAAATACCGGCTGCAGTATTGGGAGCGTAGAAAGGTGGGAGTCCATAAGGGCGTCCCCTCGGCATAACAAAGCGGTCATCAAGAGATGCTGTTGGGATTGCTTCAGCGGTCGTCGGAGCAGATGAAGTTGGTTGTTCCTGGGCAGCCAACTGGGCAGTCATAACATCGTGAGCTTTAGCCAACTCTTCCCTTAGAGAAGCCAATTCGGTACGGAGCTGTGCGTTCTCTTCTTCCATAGCTACTTGGTTCCTTCTTCTGTACTGTCTAGTCTGATGTACTCTGGCAGGTTGATAGACTTTTCGAGCACGAGCCACTTTTCAAACTGCGGCAGAAGAACCAGGAGGCAATGAGCACTTGGAAGCTTTTTTTGTGACCGATGAATGATGCATATGATGCATGATATGTACAAATGCAGATGCAAAAATGACTCTTTTTGGTTATCGAAAGGTTTTTTTAGACGAATTAGAAACTTTGCAAACATTATTGGAAAAATAAAGAGACTAGGAAGCTGGTAAGATAAATCCCTTTGAGATGCTAAGCCAAGGGAGGTAGACTTTGAAACGTAATCAATACAAACAACACAAACATCTAGGCACTAGGAGTGGCAGGGTAGTCATCAGACTCAGACTCCGAAGCTGAACCGCAATATCTGGCATAGAAATCACGTCGCCCTCTAGCTCTCTTGGAGTCCCTCATAAGCAGATCTTCTTTCTCTTCAAGTTCCTTTCTAACTCTGGCCAATTCCCTTTTCAACATCAAGTTCTCATGAGTCTTCTTCTCATCCTTGCCATCCAAAGTCATAATCAAGTTCTCAGCTTCATTGTATCGGGCCTTCCATATTCGCTTCTCCTAACTCTCCATAGCTAGATGCTCCTGATACATCTCCTGGGTCATGGGAAGCAAGGGTAACGGCCTAGATGGCACAGATGCAGACACATGTCTCATAGCAGGGTAAGGCATGCCAATCTCCTCGGCCCGATATATCACCCACTGAGTATAGGCCTCACGAGTGATGCCGGATCTCACACCCAAATGCTTTACATCCTTCTTTCGAACCTTAGACCAAGCGTCTACAAAAGCTTTCTTTTGCCCGGCGGGGGCATTTGAATGGTAGAAGAACTCCTGAGATGTAGCAAGATTTATGGGCTTCGCTCTCATCGAGAACCCAAACTGTCTCATGGCTAGCTTAGGATTGTAGTTGATTCCTCCCCGGGTACCGAGAAGAGGTACATTGAGGAAGTCCCCACAACCAGTGATGATCTCCTTGACTCGAGCTGCCGGAGTAATCCAAACCACCTCATCGGGAGTGAGAGCCATAATCCGCTGTGAATAAGACCAATTCTCCGGGTTGGCATGAAAAGAACTCCGAAGGTGCGAAATAAACCACCTATACAAGAGCGGCACACACCAAAGAATATATCCACGACCTTTGAGAGTCCGATCATGGATAGCGTGGTACATGTCAGCTAACAGAGTAGGAACCCGGTTCTTGGAATGGAAGATTTCAATGGCATTCATGTCCACAAAGTTGTCGAGATTCGGGAAGAGAACGAGCCCATAGATAAGTAGTGCCAGAATAGCCTCAAGAGTGTCCTGACAAGTAGATTCGAGATTAGCCCGCTCAAGTAAGTACTTCGAAGTGAAACCTTGGACATGAGACTTGGTAATGAGATGTTTGGACACATCTGAAGTCTTGAGATAAAGATCCTTAGCAATCACCAACGGAGTAAGAGGAGATCCGGGACCCGTGAAAGGTGCCCCCTCGGCTATAGGTAAACCCAACAAGCTAGAATAAGCCTCAAGTGTAGGAACTAACTGAAAATCCAGGAAAGTGAAGCAACGGAAAACCGGATCATAGAATTGCACCAGAGTGTGCACCAACTTCTCTTCCACATTAGTCCGGAGAATAGTAAGCAACCCACCGTATCGGAGACGAAACCCAGTCGGATTCTTAACCTTGAGTGCCAACTCCCTTAAGCTAGCCAAATCGACTTCTTTGAACTTGTAAGATTTAGTCTTCTTCATACCTGTGATGTTTACAAAGTTTTTAATTTATCTAGACCTTTCGATAAATGTATGAAAAAGTTTTATGCATGAATGCATGTATGCATGATAGGGAAAGCATGGTGGGTTAAAGTTCACAATTACGGAGCTGCGGGTGGACACGGTGTCCGGTGAAACTAAGGCTTTCATGGTAGTAACCATGGTTCTAATAAAGTTCCCAAACTGCAACCTCTCTTACGTATACCACGGTAGCACGAGTCGACGCCCGTTCCATGATTATTCGTAAGAAGGTCTAGTTTGAGTGTAGTATCGCGTGACGAATAAAACTCGAGGCAACGCCCGGCTTAGCCACCACACTACATCCTAAAAAGGCCAAAGATGGGTTTGGTAACTACGGTCTATAGCATCACCGGTCAATTGAAAGTAAAGTGCCTAAGCATGACAACACACGCCGACAACATCACCTCCAAAATGCCTCAGCTATATGGGATTGATCGCATAACCCAATGCACGAGGCAACCCCCGGATTGGATTGTCGATTATATCTCCACCTATTCCTAAGTTCACTTAGCCCGGGTGTAGGACTTTTGATATTCTCACCCCACACGTTGCATGAAAATATTTACACATAGCAATAAAGTAAAGCGTAAAACGTAAAGCATGAAAACAAACTAGGCGCAGCTCGCAGGGTATCCCCAGTGAAGTCGCCATTTCTGTTATCGCAATTTTCGGGTGTCAAGCCATTAATTAGGCTTGGACCTTTCAATCATTGATATCTCTATTTTTTTTGGGGAAGGGCAAAATTGAGAAAAACCCTTAGAAATTCCGAGTTCGGGGGCAATTTTCGCTACGGGAAGGTGTTAGGCACCCATAACGACTATAGTACTCTATAGGAGCCGTTCTTCTAGATTTACGTTTACGCTTTATTTTAATGCTATTTGTTGAAAAGGATTGTTTTTTAAGAATGGAGGGAGAAATGTTTGGGTTTTATTTTTATTGGACTTGGACAGGTTTTGACCTCTTGCCTACATACCCTTTTAAGGGATCAAACTCCATGTAGTTCTCTCTAAAAAAATGTTTTTTTTGTGAGTTTAGGTTGATTTTAGTTTTTGAAAATGATTTTGAAGAAAAGAACGAGAGGCCGTAAAGGCTTGAAAAAAAATGGTGAGGTTGCTCCAATTATTAAAGAAAATAGCCTAAGTAGGAATTATTTTGCATTTGAATTTAATTAAGAAAAAAAGGAAAAGAAATACAATGGAGTTTTGACTCCAAGGTTTATTGGAAAAAATTGTTTTCAAGTGATGAGATGACTAATTTTGAAAAATGGATTTTTCCTAAGTTTCGCGTTTCCTAAACATACATCTAACGGTAAATCATACAACGTGTGTGCGTGTCGGTGCTTGTGTCGGTGTACATCATTATAGTTTCCCTTGTCCTTTACATTTGGCCCTAGTTTATATTCTATGGTCTTGCAAAAATTAAAAAAGAAAGAGAGAATTGAGTAAAAACCTAAGCTAAGGGATGGAGAGGAAGTGGAATGCTCAATGTGTATGAAACATAGAATAAAATGGTTAGTAAAGCAAGATAATGTGATAGTAGAAATGTTAAACAAAGAAAAACAATAGCGAAGTGTGAAAAAATGGGAAGAAAATGCATGAAAACTAACCACAAGGTTTCAAGCAAGCACATGCCCTATAATTCTCATCCAAAGCAATTTTCAAAAGGTTTATTTCAAACACAAAGTGCAAATTATAAGGCATGCCCAAACTTTCACCCTTTATTTCTAAATGAACAAAATCCACATTACTTGCAAAGCAAGAAACTAACAATTAAATTTACAAAAAAGACAAGAAACTAACACTTAAATGGCAAAATTGGAAGCTAACAATTGGCATTGCAAAATTGGAAACTAACAAGCGAACTTGCAAAACTATAAGCTGTAACACCCCGTTCCCAATATGACATAATAATATGCAACAATCATCAGAGTTCAACAAACAACGAGATATTACATCTACTTTTCAAAATTATTTAAATAGAATATAAAACTATTTAAAAACATCAAGAAATTCCATCATATTAAATTTCTGCAGCGGAATATTTATTATAAAAATATCTCAAGTCGTCTACATCAATCCTTGGCACAAAGGCCTCAACATAACAATATTCTCCAATAATGAAATCAACAACATAGTTCAACAAGTGATACATAAGGAATGAAGAATTAAATATGCAATATTCCCATCCCTCTACGCATCAGAGCCCTAGACACAGGAGCCATCAACCTACAAGCCTTCACTACCTGCACTTGCCCACAAGGCGGCAATTCCAGCAGAAGGGGTGAGTTCACAAATCAAAAGTAAATATACAGATATATGAATCATCAAAGTAAATTGAAAACAACAACAACAAACAGCAACATTATCAACATTATCATCTCAATATTATCATTTAAATTCATCTTAGATTAATATCAGCAACAACCACAACAACACTTGTGGCGACATCTCACCAACAACAATCCCAAAAGGACAACTCACTCCTACGACTAATGCAAGACTCCATCAACATCTAATGCATTATGCATGTGGTACCAACTACGCGCGTTGAATGCTAAGCATTCCAGGGCAATAAGCCCCCAACAGTTTGGATGGTTAAAGCATCCCAGGGCAATAAGCCCCCAACAGGTGAACGATAAAGCGTTCCAAGGCAATAAGCCCCCAACAGGTGAATGATAAACATTCCAGGGCAATAAGCCCCCAACAGGTGAATGATAAACATTCCAGGGCAATAAGCCCCCAACAAATGCATATGAGTATGAATGACTCTATGGTGTATATCAGCATACAACCCAACATCTTAATGGAGCATATCAGCATGCAACCAACAACAACAACAACTTAGGATACCCTCCCCAACTGGACAATACCACTCGACATCAATCAAGACAACTCAACTTAGCAAAGTATAAATATTTGCACATAAGCATACTTAATTCCATCTTAATCATCTTAATATATAAGTTTTATCATCTAAACAATTCTTAATAAATCCAATAAACATCTTAGAAAGCTTAGGTTTGGGTTTGGAACACTTTAGAAAAATCACATTTTGGGTCGCACAGGACCCAGCTCGCTTGAGCGAGCAGCTTCTCGCTTAAGCGAGTCAAAACACGTAAGTTTGGTTTTCCCTCGCTTCTAGTTCGCTTAAGCGAACAGGCTAAATACACTATCCTGGGCGTCTCTCGCTTAAGCGACGGGAATCTCGCTTAAGCGACGCAAATGACGAAGGTTAGCATTTCACTCGCTCCTGGTTCGCTCGTGGCTCGCTTAAGCGAGCGGCTAAAATTTCAGACTGGGCGTAGCAAAGAATTGCTCGCTTGAGCGAAGGGTATCTCGCTTAAGCGAGTGTTCATCTGGGCAGAATATAACCTACGATTTCTAACTCCATTTTCATCCAAAAATCCCATTTTTAATCCCCCAATCACCCAAAATGGTTTAGGAACAATGTTTATGGGTTTAAGGCACAACAAAACATCAGAACATATCATAATAACATTATTAACAACACAATTCAACAAGAATGAGCAATTTATCATATGTCTTAAACCTAGAACAACAATCACCAAATCCAATTTAATTTCATGGAAACACATACATATATATTACAATTGAAGAGTAAACCCACCCTTACCTTAATTCAGCAAATTTCTACAACAAATGGATGAATTTCCCTCTTCCTAGCTCTCCCCTTGTTCTTGGCTCTTTTCTCCCAAAACTCTGTTTGTTCTTTACTGTACGTACAAAATGTTTTCTTTCCTTACTGGTTTTCTCTTTTCTTTCTAACAAAACATAACCCCCCTTTTCTCTTTACTCCCTCACTTAATTTTCTTTTAATTCCTCATTAACCCTCCTTAAATCTAATAATTCTAAATAACCATTATTCTCTTTAATTCAAAAATAATATTATTTCTTCTACTCCACTTAAATAATAAAATCATTACTAATTCTCATATAATAAAATATAACAAAATAGCAAACATCAATAATTCACATAAATCAACATAAATAATTCTAAAGCACATAAAACACACACAAATCAACTAAAATAAATAAATAACAACTTAGGGCGTTACAACTCTCCCCAACTTAGAGAATTTCGTCCTCGAAATATTACCTTAAGCAACAAACAACTCAGGATAGGACTCTTGCATCTTGCTCTCCAACTCCCAAGTCAAACTCTCACCGGTTACACCGCCCCAAACAACTCTAACCAGAGGTATTTCCTTGCCTCTCAACTGCTTCACCTTACAATCATCAATCCTCAAAGGCAAAGTCTCAACAGTGAGGTTATCCCTGACTTGCACATCATCTCTAGGAATAACATGCGAAGGATCTTCTACATACTTCCTCAACTGCGAGACATGAAACACATCATGCAAGTTTGATAGATGTGGTGGCAACCCAATCCGATATGCCACGGTTCCAACTCTCTCGGAAATCTGATAAGGACCAATGAACTTTGGAGTCAACTTCTTCGACTTCAATGCACGTCCTACACCTGTCATCGGAGTAACCCTCAAAAACACATGATCACCCTCCTGAAATTCAAGGGCTTTCCTCCTTTTGTCATGATAACTCTTCTGACGATCTTGAGATGCTTTCATCTTTTCTCTTATCATCTTGACCTTTTCCGTAGTCTGCTGCACTAACTCAGGTCCTAACACAATACTTTCACCCGACTCAAACCAACATAGAGGAGTTCTACACCTTCGACCATACAAAGCTTCGAACGGTGCCATACCAATACTCGAATGGTAACTATTGTTATAAGTAAACTCTATCAACGGTAAGTGGTTGTCCCAAGCTCCACCTTGCTCGAGTACACACACTCTCAACAAATCTTCTAAGGATTGGATAGTCCTCTCCGACTGACCATCTGTCTGCGGATGATAAGCCGAACTCAATCTCAACTTCGAACCCAACGCATCTTGTAAGCTCTTCCAAAACCTTGATGTAAACCTTGGATCTCTATCCGACACAATACTAGATGGAACCCCATGCAACTTCACAATGTCACGGATATAAATCTCCGCCAACTGAGCTACCGGATAACTGATATTGATCGGAATAAAGTGCGCCGACTTAGTCAACCTGTCGACCACGACCCAAATGGCATCATGCCCTCTTGGAGTATTCGGTAAACTTGTTACAAAATCCATCGAAATGCTATCCCACTTCCACTCAGGCACATCTAACGGAGTCAACAGCCCTGCAGGCTTCTGGTGCTCAACCTTAGACTTCTGGCAAGTCAAACACGCATACACAAATTGCGCAACATCCCTCTTCAAACCGGACCACCAAAATAATTTCTTCAAGTCATGATACATTTTAGTAGCTCCAGGATGAATACTCAAACTACTCTTATGACTTTCTTCTAAAATCAACTTCTTCAAATCCTCATCATCAGGAATACAAATCCTTCCTCTAAACCTCAACACACCTTGGTCATCGACCTTGAAGTCACCATCTGCATTCAGATCACTAGCAGCCATCAAGTCCACAAACTTAACATCAAGCTTCTGTGCCTCTTTGATATTATTCAAGAAATCACTATTTATCTTCAGCATACCCAACTTCACGCTCTGAGGTGATCTCTCACAAACAAGACTCAAGTCCCTAAATTGTTCAAGTAACTTGAACTCTTTCACCATCAACGCCGACATATGCAATGTCTTTCTACTCAACGCATCAGCCACAACATTAGCTTTACCAGGATGGTAATTCAAACCAAAATCGTAATCCTTAAGCAACTCAAGCCACCTTCTCTGCCTCATGTTCAACTCCTTCTGGTCAAACAGGTACTTTAAACTCTTATGATCACTAAACACCTCGAATCTGGAACCATACAAATAATGCCTCCAAATTTTCAACACAAACACCACGACTGCCAACTCTAGATCATGCGTAGGATAATTCTTCTCATGCACTCTCAGCTGTCTAGAAGCATACGCGACCACCTTGCCATCTTGCATCAAAACACCACCTAATCCCAGCTTAGATGCATCACAATACACAACAAAAGGTTCTTCTGGCTTTGGCAAAATCAAAATAGGAGCAGTCGTCAATCTTTGCTTCAACTCATTGAAACTACTCTCACATTGAGCATCCCACACAAATGCTTTACCTTTACAGGTTAGTTGCGTCAAAGGAAGTGCCAACTTCGAAAATCCTTCAATGAATCTGCGGTAATAACCAGCCAACCCAAGAAAACTTCTTACCTCAGTAACTGACTTTGGTGTCTCCCACTGCGACACAGCATCAACCTTCGAAGGATCTACAGCAATACCTTTACCAGAAATAATGTGGCCAAGAAAACTTACTTCATTCAGCCAGAACTCGCACTTGGATAACTTGGCATACAATTTCTTCTCTTTCAGCACTTGCAAAACAATCTTCAAGTGCTCTGCATGCTCTGCCTCAGTCTTAGAATAGATCAAAATGTCATCAATAAAAACCACCACGAACTGATCCAGATACTCATGAAAAATTCTGTTCATGTATTCCATAAACACACCAGGTGCATTCGTCACACCGAAAGGCATCACCTTATACTCATAGTGACCATAACGCGTCCTAAACGCCGTCTTTTGCATATCCTCATCCTTCACCTTTATCTGATGGTAACCTGACCTCAAATCAATCTTGCTAAAAACGCGGGCACCCACCAATTGATCCATCAAGTCATCAATTCTCGGTAGTGGATACCTGTTCTTAATAGTCACCTTATTCAACTGACGGTAATCAATACACAACCGCATGCTACCATCCTTCTTCTTTACCAACAACACCGGCGCTCCCCACGGTGAAACACTCGGTCTCACAAACTTCTTGTCAAGCAAATCCTCTAATTGCTTCTTCAGCTCAGCCAACTCCGAAGCTGACATACGGTAAGGAGCCATCGACACAGGCTTCGTACCCGGCACAAGGTCTATCGAAAATTCCACTTCTCTCTCCGGTGGCACATCTGGAATCTCATCAGGGAAGACTTCAGGAAATTCCTTCACAACAGGCAGCCCATCAATCATAGCTTGGTTCTCCACCGACAAGAATGCCAACAAAGAAAACATCAACACGCCATCCTTTTCTAGACGCTTCATCTCCTTAGTGGATAAAAATTCTGCTCCACTCTCTTCTTCAGCAGAAGAAAACCGCACCGTCTTGGTAAAACAATTAATCAGGACATGATTGTATTCCAACCAATTCATTCCCAATATTACATCCATTCCCACTAACGGCAAACAGACAAGGTCCACCTCAAAATCTCTACCAAATACAGACAACGGACAACTTAAACAAACAAGGGAAGTAGTTACTGAACCCTTAGCTGGAGTTTCAACAACCATCTCCCCATTCATATCAGACATAATCAAACCCAATCTTTGTGCACAATCAATAGCAATGAAACAATGCGTTGCACCAGTATCTATTATTGCAATTAAAGGAGTACCACTAAAGAAACAAGTACCTCTGATAAGTCGATCCTCCTGATCAGTCTGAGTGTCGGTCAAGGCAAAAACTCTACCACTGGTCTGCGCCTTCTTAGGCTGAGTGCACTGTGAACCAATGTGACCTTCTTCATTACAGTTGAAACAAACAATGTCCCCACGCTTGCATTCGGTGACAGTGTGGCCCTTCTTTCCGCATCTGAAGCACTTCTTCTCATCACGGGTGCAAGCATTACTCTTGTGGCCTTTCACGCCACACTTAAAACAAACCACTTCAGCAGGAGCATCTCTACGTGCAGGTCTCCTCTCATCATGCATCCTCTGTTTGCCCTTATCAGCTGGGGCACTATAAGGCTTCGGGCGACTCTGCTGCCCCTTTCCTCTACGGTCATTCATTATCTTATAGTGAGCTTTAGTGTCCTCTTCATAAATACGGCAGCTGCTCACCAACTCAGAGAAGTCTCTGATCTTCTGATAGCCAATGGCCCGCTTAATATCAGCTCGCAGACCATTTTCAAACTTAATACATTTGGAGAACTCAGCAGTCTCCGCAGCATAGTGTGGATAGAACTTGGCAAGCTCCACGAACTTAGCAGCATATTCCGTAATGGACATGTCTCCTTGCTTCAGCTCAAGGAATTCTATCTCTGTCTTACCTCGGACATCCTCCGAAAAATACCTCCTCAAGAACTCTCTTCGGAACACAGCCCATGTAATCTCAGCTCCTTCAGCTTGGAGAATGGGTTGAGTGCTTACCCACCAGTCGTCAGCCATCTTCAGCCAACATATGCGTGCCAAACCGCACCATCTGAACATCCGTACACTGCATCACCCGGAAGATCCTCTCGACCTCCTTCAGCCATGTCTGCGCTCCATCGGGGTCGTACGTTCCCTTAAAGGTTGGTGGATGATTCCTCAAGAAGGTCTCAAGCATTCTTACACCTTCACCAGCACCACCAGCACCTTGCTGTTGTCCAACAACCTGAGCCATTGCTTGCAAAGCAGCAGCAAGAGCAGCATCATTCCTTCCGGCCATCTCGATAGTTCTACATAACAACAAGAATTAGAACAACAAAGACAGTTTAAACCTGTCACACTACTCTACATGGCTCGACACGACTCTTCTAATGGTCTGACGGACCGACTTGCTCTGATACCAATTGTAACACCCCGTTCCCAATATGACATAATAATATGCAACAATCATCAGAGTTCAACAAACAACGGGATATTACATCTACTTTTCAAAATTATTTAAATAGAATATAAAACTATTTAAAAACATCAAGAAATTCCATCATATTAAATTTCTGCAGCGGAATATTTATTATAAAAATATCTCAAGTCGTCTACATCAATCCTTGGCACAAAGGCCTCAACATAACAATATTCTCCAATAATGAAATCAACAACATAGTTCAACAAGTGATACATAAGGAATGAAGAATTAAATATGCAATATTCCCATCCCTCTACGCATCAGAGCCCTAGACACAGGAGCCATCAACCTACAAGCCTTCACTACCTGCACTTGCCCACAAGGCGGCAATTCCAGCAGAAGGGGTGAGTTCACAAATCAAAAGTAAATATACAGATATATGAATCATCAAAGTAAATTGAAAACAACAACAACAAACAGCAACATTATCATCTCAATATTATCATTTAAATTCATCTTAGATTAATATCAGCAACAACCACAACAACACTTGTGGCGACATCTCACCAACAACAATCCCAAAAGGACAACTCACTCCTACGACTAATGCAAGACTCCATCAACATCTAATGCATTATGCATGTGGTACCAACTACGCGCGTTGAATGCTAAGCATTCCAGGGCAATAAGCCCCCAACAGTTTGGATGGTTAAAGCATCCCAGGGCAATAAGCCCCCAACAGGTGAACGATAAAGCGTTCCAGGGCAATAAGCCCCCAACAGGTGAATGATAAACATTCCAGGGCAATAAGCCCCCAACAGGTGAATGATAAACATTCCAGGGCAATAAGCCCCCAACAAATGCATATGAGTATGAATGACTCTATGGTGTATATCAGCATACAACCCAACATCTTAATGGAGCATATCAGCATGCAACCAACAACAACAACAACTTAGGATACCCTCCCCAACTGGACAATACCACTCGACATCAATCAAGACAACTCAACTTAGCAAAGTATAAATATTTGCACATAAGCATACTTAATTCCATCTTAATCATCTTAATATATAAGTTTTATCATCTAAACAATTCTTAATAAATCCAATAAACATCTTAGAAAGCTTAGGTTTGGGTTTGGAACACTTTAGAAAAATCACATTTTGGGTCGCACAGGACCCAGCTCGCTTGAGCGAGCAGCTTCTCGCTTAAGCGAGTCAAAACACGTAAGTTTGGTTTTCCCTCGCTTCTAGTTCGCTTAAGCGAACAGGCTAAATACACTATCCTGGGCGTCTCTCGCTTAAGCGACGGGAATCTCGCTTAAGCGACGCAAATGACGAAGGTTAGCATTTCACTCGCTCCTGGTTCGCTCGTGGCTCGCTTAAGCGAGCGGCTAAAATTTCAGACTGGGCGTAGCAAAGAATTGCTCGCTTGAGCGAAGGGTATCTCGCTTAAGCGAGTGTTCATCTGGGCAGAATATAACCTACGATTTCTAACTCCATTTTCATCCAAAAATCCCATTTTTAATCCCCCAATCACCCAAAATGGTTTAGGAACAATGTTTATGGGTTTAAGGCACAACAAAACATCAGAACATATCATAATAACATTATTAACAACACAATTCAACAAGAATGAGCAATTTATCATATGTCTTAAACCTAGAACAACAATCACCAAATCCAATTTAATTTCATGGAAACACATACATATATATTACAATTGAAGAGTAAACCCACCCTTACCTTAATTCAGCAAATTTCTACAACAAATGGATGAATTTCCCTCTTCCTAGCTCTCCCCTTGTTCTTGGCTCTTTTCTCCCAAAACTCTGTTTGTTCTTTACTGTACGTACAAAATGTTTTCTTTCCTTACTGGTTTTCTCTTTTCTTTCTAACAAAACATAACCCCCCTTTTCTCTTTACTCCCTCACTTAATTTTCTTTTAATTCCTCATTAACCCTCCTTAAATCTAATAATTCTAAATAACCATTATTCTCTTTAATTCAAAAATAATATTATTTCTTCTACTCCACTTAAATAATAAAATCATTACTAATTCTCATATAATAAAATATAACAAAATAGCAAACATCAATAATTCACATAAATCAACATAAATAATTCTAAAGCACATAAAACACACACAAATCAACTAAAATAAATAAATAACAACTTAGGGCGTTACATAAGCTAACATGTAACCTTGCAAAACAGGATACTTAATCAATTACACTAACAAGATTGTAAGCTAACATATAAACTTGCAAGACAAGAAACTAATCAATACTAGCAAAATTGTAAGCCAACAATTATCATTGCAAAGTTGTAAACCAAAAATTAAACTAACAAGATTAGAAATTAACAATTAACATTGCAAAATAGCAAACTAAAAATTAAACTAACAAGATTGGAAATTGACAATTAACATTGCAAAATTGTGAACTACAAGATTAAACTAACAAGATTGGAAATTGGCATGAAGTCAGAAGTGAACATATCACAAGATCAAGTGCCAAATATCAATATCACATGGCAAGAATTTAGATCAAAAATCATGCAAGAAACTTCACAAAGATACACAAAGCACCCAAACCCATAGAAAAAATGTACACATATTTGTATCAAATTTTTTTAACATGTAACAACATCACTAAATGATCAAAAATGCCTCAAAAACACATAATAATTCTTTGGAATTTTTTTTGTAAGAAAATTAAAGTGCACAGGTGTTCAGGTAGCAAGAACAGAGGTAAGCATAGCAAAAATTCAAGAAAACCAAAAGAAACCCCAAAGCCCATGGTTATGCGGCCCAAACCCATACAACTTGATGGATCCGGACCCCCAGAACGTCTCAGAGGCGTTGGATTGATCCGGATCCATCAAGACCTAGATCTAACGGTCCCAGATGTAGGGCGCTGGATCGGGTCAAAACCCACCCGGTCCAGTGTGCTTATATAAAAGGTTTTGGCCCGGTTCAAATCATTTTTCCCATTCGTTTCTCTCTCTTCTCTCACCTCTCTCTCTCTTCTCCTCCGGTGAACTCTCTTATTCTCCGATGAAACCCTAACCCTAATTCATTCAATCCTACCTAGAATTCACTCAAACATGGCTTAATCGCTTCATCTCGTTGTTCTAAACACAAATCTATCATTGAAAACCGCATGCATCCGTTGAATCGATGTAGATCTTGAGGTTTTTTACAGTTTTCAAACTTGTTCTATTCTGTGCCTTTTGTTCAAATCTTTTTGAATGAGTTTTTTTTATGGATTCGTTGGTTTACAACGAGTAATACTCGCTATGAACCGAGGAATCTTTACGTTTTTTCAAAGATTTTTAGGGTTTCATGATTTTGAACAAAACTCTTTGAATCCTCTACGGATCTACATCGATTTGGATTTGTTGATGTTTGTGAGTATGAAAGAGGTAAGTTTCAGTATTCACCTGTGTTTTATTCGGAGATTCGAACTGGAATCTTCAAGAATTCTTCAAATTTGATTATGTTTGTTGATTTTGTGGCTTGAATTCCGAAAATAAATCGGTGATTCTCTTCTTCTTCTTCACCGGTTCAAATCCTTTGAACTTCTTTCCCTTTTCTTCTCAATCTTCTTCCTCTGTGATCGTGTTGAATTCGCCACTTTCAGTGGTGGATTCACACTTGAATTGCAGGGGAAATGGTTCGGTGATGATGATTCAGTGATGAATCTCTGAGAACCGTGGTGAATTTCACCTCATTATGCTTGAATGTGATTCTGGAAAATTAGGGTTTGTTCTTCGTGTTCTTGAAGTTTTCTGAATTTTTGTGAATTTGATCTAACTAAATAGAGAGAGAAAGTTGTAAGGTGTTTGTGATGTGGCGTGAATTATGTGGCCTTTTTTTGACTTGTACAGTGGCCAGCCTTTTATAGGCTGCCATGTGTGCCTCTGGACCAATAGGGGTGCGCCACCTGGACTTGGACTGCCTGCGTGGCACTTGGACTGGATTCTGACCTTTGGACCTTTCTGCAAAAAACAAAACTAAAGGACTGATCCGCAAATAAGAAAAAATAAGAAAAAAAGTAAAACTGGACTAATCTACAAATAAAAAAAGAATTGGACTGACTTTGCAATTAAAAAAATAAAATTCGGACTTATTTGCAAAATGGGTAAAAAGGTAATTTTGAAAACAACGTAAAGTGAAACAGTTAAAAACGACAAAATGGACTAAAACGAACAAACTACCAAAATGAGGTATTTTAAAATACCTCTCTGTCAAAATTTTTTGATGTGAACAGACCAAAATGCCCCTAAGGACTAAAATGACTCAGACTGACTCAGATGCAATGCTGAAATGATTTTTAGACAGAATTCAATCAATGATTTATACAGACAAGTTGAAAAGACTCAGAAACAAATTGTAGGGACTAAAATGGGTTCCACTGCAGGAAATGACCAAAATACCATTTCTGTATGATTTTATGCAAAAAATTTGAAGTAAAAATGCAGGAAAATATGCAATGGTTTTAGAAACTCTTTAATGCCTTGTAATGCAAGAAAAACGCTTTGGATGGTCTTACATGCAAGAAAATTAGAGACAGAAACAGTAAAATATGCGTTTGAAGCACAGTAGAAAACTGTAGAGTAAAACACGGTGAATTTGAAAAAGTATCAGAGATAAACAGTAAAAGGAAGAAATTTGGAGTACTTTTTAGGTCCAAAATGAGGGTATGACATATATATATATATATATATATATATATATATATATATATATATCATATAATAGTTCATTAATCAAAGATATTCACATCAAACCAAGTTAGATTCATCACAACATAGGTTAAATACTCTTAAACCTCTTAATTAAGCTCCTAGGATTTCTAGTTTTAAGGTTTGGAAACATTCCATAAGTTTTTCATTGACTTAGAAACGATTATGCTGAATTTTCATAAAAATTTACTAAGACCTACTTGGGGTAAATCCACCATATCTTAAAATCTAGGAATCATTTTAAAGTCAAACCAAATTCATTGGAAAGCTAACAAAATTATCTAAAACTTTCATGTTTATACCAAAACCCATTTCAAAGAGGAAAGGGGTGAAAAATAGTGAAAAATGGATGATCTGGTTCACTAAAAATCGTGTCACTTGTTTAGAAATCGTGGCCAGAACTATTAAGCATTCTGCCAACAAAAACGGTATCGGGTCCAGACTCAGCTTTTCAAAAAGTGCGTTTTTCACCATTTCGTGCGTAAAATTCAAACCGATAATCGGATTTTGATGCCGTTTTCGCCTATACGCTCCTAACACTTAGCTCTAACATAATCTACAGAGAAATTCAAGTTTCGACCACACAAAAATCGGTTTCCAAAACCTCACATGATCTCTTACTTGCAAAAACGTTTAGACACTGACTTTTTAAGCGAAAATCCCAATTTTCATCAACCTAAACCCAAAAATCAATTATAAACATTACACTATGAATAATCTAAGGTCTGAACACTAATTCTACATCACTTCAACAGATTTTTATCATCTAATCAACAATTTATAACTTTTAACCCTAATTCCCAATTTTAAAAATTACATACTCAAAATTATTGAAGGTTAGTCCCACCCTTACCTTAGATGATGAAATCGCAGCTTCTCCTCTTAGGCTCTCCTCTTCTCTTGTTTTCTCCCTTTTCTCCCAAAAGCTTGTTTTATGTAAAAACTATTCTGACCTAGTTTCTCCTATTTATTTCCTCAACCCTCTTTATCTTATTTCCACTTATTCCACTACTCTTTTCTAAGTTCTCAAAACAGCCCCCCAACTCAATATTATTTTATTTTAAAATCTTATTCTACTAAATAATCAAATAAAGCCACTTAATGAAATAACAACACACCACATAACCATTTAAATCACATAAATCATATAAATAGACTCTCCCCAACTTATAGAATTTTCGTCCTCGAAAATGTACCTCATGCAAACAACTCTAGATAAGACTCCAGCATCTTACTTTCCAACTCCCACGTTAAACTTTCACCAGTTGCTCCTTCCCAAACAAATTTCACAAGAGGTATCTCCTTGCCTCTCAACTTCTTCACCTCACGACCTTCAATTCTCACTGGTAAGGTCTCAACCGTAAGGTTATCTCTAACTTGCACATCATCTCTTGGGATCACATGAGATGGATCTGAAACATACTTCCGAAGTTACAACACATGAAACACAACATGCAAATTTGAAAGATGCGGTGGTAAACCCACTCGATACGCCACTGTTCCAATCCTTTCCGATATCTGATACGGACCAATAAACCTCGGAGTTAATTTCTTTGACTTCAATGCACGTCCCACACGAGTCACAGGAGTGACTCTAAAAAATACATGATCTCCTTCTTGAAACTCAAGGTCTTTCCTATGCTGACCATGATAACTCTTTTGTCAACTCTGCGACGCTTTCATCTTCTCTTGGATCATCTTAACCTTCTCAGTAGTTTGTTGAATGATTTCTGGTCCCAAAACCAAACTCTCACCTCATTCGAACCAATACAACGGAGTTCTGCACCTCCGACCATATAAAGCCTCTAATAGTTCCATTCCAATACTAGAATGATAATTGTTATTGTACGTGAACTCTATCAACGAAAGATGACTATCCCAACTTCTTCCTTGCTCAAGTACACAAACTCTCAACAAATCTTCCGACGACTGAATCGTTCTTTCCGATTGACCATTTGTCTACGGATGATATGCCGAACTCAACCTCAACTTATAACCTAAAGCCTCTTGCAAACTCTTCCAAAATCTAGAAGTAAACCTCGGATCTCTATCTGATATAATGCTCGACGGAACACCATGTAGCTTCACAATATCCCGAATGTAAATCTCTGCCAACTGAGATACAGGAAAACCAATGTTAATCGGAATGAAATGAGCCGATTTCGTCAATCTGTCTACTATCACCCAAATAACGTCATTCCCTCTCGGAGTATTCGGCAAACTTGTCACAAAATCCATTGATATACTATCCCATTTCCACTCTGGTACATCTAAAGGTGTCATTAATCCTGCAGGTTTCTCATGCTCAACTTTCGACTTCTGGCAAATCAAACATGAATATACAAACTATGCCACATCACGTTTCAACCCAGACCACCAAAACAACTTCAAGTCATGATACATCTTGGTAGCTCCCGGATGAATACTCAAGCTACTTCTGTGACTCTCTTCAAGAATCACCTTCTTCATCTCATCATTGTCAAGAATACAAATTCTACCTCGAAAACGCAACACTCCTTGTCATCGACTTTAAAGTCACTAACTTCAGTCTGATTCTCACCAATAAACAAATCTACAAACTTTACATCCTCTTTCTGTTCTTCTTTAATACTATTCAGAAATTCACTAGTAATTTTCAGCATTCCCAACTTCACACTCTGAGGCGACATTTCACAAACTAAACTCAGGTCTCTAAACTGTTCTAGCAGCTCAAACTCTTTAGCCATCATAGCAGACATATATAAAGTCTTCCTACTTAAGGCATCTGCGACAACATAGGTTTGCCTGGATGATAATTCAACCTAAAATCATAATCTTTAAACAGTTCTAGCCACCTTCGCTGCCGCATTCTCTGTTTGCGTACCAGTCAAAGCAAACACCCTCCCACTAGTCTAAGCCTTCTTAGGCTTCTTGCACTGTGAACCAATATGATCTTCTTCATTGCAGTTAAAACACACCACGTCATCATGCTTACATTCGGCAAGAGTATGTCCCTTCTTACCACAACGGAAACACCGTTTCACATCTCTTATACAAGCATTACTCTTGTGGCCCTTCTCACCACAGTTGTAGCAAACAACCTCAACGGAAACATCTTGCCTTCTAGGCCTCCTCACATCAGTAGCTCTTTGCTTACCTTTATCAGCAGGAGCGTTGTAAGGCTTTGGACGAATCTACTGACTCTTACTCTTCCGCTCATTCATAACCTTGTAATGAGCCTTGGTGTCTTCCTCGTAGATCCTGCAACTGCTCACCAATTCAGAAAATTGATGGATCTTCTGATATCGAATGGAGAATTCAGCAGTCTCAGGAGTGTAGTGTGGATAAAACTTAGCCAACTCCACAAACTTTGCAGCATACATAGACACTGACATAATACCTTGCTTCAACTCAAGAAACTCAATCTCTTTCTTCCCGCAAACATCTTCCGGAAAGTATCTGTCTATGAACTCTCTCCTAAACACAGCTCAGTTAACAACTCCACCTTCTTGTTCTAGTGTTGGTAGGATACTCACCCACCAATCATCAGCTTCCTCTGCTAGCATATGTATACCAAAACGCACCCTCTGAACCTCATTGCATTGCATGACCCGGAAAATTCTCTCAACTTCCTTGAGCCACGTTTGTGCTCCATCAGGGTCATACCTTCCCTTGAAAGTAGGTGGATGATTCCTTAGAAAAGTTTCCAACATCCTAACCTCAGCATTAGCACCAACATTAGCATTAGGTTGTTGCCCCATAGCTTGAGCCACACCTTCCAATGCAGCAGCAATAGCAGCGTCATTTCTTCAAGCCATCTTAGTTCTCTACATAACAAACCCCAATCAAGACAACATAAAGACAGTAATACAACTGTTACTCAACACTACGCAACTCAACTACTTGGCCGGACGGACTGACCTGCTCTGATACCAATTGTAACACCTCGTATTCCCAAACAATATAAATCATACATAGAATCAGAGTATCTCAATGTCATCGCGATTTTCGGGTGTCAAGTCATTAATTAGGCTTGAACCTTTCAATCATTGATGTCTCTATTTTTTTTTGGGAAGGGTAAAATTGAGAAAACCTTTAGAAATTCTAAGTTCGGGGAAATTTTCGCTACGGGAAGGTGTTAGGCACCCGTAACGACTATAGTACTCTATAGGAGCCGTTTTTCTAGATCTTACGTTTACGCTTTGTTTTTAATACTATTTATTGAAAAGATTGCTTTTAAGAATGGGGGAAAGGAGTGTTGGATTTTATTTTTATTGGACTTGGAGAGGTTTTGACCTCTTGCCTACATACCCTTTTAAGGGATCAAACTCCATGTAGTTCTCTCTCAAAAACGTTTTTGTGGGTTTTGATTGGTTTTAATTTTGAGAAAAATGGTTTTGAAGAAAAGAACGAGGCCGTAAAGGCTTGAGAAAATAAAACGGTGAGGTTGGTCAATTATTTACAAAAAAAAGGTTTAAGTAGGAATTATTGTTTCATTTGGATTTGATTAAAGAAAAAAAGGAAAATACAATGGAGTTTTGACTCCAAGGTTTATTGGAAAAAATTGTTTTCAAGTGATGAAATTGTTAACACTTTTTGAAAAAAGGTTTTTCTAAGTTTCGCGTTTCCTAAACATACATCTAACGGTAAATCATACAACGTGTGTGCGTGTCGGTGCTTGTGTCGGTGTACATTGTTATAGTGTCCATTGTCCTTTACATTGGTCCTAGTTTACATTCTATGGTCTTGCAAGAAATTAAAATGAAGGAATAACTACCTAAGAATTGGAAAATTGAATAAAACCTAAACTAAAGGAATGGAGGTGAAGTGGAATGCTTATTATGCATGAAACATAAAATAGAATGATTAGTAAAGAAAAATAAAATGATAGCAAAATTTTAAACAAAGAAAAATAATAGCAAAGTATGAAGAAATGGGAAGAAAGAATGCATGTAAACTAGTGTTACTTACAAAGCAAGAAAATAATATGTAAGACATTTGCAAGAGTGGGATGCTAACATACAAACTTGTAAAGTAGCCAATCAAAAGCTAAGCTAACAAAATTAGAAGCTAACAATTAACATTGCAAGGTGACTAACCAAATGGACTTAAACTAACACTATTGGAAACTAACAATTACCATTGCAAAATTGTGAACAAAAATCAAGCTTAACAAATTTGGAAATATTGCAAACTTGGAATCATGAATCAAGCTAAACAAAGTTGGAAACAATGCAAAAATTGGAAACAAGAATTAAACTAAACAAAGTTGGAAATAATACAAAAATTGGAAACAAGAATTAAACTAAACAAAGTTGGAAACAATGCAAAATTGGAATCAAGAATCAAACTAAACAAAGTTGCAAAATAATACAAAATTGGAGTCAAGAATCAAACTAAACAAGGTTGCAAAATAATACAAAATTGGAGTCAAGAATCAAACTAAACAAAGTTGCAAAATAATACAAAATTGGAGTTTAGCAAAATTAGGAATATTACAAAAGCATCAAACTTAACAAGATTGAATGAGCTATCATGAAATCAGAGGTAAATCATCATGGAATCAAATGCCAAGCACCAAAATCTTATGACAAGGATTTGGATTAAAAACCATGCAAGAAAATTCACAAAAAAACACAAAATATACGAATCAAATGAGAATTTAACACCTATCATTTTTATCAATTTTCAACATGTAAAAATATCACAAAAATAGTCACAAACATACCAAGAACACGCAGTAATTTTTCGGAATTTTTGTAAAAAAGGTAGAGTGCACAGGGGGGTCCAAATAGTGAGACTTGGGGTGAATAAAGCAAGAAAGATCAAAAACTGGAAAGAAAACCAAAAGCCCAAGGTTGCCCGGCCCAAACCCACGCTGGTTGGTGGATCCGGATCCCCAGAACACATCAGGGGCGTTGGATTGATCCGGATCCAATAGGATCTAGATCTAAAGGTCGAGGACGTGGGGCGCTGGATCGGGTCAGAACCCACCCGGTCCAGCGCCTTATATAAAAGGTTATAACCCAGTTTCCCTCATTTTTCTTCCTCTCTTCTCTCTCTACCTCTCTTCTCCGTTCGTCTTTCTCTCTTCTCTAGTTCAAAACCCTAACCCTAACTTTCACAATCCAACCCAAAACGACATGAATCATAGCTTAAAAGCTTCGTCTTGTTATTCTAAGCACGAATCTACTACTGAAAATCACATGCATCAACGGAACTGATGTAGATCTTGAAGTTTTGTTTATGGTTTCGAATGGTTTTGGTTCTTGTGTTTTTGATTCAAATCTCTTTCAAACGAGTTTGTTTATGGATTCGTTGGTTTACAACGATTGATACTCGTTGTAAACCTTGGAATCTTTACGGTTTTCTGGAAAATTTTAGGGTTTTTATGATTTTGAACCAAAACTCCTCTAAACATCAACGGATTTACATCAATTGGGACTCGTTGTTGTTCTTGAGTATGAAGAGGTAAGTTTTTTTTTTATTTTCACCTGGCTTTATTCGGAGATTTGATTTGAATCTTCAGAACTCCTTGGTTTGATTCTGTTTTTCACTGATTCTTCTTGAAATCCGGAAATAAACCGGTGATTCTTCTTCTTCCTCTTTGCCGGTTCAAAACCTTCGAATTCTTCACCTTCTTCTTCTCAAACTCTTCCTCTGTGATCGCGTTGGATTCGCCGCTTTCGGCGGTGGATTCACGCTTGAATTGCAGAGAAAACGGTTCAGTGATGATGATTCAATGATGAATCTCTGAGAATTGTGGTGAATTTCACTGCATTGCACTTGAATTTGATTCTGGAAAATTAGGGTTTGTTCTTCGTGTTCTTGAGCTTTTTCTGAGTTTGTTGTGATTTTGATCTAACTGAAAGGAGAGAGAAAAATTGATTCTATTTATGACTTGGCACTGATTCTATGGCTCCCCTCCTGACTTCTACAGTGGCTGGCCTTATATAGGCCGCCATGTGGCCTTTGATCCAATGAGATCGTGACATGTGGACTGGACTAGCTTGCATGGCACTTGGACTAAATTCTGACTTTTGGACCTTTCTGCAAAAAACAAAACTAAAGGACTGATCTGCCAATAAGAAAAAAAAAATAAAAAAAGAGTAAAGCTGGACTAATCTGAAATTAAAAAAGAATTGGACTGACTTGCAAAAAATAAAATTTGGACTAATTTGCAATTAAAAATAAAATTTGGGTAAAAAGGTAATTTTGAAAACAACGTAAAGTGAAACAGTTAAAAATGACAAAATGGACTAAAACGAACAAACTACCAAAATGAGGTATTTTAAAATACCTATCTGTCAAAAAATTATTTGACGTGAAAAGACCAAAATGCCCCTGAGGACTAAAACGACTCAGATTGACTCAGACTAAATTAGATGCAATGCTGAGATGATTTTTTGGACAGAAATTGATTGACGATTCATGCAGACAAGTTGAAAAGACTCGGAGACAAATTGTAGGGACTAAAAAATGGGTTCCACTGCAGGAAATGACCAAAATACCCTTCTGTATGTTTTTATGCAAAGATGGTGGAATAAAATGCAGGAAAATATGCAATGGTTTTAGAAACCCTTTTTAAGGACTTGTAATGCAAGAAAACATTTTGGATGGTTTTAAATGCAAGAAAATTAGAGACGGAAACAGTAAAATGTGCGGTTGAAACACAGTAGAAAACTGTAAAATAGACATAGTGAATTTTAAATAATCAGAAGTATCCAGTAAAAGAAAGAAATTTGAAGGAGTAGTTTTTAGGTCCAAAATGAGGGTATAACAACTGCCCCTATTTAAGTTTCTTCATCTGGAGGGGTCAAGAGACGGAGTCTTTGGCTTGACGGGACGAAGACACTTAAATATCGACATTTGCACTGATTTTGGGCGTAAAAACACGTTTGTAAATGTCATGCATGCCATGCAACACTTGAATTATGAATGCGAGACAAAACTGAGAGTTGAGTTTAACAAAAATGCCGTATCCATTGCGGGATTGGTAGACATTGACAGAATAGCAAATAACAGGGTATGTCGTATCCATTGCGGGACTGATAGACATTAACAAGAAAGCAGATAACAAGGTTTACTGGGGAAACAAACAGCAAATTGACAAGTGCAAGTTGTTCTTTTGGCTCGAACTGGGAACTTGACCGAGACTATTGACAAGGGGATGAGCACAAGCTGTTCTTGCATTTGAACTGGCCGCTTGGCTGATAACAGACACAAAAAAGCATAGGTACAAGCTGTTCTTGTATTTGAACTAGTTACTTGACCGATAACAAGAATGAAATCAAATTGACAAGTACAAGCTGCTCTTGGCTGCGAACTAGTCACTTGACCGACAACAAAAATGAATCGACAGGCGCAAGCTGTTCTTGGATGCGAACTAGTCACTTGGCCGATAACAAGGATAAATTGACAGACACAAGCTGTTCTTGGATGCGAACTAGTCACTTGGCCGTTAACAGAAACAAATTGCATTGCGAAAACGAATTGACGTGGACTGACATGACTGTAGGAGTTTGAAATTGACAAGATTATTGCAGTTTGAAATTGACATGATAGTAGAAATTTGAAGTTGATATGACAGATTTTGACAGAGATTAACATGGGCATTGAAAATGCAATGTGCATGAATAGTATAACAATTTCATCAGATGCATGAGCATATAGGATGCATGATTATGCATGTATGAATGCTTTGAAGTGCATGATGGTTGACAACTTGCAGACACGATTTCACAGGAATAGACAAAACACTTGGAATATTGGGCACGTAATGGCTCGCGCTCTAACGTATACTTGTGCAGACCCCCCTTTGGAGATGCCGTCGTTGAAAGACGCATCGAGACCATGGCTGAGGGCAGGGAGCTATATCCCATTCATAAACTTGTAGAGAGTAGAACCCTTTTGATGGCACTGTCACTGTTGGGTGCTTTAATGTTGAGCACATCTTGGATATCGCATCTGTGGTCAATGCTTTTTTGCATGTTTGCTTTTGTTTGTTTTTATTGTTGTTGTTTTTTTTTTATATCATCCCATTTTTGCCTGGATCGCCCTTTCGGGTTTTCAATCCACTGGGGAATAATTCTTTTCATTGCCCTTGTTTTTGCCTGAATTGCCTTTGGAAGGTTGTCAATCCATCGGGGTGCTCATTTTTGCCTAAGCCGCCCTTTCGGGTTTTCAGCTTAGCGAGCTTATTCATTTTCATGCTTTTCATTCTGTTTTTCATTCTTGCCATTGACCACAGACCGTACTGGGGAGAGAGCCTGCTGGTAACTTGCATTGAAATAGCCATCAACACTCATTTGTTCATGCATGTTTTGTTTGAATGCACCTAGTTGCTCAGGTTTGTTTTCAAAGTACACAAAGAGTTTTCAATTTCCAAAATGTTTGTTTCAGACATTGTCATTATCAAAATAGAAAGAAGATGTTTTCGTATAAGGCCTTGAAAATAGAATGAAGAAATAGAGTTTCAAACAAAAGCATAGGCTCAAATTGACGCATAAGAGTGGTAGTCAGCCAAAGGCATGACTTCACGGATTTACAAAGCTTGGAAAATGGTAATTTTATTGGTTAGTGGTACATTGAACACAGTAATCACTACAGTTCCCAGAAATTTTGAATTCACAAGTGTAGAAGCTTCTGATGAGAACGGCCATTTATCAGTTGCAGGTGTCCAAAGGGGGTGGTAGTTTGCCAGATATAGTCAATTGTCTTTCGTTTCTATCTCATTTTTGCATGAACCGCCCTTCCGGGTTTTCGGCTCATCGAGACGCTCATTTTTGCCAGAGTTACGTGTAACCCCAACGAGCTTTTTCACATTTATTATTTTTTTTGTCCCTTATTTTTCCTGGATCGCCCTTTCGGGTTTTTGATCCACCGGGAAGCGCATTTTTGCCTAGGCCGCCCTTTCGGGTTTTCGACCTACCACGCTGTTCTTTTCATATATCTAGACAAAGTATTTTTTGACTATATCGGCATTCACAAGGTTTGGAAGTTCTCCATCATCCATGTGCGTAAGAATCAAAGCACCGCCGGAGAAGGCCTTCTTGACGACATAAGGTCCTTCGTAGTTTGGCGTCCACTTGCCCCTTGGGTCGGGTTGTTGGCTTACTCTTCTTTTCAATACAAGTTCACCTTCCTTGAATTCCCGAGGACAGACTTTCTTGTCAAAAGCAGTTTTCATTCTTGTTTGATACAACCGTCCACGAGCCAAAGCATCCAGACGTCTTTCTTCAATCAAATTTAACTGATCATACCGGATCTGGCACCATTTAGTCTTAGACAATTTTGCTTCCATGATCACGCGGAGAAACGGGATCTCTACTTCCAAGGGGAGAACTGCTTCCATGCCATATACAAGGGAGAAAGGCGTTGCCCCGGTCGAACTGCGTACTGTAGTGCGATAGCCATGCAGAGCATAGGGCAACATCTCATGCCAATCTTTGTATGTAGTTACCATCTTCTGCACGATCTTCTTGATATTCTTGTTGGCGGCCTCGACTACACCATTCATCTGGGGCCCGTAAGGAGAGGAATTGTGATGCTCAATCTTGAATTTCTCACACAGGGCCTGCACCATGTCATTTTTCAGATTGGTACCATTGTCAGTGATAATCTTGCTGGGAACACCATATCGATAGATGATGTTGTTTTTGATGAACTTAACCACCACTTGCTTGGTTACATTGGCATAAGATGCGGCTTCGACCCATTTGGTAAAGTAATCGATTGCTACCAAGATAAAACGATGACCGTTTGAAGCTTTTGGTTCAATTCTTCCAATCATGTCGATGCCCCACATAGAGAAAGGCTACGGAGAGGAAATAACATTGAGGGCATGCAGAGGCACATGAATCTTATCAGCATAGACTTGACACTTGTGACATTTCCTGGCATATTGGTAGCAATCGCGTTCCATGGTCATCCAATAGTAGCCGGCTCTTAGCAATTTTCTAGACATGGTATGCCCCGAAGCATGGGTTTCGAAAGTGCCGTCGTGCACATCGTGCATCAGCTGCTCTGCTTCACGTTCATCAACACATCTCAACAATATCATATCGAAATTCCTTTTGTACAAAACATCCCCATCTAACACGAATTTGCTAGCCAATCTGCGCAAGGTCTTCTTGTCTTTGTTGGAAGCACTCGGCGGGTACTCACGGCTTTGCAAAAACTGCTTGATATCATGATACCAGGGTCTGTTGTCAACTACATCCGCATCCGTTTGAACAGTCACATCACCGATGGCAAACACATGAGAAGGCCGGTCTAGGCGTTGCACTTTGATTACTGGCACGTGGTTCCAATGGTTCACTTGAAACATGGAGGATAAAGTAGCAAGAGCATCGACCATTTGATTTTCCTCACGGGGAATATGGTGCAATTCGACTTTTGTAAAGTACGTCAGCAGACGCCTCGCGTAGTCACGGTAAGGGATCAGATTGGCATGATGGGTCTCCCATTCTCCCTTTATCTGGTTAATAACAAGTGCAGAATCTCCATAGATGTCAAGATGCTTGATTCTCATGTCGATTGCTTCTTCAATCCCCAAGATGCATGCTTCGTATTCAGCCATGTTGTTTGTGCATTCAAATACAATCCGGGCGGTAAAAGGAATATGATGCCCCTGCGGAGATACAATCACTGCGCCAATTCCTTTGCCGTAAGCATTAACAGCACCGTCGAAGACCAATCCCCACCTGCTATTAGGGTCTGGGCCTTCACCAATCAACAGTTCTTCACAGTCTCTTGACTTCAAGTACATGACCTCTTCATCCGAGAAATCGAACTTAATGGGCTGATAGTCATCCAGTGGATGGTAAGCGAGGTGATCAGCTATAACACCTCCTCTGACGGCTTTTTGGGCTTTGAACACAATATCATATTCAGACAGCAGCATTTGCCACCGCGCAATCTTTCCAGTGACTGCAGGCTTCTCAAAGATGTATTTAATCGGGTCCATCCTGGATATCAACCAAGTTGTATGGTTCATCAAGTAGTGACGCAGGCGTTTGGCAGCCTAGGCTAAAGCACAACAAGTCTTTTCGAGCATCGTGTACCGAGTCTCATAGTCAGTGAATTTCTTGCTCAGATAGTAGATAACATGTTCTTTCTTTCCAGTCTCGTCCTGTTGACCGAGCACACATCCCATGGATTCATCTAACACTGACAGATACATAATCAACAGCCTTTCTTCCACGGGCGGGACAAGGATGGGTGGCTCTAGCAAATAGTCTTTGATGCTGTCAAAAGCTTCCTGGCATTCATCGTTCCACACAATGGGTTGATTCTTCCTGACTAGCTTGAAGATTGGCCCGCAAGTCGCGGTCATGTGAGATATGAATCGGGAGATATAATTCAAACGTCCAAGGAAACCTCTAACTTGTTTCTCAGTCTGCGGGGCCGGCATCTCGCGGATTGCTCGGACTTTGTCAGGATCTACTTCAATGCCTCTTTGGCTGACAATGAAACCTAGAAGCTTCCCGGATCTAACACCGAACATACACTTGTTTGGATTCAGCCGAAGCTTGTACTTTCTCAATCTTTCGAACATCTTTGCCAAATATTCAACATGTTGCTCCTCATCGCTTGACTTGACAATCATGTTGTCCACATACACATCGACTTCTTTGTGAATCATATCGTGGAACAACGTGGTCATCCCCCTCTGATAGGTGGCACTAGCATTTATCAGGCCGAATGGCATCGCCTTGCAACAGAAAGTTCCCCATGGAGTGATGAACGATGTCTTTTCCCTGTCTTTGGGTGACATCTTGATTTGATTGTATCCAGAGAAACCATCCATGAAGGAGAACACCTTGCACTGAGCAGTATTATCAACAAGTACGTCAACATGAGGTAGCGGGAAATTGTCTTTCAGACTAGCTTTATTCAAATCCCTGTAATCAACACACATCCGAACATTGCCATCCTTCTTCGGTACAGGCACAATATTAGCAACCCATTCGGGATACTCAACTGTCATGAGGAAACCTGCATCAATCTGCTTCTGTACTTCACCCTTAATCTTGAGAGCCTTGTCAGGACGAGTTCTTCTCAGCTTTTGTCTAACAGGGGGACATTCCGGCTTTGTCGGTATCCGATGCTCTACGATTTGAGGATCCAAACCCGGCATATCTTCGTACGACCATGCAAAAATATCGGAATACTCTCCGAGAAGTTGGAAGATCCTCCTCTTAACCCCCTCTTCCAGTGCAGCACCAACCTTGATCTCTCGCTTATTGTCCTCGATACCCAAGTTGATCAACTCAATCTCTTCCTGCTGAGGCTGAATGGCCTTCTCCTCCTGTTCAAGCAGTCGAGTGATTTCATCTGGTATATCATCCTCACTCTCATCTTCGGCTTCGAATACCGGAAATTCAAAAGTTGGAGGGACCGTAGGGTCACTGTGTTCAACGGGTTTATTATGGTTCAATCTGCGTGATATGGTTGGATGATTTTTTTAGAAAAGATTTTTCATGCAGATCTTTGAAATTAATAAGAAAATACAGATGTTTTGGTTTTTTCTGGCATTACCATCATTTCCAAGGGAAAAAGCACTAAGAAAAAAAACAACAGTTGTGAAAGAAACGACAATTTTTATTAATAATGGCAATGCCGAAACAAACATGCCCTTATAAAAATATCACTTTCGCTTTGGGCAGAGCGAAAAGATGGTTATTTTGAAAAACAAAGACCTAAGCAACAAGACACATTACTCGGAATCCTGCATGATCAACGGAAGGTCAATGACATTCCAATTCTTCGCAGTGCCCCCCGAGATCACAAACACAGGCCTAGAACCACTTCCAGTAGCACCCTCAGTAATTGCATTGGTGAACCCTGCACTGTAGAATGTCCCAGTAGATACTCTTGATGTTGGGGAGAAACCGAGACCTTCTTTGCGCTTATTCTCAAGTAGTTGTATTAACTGGCCCCAACCGGCAGCCTGTCCCTCTTGGACAGCCTTCTGCGCGTCCTTTAAAGAAGCCATAACAGCACAGACTTTCTTGGGCTCCGTACCTTCAACAGTTAAGCCTTGAAATGCAGTCCCTTCAGCAGACCCTGCTTCAATACAAGAGAATGATGACAATTGACTGACCAAGTATGCTTCTTCTCCATGTACAGTAACAAGCTTACCATTCCTCATAAATTTCAGCTTTTGATGAAGATTGGAGGTGACCGCGCCGGCCTCATGTATCCACGGCCTTCCGAGGAGACAACTATAGGAAGCATCGATGTCCATGACTTGGAAAGTGATTAGGAATTTTTCAGGGCCAATAGTCATAGGAAGATCCACTTCTCCGAGAACGTTCTTGCAGGGTCCGTCAAAGGCTTTGACCAAAAAAGTGCTTCTCCTCAAAGGGGCTTCTCGATAGCTTAACTGGTCCAGAGTTGATTTGGGCATTACATTCATAGACGAGCCGGTAACTACCAATACATTTGACAGCATGTCAGTTTTGCAATTCATAGAGATGTGTAGGACCAAATTATGGTGCTTCCCTGCTTCGGGGAGCTCGTCCTCGCTAAACCAGAGATTACTGCAAGCAGTGATATTTCCCACTATACCACCAAACTGATCCACCGTGACCTCGTGGTCGACATACGCCTGCTCCAACACTTTTAGCAAGATGTTCCTGTGGGCTTTAGAGCTCAGAAGCAAGGATAAGATAGATATCTTTGACGGGGTTTGCAACAGCTGATCCACGATCTTGTAGTCACTTCTCTTGATTATCTTCAGGATTTCGTCCAAATTAGAATCTTCCATAGACTGACCTGGCCGGCTAACATCTTTAGCAACAGGAGGAACTAGAAGTGGAGTTGTTTTGTCAACCGGAGCCGTGGTGGGCGCGGCTGTCTTCTTTTGAAACAAAGGCGGGCGGACCCTACCGCTCCTCAGAGTCGTCGTCTCTTCGGCGATGTTGCTTACTACAGCTGGGGATACCAGAGGCACTTCTACCCCGTTCTCAATCATGGTCGCATTGTACTTGTAGGGAACGACTTTTGTGGAAACAAAGGGCACTGGCCCAGGTAGCCTTATCACTATAGGTTCAACATTCTCTTTCGGAGGCGTACTCCTAATGGGGGTATCATGGAAGACTAGCATAATCACACAAACGTCGTTGGCCATCAGATAGTTATCATTCATCAGACTCTGGATGTCGTTCTGAACCACGTCACAGCCCATAAGATTCTGAAGACATTCATTACAAGCGGCATGGTCATGGTTAAACAAAGAAGCTTGGCACAACTTGACATGCAGCGGTACTAGAGGAGTTGAAACATTACAAACATCAAGGCGGGAAGTTTCTTCATATACTTCAATCATATTTACAGCAGCATGATTTGGGAGTGGATTATCGAGCACATGCGGGACATTGTTCTCGAAAGACAACTTTCCTTGGTCTATCAGTTTCTTCACAATATACTTCAAAGCGTAACATCCTTCCACATCGTGGCCCAGAGCGCCTTGATGAAAATCGCACCTGAGGTCAAAACGAAACCGGGGAGGTAACGGGTTGGGCGGAGGCTTGCCGGGTCTGGTTGTGCAGTACCCTTTGTGTAACAGAGTCGGAAGCAACTCGGCATATGTCATCGGTATCGAAGGGAAAGATGGTCTGGCCTGAGGACCTTGCTGTTGTTGTGGTTGTTGTTGAACCGGTGGCTGCTGTTGCACTTGTTGAGCGATGGCGTTGACAGGGACCTGAGGCTGGCCGGCGACAGAGGATACTGGTGGTAGAATGGTGGAAAGAACGGATGTTGGGCGTATTGCATGTATTGGTACGGTTGAGGTAGTTGAGTAGCATTGATAGGAGCAACGGCGGCCATGGATTGATTGGTCTCGGTAGATACCATCCCGACTTCTGACTCTTTCTTCTTGTGATGGCCATTGCCATACTTCTTCGGTGCATTTGTGGAGGATTCACCCTTTTCGAACACAATGATACCCTCTCTGACAGCTTCTTCTAGGCGGGTTCCCATGGTGACCATCTCGGAGAAGTTACTCGGAGCAGCAATGATCATCCTTTCAACATAGTCTTTCTTCAGAGTCTTCAGAAACGTCTGAGTCATTTCCTCTTCATCTAGAGCAGGGGTAATACGGGCGGCTGCCCCCCTCCACCTTTATGCATACTCACGAAAGCTTTCATCTTTCTTCTAGAAGAGGGATCTGAGAAATTCCCTGTTTGGCTTCAACCTGGTGTTAAACCCGTAATGACTCTTGAAAGCAGCAGCCAAATCATCGAAGGTACGAATGTCATCTTTACTCAGGCCAGTATACCATTCTGCAGCGTCTTCCATTAAACTGTCTTGGAAGTAGTGAATCATGAGCAAATCATTGTCTGAGTAGTTAGCCATTTTCCAGACGTATTTGATGATGTGATTCTGGGGACAAGTTAGCCCATTGTATCGGTCAAACTCTGGGACTTTGAACTTTTTAGGGACATCTACCCTTGGCACTAAGCAGAGATCGTGAGTCTTGACAAGATCACCACTTCCACGGTTAGCTTTGATTTCACGACAGAGTTCTTTAGCAAGTTCCTCCATCCTTTCTTCCATAGTTTCGATCATGGGAGACTTCCCACGGTAAGTATCGGTGTTGGTATCTTGAGCCATGGAATGTACGATTTGGTCAGTGAAGACGGTTGTCTGAGGCAGAGTAGTGTGGAGAAAGGCATGCTCTGGGATGGGGATTTGGTCACCATTGGTAGCGCCAGAAATACCCGCTGCAGTATTAGGAGCAAAGAAAGGTGGGAGTCCATAAGGGCGTCCCCTCGGCATAGCAAAGCGGTCATCAAGAGATGCTGTTGGAATTGCTTCAGCAGTTGTCTGAGCAGATGAAGCTGGTTGTTCCTGGGCAGCCAACAGAGCAGTCATAATGTCATGAGCCTTAGCCATCTCTTCCCTCAGAGAAGCCAATTCGGTACGGAGCTGTGCATTTTCTTCTTCCATAGCTACCTGATTCCTTCTTCTGTATTGTCTAGTCTGATGTACTCTGGTAGGTTGATCGATCTTTCGAGCACGAGCCACTTTTCACACTGCGGCAGAAGAACCAGGAGGCAATGAGCACTTGGAAGTTTTTCGTGACCGATGAATGATGCATGATATGTACAAATGCAGATGCAAAAATGACTCTTTTTGGTTATCGAAAGGACTTCTTAGACAAACTAGAAATCTTGTAAACATTATTAGGAAAAATGACGAGACTAGAAAGCTGTCGAGATAAATCGTTTTGAAATGTTAAGCCAAGGGGAGTGGGCTTCAAAACACAATACAAACAACATAATCATCTAAGCCTATGGAAAGATAGGATAATCCTCAAAGTCAGACTCCGAAACTGAACCGCAATATCTTGCATAGAAATCTCGACGACATCTGGCTCTCTTGGAATCCCTCATAAGCAGATCATCTTTTTCCTCAAGCTCCTTCCTAGCTTTGGCTAGCTCTCTTTTCAACATTCGATTCTCATGATCCTTCTGCTCATCTCTACCATCCAAAGTCAAGATCAGGTTCTCGGCTTCATTGTATCGGGATTTCCATGCTCGCTTCTCCTGACTCTCCATAGCTAGATGCTCCTGATACATTTCCGGGGTTGTGGGAAGCAAAGGTAATGGCCTGGACGGAACAGATGCAGACTGTAACACCCCGTTACCAAAAATACGGAATTTAAATAAAGCAAATCAGAGTTAAACCACAAACGGAGCATTACACCGCTTATATAAAATTCTTTAATAGAAATAACTATTAAACATCAACAACCAACTTATAAAAATTTGCAGCGGAATATTCATTCAATCATAATTAATCCTCAAATAAAATCTTGGCGCAAAGGCCTCATCAAAATGATTCAACAAAGTCTACATCATCATTGTCATCGCGATTTTCGGGTGTCAAGTCATTAATTATGCTTGAACCTTTCAATCATTGATGTCTCTATTTTTTTTGGGGAAGGGTAAATTTGAGAAAACCCTTAGAAATTCTAAGTTCGGGGCAATTTTCGCTACAGGAAGGTGTTAGGCACCCGTAACGACTATAGTACTCTATAGGAGCCGTTTTTCTAGATTTATCTTTTACGCTTTATTTTTAATGCTATTTATTGAAAAGAGTTATTTTTAAGAATGGGGGGAAGAAGTATTTGGATTTTATTTTTATTGGACTTGGAGAGGTTTTGACCTCTTGCCTACATACCCTTTTAAGGGATCAAACTCCATGTAGTTCTCTCTCGAAAAGCTTTGTGAGTTTTGATTCATTTTAGTTTTTTGGAAAAAGGTTTTGAAGAAGAGAAAGAGGCCGTAAAGGCTTGAGAAAATAAAACGGTGAGGTTGGTCAATTATTTACAAAAAGTCTAAGTATGGATTATCTTCATTTGGGTTTGATTAAGAAAAAGAAAAGAAAATATAATGGAGTTTTGACTCCAAGGTTTATTGAAAAGGTTTTCAAGTGATAGAATTGTTAACACTTTTTGGAAAATGATTTTTCTAAGTTTCGCGCTTCCTAAACATACACCTAGCGTTAGATCATACAACGTGTGTGCGTGTCGGTGCGTGTGTCGGTGTACATCATTATAGTGTCCATTGTCCTTTACATTGGCCCTAGTTTACATTCTACGGTCTTGCAAGAAATTAAAATAGAGAAACTACCTACACTTTGAAAGATTGGATAAAACCTAAACTTAAAGGAATGGAGATGGAATTGAGTGCTCAATGTGCATGAAACATAGAATGGTTAGTGAAACAATATGAAGTGATAGTAGAAAATGTTAAACAAGGTATGAAAAAATGGGAAGAAAAATGCATGCAAACTAACGTTACTTACAAAGCAAGAAACTAAAGAAATAAACTTTACAAAATTTGGAAGCTAACATATAAACTTGCAAGACAAAAGCTAATCAATTAAACTAACAAGATTGAAAATATTGCAAAATTGTAAACAAAGATCAAACTTAACAAAAATTGAAAATATTGCCAAAATTCTAAACAAAAGAAAAAGAAAATCAACTAACAAAATTGAACATATTGCAAAAATTGTAAACAAAAATCAACTAACACAATCGAATGAATTAGCACAAAATCAGAGGTAAATTCATTATAAAATTAAGTGCCAAACATCAACATCACATGACAAATTTCGGATCAAAAATCATATAAGAAAATTCACGCGAAAACACACAAAATATACAAATCAAAAGAGAAATTAACGCATATTATTTTCATCAGTCTTAAACATGTAAAAATATCTCAAAACAATAAAAAACATATCAAGAACACATGGTAATTTTTTTGGGATTTTTTGTGAAGGAATTAAAACGTACAGGTGGTCCAAATAGCAAGAACAGGGGTGAATATAGCAAAAAAAAAAGAAACTGGAAAGAAACCCAAAAAAAACCTAGGGTACCCGGCCCAAACCCACACAGGTGGATGGATCCGGATCTCCAGAACGCCTCTGAGGTGTTGGATTGATCCGGATCCATTAGGATCTAGATCTAAGGGTCCAAAGCGTGGGGCGTTGGATCGGGTCAGAACCCACCCGGTTCCAGCGCCTTATATAAAAGGTCCTAACCCGGTTCCATTCATTTTTTTGCAATGTTTCTCTTTCTTCTCTTTTCTCTCTTCTCTCTTCTCTCTTCTCACGCCGGCGAGGCTGATGAACCCTAACCCTAAATTGCTCAAACTTACCCAGAAATTCACAAATCATGGCTTAATCCCTTTGTCCTATCGTTCTAAACATGAATCTGTTACTGAAATTCACATGCATCAACTGAAACGGTGTAGATCTTGAATTCTTGATCGTGGATTTCGAACAGTTTTGGTTCTGTTTTTGGTTTGAATCTTTTTCTAAATGGTTTTGTTTACGGATTCGTTGGTTTACAACGGTTGATACTCGTTGTAAACCTTGGAATCGTTACGGTTTTCAAAGATTTTTAGGGTTTTTCATGATTTTGAACCAAAACTCTTCGAATTCTCCGCAGATTTACATCGATTTGGATTCGTTGTTGTTTTCAAATATGCAAGAGGTAAGTTTTTGATTTTCACCTGGTTTTATTCGGAGATTTGATTTTGAATCTTCAGAATGCTTCGATCTTGATTCTGTTTGTTGGTTTTGGGATCGAAATCCGGAAATAAACCGGTGATTTGTCTTTCTTCTTCTTAACCAGTTCAGAACCCTTGAAATTCTTTCCCTCTTCTTCTTCTCAACCTTAGGGTTTCTGTGATCGTGTTGAATTCGTTGCTTCTGGCAATGGATTCAATGCTTGAATTGCAGAAACACCGGCTCAGTGATGAAGATTCAGTTGAATCTCTGAGAGCTACACGTAAATTCCATTGATTTTGGCTCAATTTGCTTCTGAAACGGTTAGGCTTTGTGAACTTGTTCTTCAACCTTTCTGAGTTTGTTGTGATTTGATCCAACTGAATGGAGAGAGAAATTTGTGAGTTGTTTGTGACTTGGCGTTGAGTATGTAACGCCCATTTTTGATTATTTAATTATTTGATTTATTTGAGAAATTGCTATATATTTTTATATATATTATGTGATGTTAAGTGAAGATTTAAGATGTTTTTATGTGACGTGGCGACTTATTTTATTGTTTAATAAAATAAGATTTGAAAATAAAATAAAATATTTAGTTGTGGGTTAGTTTTGGATTTTAGAGAGTTATGTGGGAGAAAGAGTAAATAAGATAAGATTTGTTGGGAGTATATAAAGGGAAATTAGGTCAAGAGAGTCAGTACGCGTTCAGAGTTTTGGAAAAAGAGAGAAAACAAGCACGTGAAGGGAGAAGAGCTTAGGGCTGCGATTTTCTGCTTTTTACCAGGTAAGGGTGAGCCTAGCACTTAATTATATTGATTTGTAATGCATCTAATCAGGATTAACAACATAGGATTGAGTTTTGAGAGAATTGAAATTAGGTTAAAAATGGAGAAAAATCATAAATTAGGCTATGAAGCTGTAGAACAGAAGTGTAGGATGAGTACAGAACGTAGATTAATCATAATGATGATGTTTCTGAGAGTGTAGATGATTTAGATGAAGAATTTGGGACACTTTTAGGGTGATTTTCGCAGAACCCGTAAGCATCTGTTCATCGCTCGCCTAGGCGAGCTATGCAACTCGCCGCGGCGAGTAGACCTAGTTTACTCGCGAGGCGAGCATCCCACTCGCCATAGCGAGCAATACCCTAGGACTCGCGAGGCGAGCACTCCAACTCGCCACAGCGAGCAGGACCTTAGTACTCGCGAGGCGAGCTATCCCACTCGCCATAGCGAGTTAAGTCAGAACCCAGAGCTGTGTACTGTTTGCGAACTGTTTCGCATAGAACCTCGAGAGATGACCTTTGGGTAGTTTCTGGGACTTTTAATAATGTTTATTATAATCTGTAATGATGATACATGATGATTGAGACTGTTTTTGATGACTTTATGAAGCTTATGTGTGATAATATGAATTGAATAAGTGATGAATGCTTGAATTACATGCGATGTTTGCCATATTAATGTTCTACCTTATGAAGTACTTGCTGCCATGTTGCTGTCTATGTATGTATAGTTGCTGCATGTGTCAGTCCTTTGATGATTAAGATGTTTTGCGACGTTTAAGATGTTAACTTGTTTAAGTTAAAAGTGTTGAGTCTCATGCATACTCATTCTATGATGGGGGCTTATGCCCTGGAGTTTTTACTCACCAGCGACGAGGGCTTATGCCCTGGAGCTTTGCTCACCAGCGACGAAGGCTTATGCCTTGGAGTATATTTATGCTCAATAGCGACGAGGGCTCATGCCCTGGATTGGTACCACATGCATATAAGACGTAGGGTTGCATAGTCAAGTGATGTCGTCGAGTCGTGTCGTCTAAGATGTTTACTAAGATGTTTATGACGTTGATTGTGATGATGCTAAATGATGTGTTGTTTATGTTGATGCTTAAATGCTAGATGTTTATTTGAGATATGTGAAATTGTGTTGATTGTTGATTGTGATTATTTAATTACATGTTTAATATAATTATTTGTGAATCTCACCCCTTCTGCTGGAATTGCCGCCTCGTGGGCAAGTGCAGGTAACCAAGATTAGGTGCAGACGTGTGAGGATTTCTGCAGTCGAGTCTAGGTGCTCTGATACGTAACGGAATAGGGGATCTTCTTTATTTTCTCTGTTCCTTGCGTATTATGTTATTTTACATGCTTATGTTTATTTTTGAGGATTTTGCTAATAAGATGTTGATGAGGCCTGCGTGCCAAAGATTTTGTGATGCTTCTCATTATGATATTTCCGCTGCAATATTGAGTACTGTTTAATGAATATTTTATGAAGGGTTAATGTTTATTTATTCATTAACATGAGATGTTCTAAGATATGTGATGCCCTGTTTACGTGTTTACTCTGATGCATGCTATTCTTTTTAAAGGAATTTTTATGTTGGGAAAACGGGGTGTTACAATTGGTATCAGAGCAGGTTGGTCCGTCCGGCCAAGTAGAGAGTCGAGTGACGTTGTCTTAGAGTTAGAATAGTATTATTGTATTATTCTAACTTATGTTTGTTTTGTTAAGGATTAAGATGGCTGGAAGAAATGACGCTGCGATTGGTGCTGCCTTGGAAGCTGTTGCTCAAGCTGTGGGACAGCAACCGAATGCTAATGCTGGTGCTGGTGCGGAGGTCCGTATGCTGGAGACCTTCTTGAGAAACCATCCTCCTACTTTCAAGGGGAGATATGATCCTGATGGAGCCCAGACATGGCTCAAAGAGATAGAGAGGGTGTTCAGGGTGATGCAGTGCACGGAGGTGCAGAAGGTGCGTTTCGGTACGCACATGTTGGCTGAGGAGGCGGACGATTGGTGGATTAGTCTTCTACCTACCCTGGAGCAGGACGGTGCTGAGGTGACCTGGGCAGTGTTTAAGAGAGAGTTCCTCAACAGATATTTTCCTGAGGATGTGCGGGGCAAGAAAGAGATAGAATTTTTAGAGCTAAAGCAAGGGAGCATGTCTGTGACTGAATACGCTGCAAAATTTGTGGAGCTGGCCAAGTTTTATCCACACTACTCTGCTGAGACCGCCGAATTTTCTAAGTGTATTAAGTTTGAGAACGGATTGAGAGCTGATATCAAGAGGGCTATAGGGTATCAGAAGATTAGGAACTTTTCGGAGTTAGTGAGCAGCTGCAGGATTTACGAGGAGGACACTAAGGCTCATTACAAGGTGGTTAATGAGAGGAAAGGAAAGGGGCAGCAAAGTCATCCTAAGCCCTACAGTGCCCCTGCAGATAAGGGCAAACAAAGAGTTAATGATGAGAGGAGGCCTGTGAAGAAAGATGCTCCTACTGAGATAGTTTGCTATACTTGTGGCGTGAAAGGCCATAAGAGTAATGCTTGTCCTAGAGAGGTGAAGAGGTGTTTTCGTTGTGGCAAGAAGGGTCATACTACTGCTGATTGCAAACGTGGTGATATTGTATGCTTTAATTGCAATGAGGAAGGTCATATTGGGTCCCAGTGCACACAACCTAAGAAGACTCAGACTACTGGGAGAGTTTTTGCTTTGTCTGGTTCGCAGACGGAGAGCGAGGATCGCTTGATCAGAGGTACTTGTTATTTTGATAATATACCTTTAATTGCTATTATTGATACTGGTGCCACACATTGTTTTGTTGCTCTTGATTGTGCTGCTAAGTTGAATCTTGTTGTATCTGATATGAATGGGGAGATGGTTGTCGAAACTCCAGCTAAGGGTTCGGTGACTACTTCCCTTGTGTGTTTAAGATGTCCTGTGTCTATATTTGGTCGTGATTTTGAGATTGATTTAGTGTGTCTACCGTTGGTTGGGATGGATGTGATCTTGGGGATGAATAGGTTAGAGTACAATCATGTTCTGATTAATTGTTTTAGCAAGACGGTGCATTTTTCTTCTCCCGAGGAAGAGAGTGGCGCAGAGTTCCTATCTACTAAACAGTTGAAGCAGTTGGAACGCGATGGAATTATGATGTTTTCTTTGATGGCGTCTTTATCTATTGAGAATCAAGCGGTGATTGATAAGTTACAAGTGGTATGTGATTTTCCAGAAGTTTTCCCAGATGAGATTCCTGATGTGCCTCCGGAAAGAGAAGTTGAATTTTCGATCGATCTTGTTCCTGGAACGAAGCCTGTGTCTATGACACCTTATCGTATGTCAGCTTCTGAGTTGGCTGAGCTAAAGAAACAGTTAGAGGATTTGCTTGATAAGAAGTTCGTGAGACCAAGTGTTTCACCGTGGGGAGCTCCAGTGTTGTTAGTCAAGAAGAAAGATGGAAGTATGAGGTTGTGCATCGACTATGGTCAGTTGAATAAAGTAACGATAAAGAATAGGTATCCACTTCCGAGGATTGACGACTTGATGGATCAGTTGGTGGGTGCTTGTGTATTTAGCAAGATAGATTTGAGATCGGGTTACCATCAGATTAAAGTGAAAGATGAGGATATGCAGAAGACGGCGTTTAGGACGCGTTATGGACATTATGAGTATACGGTGATGCCTTTCGGTGTTACTAACGCACCCGGCGTATTTATGGAGTATATGAATAGAATCTTCCATGCTTATTTGGATCGTTTTGTTGTGGTATTCATTGATGATATTCTGGTTTATTCTAAGACTGAAGAAGAGCATGCTGAGCATTTGAAGATCGTCTTGCAAGTGTTGAAAGAGAAGAAGCTTTTTGCCAAGTTGTCTAAGTGTGAATTCTGGTTGAAAGAAGTAAGTTTTCTTGGTCACGTCATTTCTGGCGAGGGTATTGCGGTTGATCCGTCTAAAGTTGAAGCGGTATCGCAATGGGAGACTCCGAAGTCGGTTACTGAGATTAGAAGCTTCTTGGGTCTAGCTGGTTATTATCGAAGGTTTATAGATGGATTTTCTAAGTTGGCTCTTCCATTAACGCAGTCGACGTGTAAAGGTAAATCTTTTGTGTGGGATGTTCATTGTGAGAACAGTTTTAATGAGTTGAAGAAACGTTTGACGACGGCTCCAGTTTTGATTTTGCCGAAGCCCGATGAACCTTTTGTGGTGTATTGTGATGCGTCCAAGTTGGGTTTAGGTGGTGTTCTTATGCAAGATGGTAAAGTGGTAGCTTATGCTTCAAGGCAATTGAGGATTCATGAGAAGAATTATCCGACGCATGACTTAGAGTTGGCGGCTGTGGTCTTTGTATTGAAAATATGGAGACATTACTTGTATGGTTCGAGGTTTGAGGTGTTTAGTGATCACAAGAGTTTGAAGTACTTGTTTGACCAGAAGGAATTGAATATGAGGCAGCGAAGGTGGCTTGAATTGTTGAAAGATTATGACTTTGGTTTGAATTATCATCCGGGCAAAGCTAATGTGGTTGCAGATGCCTTGAGTAGGAAGACTTTGCATATGTCTGCCATGATGGTGAAGGAATTCGAGTTGTTGGAACAGTTTAGAGATTTGAGTTTAATCTGTGAGAGAACACCTCAGAGTGTAAAGCTTGGGATGCTGAAGATTGATAGTGATTTCTTGAAAAGTATCAAAGAGGCACAAAAAGAAGATGTTAAGTTTGTGGACTTGTTGGTTGCTAGTAATCAGACGGAGGATAGTGACTTTAGAGTTGATGATCAAGGAGTGTTGAGATTCTGAGGTAGGATATGCATTCCTGATAATGAGGAAATGAAGAAAATGATTCTTGCAGAGAGTCATAGAAGTAGCTTGAGTATTCATCCGGGAGCTACGAAGATGTATCATGATTTAAAGAAGCTGTTTTGGTGGTCTGGTTTAAAACGTGACGTGGCACAGTTTGTTTATTCTTGTTTGGTTTGTCAGAAATCGAAGGTTGAGCATCAGAAACCTGCTGGTATGATGGTACCTTTAGATGTGCCAGAGTGGAAATGGGATAGTATATCCATGGATTTTGTGACGAGCTTGCCAAATACTCCTAAGGGGAATGACGCCATTTGGGTGATTGTTGATAGATTGACGAAATCGGCTCATTTTCTACCGATTAATATTAGTTTTCCTGTTGCCCAGTTGGCAGAGATTTATATCAAGGAGATTGTGAAGCTGCATGGTGTTCCTTCGAGCATCGTATCAGATAGAGACCCGAGGTTTACTTCTAGATTTTGGAAGAGTTTGCAAGAGGCGTTAGGTTCTCAGTTGAGGTTGAGTTCGGCTTATCATCCGCAGACAGATGGTCAGTCGGAAAGGACGATTCAGTCGTTGGAAGATTTGTTGAGAGTGTGTGTACTTGAGCAAGGAGGAACTTGGGATAGTCATCTTCCGTTGATAGAGTTCACGTACAACAACAGTTACCATTCGAGTATTGGGATGGCACCCTTTGAGGCTTTGTATGGTCGGAGATGCAGAACTCCGTTGTGTTGGTTTGAGTCCGGCGAAAATGTGATGTTAGGACCGGAAATCGTTCAGCAGACTACTGAGAAAGTAAGAATGATCCAAGAGAAGATGAAAGCGTCGCAGAGTCGACAAAAGAGTTACCATGACAAGCGTAGAAAGGACCTTGAGTTCCAAGAGGGAGATCATGTGTTTCTGAGAGTGACTCCTATGACCGGTGTTGGACGTGCGTTGAAGTCAAAGAAGTTAACCCCGAAGTTTATTGGTCCGTATCAGATTTCAGAGAGGATCGGGGCGGTGGCCTATCGTGTTGGATTGCCACCACATCTGTCGAATTTGCACGACGTGTTCCATGTGTCGCAGCTGAGGAAGTATGTCCCAGATCCGTCTCATGTGATCCAGAGTGATGATGTGCAAGTTAGGAACAACCTTACGGTTGAGACCTTACCAGTGAGGATTGATGACAGAAAGACGAAGACGCTGAGGGGCAAGGAGATACCTCTCGTTAGACTCGTTTGGTCGGGAGCGACCGGCGAAAGCTTGACGTGGGAGTTAGAGAGTAAGATGCTAGAGTCGTACCCTGAGTTGTTTGCTTGAGGTAATTTTCGAGGACGAAAATCTTTTAAGTTGGGGAGAGTTGTAACGCCCATTTTTGATTATTTAATTATTTGATTTATTTGAGAAATTGCTATATATTTTTATATATATTATGTGATGTTAAGTGAAGATTTAAGATGTTTTTATGTGACGTGGCGACTTATTTTATTGTTTAATAAAATAAGATTTGAAAATAAAATAAAATATTTAGTTGTGGGTTAGTTTTGGATTTTAGAGAGTTATGTGGGAGAAAGAGTAAATAAGATAAGATTTGTTGGGAGTATATAAAGGGAAATTAGGTCAACAGAGTCAGTACGCGTACAGAGTTTTGGAAAAAGATAGAAAACAAGCACGTGAAGGGAGAAGAGCTTAGGGCTGCGATTTTCTGCTTTTTACCAGGTAAGGGTGAGCCTAGCACTTAATTATATTGATTTGTAATGCATCTAATCAGGATTAACAACATAGGATTGAGTTTTGAGAGAATTGAAATTAGGTTAAAAATGGAGAAAAATCATGAATTAGGCTATGAAGCTGTAGAACAGAAGTGTAGGATGAGTACAGAACGTAGATTAATCATAATGATGATGTTTCTGAGAGTGTAGATGATTTAGATGAAGAATTTGGGACACTTTTAGGGTGATTTTCGCAGAACCCGTAAGCATCTGTTCATCGCTCGCCTAGGCGAGCTATGCAACTCGCCGCGGCGAGTAGACCTAGTTTACTCGCGAGGCGAGCATCCCACTCGCCATAGCGAGCAGTACCCTAGGACTCGCGAGGCGAGCACTCCAACTCGCCATAGCGAGCAGGACCTTAGTACTCGCGAGGCGAGCTATCCCACTCGCCATAGTGAGTTAAGTCAGAACCCAGAGCTGTGTACTGGTTGCGAACTGTTTCGCATAGAACCTCGAGAGATGACCTTTGGGTAGTTTCTGGGACTTTTAATAATGTTTATTATAATCTGTAATGATGATACATGATGATTGAGACTGTTTTTGATGACTTTATGAAGCATATGTGTGATAATATGAATTGAATAAGTGATGAATGCTTGAATTACATACGATGTTTGCCATATTAATGTTCTACCTTATGAAGTACTTGCTGCCATGTTGCTGTCTATGTATGTATAGTTGCTGCATGTGTCAGTCCTTTGATGATTAAGATGTTTTGCGACGTTTAAGATGTTAACTTGTTTAAGTTAAAAGTGTTGAGTCTCATGCATACTCATTCTATGATGGGGGCTTATGCCCTGGAGTTTTTACTCACCAGCGACGAGGGCTTATGCCCTGGAGCTTTGCTCACCAGCGACGAAGGCTTATGCCTTGGAGTATATTTATGCTCAATAGCGACGAGGGCTCATGCCCTGGATTGGTACCACATGCATATAAGACGTAGGGTTGTGTCATCGCGATTTTCGGGTGTCAAATCATTAATTGGATTTGAACCTTTCGATCATTGATGTCTCTATTTTTTTTGGGGAAGGTAAAATCGAGAAAACCTTAGAAATTCTAAGTTCGGGGCTGATTTCATTACGGGAAGGTGTTAGGCACCCGTAATGACTATAGTATCCTATAGGAACCGTTTTTCTATGCTTTACGTTTATGCGTTGCTTTTATCGCTACTTGTAAAAGAGATTGGTTTTAAGAATGAGAGGGAGAAGATTGGATTTTATTTTATTGGACTTGGAGAGATTTTGAGTCTCTTGCCTACATACCCTTTTAAGGGATCAAAATTCCATGCAGTTCTCTTTCAAAATGTTTTTTTTGTGGGTTGGTTCAATTTTTAGTTTTGAAAATGGTTTTGAAGAACGAGATAAGAGGCCGTGTAGGCATTAGAATTGAAAACAAGTGAGGTTAGTCCAATTTATTTACAAAAAAATAGTTAAAGTTGGAAATTAGCACTAGTTTTGATTTTGTCTTAAGAAAATGAAAGGAAAAAGTGAGGTTTTGACCTCATTTTTATTGCAAAGTAGTTTGAGTTATGTGTTGATTTTTGATGAAGAAATTATAAGTTTTCCTAGGTTTCACGCTTCCTACGCATACATCTAGCGGAAAGTCATACAACGTGTGTGCATGTGTCGGTGCGTGTGTCGGTGTACATCATTATAGTCCATAGTCTTTTACATCGGGTCCTAGTTTACATTCTATAGTCTTGCATGAAATTAAAAGAAAGTAAACTAAACCTAAAAGATTACATGAATTAGTAGGAATTGCATGAAGGAATTAAGGAAGAAATGGGAATGAGATGAGATGCTTGGTATGCATGAAACATAGAGTAAAGTGGTTAGTAAAACAAGATGAAATAGTAATGAAATACCAATCCTAAACAAAATGGTAAACTATCACAAAAATTGGCATAAAATCACACTAAACAAAGTTGCAAAATATCACAAAATTGGCATCAAAATTCTGGCTAAACAAGATTGGAAAATATCACACAATTAGTATCAAGAACCAAACTAAACAAGATTGCAAAATATCATACAATTGGTATCAGGAATCAAATTTAACAAAATTGCACTATGTCACAAAATTGGTACCAAGAATCAAAAATATTTAAGAAAAATGAGAAATATCACACAAATGGTATCAAGAATCAAATTTAACAAAAATGAGAAATATCATAAAATTGGTATCAAGAATCAAACTTAACACAAAATTGCAAAAAAAAAAATGTAAACTTGGGGACAAGAACTAAACCACCCAAAGTTACAAAATTCAAATTGACAAAAATTGGGAACATCGCAAAGGCATCAAGCTTAACAAAATTAAATGAGCTATCATGCAATCAGAGGTGAATCTTCATGGAATCAAACGCTAACCATCAAAATTTATATGACAAGAATTTGGATAAGTAAACATGCAAGAAAACTCATAAAAAGACACAAAATATTCCAATCAAATGAGAAATTAGCGCCTGCCAAATTTTTATCAATTTCCGCATGTGGAACATCACAAAACAGTCACAAATATACCAAGAACGCATAAGAATTTTTTTTGGAATTTTGTAAAGAAATTAAAACGCACAGGGGGTCCAAATAGCAAGGAAAAAGGTGCAATTAGCAACAAAATTCAAGAAACTAAAAAACACATGGAAAATCTACGCTACCCGGCCCAAATCCACGGATCTGATGGATCTGGATCTCCAAAACGCTTCAGAAGCGTTGGATTGATCCGGATCCAACAGGATCTTGATCACACGGCTACCAGTAAGAGAAAATGGACCGGGTTTGGATCAACCCGGTCCAAAGGCTTATATAAAAGGGTTAGTAACCCGGTTTGCTCATTTCTTCACGCGTTTCTCTTTCTTCTCCTTCTTCTCTCGCCGTTTACCTCCAAACCCTAACCCTAGCTTCACAAATTTTACCCAGAATCTGCTAATCCATGGCTTAATCAATTCCTACTATCAGTCTAGGCATGAATCCGTCAAAAACAAACGGTTTTATCCGTTGAAACGATGTGAATCTTCGCGTTTTGGTGCTCGTTCGAACCGTTCGGATTCTTTGTGTTCTTGGATGAAATCTTTGTGAAAACTTCGAGGATTCACTCTGATTCACACTCGTTGTGAATCTTGAAGTGTTTCCTGCCCTTTTTCAAACTGTTTTCGTGTTAGGGTTTGAGTTTTGGATCGGAATAGTTCGAACGTTCCACGGATTCACATCGTTTGAGGTTCGGTAATTGTTTTTTTCAACGTGATTAGAGGAAGTTTGAGAGTTACCTGAGTTTGTTATTCGGAGATTTTGGTCCGTTCTTCTGATTCTTTGGTTCGGATTCTCACTGGTAAACTTTCCTTCTTCTTCTCTGACTCAACGCTGTGAAATCCTTCGCTTCTTTCCCTTTTTCTTCTCTGATCTCACGCTGTGATCGCGTTTGCAGCGCGCTACCTCCGGTGGCGTGCTCGCGTTTGGATTGCAGCTTCACCAGTTCAATGATGAAGATTCTTGTGAATCTCTGAGAACTTGCTGGAAAATTCGTATGAATTTGCTTCCATTTTGATCCCCTGTGTTGAATTCAGAAGCTGAATTGAAGCTTTCTGTGGAACGGTTCTGAATTGGCTTTGATTCTGAGTTAGGGTTTGTAGAAATTGTTCATTGTGTTCTTGAGGTTTTTGTGAGTCTTGTGATTTTGATCTGTAACTGCCAAGAGAGAGAATGTGAAATTTGTTTGTTGAAGTGGCGCGTGATTATGATCCTCCTTCTGACACTGTGCAGTGGTGGCCTTTTATAGGCTGCCACATGTGCCTCTGAGCCAATAGAAACATGACACCTGGACCTGGCAAGATGGCGTGGCAACCTGGACTGAACTTGTAAAATCTCATGAAGGGCCATTCTGCAATTTTTAAAACTCAAGGACTGAAATGCAAACAATAAAAATTTGGACGGTTTTGAGTAAAAAAGAAAATTGGACTGACTTGAAAATTAAAAGGTATTTGGACTAATTTGCAAAAAAACATAATATTTGGACTGAATTGCAATTTCTAAAAATGTTTGGACTAAAACGCAAAAATAATAAAATTGGTTAAAAATGTAATTTGAAAGCAACATAAAGTGAAACATTTAAAAAATGACAAAATGGACTAAAATGAACAAACTACCAAAAATGAGGTATTTTAAAATACCTCTCTGCCCAAAATTCAAATAATGTGAAAAGACTAAAACGCCCCTGGGGCAAAAACGACTCAGACTGACTCAGATGCAAAACTAGATGATTTTTCGTACAAAATTTGATTAATGGTTTATGCAAACAATCAGAAAAGACTCAGGGACAAACTGCAGGGACTGAAAATGGGTTCCTTTGTAGGAAATGGCCAAAATACCCTTTTGTATGATTTTATGCAAAAATTCAAAAGACTGAAGTAGTAATGTATGCAGTTGGAGCACAGTAGAAAACACGGTGGATTTGAAAGCATTAGAAAATAGCAGAGAAATTTGAATGAGTATTTTTAGGTCCAAAATGAGGGTATAACAGCTGCCCCTATTTAAGTTTCTTCGTTTGGAGAGTCAAGAGACGGAGTCTTTGGCTTGACGCGACGAAGATACTTAAATATCGACGTTAGCACTAATTTTGGGCGTAAAAATACATTTGCAAACGTCATGTATGCCATGCAACATTTGTGTTATGAATGCAAGACAAACTGAGAATTGAATTTAACAAAATATGTCGTATCCATTGCGGGATTGGTAGACATTGACAGAATAGCAAACAACAGAGTATGTCGTATCCATTGCGGGACTGATTGACATTAACAGAATAGCAAAAAGGAATATGTCGTATCCATTGCGGGACTGATTGACATTAACAGAATAGCAGATAACAAGACTCACTGGGGAAACTCGAAAGCAAATTGACAGGTACAAGCTGTTCTTGGATGCGAACTAGCCACTTGACCGGGAATATTGACAACAAAGGCACAAGCTGCTCTTGTATTTGAGCTGGTTACTTGGCTGAAAGCAAATATGGAAAGCACAAGCTGTTCTTGGACACGAACTGGTTACTTGGCTAAAAGGAGACAAAATAGAAAGCACAAGCCGTTCTTGTATTTGAACTAGTTACTTGGCTGACAAGGAACAAAAGAAGCACGAGCTGTTCTTGGATGCGAACTTGCCGCTCGGCGGATACCAAAAGGAAAGGTACAAGCTGTTCTTGGATGTGAACTTGCTACTTGACCGATAACAGGAACAAATTGTATTTGAAAAAAGACTTGAATTTGATTGGCATAACTGCAGGAGCTTGAATTTGACAGGAATGTTGACAAGACTGTTGAACTTTGAAATTGACATGACGGTGGACATTTGTTGTTGACAGAGGAAATTTGAAAGTTGACAAGATTGATTTTGATTGAGATTAACATAGGAATTGAGAATGCAGATGCGTATGAATAGCATGACAATCTTATCGAATGCATGAACACATAGGATGCATGATTATGCATGTATGAATGTTTTGGAATGCATGATGATTGGCAATTTGTAGACACAATTTCGCAGAGACAGACAAAACATTGGAATATTGGGCACGTAATGGCTCGTGCTCGGACATATACTTGCAAAAGTTCCTCTTCTGGGGATGCAGTCGTTTGAAGATACATCAAGACCATCGCTTGAATGCAGGAAGCTGTAAAATTGTAGAGAAAAATAGTCTGAATGGTATTGCTGCTCGTTGGAACGATCATGCAAGTGCTTTGGACATCGCATCTGTGGTCAATGCTTTTGCATGTTTGTTTTTTTTCATTTCATTTTTTCATTTTTTCTTTCATCATCCCATTTTTGCCTGGATCGCCCTTTCGGGTTTTCGACCCACCGGGGAATAGTTTTTTTTTTTGTGTTGCCCCTGTTTTTGCCTGAATTGCCTTTTGAAGGTTGTCAATCCATCGGGGTGCTCATTTTTGCCTAAGCCGCCCTTTCGGGTTTTCGACTTAGCGAGCATATTTATTTTTCATGCTTTTCATTCTGTTTTTTCATTCTTGCCATTGACCACAGACCGTTACTGGGAGGAAGGCTTGCTAGTAACTTGAATTGGAACTGATATCAACGTTGATTTGTTCATGCAAGTTCATTTGAATGTACCTAGCTGTTTAGGCTTGTTTTCAAAATACTTAAAAATTTCAATTTTCATAATGTTTATTCCAGACACATCATTATTAACATAGAAGAAATCTTTTGTATAAAGCTTTGAAAGTAGAACGGAAAATGAGTGCCAAACAAAAGCATAGGCTCAAATCGATGTATAAGGGTGGTAGTCGGCCAAAGGCGCGACCCCACAGATTTACAAATCTTGGAAAATGGTAATTTTATTGGTTGGTGGTACATTGAACACAGTAACTGCTATGGTATCTGAAACTCTTGAATCCACAGGCGTCGGAACCTCGGATGAGAACAGCCAATCATCAGTTCCAAAGATCCCAAGGGGAATGGTAATTTGCCAGATATAGTCAATTGTCTTTTATTTCAATCTCATTTTTGCATGAACCGCCCTTTCGGGTTTTCGGCTCATCGAGACGCTCATTTTTGCCTGAGTTACATGTAATCTCAGCGAGCTCTTACATTTTTGTTTCTTGTCCCTTATTTTGCCTGGACCGCCCTTTCGGGTTTTCGATCCACCGGGAAGCGCTTTTTTTGCCTAGGCCGCCCTTTCGGGTTTTCGACCTACCACGCTGTTCTTTTCATATCTAGACAAAGTATTTCTTGACTATATCGGCATTCACAGGATTCGGAAGTTCTACACCATCCATGTGTGTGAGAATCAAAGCACCGCCAGAGAAAGCCTTCTTGACAACATAAGGTCCTTCATAGTTAGGCGTCCACTTGCCCCTTGGGTCGGGTTGCTGACTCATTCTTCTTTTCAACACGAGTTCACCCACCTTGAATTCCCGAGGACGGACTTTCTTGTCAAAAGCATTTTTCATCCTTGTTTGATACATCTGACCGTGAGTTAAAGCATCCAGGCGTCTTTCCTCAATCAAATTCAACTGGTCGTACCGACTCTGGCACCACTCGGCCTCGGACAACTTTGCTTCCATAATCACACGGAGAGACGGAATCTCTACTTCCAATGGGAGGACTGCTTCCATGCCGTATACAAGAGAAAAAGGCGTAGCCCCGGTTGAACTACGGACTGTAGTGCGGTAGCCATGTAGAGCATAGGGCAACATCTCATGCCAGTCTTTGTATGTTGTTACCATCTTCTGCACAATCTTCTTGATGTTCTTATTAGCGGCCTCAACTGCGCCATTCATCTGAGGTCTGTAAGGAGAAGAATTGTGGTGTTCAATCTTGAATTTCTCGCATAAGGCTTGCACCATGTCATTATTCAGGTTGGTACCATTGTCAGTGATGATCTTGCTAGGGACACCATATCGACAAATGATATTGTTCTTGATGAATTTGACTACTACTTGCTTAGTCACGTTGGCATAAGATGCGGCTTCGACCCATTTGGTGAAATAATCGATTGCTACCAGGATAAAACGATGACCGTTTGAAGCTTTCGGTTTGATTCTTCCGATCACATCAATGCCCCACATAGAGAAAGGCCACGGAGAAGACATAACATTGAGAGTGTGCGGAGGCACATGAATCTTATCCGCATATACTTGACATTTATGGCACTTTCTGGCGTATTGATAGCAATCGCGCTCCATGGTCATCCAGTAGTAACCAGCTCTCAACAACTTTCTAGACATAGCATGCCCCGATGCGTGGGTCCCAAAGGTGCCATCGTGCACATCGTGCATCAGCTGTTCTGCTTCACATTCATCAACACATCTTAACAACACCATATCGAAATTCCTTTTGTATAGGACATCACCATCCAGCAGGAACTTGCTAGCCAACCTGCGCAACGTCTTCTTGTCTTTATTGGAAGCATCCGGTGGGTACTCACGGCTTTGCAGAAATTGCTTGATATCATAGTACCAGGGTTTGACGTCAATTCCGCCTGAACCTGTCTGTACAATTGCATCACTGACAGTAAACACATGAGCGGGCCGATCTAGGCGTTGTACTTTGATCATCGGCACATGATTCCAATGGTTCACTTGAAGCATAGAAGATAAGGTAGCAAGAGCATCGGCCATTTGGTTCTCCTCTCGGGGAATATGGTGCAACTCGACCTTTGTAAAATACGTCAACAGACGCCTTGCATAATCACGGTAAGGGATCAGATTAGCATGATGGGTCTCCCATTCTCCCTTTATCTGGTTGATGACTAATGCAGAGTCTCCATAGATGTCGAGATGCTTGATTCTCATATCGATGGCTTCTTCGATTCCCAAGATGCACGCCTCGTACTCGGCCACATTGTTGGTGCATTCAAACACAATCCGGGCTGTGAAAGGAATGTGATGCCCCTGCGGAGCCACAATTACTGCGCCAATTCCTCGGCCATAGGCATTAACAGCACCATCAAAGACCAATCCCCACTTGCTATCGGGGTCTGGACCTTCACCGATCAGTGGTTCTTCGCAGTCTCTTGATTTTAAAAACATGACCTCTTCGTCTGGGAAATCGAACTTCAAAGGTTGATAATCATCAAGTGGTTGGCAAGCGAGATGGTCAGCCAGGATACTCCCTCTAATGGCTTTCTGAGCTTTAAACACAATATCATACTCTGACAGTAACATTTGCCAACGTGCGATTTTTCCAGTGACAGCCGGTTTCTCAAAGATGTACTTGATTGGATCCATCCGGGATATCAACCAGGTGGTGTGATTTATCAAGTAGTGGCGCAGGCGTTTGGCTGCCCAGGCTAGTGCACAACAGGTCTTCTCGAGCATTGTGTACCGAGTCTCACAATCGGTGAATTTCTTGCTCAAATAATAGATTGCATGCTCTTTCTTTCCAGTCTCATCTTGCTGACCGAGCACACATCCCATGGATTCATCCAACACCGACAGATACATGATCAATGGCCTTCCTTCCACCGGCGGAACGAGGATAGGAGGTTCTAGCAAATAACTCTTGATGTTGTCGAAAGCTTCTTGGCATTCATCATTCCATACCACAGGCTGATTCTTCCTGAGTAACTTGAAAATTGGCCCGCAGGTCGCAGTCATGTGGGATATAAATCTGGAAATGTAGTTCAAGCGCCCGAGGAAACCTCTGACCTGCTTCTCGGTTTGCGGGGCCGGCATCTCGCGGATAGCCCGGACTTTATCAGGATCTACTTCAATGCCCTTCTGGCTGACAATGAAGCCTAGCAACTTCCCTGATCTAACACCGAACGTACATTTGTTTGGGTTCAGCCGAAGCTTGTACTTTCTCAACCTTTCAAACATCTTAGCCAAGTATTCGACGTGTTGTTCTTCGTTGCTCGACTTGACAATCATGTCATCTACATACACTTCAACCTCCTTGTGAATCATGTCATGGAACAAAGTGGTCATCCCCCTTTGGTAGGTAGCACCAGCATTTATTAGACCGAACGGCATTGCTTTGCAGCAGAAAGTTCCCCATGGAGTGATGAACGACGTCTTCTCCCTGTCTTTGGGTGACATTTTGATTTGGTTATAGCCAGAAAAACCGTCCATGAAGGAGAACACCTTGCACTGGGCGGTATTGTCAACAAGCACATCAATGTGAGGCAGTGGGAAATTGTCCTTCAAGCTTGCTCTGTTCAAATCTCTGTAGTCAACACACATCCGAACCTTACCATTTTTCTTCGGCACTGGCACGATGTTAGCAACCCACTCGAGATATTCAACCGTCATGAGAAAACCCGCATCGATCTGTTTCTGCACTTCCGCTTTGATCTTCAGAGCCATGTCCGGCCGGGTCCGTCTCAACTTTTGCCTGACAGGAGGACAGTCTGGCTTTGTCGGTATCCGATGTTCCACAATCTGAGGATCCAAACCTGGCATGTCCTCGTACGACCATGCAAAAATGTCTGAATATTCACGGAGAAGTTGGAAGATCCTTTTCTTGACCCCTTCCTCCAATGCAGCACCGACTTTGATCTCTCTTTTGTTATCCTCAGTACCCAAGTTGATTAGCTCGATCTCCTCCTGGTGAGGCCGAATGGTCTTCTCTTCTTGCTCAAGCAGTCAGGCAATCTCATCTGGCATGTCATCACTATCCTCGTCTTCGGCTTCGAATACCGGGGATTCAACAATTTGGAGAAACATAGGGTTACTGTGTTCAAGGGGTTCGTTTTGGTTCGATCTGCGTGACATGATTGGATGATTTTTTAGAAAATAGTTTTCATGCAGATCTTTGAAATTAATAAGAAAATGCAGATGTTTTGGTTTTTTCTGGCATTACCATTATTTCCAAGGAAAAACACTAAAGAAAGAAAAAGAGTCGTGAAAGAAACGACGTTTTTTATTGATAATGGTGATGTCGGAACAAACATGCCCTTTACAAAAGAGTCACTTCCGCCTCGGGCAAGGCGGAAGGATTGTTATTTTGAAAATAAAGCCTAAACAGCAAGACATATTACTTAGAATCATGCACAAACACAGGGAGATTGATAACGTTCCAGTTCTTTGCAATGCCTCCTGGTATCACAAATGTGGGTCTAACCCCTCTTTCAGCAGCACCGTCGAGAATCGCATTGGTAAATCCCGCACTACGGAACGTTCCAGTTGACATGCCTGACGTCGGGGAGAAACCGAGACCCTCTTTGTGTTTGTTGTCCCGCAGCTGTATCAATTGGCCCCAACCAGCGGCCTGACCCTCCTGAACAGCTTTCTGCGCATCTTTCAACGAAGCCATGGCAGCACTAGCTCTTTTGGGCTCCGCACCTTCGATAGTCAAACCCTGGAATGCAGTTCCTTCGGCCGACTTAGCTTCGATACAAGAGAAGGATGATAACTGACTGACCAGATAAGCTTCTTCTCCATGCACTGTCACAAGTTTACCATTCCTTACGAACTTTAGCTTCTGATGGAGGGTAGAAGTGACTGCCCCAGCCTCGTGTATCCACGGTCTCCCGAGAAGGCAACTGTAAGAGGCATCTATGTCCATAACCTGGAAAGTAATCATGAATGTTTCAGGACCAATAGTCATGGGGAGATCTATCTCTCCGAGCACAGTTTTACGGGAACCATCGAAAGCCTTGACTAGAAAAGTACTCCTCCTCAAGGGAACCCCTCGGTAACTCAACTGATCCAAAGTCGACTTAGGCATCACGTTCAACGACGACCCAGTGTCTACTAACACGTTGGATAGCATATCTGTTTTGCAGTTCATGGAAATATGCAGGGCCAAGTTGTGGTGCTTTCCTGCCTCTGGAAGTTCATCTTCACCAAACCAAAGGTTACTGCAAGCAGTGATGTTGGCCACTATTCCACCAAATTGGTCCTCTGTGACCTCGTGGTCAACATAGGCTTGTTCCAACACCTTCAATAACACATTCCTGTGAGCCTCCGAACTGAGGAGTAGGGCCAAGATGGATATCTTCGAGGGAGTCTGTAGCAGCTGATCAACGATCTTATAATCGCTTTTCTTGATTATCCTCAAAATCTCATCCAGATTGGAATCTTCAATGGAAAGGCCTGGACGGCTGGTACTTTCAACAATAGGAGGGTTTGTTATTGGAGCAGTCTTATCAGCAGGAATTGTAACTTGCACATCGTCTTTCTTCTGAAACAAAAGGGGTCGGACCTTGCCGCTCCTCAAAGCCGTCACTTCAGCGATACTGCCCACTGTGCTTGAGGACACCAAAGGTACTTCCTTCCCGTTTTCCAACATAGTCGCACTGTACTTGTAAGGGATAGCTTTCGCAGAAGTATATGGAACTGGACCAGGCAACCGTATGACCAATGGTTCAACGTCCTTCCTGACGGGTGTGCTCTTGACTGGAGTATCGTGGAAGATCGGCACTATTATGCAAACATCACTGGTACTCAAGTAGTTGTCATTCATCAATCTTTGGATATCAGTTTGAACTATGTTGCAACCCATAGGGTTCTGAAGACATTCACAGCAGGCAGCGTGGTCGTGGCTGAACAGAGCAGCTCGGCACAGCTTGATATGTAGCGGTACTAGGGGTGTAGCAACATTACGGACACTGAGATGAGGGATTTCTTCACAGACTTCAATCATATTTACAGCGGCATGGTTGGGGAGTGGATTGTCAAGTACGTGTGGGACATTGTTTTCAAAAGATAGCTTTCCCTGGTCAATCAACTTCTTTACAATGTATTTCAGAGCGTAGCAACCTTCTACGTCATGACCTAGGGCGCCTTGGTGGAAATCACATCTGAGATCGGAGCGGAATCTGGGAGGCAATGGGTTTGGCGGAGGCTTGCCAGGCCTAGTGGTGCAATACCCCTTATGTAAAAGAGTTGGGAGTAGTTCGGCATACGCCATTGGTATCGGCGGGAAAGATGGTCTAGATTGAGGGCCTTGTTGTTGTTGTTGCGGTTGTTGTTGAGCTAATGGTTGTTGTTGCATCTGTTGGGCGATGGCATTAACAGGGACCTGAGGCTGGCCCGGTAAAGGAGGGTATTGATGGTAGAACGGTAGATAGAACGGGTGCTGGGCATATTGTAGGTACTGATACGGTTGAGGCAGTTGTGTAGCATTGACAGGAGCGGCAGTGGCAGACTGATTGGTTCCGGCGGACACCATTCCAACCTCTGATTCCTTTTTCTTATGGTGACCATTGCCGTACTTCTTTGGTGCATTCGAGGACTCACCTTTCTCAAACACGATAATTCCCTCTCGGACGGCTTCCTCCAAGCGGGTTCCCATAGTGACCATCTCAGAGAAGTTGCTTGGGGCAGCAATAATCATTCTCTCCACATAATCTTTCTTCAGGGTCTTCAAGAATGTTTGAGTCATTTCTTCCTCGTCCAAGGCGGGGGTGATACGGGCAGCTGCCCCTCTCCACCTCTGTGCGTATTCGCGAAAGCTTTCGTCCTTCTTCTGAGAAAGAGACCGGAGGAATTCTCTATTCGGCTTGAGCCTGGTGTTGAACCCATAGTGGTTCTTGAAAGCAGTAGCCAGATCATCAAAAGTGCGGATATCATCCTTGCTCAAACCGGTATACCACTCCGCGGCATCTTCCATTAGGCTGTCCTGGAAGCAATGGATCATAAGTGAATCATTGTCTGCATGGTTAGCCATCTTCCGGACGTATTTGATGATATGGTTCTGGGGGCAAGTCAGCCCGTTGTAGCGGTCAAATTCCGGGACCTTGAATTTCTTGGGGACATCCACCCTCGGCACTAAACAAAGATCGTGGGTTCTGACGAGGTCACTGCTCCCACGGTTGGCCTTGATCTCGCGACGGAGTTCTCTGGCAAGTTCTTCCATTTTTTCTTCCATAGTTCCCAATACAGGAGTTTTTCCACGGTAGTCATTAGCATTGGTGCCCTGAGGCGTAGAGTGCACAATCGGATCTGTGAAGACCGTTGACTGAGGCAAGGTAGTGTGAAGAGAGGTGGAAACTGGTGGGGGTATCTGACCAACATTAGCGGCACTTGAAGTCGCGGTTCCCGAAACATCGGCTGCAGTATTGGGAGCGTAATAAGGTGGGAGTCCATAGGGGTATCCCCTCGGCATAACAAGAGATGCGGCGGGAATCTCTTCGGTAGCTGCCTGAGTGGACACGACCGGCTGTTCTTGAGCGGCCATCAGAGCAGTCATGGCGTCGAGAGCTTTGGCTAACTCTTCTCTCACGGAGGCTAGTTCAGTGCGGAGCTGTGCATTCTCTTCTTCCATAGCTACTTGATTTCTCCTTCTGTACTGTCTGGTCTGATGTACTCTGGTAGGTTGATCAGTCCTTCGAGCACGAGCCACTTTTCACTCTGCGGCAGAAGAACCAGGAGGCAATGAGCACTTGGAAGTTTATTTTTGTGACCGATGAATGATGCATATGATGCATGATATGCAAATGCGGATGCAAAAATGACTCTTTTATTACCAAAGGGTTTTTTTAGACAAATTAGAATTCTTTGCAAACATTTTTGGACTAACAAATTATTCAAAGCAAGTTGTCTTGATACATTGAGCCAAGGGAGTAGGCTTCTGAAACATAAGCTGAACAAACAACATAATCAATAGCAATCCTATCATCCAGAACTAAGGAGTGACTGGGTAGTATTCGGAATCCGAGTCTGAAGCTGAACCACAATAACTGGCGAAGAAATCTCGACGACCTCTGACTCTCCTGGAGTCTCTCCTCAATAGATCATCCTTTTCCTCAAGCTCTTTCCTAACTCTGGCTAGCTCTTTCTTCAACATTCGGTTCTCATGATCCTTTTGCTCGTCTCTGCCATCCAAAGTCATGATCAAGTTCTCAGCCTCACTGTAACGGGCTTTCCATGCTCGCTTCTCCTCACTCTCCATAGCTAGATGCTCCTGATACATCTCCTGAGTCGCAGGGAGCAACGGTAATGGCCTAGACGGAGTAGATGCAGATACATGCCTCATAGCGGGGTAAGGCATGCCAATCTCTTCAGCTCGGTCTATCACCCACTGCGTATAGGCTTCATGAGCAATACCGGATCTCACACCCAAATGCTTCACATCTTTCTTACGAACCTTAGACCAAGCATCTGTAAAAGCTTTCCTTTGCCCGGCGGGAGCATTGGAATAGTAGAAAAACTCCTGTGATGTAGCAAGGTTAATGGGCTTCGCTCTCATAGGAAAACCAAACTGTCTCATGGCTAACTCGGGATTGTAGTTGATTCCCCCTCGGGTACCGAGAAGAGGTACATTGAGGAAATCCCCGCAACCAGTGATAATCTCCTTGACGCGAGCTGCTGGAGTGATCCAAACCACCTGATCGGGAGTAAGAGCCATAATCCGCTGCGAATAAGACCAATTCTCCGTGTTGGTATGGAAAGAATTCGGGAGGTGAGAAATAAACCACCTATAAAGAAGAGGTATGCAGCAAAGAATAAACCCACGACCTTTGAGAGTCCGATCATGGATAGCATGGTATGTGTCAGCTAACAACGTAGGAACCGGATTCCTGGAATGGAAGATCTCAATGGCATTCATGTCTACAAAGTTGTCGAGATTCGGAAAGAGAACCAGCCCGTAGACGAGTAGTGCAATAATAGCCTCAAGAGTGTCCTGACAAGTAGATTCGAGATTAGCCTGCTCAAGTAAGTACTTTGAAGTGAAACCCTGGATGTGAGACTTGGTGATAAGATTCTTAGACACCTCGGAAGTCTTGAGATAAAGATCCTTAGCAATAACCAGAGGAGTAAGAGAAGACCCTGGGCCCGTGAATGGTACCCTCTCAGCTATAGGTACACCCAATAAACAAGAATAAGCCTCGAGTGTAGGAACCAACTGAAAATCCGGGAAAGTGAAGCAACGGAAAACCGGATCATAGAATTGCACCAGAGTGTGCACCAGCTTCTCTTCTACATTAGTCCGGAGAATACCAAGCAAACCACCGTATCGGAGACGAAACCCAGTCGGATTCTTAACTTTGAGTGCCAACTCCCTTAGGCTAGCCAAATCAACTTCTTTGAACTTGTAAGACTTAGTCCTCTTCATGCTTGATCATATTTGCAAAGAATTTTAGTTTATCTATACCCTTTGATAAATGCATGTAGAAAATTTATGCATGACAACACACGCCGACAACATTACCTCCAAAATGCCTCAGCTATGTGAGATTGATCGCGTAATCCAATGCACGAGGCAACCCCCGGAATGGATTGTCGATTATATCTCTTCCTAATCTTAAGTTCACTCAGCCCGGGTATAGGGCTTTTGATATTCTCAACCCACACGTACATAAGAAAATTTTACACGTAGCAATAAAGCAAATCATAAACCTAAAGCATGTAAAACTAGGCGTAGCCCTAAAACTATTCCCCAGTGAAGTCGCCATTTTTGTCATCGCGATTTTCGGGTGTCAAATCATTAATTGGATTTGAACCTTTCAATCATTGATGTCTCTATTTTTTTTGGGGAAGGTAAAATCGAGAAAACCTTAGAAATTCTAAGTTCGGGGCTGATTTCATTACGGGAAGGTGTTAGGCACCCGTAATGACTATAGTATCCTATAGGAACCGTTTTTCTATGCTTTACGTTTATGCGTTGCTTTTATCGCTACTTGTAAAAGAGATTGGTTTTAAGAATGAGAGGGAGAAGATTGGATTTTATTTTATTGGACTTGGAGAGATTTTGAGTCTCTTGCCTACATACCCTTTTAAGGGATCAAAATTCCATGCAGTTCTCTTTCAAAATGTTTTTTTTGTGGGTTGGTTCAATTTTTAGTTTTGAAAATGGTTTTGAAGAACGAGATAAGAGGCCGTGTAGGCATTAGAATTGAAAACAAGTGAGGTTAGTCCAATTTATTTACAAAAAAATAGTTAAAGTTGGAAATTAGCACTAGTTTTGATTTTGTCTTAAGAAAATGAAAGGAAAAAGTGAGGTTTTGACCTCATTTTTATTGCAAAGTAGTTTGAGTTATGTGTTGATTTTTGATGAAGAAATTATAAGTTTTCCTAGGTTTCACGCTTCCTACGCATACATCTAGCGGAAAGTCATACAACGTGTGTGCATGTGTCGGTGCGTGTGTCGGTGTACATCATTATAGTCCATAGTCTTTTACATCGGGTCCTAGTTTACATTCTATAGTCTTGCATGAAATTAAAAGAAAGTAAACTAAACCTAAAAGATTACATGAATTAGTAGGAATTGCATGAAGGAATTAAGGAAGAAATGGGAATGAGATGAGATGCTTGGTATGCATGAAACATAGAGTAAAGTGGTTAGTAAAACAAGATGAAATAGTAATGAAATACCAATCCTAAACAAAATGGTAAACTATCACAAAAATTGGCATAAAATCACACTAAACAAAGTTGCAAAATATCACAAAATTGGCATCAAAATTCTGGCTAAACAAGATTGGAAAATATCACACAATTAGTATCAAGAACCAAACTAAACAAGATTGCAAAATATCATACAATTGGTATCGGGAATCAAATTTAACAAAATTGCACAATGTCACAAAATTGGTACCAAGAATCAAAAATATTTAAGAAAAATGAGAAATATCACACAAATGGTATCAAGAATCAAATTTAACAAAAATGAGAAATATCATAAAATTGGTATCAAGAATCAAACTTAACACAAAATTGCAAAAAAAAAAATGTAAACTTGGGGACAAGAACTAAACCACCCAAAGTTACAAAATTCAAATTGACAAAAATTGGGAACATCGCAAAGGCATCAAGCTTAACAAAATTAAATGAGCTATCATGCAATCAGAGGTGAATCTTCATGGAATCAAACGCTAACCATCAAAATTTATATGACAAGAATTTGGATAAGTAAACATGCAAGAAAACTCATAAAAAGACACAAAATATTCCAATCAAATGAGAAATTAGCGCCTGCCAAATTTTTATCAATTTCCGCATGTGGAACATCACAAAACAGTCACAAATATACCAAGAACGCATAAGAATTTTTTTTGGAATTTTGTAAAGAAATTAAAACGCACAGGGGGTCCAAATAGCAAGGAAAAAGGTGCAATTAGCAACAAAATTCAAGAAACTAAAAAACACATGGAAAATCTACGCTACCCGGCCCAAATCCACGGATCTGATGGATCTGGATCTCCAAAACGCTTCAGAAGCGTTGGATTGATCCGAATCCAACAGGATCTTGATCACACGGCTACCAGTAAGAGAAAATGGACCGGGTTTGGATCAACCCGGTCCAAAGGCTTATATAAAAGGGTTAGTAACCCGGTTTGCTCATTTCTTCACGCGTTTCTCTTTCTTCTCCTTCTTCTCTCGCCGTTTACCTCCAAACCCTAACCCTAGCTTCACAAATTTTACCCAGAATCTGCTAATCCATGGCTTAATCAATTCCTACTATCAGTCTAGGCATGAATCCGTCAAAAACAAACGGTTTTATCCGTTGAAACGATGTGAATCTTCGCGTTTTGGTGCTCGTTCGAACCGTTCGGATTCTTTGTGTTCTTGGATGAAATCTTTGTGAAAACTTCGAGGATTCACTCTGATTCACACTCGTTGTGAATCTTGAAGTGTTTCCTGCCCTTTTTCAAACTGTTTTCGTGTTAGGGTTTGAGTTTTGGATCGGAATAGTTCGAACGTTCCACGGATTCACATCGTTTGAGGTTCGGTAATGGTTTTTTTCAACGTGATTAGAGGAAGTTTGAGAGTTACCTGAGTTTGTTATTCGGAGATTTTGGTCCGTTCTTCTGATTCTTTGGTTCGGATTCTCACTGGTAAACTTTCCTTCTTCTTCTCTGACTCAACGCTGTGAAATCCTTCGCTTCTTTCCCTTTTTCTTCTCTGATCTCACGCTGTGATCGCGTTTGCAGCGCGCTACCTCCGGTGGCGTGCTCGCGTTTGGATTGCAGCTTCACCAGTTCAATGATGAAGATTCTTGTGAATCTCTGAGAACTTGCTGGAAAATTCGTATGAATTTGCTTCCATTTTGATCCCCTGTGTTGAATTCAGAAGCTGAATTGAAGCTTTCTGTGGAACGGTTCTGAATTGGCTTTGATTCTGAGTTAGGGTTTGTAGAAATTGTTCATTGTGTTCTTGAGGTTTTTGTGAGTCTTGTGATTTTGATCTGTAACTGCCAAGAGAGAGAATGTGAAATTTGTTTGTTGAAGTGGCGCGTGATTATGATCCTCCTTCTGACACTGTGCAGTGGTGGCCTTTTATAGGCTGCCACATGTGCCTCTGAGCCAATAGAAACATGACACCTGGACCTGGCAAGCTGGCGTGGCAACCTGGACTGAACTTGTAAAATCTCATGAAGGGCCATTCTGCAATTTTTAAAACTCAAGGACTGAAATGCAAACAATAAAAATTTGGACGGTTTTGAGTAAAAAAGAAAATTGGACTGACTTGAAAATTAAAAGGTATTTGGACTAATTTGCAAAAAAACATAATATTTGGACTGAATTGCAATTTCTAAAAATGTTTGGACTAAAACGCAAAAATAATAAAATTGGTTAAAAATGTAATTTGAAAGCAACATAAAGTGAAACATTTAAAAAATGACAAAATGGACTAAAATGAACAAACTACCAAAAATGAGGTATTTTAAAATACCTCTCTGCCCAAAATTCAAATAATGTGAAAAGACTAAAACGCCCCTGGGGCAAAAACGACTCAGACTGACTCAGATGCAAAACTAGATGATTTTTCGTACAAAATTTGATTAATGGTTTATGCAAACAATCAGAAAAGACTTAGGGACAAACTGCAGGGACTGAAAATGGGTTCCTTTGTAGGAAATGGCCAAAATACCCTTTTGTATGATTTTATGCAAAAATTCAAAAGACTGAAGTAGTAATGTATGCAGTTGGAGCACAGTAGAAAACACGGTGGATTTGAAAGCATTAGAAAATAGCAGAGAAATTTGAATGAGTATTTTTAGGTCCAAAATGAGGGTATAACAGGTTGCATAGTCAAGTGATGTCGTCGAGTCGTGTCGTCTAAGATGTTTACTAAGATGTTTATGACGTTGATTGTGATGATGCTAAATGATGTGTTGTTTATGTTGATGCTTAAATGCTAGATGTTTATTTGAGATATGTGAAATTGTGTTGATTGTTGATTGTGATTATTTAATTACATGTTTAATATAATTATTTGTGAATCTCACCCCTTCTGCTGGAATTGCCGCCTCGTGGGCAAGTGCAGGTAACCAAGATTAGGTGCAGACGTGTGAGGATTTCTGCAGTCGAGTCTAGGTGCTCTGATACGTAACGGGATAGGGGATCTTCTTTATTTTCTCTGTTCCTTGCGTATTATGTTATTTTACATGCTTATGTTTATTTTTGAGGATTTTGCTAATAAGATGTTGATGAGGCCTGCGTGCCAAAGATTTTGTGATGGTTCTCATTATGATATTTCCGCTGCAATATTGAGTACTGTTTAATGAATATTTTATGAAGGGTTAATGTTTATTTATTCATTAACATGAGATGTTCTAAGATATGTGATTCCCTGTTTACGTGTTTACTCTGATGCATGCTATTCTTTTTAAAGGAATTTTTATGTTGGGAAAACGGGGTGTTACAGATTCTGTGGACCTCCTTCTGACTGGTACAGTAACCGGCCTTATATAGGCAGCCATGTGGCCTCTGGACCAATGAGAACATGACATGTGGACTGGTATTTGCTTGCGTGGCACCTGGACTAATGCTGTAAAAAACTCAAGGACTAAAATGCAATTGAAAAAAGATAAGGACTAAACTGCAATTTAAAAGAATTAGGACCGTTTTGAAATTAAAAAGAATTGGACTGTTTTGCAATTAAAAATTGGACTGTTTTGCAATTAAAACAAAAATTTGGACTTACTTGCAAAAAACAAAATAAAATTGGAAAAAATGTAATTTGAAAAAAACGTAAAGTGAAACCGTTAAAAACGATAAAATGGACTAAAACGAACAAATTACCAAAATGAGGTATTTCAAAATACCTCTCTGTCAAAAAATTGTTTGATGTGAAAAGACCAAAATGCCCCTAAGGACTAAAACGACTCAAACTGACTAAGATGCAAAACTAAGATGATTTTTGGACAAAATTTGATTAATGATCCATGCAGACAAGTTGAAAAGACTCAGGGACAAATTGTATGGACTAAAATGGGTTCATTTGTAGGAAATGACCAAAATACCCTTTTGTATGATTTTATGCAAAAAATTGGAATAAAATGTAGGAAAACATGCAACAGTCTTAGAAACCTTTTCAATGATTTGCAATGCAAGAAAAACACTTTGGATGGTTTCACATGCAAGAGAATTAAAGATAGCAGTAGTAAAAATATGCAGTTGAGGCACGGTAGAAAATTGCAGAGTAAAGCATAGGGAAATGAAAAGGTATCAGAGATAGAAGAGAAATTTGAACGAGTGTTTTTAGGTCCAAAATGAGGGTATGACAATCATGTCTCATTATTCGTTACATAGTAATGAAAATAATAAAACAATCCCATCCCATACGCAACAGAGCCCTAGACATTGAGCCACCACCTACTACTCAGGATCACCTGCAAGTTACCCATACGAAGGGCAACATTTTCAAGCAGAAGGGGTGAGATTCACAATCAAAATAATATATATAAATAATTCATCAATTGAAACGAAACAACAACAATACACCTCAACAACATCAATCAAATCATATATATGAATATAACATTATTCTTGATTATCAACCATTCCTTTATTTATAATTAATTTGCATCAATTTCATTTCATGATGACTACACACCGACACTAACTCAATAACAACGACACGTCAACAACAATGACGACTCACCCAATACAACAACTACGACGATGCAACAATGCATATGCATGTGGTACCAATATACAGGGCAGGAGCCCTCACCGGAAATTGAATGGTTAAAGCATTCATCAGGACCTAAGTCCTCACCGCTTTGAACAACAAAGTGTTCCAGGACATGAGTCCTCCCGCTTTGAATGACAAGGCGTTCCAGGGCAAAGCCCTCACCGCTTTTATGCATTATGCAATGGACTCCACTTGTGTATATCTACATACAACATCAACATCTGTGCCTAAATAAATATGACACACTCCCCAACTGGACATCAGACTCAACACCACTCGACAACACGACGTACATACTTGTAATTAATTCAATATGCATCATCCCATGATATATTCCATTTTTTATAATTTTCACCATGCAAACAATGTTTAATAAATCCCATAAACACATTAAGATGCTCTGAAAGACGTCCTAGTGCACGTAGCAAAATTCAGAAATTGGTCTTACAGGACCTATCTCGCTTCAAGCGATGGCCATTTCGCTTCAAGCGAAATCTTCACAGAATGGTTGGTTCTCGCTCGCTCAAGGTTCGCTCGTGGTTCGCTTCAAGCGACCTAAAAGACGTAAGTCTGGGAGTATCTCGCTTCGCGTTCACTTGGCGTTCACTTAAGCGACGCTCACATGCTACAGGTTCTGGGCAGAATTTGGGTCGCTCACTTAAGCGACGGGAACTTCGATTGAGCGAACATAATGACGAAAGTCAGGTTCTTGTTCGCTTACAGCTCGCTTGACGCTCGCTTACGCGAACTGGCTTTTCAGAAATTTGGGCAACTACATGAATTCTCGCTTAAGCGACGGGAAGCTTCGCTTAAGCGACGCATCATCTGTACAGTTCAAACCTACGATTTCCAAAACCCTTTTTCATCCAAAAACCCAATTTTGATCCCCCAATCACCCAAAATGATTTACAGAAACGTTTACAGGTCTTATATACATCATAGTACTCAAGCAACACAAAAACATAGAATCAATCAACAATTCAACAATATTTTCAACAATTCATCAAGTTCTCAAAACCTAAACAAAAACAGACCAATTCAATCCAATTTTCAGAATCATGTATATATATTAAAATTGAATGCTAGCCTCACCCTTACCTGGATTAAGAAGAACAACTACAGCAATTTAATCTCTCCTCTAGGCAATTCCCCTTGTTCTTGGCTCTTCTCCCTTTTCTCCCAATAAGCTTAGTTTTCTTTTCTTACTGTACGTACAAAAGTTTTCTGCCTAACTCTTTCCTATTCTCCCCAAAGTGTAACCCCCACTTATTTCTTAACTCCTACTAAAACCTATTAATTCTCATTAACCCCCAATATTTCCAACAATATTATTTTCTTACTTATTCCTATTAAATAATTTAAAATAATTATAATAAAATGCAACACACCACATAAGTCACATAAATTATTTTAAAGCATATAAAATACATAAAACATATTAAAATCAACCAAAATAATCAAATAAAAACTAAGGCGTTACAACTCTCCCCAACTTAAAGAATTTCGTCCTCGAAATATTACCTCAAACAAACAACTCAGGATAGGATTCTTGCATCTTACTCTCTAGCTCCCAAGTCAAGCTCTCACCAGTTACACCACTCCAAACAACCTTCACTAGAGGTATCTCTTTGCCTCTCAACTTCTTCACCTTACGATCTTCAATCCTCAAAGGTAAAGTCTCAACTGTAAGATTGTCCCTAACTTGAACATCATCTCTAGGAATAACATGCGAAGGATCCGCTACATACTTCCGTAGCTGCGACACATGGAACACATCATGCAAATTCGAAAGATGTGGTGGCAAGCCAATCCGATATGCCACTGTTCCAACCCTCTCAGATATTTGGTAAGGACCAATGAACTTTGGAGTCAACTTCTTGGACTTCAATGCACGTCCTAACCCCGTCATAGGAGTAACCCTTAAGAACACATGATCACCCTCCTGAAACTCAAGGGCCTTTCTACGTTTGTCATGGTAACTCTTCTGACGATCTTACGACGCTTTCATATGTTCTCTGATCATCTTAACCTTCTCTGTAGTCTGATGAACCAAATCTGGTCCCAACACCACACCTTCTCCCGACTCGAACCAACACAAAGGAGTTGTGCACCACCGACCATACAAAGCTTCGAACGGTGCCATACCAATACTCGAATGGTAACTGTTGTTGTAGGTGAACTCTATCAACGGCAGGTGGCTATCCCAGGCTCCACCTTGTTTAAGCACACACACTCTCAGTAAATCTTCCAAAGACTGGATCGTCCTCTCCGACTGACCATCTGTCTGCGGATGATAAGCTGAACTCAACCTCAACTTCGAACCCAATGCATCTTGCAAGCTCTTCCAGAATCTAGAGGTGAACCTCGGGTCTCTATCCGACACAATACTTGACGGAACACCATGCAACTTCACAATGTCACGGATGTAGATTTCCGCCAACTGAGCTACGGGAAAAGTAATATTTATCGGAATAAAGTGCGCCGACTTTGTCAACCTGTCGACCACCACCCATATAGCATCACGCCCTCTTGGAGTATTCGGCAAACTCGTTACAAAATCCATGGAAATGTTGTCCCACTTCCACTCAGGTACATCCAACGGCGTCATCAGCCCTGCAGGCTTCTGATGCTCAACCTTCGACTTCTAACAAGTCAAACATGCATACACAAACCGAGCAACATCTCGTTTCAATCCCGACCACCAAAACAATTTCTTCAAGTCATGATACATTTTAGTAGCTCCCGGATGAATACTTAAACTACTTCGGTGACTTTCCTCTAGAATTAACTTTTTCAAATCATCGTTGTCAGGAATACAAATCCTTCCTCTGAATCTTAGCACACCTAGATCATCGACTTTAAAGTCACTATTCTCAGTTTCATTACCAGCAACCATCAAATCAACAAGCTTGACATCTACTTGTTGTGCTTCTCGGATACTATTCAAGAAATCACTATTAATCTTTAGCATCCCCAACTGCACACTCTGAGGTGTCAACTCATAGACGAGACTCAAATCTCTAAACTGTTCTAACAATTCGAACTCTTTCACAATCATGGCAGACATATGCAACGTCTTCCTACTCAAAGCATCAGCAACCACATTTGCTTTACCCAGATGGTAATTCAAGCCAAAATCATAATCCTTCAACAGCTCTAACCATCTCCTCTGCCTCATGTTCAACTCTTTCTGATCAAATAAATATTTCAAACTTTTATGATCACTAAATACCTCGAATCTGGAACCATACAAATAGTGCCTCCACATTTTCAAAACAAATACCACTGCAGCCAACTCCAAATCATGTGTAGGATAATTCTTCTCATGTATTCTCAACTGTCTAGAAGCATAAGCTACTACTTTGCCATCTTGCATCAACACACCACCTAAGCCCAACTTGGACGCATCACAATAAACGACAAAAGGTTCTTCCGGCTTCGGTAAAATTAAGATAGGAGCAGTCGTCAATCTTCGTTTCAGTTCACTAAAACTGCTCTCACACTGAGCATCCCACACAAAAGACTTACCCTTACAGGTCAACTGCGTCAACGGAAGTGCTAACTTCGAAAATCCTTCTATGAACCTGCGGTAATAACCAGCTAAACCCAAGAAACTTCTTATTTCAGTTACTGACTTAGGAGTCTCCCACTGTGATACTGCCTCCACTTTTGCCGGATCAACTGCAATACCACTACCAGAAATAATATGGCCAAGAAAACTTACTTCACTTAGCCAGAATTCACACTTTGACAGCTTGGCATACAACTTCTTCTCTTTCAGCACTTGTAGTACAACTTTCAAATGCTCTGCATGCTCCTCTTCATCCTTAGAATAAATTAAAATATCATTAATAAATACGACAACAAATTTATCCAGATAAGCATGGAAAATTCTGTTCATATACTCCATGAACACACCAGGCGCATTCGTAACACCGAAAGGCATCACCTTGTATTCGTAATGACCATATCGTGTCCTAAATGCCGTCTTCTGCATATCCTCATCTTTTACCTTAATTTGATGGTACCCTGACCTCAAGTCAATCTTGCTAAACACACGGGCACCCTCCAGCTGATCCATCAAGTCATCAATCCTCGGGAGTGGATACCTATTCTTTATCGTAACCTTGTTCAACTGACGGTAGTCAATGCACAACCTCATACTACCATCTTTCTTCTTTACTAACAACACCGGTGCTCCCCAAGGTGAAACACTTGGTCTTACAAACTTCTTGTCGAGCAAGTCTTCCAACTGTTTCTTCAATTCAGTAAGTTCAGACGCCGACATACGATAAGGTGCCATCGACACCGGCTTTGTTCCTGGAACAAGGTCAATTGAAAATTCAACCTCCCTTTCTGGTGGCACGTCTGGAATCTCATCAGGGAAAACTTCAGGAAACTCTTTCACAACCGGCAATCTATCAATTACAGCTTGATTTTCTAACGACAAATATGCCATCAGAGAAAACATCAGAATCCCATCACGCTCCAACTGTTTCATCTATTTAGTAGATAAAAATTTCGCTCTGCTTTCTTCTTCGGCAGAAAGAAAATGTACCGTCTTATTAAAACAATTAATAAGAACATGGTTATATTCTAACCAGTTCATCCCAAAAATCACATCCATTCTGACCAATGGTAGACAGACAAGATCAACTTCAAAATCCCTACCGAACATAGACACAGGACAATTCAAACAAACAAGAGAAGTAGTCACTAAACCCTTAGCTGGAGTTTCAACAACCATTTCTCCATTCATGTCAGACATAATTAGACCCAACCTTTGTGCACAGTCAAATGCAATGAAACAATGCGTAGCACCAATATCAATAATAGCAAATAAAGGAGTACTATTAAAGAAACAAGTACCTCTGATAAGTCGATCCTCATTAACTGTTTGCGTACCAGTCAAGGCAAACACTTTACCACCAGTCCTCACCTTCTTCGGCTGTGTACACTGTGAACTGATATGACCTTCTCCATTGCAGTTATAACAAACAATATCTCCACGTTTACAATCAGCCAATCTGTGTCCCTTCTGACCACACCTGAAACATTTCTTCTCATCACGACCGCAGACATTGCTCTTATGGCCTTTCTCGCCACACTTGAAACAAACAATCTCAGTAGGAGCATCTCTCCTATTGGGCCTCCTCTCATCATTCACTTTCTGCTTACCCTTGTCAGCAGGTGCACTATACGGCTTCGGACGACTCTGCTGTCCTTTCCCTCTGCGTTCACTCATCACCTTGTAATGAGCTTTGGTATCCTCTTCGTAGATTCTGCAACTACTTACGAACTCAGAGAAATTTCTTATCTTTTGATAACCAATGGCTTTCTTGATGTCAGCTCTCAAGCCATTCTCAAACTTAATGCATTTTGAAAACTCAGCATTCTCTGTAGTATAATGAGGGTAGAACTTAGCAAGCTCCACAAATTTTGCAGCATAGGCAGTCACGGACATATCTCCTTGCTTCAACTCTAGTAATTTGATCTCCTTCTTTCCTCGGACATCTTCCAGAAAATACCTATCCAGGAATTCTCCCTTGAACACAGTCCAGATCACCACAGCACCATCCTGTTCAAGCACAGGAAAAAGACTCACCCACCAGTCATCTGCCTCCTCAGCCAACATGTGTGTACCAAACCGCACCTTCTGAGCCTCACTGCATTCCATAACTCTGAAGATTCTCTCAATCTCCTTCAGCCAGTTGTCAGCTCCGTCGGGATCATACCTTCCCTTGAAGGTTGGTGGATGGTTCCTCAAAAAGGTCTCCAACATCCTCACACCATTGTCTCTAGCAGCACCGTTAGGTTGTTGTCCTACAGCTTGAGCAACAGCCTCAAGTGCAGCAGCGATAGCAGCATCATTACGACCAGCCATTTCAACATTCTACATCAGAAACAACAGCTCAGAAACAACAACAAAACAACATTAGAGTTGACACTCTATCCTAGGTGGCTCAACACGACTCTACTATTTGGTCGGACGGACCAACCTGCTCTGATACCAATTGTAACACCCCGTTCCCAAAAATACGGAATTTAAATAAAGCAAATCAGAGTTAAACCACAAACGGAGCATTACACCGCTTATATAAAATTCTTTAATAGAAATAACTATTAAACATCAACAACCAACTTATAAAAATTTGCAGCGGAATATTCATTCAATCATAATTAATCCTCAAATAAAATCTTGGCGCAAAGGCCTCATCAAAATGATTCAACAAAGTCTACATCATCATGTCTCATTATTCGTTACATAGTAATGAAAATAATAAAACAATCCCATCCCATACGCAACAGAGCCCTAGACATTGAGCCACTACCTACTACTCAGGATCACCTGCAAGTTACCTATACGAAGGGCAACATTTTCAAGCAGAAGGGGTGAGATTCACAATCAAAATAATATATATAAATAATTCATCAATTGAAACGAAACAACAACAATACACCTCAACAACATCAATCAAATCATATATATGAATATAACAATATTCTTGATTATCAACCATTCCCTTATTTATAATTAATTTGCATCAATTTCATTTCATGATGACTACACACCGACACCAACTCAATAACAACGACACGTCAACAACAATGACGACTCACCCAATACAACAACTACGACGATGCAACAATGCATATGCATGTGGTACCAATATACAGGGTAGGAGCCCTCACCGGAAATTGAATGGTTAAAGCATTCATCAGGACCTAAGTCCTCACCGCTTTGAACAACAAAGTGTTCCAGGACATGAGTCCTCCCGCTTTGAATGACAAGGCGTTCCAGGGCAAAGCCCTCACCGCTTTTATGCATTATGCAATGGACTCCACTTATGTATATCTACATACAACATCAACACCTGTGCCTAAATAATTATGACACACTCCCCAACTGGACATCAGACTCAACACCACTCGACAACACGACGTACATACTTGTAATTAATTCAATATGCATCATCCCACGATATATTCCATTTTTTATAATTTTCACCATGCAAACAATGTTTAATAAATCCCATAAACACATTAAGATACTCTGAAAGACATCCTAGTGCACGTAGCAAAATTCAGAAATTGGTCTTACAGGACCTATCTCGCTTCAAGCGAAGGCCATTTCGCTTCAAGCGAAATCTTCACAGAATGGTTGGTTCTCGCTCGCTCAAAGTTCGCTCGTGGTTTGCTTCAAGCGACCTAAAAGACGTAAGTCTGGGAGTATCTCGCTTCGCGTTCGTTTGGCGTTCGCTTAAGCGACGCTCACATGCTACAGGTTTTGGGCAGAATTTGGGTCGCTCGCTTAAGCGATGGGAACTTCGCTTGAGCGAACATAATGACGAAAGTCAGGTTCTTGTTCGCTTACAGCTCGCTTGACGCTCGCTTACGCGAACTGGCTTTTCAGAAATCTAGGCAACTACATGAATTCTCGCTTAAGCGACGGGAAGCTTCGCTTAAGCGACGCATCATCTGTACAGTTCAAACCTACGATTTCCAAAACCCTTTTTCATCCAAAAACCCAATTTTGATCCCCTAATCACCCAAAATGATTTACAGAAACGTTTACAGGTCTTATATACATCATAGTACTCAAGCAACACAAAAACATAGAATCAATCAACAATTCAACAATATTTTCAACAATTCATCAAATTCTCAAAACCTGAACAAAAACAGACCAATTCAATCCAATTTTCAGAATCATGTATATATATTAAAATTGAATGCTAGCCTCACCCTTACCTGGATTAAGAAGAACAACTACAGCAATTTAATCTCTCCTCTAGGCAATTCCCCTTGTTCTTGGCTCTTCTCCCTTTTCTCCCAAAAAGCTTAGTTTTCTTTTCTTACTGTACGTACAAAAGTTTTCTGCCTAACTCTTTCCTATTCTCCCCAAAGTGTAACCCCCACTTATTTCTTAACTCCTACTAAAACCTATTAATTCTCATTAACCCCCAATATTTCCAACAATATTATTTTCTTACTTATTCCTATTAAATAATTTAAAATAATTATAATAAAATGCAACACACCACATAAGTCACATAAATTATTTTAAAGCATATAAAATACATAAAACATATTAAAATCAACCAAAATAATCAAATAAAAACTAAGGCGTTACACAGACACATGTCTCATAGCAGGATAAGGCATGCCAATCTCTTCGGCTCGATCCATCACCCACTGAGTATAGGCCTCATGAGCGATACCGGATCTCACGCCCAAATGCTTCACATCTTTCCTTCGAACCTTAGACCAAGCATCTATAAAAGCTTTCCTTTGCCCGGCGGGGGCATTGGAATAGTAAAAGAACTCCTGGGATGTAGCAAGATTGATGGGCTTTGTTCTCATAGGGAAACCGAACTGTCTCATGGCTAGCTCAGGATTGTAGTTGATTCCTCCCCGGGTACCGAGAAGAGGTACGTTGAGGAAGTCCCCACAACCAGTGATAATCTCCTTGACTCGAGCTGCCGGAGTAATCCAAACCACCTCATCGGGAGTGAGAGCCATAATCCGCTGTGAATAAGACCAATTCTCCGAGTTCGCATGGAAAGAACTTGGAAGGTGAGAAATAAACCACGTATATAGGAGAGGCACACAACAAAGAATATATCCACGACCTTTGAGAGTCCGATCATGGATGGCGTGGTACGTGTCAGCTAACAAAGTAGGAACCGGATTCTTGGCGTGGAAAATCTCAATGACATTCATGTCTACGAAGTTGTCGAGATTCGGGAAGAGAACGACCCCTAGATAAGTAGTGCAAGAATAGCTTTAAGAGTGTCTTGACAAGTAGATTCAAAATTAGCCCGCTCAAGTAAGTACTTCGAAGTGAAACCCTGGATGTGAGATTTGGTAATGAGATTCTTGGACACATCGGAAGTCTTGAGATAAAGATCCTTAGCAATCACCAAATGAGTAAGGGGAGCTCCGAGACCCGTGAAAGGTGTCCTCTCGGCTACAGGTAAACCCAACAAACTAGAATAAGCCTCAAGTGTAGGAGCTAACTGGAAATCCGGGAAAGTGAAGCAACGGAAGACCGGATCATAGAATTGCACCAGAGTGTGCACCAACTTCTCTTTCACATTAGTCCGGAGAATAGTAAGCAAACCACCGTATCGGAGACGAAACCCAGTCGGATTCTTGACCTTGAGTGCCAACTCCCTTAAGCTAGCCAAATCGACTTCCTTGAATTTGTAAGACTTAGTCTTCTTCATACCTAGAATGTTTACAAAGTTTTTAATTTGTCTAGACCTTTCGATAAATGCATGAAAAAGATTTATGCATGAATGCATGTATGCATGATTTTGTTTAAAGTAAGCACGGTGGGTTAAGGTTCACAGTTGCGGAGCCGCGGGTGGACACGGTGTCTGGTGAAAACTAGGGCTTTGATAGTAGTAACCATGGTTCTAATAAGGTTCTCAAACTGCAACCTCTCTTACGCATATCATAGTAGCACAAGGCGACGCCCGTTCCATGATTATTCGTAAGAAGGTCTAGTTTGAGTGTAGTATCGCGTGACGACTAAATTTCAAGACAACGCTCGGTTTAGCCACCGCACCATGTCCTAAAAAGAGGCCAAAGAGGAGTTTGGAAACTACGGTCCATAGCATCACCGGTCAATTGGAAGTAAAGTGCCTAAGCATGACAACACACGCCGACAACATCACCTCCAAAATGCCTCAGCTACGTGAGATTGATCGCGTAACCCAATACATGAGGCAACCCCCAGATTGGATTGTCGATTATATCTCCACCTATTCCTAAGTTCACTCAGCCCGGGTATAGGACTTTTGATATTCTCACCCCACACGTTGCATGAAAATATTTACATATAACAATAAAGTAAAGCGTAAAACGTAAAGCATGAAAAACTAGGCGTATCCCTAAAGTCCCCAGTGAAGTCGCCATTTCTGTCATCGCGATTTTCGGGTGTCAAGTCATTAATTAGGCTTGAACCTTTCAATCATTGATGTCTCTATTTTTTTTGGGGAAGGGTAAAATTGAGAAAACCCTTAGAAATTCTAAGTTCGAGGCAATTTTTGCTACGGGAAGGTGTTAGGCACCCGTAACGACTATAGTACTCTATAGGAGCCGTTTTTCTAGATCTTACGTTTACGCTTTGTTTTTAATACTATTTATTGAAAAGATTGCTTTTAAGAATGGGGGAAAGGAGTGTTGGATTTTATTTTTATTGGACTTGGAGAGGTTTTGACCTCTTGCCTACATACCCTTTTAAGGGATCAAACTCCATGTAGTTCTCTCTCAAAAACGTTTTTGTGGGTTTTGATTGGTTTTAATTTTGAGAAAAATGGTTTTGAAGAAAAGAACGAGGCCGTAAAGGCTTGAGAAAATAAAATGGTGAGGTTGGTCAATTATTTACAAAAAAAGGTTTAAGTAGGAATTATTGTTTCATTTGGATTTGATTAAAGAAAAAAAAGGAAAATACAATGGAGTTTTGACTCCAAGGTTTATTGGAAAAAATTGTTTTCAAGTGATGAAATTGTTAACACTTTTTGAAAAAAGGTTTTTCTAAGTTTCGGGCTTCCTAAACATACATCTAACGGTAAATTATACAACGTGTGTGCGTGTCGGTGCTTGTGTCGGTGTACATTGTTATAGTGTCCATTGTCCTTTACATTGGTCCTAGTTTACATTCTATGATCTTGCAAGAAATTAAAATGAAGGAATAACTACCTAAGAATTGGAAAATTGAATAAAACCTAAACTAAAGGAATGGAGGTGAAGTGGAATGCTTATTATGCATGAAACATAAAATAGAATGATTAGTAAAGAAAAATAAAATGATAGCAAAATTTTAAACAAAGAAAAATAATAGCAAAGTATGAAGAAATGGGAAGAAAGAATGCATGTAAACTAGTGTTACTTACAAAGCAAAAAACTAATATGTAAGACATTTGCAAGAGTGGGATGCTAACATACAAACTTGTAAAGTAGCCAATCAAAAGCTAAGCTAACAAAATTAGAAGCTAACAATTAACATTGCAAGGTGACTAACCAAATGGACTTAAACTAACACTATTGGAAACTAACAATTACCATTGCAAAATTGTGAACAAAAATCAAGCTTAACAAATTTGGAAATATTGCAAACTTGGAATCATGAATCAAGCTAAACAAAGTTGGAAACAAGAATTAAACTAAACAAAGTTGGAAATAATGCAAAAATTGGAAACAAGAATTAAACTAAACAAAGTTGGAAACAATGCAAAATTGGAATCAAGAATCAAACTAAACAAAGTTGCAAAATAATACAAAATTGGAGTCAAGAATCAAACTAAACAAGGTTGCAAAATAATACAAAATTGGAGTCAAGAATCAAACTAAACAAAGTTGCAAAATAATACAAAATTGGAGTTTAGCAAAATTAGGAATATTACAAAAGCATCAAACTTAACAAGATTGAATGAGCTATCATGAAATCAGAGGTAAATCATCATGGAATCAAATGCCAAGCACCAAAATCTTATGACAAGGATTTGGATTAAAAACCATGCAAGAAAATTCACAAAAAAACACAAAATATACCAATCAAATGAGAAATTAACACCTATCATTTTTATCAATTTTCAACATGTAAAAATATCACAAAAATAGTCACAAACATACCAAGAACACGCAGTAATTTTTCAGAATTTTTGTAAAAAGGTAGAGTGCACAGGGGGGTCCAAATAGTGAGACTGGGGGTGAATAAAGCAAGAAAGATCAAAAACTGGAAAGAAAACCAAAAGCCCAAGGTTGCCCGGCCCAAACCCACGCTGGTTGGTGGATCCGGATCCCCAGAACACATCGGGGGCATTGGATTGATCCGGATCCAATAGGATCTAGATCTAAAGGTCGAGGACGTGGGGTGCTGGATCGGGTCAGAACCCACCCGGTCCAGCGCCTTATATAAAAGGTTATAACCCGGTTTCCCTCATATTTCTTCCTCTCTTCTCTCTCTACCTCTCTTCTCCATTCATCTTTCTCTCTTCTCCAGTTCAAAACCCTAACCCTAACTTTCACAATCCAATGCAACTCATCTTTAATGAATATGCATGGACTCATCAACCAATGCAACTCAACAACTTAGACAACATCTTATAACTTCATCATCTTGGACAACATCTTACAACTTGACATCTTAGACAACATCTTCATAAATTTCATATAAAATCAATCATAAACAACATCATATAACATCATATTTATCAATATATATATATATATATATATATATATTCATATAATAGTTTATTAATCAAAGATATTCACATTAAACCAAGTTAGATTCATCACAACATAGGTTAAATACTCTTAAACCTCTTCATTAAACTCCTAGTATTTCTAGTTTTAAGGTTTGGATACATTCCATAAGTTTTGCATTGACTTAGAAACGGTTATGCTGAATTTTCATAAAAATTTACTAAGACCTACTTGGGGTAAATCCACCATATCTTAAAATCTGGAAATCATTTTTAAGTCAAATCAAAGCCATTGGAAAGCTAACAAAATTATCTAAAACTTTCATGTTTATACCGAAACCCAGTTCAAAGAGGAAAGGGGTGAAAAATAGTGAAAAATGGATGATCTGGTTCATTAAAAATCGTGTCACGTTTTTAGAAACCGTGGCATGTTTTTATGTCCAGAACCATTAAGAATTCTACCAACAAAAACATGGCACGGCTGCCAAATCGTGGCACGTTTTTACGGTATCGGGTCTGGACTCAGCTTTTCTAAAAGTGCGTTTTTCACCATTTCGTGCGTAAAATTCAAACCGATAATCGAATTTTGATGTCGTTTTCGCCTATACGCTCCTGACACTTAGCTCTAACATAATCTACAGAGAAATTTAAGTTTCAACCACACAAAAATTGGTTTCCAGAACCTCACATAATCTCTTATTTGCAAAAACGTTTAGACACAGACTTTTCAAGCGAAAATCCCAATTTTCATCAACCTAAACCCAAAAATCGATTATAAACATTACACTATGAATAATCTAAGGTCTGAACGCTAATTCTACAACACTTCAACATATTTTTATCATCTAATCAACAATTTATAACTTCTAACCCTAATTCCCAAATTCTCAAAACTACAACCTACAACTTGTTAAATCCAATTTTCAGAATTACATACTCGTAATTATTGAAGGTTAGCCCCACCTTTACCTTAGATGATGAAATTGCAGCTTCTCCTCTCAGGCTCTCCTATTCTCTTGTTTTCTCCCTTTCTCCCAAAAGCTTGTTTTACGTAAAAACTATTCAGACCTAGTTTCTCCTATTTATTTCCTCAACTCTCTTTATCTTATTTCTAGTTATTCCACTAAACTTTTCTAAGTTCTCAAAACAGCCCCCAATCTCAATATTATTTTATTTTCAAATCTTATTCTACTAAATAATCAAATAAAGCCACTTAATAAAATAACAACACACCATATAATAATTTAAATCACATAAATCATGTAAATAGACTCTAAACTCAATAAAATTATCGAATAATTAAATAGGGCGCTACACTCAACCTCTTCTGGCAATGATGATATTCCTTTATGCCAAGTTTATACATCTATTAACAAAGGCCTTTCACCATCAACCAAACTCCACAAAAAGCCTGATAATGATACATATGAGCCCATATATTCAAATATTGATGAAATAATTATAGGTATGGCTAAAATGAAAGTTGATTTTTGCAATAGACTACCTGCTAACTGTAACGCCAACTTTAGATTATTTTATTATTTAATTATTTGAATTATTTGAGGAGTCTAGATATAATTATATATATTTTAAGAGATGTGGAGATTAAGATGGAAGTGATTTTTATGTGATTTTTATGTGAAGTGGTGACTTATGTTATTGTTTAATAAAATAAGATTTGAAAATAAAATAAATATAGAGATGTGGGGTAGTTTTGAGATTTTAGAGAGTTATGTGGGAGAAAGAGCAAATAAGATAAGATTTGTTGGGAATATAAAAAGGGAAATTAGGTTAAGAGTTGTCAGTACGTACAATTCAGTTTTTGGGAGAAAAACCAGAGAAGAGAGAAGAGACCAAGGAGAGCTGCGATTTCTGCAAAACTAAGGTAAGGGTGAGCCTAGCATTTCAATTCTATTAAACAGTAATCCATCTAATTATGATTAACCAGTGTAGGGTTGATTTTAGGGAATTGGAGAATTAGGTTATTTGTGATGAATTGATGATTAGATGATGTGAAATTGTGAAACTAATGTAGGAATTGAATACAGAACCTAGAATAATCATAGAGCTAATGATCCTGGGACTTTTGGTGAGAAATTCGCAGAACCCGTAGCCTGTCTGTTCATCGCTCGCCTAGGCGAGCTAAGCAACTCGCCACGGCGAGTAGACGTTCATCGCTCGCGAGGCGAGCAACCCAACTCGCCATAGCGAGTAGCCCTTGATCACTCGCGAGGCGAGCAACCCACTCGCCATAGCGAGTTGACCTGTGAGAATTATGATTTTTAGAATGATGTTCTAAGACGTGTTTTAGATGGTTTTGAGTGCCTTGATGTATATAAGAATGATTAGGTAAGTTTTTAGGATCAAATTGGACCTAGGGAACTTATAATTGACGTTTTTGGATGAAAAATGTGAAAAAGGCCGAGAGCACCTAGTATTGCTCGCCTTCAACTCGCCAAAGGCGAGTAACCCCTAGTTAAGCTCGCAAGGCGAGTAGATCAACTCGCCATGGCGAGTAGTGCGGTTTCAGACTGCCATAACTTTGTGTTTTGGGATCTGTTTCACGTAGGACCTTGAGAGTTGACCCTTGGGTAGTGGTGGAAGATAACTATATTATAAATGACGATCTGTACTGATGCTTTGAGATGATTTATTGTTGTGATGATGATTTGTGATTTATGTGAATCATATGCGAAGAATATTTGTATTGTTTTGAATGATGATTCTCTTGGTGTTGTTATATGCCATGATTGATGATTTGCTGACATGTAGTTTTACATTTAAGAGTTCAAGCTGCATGTGTCGATCCAAGATGTTTGAGACGTTTTATGATGTTTAAGATGTTTAACTTGTTTAAGTTATAAGAGATTGAGTCTCATGCATACTCATTCAGAGATGAGGGCTTATGCCCTGGATTTTTTACTCACCAGCGACGAGGGCTCATGCCCTAGAGCCTTTGCTCAATAGCGATGAGGGCTTATACCTTGGGAGTATATTTATGCTCAAAGCGATGAGGGCTTATGCCCTGGATTGGTACTACATGCATTTAAGATGTTAGAGTTGCATAGTCAAGTGAAGTTGCATTGTCGAGTCAAGTTGTATAAGATGTTCATGAAAGATGATTTATGATGATACTCTTGATGCTAAATGTTATTTGTCGTGACGTGTTTATGTGATGATTTGTTGTTAACTATAATTGTTGAATTATATGTTTAATATTATTGTTTTGTGAATCTCACCCCTTCTGCTTGAAAATGTTGCTCTTCGTATGGGTAACTTGCAGGTAATCAAGATTAGGTGCAGGCGTGTGAGGATTTTCCTCGGTTGAGTCTTAGGTGCTATGATATGTAACGGGATGGGGAAACTTGTTGAACGCTTTTTCTATTCCTTGCATGTCATTTATGATTTCATAAGACTATTTTTAGATGAACTTTCTGAGACGTTTTGATGAGGCCTGTGTGCCAAGACTTTTTATGATTCCGCTGCAATGTTTGAGATGTTTTAATGAAGAATAAATTGTTATTTATTCATATAAGAGATTTATGTGATATGTGATACTCCGTTATGTAACACCCCGTTTTCCCAACATAAAAATTTCTTAAAAACATTTATCAGAGTATGCAACACAACAACGGGATATCACATAAAAACTTAATCCAAAACAGTTAAATAATAATTTAACCCAATAACTTCAAACTTTGCAGCGGAAATCATACTTAAAATTCATAAAACATTTGGCACGCAGGCCCCATAAAAATTATCTCAAAGTTAGTTTCATTATTGCAACATAACATAAAATAATCACGTAAAAGAATGAAGCATGCATATAAGATGACCCCATCCCGTTACGTATCAGAGCGACCTAGACGACACAGTGAGGCAAGGCCACTCACGAAGCAACTGCACGCTAAGCACGATCACCTGCACTTGCCCACAAGGCGGCAATTCCAGCAGAAGGGGTGAGATTTCATAACAAAATAATATTAATCACATAATTTAGAATAACAATTAACATCAACACATCAGCAGCATTCTTGCATAACAATTAGCACGTAATCACATAATCAACTTCATATCATCTTTAAGCAAGTAGCATAGATAGATAACACTTATCACGTAATCATATATTCATTCTTTATCAACAACATGACATCATAAATATGACCATGCGACAATGCTCTTAGACTCCTTATATGCATGTGGTACCAAACTTCATCATAAGTATTAATATACTTTTAAAACGTGCGGAGGACAAAGCTCCTAATAAACGTGCGGAGGACAAAGCTCCTATCATGGTGAGGACTAAGCTCAATGTATGCTATGCATGGACTCAATTCAAAACAACATTTATCCTTAATCATCTTATCAACATGCATCCAAGAAATTGGAGCTAAACAACAACTTATCATCGCATATATAATATATACACATATCATAACGGTTCAGTTTAATAACATCAGCAGTATAATATAGACATCAAAGCAGAATGATATCATCACAACAATTACTAATCAAGCAACATAGGCTTTAACATTTTAGCATAAGGTTTAATACTTAATTTCTTGCTCACTAAACAATCCATACCTAAAACAGCTCTGCACAGGACTCTCAACATTACCACTAGGCTTAAATAACACTCAGGGATCATCTCCAAATCAATCACACGGAACAGACCACACTAACCCTCACAACTCCCAATCTGGTAGTGTTCGCGAGGCGAGCGAGTTAGCTCGCCGTGGCGAGCTGCCAGACGCAACTCGCGAGGCGAAGAAAAGTGCTCGCTATGGCGAGCTGCCAGAAGCAACTCGCGAGGCAGGGATAAGTACTCGCCGTGGCGAGCGATGAAGCTCATCACTCACGAGGCGAGGATCACTGCTCGCCGTGGCGAGCGATGAATCTCGCTGCGGCCAGAACTGCTATTTTCTCAAAATTCTCACGATTCTCATGGTTCCAGGCCTCCTACTGATTCCAGAATTCATCCTAAACATATTCTAAGGTCTAGGAACACTTCCTACACGAAATAAACCTAAACCAACCGTTAGATCATCAATTTCTAAGGTTTTGACCTAGTTTACTCATTCTCTCAATTCAATCCTATTACTGTTAATTGTTCATCAGAACTATGCTAACCAATATTACAGAGTTATTAGTCCCACCCTTACCTGGTTATGAAGAAATCGCAGGTCTCTCCTTCTCTTCTCCCTTCACGCGTGCGTTTTCTTTCTTTCTGTTTCCAAAGTCTGAAAGCGTTACTGACTTCCTAACCCTAGTTGCCTTATTTATACTGCCAACAAATCTTATCTTATTTACTCTTTCTCCCACATAACTCTCTAAAATCCAAAACTAACCCACAACTAAATATTTTATTTTCTTTTCAAATCTTATTTTATTTAACAATAAAATAAGTCTCTTAACCTTATCCTTAGCATTATATCTTACCACAAAATCATCCCAAGCATATCAAAACATATCAAAACACTTATATATTATATAAATATAATATAATCACCTAAACTCGATTTTAAATAAATAATAAAACGAACGTGGGCGTTACACGTTACGTGATTAACTCTGATTGTTTAAAGAAATTTTTAAGTCGGGAAAACAGGGTGTTACAATTGGGATTAAAGCAAGTCGGTCCGGCCAAGTAGAAGAGTCTTGTTGTGTCGAGTATCAGTTGATGTATTGTTATATGTCATGCTGATTGTTTTGTGTTGTGCGGAGAACTAAGATGGCTGGAAGAAACAACGCTGTGATTGCTGTTGCACTGGAAGTTGTTGCTCAAGCTGTAGGGCAACAGCTGATGGGATAAAACCGCAAGTGCACGGTCTTATCGAAGTAGTAATAAAGAGAATATCGTTCCGACAGGGAGTTGGTCAATTTAATCAACTTAGAGTTAGGATTAGAAGAGAAAATAGTAAATTTAGGGTTTAAAAAAATTTGAAGAGAAAATAATACAAAAAGAGAGCCTTGGGATTATTGGTTTATCTTAGAAACAAACCCTCCACAAACCGAAACTTTAACCTTAGAACTTTATGTTGGACCCAATTTCTAATAATCGGTTTCCCTTTAGCCCCTTACTTTTCCTCTCAGTCCAGTAAGAGTTTACTCCTAGCAATCAATCCTATTTCACTGAATTGATTACTAGGAGATGCATTAAGGCTGTGAAACTACTTCGTCCAAAGATTGCAAAGACTATTTTGCTGCCTTTGCAATCTCTGTCTAAATTCACTTGTTCCAATATCAAGATTCGGCTTTCGCGTTATGAATTGATATTTGGGATAATGGATTCATAATTATCAAACCCTCAGCTTTCGCGTCCACAGTTTGATAATGATTAATCCATGTTAAAGTGGTGAATTTAGATTAGAAATTTAGATTTACATAAAGTTTAGGAAGAAAACTTGGTTTGTGTTGGATTATGTCATTAGACTATCCAAAAATCCAGAGACAAGAGAAGTCTACTCACTCATGATCATAGTAGACAAGGGGAAGAAGAGAGAAGACATAAAAATAAATAACAAAATAAATAAAGAAGAAATTATTATTAGAAAGACAATTGTCACAATTGTATTCCAAGAATAAGATGAATGTTTGTGGTGGAAGACTACTCTATTTATAGATTACAATTGACTTAGGGCTTAAGCAACTATAATGTCGGAGTGCTCCACAAGAAACTGTGGGCCCAAAGTACAAAACAGAGTAACTTGTAATCCAAGCAAAAGCAGCAAAAGAGAGTCTGGAGGGTGGCACGGGCGTGCCACATTTGGCACGGGCCGTGCCAAGCTTCTGACTTGGGGACGACGTATTTCTGTGTTGAATCTTGTATTTTTCCAGCCCGAATCAGCTCCTAATCCTCTTTCTTTTGCTTCAAGACTGCTCCACCCAATATTCGTTCCTGAAATATATTTTATTGAAGCTAAAAGTAAATTTCTCAAAAAGGAAATAACAATAATATAAAATAGACTCAAATCTAAATAAAACAAGATTAAATATTATATAAAATATACTAATTATTGACTCATCAAACTCCCCCACACTTGGATCTTTGCTTGTCCTCAAGCAAAAGGCATATACATTGTAGCATAAAACAAGATTATGTATGACAATTCAATTAAAACTCATGTCTCCTCAAAAAGGCTTTTATTTTCAATGTACATTAATCACAAACTCAAGAAATCTTTGTATTCTCTATTCAACCCAACAATCAAGTTCTAAGTGAGTGTGTGTGTTTTGTTCATCCCTACTTTTGCTCCTGTATAAACAGATATTATGAGGAAACAAGTTCTAACATAAAGACTAAGCTAACCGAGAAGAATTCTTTCTTCATTTCGTATAAGAGAGATGGGAGTAATTGTGGTCATTTTGACCTTTTGCCTTTTGCTCAAATTTGGAATTTAAGCGCATTAATTTAAGGGAACAACATCTTCACGTAGGAAGTCGGAGGGCCTACCCCCTTCCCCAATCTAGATTCAATGGTGCCCCTTAAAACATCTGTTGGAACAAAGGGTGTTTTACAATTATACCCCTTAAGTTTTGATGATAACAAGGTATTATAATTATCAATTGGATATGCTAAAAGTTTATTCAAGTGTACAGAACCATTATCAAAGATTTATTCACAAAAGGTTCTAACTGAATGAATTAAAGAGCAAAGGAATTTAAATTAAAGCTTGAAGAGCATCTGATTGAAAGCGCTCCTGGAAAATCAGAAGCATAGTGCGTCTGAAGAAAGCGCTCCAGAAGATGACGTCATCAGAAGCTAGTTCTCCAGAAGCAAGTTCATCAGAAGCTATTTCACTAGAGGCTCAAGAGTGTTGACAAAGTACTGTGTACGAAGTGTACAACTACTAAGTCTGCGCATGCCTCTGCAACCACCATCTCTGAATTGTGTCTCCTATACAAGACAAGAATAACAGCAATATCCGTAGATATTGTTCCTTTCGTTATTGGAATGGATTTGAAATTTTTTTTCATAGGACAATCTTCAAATCAGGCAAAAGATCAATGGTGAAAAATTAAAGCTTCAGTCAAGACAAGTTAATGAGCTGGCTGGTTCCCAACGTCTCTCAAATACTCTATAAATAGGGATAAAGACTTGGAGAACACAGACACATATACGTGAACAAGGCTTGTGCTAAGATTATTCATATTCTCTCAAAGTCGAAAACATTGCTCATCAACAACTTAGATAATTCTTACAAAAGTTCATATCTTAGAATTTCTAAGTGTCTAGAAAAACAAAGTCTGTTCTGTTTGTATTGATTTGTGAATACCTCTGATTGTATATCAAGTATCCAAATCTCTTTTCAATTCTTTGTAATTGTTTAGAAAAGTCTCTTTCTTGTGTGATTGAGCAAAGGAGTCTCTTGGAGTTGTCCTTGAGCATAGAAGTCTCTTTCTTGTGTGATTGAGCAAAAGAAGTCTCTTACTTGTGTGTTTGAGCAACTTGTAATTTGATATTACATTTTATTGAAACTCTCCTTGGAAGTGCAAGGGGGACATGACTACTTCCGGATTGTGGAAGGAACTTGTATAAATTGCTTGTGTTCTTCTTTTGTTTTCTGCATTCTTACTCTCTATCCACTGCACTAAGACTCTGAACTCTATCAGACTCTGATCTTGAGAACAGTTGTTATTTTTGTGAGAAAGAAAAGTTTTTGAAAACACAATTCAACCCCCCCTTCTTGTGTTTTTCCCACCTTCAGTTGGTATCAGAGCTTCAGCTCTGTAGCTAGCACTTAACCGTGTTACAGTGAACGATCGGAGAAAAAGATGTCTGGGGAAGATGCTTCTGGTTCTGGCTCTAGCTCTGGTTCTGGTTCTGGAGCTGCTATACACTATGACTACATCAACAACAACAGAAATGAAAGATCTGCTAATCACAACAAACCTCCCATGTTTAATGGTGATCCATAAATGTTCTCTTGGTGGAAGACCAAGATGTATAGTCACATCATGGTAATGGATGAAGAGTTGTGGGATGTTCTTGAAGATGGTGTTGGTGATTTGAAGTTGGATGAAGAAGGTGCTGCTCTTTATAGGAAAGCTCACACTGCTGAACAGAAAAAGCTTTATAAGAAACATCATACGATCAGAGGCATTCTTGTGGCTGCCTTGCCTCATAAAGAGTACTTAAAGATGAGTGACAAATCAACAGCAAAGGCTATGTTCACCTAATTTGAACATGCATTTTGTCTCTGAGTAATGCTTGCCTCTGAATGAAAAGTCAGACTCTGAAAATTATCAGAAGCTGATTGAGTATCAGACTCTCCTTGGAGAATTTGAAGAGACTCAGCCTCTGAAAAATCTTCAGACTCTGAGAAGGAATCTTTTGACTCTGATAGTACACAGAAGTGGAAAAGGTTAAAGTTAATTTCGTTGACTTCTGACATGGTCTATTTGCATTGGGAAACAACTATTTTTGGGCAGTGATGGTTATTCTCTTTTAACAAATATTCTCGCGCCCCTGTTATGTCATTAATGTTTGTGTCTGGTTGCCCCCTCTGATATGTGAAAAGTTGTTTTCAGAAAGCACTATAAATACCAAACACACACTACTCACTCACTTTGAAAATCAGATTTTCTCTCTTTTATCATATTAGAAACCCTAAACCCTTTATCTTCAACTACTTTTGATGGCTACTTCAACAAGCGGTTCAAGCATGCAACACGCCACAGGATCAAACTACTCCATTAAACCTTTAACGATGACGATTCCGATTGATTCATTGGATGTTCAGATTGAATCACCGGTGGACTTCACATCACTTAAAAGAAATGGGGTGGATATGGAAGCATTGATCTCTGCACAGAAAATGTTTGATTACTTTCATATGTTAAACGGACCAACATATGTAAATCTGGTAAAGGAATTCTGGATAAGGGCTGAAGTCTGTGATGTAGAATCTGCTAAGTCACAGGAAAGTCAAGATGTTTCAAGAAACCCTAGTCTGAAAGGAAAATCAAGAGAAGAGATGGGTCTTGAACCTTTCAAAGGTCTAGAAATCAAATCTGCAGTGATGGGTATTCCAATATCTATCACAAAAGGAGTGATTGCAAGAGCTTGCAGAATGGCTCCTGAAGGAAGATTCCTATGGAATGTTAGCAAGAAGGATGCTCTGTTGGAAAGCTACACCAACTTGCTGTTGAAAGGAAATCCAGCAACCAAGTTGGTGGATATGGATGTTAAGTACAGGATACTTTTGAAGATTGTCAATGAATGTTTCTTTCAGAAGGGAGGAGGTGCTGATCAACCCAGTCTGGACCACAAATTGGCGTTGTATTTCTTGGCTGCATATCAAGCTATTAATCTTCCAAGATATCTCATGCATCACCTGTGCTGGGCTATCAAAGAAGGAACTAAAGGAAAAAGGAAGCAAGTTCCTTGTGCAAGATTGCTTTCTAAAATCTTCTATCAAGGAGGAATACTGAAGACTCTGGACAAATTCAACCTTGTGTCTGACAGAGTACTTGGAATTGCCACTGGAATGATGATAAATGGCAAAACCTTGCATCATATGAAGATCATCAAGAAAATCACTACTAGTGAGAAGGATCTAAAAGAATCTTCAGTACCATCAAAATCTTTGAGGGATTTTCCTTCAATTTTAAAAGAAGATAATCCTGAAGCTCTGGCTGGTTAGTTAGCTGAATTTGCCAAGGAATCTGAAGATGCTTCTCAAAGAGCTGATGTTGCTTTGGCCAAAAAGCAAAAAGGTGCCAAGTTTAAAGTAACAAACTATGACAGTGTGGCTGCTCCTAAGAGGAAAAGAGGAAAAGGTGATTCACCATGGAAGCAGCTAAATTAGCTCTGGAAGAAATTGAAGCTAGAGAAGAAGCTGGAGAGTAAAGGCCAATCAAAAGGCAAGCCGGAGATGTAATTTACAGTCCAATGTTCACAGTGACTCCTGAGATGGAGAAAAGGTGTCAAGAGTATAATGATAATCTGATGGCTAAAACGAAAAGGAAGGCAACTCAGTATAAGTTGGAAAGGGATGAAAAACTTAAAGCAATGGGTATTGAAAACTGTGATCAATTCTTTGTTGAAAAGATTGCTGAGGTTCAGGAGATTGCTAGTAAGGTAGAGGAAGAAGCTATGAAGGGAGATAAGGAGACTCTGAAAGAGACTCTAGGAACATCAGAAGCTAATGCTTCAGGATCTGTTCCAAAGTCTGTTGTTTTAGAAGCTGCTGGTTCAGAGGTTGCTTCCTCAGAAGCTACTCAATCTGCAAAGGTAAATCAGATTCCAGACCCCAAAACCATTATCTCACCTTCATCATCAACAAACTCTGACTTAGATAACATACCTCTAAGTCAGAAATACAAATTATCCAAACCCTCACCAAAATCCAAACGAACCCCTAAATCCAAAACCTCATCTAAACCAAAACTCTCTCCCAAAACCAAACCTTTCAAACCTGTGTATCCTGATATACTTAAGAGTATAGGGGAGCTATCTCAGAAGAGGATTGATATTTGCAACAAACTTCCTGCTGGTCATCCTTTTCAACCCCCTATCATCAAACCTCGTAACATGATACCAGCAGGTGAAACCATTCCATCTTCATCAATCTCAAATTAATCACCAACCAGAGATAGTCCAAAAGTTGTTGGTTCAATAGCTGCTACTGAAGAGCATGCAGATTGTAACGCCCGCTCTGAACTATTTTATTTATTTAATTATTTGATTGACTTTAGAGTCTTTTTAAATAATTTATTTGATTTATGGTGATGTGTGTTATTTTTGTGCTATATGTTGGTGTTTTAGTAGCATGTTATATTATAATATATATGTTATTTGGTGTAGAGATATTATGTTATTTGGTGTAAAAATATATTTGTTATGTGGTGTAGAAATACTATGTTATTTGTTATAAAAATATATGTGTTATTTGGTGTAGAAATATATATGTTATTTTGTGTAAAAATATATAGTGTTATTTGTTATGTTATTTGGTTTGAAAATATATTTGTTATTTGTGCAAATATATATATATATATATATATATATATATATATATATATATATTATCTAGTGTAGAAATATATTTGTTTTAGAAATAATAAGATATGATGATATAATATAATATATATTTTGATGATGTGTGCTTTTATGTATTTTTAGTATTATCTTATTTGATTTATAATATAATATATTTAATTAAATATGGGTTGTTACATAATTTTAGAGAATTTGAGGGAAGGAGTAGAAATAAGATAAGATGAGTAAGAAAATATAAATAAGAGAATTATGGTTAGAATTATTTAGTACGTGATATAACTTTTGGAGAAACCTAGAGAAAAAGAGAGGAGGCGCGAAGGAGAGAAGAAAAACCTAAGAAGAACGCAGCTTGATTCAGGAGACCAAATTAAGGTAAGGGTGAGCCTAGCTTTCATTATATTAAACTGTAATTCAATTCAATTATGATTAACAAGAGATGGATGAGTTTTTGAGAGAATTAAGAACTAGGTTAAGGTGAATGAATTAAAAGATGAAGTTGAAAGGTGAGAATTAATGAAAACTAGTTGAGGTTTCGAATTGAGTTTCTAGTCTTAAAAAGAGTGGATAATCTAGTAGGGTAATGAATAATTAATGTTCTAATGATAGGATAATCATAGGGTGATGTTTAAGGTCATGTTTTGAGGGTATTGGATCGAAAACGGAGTAGAAAAGGTTTCCCCAAGGCGAAACCGCAACTGAACTGCGATTTTGTTGTCGCTGTGCAAAACACGTTACTTGTTGTCTCAGTTTGACAAGTTTAAGTTCCGAACTGGGTTTAGGTGTCTTCATGAAAGTTGTAGATATAGATGTTAGCTTTCACTAGCATTTGGAGTGACTCAATTTAAGCTTTTAGAACTCTAGATATGATTAAAATACTACAAAGGGGTCAACAGACTCGTTCTCTTTTCGATTTTCTGTAACCGAAAAACTAAAATAAAAACTGGGACTTTTCTGTTCATAATTAGCTTTTGATGTCTTCCTGAAAGTTGTAGATAATTGAGTTAGCTTTTAAATGGATTCAGAGTGACTCAAAAATGTTTTGTGAATCTTGAGTTATGATAAAAACACTCCAAATAGGTCTTGGAAAAAACAGCATTTTCTGTTTCACGTTCTTGTGTCTTTTTCATACATTTCTGTTACGAAATGGGTCTTGGTGTAAACACAAAAGTTGTAGGTAATTGAGTTAGCTCTCTAATGGCTCTGGAGTGACTAGAAAATTATTTGTAGATTTTGAGTTATGATGAAAATAGTCCAAGTAGGTCTTGAGAAAACTTTAAGAAAACTTAGCATAACTAATCCCAAGTTAGTCCAAAGACTTAGAGTTGGTTTCCAAACTTCAAACTTAGGTATTAGGGATTTAGTTGAGGTGTTTTATGATTATTTGGCTTATGTCTTATTTAATCATACTTGATTACTTTTGAAGAATGTTATTGCTTATGAATTATGAATGATGCGTGCATAATGTGCTATACTTATAGAGTTAATGTGATGATTTGATGTTGTTGATAATGATTGTGAGTTGCTTGTGTTGTTTCTGTTGCTGTTATGAACTGCTAAGTTGTTTGTAATGTGATTTAATGATTAAATGCATTACTCGAAATATTATTGAATGATCAAGATGTTGTTGAAATGAATTGTTATTAAGCTTGATGTGATTTGATTATGCTGCAATTGTTATTTAACTAAGTTGCATGAGTATGAATAAGTTGATGATGAACTCCAAATTATTGGAAGTATAAGTGATAAGTTGATTAAGGTGTCTTGTTGATAGAGTCCATGCATTAGCATTCATTGAGCTTTGTCCTCACCATGATAGGAGCTTTGTCCTCCACACGATTATTAGGAGCTTTGTCCAAGATGTTTATGATGTGAATTATATGACGTTGACTAAGATGTTGCCATATTGATTATGATATTGTTATGTTGCTATGTTGTTTAAGATATTGATTATGATATTGTTATGTTGTTATGATGTTGTATATGATACTAATTATAATGTTATAATGTTGTTTACGATGTTGATTATTATAGTGAGATAATGATTACATTGAGTTGTTTTAAATTTATTAGTGATGATGATTACATGATGATATCTATGAGTTGTTAAGTGTATTTGATGATGATTAAGATGTTTTGTGATGACGATTCTTTGATGATGTTTAAGATGTTTAGTGATGATATTCTTGATGTTGCTTAAGATGTTATGAAATAAATATTTGAGACGTGCTTATATGTTAATTGTTGTTAAACTTAATTGTTGAATTATCTGTTTATTATGTTGTTTGTGAATCTCACCCCTTCTGTTGGAATTGCCGCCTTGTGGGCAAGTGCAGGTAACCAAGATTAGGTGCAGTCGTGTGAGGCATTCCTCACTGTGTCTTAGGTGCTCTGATATGTAACGGGATGGGGAATCTTGTCAAATGCTTTTCTGTTCCTTGCATGTCAATTATAATTTTATAAAGACTAATTTTAGATGAACTTTTGAAATGTTATGAAGAGGCCTGCGTGCCAAGACTTTTAAGATTCCGCTGCAATGTTTTGAGAAGTTTAATAACTATTTTTATGATGAATGAACTGTTATTCAATTCCTTTAAGATGTTTTAAGAAAGTGATACTCCGTTTATGTGAAAACTCTGATTTGGTTTACGAAATTTTTACGTTGGGAAAACGGGGTGTTACACAGATACTAAAGAACCATCAACTGCTGACCTATCTCACTCAGACTCACCCACTAACAAACAACAACAACAAACAACATCTTCACCACATATCCAAATCTCTGAACAATATGTGATTTCTAATCTAGAAAGTCACTATTCAGGAGAACTTCCTGAATACCAAAAACAAAAGGCATCTGAAAACCCCCCTCAAACAATGACAACCAAAACACTAGAGAAAATCATTCCAGAATCTTTAATGGAGACAGTTGTTGAAGAGTTTGTCCAAGTGATGGAGTCTGAACCTTCTATGTCTATTACAAATTCTGAACCAACACAAAACTTGAAACCTGGTGCTTCTGACCAACCCTCATCTTCATCACAAATTCAGATCCCTGACCAACCACTTGTAAACATTCTGGAATCTGATTATCTTGAAGATCAGCTGGTAGAAATTCATGAGTAAATGCATTCTCTAGTACTCCTCAGAAGAACTCTTACTCTACCTGTTGCCTATGAGGATCAGTGGTCTTCTGTGAAGAGCAGAGCGTTTGATTTAATAAATGCAGTTGCTAAGAAGTGTTGTCACATTCAAGCTCATGCAATGAGGCGTCATCTGCACAATCTGCACTTATCTCAGCAACCCCCAAGCAAGCTTTTGTACCTAACCAATGCACCTTTCTATGCTGAATCAGAATATGTTTCAAGGGAATCAAAGGTGTTCAAGATGCTGAAGCAAAAGGTGCTGAGGCAACAAGAGGAATCTAAGGCTCGGGAAGAATATCTCCTTCAGAGGCAGTTGGCTCTTGAAGAAACTGTTAAGAAGCAATCTGAAGATATTCAGCGCTTAATGGCTCTAATCCAGCAGCAACAACCTCAACCCAACCCTTATATTGCACACCTTGTTTCTTTTGTCATGTGTTTTATTTATCCTTGCTTCTGACATTATCTCTGTATTTTTGGCTGTCTCTTCAATATATCATTTTCTTCAGTTGCAATGTTTCTATCTTTGTCTTTACTTCTATCTGTTTTTTTTGTTGTTCTTTTTGATTATTGACAAAAGGGGGAGTAATAGAAGTATTTAACAAAGAATCTGAGCCCAAGTAAAAATAAATATTCTAACAGTTTTTATTTTTGAGAATCTTATTTTATCTCATCTGTAGATTACGAAATTATTGTTGATTAAAACGAATTTAATTAACTTGGATAGGACTTAGGGGGAGCTTACAAACCTCACCTTAAAGAATATCAGACTCAGGGGGAGTCAGAGCTTACAAACCTCAGAACCCCAAAGTCAACTTGTTAATTAAGTTAACAACAATTGATCTTTTTAAATACATGTGTTTGTCATCATTAAAAAGGGGGAGATTGTTGGAACAAAGGGTGTTTTACAATCATACCACTTAAGTTTTGATAATAACAAGGTATTATAACTATCAATTGGATATGCTAAAAGTTTATTCAAGTGTACAGGACCATTATAAAAGATTTATTCACAAGAGGTTCTGACTGAATAAATTAAAGAGCAAAGGAATTTAAATTGAAGCTTGAAGAGCATTTGATTGAAAGCGCTCCTAGAAAATCAGAAGCATAGTGCGTCTGAAGAAAGCGCACCTGAGGATGACGTCATCAGAAGCTAGTTCTCCATAAGCAACTTCATCAGAAGCTATTTCACCAGAGGCTGAAGAGCGTTGACAAAGTACTGTGTACGAAGTGTACAACCACTAAGTCTGCGCATGCTTCTACAACCACCATCTCTGCATTGTGTCTCCTATACAAGACAAGAATAACAACAATATTCGCAGATATTGTTCCTTTCGTTATTGGAATGGATTTGAAATTGTTTTTCATAGCACAATCTTCAAATCAGGCAAAAGATCAATGGTGAAAAATTAAAGCTTCAGTCAAGACAAGTTGATGAGCTGGCTGGTTCCGAACGCCTCTCAAATCCTCTATAAATAGGGATAAAGACTTGGAGAACACATACACATATACGTGAACAAGGCTTGTGCTAAGATTATTCATATTCTCTCAAAGTCGAAAACATTGCTCATCAACAACTTAGATAATTCGTACAAAAGTTCATATCTTAGAATTTCTAAGTGTCTAGAAAAACAGAGTCTATTCTGTTCGTATTGATTTGTGAATACCTCTGATTGTATATCAAGTATTCAAATCTCTTTTCAATTCTTTTTAATTGTTTAGAAAAGTCTCTTTCTTGTGTGATTGAGCAAAGGAGTCTCTTACTTGTGTGTATGAGAAACTTGTAATTTGATATTACATTTGAGTGAAACTCTCCTTGGAAGTGCAAGGGGGACATGACTACTTCCGGATTGTGGAAGGAACCTGTATAAATTGCTTGTGTTCTTCTTTTGTTTTCTGCATTCTTACTCTCTATCCGCTGCACTAAGACTCTGAACTCTATCAGACTCTGATCTTGAGAACAGTTGTTATTTTTCTGAGAAAGAAAAGTTTTTGAAAACACAATTCAACCCCCCCCCCCCCCCCCCCCCCCCCTTCTTGTGTTTTTCCCACCTTCAACATCATCTTCACGTAGGAAGTCGGAGGGCCTACCCCCTTCCCCAATCTAGATTCAATGATGCTTTTTATTTTTCTCAAGATAACATCACCTTCACATAGGAAATCGGTGGGCCTACCTCCTTCCCCAATCTAGATTCAGTGATGCAACCTTTAGTTTTATTTTGGCTTTTTAAACTCCCCCACACTAGCTTATACTACTTTTACTCTTAAAATTTTTGAGGGTTAACTTACCTTTAAAACTAGAACGTGTTCCTTAAAATACATATTCATACAATTGCTCAAGGGATGTAACATGTGCATTTTCTCATTGGAGAATTATTCACAATAAAACAAGGTGTGGGTTTATACTTAAAACACAAGAGTTCACTTTCATGTACAAGAAACTACCAATTTAGAGAAGACAACAAAAAATTTATGTCATATGTTTACACTAAAAACAAGCTACTTAATCATGCCTTTCACAATTAAACAAAATAAAAGAATAAAGTTCAAGGGATTTTGGGAACACTACGACTCGAGACACTTTATTAGTCCCCCCCCCCCCCCCCCCCCCCCCCCCCCCAAACTTGGGAGAAGCATTGTCCTCAATGGTTCAAGAAAAACAAAGAAAAGAGAAGAAAAGGAAGAGGAAAGCTCACAATTTGTTCACTAGAGCAAAAAAATGAAGAATTTTGCTCATTTTGACTGGCACGGTCGTGCCATATTTGGCACGGGCCGTGCTAACTCTCTGAGAGTTTCCATCCTTTTTTGATCAATGTGGCACGGCCGTGCCATACTTAGCACGGGCCGTGCCTGCTTTCTGAACGTCTGAGGCTCAATTTTTCATGTTTTCTCGAATTTTAAGCTGACAATCACCTACAAAACAACAAAAATAAAAACGAACAAAACAAAAGCAATTAAAGGCGTGGGTTGCCTCCCACGAAGCGCTCTTTTAAGGTCACTAGCTTGACAGAAGGATGAGCTAGCCTTTCAAGGAGGATCTTTAAGAGTTAAGGTGGCCATTACTTCAATGTTTTCTCCTGCATTATAAACTTTTAATCGTTGTCCATTAACCTTAAAAGATCCTGTTTCTCTAGAGAAAATCTCAATAGCTCCATAAGGGTAAACCTTGAGGACTTGAAACGGGCCGGACCATCTTGACTTTAGCTTACCTGGAAAAAGCTTCAATCTAGAGTTAAAGAGTAGCACAAGATCGCCGCTCTTGAAGTCTTTCTTGAGGATATGTTTATCATGCCATTTTTTTGTTCTTTCTTTATAAATACGGGCATTCTCATAAGCGTTTATTCGAAGTTCTTCTAACTCACTTAATTGAAGTTTTCTTTTTTCACCAGCTAAATGTGGATCTAAGTTCAGGTTCCTTATTTCCCAATAGGCCTTATGCTCAAGATCAACTAGGAGATGACAAGATTTTCCATAGATAAGTTTAAAAGGGGTCATTTCTATGGGGGTCTTGTAGGCCGTCTGATAAGCCCAAAGAGCGTCGTCGAGCTTAGTTGACCAATCTTTCCTAGAAGTTGAAACGGTTTTTTCAAGAATGGCTTTTATTTGCCTATTTGAGACTTCAACTTGCCCATTAGTTTGTGGATGATAGGGTGTTGCGACTTTGTGCCTCACCCCAAGCTTTTGTAAAAGTTTTTTAAAATGTCTAGAAATGAAGTGCGAGCCTCCATCGCTTATCACAACCCTCGGCACCCCAAACCTTGGAAAAATAATTTTCTTAAACAATTTTATGACTACCTGAGCATCACAAGTGGTAGAGGCAATGACCTCGACCCATTTCGACACATAGTCTACAGCCACCAAAATGTATTGGTTCCCAAAAGAAGAAGGGAAGGGTCCGATGAAGTCAATACCCCAAACATCGAAAATTTCTACTTATAGAATATTATTCAAAGGCATTTTATTTCTTTTAGTGATATTACCAGTGCGTTGACATTTGTCACATTTGGAAACAAAGAGATGCACATCTTTAAAAAGTGATGGCCACCAGAAACCAGATTGAAGAATTTTGAAAGAAGTCGTTTGAGTACTGGCGTGGCCACCATAAGAAGAGGAGTGACAATGGTTTAGAATACTACTTACCTTGTTTTCAGGAATGCATCTTCTAAAGACTCCATCCGAACCCCTTTTGCATCATCCCTTGGTTGTTTTGAACAAAGTGTATCTGTTCAACACTTTCAGCAGTACTACCTAGTTGACTTTTAATACTAGTGTGGTTAATTATGCCACAAGTTCCACAAGGAGAAGGAATAGAGGTTGCTAAAGTAGTGCTATCATTTAATTTGTCAAATTTGAGAGAGAGAGAGAGCATCTACTTTATCAGATAAATGGTAAAAGGGAGGGATTTCATTCTTACTTGCCTCTTGTTTAGAGGGTAAAGTGGTGAAGGAGGTCTCTTCATTGGTCCATTGACAGTGATTCTGGGCCATATCTTCAATAAAGGCATAAGTTGTTTTGTAATCCTTGTTCATTAGGGCCCCACCTGCAGCTGCATCAATAATTATTTTTGTAACATATAATAGGCCATTATAAAAGGTGTGAATTACTAGCCATTTCTCTAAACCATGGTGGGGACAAAGTCTAAGCATTTCTTTGAAACGCTCCCACGCATCATAAAGAGATTCTCCTTGATTTTGGATAAATTGATAGAGTCTTGCCCGTAGTTGAGTGGTTCTAGAGGGAGGAAAGAATCGGGCAAGAAATGCTTGTCTTAATTGATTCCATGAGGTGATGGAACCAACCTCTAGAGAGTGGAACCAAGTGAGAGCTCTATCTTTCAATGAAAAGGGAAAAAGGTGTAACCTTACGGCCTCTTGGTTTTTGTAGGTTACACTTAGCCTATTGAATATGGATACATGTAGGTTTGGGTCCTCATTGGGCGATCCAGAAAATTGGTTTTTTTGTACTAAGTTGAGGAATGCGGGTTTGATTTCAAATCTTTCATCTTCAATCGTTGGGTACACGATAATATTTTGTGGCTCTTCCGTAGAAGGGTTTGCATACTCTTTGACAGTATGTTCCTCAGCCATTAGTATTATCTTATGTATCCCAAGGAGTTAAAGGAAGTGAAAGAAGAGAGAAGAAGAAAAGAGAAAAAATTAGCAAAGAAAAAGTAAAAAGACAAGAAAATAAAAAAATAATGAATGAAATTCTAATCACAAGAGAAAGTTAATTAAATTAGTTAACTCACCGACAGCGGCGCCAAAAACATGATGGGACAAAACCGCAAGTGCACGGTCTTATCGAAGTAGTAATAAAGAGAGTATCGTTCCGATAGGGAGTTGGTCAATTTAATCAACTTAGAGTTATGATTAGAAGAGAAAATAGTAAATTTAGGGTTTTAAAATATTTGAAGAGAAAATAATATAAAAAAAGAGCCTTGGGATTATTGGTTTATCTTAGTAACACACCCTCCACAAACCGAAGCTTCAACCTTAGAACTTTATGTTGGACCCAATTTCTAATGACCGGTTTCCCTTTAGCCCCTTACTTTTCCTCTCAGTCTAGTAAGAGTTTACTCCTAGCAATCAATCATATTTCACTGAATTGATTACTAGGAGATGCATTAAGGCTGTGAAACTACTTCGTCCAAAGATTGCAAAGACTATTTTGCTGCCTTTGCAATCTGTGTCTAAATTCACTTGTTCCAATATGAAGACTCGACTTTCACTTTATGAATTGATATTTGGGATAATGGATTAATAATTATCAAACCCTCAGCTTTCGCGTCCACAGTTTGATAATGATTAATCCATGTTAAAGTGGTGAATTTAGATTAGAAATTTAGATTTACATAAAGTTTAGGAAGAAAGCTTGGTTTGTGTTGGATTATGTCATTAGACTAAGCAACAATCCCAAGACAAGAGAAGTCTACTCACTCATGATCATAGTAGACAAGGGGAAGAAGAGAGAAGACATAAAAATAAATAAAAAAATAAATAAAGAAGAAATTATTATTAGAAAGACAATTGTCACTATTGTATTCCAAGAATAAGATGAATGTTTGTGGTGGAAGACTACTCTATTTATAGATTACAATTGACTTAGGGCCTAAGCAACTATAATGTCGGAGTGCTCCACAAGAAACTGTGGGCCCAAACTACAATACAGAGTAACTTGCAATCCAAGCAAAAGCAGCAAAAGAGAGTCTGGAGGGTGGCACGGCCGTGCCACATTTGGCACGGGCCGTGCCAAGCTTCTGACTTGGGGACGACGTATTTCTGTGCTGAATCTTGTATTTTTCCAGCCTAAATCAGCTCCTAATCCTCTTTCTTTTGCTTCAAGACTGCTCCACCCAATATTCGTTCCTGAAATCACTACTACAAAATTGACAAAATATAGCGCCCCTTAAATAGCGCTTTTATCATAAAAGCGCTATAAATCAAAATACGGAGGTTTTAGGTAGTGCTTTTCTAAAAAAACGCTTTCTATAATACTAAATTTATATAGCGTTTTGTAGAAAAAGCGCTAGCATAGCTTCAATAAAAATAATAAATATTTAAAATAAAATCAGGATTAATCGTATATAGCGTTTTTGATGAAAAGCGCTATAAACGAATCAACCTTAAATAGCGCTTCCTAAGCGCTACAGTTTGCTTGAGAAAGATAGCGCTTATATCATCTGAAAAGCGCTATTTGTCATCTGATTTTAGTCAGCCGAGTGGTAAAGCATTTGTAGTAATCTCCCCATATCCCCTGCTCGATCCCCTGTAAGGTATATTTTGTCATTATTTTTGAAAAAAAATCTCTATGCACTAACTGGTCCCCCGTTCGATTCCCAGCTAATATATTTTGAATTTTTTTTCAATTTTTTTTAAGGAAAAGCGTTGTTCATTAACAGCACAAGTTTTTTTCAATTCCTTTTTAAAAGAAACTGCCAGGCAAAAGTATTGGTTTCTCTCTCACCCACAAACCCTAAATCACAATTCACAATCCTCCTTCACCACTCACGGCTCTCTCATGTGATTTTTGTCTCTCACGGCTCTCTCTCTTTCACGGCAATCTCCAGGTTTCTCTCTTTCTCTCACATCAATCTCCATGTATCTCTCTCTTTAATGCCAATCTTTTGTTGATTGATTTTTGTCCATTATTTGAGATTGATTGCTTGGAAATAAGAGTAATGGTAGCATAATTCTATGCAAAATTCTTCTATTAGATCAAGTTTTTACCAACTTTTTGCTTAATTTTTTAATTTCACCATTGCTGGAAAATTTATAGAAGTTCATAGTGTTCATCATTATCTTCATAACTTTGCAGTGTTTTGATCCAAAAAGTGTGTAAAAAAATTGTTTTTTGTGTTTTTCACAAAATAAAAAAGATAATCTGGAAATTCAAAAGCCCAATTAGCTTAGAAAAATCAGAGGGAAGGGAAAAAAAAGGAAGGGCAGCTACCAAAATAAAAAATTCCAAATTTAAAAATTTTCTTTCACCATTCTATTTTACACAATTTATCACTATTTTAGCATATTTTTATTTGAGAAATTCATTGGTTATATTATACCAAAGTGCTAACATCTTACGGTAAACGCAACCACCAAAGTCATGAAGTTAAATTATGTATATATTCTATATTAGTGTAGTGACTAAGAGTTAAATTAAGTGGCTTCTGTAGGTTTGTGGACTAAGTTAAATTTCTAATGCTACATGCTATATCAATGTATAAGTTTGGCAAATTTCTATGCTACTGTTCATGTGGACTAATATATGATTGTCCTATATACACTTGTTATTACTAACCATATCTAAAGTGAATAAAAGCATGTATTTCCCTACGTGGAAACTTTTGTTTATAGTCTATTTTGGCATGTAGAGTTGATGTATGTAAGCCTTCAAATGAGAATTTTGATTTGCGATCTGCTATGTTATATTTGCTTCTTAAGTTGCTTTGAAAATGGTACATGCCTGAACATTGAACTCTGAGAGAAAAGTAGTTTTATTATAGGCCAAATACCTTTTGCAGCTTTAAGTTAGATGTTTATTGGCTATGCCTGTAAAAAAATTAAAGCCTCTTTGGTAATAACTTTTATTATGTGTAATGACAAAGTCTCTTTGTTTGTTTGAATGTTCTTGTTAATTTTGTGATTATGCTTTCAGGCATTTCAGAGGGGAATAGAGAGGAATTGAGTTACATGCATGTCATCGAACAAAACTGCTTCCCATCAAGTCAGTTTATACCATTTACTCTCCTTTAGATCAATTTTTGAATGATTTTGATGCTCTAGTCATACATGTTTTTGATAATTATGCTCAACAGTATGCATGTTTTTAATTCAACTAAACTACTTGGACCAAACTCATTTCTTGGTTGTAACACAATGGCACCTTCCCTATCCAATCTGATTCTAATTGTTGTGTTACTACTTTAGCCGAACTTAAAGCTATGACTTTCTTATATGTAGTTTTACATACATATCTTAAAGCTAGAAAATATACTTCTAGATGGAAGCTCAACAATGACTCAAAATATGCGACTTTGGTTTACTAAAAGGCAAGATTTAATTGTGACTTAAATATCTTTTGGCATATGTTTCAGAGTGTTGTTAATTATACACTATTTTGACATTGTTCTGAATTTTTTCAGCCATCTGGTCTACATTCTCAGCCAAAATCCATCGTATGAACCTTTGCTCATATTGCACCAGAGATCTTGTCAAGAAGAGAATATGACGGGAAGGTAACTAACTTAATCGATGTAATTAATCAAAGAGTTACTAAGAAGCCATATAATCATTGCCTATATAATATCAGAACACGGGTACACATTTGAATTCAACCAAAGAGTTACAATTGTCTTTTTTCTTTATTCAGGTGAAGGTGGTTCCCAAAATATGAAAAGTGCATCATGATCTCTCTGCTTGTTATGGGGAAAAAGATTGAGACGACCGAGAAGACAGAGGAAGATTGAATGCTACCTAAGAGTTTTATGCTTTAGTTGATTAAGTTGAAACTTAGAAATAATCAATCATTTGTAACTTTAATAGATATGATATATAAAGCATTTACATACATTTTATGATATGTTTAAGTTTTATTTGATAAATAATCGTCTCAATTATAATGTGCCAAAAATATCCATATTTCCCTTAGAAAAATTATATATATATATATATATATATATATATATATATATTTTACTTTAAATTAATAAAAAAAACACTATCTGTAAAAAAATAAAAAAAATTCCGACCAAAAAAAAAATTAAATGCTTTTTCTAGCGCTTTTTTCTGCATAAAACGCTATCTAAACCTATTGTTACATAGCGTTTTAAAACAAAAACGCTGTTTTTTCATCCCTTTTAGATGGCGTTTATTATTGAAAGCGCTATCTAAGGAGAATATTTGCTAGCGCTTTTTGACAAAAAGCGCTATATAAACCCTACTTTAGATAGCGCTTTATACAAAAAAAAAAGCGCTATATTACCTTTACCAGCGCCATTTATAGTAGCGCTTTCAAAGCGCTAGCTAAAGCCAAAAAAAAAGCGCTATATAAACCCATTTTTGTAGTAGTGAATATATTTTATTGAAGCCAAAAGTAAATTGCTCAAAAAGAAAATAACAATAATATAAAATAGGCTCAAATCTAAATAAAAGAAGATTAAATATTATATAAAATATACTAATTATTGACTCATCAACAGCCAAATGCGAATGCTGGTGCGAATGCTGAGGTCCGTATGTTAGAGACCTTCCTGAGAAATCATCCTCCTACCTTCAAAGGGAGATATGATCCTGATGGAGCTCAGACGTGGCTCAAGGAGATCGAGAGAATGTTTAGAGTTATGCAGTGCTTATTGGTACGCACATGCTAGCTGAGGAAGCTGATGACTGGTGGATTAGTCTTTTACCTATTCTAGAGCAAGATGGTGCTTAGGTTACTTGGGCAGTGTTCAAGAGAGAGTTCCTTGATAGATACTTTCCGGAAGATGTTCGCGGGAAGAAGGAGATTGAGTTCCTTGATCTGAAGCAAGGGAACATGTCGGTGACTGAGTATGCTGCCAAGTTTGTGGAGTTGGCTAAGTTCTATCCACATTATACTGCTGAGACTGCTGAGTTCTCCAAATGTATCAAGTTCGAGAATGGTTTGCGTGCTGATATCAAGAGGGATATTGGTTACCAGAAGATCAGAAATTTTTCCGAGCTGGTGAGTAGTTGCAGAATTTACGAAGAGGATACAAAAGCTCATTACAAGGTTGTTAATGAAAGGAAAGGTAAAGGTCAGCAGAGTCGTCCTAAGGCTTACGGTGCCCCTGCTGATAAGCGCAAACAAAGATTTAATGATGAGAGGAGACCTAATAAGAAAGATGCTCCTGTTGAGATTGTCTGCTATACTTGTGGTGTGAAAGGCCATAAGAGTAATGCTTGTCCTGGAGAGGTGAAGTGGTGTTTCTATTGCGGTAAGAAGGGGCATACTACTGCAGAGTGCATACTTGGTGACATTGTGTGCTTTAATTGCGAGGAAGAAGGTCACATTGGTTCGCAATGCAAGAAGCCTAAGAAGGCTCAGACTACTAGGAGAGTTTTTGCTTTGACTGGTACGCAGACGGAGAATGAGGATCGTTTGATCAGAGGTACTTGTTATTTTGATAATATACCTTTAGTTGCTATTAATACTCGTGCTACGCATTGTTTTATTGCTCTTGATTGTGCTGCTAAGTTGAATCTTGTCGTATCTGATATGAATGGGGAGATGGTTGTCGAAACTCCAGCTATGGGTTCGGTGACTACTTCTCTTGTGTGTTTAAGATGTCCTGTGTCTATGTTTGGTCGTGACTTTGAGATTGACTTGGTCTGTTTACCGTTGGTTGGAATGGATGTAATCCTGGGGATGAATTGGTTGGAATACAATGACGTCCTTATTAATTGTTTTAGCAAGACGGTGCATTTTTCTTCTGCTGAAGAAGAGAGTGGAGCAGAATTCTTATCTACTAAGCAGCTGAAACAATTAGAACGCGATGGAATTATGATGTTTTCTTTGATGGCGTCGTTATCTATTGAGAATCAGGCAGAGATTGATAAGCTACAAGTGGTATGCGATTTTCCAGAAGTTTTCCCTCATGAAATTCCTGACATGCCTCCAGAAAGAGAAGTTGAATTTTCGATTGATCTTATTCCTGGAACGAAGCCCGTGTCTATGACACCTTATCGTATGTCAGCTTCTGAATTGGCGGAGCTGAAGAAACAATTAGAGGATTTGCTTGATAAAAAGTTTGTTAGACCAAGTGTTTCGCCTTGGGGAGCGCCGGTGTTGCTAGTAAAGAAGAAAGATGGCAGTATGAGATTGTGCATTGACTATCGACAGTTGAACAAAGTGACGATAAAGAATAGATATCCACTTCCGAGAATTGACGACTTGATGGATCAGTTAATGGGTGCACGTGTGTTTAGCAAGATAGATTTGAGATCAGGTTATCACCAGATTAAAGTGAGGGATGAAGATATGCAGAGGACATCGTTTAGGACGCGTTATGGACATTATGAGTATACGGTGATGCCCTTCGGTGTTACTAATGCACCTGGTGTATTTATGGAGTACATGAACAGAATCTTTCATGCTTACTTGGATCGTTTTGTTGTGGTTTTCATTGATGATATTTTGATATACTCTAAGACTGAAGAAGAGCATGCTGAGCATTTGAAGATTGTTTTGCAAGTGTTGAAAGAGAAGAAGTTGTTTGCCAAATTGTCAAAGTGTGAATTTTTTGTTGAAAGAGGTGAGTTTTCTTGGTCATGTTATTTCTGGTAATGGTGTTGCAACGAATCCGTCTAAAGTTGAAGCGGTATCACAATGGGAGACTCCTAAGTCGATTACAGAGATTAGAAGCTTTTTGGGTTTAGCTGGTTATTACCGAAGATTCATAGAAGGATTTTCTAAGTTGGCTCTTCCGTTAACGCAGTTGACGTGTAAGGGTAAATCTTTTGTGTGGGATGTTCATTGTGAGAACAGTTTTAATGAATTGAAGAAGCGGTTGACGACGGCTCCAGTCTTGATTTTACCGAAGTCCGATGAACCTTTTGTTGTTTATTGTGATGCGTCCAAGTTGGGTTTAGGTGGTGCGCTTATGCAAGATGGTAAAGTGGTTGCTTATGAATCAAGACAGTTGAGAATTCATGAACGAAATTATCCTACTCATGATCTTGAATTGGCTGCAGTTGTATTCGTGCTTAAGATTTGGAGACATTACTTGTATGGTTCGAGATTTGTAGTGTTCAGTGATCACAAGAGCTTGAAGTATTTGTTTGATCAGAAGGAATTGAATATGAGACAACGAAGGTGGCTTGAATTGCTGAAAGATTACGACTTTGGTTTGAATTATCATCCGGGTAAAGCTAATGTTGTTGCAGATGCCTTAAGTAGGAAGACGTTGCATATGTCTGCTATGATGGTGAAAGAGATTGAGTTATTGGAACAGTTTAGAGATTTGAGTTTAGTTTGTGAAAGGACACCTCAGAGTGTTAAGCTGGAAATGCTGAAGATTGATAATGATTTCCTGAAAAGTATTAAAGAAGCGCAAAAAGAGGATGTAAAGTTTGTGGACGTATTAATTGCTAGTAATCAGACTGAGGACAGTGACTTTAAGGTCGATGATCAAGGAGTGTTGAGATTCCGAGGTAGGATTTGCATTCCTGATAATGATGATATGAAGATGATTCTTGAAGAGAGTCACAGAAGTAGCTTGAGTATTCATCCGGGAGCTACCAAGATGTATCATGATTTGAAGAAGTTGTTTTGGTGGTCTGGATTGAAACGTGACGTGGCACAGTTTGTATATTCTTGTTTGATTTGTCAGAAGTCGAAAGTCGAGCATCAGAAACCTACTGGATTGATGACACCGCTAGATGTGCCAGAGTGGAAATGGGATAGTATATCCATGGATTTTGTGACGAGTTTGCCTAATACTCATAAAGGGAATGACGCTATTTGGGTGGTTGTTGATAGATTGACGAAGTCGGCTCATTTTATTTCGATTAATATCACTTTTCCTGTATCACAGTTGGCAGAGATTTATATTCGAGATATAGTGAAGCTACATGGTGTTCCTTCAAGCATTGTATCAAATAGAGATCCAGGTTTACTTATAGATTTTGGAAGCAATTCCATCGCTACGTATCAGAGCCTATGACACAACGAGCCGACTTCTAACTATCCATCGCTACCTGCACTTGCCCACAAGGCAGCAATTCCAGCAGAAGGGGTGAGTTCACAAAACAAAAGCAATATATATATATATATAATTCATAAAGTTGTATTGAAAAACAACAACAACAAGAACATTCTTCATCACCATAATCATCAGTAATCTTCATAAACAATTCAACAAATAATATTTAGATTCACCTTAAATAACAACACCGACAACAACACCACTTGTGGTGACACCTCACCAACAACAACTCACACCTTAAGCTTCTAATGCAAGACTCCATAAACGACCAATGCATTATGCAAATGTGGTACCAACTACGCGCGTTGAGTGCTAAACACTCCGGGGCATAAGCCCCCACCAAATTGGATGGTTAAAGCATCCCAGGGCATAAGCCCTCACCAAAGTGAATGACTAGCATTCCAGGGCATAAGCCCTCACCAGTTGAATGTATAAACATTCCGGGGCATGAGCCCCCACCAATGCAAATGAGTTATGAGACTCAAGGTGTATATCTACATACAACCCTACAACAGAAAAGTGGTGCATTCTCACCATGCAACCAACGACAACACCAACTAGGACACCTCCCCAACTAGACTCAATCACACCACAACACCATGAACAATAACAACTTGGTATAGTATAGTTCATCTCAATTCATGAAAGATTCATTCGTAAATGCATCATAAACATCACCATTCTATAGTATTATCACTCCAAAAATTCTCTAAAAATCCGATAAGCCATTTAGAAAGCTTAGGTTTGGTTTTAGAACACCTTAGAAAAATCACACTTTGGGTCGCACAGGACCCAGCTCGCTTAAGCGAGCAGATTCTCGCTTGAGCGAGTTGAAACACGTAAGTTGGGGTTTAGCTCGCTTACGGCTCGCTCCTGGTTCGCTTAAGCGAACAGGTCAAATACACAGTTCTGGGCAAAAATTCGCGTTGCTCGCTTAAGCGACGGGCAGCTCGCTTAAGCGACCAAAAAGCCGTAGCTTCAGGTTTTGCACGCTTGGAGTTCGCTTGACGCACGCTTGAGCGAACGGGCGCGAAACAGTTCTGGGTGAGGGAAAGTGCCGCTCGCTTAAGCGACGGCTAGCTCGCTTAAGCGAGTACTCAACTGGGCAGAATTCCTTCTTACGATTTCTAACCCTATTTCATCCAAAAATCCCATTTTTGATTTCCCAATTACCCAAAATAGTTTAGAAACAATGTTTACAGGTTCATGGCACAACAAAACAACAGAAACAACTTACATATACATCATCATCATCATATAATTCATTATTCATGGCATTTTCATAGCTTTAACCCTAATCCAACAAACTACCATTTTTCAATTCAATTCATGAAAACATACATATATATATCAGCAATTGAATCATAAAACCCACCCTTACCTCAAATAAGCAAAATCTACAGCAATTCCTAGCAATTCACCTTGGCTCTTGGCTCTACTCTTCTCTCTTCCCAAAGGTCTGTTTCTTTGTTTTACTGATACGTGAAAATGTTTCTTTCTTTCCTTACTGGCTTTCCTATCCTTACCAACCAAAACCTTTCTTTTCTCTTAACTCCCTCTTAACTCTCCCAATTAAAATGTAACCCCCCCTCCTTAATTCTAATAATAACAAATAAATCCCTTAATTTCAACTATAAAAATATTATTCCTCCTATTTTCATAAAACACTACAAATAATTATAATAAATAATAACACACCAAATATCTCATATATCATTTATAAATTCAAGTAAAACACACCAAGCACACCAGAATCAATTAAAAATCACCACAAACCACAAAATAATATTTAGAGCGTTACAACTCTCCCCAACTTAGAAAATTTCGTCCTCGAAATATTACCTTAAGCAACAAACAACTCAGGATAGGACTCTTGCATCTTGCTCTCCAACTCCCAAGTCAAACTCTCACCGGTTACACCGCCCCAAACAACTCTAACCAGAGGTATCTCCTTGCCTCTCAACTGCTTCACCTTGCGATCATCAATCCTCAAAGGTAAAGTCTCAACAGTAAGATTATCTCTAACTTGCACATCATCTCTAGTAATAACATGCGAAGGATCAGCTACATACTTTCTCAACTGCGACACATGAAACACATCATGCAAGTTCGATAGATGTGGTGGCAATCCAATCTGATATGCCACGGTTCCAACTCTCTCGGAAATCTGATAAGGACCAATGAACTTTGGAGTCAACTTCTTCGACTTCAATGCACGTCCTACACCCGTCATCGGAGTAACCCTCAAAAACACATGCTCACCCTCTTGAAACTCAAGGGCTTTCCTCCTTTTGTCATGATAACTCTTCTGACGATCTTGAGATGCCTTCATCTTTTCTCTTATCATCTTGACCTTTTCCGTAGTCTGCTGCACTAACTCAGGTCCTAACACAATACTTTCACCCGACTCAAACCAACATAGAGGAGTTCTACACCTTCGACCATACAAAGCTTCGAACGGTGCCATACCAATACTCGAATGGTAACTATTATTATAGGTAAACTCTATCAATGGTAAGTGGCTGTCCCAAGCTCCACCCTGCTCGAGTACACACACCCTCAACAAATCCTCCAAGGATTGGATAGTCCTCTCCGACTGACCATCTGTCTGCGGATGATAAGCCGAACTCAGCTTCAATTTCGAACCCAATGCATCTTGCAAGCTCTTCCAAAACCTTGAAGTAAACCTCGGATCTCTATCCGACACAATACTAGATGGAACACCATGCAACTTCACAATATCACGAATGTAAATCTCCGCCAACTGAGCTACCGGATAAGTAATATTAATCAGGATAAAGTGTGCCGACTTAGTCAATCTATCAACAACAACCCAAATGGCATCATGCCCTCTTGGAGTATTCGGCAAACTCGTCACAAAATCCATCGAAATGCTATCCCACTTCCACTCAGGTACATCTAACGGAGTCAACAGCCCTGCAGGCTTCTGATGTTCAACCTTAGACTTCTGGCAAGTCAAACATGCATACACAAATTGAGCAACATCCCTCTTCAAACCGGACCACCAAAATAATTTCTTCAAGTCATGATACATTTTAGTAGCTCCAGGATGAATACTCAAACTACTCTTATGACTTTCTTCTAAGATCAACTTCTTCAAACCCTCATCATCAGGAATACAAATCCTTTCTCTAAACCTCAACACACCTTGGTCATCGACCCTGAAGTCACTATCTACATTCTGATCATTAGCAGTCATCAAATCAACCAACTTAACATCATTCTTCTGGGCCTCTTTGATACTACTCAAGAAATCACTATTTATCTTCAGCATACCCAACTTCACGCTCTGAGGTGATCTTTCACAAACAAGACTTAAGTCCCTAAATTGTTCAAGCAACTCGAACTCCTTCACCATCATAGCCGACATATGCAACGTCTTTCTACTCAACGCATCAGCCACAACATTAGCTTTACCAGGATGGTAATTCAAACCAAAATCATAATCCTTAAGCAACTCAAGCCACCTTCTCTGCCTCATGTTCAACTCCTTCTGGTCAAACAGGTACTTCAAACTCTTATGATCACTAAACACCTCGAATCTGGAACCATATAAATAATGCCTCCAAATCTTCAACACAAATACCACGGCTGCCAACTCTAAATCATGCGTAGGATAATTCTTCTCATGCACCCTCAGCTGTCTAGAAGCATACGCGACCACCTTGCCATCTTGCATCAAAACTCCACCTAATCCCAACTTAGATGCATCACAATAAACAACAAAAGGCTCTTCTGGCTTCGGCAAAATCAAAATAGGAGCAGTCGTCAATCTTTGCTTCAACTCATTGAAACTACTCTCACATTGAGCATCCCACACAAATGCTTTTCCTTTACAAGTCAGTTGCGTTAAAGGAAGTGCCAACTTCGAAAATCCTTCAATAAATTTGCGGTAATAACCAGCTAATCCAAGAAAACTTCTTACCTCAGTAACTGACTTTGGTGTCTCCCACTGCGACACAGCATCAACCTTCGAAGGATCTACAGCAATACCTTTACCAGAAATAATGTGGCCAAGGAAACTTATTTCATTCAGCCAGAATTCGCACTTGGATAACTTGGCATACAATTTCTTCTCTTTCAGCACTTGCAATACAATCTTCAAATGCTCTGCATGCTCAGCTTCAGTCTTAGAATAAATTAAAATATCATCAATAAAAACCACAACAAATTGATCCAGATACTCATGAAAAATCCTATTCATGTATTCCATAAACACACCAGGTGCATTCGTCACACCGAAAGGCATCACCTTATATTCATAATGGCCATACCGCGTCCTAAACGCCGTCTTTTGCATATCCTCATCCTTCACCTTTATCTGATGGTAACCTGACCTCAAGTCAATTTTACTGAAAACACGAGCACCCACTAGTTGATCCATCAAGTCATCTATCCTCGGTAGTGGATACCTATTCTTAATCGTCACCTTATTCAACTGACGGTAATCAATGCACAACCGCATGCTACCATCCTTCTTCTTAACCAACAACACCGGCGCTCCCCATGGTGAAACACTCGGTCTCACAAACTTCTTGTCAAGCAAGTCTTCTAACTGTTTTTTTAACTCAGCTAACTCTGAAGCTGACATACGGAAAGGAGCCATCGACACAGGCTTCGTACCCGGCACAAGGTCTATCGAAAATTCCACTTCTCTCTCCGGTGGCACATCTGGAATCTCGTCAGGGAAAACTTCAGGAAATTCCTTCACAACAGGCAGCCCATCAATTACAGCTTGGTTCTCCACCGACAAAAATGCCAACAAAGAAAACATCAACACACCATCTTGTTCTAACCGCTTCATCTCCTTGGTGGATAAAAATTCTGCTCCACTCTCTTCTTCAGCAGAAGAAAACCGCACCGTCTTCGTAAAACAATTGATCAGGACATGATTGTACTCTAACCAATTCATCCCCAATATTACATCCATTCCCACCAACGGTAAACAAACAAGGTCCACCTCAAAATCTCTACCAAATACAGACAACGGACAACTTAAACAGACAAGGGAAGTAGTCACTGAACCCTTTGCTGGAGTTTCAACAACCATTTTCCCATTCATATCAGACATATACAGACCCAATCTTTTTGCACAATCAATAGCAATGAAACAATGCGTTGCACCAGTATCTATAATAGCAATTAAAGGAGTACTATTAAAGAAACAAGTACCTCTGATAAGTCGATCCTCCTGATCAGTCTGGGTACCAGTCAAGGCAAACACCCTCCCACTGGCCTGCGCCTTCTTAGGCTTAGTGCACTGAGTGCTAAGATGTCCTTCTTCATCACAATTATAGCAAACAATGTCTCCACGCTTGCATTCAGTAACAGTGTGGCCTTTCTTACCACATCGGAAGCATTTCTTTTCGTCACGGTTGCAGGCATTACTCTTGTGGCCCTTAACACCACACTTATAACAAACCACTTCAGCAGGAGCATCTCTACGTGCTGGCCTCCTCTCATCATGCATCCTCTGCTTGCCCTTATCAGCTGGGGCACTATACGGCTTTGGGCGACTCTGCTGCCCCTTACCCTTACGGTCATTCATCACTTTGTAGTGAGCTTTAGTATCCTCTTCATAGATACGGCAGCTGCTCACCAACTCAGAGAAATCTCTGATCTTCTGATACCCAATGGCCCGCTTGATATCAGCTCGCAGACCATTCTCAAATTTGATACACTTGGAGAACTCAGCAGTCTCCGCAGCATAGTGGGGATAAAACTTTGCAAGCTCCACGAACTTAGCAGCATACTCCGTAACGGACATGTCCCCTTGCTTCAGCTCAAGGAATTCAATCTCTTTTCTACCCCGAACATCCTCCGGGAAATACCTCCTCAAGAACTCCCGCCTAAACACTGCCCATGTAATCACAGCACCTTCATTCTGCAAAATAGGTTGAGTGCTTACCCACCAGTCATCCGCTTCTTCAGCCAACATATGGGTGCCAAACCGCACCATTTGAGCATCCGTACACTGCATCACCCGGAATATCCTTTCAACCTCTTTCAACCAGGTTTGAGCTCCATCAGGATTATACCTTCCCTTGAAGGTTGGTGGATGATTCCTCAAGAAGGTCTCAAGCATCCTTACACCTTCACCAGCTCCACCAGCACCTTGTTGTTGTCCAACAACTTGAGCCATTGCTTGCAAAGCAGCGGCAAGAGCAGCATCATTTCTCCCGGCCATCTCGATAATTCTACATAACAACAAGAATTAGAACAACAACAAGACAGTTTAAAACCTGTCACACTACACTAGTGGCTCGACACGACGCACCTAATGGTCGGACGGACCAACTTGCTCTGATACCAATTGTAACACCCCGTTTCCCAAAATGATATAATAATATCCAAACATCAGAGTTAATCCACAATCAACGGAGTATTACATGCATAACTCAAAAATAATTTATTTAAATAGAAACATAAAACTATTTAAATAATCCTCCAAACAACATCTTTATAAATTAGTCTGCAGCGGAATAATTGTCATCAAATCATCTTTATAAAATCCTTATACATCAACATGTCTGGCACGAAGGCCTCACCAAGTAAAATATTCACCAACATGGTTCAAATAATTATTAAACAATTCTCCAAGTAAAGATGATACATAAAGGAATGAAATTATAAAACATAAATCCCATCCCGTTACGTATCAGAGCCTATGACACAACGAGCCGACTTCTAACTATCCATCGCTACCTGCACTTGCCCACAAGGCAGCAATTCCAGCAGAAGGGGTGAGTTCACAAAACAAAAGCAATATATATATATATATATAATTCATAAAGTTGTATTGAAAAACAACAACAACAAGAACATTCTTCATCACCATAATCATCAGTAATCTTCATAAACAATTCAACAAATAATATTTAGATTCACCTTAAATAACAACACCGACAACAACACCACTTGTGGTGACACCTCACCAACAACAACTCACACCTTAAACTTCTAATGCAAGACTCCATAAACGACCAATGCATTATGCAAATGTGGTACCAACTACGCGCGTTGAGTGCTAAACACTCCGGGGCATAAGCCCCCACCAAATTGGATGGTTAAAGCATCCCAGGGCATAAGCCCTCACCAAAGTGAATGACTAGCATTCCAGGGCATAAGCCCTCACCAGTTGAATGTATAAACATTCCGGGGCATGAGCCCCCACCAATGCAAATGAGTTATGAGACTCAAGGTGTATATCTACATACAACCCTACAACAGAAAAGTGGTGCATTCTCACCATGCAACCAACGACAACACCAACTAGGACACCTCCCCAACTAGACTCAATCACACCACAACACCATGAACAATAACAACTTGGTATAGTATAGTTCATCTCAATTCATGAAAGATTCATTCGTAAATGCATCATAAACATCACCATTCTATAGTATTATCACTCCAAAAATTCTCTAAAAATCCGATAAGCCATTTAGAAAGCTTAGGTTTGGTTTTAGAACACCTTAGAAAAATCACACTTTGGGTCGCACAGGACCCAGCTCGCTTAAGCGAGCAGATTCTCGCTTGAGCGAGTTGAAACACGTAAGTTGGGGTTTAGCTCGCTTACGGCTCGCTCCTGGTTCGCTTAAGCGAACAGGTCAAATACACAGTTCTGGGCAAAAATTCGCGTTGCTCGCTTAAGCGACGGGCAGCTCGCTTAAGCGACCAAAAAGCCGTAGCTTCAGGTTTTGCACGCTTGGAGTTCGCTTGACGCACGCTTGAGCGAACGGGCGCGAAACAGTTCTGGGTGAGGGAAAGTGCCGCTCGCTTAAGCGACGGCTAGCTCGCTTAAGCGAGTACTCAACTGGGCAGAATTCCTTCTTACGATTTCTAACCCTATTTCATCCAAAAATCCCATTTTTGATTTCCCAATTACCCAAAATAGTTTAGAAACAATGTTTACAGGTTCATGGCACAACAAAACAACAGAAACAACTTACATATACATCATCATCATCATATAATTCATTATTCATGGCATTTTCATAGCTTTAACCCTAATCCAACAAACTACCATTTTTCAATTCAATTCATGAAAACATACATATATATATCAGCAATTGAATCATAAAACCCACCCTTACCTCAAATAAGCAAAATCTACAGCAATTCCTAGCAATTCACCTTGGCTCTTGGCTCTACTCTTCTCTCTTCCCAAAGGTCTGTTTCTTTGTTTTACTGATACGTGAAAATGTTTCTTTCTTTCCTTACTGGCTTTCCTATCCTTACCAACCAAAACCTTTCTTTTCTCTTAACTCCCTCTTAACTCTCCCAATTAAAATGTAACCCCCCCTCCTTAATTCTAATAATAACAAATAAATCCCTTAATTTCAACTATAAAAATATTATTCCTCCTATTTTCATAAAACACTACAAATAATTATAATAAATAATAACACACCAAATATCTCATATATCATTTATAAATTCAAGTAAAACACACCAAGCACACCAGAATCAATTAAAAATCACCACAAACCACAAAATAATATTTAGAGCGTTACACAATCGTTGGAGGATTTGTTGAGGGTTTGTGTACTTGAGCAAGGAGGGACTTGGCATAGTCATCTTCCGTTGATAGAGTTCACGTACAATAATAGTTACCATTCGAGTATTGGAATGGCACCTTTTGAGGCTTTGTATGGTCGGAGATGCAGAACTCCGTTATGTTGGTTTGAGTCAGGTGAGAACGTGGTTCTAGGACCAGAGATTGTTCAGCAGACTACTGAGAAGGTAAAGATGATTCAAGAAAAGATGAAAGCATCGCAGAGTCGGTAGAAGAGTTACCATGATAAGTGAAGGAAAGACCTTGAATTTCAAGAGGGAGATCATGTGTTCCTAAGAGTTACTTCCATGACCAGTGTTGGTCGTGCATTGAAGTCAAAGAAGTTGACTCTGAAGTTTATTGGTCCGTATCAGATATCGGAAAGAGTTGGAACGGTGGCGTACCGAGTGGGTTTACAACCGCATCTTTCGAATTTGCATGATGTGTTTTATGTGTCGCAACTTCGAAAGTATGTTCTGGATCCATCTCATGTGATCCAAAGGGATGATGTGCAAGTTAGGGATAACCTTACGGTTGAGACCTTACCAGTGAGGATTGAGGGTCGTGAAGTGAAGCGGTTGTGAGGCAAGGAGATACCTCTTGTGAAAGTCGTTTGGGACGGAGCAACTGGTGAAAGCTTGACGTGGGAGCTAAAGAGTAAGATGCTGGAATCTTATCCAGAGTTGTTTGCTTGAGGTAAATTTTCGAGGACGAAAATCTTATAAGTTGGGGAGAGTTGTAACGCCCACTTTAGATTATTTTATTATTTAATTATTTGAATTATTTGAGGAGTCTAGACATAATTATATATATTTTAAGAGATGTGGAGATTAAGATTTAAGTGATTTTTATGTGATTTTTATGTGAAGTGGTGACTTATGTTATTGTTTAATAAAATAAGATTTGAAAATAAAATAAATATAGAGATATGGGGTAGTTTTCAGATTTTAGAGAGTTATGTGGGAGAAAGAGCAAATAAGATAAGATTTGTTGGGAATATAAAAAGGGAAATTAGGTTAAGAGTTGTCAGTACGTACAATTCAGTTTTTGGGAGAAAAACTAGAGAAGAGAGAAGAGACCAAGGAGAGCTGCGATTTCTGCAAAACTAAGGTAAGGGTGAGCCTAGCATTTCAATTCTATTAAACTGTAATCCATCTAATTATGATTAACAAGTGTAGGGTTGATTTTAGAGAATTGGAGAATTAGGTTATTTGTGATGAATTGATAATTAGATGATGTGAAATTGTGAAGCTGATGTAGGAATTGAATACAGAACCTAGAATAATCATAGAGCTAATGTTCCTGATAGTTTTGAGGTTAAACATGGTGAGATTTGGGACTTTTGGTGAGAAATTCGTAGAACCCGTAGCCTGTTTGTTCATCGCTAGCCTAGGCGAGCTAAGCAACTCGCCACGCAAGTAGACGTTCATCGCTCGCGAGGCGAGCAACCCAACTCGCCATAGCGAGTAGCCCTTGATCACTCGCGAGGCGAGCAACCCACTCGCCATAGCGAGTTGACCTGTGAGAATTATAATTTTTAGAATGTTGTTCTAAGACATGTTTTAGATGGTTTTGAGTGCCTTGATATATATAAGAATGATTAGGTAAGTTTTTAGGATCAAATTGGACCTGGGGAACTTATAATTGACGTTTTTGGATGTAAAATGTGAAAAAGGCCGAGAGCAACCAGTATTGCTCGCCTTCAGTTCGCCCTCAACTCGCCAAAGGCGAGTAACCCCTAGTTGAGCTCGCGAGGCGAGTAGATCAACTCTCCATGGCGAGTAGTGCGGTTTCAGACTGCCATAACTTTGTGTGTTTGGGATCTGTTTCACGTAGGACCTTGAGAGTTGACCCTTGGGTAGTGGTGGAAGATAACTATATTATAAATGACGATTTGTACTGATGCTTTGAGATGATTTAATGTTGTAATGATGATTTGTGATTTATGTGAATTATATGCGAAGAATATTTGAATTGTTTTGAATGATGATTCCCTTGGTGTTGTTATATGCCATGATTGATGATTTGCTGACATGTAGTTGTACATTGAAGAGTTTAAGCTGCATGTGTCGGTCCAAGATGTTTGAGACGTTTTAAGATGTTTAAGATGTTTAACTTGTTTAAGTTATATGAGATTGAGTCTCATGCATACTCATTTAGAGATGAGGGATTATGCCCTGGAGTTTTTACTCACCAGCGACGAGGGCTCATGCCCTGGAGCCTTTGCTCAATAGCGACGAGGGCTTATGCCCTGGGAGTATATTTATGCTCAAAGCGACGAGGGCTTATGCCCTGGATTGGTACCATGTGCATTTAAGATGTTAGAGTTGCATAGTCAAGTGAAGTTGCATTGTCGAGTCAAGTTGTATAAGATGTTCATGAAAGATGATTTATGATCATACTTGTGATGCTAAATGTTATTTGTCGTGACGTGTTTATGTGATGATTTGTTGTTAACTATAATTGTTGAATTATATGTTTAATATTATTGTTTTGTGAATCTCACCCCTTCTGCTTGAAAATGTTGCTCTTCGTATGGGTAACTTGCAGGTAATCAAGATTAGGTGCAGGCGTGTGAGGACTTTCCTCGGTTGAGTCTTAGGTGCTCTGATATGTAACGGGATGGGGAAACTTGTTAAACTCTTTTTCTATTCCTTGCATGTCATTTATGATTTCATAAGACTATTTTTAGATGAACTTTCTAAGACGTTTTGATGAGGCCTGCGTGCCAAGACTTTTTATGATTCCGCTGCAATGTTTGAGATGTTTTAATGAAGAATAAATTGTTATTTATTCATATAAGAGATTTATGTGATATGTGATACTTCGTTATGTGATTAACTCTGATTGTTTAACCATCCTCTAAAACCACCAATGATTGAACCTATTAGCTTTGTGCCTGCTGATGAAGAGGTCATAGGTGAACAAGTAGGTTCTGAGTTTGCAAACCTCATTGTATCATCCTCTCATCCAACTTCAACTACCTAAACTTCAGAACCTTCAGTTTTGGAGAATCTGATTAGTCACTACTCTGGTGAATTACCAAGTGTTGAGTCCAACTTACAAAGAGCCTCTGAGGTAGCTTCTGGTGAAGTTACTTTAGAAATCCCCCAACAACAAGCACCAAACGCACAAAGGGCCTCAACTACCTTACCAGATATCTCTGTTCCTAAACAAGTTGCTTTTGAACACTCTATTCATGAACAAACTGTTCCTGAACAAACCCTTCCAGTTCATATTGAGTCTCTTACAATTCTTGAAAATGTCAATGAACTTTTTTTTATGATCACATCAGAAGATTCTGATTGTGGGGATGAGCAAGTTAACTCAATTTCCATTGTGGTCATAAATTCTGTTCAAATTTCTGAGACCAATATTCCAACCAATACCTCTACAAATGACCAACCATCATCCTCAAACTTAGGTATTCAACCTTATGCACCTGTCAAAACAAATGTACCCTCATCACCAACCATATTTCTAGATTCTATACTACTAGAAGATGTGTGTGAGAACATATTTCAGGAGCTGAACAACCTTATTGAAGCAAGAAATAATCTGGTTCACAAGGACAGCTATGAAAAGCAATGGAAGAGACTGAAAGAGAGAGTAGACTATGTCTTGAGTGCACTTCAGAAAACATGTCTTGATGCTCAAGATGTTGGTCAAATTAAGTTTCAAGATTGGCTAAAAGGGGGTGAATAACAATCTGCAAGAAGTAAAAGTTCTGAGAACTTCGGTGCAAACACCTTTATGCTTAAGAGAAAGGAGTGCTACTGACTTCATTCCAACAGGTGTACATCCAAGAGAGCTGAATTTTAACTGGCTGTCAAAAATAAATGTAAGTCCAATCTCTACAGAACTAGCCCTGCTGCAAAAGAATGCTGAATTGGAAAAGGAAAACAAGCAGCTCAAGAAAGAAGTTCTTGAAAAAAGCTACTGCTGCTTGAGTACAAGTCATCAATACAAGCAATGTTGGAAGAAGCCAGAGTTAGAGAGGAAAATTTGCTTAAAAGCAATGAAGCTTTCAAGCAAGAAATGAAGCAACAAGCAGAAGAAACACAAAGGATGATGAAACAGATGATGGAGATGTCCCTAAAACAAGCCCAACCTTAGTTGCACAACCCTAGCTTGTTTTATTTCTGTTATTTGTATCTTTACATGTTTCTGCTTATGTTTTTGTGCTTCTGAATTATTGCTTCTGACCATGTTTATGTGCTTCTGAACAATGTTTATGCTTCTGAACTTCTTTTATGCTATGATATATGACTTGTGTTTACAGAATTTCTCACAACGTTTTTCTCACCTATTTCTTTTTGTCTTTATATTATACTTTTTGTTGATGACAAAAGGGGGAGTAGATGTATAGTATTTAAAGGCTCTGAGCCTCATTAATTTAATTTCAAACGATTTAAATTAATAGGACCAGCTTCTTATCTCTTAGCCTATTAATGTGAGATTATTCTGAGTGATTATTGCGTTTTTTATGATGAATTTAATTAATAAGAATAGAAATCAGTTGGAGCTTACAAACCTCACTTTATTGTACTATTGGACTCAGGGGGAGCTTACAAACCTCATACCCTAATAGTCAACTTGTTAATTAGATTAACAACAATTGAACATTTTAAATACTAATGTTTGTCATCATCAAAAATGGGGAGATTGTTGGAACAAAATGTGTTTAACACTACCTCCTGAGAGTTTTAATGATAACAAGGTATTAAAAATTGTCAATTGGATATGCTAATATTTATTCAAGTGTACAGGACCATAGACAAAAATTTGAGGACATGATTGAGTTCTAGAAGAACAAAAGAGAGCAAAGGAATCAACAAAAAGGAAGCTTAAAGTGTCTGAAGAGAACTTCTCCTGAAGACAAAGTGCTCCTGAAGTGATGACGTCATCAGAAGCAAGTTCATCAGAAACATCTCATCAGAAGCTGAAGATCACCAGAAGCTGTAGTTCTTCAAAAGATGCAAGACTTAAAGCTTTAAAGGTTGTTCAATGGATTTAATGTCGTCTAAGAACTGCAGAAGACTGGTAAAGTGAAGCAACAACTATTTTGAAAGGATTTGAAGGCATTGGATGCTTGCTCTTTGAAGAGCGTTGACAAAGTACAATTGTACGAAGTGTACAACCACTATCTCCACTACTTAGTTTGTGTCTCTGCTACAATGTTCCTACAGACTTGGAATGGATTTGAAATTGATCCTTCTTAGGACAATAAGCATATCAGGCAAAAGATCAAGGCTTCACAACGTCTCTTTCACACCACTATATAACGGAGTGAAGACTTAGAGAATGGAAAGACTCAACAACAATTTACAAAGTGCCAAAACTCTGCTGAAATTGTTCTGCATCAAAAAGTTCACCTAGAATTTCTTATCAAAGTTCATATGTTAGAAATTCTAGAGTGTTAAGAGTTTGTATCTGATTTGTATTGTGAACATTACTGATTGTATATCAAGTATTCAACTTCAATTTTTTTTTGTAATTCTGTTTGATTAGAAGTCTCTTGCAGTTGTGCTTGAGCATAGAAGTCTCTTGATTGTGTTCAAGAGCATAGAAAGTCTCTTGGAGTTGTGCTTCAGCATTTGAAGTCTCTTGCTAGTTTTAGCAGTGAGCATTTGTAATCAGATATTACATTTTAGTGAACTCTCCTTGGAAGTGCAAGGGGGACAGGACTACTTCCGGTTTGTGGAAGGAACCTGTATAATTACTTTGTGTCTCTCTTCTCTCTCTCTCTCTCTCTCTCTCTCTCTCTCTCTCTCTCTCTCTCTCTCTCTCTCTCTCTCTCTCTCTCTCTCTGTTTTTATTCGCTGCATTTTAGAATCTCAACATCACTTCAGAAGCTGTAATCTAACTGCTTCTGACCAGTGACTTTAATAGAAGAAGAAGAAAAAAAAGCCAACACAATTCAACCCCCCCCCCCCCCCCCCCCCCTTCTTATGTTTTTCTCACCTTCACATTACACATTGTCACATTACAAGTTGAAATAACCAGAAACACATTACATAAACGTCACAAACATAAACACATTTCTTTCAAAATCCCAAACATATTACGTTGCATAATCATAAACACAAACGCATTACAAAACCAAAAACACATTACTAATCCTATTTCTACTTTTCCAATTAACTCACTACTTCTTTCCATAGCATACCCCAAAGATCACCCAACTAACTATAACAAGCAACTTCGACCAGTCCATTTTCTGCTTCTCTTGCACCATCAACTTCATTTTTTCTTTCTTCTTGTCCCACATTCCCTCCATAACTTCATCACATTTATACTTCTTTGGTTTACCCTCCACATTTGACATCATAACTTCTTGGATAACTTCTTTCGACGAATATTTCTTTGGCTGCTCAATTGATGGATTTGATGGAGTAGATGGCACTACAACAAAAGGTCTTGTAGAAGGACCAAGTTCATCATCCCAAATTAACAAATCACAATTCCTTGTTTTCTGCAACATGAACAACAATCTAAAAAGCCATAAATTTACATTCTACAAAACCATCATAATAGGCATCCTGAACAAGCATTATCAACACACTAACCTACCAATTGCGACACTTCCAAAACCTACGCCCCTGGTTCTCTAAAGTGTTTTCAATGAAAATCACCATAGGTTGACCACAGTAGCACACATGAAGCATTCCACGCGAGGTCTGGAACTCACTAGGTGGGTCTTTAAGGTCGCCTGCACACATTCCAGTTGAGTATGAGTATTGGGTGGAAGTTGCAGTTGACAACATTTTTTGTGGAGAAACACGAAGCAATACGATTTTAGAGGTGAGGAATTGATTATTGCGAACAGATTTGGTGAGAAATTCGAACTAGAATGGATTGGTGAAATTAGGGTTCGTGTAAAAATGGCGAAAGAAAGATGAAAGAAGAAGAAGAGGAGAGAATGTCATGAAGGAAGAAGAGAGCGACGATATAAGTTGAAAACCTAGGGGTAAATTTGGCATTTTTCCGTACTCAGGATACATTAAGGGCAAAATGGGAACTTCAAGTGGGAGAAGCTGAGTCAACCTGATGGTTTCCCAGTCACTAGATGCCATGTATGCGCCACATATCTAATTACATGTCACGTACACAAAAAATCTTAATTAGGATCATATTTAAAGTGATTAATATTTGCAGTGGCAAATTGAGAGGATTTGTAAGTACAGTGACTAAAATTCAACCACGACCTATTTGCAGGGACTATACACATATTTAAGCCTTTAAATAATAAGAGTAGAAATGAAAACATATAAGTTAAAAGCTCAAACGCTATTTAAAATAGTGTTTGAAAAATAGGCTATATTCAAGTGAAATAAGGTATAAGCTCATGATAAAAAGACAATCGTTAAACAAAGGTATTTTTTTTTTGTCAGATAAGCTTATAAGCTAGCTTTTTGGTCTTGCAAAACAGACCCTTAGTTGTTGCTTGGCAGACATAGTTGGTTAGACAGTTAGGTTAATTTCATCATTTAAATGATGAAAGCCAATATACAATTTTCATTTAATCAGTGAAGCTTTTCATTTTATGAAGTCTGAATTTAAACACAACCTTACAATTCAAAGTCTCAAAAAAATAGTAGCCGACCCTAATTTTCTAGTGAGAGAAACTCTAACTTCTCTCTAAACTTCCTTTTTCCTTCGTTCATCGAGGAGGGGTGATTTTAAGTCATATTTTGACCTAGGGTTACCCCTCTACATCTTTTTTTTCCCATTTTATTTCAATTTAAATAAGTGATTTTCACATATATCAAGTTTTTCTTTTTGTGGTTTTTGTGATTTCGTCGTCTAAGTGCGGCGTTGTGTTGTTCGTCGTCTTGTGCGGCGTTTGATTTCGCGTCTTGTAGTGGTCTTTGTTTAATTCCTATTGAAAGATCGACATCAATAAATTACAAATTCAATCAATGATTTGGGCGTCAACGTTGCAGATTCGAAAGCATGAGTATTTCGGTAGTGTAGATTTTATCATATTATTTGTAGGCATTTTTTCGTTGTATACTATTAACTTGGGCGTTGTGAGTTTGTTCACAGATTTATCCTTTACGTTTTTAGCAATGTTTGCATCTGATTGCGATGTACCCTATCAATTTGAATGAATAAATATCGTTTTATTTTTGTCAAAAAAAAAATGAAGTCCGAATTTAGTTTGATGGTATCAAAGAGGGTTCATTCCGCTCTACTTTCCATTGCAAGAAACCTCTAGAATAATCATACGATTTGAAAATGAATTTGTTATAATCAATTTTCATAACGATGATGATATAAATTTATCATAACTCTAGAAGTGCTTTTGAAATTTGTGGATAAAAGAAAGTTTAAACTGAAATATGGTGGATAAGCAAAGTTTGTTTGGAATTGTAATTTTATTATTTAAATGAAGTTTTGGTATAAAAAAACTTGTATAACAAATATACTAAAATAACTTGATATGGACAAATCTAATTCGTAGTATACTAGAATTATTGTTATGTCACTTGATGTGATCAAAGATCACATCATAATTGTTAGGCGTAATGTTGCTATTGATTGCCAAGGATCATCCTTGAGACCGATGGGAGCTATGGCACCCCGGTTTTCTATACATACCATATTAGGCGTAATATTGCTATTAATTGTTGAGTCATAGTGGAAAGGCAGGTTATCAACCTAGAAGAGGTTGCATTAAAAAAAGTTCTTATGGGATTTGAACCCCGCATCCCACGCTACCTTAAATTTCAAGAAAAATAAGCCACTAGACCTATTAGTAATTTTGACACTCTTGAAACAATTTTATGTATAATTCATAAGCTTTTGGTACCCAAAAAAATAACTCAAGATCCACCATTAGTCGTCATGCCTCAAGAAAATTATAACTACTTGAATTGAAAACTTTAATGTATCTTTTTTAATTAGACATTTTTTAGGGTATTCTAATTATACATTTTTTCAAGGGTTTTCTAATTAAATGTCATGAGTAGTGTCTGCAACACTCTCTTTTCAACACATTCTCAAACACTCATTTCTTTATTGGTTTTAATCAAGTTGAGTCTCACACTTTGAAAATGGATTCCACTTAAAGTGGTGAGTGTAACACCCCGTTTTTCGCTAGTTTTGTTTTTAATTTTTTTTATGTGTGTTTATATATGCTTGTATGTGGTTATTTTCTTTGGTGTATATTTTGGTGAGAATTATTAGAATTTGGTGTTAGAGGGGTATTTTAGTCTTTTTAGACTTAGGGATATTTTGCCTTTGTGCGAGCAAGGGTAAATTAGTAATTTCACTTTGAGGATTATTTTTAGGAGCCGATGTTTACTCGTTATTTTAACTGTAAGTGAGTAGAAACTTGTGGATTGATTAATTAGAGCTTTGAACCCATTTAAACATTTTGAGGGTTAGGCCCATTAGTGGTGAGTCTTTATAACCCATGTCTTAAGAGAAATTAGGGTTAGAGCATTCATTTCACAATCTTAAAAAGAGGTAGAGAGAAAGAGCTAGAGGAAGAGAAGAAAAGGGTTAGAAGAGAAATGCTTGAAGATCAAGAAAGGGTTGGAGATTCTAGGAGCTAAATTGAGGTTAAGGCTAGGATTATTGAAGATTGAGGTAACGGGGCTAGTGTTCTATCATAATCTCTTAATTTTAATCTATTTTCTACTCATGTTCAAAAGTACTTATTTGAGATAAGTGATTATTGTGATGTTAATCGTTGAAATTCGTGCTCATGATTTGATGAAAGGTTTAGGTATGATAATTTATTGATAGTTAAGTTTTTGATGTTGAAATTACATGCTTAAGTTGTATACATGTGAATACTTTGTGTTTTACTCAAAATTGGTGAAGTATGATGTTGTTGTTGTTGAATCCTTGATGAATTCATGTTTTATTGATGTTGTTGTCGATATAAGATGTTGTTATTGATGATTCATGCTATGGGTATTCATGATTGTGGGGTTTGTGGTGAAATTTGAATTGTTCTTTAGAGTTTTATGAAAAATGGGTGAATTTGTGATTTGTGATGGAATTATGTTTTTGATTCAAACTTTATATAGTTTTGAGTGCCTTTTTATGCCTATAAACGTTTGAACAAGCTTTGGCAACCAATCTTAGTATTGGGGGATCAAAATTGGGGTTTTTTGAGTGAAAATAGAGTTTTTCCCGAGAGCATAGTTGCTGGGCACTGTCACAACTCACCACGGCAAGGTGGGGGCGAGTTGGGTGCGAATTTTGCCTGTACGAATGCTCGCCACGGCGAGTTGCACAGTAACAACATCCCCTTTTTCGCGTTCTTGTGTCTTTTTCACATATTTCTGTTTTGAAATGGCTTTTGGTGTAAACATGAATGTTTTAGATAATTGAGTTAGCTTTCCAATGGCTTTGGTTTGACTAGAAAATGTTTTGTGAATTTTGAGTTATGATGAAAACACTCCAAGTGGGTCTTGGAGAAACTTTAAGGAAACTTAGCATAACCATTTCTAAGTCAACCCAAAACTTATGGTTTGTTTCCAAACCTCAAAAATTAGAGTATTAGGGGTTCAATTAAGGTGTTTAAGAGTATTTAAACTATGTCTTGTTGAATCCAACTTAGTTTTCTTTTGAAAATTAATTGGTTTTGCAAAATGATAAAGAGAGACGAACTTTGTGATTTTCATGATTTTGTCGTATTTGGCCGGTAAAACGCACATGTATACTCAACTACACTTATATGTCATTAATGTGTATACATAGTTGAGGCAATTGAGTTTGTTTTCTTAGTTTTGACTCAATTGCCATAGTTGTTTTAAAGTTGTGAAACGATAGACGGACTTTGTCGAAAATGATCTTTAAGACTGAATACCTTGCAAATATTTTGTGAATAGTTTGATATGATTATATGAATGTGTGTGAATGATTGAGGGGTGTTGAATATGATATTTATCATAGTACGATGTATTTTTTGTTTTACTTGAATTACAAGAAATTATATGAAGTTGTTTATTTATGGTGATGTTGTTGATATTGATGTGAATGTTGATAATGAACATGATTATGTTTTGGTGTTGATTATGGTGATGCTTGTTAATAATCATGATGATGCTTGTTGAATTACTATAACGAAGATGTTGGTGAATTATGTATGTATATGTGCATATATGTTGTTGGTGAATTTTCTTGCATGCTATTGGTGATGACTTGATGGTGTAAGTATGTATTCAAATATGCTGATGATGATTATGATGATGATTCTTCTGGTGATTTTTAATTGATGATATAATGATGACTCTTATTGAATTATGACTTGTTGATGGTGTGAACGTAAATACTTGATGATGCAATTGGTAGTGAATTAATCAATGTAAATGGAGGTGTACTTTTACATTTTTGTTGGTGAATACATATGTTAGGTGATTTTGCAATGTCGAGTCTTTGCTTGTATGTCCATGCATCATAGTCATATTGAGTCATATGTGAAATGTAAAAGGAGGTGTAATTTTACATAGGTGAATTGTAAGACGAGGAGTACTCATAAATGTAAGAGGAGGTGTCTCTAACATATGATGTGCAGTTGTCATTGATGACAGTCAATTATTCGATATTTTTAGTGTCATTTTCATCACATTTTGGAGTTCACAAGGCAACTTGAGCAGCAAGAAAAGCAAGAAAACTGAAGGAAACACTAAAGAGAAAAACGTGTCATGAGTGGTCTAAAACGTGACACGATTTGACAAGGCAGAATGCATTGCTTCGACATTGAGGCAAACGTGTCACGATAGCTAAAACGTGACACCATTTGGTGAAACCCTAATTCAATTTCTTGTTACACAAGGTAAAAACGTGTCACGATTTACTTAAAACGTGACACGATTTTGGGCGAAATTAAGTGTGTCATCGCGATTTTCGGGTGTCAAGTCATTAGTTAGGCTTGAACCTTTCAATCATTGATGTCTCTATTTTTTTTGGGGAAGGGTAAAATGGAGTAAACCCTTAGAAATTCTAAGTTCGGGGCAATTTTCGCTACGGGAAGGTGTTAGGCACCCGCAACGACTATAGTACTCTATAGGAGCCGTTTTTCTTGACCTATGTTTACGCTTTATTTTTATGCTATTTTTTTGAAAAAAGATTGCTTTTAAGAAGAGGGGAAAGAAGAATTTGGGTTTTATTTTTATTGGACTTGGAGAGATTTTGGTCTCTTGCCTACATACCCTTTTAAGGGATCAAACTCCATGTAGTTCTCTTCCAAAAAGATTTTTTTGTGGGTTAGTTTGTTTTTTTTAATTTTGAAAATGGTTTTGAGAAGAGAAAAGAGGCCTTAAAGGCATGAGATTGAGAAAAGTGAGGTTGTTTCAATTGTTAAAGCAAAGGGTTAAAGTCGGAATTTAAGATTCATTTACATTTTGATTAAGAAAATAAAAGAAAAAGCTATGGAGTTTTGACTCCAACATTATTGCAAAAATGGTTTTCAAGTGAGGTGTGATTTGTTTTTTTGGAAAAAAGCATGATATTTTTTCTAAGTTTCGCGTTTCCTAAGCATACATCTAGCGGTAAATCATATACCGTGTGTGCGTGTCAGTGCTTGTGTCGGTGTACATCATCATAGTGTCCATTGTCCTTTACATCGGGTCCTAATTTACATTCTATGGTCTTGCAAGGAATTTGAAAGAAAGTAAACTAACCTAAAGTATTACATAGAAATTAATGGAAACTTGCATAAAGTGAAAAAGTGAGAAAAAACAATGAGAATGATGCAATGCTTGCAACTTGAATGAGGCATGAAACAAATGGTTAGTAATAAAGTGTGCAATGAATAATGCATAGTAAATGAAATGACCACAATATGAAGTATTGGACAAAATAGCAAAACAAACATCAAAAAACAAAGTGATGAAACTAACACTAAAACCTAGCCCTAAAACTTAAGCTAAATTCATGACCTATAATTTCCACCAAAACAGCACTTGTTCAAGGGATTATTTCAAAAAACAAGAAGAAATTACAAGCCATGCATTCAAACTTTACACATACACATTTTATGCACATTTTTACAACCTAAAAAGATTCATATCACTTGCCACACAAGAAGTTGCCATCATGATGCACAAAACAGTGATGATGATCACAATACTCATAGTAAAAATATCACAAAATCCTATTGTAAGCATCAAAACCATGTGGCATTGAATTGGAAAAAATCATGCAAGAAACTTAACAAAATGCACAAAAATATACATATCAAGAGAAAAAATTGGCACGCATATTTTTTATCAACTTTAATATGTAAAATTATCACCAAGCAGTCAAGAATGCATCAAGAAACTCATGGCAATTTTTTTAAGAATTTTCACAAGAAATTTAACATGCACAGGGGTCCAAATAGCAAAAACGTGGGTGCAACTAGCAAGAAACTCAAAAACTGAGAAGAAAAGAGAACAAAGGCCCAAAAAATGTTGATCCAACCCAGCGCTGGTGGATCCGGATCTTCAGAACGTCTCAGAGACGTTGGATTGATCCGGATCCACTGAACTCGCATCCAAAGGCCACAGGTGAAGGAAAATGGGTCGGTTCTGAACCGACCCGATTCGGAGGTTATATAAAAGGCTAATGGTCCGGATCTTGTCATTTTTTAGAGCTTTTCTCTCTCTTCTTCTTCTCTTCCTCGCCGTTCTCTCTTCACCTCCTCAAACCCTAACCCTAAAAATTCCAATTCCTACCAGAAATGGCTTGTTCTAGGCTTAAAAGCTTCGTATCGTTCATCTAAGCATGAATCTTTCAACCAAAAGCGAGTTGAACCGTTGAATCAATGTGAATCCGCGAGTTTTGTCTCTGTAGGTTCGATCCGTTCGGATTCTTTGTGTTTTTTGGTTGAAATCTTTATGAAACTGTGAGAACTTGCTTCGATTCACATTCGTTTGTGGATTTTGAAACGTTTCTCTGATTCTGAACAAATTTTGGTTAGGGTTAGGGTTTGGATGGAACGGTTCGAATTCTCTACGGATTCACATTGATTTGGACTCAGTAATGATTTCTTCAATGAAGTATGATGAAGTTTTAGTGTTACCTGTGTTCTTGATTGGAGATTTGAACCGTTTCCTTTGATCCTTGGCTCGGAATCTTTTCTGGTGAGCTGGTTTCGTTCCTTTCTTTCTTCTTCTGATCCGGATCCTGTGAAATCCTTCACCTCTTCTTCCTTCTTCTTCTCTGATTTGAATCATGCGATCGCACTTGCAGCGCGCTACCTCCAATGGCGTGCTCGTGTTGGAATTGCAGCTGCTAAGGTTCAATGATGAAGATTCACTATGAATCTCTGAGAACTGCTTGAATTTGCATCGAATTTTCCTGCATTTCACTTCTGTTTGTCACTAAGAATCGGATTCGATGGTGAATTCGAAGAATCTGTACAAATTGATGCTGAATTGGTTCTGAACTGAGCTAGGGTTTCATGAATGTTCTTGAGCTTTTTGTGAGTTTTGGTGAATTTGATCTGTAACTGCCAAGAGAGAGAAAGAGAATTCTGTTAGTGATGTGGCTCCTCTTCTGTGAGAACTGATACGCGTGGCCTTATATAGGCTGACAAGTGGCTGCTGGACCAATTGAAATGTGACATGTGGACTGAGTTGGCTTGCGTGGCACTTTGGGACTGAACTGTAAAAAAGGACTAAAATGCAATTTTGTAAAATTAAAGGACTAATCTACAAAATAAAAGAATTTGGACTGCCTTGAAAAAAAAAGAAATTGAACATATTTGCAATTAAAATAAAATTTGGACTTATTTGTAAAAAAGCAAAAAATAAAATTGGTAAAAAAATGTAATTTGAAAACAACGTACAGTGAAACAATTAAAAATGGCAAAACGGACTAAAATGAACAAATTACCAAAAATGAGGTATTTCAAAATACCTCTCTGCCCAAAATTTATTTGATGTGAAAAGACCAAAATGCTCCTAAGGACTAAAACGACTCAGACTGACTCAGATGCAAAACTAAGATGATTTTTGGATAAAATTTGATTAATGATTCCTGCAGACAAGTTAAAAAGACTCAGGGACAAATTGCAGTGACTAAAATGGGCTCCTTTGTAGGAAATGACCAAAACGCCCTTTTGTATGATTTTATGCAAAAATTTGGAATAAAATGCGAGAAAAATATGCAAAAAGAATTTAGAGGCAGAGACAGTAACAGATGCAGCTGAAGCACAGTAGTAAATTGCAGAGTAATACACAGTAAATTGGAAAGGCATCAGAAATAGAAAAGAAATTGAACGAGTATTTTTAGGTCCAAAATGAGGGTATGACAAAGTGCCTATTTAAGCTGAAGACTATTCAGAAAACAAGGCTTACGAATTGAGAATAGCAAAGTGCGATTTTGAGACCTAAAGACGGCTAGGAGGGCGATTTCTTCAACCTTCTTTCAGTTCATGTATGTTTTGATTCCACTATTGATTATGCTATTTCTAAGTCTCATTATGAGTAGCTAAATCTCTTAGAGATTAGGTCTTAGATGATTTTATGTAACCTTAATTGATTCATGTTGCTGTGATGAAACTCTATTTATTGTGAATGACTATTTAGTTTTTATTCAATTCAATTGTTCTTAATGCTTTTTATATCCTGATCATACATAAACATGATTTCGTGAGAATGAATGACTACTGACCCTAGCTTTCAACTTAGACCCATTGAAATGTTCTAATAAACATGGTTAGTCTAGGAATGGATAATCGTTTGTTAGTGATATTAGGTTAATGATCTTAAGCCTTCAAGAATTATTATACCACCTAAGGGATTAGGGGTTGTAGTTTAAGAGGAGGGTCCTAACTCAAGGGATTGATTAGGGCTATTTTGTTAACTATCGTTGCACTAAAGAACCATTCACAAGAATAGAGTACAGTATACCAATTAGGGGAACCATAGAGGATTCGGCGGACCTGATCTCATCTCTTCATATTTTCTAATCAAATCTTTATTTTCTAACCGTATATATATATATATATATATATATATATATATATATTTTCTAACATAATCTATATTTTCTAACTGAATATATATTTTCTAAACGAATTTATATTTTCTAACTGAATCTATATTTTCTGTTATTTAATTTTATTCAATCATATCAAATATATTTTTACTAAATAATTTATACATCCTTAATATTAACTTTTTTGCCAAATTGAGATTAACGCAGTCCTCGTGGATACGAATTTATTTTATTACTTCGATGCATTTTTAGTACACTTGCTAAACGTCTATCAAGTTTTTGGCGCCGCTGCCGGGGACTGTTGAGTCATTTCAACTTGGCAATTTTGTTTTTATTTAGGATTTCTGTCATTTATATTTTTTTATATATATTTATAAAAAAAATGATTTATGCTCTTCGTTTTCTTCTCATTGTACGGTGCTACTAAAAAGTTTATCCAAGTTTTGCAACTATGATAGATAGGTTGTACCTCCATGACACAAAAGAGATTTGTATGCTGCAATATGAAAAATATATGCTATCTTTGAAGATAAAATGTGTGGACAGTAAAATCTCGATATTAAATGAAAGATTTGGGTCGTGATAAGGCGAAGCAACCAGGTAGTAATTGTGAAGGGAAGAACGAGGTGATCAACATAGATTACAATACTCAACTTCAAAATATTTTAGATGATTTCTTGGTGTCAAATCAAGTTTCATTTGAAAAGTTTGATCTTCAGTGTGGTGATCTTGTTGAGAAAGCACATGATTCTCAGAGGAAATTGGTTCAGATGGAGATTGAGTGTCACAAAGTTGTGGTGGAAGAAAAACCCAAAGTGAGGAGTGTTGATATTTTCCCAAAGTCTGAACCAACGCAGGTGAAGGAAAACACTTGTGTGCAGAAAGATGCATGTCCTTCTATAAGGTGGGAGAGTTCAAATTCTAAAGGTTTAACAATAGGTGCATGGGAGTATCTGATTCTTTGTGTCAAATTCATGGAGTTCCTACCAAACAAGAGGAAGAAGAAGGATGATATATTATTTCTATCATATTTGCCACCCTAACAGTGGTTGAAGCGTCAGGCTCAATGACATAAAAGAAAGCGCTTGGTGGGAGGCAACCCATCCTTTTTATTATGTCTTTATTTTCAGTATTTTATTTCTATTGTTGAGTCAAACAAGTTGTCTTTAATTTTCATTTTGGCTTAACTCGGTTGTACCCCCGTTTATGTAATTGTTCTTGAACTTGTTTATTATTGACGAATTCACTTGTTTGTTGACTTTTTCTAGTTTAGTAATAAATATTTGTTCAAGTGGTATTCCAAAAGTTCATAAGGAGGGGTGACTTGTTCCAAGGCGAAGTGTACGGCAGTTAAAGATAGGTAGTCACAACTCCCAGAAATCTAAATTGTAAGGTTCATGGCCAAATTTTATTTTTCAATTTACTTATATAGAGTGTTCATGCATCTACATTTTTAGAACTTGCATTTTTTTCTCTACTGTTGATTGGTCTTTGTCATTTACACACTGAGGGAAAAGTGCTTGGTCTTGTGAGCCTTTTGAAGCCTACCTTGATTTTTATTGATATTTATCATATTCTTAGCCAAATTGAGCCGGTAGGTTTTGAACTTTTTGTTCGGTAACAAACTACATTACAAACTTAGAGACTTTTAGGATTTATCCCAAATGGTATTTCTGAGTTAGGCATTGTAGGATGTTGCTAAATAATAAGTATTGGGTTGCTATTGGAATTTGCAACCAACTAAGTTTGGGGCTGGGGGTACTAGAGAACAAAGAACATTATCATGAAAAATACACACAAAGATCACTAACAAAGAATATTATCATGGTCTATCAAAGAAAGAAAGAAAAGAATGAAAAAGGGACAAACAATGAAAACTCCGAGTAACTTTAAACTCGATTGTCCCAATAAGTTACAAATGTTCTCTAGTACCTTTACATTGTTTTTCCATAGGTGAAAGATGGATTGAATTTGTGCTTTAATTTCCGTAGGAGTGCCTAACTCAAATTTTGTGTAGCCTACTTATCCAAATATTATCCCACCTTCACCTAAGCCCCGTTATAACCCTGAAAGACCTCAAAGTGTGTAATGACATTGATTTTGATTGACGTTTAGAAACTTTTCAAGCGTATGGTAATATGTAGTCTTGCATGTGATTGAGTGTGAACCCTTATCATATTGTTGCGTGGAGTTGTGAATTGGTGGTTGCATTCAAGTCAAACTAGCTCACTTTTAGCTAGTAAGGAGATGAACTTTTGGTAACTACTGCTTGATCAGGTAATGGTTATTTTACTGTCGATTGTCAATATTGCAAGTAGATTCCTTAAGGACAAGGAATGGTTTAAGTTTGGGGCTGTGATGACAGTCAATTATTCGATATTTTTAGTGTCATTTTCATCACATTTTGGAGTTCACAAGGCAACTTGAGCAGCAAGAAAAGCAAGAAAATTGAAGGAAACACTAAAGAGAAAAACGTGTCACGATTGGTCTAAAACGTGACACGATTTGACAAGGCAGAATGCATTGCTTCGACATTGAGGCAAACGTGTCACGATGGCTAAAACGTGACACGATTTGGTGAAACCCTAATTCAGTTTCTTGTTACACAAGGTAAAAACGTGTCACGATTTACTTAAAATGTGACACGCTTTTGGGCGAAATTCTGTGCCTATTTCAGCTGAAGACTATTCAGAAAACAAGGGTTACGAATTGAGAAGAGCAAAGTGCGACTTTGAGAACTAAAGACGGCTAGGAGGGCGATTTCTTCAACCTTCGTTCAGTTCATGTATGTTTAGATTCCACTATTGATTATGCTATTTGTAAGTCTCATTATGAGTAGCTAAATCTCTCAGAGATTAGGTCTTAGATGATTTTATGTAACCTTAATTGATTCATGTTGCTGTGATGAAACTCTATTTATTGTGAATGACTATTTAGTTTTTATTCAATTCAATTGTTCTTAATGCTTTTTATATCCTGATCATACATAAACATGATTTCGTGAGAATGAATGACTACTGACCCTAGCTTTCAACTTAGACCCATTGAATTGTTCTAATAAACATGGTTAGTCTAGGAATGGGTAATCGTTTGTTAGTGATATTAGGTTAACGTGCTTAAGCCTTCAAGAATTATTAGACCACCTAAGGGATTAGGGGTTGTAGTTTAAGAGGAGGGTCCTAACTCAAGGGATTGATTAGGGCTATTTTGTTAACTATCGTTGAACTAAAGAACCATTCACAAGAATAGAGTACAATATACCAATTAGGGGAACCATAGAGAATTCGACGGACCTGATCTCATCTCTTCATATTTTCTAATCAAATCTTTATTTTCTAACCGTATATATATTTTCTAACAGAATATATATTTTCTAATTGAATATATATTTTCTAAACGAATTTATATTTTCTAACTGAATCTATATTTTCTGTTATTTAATTTTATTCAATCATATCAAATATATTTTTACTAAATAATTTATACATCCTTAATATTAACTTTATTGCCAAATTGAGATTAACACAGTCCTCGTGGATACGAACTTATTTTATTACTTCGATGCATTTTTAGTACACTTGCTAAAAGTCTATCAGGCATCATGGGGTGATGACCTCAGAGGTCATTTGGTACCACATGCATTTAGAAGAGTCTAGAACATTGCATGCATCTATTATTTGGAGAGTCGTGTCATAAATGAATATGTGACTTGGTTCATTGTGCTTGGTGATATTTGGTGAATTGGTTAAATGCGTCATATTTGAATTATGTGTTTGGTAAACTTGGTGATTTATGTTCATTGGTAAGTTTGGTGAATTGTACACTCGGTGATATTTGGTGAATATGTGAAGATGTGTACTTGTTGATCTTTGTTGTTAATGTTGATACTTGTACATTTGATGATTTTAATTGATGATGTTTATTTCAGTGAAAATAATGAAGTGTGATTTATATGAATGTGATTTTATGATCCTTTGGTGACGATGACTTCTTGCTTATACTTTGAAATGATGAATTGTATTTGTTAAGTTGATTAGGCTAAATGATGATCCTTTGCAATTGATTTGGTGCCTGGAACGAGTCCTATTTCGATTGCGCTGTATCGGATGTGTGCATCGGAGTTGGGTGAATTGAAGAAGCAGTTGGAAGAGTTGCTCGAGAAGCAGTTCATTAGGCCGAGTGTTTCTCCGTGGGGTGCTTCAGTGGTGTTTAGTAAGATTGACTTGAGGTCAGGATATCATCATATAAGAGTGAAGGCGGAAGATATGTCAAAAACTGTGTTCCGAACGAGGTATGGTCACTATGAGTATTCTGTGACGCCATTTGGTGTGACTAATGTGCCGGGTGTCTTTATGGAGTATATGAATAGAATTTTCCATCCTTATCTGGATCAGTTTGTGGTGTTGTTTATAGATGATATTTTGGTATATTCGAAGTTAAAGGAGGAACATGTTGAGCATTTGAGAGTTGTGTTGCAAGTCTTGAAGGAGAAGCGGTTGTATGCTAAGTTGTCGAAGTGTGAGTTTTGGTTGCGGGAAGTGAACATGTCATTTGTCAAAAGTAAAAATAAAATAAACATGTGATGATATTTTATTATGTCGATATCACTAATTAAACAATAAATTTTTTCTATCATGTGCAAATTTGCACATGTTAAAAAATTTAAAGTAATAAGTTTGTCTTGATACTTGTATATTCTATATTAAATAGATAACTATTTAATAAATACTTCCTCCGGTCACTATTATAAGCAAAACTTGACTTTTTAGATACATTGAATAATTAATGTATCTAGTCTTTGTTATAAACTAGATATATTAATTATCCAATGTATCTAAAAAATGAAATTTTACTTATAATAATGACCGGATGAAGTAATTGATATTTTTCAATGAAAAGTTACTACTTATAGTTTCCTAGTACAATATTACACATCTACAATCTACAGTATAAACAAATGAAAGTTCTTTCATTCTATAGGACACATGCGGTTTATTACCCTAATTAGCATTTATTAGTGTTCTAATTCAATGTAATTCTAACCAGAATCATTTTATTTTATTTGTTTGACTAAAGAATCATTTCCTCTTTTTATGTTTAATTCCAATGAATTAATTACCTAATTTAGACATTGTTTTAAACTGTCAACATAGATCATGGAATACATATATCACAAAATATGCATAACAATATGCTCTCATTAGCTACAAAATAAATTAGTTCCTAGGATTTTTACCAAAAAAATGAAGGCATATATGATTAAATTATTTGGCACCGTTAAAACCTTTTGTGCATCTTCTCATCCACTCACCGTTTGTCTTCCACTTTGTGCCGCCATAGCTCTATTAATTTGTTTTGGTGAAGTATGAAATCATATTCTTCTTATCTTTGATTCTAGGTTTTTTTGTAACATCCCGTTGTTTCTTGCAATTGTTTTTACTTCAGGTATTGTAATCTTTTTGTTCTTCCCATTATAATTCTGGTTTTGCTTTTTTTAGGAATTGAATTGAGGCTTATTTAGGTAGTTTAACATTTCTATGAACAAAAATAGTTTTAAAGGTATATTTGCGTCAAAAAATGACGTCCAAATGCAAATTTAAATTTAAAGAGAGATACAGATAGAAGCGATGTAAGAGAGGGAAGCGATGGATGTAATAGATAGATGATGGTGAGAGATAAGCAGAATGAGAGCGGTTAAACAATGTTGATCGATTTGTTAGATGTCTAAAAACCAATTTTAATAATCCTCTTTTGTTTTCCTTACATCTTTTCTTCCATTTTTCTCTATTTATATCCTCTAACATATTTTGAATAAACTCTTTATTAAATTATATGTTTAGGTGGATATTTGTACTTGCAAAAAAGTACGAGTAAAGAATATTAGGGTTGTATTGTATTTTAGGGTTGAGAATGATTATTGGATGCCTTGAGAATGCTCTCAAGTGAGGTATTTATAGCCTGCTATGGGCTTGAGTTTAGGTTACTTAACCTCCAAGTAACAAGGGTATTTATGGTATTTAGGCGGTTTCTAGATAGTTCTAGAAGCTAAGTAAGGCGGCGCCCTAGAGGGGGCGCGCCTAGGCCTTGGAGCCCTTCTGTAGGGTGCTCAAGTCCTTCTGGAGGGCTCTTTAGCCTTTAGGAATATTATGACGGTCCACAGCCCCCCAGGCACGAAGCTTGGAATCAAGGCGAAGTGGTTGATACCCTGCTTTTTGTTTTGAAATTTCGTGATTGCTTGGATCACCGTTTTGTTCAATTCTTTGGCTGGTATGTTTTATTCTTGAAAGGTCCCGCCTGAAGTGCTCTGTTCCATCTTTAGAGCGCCCGAGGGACGAGGTTTGCTTTTGCTCATGGATGATGGCCCACAGCCCCCCAAGTACGAGGCTTGGAATCAAGGCGAAGTGGTTGATGTTTTACTGTTTGGTTTTTGAAATTTGAAATAGTATGTCATATTCTTTGAAAGGTCCCGCCTAGGGCACTCTATTATGTTTTTCAGAGCCCCCAAGGGACGTTCGCTTGTTTTTGCAGGGATGATGGTCCACAGCCCCCCAAGTGTAATGCCCTATTTTATTTATTTAATTATTTGATTGAGTTTAGAGTCTTTTTGAATAATTTATTTGATTTATGGTGATGTGTGTTATTTTTGTGTTATGTGTTGGTGTTTTAGTAGAATATTATATTATAATATATATATTATTTGGTGTATAAATATTATGTTATTTGGCGTAGAAAATATTATGTTATTTGGCGTAGAAAATATATATGTTATTTGGTGTGTAAATATTATGTTATTTAGCGTAGAAAATATATATGTTATTTGGTGTAAAAATATATGTGTTATTTGGTGTAAAAATATATGTGTTATTTGGTGTAGAAATATATATGTTATTTGGTGTAGAAATATATGTGTTATTTGGTGTAGAAATATTATGTTATTTGTTATAGAAATATATTTGTTATGTGGTGTGGAGATATATTTGTTATAGAAATATATTTGTTATGTGTTATAGAGATATATTTGTTATAGAAATATACTTGTTATGTGTTGTAGAGATATATTTGTTATTTAGTGTAGAAATATATATATATATATATATATATATATATATATATATATATATTAAAATAAAAATTGAGACTTTGGGGGCAGATCAGATTTGGAAATAAGAGAAAATAAGTAGGTTAAGGATTTATATAAAATGAAGAGCTAGAGTTAGAAAATATATGAGGTGCAAAACTGTTTTGGAGAAAGAGGAGAAACCTAGAGAAAGAGGAGAAACAAAGAGAAGAGAAGAATCAGAGAAAGAGAAGTCTGTAGAACCTTGCTGTCAATTAATCCTAAAGTAAGGATGGGACTAGCTTTCTCTAATAATGAGTTGTATAATTCTGAAAAAGGTTTAACCTTGTAGTTGTTGTTAGATTTGATGTTGTAGAAATTAAGGTTAGATTCCATTCATAATCTTTTGTATAATCTTTTTTTCTACTTCTACCCATAAGTGTCTATTTGTAATAAAGTGATTATTGTGAATTTAATTAGTGAAATATGTACTTATGTTTTGATGCAATGTTTGGGTATGTGAATTAGATATTAATTGATGAGCAAAGATGATTTATTTGATTAAGTGTAATTTGTGAATTATTTCATGATGTGAAATTGATGTGCCCTTTTTGAAGTTGTGTGATAAAAAGATGTGTTATATAAAGATGTGATATTTGAAGATTGTTGCATTTGAGTCGTGTCGTTGTATTAAGTCGTGTTGTTGCATAGCATAGTCAGCGATCGGAGATTAATGCCTGACAGATCCTTTTATGACCTTTAGCGATGGGGGCTCAATGCCTGACAAGTCCTATTTGACCTTTAGAGATGGGGGCTTATGCCCTGATGGTACCACATGCATATTGCATTGTCGAGTCGATGTGATGTTAAGATGAGTTGTTGTTGTCGTTGCATTGTAGAGCCGTCATTGCATAATAATTGATGATCATTTGAGAAGTTGTTGTTGTTGTTGATGATGTTTTTGTTGTTGCTGTTTTACCTTTATTAAATGATGTTATGTGATGTTTATTCTATGCTGGATATATGATTGTTGATTATCTTTTAAGGAATTATATGCTTATTATTATTGAATGTGAAATCTCATCCCTTCTGCTTGAAAATGTTGCTTTTCGTATGGGTAACTTGCAGGTGATCAAGATTAGCTACTGATTGCTGTTGTGAGTGACTACCTCTCACTGTGTCCTTAGGTGCTCTGATACGTAATGGGAAAGGGAACTTTGTTATTGTTTTCTATTCTTTACGTATTATTTTTATGAGATTCTATGAACATGATGTTGAAACATTTTGATGAGATTTTACGTTGAGGCCTTCGTGCCAAAGTTGTTTAAGGTTTTTAAATTAAATTCCGTTGCGAAGTATTTGAGATTTTATTTTGAGATGTTTTAAGTTAAGGCCTTCGTGACTGTATGAATAACGATGGATATGGTTGTCGATGCCTCCATAGATGAGGTTGACACGGTTTCTTGGCGGCATCATCGAAGATGGGGTTTGCAGCGGCGACATCAACTGTGTGATTACCTCTGCATCATTGATTAGGTGTGGCCCGGGTCAGTTTTACCGGTTCCCACAGACGGCGCCAACTGTACTTACAAAAAAGTACGAGTAAAGAATACTACGGTTGTATTGTATTCTAGGGTTTAGAATGATTATTGGATGTCTTGAGAATGCTCTCAAGTGAGGTATTTATAGCCTGCTATGAGCTTGAGTTTCAATTACTTAACCTCCAAGTAATAAGGGTATTTATGGTATTTAGGCGGTTTCTAGATAGTTCTAGAAGCTAAGTAAGGCGGCGCCCTAGAGGGGGCGCGCCTAGGCCTTGGAGGTCTTTTGTAGGGCGCCCAAGTCCTTCTGAAGGGCGTTTGGGCCCTTTTGGAGGGTTCTTTAGCCTTTAAGAATATTATGACGGCCCAATATTTTTGTCTTTATTTTTTATGTTTGATGCTTGATCCAACAACCAAATTTTATGTTGCCAATTAACATGTAAATCTCTTATATTTTTTTTTTCAAATATGTTTATCAATCTCTTTGATCGATATATATATATATATATATATACACACACATTTTTTTAACATATTTCAAATAGACAATCCCCTTGTCATTCTACTATTTGTTTAATCAAAGCCAATGACACATGTTCTAATTTTCACAAACAACCATTCAATCGAATTTTTTTTCTTTTCTTGAAATCATTCAAATGATTTTTTTTCCTTAAAGTAAACTATTTCAAAGGCATTGACTTATTCTTAACAAATTCACAACCGAAAAAATGTGATACCTTATTGCAAAATTAATCTTAGAAAAAAGTTATTGCAAATTATTTGATATCCCACACTGAATTAACCTTAGATAAAAACGTAGAGGGGTGTGTACCTGCAGATACTCTGACGCTCAAGTCAGTAGAGGACAGAGGTTAAGAATGGGGGGTTTGAGAGTGAAAGAGATTCTACCTTGGAGGCTATGAGGAAGCTCCTATTTATAGAGGTGGGTGACTGCAGAGCCGTTGTTAGGCACATGTGTGACCAGCGGTTACGAAATCGTAAGAAGTGTAACCGTCGGTGAGATATTTGCGGGAACGTGGGTAAAGAGACATTGCAAAACGTTGCAGGACGTTTGAACTATTCTCCTTTGCTCCGAGCACCCCCCTCAGGGGAAGGGGTGTGTTACGAGTAATTTCGCCAAATGCAGCATTTGGGCTTTGTTTGTTATTGGGCCTAAGTGGTTAAGCATAAGTCTTTGACCGGTCCAGAACAGTAGCCCCCCAAGTCGTTGCTCTTGGCAAAAAGTGATGACTTAAGTTTGGCAGGGAGCTGATCGTGGCGGCCTCTGTGTAGTTTTAAACGTACGTGTCCAGATGACTGGTTGATACACTATAGAAGTGTTGTATGTTGTACACATGGCGATCTTTGTACCCGGTCTATGTAGGCACTTCCCAAGACTTGACACTTATGATTATATCGACATTTAAAGCTTTTAAGAACGATGTGCGCGAGGGTTAGTGTTCGCTCATCATTCTTTTGTATTAGCCTTGCAATGCCGAAGTAATCTTGTAGCGGGCATATGTTCGGAATTGTTTGTGTTCTCCTACGTTGTTCAAACACATAAAAGAGTCCCTCGTCAAAGAGTTGGTCGTTTGTCATTCCACAATAAAGGCCCATGTCTCGAGGGTGAGATTGAGGGGACGTGACATTAGGTTTCTGATTGACACGTGTAAACGCTATGGTGGTACTTGAGTACCTAGCACCTTGAGGGCGTGTCGTTTTACGTTTCCAAGACGTTATCAGAACCGTTGATTTGATCATGTCGTTTGATGACCAATGGAATTTGATCAGAACCATTGGGTGTTTTGATAGAGAAGATATGTACTGTTGCCTTCCTTTACTGATGTAGAGTCACATGTGAAGGGTTGCATTGGATCGTATAAATATGCTTCAAACACTTGTTTGGAACATTTTATACTTCTCTGTTTTTAACAACTTAAGTTTTCCATAATTCCTTGAAGATATCAAAGCATTTTGGTCCCTCTTCCCTACATCAACAAGTTCATCTTCTCAACTTTACCACAGGTTCGTTGTTTCCTTACCTTTCTTTTTGTTTTATTGCTTTTGATCACCGTAGTTTTTGCTGGAAAATCGTAATCTTGCATGTATGTCTTTAGGGTTACACCGTTGCGGTGGTTTCCACTGTTGGTTGGTGGTTTCCACTACGTGTTAAGAGTGTTAAGGTTTCAACTCTGTTGAGTATCTGTATTTTTTTAGTCTTTCGAAGGAAGAAACTGACGACGGACTGAATTTTTGTCTAATGAAATCTTCAGCCCGTTGTTCGATCAAAAAGGTTAACTCTCCATGGGTGAATTGCCTCCGCGATGATGGTTGTCCTCCGCGTAGTTAGTTATCTGTCTATTTTTCTCCTCCATCTCCATTCGTCGTTGTGGAGACGTCTCAATCCCTTCCTCACCATGGTCTAACTGATAGGTGTAGGAAGGGTGGATATGACTGTTACATTCACTTTTTTCTTCCTCATCTTTCACATTTTTTCATGGCAAAATCGTCCAAGATTGGGGATGAACCGCTGAAAACTATCTCATCCTTTGCGCAGGATGGATCGGGGGAGATTCTGTTCCGCTCCATTGGGAATGACGCGGATTAGGAAATGGAGCTACCTACCATTTCAAAGAGGGTTTGCTCGCGTTTCCCGAATCACTCTTTCCCCATGTACGAAGTATTCTTTCCAACGGGAGGTGCTCAGGTGGACGAAACTATCTCCGGCTTAGATCCATCCCAACTCACATGCGTTCATGCGAGCGTTTGAGTTGGTGAGTCAGCATCTGGGGATTCCACCTTTCAATAATGTTTTTTGTGCCCTTTATTCCATGCAACGGGGAATGGAAAGAGGAGGGGGTTTTGTCTGGGTTTCTTTTCGCCAGAAGGAAAAGATGTTCGACATTTTTGTGGGAAAGGTAAGTAGTTGGAAAAAGCGCTACTTTCTAGTGAAACCAAAAAGTGCGGTGGCCCTTGACAACCTCCTAAGAGCTCTGACCGCGCCCTTGCCGACAGGGGGCGAAACTCCTGTTCGAGCCGCGTACTTCCCTTTGCGGTGGAGTGATAGCCACTACAAGTTCAAACCAAATGATTTCAGTTATGCCCCTGAGCGTTTGATCGGTGAAGAGAGATTAGCTCTCGACAAGCTACGGGTCTTTGTGAGGGGTTTCAAATCCTTGAAGTTAGTGAGTGCCGATGGGGACGCAGTCTCGGTGACCCTTTTCATTGACACCCATGGGCTATTGATAGCGGAAGATCCGTTGGATCTGCTTGGTATTTCTCTTGTTCTGCTCTTCTTGACCTTTTTCCTATTTTATTCTTCTTGTTATGATGTTATGTACTTTTTTCTTATTTGAAGGAAAGATGGACGATTTTCGGGATCTTGTGAGTAAAACTAGCTAAAAGCTTGCTGGGAAGAACAAAAATAAGGTGGCAATTCCTTCGACTCTGATGGTGGATCTGTCCGAGGGTGACTGTGCTGAGGGGAGAGCTGTGGAGTCCTCGAAGAGAAAGAGAGTGAAATCAGTTAGGAAAGGAGAAGGCTCCCCTCTTGATGTTATTCCTCTTTGCTCCAGGGAAACTGATTTGCGCTCGCTACCCAATGTGTGGTTTGAGCCGGAGCGTTATGGACCTTCCACCATCTTTTGCTTGAGTGACTTTAAATTGAAGGTGGTCCAAGACCTAGGGGTCGCGGGTCGGAGCAGAGCGATGACCGACGGAATCATCGCCGCGATGAAGGCCTTGAAAATTGTTGTAATGGTGAACAATGCTTCCACTTAGGGTCAGGTCATGGCATAAGTGTTGAAGAAAGAGAAGGATGATCTCATTGCGAAGGTAGCTGCGATGGAGGAGGTCGTGGTCAATGCCGAATAGTGATGTCGCAGTTGTGAGCGATCATACCGAGCAGTTGTAGACTCTATCTGCATTAGATTTCTAAGATCCTTAAGAGTTATTTTGGATTTGGAGTCCGTTGTAGGTGCTCGTTTTGTAAGAGCGTTGAGTTCGTTAGTTTGAACTAACTGTGAGTGAATTGTTCACTGAGTCTCTACTTAAGTATAGTATTTCTTAAGTTTTTTGGCGTTCCAAGTTATAGGAAGTGGCCCTTTTTTGAGGTCTTCTAAGTCGTAGGCTCCTGTCCCCGTTTTCATCGAAATTATGTAGGGTCCTTCCCAATTGCCAACAAGTTTCCCCTCCTCAGAATCATTTTGATTTCGTCGGAGAACGATGTCGCCAGCTTTGAATTCTCGTTTAATTACTCTTTTGTTATGCTGGGAGGCTATTTTTTGCTTGAAAGCGATTTCCCTAAGGGATAGTTCTGTTCTTACTTCATCGACGAACTCGAGCTCCTCGCGTAGGTTTGTTGCATTGGTATCAAAGTCTGTATCGGAGTTTGCCCACCAACAGAGTTCATTCGCCTCAAAGGGGATGACCGCTTCCGTACCGTAGGTGAGTCGGAAGGGTGACTCGCCCGTCGTAGAGTGAGCTGTTGTTCGGTAGGCCCAAAGGACCTTATGAAGCTCCTCAGCCCAACTGGTTTTGATTTCGTCGAGTCTCTTTTGTATTCCGCGCAGAATTACCCTGTTTGTGGCTTCAGCGGCTCCGTTCGCTTGAGGATGCTTGACAGAAGTGAAGCTTTGCTTTATGTTCAAGTTTCTTAGGTAGTCTTGAAACTTGCGATCGGTACACTGAGTTCCGTTGTCAGAGACTACGAGTGTTGAGATTCTAAATCTTGCCAAGATATTTCTTTTGAAGAATCGGAGCACGTTTTTGGCTGTAATCTTCACTAGAGACTTAGCTTCGATCCACTTGGTGGAGTAGTCCACTGCAACAACTAAGTATTTTAATTGTCCTGCGGCTTTGGGGAAGGGTCCCACAAGATCTATTCCCCACCATGCGAACGGCCATAAATAAGTGAGTGATGTGAGTTCAGCGGGTGGGGTGAGGTGCATGTCCCTGTGCCTTTGGCATTTATCACATATGGTGATGTAATCCTTTGTGTCTTTAAGTATGGTGGGCCAAAAGTATCCTGCTCGTTGACCTTTTTGGCAAGGGTTTTAACACCAAGATGTTGCCCGCAAATACCGTCATGGGTTTCCACGAGGGCTTCTTGAGCCTCATTTTGTCCGAGACACTTGATTAGTGGAATGTATAAGCCCCTTTTATACAAGGTTGCTTCCACCAAAGTGAACGACAGGCTCTTCGATTTAACTTTCCCGTTTCATCATTGTCTTAAGGGAGCTCTCCGCTGGTGATATAGTAGATTAATGGTCCCCGCCAATCTTGGATCTCGGAGATCGTGTTGATTTCATGGAGGCGAACCTTTTGCCTATGAACGCTTGGTTCTGTGAGGATTTCTTAAATTACAGTTTTGTTCCCGTTACTTGTCCGAGTGCTAGCCAATTTCAAAAAAATATCCGCTCGAGCGTTTTGTTCTGGGGGAACGTGTACTACTACGACCGAGTCAAAATCTTTCATTTTCGTTGGTACTAGTTGGACATATCCTTGCAGGTGTTCCTCTCAGACTTGGTATTTGTCGGTGACCTGCGAGGCTACTAGTTGAGAATCTGTGCAAATTGTAACTTTTCTAGCCCCTAGATCTTTGGCGACTCGCAATATTGACAAGAAGGCTTCATATTCTGTAGTGTTGTTGGTCATTGTGAAAGAAAGCCCTAGGGATAGTTCGATTATGATTCCTTTGTCATTCTCGACGATTACCCCCGCACCGCTCCCTTTGGAGCTAGATAACCCGTCTATGAAGACGGACGATACTCCATCTTCTTTCTCCTCGGCTGGAAAAGTCATCTCGGCTATGAAGTCAGCGAAAGCATTTGCCTTTAGTGCTTTTTGGGATTCATAGTGTATGTCGAATTCGGACATTTCGAGCGACCATTTCATCATCCTTCCAGCAACCCAAAATTTGTCTTATGGGTTGGTCAATTCTGACAACAATAGTGTGTGTTGAGAAGTATTGTCTTCACCTCCATGCGGCGGTTACTAAGGTGAGAGCTACCTTTTCGATTTTTTGGTATCTCGTTTCTAGCCCTCGTAGAGCTTTGCTGGTGAAATATGTGGGCTTCTGTCCCTCCGGTGTCTCTTTGATTAGGACTGCACTGACCGCTTTAGAGGAAACAACTAAGTAAAGGTACGATGTTTCACTCTCATCCGGTCTTCACAATATTGGAGGCTGGGAAAGTGCATTTTTGAGGTGCTTAAGAGCGGTTTCGCACTCTGCTTTCCATTCAAACATCGTTTCCTTCCTCAAGTGCTTGAAGAAAGGTAAGGCGTGTTGAGCGGATTTGGCGACAAAGCGAGACAATGAGGTTAGTATCCCATTGAGTGTTTGGATGAACTTCTTCGTTTTATGGGTTGAAAGTTCCGCAAATGCTCGACATTTGTCAGGGTTGGCTTCGATTCCTCGTTCTGTTAAGTAGAAACCAAGAAACTTGCCCGCCTGAACCCCAAACTTGCACTTCTCAGGATTTAGCCTCATGTTGTATTTTCTGGTTTGTTTGAATACTCTTTTGAGGTTGGCGGCATGATCAATCTCTTCTTTGGATTTTACATTCATGTCGTCCATGTAGACCTCAAGAATATCGCCTAGGAGTTCCTTGTTGTATACCTAGTTCATCATTTGTTGATAAGTGGCACCCACGTTTCTTAATCCGAAGGGCATTACGTGGAGGTAATAGGCGTCCATGGGTATCTGGTTGTACCCAGAATAGGCGTCCATGAACGATAAGAGTTTATAGCCAGATGAATTATTAACTAATTTATCTATGTTAGGAAGAGGATATGCATCTTTAGGGCAAGCCCTATTGAGATTGGTATAATCAACACACAAACGTCATTTTCCCATAGATTTTTCGACAAGTACAAAGTTTGAGAGCCAAGTTGTATACTTGGCTTCAGTAATAAAATTTGCCTCTAGGAGGTCTTTTACATCTTTTTTCAGCCGCCTCCGCTTTTTCTAGAGATTGCTTCCTACGTCGCAGAGCTACAACGCTAGCACTAGGTTTAACAGAAAGCTGGTGACAGGCGACGCTAGGGTCGATGTCGGGCATGTCGGATAAGCTCCAAATGAAGAGATACGAGTTCTCCTTAGGAACGCGATCAGCTGAGCCCATGCAGGTTCAGGGATCCCCTTTCTGAGTTTGAAGCACCTTGTTGGGTCGTCCCAAAAAAGAATCAGCTCAAAGTCCCCGTCCGGGATTGGCCCAAGAATTTCCATGTTCAGGCAATCCTTCTTTTCTTTTTTAAGCTCTTTCCGTTCAGATTTGGAGAAACGCGGATCGAGCTCGGTCAGGTTGGAATCCAAAGTGCTCGCAGCAGCTTTTCCTTCTTCGGTCGATGTTTGTTCGACGAGGGAAGCCGATCCATGGAGTTTATTTGCCTGCAGGAAGCATCTTCGAGCGGCTCCAATGTCACCGTGCATGATGGTGATTGTGTTGTTGTCCGCATGATACTTCGGTTTCAAGTGGGCAATTGAGCATGCGGCCCCAAGCTGCGCTAGTCCAGTCCTCCCGATGATGCAATTGTAAAGGGAGGAGAAATCGATCACAATGAATGGAATCTTTATTGTTTTTACTCTGTCCCCCTCTCCAAAGGTTACAAGGAGTTCTACGTAACCCCATGGTTTGGTAGAAGAGTCGTTGAACCTGTAGAGCTCTGTGCCGAGGTAAGGAGCGAGATTGCTCTCCGTGACTTGGAGAGTCTTGAACAGCCTGGTGTACATTATGTCAGAAGAGGCCCCTGTGTCTATCAGGATTCTTCTGACATCAAAATTAGCCATCCCGGCTTGGATAAGCAGTGGGACAACTGCGTTGGGTGATCCTTCAGGCAGCTCATGGTCGTAAAAAGCCAACGGTGGTCGCCCCTCCTGTTTTTTGACTGGGATGGACCAGATGGTTTACGCTCAGCTGCTCCTCAAACTTCCTCTTTATGCTCCCTACAGAGAGGGTAGAAGTTCCACCGGTAATGACATTAGCGGTGGGGAAGTGTTCCCAGGTGCACGAATATGAAGTTATTTCCATGTTGTCATACCCCAATATTTGACCGAAGATCCCACATTCATACATTCTCTTACCCGAAATAATCTCTGACTTTTCAAAAGAAATTTCAACAGAGAGGTATTTTAAAATACCTCATTTTTGTTCCGATTTCAGGCCATCTTCTCACTTTATCTTTTATTATTATTAGTCCTTTTTATTTTTAATTCATTTCCCTCTTTTATCTTAATTTTTATTTTCTATTTTCTTATTATTATTTTCCATTTTAGTTTATTTTCATTTTCTATTTTAAAAAATTGTCCAAAAAAATAAAAAAGTGTCGATAAGTCCAAAATATTTTATCTAGGGTCCATTTTTATTTTCTTTGTTCCTTTCCTCTACGCCACAATCACAGCAAAAAGTCAGAACCTTGTTTTCAAATTCACCATCCGCGTTCCCAAAGCCATTCAATTCCATAAACCTCATTCAAGTCCATTCACACCCGAATCAATCAAAATGAATTTCTTTCCAAAAAGAGTATTTTCAGAACTGATTAAAAGGGATCCAAATTCACAGAGGCAGGGGAAGCCAATTTCAAAATCTGCAATAATCAAATCAGAAAAACAATACACAGAAAGCTCAAAACCCAGTCTCAACAAAAACAACAGTGTCACAAAACCAATCACAACCATAATCAAAACCAAAACCAATTTACACATCATAAACCTGCAAGAAACCAATTCAACCCACAACCTGCATCAAGAACACACATCAAAGCCAGTCACAAACCATATTAGTAACACGACATATCCATTCCAACATATACAAAACCAAACATAGCCAATCAAAAACCGACACCAATCCAAACCCGTTTCAAAACCACGACGCTGGTACCCATCACCACGAAACACTCTCAAATCGAAGGAACCCACAACAGTCCCAAACCCACAAACCAATAGGACCAAAACATAACACAAAAGGGTATATCTATTTTCTTTTTTTCATTATTATAGATCTAGGTTTTAAGGCTTTTTTTATTGTTGTTTGCATAAAAAAAACAAATAAAGAAGGAAGAAGAAGCTTTAACGAGAGGGAGAAGAAAGAAAAAAGAAAGATAAGGGAGAGAAGAGAGAGTACGATCTGAAAGAAAGAGAGGAAAGAGAAAAATAAAGAAAAGTAAGGAGAGATTGGGAAGGTATTTATAACCCTTTGATCCTATGCGTGAGGGTGTATTGTCTACCATACGCCCACGTTTCCCCATCCCTTTGATCTCTAATCCGAGGGCCAGTGATGTTCCATCTCATGATCAAATCCGGACTGTCTGATTTTAATCAAACGGTCCAGAGCTGGTCCCTTGGCCCATACAACTTTTCTCCCTCTTAAACCCAATCTATCTTTTCTTATTTCCTCAACCCCTACCCTTTATTATATGCACCCTTGCATTTCATTTTTATTTCTTTCATGCATTTTTAATTTTTTTTTTATCTTTTGCATTTTATTTTTATTATCGATAATCATCACAATCCATTTTTAATCTTTGTCATTTATTTTATTGCATAGCCCCTAGAATGTACTTTAGGTCAATGTAACTTATAAATAAAAAAAGTGTGCGCGTGTGTGTCCTTTTATTTTTTTATTGCTTTATATATTGAAAAATGAAAAAATATTAGGTTAAAAAAGGATTTTCGTGGTTATCCAATGTCACTACGAAAATTCCTCGCGCTTTTATTTTCTTTATCACGTTAGTTTTATTTTTATGTTTTAATTAATATTCAAAATCAACAAAAACATGCAAATAACCAAAATTCACAAAAAATATTTTCACAATAAACCTTGGTTTTCAATCAAGTGATCCCATTTTTTCTTTTTATTTCTTAATCAAAGTTTAAATCAATTTTAATTCTACTTTGAGTCATTTTTCTTTCAATATAAAAAATACAACTCAATTCTTATTTGCCACTTGGTTTTTTATTTTAATTTTTTTTAAAACTAATAAAAAACACAAAACAAATCAAACGGTATTTCTACCCCGAACTACGAGGTTCTGATCCCTCACAGGTACGTAGACAAATGACACTCGTCCTTCCGAATCAATAAAAAATGTAGATAATAGGCTTCTTTTCTTTTCTTTATTCACCATTCATTCCATTTTTAAAAATAAGTAAGTTATAGCGTAAATGGTAAAATAAAGTCAAAAGTGAAGGTGAGAAAAACACAAGAAGGGGGGTTGAATTGTGTTTTCTTTTTCTCCTACTGAATTCACTAGTCAGAAGCAGTTAGAGTACAGCTTCTGAAGTGATGTTCAGATTCTAAATGCGGCGGATAAAAACAGAGAGAGAGAGAGAAGAGAGACACAAAACAATTATACAGGTTCCTTCCACAAACCGAAAGTAGTCATGTCCCCCTTGCACTTCCAAGGAGAGTTCACTAAAATGTAATATCTGATTACAAATGATCACTACTAAACTTAGCAAGAGACTTCAAATGCTCAAGCACAACTACAAGAGATTTCATATGCTCCTGAACACAATCAAGAGACTTCTATGCTCAAGCACAACTGCAAGAGACTTCTAATCAAACAGAATTACAAAGAAAAATGTTTGACGTTGAACACTTGATATACACAATCAAGGGTGTTCACAATACAAATCAGATACAGACTCTTAAGACTCTAGAATTTCTAAGATATGAACTTTGATTATAAATTATAAGTGAACTTTTAAATTGTTGTGAGTCTCTTACAATTCTTCAAGTATTCACTTTTTTATATAGAGTTTTGAAAGAGACGTTGTGAATTGCCAACACATCAAAATAAGAGTAGTTTGAAGCTTTGATCCATCACCAATGATCTTTTTCCTGATATGGTTGTTGTCCTATGAAGGATCAATTTCAAATCCATTCCAAGTCTGTAGGAACATCGTTGCAGGCAGAGCTGTTATTCTTGTCTTGTAGCAGAGACAAAGACTGGGTAGTGGAGGTAGTGGTTGTACACTTCGTACAATTGTACTTTGTCAACGCTCTTCAAAGAACAAGCATCCAATGCCTTCAAATTCATTTGAATTAGTTGTTGCTTTACTCTTCTGGTCTTCTGCAGTTCTTAGACGAGATTAAATCCATTGAACAACATTTTGAAGCTTTAAGTCTTGAATCTTCTGATGAACTACAACTTCTGGTGATCTTCAGTTTCTGATGAGATGCTTCTGATGAACTTGCTTCTGATGACGTCATCACTTCAGGAGCACTTTGACTTCAGGAGCAGTTCTCTTCAGACACTTTAAGCTTCCTTTTTGTTGATTTCTTTGCTCTCTTTTGTTCTTCCAGAACCTAATGATGATCTCAAATTTTTGTCTATGGTCCTGTACACTTGAACAAATATTAGCATATTCAATTGACAATTTTTAATACCTTGTTATCATCAAAACTCTAAAGAGGTAATGTTAAACACATTTTGTTCCAACAATCTCCCCATTTTTGATGATGACAAACATTAGTATTTAAAATGTTCAATTGTTGTAAATCTAATTAACAAGTTGACTTTTAGGGTATGAGTTTTCTAAGCTCCCCCTGAGACCAATAGCACTATAAGGTGAGGTTTGTAAGCTCCACCTGAGTTCTATTCTTGTTAATTGAATTCATCATTTAAGAACTTAATAACTCTCAGAATAATCTCACATTAAAAGACTAAGAGATAAGAAGATGGTCCTATTAATTTAAATTGTTTGAAATTAAATTAATGGGGCTCAGAGCCTTTAAATACTATACATCTACTCCCCCTTTTGTCATCAACAAAAAGATATAAAATAAAGACAGAAAAGAAGAGATGAGAAAAACGTAGTGAGAAATTCTGTAGACATAAGTTATATGTAAACGCAGTTTAGAAGCATAAACATTGTTCATAAGCAATAAGTGTTAGTTAGAAGCGGTAATTCAGAAGCACAAATATGTAAGCAGAAACATGTAAAGATACAAATAACATAAATAAACAAGCTAGGGTTGTGCAACTAATGTTGGGCTTGTTTTTGAAACATCTCCATCATTTGCTTCATCATCCTTTGTGTTTCTTCAGCTTGTTGCTTCATTTCTTGCTAGAATTCTTCATTGCTTTTGATCAGCTTCTCCTCTTTAACTCTGGTTTCTTCCAATTTTGCTTCTGTTGAGGACTTGTATTCAAGCAGCAGTAGCTTCTGTTCAAGAACTTCTTTTCTAAGCTGCTTAGTTTCCTTTTCCAATTCAGCATTCTTTTGCAGCAAGGCTAGTTCTGTAGACTCTGGTTTGACATTAACCTTTGACAACCAGTTGATGTTCATCTCTCTTGGGTGTATTCCTGTATGAATAAAGTCTGTAGCATTCCTTGCTCTTAAGCTAAGAGGAAGTTCTCAGCACTTGCACTTCTTGAAAATTGCTATCAACCCCTTTCAGCCACTCTTGAAGCTTTCTTTAAGCAGAGTCCTGAGCATCAAGACATGATCTTTGGAGTTCAGTTAAGACATAGTCCACTCTTTCCTTTAATCTCTTCCACAGCTTCTCATAGCTATCCTCATGAATGAGATTGTTCCTTGCTTGAACTAAGTTGTTCAGCTCTTGAAAAATGTTCTCACACACATCTGCTAGAATAGTAGAAACTAGAAACAGGGTGGGTGAAGAAGGGACATTTGTTCTGGCAGGAGCACAGGGTTGAATGGCTAGGTTGGACGATGAGGGTTGGTCAATTACTGAAGTTTCAGGTTCAGCAACGGTGTTGGTTGTTGATGGTTGGCTGTTTATGGTTTGTTCAGAAACAGTAAGTTCAGGAACAGGTTGTTCAGGAATAGTCAGTTCAGGAACGGAATCTATGTTGGTGGTTGAGGTCATTTGTTGGTTAGGTTCATGTTGTTAGGGGCTTTCTGTCATAACTTCATCAGAAGCTATGTTAGAGGCTTTATCTTGATTTGACTCATACTCAGGTAGTTCACCTGAATAATGATCTACAAGGTTTTGTATAATTGATGGTTCAGAGGTCTATATTGTTGTTTGAGTTGTTTGTGTTGAAGAGTTAGGTTTAGAAGATGATACATCAAGATTAGCAATATCTATCCTCGTGTGATGATCATCACCTTCTGCATCAGTAGGTAAAGATTGAATAGCCTCAATCATATGAGGTTGTAGGGGATGATCAGCAGGTAGATGAATGCAAGCATCAATTCTTCTTTGTTGCAAACCAAATAACCTCTCCTTAACAGAGGGATACATTGGCACAAAGGTATCATAATCTGTCGTTTTAGAAGTTTTGGTTGATGGTGATGGGGATAAAGCTTTGTTGAGAGTGGTGTAAACTTTTCTTAATGGTATATCATCTGGATCAGATGATGTGGATAAAGATGATGAGGGGGAGGCTGAACTAGTCCTAGTTTCAGAAGATGTACTAGATTCTACTAAAATAATTTCATCAGCAGTAGTGTGAGAATCAGTATTACCTTCAGGAACTTCTGAAGCAACATCTTTTGAGACGACAACTTCCTCCTAAGCATCTTCAGCAGTCTTCAAGACATCCTTAGTTTCTATCATCTGCTACGGGTTCTCTGTAAGCTCTAATCCAAGTTGAGCAGCTTCGACTGTGGATTCTTTGGTCAGGACCTCAGCAGGTATTTCAATATCTTTGGCCAGCTACAGTGCCTTCTTCACAGCAACATCTGTTTCCTTCCTACTTTTAACATCCCTTGTTACAAGATTTGTAGCTTCTTCATCCCTTTCTGAAGTAAGCTTCAATTTCCTGACAGTGGGTTTTCTTTTCTTTCTAGGACTGGAAGGTTTAGCTGGTTGAGGTGGTGAAGGTACAGCTTCCTTACAACTTCTGGTTCTTTTGTTCAGGACCTTAACAGGTTCTAGATTCTGAACTTCTTGTATTGTAGATAGACCAGAACCAGTTGCTTCAGTTGCTTTGTCTTTCTTGGCCTTCTTAGCTTTCTTAGCAGGTTGTTCAGAAGCTTCTTCCAAATACTCAGCTTCTGAAACTGGCTTTCTTTTTTACTTCCTGCTCTTTGCTACTAATAGAGCACCACCATACATCTGATCTGGTATATTTTGTAGTTGGATATTCTCTTCTTCCAAGTACAGTTGAACATCAAGAGGGTCTTGTTTCAGATTAGGGGAAATCCTTCCATAAGTTTTGATATGGTTCTGGATTCCTTCAAGTCTGTTTCCAACTTCTTGTAAGCATCCTTCTTGATCAGAGTCATGTTTCTCAAGGTAATTCCATTGATAATTTTCCCTGTGACTATACCCAACTGCTGATCTGTGAAACCTTTTGTTTCACTCAAAGCCTTCATAAATCCTCCTTGATAAAGAATCTATGAGATTAGTCTTCCATAGGGAATGATCTCTTGATTGTTTGACTCTCTTTCAGAGCTTTGAACATGTGTTTGAAAATGTATTTAGGTACATTTGATTTTTCTTTCTTGATGAAGTAATGCAAAAATACCATATGTTCTAAAGAAGGTTGATCAGAACCTCCTCCCTTAGGCAGAAGATTCTCATTTTGTATCTTCAGCGCATCTTCTTCTCCATGCTCAAGTCACTGTAGGAACCTTTCTTTTTGCTGTTGTACATGGTTTGATTAACCTCCAATTAGCATGTCCTAACCTTCTGTGCCATGCCCACTTCTTATCATTCATTGATAGAAGATAGATTACCTTCTGATCAACCAGTTCAGAGAAATTGATTTTATAGACATTCTCTACTCTCTTTCCTTTGAACACAATGGATTTGTTATCTTTGTTGATTACTGTGCAGTTGGTCTTTTCAAACATCACATCATAACCATTGTCACAAAACTGACTGATACTCAAAAGGTTGTGTTCAAGACCATCTACCAACCACACATTATTAATAGAGATATAGGAGTTACCAATAGTTCCCGTACCAATGATCTTGCCAGAATGGTTGCCTCCAAACTTCACATTTCCTCCTTCTTTCACTGTGAGAGTGAGGAACATTGACTTCTCTTCTGTCATATGTCTTGAGCAACCGCTGTCTAGATACCATGATTTTTGCTTTTATTTTGCTCTTAGACATTTCTGCAGTATTGACAATTTCATATTTAGGTACCCATTGTTTTATGGGTCCTTTGAGGTTAGTGCTGAACTTTTTACTCTTCACTTATTGTACCTTGAGATGTAGTTTTGAGAGCTCTTGATTGATCAGTACTTTAGGTATAACACCTTTTAGTTCTGATTTACTTGAAGCCATAATTGTTTTGTTCTTCTGAGACTTAGACTTCAAGATATCATATTCTGGTTTCAACAGACTCTGAGGAACAGATTCTGATCTTTTCAGAATCTTGAACTTTGAGGTCTTAGAGTCAGAATTTGTCACAGCCTTAGACTTAGAGTTCTTTGGCTTTGAAGTAATCTTAGCCTTAGAGCTAGAAGCTTCAGGTTCTGACTGAACCACAATTTCAACTTTAACACTTTCAGGTACAAAGACGGTTTTCAATCCTTCCTTATTAGGTTTTCCTTCTAGATAGCCAATCATTTTGCCATTGTTTTTGTAAATGTTATAAATCATAGAAGCAACTCTGCTTCTGTCAATACCAAACATAATAAAATATTCAAGAGCAATTTCATGGTTGCTTAAAGGTTTTCCATTACACTTTTCTTGTAGCTTCTGACATAACAACTTGAGCTTTTCTTCTTAAGTTTTGCAAATGAAGTCAAAGCCTCTAAGTCCTTCTTCAGAAGCTTTCAGATCCAATAGAGTTGATTCTTGTTGTTTCATTAAATCAACATATTTTTATTTTAAATCTTTCAACTCATTTGTTCTTAGTTCAAAATGTGTAAGGAGCTCTTTAAGAGACTCAATAGGTTCTTCTCTGGAAATTTTAGAATATACCTCATTTTCTTCTTCTAAATCTGATTCTGGTTTAGCTTTTGAAGTTACTGTAGCCACTAACCCAACAACTATCTTTGCATCTTCATCAGCATCATCCTTATCATATTCAAATTCACTGTCTAAATCTTCACATGTTGCCATCTAACTCTGGTTGATCTGCTTTTTGATCTTAATTGATTTGAAAGTTGACTTCTTAGACTTGTCCTTTGATTTGTCCTTCTGAAGATCAGGGCAATCAGCAATGAAATGTCCAGGCTTCTTGTAGTTGAAGCAACCCTTCTGATCTTCTTTCTTGGAGCCTTTGTAATCATTTCTTCTACTCAAGAACTTCTTGTTCTTCTTGGCCAGATATTGCAGCCTATTTGAAAGCATAGCCATCATCTCAGCAGGATCTTCATCAGAATCTCCAGATCTTGTGATGTTTCTTGTACATTTTCTTTTGAGCAGGAGTATGTTTCTTTCTATCAACAACAACTCCTTCTTCATCCAGATCCAAGTCACCAACTCCATATTCCAGAATATCCCATAACTCTTCATCTAGGCCCATGATATAATTGTAGAAGTTGGTTTTCGACCAAGAGAACTCTTCAAGATCTCCATTGAACTTTGGAACTTTTCCGGAGTCAGCTTTCCTATCACTGTAATCATAAGGTACAACATTATGATTACCACCAGAACCAGAAACAGATGATTCACCAGACATGTTTTCCTCAGATGTTGGATTGTCACATTGTTAAGTGTTCTCAACAGAACCAAGACTCTGATACCAATTAAAGGTGAGAAAAACACAAGAAGGTGGGGTTGAATTGTATTTTCTTTTTCTTCTTTTTCTCCTACTGAAGTCACTGGTCACAAGCAGTTAGAGTACAACTTATGAAATGATATTCAGATTCTAAATGCAGCGGATAAAAACAGAGAAAGAGAGAGAGAGAGAGAGAGAGAGAGAGAGAGAGAGACACAGAGAGAGAGAGAGAAGTGAGACACAAAGCAATTATATAAGTTCCTTCCACAAACCGGAAGTAGTCCTGTCCCCCTTGCACTTCCAAGGAGAGTTCACTAAAATGTAATATCTGATTACAAATGCTCACTGCTAAACTTAGCAAGAGACTTCAAATACTCAAGCACAACTGCAAGACACTTCATATTCTCCTGAACACAATCAATAGACTTCTATGCTCAAGCACAACTGCAAGAGACTTCTAATCAAACAGAATTACAAAGAAAAATGTTTGACGTTGAACACTTGATATACAATCAGTGGTGTTCACAATACAAATCAGATACAGACTCTTAAGACTCTAGAATTTCTAAGATATGAACTTCGATAAGAAATTCTAAGTGAACTTTTTGATGCAGAACAATTTCAGTAGAGGTTTGGCTCTTTTAAATTGTTGTGAGTCTCTTACAATTCTTCAAGTCTTCACTCCTTTATATAGAGTTTTGAAAGAGACGTTGTGAATTGCCAACACATCAAAATAAGAGTCGTTTGAAGCTTTGATCCATCACCAATGATCTTTTTCCTGATATGGTTGTTGTCGTATGAAGGATCAATTTCAAATCCATTCCAAGTCTGTAGGAGCATCGTTGCAGGCAAAGCTGTTATTCTTTTCTTGTAGCAGAGACAAAGACTGGGTAGTGGAGGTAGTGGTTGTACACTTCGTACAATTGTACTTTGTCAACGCTCTTCAAAGAACAAGCATCCAATGCCTTCAAATTCATTTGAATTAGTCGTTGCTTCAATCTTTTGGTCTTCTGCAGTGCTTAGACGAGATTAAATCGATTGAACAACATTTTGAAGCTTGAAGTCTTGCATCTTCTGATGAACTACAACTTCTAGTGATGTTCAGCTTCTGATGAGATGCTTATGATGAACTTGCTTCTGATGACGTCATCACTTCAGGAGCACTTTGACTTCAGGAGCAATTCTCTTCAAACTCTTTAAGCTTCCTTGTTGTTGATTCCTTTGCTCTCTTTTGTTCTTCCAGAACCTAATGATGATCTCAAATTTTTGTTTCTGGTCCTGTACATTTGAACAAATATTAACATATCCAATTGAAAATTTTTAATACCTTGTTATCATCAAAACTCTAAAGAGGTAATGTTAAACACATTATGTTCCAACAAAAAGGTTCTCGTAGAGTACTACGAACATAAGGGGTGCTAACACCTTCCCCTTATGTAACCAAACCCAGGACCCCATCTAACTAAAATAATTTTTTTAAAGTCGTGAAATAATTTAGTGAGTCAAACGCCAACTAAATAGCCTTGATCTCTGAAAAATGACGCGACACATGTGCTCTTGAAATTCATCGAGTTGCTCAACTGACATGGCGACGACCGAATTTTTCTCTTTCCCGTCAGTGATGAGGTTCACGGTTGGTCTTTCCGGCTCAGAGTTCTTGGTGAACTGCTTGAGTTGGCCTCGTTGTATGAGAATCTCAAATTCATCTTTTAGGTGGATGCAATCATCTGTCACGTGTCCGTGACATTTTTGGAACCGACACCATTTGGTCTTGTCGATTCCTTTCTTTTCTTGTGAAGCAGGTTTTGGGGGTTTGACCCCAGCTTCCTTCAGCTCAGCTACCGAAATCTTGGCCAAAATCTTTTCCCTTGAGATTGACAAGGGAGTGTATTATGTGAAGCGACCGCCGGGTCCTTTACCTTCACGCGTAACTTTGTCTTCCTTCTTCTTGTCATGGAAGGGCTTTTTAGAGGATTCGACAACAGGTTTCTCCTTCCTGATTTTATTGAGGTTGTCCGCATAGACTTCCTCTTCGTACCTGATGTACGTCTTGAAGATCGCGAGGAGTTGATTGTAAGTCTCCGGGTGTTGAGGTGAACTGACTTTTTCACGTCTGTGCCTTCGTGCAGACCCTTGATGATGAGGTACCGCTTCATGTTTTCGTCAGCTTCCTTGTGGAACCTCTTGATGTAGTCTCGGAGAGGCTCACTCTTTCCTTGGACAATTGCTTCAAGGGATGCCACCGTCTTTGGTTGGGTCCTTGAAACTGTGAAGTGAGTGGTGAACTCGTGGCAGAGGTCACACCAAGAACCTACGGAATTTCTTCGCAGGTTCTTGAACCAGGTCATCGCTCCACGCCTTAATGTAGTGACGAAGAACTTACATTTAACCGCCCCGCTCACGGAGCAATAGGTGATAACAACTTCGATGTTCTCGATGTGCTTGTCCGGATCTGACATCCCGTCGTAGTAATCCACCTGAAGCGGTTTTTCCAATCTGCGAGGGATTGGAATGTCTCAAATGTGCTGACTGAAATGACTGTAAGTATAACAACCTCCCTAAGCACCACGTTCGTAGTCGGAACTGGAGGAAGAGGACCAGGAGCGTCCGCCTCGGCTTCTAGGAGGATATCGTCTAGGAGGGGAGCGTCTTGGGGACCTCATTCTGGGTGGAGATCGTCCTCGGCTTGGAATTGTCACGCTGATGGACAGCCGAGGAGATCTTGACCTGGAATGCGTGGGGCTCCTTCCCCCTCTGTTACATGGTGGGGAAGGAGCATCATGTTGATGGAGCAACTGTTTCCTTTAACTTTCAAGCTCGGCAATGCGTTGGTTCTGTTCTTTGGCCATTGATGTTTGAGCAAACACGGTTTGCAACAGGTAGCTGATCCATGAAGCTGATGGAGTGGAATTGTTAGCCACCTCGTCTTCCCGTGTGAGGACGAAAGGTGGCTGGTCCTGCACATGAACTGCTGGATGGGAACTCGTAGGTGAGCCTCCTCTCCGTGAGCTAGATGCAGGAGATGGAGGAGCAGTGTGTCCATCTTGATTTGGACGTTGGATAGTGCTTTGAAGGCATGTAACACCGTTGACAGCCATGGTTTTATATATGAAAGCTTTGGTTTTTTGTATGTAAAAAATGGGGAGAGCTTATAATTCCCACAGACGGCACCACTGATCGTACTTGATCAGAAGGTGGCTGCCGATGCTTGGTTCAATGTGGTGGTTCACGGTGGTGAGAGAACTTCAATGAGCGTTGGACCGAATGGGGGGGTGTGTACCTGTAGACACTTCAACGCTCAAGTTAGTAGAGGTTCAGAATGGGGGGTTTAAGAGTGAAATAGATTCTACCTTAGAGGCTGCGAGGAGCCTCCTATTTATAGAGGTGGGTGAATGCAGAGCCGTTGTCAGGCACACGTGTGACCGGCGGTTACGAAATCGTAAGAAGTGTAACCCCCAGTGAGATATTAGCGGTGTTATCGCGATTTTCGGGTGTCAAGTCATTAATTAGGCTTGAACCTTTCAATCATTGATATCTCTATTTTTTTTGGGGAAGGGTGAAATTGAGAAAAACCCTTAGAAATTCTAAGTTCGGGGGCAATTTTTGCTACGGGAAGGTGTTAGGCACCCATAACGACTATAGTACTCTATAGGAACCGTTCTTCTAGTTTTACGTCTACGCTTTACTTTTAATGCTATTTAAAAGAAATGATTGTTTTTTAAAAATGGGGGAAGAAGTGTTTGGATTTTATTTTTATTGGACTTGGAGAGGTTTTGACCTCTTGCCTACATACCCTTTTAAGGGATCAAACTCCATGTAGTTCTCTCTCAAAAATGTTTTTGTGAGTTTAGGTTGATTTAAATTTTTGAAAATGATTTTGAAGAAAAGGAAGAGGCCGTAAAGGCTTGAGAAAGAAAATGGTGAGGTTGGTTCAATTATTAAGGAAGATGGTAGTCTAAGTAGAAATTATTTCGCATTCAAATTTTGATTAAGAAAATAAAAGAAAAAAATACAATGGAGTTTTGACTCCAAAGTTTATTGGAAAAAAATTGTTTTCAAGTGATGAGATTGTTAACACTTTTTTGGAAAAAGGGTTTTTTCTAAGTTTTGCGTTCCTAAACATACATCTAACGGTAAATCATACAACGTGTGTGCGTGTCGGTGCTTGTGTCAGTGTACATCATTATAGTGTCCATTGTCCTTTACATTGGCCCTAGTTTACATTCTATGGTCTTGCAAAAATCAAAAGAAAGGAATAACCACCTAAAGATTAGAAAATTGAATAAAAACCTAAGCTAAAGGATGGAGATGAGGTGGCGGAATGCTCAATATGTATGAAACATGAAATGAAATGGTTAGTAAAACAAGATATAAAATGATAGTAAAAAATGTCAAACCAATTGACAAAAAAGGAGCAATAGCAAGATGTAATGAAAAAAATGCACAAAACTAATCACAAGGTTTAAAGCAAGCACATGCCCTATAATTCTCATTCAAAGCAATTCTAAGAGGTTTATTTCAAGCACAATATGAGAATTATGAGACATGCCCAAACTTCATTTTAGCACACATCCACAAGCATATTCCACACTTTGTTTTCAAATGAACAAAATCCACATTACTTGCAAAGCAAGAAACTAACAATTAAATTTGGCAAAAAAAAAAAGAACTAACCATTAACATTGCAAAAATTGGAAACTAACGATTAAAATTGCAAAATTGGAAACTAACAATTAAACTTGCAAAACAAGAAACTAACAAAAATGTAAGCTAATGAGTAAACTTACAAAACAAGAAACTAATCACTTAAACTAACCAAAATTGGAGATTAACAATCAACATTGAAAAATTGGAAGAATTAGCATGAACTCAGAAGTAAACACATCACGAAGTCATATGCCAAGTATCAACATCGTATGACAAAAATTGGACCAAAAGTCATGCAAGAAACTTCACAAAAAATACACAAAACTCACAACTCCATAGAAGAAATTAGCATATATTTTTTATCAATTTTAAACATGTAAAAATATCACAAAACAATCAAAAATGCATCAAGAAACACATAGCAATTTTTTGGAATTTTTTGTAAGGAAATTAAAGCGCATAGGGGTTCAGGTAGCAAGAACAGAGGCGTGCTTAGCAAAAATTCAAGAAAAATCAAAAGAAACCCAAAGCTCACGGTTATGCAGCCCAAACCCACGCAACTTAGTGGATCCGGATCTCCAGAATGCCTCAGAGGCGTTGGATCAATCCGGATCCTCTGAGACCTAAATCTAACGGCCAAAAACGCAGGAAAGCTGGATCGGGTCTGAACCGACCCAGTCCAGCGCCTATACAAAAGGAAAATGGTCCGGTTCACTCTCATTTCCTTCTTTCATTTCTCTTTCTTCTCTTTTCTCTCTCGCCGTTCCCTCTTCTCACTCTGACGAACCCTAACCCTAATTCTTCCTAAACTACCCAGAATTCACTCAAATATGGTTCAATTGATTCGTCTTGCTATTCTAAACACGAATCCATCGTTGAAATTTACATGCAACCGGTAAATCGATGTAGATCGTGAAGTTTCTTCACGGTTTTCAAACTTATTCTTTTCTGTGCTTTTGTTCAAATCTTTTTCTGAATGAGTTCTTTTGTGGATTCGTAGGTTTACAACGGTTGATACTCGTTGTAAACCGTGGAATCTTTACGGTTTTCAAAGATTTTTTAGGGTTTCATGATTTTGAACAAAACTCTTTTGAACTTCTACGGATCTACATCGATTTTGGATTTGTTGATGTTCTTGAGCAAGAAAGAGGTAGGTTTACGTATTCACTTGTGTTTTATTCGGAGATTCGAACTGGAATCTTCAAGAACTCTTGAATCTGATTCTGTTTTGTTGATTCTTGGCTTGAATCCCGAAAATAAATCGGTGATTTCTCTTCTTCTTCTTCACCGGTTCAAATCCTTTGAAATTTTTCCTTCTTCTTCTCACTCTTCTCCCTCTGTGATCGTGTTGAATTCTCCGCTTTCAGTGGTGAATTCACGCTTGAATTGCAGAGGAAATGGTTCGGTGATGATGATTCAGTGATGAATCTCTGAGAACCGTGGTGAATTTCACTGCATTGTGCTTGAATTCGATTTTGGAAAATTAGGGTTTGAGAAGTTATTCTTCGTGTTCTTGAGATTTTCTGAGTTTTTGTGGATTTTGATTCTAACTGAATAGAGAGAGAGAGAGAGAGAGAGAGAGAGAGAGAGAAAATTCTGAGGTGTTTGTGATGTGGCGTGAATTATGTGGCTCTCTTTTTGACTTCTACAGTAGATGGCCTTTTATAGGCTGCCATGTGTACCTTGAACCAATTGTAATGTGACACCTGGACTTGGACTTGCTTGCGTGGCTTATGGACTGAATTTTGACCTAAGGACCTTTATGCAAAAAAAAAACTAAAGGACTAATCTGTAAAAGAGTAAAAATTGGACTAATCTGCAATTTAAAAGTAAAATGGACTGATCTGCAAATAGAAATAAAATTTGGACTGATTTGCAAATAAAAATAAAATTTGGACTGATTTGCAAATAAAAATAAAAATAAAATTTGCATAAAAGTGTAACTTGGAAAAAACGTAAAGTGAAACAATTAAAAATGACAAAATGGACTAAAACGAACAAATTACCAAAATGAGGTATTTTAAAATACCTTTCTGTCAAAATTTTGATGTGAAAAGACCAAAATGCCCCTAGGGACTAAAACGACTCAGACTGACTCATATGCGATGCTGAAATGATTTTTAGGTAGGGTTTGATCAATGGTTGATACAGACAAGTTGAAAAGACTCAGAGACAAACGTAGGGACTAAAATGGGTTCCACTGCAGGAAATGACCAAAATACCCTTTGTATGATTTTTATGCAAAAATTTGGAATAAAATGCAAGAAAATGTACCATTGGTTTAGAAATTTTCAAATGACTTGTAATGCAAGAAAAACACTTTAGATGGCCCTACATGCAAGAAAATTAAAGACATAAATAGTAAAAATACGCAGTTGAAGCACGGTAGAAAATTGCAGAGTAAAACACAGTGAATTGAAAAGTATCATAAATAGAAAAGAATTTTGAAGGAGTATTTTTAGGTCCAAAATGAGGGTATGACAAGCGGGAACGTGGGTAAAGAGACGTTGTCGCACGTTGCAGGACGTTTGAACTATTGTCCATTGCTCCGAGCACTCCCCTTCGTCGGGAAGGGGTGTGTTGCGAGTAATTTCACCAAATGCAGCATTTGGGCTTAGTTTGTTATTGGGCCTAAGTGGTTAAGCCCAAGTCTTTGACCAATCCAGAACAGATCACAATTGGGTTTAATATAATCTTTTTATTTTTATTTTTGCAATTAGGTTGAAGTTATACATGCCTAATTCTACCATTATAATAATCATTATAAAAGTTAAAATTGAGTACAGTCAACCATTTTAAATGTGAAACAAATACATTATATTTTGAATTCCATCATTGATTCGATTTTCTTAAAAGGTTGCTTGTAATTTGACAAGTTTGGTAGATATAAGGAATGGTTGGATTGTAGAAAAAGATTGTGAGCGACATATATCTATGTCATATATGATTTAACGATACAACAACGCCGATCTATTTTGTTTTTTCACCGATTATCGATAAAGATTGTTGTTTGGTAAACAAATATTTGCAAGTTCCTTAATTATCTTATCCAATGATAAGTTGAAATCTCATTCAAGAACTTAATACCAAAAATGATATTAACTATATTATTAAACCAACAACCACAATATCTTTTGACTTTAAAAAAAAGAAAAAAGTTTTTTTGTCCTAGAACGTGCTCAAATTGGAATGGACAGAGACAATTGAAGAGAGAACCACACATTTTAGTTCATTGTCTTTCCAAACTAGGCTTGAGTTTGGAATTCAAAGATTTCATAATAAGTAGCAACTATCTGTCTTTTGAAATAAGAGCGAAATTAAAATTCACATTTTGGAATCATTCAGAAACAAAATTCAAAAAAAATGGATAACATGATCAAAAGAAGTTGAAAGTGCGATAGTGAGTGATGGGAGGGAGGGAGAGAAGCATGATAGGCGGGAGAGAAGGAAGAGAGGACAGTTGGTTGAGGGACGGAACAAGCGAGGTAGAGCGTTGGAGAAGGGAGGTCAAATTAAAATTAAAAACTTTAAGGTAAAGAGGTAATTTTGTTTTAAAAACTCATATTTTCTTATGAATCAAACATGTATTTAGTTAAGATTTTCCCACTTTATTCCCTTCCCTCATCTTCCATCCTTTAAACCAAACATATATTTAATTAAAATATCTAACATCCCTTCTCCCTTCATTCCATTGAAAGCTCTCATCTCTATTAAACCAGTTGGACCCTAAGAAGAATGAAAGGTTCGACAGTGTGAAAGGTTTGAATAATCCTATGCTCTTCCACCAATCAACTAATCAACAAGACTCAACCCATTTGTAACTAATAAATACTTTATAAAATAATTTTGAACCTTTTATACGAAGTAGCGTTATCATCTTAATTACTATAAATTTATTATTTAATAGAAATAAAATATTAACATCGTTTTATTTCAAAATTAGCAATGTTATTTTGTTTTTAAATAAACATAACCTTATACTCGGGGATGCATATTTATGAATAAAGTTTTTAAATATAATTAACATCTTTTTATTTTTAAAAGATCAATATTCTTTAAGTATAAATAATATTCTAAACCCTAGGTACATGAATAAACTTTTTACAAGTAAGAAAATATGACAATAATAGTCTGCGTGAGTATGACTCAGTTAGAAGGGACAATCTATTGTTGTATGCATGGATTTAGGTTCGATTCCCGTAAACGTCACTAATTTATCTTAAAATGTGAATTCTAGCCACTTGGTTATTTGACCTAAAAAAAAAAAGAGAAAAATAATCTATCTATCTTAGGACGGGATTCAAAGTTGAGTTCGTCATATTATGACTAAAGTGACTCTAACAATGGACCATGACCCTTTTATTAAAATTATATATAATTTTATCAATCAATTTTAATCTCATGCTTGAAAGTAAGTTTGGTCAATCTACAACGTAAAACTAAAGATTTAATTTGTATACATCAATACTAAAAAAAATCTTTTACACATGTATTGCCGACCAAATTACACAATATTGAAAAGAAAAAAAAGTTATTTAACTTTTTTTAGCCAAATACGAAAAAATATACACCGTCAATACATCAAGATTAATCTTTAAAACTAAATTCTTTACTTAATAGTGATTTATTTACCCGTGCTTGGCACGTGCTCGGCTCCATACCAGTGTTAGACAAACCAATATCTTTTGGCTGCGTATTAATTGGTTTTTGTCCATTAAAGTCAAAGTGGGGACTCGACTAGTAAAGATTTGTCCTGTAATATGTGCAATATGAAAGGTCATTCTCAGCTTCTTTATTGCGTGTTAAAATTTTCACATGATTGCATAATTCCCTGGTACAAATTGTGTAAGAGTTTGTCTAAAGGACAAAAAACAATTAATACGCAACCAAAAGAAATAAATAATACTCCATTGAGTAGGAGTATTAGTCCTAAAGTCTTATCTATATCAATTTGTGAAGTAGAATCTAAACTGATATGGAAACACCATTGCTGACCAACAGATTTACTTCAGAAAATGATTACTTGCCAGTGAAAAGTTTGAAGGATGTTAAACATGTTTTGTGGAGTGAGACAGTGAAGATATGGAAGATAGCACTTCCAGTGGCTTTGTGTTCACTGTTTCAGTACCTCACAAACACTTCAACTTCCATCTATGCTGGTCATCTTGGAGATGTTGAACTCTCTTCTTTCTCTCTTTATCAAAGTATCCTCAATTGCATCTATTCTTTGCTGGTTAGTTTGTACTTTCCTCATCATAACTCTTATTCATCCAAAAATTTGTACTTGGAATTAAAACCAACTTTTAGATATTTTTCTACATTTTAGTATATTAATTCTAAGTAGTTTGTGATCTGTCTAATTGCAAATTATACCCTTACCCAAGGGTATGTATGTGAGGTTTTTTTTTTGAGGTTTTAGAGGGATAAGTTTATATAATATATCTACAAAATTGAAAGAATAACATGATAAGTGATTATATACTGTAATACTTAAATCGCACTTAACTAATTTTAAAAATGCTATTTTATAGTGTCGGTAGTTAAAAGAGAAAAGCAAGTCTTTCTTTTTCTTCCAAAACCCTCCATTCAAAACTCAAAAGATAGGATGAGAAGAGAGTAGATATTTTAACTATGTTATTTTTAGTTTTAAAAGTAACCAGGAGACGGAATCTAGTGGAAGGAAACTACAAGTTCACATTTCAGAACTATATAATATTTATTTAACATTTAATATAAGGATATTTTTGTTCTTTCAAAAAAAAAAAAATATAAGGATATTTTAGTATTAAAATAACTCTTGAGAACTAAAATCATCCACAATGGAGCTCCCTTATTTGAGTGCTTAAGTTGGTCATACATGTAAACGTAATTCATTTTATAATTTTTTAATGTCAATACCTAATAAGCATCAAATTCCTCCAACCTAGCACCACATCAAAATTTACTAATAAGTTTCACTAACAACTCTATATTATTACATTTCTAAAACACATTTAATTCATTAGAAAATATTAAATGAAATTTGAGTAAATTACACTCCCCTCCCCTCAAAGATACATGAATTACACACCCCTCCTCTATTATGTTAAAATATACATTCCCCTCCCTTAAAAAGAAAAATTTATACTCCCCTCCCCTATAAGATTCTTGAATTACAATTTTCTCCCTTAATAACTAATTATGCACTACATTTTAATCTATTTTAAATTAAATAAATATTTTTATGATATATACTAATTTTGAACCACCATTTAAAAAAATAAATTAATTTTTTTTATAATTTAAATGTCAATGATAATTAAATTTAAATATTTTGCTATTAATTTTATATTTTAGAGTATAAAATCAACTTTTAATAACCATACTTTATTGTCTTCAGTAATTTTCATATATTTTAATTTTATTTTGGGCTGTTTCATATTTTATATTAGGGTTTAAAACTATATGTTAATGAAATTGTCGATAAAAAATAGCGAAAAATATGTATTCAAATTTGATTATATTAAAATAGACCCGAAATATTTTTTTTTTCCAACATGTTATATTATTATTATTTTGAGATTATTAGAAATAAAAAAAAATTATTGAGGGATTAAAGTGTAGATTTTAATATAAGAGGGGAGGGTAATGTAATTCAAGCTTCTCTTAGGGGAGGGGAGTAAAATATTTTCTAATATATTTTGAATAAGAGGGGAGGGGAGTGTATATTTTAACATAAGAGGGGAGGGGATTGTAATTTAAGCATCTTTGAGGGGAGGGGAGGGTAATTTACTCATGAAATTTCCACAAAAAATGAAGAGAGAGAAGGTCCTTATATAGACATCATTCTCTATAAGCACCAATAAATATTACTCTACAATGGGGGTGTCTATTTAACTTGGTGCTAAATAGGTGAAACACTCACCATTGTGGATGGTCTAAAAGACGAGTCTAATATAAGTATTTAAAAATTTATAACATATTTTCTCCCTTTAATATTGAAACCGAGCTAAAATTGACTCATGAGAAATTTTTCTCCCATTCTATTTTCTTCATTGTGATCCTTCCAACCAAACACGATATAAAGAAAATTAATGTTAACAAGAAAGAGTAATAAATCATTCGAGTGCTTCAATGAGATGGCTCATATGAATCATGGGGTTGGAGGGATAAAAAACGTAGTGATTGACAAGAAAGAGAGCATAAGAGTATTCATGAGGTGAAAACCCATTAAAACATGAGTAATGATACAATGGATTTTTTTATAGAAAGAATTAAGCTAGTTAACTCTCTAACCTCTTAACCAACTTAATCAACTAACTAACTAACTCTAGTTGAATATATATATATATATATATATATATATATATATATATATATATATATATGTTGTAACAATGGTTCATGTGTCTTGTAACTTAACCAGAGGTTTTTGTGTCCGAAATTAAGTCTAGGAACTCATTAAGGTGTAAAATCATGAGGAATTAGTTTATATAGTTGTGTGTAGATGATATTTTTCTAATTGCAAATTATACTCTTACCCCAAGGGTATATGTATGGGAGGGGTTTTGGAGGTTATAGAGGGATAACTTTATATTTTATATCTAAAATTTTTGAAAGAATAACATTATAAGTAATCATATAATTTTTTTTTTTTGGTACAAGTAATCATATAATACTTAAATCACACTTAATTGATTTTAAAAATATTTTGTAATATATGTATTTAAAAGAGAAAAGCAAGTCATTCTCTCTCTTTTAAAACCCTCCATTCAAATACACTCATATCAATGGACGAGATGAGAAGAGATCGGAGTGATTTTACTTATGCTATTCTTAGTTTTAAAAGGAGCTAGGAGACGATATTTAGTGGAAGGAAATTACAAGTTCACATTTTAAAACAATATAATATTTACTTTAACATTTAATATAAGGATATTTTAGTACTAAAATTAACTCGTGAGAAATTTAAAAATGGACTCATGAGAACTAGGAAATTAGTCTAACCTTGATGAGAAATTTTATAACCTACTTTCTCTGCCTTTTTCTAACTTCTTAACCAACTTACTCAACTAACCAACTAACTAACTCTACTTAAATATGCATGTTGTACGTAACAATGGTTCAAGTGTCTTTTAACACAAGAGATTTTGCTTTCGAATTTAAGTCCAGGAACTCATCAAAGTTTAAACTCATGAGGGAGATCTTTACTGCCCACCATACCCATATCTATGAATTAGTTTATGCAGATGATATTCGATTCAACAAAAAAAGAGTAAATGAAGGCCTGAAATTTTTCATGTTAATTTCCACTTGATAACAAATAGTATTTAATTATTCTCACTATTAAGGTTGGAAATATCAGCCAAGCAGTCAACCTAATCTATATATTGCTTACTATTTTTGGGGAACTGAGTTGGAGTATTAAACTCGTCCCATATAGTTAGTTTGCCTCATCCAACTCGTTTATAAAATGGGGCAGATGTGGGCCAGGGTAGGCCAGTCTTTGAATTACATAACATATGTCAATTTTTAATTTTTATTGTGACAAGTGGGTCAGACAAAACTAAAAGAAGTGGAGTGGTCCATCAAAACTCAGCCCTATAAAAGGAGGCTTAATAGCAGTTTTAACCCCTTAACTTTTTTAAAGTTGTGCTTTTAGTCCTTACGAAAACAACTACAAAATTGTCCCCTAAGTTTTGCACCTGTGGCAGTTTTGGCCCCCAAGGCCGATTTTGACTCGGTCTATATTGACGTGGCACCCTAAGTGAGGTGCCACGTGTTATTTTTTTGTTTTTTTTTTTGCCTTGGGGCGCCAAAACTGTTACAGTTGCAAAACTTAGGGGGCGGTTTTGTAGTTATTTTTCTTAGGGGAGTAAAATCGCAACTTTGGGAAAGTTAGAGGGCTAAAACTGCTATTAAGCCAAAAAAAAAAACTAATACTTAAATACATTTAATCTAATTTTTTTAACAAACTAAAGTGGAATTATATATATAAACCAAAAGTCACTCCCCCGCACAAGGTATGCAAGAGAAAAAACTCACATAACCAATAGTCATTACAAAAACAAACAAAAAAAACACGAAAGACTGAACAAAACGCCTAGTAGGTTACCGTAAAAACATCGTAGGATTACCCCACCAATCATTAATATCAAAATCAAAACTTGGCTTTCTAGCTTTCATCCACCAGAAGGAGAGTAACTTAATTTTATCAAAAAGTTTAGGCATTAACTTCTCCATTTGCTAAAATAAGCGAGCATTATGCTCTCTCAAAATTACCCGCATTTTAGCTAACCAAAGAACACGCGTAGAAGCTTTCGTTCTTTGAGAAAAACCGAACAATGAATTAACATTAAAGTACGAAAAATATATGAAAGGCAAGCATGGGGAAAGAGTAAAAAATTTATGCAACGTTCGGAAAAGTATGACCAAAAGTATCTTCTAAAGCCTCTTTTTCTAGGTCGAGTTGATTCCCTAGGTATGTCACTCTCCATACGGATTCTACAAGAATTAAGACATTTGCGTATAAAGATTAAATAAATATCATAAGATAACCGAATAAAAGAATTGAATTAAAAAGATCCAACAAACAAATAGAGGTTCATCATATAATCCGACCCAATTAGGGTTTAGTTATTCATGGTAACTGAAGATAAATTACAAAAGAAATAAAACATACTCTAAAGGAAAGAAGGTTAAGTAAAGACTCTTCCCTTGATGTTCTTAGCGCTTGCTTTCCTCTTGAACCGCTTCGTTATGAATGAATAATTATGAATTGGAAAAGTTGTATTAATAGGCTCATTGTATAGTGGGTTTGAGCTAAAAAACTGGGCTTTTCCACAAATCCGCAGCCAGAAAACAACAAAATGTTGTGTCTCCATAAAAACGCATGTGCACCGCCATAATCTAAAATTCAAGGAAACTTTCGAATCTTTACTTGTTACCTGACGATGCCACTTATTATTCAAGCATGATGCATATGATTCCAATCATAGTTCCAAGGACATGAAAAACCTAAGTTTTGGCTTGATGGAGGACACGAAAAAGAACACTACCCCACCTCCTTATTAACCTTCCCCTTCAACTCAGCCACAACTTCTAATCGATCATCTTTACTATTAACAATTGCCACCCTCAGCGTACCTACCTCCCAACCGTCCTCAACATTTCTTTGCTTCCAATTGTTGGAACACTAGTGTACATTGGGAGAAACTTGGAGTATACTAGTGAGGTTGGGGAGCCTTTGGAATGTAAACACAAAGATGGAGAAACTAGTGTAAAGTGTGAATTGAAAATTTCTATGTCCCACATTAGGTAGATCACACACTCTAGTAGTGTTTATATATGTGGGAAATCACCTCCAAGGGTGTGCCCTTGGGGTACCCACTTTTGTGAACGGAGTGAGCCATGCCAAAAATATATATAACACGCGCGACGACGCCGCCGTCCGACCGGACCGGGCCTGGGCCATAAAAGGAATATTTTTTTGGGCTCAGAAAATAAAAAAAATCTTTTCCAATTTTTTTTGCTCCGAGATTTCCGCAGAGACTGAGTCTCAGCTTCACGTTTTCCTTACGCGCGCCTCAGCTCCACGTTTTCCACACGATCCACACGTTTCCGCGTCGTAGGTGACCGTTACTGGGTCGTGGGTTAAATCTGGCGGGTCGCGAACTGGATCGTGGGCTAAACCGGCGGGTTACGAACCAGAAATCCCATCTATAAATAGAGGGCTCAGGATTCTCATTCTTCATCCCAAAACTGAGAATCAAATCCTCTTCTCTGGTTTTCTCCCCTTCTCATCTCCCGCGGTTTGTGTTGACGAACCGTTCTTTTCTTCCTCCCCTGTTGGTTTTCTCGAGTGGTCTGCGAACCATATAAGAGTGGTTTTTCGAAACCATATTGAGGTGTTATTCTCGAGCGATTTCTGGCAGTGCAGCCTTTAATCATACAGAAAGAATCTGGGCTGTTTTATCCTGGAGACGCCGCGGTTGCTAGTCTACCTTGCACAACTTAGGTAGTGCTGCGAAACGTCTTAAAGAAAGCGACCTGGTCGTGACTCACCCTGGTAATTGGTTCAAAGCTCTCGTAATTTTTAAAATCAAAAACAACACCAATTCTTGCTATTCTGCACATGATTCCCTTCATCCAGGGGACATTGATAATTTAGAACCAAGGCACAAACTTGATTAGTTTTCGATGCACCTGAATACAAACACAACCCACACTTCTTCCCACGACCTTCTTGACCAACTCCTCTTGTAAATTTTGCACCAACTCATCCACCTCTGTAATATTATCGTCTCCCCGAAACTCATTCTCATGTTCTGATTCATCACAATTGAACTTAACATCATCAAACTAAAGAAAAGCGTCTACCCCAAGGTTAGAAACTAGCTCATCCACCATTTTAATGCAATATAACTCATCGTCAATCAAAATATATTCGAAATAATTAATAACCTCCAAGCAGGGTGTCATTATCAAAAGGCGAGCATAATTAAACCTTGGTTTATTTTTTGTATTTGAATCCTTCTTTAAAATAATTCCTTTGCATGTAGCTACCAAATTGAAGAACTTGTAGTTCGGTGCATGCACTAGAATTTCAGATATTCTAAAAAGGGCGCCTCTTTCATAAACTGTCAACTTGTGCAACCACGGTTGCATATTGTGGAAATATTTGCTAAAAGAATCAAGAGCTTGGTTGAACACAAACGTAACACCATTTACCCCCAAACAATAAATAAACACTTTATCACCTCCAAGAGGGATAATAAGAAAATCCTTAAATCCTGTGTCATAAGTTCTCTGCTGTAATTGTACATTGTTCACCTCTTCAAACATCGTTCCAACCACACCCTAGCACACCTTCAGCCACAACCCCTCTCTAACTTTTTTCTCACTCACCTCTCCCCACCTTCACTCCCTCTTCCTTATCCTTCCCCACACCGTTTTGAACAGCCACCTTGCTATCAAGTCCAATACGTGCCAATCTAACCCACACCTGATAATGGTCAAACCGAACATTATTCAACGGTGCATCTAATTTGCCTTCATCCGTCACCTTACAAAGGCAAGCAAAACCAACAATTAGTCCTCTAATATTCCTCTTCATAGACACGTAAATATCATACACAATGGCACAAACCTCAAAACTTCTCGGCATTATAACATATGGTAATTGCTCATGTATATTATTTTATTTTTTTGTCAGTTAGTCTAGTGGCTAGAATTCACCTTATAAGGTGAATAAGTTGGGTGTCCGGGGTTCGAACCCCGGCCCTTGCATATAATAATGCATTGTCTTACCAACTGAGCTATGCTCACGGGACTGCTCATGACAATAGTATGGGCTGGGACAATGAAGGAGTATTGGGAAAGAGGTTCAGGATTCAATCTTTATTGCTAACAAATTCTCATATCTCATAACAAATTAACCAATAACATTTGTTTATAAAATATATACGTTGAACTAAATGTCACATGTAAAATTGCAGTTTGGTATGTCAACTGCAATAGCAACACTGTGTGGCCAAGCTTATGGTGCAGGACAATTTCAAAATGCTGGTATTTATGTTCAAAGATCATGTATTATACTATTCACCACTTGTATACTCCTCTTGCCTATTAATATATATGCAACTCCAATCTTAAAATTTCTTGGCCAAGAACAAGAAATAGCTGACCTAGCTGGCAAATATGCTATTCTTATAATTCCATACATGTTTTCCATTGCTATAAATTTACCCTTCCAGAAATTTCTTCAAGCACAAAGTGAAGTTAAAGTTATTATGTACATAGCAATTGTGATATTGCTAGTACAAAATGGTCTACTTTATATCTTCATCAGTGTATTTGATTGGGGAATAACTGGCTTAGCAATGGCAAGTAATATCACAGGATGGGGATTTGCTCTTGTTCAACTAATTTATGCTATTGGTTGGTGTAAAGAAGGATGGAATGGATTATCTTGGATGGCATTTAGGGAATTGTGGGAATTTACTAAGCTAAGTTTTGGTTCATCTGTAATGGTTTGTTTAGAACAGTGGTACACAACTATCATTATCCTTCTTGCTGGCTACCTTGATAATCCTGTGATTGCTCTTGGTTCCTATTCAATTTGGTAAGAATAAGATAATAATATATTTTTTTCCATCTAGTTACACTTTTAATTTGTCACTGATATACTCTTTTTAGTTTAATTTTGATATATTATGTGTGAAATGTTTTACATCGTCAATAAATCACAATTAATCATACTTGCCTTTTTAGAAGTAACTGTGATTATATTTTTAAAAAGTAATTATGATTAAAATTAAATATTTTTAATCATTTGAATATTATAATTGATTGATAGTGTAAATAATATTTACACAGACAATGTATATGAATCAAATTTTAATTTTAAGATATCTTTTTTTTACATTAATTTCAAAATACCTTGGTATATTCTTCAAATTTTTACTTTTATATTTTTAGCCTTAATATTCAGGGTTGGAATGCCATGCTGCTTCTTGGACTAAGTATAGCACTAAGGTGAGTGATTATTAACTCAACGTATATATATTATAGTAGGCGGTGTACATTGTAAACCTAGATATTTATTTTATGGGTCATGTTAACCGGTGTCTTTGGGGTACTGGTTAAGGAAACCAAAAAAGAAAATTTTAAATTAAAAGAAATACTTTTTAGGTTTTTAATGAGTTGACTGCACAAGTTCCGATGTAATATTACTATATATGCTTCTTTAATTAATGTCTCGGGACACTGGTTAACATTACCCTTATTTGATTAGTATTTGAGATATTTATTACGGTTCATTTTTAAACTTGCTTGTAATTTTGCTTAATGTTTATGTATTAGTATGTTACACTATTCACAGCTTTGTCACAATTTCTCAAAAACCTATTTAAAACTGATTTCAAGAACTATAAAAAAATACGCAATTAGCTATTTTTTAGTATTCAACCAAATTTAACTAAAATAGCACTATAACTATTTTACAACTGTTATTAAGGGAATTTGAACTTCTCTCCTTGATGCTACATGGCAAAACTATTAACCCTAAGTTGACACATTATAATCATAGGCATCTAAATTTTTATTCTAAAAAAATTAATAATAAAATTTAAAATGAAATAAGATCTTATAAGATGTTGATTTTGATTATATAGTTTCTCAATGCTCCAACTAATTATTGATTCATGATTTGATTCTAATGCCTTGCAAGTGTTCGTGTCTCTAATACACTTGGCATGTCACATCCAAGAGCATCTAAGTACTCTTTCTTGGTGGCAACGTCTCAGTCACTTCTCATTGGAACCATTTTCATGACTGTTATTTTCCTGAGTAAAGAAAAGTTTGCCTTCATCTTTACCAACAGTGATGATTTGATACATGCTGCAAGTGAATTAGCATACCTTCTTGGTATAACCATGGTTATCAACAGTATCTCACAAACTATTACAGGTGATTTACTTGGTTTGGTGAGTAGAATTTTTTTGTCATAATTTCTTTTTGGTCTCTTTTTTTAATGAATCTCATGCAAAATATTGCTGTTTTTAAAATTTAACATTTTGGACCCTTAATTTTTAGGGAATTGCTCTTCTCCCTTTCAAAATTTTTCATTCCTTTGACCCAGCAGGAGTTAACTCATGCTCCATATTCACACTCGGTATTTTTTAGTGTGAAACGTTGGCACTTATTAGATCGGTTGACCCGACTTAAAAATTGATTGAACCGATCTTAAAAGTGTCAGTGTGAGTTAACTCACGTTGTAGAATGCCGAGCGTGAGTTAACTCACGTTGAAGTAAAGGAATGACCAATTTTAAAAGGGAAAAGAACAATTTTCTAATTTTTACATTTATTACAATTTTGGCCCGATCATTGATATTTAGGAAAAAAAAATGTGAAACTCGCCCCCATAATTGCAATTTCTGTTACGATTTGAGATTCGGGTTTTCAATCACCATTTTTTAGACCTAATTAAAATCACCTCTTTTGAAGGTTAAAGGCACGGATTGGTACCAAACTTGCAACAAATGTAATAATGAAGGACCGAAAAAAGTTCGATTTTAAAATGAGGAAATATTTTCCTGAGTTTGATAAAATAGGGAGACCAAATATACAATTAAACAGAGAATTTAATCTAGGTTTTGGACCATTTCTCGATTTGTGCAAATTTAATCTAAGTTTATTTACACTTTTGAACACCTATTTTATTATAGTCAATAAAATAGTATTTACCTTTCAAAACCGAAGTTCTCAATTCCTCAAGTATTACATTTATTGTCAGTTTGGTGTAATGTCATGTTTGTTGTCATGAAAATGAAAATTTTGTCTAAAAAGTGGTGATTTTTGGCATCAAAAGTGAGATTTTCAATCCACAACCAAAATTGAGACAATAAATCATCACATTTGTGGCAAAAAATCACCATAGTTTGGAATAAAAATATGGGCTGAAACCAAAGTTACAACAAATACACTATTTGAAGGATTAGAAAACCAATACCATAACATATAAGCCTTCAATCTCAAGAGTGATATTACACCGTTATTTAAATTTGGGTCATGTTAACTTGTGTCTTTAGAACACATGTTAAACAACTCAAAAGTAAAAATTATTTCTTAAATTTTGTGTATTCAATTATTTAAAAGTCGAAAAGTTAAATTCAAGTTAACGTTAACCTTTAAATTATAATAACTTTTATAATTTTGAGAACATTTAGGTGTGGTCATTGGATGTGGATGGCAAGTTATGGTTGGTTACATAAACTTGGCATGTTATTATATTGTTGGACTCCCTATTGGAATTTTCCTTGGATTCAACCAGCACTTGGGGGTGAAGGTATAAGTTATAAAGTTATTATTGGTCTAAATTGTATCTTCCCGAAATCATTAAAGTTGTGTATATTTCTATTATAAGTTTTTATATTAAATATTTTACCTTTTTTTTTGAGAAAAATATTTTACATCTAATAAAATCGGTTTATAATATGTTGAATGTCACCTTTTTCATTTATTTATTTTCAAATTTTATCTATTTTCATTGTGATACTTGATTTTTTTCTTCTAATATTTACACTTACACACACTAAAATGTTCTTAGATAATTTTATCTAATTTCATTTGGATGAAATGATCTAAAAATCTTTTCGTTTAATCAATGTTTAAAATCTCGGTCTTTGTGAGCTTAAGTCAATTGATAAGAACAATGCATAATATATGTAAGATCCAAGATTTAAACCTCGACAAAAAAAGAGACTAAAATCTTGAGTGAAGTTCTAAACTTGTTGGATTAAAACTTTTAAAAAGTACAATATTTCATGTTACCTAACTTAGAGTGATTTCCTATTTGGCATCTTATATCTACCTAAAAAAGTGCTTCTGTTTAGAAGATTTACATTTAAGTTTGTCATTCTACCTTTACTTTGCTTGAAAAAGCAATCTGGCTTTGATGTCCAACTTATCTTATATATGATTTGTTTTCTTACAAATTTACATCTATGTGTTATAGGGTCTTTGGGGAGGCACAATGTGCGGCAATATTCTTCAGATAATAGTCCTCGTAGCCATTATATATAAGACCAACTGGACCAATGAGGTAAATATGTTCAACTATTTTAAATCAATGTTTTGCAGATAATTCTTGTTTTATAATTTTTCTTCTGGAACTTTTGGGCAAGACGAGCTGGGATCCTCTCTATTAAAGAAAATTAGTGGAATATTCAATTTGATAAATGATACACAGAAAAAAAAAATATTTATGCGAGAAGGTCCTTGAAACTGTTAACCATTTGTTTTCTACTTGTGGATTGCCTAGGGAGTATCGTATATGATTTTTAGATGGCTAGGTTCGGACTAGGTTCTTCCAAGGTTGTGGTGAGCCTTTCTGAGAGGTATTTTGCAGTTATTGGGAGAGAGATCTGTAGGAAAGATTTTCTCCTAATTAGACATACAATTATCTGGTCTGCTCGAAATGATTTGGTGGTTTACAACAACATACCAGTAATTGAGCAATTGGTAGATAAAATTCAATTTACTTCTTGGTACTGGTTTTTCGGGAGGCGTTTTGGTCATCCTTGCTTGCGTTATGAGTGGATGGTGGAACCACTTCTCTGTTGGGACCGATAGGTGTTGTCTAAGGGATGTGTTTGGGAGCCATTTTTTGCGGGGTTTGGGGTCAGTTTTTTTTTTTTTTCCAAGCTTAATGTGCTCTACTCTTTGGGTAGTAGGCTTGGTTCATATCCACTTGCAGTTGGATACTTTCAAGGGGTTTTTTTTTCTTTTTTTGTTGATCCTTTTGGGGTTGGGGTTTTTGGTGTTGTTTTTAGGTGCTGCTTGTTGGTGGTGGGTGTTTTTGCTTGTTGGTGTTTATTTTGTTTCGACTTTGGGCTTTTAGGGTACCACTTGTACGCTAGCCCTATTGTATCTCTCACTTTCGATTTTAATATATCATTTCTTTTTAAAAAAGACAAAATAGATAACAATCATACAATCAATTGGATCCCACAATCATTAATTATTTTATATTTTTTTTAAACTTATTTTTGTCTTCCTTTCTCTAAATGGAACTCTCTTTCTATTTTGAGAAATAAAAAAGACCATAATTCGGCTGACAAGATATTCATCACTACCCCACAACCATTTACTTTATAAAAGGTTTAAACATTTATTTTAACCTAACAATTCTGTCAATTTGTTTTAATTTGAAACATCAAAACTTTAGCTATTTATCCTAAAAAAAAGAGGCAAAATTACACTATAAGTCCTTTATCTTATTTTTTTATAACACTTTAGTCTTTTATCCTTTTTTTTTTGGTCCCATTTTAGTCCTTTATCTATTAAAAAAGGTAAAGGACTAAAGCATCCCTACAATTGTATCATGGATAAAAGAAAAAATCTAACCCACTATAATTAAGATTTTTCGCCTTCATTAAGCAAAGCAAGCGCTAAGGTATTTTCACAGCTTATACATCTTTGAACTTGTTGTGAGACTAACTTTCGAGTTGACACCCAGACATCTACTATTTGTTTATTAGGGTTGGACTACCTCTTAAATTAACGACTTTAAAAATGAGTTAATAGTGTTTTTCACCCCTGTAATATATGTCATTTTCGGTTTTCACCCTTGTAAAATTTTCGAAAAAAGAATTCTTTTTCGAAAATTTATTTTAAAGATTTAATATGAATTTTAACCTAATAAAAAATTTCTTTTTCAAAAATTTTACAGGAGTGAAAACCAGAAATAACATATATTACAGGGTGAAAAACACTATTAACCCTTTAAAGATTAAATATGGATTCTTCTCTAAAATATTCATTTTGTCAACTCTTCTAACAGTATGTTCATAGATTATAGGGTTAATAATGTTTTTTACCCCTGTAAACTATGCTATTTTCGGTTTTCACCCTTGTAAAATTTTCGGTTATATTTGCCCCTTGTAAATTTTTTTTTTTCTCCGGAATACACCCCTCCCCCATCCAACTCACCAAATCCGCCTATATGGCGCTGAATTTTTTTTTTTTTTAAATTTAAATTTTTTTTGTAGGCCACATCAGAAAATTAATTTTTAAAAATTATAAAAAATAATTTAAATTTATTTATATTAATTTAAAAATAAAAAAATAATTTTAAATTTCCAAAATTAATTTTTGAAAATAAAAGAATTTGTACAAATTAGAAAAAAATTCTAGAAATTTTTATATTACCAATTTGTTTTTGTTAAAAAATATGATTTTTTTCTAATAATTTAATTTCGAAAAAGATTTTAAAAAAATTATGGAAAAAAATTTTCAAAATTGATTTTTTTGTCCAGATTTTTAAAAATCAAATTTTTTTTGAACATTTTAAAAAACTTTTTTCCAAACAAAAATTTGACCATTTTTTTAAAAAAAAAATCCAGAAATTGTGAAAATTAAAATTAAAAATTTGAAAAAAAATCTGACCTTTTTTTTAAAAGAAATTTGTAAATTTTCCTTTTTTTAATTTTGAAAATTAATTTTCAGAATCTTTTAAAATCATTTTAATTTCGAAAAAAATGTGATTATATTTCTTGATTTTTTAAATTTCAAAAAACAATCATATAGTTTTTTTTTCTGATTTTTCTTAAATTTTTAAAAAATTTGGTTATTAAAAGAATTTTGTAAATGAATTTATATTATTTTTTTTATTTTCAAATTAATATAAAAGAATATATATTGATTTTTTTATTTTTTAAGAAAAATCAAAATTTTACGCTTTTTAATTTTTGAAAATTAATTTTCAGATTTTTTTAAATTGATATACATTCATTTTTTTTAAAAAAAAATAGGTATAAATGCCACGTGTACCCTTAAAAAAATAAAAAATATTATACAGTCAGCGTGCCACATAAGCATATGTGCACAGTCAGCGTGCCACACAGTGTACCACGTCAGCAAATATGTACAGTCATATGTGGGAGGGGGTTTTTCGGAATTTTTTTTTACAAGGGTACAAATCAAACCGAAAATTTTACAATGATGAAAATCGAAAATGACATATATTACAGAGATGAAAAACACTATTAACCATAGATTATATTATTTTGTTCGAAATCACTCCTATCATATCATATATCCATGTAACTTTTCATACTCAAGGTTGGCATTATTAAACTCTTTTATCATAAATTTCAAAGCAAAATTATTTGTTAGGATTTTATTGTATAAATTATATGGAATATGAACTGCAGGTAGAGCAAACAGCCAATCGCATGAGAATTTGGAGCTCTAACAACATTCAAAAGGACGTCATTTGAAATGCTGCATGGAAAGACATTTTCAATTAATGCATTAGAAATTACTTAGACTAAAAAATAAAAAATAATGAATTAAAATTTTCAGTCCCATGTCATGTTTTTTTTTCTTTCAATGGAATCATATTAGAGGAAAACAAGATGGAACCTACCAATTTCACGAATTTGAATAGAAACTTATATGAACAACAATGTTAATTAGACACATTTTATTTTTCTACGTTCATTCAACATCTTATCACATCATCAAATTATTACATATATCATATCACTTTCTTCCCCCCTCTGTTTATCTCTTTGTTTTGAGGTGTATACAGAGTTTCCTTATACAAATTGGGTTATTTTAGAAATCGGCTTATTTCGCTTGATTTTGTCTTAATTTGTCCCAACCAATCCATTGTTTTAATTGTAACTTTTATGTATTTGTGATGGATGACCTTTCGTAACCAAAATTTTCAAGTTAAAACTCATTTTAGCAAGTTAGAAATATTGCAGCAGAGTAATATCGTAAAATGAGAATGGATCCATTGCCATGTAAATCCTCACTTTTCTACAATGGTGACATCTTCAACTTTAATAGAGGGCCTAGATTCCACATGAGGGAGACAATTTTCTCTCATTGTGAAACACAAATTTGAATTTAGACAAATTGTATTTGTTCTCCTTTCTCTCATTTAGACAAATTTGAATTTAAATCTCAAATTGTTTGCCTCATTGTTTTTTTTTCTTCTAAGTTTTCGTTAAAGAATCTACATGGCTTATGTAAACTGATGACATGTACTATCTTCAACCTAAAAAACTCACAAAACTCTCTCCCTAATCAAAATATTTTATTATTCCTTTTTGCTTTAAGTCGACACTTCACCCAAAAGCATGTGGTTCTCCTCAGTTTTGATAGTGTGAACTTGTAAATTTGTTTAAGCTTACCTTTTTAAGTGTGAATTTAGTGTTAACTAGATTTTGTGAAATCAAAATTTGCACCGAGTTAAGCGATTTTTTTTTGACATAAACCAGAAATTTCATTAATAATTAGAAAAATCCTTACAAAGAGAAAGAGAAGGGTAGATTTGGTGTGGGAAACTCTCCACCCAAACTCTACAGCCTATTGATTTTGCTAAAACAACTAGATTGTGAGCAACTAGATTACAACTTCTTTTAACAAAAACAATATTACAATTACTTAGCCCGGACATAATGTCTTGACAGTCTTGGATTAGAAAGTCTATGGTTGCCACTCATTTTCTTCCTCTTAAGCAAAGAACCACCGTTTCCGCATCTGACTCAACAATCAGGTTGGGGAATTGCTGCTCTTCTACCCACAGTAGACACTACCTAATCCTCAACGTTTCTTCCATCAAAGGTGTTACCTCAATCATCTCTTTGCTCGTTGCAGAAAAAGAACCTTGCCACTGTGGTTTTGCGCAATAAATCCCCAGCCTGTACTTCCTTCAGGGAAACACCCTGTATCAAGATTAATCTTAATGGTACCCAAAACCGGAGAAATCCACCGCGGGACAACAGGGGTAGAGAGCTGGCTCACAACACTTTCATTCGACTCATTGAATTCCTCAACCAACAAAGCTACTGATTGTGCAGTATGGACCAGATCAAACTTTGCATTTTTAAAAATAACCAGGTTCATACCCTGCCATAGCCTCCACAGTGTAATACCAAACAGCTGAACCACTAGAGGGTCCTCTTTCAACAACCATTGATTCATCCAGTCCATAAAATTGACATTTAGGGGGACATGGACTTCTAGAGGGAAGAAAAGCAAACAGCCTTAGCAATCATACAATGCATAAAGAGGTGGTTCACATCTTCCAATCCAGAGTTATATAAAGGGCAAGATTGATCAAGATTAATACATTTTTTTTTCCGAGATTTCATCTTGTGGGAAGGATGTTTCGGCCTTACCTCCAAAGGAAATTTTAAGCACTTTTTGGACCCTTAAACGCCCAAATCTTCTTCGACATAATAGCTCCCCTAGAGTCTGAACCTTCAACTACTTCTCTGGATGAATTGTCACGGGTTAAGTGGTGACCAGACCTAACAGAATACTGCCTATACTTCTCCCAACGCCAGGCCAGTCAATCCTCCGAAAGCCGGAAGGAGATGGGGACACTAAGGATTTTTTTTGCCACATAACTATTAAAAGACTCACAAATTCTTCTTCTGTCCCAGGATCTAGTTTCAGGATCAATCAGCTCGTCCACCGTAGCCTCTTGCTCTAACACACCAGCTAGCCATTGAAGTTTTGCTGGATGGAGGCCTATAACCCAACTATCTTTAAAAATCTAAATTGATCTTCCATTTGAAACTATCCATTGGACTCCATTGTCCACCAAGTCCCTTGGGTGCAGCAGGCTACGCCAAGCATAGATGGGATTGTAACCGATTTTGGCTCTAAAGATGTTTGTCAGACAACAATCTCCAATAAAATCATTCTTAGACAACAATCTCCAATATTGCTTCCCATGGAGGGCTTGATTAAAATCACAAAAGGAACGGAAGGCAAGCCCCCATCTATCCTTAGTTGCACCAAGCCGGTCCCACCACATCCAATGGATTCTCATTTTCGTCTCTTTTGTCCCCCACCAAAACTTGGCTAACATACTTTCCACGGCCTCACAACTGAAGCTTGCTTGTGTCCCAAGTTTTGTTTTGATGATGTCTTGATTATTGTTAGGCTTTATGTATGCTTTACTTTGTTATTTGAATTTGGTTAAATTAGATTAGACTTTGTTAAAGCACCTAGCTAAACTATGATTCATCTCTTCCCTATGTTTCTCTATTTGCATTGCCTTGGTAATTAATGTCCCTTGCAATCTCATTTCTGTCTCAACAACTGGTTTTCTGATCATATGAATCGAGTCATTACTATCTGAATCGTATCTAACAAAGTCTTTGAGTTGTGTGAATCGATTCAAGATATTTTGAATCGTATCACATATGAATCGACTCATAAATACATGATTCGCATCATAAAATATTTCTGACTTGCTTTGAATCGATTCACAACATTTTGAATCGTATCAACCTTCATCATGGGATTCGCATCATAAAATATTTATGACTTCTTATATTTTTAGCCTTAATATTCAGGGTTGGAATGCCATGCTGCTTCTTAGACTAAGTATAGCACTAAGGTGAGTGGCTATTAACTCAATGTATATATTATAGTAGGCGGTGTACATTGTAAACCTAGATATTTATTTTATTAGTATTTGAGATATTTATTACAATTCATTTTTAAACTTGCTTGTAATTTTGCTTAATGTTTATGTATTAGTATGTTACACTATTCACAGCTTTGTCACAATTTCTCAAAAACCTATTTAAAACTGATTTCAAGAACTATAAAAAAATACGTAATTAGCTATTTTTTAGTATTCAACCAAATTTAACTAAAATAGCAGTATAACTATTTTACAAATGTTATTAAGGGAATTTGAACTTCTCTCCTTGATGCTACATGACAAAACTATTAACCCTAAATTGACACATTATAATCATAGGAATCTAAATTTTTATTCTAAAAAAAATTAATAATAATATTTAAAATGAAATAAGATCTTATAAGATGTTGATTTTGATTATATAGTTTACCATATATTTTTCTCAATGCTCCAACTAATTATTGATTCATGATTTGATTCTAATGCCTTGCAAGTGTTCGTGTCTCTAATACACTTGGCATGTCACATCCAAGAGCATCTAAGTACTCTTTCTTGGTGGCAATGTCTCAGTCTCTTCTCATTGGAACCATTTTCATGACTGTTATTTTCCTGAGTAAAGAAAAGTTTGCCTTCATCTTTACCAACAGTGATGATATGATACATGCTGCAAGTGAATTAGCATACCTTCTTGGTATAACAATGGTTATCAACAGCGTCTCACAAACTATATCAGGTGATTTACTTGGTTTGGTGAATAGAGAATTTTGTCATAATTTCACTTTTGTCTCTATTTTATCAATCTCATGAAAATAATGCTGTTTTTTAAAATTGAACATTTTGGACCCTTAATTTTTAGGGAATTGCTCTTCTCCCTTTCAAAATTGATAATTCCCTTGACCCCTCACGCTTGGCATTTTTCAGCATGACACTTTTAAGATCGGTTGATCTGACTTAAAAAGTGTTTGAATCAATTTTTAAAAGTAGGAAGTGAACAATTTTGAAACGGAAAAATGCAATTTTCTAATTTTTACATTTATTACAATCTTGGCCCGAACCTTGAATTTTAGCCAAAAAAAAAGTGAAATTCTCCCCCATAAGTGCTATTTCCGTTAAGATTTAAGATTCGGGTTTTGAATCATCATTTTTTAGACCTAATTAAATAACCTCTTTTGAAGGTTAAAGGTTCGGATTGACACCAAACTTGCAACAAATGTAATAGGGAAAGACCGAAAAGGGTCCGATTTTAAAAAGAGGAACTATTTTCGCGAGTTTGATAAAAATAGGGAGACCAAATATAAATTAAATAAAAAAGTTTAATCTAGGTTTATATACACTTTTGATCATCTATTTTATTATTGTCAATAAAATAGTATCTACCATTAAAAATCGAAGTTCTTGATTCCTCAAGTATTACATTTATTGTGACTTTGGTGTAATGTCATATTTTTTTTCATGAAAATGAAATTTTTGTCTCAAAGGTGGTGATTTTTTGCATCAAAAGTTATATTTTCAATCCATAATCATAATTGAGACAATAAATCATCACTATTGTGGCAAAAAAATCACCACAGATTAGAATAAAAATCTGGGTTGAAACAGTTACAACAGATACACTATTTGAAGGATTAGAAAATTCATACCATAACATACAAGCCTTCATTCTCAAGAGTGATATTAGACCGTTATTTAAATTATCTTCACTTTTATAATTTTGAGAACATTTAGGTGTGGTCATTGGATGTGGATGGCAAGTTATGGTTGGTTATTATACTTGGCATGTTATTATATTGCTGGACTCCCTATTGGAATTTTCCTTGGATTCAACCAGCATTTGGGGGTGAAGGTATAATTTATAAAGTTAATTCTTGCTCTAAATTGTGTCTTCCCGAAATCACTAAACTTGTCAATATTTTTATTAGGGTAAAATATGGTTTTAGTCCATGTAAATATACCTTGTTTTGCTTTTTTAAAAAACAAAATATTTGCAAGGACCAAAAACTAAAAAAAATAAAAATTATAAGGACTAAAACCAAAACGAGACATATTTGCAGGGACTAAAATCATATTTTAGCCTTTCCATTATATGTTTTTATATTAATCATTTTCTTTTTAGAAAATATTTTACATCTTATAAAATTGGTTTGTAATATGTTGAATGTCAACCTTTTAATTTATATTTTTTTTCAAATTTTATCTATTTTCTTTGTGATACTTGATTTTTTTTTTCTTCTAATATTTACACTTATGCACACTAAGCACTATTAGACTTGCTGAAATAATATGATAGTTGACCCGAATCAATAAACTTTGATACCTAATTATGTTTTTCCATTAATACCTATTAATTTTTACAAAACTAGTGTTTAAGGTGAGGATGTACCTTTTTTAAACTCTTTCATAAATTAAATTTTTATCTCTTTTTAATGTGAGATTTATATTATTCCTAATAATTGTTAAAAAGTCTCACTTGTGGATAAGAGATGGTCTGACAATGTGTTTATAAGTGGAGGCAATTAGCACCTCATAAGCCAGTTTTGTGAAGTTGTGTTAGACTCAACCACGATTTTTAAGATGGTATCAGAGCCTCCTCCATGATCCGTTGGGCCACCTGCTATTAGGTTCTCGTTATCAGACCACCTACCATTTATGTCCACGCTCCAAATGTTCAGTCCTACGCATGAGGGGGTGTGTTAAAGAGTTTCACATCGAATAAGAGATGATTTGACAATGTGTTTATAAATGGGGACAATCTTTATCTCACAAACCGATTTTGTGAGGTTCTATTAGGCCCAACCACAATTTCTAAGAATAACCTATCTAAGAGCATTCGGATGAAATGATAAAAAATCTTTCCATTTAATCATAGTCTAAAATCTCCATTGGAGTCCTAAATTTGTTGGGTTAAAACTTTTAAGAAGTATAATATTTCCTGTTACCTAACTTAGAGTGGTTTCCTACTTGGCATCCTATCTACCCAAAAAAGTGCTTATATTTAGAAGATTTACATTTAAGTTTGTCATTATTCCTTTACTTTTCTTGGAAACTATGGCTTCGATGTCCAACTTATCTTATATGTGACTTTTTTTTCTTACAAATTTACATCTGTGTTATAGGGTCTTTGGGGAGGCACAATGTGCGGCAATATTCTTCAGATTTTAGTCCTCGCAGTCATCATATGTAAGACCAACTGAACCAATGAGGTAAATATGTTGAACTATTTTAAATCCAAGTTCTACACATAATTATTTGCTTTCTAATTCTTCTTTTGGAACTTTGAACAAGCCGAGTTGGATCCTCTCTACTAAAGAAAATAAATAGTATATAACAGAGACACAATATACATTTGTGTGGTGATGAGCAAAACCGCAAGTGCACGGTTCTACCGATGTAGTAATAAAAGATATCGTTTCGACATGGAGTTATGAATTCAATTAACTTTCAACAATGATTAGAAGATAATAAAAATAATAAAGTTTGGATTATTGGTTAAAAGAAAATAATAAAAATAAAAGACCCTTGAGATTATTGGTCCATCTTAATGACAAACCCTTCACAAACAAACCCTAAAACGTTAATTTTACATTGGACCCACTTTCTAAAGACAAGTTTCTCTTAAGCGTATCAAAGCTTCTCTCGAAGTCACTGAGTGTGTCCCTTTAGCAATCACGCCTATTCTCATGGTTGATTGTTATTAGAATCCTTGAAGAACGAAATTTTATGTGTCTCAAGGTTTGCTAGACTATTATCATATTTCACAACCCTTGTCTAATTTCACTTGTTCCAATATCAAAACTTCTTCTTTCGATACTTCGCTTTGATATTTGTGATGATGAATTAATAAATACTAACTCCTCCTCGTTCACTTCATGAGTTTGGTATTTCTTAATTCATTATAAGATCAATGATATTAGATTAGAAAGTGAGGTTATATAAAATTAGGTTTTATGGTTTGGTTTGATTAGGATTATGTCATTAAGACTTATCCAACAATCCCAAGACAAGAAGAGTCTACTCACTCACGTTCATCGCAGACATAGAGAAGAAAGAGAAGAACATAAAATAACAAGAAAGTAAAAGAAAGAACTTTTATTAAGGAAGACAATTGTCACTATTGACTTCCAAGAACAAAAGATGAATTGTTATGATAGCTAGCTACTCAATTTATAGTTTACAATGACTTAAGCCCTAAGAAATACATCACTAGAATGTTTCATAAGAAATCACAGGCTTTTAGGTCAGAAATAAACTAATAGGTAGCTTGTCCATAAAGCAAAAGCATCAAAAGAGCAATCATGGGACATTGCACAACCGTGTGGATAATGGCACGGGCCGTGCCAAGCTTCTGGCTTGGGGGCGTCATATTTTTGTGTTGAATCTTTGTATTTTCTAGCCTGAATCAGCTCCGAATCCTCTTTCTTTTGCTCGAAAACTGAATCTTTAGAATATTTGTTTCAGAAATTAAATAATTTGCAATTGATGTAAAATAGTTCTAAAAGGAAATAATATTATAAATAAAACGAAATCAAATCTAAATAAAACAGACTCAAATATTATATTTAAAACACTAATTATTGACTCATCAAACTCCCCCACAATTGAATCTTTGCTTGTCCTCGAGCAAAAGGGATAAGCATAACAACGTAAAAAAGATTTAACATACGACAATACAATTAAAAACTTATGTCTCCTTCTAAGGTTTCATTTCAAATGTACAATAATTACAACTTCAAGTATTCCTTGTGAACCTATTCAACACAACAACAAGTTTCAAGTGAGTGTGTGTGTGAAGTCCAACCGTTTGTGATCATTGGATCTTTGCCATTTGCACATTCTTGGGGTTTTTGTAGAATTTTTATTAATTTATGGAAACAACCATCTTCATTTTTCGGAGATCAAGGCCATTTGATTAGCTTTTTGACTCACTAATTATTTCACGACTTTTGATTTGAAAAAAGATGTAATTTGAAGGGGTCCGGGGATTGGTTATATTTTGGGAAGGTATTAGCACCCTAAATATTCGTAGTACTCTACGAGAACCTTTCGACTTTATTTAATTCACGTGCTATAAACTTGCTTGTTTTGAAAAAATGGAATTAAAGAAAGACAGACCTAATTATCTACATTTTATTGATTCGAAAGGACTGGGTCCTTTGCCTACGTACCCATGAGGGATCAGAACCTCGTAGTTTGGGGTAAAAATTACCGTTTGATTTTGTTTTGGTGTTTTTTTTATTAATTTTGAAAAAAAGAGTTTGAAGTAAAAGAAAGCCAAAGTGGCGAAAAAAGTATTTGTTTGTGTTTTTTAATATTAAAGAAAGTGGACTCAAAATAAATTAAATTGATTGATATTTGATTAAGGAAAGAAAAATAAAAAGACGTCGCTTGATTTAAGATCAAGGTTTGTTTATGAAAATGTTTTTTAGATTTTTGTTATTTGAATGTTTTTGTTGTTTTTTGATTAATACCTAAAAGCATAGCGAGAAAAATAAAAGCGTAGGTGTCTTGTAGTGACGTTGGATCACTTCAAGTACCTCTAACCTAAACTAAGAGCGAAAAAAGTAAATCATACACACACACACACGCACACATGCACCTAAGCTATTACAAAAAACCTATTAATACATTCTATGGTCTGCGATAAAAATAAATAAATTACAAAATGCCTAGTTACATTCTAAATAGATGACTAAAGATGCCTGAATGATAAAACTAAATAATGGAACAGAAAACGCGTGAATGAATTACACCAAGGCCTACTATACAATCTAAATCCCTACTTGTGAAATAAAATGCCTAAGTAAAATAAAATGAGATGCAAAATAAAATCATAGACCTGATAAAAGAAACTAATGAAATGTGATGGAAATTAAATATGCAATGCAAGAACATTTAAAATGAATAAAATGCAGGAAAGGGGGTGCAGGCTGTAAACGGGAGATGCATAAAATAAAAAAAGGAATTGGGCCTTAAGGTGAACAGGGGCGTTACTGGGCTTTAAGTTAGACTGAACCGGTTTGATTTAAGTGAACCAGACCGGTTCGGCGCCCCATATAAATAGGGGACATGGGCCGGTTTATTCATTTCTCACTTCCCCTTCTCTCTCTACTTCCTCTCTCTCTCTCTAAAATGCTCTCAACTTTCCCTATTCCCTCCGGTCTTCTTCTTAGGCGAGAAGCCGGCTCCGGCGCGGTGGCCGGCGAGCCCTAGCGGCTGCGCCGCCGCGCTGGACACTAAAACTTGTTATTTTGTTGCTTTTTTTTCCGCTATTTCTCTTCTAATCTTCTCCCTCTACTTGTTTCTAGCCTCAAAATTTCTAATAAAGAAACAAACAGCCATAGATCTAGACTAAAAGAAAGGAACGAACCAAATAGAAATTACCTCTGTGTTGCTGCTCGCGGATTTGGTTCTGAGGTTGTGTGTTTTTGTGTGTGCGGATGGGTTGAATCCGTGTGGCGTTATTGTTCCCTGCTGCTGTGAGGCCGTGAATGGTTGTGTGTGGCGGCTGTTTGTGTGCCGTGGGTGTTTGTGTTCCGCGTGTGTGTTGTGTTAGGTTCGGATTGGCGTTGGCCGCTTTTGGATATGTGTTGTGCCTTTTTCCGATCTGTGTTACTGGAATGTGTTGTGACTTGTGTTGTGCGGCTGTGTTGGTTTGGCTATGTTACTGGTGTGTGTGCGGTCACTGGGTTTTGTCTCTGTGTCTTTTTTTGTCCCTCTGTTTGCAGTCTCTGATCCGTTTTATAGTGCTGCAAATTGGATTAGGGTTTGTTTGGAAATGCAGAAAGATCCTTCGTTTTTGGATGAGGCAGGAGCGTGAACTCGTTTGAACGGGTACTGGATTTGGACAAGCATGGACTCTTTTGGATTTGGATCGAAAAAATAATAAAAATAAAAAGATAAGATCGAAAAAAAACAAAAAGGATATTTATGAAAATTAATAAAAGGAATAAAGATTAAAATAAAATTAAAGTCAAAAAGGTTTAAAAAGAATTAAAGGTTAATTAAAAAGAAAGTAAAAGATAAAAGATGGAAATAAGAGTAATTGAGATAAAAATAAAAGTAAATAAATAACGTGAAAAGAGGGCCCGGCTTGGAACAAAGAACATGAGGTATTTTAAAATACCTCTTTGCCGAAATAAAAGTCAGCGAGATTATTCAGCGTCAGATGACACGTGTTTGTGGAGTCTTAGGTCAAAAATTGGGGTATGACAGATGCCCCTATTTAAGTTTCTTCGTCTGAAGATTTGAAGATGAAATCTTCGACTTGACTGGTCGAAGAGACGTAAATACAAAGTACACCATTTTTGACCTAAGATGCTTATGAATGCTTGTGATGCAATTATGAATGCAAGACGGCGAGGTCACTTTGACCGGGACGAGAAACCACAATGGGATACCTGTATTTTTTGAGCAAGGGATCCGACTCCGCTAGGGGATAGTGTAGTTTCACTGGGGAAAATGGTGGTGTATCATTGTAAGAACGATAAAAATAAACCTCAAGTTGTCCGTTATGTAGGACTTACCACTTGGAAGAAAGACGAAAATAAACCTCAAGCTGTCCGTTATGTAGGACTTGCCACTTGGAAGAAAGACGAAAATAAACCTCAAGCTGTCCGTTATGTAGGACTTGCCACTTGGAAGAAAGACGAAAATAAACCTCAAGCTGTCCGTTATGTAGGACTTGCCACTTGGAAGACAGAAAAATAAACCTCAAGCTGTCCGCTATGTAGGACTTGCCACTTGGAAGACAGAAACATAAACCTCAAGCTGTCTGTTATGTAGGACTTGCCACTTGGGAGAAAACGGAAATAAATCTCAAGCTGTCCGTTATGTAGGACTTGCCACTTGGAAGAAAACGAAAATAAACCTCAAGTTGTCCGTTATGTAGGACCTGCCACTTGGGAGAAAGACAAAAAGTAAACCTCAAGCTGTCCGTTATGGCGGACTTGCCACTTGGAAGAAAGTCGAAAGATAAGCCTCAAGCTATCCATTATGTAGGACTTGCCACTTGGAAGAAAGACAAAATAAACCTCAAGCTGTCCGTTATGTAGGACTTGCCGCTTGGAAGAAAAACAATAAACCTCAAGCTGTCCATTATATAGGACTTGCCACTTGGAAGAAAGACAAAAATAAAACTCAAGTTGTCCGTTATGTAGGACTTACCACTTGGAAGACAGAAAAATAAACCTCAAGCTGTTCGTTATGTAGGACTAACCACTTGGAAGACAGAAAAATAAACCTCAAGCTGTCCGTTATGTAGGACTAACCACTTGGAAGAAAAAAAATAAACCTCAAGTTGTCCGTTATGTAGGACTAACCACTTGGAAGACAGAAAAAATAAATCTCAAGTTGTCCGTTATGTAGGACTAACCACTTGGAAGAATTGATGACTGAATTGATGAGATATGACAAACAAGACTCTGGGCGACTGATGCAATCATGTGTGAATTGATATTGTGTGTGTATGTGTGCGTTGTGCACGCTTGAATGTGTGAATGTATGAAAGTATTGATGTTTGGATGCATGAATGCATGCATGTATGAACGTATGATTGTGACTTGAACGACCATGTAAACTGCATATGACAAGTGACTCGACGAAACATTACAAGACATGTAAGATTGGAGGCGGACTGACAACGCAGTACAAACACTCGGCAAACTTCCTTGGAGTTGATATTATCGTGAATAAATCGGGTCATTGGTGGTATGAAATCTGGCACACGGTGGCAGCCGATGCCCCTTGGGAAGCCAACTCATTGTCGATCGAAGATCTGGGAGAAGTCGCCATTTGTAAATGCGAGCAGAGTATTCTTCCCTCGGCGTGCTTTGGCAGTCATTTTCTTTGTTTTTGTTTGTGAAAATCCCTAACTTTTGCTTGGACCGCCCTTTCGGGTTTTCAGTCCACCGGGAGTATATTCCTTTTTGTGCCCCTAATTTTTGCCTGGACCGCCCTTTCGGGTTTTCAGTCCACCGGGACGCTCATTTTTGCCTAAGCCGCCTTTTCAGGTTTTTAGCTTAGCGAGCTGTTTTTTTTTTTTTTTTTGTATCTTTGGATTGTGACTGCATCTTGCTCAAAGCGAAGGTCTTTCCCATAGTGCTTAGCCATGTTTCTCTTCTAGAATATAACCGTTCTTGAGGCGGATGATGATGCACGTTTCACCTACTCACGAGTTCAAATAGAGTGCGTTTGTTGTTCACACTTTTCAAAGATGTAAAAAAGTTTTGTATTTTTTTTGAAAGAATTTGTTTCAAGTATTGCCATAAAAAACTGAAGAAATTTTGCAAATAGAATAATTGAGAGTTCCAAATAAATGGGCACAGGCTCAAATTTGATGAATTGAGTGGTGACCCGCCAATGGCACGGCTCCACAGATCTTGAAAAGTTTGGAAAATGGTAATTATATGGGAAAGGTACATTGAACACAATAACCGTTATCCTCTCTAACAACTTTGAATTGCCCCAGTTCTGGGTGTTTGATTTGTAGATACTCTGAATCGGAGGCTTTTTGACGACTGGATGCCCCAAGTGGATTGTGTCTGACTGGATGCAGTTACTTTGTCATGATCCTTAACTTTTGCATAGATCGCCCTTGTGGGTTTTCGACCTATCAGGATAATCATTTTTGTTCATGTCTCTGATTTTGCCTGGACCGCCCTTTCGGGTTTTCAGTCCATCGAGACGCTCATTTTTGCCTAAGTCGCCTTTTCAGGTTTGCAACTTATCGAGCTTTTTGATTTTTGATTTAATTGATTTTTTGACAAAGTATTTCTTGACTGCATCGGCATGAGGGTTTTATTGACACTTGTAGTCACAGGAGTCACTACACATGGGTCCTCATAGTTAGGCATCCACTTGTCCCTGGAGTCTGGTTGGAACGATGGTGTCTTGTTAGCACAAGGCTTCTTGAAATCCACTAGGACGAACCTTCTTGTAAGAAGTTTGTTTTAACCTCTTCTGACATAGTTGTACGAGGCTGTCATGTTTTTAAGTTCAATTAAGCTCGGATTTCAGCAGAACTCCTGTTGACAGGGATTTCGACGATCTCCGTATTGTAGGGAAGGAGGGGGGGTTGCCCCTGTTGAAGTGTGCATTTGAAGTATGATGTTAGCATCTCGTGCCAGTCTTTGTAAGTGGATGTCCCTTTCTAGACACTCTTGTTGATATTTTTGTTTTTGACTTTGACGGTTAAGATGCCCTAGTAGGCGAGAAAAACCTCATCGGGAACTTCTTCCTCTTCCTCTTCTTCGGACACAGGGAACTCAAAGTTGGGAGAGAGGACATGGTTAAAGTGTTCAACGGGTTTATTAATGCATGATTTGATTTTTGATTTTGACAAGTAAATATAAGTTATGATTATGCAGTTATTTCAGAGTGATTAAAGAAATTTTTTGGTTTTTTGTATTACCATTTTTCCAGAATAAGCACAAAAGAGACAGTCGGGATAGAAACGACCTTTTATTAATGATGGAAAATACTTGAAGCAAAAAGCCCTACATAAGTTTACTTTCGTCTCGGGCAGGACGAAAGGATTTTTGAAAAGTATAAAACAAGCAAACAGACATTATTCGAACAACTGAGTAGTAGAAAGAACATCAAAAGCGACCCACGTGCAGCTAAACAATCCATGTATCAACTTTGGGTACCATGATCCGGTAGTGGGTTAATTTGCGTGTCCGAATTCAACCTTCGAAAAGCAAGTTATTGGCTTCAATCAGCTTCTAGACTTCAATCTTCAAAGAGCGACAGTGCTCGACGTCATGACCGGGTGCCCCTTGATGGAAGGCACAAGAGAGGTCAGGTTGATACCAAACTGGCAACTCGTTAGGCACCCGAGGAGGCGCTTTAGTTTGGAGAAGGTTCTTCTGGAGCAGAATGGGGAGTAGCTCCGCATATGTCATAGGGATTGGGTCAAACTGCATCCTTGAAGCCGGTTGTCGAGGCTGCTCTTGATGTTGGCGTTCGGGCCTTTACTGCAGCTAATTCTTTGAAGCTACTAGTGAAACCACCCGGTTACTCAGTCTCTCGACCTGGAGCGTTGTTATCTCTTCATGAATGCTCTTGGATCTCTTTGTTCAAACTGATACGTTCTCTTTTATTGTTTGCACGAGAGTTGTAGGTGCGAGTTTAATTTTGGGAGAGGACAGTCGGACCACTTTACTGATGGATTGATCCCTGTATAGGAAAGACACAGTGTGTGACATGGACTACAGACTAGAAACTATGGATGCAGAATGATGCATGATATGTTTATGCAAAAATAGACACATTTTTGTTTATCGAAGGACTTGCGAAAGTAGTTTTGTAAACATCATATTTGAAAATTTTATTGAAGTACTGCAAGATAATTCCCTTTTTAACAAACTAAGCCAAGGGATAGACCCCATAGTATAAAGGAAAATTAAAAAGCAAGCAACAGTTCTAGAAATCTCTCAAACTTTTTAGTCCGGTGGATCATCAGAGTCAGAATGTGCGCCGGAAAAGAAGTCCATACGCTTCTTCTTGTTAGCATATTGGTCGAGCAACCTGTCTTTCACTAAGAGAAGTTTGTCCCTCTCGATCATTTGACGTCTTTGCTTGAGGATTTCACTATCCTTCTGTTCCAACTGTCCACTCATTGTTTCCACCTGGAGCATAATTTCATCATACCTCCTTTTCCAAGTAGCACTTTCATGGGTCAATTCAGTTATCCGCTTCTGGTTTTCCTTCTCGGTATCAAAGGTCATAGGCATAGGTGGTGTTGGAGTAATGGCAGATAGAAACCTCAGTAGCTTGTAAGGCATCCCAAATTGCGTAGCTCTATCGATGACCCATTGAGTATATGATTCGTGGACGGTACCTATCTTTCTTCCCAATTGGCCCTTATCCCTCCTACAAATAGTGTTCCAAGGTCGTACGACTTGCTCTCTCATACCCCGGATGTCATTTTGGTTGTGATAATACACGTTCTCTAGATGAATATTGCGAGGTTTTTCTTCCATGGGGTACTTGAACTGACGTCTAGCAAGAACAGGGTTATAGCTGATTCCTCCACGTATACCGAGAAGAGGTACATTATTGAATTCTCCGCAACTGTCAATGATAGTTCCCCTGTCATAGGCCGGATTGTACCACACTACATCAGTTGGGGTAAGGGACATAAGCCTTTGGGACCAAAGGAGGTTTTCTCGATTGGTTGTGAAGCGAGGGGATTGGGGCAGATGGGAGGTAATCCACCTATACAACAAGGGTGCACAACAAAGGATGGTTCCACGACCCACTAGGGTGCGTTCATGGATGGAATGGTACGTGTCGGCCAACAAGGTAGGGACAGGGTTCTTTGAGAGGAAGATGTGGATGGCATTAATGTCAACAAAATTGTTAAGGTTAGGGAAAAACACAAGGCCGTAGATGAGTAGGGCGAGGATAGCATCAAAGGCATCATGGTTGGAGGTTGCGTCAAAAAAGGCGGCTTTTTGGTAAAGGAAGTTGGTTGAAAAGCACAAAAGTTTCCCTTTAGGTTGGAGGTGGGCTTTTACCTCAGCGGTCGTAAGGTGGAGAGCTGTAGCAATGGCAGAGTGCTTAGGAGTTTTTTCGAGACCACTGAAGGGTACCTTGTCAAGTACTAATAGATCGGTCCAATGAGAGTATTCTTCAAGGGTAGGGACCAACTGGTAATCTGGGAACCCAAAACAGTGATAGGCCGGGTCATAGAACTAGACAAAAGTTTGGAGGAGTCCTTCATCAACATCCGTCTTGACGATACCGAGCAAGTTTCCATAGTTTCTGTGAAAGCGTTCTGAGCAAGCCACTATCCTTCCTAGCTTCCTTAAATTTAGGAGATCCGACTTTATGAAACTATACTGCCTAGTGTACCTCGTTGGAAGAGCCATGCCCTATGATGTTTACAACAAAACTTTGTATAAATCCTTCGATATTTTAATGAATGAAAAGGTATTTATGAATGAATGCATGTATGCATGATTTATGCTACACAAACGGTGAAAACATGGTGAGGTTTAGTCCATTATGTTGGAGTTGAGGAATAATACGTCGTAGGGTAGGGACTATGGCTTCATTTGTACCTGTATCACGGGTTCTACCAAGTTCCCAAAGTTTTCAACCACTTCCGAACATTTATCGGGTGACGGGAGTACTCCCATTCCAACAACATCCGTAGGATAGTCTCATTTGGGTGTAGTATCACGTATCGACCAATTCAAGAGTACTCTCGATTAGCCACTGCACTACGTCCTAAAAGGCCAAGATGGGTTAAAGGTAACTAAGGTTCTCAACTTCGACGGTCCCTCGAAAATAATGTGTCAAACATGAGTACTCACGTTGACGAATATACTTCCAAGATCCCTCCGTTGAGCGGGGTCATCACATATGCCAAAACCGAAGAGTACTCTTGGCCTGGGACTATGATACTGCCGTCCTATCTTATGTTTCGCTCAAGTCCGGGTTAGGACTTATTATCTCACCACACACGAAGAAAGGAGAAAGAAGAAGGAGAACATATATACAAGTATTCCATCTTTTATTTTTGTTAAGCAAGTTATAGCACAAGATTTAAGATAAAGTCGAGTTAGGCTTAACCCTCGAATTAGTCCCCAGTGAAAATGTTTTTTAGATTTTTGTTATTTGAATGTTTTTGTTGTTTTTTTTAATACCTAAAAGCGTAGCGAGAAAAATAAAAGCGTAGGTGTCTTGTAGTGACGTTGGATCACTTCAAGTAACTCTAACCTAAACTAAGAGCGAAAAAAGTAAATCATACATGCACACACGCACACATGCACCTAAGCTATTACAAAAAACCTATTAATACATTCTATGGTCTGCGATAAAAATAAATAAATTACAAAATGCCTAGTTACATTCTAAATAGATGACTAAAGATGCCTGAATGATAAAACTAAATAATGGAACAGAAAACGCATGAATGAATTACACCAAGGCCTACTATACAATCTAAATCCCTACTTGTGAAATAAAATTCCTAAGTAAAATAATGAGATGCAAAATAAAATGATAGACCTGATAAAAGAAACTAATGAAATGTGATGGAAATTAAATATGCAATGCAAGAACATTTAAAATGAATAAAATGCAGGAAGGGGGTGCAGGCAGTAAACGGGAGGTGCAGAAAATAAAAAAAGGAATTGGGCCTTAAGGTGAACAGGGGCGTTACTGGGCTTTAAGTTAGACCAAACCGGTCTGATTTAAGTGAACCAGACCGGTTCGGCGCCCCATAGAAATAGGGGACATGGGCCGGTCTATTCATTTCTCACTTCCCCTTCTCTCTCTACTTCCTCTCTCTCTCTAAAATGCTCTCAACTTTCCCTACTCCCTCCGGTCTTCTTCTCAGGAGAGAAGCCGGCTCCGGCGCGGTGGCCGGCGAGCCCTAGTGGCTGCGCCGCCGCGCCGGACACTAAAACTTGTTATTTTGTTGTTTTTTTTCGCTATTTCTCTTCTAATCTTCTCCCTCTACTTGTTTCTAGCCTCAAAATTTCTAATAAAGAAACAAACAGCCATAGATCTAGACTAAAAGAAAGGAACGAACCAAATAGAAATTACCTCTGTGTTGCTGCTCGCGGATTTGGTTCTGAGGTTGTGTGTTTTTGTGTGTGCGGATGGGTTGAATCTGTGTGGCGTTATTGTTCCCTGCTGCTGTGAGGCCGTGAATGGTTGTGTGTGGCGGCCATTTGTGTGCCGTGGGTGTTTGTGTTCCGCATGTGTGTTGTGTTAGGTTCGGATTGGCGTTGGCCGCTTTTGGATATGTGTTGTGCCTTTTTTCCGATCTGTGTTACTAGCATGTGTTGTGACTTGTGTTGTGGGGCTGTGTTGGTTCGGCTATGTTACTGGTGTGTGTGCGGTCACTGGGTTTTGTCTCTGTGTCTTTTTTTGTCCCTCTGTTTGCAGTCTCTTACCCATTTTATAGTGCTGCAAATTGGATTAGGGTTTGTTTGGAAATGCAGAAAGATCCTGCATTTTTGGATGAGGCAGGAGCGTGAACTCATTTGAACGGGTACTGGATTTGGACAAGCATGGACTCTTTTGGATTTGGATCGAAAAAATAATAAAAATAAAAAGATAAGACCGAAAAAAAAACAAAAAGGATATTTATGAAAATTAATAAAAGGAATAAAGATTAAAATAAAATTAAAGTCAGAAAGGTTTAAAAAGAATTAAAGGTTAATTAAAAAGAAAGTAAAAGATAAAAGATGGAAATAAGAGTAATTGAGATAAAAATAAAAGTAAATAAATAACGTGAAAAGAGGGCCCGACTTGGAACAAAGAACATGAGGTATTTTAAAATACCTCTCTGCCGAAATTTCGTTTGAAAAGTCAGCGCGATTATTCAGCGTCAGATGACACGTGTTTGTGGAGTCTTAGGTCAAAAATTGGGGTATGACAATAAGTTTCACAATAAAACAAGATGTGGGTATAGCAAGAATACTTAAAACACAAGATGCTACTTTCATGTACTAGAAACAACCATTTTAGACGAGACAACAATAAATTTATGCCATAATTTACAATAAAAACAAGCTACTTAATCATGCCTTTCGCGACAAAACATAACAAATGAATTAAAGTTCAAGGGAGTTTGGTAACACTACGACTAGAGCTGTCAAAATGGGCGGGCCGACCCGTTTTTATCAGGCCGGGCCAAAAAGCCAGGTTGAAAAATGGGCTTGAAATATACTACCTGAGCCCGGGCCTACACGGGCCGCGGGCTAACAGGCCGGCCCGTATTAAAAATTACATTTTTTATATATAAAACAAGTATTATAAAATACTCCTATAATTTATTTATTTTTATAAATAATAGTTTTAATATGTTTAAATAATGTCTAGCACAAAAATAAATTGTAAATATTTTCGTACACTAGTCGTAAACTAAAACGGCGAGGAAAATAATTTTAAATAAATTAGATACGTTATGGTTATAGATATTTATATATTCGATCTTTAAAATTATAAATAACGAAACGCGTAAATAAATTTTATCTTACATTTATATGTGTTAATTCATTGAATTTTCACTTTTATTTTTTACTTTGATAATCAACTAAGTAAAGAATTATTTGAAAAATTATATATAATTTATAGGATTTTTTTGGTTATGCGGGCTAACGGGCTACCCGCGGCCCGTTTGGGTTAGCCCTAACGGGTACCGGGCTTTTTAGGGCCGGGGTAAAAAGCCCTATTAAAATTTGGGCTCAATATTTAAGGCTCAAGCCCTAAAATTAATCGGGCTAAACGGGCCGGCCCATTTTGACAGCTCTAACTACGACACTAGACACTTTATTTCCCCCCCCCCCCCCCCCCCCCCCCCCCCCACACACACACACACACACACACTTAAGAGAAGCATTGTCCTCAATGATTCAAAAACCAGAAAAGTGAAGAAAAGAAGAAGGAAGAAGAAGGAGGAGAAAGAGAGGGGACAGAGAAGGGAAGAGAGTAATAGGAAAGCTCACAATTTCATTGGGGTCCATAAGGAGGACCTCTGAGGTGAAGGTGTTGCATCATCATCTGTAGCATTTGGTTGTTTTCATCATTGACCCGATTGCCCCGTTGGACATCGTTTCTTAGCCCGGAGATTTCTACACCTTGCCTTTGTTGGTCGGTGCTTATACGTTGAACCTCAGTTTGCATCCATGCCCACCGGTTATTGTCTTCATGATAGTGTTCACCGGCATTATAGTCATGGTTCTCCTCATCATGGTGCAAGTTTGCACCTTCCTCCTCAACAACATTGTGCTCCTCATGTACCTTTGGGGCATCACCAACATACAACAAATTTTCTTACATCTCGGTGTTAGTCCGAGATGGGTTAGGAAGGATAATTAAACATAAAGGCACATTGAGCTTAAGCTCATAAGTCATGTTATCAGGCGGATGAGGCTTAATAAAGTTCATAGAATTGAGAGTGTCTATATTAAGCCTATTGTTGCCCTCAATTCGGTTTATCCCTTGGTCCTCACCCATTCCAAACTTCCTAAAAATGAAAGTAATGATACCACCTACCACTATCTCACTCCTACCATCAGATTTCGCACCTACAAAAGCAAGATAATCAAGCAAGTAACAACATGTATTCAGAGGTCGGTCATCAAGCATAGCCCAAAGTATGAAGAGTTCATCTGCCCTAGTTCTTCCTACCTATTTCCTACCACAAATGGTATAACCCTTTGAAGGTACCTAAGTACAGAGTTGTGAATGCTACTAGCCTTATTGGAGCGAAAGTTGTATTGCTTTAAACCAGTGATACGTTCCTAAAAGGCAGCGGGGTTGTAATCTTTCGGCTTTAGATCATGATTCCAAGAGTCATGGATGAACCCCGCATTCGCGAAGCCCATCTCATTGCAAAAGTTTTCAAGAGACATCTCATAATCAATGTTCATAAGCCGGAAGGAGACTCTATGATCGGGGTTATCAAAATTCATCCTATCCTTCTTGAAGGTAATAGAGTTTAAGAATTCATAGGTGAAGTTTTCAAACCCCTTCATAGGTCTTAGCATCTCAACCCATCCTAATTTGTTTCAACAACCTAACCACATTATCTCTAATCTCTAAAACATTCATTGTATGAGAATCAGGGTAGCTGCAAGGGTGTAAAGGTTTAGAGAGAAGAGATTTATACCTACTCCGTTGTTCCAGAGTGTTAAATAGAATGTCGTGGTTCCTTGGTGCTGCTTGCTTTCTACTTGCACCATCATTGGAGCTAGCAACTTCCTTTCCTTTCCTCTTGGATGCCATTGACCTTGGTTTTGGTTTTTGGGGAAGGTAGTGGTTTGGAAAGGTTTTGGTGGAAAAAGGTTGGTTTAGTTATGAGGTTGAGGTTAATGGGGAATACGAATTTGGTGGGTTTGGGTGGATGAAAGTTGTTTTTGATCGGTGGATTATGTTTGGAATGATGTTTGGAAGTGATTGGGTGAAGAAATTTTGGTTTTTGGGAAGATATGAAAGTTTGAAGGTTTTTGGTTATGGTGGTTTTAAAGATAATTTGAGTGGAGAGAGAAATTGTGGTGATTGAATGAGGGAAGAAGAAGAGAAAATTTTGGCTTATGGGTACCTAGAAGTTGCGCATGGTCGTGCTTGTGGGGGCACGGGCCGTGCCAACTTTCTGGAAAAGGAAGGCTGGGGTGTGGTCAAGTCAGGCACGGCCGTGCCACTGCAGGCACGTGCCATGCCAAGCTTTTGGACATCCTAGGCTCAATTTTTTTTCGTTTTCTTGAATCATGCTCGGACAATTACCTGCAAAACAACAAAAAGCAAACAAAATAAAAGCAATTAAACACGTGGGTTGCCTCTCACGAAGCGCTCGTTTAGAGTCATTAGCTTGACGGTTAGAAAGTTTATCTACCCTATACCTAATCTTTCATGAAGGGACAATGGCATCAAACTGACATTATCTCCCAAATCACACATGGCTTTTCTATAGTCTTGGATCCTATGACATATGGTATGGAAAAACTCTATGGATCCTTAAGGTAGATGGCAATTTGTCTTGAATGATTTCAATAAGTTTCCTAAACTGCTCATCTAACTTGGACTCATCAAAACCTTGTGGTAAAGAAATTTTTGGCTTACAAGGTGCTGATGCGTTAGGCTTTTCACTTTCTACTACAACTTTCTCACTTTGTGTCTTTTTACTCTCTACCCCAACCTCAATTGTCTTGGTTTCCACAACGGGGTCCTCTAATTGCATACCATCCCTAAGTGTAATAACATTTATCGGGCCTTTGGGGTTGGTTTCAGTTTGAGTCAGAAAGTCTTCGGAGGGTTGTGAGGAAGAGGCTACTTGTTGGGCTACTTGAGAGATTTGAGTCTCTAGCATTTTGTTGTGAGTACAAAGAGAATCCACTTTTGATGAAAGCCTAACGAGAGAGTTATTCAAAATTCCAGCTTTGATTTTAAATTCTTGGTTGTGCCTACCATTATCTAATTCAAGATTTTCTAGAAAAAGTTCCAAGTCGGATTTTTAAGGGACTCTTTGGTTGTTTGCAAAAGCGGGTGGTGTTGTTTGTTGTCCAAAAAGATTTTGAGGGGTTTCAAAAAAAAATTGGTTGTTCCTAAACCCTTGATTATATTGAGCATAGTTTAATTGCTCAGGATTTCTAACGACACTACCTAGTTGACATTCAACACCAATATAACCAAATATTCCATAAACATTACAAGGTGGTAAAACAGGGGAAGAAGTCTATTGATGATGGCTTTGAGCCATGCCTCTAATCAAAATAGTTAAAGGTAGAAAAAAAAAAAGGAAAAGAAATAAATATATAAAGAGAGAGAGAGAGATATTTTTTATATATGTTTTTTATTTTTTTATTTTTTTAGTTAAAAAAAAAGAAAAAGAAAAAGAAATATTATATTATTTTTATTTTTATTATATATATATATATATGTATTTTATATTTTTTTTATATTATATATATATATATATATATATATATATATATTTTCTAACCACTATTAAAAAAAAGTTGATCAAATTGCAATAACTCCCCGGTAACAGCGCCAAAAACTTGATGAGCAAAACCGGTTCTACCGATGTAGTAATAAAAGATATCGTTTCCACATGGAGTTATGAGTTCAATTGACTTTCAACAATGATTAGAAGATAATAAAAATAATAAAGTTTGGATTATTGGTTAAAAAAATAAAAAAAAATAAAAGAGCATTGGGATTATTTGTCCATCTTAATGACAAACCCTTCACAAACAAACCCTAAACCGTTAATTTAACATTAGACCCACTTTCTAAAGACAAGTTTCTCTTAAGCGTATCAAAGCTTCTCTAGCAATCACACCTATTCTCATGGTTGATTGCTATTAGGATCCTTGAAAAACGAAACCTTATGTGTCTCAAGGTTTGCTAGACTATTCTCATGTTTCGCAACTCTTGTCTAATTTCACTTGTTCCAATATCAAAACATCGTCTTTCGATGCTTCGCTTTGATATTGGTGATGATGAATTAACAAATACCAACTCCTGCGCGTTCACTTTATGAGTTTGGTATTTGTTAATTTATTAAAAGATCGGTGAAATTAGATTAGAAAGTGAGGTTATATAAAATTAGGGTTTATGGTTTGGTTTGATTAGGGTGATGTCATTAAGACTTATCCAACAATCCCAAGACAAGAAGAGTCTACTCACTCATGTTCATTGTAGACATAGAGAAGAAGGAGAAGAACATAAAATAACAAGAAAGTAAAAGAAATAACTTTTATTAAGAAAGACAATTGTCACTATTGAATTCCAAGAACAAAAGATGAATTGTTATGATAGCTATGTACTCTATTTATAGTTTACAATGACTTAAGCCCTATGAAATACATCACTAGAATGTTCCATAACAAACCACGAGCTTTTAGGTCATAAATAAACTAATAGGTAACTTGTCCATAAAGCAAAAGTAGCAAAAGAGCAATCCGGGGACATGTAACGCCCTAGTTGCTATTTATTTATTTTAGTTGATTTTTGTGTATTTTATGTGCTTTAAAATTATTTATGTTGATTTATGTGAATTATTGGTGTTTGCTATTTTATTATATGAAAATTAGTAATGATTTTTATTATTTAAGTGAAATAGGAGAAATATAATAATTATTAGAATTAAGGGGGGGTAATGAGAATTAAAGGAGATTAAGTGAGGAGTTAAGAGAAAATAGATGTTATGTTTTGGTTGGTAAGGAAATAGAGTTAGTCAGACAAAAGAAAACTTTGTGCGTACAGTAAAAACAAAATTTGAGCTTTTTGGGTGAAAGGGAGAAGAAGCCAAAGGAAGAACTAGGAAGAGAGAATCTATCAATTTTTGCTGTAGCATTCGTTGTAATCAGGTAAGGGTGGGCTAGCTTTTCAATTGTTAATTTATATGTATGTATGATTTCATGAAAATGGATTGAAAATGGTGATTGTTGAATTAGGTTAAGAACATGAAATATTGCCTAATGATTGTGAATTATGTGTAATTGATGATGTTTCTATGAGATGTTTCTGTTGTTTTGCTGTATAATGAACCCATAAACATTGTTCTAAATCATTTTGGGTAATTGAGGGATCAAAGTTGGGATTTTTGGGTTTGAACCATGCTGTTATCGCAACTGTTTTGCTGAGCCTGAGACCTGCTCGCTTAAGCGTGCAGCTAGCGAGCAAGACCCAACTTTCGTCATTCTTGGACGCTTAAGCGTGCAGCTGCTCGCTCAAGCGTGCTGAGTCTTTTTCCCAAACCTTAGTGCGCACGCTCAAGCGTACTGTAAGCGTGCAGTAAGCGAACCTGTCTTGAGTTTCGTCAATGTTGGTCGCTTAAGCGTGCAGTTGCTCGCTCAAGCGTGCTGGGTCCTGTGCGACCATTTTGTGCAATTTTTCTAAGTGCTCCTAACCCAAACCTAAGCTTCCTAACTTATTTATTGGATTTATTAAGAATTGTTTTGATGATAAAACTTATATATGAAGATGATTAAGATGGATTCATGTACGATTATATGAAATTATGTATGCTTTTCTAAGTTTGAAGTTATCCTTGATGTTGTTGAGTGGTGTTATCCAGTTGGGGAGGGTGTCTTAGTTGTTAGACACAGTAGTTGATGTCCTAAGTAGCTGTTGTTGGTTGCATGCTGATATGCACCACTAGATGTTGTTGGGTTGTATGCAGATATACACCATAGAGTCATTCATACTCATGTGCATTTGTTGGGGGCTTATTGCCCTGGAATGTTTATACATTCAACCGTTGAGGGCTTATGCCCTGGAACGCTTTATCGTTCACCTGTTGGGGGCTTATTGCCCTGGGATGCTTTAACCATCCAACTGTTGGGGGCTTATTGCCCTGGAATGCTTAGCATTCAACGCGCGTAGTATGGTACCACATGCATATTGCATTTGTAGTTGAGGTCTTGCATAGTTGTTGTAGGTGTGAGTTGTCTTGTTGGAGTTGTTGTTGGTGTGATGTCGCCACAAGGGTCGTTGTTGTTGATGTTAATCAAAGATGAATCAAAATTATAATGTTGAGATGATATAGTTGATAATGTGGCTGCTGGTTGTTATTATTTGTTGTTGTTTTCAATTTACTTTGATGATTCATATATCTATATATTACTTTTGATTTGTGAACTCACCCCTTCTGTTGGAATTGCCCCCTTGTGGGCAAGTGCAGGTAATGAAGACTAGTGTTATGTTGGCTCTTGTGTCTAGGGCTCTGATACGTAACAGGGATGGGGAACCGTTGTCTTTCTTGCATTCCTTTATGTATCATTTCTTTGAAGAACATGTTGTTGAAGCTTTTATGTTGTTGAGGATTTATTTATTGAATAATAATTCATTATGTTGAGGCCTTGTGCCAAGAATATTGATGTAATCGAATGTTGATGAGTTAAATTAAAGGTTTCCGCTGCAGAATTTTATAAAGATGATTTGTTAGTATTTGAATAGTTTTATATTCTATTTAAATAATTTTGAAAAGTAGTGTAATGCTCCGTTTGTTGTTGTTGAACTCTAATGTTTATTTATATTATTCGTTGTTTTGGGAAACGGGGTGTTACAATTGGTATCAGAGCAGGTCGGTCCTTCCGGCCAATTAGTAGAGTCGTGTCGAGCCATGTAGTGTTGTGTGACAGCTTTAAACTGTCCTTGTTGTTCTAATTTTTGTTGTTATGTAGAATTACCGAGATGGCTGGAAGGAATGATGCTGCTCTTGCTGCTGCCTTGCAAGCAATGGCTCAGGTTGTGGGACAACAACAAGGTGCTGGTGGAGGTGAAGGTGTGCGGATGCTAGAAACATTCTTGAGGAATCATCCACCAACCTTTAAGGGAAGGTACGGCCCCGATGGAGTGCAAACTTGGCTGAAGGAGGTCGAAAGAATCTTCCGTGTGATGTAGTGCAGTGATGCGCAGATTGTGCGGTTTGGCACGCATATGTTGGCTGAGGAGGCTGACGACTGGTGGGTAAGCACTCAACCAATTCTTCAGGCTGAAGGTGCCGTGATTACATGGGCTGTGTTCAGAAGGGAATTTCTGAGGAGGTATTTTCCGGAAGATGTCCGTGGTAGAAAAGAGATTGAATTCCTTGAGCTGAAGCAAGGAGACATGTCTATCACCGAGTATGCTGCAAAGTTTGTGGAGCTTGCCAAGTTCTATCCACATTATGCTGCAGAGACTGCTGAATTCTCCAAATGTATTAAGTTCGAGAATGGCCTGCGAGCTGACATTAAGCGGGCTATTGGCTATCAGAAGATAAGGGACTTCTCTCAGTTGGTAAGTAGTTGCAGAATCTACGAAGAGGATACAAAGGCCCATTATAAGGTGATGAGTGACCGAAGAGGTAAGGGGCAGCAGAGTCGCCCGAAACCTTATAGTGCCCCAGCTGATAAGGGCAAACAGAGAATGCATGATGAGAGGAGACCTGCACGCAGAGATGCTCCTGCTGAGATTGTTTGTTACAAGTGTGGTGTTAAAGGCCACAAGATCAATGCCTGCAACCGAGATGAAAAGAAGTGTTTCCGATGCGGAAAGAAGGGCCATACTGTCACTGAATGTAAGCGTGGGGACATTGTTTGCTTCAACTGTAATGAGGAAGGTCACATTGGTTCTCAGTGTACTCAGCCTAAGAAGGCGCAGACCAGTGGGAGAGTTTTTGCTTTGACCGGTACCCAGACCGATAATGAAGATCGACTTATCAGAGGTACTTGTTTCTTTAATGGTACTCCTTTAATTGCTATCATAGATACTGGTGCTACGCATTGTTTCATTGCTATTGATTGTGCAAAAAGATTGGGTCTGATTATGTCTGATATGAATGGGGAGATGGTTGTTGAAACTCCAGCCAAGGGTTCAATGACTACTTCCCTTGTTTGTTTAAGTTGTCTGTTGTCTGTTTTTGGTAGAGATTTTGAGGTCGATCTTGTTTGTTTGTCGTTGGTGGGGATGGATGTAATATTGGGAATGAATTGGTTAGAATACAATCATGTCCTGATTAATTGTTTTAGCAAGACGGTGCGGTTTTCTTCTGCTGAAGAAGAGAGTGGAGCAGAATTTTTATCCACTAAAGAGATGAAGCGGTTAGAACAAGACGGTGTCTTGATGTTTTCCTTGTTGGCGTTCTTGTTAGTAGAAAATCAAGCTGTGATTGATAGATTGCCCGTTGTGAAAGAGTTTCCTGAAGTTTTCCCTGATGAGATTCCAGATGTGCCACCAGAGAGGGAGGTGGAGTTTGCAATTGATCTTGTGCCGGGTACGAAGCCTGTGTCGATGGCTCCTTACCGTATGTCAGCTTCGGAGTTAGCTGAGTTGAAGAAGCAGTTGGAGGACTTACTTGACAAGAAGTTTGTGAGACCGAGTGTTTCACCATGGGGAGCACCGGTGTTGTTGGTAAAGAAGAAGGATGGTAGCATGCGGTTGTGTATAGATTACCGTCAGTTGAACAAAGTGACGATAAAGAACAGGTATCCACTTCCGAGGATTGATGATTTGATGGATCAACTGGTGGGTGCCCGCGTGTTTAGTAAGATTGACTTGAGGTCAGGTTACCATCAGATTAAGGTGAAAGATGAAGATATGCAGAAGACGGCCTTTAGGACACGATATGGTCATTATGAATATAAGGTGATGCCTTTCGGTGTTACTAATGCGCCTGGTGTTTTTATGGAGTACATGAACAAAATTTTTCATGAGTATCTAGATCAATTTGTTGTTGTATTTATTGATGATATCTTGATCTATTCTAAGACTGAAGCAGAGCATGCAGAGCATTTGAAGATAGTGTTGCAAGTGCTGAAGGAAAAGAAGTTGTATGCCAAGCTGTCCAAATGTGAGTTCTGGTTGAATGAAGTAAGTTTTCTTGGCCACATCATTTCTGGTAATGGTATTGTTGTAGATCCTTCGAAGGTTGATGCTGTATCGCAGTGGGAGACACCGAAGTCAGTTACCGAGGTTAGAAGTTTTCTTGGTTTGGCTGGTTACTATCGTAGGTTCATTGAAGGATTCTCGAAGTTAGCACTTCCTTTGACGCAGTTGACTTGTAAAGGAAAAGCATTTGTGTGGGATACTCAATGTGAGAATAGTTTCAATGAGTTAAAGCAAAGATTGACGACTGCTCCTATTTTGATTTTGCCGAAGCCAGAAGAACCTTTTGTTGTTTATTGTGATGCATCTAAGTTGGGCTTAGGTGGTGTGCTTATGCAAGATGGGAAGGTAGTAGCGTATGCTTCTAGGCAGTTGAGGATCCATGAGAAGAATTATCCTACACATGATTTAGAGTTAGCAGTCGTGGTGTTTGTGTTGAAAATTTGGAGGCACTATTTGTACGGTTCCAGATTTGAAGTATTTAGTGATCATAAGAGTTTAAAATATTTGTTTGATCAGAAGGAGTTGAACATGAGGCAGAGGAGGTGTCTTGAGTTGCTTAAAGATTATGATTTTGGTTTGAATTACCATCCTGGTAAAGCCAATGTGGTTGCGGATGCATTGAGTAGAAAGACGTTGCATATGTCGGCTTTGATGGTGAAAGAGTTTGAGCTACTTGAACAGTTTAGAGACTTGAGTCTTGTTTGTGAAAGATCACCTCAGAGTGTGAAGTTGGGCATGTTAAGAATTAATAGTGATTTCTTGTATAGTATCAAGGAGGCGCAGAAGGCTGATGTTAAGTTTGTGGACTTGATGACTGCTAGTGATCAGAATGCAGATGGTGACTTTAAGGTTGATGACCAAGGGGTATTGAGATTCAGAGGTAGAATTTGTATTCCTGATGATGAAGGTTTGAAGAAGTTGATTTTAGAAGAAAGTCACAAGAGTAGTTTGAGTATTCATCCGGGAGCTACTAAAATGTATCATGACTTGAGGAAATTATTTTGGTGGTCCGGTTTGAAAAGAGATGTTGCTCAATTTATGTATGCATGTTTGACTTGCCAAAAGTCTAAGGTAGAACATCAGAAGCCTGCAGGGCTGTTGACTCCGTTAGATGTACCTGAGTGGAAGTGGGACAACATTTCTATGGATTTTGTGACGAGTTTACCGAATACTCCAAGAGGGCATGATGCCATTTGGGTCGTGGTCGACAGGTTGACTAAGTCGGCGCACTTTATTCCGATCAATATTAGTTATCCGGTAGCTCAGTTGGCGGAGATTTATATTCGTGACATTGTGAAGCTGCATGGTGTTCAGTCAAGTACTGTGTCGGATAGAGATCCGAGGTTCACTTCGAGGTTTTGGAAGAGTTTACAGGATGCTTTGGGTTCGAAGTTGAGGTTGAGTTCGGCTTATCATCCGCAGACAGATGGTCAGTCGGAGAGGACTATCCAATCCTAAGAAGATTTGTTGAGGGTGTGTGTACTCGAGCAAGGTGGAGCTTGGGACAGCCACTTACCGTTGATAGAGTTCACGTATAACAATAGTTACCACTCGAGTATTGGTATGGCACCGTTCGAAGCTTTGTATGGTCGAAGTTGTAGAACTCCTTTGTGTTGGTTTGAGTCGGTGAAAGTGTTGTGTTAGGACCAGAGTTGGTTCAACAGACTACAGAGAAGGTCAAGTTGATAAGAGAAAAGATGAAAGCATCGCAAGATCGTCAGAAGAGTTACCATGACAAGCGTAGAAAGGCCCTTGAGTTTCAGGAGGGTGATCATGTGTTTTTGAGGGTTACTCCTTTGATGGGTGTAGGACGTGCATTGAAGTCTAAGAAGTTGACTCCAAAGTTCATTGGTCCTTATCAGATTTCAGAGAAGGTTGGAACCGTGGCATATCGGATTGGATTGCCACCGCATCTATCGAACTTGCATGATGTGTTTCATGTGTCGCAACTGAGGAAATATGTAGCAGACCCTTCTCATGTTATTCCTAGAGATGATGTGCAAGTTAGGGATAACCTTACCGTTGAGACTTTACCTTTAAGGATTGATGATCGTAAGGTGAAGCAGCTGAGAGGCAAGGAAATACCTTTGGTGAGGGTTGTTTGGGGTGGTGTGACTGGTGAAAGTTTGACTTGGGAGTTGGAGAGTAAGATGCAAGAATCCTATCCTGAGTTGTTTGTTTGAGGTAAGATTTCGAGGACGAAATTATCTAAGTTGGGGAGAGTTGTAACGCCCTAGTTGCTATTTATTTATTTTAGTTGATTTTTGTGTATTTTATGTGCTTTAAAATTATTTATGTTGATTTATGTGAATTATTGGTGTTTGCTATTTTATTATATTTTATTATATGAAAATTAGTAATGATTTTTATTATTTAAGTGAAATAGGAGAAATATAATAATTATTAGAATTAAGGGGGGGTAATGAGAATTAAAGGAGATTAAGTGAGGAGTTAAGAGAAAATAGATGTTATGTTTTGGTTGGTAAGGAAATAGAGTTAGTCAGACAAAAGAAAACTTTGTGTGTACAGTAAGAACAAAATTTGAGCTTTTTGGGTGAAAGGGAGAAGAAGCCAAAGGAAGAACTAGGAAGAGAGAATCTATCAATTTTTGCTGTAGCATTCGTTGTAATCAGGTAAGGGTGGGCTAGCTTTTCAATTGTTAATTTATATGTATGTATGATTTCATGAAAATGGATTGAAAATGGTGATTGTTGAATTAGGTTAAGAACATGAAATATTGCCTAATGATTGTGAATTATGTGTAATTGATGATGTTTCTATGAGATGTTTCTGTTGTTTTGCTGTATAATGAACCCATAAACATTGTTCTAAATCATTTTGGGTAATTGAGGGATCAAAGTTGGGATTTTTGGGTTTGAACCATGCTGTTATCGCAACTGTTTTGCTGAGCCTGAGACCTGCTCGCTTAAGCGTGCTGCAAGCGTGCAGCTAGCGAGCAAGACCCAACTTTCGTCATTCTTGGACGCTTAAGCGTGCAGCTGCTCGCTCAAGCGTGCTGAGTCTTTTTCCCAAACCTTAGTGCGCACGCTCAAGCGTACTGTAAGCGTGCAGTAAGCGAACCTGTCTTGAGTTTCGTCAATGTTGGTCGCTTAAGCGTGCAGTTGCTCGCTCAAGCGTGCTGGGTCCTGTGCGACCATTTTGTGCAATTTTTCTAAGTGCTCCTAACCCAAACCTAAGCTTCCTAACTTATTTATTGGATTTATTAAGAATTGTTTTGATGATAAAACTTATATATGAAGATGATTAAGATGGATTCATGTACGATTATATGAAATTATGTATGCTTTGCTAAGTTTGAAGTTATCCTTGATGTTGTTGAGTGGTGTTATCCAGTTGGGGAGGGTGTCTTAGTTGTTAGACACAGTAGTTGATGTCCTAAGTAGTTGTTGTTGGTTGCATGCTGATATGCACCACTAGATGTTGTTTGGTTGTATGCAGATATACACCATAGAGTCATTCATACTCATGTGCATTTGTTGGGGGCTTATTGCCCTAGAATGTTTATACATTCAACCGTTGAGGGCTTATGCCCTGGAACGCTTTATCGTTCACCTGTTGGGGGCTTATTGCCCTGGGATGCTTTAACCATCCAACTGTTGGGGGCTTATTGCCCTGGAATGCTTAGCATTCAACGCGCGTAGTATGGTACCACATGCATATTGCATTTGTAGTTGAGGTCTTGCATAGTTGTTGTAGGTGTGAGTTGTCTTGTTGGAGTTGTTGTTGGCGTGATGTCGCCACAAGGGTTGTTGTTGTTGATGTTAATCAAAGATGAATCAAAATTATAATGTTGAGATGATATAGTTGATAATGTGGCTGCTGGTTGTTATTATTTGTTGTTGTTTTCAATTTACTTTGATGATTCATATATCTATATATTACTTTTGATTTGTGAACTCACCCCTTCTGTTGGAATTGCCGCCTTGTGGGCAAGTGCAGGTAATGAAGACTAGTGTTATGTTGGCTCTTGTGTCTAGGGCTCTGATACGTAACAGGGATGGGGAACCGTTGTCTTTCTTGCATTCCTTTATGTATCATTTCTTTGAAGAACATGTTGTTGAAGCTTTTATGTTGTTGAGGATTTATTTATTGAATAATAATTCATTATGTTGAGGCCTTGTGCCAAGAATATTGATGTAATCGAATGTTGATGAGTTAAATTAAAGGTTTCCGCTGCAGAATTTTATAAAGATGATTTGTTAGTATTTGAATAGTTTTATATTCTATTTAAATAATTTTGAAAAGTAGTGTAATGCTCCGTTTGTTGTTGTTGAACTCTAATGTTTATTTATATTATTCGTTGTTTTGGGAAACGGGGTGTTACAGGACATGGCACGGCCGTGTGGATAATGGCACGGGCCGTGCCAAGCTTCTGATTTGGGGGCGTCATATTTCTGTTGAATCTTCGTATTTTCCAGCCTGAATCAGCTCCGAATCCTCTTTATTTTTGCTCCAAGATTGAATCTGTAGAATATTTGTCCCTAAAATTAAATAACTTGCAATTGAAGTAAAATAGTTCTAAAAGGAAATAATATTAAATAAAACGAAATCAAATCTAAATAAAATAGACTCAAATATTATATTTAAAACACTAATTATTGACTCATCATGTGGGGAAGTCCATCAAACTAAAAATCATTTGTTTGCTAATTGTGGGGTTGCTTCAAGGGTATGGTATAGGATTTTTAGATGGTTAGGTTGGGACTAGGTTCTTCCAAGGGGGGTGGTGAGCGATGAGCCTTTGTGAGGGCCATTTTGCGGTTATTAGGAGAGACAAATTTAGTAAAGGTTTTCTCCGAGTCTAGCAAACAGTTGTGTGGTCCATCTAGTCTGCTCGCAATGATTTGTTGTTTTGCGACAACATACCAGCCATTAAGCAATTGTTGGATAAAAATCACTTTACTTCTTGGTCCTGGTTTTTCGGGAGGCTTCCTGGTCATCCTTGTTTCCATTATGAGTGGATGGTGGAACCAGTTCTCTGTTGTGACCGATATGTGATGTCTAAGGGATGTGTTTGGGTGCCATTTTTTTGGTGAGGTTTACGGTATGTTTTTTTGTTTTACAGGCTTCATTTGTCTCTACTCTTCGGGTAGTAGGCTTTGGTTCATCTCCACTTGGAGTTGGACACTTTCAAGGGATTTTTGCTTTTTTTTGCTGATCCATTTGGGGGTGGGGGGTTTTGGTGTTGTTTTTAGGTGCCATTTGTTGGTCGTTGGTGTTTTTCCCTTGTTGGGGTTTCTGTTTTATTTAGCCTGTAGGTGTGCTTGCGTTTTTATTGGTTGGTGTTTATTTTGTTTCGACTTTGGGTTTCTAGGGTACCACTAGTATGCTAACCCTATTGTACTCTCTTTCGGTTTTAGTGTCATTTAACCTTTAAAAAAAAGACAAAAAATCGATAATAGATCCTAAAATCATTTGGATCCCACGATCATTCATTATTTGAAAAAAAATTTGCAACTTATTTTTGTCTTCCTTTCGCTAAATGGAACTCTATTTATTTTGAGAAATAAAAAAGACCCTTATCTTTAGTTTAAAAAACTAAAAGGCCCTTATCCGGCTGACAAATATATTAATCACTATCCCATTTTCATTTTTTAAAAGGTTTAAACATTTATTTTAACCTAACAGGTCTGTCATTTTGTTAGTTTTAGCCGACAGATTGAAAGGGGTGCTTTCGATCAGTGTATTTCTGATAGCCAATCTGCTTTTGTTCTTGGTACATCCATTTTGGATAATGTTATGGTTGCACTTGAGGTAATCCATTTCATGAAAACTAAGACGAGAGGCGATGACAGGTATATTGCTTTGAAGCTTGATATTAGCAAGGCATATGATTGTATGGATTGGGATTATTTACGTGTTGTTATGGTTAAAATGGGCTTCAATGCTTGGTGGATTCAATGGATGAGCATGTGTGTCGAGGCTGTGGATTATTTCGTTCTTGTCAATAATGAAAAGGTTGGCCCTATTATCCCGGGACGTGGCCTTCGTCAAGGGGATCCTCTTTCTCCATACCTTTTTATTATCTGTGCAGAAAGCTTTTCTTCCCTTATTAGGGATGCGGAGGCGCGAGGGGTTATTACAGGTACTAAAATTTGTCGTTGGGCGCCCCCTGTTTCTCATCTTTTGATTGCAGATGATTGCTTTCTCTTTTTCAAAGCAGATGAAGGACAAGCGACTGTTATGAAAAATATTCTTTCATTGTATGAGGCAGCCTCTGGTCAAGCTATTAGCTTGCCCAAGTCTGAAATTTATTGTAGTCGTAATGTTCATGATCCTCTGAAGAAAACTCTAATTGACATTATTGGTGTCCAAACAATTTTGGGATCTGGTAAATATTTGGGTTTACAGCCTATGGTGGGCAGGGATCATAATGCGACTTTCTCCTATATCAAAGATCGTATCGGGAAGAAAATAAATTCTTGGAGTAGTAAATGTTTATCTAAGGCAGGGCGCGAGGTTATGATCAAATCCGTTCTATAGGCTATTTCGTCGTATGTCATGAGAATTTTTCAACTGCCGGCCACTCTGATTGACACTATTGAAAAGATGATGAATTCTTTTTGGAAGCATAAGAATCCGAGAGTTTGGGACGATGTCACAGAAGTAAATGCTTTGGTTGTTGAGCGAGCTAAGAATTTAGTTGTTGACTGGCAGATTGCTAACTTCCCTGGTGCAGTTGATTCCACCCCTCTTCAGTAAGCGCAATAGCCTGTTGGAGGGGGGGAGTTCGTCCGTGATTGGCACTTCTACATTTGTGGCTTTCGTCTGGCAATGACCTTTGTTAGGTAGATACAAGTGTAACATTGATGTTGCATTCTCATCTCATTTCAATCGTACTGGTATTGGCATTTGTGCTCGAGATTCCGAAGGCACCTTTGTCTTGGCTAAAGTTGTTACTTACCGTTACCGTTATTCAGTGGATGTCAGAGAGGCTTTGGGATTATATACTGCTTTGTATTGGCTTAGTGACATGCAATTTGACAACTTTGATTTCGAAACAGATTCCAAGCTTACTTGTGATGCCTTTCATGCTACTCGAGACGACTATTCTGAGTTAAATGTATTATTTCTTCATGTCGCACTCTAGTTAGCTCTTTTTTTACCAACTCTAGGGTGGAGATTATTTGGCGACAAGCTAATGGGGTTTCTCATGTTCTCGCAGGAGAAGCCACATTACAAGCTAGTCCCACCATTTATTTTCATATACCCAAATGTATTGAAACTCTTATTATTAATGAAATTCTATAAACATATTACCTTCAAAAAAACGTTATGTCATTTTGTTGATTTAGTCCGTGCATATATATTTATTTTAGTTTGAAACATCAAAACTTTTGCTATTTATCGTAAAAAAATCTATAGTCTAAAGAAATTTTTTTTGGCCTAACCCCTGCAGTATTTTTTAATCTATAGTCTATAGCATAACATTTATTTTAACCTAACAAGTCTGTCAATTTGTTTTAATTTAAAAATCAAAACTTTTGCTATTTAGCGAATTTGTTAATTGATGTATGTTATAATCTTTATAATATGTAGATCATGATAAAAGAAAAGTTCTAACCCATTATAATTAAGATTTTTCGCCTTCATTAAGCAGGCGCTCTAAGCTATTCTATCAGCTTATATATCTTTGAACTTGTTGTGGGACTACTATTTATTTATTAGGGCTGGACTACCTCCTAAATTAATGACTTCAAAGATTAAATATGGATTCTTTTCTAAGAGATTCGTTTTGTCAACTCTTCTAACACTATGTTTGTAGATCATATTATTTTGTTCGAACTCGCTCCTAACATATCATATATCCATGTAACTTTTCATACTCAAGGTTGACAATGTTAGGATTTTATTGTATAAAATATATGGAATATGAACTGCATTGTATAAATTATATGGAATATGAACTGCAGGTAGTGCAAACAGCCAATCGCATGAGAATTTGGAGCTCTAACAACATTCAAAAGGACGTCATTTGAAATGCTGCATGGAAAGAAACTTTCAACTAATGAATTAGAAATTAGTTAGGGTAAGAAATAAAAAATAATGAATTAGAAATTTTCAGTCGCATGTCATGTTTTTTTAATGGAATTACATTAGAGGAAACCTAGACAAGTCAGAGTTATGAAACCTACAAATTTCATGAATTTGAATACAAATTTATGTGAACAACAATGTTAAATAGACACTCTTTATTTTTCTACATCAACTCAACACATTATTTTCTCCATATCACTCTTTTTATATCACATCACTCTTTTTTCCCCCTCTTTTTGTCTCATTGTTTTAAGGTGTATACATCTTGAAGTGGTTTTCCTTATACAAATTGGGTTAATTCGGAAATATGGGTGAGCATGATTCAACTCACTTGAAGAAGTTTCAACTTTCGCTTGTTTTTGTCATAATTTGTCCCAACCAATCAATTATTTTAATTGTTACTTCCTATGTATTTGTGGTGAGCTTTTGTAACCAAAGTTTTCAAGTTTAAACTCATTTGTATCGAGTTTGAGCGATTTAACTCAAAAAAATTGGTAAAATCAGATAAACTCATATGATTTTAACCGATTTTTCGATTTACTTTTAAAAAAGCCTTTTTTTTCTTACCCATTTTTTTTCTTTCTAGCTCTTAAGTTCAATTAACTTGTTTTTTTGGATTGTTTCTTGAATGTTTTTATGATTTTATGTGATAATTTTGTGTACATTGATACAAGGTTGAACATGACAATTAATTTTGGTGATAAGGTATATTAATTTGGCTTTATAATTAAGTTAATCTTGAGTTATTGATATATTTACCTATTTTAAGCATTATGTTTTATATAAATGTCATATAAATAGCAATTTAATATAATTTCAAGGGTTAATAGTGCTTTACCCCTGCAATATAGGTCATTTTCGGTTTTCGCCCCTGTAAAATATTTTCTTTGGGATTTCGTCCTTATAATTTAAAATTTATTTGGTTTTGGACCTTCATGAAAAATTTCACCCCCTGTAATTTGTGGAAAGTTCGGTTTACCCCCTTGTAATTTGAGCGAATTTTAGTTTACCCCCTCTTAATTTGATCAAATTTTGGTTTACCCCCTGCCATATCATCGATTTTGTACAGTCAAAATCCATGAAGGTCCAAAACCAAAAAACGTCAAATTACAAGGACAAAATCCAAAAAGAAAATTTTACAGGGGGAAAACCAGAAATGACTTAGATTACAGGGGGGTAAAACACTATTAACCCTAATTTTAATTTAGGTAAACTCGTACGATTTTAGGAGTCGAGTTTACATAGGTAAAACGAGTTTTCGTAAAAACTACGATCGAGAAATGATTTTCTTGCGAATTGAAACAAAAACTGCGAGAGATATTGATTTCAGTGGTAATTTTTTGTAAATTCAAACAACTTTGTTAGATGATAGAAGAGTTACAATCAATACCAGATTTAACATTAGGAAAGGCATATCCTATCCATTTTGGATAATAAACTTGATTAGGTCCATTGGACTAATCAAGTATTAGGCCCAATTAGTTAATAAGTGGTGTAGCCCATAGAAAGTTCTAGAGTCATGTAGAACTAGATTAGTAGAAATATGATTAAGTGTAGTTGAGAGAAGTGTGTAGAACTCTCATGTATGTAGATCAGAGAAGTGTGTAGAACTCTCTCTTGAAGTGTGTAGAGAGTTATCCTAGGATGTGTCTAGAACTCTCCCTAGGATGTGTCTAGAACTCTCCCTTAGAACCTATAAAAAGGAGAGAGTTTGTCATTTGTAAAGCAAGCAAAACTAAAATCAAATTATCCTCTCTAAGTAATAAAATTGGTTCTTTCAAATATTCTCTTCTCCTCAATTCCTCACAAAGTTCTCACTATAACCTTCTCCTTTTCCAACAAAGTGGTATCAGAGCTTAGGTTCTGAGAAGAAATTATTTCATAGTTATGGCGGTCAATGGAGTGGCATCCTTCCAAGTTCCACTACTCAAAGGGAGTATCTATGATAATTGGTGCATCAAAATGATGGCTCTTCTTGGAGCACATGATGTTTGGGAGGTTGTTGAAAAAGGCTATAAGGAATCACAAAATTAGGATTCCTAAACTAAAGCACAAAGAGACACTTTGAAGGATTCATGAAAGAGAGACAAAAAAGCTCTATTCCTTATTTACTAAGCATTGATGAAGATGAGTTCGAGAAAATCTCAAATGAAACATCCGCTAAGGAGGCATGGGAGAAGCTTCAAACCTCTTGACAAGGAGAAGACAAGGTAAAGAAGGTATGTCTTCAAACTTTAAGAGTCGAGTTTGAGTCCTTGCATATGAAAGAGTCAGAGTCTATTTCAGAATATTTTTCTAACTATCTCAAATCAACATTATTTTCAGTCTCAACAACATTATTTTCAAAATAAATGATACATAAAGGAATGAAATAACACAACAACGTTTCCCATCCCGTTACGTATCAAAGCTCTAAGACACTTGAGCCATACACCAACCTAGCCTTTATTACCTGCAAGTTACCCATACGAAGAGCAACATTTTCAACCAGAAGGGGTGAGATTCATAAACAACAATAATATATATATATATATATATATATATATATATATATATATATATATATAATTCATCAATTTGAATTAAAACAACAACAACTCAACAATAGTATTATTAGCACATATTTAAATCACATGGCATCAACAATTGCAACATCATTCTACGTCAATTCATATTTTGAATGCAACTACCTCATCAACTACAACACCATCAACTCAAACATCAACTACTACGACTCCGACGACTCACCAACAACGACTCCGACAATGCACCGACGACAACAACTAATGCAATATGCATGTGGTACCATTTTAACGCGTTTGAATGACAAGGCATTCCAGGGCATGAGCCCTCAACAATTTGGATGGTTAAAGCATCCTAGGGCATGATCCCTCAACAGTTGAACGACAAGGCGTTCCAGGGCATAAGCCCTCAACATTTAAATGATTAACATTCCAGGGCATGAGCCCCCAACGATGCATGAGTATGAAAGACTCGTGGTGTATATCAGCATACAACCCAACAACAGCAGCAACGACAACGACAACAACAACAACAACAACAACTGTGCCTAATTTATTTATGACACACTCCCCAACTTTGTCTAATGCGACACAACTATTCTTCACGTTCAACATTCATTTATATATGTAAATACATTCATTCATATGATTCAACATTCAATCACAACATTTATCTTCATGAACAAGGTTAAATAAATCAAGGAAACACTTTAGGAAGCTCAGATTTAAGTCCTAATGCACGAAGCAAAATCCAGAAAATGGTCGCACAGGACCCAGCACGCTTGAGCGACCTACTGCTCGCTTGAGCGTCCAAAAAGACGTAGCTTCAGGGTTTGCACGTTTGAGGCACGCTTGCCGCACGCTTGAGCGACCTAAATGACGAAGGTTGGAAGTTGCTCGCTTGGGAGCTCGCTAAGAGCTCGCTTGAGCGTACGACTAATTTCAATTTCTGGGCATAGGTTTGAATGCTCGCTTGAGCGTGCATTCATCTGGGTAGGGAAAAACTCTACGGGTTCTCTAACCCTAACTTATCCAAAAACCCAATTTTGATCCCCCAATCACCCAAAACGATTTTCTACAATGTTTACAGGTTCAATATGCAACATAGTACACAAAACAACACAGAAACATGAAATCAACAGCATAATCATCAACATTTTGCAACTTTCATAATCTTTGCAACCCTAACTCAAGGACCACCATTTCAATTCAATTTTCAGAAATTAAACATATATTATTAGTTGAAGGTTAGCCTCACCCTTACCTAAATTAAGAAGAATCAAAAACTATAGCAAATCCTCTCTTCTTGGCTCTTCCCCCTTGTTCTTGGTTTCTCACCACTTTTCTCAAAAACTCTTGTTTTTCTTACTGAACGTGAAAATGTTTCTCTGACTTTCTTTTTCTATTCTCTCCAAAACATAACCCCCACTATTTCCTTTAACTCCCTTAAATTCTCTTAATTCTCAATAACACCCAAATTACTAAAAATTTCTATTTTCTTATTCATTTCTATTAAATAATAAAAATAACCATACAATAAAATAGTAACACACCACATATTCACATAAATCATTAAAATATATAAAACATATTAAAAATTAACTAAAAATAGTCAAACAAAAACTAGGGCGTGACAACTCTACCCAACTTAAAGAATTTCGTCCTCGAAATATTACCTCAAACAAACAACTCAGGGTAGGATTCTTGCATCTTACTCTCCAACTCCCAAGTCAAACTTTCACCAGCTACTCCACTCCAAACAACCTTCACTAGAGGTATCTCCTTGCCTCTCAACTGCTTCACCTTACGATCTTCGATCTTCAACGGTAAAGTCTCAACCGTAAGGTTGTCTCTAACTTGCACATCATCTCTTGGAATAACATGCGAAGGATCTGCTACATACTTCCGAAGCTGCGACACATGAAACATATCATGCAAATTCGAAAGATGTAACGCCCTAGTTTATATTTTACTACTTTTAGGTGCTTAGAATATTTTATTTGAATTTATAAATGATTATGTGATTATGTGGTGTGTTTATGTGTTTATAATTATTTATGTGATTTATGTCATTTAAAAAAATAGGAGTAATATTATTATTTTGGGGAATTATGAAAATAGAAGAAATAGTAATATTTAGATTAAAGGGATTTAATTGATATTATTGGAATTAAGGTAGTGGGGGTTACATTTTAATTAGGAGAATTAAGAGGGAGTTAAGGGAAAGAAAAAGGTTATGTTTTGGTTGGTAAGGAAATAGAGAGTCAGACAAACATTTTATACGTACCAGTAAAAAAAAAGAAAACAAGAGTTTTGGGAGAAAGAGCCAAGAACAAGAGGAGAACTAGGAAGAGGGAAATTCATCCATTTGTTGTAGAATTTGCTGAATTAAGGTAAGGGTGGGTTTACTCTTCATTTGCTAATGTATAAGTATGTGTTTTCATGAAAATAGATTGAATTTGATGATTGTTGAACTAGGTTTATGAACATGATGAATTGCTCATTTCTTGATGAATTGTGTTGTTAATAATGTTGTTATGATATGTTCTGATGTTTTGTTGTGCCTTAAACCCATAAACATTGTTCCTAAACCATTTTGGGTGATTGGGGGATTAAAAATGGGATTTTTGGATGAAAATAGGGTTAGAAATCGTAGGTTGTGTTTCTGCCCAGTTGAGCACTCGCTTAAGCGAGATACCCTTCGCTCAAGCGAGCAACCTTTTTGCAACGCCCAGTTTGGATTTTTAGCCGCTCGCTTAAGCGAGCCACGAGCGAACCCCGAGCGAGCAAATGCTAACCTTCGTCATTTGCGTCGCTTAAGCGAGATTCCCGTCGCTTAAGCGAGAGACGCTAATTTCTGCCCAGAATTGTGTATTTAACCTGTTCGCTTAAGCGAACCAGGAGCGAGCTTCAAGCGAACCAAAACCCAACTTACGTGATTTGACTCGCTCAAGCGAGATGCTGCTCGCTTAAGCGAGCAGGGTCCTGTGCGACCCAAAATGTAATTTTTCTAAGATGTTCTAAACCCAAACCTAAGCTTTCTAAGATGTTTATTGGATTTATTAAGAATTGTTTAGATGATAAAACTTATATATGAAGATGATTAAGATGGAATTATGTATGCTTATGTGCAAATAATTATACTTGCTAAGTTGATTTGCCTTGTTGTTGTGAAGTAGTATTGTCCAGTTGGGGAGGGTATCCTAAGTTGTGGTTGTTGTTGGTTGCATGCTGATATGCTCCATTAAGATGTTGGGTTGTATGCTGATATACACCATAGAGTCATTCATACTCATTTGCATTTGTTGGGGGCTTATTGCCCTGGAATGTTTATCATTCACTGTTGGGGGCTTATTGCCCTGGAACGCTTTATCGTTCACCTGTTGGGGGCTTATTGCCCTGGGATGCTTTAACCATCCAAACTGTTGGGGGCTTATTGCCCTGGAATGCTTAGCATTCAACGCGCGTAGTTGGTACCACATGCATAATGCATTAGATGTTGATGGAGTCTTGCATTAGTTGTAGGTGTGAGTAGCCCTGTTGGAATTGTTGTTGGTGAGATGTCGCCACAAGAGTTGTCGTTGTTGTTGTTGATGTTAACCAAAGATGAATTTAATTTATAAAGTTGAGATGATATTGATGATGTTGTTGCTGTTAGTTGTTGTGAATTGTTGTTGTTTCAATTTACTTTGATGATTCATATATTTGTATATTACTTTTGGTTTGTGAACTCACCCCTTCTGCTGGAATTGCCGCCTTGTGGGCAAGTGCAGGTAGCGAAGACTAGTGATGTTGGCTCTTGCGTCTAGGGCTCTGATACATAGTAGGGATGGGAAAACGTTATCTTTCTTGTATTCCTTTATGTATCATTTCTTGGAAGAAGATGTTGTTGAGATTTAATTGTCGAATAATTTTACTATGTTAATGGCCTCTGCGCCAAGATTATGATGTAGTTGTTGAATATGATTTCTAATTAAAGATTTTCCGCTGCAGACTTTTAATATGATGAAATTGTTGATGGTTTTAAATAGTTTTTATATTCTATTTAATTAATTTTGAAAAAGTAGTGTAATGCTCCGTTGTTTGTTGAACAACTCTGATTATGATTATTATTTATATTATTATTACGTTATTTCGGGAACGGGGTGTTACAAAAGATGTGGTGGCAAACCTACTCTTTAAGCCACTCTTCCAACCCTCTCAGATATCTGATACGGACCAATAAACTTTGGAGTCAACTTCTTCGACTTCAACGCACGACCTACACCGGTCATAGGAGTGACTCTTAGGAACACATGATCTCCCTCTTGGAACTCAAGGACCTTCCTACGCTTGTCATGATAACTCTTCTGACGATCCTGCGACGCTTTCATCTTTTCCCTTATCATTTTGACCTTCTCCGTAGTTTCTTGAATCAAATCCGGACCCAATAGCACACTTTCCCCCGACTCAAACCAACATAAAGGAGTCCTACACCTCCGACCATATAAAGCTTCGAACGGTGCCATACCAATACTAGAATGGTAACTATTGTTGCACGTGAACTCTATCAATGGTAGATGACTATCCCAAGCTCCACCTTGCTCAAGTACACATACCCTCAGCAAATCCTCTAACGACTGACTCGTTCTCTCCGACTGACCATCTGTTTGCGGATGATAAGCCAAACTCAACCTCAACTTTGAACCCAAGGCCTCTTGCAAACTCTTCCAAAACCTTGAAGTGAATCTCAGATCTCTATCTGACACAATACTCGACGGTACACCATGCAACTTCACAATATCCCGAATATAAATCTCTGCCAACCGAGCCACCGGATAACTAATATTAATCGGAATGAAGTGTGCCGACTTCGTCAATCGATCAACAACAACCCAAATGGCGTCATGCCCTCTCAGAGTATTTAGTAAACTCATCACAAAATCCATGGAGATGCTATCCCACTTCCATTCAGGCACATCTAGTGGTGTCAACAACCCCGCTGGCCTTTGATGCTCAACCTTAGACTTATGACAAGTCAAACATGCATAAACAAACTGTGCAACATCACGCTTCAACCCGGACCACCAAAACAATTTCTTCAAGTCATGATACATCTTTGTAGCTCCCGGATGAATACTCAAACTACTTCTATGACTTTCTTCTAAAATTAACTTCTTCAACTCATCATCATCAGGAATACAAATTCTTCCTCTGAACCTCAACAGATCTTGTTCATCGACCTTGAAGTCACCATCTGCAGTTTGATTACTAGCAACCATCAAATCAACGAACTTAACATCAACTTTCCGTGCTTCCTTGATACGGTTCAAGAAATCACTATTAATCTTCAACATACCCAACTGCACACTCTGAGGTGACAATTCACAAACTAGGCTCAAATCCCTAAACTGTTCAAGCAATTCAAACTCCTTTACCATCATAGCGGACATGTGCAACGTCTTTCTGCTCAAAGCATCCGCGACCACATTAGCCTTACCGGGGTGGTAATTCAAGCTAAAATCATAATCCTTTAACAACTCAAGCCACCTTCTCTGCCTCATGTTTAATTCCTTCTGATCAAATAAATATTTCAAACTCTTGTGATCACTAAACACTAAAAATTTAGAACCATACAAATAATGCCTCCAAATTTTCAAAACAAAGACCACGACTGCCAACTCTAAATCATGGGTGGAATAATTCTTTTCATGTACCCTCAATTGCCTAGAAGCATAAGCTACAACTTTGCCATCTTGCATAAGAACACCTCCTAAACCCAACTTGGACGCATCACAATACACAACAAAAGGCTCCTCCGGCTTCGGCAAAATCAAAATCGGAGCTGATGTCAAACGTTGGTTCAACTCATTGAAACTATCCTCACACTGAGTACTCCACACAAAAGGCTTACCTTTACAGGTCAACTGAGTCAATGGAAGTGTCAACTTCGAAAATCCTTCGATAAATCTGCGGTAGTAACCTGCCAAACCCAGGAAACTTCTAATCTCGGTGACCGACTTCGGAGTCTCCCATTGTGATACAGCATCGACTTTTGACGGATCTACAGCAATACCATTACCAAAAATAATATGGCCAAGAAAACTTACTTCACTTAACCAGAACTCACACTTGGACAACTTGGCATATAACTTCTTTTCTTTCAACACCTGCAACACAATCTTCAGATGCTCTGCATGCTCCCCTTCATTCTGCAGAATTGGTTGAGTACTCACCCACCAGTCATCAGCCTCTTCCGCCAACATGTGTGTGCCAAACCGCACCATCTGGACATCATTACATTGCATAACCCGGAAGATCCTCTCGACCTCCTTCAGCCAAGTCTGAGCTCCGTCAGGGTCATACCTTCCCTTGAAAATTGGTGGATGATTCCTCAAAAAGGTTTCTAGCATCCGAACTCCTTCACCACCACCAGCATTATGTTGTTGTCCCACAACTTGAGCCATTGCTTGCAAAGCAGCAGCAAGAGCAACATCATTCCTTCCAGCCATCTCAAAATTCTACATCGCAAACAACAACCAGAACAACAAATTAGGACAACAAAAGACAGTGTAAAGCTGTCACACAACACTACTAGGCTCGACACGACTCTACTAATTGGCCGGACGGACCGACCTGCTCTGATACCAATTGTAAATCACTATCAACAACATTTAATCTTCACAAAGCATCTTTACAGATCGTCATTTATACTATAGTTAGCTTCCAATACTACCCAAGGTTCAACTCACAAGGTCTTGTGCGAAACAGATCGCAAACAAAGAAAACGTGACAATCTGTCACAACGCAACTCGCCTCGCGGGCTATTACAGGTCCCTCGCCATGGCGAGTTGGATTGCTCGCCTGGCGAAGCGTTACGGGTCTCTCGCTATGGCGAGCTGCGTTGCTTGCCTGGCGAGCGATGAAGGGATGCTCGCCGTGGCGAGCTACGATTCTCGCCTGGCGAAACGATGAAAGAACAAGGTACGGGATTATGAACTTTTTCACCAAAAATCCCAATTTTTACCATGTTTAATCCCAAATTCGACTGAAACATTAGCATTAAGGTTATTCTATGTTCTGTAATCAATTTCTACATCAGTTCTACAGTTTTACATCATCTAATCATCAATTCATCATGATTAACCTAATTCTCCAATTCTCTAAAACCATTCCTACACTTGTTAATTATAATCATATGAATTAGTTTAATAGAATTGTATGCTAGGCTCACCTTCACCTTAAATTTATGGAAATCGCAGCTCTCCTCTTCTCTTGCCTTTTCTCCCTTTTTCTCCCAAAACTGATGGTACGTACTGACAAGCTCTAAACCTAATTTCCTTATTTATACTCCCATCAAATCTTATCTTATTTACTCTTACTCCCACGAAACTCTCTAAAATCTCAAAACAACCCCACATCTTAATATTTATTTTATTTTCAAATCTTATTTTATTAAACAATAAAGTAAGTCACCACAACATGTAAAATCACTAAAAATCACATAAATCTTAATCTCCACATCTCGTAGAATATATATAAATATACCTAGACTCCTCAAATAAATCAAATAATTAAAGTAATCTAAAGTGGGCGTTACAATTCCAGTCCTTTTCGTCATCTTTCCACCTCTAAACATCACACTGTTCTCGCGGGGTTACCTCCATCATCCTGTTAATAACCTCAGGGCAATAATCAATATACTTGCCCCTCACATAGGACTATATTTCTTCCCCGAGTTCCTTGCATTCGCATAAAACTCCAAAGTGATTGTTTTTTACGCTTTGTTGAACACCATGCCATTCCACAACTCCCACCATCGTGCTCTTATTGCAGCCTCAAATTCAGGGTTCCTTACTAGCTTAGGAATGTCAAAGACCCTCTCTTGAATAACCCTGTACGTCTTCGTTTCCTTCAAATGATCCCTAGCCGCATTGTTCAGGAATTTTGATGCAAGGGACGATGGTGGTTCGGGCATGGTTCGTGGTTTGGTTGGTGGTTGGCGTATGTTTGTGGTTTTGGCTTTCTTGGCGGCTTGTTTGTTGCGATTTTCAAAAAAATTAAGTGCCAAAAATCGTGACACGATTTGGCCATCGTGTCCCGATTTTGAATTCCGTGAGGACTTCGCTTGTGGAATTAGAATAAAATTTCAAGAGCTTCAGAGGGGGCAAAATTGTTTCACGATTAGGGATGAGCACTGGGCAGGTTCGGAAGGGTTCGGTTTGAAAACTGCCCACCCGAAGAAAACTAAGGAGACTAAAGTTGCACCCACTTTCGACCGTTTGAGCCAACGGTTTGGTCGGGTGGCGGGTTTAACGAATAACGTTTTGGGCAATTGGGTTGGTTCAGATTACAATAGTGCAACCTGAGCTCTATCTCACACTCACACTCATAATTTTTCTTCTGAGCATTGAACAACAATGAAGAGTCGAAGATGAAGAATAGCTACATAAACTGTTAAAACTTAAATAAGTATGCGTACAATAGTAATTTTTCATTACCAAATTCAAATATATACTAATATTTAATAATATTATAGCAGTAGCAGGTAAGGTGCAGCTTTTATTGAGTTGTGTGCATGGTGAGAACGTGAAGGAGCAGTAGTAGGTGCCTAGGTGTATAAGCCTATGATTTGCCTATATCAAATTATTAATTAATTTTTATTATAATGCAAGCTAAGAAAGTATAAAAGTTATGGTCTACTTATGTTTCGGTCGGTTCTGATCACCGATGGATCTTAGTATTGAAATCCGTTGTCAACCACTGTTAACCGAGTTTACTTTGTTTTCTTTAAAAGAAATAACCGGCCACCGAACCGACCTGCCCATTTTACCAAAACATTTTTCGGATTGCACAAGTTTCGGGGGGGTCACTCCGCTCTGCTCTCCCGTAGTCACGATATACCCAAATCGTGTCACGATTTTGCAAGAAAATTTTCTACCTCTTTTTGTTTCAGCTAAAAAAAACATTTATTTTATTTTTGTATTGAAATGCAATAAAAGAAACAATACCTGAAAGTAAACATGGTGGGTTGCCTCCCACCCAGCGCTTCTTTACCGTCACTAGCATGCTTGGCAAGGACTCTGAGAGGTCCGTCAACACAAATCCCACCCTCTCCTTTGGTAGTTCGCCACCCAAATATGGCTTAACTCTCTGACCATTCATGTTAAAACTTTGGTCACCTTCTGGTGTCATCAATTCAACTGCTCCATGAGGTGACACACTTTTGACCAACAACGGTCCAGACCACTTTTACTTCAGATTTCCAAGAAACAACTTCAACTTGGAATTATATAACAAAACTAGTTGCCCAATGTTAAAATCCCTAGACACTAAGTTCTTATCATGGTACCTTTTAGTTCTAGCCTTATAAATGAGCACATTTTCATACACTCTCAACCTCATCTCATCAAGCTCATTCAATTTCAAGAGCCTTTTCTTACCAGCTACAATTTGATCAAAATTGAAGTCCTTAATGGCCTAGTATGCTTTGTGTTCTAGCTCAACTGAAAGATGACACGCCTTCCCATAAACTAATTGTTATAGTGAGAGCCCTATATGAGTCTTGAAGGTTTTCCTATAGGCCCACTTTGCGTCATCTAACTTTTTAGACCAATCTTTCCTATTTGACACAATTGTCTTCTCTAAAGTCGGTTTCAACTGACGGTTTGAGACTTATACTTGACCACTAGTTTGAGGGTGATAGGGAGTCATAACTTTATGCTTAATATTATACTTTTTAAGCAAAGTTTCAAGAAAATTATTTCAGAAATGCTCCCCCAATCACTGATTAAAACTCTAGGGGTTCCAAACCTAGTTAAAATGTTCTTCAAGAAGTTTACCACAGTTTTGGCATCATTAGCAACACAAGGTATCGCTTCAACCCATTTAGTGACATAGTCAACACACACAAGAATATCAAGATAAGAGTAAGAGGATGAGAATGGTCCCAATAAGTCGATGCCCCAACAAGCAAAAGGTTCAATTTCAATGATTCCTGTCAGGGGCATCTCATTCCTCTCAAAGATATTACCTGTCCATTGATATTTATCTCACCGCTTTACAAAATCTTGGCAATCTTTGAAAAGAGTTGGCCACCAGAAGCTACTTTTCAAGAGTTTTGCAGCGGTTCTTTCTCCACTATGGTGGCCTCCATAAGTTGAGCTTTGGTAATGCGACATGATTCTATTAGCCTCCTCACCTGCAACACAACGTCTAATCAAATCGTCAGTGCTTACCTTAAACATATAAGGATCATCCCACAGATAGTGGTTTGCATCCTTGAAGAACTTTCTCTTCTGCTGCAAATCCAAGTCATCTGGAACAATATTACCCGCCTTAAAGTTTGCCATGTCAGCAAATCACGACCTTTCTCCAACAACAAACAACTTCTTATCCGGAAACTCGGCCATAATAGCCTTTTCTTTATCAGTCAGCGCACTATTCTCCAGCCTTGAGAGGTGGTTTGCTACCACGTTCTCAACTCCCTTCCTGTCACGAATATCAAGATCAAACTCTTGCAACAATAGGATCCATCTCAACAGTCGAGGTTTTGAATCCCCTTTTGTCAATAAGTACTTGAGAGTTGCATGATCTATAAAAACAATGGCTTTGGAGCCAATTAGGTAAGACCAAAAATTTTCCAATGCAAAGATTACAGAAAGCAATTCCTTTTCAGAAGTGGAATAGTTAACTTGATTTTCATTTAAAACCCTGCTTGCATAGTAAATTGCATGGAAAAATTTCTACTTGCGTTGGCCTAGGACTCCACTCACAACATAATCTCAAGCATCGCACATAAGTTCAAATGGGAGATCCCAATTTGGAGCAATGATTACCGGTGCAGTCACCAACTTGATTTTAATCAAAGAAAAAGCATCTAAACATTCAAAATCAAAATTAAATTCATTTTCCTTGACTAAGAGGTTACAAAAGGGATTTGCTATTTTTGAAAAATCATTTATGAAACGCCAGTAGAAACCAGCATGCCCCAAGAAGCTCCTCACTCCCTTAATATTAACAGGAGGGGGAAGTTTCTCTATAACCTCTATTTTTGCTTGATCTACCTGGATGCCCTTTCCACTTATTTTGTGCCCCAAAACTATACCTTCAGTTACCAAAAAATGGCACTTTTTCGAATATAAAATTAGGTTAGTTTTGGTGCACCTTTTAAGGACAACATCTAGTTGAAACAAACATTGATCAAAAGACTTACCAAACACAGAGAAATCGTCCACAAATACCTCGATGTTCTTCTCTATCATGTCAGTGAAGATGGAGAGTATACACCTTTGAAAGGTCACCGGCACATTACACAGCCCAAAGGGCATTTTCCTATAAGCAAAGACACCAAATAGACAAGTGAAGGCAATCTTTTCATGAACCTCCAGAGATGCCGCAATCTGATTATATCTCGAATACCCATCCAGAAAACAATAAAAGGCTTGGCCAGCCAACCTCTCTAACATTTGGTCCATGAAGGATAAAGGGAAATGATCCTTCCTTATTGCTTGGGTCAACCTCCGGTAATCTATACACATTAATCGGTGATGGTACAGGTGGGTATTAATTCATTTTTCTCATTAGTCACCACCGTCATTCCTCTTTTCTTTGGAACCACATGAATAGAACTAAACCAAGTGCTATCAGAAATAGGGTAAACCATACCTGCATCAAGCAATTTTAGTACTTCCTTCTAGACCCCTTCCTTCATTGTTGGGTTTAGCCTTCTTTGTGGTTGATTAACAGGTTTGTATTCAGCCTCCATGTGTATTTTCTGCATGCAGTAAGCTGGACTAATACCCTTCAAATATGAAATGGTCCATCCCAATGCTCCTTGATTTTCCCTTAACACCCTCATCAATTTTTCTTCTTCTAGAGGTGTCAAAGAATTGTTGATGATTGCTTGTTTAGAAGAATCCTTAGTAAGAAACACATACTTTACATGAGAGGGAAGTTCTTTTAATTCTGGAGATTTTTGAACCTCCCCTCCTTCTTTACTCACAATAGGTGCCCCCTTGGTCTTTCCAAAAAATAAATCTTCAATTTTCACAGGTTCTACCTCTTGTTTGCTTGCTTCAAGTTTCTTGACACATTCCTTAACCTCCACATCTTCATTTTTTTCACAACTTTCAATGGAATTCACTATTATCTTCTCCATAGGTTGTGTTGGTTGAGGCTCTCTAGAATCATCTCCAACTATTTCATCAACAACATCTACCCGGTAGCATTATGGATTTTCATTTCTATACTTCATTGCTTCAAAGATATTAAACACAACCTGCTCATTTTAGAACCTCAACATCATCTCTACCATCTCCACATCAATCAAAGTACGACATGTAGCTAGAAATGGTCGACCCAACCTTAATGGCATCTCTTCATCTTCAGCCATATCTAAGATTACGAAACCTGTTGGAAATACCAAATCATTAACTTGCACTAACACATCTTTTAGCACTCCATAAGGGTATGAGATGCTCCGATCAGCTGGAGTGATGGTCATTCTTGTTAGATTAGACTCACCACATCCTAAATTTTTCATCATGGAAAGAGGCATTAGATTGATACTTGCCCTTAAATCACATAAAGCTCTTCCAACACTTACTTTCCCAATGGTACAAGGAATAGTAAAAGCTCCAGGATCTTTTTATTTAGGAGGGAGGGGCGTAACGCCCTATTTTATTATTTTTTTTATTTTGTCGAGTTTAGTTTCTTTTTTGTCATATTTTATTTGAATAATTGCGGTGTGAGTTTTTGTGTTATGTGTTAGTAAATATTAGTAGTTTATTAAAATTTTATTAGTGAAGGAATAAAATTAAAATATAATAATGAGGCAGTAAGGGCAATTTTGGAATAAGGAGAAATTGTTAGGTTAAGAATAGGAGAGGTGTAGTTAGTGAGATGAGTACTGTTTTAATGATTTAAGCAGAGGGGAGTGCGTATAGCAAGGTGATATAGTTACATAAAATAATAGTAACAAATTCGAGAGGTGTGGGTAGTAATATGAAAAGATTAGTAACAAACTCGATTAAAGTTTATAAATAGAGAAGAGAATTAGAGAACAAGGGTTACCGATAAAGAGAGCAACAAGAGGCAAAAGAAAACTAGGGTTGTGGAGAAGAAAGGCAAGGAGGAATAACGAGAAGAACCTAAGGAGAGATTTCATCGTAGGAAATCATCAATTTCGCAAAACCTAGAGGTAAGGGTGGGACTAACCTTCTTTAATCAGAAGCATATAATTTTGAAAAGAGTTTAATCATGTTGTTTTGTTGAATTTTTGATGTTATAGAAATTAGGTTTATATTCAATTAGATTGTTGAAAGTGTAGGTAATTCCATGAATTAATGTATGGGGGGAGTCTCTATTCATCATAAGGGTTGCATAATCTTCCATTATTTTTCATGATCTTTTAATGAATTCATGTTAAATTCGTATTTTAATGTGTTAAATTCGTGATTTCAAATATGATTACGTTCTGTTTTGAAAATTACAACTAAAAGTGAGCGAGTTTGTATATTCTTTGAAGTTTTGATTATTATTAAGGATTGCTATGGAATTTTTGAATTGGTTTGACCTCTATGTTTGCCTCCTACTATTAGAATTTTTGGATTCTGCTTTTTTCGGTTACCGCTGATCAGAAGATTATGTAATTCTCTATCATATGTTAAGTTCAAAGATTGATTGTTTACTTCTACGTATCTTTTGATGGGTAGAACTATTGATTTCTTTGCTTTTTCCTTTGCCCTATATATTGTATAATGACTAAAGTGATTTATTTTATTTTTAAAAATAAAAGAGACTAACCGTGATTAGCTTCTTTAGAAGGGCATTTACTATGATGTGTTGATGTCTCTTTCTGTTTTATATCTATGCTTTGGTTACCACTTTTTCTCTTCCACTCACGTTATGATTATATCATATAATCTACTAATTTGACATCTCTATGTGATCTAATGTTTATGCATGTAATGTTTCTCAGTTCCTGATAATACTGTTAATTTGTTGCTATTTGAAGGTTCTACTAGTCACGTGATTGTTAATATATGATAGCTAAATTTGATTTGCTATTTTTATATAATCAAATTAACTGGTCTTTGCTTATTTTTCATTATTCACTTCCATAATTATTATCATTGCTTTATACCATGATCATGTGAGAATATTTTGATTACTACTTGTTTTGTTTTGCGTGACCTGTATCTGTCTCTAGCGTGATAAGACTCACTTTCACTATATTATTATATTAAAATTCACACTCATGCTAATTGATATATTATTTTGTTTTATATACATTGAAATATATTTTCTAAGCATTATTATGTGTCACGTATATCTTATCTTTGGTGTTTGCAGTAGTATGATACATGCAATTATGAATTATTTGAATATGTGAATATTTGAAGATGTGATGATATAAAGATGTATTGTTTAAAGATGTGTTACATAAAGATGTGATATTTGAAGATTGTTGCATTTATGTTGTGTCATTGTATAAGCATTGTCAAGCGAAGGGGGTTGTAGCCTGTCAAATCGAATTATGACTTTAGCAAAGGGAGTTGTAGCTCTGTTATTTCTTAAGAGAAGGGGGTTGTAGCTTGTCAAGCCGAATTAAGGCATTAGTGAAGGGAGTTGTAGCTCTGTTGGTACCACATGCATAATTACGTTGTTGTTGCATTTGTTCAGTCGTTGTTGTTGCATTGTTGAGTCGTTGTAGTTGCATTATTGAATGAAGTTAAATGATGATTGTTGTTGGATTATGTGTGAAGTATTCTTAATGATAAATTGTTTGTTGTTTTGTTTTGATTAATTCTTTACATGAATTGTTGCTTATTATTATTGAATGTGAAATCTCACCCCTTCTGTTTGAATGTTGCATGTACATGGATAACGTGCAGATAACCAGGAGTAACCGCTGATGTGAGTTGATTCCTCGTGTCGTCATAGGAGTCATGCTCTGATACGTAACGGGATGAGGATATTTATATGTTTTGTTTTCCTTGTTACGTATTTCTTTCTAAGTTGACGTGGAACCACTTTTGGATTTAGAATTTTATTACGTTGTTGATGTTGAGGCCTTAGTGCCAGGTTTTTATTAAAACATTGAATATTTTCCGTTGCGCCATTATCTTAATTTATCGAAAGAAGTTGTTTAAATAAATAGCGAATTTAACTCTATTTATATTTAATGATATTTTGAAGAACGAAATGTGACATCCTGTTTGCGATGAACTCTGGTTTATTATATGTTATTTATATGTTGGGGAAACGGGGTGTTACAATTGGTATCAGAGCAGGTCGGTCCGTCCGGCCAAGTAGTTGAGTCGTTTGTGTAGTTTGACGGTTGAATATTGTCGTCATGTTTTCTTATTATTGTTCGTTGTGTAATGAACAGAGAATGGCTGGAAGGAACGATGCTGCTATTTGTAACGCCCTATTTCTATTTAAGCGATAAATCACGCAATTATAATAAATAAATAAGAAATAGCTGTCACGACTTCGAATAATTCACCAAGTAAACATGCATGAAAATATCACAACATAAAACATCACAGCGGAATATCTCATACACCTCAATAATAGTCATGTCATCAATCATGAAATGCAACCAACTCATAAATAAATCCCAACATAGGTACAACTCAAAATAAAAGAAATCCAAGACATAAAAGTAAATGTCGTCCTAGATCAGAGCCTCTCTAAGACACGACAAAGAGAAAATAAATGGAGGAAGCTCCCGCTATCCTCAAGCACTCACCAAAGCAATGCAATCAACCAATCTTGCACGCCGTCTACCCATTCATACAAATAGGTAGGCGGTCCACCACATACCACTAGGGGTTAGTTTCACATCAACCATAATCGAAAAGATAAACAGGATTAAACATGCATTAATAATTCATCTTTCATAAATATGCATGGACATAAATTATTTTTCATCAATAAATGCACAAGCATAAGGTTCACCATTTGCACCAATCACCAAGCACACAAATACACCAACACGTAAATCACATCAAGCACATAAACACATATGACTCCTCCTAAAACATGCAATGTGTCTAGACCGACTCTAGATACGTGTGGTACCAATTTCATCTCCGAGGTCGTCGCCCCTGATGCATAAACACCCTGCATAAACACCCTGCATAATTGAATACATAAGTATTCAACACCAACATGGAGATGAAATCCAATAACAACTGTGTGTGAAATTAGGACTCAACAACAACAAAACATATTTCATACGAATTCCACAAATCCACACCAACATAGTCCAATACATGCTTACACCAACAATTCACCACCAATAGCATGTAAGAGAAATTCACCAACAACATATATGCACATAGACATATATAATCACCAACAATATATATGCACATAACATATATAACCACCAACAACATATATACACATAAACATATGTAATCATATCAAACTATTCATGAAAGAATTTTCAAAGTAACCAAGCTCAATGAATATTTTCAACCAAGTTCGTATAATATAATTCACAATTTTAATAATTGGAAACAATGAACCAAAACAAAACAAAACAACTCAATTGCCTAAACTATGTAAGTACACTAAACACATATGTATGTAGGTGTACGTACATGAGTGTTTCACAGGCCAATTACAATGAATTCTCATAAATCACAAAGTTCGTCTCAAAATGTCACTTTTCCAAATATAGTCTATTTTCAAAGCAAAACAATCTAGTTCTCGATGAAATAATTCAAGATCATTTTATTACTCACATAAACAGCATACATACTTAATCTTACATCATTCACTTGAGAAAACAAGTTTTCGGAAAATTGATGTTCTTGGACATTTTTCCAAACATTAGAACCGTTTTATAAAACTAAGTCCAATTCAATACAAATGATGTTTCAATAGGATTAAATACATAAGTAACGATCAAACAAGTCAGAAGAAACAATTTAGAAAGTTCGGATTGGTCCCCAAGTACACAAAGCAAAAATCAAAAGTGGTTGAACAGGGTGCCGCTTGCTTAAGCGAAGTCTGGTTCGCTTAAGCGACCAGGTCCCAGTAGCATTCTGGGCTCGTTCGCTTGGAGCTCGCTTACAGCTCGCTCAAGCGAACTTTGTCAAGAAGCAACATTCTCGTTCGCTTAGAGCTTCGATTACAGCTCGCTCAAGCGAACTGTGTCCAGAAGCGACTTGGGCACGCTCGCTTAGAGCTCGCTGATGACTCGCTTAAGCGAACGCCCGTCAGTTAAGAAAAAAAAAACTTCGAATTTCAAAACTCTTTTTCCCAAACACCCCAATTTTGATCTTTCCACACTTAAAACACGTCCCAAATAATATTTACAGGTCATATACATGAAAACATGTTCAATGATGCACAAAACATAAGATTTAAACATCATTTTACCAAAATTCAATAATTCACCAAACTTTCATAAATATTTAACAACAACAACTTTCATCATCAATTCACCAATAGGCATACTCATTACACCAATTCATCAACAACATGTTTCAAAGCATCGTCAACAACACATAATCATGAATTCACTCATAATTCAACAACCACAACTTCATTAATTCATCAATTTTACACAAAAGCATAACATACCCACATATATAATTTTTTGGCATATGAGTTCATCATCAACAACAATTAATCTTTCAATTCATATATATAATCATAGCATCAACATCTAAGCATGAATTTATAAACTCAAACTCAAATAATCACATAATCACTTATTCACTTAAGCACTTATGAGAAATGGGTAGAAAAAGATTATGTTTGAAGACTAGCCCCCTTACCTCTAACTTCAACAATCCAAGCCTAAGCTTCACTTATGCTCCAAAATCTTCACCCTCTTCAAGTTTCTCCTTTCCAAACCCTTTCTCTAGCCTCTTCCTTTCGCTAGCCTCTCTTGTTGTGAAATGAAAATATTCTCTCAACAAGTTGTGTTATGTAGTCACACTCCATTGGGCCTAACCCGGTAAATGTTAATTGGGCTCAATTCTAATTATTTCACTTACTAGTTTTCTAACTTATTAACGATAAGGTAACTAGAAATTACAGGCACTAATTCTAATTGACACGACAAACTAACACCTTAATAAACAAATGGTCCTCACTTAAAAACACTAAAATTTACCCTCAACTGAAATTACTAATTTACCCTTGCTCATCAAAAAGACCAAAAATACCCTTCTAACACTAAACCCAAGAAAAATACACCCAAAGATAAATAATCACATACAAGCATAAATAAACACACATAAAATAATTTAAAACAAAATAACGAAAAATTGGGTTGTTACACTATTGCTGCTGCATTGCAAGCTATGGCTCAAGTTGTGGGGCAACAGCTTAATGTTGGTGGTAATGATGGGGTTCGTATGCTGGAGACTTTTCTAAGGAACCATCCACCTACTTTCAAAGGAAGATATGATCCTGATGGAGCTCAGGCATGGCTCAAGGAAGTTGAGAGAATTTTTCGGGTCATGCAATGCAATGAAGCTCAGATGGTACGTTTTGGTACGCATATGTTCGCTGAGGAGGCTGATAATTGGTGGGTAAGTACTCGTCCGCTTCTGGAGAACGGAGCAGAGGGAGTTACATGGGCTGTTTTTAGGAGGGAATTTCTGACTAGGTACTTTCCAGAAGATGTTCGCGGGAAGAAGGAAATTGAGTTCCTGGAGCTGAAGCAAGGCCATATGTCAGTGACGGAGTATGCTGCTAAGTTTGTTGAGGTGGTCAAGTTTTATCCACACTATATTGTTGAGACTGCTGAATTCTCTAAGTGTATCAAATGGCTTCATTACACTTTTGGCCCCCTAAGTTTTCTAAAGTTGTGATTTTGGCTCCCTAAAAAACAGTTCCTTCAGGCCCCCTAAGTTTACATTCTGTAGCAATTTTGGCCCCCACGCCAATTTTGACCAGTCAACGGACACGTGTGTAATTTTATTTATTTATATATTTTAAATTATTTTTTAATTTTTAAAAAAAATATTTTTGTAATAAAAAAAAAGTTTTTTTAATTACAAAATTTAAAAAAATAACTAGTTTTTTTTATTACAAAAATTTAAAATAAAAAATTTCTTATTATTTTTTTTAATTACAAAATAAAAAAATTATTAAAAAATACAAAAATATTAACGTGGGCGCCACGTCAGCGTTGACTGGGTCAAAATTGGGCTATGGGGCCAAAATTGCAATAGAAAGTAAACTTAGGGGGCCTGGAAAGAGTTGTTATTTTTAGGGGACTAAAACCACAACTTTGGGAAACTTAGGGGGCCAAAAGTGTAATTAAGCTGTATCAAATTCGAGAATGGTTTGTGTGCTGAGATCAAGCGAGCAATTGGATACCAGAAGTTTCGACAATTTTCTGAGTTACTGAGTAGCTGCAGAATCTATGAAGAAGACACCAAAGCTCATTACAAGATTATGAATGAGCGGAAGGGTAAGCAACAACAAAGTCGTGGTAAGCCTTACAGCGCTCCGGTTGATAAGGGTGAGCAAAGGGTGAATGATGAGAATGGTCCCAGAAATAGAGATACTCCTACTGAAATTGTTTGTTTCCGGTGTGGAGAAAAAGGTCATAAGAGTAACGCTTGTGGTGCCGATGTGAAGCGGTGTAACCGTTGTGGCAGAAAGGGCCATACAATTGCGGATTCCAAGCATGATGATATAGATTGCTTTAACTGTGGTGAAGAAGAACATACTAGCCCTCAGTGTAAGCAACCTAAGAAGGCTCAGGCTAGTGGGAAGGTGTTTGCTTTAGCTGGTACTCAGACAGCGAATGAGGATCGTCTGATCAATGGTACATTTTCGAGGACGAAAATATTCCAAGTGGGGGAGAGTTGTAACACCCGATTTTATTATTTATTTATTTTATCGAGTTTAGTGTCTTTTTGTCATATTTTATTTGAATAATTGTGGTGTGTGAGTTTTTGTGTTATGTGTTAGTAAATATTAGTAGTTTATTAAAATATTATTAGTGAAGGAATAAAATTAAAATAGAATAATGAGGTAGTAAGGGCAGTTTTGGAATAAGGGGAAATTGTTAGGTTAAGAATAGGGGAGGTGTAGTTAGTGAGATGAGTAGTGTTTTAAAGATTTAAGGAGAGGGGAGTGCCTATAGTTGTTGGTATAAGCCCTATAGGCCAATAGTTTATGTTGAACTTATTTTATGTATCATGACTTTTATTATTGAATAATATATGACACTCTTTATTATATTTATATAATATTAATAAAGTCCTTAGAATAGATAGTTCGTGTAATAATATATTAAGTGTGACTTAATCATGAGATTACATTATCATAAAGAATCCTATTCTTAAATGTATCTGTAGTCAAAGCTTTAATATGAATAAAGGATAAAATAAAGCGTCGAGACTATTATGTATGTAGACTGATGACCGCATCTCATGGGTCATAGATATGAGATATTAAGTCTATACATAGGTATAAATATTAGGAGTAATATTTATACTGGATTGACCCACAGTGAGAATACTACATAGTAAGTTATGAGATTGTCATAAGATATTCTCAAAATGATAATAGTGTATATCGCTCTTAGACCTGAAACCACTATGATCCCTACATGTGGACTCAAGTGCTTTGTTGCCATTCTAACGTTGTCTGTAAAAGGATAACCATAACATTGGTTGGTGGGTACTTGATGAATCATGTTGAGGGACATGCGTGTCCTAGATGGGATTTTTCCATCCTCATAAACAGGAGATATATCTTTAGGCCTCTTACTGAAATATGACTGTAAAACTGCATGGTCATGCCGAACTAAGTCAATATAAGATATTTGACTTATTCGTTATTCAGTATATTTCGGAATCAAGAAACATAAGTATTGATCTATACAAGGATGACAATATCTATGCCTTGGGATCAATAAAGATATCGAGACAAAGGAGTAATTGTACACATGAGCATTATCATGGAAAGGTTTCGTCAGATCACTTGACATTCTTGTCACTTGGGTAGCAATGATGTGTTGCTATATACCGCTCATTGCTCATAGTATTAAATATTAGATTTAATATTATTGCCAACGTGACTAGAACTTATCGGGTCAGACACAAAGAACAGTCAAAAGAGAAATATATAAGTATGACTTATATAAGGGGTGCGTTTAGTAAATAACGCTAATTAGTTAGCAGAATTATTAAACTCGTATTGGGCTTACTGAAATCCAATAGTGACTTCTGCCTTGCAGAGCACACTAGAAGTTCTATAAATAGAACCCTAGTGCTGAAGTTTTTGTTACACGTTTTTGAGCAACCCTAATTCTCTGAAACTTCTGATTCCTTGGCTAGCACAGAGATTTGGAGGAGCACTGTTCGTGTGGACTTGCTAGAGGCTTTGCTGCTTGCTGCTTGCTTTGATGTGATCGTGATTCCAGTTCCAGTTCCATACTTTCAGGGTAACAATCGAATCACTGATTCATGTGTAACTCGTAATAATGATCTAAGGAAACAGAAATCGAAAAGTTTTATCCGCTGCTTATTCTGTTTGAATTCGATTTTCCTTCAATAGCAAGGCGATATAGTTACATAAAATAATAGTAACAAATTCAAGAGGTGCGGATAGTAATATGAAAAGATTAGTAACAAACTCAATTAAAGTTTATATATAGAGAAGAGAATTAGAGAAAAAGGGTTACCGATAAAGAGAGAAACAAGAGGCAAAAGAAAACTAGGGTTGTGGAGAAGAGAGGCAAGGAGGAATAACGAGAAGAACCTAATGAGAGATTTCACCGTAGGAAATCATCAATTTCGCAAAACCTAAAGCTAAGGGTGGGACTAACCTTCTTTAATCATAAGCACATAATTTTGAAAAGAGTTTAATCATGTTGTTTTGTTGAATTTTTGATGTTATAGAAATTAGGTTTAAATTCAATTAGATTGTTGAAAGTGTAGGTAATTCCATGAATTAATTTATGGGGAGAGTCTTTATTCATCATAAGGGTTGTATAATCATATGGGTAGTGAAGGGTTTCGTTTTCCATTATTTTTCATGATCTTTTGATGAATTCAAGTTAAATTCGTATTTTAATGTGTTAAATTCGTGATTTCAAATATGATTACGTTCTGTTTTGAAAATTACAAGTAAAAGTGAGCGAGTTTGTATATTCTTTGAAGTTTTGATTATTATTAAGGATTGCTATGGAATATTTGAATTGGTTTGACCTCTATGTTTGCCTCCTGCTATTAGAACTTTTGGAATCTGCTTTTGCCGGTTACCGATGATCAGAAGATTATGTAATTCTCTATCATATGCTAAGTTCAAAGATTGATTGTTTACTTCTACGTATCTTTTGATGGGTAGAACTATTGATTTCTTTGCTTTTTCCTTTGCCCTGTATATTGTATAATGACTAAAGTGATTTATTTTATTTTTAAAAATAAAAGAGAGACTAACCGTGATTAGCTTCTTTAGAAGGGCATTTACTATGATGTGTTGATGTCTCTTTCTGTTTTATTTCTATGCTTTGGTTACCACTTTTTCTCTTCCACTCACGTTATGATTATATAATATAATCTACTAATTTGACATCTTTATGTGATATAATATTTATGCATGTAATGTTTCTCAGATCCCGATAATACCGTTAATTTGTTGCTATTTGAAGGTTCTACTTGTCACGTGATTGTTAATATATGATAGCTAAATTTGATCTGCTATTTTTATATAATCAAATTAACTGGTCTTTGCTTATTTTTCATTATTCACTTCTATAATTATTATCATTGCTTTATATCATGATCATGTGAGAATATTTTGATTACTACTTGTTTTGTTTTGCCCTGTATCCAGTGGCGAAGGTAGCACAATTTTTACGAGGGGGTCAGATATAAAAAGGAAATAAAATATATTCTAAAAATTAATATATTAAACTTGATCAATATATAAAATAAATTCACAATAATTTTAATTGATATTTAATGAAACGACAACGAAGAAAATAAAAGTTAAACAATAGTTATTTATAAAAGTTGAGCTCTATTGAGTTTTAAGAAGTAAAATTTATCCATAATTGACACTAAACTGGATATATTTTCAATATTTGTGTAATATCATCTCTCTTTGAACCAACAAAATTGTTTAGAGTAGCCGAATAATATTTTAATGGGTAGCTACATATAAAACTATACTAATTATTCAAAGTTTTTTTTTTCTTTTGGGGTACCCAATGCTACCCCATTACAACAAAGCCATTCGCCGCTGCCTGTATCTGTCTGTAGCGTGATAAGACTCACTTTCACTATATTATTATATTAAAATTCACACTCATGCTAATTGCTATATTATTTTGTTTTATATACATTGAAATATATTTTCTAAGCATTATTATGTGTCACGTCTATCTTTTCTTTGATGTTTGCAGTAGTATGATACATGCAATTATGAATTATTTGAATATGTGAATATTTGAAGAAGTGATGATATAAAGATGTATTGTTTAAAGATGTGTTATATAAAGATGGGAACTTTGATTAACAGAAAACTTTGATTCCTGAACCTGAACCATCGCTACTTTATTTTGTTGTGCGTGGTATATCTCTGGCGTGGAGGGAAATTCCAACTGTAACGTGGTTAATAATGTAACAACAATACACCCTGAATCTTAGCATCTGGAACCTTTCTATATCTCTGCAATTCAATATCCCATTCCTCTTTCAAATTGGTTCCTATTTGAAATTGCTTACGCCCACCAACTGTTTGTGGAATTGCTTAAGTCTGCTCGGACCTGCGGTTTTCTTCTGTTCTTCTCACGGCTGCAGCCATGCCATTTGACTGGCAGGCTGAGCTGTCCGCCCCATCAGCTCCACCAATCTCATCAGCAATGGTGGCTCCTCCACTGTCCAAACCTGTGCAACGTATTTCATTCGCGCAAGCACTGACAGCTGCACCGACGACTTTCGTTAATGATAACTTGCCTCAACCTTTGATTCGAGGGGAGTCTGTGAGCATCACGATTTCGCAGCAAATTTATGAAAAAGGCCTGGAGATTTGCAAGCATAACCTACGGGGTCGATTGGTACTAAGCAAGGGAGACAAACCCTACACAACCAAAGATATTCACCTCAAATTACAAAAGCAGTGGAAGACGACTGGTGAATGGAGCATGAGACCTCTAGGGAGAGGATTTTTTGAATTCACATTTGCTAGTGACACTGGTTTACGCATGGTGTGGGCCTCAGGAACCGTAAATCTCAAGCCAGGGGTTCTAAGGTTATTCGAATGGACCAAAGATTTTAACATGAATAAGCAAAGGAATACTCATGCTCAAGTGTGGATTCGTTTGATGGAATTGCCACAAGAGTACTGGATGGATAGGACATTAAGAGAAATTGCTAGTGCCGTGGGCACACCGCTCATTATTGATAATGCAACGTCCAAGAGACTTTATGGACAATATGCTCGCATCTTAGTCGATATGGATTTTTCTCGCAAGATGTTTTATGAAATTACGGTCGAAAGGGAAGGATACTCTTTTAATGTAAAGGTGGCCTATGAGTGGCTCCCTGACTTTTGTTCACACTGCCAAAACATTGGCCATGACATCACAGTTTGTAGATGGCTTTACCCCCGTCACGATAATAATGCTCACAAACAAGCAATTGCACAAGGGAAAAAACCAGCACCAACAAAGAAACAGACATGGATTCCTACTACTGAAAACCCTTCCGGCATAGGGTCTTCTCTTGCATTCGCTTCCCCTCAACAAGATGTGACACCAGCAATGACAACAGCGGTGCCTCCACCTCCAGAACCAACATCAGAGGTGCCTCCACCACCAGCACAGGTGCCTACACCCCCAACACCACACCATACAGCCAGGTCTGTCCCTGTGTATGTCCCCGTTCAGCAAGACATTACACTCACATCAGAGGACGTCCAACAAGAGACCGTAGAGGTAGATAATTCAGATGCACAACATGTGGCAGACACAACCATGAGCACGCATGACACAGAGAATTTGGAGAAGACAAGTGATATACCTATTCAGGTAGCCACGGTAAACAATACTATTTTGTCGCAAGATTCTTTCAGTATGCAACTTAATAATGTTACAGATGAAATTGTTCGTACTGAAATTATTAATGATGAGCCAATTTTAATGTCGGTCCGGACTTTAGATGTCTCATCTATAGTGGCAGACCCTAATGCAAATATTGATATTTCGGATGAGTCTCTTGTTGATGTTGATGTAACCGAGATCAGCTTTCAAGAGGGTGTAGCGCAACACCTTGTTACTAATATTCATAGTAGCGCTAGAATTCAACAAGATTTGGAACTATGGCGCCGTTTTAAAGAATATGATCAAAAATCCGCGGAGGAGCCTTTTCTTCCCGTGTTATCAAGAAAACAGAAGCAACACCTTAAAAAGACCAATTCTGGTAAGCCTCCCACAACCCGTTCAACGGGTGATAACTCTACATCTAATCAATGATATTGTTGTATTGGATTGTTCGTGGGTTTGGTAATTCCGAAACCAAAAGCATGAGTTCTTGGTTGAACCTTTTGATTATTTTTAGTAGGTTTTTATGCGGACCGTTGTGGTTTACCTCGGATTAGATATCCGTAGGCAGTTGTTAATTTTTTATGTTTCTTTTATTTGTCGTTTTTTTGTTTCTTTTTCTTTTTTCTGAGGGTTTTGGCCTAGTCCCCCCTCTTGTATTTTTCCCCTTTTTTTTAATAAATTTTGAGATTGGCGGCATACGATAGGAGTTCATCGGGGTGCCAACCTAGTTGGGATATCGTTGCTTCTCTTTGATGCCTTCCCTATCTCTTGGTTTACCGAAAAAAAAGTTATATAAAGATGTGATATTTGAAGATTGTTGCATTTAAGTTGTGTCATTGCATAAGCATTGTCAAGTGAAGAGGGATGTAGTCTGTCAAGTCGAATTATGACTTTAGCGAAGGGAGTTGTAGCTCTGTTATTTCTTAAGAGAAGGGGGTTGTAGCCTGTCAAGCCGAATTAAGGCATTAGTGAAGGGAGTTGTAGCTCTGTTGGTACCACATGCATAATTATGTTGTTGTTGCATTTGTTCAGTTGTTGTTGTTGCATTATTGAATGAAGTTAAATGATGATTGTTGTTGGATTATGTGAAGTATTCTTAATGATAAATTGTTTGTTGTTTTGCTTTGATTAATTCTTTACATGAATTGTTGCTTATTATTATTGAATGTGAAATTTCACCCCTTCTGTTTGAATGTTGCATGTACATGGATAACGTGCAGATAACCAGGAGTAACCGCTGATGTGAGTTGATTCCTCGTGTCGTCATAGGAGTCATGCTCTGATACGTAACGAGATGGAGATATTTATATGTTTTGTTTTCCTTATTACGTATTTCTTTATAAGTTGATTTGGAACCACTTTTGGATTTAGAATTTTATTGCGTTGTTGATGTTGAGGCCTTAGTGCCAGGTTTTTATTAAAATGTTGAATGTTTTCCGCTGCGACATTATTTTAATTTATCGAAGGAAGTTATTTAAATAAATAGCGAATTTAACTCTATTTATATTTAATGATATTTTGAAGAACAAAATGTGACATCCTTTATGAGTTGTTTGGCCAGTCTTTAAGTCCATCACATAAAAATAATGTGGCAGAAAAAGAACAGCAGAGTTGGGTTTTTTGTTAAGTTGGGAGATAGAAATAATTTGTTGTTTCATAGAGGGAACACACAATACATTAGACAAGGATAAATCATTAATTAAAAGTGTTCCAGAGTGAGATATGTTTAAACCTGAATCGTTGCCCATGAATAGCGAGTTAGATACTTGCATGCATTTATGCGTCGTTGTTGCATATATATCATCCTCTCTTCAATAGAGGGATACATAGGTTCAAAAGTGTCATCAGGTTTTTGTGAAGTGTTGGTTTTGGATGGGGTTTTGTTTATGGAGGAATACATTTTGCTTAAAGGAACATCGTCTTCATCAGATGATGAGGAAGATGAAGAAGGTGAAATGGTTAGGGTCTCAGAATAGGATCCTAATTCCACAATATCAATGTTTGAGTTGAAAGCATCATTCATACCTTCTTGAGCTTATGAAGTCTCAGTAGCTTCTGAGGTGCCAATATTTCCTTCCTTGGCTTCTGCAGTAGCAACAATCCCTAGAACCTCTGCTTCAGATACTGCAAGCTCTTGAATAACTGCAGCAGCTTCTCTAACTTTATGTGCAGCTTGAGCAGCATCCTCCTTTACCAAGCTGGAGGCTGGAACTGTTATCTGACTTGCTAGTTCCACAGCTCTTTCAACAGCTTCATCATTCATCTTTTTCCTTCTGACTTCTCTAGTCATAAGTTCTTTAGCTTCAGCACTTTCATCTTCAACTTCTACATACTTGAACTCTTTCAATTTCCTAACCACGTGCTTCCTTTTCTTCTTAAGAACAGCAGGTTGATCAGGTGCAGATGAGGAAGTGGTTGCAGCTTTTCCACTCCTTGTTCTATCAGGAAGGACTTGGTCAGCCTGAAGGTCTTCTACCTCCTCCTGAATAGATGGGACACCAAAAGCAGTGCCTTCAGAAGCACTATCCCTTCTGGCCTTCTTTGATTTTTGAGCAGGTTGTTCACAAGCACCTTCAAGGTACTCTGCTTCTGAAACAGGTTTCCTCTTTGTTTTCCTGCTTTTTGCTACCTTGACATTTCCACCATACATGACTTCAGGAATGTATTCTAGCCTGATTTCTTTACTAGTGCTTTGAAGATGATCAGTTATGTAGAAAATTTGAACATCCAGAGGGTTTTGCTTGCAAATTGGTGGAAAATCCTCCATTAGATTTGAAGAAATCCTTGATTCCTTCATGTCAGACTCAAGCTTGACTACAACATCTGGCTTGATTAGTTTCATGTTGGTCAGAGTAGCTCCATTGATGATCTTTCCAGTCACAGTTCCAAGCACGTCATCATTGAAACCTCTAGTTTCACTGAGACCTCTCAATAGACCTCCTTGATAGAATATCTCTAACATCAGTCTTCCATAAGGAACCCAGGTTCTGTTGTTGAGTTGGCTTTCCTTGAGTGTTTTGATCAGATGCTTGAATAGATACTTTGGAACATTGGCTTTTCTCCTTCTTGAGAAAGAAGTGGAGAAACATCCTGTGCTCCAAGGAGGGTTGATCAGAACCTCCACCTTTTGAAAGAAAATTCTCATTCTGAATCTTTAGCATCATCCTCTTTTCTATAGAGAGACTGCTATAAGATCCCTTCTTCTTGCTACCAAAGATTGTTTCATTAGCTACTTCATTCCATGGACTTTTCTTGTTGTTATCAAGTCCATATTTGAAAGCTCCTTCAGAAGCCCTGCCTATCACATAAGAGATAATTTCCTGATTGATGAAGATAGGAACTCCCATGATGCTAGACCTGATTTCAGTATCCACGAAGGGTTCCAAACCCATTTCCTCTCTTGATTTACCTTCTAGAGAAGGGTCAATAAGTACTTTCTCTTGTTCTTCAAGCTTGGCAACATGTTTGTCGTAGACTGAAGCTCTAACCCATAAATGTTTTACCAAACTTTCATAGGTTGGTCCATTAAGCATGTTGAAGTAAGGACCCAGTTCTTAATCTTCATAGTATTCTACTATGTCGCAACCATTCTTGATTAGTGAAGCAAAATCCACTGGTCTCTCTACTTGTACAGTTAGATCCCATTCTTCCAAAGACATGGTTCTACCCTTGATCTCGTAGGCTGGTGCTTCTTGATTAGCTGAAGTTCCTTGAACAATATCGTGAGCAGCTGAGCTTGAAGTTGCCATTGATTGAAGATGATGAAATTTTTTAGGGTTCTAAGTGTTTTTAGATTTTGAAAAAGAGAGAACTTGTTTGCAGAGAGAAAGTTTGAAATTCGAAAGTGTAGGAAGTGAAGTGAGAAGTGTGTGAGTGATTGAGTGTATTGAGTAAAATGGTTGCAATTTCAGAGGGGACAAACAAACACAACATTAATGACAATTGGGGGCGCGAGGATAGTACATTCAAAGCATAAACATCATCTTGCCCTTTTAGTTACACACCAATACAAACACGCCATGTTGACAAACTTTAGATGCGCTGTCTAGTTAAGTGGGACAGGTGTTGCCAGAAGCCACTCCAGTAATTCCACTAACTTCCACTATTCAGAAGCATAAAAACCAGCTACTGAAGTTAAGATGCATAACTTCCACATTTTCCTCATATTCTCAATTAAGAGCTTCTGATCGACCATAGCTTCTGAAGTTACTTCAGAACCTAACTTCTTGTTCAGGAGCAAGCAATTTTAATCAAACACAAAATGCATGTTCAAATTTTTCTTTATAAAATCAAATCTTTCAACAGTTAAAGGTTTAGTGAATATATTAGCCCACTGATGTTCAGTATCAATGAATTGAATATCCAAAATCCCTTTTTGAACATAGTCTCTTATAAAATGGTGTTTGATTTCAATATGCTTGGCTCTAGAATGTAGAATTGGATTCTTAGACAAACAAATATCAGCAGTATTATCACAAAAGATAGGAATATTGTTAGTACTAATCTGATAATCTTCCAACTGATGTTCATCCAGAGTAGTTGTGTACAACAACTTGCAGCTGAAATGTATTATGTTGCTGCTGTAGACATAGCAATAGTTGCTTGTCTTTTGCTAGCCCAGGATATCAGATTCTCTCCCACGAACTGACAGTTACCACTGGATGGATTTCTTTCAATCATGTCACCAGCATAATCAGCATCACAGAATCATATCAACTTGTAATCTAAGGATTTCCTATAGAGGAGTCCAAGATTAGTTGTTCCCTTCAGATACCTAAAGATTCTTTTAACTGCAGTTAAATGAGATTCCCTAGGATCTGACTGAAATCTTGAACACAAGCATACATTGAATAAAATATATGGCCTGGATGCAGTGAGGTATAACAAAGAACCAGTCATACCTCTATACAGCTTCTGATCTACCTTTGATCCATTATCTCTTTGCTTAAGGTGCATGTTGGATGCATTGGAGTGTTCATCAGTTTACAATCTTCAAGCTTGAACTTCTTCAGAAGCTCCTTTGTATATTTTGTTTGATGAACATACACTCCATCTTTGCATTGATTGATTTTAATGCCAAGGAAGAACTTCAATTCTCCCATCATGCTCATTTCAAATTCATCCTGCATTAACTTAGAAAATTCTTTGCAAAGAGATGCATTAGTAGAACCAAATATTATATCATCAACATATATCTGCACAACAAGAATGTGTTTTTCAAAGGTCCTTCTGAAGAGTGTTGTGTCAACTTGACCTCTTTTAAAATCATTTTTAATCAAGAAATTACTTAGTTTATCATACCAAGCTCTGGGAGCTTGTTTCAAGCCATATAGTGATTTCTTAAGCTTGTAAACATGGTCAGGATGCTTAAGATCCTCAAAACCAGGAGGTTGTTTGACATACACTTCTTCTTTTATGACACCATTAAGAAATGCACTCTTGACATCCGTTTGATATAATATTTTGCCATGATTAACTGCATAGGATAGAAGTAACCTGATTGCTTCCAATCTTGCAACTGGAGCAAATGTTTCAGTGTAATCAATGCCTTATTATTGACTGTAACCTTGTGCAACAAGTCTGGCTTTGTTTCCAGTTACTTCACCTTGTTCATTCAGCTTGTTTCTGAATACCCATTTTGTTCCAATAATGTTCTTCTGAGGTGGTTTGGGTATCAGATCCCACACATCATTTCTTTGAAATTGATTAAGCTCTTCTTGCATAGCCAATATCCATCCATCATCTGAAAGTGCTTCATCAACTGTAGTAGGTTCTATCACTAATAACAATCCTATCATAGACTCTTCTTGTCTAAAGTATGACCTTGTTCTCCTATGACTGTCTTTGTTTCCAATGATTTGATCCTCAGGGTGTGAGGACTTGTGCTTGAAAGTACTTTTGAATTGATTTGCTTGCTGAGAGCCATTCTGAGCTTTTGATGTCGGTTCAGTTTCTGAAGTTGGTTCAGCTTCTGGACTAACTTCAGAATCATTAGACTGATCAGGTTCTGGAGTATCTTCAGTAACTTGTATATCGGCACAACTTTCATCTTGCTCTGGAGTTTCATTTCCAGGCTCTTTGTCATCAAATTTTACGTGCATAGATTCTTCAACATAGAGTGTCTATGAATTATACACTTTGTATGCCTTTGACTTTTCAGGGTAACCTCAAAAGATTCCTCTTTGGGTCTTGGCATCAAATTTCGTTAGGTAGAGCTTGTTATTTAAAATGTAGCATGTACATCCAAATTGATGAAAGTAAGATATATTGGGTTTTCTTCCTTTAAAGAGTTCATATGTTGTTTTCTCCAATATAGGTCTGATGTAGATCCTATTTTGAACATAGCATGTTGTATTCACTGCTTCTGCCCATAAGTGTTTAGCTAAATTGTTTTCATGGATCATAGTTCTAGCCATTTCTTGTAAAGTTCTATTCTTTCTTTCTACAACCCCATTTTGTTGTGGAGTTCTAGGAGAAGAGAATTCATGGACAATTCCATGTTTTTCACAAAAAGTTTCAAATGACTCATTTTCAAATTCTCCACCATGATCACTTCTGATTTTCAAAATTTTCATTTCTTTTTCAGATTGTATTTGAGTGCAGAAGTTACTGAATACATCATATGAACAGTCTTTATTTTTCAAGAACTTTGCCCAAGTCCATCTACTGTAATCATCAACAATGACTAGTCCATACTTGCTTCCATATAAAGATGCAGTGTTAACTGGTCCAAATAAATCAATATGGAGCAGTTCTAAAGGTCTTGAGGTTGAGACAATGTCTTTAGCTTTAAAAGATGATTTCACAATTTTTCCTCTTTGGCCTGCACCACAAAGTGCATCTGAATGATAGTCAATATTAGGTAGGCCTTTGACAAGTTGTACCTTACTAAGCTTAAGGATTAATCTCCAGTTAGCATGTCCCAACCTTCTGTGCCACACCCATTTCTTATCATTCATTGACAGAAGGCAAATTACCTTCTGATCATCCAGTTCAGAAAAATTGATTTTGTAGACATTTTCTACTCTCTTTCCTTTGAGCACTATGGACTTGTTATCTTTGTTGATTACAGTGCAGTTAGTCTTTTCAAACATCACATCATAACCATTGTCACAAAACTGACTGATACTCAATAGGTTATGTTCAAGTCCATCTACCAACCACACATTATTGATTGAGATAGAAGAATTATCAATAGTTCTCGTACCAATGATCTTCCCTATATAGAGGTGTGAAGTATGAACGTTGAGTTGCCAACACATCCAAAAAGAGTCGTTTGAAGCTTTGATCAATCACCAATGATTCTTTGCCTGATATGTTTATTGCCCTATGCAGGCAGAGTTGTTATCCTTGTCTTGTAGCAGAGACAAACTCTGGGTAGTGAAGATAGTGGTTGTACAGTTCGTACTTTGTACTTTGTCAACGCTTCAAAAAAAATAAGCAACCAATGCTTTTGAATCCCTTTGAGTTAGCCGTTGTTACTCTTTTCCACTCTTTCGCAATGTAAATACGACATCCAATCCATTGAACAGCTTTTGAATCTTCAAGTTTGCATAACTTTATGAACTTGAACTTCTGGTGAAATATTGCTTCTGATGAACTTGCTTCTGATGATCTTGATTCTGATAACGTCATCACTTCAGGAGCACTAAGTCTTCAGGAGCACTTCTAACTTCAGGAGCAGTTCTTCTTCAGACGCTTTTAAGCTTCCTTTTTGTTCAATTTCTTTGTTCTCTTTTGTTCATTCAGAACCTATAAATGGTCTCAAAAAATTTTGTCTATGGTCTTGTACACTTGAACAAATATTAGCATATCCAATTAACAATTTTTTTAATACTTTGTTATCACTCAAAACTTTTAAGGGTAATGTTAAACATATTTTGTTCCAACAGTATTTATAAATGATTGAAATATACTCCCTTCATTCCACATGATATGTCATTCTAGCAAAATTTATTTGTTCTAAATTATATGTCATTTTACAATATCAATGAATAATGAATGTTTGTATTCTTATTATGTTAGTACTATTTATAACTTTATTTTTTTTCCAATTATTTTAATTTATATTTTATGTACCATTAATGCTGGATATTTTTGTAAAATAATCCATAATTACTTTTTTTTCTATTACAAAATTAATTGTATTTCTTAATATATATATATATATATATATATATATCTGTGTGTGTGTGTGTGTGTGAAGTTTCTAGACTGACTTATAATTTGAGACGGAGGAATTAATAAATAAGAGTATGTTAATGAAAAAAAAAATCATTGTTATTATAAAAGGATAAATAATTTGAGACAAAAAAAAATAGAAAAAAGGACATATAATATAACACGGAGGGATTATGTGAAATGAAAAATCTAGTCACTCATTTCCCTAAAAAAATTGAGTCACTCATTAATATGGAAGGAGTAATTATTTTCATATTCTAAGACAATTGATATTATTAATAAAGAGTATAATAGAAAAAAGAGTAATAAACACATCTAAAAATTTATAGATAATCTTATACTTCCTCCATCTCAAATTGTAAGAAAAAAAACTCAAATCATACTTATTAAGAAAACTAAAACATAAAATTTGGAATACAAATTATTGTGTTTTCTTTGAAATAAATTTAATGGAAAGATATAAAAATAATTTTCATTGACTATTGGTAATGGAGAAAATGTAAGAGAGAGAAAATTGAATGTAATTTCCATTTAATTTCATGAGAATAAGAAGAAATTTTTTTTTTTGGAAAATATGGTTTTTTTTTAAAAAAAAAAGATTAAATAGGATAAAGTTTATCATTTTTGCTAACATTTTATGACAAAAATTGAAATTTTTTCTTACATTTTAGGATTGAAAGAGTATTTAAGAACAAACACTTTTTTTAAATGATTTTATAAATAGAAGGCAGAGTGCAACTTAGTTAAGATATCGCTCTCATATTCGTTTATATAGTACTTACACTTTTTTTAATTGATGTGAAATGACAAATTAACTCCACTCATTATCAGGAGCAATTTTTTTTCGTAACGGAACAAATTCGACAAATTAATTAAGTCCACTGATTGCATGTCCCCCACTTTGTCTTTATGATTTTACGTGCGACAAAAAGCTATTAATGCACATGACAAATTACACTTCCTAAAAAACAAAGTCTTGTTATCTTATATGTTTAGGAATGAACTAGAAGTTCATAAATAATGTTAGTCTAAAAAAGTTGTGGAGTTGAATCTAAACTGATATGGAAACACCATTGCTGATTAAAAGCTTTACTTCAGAAAATGATTACTTGCCATTGGAAAGTTTGAAGGATGTTAAACATGTTTTGTGGAGTGAGGCAATGAAGATATGGAAGATAGCACTTCCAGTGGCTTTGTGTTCACTGTTTCAGTACCTCACAAACACTTCAACTTCCATCTATGCTGGTCATATTGGAGATGTTGCACTCTCTTCTTTCTCTCTTTATCAAAGTATCATCAATTGCATCTATTCTTTGCTGGTTAGTTTGTATCTTTCTTATCACTCTCATTAATTCATATTTTCTTATGCTCTAAGGACACTAGTTAGCATGACCCTTATTTTCAAAATAGTTGTATTTTCACACCAATATCTGTATTGTATCGAATTCCGTAGAAACGAAGCAACACGGTGAGAAGGAACGCAAATGTTTCGAAGAGAGACTTTATAATTTTCATGATTCAAAATTACAATACATTTTGAATCTATTTTAGGAATTAAAACCAACTTTTAGATATTTTTCTAAATTTTGATATAAAAATAAAAATTCTAAGTCATTCGAGACTTGTATAATTTGAAGTTATCATAAACAGTTTATAATTTAAACCCAAAAGTCTAGTTAGTTCAATGTAGAGGATGAAATCAGATTAGAAGGATTTTAGTTATATGTTATTCTTGGTTCAAAAAGCAAGGGGACAAAAGGGAATCTAGTGGAAGCAAATAACAAATTTGCATTATTAATAGTTTTTTAGATAAACTAAGAGCGACAGTAAGGAGAAACTTAAACTCAGTCGGCAACTCGGCATCCTCAATAAATCTTTATCCTCTGCCATCCACTCGTAACATATATTAAAAAATAAGGAATAATATGGCAAAACCAAAACCTTAAAAAAGAATGTTGTTCAACCACACTTAGTTCATCCTTAAAGCGAATTAATATTGTACAAATTAATTTTGTTGTGTTGTTTATTCTACTTCTTCGTTGGATAAGGAATGAAAGGTTATGCTCATTCATTGTTCTCCAAATTAAGCCCTTGCATGACGAAGTAATTTAAGGTGTTTCTGCATTACATGACAACAGTGAGGTGGAGGGACCGGTGTCATCACATTAGGCAATTGTGTTTCACGGACACTTTCCTCCGAGGGATATTATTATTGCCTAAAAATTCTAGGGCAATTTGCTGCTCGGTATTCACGAGACAACTTTATAATATTTAATGTAACATTTAATATATTGCTTAAAAAAAAATTATCTTGCAATATAAGGATATATTTTTTTTAACAAGCCAAAATGAGATTTAGTATTAACCAAAACTGGTTCACCCCGCACAAGACGTGCCGAAAGTGAAGCACTTGACAATTTACAATGTCATTGTTGGTGTCCTACCGGAAAGCACCAGTAAAACGAAGAAATTAGAAATTTATAAAGTTACACTCATACAAAGGAGCGGGTGACGATATCAGTCGTGATAACAAAAAACAAAAGATGGTTGATTTATTTTCAACCACATAAATGAATTCAGCTTCACTTTATCGACGAGGTTACCTAGATCGGAAGCCACATTTTTGAAGATGCGGTTATTTCTTTCTTTTCAAATTACCCAAACTAAAGCAAGCCAAAATAACTTGAGAAAAATGAGAAGATCGCGGCATACTCGCAAACTGAGTAAACTGAGCGAAATTTTCGCTAATCACACCTGAAGGAACAAAATCAATGTCGAGCCAACACCACAAAAAATACCACGTGTTGCCAAATATGTCGCAGGCTAGGAAAAGGTGGTCTGCCGTTTTGGAACAGCCACATCCTCCCACACACGTAATATTATTATGTTGAAGGACACCTCGTTGAAAAAGATTCATTTTGGTAGGAATTCTATTACGGAGCAAACGTCAAGCGAAAACATATATCTTTAAAGGAACGAGCCTATGCCACACATTGAGAATGCAGCCCCTATCCAAGACTTCATCAGATGCCGTTAGAAAATGATATGTTCCACGCACTGAATAGCCTCGAGTAGGATCAAGTAACCAATGCCATCTATCATTAACATGTTCCTGCAAAACAAAGCAGCACACTCCCTCACGCACTCCTCCTCCCACACCAAAAGACCTCTCTGACACACCCACGCACAGATAATTCAAAAAGCCGACGGAATTTGATCCGTAAAGGAACTCCGCCAACTCAATTATCTGTCCAAAATAATGTATTTCAACCATCACCAACTATCCGACGAGTATTGTCCTCATACCAAGACCCTACTCCCGCCCCCACACCTTCACGGATACGACATAAATTCCTCCACCTTAAGGAACCGTGTCTCCCTCCCTCCTTCAACCGCCCCCCTTCCTCACCGTATCTAGCTTTTAACACTCGATACTACAACCCTACTTTCTCAACCAACATCCTCCAACACCACTTCCCTAATAGTGAAATATTAAATTCTCCTAACCGCCTAACCCCCAACCCCCTTCCTCCTTTGGAACACAAACAGACTCCCATTTTATCCAGGCAATTTTCCTAAAATCCTCACCACCCCCTGAAAAAAATCTTTTAAAAAAAGATTTGATAGAAGAAATTATACCTGCAGGTGCTTTGAAGAAGGAAAGAAAGTAAACCGGAAGCGAAGACATGACAGATTTCAGTAATACCAGGCGACCACCAAAAGATAAAAACTTATTATTCCACAACGACAACCGAGCAACGATACGGTCAACGACATGTTTCCAAAAACCAAGTTTCCTGACATCTCAACTAATAGGAAACCCCAAATAAACAAAAGGTATGCTCCCTGATCTATAGTTCATTACTGACGCCGCTTCCCTCAGCCAAGAAACAGAGACATTAACACCCGTCAACATACTTTTATTAAAGTTAACCTTCAGTCGTGAGATGTCCTCAAATAAAAGTAGCATCGCCCGCATGGAGCGCACATTAGACCAACTCTTTTCACCAACAATTAGGGTATCATCCGCAAACTAAAGATGTGATACGTGCACGTCACTCTGCCGACCGACACAATACCCACGATACAAATTAGCTTTTACCAAAGCATATATTTTAATGTACGTTCCTCTCAAAAAATAATGTGTAAAAATTTAATAAAAGGATATATATTAGTCTACCTGTTTAAAAATTTAAGGATAAATATATTTTTTGTCACGATAAATATATCAAATTTTCGTTTTTGTCCCTCTAAAATTTTCCTTCTACTTTTAGTCCCTGTAAAATTTTCAATCACTACTTTTGGTCCTTAATTTTAAGTTAATTTTTCTATGTTTTGAATGAAATTGTGCAGACACGTGTAGAATATTATAAAATTTGTTCCTAAAAAAAAAAGAATAAACATAATTAAATATAAATTTTTAACAGTAAAAATTATAAAAATTAATATTTAATTAATGTTTTGTTAAAAACTTCTAATATTTTTTTGGAGAGATTCTTATAATATTATAAATTTTTCAACAAAATTTTATTCAAAAATATGAATTCTACACGAGTTTACTTTAAAGGATGAACCAAAAGTGAAGATGGAAATCTTTTGAGGGACTAAAATTTGAAGAAAATTTTTAGAGGGACTAAAACGAAAAATTGTCATATTTATAGGACCAAAAACATATTTAACCCTAAAAAATTTAACCTATCTTCTTTACCCCTATTATTGAAACTATGCTAAAATTTATGTAGGATTTTTCTCGCCTTCTATTTCCTTAATTTGATCCCTCTAATAATTGATGAATTTAAGTCCAGCTCAAAACTATGTTCGACTCAACAAAGAGGGTGGATTGTCAAACCCTCAAACTAGATTCATTGCGCACATTATGGAACTGAAGTTGTATTAATGAAGTCCTCCTTACACATGAAAATTGTTAAAGAACAAGGCGAGTGCCTTACCCACATTGAGAACGACGAGAAATGTCATTAATCATTGTTGAAAATCAAGACCCTCATCAACTTGTTGTCACCCATTAAGCGGAAACAATGTTTTCCATCCCACGACGGTCTATAGCAAGCTAGATCCACATCCCCGCAACCAATTTGTGTTTCCTAGTCAGAGATCCCCCACCATAATTACACGAATATGTGGCAATCGCGGCGGAGGCTACAAAGTATCCCCCTCATCATCAGGACAGAATGGGAGAACACGTCGTGAAAGCGAGTCTTTGTCCCGTTACTAATATCTTCGTTCTACTTCTTTGGTAATATCTTGGTTGAAATCAAACTATGTTGTCATAATGCATTCACACCAACATGATCAATGAGTATCCGGTCTCAGAAACCCTATCATTAGAATCCTACAACGATACCACTTCCTAGGACGACCATGTCGAGACAATTTACATTATTGTCCTTTTTTTGCAATATCAGAGGTTCGCTGAAGTGTAAGTATTTTATATTGGATCTATCAATTCCTGGACAAAGATTTGTTGTTACTTTTCAACCGATTTCACTATTTCCAAGAGGGAGCCTAAATCGGTGAAGAGTATGGGGTTCATACGCTAGAAGAAGGACTAACCACTGCAGGGTATATAGAAAGTTTAACAAACATGCCATGTTAGTGAAGGACACAAATGATAGGATAAAGATATGTATATTATGGCAAGAGCTCTAAATAGAGACAATGTTAACAAAAAGCATTGGAATTAAAACACCCGGGGACACATCCTCCACTTAATGAAAAGGGCTAAGAAGTAAAAAAACAATGAGGAAATTCTAGAAACCAATAAGGTCAAGTACGAGAAATCGATACAATGAAGGGGTCGCGAAGCAACTTAAAGAAATATTGGGAAAGACATAAATAACAAGGGTCTACCCTGAAGGTACATGGAATACACCGCCCCATAACACACGCTCTGAATGAATTCTATAAGAATGCGCTAACACGAAATTCAATGAAGAAATTCATAAAGGCACATTTGGGCAACATATGGAAGGAAAGAGCTTTCTCTAATAAAGCCCTGAAAGAAGGATATTATTGGCCAATGATCAATCATGATGGGAGAACAAATATGAAGAAATGTGAAGAATAACAAAAGCTTGACACTATACACCTAAAACCACTAGCATAAATTAATATTCTTTCTTCACCTGGTTATTTTTGTGTCGGGCATGGAAATCTTAAGACCTTTCCCATTGGCTCCAAGACACTTGAAGTACCTAATCGTGGCAGTTGAATACTTAAAAAATGGATTGAGGTTGAACGTCTTACTAAGATAACAACCAATAACATCGCTCATTTTTTCAAAAGGAATATTGTGACGAGATTAATTATCCCCGGGGAAGATGTCACTTAAAATGGAACATATTTGGCTAGCAAAGGCTTCCGCGCACTAATGGTCAAACTTAGCATAGCATAATACTTCACTTAAGTTGAACATTTGCATACAAGCGGTCAGGATGAGTCTGCCAACAAATTCCTACTGAATGTTGGTCTATATGACGAACTAGAAGGTGCGCTAGAGGAGGGTGAATAGTGTTTTTCAATTTTCAAAAGATTTTGCGAAAGCGTGGATTTATAAACTTATAGCTACTGAATTTTTGCAAGACGATGATAACATAATTAAGACAATGAACAACAATTAAGATTCAAAGCTGAATTGAGAGGTTCAAATAATGAATCTTATTAAGGAAATTAATTATCAATATTCATACATACAAATTGCAAAACTAAACAATCTCAAATCAAACATATTAACAAAAAATCACACTAACAACTAACGAACACAAGGGATATGAATCAATTGTTTGAAACTGATTTGAACCTTGATTGTAATAAAATCGAATTTGAAACAATCTCAATTGAAGTAATTTTGATTAGGTTAAGTGAACAAAAGTATTCACAATCAAGTCAATACAGTTTCAAACATAGAAATCATATACAATTGTGAATGTGAAAATCTAAAAGGATAGGGAAGAGAAGAACACCGAGATTTATAGTGGTTCCCCCTTTCGTCCTCGCTTCGGGGTACCTCCACTCCTCTTGATAGAAAACATCTTTATCAAGGACTTCCAATATTGTTGAAAAATGTTTACAAATTGTTATGATTACAAAAGATCCTTTGATAACCTTAATCTTCAATCCTAAGCAACCAAAATACCACCATTAATCTTTAAGCACTCTTGAAATTGGAAAATCTCTAAGTCTTCGAAACTCAAGCACCCATGCAATCCTTGAAATTCCTTCACCTTTAATTATTTATTGCTATCTCCAAAGCTTGGATCCCCTTGAACTTTCGAGAAGTTAGAAAGACCCCCACAATTCCCCTTAGAGATGGAAAGAAATCTCTCGTTTCCTTTAGACCCTTGATCCTCAATCAAGTTCCTTGAAAGAACCAAATATACAAATCTTATAGCACTCTAGCAATCTATGACTCAAAATCCACAAAGAATCTTAGAAGTGTTTAATCTCAAGAACAAATGGATAGATATGAGTGATGAGTTCAATTTTTGTGGGAAAAACAACAACTTGATTTGAATCATACTAAGTATGAATCGATTTAGCATGTGAAAAAGGAAAAATATGAAGCTTTGAAGATTGATACAATTCAAAGAACATTTGAATCGAATTAGGTGTTTTCCATATTAAGATTGATACGATTCAAAATAGTACAGGCAAGGAAATGATTCGATTCAAAGTAACCCAAATGAAGATTGATACGAGTCAAAGAACATTGATATGATTCATTCAGGAAAATCACAGGACCAGAGAACTCAAATAATATGAATCAAACAATTTTGATTCAATTCAAGCATGAAACAAATCAAAATATTCATGAGCGATTCATATTGACATGTCCAACAAGAACCAAGACTAGAGAACTCAAATGATATGTATCAACAATTGGTGAATCAATTCAAAGGCATAGAAAAAGGAGTTTTGCCACAAAATGAAGCTTGAGACACAAGACACTTTGAAGAAACTTAGGGTGTGTTTGGATTGAGGGTTTACGAGGGGAAGGAAGGGGAGGGTTTAATTTTCATTTTTAAATTATGGACTATATAACATGTTTTTCTAAAATAAATTAAGTGTGGTTGAAGTATTATATGATCATTTATTATGTTAATATGTTAACTTTTAAAAAAATATTTCACAGTGTCGGTATTTTAAAAATGAAAAGTAAACCCTCCCCTCCCTTCCCCTCCTAAACCTTTCATCCAAACACACCCTTAAGAAAATGGATTTCTAGGTGCTTTAACATATGGTAATCACTATAAAAAGAATAAAAATCATCGAAATATGTGGCAGCCTAATCAAACATCATCAAAAGAAAACTAAAACAAAACTAACACTAAAGGAAACTTCACTAAAGGTCGCAAAGAGGAGACTTGATGAGGAAAAGAGAAACCCTGCTCCATCTTACATACGAGTTTGAGGTCGTTATTCTCGTAAAAATAGGATAGTAGAGTTGGATGACCTCTCACCCTCTCACCAGGGAATAGAACATAGAGTGACAACATAAAAAGTGACCTCCTTGAGGAGTGAAAAGACTAGGTCGTGATGAAGTAATTCATTTTTATACGGAAAATGAAAACTAAGTACAACAAGAGGGTCCCATCTAAAGAATTCATGGTTGGATACTGATGACAAGTCATCTTACGTTTGCTTATGATTTCGGGACTTTTGTAATGTTTTCAATATTTGAGTCTGTATGTAATTCTAGTTTTCCATAAACATAGCAATTTTAGGGGGTTTTTGAAGTAATTCACGAAGAAATCATGCAAATTGGCAAATCAACAACAACTGAAGAATTGTCAAGACTTTGGGAAGACAAAAATAAAGATTCAAGAGGCCTCAGGATACATTACTTAGGAAGGAATTCTGTTTCTAAGTTCCGAGGCAAGTTATTTGAAGACAAAAACCTAAAAACGACGAAGATCGAAGAAATTGGACCCGGAAGCATAATCAAATGCGCCTAGGGCATGGCAAAGCATTACCATGCGCCTAGGGCATGGGAAAATGCTACCATGCGCATAGGGCATATTGCATGCGCCTCAAGCATGCTTAAATGTGGGGGCGCAATCATCATTTTATTCATTTTTCTGGGTTTAGCCCGTGTTTTTAGCCCAAACCCAGTTGGAAATCTCCACAATAAATACTAGCCTTTCTTATTCATAATTCCTCGTTCAAAACTGTGGCAGTTCAAGAGGAAGACTACTTTGGAGCTTCAGGAGAGAATCTATCTTCTCCTTGATTTTCTAGGGTATGGTTTTATCGTTAGTAATTTGTTTTTAGTTACCATGTGTAACTAAATCTATTTAGGTTAGAGTTCTAAGATGAACCTCTGTATATTTTTGTTAGATATTTATTTAATTTAATATGTCGTTTGCTTTATTTTATTTATTCTTTTGTCCACTATATAGTTTTATTAGGAAGTAGTTTTATTTCTGTGAGAGGTGTAACCCTAGATTAGGTACTTACATTGTGACAAGACCTAATATTGCTATCACTAACTGGATGCTTATATCTTGATATTTATATCCATTTACTGATAAGTATCTGTCTAGGAAGTAAGTGATTATTAACTAGAAAAAGATGCCATAAGAATTGTTGACCCTAGACGTAGGTACTCAGTGGCTATAACCCATTGGGTCGTGTGGTGCATTACGGAAGCTAGGAATTAACTGGTTAGTAATTAGGGAAACAAGAACCTAGTTGTCCGACTTAAAGTTATAACTTAGTAAGACCATTTTCTTGAAACCCTTAGTAAGGTAGACGTAGATTAGGGATACGCGTTTGTAGAACTACTAAGTACGCGTAGAGAGAGTGTGATATGAGTGTCCTAAGATTCATAGATGGGCAGACCTAAGGGAACCTTGGCCTTCATTGCCTTGGAAAACACTTGAAAGCCAATATAAGGTTTATGTTTCAATTACCTTTGAATTAGCAAGACTCAGCACGTAAGGATCACCGTGCGATCAGCAGGTACAGTTAACCATCAGAGGGAAAGGCCTAATTAGGTACCCAGTGGCTAAAACCCATTGGGTAGTGCCCTACCTATTTAGGAAACTCCCAACGACCTCATGACTTATATAGTCACCCTAAGATGAATAAACGCGACATTTAGATTACGTATTATCCAACAACCAATATACAGAGGGGATTCGAAGAATCTTAACCGCTGCTTACTTTTCTGCAACCAAAAACAGGTAAATTCTCTCTGTTGCAAACAGATAAAAATTGCAACTTACTTTTATACCGTCAAACTTACAAAAATAAGTAACAAGAATTGTTCGGATGAAAGGACAATCCCTGCGGATACGATGATCTACTTATCACTTTATTACTTGAGGAAACAACCGGTACACTTGCCATTAAATGAACTTAACCATTAAATCGGAGCATCAGATACCTAATCATTTGAATATCTAATATCAGACACATGAATGCAACTTAATAAAGCTGACCTCAAATTGTGAGGGTATGTACAAGATTTCATTTAGCACAGGAAAAGGGGCGTAAATGTTGGAGACTCTTTCTGAAGAAGCCATACCCATACCTGAAAAGTAACAAAACTTAAGATATATTGCATATGGAAAAGACACCGACAAATCCAAAGCCCTGCTCTGAAACCAATAAAGAGGCAAGATTAAATAATGATCGCTCTTTACTTTGAATAAAGAAGAGAGTCTATGTGAACTAGCCATCTAAGACAATAAAAAACCCTATGATAGTCCATGAACCTCACTTTTTGGATTGCCATTGGAAACAAGAAGGATTCCCATCTAGTCCATCATTTCTCAAGAAAACACTTGAACTAAAGGTGGAGAGGAAACACACTTTCTTTTCTTCGCAGAATGGTAAGTATTATGCCGATTTATATAAAGTTATGTACGGAACCACAAAGATCGTGCATTAGTTTAGATCGTTCTTAAATTTATAGAATTTTAAGTCAGGTTAAACGAAAGTTTGTTTGTTTAACAGAATTTTAAATAGCAGATTGACAATATAAAGGAAAGTTGCGATGGGATTGGACTTCAGTGACTATTCATTATATGGTTCTTCTTGATCGATTGTATACTTTCTAAGACTCATATATAACTCCACATATCCCTCATCTGAAATGTATTTCTAATGACACAAAATCCATCGTATCAATCGACTTCTGATGTTGAGCAAAACAATTGAGTGATTCAATGGCATATGACTGAATAGCTAAATATGAATATAAACCTAACCATATGTTTAGGCTTTAGCATCTATACATGATTTAAAATATATCCCTTAGATAACAAGACAGTGTCTCGCACTTGCTAAATCAAATAATTGTTTATGTGTCGGCAAAAGCATTAAGCCTAAATTTAAACCAGAGCTTATATTGAATAATAGATCATATAAAACCAACCAGATCAAGAGTAATACATAAAAGTCCTAGCCACCTACATCTAATCCCAAACACAAAGAGAGATTAGTTACTCATAGTAGAAGTAACTAACCAATAATAGGAGAATGATGATGTAGGAGGATCAACAGGCTTGAATCCAAGCTTGAATGGCCTCCAATGGTGAAGAGTAGTTTCTCATTCTCTTTCTCTCTCTAGTTCATACATAAGGGCTCGAGAATTTGCTAAAAAAATCTGAATACATATGTATTTATAAAAGTACAAAAATTGCAAACTTGTTGGGTGAATTCATGATCACTGAGCGTATCGAGGTTTCTTCAGTTGGAGGAGAAAGTCGTCTGATTTTCAAATAGTCACTGAACCGCCTTACTTCGATGGGCGAAATGTTGCTCATCTTGCGAAGGTGCTCTAGCCTTTCTCCCTGAAACTATCAGGAATTGCTTGCCTTCACCTCGCTTTGGGTTTCTTTCATCTCGCCTAGGCTCACTTAGAAAATGTACTTGTGCCAAAATTCTTTGCTTTGTTATAATCATGTAAAAAATCTACAAAAGGAATGGGAAATAGAAAATAGTAGCATTCTTCCAAATAACTAATATAAATTGTATATTTACAATAAATTGGTGGTTTTCAGATAGATTACTTGTAAAATAAGTCAATAAGTGCTAATGAAAATCACATGAATTTGGCACTTATCATTAACCGACCTAGGACGGAGGTGAAAAAGGAATTTCATGGCCTAAACACTATTCTCTTCCATCTTGATAAAGTTTCACTCCAAAAATTAAAAAGAGTAAATGTAGGCTTGGAATTTTCTTTTTACCACATGATGATAACTAGTATTTAATTATTCTCATTAGTATGATGAACTTCTCTTTGAAGGCGTAGTCCAATATTATGGGTTGGGTCAATGAGACGAGGTATTAAGAAAAGGTTTAGAATTTGATTTTTTTTTCTACTAACAAATTCTCTTGTCTCCTAAACAATAAACCAGTAACATTTGTTAATAAAAATATATATGTCTAACTAAATTTCTCATGTAAAATTTCAGTTTGGTATGTCGACTGCACTAGCAACACTTTGTGGCCAAGCTTATGGTGCAAGACAATTTCAAAGTGCTGGTATTTATCTTCAAAGGTCATGGATTATACTCTTCACCACTTGCATACTACTCTTGCCTATTCATATATATGCAACCCCAATCTTAAAATTTCTTGGCCAAGAACAAGAAATAGCTGATCTAGCTGGCAAATATGCAATTCAAATAATTCCTTACATATTTTCCTTTGCTATCACTTTACCCATCAAGAAATTTCTTCAAGCACAATGCAAAGTTAATGTTATTATGTGCATATCACTATTGTTTTTACTCATACAAAATGGTCTACTTTATATCTTCATTTATGTATTTGACTGGGGAATATTTGGCTTAGCTATGGCAAGTAATATCACAGGATGGGGATTTTCTATTGCTCTAGTAATTTATGTCATTGGGTGGTCCAAAGAAGGATGGAATGGATTGTCTTGGATGGCATTTAGTGAATTATGGGAATTCACCAAACTTAGTCTTGGTTCATCTGGAATGGTCTGTTTAGAACAGTGGTATAGTGTTTGCATTATCCTTCTTGCTGGTCAACTTGATAATCCTGTGATTGCTCTTGGTTCCTTTTCAATTTGGTAAGTATAAGATGATAAATAATTTTCGTTCACTTATATTTACACTTTAATTTGCCAAAGTTACTTTTGTATTTAATTTTGTTATATTTTGTGTAAAATATTTTACATTGTCAACAAATTATAAAAAGTCATATTTATTTTAAGAAGTAATTAAAATTAAAGTCAAAGACTTTTAATGATTTGACAATTATGATTGGTTGACAGTGTCAATAATCTCTGCACTGTCGGTGTATATGTGAATTAAATTCTAATTTTAAAGTTTCTTGGTTTTCTTCATATATTTACTTCTATGCTTTTAGCCTTAATGTTCAGGGTTGGAATTCTATGCTGCTTCTTGGAGTAAGTACAGCACTAAGGTGAGTGACTATAAGTTAAACAAATTAGGAAAATACTAACAATTACATTTAGGGCATTGTTTAAGCAATTTAAAGGAGTAATTTTTACATAAAAAGTTGTGTAATTTTAACTTTTCTATTTGTTTGACTTGCATTTTTCTAAGATGAAGTTTCTTACTATACAAGTTTCTTAAACAATGATCTTATGGTACTTATTAACATAATCCATATTCTTGTTAGCATAATCATTTTTATTAATATGTAACAAACGTGTCTTAGAATTTATTGTCAATCTAAGCACTTGGTTGGTGATAGTTTGTATGCATATATTGTATAACTCTCATTGAGCCATAAAGCTTGCATGAACTCCAGACAAAGATTGTTAAATTCGTTTTGTTTGTATAAAACTGACTTGTAGTCTCATATGAGTTTACCTCGTATTAAAATAAGATTAAAACCAATATATACATGACATATATACTTATATAATATTGTAAACACGTCAATATTCAAATTTTCAACTCAGTTATAAAATAAGAAATAGGCATGAACAAAATCAAAGAAAATGAACTGAATGTGAAAAATTAGATGAGAGAAAAAGATTAAAAAAAAATCCTTTTATAATATTTTAGCAGAGTATATCTAGACTCGTCGTATGATGCCATGTTAACTCGTGATTTTAACAACCTTACTTGAGACTCAATTCATCTATAATTTTATTCTTTTGCAAAAAAAAAAATATTGGGGAAGAGATAAATTATTATTATTATTATTATTATTATTAATTAAAGTGATATTAACGATCATTTTACATTTATTTTTAAGGGAATTTGAATTTCATCCCCTCATGCCATAAGACAAAAACTATTACCACTTAGTTGACACATCATAATCATAGACACCTACACTTTTTTCTCAATAAATAAACAAATTTTAAAATAAAGTTAAATCTAAGATGTTGATTTTGATTATATAGTTTTTCATATAAATTTTTTCAATGCTCAAACTGACTATATATTGATTCTAATTCCTTGCAAGTGTTCGTGTCTCTCATACACTTGGCATGTCGCATCCAAGAGCATCCAAATACTCTTTCTTGGTGGCATTGTCCCAGTCTCTTCTCATTGGAATCATTTTCATGACTGTTATTTTCTTGAGTAAAGAAAAATTTGCCTTCATCTTTACCAACAGTGATGATATGATACATGCTGCAAGTGAATTAGCATACCTTCTTGGTATAACCATGGTTATCAACAGTGTTTCACAAACTATATCAGGTAATTATCACTTGCTTGGTTGACAAGAAAACGTTTATTTTATAACATATAGTCTACTTGTTATATTACACTATTATGTACATTTTAATTTTGAGGAGGTTTTTATAGGTGTGGTCATTGGATGTGGATGGCAAGTTATGGTTGGTTACATAAACTTGGCATGTTATTACATTATTGGACTCCCTATTGCAATTTTCCTTGGTTTCAACCAGCATTTAGGGGTCAAGGTATAACACTAAATTCTTGCTCTAGATCATCAATAAAGTTGCTAATATATTTACCTATATTATGATTTCCTTACAAATTTACATCTTTGTGGCTTAGGGTCTTTGGGGAGGCACGATATGCGGCAGTATTCTTCAGATTATAGTCCTCGTAGTCATTATTTGTAAGACCAACTGGACCAAAGAGGTAATTATGTTTGATTTTATTAATTTAAAAACTACCATCTTTAGCAAGCAATTATGTCAAAGTTTGTATGATTACTTTAGTTGGCATAGACATTGTAAAATATACGTAGGGTTGTGATTTAAACTCCAAACATCCAAATTGTTCACCATACAAGATAAATTTTTAGTCACTAGACTACTCGACAAAAAAAAATTAAGTTATATATTGTGGTATATGCCTTGTTAATTATTCCAGGAATGAGTGATTTGTATTCTATCCTACCAAGTGTTTACCGGTGAAAATACCAGCTAACACCAAGATCATCTTTTAGACCTTGTATTATTTTTATTTTCATAAACCATGAATTTAGTCTTTAAATTATCATTCTCTCTAAATAAGTATCCCTCTTAAAAAAAAAAAATTATAAAAGTTCTCGTGATGATAGCTCGGTTGTTAGAAACATTGCGATATGCAGGGGCTGGGGTTCAAATCCCGGATTTTCCAATTATTCACTTTGAGCAGTGAATTTCTAACCACTATATCACTTGACCACAAAACTAAAAAAAAATCCATTATAATTTAATAGCGATTAAACTTGAAAGCTTGTAATTTTACGGGGATTAAAAACATGTTCAACTCATTTTACTTTAGTAACTGTAAATATTTTTGTTCTAATCTGAAACATCATTTTTTTTTTCCTTTTTGCCCTTAATTATTTTCTAAATATAGATTTGTGTTCCTACAACTTGTTTTAATTTAAATCTCTAATATCTGTTAACGTTGATTTTAGTCTCTATAATACCTACATCATAAGAGAACTAATTTCAAATATAAACTATTTGAGTGATATGATAAAACAAATCACTCAAGTTTTGCAGTGCTAAATGTTAGTATTTCATAGTGTAATTTATGGTGATTGCAGGTTGAGCAAACAGCAAATCGCATTCAAATCTGGATCTCTAACAAGTAACAACCTTCAAAAGATCGTATATGATATTAATTTATCAGTGTATACATCACTTAGGTTGGCTAGTTGGCTCTTCTCTTTTTATTGATAATAGGCTAGGACTACTAATATGTATAAGTCAGATAAGTGTCGTGCAATGCACAAGTTTGCTTTTGTTATTTGATCAACAAGTTAGCTCTTTATGACTACAGTTCTCAGATGTGTACATGCATGACCACTCTGGATACTAGAGTTAAGGGCTCATCTCATTACCAATAAATGATTCCTCAGGGCACAAGGCATAAGTACTATATTTAATGAGATATGGCCTAATATTAATAAGTGAGACATCTAATTTTAAAAGATGAATTTGTAGGATACTATAGAACTCTAGTATACGCACCATGCACCAAGCACAACCCTTTAAAAGTAAGGGCAAATATATTTCTTTTAAAAATTGTTTTTAAAGCAAAAATATTTGTTTCATCAATTCCAAGAGGGGTCATTTAGTAGACAATATAATAACCAAGTGAAAAGACAACGTGTAGACGCAAATAAAGACCTCTCCTTGTGATAATCAAGTTTTCTTCAACTTAACTAAGTACCTCTTTAGCATTTGAAAATAGCTTAATTTACACAAATAATTTAACTACTTAATCTTTTTCTTATACATAAACAATTATCGCCACAAGCGCTTACACTATAAAACGCAAATTAAGTTGTTTATCAACCATCCAGAACTAACATTCCAGAAGGCGTAGGCGTAGTCTGTCCGTTGGCAAATTATACAACTAGAGTGGGCTCGGTTTATGATGAAAACTGAATCAAACAAACTGTTTGCTAAATTATACAACAACTAAGGTCTAAGCCTTATACATCCTACTAAGTGGGGTAGGCTATATGAATCAACCAACACCAATTACAAACCAGATTTTATCATTAAGCACACAAACTTTTAACACATCACACACAATAAGAGTATATTAGGAGTGAATCTTTAAACAAAATTGAAATCCTAGGTTGCATTGTCATCAAAATTTATAGGTTGCTAAAGTGATAGAATTACATGCTTTCTCAAAAGCAGACTAGGCTATTCAGCATCCTTCTTCTTCTTGGGCATTCTGTATCCACCAACAACACAAGCATGGTCCCTCTCAAATGGTTCAAGAGTGACTTGCTCAAATGGCTTAAATTGATCTGCCTTCAACTTGTTCACTTCACTGCTGAACACTGCCTCAGCAGGGACTGTCGAATCAATGCAATTGGCCTACCATACAAATTAAATTGATTAAACTTGATTTTCGATTACTTTACAGCTTGAACAACCATTTACTAACCAAAGAAACTAACATGAAAACTCTACTGTTACATAGACTACAATGAGTTTTCGATCCACTGCATGTTAAGAGTGTATTTAAAACTAAAACCTTTTCTACAAATGGAATTCGTTTATAAATAGAATTTAACAAAAAGACAAACATCAAAGTAACAAAAGAAAACCATAAAGAATTGCAAATGTCATAATGGCAAATAAAAAAGACTACTGCAAAATATGAAATCTCAAACAAAAACCAAAGTGCTTAATAAGCAAGAACTATTGCACCAGCACAATCGTTTAAAATAATAGAACAATGTCAAACAGAAAAACAAACAAAACATTTGATGTGCATCAGTATCTCGGGTCTACATCATCCAAGAAGTCTTGAAGGGGAATCCGAGTAACTCATCACATGCACAGATATACATATATATGTCGTAACCAAACACTTGATACTTTGAAATGAAAATTAAAAAACAAAACCATACTTATATTCCTAAAATTTGAGAAATAAAATAACGCCAAAAAACTGAAAGGAAGAAATCAGAACACTGGGGAAAACTAAACAGGATCCAATATACAGCTAATGAAACATTGTGATAAAAGTCATCTCAAATTAAATTTGGCTTCTGAACAAACCTTGATGGATATAACAAAATGTCCTCCAGCTTTGAGATAATATGAAGCATTCAGCCCTAATATTCTTGCCTGCAACACTCATCAAATTAGAACAAACAAAACTGATATTTACACAACAGTCTCATCCAAATCATTTTGGTGACTTATTCAAAACTTGTTCTTCAAATGAGAGATTCTTTTATCGAAAACAAACATCAAATGTCAAAAATGAAAAATCTGAAAAGTACCAAACTTCAAAATGCCAAATAAAAAGGACTGCACTGATAAAGAAAAAGAAAAACATAATAAAATTGTATAGAAAAGGAGAAGCAAATTTTTTGTGCATCAGCATCTCGGGTCTACATCATTCAAGAAGTCTTGAAGGGGAATCCGAGTAACTCATCATATGCACTGATATTGTTGTAGCAAAAACATTTTTTACTTTGAAATGAATGTCAGAAAACAAAAAAAATAAATTTAAAATACAAGTTTAGAGAAACTAAGCCAAAACATGAAATCTAACTGTACGCTGTTAGGTCAGTGCATTTGTCAAAACTGTTTGTTCATGCAAAAACAAGTAGATAAGAACACAGTCATTGAATAAAAAAAAAGTTTACAACATACCACCCCATGAAATAAAAAGAAAAGAATATATGTAAGTTCTGAATCTACTTGGCTAGAAGAAGCTGATAAATATTAGTAATGTTCAGGAAAAACTATTCTGGTACCATCGTTTAAGATAAATCAGTGAAAAAATTGACCACACCTGATCAGGCTGAGCAACATCAGAAAATATGACATCTACCATGCCAACTAACATTCTATACTTGGCTGGATGTCTAGCATCCTCAATAATGGGAATGATATTAGTACGTTTCTTAGCCATGTTAACCAAGTCACGTCCACTTCGGTGGGAGAATTCTACTGCATACACAACTCCAGTCTACATACACAGAATATGATATACCAATCAGACTTAGACAACATAAGTAAAAAATATACAAAATCAGACTTAGACAACATAAGTAAAAAATATACAAATTTGAATGAACACTTACTGGACCAACAATATCAGACACGTGAGAGACAGTTGTCCCTGAAGCAGCTCCTAGGTAAAGGACTTTAGCACCAGGTTTCTTTATAAAATAGAAAACATAGATGTCAATATAATGCTTCTAAAAGACAATGTCAAGTAAAAGATTATGCTAAGCAAAACGAAGTCGCTTACAATCCATATGTTGTCAACACCACCAAGGACAGCAGCTGCCAATTTAGAGCGGAAAGGGTTCCAAATTCTATACTCAACTTTTGTACCATCCTCATTCTGCACAATGTACATATCACCAAAGTTTGTCCTCATCAAAAACAAACAAACTTACTTGAACAAAAAAACAAACTTAAATTCCTAACAGAGCAAGCATTTCAAGTGTTGTTTAAGTATATATGTATGTTATAATCAATCAAATTATTTTCATCATTTATACTGTACATTGTATTAATCATTTATATTGTGCACTTAATTATACAACATACATAAAAGTTATTTCGAAAGGTTTGAAAAGACGTTGTTGTTGTAAAATCTAATAAAAGAGTGAACTATATTGTATAGTAAAGTGTAAAATATACTTAAACAACACTCGAAATGCTTACATCAAAACATGCATTGGTAAATTTAACACGATCTCAATTAAAAAGTGCAAAATAAACCGATGAGAAATAAATTACCTGAACAGAAACTCTCTTCTCGTTATAAACAGCCTCCCCAGGAACAAGATTCTTGGTAACAAGAGCATCTTCTTTACCCTTGGCAATGAAAATACCTTCATGTCTATGAGGCTCAACAATAACCTTGCTTCCTCCTTTCATTCCACCTCTTCCGCCACCACGACCACCACCCCTTCCTCCTCCACGGGCTCCTCTGCCTCCTCCAAAACCTCTACCACCACCACGAGGCTTAAAATCTCCTCCTCTTCCTCCACCAAAACCTCTACCTCCACCACCACCTCTTCCTCCTCTGTCACCTCCTCTTCCTCCGAACCCACCACGACCTGCACATATTCAAAAACTCCATTATCAACACAAACCCAGCTAGATCACAATGCTTCTACAAATAAAATCAACATTCTTCAAACACTACACAGTTCATAAAAGCCCAGTAAAAAATAGATTCGGATAAGTGCAGTCAAACTGCATGTATAGATTTTATGTTCGGCTTTTAATGGGACGGTTAAGATGCAACTGACTAACTGCAGTGTCGTCCCTCGCGACTGCACATAAACCGGACCCCGAAAAATCATTGCTTTGAGCCCATTTACTATAAACCCATTTGATTTAAACAAATGAAAGTCAACAAAAACAACATCAATGAAAAGCAACATTTTTCAAACGCTACACAGTTCATAAAAAAAAAAATTAAATCAAAAATCATTCCTTCAAGCCTATTACTACAAACCTATTTGATTTCAACAAATGAAAACCAACAAAAACATCATCAATGAATCCAAAATTTCTAATCAACTAACTAATATTTCAACAAATCCATATTCAATATGATAAAATAAACAAAAGGGTACTCTTTAATTAAAAAATACTAAAAAATTAAGAAAATTAGTAGTGTTTTCTGAAACACAAAACCAGCTAGATACTCAAACACTACACAGTTTATCAAAAAATAAAAAACAAAAATCATTCCTTTAAGCTTATTATAAATCCATTAAATTTCAACACAAAAAGGTAAAAAACAAATATAAAAAATTTATCATTGAGTTCAAAATTCGAACTTTCTATTCAATTAACTAATAATTCAACAAACACATATGATATATGATAAATTAAACAAGAGAGACTCTTTTATTCAAAATTACTGAAAAATTAAGAAAATTATAAGTTGAAACATAACAAAGTTAGAGTTTTTTGATACCTCGAGGAGGAGCCATGTTCAAGAGATTGCAAAGAAATTGGTGCTAACGGCGACACAGGCTTGCAACAGTGAACTGTGAGAAGAATAGGGTTTATGCTGAAAAAAAAAAGAGATTTATAGCTGAAATTAGGGTTTGTGATTTTTGATTTTTTTTTATGCCTTTGGAGTGAAAAGAGACACACGGCAAACGGGTTGACCCGGAGTCCAGATGAAAAGTCCAATAATTTTTTGGAATAAAATGAGTCCACAATAATAATATGAAAATTGCTCTCGTCAAAACAAATAACGCCCAACTGATTTGATTTGACGAAAGTACTCATGCGTCATTTAACTCACGCAGGTTGTAATTCATTGCGACTTAATTCACGCTGCGTGCTGTTATAGAACAGCAACTCATAAACAAAACCATTCACTTTCAAAACACTACCAAATACGATTTTGCTCCCAATTTTCGCAATTTTCACCAAACTCAATCAAATCAACATCAAATTATACTTCCATTACAAGTTAGTGTTCTCTAACCTTTTGCATTGTTTTTTTTTTTTTAATGTTAGATTTTTTCGGATGAAATTATGAAATAATTTTAGGTTTCAGAGTTGATTTGCATGTTTGATTTTTTTATTGTTAATGGTGAATTAAGTTATAAATTGTTGTTTATATGTTAAGATTAATGTAGGTTTGATTGAAATATGGTAAGTTAGAGTTAGGAATTGTTAGAAATTAAGTTGAGCCTCTAGGAGTTTGATAAAATGTCTCAATGAAAATTTGTTTGTTTATTGCATTGTTAATGTTGATTAGAGTAAGTTTGAGTGCAATGTGGTAGTTTATAGATTGAAATGACACTGTCGAAATTTAACTGTAGTTGTTGTTGAATAGTTAGAAATGAAACAATGTCCATATGAAAAAGCCTCTTTGATTTTTTTACTTTTAAAAATGTTATGTAGATATGTCTGAGAGGCCTGATAGACTAAGGGCAGAGAGGGAGACCGTTACAAGAAGTGCAGGGGGCGAAAAGGTCGCTTCACGCCCACCTCAGGTAGACGAAGATAAGGGCGGCACGAGGATTAGTAGGAGTGATGATGTGGAGGGGTTGACGTCACAGGCGGGTCCGTCCCATATAGTGGACCCCAGCAAGTATCAACATCAGCATGAGGTGCATCAGCATTAGTATAACGTGTATCAACCTCTGCGTCAACATCAGCATGAGGCGTATCAGCCTCAACATCAGCAGGCTCACCAACAGAAGGGTGAGGCTCAGGAGGAGCACACCAGACCGCAGGTTTTTCCCAGAGGCCCTACTAACTTGTCACTTCTACCGAATTTCGGTAGACACGTGGCATGCAGGCTATGAAACGAAGTCAAAGTAAGTATAATAGTTTAATTTTATTTTAACTAGATTGTTGACCCGTGCGTCGCACAGGTTTATTGTTAAGGGATTGACATACGAATAATAAAATGCAATATATAATTGGTAACGGTGAAAAAAAGAACAGTCTCAAGAAATATGACATTACACGACACAGTTAGAATCCTTAGATAATAGACCAAGAAATTGCGACAAAACTAAATAGGAAGACTGCCAAAATTGCTGTAAACATTTCAAACTAAAAACAAAAAAATGCAAAAAGGATATTCCAATTCTCAAAAAAAATATGCATATCGATAAAATGCATGTTAAATTAGAATACCAGTTAAGCAGTAGCATGAGAGGAAGGTTGTAAGGTCACGTCCTTCCATTTGCAAATATCAAAATATATGATTCTTCTGTTGTATGTGTAATTTACCACAGTTTAGGTTTTTTTTTTTAGAGAAACACGGTTTAGGGTTTGTTATAGACAACCGAGTTTGCATAGAAATTAGGGTATTATGTTTGTAAACGTGTTAAATAAGTGTACAACAACTTGTCAAAAGAAAATCTACAAAAACAATAGATATATACAAACGATGACACAACAGGATATGAATGAAAAACTCATCAGTGAGGAAAATATTAGGGATTGCTGCATTTCAGATGGAATTTGTTAGGTTAAATTACTGCTAACCTATTACAGCAAATTGGAGGGAAATTATTAGGTTAAAATGCTGCAGACTTAACAAAACTAGTCTCTTACCCGTGCTATCGCACGGGTCCTACCGAGAAAAAGTTAAACGAATAAGTCGCAACAATGTAAACATATATAGTTAATAGAAGTTTTAACAAAATTTAAAAATATTTTCCCTTCTACGACAACAATAGCAAAAAAAATGAAATGGTAGTATACATAAAAAAAATGTTTGAATTTTAATCATCAAGATATATTACGAAATACTTCGTGATAAACAACATTTGAGGTTGTATCAGTATTATCTCCATCTCCATCAACAATTAGTATTTTCAATCCTTATTTTGAAGTGACCCTTGAGATTGCAACGTACAACTAACCATGCAAGAACACAAGACTCGACAAATAAATTCCAATAAAATATCATTAATAAGTATTAATTTTTCTTTTGATTTTTCTCGCAATAATAAGTATTAATTCCAACGAAATATCATTAATAAGTACTAATTTTTCTTAATAAAATCCTACGATTAGCAATAATAAGTATTAATTTTTCTTTTATTCACAATGAAATATCATTAAGTTCCATAAATATTTGAAATTCGACTTGTTATATCTGATAAACATAATTGGAAAACTCTCAGCATTTATGACTGTGTAAGTAACTATCTAATTTGTCTGCACGCTTCAAATTTTAGTTTTGGTTTCTAAGTCATTCGGCGCGCATTACTAACCTCTTATATTGGACAACACAATCATTAACGCTTGCACGGTGACTTTTTAGAATATAACAGCTGAGCAATAAATTCATAAAAAGTCTGCACCAAATGCATTAATTGAGATGACTTTGTATATACTAACAATACTCTTATTTGCACAATTAATGTGACTCTTCAAAAGACATGCTTGCACGTACACCACTATCAAAATAAAATTCACTACTTGTTAACAGGATTTTGAGAATAGTGATTTAAAAAGAAAGAAAAGACCTAGTTATCTACATTTATTGATTCGGAAGGACAAGTGTCCTTTGCCTACGTACCCGTGAGGGATCAGAACCTCGTAGTTCGGGGTAAAAATTACCGTTTGATTTGTTTTGTATTTTTTATTAGCTTGAAAAAAGATTTTAAAATGAAAAGCCAAAGTGGCAAAAAGTAAGAATTCGTTTGTGTTTTTTAATATTAAATAAAAATGACTCAAAGTATGATTAAATTGATTTAAGTTTGATTAAGAAAGAAACAAAAAGAACGATCACTCGACTGAAAGTCGAGGTTTATTATGAAAGTATTTTTATAAATTTTTTGGTTATTTGAATGTTTTTGTTATTTTGAATAATAATTAAACTAAGGTTAACACTATCGGAGCAAAAAAATAAAAGCGTGGGTATCTTGTAGTGACGTTGGATCACTACAGGCACCTCTAACCTAAACTAGGAGCATAAGAATAAATAATACACGCACACACGCACACATGCACCTAATCTATTACAAAAAACCTATTAATACATTCTATGGTCTACGATAAAAATAAATTACATCAAAGCCTCTTTTTTTTTACATTCTAATTTATGTGTGGTAGAAATAAATGACATAAAAAAAATAAAGAAATGAATATGCACTTATGCCTTAAAATAAACCTACACTAAAAAAATGCATGATAAGTTGCATAAAATGAATATGTTAAGTAAATGAATGATGAATATGCGACCTAATCTAATAAACAAATAAAAAAAATGTAAAAAGGAAATGAATAAATAAAGAAAACAATGCAAAGGGAATTAAAAAATGCGTGTAAGAAAATAAAATGTAATGCAAATGGGGTACATGCAGTAAACAGAGGTGTAGTAATTAAAAAATAATGAAGTTGGGCTTGGCTGGGACAGAAAAGAACCGGGGTTGGCTTTTAATTCGGGTCGGTTCTCAAAGGCTGGTTTGGGTCAGGGTATATAAGGGTTATGGCCTTCATTTCCTCATTTTCTTACCGCTTACTCTCTCCCTTCTTTTCCTCACTCTAAAAGGCTCTGCCTTCTCTCTTCTATTCTCATCATCTCTGATGGAGATGTGGACGACCAGAGCAGTTTCCAGCGCGACGGTTAGCCGTTATTGACGGCGGCACCGCCTCGCGTTTCTCTGTCTCTCTCTCTCCCTATGTTCTCTATCTGTTTCTATGAAGAAACATTCGTGATGTTCATCCTTCCCCACCCAGAAACCGACGAGAGGTAAGGGGTTCCGGCGGCGGTTGGTCGGCCGGTCCGACGGCACCACCGCGCTGGAACCCTAATTTATATTTTCTTGCTTTTTCTTCTCCTACTCCTTTCTGACTTCCTTTCCCCTAGTCTAAGGTTTTAAGAGCTACGGCAAACAGTCCTAAATCTAAAGCTTTCTGAAAAATAAAAAAAAGAAGCAACCTTTGATGATTTTTCTTTGTTTTCGTTTCGATTACTATTGAGGTGTGGTTGGCCGATTCGGTCGTATGTGTTGCTCTCCGTGTGTGTGTGGCTGTTTGTTGCTGGGTTTGTTTGGGGTGTGTGTGTTGTGTTGGTTCTGTGTTGTATGAGTGATTGATATGGTTTTGGGTTATTGGGTTTTGATGGAGATTTGAAGAAAGGATTCTGGCTTTGGGATGAATTGTGCGTGAGGAAAATGTTGTTCTGCAGGTTCACGTATGAATTTTTCGGCCTCTGGGGTTCTGTTGTGTGTTTGTGCGATCCCTCCTCTTGTGTGCTGCCAGTCGGTTTTATAGTGCTGTAAATTGGATTAGGGTTTGTTAAGAATGCAGAAAAAAAATCTGCATCTTTGGATGGGAATGGAGCGTTCCACAGCTTGGGATTGGGGCGCATGAATCTGGACATGGATTGGTGAACCTGGACATGGACTGGTGATTGGGGCGTGACTTGATCCGGACCCTTTTGGACATTATCACTTGGACAAAAATAATAAACAAATAATAATAATGCAAATGAATACAATAATTAAAATTAAACCGAAAGAGATAAAAATGGCTAATAATAATAACAAGAAATTGATATTAAAAAAAAGATTAAATTAAATTATGGAAATTAAAATTAAATTTAAAAAAGATAAAGAGAGAAGAGGGCCCGACTCGGAACCAAAAATGAGGTATTTTAAAATATCTCTTTGCCAAAATTTCGTTTGAAAAGTCAGAGATAATCCAGCGTCAGACGACACGTGTCTGTGGTGTCTTAGGTCAAAAATCGGGGTATGACAGATGCCCCTATTTAAGTTTCTTCGTTCGGAGACTTGAAGATGAAATCTTTGATTCGACTGGTCGAAGAGACTTAAATACAAAGTACACCATTTTTGACCTAAGATGCTACGAACGCTTGTGATGCAATTCATGAATGCAAGACGGCGAGGATGTTTTGACCATGACGAGAAACCACAATGGGATACATGTATTCGTTGAGAAAGGGGATCCGACTCAGCTAGGAGATAATGTAGTTTCACTGGGGAAAATGGTGATGTATCATTGTAAGAACGTCAAAAAATAAATCTCAAGCTGTCCGTTATGTAGGACTAGCCACTTGGAAGAAAGACAAAAAGTAAACCTCAAGCTGTCCGTTATGTAGGACATGCCACTTGGAAGAAAGACAAAAAGTAAACCTCAAGTTGTCCGTTATGTAGGACTTGCCATTGGAAGAAAGACAAAAAGTAAACCTCAAGTTGTCCGTTATGTAGGACTTGTCACTTGGAAGAAAGACGAAAATAAACCTCAAGTTGTCCGTTATGTAGGACTTGCCACTTGGAAGAAAGACGAAAAGAAATCTCAAGCCGTCCGTTATGTAGGACTTGCCACTTGGAATAAAGACGAAAATAAATCTCAAGTTGTCCGTTATGTAGGACTTGCCATTTGGAAGAAAGACGAAAATAAACCTCAAGCTGTCCGTTATGTAGGGCTTGCCATTTGGAAGAAAGACAAAAATAAACCTCAAGCTGTCCATTATGTAGGACTTGCCACTTGGAACAATTGATGACTGAATTGATGAGATGTGACCAAACGAGACTTTGGGCGACTGATGCAATCATGTGTGAATTGATATTGTGTGTGTATGTATGTGTTGTGTACGCTTGAATGTGTGAGTATATGAAAGTATTGATGTGTGGATGTATGAATGCATGAATGTGACTTGAACGACCATATAAACTGCATATGACAGGTGACTCGATGGAACAGGACAGGACATGTAAGATTGGAGGCAGACTGACAACACAACACAAACACTCGGCCAACTTCCTTGGAGTTGATATTATCGTGAACAAAATGGGCCATTGACGGTATGAAACCTGCACACGGTGGCAGTCAATGCCCCTTGAGAAGCTAGCTCATTGTCGATCGAAGGTCTGGGAGAAGTCGTCATTTATAAATGGGCGCAGGGCATGCTTTAGCAGTCGTTCTTTGTTTTTATTTTTGTTTGTTTTGAAAATCCTTAATTTTTGTCTGGACCGCCCTTTTAGGTTTTCAGTCCACCGGGAGTATATTCCTTTATTGTGTCCCTAATTTTTGCCTGGACCGCCCTTTCGGGTTTTCAGTCCACCGGGACGCTCTCTATTGCCTAAGCCGCCTTTTCCGGTTTTCAGCTTAGCGAGCTCTTTTTTTTTTTTTTGGTTGGTGGCCAGTTATGCTTGTTCAACAGGGTTCAACCACTCTGGTGAGGAACGTCAACACGCGCTTCCTTTGCTTTCGAGTCCTAGGATGCATTTATTTGCCTATGCTTTTAAGAGATACGAAAAAAGTTTTTTTTTAAGAATTTGTTTCAAGCTATTATCATCAGAATACGACAAAATTTTGAAAAACAGAACAAATAGGAACTTCAATAAAGGGGTGAAGGTTCAAACTTCGTTTATTTGAAAGGTGGCCCGCCAATGGCAAGACCCCATAGATATTTACAAGATTTGAAAAATGGTAACTAAAATGGAAAGGTACGTCGAACTCTATAACCCTATTTTCCCAAGCAGTTTCGAACTCCGCTGCTTTGATGCTTCAGATTTGGAGATTTTTAAGTAGCAGGCATGCCCCAAGTGGATTGTGCCTGACCGGATGCAGTTACTTTGTCTTTTTTGTTTTATATCCTTTACTTTTGCATAGACCGCCCTTTCGGGTTTTCAGCCTATCAGGATAACTTTCTGTTTAATGTCTCTAATTTTTGCCTGGATTGCCCTTTCAGGTTTTCAGCCCACCGAGACGCTCATTTTTGCCTAAGCTGCCCTTTTCAGGTTTTCGACTTACCGAGTTGTTCTTTTAATAATGAATTTCTTAGACAAAGTATTTCTTGACTGCATTCGTTTTTACAGTTCGTGGAAGTTCTTCACCATCCATGGTTTGAAGAGTCATGGCACCACCGGAGAAGGCTCTTTTGACAACATACGAGCCCTCATAGTTAGGCGCCCACTTGCCCCTGGAATCGGGCTGAAAAGTTAGAATCTTTTTGAGTACCAGATCGCCCTCTTTGAATTCGCGGGGACGAACTTTCTTGTCAAAAGCCTGTTTCATTCTCTTCTGATATAGCTGACCATGATACAGGGTCGTCATGCGCTTCTCTTCAATTAGATTCAACTGGTCATACCTGCTTTGAACCCATTAGGCCTCTGATAGTTCAGCTTCCATTAAGACTCATTGAAGGAATCTCGACTTCTACGGGGAGTACTGCCTCCATGCCATATACCAGTGAGAAAGGGGTTGCCCCTGTTGATGTGCGTACGGAAGTACGGTATCCATGTAGTGCGAAGGGGAGCATCTCATGCCAGTCTTTATAAGTCACCACCATCTTCTGAATGATCTTCTTTATGTTTTTGTTCGTCGCTTCGACAACACCATTCATCTGAGGCCTATAAGGGGGAGAATTATAATGTTCGATCTTGAAGTCATCACACAGTTCTTTCATCATCTTGTTGTTCAGATTCGTCCCATTATCTGTAATAATCCGGTTGGGGATATCGTAGTGGCAAATGATTTGGTTCTTGATGAACTTGACCACCACTTGCTTGGTCACATTGGCATAAGATGCAGCTTCGACCCACTTGGTGAAGTAGTCAATAGCCACGAGAATGAAGCGGTGCCGTTGGAAGCCTTGGGTTCGATTCTGCCAATCATGTCAATGCCCCACATAGAGAACGGCCAGGGAGAGGAAAGAACATTGAGTGCAGTTGGCGGAACGTGAATCTTGTCTGCATAGATCTGACATTTATGACATTTTCTAGCGTGCTTGTAACAATCGACTTCCATTGTCATCCAATAGTAGCCTGCTCTCAGTATCTTTTTGGCCATCGTGTGCCCGCTGGAATGAGTGCCAAAGGAACCTGCGTGTATTTCATGCATCAACAAATCTGCTTCGTGTTTGTCCACGTATCTGAGCAATACCATGTCAAAATTTCTTTTGTACAGAACATCCCCGTTTAGGAAGAAATTACTAGCCAATCTTCTCAACGTTTTCTTGTCTTTATTAGATGTCCCAGGTGGGTACTCTTGGCTCTGAAGGAAACACTTGATGTCATGGAACCATGGCTTGTCATCGACAACTTCTTCGGCGGCGAACACATGAGCGGGTCTCTCAAGGCGCCTGATGCGGATCAAAGGTACTTCATTTCGACGATTTACTTGGTACATTGAAGATAAGGTGGCTAGAGCATCCGCCATCTGGTTCTCGTCACGAGGGATGTGGTGCAACTCAACTTTGTCGAAGAATGTCAATAATCGTCTCGCATAGTCTTTGTAGGGAATCAAACCAGGGTGGTGAGTTTCCCATTTCCCTTTAATTTGATTGATTACTAGAGCTGAGTCACCATAGATGTCGAGGTTCTTGATTCTCAGATCGATGGCTTCTTCGATACCCATGATACATGCTTCGTATTCCGCCATGTTGTTGGTGCATTTGAAGGTTAGTCTTGCGGAGAAGGGGATATGAGTACCCTTGGAAGTAATAATTATTGCCCCTATGCCGCTACCGTACACATTCACAGCTCCGTCGAATATCAAACCCCATCTTGATTCGGGATCTGGGCCTTCTCCGAACAATGGTTCGTCATAGTCTCTCATCTTTAGATACATAATTTCTTTGTCAGGAAAGTCGAACTTAATAGGCTGTGATAGACGTTTGGCAAGTGCACCAAATACTATCGAAGTAGTAAAAATATCGATCCCACGAGGATTGTTTTTTTTAATCGCAATAAGTTAATTTCGTTATGCAATAGGATGTATAAAGGTTATATTTGTTTTGCCACTAGGCGGAAGATTTGGTTTGTTTTTTAAAACAAATAACAAAAGGATAACGTTTGTTTAGAAAATATGGAGAGAGCTGAGATCGGATCGTCGAATCCTCTATGTTTCCCCTAATTGGTTACTGTACTATATCACTATTAATGGTTCTTTAAGTCCCACGATAGTTAACAAAATAGCCCTAATCAATCCCTTGAGTTAGGACCCTCTTCTTAAACTACAGCCCTAAATTCCTTAGGTGGTCTAATAATTCTCGAAGGTTTAAGCACGTTAACCTAATATCACTAATAAACGATTATCCATTCCTAGACTAACCATGTTTATTAGAACAATTCAATTAAGTCTAAGTTGAAAGCTAGGGTCAGTAGTCATTCATTCTCACGAAAACATATTTATATTTGATCAGGATATAAAAAGCATTAAGAACAATTGAATTGAATAAAGACTTAAATAATCATTAATATGGAATAGAGTTTCATCACAGCAACATAAGATCAACTAGGGTTACACAGAATCATCTCGGATCCAATCTCTAAGAGATTTAGCTACTCATAACAATGTTTACAAATAGCATAATCAATTGAATCATTAAAACATACATGTAACTGGTAAAAGGATGAAGAAATCGTCCTCCTTGCAGTCGCCTTGATGTCCAAATCGCACTTTTCTCTCCAAGATTCGTAACCTGGTTTTCGGAAAAGATTTCAGCTTAAATAGGCCCAGAAATTCGCCCAAAACGTGTCACGTTTTAAGTAAAACGTGTCACGTTTTTTTCTTCAGTAGCAAGTAACCAAATTAGGGTTTCACAAAACGTGTCACGTTTTTGCCAACGTGACACGTTCTTCTTTCTTCTCAAAACATGCTCTCTGACTTGTGAAAACGTGTCACGTTTCTTAGCAAGCGTGACACGTTTTTGTGACTTGCACCATTCTTCAGTTTCCTTGCTTTTTCTTGCTTTTCATGCGTTTCTTGCTGCTTAAGTTGCTTTGTGACTCCATAAAATGATAAAATATACATAGAAATTACGTAATGACAGCATGTCATCACAACCCCAAACTTAAACCATTCCTTGTCCCCAAGGAATTTACATGCAAAATTGACAGTTGACAGTAAAACAACAAGTACCTGCTCAAGTGATGGTAATCCAAAAAGTTCATCTCCTTACTAGCTAAAGGTGAGCTAGTTTGACTTGAATGCATCCACCAATTCACAACTCCACACACAAAATGGATAGGGTTCACACTCAATCACATGCAAAGCTACATATTACCATACGCTTGAAAAGTTTCTAAACGTCAATTAAAGTCAATATCAATACACACTTTGAGGTCTTTAAGGGTTATAACGGGGCTTAGGTGAAGGTAGGATGATATTTGGATAAGTAGGCTACACAAAATGCGAGTTAGGCACTCCTACGTCAGTTAGAACATAATTCAATCATCTTTCACCTATGTAACACAATTCTTAGTCAGACAATGGGGCTAGAGAACATTATTCAACATAGGGACACTCGAGTTTGAAGTTACTCGGATTTTAAATGTCTTTGTCCCTTTTTCATTCTCTTTTTTTTTGATACACCTTTTTTAGAGTGTATGTATATTATTTTTTTTTTCTCTTTTTTTTTTTTTTGTATTGTTCTCTAGTTTCCCCACCCCAAACTTAATTGGTTGCAAATTCCAAAAGCAACCCCAAACTTAATCCTTAGTAACATTCTATCATGCCTAACTCAGAAAAACATTATGGGATAAATCCTACAAGTCTCTAAGTTTGTAATGTAGTTTGTCACCGAACAAAAAGTTCTATCCTACCGGCTCAACTTGTTTAAGAAAAGGATGAATGCAATATAATCAGGGTAGGCTTCAAAAGGCTCACAGGACCAAGCACTTTTGCCTCAGTGTGTATTTGACATAAACCAACCGACAGAAAAGAAACAATGCAAGTTCTAGAAATGTAGATGCATGGAACACTCTATATAAGTAAATTGAAAAAGAAAATTTGGCCATGAACCTTACAGTTATGATATCTGGGAGTTGTGACTACCTAGCACTGCCGTACACTTCGCCTTTTACTCAAGTCACTCCTCCTTATGAACTTTTGGAAAAATCACTTGAGCACACATTTGTTACTAAACTGTAAAAGGTCAATAAAACACATAAATTCATCAGTAATAAACAAGTTCAGGCTCAATTACATCACAGGGGGATACAACTGATTAAACTTCAAATTGTTCGAAAATAAAATTAAAAAGTACATCAAAATGAAAGGAAAACTGCTGAAACAAACAGAAAAAATAATAATACTAGATGAGCCATTAGTAGCCCATCAATCCTGCATCAAGTTCGGGTCAATCCACGTGCTCGGGTTCTGCTCCTCATAGGTGTCTTCGCCAAAATGCGACCTCGACCTCGCACCACCAGCAGCAAAGTCTGCTCTAATCTCCTGCTCTCTTGCTTGGGCACGACCTCTGGTGACATCAAAGTATTGGTCCATCGCCTCCTCGGACCCATCAAAACGGTCAAAAGACCCAGTAATCGCTCTCCTGTTGAGGCAGACTGCCTCAGTAAGCTCTGGCCCGAACCTAGGACGGTTCCAATACTCTTGGTCTGACACCTCATTCATCCAGTTGCAGTGGCCGAACATGTAGTCCAGCATCATGGGATGAAGAGGTGCATGGGCACCTTGTTGGCTGCTTCCTTCTCCCGACACCAACTCTGGCTGAAGCGGGGGCTGTTGTGGTTGTGGCTGAGGCTGAGGGCCTTCTTCCTCCTCAGCTCCCAACTGCTGCATGCGCTCCAGATAATCCTTCAGAAAGACCTCCATATAGTTATCAGTGATTGGCTTCATCATCTTTGTCTCGAGGTCACTGATGTAGCACTCGCAGTCAGCTTCCTCACAAAGCCAGTTGATGAGGCTCATGTGAGGGATGGCCTTCTTGTTCCCTTGGACAAATTCAGCAATGTTGTTGGCAATCAGCTCACCAACATTTATAGGGCTACCCTCCAAAATGGCAGCAACAGTATGCACTCGAGATAAGGGAATCTCGGACGAACAGGAAGCGTCACGTTTTTCGTTTTGTAACGGTCAAAATTTTTTTTGAAACCACCCAAAAACGTGTCACGTTTGGGCAAATCGTGACACGCTCCACTCTTTGAAAAAATTTGGTTCCCAGAAAACGTGTCACGTTTTGGCCAGCGTGACACGTTTTTGCTAAGCAGAATGCTCAACAAGTTTAACTTAGAAAAAATTTGGGACGCTTCAGAGGGTGGCAAAAACGTGGGACGTTTTGCCCAAAACGTGTCGCGTTTTTGCCCAGTATTGGACTTGAAAATTTTCTTCCTCTGATTGTTTCAGCGAAAATATTTTTGTATTTTTTTGATTTTTTGAAAGCAATAAAAGGCAAGAAACAATAAAACTAAAAATATACCTGCGAGAAAATAAAACGGTGGGTTGCCTCCCACAAAGCGCTTCTTTACCGTCACTAGCTTGACTATAGACTTCAACCACTGTTAGGGTGGCAAATATGATAGAAAGAATATATCATCCTTCTTCTTCCTCTTGTTTGGTAGGAATTCCATGAATTTGGCACAAAGATTCAGATACTCCCATGCACCCACAGTGAAACCTTTGGAATTTAAGCTCTCCCACCTTAGAGAAGGACGTGCATCCATCTGCACATGAGTGATTTCCTCAACCTCCGTTGGTTCAGACTTCGAGAAAATATCAACATTCATCACTTTAGGTTTTTCTTTCACCACAACCTTGTGACACTCACTTTCCATCTGAACCAATGTCCTCTGAGACTCATGTGCTTTCTCAACAAGATCACCACACTGAAGATCAAACTTCTCAAATGAAACTTGATTTGATACCAAGAAATCATCTAAGATATGTTGAAGTTGAGTATTGTAATCTATGTTGATCACCTCGTTCTTCCCTTCACAATTACTACCTGGTTGATTCGCCTCATCACGACCACATCTCTCATTTAATATCGGGATTTGACTGTCCACACATTTTATCTTCATAGATAGCATATATTTTTCATATTGCAGCGTACAAATCTCTTTTGTGTCATGAAGGTACAACCTGTCTATCATAGCTGCAAAACTTGAATAAACTTTTTAGTAGCACCGTACAATGAGAAGAAAACGAAGAGCATCACTAATTTTTATTTTATTTTTTAGTTTATAAATATATATACAAAAATATAAATGACAGAAATCCTAAATTATAATGAAATTGCCTTATTGAAATAAATCAACAATCCCCGGCAACGGCGCCAAAAACTTGATAGACGTTTGGCAAGTGCACCAAATACTATCGAAGTAGTAAAAATATCGATCCCACGAGGATTGTTTTTTTTAATCGCAATAAGTTAATTTCGTTATGCAATAGGATGTATAAAGGTTATATTTGTTTTGCCACTAGGCGGAAGATTTGGTTTGTTTTTTAAAACAAATAACAAAAGGATAACGTTTGTTTAGAAAATATGGAGAGAGCTGAGATCGGATCGTCGAATCCTCTATGTTTCCCCTAATTGGTTACTGTACTATATCACTATTAATGGTTCTTTAAGTCCCACGATAGTTAACAAAATAGCCCTAATCAATCCCTTGAGTTAGGACCCTCTTCTTAAACTACAGCCCTAAATTCCTTAGGTGGTCTAATAATTCTCGAAGGTTTAAGCACGTTAACCTAATATCACTAATAAACGATTATCCATTCCTAGACTAACCATGTTTATTAGAACAATTCAATTAAGTCTAAGTTGAAAGCTAGGGTCAGTAGTCATTCATTCTCACGAAAACATATTTATATTTGATCAGGATATAAAAAGCATTAAGAACAATTGAATTGAATAAAGACTTAAATAATCATTAATATGGAATAGAGTTTCATCACAGCAACATAAGATCAACTAGGGTTACACAGAATCATCTCGGATCCAATCTCTAAGAGATTTAGCTACTCATAACAATGTTTACAAATAGCATAATCAATTGAATCATTAAAACATACATGTAACTGGTAAAAGGATGAAGAAATCGTCCTCCTTGCAGTCGCCTTGATGTCCAAATCGCACTTTTCTCTCCAAGATTCGTAACCTGGTTTTCGGAAAAGATTTCAGCTTAAATAGGCCCAGAAATTCGCCCAAAACGTGTCACGTTTTAAGTAAAACGTGTCACGTTTTTTTCTTCAGTAGCAAGTAACCAAATTAGGGTTTCACAAAACGTGTCACGTTTTTGCCAACGTGACACGTTCTTCTTTCTTCTCAAAACATGCTCTCTGACTTGTGAAAACGTGTCACGTTTCTTAGCAAGCGTGACACGTTTTTGTGACTTGCACCATTCTTCAGTTTCCTTGCTTTTTCTTGCTTTTCATGCGTTTCTTGCTGCTTAAGTTGCTTTGTGACTCCATAAAATGATAAAATATACATAGAAATTACGTAATGACAGCATGTCATCACAACCCCAAACTTAAACCATTCCTTGTCCCCAAGGAATTTACATGCAAAATTGACAGTTGACAGTAAAACAACAAGTACCTGCTCAAGTGATGGTAATCCAAAAAGTTCATCTCCTTACTAGCTAAAGGTGAGCTAGTTTGACTTGAATGCATCCACCAATTCACAACTCCACACACAAAATGGATAGGGTTCACACTCAATCACATGCAAAGCTACATATTACCATACGCTTGAAAAGTTTCTAAACGTCAATTAAAGTCAATATCAATACACACTTTGAGGTCTTTAAGGGTTATAACGGGGCTTAGGTGAAGGTAGGATGATATTTGGATAAGTAGGCTACACAAAATGCGAGTTAGGCACTCCTACGTCAGTTAGAACATAATTCAATCATCTTTCACCTATGTAACACAATTCTTAGTCAGACAATGGGGCTAGAGAACATTATTCAACATAGGGACACTCGAGTTTGAAGTTACTCGGATTTTAAATGTCTTTGTCCCTTTTTCATTCTCTTTTTTTTTGATACACCTTTTTTAGAGTGTATGTATATTATTTTTTTTTTTCTCTTTTTTTTTTTTTTGTATTGTTCTCTAGTTTCCCCACCCCAAACTTAATTGGTTGCAAATTCCAAAAGCAACCCCAAACTTAATCCTTAGTAACATTCTATCATGCCTAACTCAGAAAAACATTATGGGATAAATCCTACAAGTCTCTAAGTTTGTAATGTAGTTTGTCACCGAACAAAAAGTTCTATCCTACCGGCTCAACTTGTTTAAGAAAAGGATGAATGCAATATAATCAGGGTAGGCTTCAAAAGGCTCACAGGACCAAGCACTTTTGCCTCAGTGTGTATTTGACATAAACCAACCGACAGAAAAGAAACAATGCAAGTTCTAGAAATGTAGATGCATGGAACACTCTATATAAGTAAATTGAAAAAGAAAATTTGGCCATGAACCTTACAGTTATGATATCTGGGAGTTGTGACTACCTAGCACTGCCGTACACTTCGCCTTTTACTCAAGTCACTCCTCCTTATGAACTTTTGGAAAAATCACTTGAGCACACATTTGTTACTAAACTGTAAAAGGTCAATAAAACACATAAATTCATCAGTAATAAACAAGTTCAGGCTCAATTACATCACAGGGGGATACAACTGATTAAACTTCAAATTGTTCGAAAATAAAATTAAAAAGTACATCAAAATGAAAGGAAAACTGCTGAAACAAACAGAAAAAATAATAATACTAGATGAGCCATTAGTAGCCCATCAATCCTGCATCAAGTTCGGGTCAATCCACGTGCTCGGGTTCTGCTCCTCATAGGTGTCTTCGCCAAAATGCGACCTCGACCTCGCACCACCAGCAGCAAAGTCTGCTCTAATCTCCTGCTCTCTTGCTTGGGCACGACCTCTGGTGACATCAAAGTATTGGTCCATCGCCTCCTCGGACCCATCAAAACGGTCAAAAGACCCAGTAATCGCTCTCCTGTTGAGGCAGACTGCCTCAGTAAGCTCTGGCCCGAACCTAGGACGGTTCCAATACTCTTGGTCTGACACCTCATTCATCCAGTTGCAGTGGCCGAACATGTAGTCCAGCATCATGGGATGAAGAGGTGCATGGGCACCTTGTTGGCTGCTTCCTTCTCCCGACACCAACTCTGGCTGAAGCGGGGGCTGTTGTGGTTGTGGCTGAGGCTGAGGGCCTTCTTCCTCCTCAGCTCCCAACTGCTGCATGCGCTCCAGATAATCCTTCAGAAAGACCTCCATATAGTTATCAGTGATTGGCTTCATCATCTTTGTCTCGAGGTCACTGATGTAGCACTCGCAGTCAGCTTCCTCACAAAGCCAGTTGATGAGGCTCATGTGAGGGATGGCCTTCTTGTTCCCTTGGACAAATTCAGCAATGTTGTTGGCAATCAGCTCACCAACATTTATAGGGCTACCCTCCAAAATGGCAGCAACAGTATGCACTCGAGATAAGGGAATCTCGGACGAACAGGAAGCGTCACGTTTTTCGTTTTGTAACGGTCAAAATTTTTTTTGAAACCACCCAAAAACGTGTCACGTTTGGGCAAATCGTGACACGCTCCACTCTTTGAAAAAATTTGGTTCCCAGAAAACGTGTCACGTTTTGGCCAGCGTGACACGTTTTTGCTAAGCAGAATGCTCAACAAGTTTAACTTAGAAAAAATTTGGGACGCTTCAGAGGGTGGCAAAAACGTGGGACGTTTTGCCCAAAACGTGTCGCGTTTTTGCCCAGTATTGGACTTGAAAATTTTCTTCCTCTGATTGTTTCAGCGAAAATATTTTTGTATTTTTTTGATTTTTTGAAAGCAATAAAAGGCAAGAAACAATAAAACTAAAAATATACCTGCGAGAAAATAAAACGGTGGGTTGCCTCCCACAAAGCGCTTCTTTACCGTCACTAGCTTGACTATAGACTTCAACCACTGTTAGGGTGGCAAATATGATAGAAAGAATATATCATCCTTCTTCTTCCTCTTGTTTGGTAGGAATTCCATGAATTTGGCACAAAGATTCAGATACTCCCATGCACCCACAGTGAAACCTTTGGAATTTAAGCTCTCCCACCTTAGAGAAGGACGTGCATCCATCTGCACATGAGTGATTTCCTCAACCTCCGTTGGTTCAGACTTCGAGAAAATATCAACATTCATCACTTTAGGTTTTTCTTTCACCACAACCTTGTGACACTCACTTTCCATCTGAACCAATGTCCTCTGAGACTCATGTGCTTTCTCAACAAGATCACCACACTGAAGATCAAACTTCTCAAATGAAACTTGATTTGATACCAAGAAATCATCTAAGATATGTTGAAGTTGAGTATTGTAATCTATGTTGATCACCTCGTTCTTCCCTTCACAATTACTACCTGGTTGATTCGCCTCATCACGACCACATCTCTCATTTAATATCGGGATTTGACTGTCCACACATTTTATCTTCATAGATAGCATATATTTTTCATATTGCAGCGTACAAATCTCTTTTGTGTCATGAAGGTACAACCTGTCTATCATAGCTGCAAAACTTGAATAAACTTTTTAGTAGCACCGTACAATGAGAAGAAAACGAAGAGCATCACTAATTTTTATTTTATTTTTTAGTTTATAAATATATATACAAAAATATAAATGACAGAAATCCTAAATTATAATGAAATTGCCTTATTGAAATAAATCAACAATCCCCGGCAACGGCGCCAAAAACTTGATAGACGTTTGGCAAGTGCACCAAATACTATCGAAGTAGTAAAAATATCGATCCCACGAGGATTGTTTTTTTTAATCGCAATAAGTTAATTTCGTTATGCAATAGGATGTATAAAGGTTATATTTGTTTTGCCACTAGGCGGAAGATTTGGTTTGTTTTTTAAAACAAATAACAAAAGGATAACGTTTGTTTAGAAAATATGGAGAGAGCTGAGATCGGATCGTCGAATCCTCTATGTTTCCCCTAATTGGTTACTGTACTCTATCACTATTAATGGTTCTTTAAGTCCCACGATAGTTAACAAAATAGCCCTAATCAATCCCTTGAGTTAGGACCCTATTCTTAAACTACAGCCCTTAATTCCTTAGGTGGTCTAATAATTCTCGAAGGTTTAAGCACGTTAACCTAATATCACTAATAAACGATTATCCATTCCTAGACTAACCATGTTTATTAGAACAATTCAATTAAGTCTAAGTTGAAAGCTAGGGTCAGTAGTCATTCATTCTCACGAAAACATATTTATATTTGATCAGGATATAAAAAGCATTAAGAACAATTGAATTGAATAAAGACTTAAATAATCATTAATATGGAATAGAGTTTCATCACAGCAACATAAGATCAACTAGGGTTACACAGAATCATCTCGGATCCAATCTCTAAGAGATTTAACTACTCATAACAATGTTTACAAATAGCATAATCAATTGAATCATTAAAACATACATGTAACTGGTAAAAGGATGAAGAAATCGTCCTCCTTGCAGTCGCCTTGATGTCCAAATCGCACTTTTCTCTCCAAGATTCGTAACCTGGTTTTCGGAAAAGATTTCAGCTTAAATAGGCCCAGAAATTCGCCCAAAACGTGTCACGTTTTAAGTAAAACGTGTCACGTTTTTTTCTTCAGTAGCAAGTAACCAAATTAGGGTTTCACAAAACGTGTCACGTTTTTGCCAACGTGACACGTTCTTCTTTCTTCTCAAAACATGCTCTCTGACTTGTGAAAACGTGTCACGTTTCTTAGCAAGCGTGACACGTTTTTGTGACTTGCACCATTCTTCAGTTTCCTTGCTTTTTCTTGCTTTTCATGCGTTTCTTGCTGCTTAAGTTGCTTTGTGACTCCATAAAATGATAAAATATACATAGAAATTACGTAATGACAGCATGTCATCAGGCTGATAATCTTCGATTGGCTGATGGGCTAAGTGATCAACGAGGATGTTGCCCTTGATTGCTTTCTGAGAACGATACTCAATATCATATTCTGATAACAACATCTGCCATCGGGCTATTCTTCCTGTTAGAGTGGGCTTCTCAAAGAAGTATTTGATCGGATCCATCTTAGATATCAACCAAGTAGTGTGATTAATCATATAATGACGAAGGCGTTTGGTAGCCCAAACTAGTGCACAACAGGTCTTCTCGAGCATGGAATAGCGAGACTCACAATCAGTAAACTTCTTGCTCAGGTAATAGATGGCGTGTTCTTTTCTTCCGGTTTCATCTTGTTGCCCAAGCACACAACCCAGTGGTCTTCCTTCGACTAGAGGAATGAGAATCGGAGGTTCTAGCAAATACTCTTTGATTTTGTCGAAGGCTTTCTGGCAATCTTCTGTCCATTCAATCCCTTGGTCTTTGCGGAGGAGCTTGAATATCGGCCCACATGTTGCAGTCATGTGAGAAATGAAGCGGGAGATATAGTTCAGCCGCCCGAGAAACCCTCTTACTTGCTTTTCTGTTTTAGGAGCAGACATTTCTCTGATGGCTTTGACCTTGTTTGGATCAACTTCGATGCCCTTTTGGCTGACAATGAAGCCTAAGAGTTTCCCGGATCTAACCCCGAAGGTGCACTTGTTGGGATTCAGTCGGAGTTTATACTTTCTCAAGCGTTGGAACATCTTCAGCAAGTACTCGACATGTTCTTCTTCAGTAATTGACTTGACGATCATATCGTCCACGTAAACCTCGATACGTTGTGTATCATGTCATGAAAGATAGTAGTCATACCCCTCTGGTAAGTAGCACCTGCATTAATCAACCCAAATGGCATTACTCTGTAACAAAAGGTTCCCCAAGGTGTTATAAAAGCTGTCTTTTCTCTATCTTCAGGTGCCATCTTGATCTGATTGTAACCGGAGAACCCATCCATGAAGGAGAAAACTTTGGACTTAGCAGTGCTGTTAACTAATACATCAATATGAGGAAGAGGAAAATCGTCCTTCGGGCTAGCCTTGTTCAAGTCTCGGTAATCAACACACATTCTGACCTTACCATCTTTCTTCGGGACGGGCACGATGTTGGCTAGCCACTGAGGGTATTCTGACGTAATAAGGAAACCTGCATCAATTTGTTTCTGTACTTCCTTTTTAATCTTGAGAGCCATGTCGGGACGAGTTCTTCTCAATTTCTGCTTAACCGGCGGACATTCTGGCTTCCGAGGCAGTCGGTGCACCACGATATCAGTATCCAAGCCCGACATATCTCGATATGACCATGCAGAAATGTCAACATATTCCTTGAGGAGCTCTATTACCTGTTTCTTAACTTTCGGATCTAGCGATTCCCCGATTTTGATCTCTTTCTTGTCCTCTTCGGTACCCAAGTTAATCACCTCTATTGCTTTCCCGTAAGGCTGAATGTTCTTCCTTTCTTGTTCAAGTAGCCGAGAGATCTCGTCGAGAATCTCTTCATTCTCTTCGTCTTCCGCCTCATATACAGGGAATTCGAAATTGGGAGAGACCATGGGGTTAGGTTGTTCGACAGGTTCATAGGTATTCAATCTGCACACATGATTGGTGATTTTTTAGAAAATGATAAGATGCAGATATTTTGAAGGTGATCATTGTATATATTTTTTGGGTTTTTTGTATTACCATTTTTCAAAGAAAAGCACAAAAGGAAAAACAAGACCAAAAAAGTCGGGAACAAAAACGACATTTTCATTTAATTGATAATAATAATTGCTTGAAACAAAGAGCCCTAGATAATTCCACTTTCGCTTGGGGCAAGGCGAAAGGATTTTTTGTGATAAAAGTGAAAAGACAAATAAAATGCATTACTTGGACAAGTAAGCAATGAAATTAACATCTTCAGTGACCCAATTGTGGCTAACCCCTCCTGGTGTCACAAAGCTTTGTGGCGTTTCTTCAGGACTGTCTTCAGAGATTGCATTGGCTTCAGATAGGGTATGAATGAACCCGGAACTGCGAAAAGTACCCCTTACTAGCTCGTAGACAGCCCTTTTCTTGGACAAATCAGTCGATGGTGAGAAACCCAGCCCTTCTCGATGCTTATTCTCCGGCAACTCTATTAATTTCCCCCAGTTTGCGGACCCTCCAGCTTGTATCACTTTCCGAGCATCCCTTAGAGAAGAAATAAATGCTTCCCTCCTCTTGGTATTATCTTCCTCCATGACGAGCCCTTGAAATGGTGTCCCTTCAATACTTTCGGCCCCGATGAAAGAGAAAGCCGATAAATGGCTCACTAGGAAGGCCCTTTCACCATTCACGGTCACCAACCTCCCGTTTTTTACGAACTTCAACTTCTGGTGCAATGTAGATGTCACGTCCGCAGCTTCGTGAATCCAAGGTCGACCCAGTAGGCAGCTGTATGAGGCCTGTATATCCATTACTTGAAAAGTGATCTGGAAAACATGTGGCCCAATTGTGATAGGCAGATCTATCTCCCCCAAGACATTCTTTCTTAAACCATCGAAAGCCTTCACCATCACCCCGCTTCGTCTCAAAGGTGAATCTTTGTAGGAAAGATGATCATAAGTTGTCTTATCCATCACATTTAAAGAAGAACCAATATCTACCAGTACATTCGACAAGGCATCGGTCTTGCAGTTCACTGATATATGTAAAGCCAAGTTGTGGTTCTTCCCCTCTGCCGAGAGCTCTTCTTCACTAAAACTCAAATTGTTGCAAGCCGTGATATTCCCCACTATTCCTTCGAACTGACCAACAGTCACGTCATGTTCTACGAAAGCTTGTTCTAATACCTTCATCAGAGCCTCTTTATAAGCATCAGAGTTTATCAATAAGGACAGTATGGATATCTCTGATCGTGTCTGCATGAGCTGGTCTACCACCTTGTAATCACTCTTCTTGATTATCTTGAGTATCTCATCCAGGTCGGAATCTGTGTTGGCCCCACTCGATTGATTGACATTTTTAGCTGGAGCTACCTCAGTTACTGGAACACTAGCTCTCGTTGGGACCGCCGCAGGGGTAACCCGCCCATTTCTTAATACTCTACTGTCTTCGGCAATGTTCCTCGCATAAGGCAAAGGTGGTATAGGGATTTCACCACGGTCTTCGATCATAGTGGCATTATATCTGTAAGGAATGGCCTTTTCCGAAACTTACGGTATAGGGCCTGGCAGACATATTACCAGAGGAGCACCCGCACCAGCCGATTTTCGACTGTCAAAGAATATTTCCACAGTGTCATCGTGATTTTCGGGTGTCAAGTCATTAATTTGGCTTGACCCTTTCAATCATTGATGTCTCTATTTTTTTGGGGGAAGGGTAAAAATTGAGAAAAACCCTTTGAAATTCTAAATTCGGGGCAATTTTCGCTACGGGAAGGTGTTAGGCACCCATAACGACTATAGTATTCTATAGGAGCCGTTTTTCTAGATTTATCTTTTACGCTTTATTTTAAATGCTATTTTTGAAAAGGTTGTTTTTAAGAATGGGAGAAAGAAGTGTTTGGATCTTTTTTTTTTATTGGACTTGGAGAGATTTTGGTCTCTTGCCTACATACCCTTTTAAGGGATCAAACTCCATGTAGTTCTCTCTCGAAAAGCTTCGTGGGTTTTGATTGATTTTAGCTTTTTTGAAAAAAAGAATTTTGAAGAAGAGAACGAGGCCGTAAAGGCTTGAGAAAATAAAGCAGTGAGGTTGGTCAATTATTTACAAAAATGTTCAAGTAGGGATTATTTTCATTTGAATTTGATTAAGGAAAAGAAAGGAAATACAATGGAGTTTTGACTCCAAGGTTTTTTGGAAAATTATTTTCAAGTGATGAAATAGTCAAAATTTTGGAAAATGGTTTTTTCTAAATTTCACGCTTCCTAAACATACATCTAACGGTAAATCATACAACGTGTGTGCGTGTCGGTGCTTGTGTCGGTGTACATCATTATAGTGTCCATTGTCCTTTACATTGGCCCTAGTTTACATTCTATGGTCTTGCAAGGAATTAAAATGAAAAAACACCTAAGAATTGAAAATTGAACAAAACCTAAGCTAAAAGGGTGGAGGTGAAATGAAATGCTTAGCATGCATGAAACACAAAGTAAAGTGGTTAGTAACGCAAGATGAAATGATAGCAACACATCAAACAAAGCAAAACATGAGAAAGAAATGAGGAGAGAATGCATGTAAACCTATATTTCTTACAAAGCAAGAAAATAACCAAAATGGACTTACACTAATACTATAGAAACTAACAATCAATATTGCCAAAAATGTGTACCAAAAGTTGAACCTAACAAGCTTAGAAATATAGTGAAATTGGGAACAAGATTTGAATTACACAAAGTTGCAAAATAACACAAAGTTGGAATCAAAGATCAAACTAAGCAAAGTTGCAGGATATCACAAAATTGGAATCAAAATCAAATTTCACAAAGATGCAATATACTATACAATTGGAATCAAAAATCAAACTTCACAAAGATGCAAAATATTACACAATTGGAATCAAAAATCAATCTTCACAAAGATGCAAAATATTATACAATTGGAATCAAAAATCAATCTCCACAATTAACAAGATTAAATAAATTTATCAAGAAAACAGAGGTAATCATCATAGGACCAAATACCAAGCACTAGAATCATGTGGCAAAAATTTGAATGAAAAATCAAGAAAATTCACTAAGAAAACACAAAAATATATCAATCAAAAGAGGAATTTACACCTACCATTTTTATCAACTTTGCACATGTAAAAATATCACAAAAACAGTCACAAACATATCAAGATCACATAGTAATTTTTTGGGATTTTTGTGTAAAAAATATAAGGACGAACAGGGGGTTCAAGCAGCAGGCATAGAGGTGTACATAACAATCAGTTAAAAAAAAACACAAGAAAACTCAAGGCCCACGGTTACAGAGCCCAAACCCACCCAGCCTGGTGGATCCGGATCTCCAGAACGCCTCAGAGGCATTGGATCAATCCGGATCCTCCAGTACCTAGATCTAACGGCTGGAACTGCAAGAAACTGGATCGGGTCTGATCCGACCCGGTCCACGCGTCTATATAAAAGAAAACTGAACCGGTTCGCATCACTTTCCTCTCTTCTTTCTCTTTCTTCTCTCCGTTCTCTCTTCTTCTCTTCTTCGAACCCTAACCCTAATTCTCCTAACTCTACCCAGAACTTGCTCAAACATGCATCAATCAGTTTAACTTGCTGTTCTAAGCACAAATTCATCACTTGGAATCACTTTCAACCGGTAAATCGATGTAGATCGTGAAGTTTCTTCACGGTTTTCAAACGGATTTTTTTGTGTTTCTTGTTCTAATCTTTTTCTAAATGAGTTTTTCTGTGGATTCTTAGGTTTACAACGGTTGATTCTCGTTGTAAACCGTAGATTCCTTACGGTTTCAAACGATTTTTAGGGTTTGCGTGATTTTGAACAAGTTTTTTGAATCTTCTACGGATCTACATCGATTTAAGGATTCGTTGATATTCTTAAACGCGTAAGAGGTAGGTTTTCATGTTTACCTGTGTTTTAATCGGAGATTCGAGCTAGAATCTTCAAGAACTTTGGATTTTTGATTCTGCTTTGTTGATTCTTGGTTCGGATCCAGAAATAAACTGGTAATTCCTTCTTCTTCCTCTTAACCGGTTCAGAATCCTTGAATTCTTCACTTTCTTCTTCTTCTCAAACGGTTTCTGTGATCGCGCCGGATTCGTTGCTTCTGGCAATGGATTTGGCGCTTGAATTGCAGAAACACCAGCTCAGTGATGAAGATTCAACTGAATCTCTGAGAGTTGCACGAAAGTTCCACTAATTTTTGCTCAATTGGCTTCTGAAATGGTTAGGGCTTCTGGGAAAAGTTCTTCAATCTTTTTGAGTTGGTTAGGGTTTGATCCAACTGAATGGAGAGAGAATGTGAGAAATCTGTTTCTGATGTGGCGTGATTCTGTGGACCTCCTCTGACTTGCACAGTGGCGTGGCCTTATATAGGCTGCCATGTGGCCTCTGGACCAATGAGATTCTGACACTTGGACTAAATTGCTTGCGTGGCATTCTTCGACTAAACTGCAATTTTAAAGAAACTGGGGACTAAACTGCAAAAAGGAAAAGAAATTGGGACTGTTTTGAAAATAAAATTGGACTCTTTTGGAAAATAACAAAAACTAAAATTGGACTTACTTGCAATTAAAATAAAATTTGGTCTTATTTGTAAAAAACAAAATAAAGTTGGTAAAAAATGTAATTTGAAAAAACGTAAAGTGAAACAGTTAAAAATGACAAAACGGACTAAAACGGACAAACTACCAAAATGAGGTATTTCAAAATACCTCTCTGTCAAAAAATTGTTTGATGTGAAAAGACCAAAATGCTCCTGGGGACTAAAACGACTCAGATGCAAAACTAAGATGATTTTTGGACAAAATTTGATTGATGATCCATGCAGACAAGTTGAAAGGACTCAGAGACAAATTGTAGGGACTAAAATGGGTTCCTTTGTAGGAAATGACCAAAATACCCTTTTGTATGATTTTATGCAAAAAATTGGAATGGAATGCAGGAAAATATGCAACGGTCTTCGAGACCTTTTTAAAGGGATAGTAATGAAAAAAAAAACACTTTGGACGGTTTTACATGCAAGAAAATTAGAGACGGAAACAGTAAAATGTGCGTTTGTAGCACAGTAGAAAATTGTGAAATAGACATAGTGAATTTGAAATAATCAGAAACAGAAAGGAGATTTGAACGAGTATTTTTAGGTCCAAAATGAGGGTATGACAGCTGCCCCTATTTAAGTTTCTTCGTCTGGACGGGTCAAGAGACAGAGTCTTTGGCTTGACGGGACGAAGACACTTAAATATCGACATTTGCGCTGATTTTGGGCGTAAAAATTCGTTCGTAAATGTTACGTATGCCATGCAACATTTGGATTATGAATGCGAGACAGACTGAGAATTGAGTTTAACAAAACATGTCATATCCATTGCGGGATTGGTAGACATTAACAGAATAGCAAATAACAGAGTATGTCGTATCCATTGCGGGATTGGTAGACATTAGCAAGATAGCAAATAACAATATTCACTAGGGAGACTTAATAGCAAATTGACAGGTGCAAGTTGTTCTTATGGCTCGAACTGGGAACTTGACCGGGAATATTGACAAGTAAAAGGGGCACAAGCTGTTCTTGGATTCAAACTGGTCGCTTGGCTGATGACACAAGCAAAACGCAGGTGCAAGCTGTTCTTGAATTCGAACCAGCGGCTTGACCTGTAACAAGAATGAAAGCAAATTGACAGGCACAAGCTGTTCTTGGATGCGAACTAGCCACTTAACCGATAACAAGAGTAAATTGACAGGCACCTGTTCTTGGATTCGAACTAGCCACTTGACCGATAACAAGAGTAAATTGACAGGCACAAGCTGTTCTTGGATGCGAACTAGCTACTTGGCCGATAACAAGAGTGAATTGACAGGCACAAGCTGTTCTTGGATGCGAACTAGCCACTTGGCCGATAACAGAAACGGATGGTATTGTAAAAACAAATTGAAATCGACTGACATGATTGCAGGAGTCTTGAAATTTACAGGACTGTAGAAGTTTGAAATTGACATGATTGTAGAGGTTTGAAATTGAATTGAGATTTTGACAGAGATTAACATAGGAATTGAAGATGCGATGCGTATGAATGGCATACCAATTTTATCAGATGCATGAGCATATAAGATGCATGGTTATGCATGTATGGATGCTTTGAAATGCATGATGATCGGCAATTTGCAGACATAATTTCGCAGAGACAGACAAAACATTGGAATATTGGGCACGTAATGGCTCGTGCTCTAACAGATACTTGCGAAAGTTCCCCTGGGGATGCCGTCGTTGAAAGACGCATCAAGACCATTGTTGAGGGCAGGGAGCCATATCCCATTCATAGACTTGTAGAAAGTAAAACCTTTTGATGGTACTGCCACTGCTGGACGCTCTAATGTTGAGCACACTTTGGATATCGCATCTGTGGTCAATGCTTTTTGCATGTTTATTTTTGTTTGTTTGTTTTTTCTTTTTTTTTTATCCCATTTTTGCCTGGATCGCCCTTTCGGGTTTTCAATCCACCGGGGAATAAATTCTTTTCATTGCCCCTGTTTTTGCCTGAATTGCCTCTGTAGGTTGTCAATCCATCAGGGTGCTCATTTTTGCCTAAGCCGCCTTTTCGGGTTTTCAGCTTAGCGAGCTTATTCATTTTTGTATTTTTCATTCTGTTTTTTCATTCTTGCCATTAACCACAGACCGTACTGGGGAGAGAGCCTGTTGGTAACCTGCATCGAAATGGATATCAACACCCATTTGTTCATGCATGCTTCGTTTGAATGCACCTAGTCGCTTAGGTTGGTTTTCAAAATACACACAAAAATTTTCAATTTCAAAGATGTTTGTTTCAGACATTGTCATTATCAAAATAGAAAGAAGATTTTCTTGTATAAGGCCCTGAAAATAGAATGAAGAAATAGAGTTTCAAACAAAAGCATAGGCTCAAATCGACATATAAGAGTAGTAGTCAGCCAAAGGCGTGACTCCACGGATTTACAAAGCTTGGAAAATGGTAATTTTATTGGTTGGTGGTACATTGAACACAGTAATCACTACAGTTCCCAGAAATCTTGAATTCATAGGTACAACAGCTTCAGATGAGAGCGGCCATTCATTAGTTGCTCGTGCCCCAAGGGGATGGTGGTTTGCCAGATATAGTCAATTGCCCTTCGTTTCAATCTCATTTTTGCATGAACCGCCCTTTCGGGTTTTCGGCTCATCGAGACGCTCATTTTTGCCTGAGTTACGTGTAATCTCAGCGAGCTTTTTCATATTTACATTTTTTTTTGTCCCTTATTTTGCCTGGACCGCCCTTTCGGGTTTTCGATCCACCGGGAAGCGCATTCTTGCCTAGGCCGCCCTTTCGGGTTTTCGACCTACCACGCTGTTCTTTTCATATATCTAGGCAAAGTATTTCTTGACTATATCGGCATTCACAGGGTTTGGAAGTTCGACACCATCCATGTGTGTAAGAATTAAGGCTCCGCCGGAGAAGGTCTTCTTGACAACATATGGTCCTTCGTAGTTTGGCGTCCACTTGCCCCTTGGGTCAGGCTGTTGACTCACTCTTCTTTTCAAAACAAGTTCACCTTCCTTGAATTCTCGAGGACGGACTTTCTTGTCAAAAGCAGCTTTCACTCTTCTTAACTGATCATACTGGCTCTGGCACCATTCAGCCTCAGACAATTTTGCTTCCATGATCACGCGGAGAGACGGAATTTCTACTTCCACGGGGAGAACTGCTTCCATGCCATATACAAGGGAGAAAGGCGTTGCCCCGGTCGAACTGTGTACCGTAGTGCGATAGCCGTGCAGAGCATAAGGCAACATCTCATGCCAGTCTTTGTATGTAGTTACCATCTTCTGCACGATCTTCTTGATATTCTTGTTGGCGGCCTCAACTGCACCGTTCATCTGAGGCATATAAGGAGAGGAGTTGTGATGTTCAATCTTGAATTTCTCGCACAGGGCCTGCACCATGTCATTGTTCAGATTGGTACCATTGTCAGTGATAATCTTGCTGGGAACACCATATCGACAGATGATATGGTTCTTGATGAACTTAACCACCACTTGCTTGGTTACATTGGCATAAGATGCAGCTTCGACCCACTTGGTGAAGTAATCGATCGCTACCAAAATGAAACGATGACCGTTCGAAGCCTTCAGTTCAATTCTTCCAATCATGTCGATGCCCCACATAGAGAAAGGCCACGGAGAGGAAATGACATTGAGGGCATGCGGAGGCACATGAATCTTATCAGCATAGATTTGACATTTGTGACATTTCCTGGCATATATTGGTAGCAATCGCGTTCCATGGTCATCCAATAGTAGCCTGCCCTTAACAATTTTCTAGACATGGTATGCCCCGAGGCATGGGTTCCGAAAGTGCCGTCGTGCACGTCGTGCATCAGTTGCTCTGCTTCACGCTCATCAACACATCTCAACAACATCATATCGAAATTCCTCTTGTATAGAACATCCCCATGTAACACGAACTTGCTAGCCAACCTGCGCAAGGTCTTCTTGTCTTTGTTGGAAGCATTCGGCGGGTACTCGCGGCTTTGCAAAAACTGCTTGATATCACAATACCAAGGTCTGTTGTCAACTATATCCGCATTTGTTCGAACGGTCACATCACTGATGGCAAACACATGGGAAGGCCGGTCAAGGCGCTCCACTTTGATTACTGGCACATGGTTCCAATGGTTCACTTGAAACATGGAGGATAAGGTAGCAAGAGCATCGGCCATTTGATTTTCCTCACGGGGAATGTGGTGCAATTCGACTTTTGTAAAGTACGTCAGCAGATGCCTCGCGTAGTCACGGTAAGGGATTAGATTGGCATGATGGGTCTCCCATTCTCCCTTTATCTGGTTAATAACAAGTGCAGAGTCTCCATAGATGTCAAGATGTTTGATTCTCATGTCAATTGCCTCCTCAATCCCTAAGATGCATGCTTCGTATTCGGCCATGTTATTTGTACATTCAAATATAATCCGAGCGGTAAAAGGAATGTGATGTCCATGCAGAGATACAATCACTGCCCCAATTCCTTTGCCATAAGCATTGACAGCACCGTCGAAGACCAATCCCCACTTGCTATTAGGATCCGGGCCTTCACCGATCAATGGTTCTTCACAGTCTCTTGACTTCAAATACATGACTTCTTCGTCGGGGAAATCGAACTTAATGGGCTGATAGTCATCAAGCGGCTGGTAAGCGAGGTGATCAGCTATAACACTTCCTCTGACGGCCTTTTGGGCTTTGAACACAATATCATATTCAGACAACAGCATTTGCCAGCGCGCAATCTTTCTAGTGACTGCAGGCTTCTCAAAGATATATTTGATCGGGTCCATCCTAGATATCAACCAAGTTGTATGGTTCATCAAGTAGTGACGCAGGCGTTTGGCAGCCCAGGCCAAAGCACAACATGTCTTTTCGAGCATCGTATACCGAGTCTCACAGTCAGTGAATTTCTTGCTCAGATAGTAGATGGCATGCTCTTTCTTTCCAGTCTCGTCCTGTTGACCGAGCACACATCCCATGGATTCATCTAGCACTGACAGATACATAATCAACGGCCTTCCTTCCACCGGTGGGACAAGAATTGGTGGCTCTAACAAGTAATCTTTGATGTTGTCAAAAGCTTCCTGGCATTCATCGTTCCACACAATGGGTTGATTCTTCCTGAGTAGCTTGAAGATTGGCCCGCAGGTCGCGGTCATGTGAGATATGAATCGAGAGATATAGTTCAGACGCCCGAGGAACCCTCTAACTTGTTTCTCGGTCTGCGGGGTCGGCATTTCACGGATTGCTCGGACTTTGTCAGGATCTACTTCAATGCCTTTTTGACTGACAATGAACCCTAGTAGTTTCCCGGATCTAACACCGAACGTACACTTGTTGGGATTTAGCCGAAGCTTGTATTTTCTCAATCTTTCAAACATCTTTGCCAAATATTCAACATGTTGTTCTTCATTGCTTGACTTCACGATCATGTCGTCCACATATACTTCGACTTCCTTGTGGATCATATCGTGGAACAACGTGGTCATCCCCCTCTGATAGGTGGCACCGGCATTTATCAGACCGAACGGCATTGCTTTGTAACAGAAAGTTCCCCACGGAGTGATGAATGATGTCTTTTCCCTGTCTTTGGGTGACATCTTGATTTGATTGTATCCAGAGAAACCGTCCATGGAGAACACTTTGCACTGAGCGGTATTATCAACAAGCACGTCAATATGAGGTAGTGGGAAATTGTCCTTCAGACTGGCTTTATTCAAATCCCTGTAATCAACACACATCCGAACTTTGTCGTCCTTCTTCGGTACAGGCACAATATTAGCAACCCATTCGGGATACTCAACTGTCATGAGGAAACCTGCATCAATCTGCTTCTGTACTTCGGCTCCGAACACCGGGAATTCAAAAGTTGGAGGGACCGTAGGGTTACTGTGTTCAACGGGTTTATTATGGCTCAATCTGCGTGATATGGTTGGATGATTTTTAGAAAAGATTTTTCATGCAGATCTTTGAAACTAATAACAAAATACAGATGTTTTGGTTTTTTCTGGCATTACCATCATTTCCAAGGGAAAAAGCATTAAGAAAAACAACAGTCGTGAAAGAAACGACAATTTTTATTAATAATGGCAATGCCGAAACAAACATGCCCTTACAAAAACATCACTTTCGCTTTGGGCGGAGCGAAAGGACAGTTATTTTAAAAAACAAAGACCTAAGCAACAAGACACATTACTCGGAATCATGCATGATCAATGGAAGGTCAACGACATTCCAATTCTTCGCAATGCCTCCTGATATCACAAACACGGGCCTAGACCCACTTCCAGTGGCACCTTCAGTAATTGCATTGGCGAACCCAGCACTGTAGAACGTCCTAGTAGATACTCCTGATGTTAGGGAGAACCCAAGACCTTCTTTGCGCTTATTCTCAAGTAGTTGTATTAATTGGCCCCAACCGGCAGCCTGTCCTTCCTGGACAGCCTTCTGTGCGTCCTTCAGAGAAGCCATAGCGGCACCGACTTTCTTGGGCTCCGTACCTTCAATAGTCAAACCTTGAAATGCAGTCCCTTCAGCAGACCCTGCTTCAATACAAGAGAATGATGACAATTGACTGACCAAGTATGCTTCTTCTCCATGTACAGTAACAAGCTTACCATTCCTCACAAATTTCACCTTTTGGTGCAGAGTGGAAGTAATTCAGCATATAACATTGGTATCGGAGGGAAAGATGGTCGGGCCTGAGGGCCTGGCTGCTGTTGTGGTTGTTGTTGAACCGGTCTCTGTTGTTGCACTTGCTGTGCGATAGCGTTGACAGGGACCTGAGGCTGGCCCGGTGGTAGAGGATAATGATGGTAGAATGGTGGAAAGAACGGATGTTGGGCATATTGCATGTATTGGTACGGCAGAGGCAGTTGAGTAGCATTGATGGGAGCAACAGCGGCCACAGACTGATTGCTCTCGGTAGATACCATCCCGATTTCTGACTCCTTCTTCTTGTGATGGCCAGTGCCATACTTCTTTAGTGCATTTGAGGACTCACCCTTTTCAAACACAATGATACCTTCTCTGACAGCTTCTTCCAGGCGGGTTCCCATGGTGACCATCTCGGAGAAGTTACTCGGAGCAGCAATGATCATCCTTTCAACATAGTCTTTCTTCAGCGTCTTCAGAAACGTCTGTGTCATTTCCTCTTCATCTAGAGCAGGGGTAATACGGGCGGCTGCCCCCCTCCACCTTTGTGCATACTCACGGAAACTTTCATCTTTCTTCTGAGAGAGGGACCTGAGAAATTCCCTGTTTGGCTTCAAGCTGGTATTAAACCCGTAGTGACTCTTGAAAGCGGCGGCCAAACCATCGAAGGTACGAATGTCATCTTTACTAAGGCCAGTATACCATTCTGCAGCGTCTTCCATCAAACTGTCTTGGAAACAGTGGATCATGAGCGAATCATTGTCTGAGTAGTTAGCCATCTTCCAGACGTATTTAATGATATGATTCTGGGGACAAGTCAGTCCATTGTATCGGTCGAATTCTAGGACTTTGAACTTTTTAGGGACATCTACCCTTGGTACTAGGCAGAGATCGTGAGTCTTGAAAAGATCACCATTTCCACGGTTAGCTTTGATTTCACGATGGAGTTCTCTAGCAAGCTCCTCCATCCTTTCTTCCATAGTCCCGGTCATGGGAGACTTCCCACAGTGAGTATCAAGGTTGGTGTTTTAAGGCATAGAATGTACGATTGGGTCAGTGAAGACCGTTGATTGAGGCAGAGTAGTGTTGAGAGAGGCATGCCCTGGAATGGGGATTTGGTTACCACTGGCAGCACCAGAAGCACCTGCTGCGGTATCAGGAGCAAAGAAAGATGGGAGTCCGTATGGGTATCCCCTCGGCATAGCAAAGCGGTCACCAAGAGATGATGTTGGAACTGCCTCAGCGGTTTCCGGAGCAGACAAGGCTGGTTGTTCCTGGGCAGCCAACAGAGCAGTCATAACATCGTGCGCTTTAGCCAACTCTTCCCTTAGAGAAGCCAATTCGGTACGGAGCTGTGCGTTTTCTTCTTCCATGGCTACCTGATTCCTTCTTCTATATTGTCTAGTCTGATGTACTCTGGTAGGTTGATCAGTCTTTCGAGCACTAGCCACTTTTCACACTGCGGCAGGAGAACCAGGAGGCAATGAGCACTTGGAAGTTTTTCGTGACCGATGAATGATGCATATGATGCATGATGTGTACGAATGCAGATGCAAAAATGACTCTTTTTGGTTATCGAAAGGATCTCTTAGACAAATTAGAAATTTTGTAAACATTTTTAGGAAAGAATGAAGAGACTAGAAAGCTGTCGAGATAAATCTTTTGAAATGTTGAGCCAAGGGGAGTGGGCCTCAAAACATAATACGAACAACATAATCGTCTAAGCCTATGGAGTGACAGGGTAATCCTTAGAATCAGACTCTGGAGCCGAACTGCAGTATCTGGCATAGAATTCCCGACGACCTCTAGCTCTCTTGGAATCCCTCATAAGCAGCTTATCTTTTTCCTCGAGTTCTTTCCTAGCTTTGGCTAGCTCTCTTTTCAACATTCGATTCTCATGATCCTTTTGCTCGTCTCTACCATCCAAAGTCAAAATCAAGTTCTCGGCTTCATTGTATCGGGCTTTCCATGCTCGCTTCTCCTGACTCTCCATAGCTAGATGCTCCTGATACATCTCCTGGGTTGCGGGAAGCAAAGGTAATGGCCTGGATGGAACAGATGCGGACACATGCCTCATAGCAGGATAAGGCATGCCGATCTCTTCGGCTCGATCTATCACCCACTGAGTATAGGCCTCATGAGCGATACCGGATCTCACACCCAAATGCTTCACATCCTTCCTTCGAACTCTAGACCAAGCATCTATAAAAGCTTTCCTTTGCCCGACGGGGGCATTGGAATAGTAGAAGAACTCCTGGGATGTAGCAAGATTGATGGGCTTTGTTCTTATAGGGAAACCGAACTGTCTCATGGCTAGCTCAGGATTGTAGTTGATTCCTCCCCGGGTACCGAGAAGAGGTACATTGAGGAAGTCTCCACAACCAGTAATAATCTCCTTGACTCGAGCTGCCGGAGTAATCCAAACCACCTCATCGGGAGTGAGAGCCATAATCCGCTGCGAATAAGACCAATTCTCCGAGTTGGCATGGAAAGAGCTTGGAAGGTGGGAAATAAACCACCTATATAGGAGAGGCACACAGCAAAGAATATATCCACGACCTTTGAGGGTCCGATCATGGATGGGTGGTACGTGTCAGCTAACAAAGTATGGACTGGGTTCTTGGAGTGGAAGATCTCAATAGCATTCATGTCCACAAAGTTGTCGAGATTCGGGAAGAGAATTAGCCCGTAGATAAGTAGTGCGAGAATAGCCTCAAGAGTGTCCTGACAAGTAGATTCGAGATTAGCCCGCTCAAGTAAGTACTTCAAAGTGAAACCCTGGATGTGAGATTTAGTAACGAGATTCTTGGACACATCGGAGGTCTTGAGATAAAGATCCTTAGCAATCACCAAAGGGGTAAGAGGAGCCCCGGGTCCCGTGAGAGGTGTCCTCTCGGCCACAGGTAAACCCAACAAACTAGAATAAGCCTCAAGTGTAGGAACCAACTGGAAATCCGAGAAAGTGAAGCAACGGAAGACCGGATCATAGAATTGCACCAGAGTGTGCACCAACTTTTCTTCCACATTAGTCCGGAGAATAGTAAGCAAGCCACCGTATCAGAGACGAAACCCAGTCGGATTCTTAACCTTGAGTGCCAACTCCCTTAGGCTAACCAAATCGTCTTCCTTGAATTTGTAAGACTTAGTCTTCTTCATACCTGGAATGTTTGCAAAGTTTTCAATTTGTCTAGACCTTTCGATAAATGCATGAAAAATTTTTATGCATGAATGCATGTATGCATGATTTTGGTTAAAGAAAACACGGTGGGCTAAGGTTCACAGTTGCGGAGCTGCGGATGGACACAGTGTCCGGTGAGACTAGGGCTTTGATAGTAGTAACCATGGTGCTAACAAGGTTCCCAAACTGCAACCTCTCTTACGCATATCATAGTAGCACAAGGCGACGCCCGTCCCATGATTATTTGTAAGAAGGTCTAGTTTGAGTGTAGTATCGCGTGACGACTAAATTTCGAGACAACGCTCGGTTTAGCCACCGCACTACGTCTTAAAAAGGCCAAAGATGGGTTTGGTAACTACAGTCTGTAGCTCTCATCGGTCAATTGGAAGTAAAGTGCCTAAGCATGACAGCACACGCCGACAACATCACCCCCAAAATGCCTCAGCTACGTGAGATTGATCGCGTAACCCAATACACGAGGCAACCCCCGGATTGGATTGTCGATTATATCTCTTCCTAATCTTAGGTTCACTCAGCCCGGGTATAGGACTTTTGATATTCTCAGCCCACACGTTGTATGAAAATAATAACAATAAAGTAAAGTGTAAAACATAAAGCATGAAAAACTAGGCGTAGCCCTTTAGTCCCCAGTGAAGTCGCCATTTCTGTCATCGTGATTTTCGGGTGTCAAGTCATTAATTTGGCTTGACCCTTTCAATCATTGATGTCTCTATTTTTTTTGGGGAAGGGTAAAAATTGAGAAAAACCCTTTGAAATTCTAAATTCGGGGCAATTTTCGCTACGGGAAGGTGTTAGGCACCCATAACGACTATAGTACTCTATAGGAGCCGTTTTTCTAGATTTATCTTTTACGCTTTATTTTAAATGCTATTTTTGAAAAGGTTGTTTTTAAGAATGGGAGAAAGAAGTGTTTGGATCTATTTTTTTTTATTGGACTTGGAGAGATTTTGGTCTCTTGCCTACATACCCTTTTAAGGGACCAAACTCCATGTAGTTCTCTCTCGAAAAGCTTCGTGGGTTTTGATTGATTTTAGCTTTTTTGAAAAAAAGAATTTTGAAGAAGAGAACGAGGCCGTAAAGGCTTGAGAAAATAAAGCGGTGAGGTTGGTCAATTATTTACAAAAATGTTCAAGTAGGGATTATTTTCATTTGAATTTGATTAAGGAAAAGAAAGGAAATACAATGGAGTTTTGACTCCAAGGTTTATTGGAAAATTATTTTCAAGTGATGAAATAGTCAAAATTTTGGAAAATGGTTTTTTCTAAATTTCACGCTTCCTAAACATACATCTAACGGTAAATCATACAACGTGTGTGCGTGTCGGTGCTTGTGTCGGTGTACATCATTATAGTGTCCATTGTCCTTTACATTGGCCCTAGTTTACATTCTATGGTCTTGCAAGGAATTAAAATGAAAAAACACCTAAGAATTGAAAATTGAACAAAACCTAAGCTAAAAGGGTGGAGGTGAAATGAAATGCTTAGCATGCATGAAACACAAAGTAAAGTGGTTAGTAACGCAAGATGAAATGATAGCAACACATCAAACAAAGCAAAACATGAGAAAGAAATGAGGAGAGAATGCATGTAAACCTATATTTCTTACAAAGCAAGAAAATAACCAAAATGGACTTACACTAATACTATAGAAACTAACAATCAATATTGCCAAAAATGTGTACCAAAAGTCGAACCTAACAAGCTTAGAAATATTGTGAAATTGGGAACAAGATTTGAATTACACAAAGTTGGAATCAAAGATCAAACTAAGCAAAGTTGCAGGATATCACAAAATTGGAATCAAAATCAACTTTCACAAAGATGCAATATACTATACAATTGGAATCAAAAATCAAACTTCACAAAGATGCAATATACTATACAATTGGAATCAAAAATCAAACTTCACAAAGATGCAAAATATTACACAATTGGAATCAAAAATCAATCTTCACAATTAACAAGATTAAATAAATTTATCAAGAAAACAGAGGTAATCATCATAGGACCAAATACCAAGCACTAGAATCATGTGGCAAAAATTTGAATGAAAAATCAAGAAAATTCACTAAGAAAACAAAAAAATATATCAATCAAAAGAGGAATTTACACCTACCATTTTTATCAACTTTGCACATGTAAAAATATCACAAAAACAGTCACAAACATATCAAGATCACATAGTAATTTTTTGGGATTTTTGTGTAAAAAATATAAGGACGAACAGGGGGTTCAAGCAGCAGGCATAGAGGTGTACATAGCAATCAGTTCAAAAAAAAAACACAAGAAAACTCAAGGCCTACGGTTACAGAGCCCAAACCCACCCAGCCTGGTGGATCCGGATCTCCAGAACGCCTCAGAGGCATTGGATCAATCCGGATCCTCCAGTACCTAGATCTAACGGCTGGAACTGCAAGAAACTGGATCGGGTCTGATCCGACCCGGTCCACGCGTCTATATAAAAGAAAACTGAACCGGTTCGCATCACTTTCCTCTCTTCTTTCTCTTTCTTCTCTCCGTTCTCTCTTCTTCTCTTCTTCGAACCCTAACCCTAATTCTCCCAACTCTACCTAGAACTTGCTCAAACATGCATCAATAAGTTTAACTTGCTGTTCTAAGCACAAATTCATCACTTGGAATCACTTTCAACCAGTAGATCGATGTAGATCGTGAAGTTTCTTCACGGTTTTCAAACGGATTTTTTTGTGTTTCTTGTTCTAATCTTTTTCTAAATGAGTTTTTCTGTGGATTCTTAGGTTTACAACGGTTGATTCTCGTTGTAAACCGTAGATTCCTTACGGTTTCAAACGATTTTTAGGGTTTGCATGATTTTGAACAAGTTCTTTGAATCTTCTACGGATCTACATCGATTTAAGGATTCGTTGATATTCTTAAACGCGTAAGAGGTAGGTTTTCATGTTTACCTGTGTTTTAATCGGAGATTCGAGCTAGAATCTTCAAGAACTTTGGATTTTTGATTCTGCTTCGTTGATTCTTGGTTCGGATCCAGAAATAAACTGGTAATTCCTTCTTCTTCCTCTTAACCGGTTCAGAATCCTTGAATTCTTCACTTTCTTCTTCTTCTCAAACGGTTTCTGTGATCGCGCCGGATTCGTTGCTTCTGGCAATGGATTTGGCGCTTGAATTGCAGAAACACCAGCTCAGTGATGAAGATTCAACTGAATCTCTGAGAGTTGCACGAAAGTTCCACTGATTTTTGCTCAATTGGCTTCTGAAACGGTTAGGGCTTCTGGGAAAAGTTCTTCAATCTTTTTGAGTTGGTTAGGGTTTGATCCAACTGAATGGAGAGAGAATGTGAGAAATCTGTTTCTGATGTGGCGTGATTCTGTGGACCTCCTCTGACTTGCACAGTGGCGTGGCCTTATATAGGCTGCCATGTGGCCTCTGGACCAATGAGATTCTGACACTTGGACTAAATTGCTTGCGTGGCATTCTTGGACTAAACTGCAATTTTAAAGAAACTGGGGACTAAACTGCAAAAAGGAAAAGAAATTGGGACTGTTTTGAAAATAAAATTGGACTGTTTTGGAAAATAACAAAAACTGAAATTGGACTTACTTGCAATTAAAATAAAATGAGTAAATTACACTCCCCTCCCCTCAAAGATGCTTGAAATACACTCCCCTCCCCTCTTATGTTAAAATATACAATTTCCTCCCTTGAAAAATAAAATTTACACTCTCCTCCCTTATAAGATGCTTGAATTACAACCCCCTCCCTTGATAATTAAATATACATTACACTTTAATCTATTTTAACATAAATAAATATTTTTATGATATATATTAATTTTAAACCACCCTTTAAGAAAAATTAATTCATTTCTTTATAATTTAAATGTTAATGATAATTAAATATAAATATTTTGCTATTGATTTTATAATTTAGAGTTTAAAATTAACTTTTAAATAACCATGGTTTATTGTCGTTAGTAATTTTTCACATATTTTAATTTTATTTTGGCTTGTTTCATATTTTATAATAGGGTTTAAAACTACATGTTAATGAAATTGTGAATAAAAAATAGCAAAAAAATATGTATTCAATTTTTTATTATGTTAAAATAGACCTGCGCAATACTGTTAATTTCGAAGTGTATTAGATTATTATTTTTTTGCTAGATTATTAAAAATAAAAAAATATATATTGAGGGAGTAAAGTGTAGATTTTAACATAAGAGAGGAGGGGAATGTAATTCAAGCTTTTCTTAGGGGAGGGAAATGTATTTTTCTCTAATATGTTTTGAATAAGAGGGGAGGGGAATGTATATTTTAACATAAGAGGGGAGGGGAGTGTAATTCAAGCATCTTTGAGGGGAGGGGAGTGTAATTTACTCAAATAAAATTTGGACTTATTTGTAAAAAACAAAATAAAGTTGGTAAAAAATGTAATTTGAAAAAACGTAAAGTGAAACAGTTAAAAATGACAAAACGGACTAAAACGGACAAACTACCAAAATGAGGTATTTCAAAATACCTCTCTGTCAAAAAATTGTTTGATGTGAAAAGACCAAAATGCCCCTAAGGACTAAAACGACTCAGACTGACTCAGATGCAAAACTAAGATGATTTTTTGGACAAAATTTGATTGATGATCCATGCAGACAAGTTGAAAAGACTCAGAGACAAATTGTAGGGACTAAAATGGGTTCCTTTGTAGGAAATGACCAAAATACCCTTTTGTATGATTTTATGCAAAAAATTGGAATGGAATGCAGGAAAATATGCAACGGTCTTAGAGACCTTTTTAAAGGGCTAGTAATGCAAAAAAAACACTTTGGACGGTTTTACATGCAAGAAAATTAGAGACGGAAACAGTAAAATGTGCGTTTGTAGCACAGTAGAAAATTGTGAAATAGACATAGTGAATTTGAAATAATCAAAAACAGAAAGGAGATTTGAACGAGTATTTTTAGGTCCAAAATGAGGGTATGACACACAGGCTCTTCAGAAGTTGCAGCACATATATCATCACATTTCTTTTCGACGACCAGTTCTCCTCGGTTCAAGAGTCCTTGAATATCGTCCTTCACTTTCAGACAACCCCACGGATTTGTAGAGCGCACTTTGTAGGTTGCATGATCATGTGTAAAGAGAGTCATCTTACATAACTTGGTATGTAGTGGGACCAAGAGTGTTTGGATGTGCTGTACATTGAAAATACGGTGAGTCTGTCGGCAATCATCGATCATGTTGACAGGTGCGGCACCGTGGTTTGGCAGTGGATTGGTTTGAACATTTGGGTGTAGGTCGGTAAAGTTTATTCTCTTGTCTTTGATGAGGTTCTGGACTGCTCTTTTTAGAGCAAAACAGTCTTCGGTGTTGTGACTTGGGGTGCCCTGATGAAAAGAGCAGAATCGGTCATGTCTATACCATGAGGGCAACTTCTTTGGGATAGTTGGAGGTGGTCTGGTTTGGACTAGCTCTTTTCTGAGTAAAGTTGGGAGTAATTGCTCGTATGTGATGGGGATTGGATCAAAATGTATTTTGGGATTTTGTTGCCGAGGTTGTTGTTGTCGTTGAGGTTGTTGATATGGCTGCTGATATGGTTGTTCATATGGTTGTTGATACGGCTGTTGATATGGTTATGGTTGAGGATATTGGTATTGGGGATATTGATGTGGGTATTGTGGTTGATAGTATTGTGGCTGATGGTTTTGTAGTTGATGATTTTGTGGTTGATGACTTTGTGGTTAGATAGCATTGGTAGAGGGCGCGATGGCGGCAATGTGTTGGTAGGCTGGGTAATTCGGCTGAGGTCCCCCATGGGCCACCATGCCGACTTCTTGTTCTTTCTTTTTGGGGAGGTGACTCCCAAATTTCTTGGTACTGCTAGTAGACTCTTTTCCTTTCACTAATCGTCCTTCTCGGACTCCTTCTTCCAACTGTATACCCATGCTGACCATCTCTGTGAAGTCTCTGGGCACACTTTCGACCATCCTCTCATAGTAGAATTGATTAAGAGTTTTTAGAAAGAGCTTGGTCATCTCTTTCTCTTCTATACGGGGGCTGACCTGGACAACAACATCCCTCCATCGTTGTGCATATTCTTTGAGTGTTTCCCCGCCTTTCTGTGTCATAGATTGGAGGTCACTTTGGTCGGGGGCCATGTCCACGTTGAACTTATATTGTTGCACGAAGGCTTCACGTAGGTCATTGAAAGTTCGGATCTCTGCTCGGTCTAGGTTCATGTACCACTTCAGTGCGGTACCGGTCAAACTATCTTGAAAGTAATGGATAAGGACCTGATGATCGTGGGCATAGGTGGACATCTTTCTCACATACATCGTCAGATGGTCTTTAGGGCAGGAGGTCCCTTTGTACTTCTCAAAGTCTGGGAGCTTGAACTTGTGGGGGACCTGGACATTTGGTACCAAGCATAGGTCATAGACATCTTTCTTGAAAGTTTCTTTACCGCGGAGGGCTTACACCTCCCGCCTCAAATCTCTCTTGTAAGTCGTCTACTCTGTCAAAGGCCCCCATATTCCCGGAGTGAAAGATGGGCTCTTCATCCTGTGGAGTAGTATGGACTCTTGGTGCCGAATAAGTCACAATAGCTTGAGTTTGTGTCGTAGCTGGAGGAGGAACAAAGATCGTATGCTGGACAGTAGGTAGTGGAGGTCCACTTTGGTGGTGCGTCGGCCCCGGTGGAGGAACGCGAGATGTAGGTTGAAAAGTAGGCATTAGAGGTCTGCAAGTAGTATGGCGGAACATTTCAGCAAGGCAAATAGGTGTACCCCAGAGTCGACCTTCAGGAGTGGTTTGTTGCGGGGTGCTGAGAGGTGTTGTCCAACTGAAAATAGTGGAAGGGCTTGCTTCAGCCTGAGTGCTGCCCGGAGGAGGAGGAGGTGGCGGCTGATTTTGTGCAGCTCTCAGTGTTCTTACCAACTCAGTTAATTCATCTACCCGAGCTTGCGTAGCTTCCATCTCGTCTATTGTAACACCCCGTTTTCCCAACATAAAAATTTCTTTAAAAAGAATAGCATGCATCAGAGTAAGGACATAAACAGGGCATCACATATCTTAAAACATCTCATGTTAATGATTAAATAAACATTAAATCTCCATAAATTATTAATCATCATCGCAGCGGAATAATCATAAGGAAAAGCATCCCAATATCTTTGGCACACAGGCCTCAACAACGTCTTATTAGCAAAATCCTCAAAATAAACATAAGCATGTAAAATAACATAATACGCAAGGAACAGAGAAATAAAAGAGATCCCCTATCCCGTTACGTATCAGAGCACCTAGACTCGACTGCAGAAATCCTCACACGTCTGCACCTAATCTTGGTTACCTGCACTTGCCCACAAGGCGGCAATTCCAGCAGAAGGGGTGAGATTCACAAATAATTATATTAAACATGTAATTAGATAATCACAAATAACAATCAACTCAATTCAACATATCAAAGATAAACATCTAGCATTTAAAGCATCAACATAAGCAACACATCATTTAGCATCATCATAATCAACATCATAACATCTTAGTAAACATCTTAGACGACTCGACTCGACATCATCACTTGACTATGCAACCCTACGTCTTATATGCATGTGGTACCAATCCAGGGCATGAGCCCTCGTCGCTATTGAGCATAAATATACTCCAAGGCATAAGCCTTCGTCGCTGGTGAGCAAAGCTCCAGGGCATAAGCCCTCGTCGCTGGTGAGTAAAAACTCCAGGGCATAAGCCCCCATCATAAAATGAGTATGCATGAGACTCAACACTTTTAACTTAAACAAGTTAACATCTTAAACGTCGCAAAACATCTTAGTCATCAAGGACTGACACATGCAGCAACTATACAAAAGTAAACAGCAACATGGCAGTAATCACATCATTCAATAATATCCATAAAGCAAGCATCTTAAGTAAGTCAAACATTTACAACTTAATTAGTTCATATAACACACGTAAGCGGCATGAAAACCATCAAAATCATCTCAGTCATCATGTAATCATCGTTACAGTTTATAATAAACATTATTAAAAGTCCCAGAAGCTACCCAAAGGTCATCTCTCATGGTTCTATGCGAAACAGTTCGCAAACAGCACAAGGTTCTGGGTTCTGACTTAACTCGCTATGGCGAGTGGGAAAGCTCGCCTCGCGAGTAACTTAGGCCTTGCTCGCTATGGCGAGTTGGAGTGCTCGCCTCGCGAGCTCTAGGGTAATGCTCGCTATGGCGAGCTGGGATGCTCGCCTCGCGAGTAAACTAGGTCTACTCGCCACAGCGAGTTGCATAGCTCACCTCAGGCGAGCGACGAACAGTCTGCTACGGCTTCTACGAAATTCCACCCAAAAAGTCCCAAATTCATCATCTTAAACGTCTAAACTCTCAGAATCATCACCATTAATGTTAATCTACGTTCTGTACTCAATCTAAACATCAATTCTACAGTTTTATGGCCTACTTCATGATTATTCTCACTTTTTAACCTAATTTCAATTCTCTCAAAACAGCCCTATGATTGTTAATCTTGATTAGATGAATTACAGAATAATATAATCAAATGCTAGGCTCACCCTTACCTGGTTATAAGCAGAAAATAGCAGCTTCTAAGCTCTTCTCCCTTCACACAGCCGTTTGCACCTTTTTCCAAAACTCTGTACGCGTACTGACTCTCTTGACCTAATTTTCCCTTTATATACTGCCAACAAATCTTATCTTATTTACTCTTTCTCCCACATAACTCTCTAAAATCCAAAACTAATCCTCAACTAAATATTTTATTTTATTTTCAAATCTTATTTTATTTAACAATAAAATAAGTCACCACGTCGCATAAAATCATATTAAATCTTCACTTAACATCACATAATATATATAAAAATATATAGCAATTTCTCAAATAAATCAATTAATTAAATAATCAAAAATGGGCGTTACAACTCTCCCCAACTTAAAAGATTTTCGTCCTCGAAAATTACCTCAAGCAAACAACTCAGGGTACGACTCTAGCATCTTACTCTCCAATTCCCACATCAAGCTTTCGCCAGTCGCTCCCGACCAAACGACTCTAACGAGAGGTATCTCCTTGCCCCTCAGCGTCTTCGTCTTTCTGTCATCAATCCTCACAGGTAAGGTCTCAACCGTAAGGTTGTCCCTAACTTGCACATCATCGCTTTGGATCACATGAGACGGATCCGGAACATACATCCTCAGTTGCGACACATGGAACACGTCGTGTAAATTCGATAAATGTCGTGGCAATCCAATACGATAGGCCACCGCCCCAATCCTTTCTGATATCTGGTATGGACCAATAAACTTCGGGGTTAACTTCTTTGACTTCAATGCACGGCCAACACCGGTCATAGGAGTCACTCTCAGGAACACATGATCTCCCTCTTGGAACTCAAGGTCCTTTCTTCGCTTGTCATGATAACTCTTTTGTCGACTCTGCGACGCTTTCATCTTCTCTTGGATCATTCTTACTTTCTCATTAGTCTGCTGAACAATTTCCGGTCCTAACATCACATTTTCGCCTGACTCAAACCAACACAACGGAGTTCTGCATCTCCGCCCATACAAAGCCTCAAAGGGTGCCATCCCAATACTCGCATGGTAACTGTTGTTGTATGTGAACTCTATCAACGGAAGATGACTATCCCAAGTTCCTCCTTGCTCAAGTACACACACCCTTAACAAATCTTCCAACGACTGAATCGTCCTTTCCGACTGACCATCTGTCTGCGGATGATAAGCCGAACTCAACCTCAACTGAGAACCTAACGCCTCTTGCAAACTCTTCCAAAATCTAGAAGTAAACCTCGGGTCTCTATCCGATACGATGCTCGAAGGAACACCATGCAACTTCACAATCTCCTTGACATAGATCTCTACCAATTGAGCAACAGGAAAAGTAATATTAATCGGTAGAAAATGAGCCGACTTCGTCAATCTATCAACAATCACCCAAATAGCGTCATTCCCTTTAGGAGTATTCGGCAAGCTCGTCACAAAATCCATGGATATACTATCCCATTTCCACTCTGGCACATCTAAAGGCACCATCATACCAGCAGGTTTCTGATGCTCAACCTTCGATTTCTGACAGACCAAACAAGAATAAACAAACTGTGCCACGTCACGTTTCAACCCAGACCACCAAAACAGCTTCTTTAAATCATGATACATCTTCGTAGCTCCCGGATGAATACTCAAGCTACTTCTATGACTCTCTTCAAGGATCATCTTCTTCATTTCCTCATTATCAGGAATGCAAATTCGACCTCGGAATCTTAACACTCCTTGATCATCCACTTTAAAGTCACTATCCTCCGTCTGATTACTAGCAACCAACAAGTCCACAAACTTAACATCTTCTTTCTGCGCCTCTTTGATACTTTTCAAGAACTCATTATCAATCTTCAACATTCCTAGCTTTACACTCTGAGGCGTTCTTTCACAAACTAAACTCAAATCTCTGAACTGTTCCAACAACTCGAATTCCTTCACCATCATGGCAGACATATGCAAAGTCTTCATGCTCAAAGCATCTGCAACCACATTAGCTTTGCCCGGATGATAATTCAAACCAAAGTCATAATCCTTTAACAATTCAAGCCACCTTCGCTGCCTCATATTCAATTCCTTCTGGTCAAATAAGTACTTCAAACTCTTGTGATCACTAAACACCTCAAACCTCGAACCATACAAGTAATGTCTCCATACTTTCAATACAAAGACCACAGCTGCCAACTCTAAGTCATGCGTCGGATAATTCTTCTCATGAATCCTCAATTGCCTTGAGGCATAAGCTACCACTTTACCATCTTGCATAAGAACACCACCTAAACCCAACTTGGACGCATCACAATACACCACAAAAGGTACATCGGGCTTCGGCAAAATCAAAACTGGAGCCGTCGTCAAACGTTTCTTCAACTCATTAAAACTGTTCTCACAATGAACATCCCACACAAAAGATTTACCTTTACACGTCAACTGCGTTAACGGAAGAGCCAACTTAGAAAATCCTTCTATAAATCTTCGATAATAACCAGCTAGACCCAAGAAGCTTCTAATCTCAGTAACCGACTTCGGAGTCTCTCATTGCGAAACCGCTTCAACTTTAGACGGATCCACCGCAATGCCATCGCCAGAAATGACATGACCAAGAAAACTCACCTCTTTCAACCAGAACTCACACTTAGACAACTTAGCAAAAAGCTTCTTCTCTTTCAACACTTGCAAGACGATCTTCAAATGCTCAGCATGCTCTTCTTCAGTCTTAGAATAAACCAGAATATCATCAATGAATACCACAACAAAACGATCCAAATAAGCATGGAAGATTCTATTCATATACTCCATAAATACGCCAGGTGCGTTAGTAACACCGAAAGGCATCACCGTATACTCATAATGTCCATAGCACGTCCTAAACGCCGTCTTCTGCATATCTTCATCCTTCACTTTAATCTGATGGTAACCCGATCTCAAATCTATCTTGCTAAATACACAAGCACCCACCAACTGATCCATCAAGTCGTCAATTCTCGGAAGTGGATACCTATTCTTTATCGTTACTTTATTCAACTGACGATAGTCGATGCACAACCTCATACTTCCATCTTTCTTCTTGACTAACAACACTGGAGCTCCCCACGGTGAAACACTTGGTCTCACGAACTTCTTATCAAGCAAATCCTCTATCTTTGCATCAGAGTAAGGACATAAACAGGGCATCACATATCTTAAAACATCTCATGTTAATGATTAAATAAACATTAAATCTCCATAAATTATTAATCATCGTCGCAGCGGAATAATCATAAGGAAAAGCATCCCAATATCTTTGGCACACAGGCCTCAACAACGTCTTATTAGCAAAATCCTCAAAATAAACATAAGCATGTAAAATAACATAATACGCAAGGAACAGAGAAATAAAAGAGATCCCCTATCCCGTTACGTATCAGAGCACCTAGACTCGACTGCAGAAATCCTCACACGTCTGCACCTAATCTTGGTTACCTGCACTTGCCCACAAGGCGGCAATTCCAGCAGAAGGGGTGAGATTCACAAATAATTATATTAAACATGTAATTAGATAATCACAAATAACAATCAACTCAATTCAACATATCAAAGATAAACATCTAGCATTTAAAGCATCAACATAAGCAACACATCATTTAGCATCATCATAATCAACATCATAACATCTTAGTAAACATCTTAGACGACTCGACTCGACATCATCACTTGACTATGCAACCCTACGTCTTATATGCATGTGGTACCAATCCAGGGCATGAGCCCTCGTCGCTATTGAGCATAAATATACTCCAAGGCATAAGCCTTCGTCGCTGGTGAGCAAAGCTCCAGGGCATAAGCCCTCGTCGCTGGTGAGTAAAAACTCCAGGGCATAAGCCCTCATCATAAAATGAGTATGCATGAGACTCAACACTTTTAACTTAAACAAGTTAACATCTTAAACGTCGCAAAACATCTTAGTCATCAAGGACTGACACATGCAGCAACTATACAAAAGTAAACAGCAACATGGCAGTAATCACATCATTCAATAATATCCATAAAGCAAGCATCTTAAGTAAGTCAAACATTTACAACTTAATTAGTTCATATAACACACGTAAGCGGAATGAAAACCATCAAAATCATCTCAGTCATCATGTAATCATCGTTACAGTTTATAATAAACATTATTAAAAGTCCCAGAAGCTACCCAAAGGTCATCTCTCATGGTTCTATGCGAAACAGTTCGCAAACAGCATAAGGTTCTGGGTTCTGACTTAACTCGCTATGGCGAGTTGGAAAGCTCGCCTCGCGAGTAACTTAGGCCTTGCTCGCTATGGCGAGTTGGAGTGCTCGCCTCGCGAGCTCTAGGGTAATGCTCGCTATGGCGATCTGGGATGCTCGCCTCGCGAGTAAACTAGGTCTACTCGCCACGGCGAGTTGCATAGCTCGCCTCAGGCGAGCGACGAACAGTCTGCTACGGCTTCTACGAAATTCCACCCAAAAAGTCCCAAATTCATCATCTTAAACGTCTAAACTCTCAGAATCATCACCATTAATGTTAATCTACGTTCTGTACTCAATCTAAACATCAATTCTACAGTTTTATGGCCTACTTCATGATTATTCTCACTTTTTAACCTAATTTCAATTCTCTCAAAACAGCCCTATGATTGTTAATCTTGATTAGATGAATTACAGAATAATATAATCAAATGCTAGGCTCACCCTTACCTGGTTATAAGCAAAAAATCGCAGCTTCTAAGCTCTTCTCCCTTCACACAGCCGTTTGCACCTTTTTCCAAAACTCTGTACGCGTACTGACTCTCTTGACCTAATTTTCCCTTTATATACTGCCAACAAATCTTATCTTATTTACTCTTTCTCCCACATAACTCTCTAAAATCCAAAACTAATCCTCAACTAAATATTTTATTTTATTTTCAAATCTTATTTTATTTAACAATAAAATAAGTCACCACGTCGCATAAAATCATATTAAATCTTCACTTAACATCACATAATATATATAAAAATATATAGCAATTTCTCAAATAAATCAATTAATTAAATAATCAAAAATGGGCGTTACATCTATCTTGGCCTGCATGATTGTCATCTATTCCTTGAGCACCTGATTCTCTTGTTCGAGGAAATCTGCCATTTTCTTGATATTTGCACGAGTGTCGTGTATGCGAGTTGGGTGGTAAACTTTACGTCGGGCCACTTCTGGAAAAGAAAGATTTTGTGTGAGACTTTGGATTTGAGACTATGAGATGCAAGATGATGCATGATATGTTTATGCAAAAATTGACACATTTTTTAATTATCGAAGGACTCATAAAACACCATTTTGTAAACATCATTTGGTGAAAAATTCATTGAATAATCTAAGATACTGCAAAATAATTCCCTTTTAACAAAACTGAGCCAAGGGATAGACAATAAGCTAGAAAAACAAATAGTAAGCCTAGTAGACTCCCATGTTTCCTAGACAGATGGATCATCGGAATCAGACTGTGCGCTAGAGAAGAAGTCCATGCGCTTTTTCTTGTTAGCATACCGGTCAAACAGCCTATCCTTCACCAGGAGAAGTTCATCCCTCTCGATCATTTGTCGCCTTTGCTTGAGGATTTCTCGATCCTGCTGTGCCAACCGTCCACTCATTGTTTCCATCTCGAGCATAGCTTCGTTGTACTTCCTCTTCCAAGTAGCACTTTCATGTTCTGACTCGGTCAACCGTGCTCGGTACTCTTCCATGGATTCGGGGGGTAAGGGAGTAGGCATTGTTGGATTAGTTGAGGTTAAGGACCTTAGCAAAGGGTAAGGCATCCCTATCTGAGTAGCTCTATTAATAACCCATTGGAGGTAGGATTCATGGGTTGCACTTGACTTATTCCCTAGCTGGTTTTTATCTTTCTTGACGATGGAGTGCCAAGCTCGTACAAATTGTGCTTTCTTGCTCTCAGCGTCTTTTTCATAGAAGAAGAAGTCACGGTCTAGAATGAGGTAAATGGGGCTCATCCTCATGGGGTATCCAAACTGGCGTCGAGCGAGAACTAGGTTATAGCTAATACCCCTACGTGTCCCGAGAAGAGGTACGTAGTTGAACTCTCCACAGTGGTCAATGATAACTTCCGGGTCAAGAGTTAGGTTGAACCAAACTATGTTAGCAGGGGTGAGGGCCATAATTTTTTCGGACCACGAAAGTCTCTCTCGTCTAAACTTAAGGCGGGGTAGGTATGAAGTAATCCAGATATGGAGTAGAGGCGTGCAGCAGATGATAACTCCGCGCTCTTTATTGGTACGATCATGGATGGAAAAGTAGGTATCGGCGAGCAAGGTAGGAACAAGGTTTTGGCTTAGGAAGATTTGGATAGCATTTATGTCGACAAAGTTATCAACATTCGGGAAGAGCATTATACCGTAAACAAGTACAGCGAGAATGGTTTCAAAGGCATTGACATCGGATCTTTTAGCAAAATCAGTGGCTTTTTGGTAAAGGAAGTTGAAGGGTAGGCATTGGAGACCTCCTTTGATGGTTAGGTGCTTTTTTATGTCGGACTTCTCATTGTGAAGGGCAATTGCAATGTCTGGGATTTTAGGATCGGGTTCAAGACCATGGAAGGGTACCTTGTTGAGCATGGGTAGACCGACCGAGTGAGAATATTCCTCTAGTGTAGGGGCAAGCTGATAGTCCGGGAAAGTAAAGCAGCGGTAAAGCGGATCGTAAAACTTGACCCAAGTGTTGAGGAGCCCTTCGTCCACCTCCGTCCTGAGAATACTGAGAAGATGTCCATACCGTTTTCGAAAATGGTCCGGGCTAGTACGCATCTTTGCTAGTTTCCTTAAGCTCTCCAAGTCTGGCTTTTTGAATTTATATCCATGAGTCCTCCTTACAATACTTCCCATACCTCTGATGTTTACAAAAAAGTTTATATAAGTCCTTCGATTTTTGATGAGAAAAAGGAAGTTTATGAATGAATGCATGCATGCATGATTATGCAAAGGTACATAGAAAATATGGTGTAGTTGAGGATAGTACGTTGTAGGGTAGGGCCTATGGCTTCATTTGTACCTGTATCACAGGTTCTACCAAGTTCCCAAAGTCCAACCCCCTTTGAATTTTATTGGATAACGGGACAACACCCGGTCCAACAACGTCCGTAGGAAAGTCTCGTTTGAGTTTAGTATCGCGTATCGATTAGTACCAAGACAACACCTGGTTAGCCACCGCACTACGTCCTAAAAGGCTAGGATGGGTTAAGGGTAACTAAAGGTCCTTAGCTTTGATGGATACTTAAAAGTAACAATGCACGAACATGACAACACACGCCGACATATACCGCTTAAAGATCCTCCGCTAAGTGTGGTTATATCACATGTTCCAAAACACGAGAATACTCTCGGAATATCACTATGATTCTGCCACTCCTATCTCAAATTTTACTCAAGCCCGGGTTAGGACTTATCTCGCCACTCACGAAGAAAGAAGAAGGAAAGAAACATATATACAAGTATTTCCATCTTTTATTTTTTGTGTTTTTGTTATAGCACAAATTTAGGAAAGAAACATATATGCAAGTTATAGCACAATTTTTTTTTAAACAAAGTCAAGTTAGGCTTAACCCTCGACTTAGTCCCCAGTGAAGTCGCCATTTCTGTTGCGTCATTTTTCGGAGATCAAGGTTATTTGATTAACTTTTGACTCACTAATTATTTCACGACTTTGATTTAAAAAAGATTTAAATTTAGGTGGGGTCCGGGGGTTGGTTATATTTAGGGAAGGTATTAGCACCCTAAATATTCGTAGTACTCTACGATAACCTTTCGACTTTATTTTACTTTTTGTGCTATAAAGTTACTTATTTTATACAAAAGAAGGATTTTGAGAATAGTGATTTAAAAAGAAAGAAAATACCTAGTTATCTACATTTTATTGATTCGGAAGGACAAGTGCCCTTTGCCTACGTACCCGTGAGGGATCAGAACCTCGTAGTTCGGGGTAAAAATTACCGTTTGATTTGTTTTGTATTTTTTATTAGTTTGAAAAAAGATTTTAAAATGAAAAGCCAAAGTGGCAAAAAGTAAGAATTCGTTTGTGTTTTTTAATATTAAAGAAAAATGACTCAAAGTATGATTAAATTGATTTAAGTTTGATTAAGAAAGAAACAAAAAGAACGATCACTGGACTGAAAGTCGAGGTTTATTATGAAAGTATTTTTGTGAATTTTTTGGTTATTTGAATGTTTTTGTTGTTTTGAATAATAATTAAACTAAGGTTAACACTATCAGAGCAAAAAAATAAAAGCGCGTGTATCTTGTAGTGACGTTGGATCACTACAAGCACCTCTAACCTAAACTAGGAGCATAAGAATAAATCATACACGCACACACGCACACATGCACCTAATCTATTACAAAAAACCTATTAATACATTCTATGGTCTGCGATAAAAATAAATTACATCAAAGCCTTTTTTTTTTTTTTACATTCTAAATTATGTGTGGTAGAATTAAATGACATAAAAAAAATAAAGAAATGAATATGCACTTATGCCTTAAAATAAACCTACACTAAAAAAATGCATGATAAGTAGCATAAAATGAATATGTTAAGTAAATGAACGATGAATATGCGACCTAATCTAGTAAACAAATAAAAAAAAATGTAAAAAGGAAATGAATAAATAAAGAAAACAATGCAAAGGGAATTAAAAATGCGTGTAAGAAAATAAAATGTAATGCAAAGGGGGTACATGCAGTAAACAGGAGGTGTAGTAATTAAAAAATAATGAAGTTGGGCTTGGCTGGGACAGAAAAGAACCGGGTTGGCTTTTAATTCGGGTCGGTTCTCAAAGACGGGTTTGGGTCAGGGTATATAAGGGTTATGGCCTTCATTTCCTCATTTTCTTACCGCTTACTCTCTCCCTTCTTTTCCTCACTCTAAAAGGCTCTGCCTTCTCTCTTCTATTCTCATCATCTCCGATAGAGATGTGGACGACCGGAGCAGTTTCCGGCGCGGCGGTTAGCCGTTATTGACGGTGGCACCGCCACATGTTTCTCTGTTTCTCTCTCTCTCTCTCCCCCTATGTTCTCTATCTGTTCCTATGAAGAAACATTTGTGTTGTTCATCCTTCCCCACCCAGAAACCGACGAGAGGTAAGGGGTTCCGGCGGCGGTTGGCCGGCCGGTCCGGCGGCACCACTGCGATGGAACCCTAATTTATATTTTCTTGCTTTTTCTTCTCTTACTCCTTTCTGACTTCCTTTTCACTAGTCTAAGGTTTTAAGAGCTACGGCAAACAATCCTAAATCTAAAGCTTTCTGAAAAATAAAAAAAGAAGCTACCTTTGATGATTTTTCTTTGTTTTCGTTTCGATTACTGTTGAGGTGTGGTTGGCCGATTCGGTCGTATGTGTTGCTCTCCGTGTGTGTGTGGTTGTTTGTTGCTGGGTTTGTTTAGGGTGCGTGTGTTGTGTTGGTTCTGTGTTGTATGAGTGATTGATATGTTTTGGGTTATTGGGTTTTGATGGAGATTTGAAGAAAGGATTCTGGCTTTGGGATGAATTGTGCGTGAGGAAAATGTTGTTTTGTAGGTTCACGTATGAATTTTTCAGCCTCTAGGGTTCTGTGCTGCCAGTCGGTTTTATAGTGCTGTAAATTGGATTAGGGTTTGTTGAGAATGCAGAAAAAAAATCTACATCTTTGGATGGGAATGGAGTGTTCCACAGCTTGGGATTGGGGCGCATGAATCTGGACATGGATTGGTGAACCTGGACATGGACTGATGATTGGGGCGTGACTTGATCCGGACCCTTTTGGACATTATCACTTGGACAAAAATAATAAACAAATAATAATAATGCAAATGAATACAATAGTTAAAATTAAACCTAAAGAGATAAAAATGACTAATAATAATAACAAGAAATTGATATTAAAAAAAAAGATTAAATTAAATTATGGAAATTAAAATTATATTAAAAAAAGATAAAGAGAGAAGAGAGCCCGACTCGGAACCAAAAATGAGTTATTTTAAAATATCTCTCTGCCGAAATTTTGTTTGAAAAGTCATAGATTATCCAGCGTCACACGACACATGTCTCTGGAATACTCATGTCTCCGGATCTGCAGCGTTGACGACGCCAAAGTCATTGTCATTGATCGGATCTGCACTTGCTCAAATCTAATCTTTCAACCTGAATCAAATAAACACTGCACTAAGACGGGAAATCAAAAACACATCGCACAAAGACGGGAAATCAAAACAAACAGAGTCGTTTAAAGACGACAAATTCACCAAAACAAACGAAAGAAAACATAAAATATGTGAAATCACTTATTCAACTAGGATAGAAGGAAAAAGACAATTCGGAGGGGGTGATTTTGCTCAAAATTGACCCAAATCACCCCTCTAAAAAGAAGAAGAAGAAAGGGGTGACGACTAGAGTTTGAGAAGGAGAAAATTGATCAATATTTTGTTAATCATTTGATATCCTTATTTGAAATGTCCTTCATAAGATGATTTTCGCGATCTATACAATCTATTGATAATAATATAACAAGATTAGTATTATGGCAAGTATGACATTTGTCACACAATGAGAGATGTTATATATTCTAAACTTTCTATTATTAGTAATAAATATATAATTTTTATTTATTTTCTCTTTTAAATTAAAAAACAGGGTTAAATATGTTTTTGGTCCCTATAAATATGTCAACTTTTTGTTTTAGTCCCTCTAAAATTTTCCTTCAACTTTTGATCTCTATAAAATTTTCAATCACTACTTTTGATCCCTCTTTTAAAGTAAAATCATATGTAGAATTCATATTTTTGAATAAAATTTTGCATAAAAATTCATAATATTATAAGAATCTCTCCAAAAAAAATTAGAATTTTCTAACCAAACATGAATTTAATATGAAATTTTATATATTTAACGATTAAAAATTCATATTTAATTTATGTTTTGTTAAAAAAATCGAAAAAAAAAATTGGAATTTTTTTACAATATACTACACATTTCTGCACAAGTTCATTAAAAAAATACAAAAATTAACTTAAAAATAGGGACCAAAAGTAGTGATTGAAAATTTTATAGGGACCAAAAGTTGAAGGAAAATTTTAGAAGGATTAAAACGAAAAGTTGATATATTTATAGGGACCAAAAATATATTTATAAGTAGTATTTGTATTGGTATATGCATAGATTTCATATCCCATGAGAAACATCTCATGCACCGTTTTCCCATGAGTCTTTCGTATTCTTTTGTGTGCACCCATGTCATTGGAACCAACCAATTTTCAAGTGGGATATTTTTTTTTGACTATCAATGCATCGAATGTAGCTCCGATACAAATTGGTAACCCTTTATTATATCTAACTCACCACACCACTACCATTCTTCCGCATTGAAACCTCTCACCTTTCACAAACAGAATCATGGCTTCCGTCTTTCCCTCTAGGCTTTGAAACCTCTCAAATCTTAATATGTTTGAAGAATGGTGGTGTTACTTGCAGTTTGTAGAGAAGGTATAATCTCTCCTGCTATGAATATCTTTTTCTCCTTTTTTTTATGATGTTTTTTTCTATCTCTTTCTACAAATAATTTTTCTCTTCAATCTTTGTCAATATAGTTCATTTTATTAAGGAGAAGATGGAGCAAAGCACGTTGACCTTTGCCATGCATGCATTCCATTCACACGGCCAGATTAGTTTATTTTGTCTATGTTTTCTTATTATCTTAACTTTTTTCTTAAATTTTTCAATTATAGCGTGAATTCATTTATAAGTGATGACAGAGATGAGTTGTTCTATGGGTTTCATACCTCTTAGATTCTTCGGTTTTGGTCTCTCTATCTCCCATATACAAGTATTCTAAATAAGCGTTTCAGTTTTTTTTTTTAAAAAAAAAAACATAATTATACTTCTTTTATTTAAAGGGAAAGCAATTATACTTTTGTAGGGTTAGGTTTATTTGGTTCAGATTTCTCATGACAGTTTATATATGTACTTCATCCATATAAAAGTGTGTTCATAGTTTGCTTTTTAATGTTCAATTGAGTTTTGAAGTTTGCTTCTTTGATTTTCCTTTTTACGTAAATCCTACAAGTATTCTTTTTATACTAAGAAAAACAACTACATAATTGCGGTATTTTTGTTGAAGATAGACGAAATATATCAAGCTCAGCATAAATTTGGTGACCAACCAGAGAATGATGCATTCATTATTTATTATTTTACTATAGTCATTTCAATCTATTTGTTTATTCTATGTGATGGATATGTATTAAGGTGATTTAGAAGTGATCACTTGGAGTGAAAAGTTGGTGGGTTTTATATGAAGAATAAGATTAATATATGTGACGGATATGTATTAAGATGACTTTCAAATTCTCTCGGTGATTTTGATGATGTAATATTTTTTCATCTTCAATGGACATTTTGACTAATTATTGTCAAAGGTTACAACCATTTTGTTCTCTGTCCACAAGAACTCTATTTCTAGGAAATTGAAAACCATATAATGGGTTAAGTGTTGTGATTGAATCATGTACTGTTGGTTACTAAATCAAAGTTTCATTTGTTCAATTTTTTTTATAAAAAAGAACACTTTTACTTGCTTAATTTTAAAGATATGATTTGTTCAAATTTATTCATTAATAGCTTTCCTCTTGCATAATGTTTTCGGAGAAATACTAGTTACACACCTTCTAACACACTCTCTTTGATTGGTTAAAATCCACATATTGGTTAAAATCCACATAGGTCCCACCAAATTGATATGGGACCCACATAATTTGGTGAGACCTATATGAATTTTAACCAATCAAAGAATATGTTGAAAAGTGTGTGTTAAAAGGTGTGTTGATAGCATTTCTCATGTTTTATTCTTTATTGCAATTATTAAGATACGTTCTCTACCCATACATTATAGACAACTCTTTAGCACAATAGTGATAATCCAAGGCCAGACCAACACTAATAGTATAATAAAAATTGTAAATATATTTGATCCATACATTATAGACAACTCTTTAACACAATAGTGAAAAAACATATTTAACCCAATCTGTATGTCTGTGTGTCTTCCCTTATGAGTGCTTGGTTATCGTTACGTTTGGGATCCTCCTAATCTGTATGTCTGGTGTTTCCCCTAATCTACTCATCATGTGTAGTTATGGTGGTAAGGTACGTTTGTGTCTATGGTAATTGGGTCAGGTTTTCAATTGAAGTGGTTCATGCTTATATGTGACTTCATAGTCTGATTATATTCACAAAATTATTATCTATCGTCTGGCTAATTCAAGTTAACAAATATTGGTCATGGATATTGATTGGATGGGTCTGATCATGATTCATTTACCATCCATTAGATGAGAACCGAAACTTGTTTTTTTTCCCCCAACCATTGCATTTCATACTACCCTAGTTATTTGGTTCCTGTGTTGTTTGGAAATTCACACTCGGTATATGATGCTAGTTTAATATGACCATGTTTCGTGTTTGTGCTTCTGTTCAATATAATCATGTTTCGTGCCTGGTTGTGTATATCGAAAAATGAGTGTAATTAGTTGGAATTGCAGAGGTCTAGGAAGCCTAAGTCCAATTCCTAATTTAAAGTTCCTAGTTCAGTACTATAAACCGGACGCCCTCTTCCTTAGTGAGACTTTAGTTTTCAGAAATAAAATTGAGGAATTTCGTTGCATTCTTGGTTTCGATAACTGTTTTGTTGTTGATAGACAAGGTCGTGGAGGTGGTTTGGCTCTCTTTTGGGGTAATTCTTTCAATTGTAGTATCACTAATTTTTCACAAAATCATATAAATGTTGAAGTTGATGATGGCTCACGGGGTAAATGGCAGTTAACAGGTTACTATGGCTTTCCAGAAGGTAGTCGTAGAAGAGACTCTTGGAATTTTATACGGCAATTAGCAAATAGTAATTCCCTTCTGTGGTGCATCATTGGAGATTTCAATGATATTCTCCATGCTAACGAAAAAAGGGAAGAATGGTGCGTGCTCCTTGGCTAATTAATGGTTTTAGGAAGGCAATTCAGGATGCAGGCTTGATTGATATCTCGCTTGAGGGGTATCCATTTACTTGGTTTAAGAGGCTAGGTACAGACAAAGCAGTTGAGGATAGACTTGATCGTGCTCTACCCAATGAAGCATGGTTCCATCTTTTTCCGAATTCATCATTGGATAATTTAGTAGCTCCGGCTTCAGATCACTCCCCTATTTTTCTTACTATTGCACCAAGTATGCGTCGTACTAGAGGTCGAACCAAGCTTAGTTGATGTTGTGAAATGTAGTTGGCTGCAACATACAGGTAGTGACTTAGTTGCCAAACTAGAGGGATGTGCTGATGATTTGAAGCATTGGAGCAAGACCCATTGCAACAAATTGAAAGATGATATTGAAGAATGTAGGAGGGACCGTATCAGATTCCGATGAACAAGTGATATTGGTCATTATGAAGGCGTGCAGAGGCGTATGACACATCTTCTAGTACAAGAGGATTTGTACTAGAGGTAAAGAGCGAAAGCTCATTGGTACAAGGATGGGGATCTCAACACCAATTTTTTTCATGCATCAGCCACAACAAGGAAAAAGTTAAATCAAATTTCTTCTTCAGAGACATATGATGGTGTGAGAGTAACTGATGATACTAGATTAGCGAATGTGGCAAAAGATTATTTTCATGAGTTATTTCAGGCGAAAGATTGCGTGAGAACACCAGTTTTGAATGCTCTTCGGCAGGTGGTAACTAATGATGATAATGATGAGCTCACAACACCTTACAGATAGAGGAATTCAAGGAAGTGATGTTCTCAATGAGCTCAGATAAGTGTCCAGGCCAGATGGATTTAATCCAGGTTTTTACCAACATTTTTGGGAAGTCTACAACCCGGATATTTTTAAGGAGTGTGTTGCTTGGTTAGGTAATGAACAGTTTCGGGCTTCTTTAAATGCTACTAATATTGCACTTATTCCTAAAGGTACAGAACAACGGACAATGAAGGATTGGCGCCCAATAGCGTTATGCAATGTGCTTTATAAAGTGTTGTTGAAGGTTTTAGCGAACAAGTTAAAGACAGTGTTAGATAAATGTATTTCTAATAATCAGTCTACTTTTGTTCGAGGAAGGTTTATCTTAGATAATGCAATGGTAGCTATTAAAATGGTTCATTATATGAAATAGAAAACTGCTGGTAAGAAAGGCAATGTGGCGTTGAAGCTTGACATCAGCAAGGCGTATGACATAATAGATTGGATGTACTTGAAGGAGGTGATGACGACAATGGTTTTTTGTCAGCAATGGGTGAATTGGATCATGATGTGCATTGAAACTGTTGATTACTCGGTGTTAGTAAATCAAGAGTCAGTGGGGCCTATAATTCCAGGAAGAGGGCTTCGTCAAGGGGATCCGTTGTCACCATATTAATTTATTTTGTGTGCTGAAGGGCTATACACCAAGCAGAAGTTCGTGGAGAAATTCATGGAGCAAAAATTTGTCGGAATGCACCTATTATTACTCATCTTCTTTTTGCTGACGATTGCTTCTTATTTATCAGGTCTTCAGAGGAGGAAGCACATAAAATGAAGGAAATCCTTACCACTTATGAGGCGGCTTCAGGTCAGGCAATTAGTTTGCCAAAGTATGAAATTTACTATAGTAGGAATGTTGATAATAATGTCCAACAAATGATTACATCAATCCTCGGAGTACAAGCAGTTCTTGGTACAGGTAAATATCTGGGTTTACCTTCTATACCAAACTACATTGGAAGAACCGTTCACTTAAGATTGTCCACGTTTGAATGATTGGTTAGACGCAGTTGTGCTCAATATAGCCTAGTTATATTAAATTATATTGACTAAGGCAAGTGATGCTAATATACAACGTGTATTATTAAAGATAAAGTATTTTGTTCTTAGGAGCATAATCTTTTAGAGTTGAATAACATTTTTATTCTTACGTGGCATGCTATATTTTATCCCAATTCAGGAACTCACTGAGACTGTAGTGTCTCATCCTACTATGTCGTTTCTTTTCAGATATAAGCTATTTGAAGTTAATCATAATCGGATCATAGTGTCTAGAGTTATGATTTCCAATTGTATTTGTATTTACTTATTTGTAAAAACTTTTATCACATTCATTTTTAAGTATTTTGATGTAAGATGTAAATCATTTTAAGTTCTTCTAACTTTTCAAGACTTTTTATGAAATTTCAAGTTATGTCCGTTGTGGAAAGTATATGTCCGTTGTGGAAAGTATTTTATCAGAGAACTTCAGTTAAAAGAAAAATCCTCGATCGTTACAATTATTTTCCTGCTTTTGTTCTTTCACAACGTTTTATCGTATCCTTTGGAAAACTCAAATAAAATATATTCAAACTACCTACTTTAACTCTTTAAAAATGGACTAAAAATCCTATATGATTCTCTCTCATCACACAATCCTTAGACCATCCACAACCGAACACCCTAAATTAGGTGTTTAAATGGGTCTCATGTGTCTAAATCATTAATTTTACGATTATACTTAATAAGTATCAATTTTCTTCAACCCAACACCACAAAAGAAATTATTAAATAGCTCCCACAAATAATTCTATATCTTACATTTCAACAAAATTTATTTAATTTATTGAGATTTATTAAAAAGGACCACCAAAAAATGAAGAGAGAGGGTGCTTCCATAGCCACCTTTCTCCATAGACACCCATGTATTTTACTCCACAATAAGGGTGCCTATTTATTGTAGTGGTAAATAGGTTAAGCACCCACCATTGTGAATGGTCTTACACAATGCCAAGGATTCAAAATGCTTTCTTATCAATTGCTAATTGAAGTACAAAATCTAATGTTGATTTGTTTATAACTTCTCAAATCAAGCCTTGAGTGAATGGTTTCTCAATATATTGTTTAAATAAAGATCGACTTTCTTAACTTGAATTACCAAAAAATTGACGACAAGAATATGATTATTGTCATTTATCCAACATACATAGTACCATCTTAACTAAGAAAAACTAAACAGAGATTTGCATCTTCACAAAGATATTTGTTTCAACACTTAAAGAAAATTATAAATAAATAAAATTTTAAAATGAGGTAATCCAAAGACACATTTATTCAAAAATTGTACATCAGTAAAGAAAATAGTTGTGACTTTTGTTTACTGACAGCTAGCAACAATCGTACATCAGTAATATTCATGTTATTATGATGACATAAATTTTAATGCTGCCATGCGTAGGTTTTTCACAAGTTCCTTTATGCTCATGTTGTAGCCTTCACCCAACTATAAAATAATTAAGATTAGTATTAAATACAATAGTAAATAATATTAAAAAAACACCAAAATCCTAAGTCAACAAAATGATTATATCAAGCAGTTATAGTGGACGTTAATAGACGTTTACCCCTGCAATATAGGTTACTTTTGGTTTCCGTCCTGTAAAATGTTTGTCAGATTTCGTCCTTGTAATTTTTTGTTTGTTTTAGAATACCTCATGGGCCAGTTGACTGTACATTTTCGCTGACGTGACACGCTAAGTCACATTTTTTTGATGACGTGACACACTGACTCTATAATTATTTTTTTAATTTTTTTTATGGGTACACGGGCATTTATGATTTTTTATAAAAAAATCTAAAAAAATTCTGATTTTTTTTAAAATATACCAAAAAAATCAATAAAAATGAAAACAAATCTGGAAAAATGAATAAAAAATGAAAAAATTTAATAAAAATGAAAACAAATGTGGAAAAATAAAAAAATAATAATTTTTTTGTAAAAATGAAAAAAAAATGAAAAAAATTTGGAAAAATTAATATACTTAGAAAAAAATTCATATTTCCAGAATTTTTTCAATACCGGAAAAAGTATTTCGAATTTTAAAATAATAAGAAAATATATTTCAAATTTCTTTTAAAAAAGTTCAGATTTTTCTTTTGAAATTAAAAGGTTTGTTTTTTTATTTTATATACAAAAATTAAAAATATTGGAAAATGTAACATAACATTATATCATTATTAAAAAAAGATAAAATTAGATCATGAAGAATAGAATTAAGGGCTTGTTATTCATCAATATAACATGACTTATATACCAGTGTCAATCAATATCCATTGTATCCTCTTATTCATCTAGATTATATTTTCGAATAAAATAAAATTTTGAAAATTTTATTTTCAAATTTTTTATAATTTAAATTTAATTCAGATTTTTTTATATTTTTTTCGAAAATTTCGATATATTTTAATTTTTTTTAAAATTTCCATATTTTTATTCTAATTTTTATTAAATTTTCCAGTTTTTATTAATTTTTCCTGAATTTTTTTTAATTTTTTCGGTATTTTTGTCATTATTTTTCATTTTTATTCATTTTTCTAGAATTTAATTCATTTTTAGATATTTTTTTTTCGTTTTTTAAAAAAAATTTAAGATTTTTTTTTAAAGAATGACAAATGCCACGTGTACCCCATAAAAAATTTAAAAATAAAATTAATTATACAGTCACCTGGCCTAGGAGGTATTCTAAAACAATTTTTTTTTACAAGGACGAATTCTGACAAAAAAAATTTCACAAGGGGGAATACCAAAAGTGATCTATATTATAGGGGGTAACAGTCTATTAACCTTAATAATAATAAGGGTCTTGTTAACGAGTACCTTAAGGGCACTCTTTAAGGATTCCTAATAAAGAAATTATTTTTTAAAAAAATAAAAAATTCACATTTCCAATGCATTGATTTCATAAACTTTGGACAAACTTACTATTTAAAGTTACTAAACAATGCCCTAAGGGCACTTGTTAACATTTCCTTAATAATAATAATAAGATTTTTTTATCATGTATAAATTTGCTTAAAAAGTTTAAAAAAAAGTAAGCTTGCATTGGAAGTTGAACGTTTAACATTAAATATGTATTTATTTAATAAATAATTGTTGATTTTCAATAAAAAAATTGCACAAACAAATCCCATTAGTAATGGTGATGGTACAACAAATTTAAACTTGTGAAAAAAAATATTAATGGCAATTTAGAGGTAGAGAGAGATGGTCTGTACCTGAGCAATAATAGTAATGTCAAGGATATAATCTCCAAAGGGCAAGACACTGTTATTAACAATAAATAATTGAAATCTTTCAATCTCGACCATAATTTTAACTAGAAACCCCTTGTGCTCTTGGCATTGGATACGAATCAACATATATTTTTCTAAGACTCTTGCTTCCACTTGAAATGGTAAACCAACAACACAATCATTGCTCTCATCACATGACAAGGAGTTGTCATCGTTGTTGAGGCCTACTTTTGTCAAGACCACTGATGATTCTGTTTTTGTTTTCTCATTTTGATCTTCCAAAACTATCAAACGCTTTTTAAGCTCTTTCAAGTATTTGATAGTATCAAGTAATACAGAATACTTGTCCACCTAACAGATTTTTACACGATAGATCCGTGAGTAGTATGACGCAAAATAGAGTAACCAAGATTATTTCATAAAAAGTAAAACACATGATCTTATTAAATAAGTAAGTGAGAAAATTACTTATCGTACCTTTTTAAGGTTAGGAACAAGAGCTGCAAGAGCGATGAAGTTCTGGGTGAGGTTCTCTCTTCTCTTTCTCTCAGCCATGATATGATCTTGACCATGATGAGCACGAGACCTTTTTCTCGTTGAGGTTTTTGTTTCTAAGTTTTGTTTCGAGTTTAAGGTAGAGTCAAATCCACATAATTGTGAGGAATTAGTAGTGGGTGAATTTGGAGAGTTGTCAAAAGATGGAATTTGAAACTGAAAAGATGAGTTAGATGGAGAAAGTTTTGGCGAAAAGGTTTCGGTGATTTTGTTGCTATGATCAATTGTTTTTAGGTTCATATTTGGCTTATTAAAATCAAAGTCAAAAGAGTCCAAATTTGTTTCATAACTTGATGAGTTGCTAAGAGATGTGGTTGTGGACCCCGAAGTCAAACATTGTTGTTTGTTTTGTTCTTGGAATACATTACTACCTATGTTATGTGAAAGAAATTCTACCACATCTGTATCAAGGAAATTCAGGTTGCTTTCCTTATCAAATAAATTGTATTCGTCCATTTCCTGAAGAAAAAAAAGAAAAGAAGGGAAATTGCAACCATTAATAATTCAGAAATGGTAATGAGTGTTCTTAGGACATTATTTAGTAACCTTGAATAGTAAATTTTTGTTAAATAAGAAGACTAAATTTAACTTTTAATTTTCTTACCAAATCAGATAACCAGTTGTTGGTTGATGATACGTTCATTGCTGTGTTGTTGATTTCTTCCATTGTCTCATTCAAATTGGTTAACTTATATTTGTGCTGAATTAGAGTTTCCATTGTTGGATCTTTTATAGGACTAAATTTTAAGCACGTGTGGTTTGTATCATTTATTGGCAAGATGCTTTTTTTTGAGGGTTGTGCTATATCATTTACCCACAGACCACTATTTTTTAATAAGTCAATTGTACTACTATATCATTAAAATAGGAAAATTGATAAGCAAATGGTGTAATTTTTTAAAAAAAGTAAAAACAAATTAATTTTATATATACTTATAAAAATCTTAATTAACATTTAATTATATTTACTCGATCACATTTATAAACTACTTATGTTTTTTAGATTTATCAATAACTGATATATTTGAGTTATAATATACTTCATCATCAGATAGATCAATTATTAAATCAATAAAAGGTTAATATATTTTTATAATATACTCCATATAAATAAGTTATTAAGACAATAAAAGTTTCTGTCAAAAAAAGTCAATAAAAATTAATATATTTGATTTACATCATAAATTAAATACATCAATTTTAGTTGATGTATTTGTCTCTTATAAAAATAATCGGAGATTGTATTTTATTATACCTAATAAACCAATCCTCTTTGACTAACTTTTGTTTATGACCAGGTAAGCTATAGTAGGCCAAGTTATACCACACTGTAAGGTAGTAAAAGACATTCATGTAAAAAAAACTTTGAGCGGCAAACTCATGCATGATTACGCATATATGCCCCACTTGTGTGTGCCTTTATGGTGTGTTGGGACAGTAGTACCCATCCCAACAGTGGAGGAATTGAAATGCTATTGAATTACGTATGGTTGGGAGTTGGAACTTTAATTCAGTTCTGTGCTCGTGATTTTCGGGTGTCAATCCATTGGTTGGTTTTGAACCGTCAATCTTTGAACTCTCAATTTTTATCCGCGGGAAGGGAAAAAACGAGTAAAAAACCCCTTTTTAGAGATTAAGGTCCGGGGGTTGGTTTCGACTAGGGAAGGTGTTAAACACCCTAATCGACTTCGGTACTCCGAAGGAGCCTCTCACCTAAACTAAACTTGTGCTAATTATTCGCTTAATTATTTATGAAAAATGTTGCCTAAAATCTAAGTGTAAGAATGGAGGGAGAAGATGTATGTTTTTGTTATTTTTATTGATTTGGAAGGATAAATCCTTTGCCTACATACCCACAAATGGGATCAAAATCATGTAGTTCACCTCAAAAATTTCTTTTGGTGAGTTGGATTGTTTTTAACAATTTTGAAAAAAAGGTTTTAAGAAGGAGATTAGAGGCCTCAAGGCATAAGGAAGAAAAATAATGTGAGGTTGGTTCAATTTTAATTATGAAAAATAAAGTCTAAAATGAGAATTAAATTCATTAAGCATTTGATTAAGAAAATAAAAGGAAAAAAGATCACTTGGTTTGTTTCCAAGGTTTGTTAAGAAAATATTTTTGGGGTTTTGATTATTTGATTTTTTTTTGGAAATTTGATTTTTTTTAAGTTAAGCGCAAACTAAAAAACTATACGTAACGGCGTGAGGTAATAAAGAGCGAGAAGTTTACAAAGGACGTTGGATCCTAAGCAAATCCTCAAGTTTAAAATGAACCTAAAATTACTAATAGTTTGATTTTAAGAAAATAATTAGAGTCCATTTATTAACCTAATTTTGTCCCTAATTCATTTTTGGCCCTTGATCGCGGTAACGGCATAAAGCGGTAAAATAAATAAATAAAGTGTGTGATAGTGTCGGTGTGTGTGTCGGTGCATATTTTATTGCATAATTTACATGGTCCCTAAATACATGCTAAAGTCTTGCGAAAAATAAACATGCGGAAAGAAATTAAATTACCTCTAATCCTAAGTACTTCACTAAAATGCAAGCGATAAATAAACCATGAATGATAGAAAATAAATAAATATGTATGCAAACATAACAAAAATAAATATGCAAGATAAATACAATGATAAAAAATGAGCTAAAAATGTTATGGTTAACAAAAGCATAAACACATATCAAAATAAAGGACATACACAAATAATCATAATTCTTGTGGATTTTTTTTTAAAAAAAATATAGAAATATAACAAAGTTATAGAAAATAAAGAAAATATTTAAAAGAGCTAAATAAAAATAAAAACATAAATAAATAAAGAAAATGGCTCAAATATCCAGATTAAATCTGAGCCGTAAGATTAATCATGAGGCTCTAATTTAAACATGGAAGATGTGATCACAGCCCTTCAACAAATCTAAAGGTGCAAAAGATAGGACATAACAAGTAACAAAGTAGTTTTAAAACACATGAATCCACCCAAAATCATCCTGGGACGTTGGATCTAGGATCCAACGGCCTAGTTTTGAGGTCACATGACTACTTATTACATAATAAAACATGGAATTAAAAAAGAATGCACAGCAGCCACAAGATCAGGATCAGAGGGTGGAGGAGGAAAGGAGAGAAAACGGAATAAACCGGTCCGGTTCAAAGGAACCAGACCGGTTTCGTACGCATATAAAAGGACCAAGGGGTCCGGTTTTCTCATTTGAAACACACCCTTCTCTCTCTAAGTTCAACTTAGAGAGAGAAGCTCTCCCTTCTCTCTTCAAACAGCCGACCGGAGAAGATGAACAAGGGGCGGACGGAACGCCTCCGGCGCGGTGGCCGGCCGTAGCGCCGCCGTGCCGGAGCCTTTACTCTTTTTTTTTTGAAAATTTTTACACTAAAAGTTCCGTCTCTTTCTCCTCTTTCATATTCTCACGTTGGTTTTCAAAAAAAAACTCACCAAAAAGACTAGATCTACAAACAAAGGTTCGAACTTTTTTAAAGAAACTACCTCCTTCCTCTTCTTCGTTCGAGTTCGGTTCAAATGAGTTCTGTTTCGTGTTTGTTTGTTGTTACCGGTTCCGTTTCGTGCTTGAAGGATGGTGGGTTCGGTTTTTTTATGTTGTGTTTGGCATGCTTGCTGAGTTTAAGTTGTTGTTGTGGATTTGTTCTGAGTTGCTGGGTTCGGATCCAGTTTTGTATATTGCTGGGTTCGTTTGTTTTCTTGTGTTTTTGGCTTTTGATCTAAAAGAAATGGAGGAAGAAAAAAGGAAGTGTTTTTGTATGACTTTGGTATGAATTTATTTCTGGAAAAAAAAGAATTCATGTGTGTTCTTGAGGTTGCTCATTTCTTTTAGTGTTTTGATTCTGGATTTTTGTTGATGATAGGAAGAACAAAAAATTAGGGTTTGTGACTGAGTTGTGCGGCTGCTACAGTGCCTGTTCTTGGGCAGTGTGAAAAAAATGACAGTCTATTTATAGGCTGTCAAATTCTAGGTTCTCTGGTACATTGTAATGACTAAAATGCCCTTGGGCCTCTGATGCAAAAAGTAGACAAAATCTGGACTAATCAAGGACTGACATGTGGACAAAGACCAAAATTTGGACCAAAAAATTTTAAATAAATAAAAAACGAAAATTAAAGTAAAAAAGAAGTAAATAATAAAATAGAAATGATAAATAATAAAATAGAATAAATAAAAACTTTTAAATAAAACAAATTAAAAAAGGATAAAAGAGAAATAAATAAGTAAATAAAACTTAAAACTGTCCCTTCGGAACCAAATGAGGTACTTCAAAGTAACCTCTCTGCCGAAATTTCGTCTGAAACGACGAGACTTCTCAGTCTACAAAAGCGAGTAAAGAATGAGAAAAAAGCAGTGAAACGCTGTAAAACGAAAAGATAAAAAATGAGATTTAAGCGGATAAAAGTTTGAGAAAAGACGAGTAAAAAGTTTGCAAAGCGTACAGATAAAATGCTGAGATATATACATGTAGAATGCTAAAAAACTGATGAAATATCGCGAAATAAAAACGTAGGAATTTGAGAAAATAACCCGGTAAAACGAAATTAGATGCCGAGTAACAGAGAAAACAAAACGGTCAAAAAATGGGGTATGACAGATGCCCCTATTTATGTTTCTTCGCCACAGAGGTTTGAAAACGAAAGTTTCAAATTGATGGGTCGAGGAGACTTAAATATCAGAGTACACCATTTTTGATCCGTATCAACTGCAAAATGCTATGAATGCTATGTTGATGCGCGCGATGTTGTGAATGTAATGTTAAGTGCAGTGTTATGAATGCAATATGGTGACGATGACCTGACTGGGGACCAAAGTTCACTGGAAAACAAAAGCTTGAAAATGGTAACGGTAAATGCAATGTTGGTGTTTGCTGTCATTGTTGGAGAGCAAGACACGGATAAAATGCAGTAAATGTAGAGTTGTGTTTGCTGTCATTGTTGGAGAGCAAGACACAGGAAAAGCGGTAAATGTAGTGTTGTGTTTGCTGTCATTGTTGGAGAGCAAGACACTGAAAAAAAACGGTAAATGTAGGGTTGTGTTTGCTGTCATTGTTGGAGAGCAAGACACAGGAAAAGCGGTAAATGTAGTGTTGTGTTTGCTGTCATTGTTGGAGAGCAAGACACAGGAAAAGCGGTAAATGTAGTGTTGTGTTTGCTGTCATTGTTGGAGAGCAAGACACGGATAAAAAGCAGTAAATGTAGGGTTGGTGTTTGCTGTCATTGTTGGAGAGCAAGACACGGATAAAAAGCAGTAAATGTAGGGTTGGTGTTTGCTGTCATTGTTGGAGAGCAAGACACCGATAAAAAGCAGTAAATGTAGGGTTGTGTTTGCTGTCATTGTTGGAGAGCAAGACACGGGTAAAAAGCGGTAAATGTAGTGTTTGGGAGGTAACACTTGACAAGATACTGGGGGAAAAAGGAAATGTATTTCGTAAACTGACGGTTTGTGGAACCTGCCACTTGAAGTGTATACTTGGTGATATCTTTGGGTTAGACACACTGGGGATGACATTTTGTTGTTTTGTTTGTTTTTTGGATTGTGTTGAAGCAAGACTCAGAGTAGTCAATGTAATTGTGTAGATGACTTCTGTATGTATGTATGTGCATGAAAGTGAACGCGTGTGCTTGTGAATGCATGAATATATGAATGTATGTGACTGTGTATGCATGTAGGTATAAATGTATGTATGTATGTATGAGCATTAGTGACGGTAGACAACTTGATGAGACAAAACTGGACGGCTGAGGTGAAAGTCGAACCCAAGTCGCAAACACAAACACTCGGCAAACTTCCTTGAAGATAGTAACGCTGGAGAGAGATCAAGTCATCGCCAGGGTGAAGCCCAGTATGAAGTAAACATCCTCGTGGGAATAAAATCCGTTAACCAAGAGTCTGGCAGAAGTCGCCATTTCCGAATCAATCTTAAGCCCTCCCTCATGGGTACATTTCACTAGTCATGCTTTTCTTTTTCTTTCTTTATTTTGAATCCCTAACTTTTGCCTGGACCGCCCTTTCGGGTTTTCAATCCACCGGGATGCTCATTCTTGCCTAAGCCGCCTTTTTAGGTTTTCGACTTAGCGAGCTCTCTTTTTTTTTTTTTTTTTTTTTTTTTTTTACATGTATATATATTTTGAAGCGATGACTAGGTTCGTACTGCTGAATCTAACTGCTCTTGAGACGCAAATCGACACCCGTTCCTGTGATAAAAGAGTTTTAAGATAACATGCTTGTCATTTTGTTTGTTTTTTTTCTTTAAGAAAATGTAAAAAGGAGTTTTTTTTCCAAGGTATTTTCAAGGTTTTTTTTTTTTTTTTTTGCCTCAAGTATTAATATTAACAATAGAAGAGAAAACTACACATAGAAATAACTAGGAATTCCAAAAAACGCATAGGCTCAAATTGATTTAGAAGAGTGGTAACCGGCCAAAGGCATGGCTCCACGGATTACAAAGTTTTGGAAAATGGTAAGTATATTATGAGATACGTTGAACATGAATAACTGCTACATTCCCTAACAACTTCAAGTTCCGCCGCCTAGATGCTTCATTTTGGAGAAATTGTGACAGCTACAGTGCCTTGAACGGGTAATGCTCGTTCTGATGCAGTTACTTTGTCATAAATCCTTAACTTTTGCATAGATCGCCCTTGCGGGTTTTCAACCTATCAGGATAACACTTTTTTTTTATTTGTCTCTAATTTTTGCCTGGACCGCCCTTTCGGGTTTTCAGTCCACCGAGACGCTCATTTTTGGTTCAAGCCGCCCTTTCGGGTTTTCGACCTGCCGAGCTGTTCTTTTTACATATTTTTAGACAAAGTATTTCTTGACTGCATCAGAATTCACAGGACGAGGGAGTTCATCACCGTCCATAGTTGTAAGAATCAAAGCACCACCGGAGAAAGCTCTCTTGACCACATAAGGACCTTCGTAATTGGGTGCCCACTTGCCCCTGGGATCTGGTTGAAAGGATTTGATACTCTTGACCACAAGATCTCCTTCTTGGAACTCGCGAGGGCGAACCTTTTTATCAAACGCTTGTTTCATCCTTGTTTGGTATAGTTGTCCATGGCACAGGGCAGTCATGCGTTTTTCTTCAATCAAATTCAACTGGTCATACCACTGCTGACACCATTCTGCTTCTGATAATTCGGCTTCCATCAAGACTCTCAAAGACGGGATTTCAACTTCCACAGGGAGCACAGCTTCCGTGCCATATACCAAAGAGAAGGGGGTTGCCCCTGTTGATGTACGCACAGAGGTGCGATATCCATATAGAGCATAGGGCAACATCTCATGCCAATCTTTGTAAGTGACTACCATCTTCTGAATGATCTTCTTAATGTTCTTGTTCGCAGCCTCAACCGCACCATTCATCTGAAGACGATAAGGAGAAGAGTTGTGATGTTCAATCTTGAATTCGCTGCATAGCTCTTTCATCATGTTGTTATTCAGATTTGTTCCATTATCCGTGATGATCTTGTTAGGAACACCGTAGCGAGAGATGATGTTGTTCTTGATAAAACGGACCACCACTTGCTTGGTCACATTAGCGTAAGATGCGGCTTCAACCCACTTAGTGAAGTAATCAATAGCCACTAGTATGAAACGATGCCCATTAGAAGCTTTCGGTTCAATTCGGCCGATCATGTCGATGCCCCACATAGAGAAAGGCCAAGGGGAAGAAATGACATTGAGCATAGACGGGGGTACATGAATCTTGTCCGCATAAATCTGGCACTTGTGGCACCTTTTGGCATAAAGATGACAATCTGCATGCATAGTGATCCAGTAATAGCCTGCTCTCAACGCTTTCTTAGCCATTGTATATCCACTGGAATGAGTTCCGCACAAGCCTTCATGGATCTCGTACATCAATAAGTCTGCTTCTCGTCGATCTACACACCTGAGTAGCACTGCATCAAAGTTTCTTTTATACAACACTTCCCCATTCAGGAAAAAATTACCAGATAATCTTCTTAGGGTTCTCTTGTCTTTGCGAGACGCTCCAGGAGGGTACTCTTGAGTTTGAAGAAACACTTTGATATCATGAAACCACGGCTTATCATCAAAAACTGCTTCAGCTGCAAACACATAGGCCGGCCTTTCAAGGAAACGGATACTAATCGAAGGCACTCGATTGTGGTGACTCACTTTGATCATTGAGGACAAAGTTGCTAAAGCGTCAGCCATCTGATTCTCATCACGAGGAATGTGATGTAACTCCACTTTGTTGAAGAAAGTCAATAATCGTCTAGCATAATCTCGATAAGGAATGAGACCAGCGTGGTGAGTCTCCCACTTTCCTTTGATTTGGTTGATTACTAAAGCTGAATCACCATATATGTCGATGTTCTTGATCCTCAAATCGATAGCTTCTTCAATACCCATGATGCAAGCTTCATATTCTGCAATGTTATTTGTGCACTCGAAACGCAGTCTTGCAGAAAAAGGGATGTGATCTCTCTTGGGAGTGATGATGACTGCTCCAATTCCATTCCCGTAAACATTAACGGCTCCGTCGAAAATCAAACCCCATTGAGATTCAGGATCAGGGCCTTCACCGAACAAGGGTTCATCATAGTCTTTCATCTTCAAATACATAATCTCTTCATCAGGAAAGTCAAACTTAATCTGTTGGTAGTCGTCAATCGGTTGATGGGCCAGATGGTCAGCGAGGATACCACCTTTGATTGCTTTTTGAGTGCGGTACACAATGTCATATTCAGACAACAACATCTGCCATCGTGCAATTCTACCAGTCAATGCAGGCTTCTCAAAGATGTATTTGATTGGGTCCATTTTGGATATCAACCAAGTGGTGTGATTGACCATATAATGACGAAGACGCTTGGCAGCCCAGGCTAGAGCACAACAGGTCTTTTCAAGTACAGAGTATCGGGTCTCACAATCAGTGAACTTCTTGCTCAAATAGTAAATTTCATGCTCTTTCTTACCAGTCTCATCTTGCTGTCCAAGTACACAACCCATGGAGTCTTCTAACACGGTCAGATACATAATCAAAGGTCTCCCTTCGACTGGAGGAACAAGAATCGGAGGTTCTGACAAATACTCTTTGATGTTGTTGAAAGCTTTCTGACAGTCTTCTGTCCAAACAATCCTTTGATCTTTACGGAGCAACTTGAATATGGGCCCACACGTAGCAGTCATGTGAGAGATGAATCTGGAGATATAATTCAGCCTTCCGAGAAAACCTCTAACTTGCTTTTCAGTTTGCGGAGCAGGCATGTCTTGAATGGCCTTGACTTTGTCGGGATCAACTTCAATGCCCTTCTGACTGACAATAAAACCCAAAAGCTTCCCGGATCTTACACCGAAAGTACACTTGTTTGGATTCAAACGGAGCTTGTACTTCCTCAGCCGTTGAAACATCTTCAATAAGTACTCGACATGCTCTTCTTCAGTTCCTGACTTGACGATCATGTCATCTACATAGACTTCAATTTCCTTATGCATCATGTCATGAAAAATCTTGGTCATGCCTCTCTGGTAAGTGGCACCAGCATTTATCAATCCAAACGGCATCACCAGATAGCAAAAAGCACCCCACGGTGTGATAAAAGACGTTTTCTCCCTATCTTCTGGAGCCATTTTGATTTGGTTGTAACCGGAGAAACCATCCATGAAGGAGAAAACCTTGCATCTAGCAGTACTGTCCACCAATACATCAATGTGAGGTAAAGGGAAGTCATCCTTCGGGCTTGCCTTGTTCAAATCTCGGTAATCTACGCACATTCTGACCTTACCATCCTTCTTCGGAACAGGTACTATGTTGGCCAACCACTGTGGATATTCTGACGTAACCAAGAAACCTGCATCAATTTGCTTCCGTACTTCTTCTTTGATCTTCAGGGCCATCTCGGGATGGGATCTTCTCAACTTTTGCTTGTCTGGAGGACACTCAGGCTTCAACGGTAGACGGTGTTCCACAACTTCATGGTCTAGACCCGGCATGTCTTTGTACGTCCATGCAAATATGTCAGCATATTCCCTGAGAAGCGCGATCATTCTTTCCTTAACAGTCACATCCAGTAACGCACCGATCTTGATTTCTTTCTTATCCTCCTCTGTACCCAAGTTGATAATTTCCACTTCTTCCTGATGCGGTTGAATGACCTTCCTTTCTTGCTCTAGCATCCATCTAATCTCATCAGGTATCTCTTCATTCCCTTCCACCATAGCCTCATAAACGGGGAATTCAAAGTTGGGAGAGGGCGTAGAGTTACCATGCTTAACGGGTTCAGTTATGTTCAGTCTGCATATGAATTATGATTGATTTTAGCTAAAAAGTGAATGCAAACTTTTGAAAATTGATAAAAATAATAATGAAGAAGAAAAGTTTTTTTTTGGTGTTACCATTTTTCCAGAAAAAGCAAAAAGCGAAAACGAAAGTATGGATATTTATATAAAAAAGAGTAAAAAGGCCGTGATAGAGACGACCCTTTTCATTGATTAATATAATTTCTTGAAGCAAAAGAAAAAAACAGCAGCCCTACATGATTTCACTTCCGCTCTGGGCAAAGCGAAAGGATTTTTCTTTAAAGATAAAAAAACAAACAAAGGACGAACATATTACTCAGACAACGATGTCACAGAAGGGATATCGGCTGCGATCCAATTGCAACATATTCCTCCAGGTATGACGAAAGGAGAAACTTCCTCTTGGGATTGGCCTTCCACAATTACATTGATTTCCGGCGAAACATTGATGAACCCAGCACTGTGGAATGTACCTCCTGCTGGACTGGTTACTTTTGTCTTGTGGGTAGAGAAACCCAAACCTTCTTTCCTTTGATTCTCTGGCAACTGTATGAGCTGACCCCATCCTGCGGTCTTACCTTTCTGTACCAATCTTTGAGCATCCTTCAGGGAAGCCATGCATGTCCCTCCCTTCTTAGCATTTTCTTCAACAGAGAAACCTTGAACTGATGCCTCATCTACATCACCCCCACTGATATACGAGAAGGCCGACAGATGACTAACCAACAATGCTGATTCCCCACTAACAGTTATCAGCTTCCCGTGACTGACAAATTTTAGCTTTTGATGCAAAGTGGATGTGACTGCCCCAGCCTCGTGAATCCAAGGTCGGCCTAGTAAACAACTGTACGATGCCGGAATGTCCATCACTTGGAATAATACTTCAAATTCCTGGGGCCCAACTGAGATAGGCAATACCACGTCGCCTAGCACTGTTTTCCTGGATCCATCGAACGCTCTTACTGACACAGACGTAGCCCGCAGTTGGACATCGGGGTACGAAAGCTTCCTCAGAGTGGCAATGGGCATCACATTCAGGGACGAGCCTGTGTCGATCAATACATTAGAAAGGGCATCCGATTTGCAATTGACTGATATATGCAACGCCAGGTTGTGGTTCCTTCCTTCAGATGGGAGATCTTCGTCGCTGAATCCCAAGCTGTTGCATGCGGTCACATTCCCTACTATGCTTCCGAATTGCCCTAGGGTCACATCATGGTCCACATAGGCTTGATTTAACACCTTCATCAGAGCCTCCCTATGGGCATCGGAATTCAACAACAAAGACATAATTGAGATTTTTGAAGGAGTTTGTAAGAGTTGATCTACCACCTTATACTCACTTCTCTTGATCAGCTTCAAGATCTCGTCGCTGTCTTCATACACGATTCCACTTGGTTGACCGACATCCTTCCCTTTACCAGAGTTTTGCACTTGTACTAGCTTCGAAAACGGTTCAACAACTTTCTCTTGGACAAAAGTGGGGAGGATGCGTCCACTCCTCAAAACCTTGCTGCTACTCACGATATTGCTCACTGAAGCCAGTGGAGGTATGGGCATCTCCCGGCCATTTTCTAAGATCGTGGGACTATACCTGTATGGTATGGCTTTGTTGGATGTGTATGGCAACGGCCCAGGTACACAAATAATCAAAGGGGTGTCTCCTGGTTCTTTGTTGCTGTATGTCACTTCTAGCGATTCAGGGTCATCAAACTCCGGAGTAATAACACAAACATCTTGTTCCTTCTTCATAACTAAAAGCTCCCCACTATCCAGCAATCCTTGGATGTCGTCTTGCACACTTTTGCATCCTTGAGAGTCCACAGAACATACTCCACAAGCATTGTGGTCATGGCTGAACAAAGCCGCCAGACACATTCTGGCGTGTATCGGGACCAGGGGAGTCCTGATGTCTTGTGCCCTAAGGATGAGACCATCTTCTTGACAATCTTGTATCATATTAACAGCTTGCCCATGGTTCGGCAAAGGGTCATCCAGAAAATCGACACCATTGTTGGTGAAGTGCAGACGCTTATCACGTATCAAATTTTGAACCTCAGTTCGGAGAGCATGGCATCGTTCTACATCGTGTCCCGGTGCCCCTTGATGGAACACACATGTCAGATCAACTCGGTGTCCAGGTGGCAGAACATCTGTTATAGGAGGAGGTGGTTTGGTTTGGACAAGGCCTTTTTGGAGTAGGGCTGGGAGTAATTGTAGATAGGTCATAGGTATAGGGGCGTATACTGGTGGTCTTTGGCGATTTTGTTGTTGGGGGGCTTGAGCTCGGGGTCGTGGTTGATTTTGTGGTGGGCGATATGGTTGTTGAGGGTATTGGGGTGGATTTTGTGGGTAATATGGTTGTTGTGGGAATTGTTGATAAGGTGGTTGGTAAAGCGGTGGGTAAAATGGTGGGGGCCTCTGGGGTATTTGTGGGTTATAGTAAGGGTTATGAGGGGCAGGGGTAGCAGGTGATATGTTGGCAATATAGGGGTAGGCTGAGTATCCAGGCTGGTAACCTCCGTGTGCCACCATACTGATCTCTGGTTCCTTTTTCTTCGGGTAGCTGTTTCCGAACCTCTTGGGGTTGCTGGACGAAGCACTTTCTTTTCCCAATCGTCCCTCTCGAACTCCTTCCTCAAGGCGCATTCCCATTCCTACCATTTCGGCAAAATTCCCCGGCGCGATAGCAATCATTCTCTCGTAGTAGAATGGGCTGAGAGTTTTGAGAAAGATTCTAGTCAACTCCTTGTCTTCCAAAGGCGGGACAATTTGAGCAGCAAATCCCCTCCATCTCTGAGCGTACTCCATGAAGGTCTCTTTGTCTCCTTGAGTCATTGCTCTGAGTTGTTCCCTATCCGGGGCCATATCTGAATTGTAGCTGTACTGGTGGATGAAGGCATTTGCCAAATCGTTGAAGGTGCGGATTCGGGCACTGTCTAGGCTCATATACCATTTTTGAGCCGCCCCTGCCAAACTGTCTTGGAAGAAATGGACAAGCATTTTATCATTGTATGCTTGTGTAGACATCTTTCTCACATACATCGTCAAATGAACCCTGGGACAAGTATTCCCTTTATATTTGTCAAACTCTGGAACTTTAAACTTGGGTGGCACCACCACATTGGGTACCAAACAGAGTTCTTGTACATTTTGTCCGAAAACATCCTTTCCGCGCAGAGCCTTCATTTCCCGCTTCATTTCGTCAATGGTGTCTTGTAGACCTTCCACCCTATCGAAGGCTTCAACACTTTCTGGGGGAAAAACAGGCTTCCACTCTTGTCGGTTGGCGTGAACTAGTGGGGCAGAGTAAGTCACAACAGGCTCAGGAATGATTGCACCGGGTTGAGGAACCGATGCTAACTGTTGAAAGGCAAGAGTGGGCGCCTCTGAAACTGTAGAATGAAAACCTTCATTGAATCCGAGTGGCATTCCCCATGGAAAACCTCCTGACGGCATGGGCTTCGTCGTGCCAAAAGGACGGGAATCTCCGTTGGACCCGTGTGGCATCCCCCATGGAAAACCTCCTGACGGCATGGGCTTCGTTGTGTTGGTAGAATGAGAATTTTCATTGAACCCTAGTGGCATGCCCCATGGAAAACCTCCTGACGGCATGGGCTTCGTTGTGTTGGTAGAATGAGAATTTTCATTGAACCCTAGTGGCATGCCCCAAGAGAAACCTTCAGGTATGGTAGCATGAGAGGTACTGGTGACCACAGTTGAGCTAGGAATGGCTGATGTGACGGTCTCCAGGGCAGTGTCAAAAGTTTGAGAGACCTGATTCTGAACGGCCATAAGAGTACTCACCATAGCAGTTAGCTTCTCTATCTCTGCTTGCATGGCAGTCATCCCTTCTCGGAGCTCTTGGTTTTCTTGTTCCAAATGTTCCATCTTCTTCTTGACGTTTGCTCGAGTATAGTGAATGCGTGAAGCTTTGTACTTGATTCGCGGGGCCACTTTCTCTCTGCGGCAGATAGGAAGGAACATGTGAGACAAGGTTTTGACACTTATGAATGCAGTGATGATGCATGATATGCACGATGCAAAAAAATGCAATTTTTATGCGTGTTTTCATTTTTTATCGAAGGACTTATAAAAGGACTTTTGTAAACATTATAATAGCATAATACAAAAGGAAAACCTGAAATAAATACATGATAATTCCCTTTCTAACAACAAAGCCAAGGGATAGACTTAAATTAAAAATAAATACAAGATAATTCCCTTTCTAACAACACAGCCAAGGGATAGACTTTAAAGTAAATAAACAAAAATTAGAAAAATAACAACAAAATAGAGTAAAGAAAACAACTGAGAAAGCTCCCAAAAGTCCTGGAAGTACACTATTCCTCGGAATCTGAGGTTGTACCGGCGAAAAATTCCCTGCGTCTCCTCCTATTCCCGGGCATCCGGTCAATAATAGCATCTTTCCTCTTGAGGAGGTCTTTCAACTCGGCAACCTCTCGCTCTTTCTCATGAAACTCCCAAGTTGTTTGCTCTAGTATTCCCATCAAGGTATCCTTCTCACGCTCAGAGGTCTGATACTTCGCTTTCCAAGCGGCACTCTCAAGCTGCAACTTCGTCAACTGGTCCTGAAATTCTTCTCTGGTTTCAAAGGTGATGGGTAAAGATGTCATTATGGTAGGTGCAGATGCGGTAGATGTAGATGGGGTCCTCTGCAACTGATACGGCATCCCGAACTTAGCCGCTCTTTCAACAACCCATTGAAGATAAGACTCACGCACTAAACCGGATCTCCTTCCTAGCTGTCCTTTTGTCTTCCTATGAATCGTGCGCCAAGATGATATAAACATTCCTCTCACATCTGCGCTATCCGGCTGATTGAGGTAGAATACGTGGTCTACTGCAAGATGATGGGGTTTCTCCATAGGGTAACCGAACTGTCGCCTGGCTAAAACAGGGTTATAGTTGATTCCTCCACGAATACCAATGAGAGGCACGTTACCAAATCCTCCACAACTGTCAATGATGGTCTCGGTATTACAAGCCGGGACGAACCAAACTATATCGGCCGGGGTAAGGGACATAATTTTCTGGGACCAACGGGCGTTTTCTGGGTTAGCTTCAAAGTTATCGGGTAAGTGTGAAATGAACCATTTGTATAGTAGGGGAGTACAGCAAAGGATGGTTCCTTGGCCTTTTAGTGTTCGGTCATGGATGGAATGATAAGTATCGGCTAACAAGGTAGGGATGGGATTTTTGGAAATGAAAATTTTGATGGCATTTTCGTCAACGATACCGCCAACATCTGGGAATAGGATAAGGCCGTATATGAGTAAGGCAAGGAGAGAGTAAAAAGCTTCATAACTGCCAATTTCTTCGTGGATATGGGCTTGTTGGTAAAGGAACTCAGTGGTTAGGCCTCTTTTGGGGGTGAGATTAGCTTTGATGGCAGATGTATCAAGGTGGAGAGCTGCTGCAATGGTTGCGGGTTTGAGTTTTGGTTCGAGTCCATTGAAAGGTTCCTTGTCAGATACCGGGATACCAATCCAATAAGAGTATTCCTCAAGAGTGGGGACAAGCTGGAAGTCGAGAAACGTGAAGCAGTGGCAAACAGGATCGTAGAATTGGACCAATGTGTCGAGAATTCCTGGTATCATTTTGATCTTGAAGAGGTTAAGCAATCTTCCATGGCGAGCTCGGAAATCCTCTGGACTAGCTACTTTAGATGCCAACTTCCTTAGTTCAGACGTGTCCGGGTCTCTAAAACGGAACTGCCTAGTCTTTCGGATTACCCGCTCCATACCCTATAATGTTTACAAAAAAATCTTTTATTTAAGTCCTTCGATATTTTTAGATATGAGGAAAAAGTTTGTGCATGAATGCATGTATGCATGATTGTGCTAAAGAATAAAGAAAAATAAAGTGAGGTAAGGTTCAACATGATGGAGCCAAGGGTGAAATCGTCACAAGGTAAGAACTATGGCTTCACAAGTATATGTAACAAGGTTCTAAAAAAGTTCCCAACGTTGTCAACCACTTCCAAACGTCATTGGTTTGCAAGATTACTCTTGGTCCAATAACACTCGTAGGTAAGTCTCATTTGGGTGTAGTATCGCGTATCAACCAATTCAAGATTACTCTTGATTAGCCACCGCACTACGTTCTAAAAGGCTAGGAGGGGTTAAAGGTAACTAAAGTCCTCAACTTCGACGGTCACTTAAAAATAATAAAGCTAACATGATTACTCGTGTCAACAAACATTACTTCCAAGATCCCTCCATTGAGTGGGGCTATCACATGAACCAAAACTCAAGATTACTCTTGGAGTGGAACTTTGATTATACCCCGTCCTATCTTAAATTTCACTCAAGCCCGGGTGTAGGACTTATCTCACCACTCACGTTGAAAATAAACAAGTATGTATGTACAAAGTGTATAAGCAAAAAAATAAAGCACAAGTAAAGAAAGGGAAGGTGGGCTTAACCCACTTAGGAAATTAATGTCCCCAGTGAAGTCGCCATTTCTGTGCTCGTGATTTTCGGGTGTCAATCCATTGGTTGGTTTTGAACCGTCAATCTTTGAACTCTCAATTTTTATCCGCGGGAAGGGAAAAAACGAGTAAAAAACCCCTTTTTAGAGATTAAGGTCCGGGGGTTGGTTTCGACTAGGGAAGGTGTTAAACACCCTAATCGACTTCGGTACTCCGAAGGAGCCTCTCACCTAAACTAAACTTGTGCTAATTATTCGCTTAATTATTTATGAAAAATGTTGCCTAAAATCTAAGTGTAAGAATGGAGGGAGAAGATGTATGTTTTTGTTATTTTTATTGATTTGGAAGGATAAATCCTTTGCCTACATACCCACAAATGGGATCAAAATCATGTAGTTCACGTCAAAAATTTCTTTTGGTGAGTTGGATTGTTTTTAACAATTTTGAAAAAAAGGTTTTAAGAAGGAGATTAGAGGCCTCAAGGCATAAGGAAGAAAAATAATGTGAGGTTGGTTCAATTTTAATTATGAAAAATAAAGTCTAAAATGAGAATTAAATTCATTAAGCATTTGATTAAGAAAATAAAAGGAAAAAAGATCACTTGGTTTGTTTCCAAGGTTTGTTAAGAAAATATTTTTGGGGTTTTGATTATTTGATTTTTTTTTGGAAATTTGATTTTTTTTAAGTTAAGCGCAAACTAAAAAACTATACGTAACGGCGTGAGGTAATAAAGAGCGAGAAGTTTACAAAGGACGTTGGATCCTAAGCAAATCCTCAAGTTTAAAATGAACCTAAAATTACTAATAGTTTGATTTTAAGAAAATAATTAGAGTCCATTTATTAACCTAATTTTGTCCCTAATTCATTTTTGGCCCTTGATCGCGGTAACGGCATAAAGCGGTAAAATAAATAAATAAAGTGTGTGATAGTGTCGGTGTGTGTGTCGGTGCATATTTTATTGCATAATTTACATGGTCCCTAAATACATGCTAAAGTCTTGCGAAAAATAAACATGCGGAAAGAAATTAAATTACCTCTAATCCTAAGTACTTCACTAAAATGCAAGCGATAAATAAACCATGAATGATAGAAAATAAATAAATATGTATGCAAACATAACAAAAATAAATATGCAAGATAAATACAATGATAAAAAATGAGCTAAAAATGTTATGGTTAACAAAAGCATAAACACATATCAAAATAAAGGACATACACAAATAATCATAATTCTTGTGGATTTTTTTTTAAAAAAAATATAGAAATATAACAAAGTTATAGAAAATAAAGAAAATATTTAAAAGAGCTAAATAAAAATAAAAACATAAATAAATAAAGAAAATGGCTCAAATATCCAGATTAAATCTGAGCCGTAAGATTAATCATGAGGCTCTAATTTAAACATGGAAGATGTGATCACAGCCCTTCAACAAATCTAAAGGTGCAAAAGATAGGACATAACAAGTAACAAAGTAGTTTTAAAACACATGAATCCACCCAAAATCATCCTGGGACGTTGGATCTAGGATCCAACGGCCTAGTTTTGAGGTCACATGACTACTTATTACATAATAAAACATGGAATTAAAAAAGAATGCACAGCAGCCACAAGATCAGGATCAGAGGGTGGAGGAGGAAAGGAGAGAAAACGGAATAAACCGGTCCGGTTCAAAGGAACCAGACCGGTTTCGTACGCATATAAAAGGACCAAGGGGTCCGGTTTTCTCATTTGAAACACACCCTTCTCTCTCTAAGTTCAACTTAGAGAGAGAAGCTCTCCCTTCTCTCTTCAAACAGCCGACCGGAGAAGATGAACAAGGGGCGGATGGAACGCCTCCGGCGCGGTGGCCGGCCGTAGCGCCGCCGTGCCGGAGCCTTTACTCTTTTTTTTGAAAATTTTTACACTAAAAGTTCCGTCTCTTTCTCCTCTTTCATATTCTCACGTTGGTTTTCAAAAAAAACTCACCAAAAAGACTAGATCTACAAACAAAGGTTCGAACTTTTTTAAAGAAACTACCTCCTTCCTCTTCTTCGTTCGAGTTCGGTTCAAATGAGTTCTGTTTCGTGTTTGTTTGTTGTTACCGGTTCCGTTTCGTGCTTGAAGGATGGTGGGTTCGGTTTTTTTATGTTGTGTTTGGCATGCTTGCTGAGTTTAAGTTGTTGTTGTGGATTTGTTCTGAGTTGCTGGGTTCGGATCCAGTTTTGTATATTGCTGGGTTCGTTTGTTTTCTTGTGTTTTTGGCTTTTGATCTAAAAGAAATGGAGGAAGAAAAAAGGAAGTGTTTTTGTATGACTTTGGTATGAATTTATTTCTGGAAAAAAAAGAATTCATGTGTGTTCTTGAGGTTGCTCATTTCTTTTAGTGTTTTGATTCTGGATTTTTGTTGATGATAGGAAGAACAAAAAATTAGGGTTTGTGACTGAGTTGTGCGGCTGCTACAGTGCCTGTTCTTGGGCAGTGTGAAAAAAATGACAGTCTATTTATAGGCTGTCAAATTCTAGGTTCTCTGGTACATTGTAATGACTAAAATGCCCTTGGGCCTCTGATGCAAAAAGTAGACAAAATCTGGACTAATCAAGGACTGACATGTGGACAAAGGCCAAAATTTGGACCAAAAAATTTTAAATAAATAAAAAACGAAAATTAAAGTAAAAAAGAAGTAAATAATAAAATAGAAATGATAAATAATAAAATAGAATAAATAAAAACTTTTAAATAAAACAAATTAAAAAAGGATAAAAGAGAAATAAATAAGTAAATAAAACTTAAAACTGTCCCTTCGGAACCAAATGAGGTACTTCAAAGTAACCTCTCTGCCGAAATTTCGTCTGAAACGACGAGACTTCTCAGTCTACAAAAGCGAGTAAAGAATGAGAAAAAAGCAGTGAAACGCTGTAAAACGAAAAGATAAAAAATGAGATTTAAGCGGATAAAAGTTTGAGAAAAGACGAGTAAAAAGTTTGCAAAGCGTACAGATAAAATGCTGAGATATATACATGTAGAATGCTAAAAAACTGATGAAATATCGCGAAATAAAAACGTAGGAATTTGAGAAAATAACCCGGTAAAACGAAATTAGATGCCGAGTAACAGAGAAAACAAAACGGTCAAAAAATGGGGTATGACAAGTTCATTGATAGTACAAATAAGGAAGAAAAAAAACATATTTACAGAATAAACAAAAAACGAAAAATAACAACATAAACAACGACAGAAAAAGAGAGGAAATTTTTTTTTTTGATGAAGGAGCAATGTGGAGCAAACGAACCCTATTTAGAGCAGGTGATTATTAGGGTTTTGATTGATGTTATATGAAATGAGAATACCCCTACCGGGAGGCATGAAGTGTTTGCTCAGAAAGACGAGTTACAAATCGTTCGCTGTTGAATGATAATAAAAATAAGGTAAATCTTAAATACTTTAAAATTTAGTTAGCTATCGGTATTTTTAAACAAAATTTGTTTAACATTTTAATTTATTTAAAAATTAATTAATATAAAATATGATATGACCTTGATTGATTGGATGATGAGTACATGTTCAATCAAATTACTTGAGTACCATTGTATTCATCTATAAATAAATCAATTTAAACACATTCACATAAATGAATAAAGTATGAAAGGGAAATAAATAACAACATACAGTGAACGTATTAGAAATCAGCATATAAGAAAAAAAGCAATAATTCAGTACACATGTGTTACTATTAAATTGCATTTCAGCTACCCTTTTCATGATGGGGAAATCAACAACAACATACAATGTACGTATCAGAAATCAAAATATAAAAAAATGGTCGTGCTAACTTGTGCCCTTAACATACATGTTAAAGTTTTTACAAATAGCAAATATTTATTGAAAAACATTAAATTTCAATCTTGTAAAAAATAAATTGACACAACTTACAAAGCATAATTTTTATCTTTGGAACCTTAACTTATGCCTTTAGAGTACATGTTATCATTTCCCATAAGAAAACTAGTAAATGATAAATTCAAATTCACCATTCATGTTTTCCAAATACACAAATGGTTAATTATAAATAAATCCTTTAACCCGAAAAAATTCAAGTCCTGTATTGAATAATGATAAGGTGTGATCATAGATTATAAAGATAAGCACCCCTAACTTTATAAGCCAATTTTAGATTAATTATTATACTCAATATAAAAATCTAATAAAACGGTAGATATTTAATTTATTATTTTAAGTAGATGGATGAATACAATAATCATTTCACGTGAATTAGGTGCATAATTCGCAGGTGACCATCGAACCCATAGGAAACGAGTTGCGTCGGAGGGAAATTCGTCGTGACCATCGAACCCATAGGAAACAAAAGTTGCGTCAGAGGGAAATTCTGTTATAGATGTTGATAGCGAACACCGTCGTATGTTGACAACAGGTATTTCTCCGTTTAGATGGCAGCGACCATACTCAAATGTAATATTGATGCTTCTTTTTCCGATTAGCTGAATAGGACAAGTATTAGAATGTTCTTACAAGAGAAGCTTTGGTATTATTTTATGCTTTGTGGGAGAAGCTTTGGTATTATTTTATGCTTTGCATAATGCCCAAGTGATATTCAATTTGATGATTTTGATTTTGATTTTGTTGTAGACTCCAATGTGACAGTGGATACTTTTCACGACAACCATATCGATGTCACAAAATTTGGCTAGGTGACAACAGCTTGTAGATAATTCGGGTGGGGATCCTCTTCTGCTTTGATCATCTCTTTGAGTTCCCTTTTGAGTAATATGGTGTTTGATAGGCCTGAATGTCATTCTTCTTCGATGATTGAGTCCGTCATAAACAATTCTCAAGATCTATAAAGACTCATAACAACATCGATTTCATGGCTAGCTTTGCAAGAGTCTTTAGCAAATGTTTTGGATTCATCGGATGCAGAATGCTCCGCCGCATCTTCATCGTCAACTTGCTTCGTGTGAGTGATTTCACACCTTTTCTAGCCATTGTCTTTAGAAGTTAGAAGCTAGAGAGATTTTCAGGACGAGATTCTTAGAACTCCATTCCTATGAATATGTCATTGGTTTACTTATGAAAAGTTTATTCATGTGTCTAGAGTTTTAAATATAAATCATACTTAAAAGAATATTGATATTTTTTAAATAAAAAATGTTAATTATATTAAAAATAATTATTCATAAATATTCATCCCCGTGTATAAGGTTTTATTTATATAAAAACAAAATAACATTGCTAATTTATAAATAAAAAGGTGTTAATATTTTATTTCTAGCAAAATATCAATTCATCTAAGGGAGAAGATATTGCGGGATGTGGAGGAGTTCTAAGGGAAAATAGTGGTGAGTGGATTTGTGGCTTTTCAAAAGGTTTAAGAGCGTGTAGTACATATGTTGCGGAGCTTTAGGGTGTGTTTGAAGGTTTGAAGTTGGGTGTATCTCATGGCTTTCTTAGGGTGAAGCTTTTATTTGTTTATATTGTAGATAGAGATTTACTTGATCTAATAAATTTGTTTTATTATTGTCATACCCTCATTTTGGACCTAAAAATGTTCGTTCAAATTCCTTTTCTATTCCTTAGTACTTTTTCAATTTACTGTGTATTGCTCTGCAATTTACTACTGTGCTTCAGCTATGTACGTCACTAGCTCTGTCTTTAAATTCACTTTACAGTTTTTCCTGCATTTTATCTCAATCTTTTGCATAAAATCATACAAAAGGGTATTTTGGTCATTTCCTACAAAGGAACCCATTTTAGTCCCTACAATTTGTCCCTGAATCTTTTCAATTTGTCTGCATGAATCATATATCAAATTTTGTACAAAAATCATCTTAGTTTTGCATCTGAATCAGTCGGAGTCAGTTTGAGTCGTTTTTTGCCCCCAGGGGCATTTTGGTCTTTTCACATCAAATAAATTTTGGGCAGAGAGGTATTTTAAAATACCTCATTTTGGTAGTTTGTTCGTTTTAGTCCATTTTGTCATTTTTAAATGTTTCACTTTACGTTGCTTTCAAATTACATTTTTTAACCAATTTTATTATTTTTGCATTTTAGTCCAAATACTTTTAGAAATTGCAATTCAGTCCAAATTTTACATTTTATTGCAAAAGGTCCCAAGTCCAATTTTTTTTAAGTGGTCCTTTCCTTTTAATTCTTTTAAAGAAAAAACTGTCCAATCTTTAATAAATTGCGTTTCAGTCCCACATTTTCATAAAATTGCAGATTGGTCCCAGGATGCCACGCAAGCCAATTCAGCCTACATGGCAGCCTATATAAGGCTCTAGGTGTCAGAAATCATCAGAAGATCAGGGCCACATCACACAAACAGATTCAGTTTTCTCTCTCTTGGCAGTTACAGATCAAAATCACAAAGTTCACAAAAGCTCAAGAACAATTCACAAAACCCTAACCGTTTCAGAAGCAAGCTTGAGCCAAAATCAATGGAGTTTTCGTGTGAGCTCTCAGAGATTCAATTGAATCTTCATCATTAAGCTACAATTTCTGCAATTCAAGCGCCAAATCCATCGCCAGAAGTAACGAATCCGGCGCGATCACAGAAACCGTTTGAAAAGAAGAAGAGGGAAAGAACTCAAGGATTCCGAACCGGTTAAGAAGAAGAAGAAGGAATTACCAGTTTATTCCGGGATCCGAACCAAGAATCAATGGAACAGAATCAGAAATTCTGAGTTCTTGAAGATTCTAGCTCAAATCTCCGATTGAAATCCAGGTAAACACGAAAACTTCATCCTTACAAATTCAAAAACAATAACGAATCCCAGAACGATGTAAATCAACACGGATTCGAAGAGTTTTGGTTCAAAATCAAAGAAACCCTAAAAAAAATTCAGAAAACTTTCAAGATTCCAAGGTTTACAACGTGTATCAATCGTTGTAAACCAACGAATCAACATACATAAACGTTTAAGAAAAAGTTTGAATCAGAAAACAAGAACCAAAACCGTTCGGAATCCGCGAACGAATCCACGATCTACATCACCTCAGTTAGGATTCGCGAATTGTAACGGTGGATTCACGTTTAGAACGATGAAAGACAGTGTTTGAGCCATGAATCATGCGTTTCTGAGCAAGACTCAAGCTACTAGGGTTAGGGTTCGTAGAGAGAAGAGAAGAGAGAACGAACGGAAGAAAGAGAAAGAGCAAGACAAATGAGTGAACCGGGTTGGATCCCCTTTTATATAAGCAAGCGAACCGGGTTGATCCAAACCCGGTCCATTCTCCCTCCCTTTCGTCCGTTTGATCTAGGTTCTAGTGGATCCGGATCAATCCAACGCCCCCAAGGCGCCCTGGTGATCCGGATCCGTTTGTGTGTGGTTTTGGGCTTTTTACCCGTGGGTTTTGGTTTCTTTCATGTTTTCTTGAATTTTCTCGCTACGCGCACCCCCTTCCTGCTATTTGGACCCCCTGTGCACTCAAATTGTTTTACGAAATCCTTAAAAAAAATTTACTACGTGTTTTTGGTGTGTTTATGACTGTTTTTGTGATATTTTACACACTGAAAATTGATAAAAAAGGATGAGCGTAAATTTCCCTTTTAATTGGTATGTTTTGTTGTGTTTGTGTGAATCTTCTTGTGTGATTTTCAGTCCAAGTTTGTATCACATGATTCTAGTGCTTGGCCTTTGATTCTATGATGATTACCTTTATTTCTTGATAGATTCATTTAATCTTGACAAGTTTAATTTTCTTTTGCTTTGGTGCATTATTCTCAATCTTGTTAAACTTGAATCTTGTGGTATTTCCCATTTTTGCTAAAGTTTGATTCTTGATACAATTGTGTGATATTTTGCAATTATGTTTAGTTCGATTCTTGATACCAATTTTGTGATGTTTTGCAATCTTGTCTAGTTAGAGCTTTGATGCCAATTTTGTGATATTTTGCAATTATGATTAGTTTGATTCTTGATACCAATTGTGTGATATTTTGCAATCTTGTTTAGTTTGATTCTTGATGCCAATTTTGTGATGTTTTGCAATTTTGTTTAGTTAAAGTTTTGATGCCAATTTTGTACTATCTTGCAATCTTGTTTAGTGTGATTTTATGCCAATTTTGTGATAGTTTACCATTTTGTTTAGGATTAGTATTTCATTATTATTTTATCTTGTTTTACTAACCATTTTACTCTATGTTTCATGCATACTAAGCATCTCATCTCATTCCCATTTCTTCCTTTAACTCTTTCATGGAACGTTCAACTAATTCTCATGCAATGTTTAGGAAGTTTTGTTATCTTTAAATTCTTGCAAGACTATAGAATGTAAAATAGGACCCAATGTAAAGGACTATGGACTATGATGATGTACACCGACACTGTAACACCCCGTTTTCCCAGAATAAAAATTTCTTTAAAAAGAATAGCATGCATCAGAGTAAACACGTAAACAGGGCATCACATATCTTAAAACGTCTCATGGTAATGAATAAATAAACATTAAACCTTCAAAAAATAGTCATAACATATTACTCAATATTGCAGCAGAAATATCATAAGAAAAACATCTCAAAAATCATCTTTGGCACGCAGGCCTTATCAACGTCTTAATCAAAATAGTCAGAGTAATCATAAACATGCAAAAGAGCATAATACGCAAGGAACAGAGAAAATAAAAGAGATCCCCTATCCCGTTACGTATAAGAGCACCTAGACTCGACTGCAGAATCCTCACACGTCTGCACCTAATCTTGGTTACCTGCACCTAATCTTAAACACACAAGGGAAGTAGTTACCGAACCCTTAGCTGGAGTTTCGACAACCATCTCCCCGTTCATATCAGACACAACAAGGTTCAACTTAGCAGCACAATCAAGAGCAACAAAACAATGCGTAGCACCAGTATCAATGATAGCAACTAAAGGTATATTATCAAAATAACAAGTACCTCTGATCAAGCGATCCTCGCTCTCCGTCTGCGTACCAGTCAAAGCAAAAACTCTCCCAGTAGTCTGAGTCTTCTTAGGTTGCGTGCACTGGGACCCAATGTGACCTTCCTCATTGCAATTAAAGCATACAATATCTCCACGCTTGCAATCAGCAGTAGTATGACCCTTCTTGCCACAACGAAAACACCTCTTCACCTCTCCAGGACAAGCATTACTCTTATGGCCTTTCACGCCACAAGTATAGCAAACTATCTCGGCAGGAGCATCTTTCTTCACAGGTCTCCTCTCATCATTAACTCGCTGTTTGCCCTTATCTGCAGGAGCATTGTAGGGCTTAGGACGACTTTGCTGCCCCTTTCCTTTCCTCTCATTAACCACCTTGTAATGAGCCTTCGTGTCCTCCTCGTAAATCCTGCAGCTGCTCACTAACTCAGAAAAGTTTCTAATCTTCTGATACCCTATAGCCCTCTTGATATCAGCTCGCAATCCGTTGTCAAACTTAATACACTTAGAAAATTCGGCGGTCTCCGCAGAGTAGTGTGGATAAAACTTGGCCAGCTCCACAAATTTTGCAACATATTCAGTCACAGACATGCTCCCTTGCTTTAGCTCCAGGAACTCAATCTCTTTCTTGCCCCGCACATCCTCAGGAAAATATCTGTTGAGGAACTCTCTCCTAAACACTGCCCAGGTCACCTCAGCACCGTCCTGCTCCAAGGTAGGTAGAAGACTAATCCACCAATCGTCCGCCTCCTCAGCCAGCATGTGCGTACCGAAATGCACCTTCTGCACCTCCGTGCACTGCATCACCCTGAACACTCTCTCTATCTCTTTGAGCCACGTCTGGGCTCCATCCGGATCATATCTCCCCTTGAAGGTAGGAGGATGGTTTCTCAAGAAGGTCTCCAGCATACGGACCTCCGCACCAGCACCAGCATTCGCATTTGGCTGCTGTCCCACAGCTTGAGCAACAGCTTCCAAGGCAGCAGCAATTGCAGCGTCGTTTCTTCCAGCCATCTTAATCCTCAACAAAACAAACATAAGTTAGAATATTACAATAATACTATTCTAACTCTAAGACAACGTCACTCGACTCTCTACTTGGCCGGACGGACCGACCTGCTCTGATACCAATTGTAACACCCCGTTTTCCCAGAATAAAAATTTCTTTAAAAAGAATAGCATGCATCAGAGTAAACACGTAAACAGGGCATCACATATCTTAAAACATCTCATGGTAATGAATAAATAAACATTAAACCTTCATAAAATAGTCATAACATATTACTCAATATTGCAGCGGAAATATCATAAGAAAAACATCTCAAAAATCATCTTTGGCACGCAGGCCTTATCAACGTCTTAATCAAAATAGTCAGAGTAATCATAAACATGCAAAAGAGCATAATACGCAAGGAACAGAGAAAATAAAAGAGATCCCCTATCCCGTTACGTATCAGAGCACCTAGACTCGACTGCAAAATCCTCACACGTCTGCACCTAATCTTGGTTACCTGCACTTGCCCACGAGGCGGCAATTCCAGCAGAAGGGGTGAGATTCACAAATAATTATATTAAACATGTAATTAAATAATCACAATCAACAATCAACGCAATTTCACATATCTCAGATAAACATCTAGCATTCAAGCATCAACATAAACAATACATCATTTAGCATCATCATAATCATCATCATATACATCTCAATAATCATCATAATAAACATAGTAGACGACTCGACTCGACATCATCACTTGACTATGCAACCCTACGTCTTATATGCATGTGGTACCAATCCAGGGCATGAGCCCTCGTCGCTATGAGCATAAATATACTCCAAGGCATAAGCCTTCGTCGCTGGTGAGCAAAGCTCCAGGGCATAAGCCCTCGTCGCTGGTGAGTAAAAACTCCAGGGCATAAGCCCCCATCATAGAATGAGTATGCATGAGACTCAACACTTTTAACTTAAACAAGTTAACAACTTAAACGTCGCAAAAACATCTTAATCATCAAGGACTAACACATGCAGCAACTATACAAAAGTAAATAGCAACATGGCAGCAAGTACATCGTACAGATGGCAATCATAGTGCAAGCATCGCAAGTAAATCAAACATCCATAACTTAATTGATTCATATTTCACACATAAGCTTCATAAAAACATCTTAAACAATCTCAATCATCATGTAACATCATTACAGATTGTATTAAACATCATTAAAAGTCCCAGAAGCTACCCAAAGGTCATCTCTCAAGGTAATATGTGAAACAGTTCGCAAACAGAACAGGGTTCTGGGTTCTGACACAACTCGCTATGGCGAGTGGGAATGCTCGCCTCGCGAGTAACTTAGGCCTGCTCGCTATGGCGAGCGGAGTGCTCGCCTCGCGAGCTCTAGGGTACTGCTCGCTATGGCGAGCTGGGTTGCTCGCCTCGCGAGTAAACTAGGTATACTCGCCGCGGCGAGTTGCATAGCTCGCCTAGGCGAGCGATGAACAGGTTGCCTACGGGTTCTGCGAAAATCACACAAAGGGTTCCCAAATTCATCATCTAAATCATCTAATCTCTCAGAAACATCATCATTAAGGTTAATCTACGTTCTGTACTCAATTTCTAACTCTGTTTCACAGCTTCATAGCCTAATTCATGGTTTTTCCTCAATTTTAACCTATTTCCAATTCTCTCAAAATCCAATCCTATGTTGTTAATCCTGATTAGGTGCATTACAGATCAATATAATCAATGCTAGGCTCACCCTTACCTGGTAATAAGCAGAAAATCGCAGCCCTCAAGGTCACTTCTCTTCACTTGGCCGTTTTCCTCTTTTTTCCAAAACTCTGACAACGCGTACTGACTCTCTTGACCTAATTTTCCCTTTATATACTCCCAACAAATCTTATCTTATTTACTCTTTCTCCCACATAACTCTCTAAAATCCAAAACTAACCCACAACTAAATGTTTTATTTTATTTTCAAATCTTATTTTATTAAACAATAAAATAAGTCACCACGTCGCATAAAATCATATTAAATCTTCACTTAACATCGCATAATATATATAAAAATATATAGCAATTTCTCAAATAAATCAAATAATTAAATAATCAAAAATGGGCGTTACAGACACAAGCACCGACACGCACACACGTTGTATGTTTACCGCTAGATGTATGTTTAGGAAGCGTGATACTTAGGAAAAAACTCATTCTTTCTTTCTCAAAAAACTAACACATCACTCAAAATTTTTGCAATAAAGTGAAGTCAAAACTTCACCCATTTTTTCCTTTATTTTCTTAAGCAAAATCAAAATGAATCTTAATATTCAACTTTAACCGTTTTGTAAATAAATTGGACCAACCTCACTTGTTTCCAAAATCTCATGCCTTTGAGGCCTCTCATCTTTTTCTTCAAAACTATTTTCAAAACTAAAATTGAACCAACCCACAAAAAATATTTTGGAAGAGAACTACATGGAATTTTGATCCCTTAAAAGGGTATGTAGGCAAGAGACTCAAAATCTCTCCAAGTCCAATAAAAACAACACTCAAAATCTTCTTTCTCCCATTCGTAAAATCAATCCTTCTTTTTTACAAATAGCGATAAAAGCAAAGCGTATACATAAGACTAGTAAAACGGTTCCTATAGGATACTATAGTCATTGCGGGTGCCTAACAACTTCCCGTAGTGAAATCAGCCCCGAGCTCAGAATTTCCAAGGTTTTCTCTCGATTTTACCTTTCCCCAAAAAAAATAGAGATATCAATGATTGAAAGGTTCAAATCTAATCAATGATTTGACACCCGAAAATCGCGATAACAATTATATCTTTTTATTTTGTCTTTTCTACACAAAATTTAAGATTGTAAATAAACATATTTTATGATTTTATAGGGGAACTTTCCAAGGGCCTACGCATGGCAGCATACGTTGAAGTTTATAGGCCAACTACTACTACTACTTATGGTCCTCCCTCATTTATGAAGGTATGTCATAATAATAATAATAAATATGATACTAGTAGATGAAAAAACATGTCCTATTTTCTCCAAAAAAGAGAGAAAAAAACACGTCTTATAGTTATAACCACAAGATTTGGCCTTAAAAAAACCACAAGATTTGATACCTAATTAATGTTGGCCTCTCACCGGTGGCGGAGTCCATAATTTTATAGAGTTTGGACAAAATTTTAACCGCAAATTTATATGTGACATAATATATAAATAATCATAAATCAAAATAAAAGAGGTTCGTCATTTTGTCAACAAAAGTACAATTTTGAAATAAGAGAGATGAAACATTGTTTACCCTGGATTTTGGTAAACTACTGGACTGATTTAAAACAAAGGCGAGCGAGATCAACCAGCAAATCTTAAGGCATTTTGTGCTTGATTGTTTTTCAGAAAAATGGGGTTATTCTTGATACTGAATAGCAAACTATGAATATAACCGTCGAAATCCAGACACAGGGTAAGACCCGTCGAGATTATATTCAATGGATCGATGTAAAGGCTTAAAAGTAAAGATTAAAGCGAAAAATAGTCTAAAAGGTTAAACTAGAATTGCATTAAAATGAAAGTAAAGTGGTGCACTGATTCATACATTAGCACTTGTTGCTCGTTTCTCCTTATGCGGGGGGATAGTTTGAGCGTAAGTTTTCAGTGTTGTGGAATTGTGACCTGTTTTCCATAGAGGAAAATGCTACTTATACTAAGTAACTACCTACAGACACGTTCAAAACGTAACTGCTACTAACTTATTACAAACATAATTTGAATTTTAAATAAAGTCTCTTCGACGAGAAACTGCTTTCCAGCTCCTCCTTTCGATGCCAACTTATCTTCGACACCTTATTCACTCTGGCGAACAATCCTCTTGATCAACATATCTTCTGGACTTCACTTCGACAGTCGAACTCAAGAATCGAACTCAATTCAATCCTTCGAACCTTAGGTCAAACTTCATTGACCACATTTATTATAGCCTGTTGAAAATACATGCTAACAAATTGCCCTCCAAAAATGTCTTTTTCGTTTGTATTCTCAGATAAGGAGAAAAAGTACAGTTTTGAACTTCATTTAGCATATATCTTTGGTTGAAACCAACAACAACATCAGTACTAAAAATTTGAAAGGTAGTCGAAAGACAACCTTTTAGTGATGTCATCATACCCCACTTAGTGGTCCACGTTCCAATCCTTGGAACTATCATTATCCTTCGTATTTTAATAACTGTCAACATAAGATGTTGACACTTGTTAAAGATCAAGGCCTATAAGAAAGACAAAGAAAAACTCTTTCATCTTTACACTCAGAGTTTTGACCTATCTTCTCCCCCTTTCTCACGAGAGTTCATCGTGCCCTTTCAATGGTTCAAAACTTTCAATTGCAAGAAACAATCAACTTCCGATCATGACAAATAGCGAAGAATGTCCTTTGTCGCCTTCGACTCAACGTGGATTACTGAATTTCTCCATGCAAGCTCAGCCTGGCAACCTTTGGTTCGCTCCTGAACTGGAATTGAAAGATGAAGAGGCTCAAATCTGGAAATCTCAGGTATTGATTTCTTCCCCCACTTCGCCTCATGCATATTTAGGCCCTCTTGAAAAAGGAGAAAGTGACGAGACTAGAGCCTATTTTCCTCATGATGACAAGGAACCACCTTTAGTGTTTACTTAGAACCCAGATGTACCTCGCAGCCTTTATTATTTTAAAACTAAGGTTTTTAGCTCAGCCCCTAGAATTGATAAGGTTGAAAATTACCTCGCGCGGCTTGATAGAATGGAAAAACACAGAGGTGCTTTCTGGAAAGATATAGGCATTTTCAACCTCATCAAACCGTCGAAACAAGGACCTAGGTATCAAAAACATATGTTGTCAGCTTCTCTCCCTTTTTGGAATAGTTCGACCAATAGCTTGCATATGAAGTGTGGTATTCTTACGCCCACCTTGTTAGACGTTGCAGCTTTCACAGGTGTAAAACCTACTGGGGAAAGCTTCGACCAAAACACTCATGAGTCATCTGTCACCTTTGTTTTTGATATAGCTACATGCAACCATTACATTACAGATCATCACAAACCCAATGACACTGAGGTCTCAGACACCGAACATATAGCCTTCTTAACTTATTGGTTAGCCATGTATGTGTTTTGCACCAGATCCAAACAAGTAGCAAAAGGTTACAAGGTTCTAGCCCATCTCTTACACGAAGGCAAACAAGTTTGTCTTAAGAAATTTCTTTTAGGCTCTTTGTATGAATGCCTTAATGATGGGGTAGGTTACATGTGAGACCAAGTCAATAGCATAATCATCTATGTTCCAATCTGGCCTTTTCAACTGTGGATTTTGGCCACTTTTAGAACACAATTGAATGACAACGTTTTCCTTCCTGAAGATTTTCAAGAAGCGCATAATCACAGGTCCACTGAAGGGATTGGCCTTGCATTGCTTCAATATAGAGAAAAAGAGCTAGACCATCAAATTTTCTAGAAGTTCTTCACAATTTTCACGAACTGCGACATTTTCACATCATCTTTAGCACCCTTTTCGACTAGGACTTGTGGTCCATCATGGTTTGTCAGGAAATTTCCTGCCATCGAAGCTGAATACCAAGATGAAACAAATGCCATTTGGAGAGCCTATTTGACTCTTACTCTTAAATGCTAACATGATTTGCGTAATTTTTTACTCGACGTAATTTTATATCAAAAAATAAAATGTGACTAGTAACGGTAAGGCTCCTATGGATACAGATAGGTCTGATCTTGCTAAAAGGAGAAACATGCTGCTGAACTTGCTGAAAAGGTGAAACAAGTCAATATAGATATTGCCCTTTAGAAAGATAATGATTATATATGCAAACAATTTATTTTGAATGGACTCGGGTATAATCTGTACGATCTATACAAAATCTACGATACTATTAAACAAGTTTAGGATGCGTTGCAGAAAAAGTACGACACTGAAGAAGCTGGATCAAAAACTTTTGTTGTCAGCCGATACCTTAACTACATGATGACTGATGACAAATATGTGGTAGAACAATCTCATGAAATTCAGAAAATAGCTCACAAAATCTTTGTTGAAGGTATGTTGTTGCCCGAACAATTCCAAATTGATGTTGTTATTAATAAACTGCCCTCTTCCTAGAAGAACTTCAAGAATACCCTTAGACATAAAACTAAGGAGTTTTCTCTTGAAAGTCTGATTACTCGTCTTCAACTTGAAGAAGAGGCGAGAAAACAAGATCTAAAAGAAGAGGTTTATACCGACTCGAACAACAACACTAAACTTAAATTTGTGGCTGGTATTCTAAAACCTAATGGCAAAGAATTTAAGAATCAAAACCATCCTAGAAATAAGAATTCCAGTCGGAATAAGAATGGGAACCCCCATAAGGCCCTAAATAAGCACCAACTAAGAATGACTCTACTCAATCGTTCAATTGCTACAATTATGACTAACCAGGTCGTATGGCACGCAAGTGTATGAACATATCTAATAGACCAGCTCAGGCTCACTTGACAACTGTGGAGCAGTCGTACACCACTATGATAACTGAAATCAATATGGTTGGTGGATCTGATGGATGGTGGATGGACACTGACGCCTCACGCCATGTTTGCTTTGATCGTGCTATGTTCAAGACAAACGCCACTGCCGAAGATCAAAAGGTACTGCTAGGAGATTCTCACACCACTGAAGTTGCTGGAATCAGAGAAGTGGAGTTGAAGTTCACCTCCAAAAAGACTCTGATATTGAAGGATGTGATGCACACTCCAAAATTTAGGAAGAATTTTGTTTATAGGTTTCTTTTAAATAAGGCTGGGTTTGATCAAATTATAGGGGTTGATATGTACACCATTACTAAAAATGATATTTTTATTGGGAAAGGGTACGCCACTTATGGCATGTTTAAATTAAACATTGATATGAATAAAATTTCTTCTTTTGCTTATATGTTGTGTGAGTTTAATATTTGGCATGCACGACTCTATCACGTAAACAAACTAATTATTTCTAATATGAGCGGTTTAGGATTAATTACGAAATTATCTTCTACTGATTTTGAAAAATGCCAATTTTGTAGTCAATCTAAAATAACAAAAAACTCCAATAAATCAGTAACTAGAGAAACTAAACCTTTTGATTTAATACACTCTGTTATATGCGAACTTAAAGGTAACTGGCCTAGAAATTGACAAAGATAGTTTATCACCTTTATTGATTACTACTCCGACTACAGTTACGTGTATCTAGTGAAAAATAAAAGTGATACGCTTGATATGTTTAAAATATTTGTTAAAGAAATTGAAACTCAATTCAATAAAAGAATCAAGTGTTTTCGTAGGGACAGAGGCACTGAATATTTATCACACACGTCCAATGAGTATTATAAAGATCTTGGAATAGTTCATGAAACAATTGCGCCTTATTTTCCTAAAATGAACGGTAAAGCGGAAAGTAAAAATAGAACCTTTATCGAATTAGTAGTTGTTATCATGCTTAATTCTGGTGCAGCTCCTCATTGGTGGGGGAAAATTATATTGAATGTTAGCTACGTGCTAAACAGAGTACCCAACACTAAGAACAAAGTTTCTCCCTATAAAATTTTGAGGAAAAGATAACCCAATTTGTTCTATTTTAGAACTTGCGACTGTTTAGCCTATGTTAGGATACCTAACCGTAAGAGAGTCAAAGTAGCCAGTAGAGCCTGTGAATGTGTATTCATTGGGTATGCCTTAAACAGTAAATCATATAGGTTTTATGAACAAAAAGCTAAAGTGATCATAAAATCAAATGACACTGATTTCTATGAAACAAAATTCCCCTTTATATCAAGAGATAATGGGGGAGCAACTCTGAATATTACACCTGATCACACTCTAGTAAACAAAGATAATGATGAAAACATCCAACCAGATGTTATAGTACTTCAAAGAAGTAAGAGAGCAAGAACTGCTAAAAAGTATTGACCCGAATATGTAGCCTATACATTTGAAGAGGATCCATCAACCCTCATGGAAGAATTGTCTTCCTTGGATGTTGACTTATGGCAAGAAGCCATAAATGATAAAATGGATTTTCTACTGTCTAACGAAACCTGGAACTTGGTTGACCTGCTTCCAGGATGCAAACCAATAGGCTGTAAATGGGTTTTGAAAAACAAACTGAAACCCGATGGAATTGTTGATAAATACAAGGCTCGCCTTGTAGCCAAATGTTTCAAACAAAGAGAAAATATATATTTTTTCGATACCTACTCACCAGTTACTCGAATCACACCCACAAGGGTACTAATTTCCTTAGTTGTTGTTTATAACTTAATTGTACACCAAATGGATGTCAAAACTTTTTTAAAAATGGTGAACTGGAAGAATAAATCTATATGGAACAACCTGAAGGTTTTGTAATCTCTGGACAGGAAAACAAAGTATGTAAGTTAGACAAATCTCTATATGGTCTAAAACAAACCCACAAGCAACGGCATGAAAAGTTTGACAACTTAATGATTTCGAATGAGTACAAAGTGAATGAAAGTGACAAATTTATTTATTATAAGTATGATAAAAACATCTGCACAATCATATGTGTAACACCCCAATTTCCCGACATAAAAATTTCATTAAATAAACACATAAATCAGAGTACTTCACAAAAGGAGTGTCACATTCATCTTTAAAACAAATTAGATAATAATCTATCCTTCATAGAATATTCATTGATAGCAGCGGAAAATCATAATTAAAACCATCATAAATAGTCTTGGCTCAAGGCCATCAAAGCGTCTCATAAATAATCAAGTCTCAAAATTTCATCGCAAATCTTAAAGTCACAAAAATAGATCAAACATGATACATAAAGGAATAGACTCATAATAAAGACCCCATCCCGTTACGTATCAGAGCAATCCTACGTCACACAAGACTCCTCACATCTTCGCACCTAAGCTTGGTTACCTGCACTTGCCCACAAGGCGGCAATTCCAACAGAAGGGGTGAGATTCACAACAGAAATATTAATATATAAATCAAACATTTATGATTAACAACAAAAGCTCATCGCATATAACACGTCATTAAACACAAGGTTACCATCATCATGAACATCTTAAAAAGACATCAACGTCTCAAAACATTCGTCTCATAAAGTGTCAACAAATTGACTCAACTAAATGCAACTCTTAACATCTTGACATCATGCATGTGGTACCATAATTAAGCATTAATATGCTTCACCGTCGCTTTGAGCAAATGCTCCACCGTCGCTTTGAGCAAAAGCTCCACCGTCTCATAATTATGCAAATGCATGGACTCGACTCTTTAATAACTTAGTCAAGTCAACACAACTTCTCAAACATTGTTAATAACTCAAGACTGACACATTGCAATTATAGTAATTACATGGAAGAAGCTCATCTCATTGGACACATTACACCACAACACATAAACATCATTATAAGTCACTTAGCATCATGTTACAAGTCATTAAAACATCAACAATACATCACTTTAGCAACAACGTAAGGGAACATCTTTAATCCTCATTACAGACTCTATCTCAGGTCATAAACCATCTCTAATACTACCCCAAGGTGTCCTCTCAAAGTCCCATGCGAAACAGATCGCAAAACGAAACAATGGTTCAGGAAAGCACTAACTCGCCACGGCGAGTGATTTGCTCGCTACGGCGAGCTCTCTCAGGAAGCTACTCGCCAAAGGCGAACTGGGGGCGAGCTACAGGCGAGCAAAACTGGGTGCTCTCGGCCTTTTTGACATTTTTCGCCTAAAAACTTCGTTTTAAGGTTCCCTAAATCCAAATTGGTCCAAACAACTTCACAGGTCTTTCCTATAAATAATAAGGCACTCAAAACCATCTAAGGTTTGGCAAAAATCCTAAGTTTAAGGGTCAATCTCGCCACGGCGAGCTATGCTGCTCGCCTCGCGAGCGATAATGGTTTACTCGCCATGGCGAGTAGTCACTCGCCACAGGCGAGCGATCTCAGAACCACTACGGGTTCACTCCAATTCTCACCAAAACATCTCAAATCTCTCATGCTAAGCCTCTAATTCATCAGCAATGTTGTTCTAATGATTAATCTAGGTTCTATAACACGTTTCTACAACAATACAACACAATCTCACATCAAATTCATCATAACCCTAATTCATGAAACTCATCTCAATTTCTTCCCAATCTCTAAGCTAATCATAAACAGATGAAATACTATTAATATTGCTGAAGTTAGGCTCACCCTTACCTGGAAAATTGAAGGAAATCGCAGCCTAGCTTCTTCTCCTCTCTTAAATCGTTTTCTCCCTTTCCAAAAGTCTGATAACGCGTTCTGCCTAATTCTTGACTTACTTCCCTTATATACCTCTTCTCAACTTAATTAATTCTATCTCAACCCTCACAACTCTTTCTACTTATAAAAACAACCCCACCTCCCAAAATTATATATTTTCCAACAAATCTCTATATTTTTTCATATAAATATATATATAAACACCACATATATTATTTTATTAAACAATAAAATAATCATCACGTCACACATCATAAATACGTCGCATAATCACCAAAATCATATAATATATAATAATATACTATATTCTCTAATAAAATAATTAAATAAATAAAGAGGGCGTTACAATATGTCTCTATGTAGATGACCTACTCATATTTGGTTCAAACATTCCTACCATAAATTCTGTGAAATCATTGTTGAGTAACAACTTTGATATGAAAGCCCTAGAAGAAGCTGATGTAATTCTTAACTTTAAGATTGCTAGATCAGATAAAGGAATTTTGTTGGATCAGTCTCACTACATTGAGAAGATCTTAAGGAAATATAATTATTTTGATTGTAAAAATGTGAGAACACCTTATGATCCATGTGTAAAACTCTTTAATAACATTTGAGATGGTGTTAGACCAATTGAATATGTGAGCATCATAGGCAGTCTCAGATATGCCACATAACTGTACTAGAGCCGACATCGCCTATGTCGTGGGACTCTTATGCAGATTTACAAGTAGGCCAAGCAATGAGCATTGGCATGTGTTTGAGGGAATCATGAGATGCCTGAAAGGGACTATTACTTTAGGACTGCATTATCAAAGATACCCTGCTGTACTTGAAGGGTACAGTGATGCAGATTGGAACACCTTGTCAGATGATTCCAAAGCGGCCAATGGTTATATATTTAACATAGCTGGAGGAGCTATTTCTTGGAAGTCAAAGTAGCAAACCATTCTAGATCAGTCCACAATGGAATCTGAGATCATAACACTAGCTACTGATACTGAAGAAGCGAGTTGGATAAGAAGCTTACTAGTTGAGATCCCTTTTTGGTAGAAACCGTTACCAACTATGTTAGTTCATTGTGATAGTACCATGGCTATTGAAAAGATTAAGAATCATTATTATAATGGAAATAAAATACAGATAAGGCGAAAAAACAACACGATTAGAGAGTGTCTCTCTAATGGAGCTGTTAGAGTTTATTTCATACCTACTAATGAAAACTTAGCTGATCATTTGACGAAAGGACTAAATAAAGAGAAAGTCCAAGATACATCCAGTAGGATGGTGTCATACCCTCATTTTGGACCTAAAAATACTCATTCAAATTTCTTTTCTATTTCTGATACTTCTCAATTCACTGTGTTTTACTCTGCAATTTTTACTGTGCTTCAACTGCATATTTTACTGTTTCTGTCTTTAATTTTCTTGCATATAAGGCCATCCAAAGTGCCTTTCTTGCATTACAAGTCATTAGAAAGTTTCTAAACCATTGCACATTTTCTTGCTTTTTATTCCAAATATTTGCAAAAAAAATCATACAAAAAGGGTATTTTGGTCATTTCCTGCAGTGGAACCCATTTTAGTCCCTACATTTGTCTCCGAGTCTTTTCAACTTGTCTGTACAAACCATTGATCAAACTCTGTCTAAAAATCATTTCAGCACTGCATCTGAGTCAGTCTGAGTCGTTTTAGTCCCTAGGGGTATTTTAGTCTTTTCACATCAAAATTTTGACAGAGAGGTATGTTAAAATACCTCATTTTGGTAGTTTGTTCGTTTTAGTCCATTTTGTCGTTTTTAACCGTTTCACTTTACGTTATTTTCAAAATTACAGCTTTTTACCAATTTTATTTTATATTGCAAGTTAGTCCTTTATTTTTGTCATTTTGTAGAAAGGTCCTCAAGTCCAAGTTCAGTCCAATGCCACGCAAGCAGTCCAGGCCAGATGTCACATTCCCAATGGTCCAATGCACACTTGGCAGCCTATAAAAGGCCAGCCACTGTCAGGATCAAAGGGAGCCACAAATTCAGTGCCACCTCACAAACAGATTCAGAGCTTTCTCTCTATATTCTGTTACGATCCAAATCCACAGAGAATCCAGAAATTCACAAGAACACAAAGAACAATGCATAAACCCTAACTGTTTCCAGAGCCAGAATCAACACAAATTCACACCAATTCCTTCGAGTTCATCACAAATTCAGCAAAATCACAATTTCTACAAACCCTAGCTTTTTCCAGAATCAAAACTCAAGCAAATTCAATGAAATTCGTGGCGATTCTCAGAGATTCAGCATTGAATCTTCATCACTGAATCATTTCCTCTACAATTCAAGCGCGAATTCACCACTGGTAGTGGCAAACTCAAGTGCGATCGCAGAGGAAAAGTTGAGAAGAAGTGAAAAAGAAGATTCAAAGGATTTGAACCGGTGAAGGAGAAGAAGAGAGATTACCGATTTATTTTCGGATTCAAGCCAAAAATCAACAAAACAGAATCAAAATCCAAGTGTTCTTGAAGATTCTGGTTCGAACCTCCGATTAAAACACAGGTAAACACATAAACTCACCTTTTCTTGCTTAAGAACATCAACGAGTTCAAATCGATGTAGATCCATGGAAGTTCAAAGAGTTTCGTTCAAAAAATTGTGAAACCCTAAAAAATTTTGAAAACCGTAAAAATTCCACGATCTACAACGAATACAAACCGGTGTAGATCTACGAAGTCGTAAGAAACTTCATTCAGAAAAAGCTTTGAACAAAACAAAAAGAACAGTTTGAAACCGTGAAGGACCTTTCAAGATCTACATCGATTCGTAGTTTGCATGTAAGTTCTGATGGTGGATTTGTGTTTAGAATGATAAAACGAGTGGATTGAAGCATGTTTGAGTGATTTCTGGGTAGATTAGGATAAGTTAGGGTTAGGGTTCATCCGGAGAAGATGAAGATGATGAGAGAAGGAAGAGAGAAAAACGAAGTGAAGAGAGAGAATGGAACAAAAGAATGAGCTGAACCGGTGCAATCCTGCTTATGTAGATGCGTTGGACCGGGTCGGTTCAAACCCGATCCAGCCTCCTGCATCCTTGACCATTAGATCTAGGTTTTAGGGGATCCGGATCAATCCAACGCCTCTGAGGCATCTAGAGGATCCGGATCCACCAGGTGCGTAGGTATTGGGCTTTGTACCTGCGGGCCTTTGGTTTTTTTCAGTTTTTCTTATGTTTTTTGCTATACACACCTCTGTTCTTGCTATCTGAACCCCTGTGCGCTTTATTTTCTTTGCAAAAATTCCTAAAAAAAATTCCTACGTGTTTCTTGATGTATTTTTGACTGTTTTATGATATTTTTACATGTTTAAAATTGATAAAAAAAATATATGTTAGGTTTTCCTATTGATTTGTGTATTTCGAGCATTCTTGTGAAGTGTCTCGCATGATTCTTGACCTAATTTTTGCCACATGGTATTGATACTTGATATATGACTTTGTGATATGTTTACTTCCGAGTTCATGTTAATTCCTACAGTTTTGCAAGTTTAATTGTTAGTTTCTTGTTTTGCAAGTAATGTGAATTCTTTGTTTGAAAATAAAGTGTGAAATATGCTTATGAATGTGTGATAATATTGAGTTTGAACATGTCTTATAATTCTCACATTGTGTTTGAAATAAATTCCTTGAAAATTGCTTTGACGAGAGAGTTATAGGTCATGTGCTTGCTTAAATTTTGTGACTAGTTCTTGTGCATTTTTTTTTTTTTTGTTGTTTTTTGCCAATTTGTTTAACATTCTTTTCACTATTGTTTCTTGCCATTTTTGCTTACTATTTCTTGCTTATCTTTTGCTATCATTTTATACCTTGTCTTACTAACCATTTCATTTCATGTTTCATACATATTATGAGCATTCCACCATCTCATCTCCATCCTTTCGCCTAGGTTTTATTCAATTTCTATGTCAATTTCCATATAATTCTTAGGTAGTTATTTCTTCATTTTAATTTCTTGCAAGACCATAGAATGTAAACTAGGGCCAATGTAAAGGACAATGAACTCTATAATGATGTACACCGACACAAGCACCGACACGCACACACGTTGTATGATTTACCGTTAGATGTATATTTAGGAAACGCGAAACTTAGAAACATCCATTTTTCAAAAATGTTAGCAATCTCATCACTTGAAAAACAATTTTTCCCAATAAACTTTGGAGTCAAAACTCCATTGTATTTTCCTTTTATTTTCTTAATCAAAATTCAAATGCAAATTAATTCATAATTAGACTACTATTTTCTTCAATAATTGAACCAACCTCACCATTTTCTTGCTCAAGCCTTTACGACCTCTTTCTTTTCTTCAAAATCATTTTCAAAATTAAAATCAACCTAAACTCACAAAAAACATTTTTTTAGAGAGAACTACATGGAGTTTGATCCCTTAAAAGGGTATGTAGGCAAGAGGTCAAAACCTCTCCAAGTCCAATAAAATAAAATCCAAACACTTCTTCCCCCATTCTTAAAATAAACAATCTTTTTTCAATAAATAGTATTAAAAATAAAGCGTAGACGTAAATCTAGAAAAACGGTTCCTATAGAGTACTATAGTCGTTATGGGTGCCTAACACCTTCCCGTAGCGAAAGCCGCCCCCGAACTTAGAATTTCTAAGGGTTTTCTCAATTTTGCCCTTCCCAAGAAAAAATAGAGATATCAATGATTGAAAGGTTCAAGCCTAATTAATGACTTGACACCCGAAAATCGCGATAACAGAAATGGCGACTTCACTGGGGACTTCACTAGGGACTTCAAGCGGGCTACGCCTAGTTTTTCATGCTTTACGTTTACGCTTTACTTTATTGCTATATATAAATATTTTCATGCAACGTGTGGGGTGAGAATATCAAAAGTCCTACACCCGGGCTGAGTGAACTTAGGAATAGGTGGAGATATAATCGACAATCCAATCCGGGGGTTGCCTCGTGTATTGGGTTATGCGATCAATCTCACATAGCTGAGGCATTTTGGAAGTGATGTTGTCGGCGTGTGTTGTCATGCTTAGGCACTTTACTTTCAATTGACCGACGATGCTATGGACCGTAGTTACCAAACCCATCTTTGGCCTTTTTTAGGACGTAGTGTGTAACGCCCATTTTGATTATTTAATTATTTGATTTATTTGAGAAATTGCTATATATTTTTATATATATTATGCGATGTTAAGTGAAGATTTAATATGATTTTATGCGACGTGGTGACTTATTTTATTGTTTAATAAAATAAGATTTGAAAATAAAATAAAATATTTAGTTATGGGTTAGTTTTGGATTTTAGAGAGTTATGTGGGAGAAAGAGTAAATAAGATAAGATTTGTTGGGAGTATATAAAGGGAAATTAGGTCAAGAGAGTCAGTACGCGTTACTGAATTTTGGAAAAGAGAGAAAACGGACGTGAAGGGAGAAGAGCATTAGGGCTGCGATTTTCTGCTTTGATCAGGTAAGGGTGAGCCTAGCATTTGATTATATTATTCTGTAATTCATCTAATCAAGATTAAACAATCATAGGGCTGTTTTGAGAGAATTGAAATTAGGTTAAAAGTGAAGAAAAATCATGAATTAAACCATAAAGCTGTAGAATAGATGTTTAGAATGAGTACAGAACCTGGATTATTCATACTGATGATATTACTGAGAGTTTAGACGATTTAGATGGCGAAAGTGAGAACTTTTAGTGTGTTTTTCGCTGAACCCGTAAGCATCTGTTCATCGCTCGCCTGAGGCGAGCTTTGCACTCGCCGCGGCGAGTAGACCTAGTTTACTCGCGAGGCGAGCAACTCAGCTCGCCATAGCGAGCATTACCCTAGAGCTCGCGAGGCGTGCATTCCAACTCGCCATAGCGAGCAGGACTTAGTTACTCGCGAGGCGAGCATTCCCACTCGCCATAGCGAGTTATGTCAGAACCTAGAACCTGTACTGTTGCGACCTGTTGTCGCATAGAACCATGAGAGATGACCTTTGGGTAGCTTCTGGGACTTTCAATGATGTTTAATAAAATCTGTAATGATGATACATGATGATTGAGATTGCTTATGATGATTTTATGAAGCTTATGTGTGATAATATGAATTGAATAAGTGATGAATGCTTGAATTACATGCGATGTTTGCCATATTAATGTTATACCTTATGAAGTACTTGCTGCCATGTTGCTGTCTATGTAGGTATAGTTGCTGCATGTGTCAGTCCTTTGATGATTAAGATGTTTTTCGACGTTTAAGATGTTTAACTTGTTTAAGTTAAAAGTGTTGAGTCTCATGCATACTCATTCTATGATGGGGGCTTATGCCCTGGAGTTTTTACTCACCAGCGACGAGGGCTTATGCCCTGGAGCTTTGCTCACCAGCGACGAAGGCTTATGCCTTGGAGTATATTTATGCTCATAGCGACGAGGGCTCATGCCCTGGATTGGTACCACATGCATATAAGACGTAGGGTTGCATAGTCAAGTGATGTCGTCGAGTCGTGTCGTCTAAGATGTTTACTAAGATGTTTATGATGTTGATTATGACGCTGCTAAATGATGTGTTGTTTATGTTGATATCCTAAATGCTAGATGATTATCTGTGATATGATGAATTATGTTTGGTTGTTGAATTGTGATTACTTAATTACATGTTTAGTATAATTATTTGTGAATCTCACCCCTTCTGCTGGAATTGCCGCCTCGTGGGCAAGTGCAGGTAACCAAGATTAGGTGCAGACGTGTGAGGATTTCTGCAGTCGAGTCTAGGTGCTCTGATACGTAACGGGATGGGGAAACCTTGCTTATATTTTCTCTGTTCCTTGCGTATTATGTTATGATATGATCATGTTATTTTTGAAGATTTTATTAAGACGTTGTTGAGGCCTGTGTGCCAAAGATTTTGAGATGCTTTTCCCTATGATTATTCCGCTGCGACGATGATTAATAATTTATGAAGATTTAATGTTTATTTAATCATTAACATGAGATGTTTTAAGATATGTGATGCCCTGTTTATGTGCTTACTCTGATGCATGCTATTCTTTTTAAAGAAATTTTTATGTTGGGGAAACGGGGTGTTACATAGTGCGGTGGCTAAACCGAGCGTTGTCTCGAGTTTTAGTCGTTACGCGATACTACACTCAAACTAGACCTTCTTACGAATAATCATTGAACGGGTGACGACTCGTGCCACCATGGTATGCGTAGGAGAGGTTGCAATTTGGGAACCTTATTAGAACCGTGGTTGCTACTATCAAAGCCCTAGTTTCACCGGACACCGTGTCCACCCGCGGCTCCGTAACTGTGAACCTTAACCCACCATGTTTTCTCTATAACCAAAAATCATGCATACATGCATTCATGCATAAACCTTTTTCATGCATTTATCGAAAAGTCTAGACGAATTAAAAACTTTGTAAACATTACAGGTATGAAGAAGACTAAGTCTTACAAGTTCAAGGAAGTCGATTTGGTTAGCTTAAGAGAGTTGGCACTCAAGGTTAAGAATCCGACCGGGTTTCGTCTCCGATACGGTGGTTTACTTATTGTTCTCCGGACTAATGTGGAAGAGAAGTTGGTGCACACTCTGGTGCAATTCTATGATCTGGTTTTCCGTTGCTTCACTTTCTCGGATTTTCAGTTAGTTCCTACACTTGAGGCTTATTCTAGCTTGTTGGGTTTACCTATAGCCGAGGGGACACCTTTCACAGGTCCCGGATCTCCTCTTGCTCCTTTGGTGATTGCTAAGGATCTTTATCTCAAGACTTCCGATGTGTCCAAACATCTCATCACCAAGTCTCATATCCACGGTTTCACTTCAAAGTACTTACTTGAGCGGGCTAATCTCGAATCCACTTGTCAAGACACTCTCGAGGCTATTCTTGCACTACTTATCTACGGGCTCGTTTTCTTCCCAAATCTCGACAACTTCGTGGACATGAATGCCATTGAGATCTTCCATTCCAAGAACCCGGTTCCTACTCTGCTAGCTGACACGTACCACGCCATCCATGATCGGACTCTCAAACGTCGTGGATATATTCTTTGCTGCGTGCCTCTCCTATATAGGTGGTTTATTTCTCACCTTCCGAGTTCTTTCCATGCCAACTCGGAGAATTGGTCTTATTCACAGTGGATTATGGCTCTCACTCCCAATGAGGTGGTTTGGATTACTCCGGCAGCTCGAGTCAAGGAGATCATCACTAGTTGTGGGGACTTCCTCAATGTACATCTTCCCGGTACCCGGGGAGGAATCAACTACAATCCTGAGCTAGCCATGAGGCAGTTTGGTTTCCCGATGAGAGCGAAGCCCATAAATCTTGCTACATCTTAGGAGTTCTTCTACTATTCAAATGCCCCCACCGGGCAAAGGAAAACTTTTGTAGATGCTTGGTCTAAGGTTCGAAAGAAGGATGTAAAGCATTTGGGTGTGAGATCCGGTATCGCTCATGAGGCCTACACTCAGTGGGTGATAGATCGAGCCAAGGAGATTGGTATGCCTTACCCTGCTATGAGATATGTGTCTGCATCTGCTCCATCTAGGCCATTACCTTTGCTTCCCGCGACCCAGGAGATGTATCAAGAGCATCTAGCTACAGAGAGTCAGGAGAAGCGAATATGGAAGGCCCGATACAAAGAAGCCGAGAACCTGATTATGACTTTGGATGGTAGGGATGAGCAGAAGACTCATGAGAACTTGATGTTGAAGAGGGAATTAGCCAGAGTTAGAAAGGAACTTGAAGAAAAGGATGATTTGCTTATGAGGGACTCCAAGAGAGCTAGAGGTCGATGTGATTTCTATGCTAGATATTGCGGTTCAGCTTCGGAGTCTGAGTCTGAGGACTACCCTGCCACTCCTTAGGCCTAGATGTTCGTGTTGTTTGTATTGATTACGTTTCAAAGTCTACCTCCCTTGGCTTAGCATTTCAAAGGGATTTATCTTGCCAGCTTTCTAGTCGCTTTATCTTTCTAATAATGTTTGCAAGGTTTCTAATTTGTCTAAAAAACCTTTCGATAACCAAAAAAGAGTCATTTTTGCATCTGCATTTGTACATATCATGCATCATATGCATAATTCATCGGTCACAAAAAGCTTCCAAGTGCTCATTGCCTCCTGGTTCTTCTGCCGCAGTTTGAAAAGTGGCTCGTGCTCGAAAGATCTATCAACCTACCAGAGTGCATCAGACTAGACAATACAGAAGAAGGAACAAAGTAGCTATGGAAGAAGAAAATGCACAACTCCGTACCGAATTGGCTTCTCTAAGGGAAGAGTTGGCTAAGGCTCATGATGTTATGACTGCTCTGTTGGCTGCCCAGGAACAACCAGCCGCGTCTGCTCCGACAACCGCTGAAGTGATTCCGACAGCATCTCTTGATGACCGCTTTGCTATGCCGAGAGGACGCCCTTATGGACTCCCACCTTTCTTCGCTCCCAATACTGCAGCTGGTACTTCTGGTGCTATCAGTAGTGACTAGATCCCCATACTAGATCATGCCTCTCTCAACATTACTTTGCCTCAGACAACGGTCTTCACTGAACCAATCATACATTCTATGCCCCAGGACATCAACACCGATACTTACCGTGGGAAGGCTCCCATGATTGGAACTATGGAAGAAAGGATGGAGGAACTTGCTAAAGAACTCCGTCGTGAAATCAAAGCTAACCGAGGAAATGGTGATCTTGTCAAGACTCATGATCTCTGCTTGGTGCCAAGGGTAGATGTCCCTAGAAAGTTCAAAGTCCCAGAGTTCGACCGATACAATGGGCTGACTTGTCCTCAGAATCATATCATCAAATATGTCCGGAAGATGGCTAATCACTCAAATAATGATTCGCTCATGATTCACTGCTTCCAAGACAGCTTAATGGAAGACGCTGCAGAATGGTATACTGGCCTGAGTAAGGATGACATTCATACCTTCGATGATTTGGCTGTCGCTTTCAAGAGTCACTATGGGTTTAATACCAGGTTGAAGCCAAACAGGGAATTTATCAGATCCCTCTCCCAGAGGAAGGATGAAAGCTTCCGTGAGTATGCGCAAAGGTGGAGGGGGGCAGCTGCCCGTATTACCCCTGCTCTAGATGAAGAGGAAATGACTCAGACGTTTCTGAAAACTCTAAAAAAGGACTATGTTGAAAGGATGATCATTGCTGCTCCGAGTAACTTCTCCGAGATGGTCACCATGGGAACCCGCTTAGAAGAAGCTGTTAGAGAGGGTATCATCGTGTTCGAAAAAGGTGAATCCTCCACAAATGCACCAAAGAAATATGGCAATGACCATCACAAGAAGAAGGAGACAGAAGTCGGGATGGTATCTGCCGAGACCAGTCAATCTATGGCTACCATTGCCCCTATCAATGCTGCTCAACTACCTCTGCCATACCAATACATGCAATACGCCCAGCATCCGTTCTTCCCACCATTCTACCATCAGTATCCTCTACCGCCGGGCCAGCCTCAGGTCCCTGTCAACGCTATTGCTCAGCAAATGCAACAACAGCCACCGGCTCAACAGTAACAACAACAACAGCAAGGTCCTCAGGCCAGACCATCTTTCCCTCCGATACCAATGACATATGCCGAATTGCTTCCAACTCTACTGCACAAAGGGTACTGCACAACCAGGCCCGGCAAGCCTCCGCCTAACCCATTACCTCCCAAGTTTCGTTCTGACCTCAGATGCGATTTTCATCAAGGGGCTCTGGGCCACGATGTGGAAGGATGTTACGCTTTGAAGTACATTGTGAAGAAGCTAATAGATCAAGGTAGGTTGTCTTTTGAGAACAATGTCCCGCATGTTCTCGATAATCCACTTCCAAATCATGCTGCTGTGAACATGATCGAAGCATATGAAGAAACTCCTAGCCTTGATGTTCGTAATGTTGCAATTCCTCTAGTACCACTACATGTCAAGATGTGCCAAGCTTCCTTGTTTGACCATGACCATGCTGCTTGTTACGAATGTCTCCAGAATCCTATGGGCTGTGACGTGGTTCAGAACGACATCCAGAGCCTGATGAATGATAACTATCTGATTGCCAGCGACGTTTGTGTGATTATGCCAGTCTTCCATGATACCCCCATTAGGAGCACGCCTCTGAAGGAGAATGTTGAACCTCTAGTGATAAGGCTACCTGGGCCAGTGCCTTATGTTTCCACAAAGGCTATTCCCTACAAGTACAATGCAACCATGGTTGAGAATGGGATAGAAGTACCTCTGGTATCCCCAGGTGTAGTAAGCAACATCGCCGAAGAGACGACAACTCTGAGAAGTGGCAGGGTCCGCCCCCCTTTATTCCAAAAGAAGATCGCTGCGCCTACCACGGCTCCTGTTGACAAAACAACTCTACCTGTAGTTCCTCCTGTTGCTGGAGATGCTAGCCGGCCAGGCCAATCTATCGAGGATTCTAATTTGGATGAAATCCTGAGGTTAATCAAGAGAAGTGACTACAAGATCGTGGATCATTTGTTGCAAACTCCGTCAAAGATATCTATCTTATCCTTGCTCCTGAGCTCTGAAGCCCACAGGAATATCTTGCTAAAAGTATTGGAGCAGGCGTATGTCGATCATGCGGTCACGGTGGATCAGTTTGGTGGTATAGTGGGAAATATTACCGCTTGCAGTAATCTCTGGTTTAGCGAGGACGAACTCCCGGAAGCGGGGAAACACCACAATCTGGCCTTACACATCTCTATGAATTGCAAGACTGACATGCTGTCAAATGTATTGGTGGATACCGGCTCATCCTTGAATGTAATGCCCAAGTCAACTCTAGATCAGGTAAGCTATCGAGAGGTCCCTTTGCGGAGAAGTACCTTTTTGATCAAAGCCTTTGACGGATCCCGCAAGAACGTTCTCGGAGAAGTGGATCTTCCAATGACCATCGGCCCTGAGACATTCCTGATCACTTTCCAAGTCATGGACATCGATGCTTCCTATAGCTGTCTCCTTGGAAGGCCATGGATACACGAGGCTGGCGCGGTGACCTCCACTCTTCACCAAAAGCTGAAATTTGTGAAGAATGGTAAGCTTGTTACTGTACATGGAGAAGAAGCATACTTGGTCAGCCAATTGTCATCGTTCTCTTGCATTGAAGCAAGATCTATTGAGGGAACTGCATTTCAGGGTTTGACTGTTGAAGGTATGGAGCCCAAGAAGGTTGGTGTTGCTATGGCTTCTTTAAGGGATGCTCAGAAGGCTGTCCAAGAGGGACAGGCTGCCGGTTGGGGCCAGTTAATACAACTTCTTGAGAATAAGCGCAAAGAGGGTCTTGGGTTTTCCCCGACATCAGGTGTATCTACCGGAACTTTCTACAGTGATGGGTTCACCAATGCAATTACTGAGGGTGCTACTGGAAGTGGTTCTAGGCTCGTGTTTGTTATATCAGGAGGCATTGCAAAGAATTGGGATGTCATCGACCTTCCTTTGATCATGCATGATTCCAAGTAATGTGTCTTGTTGCTTAAGTCTTTGTTTTTCAAAATAACAATCCTCTCGCTCTGCCCAAGGCGAAAGTGATATTTTTGTAAGGGCATGTTTGTTTCGGCATTGCCATTGTTAATAAAAAAATCGTCGTTTCTTTCGCGGCTTTTGTTTCTCTTAGTACTTTTTCCCTTGGAAATAATGGTAATGCCAGAAAAAACCAAAACATCTTTGTTTTCTTATTAATTTCAAAAATCTGCATGAAAAAACCTTTTCTAAAAAATCATCCAACCATATTATGCAGATTGAACCATAACAAACCCGTTGAACACAGTAACCCTATGTTTCCTCCAACTTTTGAATTCCCGGTATATAAAGCCGAAGATGAGGAGGATGATGATATACCATATGAGATCACTCGACTGCTCGAACAAGAGGAGAAAGCCATTCAGCCCCACCAGGAAGAGATTGAGTTGATCAACCTGGGTACCGAAGATAATAAGTGGGAGATCAAGGTTGGTGCCGCACTGGAAGAGGGGGTTAAGAAGAAGATCTTCCAACTTCTCCGAGAGTATCCAGATATTTTCGCATGGTCATATGAAGATATGCCGGGTTTGGATCCCTAGATCGTAGAACACCGGATACCAACAAGGCCAGAATGTCCTCCTGTTAGACAAAAGCTGAAAAGAACTCGTCCTGACATGGCTCTCAAGATCAAGGGTGAGGTACAGAAGCAGATTGATGCGGGTTTCCTCATGACGGTCGAGTATCCCGAATGGGTTGCCAATGTTGTACCCGTACCGAAGAAGGATGGGAGAGTCCGGATGTGTGTCGATTATAGGGATTTGAATAAAGCCAGTCTGAAAGACAATTTCCCGCTGCCTCATATTGACGTGCTTGTTGATAATACTGCTCAGTGCAAGGTGTTCTCCTTCATGGATGGTTTCTCTGGATACAATCAAATCAAAATGTCACCCGAAGACAGGGAAAAGACATCGTTCATTACCCCAGGGGGCACTTTCTGTTGCAAAGCGATGCCGTTCGGCCTGATAAATGCTGGTGCCACCTATCAGAGGGGGATGACTACGTTATTTCACGATATGATTCACAAAGAAGTCGAAGTATATGTGGACGACATGATCGTAAAGTCAAGCGATGAAGAGCAACATGTTGAATATTTGGCAAAAATGTTTGAAAGATTGAGAAAATACAAGCTTCGGCTGAATCCCAACAAGTGTACGTTCGGTGTTAGATCCGGGAAGCTGCTAGGGTTCATTGTCAGCCAAAAAGGCATTGAAGTAGATCCTGACAAAGTCCGGGCCATCCGAGAGATGCCGGCCCCGCAGACCGAGAAACAAGTCAGAGGTTTCCTTGGGTGTCTGAACTATATCTCCCGATTCATATCTCACATGACTGCAACTTGCGGGCCAATCTTCAAGCTGCTCAGGAAGAATCAACCTATTGTGTGGAACGATGAATGCCAGGAAGCTTTTGATAGCATCAAAGATTACTTGCTAGAGCCACCAATCCTTGTCCCGCCGGTGGAAGGAAGGCCGTTGATTATGTATCCGTCAGTGTTAGATGAATCCATGGGATGTGTGCTCGGTCAACAGGACGAGACCGGAAAGAAAGAACATGCTATCTACTATTTAAGCAAGAAGTTCACTGACTGCGAGACTCGGTACACGATGCTCGAAAAGACTTGTTGTGCTTTGGCTTGGGCTGCCAAACGTCTGCGTCACTATTTGATGAACCATACAACTTGGTTGATATCCAGGATGGACCCGATTAAGTACATCTTTGAGAAGCCTGCAGTCACCGGAAAGATTGCGCGTTGGCAGATGCTTCTGTCTGAATATGATATTGTGTTCAAAGCTCAAAAAGCCATCAGAGGAAGTATTCTAGCTGATCACCTCGCTTATCAGCCACTTGATGACTATCAGCCTATTAAGTTCGATTTCCCCGACGAAGAAGTCATGTATTTGAAGTCAAAGGACTGTGAAGAACCGTTGATTGGTGAAGGTCCAGACCCTAATAGCAAGTGGGGGTTGGTCTTTGATGGTGCTGTCAATGCTTACGGTAAAGGGATTGGGGCAATAATCGTATCTCCGCAGGGGCATCACATTCCCTTTACCGCCCGAATTCTATTCGAATGCACAAACAACATGGCTGAATACGAAGCATGCATCTTGGAGATTGAGGAAGCAATTGACATGAGAATCAAGCATCTTGACATCTATGGAGATTCTGCGCTTGTTATTAACCAGATAAAGGGTGAGTGGGAGACCCATCATGCCAATCTGGTCCCTTACCGTGATTATGCGAGACGTCTGCTGACATACTTTACAAAGGTCGAATTGCACCATATTCCCCGTGATGAAAATCAAATGGCCGATGCTCTTGCTACTTTATCCTCCATGTTTCAAGTAAACCATTGGAATCATGTGCCGGTAATCAAAGTGCAACGCCTAGACCGGCCTTCTCATGTGTTTGCCATCGGAAATGTGATTGTTCAGGCAGATGCGAATGTAGTTGACAACAAACCCTGGTATCATGATATCAAGCAGTTTTTGCGAAACCGTGAATACCCGCCAAGTGCTTCCAACAAAGACAAGAAGACCCTGCGAAGATTGGCTAGTAAGTTCCTGTTGGACGGAGATATTTTGTACAAAAGGAATTACGATATGATATTGTTGAGATGTGTTGATGAATGCGAAGCGGAGCAACTGATGCACGATGTGCACGATGGCACTTTTGGAACCCATGCTTCAGGGCATACCATGTCTAGAAAATTGTTAAGGGCTGGCTACTATTGGATGACCATGGAGCACGATTGCTACCAATATGCTAGGAAATGTCACAAATGTCAAATCTATGCTGATAAAATCCATGTGCCTCCGCATGCCCTCAATGTTATTTCCTCCCCGTGGCCTTTCTCTATGTGGGGCATCGACATGATTGGAAGAATTGAACCAAAGGCTTCGAACGGTCATCGTTTCATTTTGGTGGCGATCGATTACTTTACCAAATGGGTCGAAGCTGCATCTTATGCCAATGTAACAAAGCAAGTGGTGGTTAAGTTCATCAAGAACAACATCATCTGTCGATATGGTGTTCCCAGCAAGATTATTACTGACAATGGTACCAACTTGAACAATGACATGGTGCAAGCCCTGTGTGAGAAATTCAAGATTGAACATCATAACTCTTCTCCTTATAGGCCCCAGATGAACGGTGCAGTTGAGGCCGCCAATAAGAATATCAAGAAGATCGTACAGAAGATGGTAACTACATACAAAGACTGGCATGAGATGTTGCCCTTTGCTTTACACGGCTACCGCACTACAGTACGCAGTTCGACCGGGGCAACGCCTTTTTCCCTTGTATATGGCATGGAAGCAGTCCTCCCTTTGGAAGTAGAGATCCCATCTCTCCGCGTGATCATGGAAGCAAAATTGTCTGAGGCTGAATGGTGCCAGAGCCGGTATGATCAATTGAACTTGGTTGAAGAAAGGCGTCTGGATGCTTTGGCTCGTGGACGACTGTATCAAACAAGAATGAAAACCACTTTTGACAAGAAAGTCCGTCCTCGAGAATTCAAGGAAGGTGAACTTGTATTGAAAAGAAGAGTAAGCCAACAACCCTACCCAAGGGGCAAGTGGACGCCTAACTATGAAGGACCTTATGTTGTCAAGAAAGCCTTCTCCGGCGGTGCTTTGATTCTTACACACATGGATGATGTAGAACTTCCAAACCCTGTGAATGCCGATATAGTCAAGAAATACTTTGTCTAGATATATGAAAAGAACAGCGTGGTAGGTCGAAAACCCGAAAGGGCAGCCTAGGCAAAAATGCGCTTCCCGGTGGATCGAAAACCCGAAAGGGCGATCCAGGAAAAATAAGGGACAAAAAAATGAATGTGAAAAAGCTCGCTGAGATTACACGTAACTCAGGCAAAAATGAGCGTCTCGATGAGCCGAAAACCTGGAAGGGCGGTTCATGCAAAAATGAGACTGAAATGAAAGACAATTGACTATATCTGGCAAACTACCATCCCCTTGGGGCACCTGCAATTAATAAATGGCCGTTCTCATCAGAAGCTTTTGCACTTGTGAATTCAAAATTTCTAAGGACTGTAGTGGTTACTGTGTTCAATGTACCACCAACCCATAAAATTACCATTTTCCAAGCTTTGTAAATCCGTGGAGTCATGCCTTTGGCTGACCACCACTCTTATACATCGATTTGAGCCTATGCTTTTGTTTGAAACTCTATTTCTTCATTCTACTTTCAAAGCTATATACAAAAACATTTTCTTTCTATTTCGATAATGACAATGTTTGAAACAAACATTTTGGAAATTGAAAATTTTTTGTGTGCATTTTGAAAACAAACCTGAGCAACTAGGTGCATTCAAACGAAACATGCATGAACGAATGTGTGTCGATGTCCATTTCAATATGAGCTACCAGCAGGCTCTCTCCCCAGTATGGTCTGTGGTCAATGGCAAGAATCAAAAAACAGAATGAAAAGCATGAGAAAATGAATAAGCTCGCTAAGCTGAAAACCCGAAAGGGCGGCTTAGGCAAAAATGAGCACCCCACTGGATTGACAACCTACAGAGGCAATTCAGGCAAAAACAGGGGCAATGAAAAGAATTTATTCCCCGGTGGATCGAAAACCCGAAAGGGCGATCCAGGAAAAAATGGGATGATGGAAAAAATTAAAAACAAAACAAAAGCAAACATGCAAAAAGCATTGACCACAGATGCGATATCCAAAGCGTACTCAGCATTAAAGCACCCAGCAGTGACGGTGCCATCGGAAAGGTTCTTCTCTCTACGAGTTTATGAATGGGATACAGCTCCCTGCCCTCAGCCATGGTCTCGATGCATCTTCCAACGACGGCACCTCCAAAGGGGATTTCCACAAGCATATGTTAAAGCACGAGCCATTACGTGCCCAATATTCCAATGTTTTGTCTATCTCTGTGAAATTGTGTCTGCAAATTGCCAACCATCATGCGCTTCAAGCATTCATACATGCATAATCATGCATCCTATATGCTCATGCATCTGATAAAGTTGTTATACTATCCATGCACATTGCATTTTCAATTCCTATGTTAATCTCTGTCAAAATCTCGTAAGACAATGTCAGTTTCTACAGTCATGTCGATTTCAAACTTCTACAGTCATGTCAATTTCAAACTCCTGCAGTCATGTCAAGTCAATTTCAATCTATATTCACAATGCAGTTTGCTATATGTTCGGCCAAGTGGCTAGTTCGCATCCAAGAACAGCTTGTGCCTGTCAATTCATTTCAGTTAACGGCCAAGTGGCTAGTTCAAATACAAGAACAACTTGTGCCTGTCAATTTGCTTCTGTTATCAGCCAAGCGGCTAGTTCAAATACAAGAACAACTTGTGCTTGTCAATTCGCTTTTGTTATCGGTCAAGTGACTAGTTCAAATCCAAGAACAGCTTGTACCTGTGCTTTTGTTTCTGTTGACGGTCGAGTGACCAGTTCAAATCCGAGAACAGCTTGTACTTGCCCATCTGTTAATGTTTTTGGTCAAGCGACTAGTCCCAACCCAAAGGACATCTTGTGCCTATCTACCTGTCAGTATTCTCGGTCAAGTTCCCAGTTCGAGCCAAAAGAATAACTTGTACCTGTCAATTTGCTGTTTGTTTCCCCAGTAAACCCTGTTATTTGCTATCTTGTTAATGTCTACCAATCCCGCAATGGATGCGACATACTTTGTTAAACCCAACTCTCAGTTTGTCTTGCATTCATAATCTAAATGTTGCATGGCATACATGACGTTTACAAATGTATTTTTACGTCCAAAATCAGTGCAAATGTCAATATTTAAGTATCTTCGTCCCGTCAAGCCAAAGACTCTGTCTCTTGACCCTCCAGACAAAGAAACTTAAATAGGGGCAGCTGTCATACCCTCATTTTGGACCTAAAGATACTCATTCAAATTTCTTTTCTATTTCTGATACTTTTCAATTCACTGTGTTTTACTCTGCAATTTTTACTGTGCTTGAACTGCATATTTTATTGTTTCTGACTTTAATTTTCTTGCATATAAGGCCATCCAAAGTGCCTTTCTTGCATTACAAGTCATTAGAAAGTTTCTAAACCATTGCACATTTTCTTGCTTTTTATTCCAAATATTTGCAAAAAAAAATCATACAAAAAGGGTATTTTGGTCATTTCCTGCAGTGGAACCCATTTTAGTCCCTACATTTGTCTCCGAGTCTTTTCAACTTGTCTGTACAAACCATTGATCAAACTCTGTCTAAAAATCATTTCAGCATTGCATCTGAGTCAGTCTGAGTTGTTTTAGTCCCTAGGGGTATTTTAGTCTTTTCACATCAAAATTTTGACAGAGAGGTATGTTAAAATACCTCATTTTGGTAGTTTGTTCGTTTTAGTCCATTTTGTCGTTTTTAACTGTTTCACTTTACGTTATTTTCAAAATTACAACTTTTTACCAATTTTATTTTATATTGCAAGTTAGTCCTTTATTTTTGTCATTTTGCAGAAAGGTCCTCAAGTCCAAGTTCAGTCCAATGCCACGCAAGCAGTCCAGGCCAGATGTCACATTCCCATTGGTCCAATGCACACTTGGCAGCCTATAAAAGGCCAGCCACTGTTAGGATCAAAGGGAGCCACAAATTCAGTGCCACCTCACAAACAGATTCAGAGCTTTCTCTCTCTATTCTGTTACGATCCAAATCCACAGAAAATCTAGAAATTCACAAGAACACAAAGAACAATGCATAAACCCTAACTGTTTCCAGAGCCAGAATCAACACAAATTCACACCAATTCCTTCGAGTTCATCACAAATTCAGCAAAATCACAATTTCTACAAACCCTAGCTTTTTCCAGAATCAAAGCTCAAGCAAATTCAATGAAATTCGTGGCGATTCTCAGAGATTCAGCATTGAATCTTCATCACTGAATCGTTTCCTCTACAATTCAAGCACGAATTCACCACTGGTAGTGGCAAACTCAAGCGCGATCGCAGAGGAAAAGTTGAGAAGAAGAGAAAAAGAAGATTCAAAAGATTTGAACCGGTGAAGGAGAAGAAGAGAGATTACCGATTTATTTTCGGATTCAAGCCAAAAATCAACAAAACAGAATCAAAATCCAAGTGTTCTTGAAGATTCTGGTTCGAACCTCCGATTAAAACACAGGTAAACACATAAACTCACCTTTTCTTGCTTAAGAACATCAACGAGTTCAAATCGATGTAGATCCATGGAAGTTCAAAGAGTTTCGTTCAAAAAACTGTGAAACCCTAAAAAATTTTGAAAACCGTAAAAATTCCACGATCTACAACGAATACAAACCGGTGTAGATCTACGAAGTCGTAAGAAACTTCATTCAGAAAAAGCTTTGAACAAAACAAAAAGAACAGTTTGAAACCGTGAATGACCTTTCAAGATCTACATCGATTCGTAGTTTGCATGTAAGTTCTGATGGTGGGTTTGTGTTTAGAATGATAAAACGAGTGGATTGAAGCATGTTTGAGTGATTTCTGGGTAGATTAGGATAAGTTAGGGTTAGGGTTCATCCGGAGAAGATGAAGATGATGAGAGAAGGAAGAGAGAACAACGAAGTGAAGAGAGAGAATGGAACAAAAAAATGAGCTGAACCGGTGCAATCCTGCTTATGTAGATGCGCTGGACCGGGTCGGTTCAAACCCGATCCAGCCTCCTGCATCCTTGACCATTAGATCTAGGTTTTAGGGGATCTGGATCAATCCAACGCCTCTGAGGCATCTGGAGGATCCGGATCCACCAGGTGCGTAGGTATTGGGCTTTATACCTGCAGGCCTTTGGTTTCTTTCAGTTTTTCTTATGTTTTTTGCTATACACACCTCTGTTCTTGCTATCTGAACCCCTGTGCGCTTTATTTTCCTTGCGAAAATTCCTAAAAAAAATTCCTACGTGTTTCTTGATGTGTTTTTGACTGTTTTATGATATTTTTACATGTTTAAAATTGATAAAAAATATATGTTAGGTTTTCCTATTGATTTGTGTATTTCGAGCATTCTTGTGAAGTTTCTCGCATGATTCTTGACCTAATTTTTGCCACATGGTATTGATACTTGATATATGACTTTGTGATATGTTTACTTCTGAGTTCATGTTAATTCCTACAGTTTTGCAAGTTTAATTGTTAGTTTCTTGTTTTGCAAGTAATGTGAATTCTTTGTTTGAAAATAAAGTGTGAAATATGCTTATGAATGTGTGATAATATTGAGTTTGAACATGTCTTATAATTCTCACATTGTGTTTGAAATAAATTCCTTGAAAATTGCTTTGATGAGAGAGTTATAGGTCATGTGCTTGCTTAAATTTTGTGACTAGTTCTTGTGCATTTTTTTTTTGTTGTTTTTAGCCAATTTGTTTAACATTCTTTTCACTATTGTTTCTTGCCATTTTTGCTTACTATTTCTTGCTTATCTTTTGCTATCATTTTATACCTTGTCTTACTAACCATTTCATTTCATGTTTCATACATATTATGAGCATTCCACCATCTCATCTCCATCCTTTCGCCTAGGTTTTATTCAATTTCTATTTCAATTTCCATATAATTCTTAGGTAGTTATTTCTTCATTTTAATTTCTTGCAAGACCATAGAATGTAAACTAGGGCCAACGTAAAGGACAATGGACTCTATAATGATGTACACCGACACAAGCACCGACACGCACACACGTTGTATGATTTACCGTTAGATGTATATTTAGGAATCGCGAAACTTAGAAAAATCTATTTTTCAAAAATGTTAGCAATCTCATCACTTGAAAAACAATTTTTCCCAATAAACTTTGGAGTCAAAACTCCATTGTATTTTCCTTTTATTTTCTTAATCAAAATTCAAATGCAAATTAATTCATAATTAGACTACTATTTTCTTCAATAATTGAACCAACCTCACCATTTTCTTGCTCAAGCCTTTACGGCCTCTTTCTTTTCTTCAAAATCATTTTCAAAATTAAAATCAACCTAAACTCACAAAAAACATTTTTTGAGAGAGAACTACATGGAGTTTGATCCCTTAAAAGGGTATGTAGGCAAGAGGTCAAAACCTCTCCAAGTCCAATAAAATAAAATCCAAACACTTCTTCCCCCATTCTTAAAATAAACAATCTTTTTTCAATAAATAGTATTAAAAATAAAGCGTAGACGTAAATCTAGAAAAACGGTTCCTATAGAGTACTATAGTCGTTATGGGTGCCTAACACCTTCCCGTAGCGAAAGCCGCCCCCGAACTTAGAATTTCTAAGGGTTTTCTCAATTTTGCCCTTCCCAAGAAAAAATAGAGATATCAATGATTGAAAGGTTCAAGCCTAATTAATGACTTGACACCCGAAAATTGCGATAACAGATGGGACTAATGGCAATAGCTCTCTGAGTGATTGTAAACCGACCTATATGACTAGAGATCCCATGTAATATCCTGCTTAATAGTTTCACTATGTTTTACCTGTTAAACGTAAGTATAAGCGCGTTTAAGATTAAGAGGGGCATTTTAGTATTGGCGCATGAGGAGTATATAAGCATGTTCAACCTTAAAACCTTCATTTTGTTTTAAGTCTTTCTCTCACTACGTTGCAAGAGCAGAATTTCATTCTCTCTCTCTCTCTCTCTCTCTCTCTCTCTCTTGTGTGCTCGGCTCACTCCTTCTCTCCCTCAATCAATCCATTTGGCTCATTTCCATAGTGTAATCATGCTGCATGTTAGAGGTTTTGGATGAGCAAGCAAATTTCAAGCCAAACCCAATCAAGTTTCGTTTTCCTCTCCTCCTTTTAGGGTGAATCAGAATCTGCAGCTGTGTGTATGTTTTCATGTTCACTTTGAAGCTTCAGATGAGTTCTCTAGTTAGCATTCACCTTGAGAGTATGGATTGTGCTTCTGTGAGATTCAATTAAGTATAACTTATGATTTTAGGTTCTAGATGCCCTTTATGCCATTAACCCTTGGAAATATGTGAATTGTTGCCATGCACTGTGTTTAAACTGTTTTTCAGGTACTATGAATGTATTGGGCATGTTAGAACTTGACATTTGGGGTTTTTATGTAAAAATCACGATTTTCTACATTCTGGACTGATGAATGCTCGCTTAAGCGAGAACTGCTCGCTTAAGCGAGCTATTGGCAGAACCTAACTAAGCTGCTCGCTTGGAGCACGCTTAAGCGTGCAGCCTCATAACAACATTTTTGAAAACCTTTTCTTGTGGTCCAGAATGTTGTCCGATGCCTTGCTTTGCAAACTTTTATAACTTTAACAAAGCCTCAATGTCAAGAAACTAATTTGCATTATATGTCGAAGTATTATATATGAAAAACATTAGTAACATTAACAATTTCCAATGATGAGTGGCACATGAGAGCACGATAGTGTTCGTGATTTACGCTCGGGTAGAATTATGTCTAGGTAAGGGTGAAACCTAGAGCCTCGACTTAGGCAGTCGAGATTATGTTTGAAAGGCAATTTAATCATTGGGCTAATTTAATCATTAATTCGAAAGCGTTGTTTGCAACAAATAAATTTGTTACGATCCGATCCGATCCAACAGAGTATCCGGAAGGTTACATATATATCCACACGCATGAAAAACAATCTTATGAATTGCTTAAAGATTAAGTCTGCTTAATTCCTAAGCTAAGTTAATCCTTAAGTCACTCCAGTTTTATTACGAACTCTCCCTCTAAGGAGAGCTCGCCTCACTTATTCTACACATTGAAAATCACAGTTGATGTTTCTTGTGCTTTTCTTCTCTTCTCCCTCTTTCCACTTGTGTTGACGAGTTCTTCTTCCTTTCTTCTACTCCTTCAGTCCCTTCGGTTTCGAGTGGTCTTCGTACCATATAGAGTGGTTTAATCAAACGATAAAACATATTTGACGGTGTTATTTCTCGAACGATTACTTACGGTGTCGTACGTAATCGAACAGGTGAACTGAGTTGTTTTATCTTGGAGGCGGCGTGGTTGTTAGTCTACCTTGCACAAACTCGGGTAGTACTACAAAACGTATTAAAGAAAGTGACCTGATCGTGACTCAACCCGGTAATATCTTCGATGATGATTTCCCTTTTTTTAAAATGTACTTTTCTAAATCTGAAAAACAACATTATCTTAACTAAGAAGAAAAACTAAACAGAGATTTGCATATTCACAAAGATATTTGTGTCAACACTTAAAGAAAATTATAAATAAATAAAGTTTTAATATGCGGTAATCCAAAGACACATTTATCGAAAAATTGTACATCAGTAAGGAAAATATTTGTGACTTTTGTTACTGGCAACCAGCAAAACTAGTGCTCATGTTCATGTTATTATCAAGACATAAACTTCAATGCTGCCATGCGTAGGTTCTTCACAAGTTCTTTTATGCTCATGTTGTAGCCTTCACCCAACTATAAAATAGTTAAGATTAGTATTAAATACAATAGTAAATAATATATAAAAAAAAAAAAACAGCAAAAACAAAAGACAACAAAATGGGTATATCAAGCAATTATAGCGGAAAACAACCTAGATAAAATACTTCTTATAAGATAAGATGTTAACAATTATTATAATAATAATTAAAAAAAAAATTGTCGATATAATAATAGTAATAGTGATGACACCAAAAATTTAAAAATCGTGAAAAAAAAATGTTAGTGCCAATTTAAAGGTAGATAGAGAGATAGTCTATACCTGAGCAATTATGGTAATGTCGAGCATAGAATCCCCAAAAGTTAAGACACTGTAATTGACAACAAATAGTTGAAACCTTTGAATCTCAACCATAATTTTAACTAGAAGGCCCTTGTGCTCTTGGCATTGGATCCGAATCAACATATATTTTTCTAAGATTTTTGCTTCCACTTGAAATGGTAAACCAAAAACACAATCAATGCTCTCATCACATGATGAGGAGTTGTCATCACTACAGAGGCTTGGTTTGGTCAAAAACACCGATGACTCTATTTTTGTTTTCTCATTTTGATCTTCCAAAACTTTCAAACGCTTTTTAAGCCCTTTCAAGTATTTGATAGTGTCAACTAATACAGAATACTTGTCTACCTAACATATTTTTACACGATCGATTAGTGAGTAGTGTGACAAAAATAGTGTAACCAAGATTATTTCATAAAAAGAAAAATTCATGATCTTAATATTTGTAACCATTATAATTTTTTTGACATTTTATAATAAAAATGTTTAATATTCACAATTATGAATAATAAATATTGATAAACAATTTTTGTCAAAAAAAAAAATATTGATAAACAATTGAATATTATTGTTTTTTTTTTCAAAAAAAATTAATTCATTTAAATTATTACTTTAAATAATAAATGTACCGACACATGTAAAACTTTAAAAAAAATATTTTAAAAGCTAGCTTGGGGGGTAAGTGAAAATTATTTATTGTACCTTTTTAAGGTTAGGAACAAGTGCTGCCAGAGCAATGAAGTTCTGTGTGAGTTTCTCTCTTCTCTTTCTCTCAGCCATGATATGATCTTGACCATGATGGGCACGAGACCTTTTTCTTGATGACTCTTTTGAGGTTTGAGACACTGGTTCATATTTTTCAATTCCACTAAATTGTGAGGAATTTGTAGTGGATGAATTTAGGGTGTTGTCAAAACATGGAATTTGAAACTGAAAAGATGAGTTAGATGGTGATGGGGAAAGTTTTGGTGAAAAGGTTTCATTGATTTTGTTGCTATGATCAATTGTTTTCAGCTCCATAATTGGTTTATCAAAATCAAAGTCAAAAGAGTCCAAATTTATTTCACTACTGGATGTGTTAATGAGAGTTGTGGGAATGGACCTCGAAGTGAAACATTGCTGTTTGTTTTGTTCTTGGAAGGCATTAGCTATGTCATGTGAAAGAAACTCTTCCACATCTGTATCATGCAAATTCAGGTTGCATTCCTCAGCAAATAAATTGTATCCATTCATTTCCTGTGAAAAAGGAAATTTCAAGCATTGAAGAATTAATTTATAATCAACCATTTGTGAATTTCAAAAATAGGAAGGGTGCAAGAAATGATGTCAACTTATTTTTATAAAGAATGATAATTCTGCCCTAGATATTGGCCATTAAGAGCAAGTTTGGTTGGTTTTGCCCTAGATGGAGAAATGCAAACAAAGGACATGACTCATGGTTTTTAGAATATTTTCTTTTAGGCAAAATATAAAATATATAAAATAAAAATAAAGTGTTACAAAGAATGAGGGACATTAGACAGGAAGAACCCGAACAGGAATAAATCGTGATAAAAAGGTCCAAATGGATCAACTATAGACGCAACCAAGCGAACCAGCATACGGGCAGGAACCAGGTTACAAATTAAACATGAAAGGTGAAAAGTTGCAAAGAACAGTTAGAGTATAAATATGGCGAATGGATCGACCGCCAATACGGTAACATATCCAATGCCAACAGCTCCGTGATGAACACAAGCAATAAATTATATTAATTTATAAGCATTAGATTATTCATGGAAATTTTTGAATATAAGGTAACATGGCATTAGATTATTAATTTATATCTCTTAAAATTTATATATTAAAGAAGATTCACTATCTTAAATTATATTAATTTATATCTTGAACATAAGATTTAAATCATTACATATCGATTTTCTTGATAAATGTATACGTATCGTACAAAAGAGCCTAAATATGAGGCAAGGTTTCTCAGAAATTTTTATATTAAGGGAGATGCATTATTTAGGGGTATATATATATATATATATATATATATATATATATATATATATATATATTCAGATTACAAACAAAAATGCATTTCTCTACCAATATAGAAACAATTGATACTATAATTTAATAATTTGTTGATGACAAATACTATAATTTGTTTCTTTCAAAAAAAAAAAAACTATAATTTCTTATGAAATGTATAGGATCAGGACTGTTCCAATCAAAGTGGAAGTCCGGTTTTAATACTCCCTCCATGTCATAATAATAGTCTATTTAACATTTTTTCTTTTTCTCAAAATAATTGGAACAATCTTCTATTTAAATTCTAAATAACATTCATAAACATAAAAAAAGATATTGAAGGGATCTAAAAAGAAATCCTCAATAATTGGGTGAGGGTCAATGGACCTACTCGTATAATATATTTTTTGAGGGTTCAATGTTTTAGAGGCTCAACTACATAGAGTTGTTTGCATTCCTTAAAGATGCCACTAAGAAAAAGGACAAATCTTGGTTTTTCTTTTAAAGGACATGTCTTGAGTTGATTGTAGATCTGAGAAAGCATTATATGTGAGTCCTTTACATTTTGTTGCAAACATGGTACAAAATGGTTTATTACCAAATGACTGATGACACTTAACTTGAAATATTTTGGAGAAAATTTCATGTGTTAAGGAATTAATTTATAATCAACCATTTGTGAATTTAGAAAATAGGAAGGGTGAGTTTGCATTTCAATTTTCTTACCAAATCAGACAACCAGCTGTTGGTTGATGATACGTTCATTGCTGTGTTGTTGATTTCTTCCATTGTCTGAAGGGTAACAGGGAAGAGCAAGGCTACTATTTGTGGTGAATTAGAGTGCCCATTGTTGGTTCTTTTATAGGACTAGATTTTAAGCACGTGTGGTAATTTTTTTACAACATTTATCATTTATTACAATACACCATTGTCGGACAATTTTTTTTAAAGACGAAAAATAATTTAATTAGTTGACACTTTTATTTATTATTATAATTGAAAAACTATTTTACTGGACCTAATACACCAACCCTCTTTAATATAAACTATTCCGGTCAATATTATAAACAAAATTATACATTTTATGCTCATTCAATAATTTCATTTTTAATAAAGATTCATTCAATAAATTATGTATATGGTTAATAATGTAAACCACATACATCATTTATTGTATAAATCTAAAATATAAATTTTTGTTTATAATGATGACCGAATTGTGTATTTGTGCAACACCAGTTGTTATAAGATACTTTAATGCTTGATGGGCCAAGTTATCCCATATTTAGGTAATAAAAGAAATTCATGATAAATCCTTTTTGAGGGGCACACTCGTGATTACGAACCGAGAGCGACGGTGGAGGAATTGAAATGCAATTGAATTACGTACAGTTGGGAGTTGGAACTTTAATCCAGTTCACTGTACAAATAAGGAGAGACAAAAAAATTAACTTATTTACAAAATGAACAAATAAGGAAAAATAACGACATAAACTGCGACTGAAAATGAAAATAAATTTTCGAAGTAATTCTCTGTCAAAAAAATAAAAGTAATGTGGAGCAAACGACCCCTATTTAAAGCATGTGATGATGTTATATGAATTGAAAGATTGTCTTTTAGGAATCTTCAATTGCTTACAAACATTTTGAAATTTCTGAAAATAGCCCTATCAGGGGTACAAAGTGTTGGATAGAATTTGGGTGGTATTAGTGAAGCACAATGTCATAGATTTACAAAAAAAACAAAAATATCTCATGTTAAAGAGAAAAAAAAAGTCACTTGTAATATTGTGGTTGGTCAATATCATCAACCACAATGTCACTCAAATGCTACCCAAAATGTTTGCTCAGGAACAGAAGTTACGAATCGTTTGATGTAATCGACAATAGAATGAAAATAATTTATTATTAGGTATGATTTGTTACAGGTATTTCTAAACAAAATTTGTTTAACTTTTAAATTTATTTGAAAATAAATTAATATAAAAATACGACAAAACATTGATTGATTAAATGATGCTAGTATGGTACATACTCAACTAAATTACACCCTCCGGTGACTATTACAAGGAAAATTACCATTTTATATTCATTTATTAAATGATGTATGTGTTCTATAATAAAGACTATATACATCATTAATTGAATGAATCTAAGATATAGATATTTGTTTATAATAGCGACTGGAGGGTGTACTTAGGTACTATTGTATTCACCTATAAATAAACGAATTTAGACACGACCACATAAATGATTAAAGTATGAGAGGAAATTTGAAAAATGGAGCGAGAGAGAGAGAGAGGCGACGACCCTCGGTTTTGCCGTGGGCAATCACGCCGACAATCCTTTTCGTCGGAGGTGAGATACAACGTGGGAGGGATCCAAGCAAAGTGCCACAAAATGGGGGGATAGGGGAGATTGGGTTGATGTAGCACCAAGACGTCGGAAAGCGCAGGGACATGTTGATCGATGACAGAACAGACAACAAGAGGGATCGCGGCAGGGTGGTTGTACGGTTCAGATGGCTTGGTAGTCTAGGGTCAGAGGTGCTTCACGATCAGCAGGTTCAGGGAGGTTCGGTTAGGGCATAATTCACACGCGATCGCACATGTTCTGTATCAGTGCAAAGGTTTTGATCTGAGAGAAGGTTTTGAGGTGTGTGGGATGCTTGATGATATATACGTTGCTAAGAAGCGTGTGAATGGTCAAGTTTACGGGTTTGTGGGATTTTTTGAATGTTTGCAATGTGATTAAATTGGAAAAAGATTTGAATGATGTCTGGTTTGGCCACTTGCGAGTATGGGCAAAGGTGGCTAGGTTCGATCGTATGGTTTCAGTGGAGAAGGATAGGGTGAAACAAAGGATAGGTTGAAACAACGAGGGGGGGGGGGGGGGGGGGGGGGGCGGGGAGACGCAATTTATTCTATATTTACACGAGGATGAGAGTTTAAATCAAACTTCTTTTACGAGAGGAATTGTAATTTACTCTAATTTTAATATGCAATTTATTCTAGGTTGTTTTATGTATTTACTTTTTCTAACCAATTTTTTTTTAGGAAGCTAAAACAAAATTAAATATAATAAAACAACTAATCTACTTTTTTCGCATAAAGAATGCATAAGGAGCGTAAGAAAGAAGAAAAGAGAAAATTATTGTTACATCAGGTAATGGTATAAAACACCAAAAAGAAAGCAGTGTTTTTTTTTTTTTTTAGTAAGGTGTGTTTTGCTTTTAACCACACAAAAGATTACGCCTTAATTTTATCAAACAAGTGGTTCGTTTTTATTTTTGAAAATTCTTACATTTCGGATCAATTTATTTTATTATCATATACATATATCTTTTTATTTTGTCTTTTTCTCCATGAAATTTTTAGATTGTATTTAAGAGTAAATATTATTATGATTTTATAGGGGAGTGAAAAGTGCAGCGTAAGTATAGAGGAACTTTCGAAGGGCCTACCCATGGCAGCATATATTGAAGTTTAAAGGCCTGCTACAACTATTTATGGTCCTCCCTCGTTTATATGATGATGATCATAACAACAACAACAACAATAATAATAATAATAATATGATCCCCACATATTCTTTTTGATTTTGAAGGAGGATAACCCTACAGATTTAAGCTCTTCTTAATAACGCTCATAAAAAAAACACGTCTTATTTTCTAAAAGACGGCGAAGGCTAGAGTGCACATGCGACTTAGGTCGTATACGGTACACAACTAATCTATTCCGTTACATCATGATAGACCATCATAGACTGCTCGTACTGAATTTTTTTCAATTATATTCAAGCTAGTCTCTTCCTTTGTTCAAAAATGGAAGTGTAAGTTATATATATATAGATATAGGCTTAAATGTTCTTTTGGTCCCTTAACTTGATTTTAAGTATCAGTTTGGTCCTATAAGTAATAAAAGGTCCGTTTAGGTCTTTTAACTTTATTTAAAGTATCAGTTTGATCCTTTCTGTTAATTTAATTCAAAAAACAGAGAGAGAGAGAGGGGGGGGGGGGGGGACAAAAATAATATGTTCGATGTTTTGTCCAGGATGTAACGTCCTATATCTATTTAAGCAATAAATCATGCAATTACAATAGATAAATAAGAAATAGTCGTCACGTCTTCGAATAAATCACCAAAAAAACATGCATGAAAATATCTCAACATACAAATCACAGCGGAACTCAAAATACATCTCGATAATGGCCATGTCATCAAATCATAAAATGAAACCAATTCATAAATAATCTCAACATAGATACAATTCTATCATAAAAGAAATCCAAGACATAAAAGATAAACGCCGTCCTAGATCAGAGCCTCTAAGACACAACAAGCGAAAATAAATGGAGGAAGCTCCCGCTATCCTCGAGCACTCACCAAAGCAATGGAATCAACTAATCCTGCACGCCGTCTACCCATTCATACAAATAGGTAGGCGGTCCACCACAGACCATTGGGGGTTAGTTTCACATCTATCATAATCAAAAGAAACAACAGGATTTAGCATGCATTAATATTTAATCTTCCATTAACAAGTTTGAACATAAATCATTTTCATAAATAAATGCACAAGCACAAGGTTCATTATTTGCTATCAATCACAAAGCACACAATCACACCAACACGTATTCACATCAATCACATAAGCAAACACGACTCTTCCTAGAACATGCAATGTGTCTAGACCAACTCTAGGTTCGTGTGGTACCAATTTTCATCTCCGAGGTCGTCGCCCCTGATGCAACAAATACATCAAAACAACCCGCATAACAACCCGCATAATGAATACATAAGTATTCAACACCAACATGGAGATGAAAGCCAACAACAACTGTGTGTGTGAAATAGGACTCGACAACAATAAAACATACTTCATACATATTTCACAAGTCCACACCAACATATTCCAATACATGCTTACACCAACAATTCACCAACAATAGCATGCAAGAGGAATTCGCCAACAACATATAAACATAGATTAAACAAGTCAAAAGAAACATTTTAGAAAGCTCGGATTGGCCCCCAAGTGCTCGAAACAACAAAAACGGGGTTTGTAACACCCCAATTTCCCGTCTTAAAAATTTCATTAAATAAATCACATAAATCAGAGTACTTCTCAAAGGAGTGTCACATTTTCTTCTTTAAAAACAACTTAGATAATAATTTATCAAATCACAAAAATATTCAATTAAGCAGCGGAATTCAAAAGTCTCATCTCATAAATTGTCTTGGCTTAAAAGCCATCAAACGTCTCAAAAACATTAATATTCAACATCACTAAGTCTTAAAGTTAACATTTATTGAAAACATGATACATAAGGAATAGACTCTATGTAAAAGACCCCATCCCGTTACGTATCAGAGCAACCCTACTTCACACAGACTCCTCGCATCAACGCATCTAAGACTGGGTACCTGCACTTGCCTACAAGGCGGCAATTCCAGCAGAAGGGGTGAGATTCACAACAATAATATTAATATATAAATCAAACGTCAAGATTAACAATCATAAATCCAGCTCATAACATATACATTATAGCATATCATAACATCATTATAAGCATCATCATAAACAACATCACAGCAAACATACTTCAACATCTCAAGCATCGTCTCATACATGTCATAATTGACTCGACTATATGCAACACCTAACGTCTCAACATCATGCATGTGGTACCATATGATTATAGCATTAATATGCTTCACCGTCGCTTTGAGCAAATGCTCCACCGTCGCTTTGAGCATAAAGCTCCACCGTCTCATAGTATGCAAATGCATGGACTCGTCACTTAACAACTTAATACACCGTCTCAAACGTCATTTACAAATTATGGACTGACACATGCAGTTATAATAATACATGGCAGAACATCAACTCATCATACATACACATTGCAACACATAGCATCATCTTAGTCAAATAGCATCATACTCATACATCACTTATATTTAACAACACATCTTTTATCAATGGCCTAATAGAACCATCAGCATTCATCTTTACATAACTCATCTAAGGGTATAAAACAGCACTAACTCTACCCAAAGGGTTCCTCTAAACGTCCTATGCGAAACAGCTTGCAATACAACAAAACATGACAAGGGTCATCTAACTCGCCACGGCGAGTGGATCTGCTCGCCACGGGCGAGTACTCACATCAGCTCACTCGCCAAAGGCGAGTTGGGGGCGAGCTGGAGGCGAGAAATCCTGGGTGCTCTCGGCCTTTTTGACATTTTTCACCAAAAATCCTCATTTTTAAGCTCTCTAAATCCAATTTGACCAAACCAACTTCACAGGTCATCTCTATAAATATAAGGGCACTCAAATTTAAGGGACAAGCTCGCCACGGCGAGCTATGCTACTCGCCTCGCGAGCAACCAAGGGTTACTCGCCACGGCGAGTGATCACTCGCCTCAGGCGAGCGATCTCAGAACCCACACGGGTTCAGACCAAAACTCACCAAAACATCTCCAATCTCTCCAATCTAACCTCTAATTCATCTGCAATGTCGTCCTAGGGGATAATCTAGGTTCTGTAACACGTCCCTACAGCATTACAACACAATCTCACGTCAATCCATCACAATTCATCATAAACCCTAATTCTCAACCCATCCCAATCCTCACCAAACTCTATGCCAATCAAGAACGGATGATTTACAATTAAAATTACTGAAGTTAGGCTCACCCTTACCTGGAAAATTGTGCAGAAATGGAACCAAGCTTCTCTTCTCTCTTGAACCGTTCTTCTTCTCTTTTCCCAATTGTCTGTATGCGTTTCTAAAAAAGTTCCTCTTAACCTACTTCTCTTATATACTCCCTCACAACTTAATTAATTCTCTCTTAACCCTCACAACTCTTCTTATTTATAAATATAACCCCATCTCTTAAAATTCTATTTTTCCAACAATTCTCTATATTTACCAAATAAATATTCATATAAACATCACTTATATTATTTTATTAAACAATAAAATAATAACACGTCACACGTCACAAATACGTCACATAATCATCAAAATCATATAATATATAAACATATACCATATCATCTAAATTAAATAATTAAATAATTAGAGAGGGCGTTACAACTCTCCCCCTCTTAAAGGATTTTCGTCCTCGAAAATTTACCTCGCTCAAACAACTCTGGATAGGATTCCAGCATCTTACTTTCTAGCTCCCAAGTCAAGCTTTCACCCGTCGCTCCGTCCCAAACAACTCTAACGAGAGGTATCTCTTTGCCCCTCAGCGTCTTCGTCTTTCGATCATCAATCCTCACGGGTAAGGTCTCAACCGTAAGGTTGTCCCTAACTTGCACATCGTCACTTTGGATCACATGAGACGGATCCGGAACATACTTCCTCAGCTGAGATACATGAAAAACATCATGCAAATTCGATAAGTGCGGTGGTAATCCAACACGATACGCCACCGGCCCAATCCTCTCTGAAATCTGATAAGGACCAAAAAACCTCGGAGTCAACTTCTTCGATTTCAAAGCACGCCCAACACCCGTCATAGGAGTCACTCTCAGGAACACATGATTCCCCTCTTGGAACTCAAGGTCCTTTCTACGCTTATCATGATAACTCTTTTGTCGACTCTGCGACGCTTTCATCTTTTCTTGGATCATTCTCACTTTCTCAGTAGTCTGTTGAACGATCTCCGGTCCTAAGACCACTCTTTCACCCGACTCAAACCAGCACAACGGAGTCCTGCATCTCCGACCATATAAAGCCTCAAATGGTTCCATTCCAATACTTGAATGGTAACTGTTGTTGTACGTGAACTCTATCAATGGAAGATGACTATCCCAAGCCCCTCCCTGCTCAAGTACACAAACCCTCAACAAGTCCTCCAACGACTGAATCGTCCTCTCCGACTGACCATCTGTTTGCGGATGATAAGCCGAACTCAACCTCAACTGAGATCCCAACGCCTCTTGCAAACTCTTCCAAAATCTAGAAGTAAATCTTGGATCTCTATCTGATACGATGCTCGAAGGAACACCATGCAGCTTAACTATCTCTTTAACATAAATCTCCGCCAACTGAGCCACAGAAAAGTAATGTTGATTGGTAGAAAGTGAGCAGACTTCGTTAATCTATCAACAATAACCCAGATAGCATCGTTCCCTCTAGGAGTATTGGGCAAACTCGTCACAAAATCCATGGATATACTATCCCATTTCCACTCTGGCACATCTAAAGGTACCATCATACCAGTCGGTTTCTGATGCTCAATCTTCGACTTTTGACAAACCAAGCAAGAAATACACAAATTGTGCCACGTCACGTTTTAAGCCAAACCACCAAAACAGCTTCTTTAAGTCATGATACATCTTCGTAGCTCCCGGGTGAATACTCAAGCTACTTCTGTGACTCTCTTCAAGAATCATCTTCTTAATTTCATCATTTTCAGGAATGCAAATCCTACCTCGGAATCTCAACACTCCTTGGTCATCGACCTTAAAGTCACCATCCACTGCCTCATTACCAGCAATCAACAAATCTACGAACTTGACATCTTCTTTTTGGGCTTCCTTGATATGTTTCAGGAAATCATTATCAATTCTCAACATTCCTAGTTTTATGCTCTGAGGTGTTCTTTCACACACCAAACTCAAGTCTCTAAACTGTTCCAACAACTCAAATTCTTTCACCATCAGCGCGGACATATGCACAGTTTTCCTACTCAGGGCATCTGCAACCACATTTGCTTTACCAGGATGGTAATTCAAACCAAAATCATAATCTTTAAGTAACTCAAGCCACCTTCTCTGCCTCATATTCAACTCCTTCTGATCAAACAAATACTTCAAGCTCTTGTGATCACTGAATACTTCAAATCTGGAACCGTACAAATAGTGTCTCCATATTTTCAATACAAAGACCACAACTGCCAACTCTAAGTCATGCGTCGGATAATTCTTCTCGTGAATCCTCAACTGTATGGAAGCATAAGCTACCACTTTACAATCTTGCATAAGAACACCACCTAAACCCAACTTGGACGCATCACAATACACCACAAATGGTTCATCGGGCTTTGGCAAAATCAACACTGGAGCCATCGTCAAACGCTTCTTCAGCTCATTAAAACTATTCTCACAATGCACATCCCACACAAAAGACTTACCCTTACACGTCAACTGCGTTAACGGAAGAGCCAACTTGGAGAATCCTTCTATAAACCTTCTATAGTAACCAGCTAGTCCCAGAAAGCTTCTAATTTCCGTAACCGACTTAGGAGTCTCCCATTGCGATACCGCTTCAACTTTCGACGGGTCAACCGCGATACCATCACCAGAAATGACATGGCCAAGAAAACTCACTTCCTTTAGCCAGAACTCACACTTAGACAACTTAGCATACAATTTCCTTTCCTTCAACACCTGCAAAACAGTCTTCAAATGCTCTACATGCTCCTCTTCAGTCTTGGAGTAAACCAGTATATCATCAATAAACACTACTACGAACCGATCCAAAAATGCATGGAAGATGCGATTCATATGCTCCATAAACACTCCAGGTGCATTGGTAACTCCAAAAGGCATAACCTTGTACTCGTAGTGACCATAACGGGTCCTGAAAGCCGTCTTCTGCATATCTTCATCCTTCACTTTGATCTGGTGGTAACCTGACCTCAAATCTATCTTGCTGAAAACACGTGCACCCACTAATTGATCCATCAGATCGTCAATCCTCGGAAGTGGATACCTATTCTTGATCGTCACTTTGTTCAGCTGTCTGTAATCAATACACAGTCTCATACTGCCGTCTTTCTTCTTCACTAGTAACACTGGAGCTCCCCATGGTGAAACACTAGGTCTCACGAACTTCTTCTCAAGCAAGTCTTCCAACTGTTTCTTCAACTCTGCTAACTCAGAAGCAGACATACGATAAGGCGCCATCGACACCGGCTTCGTTCCCGGAACAAGGTCAATAGAGAACTCAACTTCTCTCTTCGGAGGCACATCAGGTATTTCGTCTGGGAAAACTTCAGGAAAATCACACACCACTTGCAGTTTATCAATTACCGCTTGATTCTCTAAAGATAATGAAGCCATCAGTGAAAACATCAACATCCCATCACGTTCTAGTTGCTTCAGCTGCTTAGTAGATAGAAACTCTGCGCCCCACTCTTCTTCGACAGAAGAAAAATGCACCATCTTTCTAAAACAGTTGATAAGAACACGGTTGTACTCTAGCCAGTTCATACCCAGAATCACATCCATACCACTTAAAGGTAGGCAAACTAAATCCATCACAAAGTCACGGCCAAACATAGATAAAGGACAATTTACACACACGAGAGAAGTAGTCACCGAACCCTTAGCTGGAGTCTCGACAACCATCTCTCCATTCATATCAGAAACATCAAGACCCAAAGCAGAAACACAATCTAAAGCAACAAAACTGTGCGTAGCACCAGTATCAATAATAGCAACTAAAGGAGTATTATTAATATAGCAAGTACCTCTGATCAAGCGATCATCATTCTCAGTCTGAGTGCCACTCAATGCAAACACTCTCCCAGTAGTCTTAGTCTTCTTGGGTTGCTTACACTGCGAACCAATGTGTCCTTGCTCATTGCAGTTGAAACACACAACATCATCAAATTTGCAGTCATTAGTGATATGTCCTTTCTGACCACAACGGTAACATCTCTTCACATCAACAGTACACGCATTACTCTTGTGGCCTTTCTCGCCACAAGTGAAACAGGTAATCTCAGTAGGAGCAGTCTTCTTCTGGGGCCTCCTCTCATCATTCACTCTTTGCTTCCCTTTATCTCTAGGGGCATCATAAGGTTTAGGGCGACTCTGCTGGCCCTTAGCTTTCCTCTCATTCACTATCTTGTAGTGAGCCTTGGTATCCTCTTCATAAATTCTACAGCTACTCACTAACTCCGAAAAGTTGCGGATCTTCTGATAACCAATGGCTCGCTTGATGTCAGCACGCAAGCCATTCTCGAACTTTATGCACTTTGAAAACTCAGCCGTCTCAGGGGTATAATGCGGGTAAAACTTAGCCAGCTCCACAAACTTTGCCGCATATTCAGTCACCGACATGTTTCCTTGCTTAAGCTCCAGAAATTCTATCTCTTTCTTCCCACGAACATCTTCTGGGAAATATCTGTTCAGGAACTCCCTCGTGAAAACAGCCCACGTCACCACAGCTCCATCTTGCTCCAAAATGGGTAGGAGACTAACCCACCAATCATCAGCCTCCTCCGCGAGCATGTGCGTGCCAAAACGCACCTTCTGCACATCATCACACTGCATGACTCTGAAGATCCTCTCTACTTCCTTGAGCCATGTTTGAGCCCCATCTGGATCATAGCGCCCCTTGAAGGTAGGCGGGTGATTCCTCAGAAAGGTCTCCAACATCCTAGTCCCGTCGTTTCCACCAGCATTGTTCTGATTACCCACAGCATTAGCCATTGCTTCCAAAGCAGCAGCAAGAGCAACATCGTTTCTACCAGCCATCTTAGTTCTCTGGAAACAAACATAAGTCAGAATAATACAATAATACTATTCTAACTCTAAGACAACGTCACTCGACTCTCTACTTGGCCGGACGGACCGACCTGCTCTGATACCAATTGTAACACCCCAATTTCCCGTCTTAAAAATTTCATTAAATAAATCACATAAATCAGAGTACTTCTCAAAGGAGTGTCACATTTTCTTCTTTAAAAACAACTTAGATAATAATTTATCAAATCACAAAAATATTCAATTAAGCAGCGGAATTCAAAAGTCTCATCTCATAAATAGTCTTGGCTTAAAAGCCATCAAACGTCTCAAAAACATTAATATTCAACATCACTAAGTCTTAAAGTTAACATTTATTGAAAACATGATACATAAGGAATAGACTCTATGTAAAAGACCCCATCCCGTTACGTATCAGAGCAACCCTACTTCACACAGACTCCTCGCATCAACGCATCTAAGACTGGGTACCTGCACTTGCCCACAAGGCGGCAATTCCAGCAGAAGGGGTGAGATTCACAACAATAATATTAATATATAAATCAAACGTCAAGATTAACAATCATAAATCCAGCTCATAACATATACATTATAGCATATCATAACATCATTATAAGCATCATCATAAACAACATCACATCAAACATACTTCAACATCTCAAGCATCGTCTCATACATGTCATAATTGACTCGACTATATGCAACACCTAACGTCTCAACATCATGCATGTGGTACCATATGATTATAGCATTAATATGCTTCACCGTCGCTTTGAGCAAATGCTCCACCGTCGCTTTGAGCATAAAGCTCCACCGTCTCATAGTATGCAAATGCATGGACTCGTCACTTAACAACTTAATACACCGTCTCAAACGTCATTTACAAATTATGGACTGACACATGCAGTTATAATAATACATGGAAGAACATCAACTCATCATACATACACATTGCAACACATAGCATCATCTTAGTCAAATAGCATCATACTCATACATCACTTATATTTAACAACACATCTTTTATCAATGGCCTAATAGAACCATCAGCATTCATCTTTACATAACTCATCTAAGGGTATAAAACAACACTAACTCTACCCAAAGGGTTCCTCTAAACGTCCTATGCGAAACAGCTTGCAAAACAACAAAACATGACAAGGGTCATCTAACTCGCCACGGCGAGTGGATCTGCTCGCCACGGGCGAGTACTCACATCAGCTCACTCGCCAAAGGCGAGTTGGGGGCGAGCTGGAGGCGAGAAATCCTGGGTGCTCTCGGCCTTTTTGACATTTTTCACCAAAAATCCTCATTTTTAAGCTCTCTAAATCCAATTTGACCAAACCAACTTCACAGGTCATCTCTATAAATATAAGGGCACTCAAAACCATCACCACTTGGGCCAAAGTCCTAAAATTTAAGGGACAAGCTCGCCACGGCGAGCTATGCTACTCGCCTCGCGAGCAACCAAGGGTTACTCGCCACGGCGAGTGATCACTCGCCTCAGGCGAGCGATCTCAGAACCCACACGGGTTCAGACCAAAACTCACCAAAACATCTCCAATCTCTCCAATCTAACCTCTAATTCATCTGCAATGTCGTCCTAGGGGATAATCTAGGTTCTGTAACACGTCCCTACAGCATTACAACACAATCTCACGTCAATCCATCACAATTCATCATAAACCCTAATTCTCAACCCATCCCAATCCTCACCAAACTCTATGCCAATCAAGAACGGATGATTTACAATTAAAATTACTGAAGTTAGGCTCACCCTTACCTGGAAAATTGTGCAGAAATGGAACCAAGCTTCTCTTCTCTCTTGAACCGTTCTTCTTCTCTTTTCCCAATTGTCTGTACGCGTTTCTAAAAAAGTTTCCTCTTAACCTACTTCTCTTATATACTCCCTCACAACTTAATTAATTCTCTCTTAACCCTCACAACTCTTCTTATTTATAAATATAACCCCATCTCTTAAAATTCTATTTTTCCAACAATTCTCTATATTTACCAAATAAATATTCATATAAACATCACTTATATTATTTTATTAAACAATAAAATAATAACACGTCACACGTCACAAACACGTCACAAATACGTCACATAATCATCAAAATCATATAATATATAAACATATACCATATCATCTAAATTAAATAATTAAATAATTAGAGAGGGCGTTACAGGGTTTGCTGTTTCTGCGAATCTCGCCGGGCATGCCATTTGTCGCCATGGCGGGAATTGCACAGAACAACAACCCTGTTCTTGTGTCTCCCCTTACGGGAATCCATTATTTTCAACCCCAAAATCCCAATTTTGATCCCCTTGACCCAAAATTTGTCCCCAAAGTTTATCTATACATTTATAAACATAAAAAGGCAATCAAAACCGTATAAAACTTGGAATCAAAACATCATTCTATCACAAATCATCAATTTATCCATTTTTCATAAAACTTCCAAAACAACTTAATTTCCACCACAACTTCACAATTATGAATACCCATTGTTATACCCTCATTTTGGACCTAAAAATACTCATTCAAATTCCTCTGCTATTTTCTAATACTTTCAAACCCACCGTGTTTTCTACTGTGCTTCAACTGCATACATTATCGCTTCAGTCTTTTAAATTTTTGCATAAGATCATACAAAAGGGTATTTTGGTCATTTCCTACAAAGGAACCCATTTTCAGTCCCTACAATTTGTCCCTGAGTCTTTTCTGTTTGTTTGCATAAACCCTTAATCAAGTTTTGTACAAAAATCATCTTAATTTGCATCTGAGTCAGTCTGAGTCGTTTTTGCCCCAGGGGCATTTTAGTCTTTTCACATTATTTGAGTTTTGGGCAGAGAGGTATTTTAAAATACCTCATTTTTGGTAGTTTGTTCATTTTAGTCCGTTGTGTCAATTTTAACTGTTTCGCTTTACGTTGCATTTCAGATTACATGTTTTAACCAATTTTATTATTTTTTGCATTTTAGTCCTAATATTTTCAAAAATTGCAATTTAGTCCAAATTTTATATTTTATTGCAAAGAGTCCCAATTCCAGTTTTAGGCAATTCTTTCCTTTTAATTCTTTTAAAAAATAGTCCAATCTTTTCAAATTTGCAAAACGGTCCTATTCTTTTCAAATTTGCAGTTTAGTCCTTTTTTTCAGATTCAGTCCACAGGTGCCACGCAAGCTGTCTAGTTCACATGTCACAAGTTCATTGGCTCAGAGGCACATGTGGCAGCCTATAAAAGGCCACCACTGTACAAGTCAGAATCACATACACATTCACGCGCCACATCAACACAAACAGAATCAACATTCTCTCTCATGGTAGTTACAGATCAAAACCCAGAAAACTCACCAAGAACTCAAGAACATTCGCGAACCCTAAGCCACAATTCCACCTCAATTCAGTTCAATTCCATGCCAGAACTACACATTCACTATTGAATCCGATTCACAGCATCAAACAGAAGCCAAATTCGCACAGTTATGGCGCAAATTCGAGCAATCCTCAGAGATTCACGTGAATCATCATCACTAAATTGCTGAGCCTGCAATCCAACGCGAGCACGCCACCAGAGTAGCGCGCTGCAAGAGTAATCACAGGCTGTGGATCAGAGAAGAAGAGGGAAGAAGCAGTGAAGGATTTCACAGGATCCGGATCAAGAGAGAAGAGGAAAAGATCGAAACAAGCTTACCGGTAAAGATCGAAGCCAAGAATCAAAGAAACGGTTCGAATCTCCGATCAAAAATCCAGGTGAAACCCTAATTCCATCTCACCTTTTCCTTCAGTACCGTAGAAATCCAGAATGATGTGAATCCGAAGCCGTTTCGAACCGTTCGATCCAATACACAAACCCTAACACAAAAATCATTTTGAAAATTAGAGGAACGCTTTGAAATTCACAACGAGTGTGAATCGAAGCAGTTTCTCATGCATCCATAACAGTTTCAATCGAAAAAACAGAGAAAGCGAACGGTTCGAACACTTTGAGATGAAAATCTCAGATTAACATCATTCAAACGGTTAAGTTTGTGTTTTCGTGTAGGATTCATGCTTAGATCAGTAACAAGAGTGATTTAGTGCATGATTGAACTGTTTCTGGGTGGATTTGGGAGAAACTAGGGTTAGGGTTTCCAAAGAACCAAACGGCGGAGAAGAGAGAAAGAAGAAGAAGAAAGAGAAACGACCCAAAGAAATGAAGGGAACCGGGTTCCCAGTGCTTTTATACAAGCTTCTGGACCGGGTCGCTCCATACCCGGTCCACTTCCCCTTAGTTGTGTGCGTTGGATCAAGATCCATATGGATCTGGATCAATCCAACGCTCCTGGAGTGTTAGATTGATCCGGATCCATCAGATCCGTGGGTTTGGGCTTTTTACCCGTAGGCTTTTGGCTTCCTTTCAGTTTCTTGAGTTTTTCTTGTTATGTGCACCCCTGTGTTTGCTATTTGGACCTCTTGTGCGTCTAGACTTCTTTACAAAATTCCAAAAAAATTGCTATGCGTTCTTGGTATATTTGTGACTGTTTTGTGATATTTTACATGAGAAAATTGATGAAAATTTGGCAAGTGCTAATTTCTCATTTGATTGGGATATCTTGTGTTTTTTTATAAATTTTCTCGCATGTTTGCTCATCCAAATTCTTGTCCCATGATTTTGGTGGTTAGCACTTGATTCCATGGTGATTTACCCCTGTTCCCATAATAGCTCATTAAATTGTGTTAAGTTTGATGCTTTTGTAACATTCTCAATGTTGTTAAACTTAGATTTTTTTGATATTTTGCAACTTTGTTAATTTGATTCTTGATACCAACTTTGTGATATTTGGCAATTTTGTTAAACTTGATCCTTGATACCAATTGTGTGATATTTTGCAATTTTGTTACATTGGATTCTTGATTACATTTTTGTGATATTTCCATTTCCTTGTTAAAATTGATTCTTGATTACTATTTTGTGATATTTCCACTTTCTTGTTAAATTTGATTTTTGATTACCATTTTGTGATGTTTTGCAATTATGTTTAGTTGGATCTTTGATGCCAATTTTGTGGTATTTTGCAATGTTGTTTAGTGTGATTTTATGCCAATTTTTGTGATAGTTTACCATTTTGTTTAGGAGTAGTATTTCATTACCATTTCATCTTGTTTTACTAACCACTTTACTCTATGTTTCATGCATACTAAGCATCTCATCTCATTCCCATTTCTTCCTTAACTCCTTCATGGAACACCCAACTGATTCTCATGCAATGTTTAGGTTTAGTTTATTTTCTTTAATTTCATGTAAGGCTATAGAATGTAAAATAGGACCCGATGTAAAGGACTATGGACTATAATGATGTACACCGACACATGCACCGACACACGCACACACGTTGTATGTCTATCGTTTAGGGGTGTGTTTAGGATGCGCGATACTTAGAGAAAATAAATCTTTTTAAGAACAAATAACTTCCATCACTTCAAATATTTTCCAAATAAACCTTGGAGTCAAAACTCCAAAGGATTTTTCCTTTATTTTCTTAATCAAATCAAAATGCAATTAATTTCCAACTTTAACCGTTTTCATTAACAATCGAACCAACCAAATGCTTTCTTTTTCTTTTCAATTCTAATGCCTATACGGCCTCCTTCCCTTCTTCAAAATCTTTTTCAAACTTTAAAAAACAAATTAAACCCACAAAAATATTTTGAAAGAGAACTACATGGAATTTTGATCCCTTAAAAGGGTATGTAGGCAAGAGACTCAAAATCTCTCCAAGTCCAATAAAAACAACCCAAAATCTTCTTTCTCTCATTCTTAAAATCAACCCCTCTCTTTTACAAATAGCAATAAAGGCAAAGCGTATACATAAAGCATAGTAAAACGGTTCCTATAGGATACTATAGTCATTGCGGGTGCCTAACACCTTCCCGTAGTGAAATCAGCCCCGAACTTAGAATTTCTAAGGTTTTTTCTCGATTTTACCTTTCCCCAAAAAAAATAGAGATATCAATGATTGAAAGGTTCAAATCTAATCAATGATTTGACACCCGAAAATCGCGATAACAGAAATGGCGACTTCACTGGGACTAGTTTTTAGGGCTACACCTAGTTTTACATGCTTTATGTTTATGCTTTGCTTTATTGTTACATGTAAAATTTTCTTATGTATGTGTGGGGTGAGAATATCAAAAGCCCTATACCCGGGCTGAGTGAACCTAGGATTAGGAAGAGATATAATCGACAATCCATTCCGGGGGTTGCCTCGTGCATTGGATTACGCGATCAATCTCACATAGCTGAGGCATTTTGGAGGTGATGTTGCCGGCGTGTGTTGTCATGTTTAGGCACTTTACTTCCAATTGACCGATGAAGGCTATGGACCGTAGTTACCAAACCCATCCCTGGCCTTTCTCAGGACGTAGTGCGGTGGCTAAACCGAGCGTTGTCTCAAAATTTAGTCGTCACGCGATACTACACCCAAACTAAACCTTCTTACGGATAATCATGGACAAGCGTTGCTTTGTATACCATGATATACGCGAGAGAGGTTGTGGTTTGGGAACTTTATAGAACTTTGGTTACTACTATCAAAAGCCTTAGTTTCACCGGACACCGTGTCCACTTGTTACCTTAGCCCACCGTGCTTTCCTTGTTAAAACCATGCATACATGCATTCATGCATAAATTTTCTACATGCATTTATCAAAGGGTATAGACAAACTAAAATTCTTTGCAAATATAATCAGGCATGAAGAGGACAAAGTCTTACAAGTTCAAAGAAGTTGATTTGGCTAGCCTAAGGGAGTTGGCGCTCAAGGTTAAGAATCCGACTGGGTTTCGTCTCCGATACGGTGGTTTACTTGGTATTCTCCGGACTAATGTAGAAGAGAAGCTGGTGCACACTCTGGTGCAATTCTATGACCCGGTCTTCCGTTGCTTCACCTTTCCGGATTTTCAGTTGGTTCCTACACTCGAGGCTTATTCTTGCTTATTAAGTTTACCTATAGCCGAGAGGACACCTTTCACGGGCCCAAGATCTTCGCTTACTCCTCTGGTTATTGCTAAGGATCTTTATCTCAAGACTTCCGAGGTGTCTAAGAATCTCGTCACCAAGTCTCACATCCAGGGTTTCACTTCAAAGTACTTACTTGAGCGGGCTAATCTCGAATCTACTTGTCAGGACACTCTTGAGGCTATTCTTGCACTACTCATCTACGGGCTCGTCCTCTTTCCGAATCTTGACAACTTTGTGGACATGAATGCTATTGAGATCTTCCATTCCAGGAATCCGGTTCCTACTTTGTTAGCTGACACATACCATGCCATCCATGATCGGACTCTCAAGGGTCGTGGATTTATTCTTTGCTGCATACCTCTTCTATATAGGTGGTTTATTTCTCACCTCCCGAGTTCTTTCCATGCCAACACGGAGAATTGGTCTTATTCGCAACGGATCATGGCTCTCACTCCCGATGAGGTGGTTTGGATCACTACAGCAGCTCGAGTCAAGGAGGTTATTACTGGTTGCGGAGATTTCCTCAATGTACCTCTTCTCGGTACCCGGGGAGGAATCAACTACAATCCCAAGTTAGCCATGAGACAGTTTGGTTTTCCTATGAGGGCAAAGCCCATCAACCTTGCTACATCTCAGGAGTTCTTCTATTATTCCAATGCTCCCACCGGGCAAAGAAAAGCTTTTACAGATGCTTGGTCTAAGATTCGTAGGAAGGATGTGAAGCATTTGGGTGTGAGATCCGGCATTGCTCATGAGGCCTATACTCAGTGGGTGATAGATCGAGCCGAAGAGATTGGCATGCCTTACCCTGCTATGAGACATGTATCTGCATCTACTCCATCTAGACCATTACCGTTGCTTCCCGCGACTCAGGAGATGTATCAGGAGCATCTGGCTATGGAGAGTGAGGAGAAGCGAGCATGGAAAGCCCGTTACAGTGAGGCTGAGAACTTGATCATGACTTTGGATGGCAGAGACGAGCAGAAGGATCATGAGAACCGGATGCTGAAGAAGGAACTAGCCAGAGTTAGGAAGGAGCTTGAGGAGAAGGATGATCTATTGAGGAGAGACTCCAGGAGAGTCAGAGGTCGTCGAGATTTCTTTGCCAGTTATTGCGGTTCAGCTTCGGACTCGGATTCCGAATACTACCCAGTCACTCCTTAGTTCTGGATGATAGGATTGACTATTGATTATGTTGTTTGTTCAGTATTATGTTTCGGAAGCCTACTCCCTTGGCTCAATTTATCAAAACAACTTGCCTTGAATAATTTGTTAGTCCAATAATGTTTGCAAAGAATTCTAATTTGTCTAAAGAACCCTTTGGTAATAAAAAAGAGTCGTTTTTGCATCTGCATTTGCACATATCACGCATCATATGCATCATTCATCGGTCACAAAAAACTTCCAAGTGCTCATTGCCTCCTGGTTCTTCTGCCGCAGTGTGAAAAGTGGCTCGTGCTCGAAGGACCGATCAACCTACCAAAGTACATCAGACTAGACAATACCGAAGGAGGAATCAAGTAGCCATGGAAGAAGAGAATGCACAGCTCCGCACTGAACTAGCTTCTGTGAGAGAAGAGTTAGCCAAAGCTCTCGACGCCATGACTGCTCTGATAGCCGCTCAGGAGCAACCAGCCTCGTCTACTCCAGAGACTACGGAGGCAATTCCAACATCATCTCTTGATAGCCGTTTTGCCATGCCAAGGGGATACCCATACGGACTCCCACCTTTCTTTGCCCCAGATTCCACAGCAGGTGCTTCTAGTGCTGCCAACGGTAACCAAATCCCCGTCTCAGGGCAGGCTTCTCTCCACACTACTCTGCCTCAGTCAACGGTCTTCACCGACCCGATTGTGCACTCTACGCCTCAGGGCGCCAATGCTAATGATTACCGTGGAAAGACTCCTATATTGGGAACTATGGAAGAAAGAATGGAGGAGCTTGCCAGAGAACTCCGTCGTGAGATCAAGGCCAACCGAGGGAGCGGTGATTTCGTCAATACTCATGATCTTTGTTTAGTGCCGAGGGTGGATGTCCCTAAGAAGTTCAAGGTCCCGGAATTTGATCGCTACAATGGGCTGACTTGCCCCCAGAATCATATCATTAAGTACGTCTGGAAGATGGCTAACCATGCAGACAACGACTCACTTATGATCCATTGCTTCCTGGACAGCCTAATGGAAGATGCCGCTGAATGGTATACCGGTTTGAGCAAGGATGACATTCGTACTTTTGATGATCTGGCTACTGCTTTTAAGAGCCACTATGGATTCAACACCAGGCTCAAGCCGAATAGGGAATTCCTCCGGTCTCTTTCTCAGAAAAAAGATGAAAGCTTTCGCGAATATGCACAGAGGTGGAGAGGGGCAGCTGCCCGTATCACTCCCGCTTTGGACGAGGAAGAAATGACTCAAACATTCTTGAAGACCCTAAAGAAAGATTATGTTGAAAGAATGATTATTGCTGCCCCAAGCAACTTCTCTGAGATGGTCACTATGGGGACCCGCTTGGAGGAAGCTGTCAGAGAGGGGATTATTGTGTTTGAGAAGGGTGAGTCCTCGAACGCACCGAAAAAGTACGGCAATGGTCACCATAAGAAAAAGGAATCAGAAGTTGGAATGGTGTCCGCCAGAACCAATCAATCTGCCACTGCCACTCCCGTCAATGCTACACAACTACCTCAACCGTATCAGTACCTACAGTATGCCCAGCATCCGTTCTATCCGCCGTTTTACCATCAGTATCCTCCACTACCGGGCCAGCCTCACGTCCCTGTTAATGCCATCGCCCAACAAATGCAACAACAACCACTAGCTCAACAACAACCGCAACAACAACAACAAGGCCCTCAATCTAGACCATCTTTCCCGCCGATACCAATGGCGTATGCTGAACTACTCCCAACACTGTTACATAAGGGGTATTGCACCACCAGACCTGGCAAGCCTCCACCAAACCCATTGCCTCCCAGGTTCCGCTCTGATCTCAGATGTGATTTCCACCAAGGCGCCCTAGGGCATGATGTAGAAGGTTGCTACGCTCTGAAATACATTGTGAAGAAGTTGATCGACCAGGGAAAGCTATCTTTTGAAAACAATGTCCCACATGTGCTCGACAATCCACTCCCCAACCATGCCGTCGTGAATATGATTGAAGTGTGCGAAGAAATCCCTCGTCTCAATGTCCGTAATGTTGCTACACCTCTAGTGCCACTGCATATCAAACTTTGCCAAGCTTCTCTGTTCAGCCACGACCACGTTGCTTGCTGTGAATGTCTTCAGGACCCTATGGGTTGCAGCGTAGTCCAGACTGATATTCAAAGATTGATGAATGACAACTACCTGACTACCAGTGATGTTTGCATGATAGTACCAATCTTCCACGATACTCCGGCCAAGAGCACGCCCGTCAGGAAGGACGTTGAACCGTTGGTCATACGGTTGCCTGGTCCAGTGCCATATACCTCTGCGAAAGCCATCCCGTACAAGTACAGTGCGACTATGTTGGAAAACGGGAAAGAAGTACCTTTGGTGTCCCCGAGCACAGTAGGCAGTATCGCCGAAGTGACGGCTTTGAGGAGCGGCAAGGTCCGACCCCTTTTGTTCCAGAAGAAAGATGATGCGCCAGTTGTGACTCTTGCTAATAAGACTACTCCATCACCAATCCCTCATGTTGTTGAAAGTACCAGCCGTCCAGGCCAATCCATTGAAGATTCCAATCTGGATGAGATTTTGAAGATAATCAAGAAAAGCGATTATAAGATCGTTGACCAGCTGTTACAAACTCCTTCGAAGATATCCATCTTGGCCCTACTCCTTAGTTCGGAGGCTCACAGGAATGTATTATTGAAGGTATTGGAGCAAGCATATGTCGACCACGAAGTCACGGAGGATCAATTTGGTGGGATAGTGGCTAACATCACTGCTTGCAGTAACCTTTGGTTTGGTGAAGATGAACTTCCAGAGGCAGGGAAGCACCACAACTTGGCCCTGCACATTTCCATGAACTGCAAAACGGATATGTTGTCCAACGTGTTGGTAGACACTGGGTCGTCGTTGAATGTGATGCCTAAGTCGACTTTGGATCAGTTAAGTTGTCAAGGAGTTCCTTTGAGAAGGAGTACTTTCCTAGTCAAGGCTTTCGATGGTTCCCGTAAAACTGTGCTTGGAGAAGTAGATCTCCCCATGACTATTGGTCCCGAAACATTCATGATTACTTTCCAGGTTATGGACATAGATGCCTCTTACAGTTGCCTTCTTGGGAGACCGTGGATACACGAGGCCGGTGCAGTCACTTCTACCCTCCATCAGAAGCTGAAGTTCGTAAGGAATGGTAAACTTGTGACAGTGCATGGGGAAGAAGCTTATCTGGTCAGTCAGTTGTCATCTTTTTCTTGCATCGAAGCTAAATCTGTCGAAGGAACTGCATTCCAGGGTTTGACTATCGAGGGTACGGAGCCCAAGAGAGCTAGTGCTGCCATGGCTTCGTTGAAAGATGCGCAGAAGGCCGTGCAGGAGGGTCAGGCCGCCGGTTGGGGCCAATTGATACAGCTGCGGGACAACAAATACAAAGAGGGTCTCGGTTTCTCTCCGACGTCAGGTGTGTCGACTGGAACGTTCCGTAGTGCTGGATTTGCCAATGCGATTCTTGATGGTGGTGCTGAAGGAGGGGCTAGGCCCACATTTGTGATACTAGGAGGCATTGCAAAGAACTGGAACGTTATCAATCTCCCTGTGTTTGTGCATGATTCTAAGTAATATGTCTTGCTGTCTAGGCTCTTGTTTTCAAAATAACAATCCTTCCGTCCTGCCCGAGACGGAAGTGACACTTTTGTAAAGGGCATGTTTGGTCCGACATCACCATTATCAATAAAAAAAAACGTCGTTTCTTTCACGACTTTTTTTCTTTCTTTAATGCTTTTCCCTTGGAAATAATGGTAATGCCAGAAAAAACCAAAACATCTGTGTTTTCTTATTAATTTCAAAGATCTGCATGAAAATAATTTTCTAAAAATCATCCAATCATGTCACGCAGATCGAACCAAAATGAACCCCTTGAACACAGTGACTCTATGTTTCTCCAAACTGTTGAATCCCCGGTGTTTGAGGCCGAAGATGAGGATAGCGATGATATACCAGGTGAGATTGCCCGATTGCTTGAGCAAGAAGAGAAAACCATTCGGCCTCATCAGGAGGAGATCGAGCTAATCAACTTGGGTACCGAGGATAACAAAAGAGAGATCAAAGTCGGTGCTGCATTGGAGGAAGGGGTCAAGAAAAGGATCTTCCAGCTTCTCCGGGAGTACTCGGACATTTTTGCATGGTCGTACGAGGATATGCCAGGTTTGGATCCCCAGATCGTGGAACACCTTCCCGTAGTGAAATCATCCCCGAACTTAGAATTTCTAAGGTTTTTTCTCGATTTTACCTTTCCCCAAAAAAAATAGAGATATCAATGATTGAAAGTGATGACATGCTGTCATTACGTAATTTCTATGTATATTTTATCATTTTATGGAGTCACAAAGCAACTTAAGCAGCAAGAAACGCATGAAAAGCAAGAAAAAGCAAGAAAACTGAAGAATGGTGCAAGTCACAAAAACGTGTCACGCTTGCTAAAAAACGTGACACGTTTTCACAAGTCAGAGAGCATGTTTTGAGAAGAAAGAAGAACGTGTCACGTTGGCAAAAACGTGACACGTTTTGTGAAACCCTAATTTGGTTACTTGCTACTGAAGGAGAAAACGTGACACGTTTTGGGCGAATTTCTGGGCCTATTTAAGCTGAAGTCTTTTCCGAAAACAAGGGTTACGAATCTTGGAGAGCAAAGTGCGATTTGGACATCAAGGCGACTGCAAGGAGGACGATTTCTTCATCCTTTTACCAGTTACATGTATGTTTTAATGATTCAATTGATTATGCTATTTGTAAACATCATTATGAGTAGCTAAATCTCTTAGAGATTAGATCCGAGATGATTCCGTGTAAACCCTAGTTGATCTTATGTTGCTGTGATGAAACTCTATTCCATATTAATGATTATTTAAGTCTTTATTCAATTCAATTGTTCTTAATGCTTTTTATATCCTGATCAAATATAAATATGTTTTCGTGAGAATGAATGACTACTGACCCTAGCTTTCAACTTAGACTTAATTGAATTGTTTTAATAAACATGGTTAGTCTAGGAATGGATGATCGTTTATTAGTGATATTAGGTTAACGTGTTTAAACCTTCAAGAATTATTAGACCACCTAAGGAATTAGGGGCTGTAGTTTAAGAAGAGGGTCCTAACTCAAGGGATTGATTAGGGCTATTTTGTTAACTATCGTGGGACTTAAAGAACCATTAATAGGAATAGAGTACAGTAACCAATTAGGGGAAACATAGAGGATTCGACGATCCGATCTCATCTCTCTATATTTTCTTAAACAAACTTTATCATTTTGTTATTTTTGTTATTAAAACAAACAAATCTACCGCCTAGTGGCAAAACTATAATAACCTTTAAATATCCTATTGCATAACGGAATTAACTTATTGCGATTAAAAACAATCCTCGTGGGATCGATATTTTACTACTTCGATAGTATTTGGTGCACTTGCCAAACCTCTATCAAGTTTTTGGCGCCGTTGCCGGGGATTGTTGATTTATTTCAATAAGGCAATTTAGTTATAATTTAGGATTTCTGTATTTTATTTTCTGTTTTTAAATTTTTTTTTGTTACTTTTATTGGTGCAGTGCTACTAAGGTATTTTGCTGTTTATGCGAGGTCGACAAAGCAAGGACGATTTACAATTCGATCCGGAGATAGAAAGGAATGAACGGGCCAATCGGAGAGCTGCTCGGTTGTCAAAGTCAGTCCCACCCATCGTAAAAGGGCGGTCACCTAGTCCGCCACCGGCTGAATCCTTGAAGTCTATCTCTCCTACACCAAGTATCATGGGAGACGCTGAACCGAGACCTAAGTTGGGAGACTACGGGCTAGCTACTCACCTTGGTCAGCTGACACACACCTTCCGACCTGCCAACCCTGCTGCTTTTGACATCAAGAGCACCGTTCTGAATGGGTTGAGAGACAAGCAATTCGATGGCACTGAAGCCATGAGCCCACATGAGCACTTGAGTCGGTTTGCAGAGACTTGTGAATTCTGCGTACCTCCAGCTACGGTTACTGATAGCCAGAAGAAGCTGCGGTTATTTCCGTTTACATTGACGGGAAGAGCTAGAGATTGGTTGCTAACCATTCCGGGTGGTACCATTCAAACATGGGAGGAGCTCGAGCTGAGGTTCCTAGAGAAGTACTTTCCTATGTCCAAATATTGGGAAAAGAAGATGGAGATTCAAAATTTCAAGCAAGGGGAGACTGAATCTTTATATGATGCATGGGAAAGATTTACATTGATGCTGAAGAGGTGTCCCAACCATGAACTGTCTGAGAAACAATACCTCCAAATCTTCACCGAAGGCTTGATACATAACATTAGAATGTTTCTAGATGCCTCAGCTGGAGGCAGCCTTAAAAACAAGACCGATCATGAAGTCGAAGCCTTAATTGAAAGCATGGCTCAAAACGAGTACCGTGATAATGTGGAGAAGAAGAAAAGAGGAGTATATGGGGTCAGCGACACTACATCTATCCTAGCTAACCAAGCAGCCATGAACAAGCAAATCGAATCTCTAACTAAGGAGTTCCAAGGGTTCACTTTGGCTAACAAGCAACAAGTGGCAGCTGTTAAGTGTGATCTATGTGGAGAAGGACATGCAAATGGTGAGTGTGTACCGGAAGGATTTAGTGAGGAGTTTGTGAACTATGTTAACTTTCAAAGACAAAATCCTTACTACAACCCCGGGTTTAACAAGCATCCTAACTTGAGTTATTCTAACAACAACACTCTAAACCCTCTACTTCCAAATCCTCAGCAACAACAACAACCGAGAAAGCCTTCAGCTCTTGAAGAAACAATGGTGAATTTCATGAAGATGACTCAAAGTAACTTTGAAGAGATGAAGAAGAGCCAAGAAGCTGAGCGAAAAAACAATGAAGCTTCGAGGAAGTTGCTTGAGACGCAAATCGGGCAAATGGCTAAACAGTTGGCTGAACAAAGCAAGGGAGGATTCTCAGGTAATACTAAGGATAACCCGAAAAATGAAACTTGCAATGTTATTGAACTTAGGAGCAAAAAGGTGCTCACACCTTTAGTTCCAAGAGTTAAGAAAACAGTTGATGATGTTGTGACGGAGGAGGTAGAAATAGATTGTGAAGTTGAAAAAGAATTGGAGGGAGTAGTTGAAAAATAAAGTGATCAAGGAGAAGTTGAAAAAGAAAAGAAGGAAAAATCAGAGGGAGAAAAAAGTGAGAGATTAGTAGATGAAGACTCGATCTTGAGGAAGTCTAGGAGCCAAATTTTGAAAGATGGTGATAAACCACAAGTTGTACCATCTTATGTAAAGCTTCCATATCCTCATCTAGCTAAGAAGAAGAAGAAAGAGGAAGGCCAATTTAAAAAGTTCATGGAACTTTTCTCACAACTCCAGGTGAATATTCCTTTTAGTGAAGCCCTTGATCAAATGCCCGTTTATGCAAAGTTTATGAAGGAGTTATTAACCGGAAGAAGAAAGCCAAAAGATGACGAGAATATAGCTCTTTCAGAAAACTGTAGTGCTATCATCCAAAACAAACTTCCACCGAAGATGAAAGATCCAGGCGCTTTTACCATTCCTTGTTCTATTGGATCGGTGAAGGTGGGTAGAGCTTTATGTGACTTAGGGGCAAGTATTAACTTGATGCCTCTATCTATGATGAAGAAGCTTGGATGTGGTCAACCAAAACCAACAAGAATGACCCTCACTTTAGCTGATCGGCCCATCTCTTATCCTTTTGGTGTTTTGGAAGATGTGCTCGTAAAGGTAAATGAGTTAGTATTTCCTGCTGACTTTGTTATCATGGATATGGCTGAAGATGATGAGACACCGCTCATCCTAGGAAGACCTTTCCTTGCAACTGGTCGTGCTTTAATTGACGTCGAATTGGGCCAACTTATGTTAAGGTTCCATAACGAACAAGTGGTGTTTAACATTTTTGAAGCCATGAAACATAGAGCTGAAAATCCCAAGTGCTACCGGATTGACGTTGTTGATGAAATCGTTGAAGACAATTCTCGAGAACCTCAACCAACACAACCTATGGAGAAAGCAATTGTAAATTCTATAGAGAATTGTGACAATGATGAAGATCTTGAGGTGCAGGAATGTGTCAAGCAATTGGAGGCAAGCAAACAAGAGGTGGCATCGGAAAAAATAGAAAAGTTACTTCTTGACAAGAATGAGGGGGCGCTCACTTTGGGTGTGGAAGAGGAAAAAAATCCTGAATTAAAAGAACTTCCTTCTCACTTAAAGTATGTCTTCTTAAGCAAAGATGCTTCTAAACCGGCAATCATCAGCAGCACTTTGACACCTTTAGAAGAAGAAAAATTGATGAGGGTGTTAAGGGAGAACGAAGGAGCGTTGGGGTGGAAAATTTCTGATTTGAAGGGTATTAGTCCAGCTTATTGCATGCATAAAATTCATATGGAGGCTGAATACAAACCAGTTGTTCAACCTCAACGGAGACTGAACCCCACAATGAAGGAAGTTGTAAAGAAAGAAGTGCTGAAACTTCTAGAGGCAGGTATGATTTACCCTATCTCTGATAGCTCTTGGGTAAGTCCTGTCCATGTGGTGCCTAAGAAAGGTGGAATGACGGTGGTGGCTAATGAGAAAAATGAATTGATTCCCACCCGTACCGTCACTGGCTGGAGGATGTGCATCGATTATCGGAGGTTAAATACCGCAACAAGGAAGGATCACTTCCCGTTACCATTTATGGATCAAATGATAGAGAGGTTGGCTGGCCAAGCCTTTTATTGCTTTCTGGATGGGTATTCGGGGTATAATCAAATTGCGGTGGCTCCGGAAGATCAAGAGAAGACTGCCTTCACTTGTCCGTTTGGTATCTTTGCTTATAGGAGAATGCCCTTTGGGCTGTGTAATGCGCCGGCGACCTTTCAAAGGTGTATGCTCTCCATCTTCTCTGAAATGATAGAGAAGAACATCGAGGTATTTATGGACGACTTTTCTGTTTTCGGTAAGTCTTTTGATCAATGTTTAGTCCACCTAGATGCCGTCCTTAAAAGATGCACCGAAACTAACCTCATTTTAAATTGGGAAAAATGCCATTTCATGGTAAACGAGGGTATAGTTTTGGGGCATAAAATAAGTGCTAAAGGCATAAAGGTGGACCAAGCGAAAATAGAGGTTATAGAGAAACTTCCCCCTCCTATAAATGTTAAAGGAGTGAGGAGTTTCCTGGGGCATGCTGGATTTTATCGGCGTTTCATTAAAGATTTTTCAAAAATTTCAAAGCCCCTTTGTAACCTCTTAGTCAAAGAAAATGATTTCAAATTTGATGATGAGTGCTTAAATGCTTTTTCTTTGATTAAAACCAAGTTGGTTACTGCACCAATAATCATTGCACCCGATTGGGATTTACCGTTTGAATTAATGTGTGATGCAAGTGATTACGCTGTTGGTGCAGTTTTAGGCCAACGCAAGAACAAATTTTTCCATGCAATTTATTACGCAAGCAAAGTTTTGAATGAAAATCAAGTAAATTACGCGACCACTGAGAAAGAATTGCTTGCGGTAATTTTTGCCTTGGAAAAATTTCGTTCTTATCTAATCGGCTCCAAAGTCATTGTGTTTACAGATCATGCAGCCCTGAAGTACCTACTGACGAAAGGAGATTCCAAGCCTCGGCTGTTGAGGTGGATCCTTTTGTTACAAGAGTTTGATCTTGAAATTCGTGATAAAAAGGGAGTTGAGAATGTGGTGGCTGATCACCTCTCCCGGTTGGAAAATAAGGAGGTGACGAAGAAGGAAAAGGCCATCATGGCCGAGTTTCCGGATGAGCAGCTGTTCGCTGTTGAAGGGAGGCCGTGGTTCGCCGACATGGCAAACTACAAGGCTGGTAACATAGTACCAGATGACTTGAACTCGGCCCAAAAGAAGAAGTTCTTCAAGGATTCAAACCACTATCTGTGGGATGATCCTTATCTGTTTAAGGTAAGCACTGACGGGTTAATTAGACGTTGTGTTGCAGGTGAGGAAGCGAATAGTATCATGTGGCACTGCCATAGCTCAGCTTATGGGGGCCACCATAGTGGAGAAAGAACCGCTGCAAAAATCTTGCAAAGTGGCTTCTGGTGGCCCACCTTGTTCAAGGACTGCCAAGACTTTGTGCGGCGGTGTGACAAATGCCAAAGGACAGGTAACATTTCTAAGAGGAATGAGATGCCCCTAACAGGAATACTTGAAATAGAACCATTTGATTGTTGGGGCATTGATTTTATGGGGCCTTTCCCTCCCTCTTACTCTTATCTTCATATTCTAGTTTGTGTCGATTATGTTACTAAGTGGGTTGAAGCGATACCATGTGTTGCTAATGATGCCCGAACTGTCGTCAATTTTCTCCAAAAGAATATTTTCACTAGGTTTGGAACACCTAGAGTCTTGATCAGTGATGGGGGGAAGCACTTTTGCAACAACCTTCTTGAAAATGTGCTCAAAAAGTATAACATCAAGCACAAAGTTGCAACTCCCTATCACCCACAAACTAGTGGTCAAGTAGAGGTTTCAAACCGTCAGTTGAAACAGATTCTAGAGAAGACAATTGCGTCTAATAGGAAGGATTGGTCCAAAAAGTTAGATGACGCACTGTGGGCATATAGGACAGCCTTTAAGACTCACATTGGGTTTTCACCCTATCAACTAGTCTATGGTAAGGCTTGTCATCTTCCAGTCGAGTTAGAGCATAAAGCTTACTGGGCCATCAAGGCCTTAAATTTTGATCAAGTAGCTGCTGGTAAGAAAAGACTTTTGAAACTTAATGAACTTGAGGAGATGAGGCTTAGAGCGTATGAAAATGCGCTCATCTATAAAGCCAGGACTAAAAGGTATCATGACAAAAACTTAGTATCTAGGGAAATTAACTCTGGACAACTAGTTTTGTTATATAATTCCAGGTTGAAGCTGTTTCCTGGAAAGCTCAAGTCGAAGTGGTCTGGACCTTTCTTGGTCAAGAGCGTGTCACCATACGGAGCTGTTGAACTAATCACGCCGGAGGGTGACAGGAGTTTCAAAGTGAATGGACAAAGAGTTAAGCCATATCTGGGTGGCGACCTACCAAAAGAAAGGGTAGGGTTGATGCTGAAGGACCTATAAAGGTCCGTAGTAGTCAAGCTAGTGACGGTAAAGAAGCGCTTTGTGGGAGGCAACCCACCGTTAGTTTTTCGCAGGTAATAGTTCTTTTATATTTTCTTTCGCATTTTATTGCTTTCAAAAATCAAAAATACAAAAATATTTTCGCTGAAACGATCAGAGGAAGAAAAATTTCAAGTCCAATACTGGGCAAAAACGCGACACGTTTTAGGCAAAACGTGCCACGTTTTTGCCACCTCTGAAGCATCTCAAAAACAAGCATTCTGTTTAGCAAAAACGTGTCACGCTGGCCAAAACGTGACACGTTTTCTGGGAACCAAATTTTTTCAAAAGAGTGGAGCGTGTCACGTTTCGCCCAAACGTGACACGTTTATTGGGTGGTTTCAAAAATTTTACCGTTACAAAACGAAAAACGTGACGCGTTTTTGGCCAAACGTGACACGTTTTTCTCCCCTATATATACCCTTCACACGAAAATTAGCCCATTCACTTCCAAAAGTAGCCAAACTCTGTCAAAATTTTCCCAGAACCCTAACCTACGAACTTCTCAACTTTCTACACCAAAAACCTTCAATTTTCCATCTCAAAATCACCAAAACAACCACAAAAACTACCATCAACATCATCAACCTCCCCAAATCCATCATCCTAACCTAACCTCAAAACCCTAATCTCAACTTTCACCTTTCCCTTGACCTAACCCTAAACCTTCACCATGGTTGATACTAGAAAGAAAGGAAAAGCCCCACAAGCCAAAAAATCCAAAACCACCGCCAAACGAAAACAACCGGTCAAACCCACAGCCCCACCGGCCGTCCCACCCACTCTAGCCTACCGTTTCCATGACACCCCGGCTCGTGACCGCTTCAAAGAAATAAGAAGTTATAGGGTGATACCAGAGAGGGGGTTCCTACTCCCTAAATTATTAGGCAACCCTGAGTTTGAGCAGATTATCACGGCTCGAGGGTGGCACGGGCTGAATGATATGGTTTTCCAAGAGGCCAACAAGACCATGGCGCTTGAGTTTTATGCCAATGCTCGGTTCTCTGGGCGGCGGTATGAATCGTATGTGAGGGGAAAGACCATTGATTTCTCCCCTGAGGCTATCAATACCATGCTGAAGATCGTTCCTCTGGAACAATGTGATGTCAAGAGGAGGAGGGAGACATGTGCTAACTGGGACGAGGAAACGTGGGAAGAGGTGAAATCCTTACTGTGTGTGGAAGGTGCTCAATGGCAGAAGAGCAGGAAGATGTTGCTGAAAGCTGATTTCAAGCCGGTTGCTAAGGCTTGGGCATCATTTGTGGTGCAAACATTAGAAGGTACTTCCTGTTCATCTGAGATTCCCTTATCTCGGGTGCATACTGTTTGATTGCCAACAACATTGCTGAGTTTGTCCAAGGGAACAAGAAAGCCATCCCTCACATGAGCCTCATCAACTGGCTTTGTGAGGAAGCTGACTGCGAGTGCTACATCAATGACCTCGAGACAAAGATGATGAAGCCAATCACTGATAACTATATGGAGGTCTTTCTGAAGGATTATCTGGAGCGCATGCAGCAGTTGGGAGCTGAGGAGGAAGCAGGCCCTCAGCCTCAGCCACAACCACAACAGCCCCCGCCTCAGCCAGAGTTGGTGTCAGGAGAAGGAAGCAGCCAACAAGGTGCCCATGCACCTCTTCATCCCATGATGCTGGACTACATGTTCGGCCACTGCAACTGGATGAATGAGGTGTCAGACCAAGAGTATTGGAACCATCCTAGGTTCGGGCCAGAGCTTACTGAGGCAGTCTGCCTCAACAGGAGAGCGATTACTGGGTCTTTTGACCGTTTTGATGGGTCCGAGGAGGCGATGGACCAGTACTTTGATGTCACCAGAGGTCGTGCCCAAGCAAGAGAGCAGGAGATTAGGGCAGACTTTGCTGCTGGTGGTGCGAGGTCGAGGTCGCATTTTGGCGAAGACACCTATGAGGAGCAGAACCCGAGCACATGGATTGACCCGAACTTGATGCAGGATTGATGGGCTACTGATGGCTCATCTAGTATTATTATTTTTTTTCTGTTTGTTTCAGCAGTTTTTCCTTTCATTTTGATGTACTTTTTTTTAATTTTATTTTCGAACAATTTGAAGTTTAACCAGTTGTATCCCCCTGTGATGTAATTGAGCCTGAACTTGTTTATTACTGATGAATTTATGTGTTTTATTGACCTTTTACAGTTTAGTAACAAATGTGTGCTCAAGTGATTTTTCCAAAAGTTCATAAGGAGGAGTGACTTGAGTAAAAGGCGAAGTGTACGGCAGTGCTAGGTAGTCACAACTCCCAGATATCATAACTGTCAGGTTCATGGCCAAATTTTATTTTTCAATTTACTTATATAGAGTGTTCCATGCATCTACATTTCTAGAACTTGCATTGTTTCTTTTCTGTCGATTGGTTTATGTCAAATACACACTGAGGCAAAAGTGCTTGGTCCTGTGAGCCTTTTGAAGCCTACCCTGATTATATTGCATTCATCCTTTTCTTAAACAAATTGAGCCGGTAGGATAGAACTTTTTGTTCGGTGACAAACTACATTACAAACTTAGAGACTTGTAGGATTTATCCCATAATGTTTTTCTGAGTTAGGCATGTTAGAATGTTGCTAAAAATTAAGTTTGGGGTTGCTTTTGGAATTTGCAACCAATTAAGTTTGGGGTGGGGGAACTAGAGAACAATACAAAAGAAAAAAAAAAAAAAGAGGAAAAAAAAAATAATAATATACATACACTCTAAAAAAAAAAGGTGTATCAAAAAAGAGAATTAAAAAGGGACAAAGACATTTAAAATCCGAGTAACTTCAAACTCGAGTGTCCCTAGGTTGAATAATGTTCTCTAGCCCCATTTTCTGACTAAGGATTGTGTTACATAGGTGAAAGATGATTGAATTATGTTCTAACTGACGTAGGAGTGCCTAACTCGCATTTTGTGTAGCCTACTTATCCAAATATCATCCCACCTTCACCTAAGCCCCGTTATAACCCTTAAAGACCTCAAAGTGTAACGCCCTAGTTGATATTTTACTATTTTTGGTTGATTTAATATGTTTTATGTATTTTATATAAATTATGTGATTTATGTGAATAATTTGATGTGTTGTTATTTATCATATAATTATTTGTGTGATTTTTATTATTTAAGTGAAATAGTAGAAATAATAGTTATTTAGATTAATTAGTAGAGTTAGGAGGGGGTTAATGAAATTAAAAGAAAATTAAGTGAGGGAGTAAAGAAAGAAAAGGAGTTACACTTTGTAAGGAAATAGGAAAGTCAGTAAGGAAAGAATATTTTGTACGTACCAGTAAAAAGAACAGACAAGAGTTTTGGGAGAAAAGAGAAGAACCAAGAGGAAGAGCTAGGAAGAGAGAACTGATCATATTGCTGTAGATTTTGCTAAATTAAGGTAAGGGTGGGTTTACTCTTCAATTGTCAATATATGTGTATATGATTTCATGAATTTGGATTGAAAATTGGTAGTTTTGAAACTAGGTCTACGAATATATTAAATTGCTCATTTCTTGATGAATTGTGTTGCAATGATGTTGTTATGATATGTTCTGCTGTTTTGTTGTGCCCTTGACCCATAAACATTGTTTCTAAACCATTTTGGGTGATTGGGGGATTAAAAATGGGATTTTTGGATGAAAATGGAGTTAGAATCGTAGGTTAGAATTCTGTCCAGATGAATTCTCGCTCAAGCGAGATAACTGTTCGCTCAAGCGAGCGGCACTTTTCCCTGTCCAGAATCGTTTCGCGTCAGTTCGCTCAAGCGAGCTCTAAGCGAACAGCAAGCGAACCAAAACCAAACTTTCGTCATTTGTTTCGCTCGAGCGAAATGCCCGTCGCTCAAGCGAAGTCTGCCAAACCTATAGTAAAGTGAGCGTCGCTCAAGCGAACGCCAAGCGAGCCTCAAGCGAGGAACAACCTGACCTTCGTCATTTGACTCGCTCAAGCGAGATTCTGCTCGCTTAAGCGAGATTGGTCCTGAACGACCATTTTGTGTGATTTTTCAAAGTGTTCCAAATGCAAACCTAAGCTTTCTAAGATGTTTATTGGAATTTTTAAGAATTGTTTAGATGATAAAAACTATATTATGAAGCTGATTATGATGGGTTTATGTATGCTATGTGCAAATAAATGTATTTTTGCTAAACTTGAGTTGCCTTGTTGATGTTGAGTAGTCTTGTCCAGTTGGGGAGGGTATCCTAAGTTGTTGTTGTTGGTTGCATGCTGATATGCTCCATTAAGATGTTGGGTTGTATGCAGATATACACCATAGAGTCATTTCATACTCATTTGCATTTGTTGGGGGCTTATTGCCCTGGAATGTTTATCATTCACTGTTGGGGGCTTATTGCCCTGGAACGCTTTATCGTTCACCTGTTGGGGGCTTATTGCCCTGGGATGCTTTAACCATCCAAGCTGTTGGGGGCTTATTGCCCTGGAATGCTTAGCATTCAACGCGCGTAGTTGGTACCACATGCATAATGCATTAGATGTTTTATGGAGTCTGCATTAGTTGTAGGTGTGAGTTGTCCTTTTGGGATTATTGTTGGTGTGATGTCGCCACAAGTGTTGTTGTTGTTGGTATGAATCAAGGATGAATTTATATTATAAAGTTGAGATGATATTGATGATGTTGTTGCTGATAGTTGCTAATATTGTTGTTGTTTTCAATGTATTTTGATGATTCATATATTTGTATATTACTTTTGATTTGTGAACTCACCCCTTCTGCTGGAATTGCCGCCTTGTGGGCAAGTGCAGGTAGTGAAGGCTTGTAGGTTGATGGCTCCTGTGTCTAGGGCTCTGATGCGTAGAGGGATGGGAATATTGCATATTTAGTTCTTCATTCCTTATGTATCATTTGTCGAACTATGTTGTTGAATTTATTATTGGAGGATATTGTTAAGTTCAGGCCTTTGTGCCAAGGATTGATGTAGATGACTTGAGATATTTTTACAATAAATATTCCGCTGCAGAAATTTAATATGATGGAATTTCTTGATGTTTTTAAATAGTTTTACATTCTATTTAAATGAAATTTTGAAAAGTAGATGTAATATCCCGTTGTTTGTTGAACTCTGATAACTGTTGCATATTATTATGTCATATTTGGGAACGGGGTGTTACAATTGGTATCAGAGCAAGTCGGTCCGTCAGACCATTAGAAGAGTCGTGTCGAGCCATGTAGAGTAGTGTGACAGGTTTAAACTGCTCTTGCTGCTGCTTTGCAAGCAATGGCCCAAGTTGTTGGACAACAGCAAGGTGCTGGTGGTGCTGGTGAAGGTGTAAGGATGCTTGAGACCTTCTTGAGGAATCATCCACCAACCTTTAAGGGAAGGTACGACCCCGATGGAGCACAGACATGGCTGAAGGAGGTCGAGAGGATCTTCCGGGTAATGCAGTGTACGGATGTTCAGATGGTGCGGTTTGGCACCCATATGTTAGCAGAAGAAGCGGATGACTGGTGGGTGAGCACTCAACCTATTTTGCAGAATGAAGGTGCTGTGATTACATGGGCGGTGTTTAGGCGGGAGTTCTTGAGGAGGTATTTTCCGGAGGATGTCCGAGGTAAGAAGGAGATAGAATTCCTTGAGCTGAAGCAAGGAGACATGTCCATTACGGAATATGCTGCTAAGTTCGTGGAGCTTGCAAAGTTCTATCCACACTATGCTGCGGAGACTGCTGAGTTCTCTAAGTGTATCAAATTTGAGAATGGTCTACGAGCTGATATCAAGCGGGCCATTGGATATCAGAAGATCAGAGACTTTTCTGAGTTGGTGAGCAGCTGCCGTATTTACGAGGAGGACACCAAAGCTCACTATAAGATAATGAATGACCGCAAAGGGAAGGGGCAGCAGAGTCGCCCGAAGCCTTATAGTGCCCCAGCTGATAAGGGCAAACAGAGAATGCATGATGAGAGGAGACCTGCACGTAGAGATGCTCCTGCTGAAGTGGTTTGTTATAAGTGTGGTGTGAAAGGCCACAAGAGTAATGCTTGCACCCGTGATGAGAAGAAGTGCTTCAGATGCGGAAAGAAGGGCCATACTGTCACCGAATGCAAGCGCGGAGATATTGTTTGCTTCAACTGTAATGAGGAAGGTCACATTGGTTCTCAGTGCACTCAGCCTAAGAAGGCGCAGACCAGTGGAAGAGTTTTTGCTTTGACCGGTACTCAGACCGATAATGAGGATCGACTTATCAGAGGTACTTGTTTCTTTAGTGGTACTCCTTTAATTGCTATAATAGATACTGGTGCAACACATTGTTTCGTTGCTATTGATTGTGCACAAAGATTGGGTTTGATTATGTCTGATATGAATGGGGAGATGGTTGTTGAAACTCCAGCTAAGGGTTCAGTAACTACTTCCCTTGTTTGTTTAAGTTGTCCATTGTCTGTATTTGGTAGAGATTTTGAGGTGGACCTTGTCTGTTTGCCGTTAGTGGGAATGGATGTAATATTGGGAATGAATTGGTTGGAGTACAATCATGTCCTGATTAATTGTTTTACGAAGACGGTGCGGTTTTCTTCTGCTGAAGAAGAGAGTGGAACAGAATTCTTATCCACTAAGGAGATGAAGCGGCTAGAACAAGATGGTGTAATGATATTTTCTTTGTTGGCATTCTTGTCGGTGGAAAACCAAGCTGTGATTGATAAGCTGCCTGTTGTGAAGGATTTTCCTGAAGTCTTCCCTGATGAGATTCCAGATGTGCCACCGGAGAGAGAAGTGGAATTTTCGATAGACCTTGTGCCGGGTACGAAGCCTGTGTCGATGGCTCCTTACCGTATGTCAGCTTCGGAGTTGGCTGAATTGAAGAAACAATTAGAAGACTTGCTTGACAAGAAGTTTGTGAGACCGAGTGTTTCACCATGGGGAGCGCCGGTGTTGTTGGTAAAGAAGAAGGATGGTAGCATGCGGTTGTGTATTGATTACCGTCAGTTGAATAAGGTGACTATTAAGAACAGGTATCCACTACCGAGGATTGATGATTTGATGGATCAACTAGTGGGTGCCCGCGTTTTTAGCAAGATTGATTTGAGGTCGGGTTACCATCAGATCAAGGTGAAGGATGAGGATATGCAGAAGACGGCGTTTAGAACGCGTTATGGTCATTATGAGTATAAGGTGATGCCTTTCGGTGTGACTAATGCGCCTGGTGTGTTTATGGAGTACATGAACAGAATTTTTCATGAGTATCTGGATCAGTTCGTGGTGGTTTTTATTGATGACATTTTGATCTATTCTAAGACTGAAGCTGAGCATGCAGAGCATTTGAAGATTGTACTGCAAGTGCTGAAGGAAAAGAAGCTGTATGCCAAGTTGTCCAAGTGTGAATTCTGGATGAATGAAGTAAGTTTTCTTGGCCACATTATTTCTGGTAATGGTATTGCTGTAGATCCTTCGAAGGTTGATGCTGTGTCGCAGTGGGAGACACCAAAGTCAGTTACTGAGGTAAGAAGTTTTCTTGGTTTGGCTGGTTATTACCGCAGATTCATTGAAGGATTTTCGAAGTTGGCACTTCCTTTGACGCAGCTGACTTGTAAAGGAAGAGCATTTGTGTGGGATGCTCAATGTGAGAGTAGTTTCAATGCGTTGAAGCAAAGGTTGACGACTGCTCCTATTTTGATCCTACCAAAGCCAGAAGAGCCTTTTGTTGTTTATTGTGATGCATCTAAGCTGGGCTTGGGTGGTGTTTTGATGCAAGATGGCAAGGTGGTAGCGTATGCTTCTAGGCAGCTGAGAGTGCATGAAAAGAACTATCCTACGCATGATCTAGAGTTAGCAGCTGTGGTGTTTGTGTTGAAGATTTGGAGGCATTATTTGTATGGTTCCAGATTCGAGGTGTTTAGTGACCATAAAAGTTTAAAGTACCTGTTTGATCAGAAGGAGTTGAACATGAGGCAGAGAAGGTGGCTTGAGTTGCTTAAGGACTACGATTTTGGCTTGAATTACCATCCTGGTAAAGCTAATGTTGTGGCTGATGCGTTGAGCAGAAAGACGTTGCACATGTCTGCTTTGATGGTGAAAGAGTTCGAGCTACTTGAGCAGTTTAGGGACTTGAGTCTCGTTTGTGAAAGATCACCTCAGAGCGTGAAGTTGGGTATGTTGAAGATTAATAGTGATTTCTTGAGTAGTATCAAAGAGGCCCAGAAGAATGATGTTAAGTTGGTTGATTTGATGACTGCTAGTGATCAGAATGCGGATAGTGATTTCAAGGTTGATGACCAAGGTGTGTTGAGGTTTAGAGGGAGAATTTGTATACCTGAGGATGAGGGCTTGAAGAAGTTGATTTTGGAAGAAAGTCACAAGAGTAGTTTGAGTATTCATCCTGGAGCTACTAAAATGTATCATGACCTGAAGAAATTGTTTTGGTGGTCCGGTTTGAAGAGGGATGTTGCTCAATTTGTGTATGCGTGTTTGACTTGCCAGAAGTCCAAGGTTGAGCACCAGAAGCCTGCAGGGCTGTTGACTCCGTTGGATGTACCCGAGTGGAAGTGGGATAGCATTTCGATGGATTTTGTGACGAGTTTGCCGAATACTCCAAGAGGGCATGATGCCATTTGGGTTGTTGTTGATAGATTGACTAAGTCGGCACACTTTATCCCGATTAATATTACTTATCCGGTAGCTCAGTTGGCGGAAATCTATATCCGTGATATTGTGAAGTTGCATGGTGTTCCCTCTAGTATTGTGTCGGATAGAGATCCGAGGTTTACTTCAAGGTTTTGGAAGAGTTTACAAGATGCCTTGGGTTCGAAGTTAAGATTGAGTTCGGCTTATCATCCGCAGACAGATGGTCAGTCGGAAAGGACCATCCAATCCTTGGAGGATTTGTTGAGGGTATGTGTACTCGAGCAAGGAGGAGCTTGGGACAGCCACTTACCGTTGATAGAGTTCACCTATAACAATAGTTACCATTCGAGTATTGGTATGGCACCGTTCGAAGCTTTGTATGGTCGAAGGTGTAGAACTCCTCTATGTTGGTTTGAGTCGGGGGAAAGTATTGTGTTAGGACCTGAGTTAGTGCAGCAGACTACGGAAAAGGTCAAGATGATAAGGGAAAAGATGAAAGCATCGCAAGATCGTCAGAAGAGTTACCATGACAAAAGGAGAAAAGCCCTTGAATTTCAGGAGGGTGATCATGTGTTCTTGAGGGTTACTCCGACGACAGGTGTAGGACGTGCATTGAAGTCGAAGAAGTTGACTCCAAAGTTCATTGGTCCTTATCAGATTTCCGAGAGAGTTGGAACCGTGGCATATCGGATTGGATTGCCACCGCATCTATCGAACTTGCATGATGTGTTTCATGTGTCGCAGTTGAGGAAGTATGTAGCTGATCCTTCGCATGTTATTCCTAGAGATGATGTGCAAGTCAGAGATAATCTTACTGTTGAGACTTCACCGTTGAGGATTGATGATCGCAAGGTGAAGCAGTTGAGAGGCAAGGAAATACCTCTGGTTAGAGTTGTTTGGGGCGGTGTAACCGGTGAGAGTTTGACTTGGGAGTTGGAGAGCAAGATGCAAGAGTCCTATCCTGAGTTGTTTGTTGCTTAAGGTATTATTTCGAGGACGAAATTCTCTAAGTTGGGGAGAGTTGTAACGCCCTAGTTGATATTTTACTATTTTTGGTTGATTTAATATGTTTTATGTATTTTATATAAATTATGTGATTTATGTGAATAATTTGATGTGTTGTTATTTATCATATAATTATTTGTGTGATTTTTATTATTTAAGTGAAATAGTAGAAATAATAGTTATTTAGATTAATTAGTAGAGTTAGGAGGGGGTTAATGAAATTAAAAGAAAATTAAGTGAGGGAGTAAAGAAAGAAAAGGAGTTACACTTTGTAAGGAAATAGGAAAGTCAGTAAGGAAAGAATATTTTGTACGTACCAGTAAAAAGAACAGACAAGAGTTTTGGGAGAAAAGAGAAGAACCAAGAGGAAGAGCTAGGAAGAGAGAACTGATCATATTGCTGTAGATTTTGCTAAATTAAGGTAAGGGTGGGTTTACTCTTCAATTGTCAATATATGTGTATATGATTTCATGAATTTGGATTGAAAATTGGTAGTTTTGAAACTAGGTCTACGAATATGTTAAATTGCTCATTTCTTGATGAATTGTGTTGCAATGATGTTGTTATGATATGTTCTGCTGTTTTGTTGTGCCCTTGACCCATAAACATTGTTTCTAAACCATTTTGGGTGATTGGGGGATTAAAAATGGGATTTTTGGATGAAAATGGAGTTAGAATCGTAGGTTAGAATTCTGTCCAGATGAATTCTCGCTCAAGCGAGATAACTGTTCGCTCAAGCGAGCGGCACTTTTCCCTGTCCAGAATCGTTTCGCGTCAGTTCGCTCAAGCGAGCTCTAAGCGAACAGCAAGCGAACCAAAACCAAACTTTCGTCATTTGTTTCGCTCGAGCGAAATGCCCGTCGCTCAAGCGAAGTCTGCCAAACCTATAGTAAAGTGAGCGTCGCTCAAGCGAACGCCAAGCGAACCTCAAGCGAGGAACAACCTGACCTTCGTCATTTGACTCGCTCAAGCGAGATTCTGCTCGCTTAAGCGAGATTGGTCCTGAACGACCATTTTGTGTGATTTTTCAAAGTGTTCCAAATGCAAACCTAAGCTTTCTAAGATGTTTATTGGAATTTTTAAGAATTGTTTAGATGATAAAAACTATATTATGAAGCTGATTATGATGGGTTTATGTATGCTATGTGCAAATAAATGTATTTTTGCTAAACTTGAGTTGCCTTGTTGATGTTGAGTAGTCTTGTCCAGTTGGGGAGGGTATCCTAAGTTGTTGTTGTTGGTTGCATGCTGATATGCTCCATTAAGATGTTGGGTTGTATGCAGATATACACCATAGAGTCATTTCATACTCATTTGCATTTGTTGGGGGCTTATTGCCCTGGAATGTTTATCATTCACTGTTGGGGGCTTATTGCCCTGGAACGCTTTATCGTTCACCTGTTGGGGGCTTATTGCCCTGGGATGCTTTAACCATCCAAACTGTTGGGGGCTTATTGCCCTGGAATGCTTAGCATTCAACGCGCGTAGTTGGTACCACATGCATAATGCATTAGATGTTTTATGGAGTCTGCATTAGTTGTAGGTGTGAGTTGTCCTTTTGGGATTATTGTTGGTGTGATGTCGCCACAAGTGTTGTTGTTGTTGGTATGAATCAAGGATGAATTTAAATTATAAAGTTGAGATGATATTGATGATGTTGTTGCTGATAGTTGCTAATATTGTTGTTGTTTTCAATGTATTTTGATGATTCATATATTTGTATATTACTTTTGATTTGTGAACTCACCCCTTCTGCTGGAATTGCCGCCTTGTGGGCAAGTGCAGGTAGTGAAGGCTTGTAGGTTGATGGCTCCTGTGTCTAGGGCTCTGATGCGTAGAGGGATGGGAATATTGCATATTTAGTTCTTCATTCCTTATGTATCATTTGTCGAACTATGTTGTTGAATTTATTATTGGAGGATATTGTTAAGTTCAGGCCTTTGTGCCAAGGATTGATGTAGATGACTTGAGATATTTTTACAATAAATATTCCGCTGCAGAAATTTAATATGATGGAATTTCTTGATGTTTTTAAATAGTTTTACATTCTATTTAAATGAAATTTTGAAAAGTAGATGTAATATCCCGTTGTTTGTTGAACTCTGATAACTGTTGCATATTATTATGTCATATTTGGGAACGGGGTGTTACACAAAGTGTGTATTGATATTGACTTTAATTGACGTTTAGAAACTTTTCAAGCGTATGGTAATATGTAGCTTTGCATGTGATTGAGTGTGAACCCTATTCATTTTGTGCGTGGAGTTGTGAATTGGTGGATGCATTCAAGTCAAACTGGCTCACCTTTAGCTAGTAAGGAGATGAACTTTTTGGATTACCATCACTTGAGCAGGTACTTGTTATTTTACTGTCAACTGTCAATTTTGCATGTAAATTCCTTGGGGACAAGGAATGGTTTAAGTTTGGGGTTGTGATGACATGCTGTCATTACGTAATTTCTATGTATATTTTATCATTTTATGGAGTCACAAAGCAACTTAAGCAGCAAGAAACGCATGAAAAGCAAGAAAAAGCAAGAAAACTGAAGAATGGTGCAAGTCACAAAAACGTGTCACGCTTGCTAAAAAACGTGACACGTTTTCACAAGTCAGAGAGCATGTTTTGAGAAGAAAGAAGAACGTGTCACGTTGGCAAAAACGTGACACGTTTTGTGAAACCCTAATTTGGTTACTTGCTACTGAAGGAGAAAACGTGACACGTTTTACTTAAAACGTGACACGTTTTGGGCGAATTTCTGGGCCTATTTAAGCTGAAGTCTTTTCCGAAAACAAGGGTTACGAATCTTGGAGAGCAAAGTGCGATTTGGACATCAAGGCGACTGCAAGGAGGACGATTTCTTCATCCTTTTACCAGTTACATGTATGTTTTAATGATTCAATTGATTATGCTATTTGTAAACATCATTATGAGTAGCTAAATCTCTTAGAGATTAGATCCGAGATGATTCTGTGTAAACCCTAGTTGATCTTATGTTGCTGTGATGAAACTCTATTCCATATTAATGATTATTTAAGTCTTTATTCAATTCAATTGTTCTTAATGCTTTTTATATCCTGATCAAATATAAATATGTTTTCGTGAGAATGAATGACTACTGACCCTAGCTTTCAACTTAGACTTAATTGAATTGTTCTAATAAACATGGTTAGTCTAGGAATGGATGATCGTTTATTAGTGATATTAGGTTAACGTGTTTAAACCTTCAAGAATTATTAGACCACCTAAGGAATTAGGGGCTGTAGTTTAAGAAGAGGGTCCTAACTCAAGGGATTGATTAGGGCTATTTTGTTAACTATCGTGGGACTTAAAGAACCATTAATAGGAATAGAGTACAGTAACCAATTAGGGGAAACATAGAGGATTCGACGATCCGATCTCATCTCTCTATATTTTCTTAAACAAACTTTATCATTTTGTTATTTTTGTTATTAAAACAAACAAATCTACCGCCTAGTGGCAAAACTATAATAACCTTTAAACATCCTATTGCATAACGGAATTAACTTATTGCGATTAAAAACAATCCTCGTGGGATCGATATTTTACTACTTCGATAGTATTTGGTGCACTTGCCAAACCTCTATCAGAAAGGTTCAAATCTAATCAATGATTTGACACCCGAAAATCGCGATAACACCCATGACATCAATCATCAACAACAACATCTCATAACAACAACAACAACATTTAATCATGAACTCATCCACAATTCAACAAACCACAACTTCATTATTCATCAATTTTTCATAAAAACACAACACACCCACATATATGAATTTTGGCATATGAATTCATTATCAACAACAATTAATCATTCAATTCACATGTATAATTCATAACATCAACATATAAGCATGAAATCATTCACTTAAATTCAAATAATCACTTAATCCCAAAATCACTTATTCACTTAATCACTTATGAGAAATGGGTAGAAAAGAGATTATGATAGAAGACTAGCCCCCTTACCTCTAATCTTTAACAATCAAATCCTAAGCTTCACTTTTGCTCCAAAATCTTCCCCTCTCCAAGTTTCTCCTCTTCAACCCTTTCTCTAGCCTCTCAAGCTTCTTTGTGTGAAATGAACAAATGTTTCTAACCCTAGTTTCTCTCTAAAGGTTGGATTATATAGTCACACTCCATTGGGCCTAACCCACCAAATGTTAATTGGGCTCAATTCTAATTATTCCACTTACTAGTTTTCTAACTTACTAAAGATAAAATAATTAGCAACTACCGGCACTAATTCTAATTATCACAACAAACTAACAACTCGCTAAATAATTGGTCCTCACTTAAAACGCTACCACTAATCCTCAACCAAAATTACTATTTTACCCTGGCTCACCAAAAGACCAAAATACCCTTCTAATCACTAAACCCACGAAAATACAACCAAGAGTAAATAATCACATACAAGCATAAATAAACACACATAAAATAATTAAAAACAAAATAACGAAAAATCAGGCTGGTACAACTCTCTCCCCCTAAAAGAATTTTCGTCCTCGAAAATTACCTGAAGGAAACAACTCTGGATACGAATCCTTCATTCTGCTCTCTGATTCCCAAGTAGCACTCTCGCCAGTTGGTCCAACCCAAATCACTTTCACCAAAACGATCTCCTTGCCCCTCAAATGCTTCACCTCACGGTCTTCAACTCTAACTAGCCAAGTCTCAACCATCAAATTATCTCTTACCTCCAACTCGTCCACTTGAATCATGTACCGCCCTATTTCTAATTAAGCAATAAATCATGCAATTTAAATAAATACGTCAGAAATAGTCGCAAATAAATCACCAATATAGTCATGCATGAATAAAACTCCAGCATAAAGTCACAGCAGAATCAGATACATCTCAACATAAATGCCATGTCCTCAAACATAAGGAAAATCCAACAACATAAATAATCTCCACGAGATACAATCTAGATAAAAGAAAGTCTGAAACATAAAAACGACGCCGTCCTAGATCAGAGCCTCTAAGACACGACAAACAACATAAAAGGATGAAGCTCCACTACCACGAGCACTCACCAAAAGCAATGCGGTCACTAATCCTGCACGCCATCTATCCATTCATACGAACAGGTAGGCGGTCCACCACAGACCACTGGGGGTTCGTTTTACATCAATCATAATCAAAAGATAAACATGATTAATTATGCATCATAAATAATAACTTGCATGAATAAACATAAACATAATTATTCTCATACTCATGCACCAGGTTCCAACAACAACAGTCATCAAGCACACAAATACACCATCACATATTCACCTCAAGTTCATAAACAAACACAACTCTTCCTAGAACATACAATGTGTCTAGACCGACTCTACTACGTGTGGTACCAATTTTCTTTCATCTCCGAGGCCGTCGCCCCTGATGCATATAAACACATCATAACAACCCGCATAATGGAATACCGCATCATCCAACAACAACAATTGGAGATGAAAGACAACAACAACAACAACGTGTGTGTGAACTACGACTTGACCACAACAAAACATGCTTCATGCAAATTTCACAAGTCCACACCAACATATTTCAATACATGCTTTCACCAACATAACAACACCAATAGCATGTAAAAGAATTCACCAACAACATATATGCATTCAACATATATAATCACCAACAACATATATGCACACAGCATATATAATCACCAACAACAACATATATGCGCTCAACACATATAGTCACCAACAACAACATATATGCACTCAACATATATAGTCACCAACAACAACATATATGCACTCAACATATATAATCACCAACAACAACATATATGCACTCAACACATAGTCCATTTTCAAAGAAAGCGCTCTAGTTCTCAAAGAAAAAAAAATCAAGTGTAGCTGAACAGGGTGTTGTTCGCTTAAGCGAAGTCTGGTTCGCTTAAGCGACCAGGTTACAGTAGCATACTAGGCTCGTTCACTTGGAGCTCGCTTAAGCGAACTTTGTCCAGAAGCAACAGTTTTGTTTAGAAGCACAACTCAGTTCAGAAGCTCAAAACTTAGTTCAGAAGCCAAAATAGTTCAAAAGCTCAAATTTAGTTCAGAAGCCAAAACTTAGTTCAGAAGCCAAAATAGTTCAGAAGCTAAAATTTAGCTCAGAAGCCAAAACTTAGTTCAGAAGCCAAAAATAGTTCAGAAGCTTAATACTTAGTTCAGAAGCCAAAATAGTTCAGAAGCTCAAATTTAGTTCAGAAGCCAAAACTTAGTTCAGAAAACAGAACTGGTTCAGAAAAACAGAAACTTCGAAATATCCAACCCTTTTTCCCAAACACTCTAATTTTGATCTTTCCACACCCAAAACACGTTCCAAATAATGTTTACAGGTCATATATATGAACACATACTCAATGATACTCAAAACTCAAGATTCAAACACCATTTTGTCAAAATTTAACAATTCACCAAATGTTCATAAATATTCAACAACAACAACAACTTTCATCACCAATTCACCAACAAGCATAATCTTTACACCAATTCATCAACTATATGTTTCAAAACATCATCAACAACAATTAACATGAAATCATTCAGATTCAACAAACCACAACTTCATTATTCATCAATTTTTCACAAAAACACAACACACCAACATATATGATTTGTGGACATATGAATTCTTTATCAACAACAATTAATCATTCAATTCACATGTACAATCATAACAACAACATTCAAACACGAATTCAGTCACTAAAATTCAAATAATCACTTATTCCCAAAATCACTCATTTCAATAATCACTTATGAGAAATGGGTAGAAAAGAGATTATGTTTGAAGACTAGCCCCCTTACCTCTACTCTTCGGCAGCTAGGTCCTAAGCTTCACTTTAGCTCCAATTCTTCTCCTCTTTACGTTCTCCTGTTCAACCCTTTCTCTAGCCTCTTCTCTCCTCTAGCCTCTTAGTGAAATGAAAATATTTCTAACCCTATTTTCTATCTAAAGGTTAGGTTATATAGTCACACTCCATTCGGCCTAACCCACCAAATGTTAGTTGGGTTCACTTCTAATTATTCCACCTACTAGTTTTCTAACTTACTAAAGATAAAATAATTAGCAACTACCGACACTAATTCTAATTACTACAACAAACTAACAATTCGCCAAACAACCGGTTCTCACTTAAAATGCTACGACTAATTCTCAACCAAAATTACTATTTTACTCTTGCTCACCAAAAGACCAAAATACCCTCCTAATCACTAAACTCAAGAAAATACATCAAAGGGCAAATAATCACATATAAGCATACATAAATACACATAAATTAATTAAAAACTAAATAACGAAAATCGGGCTGTTACAAATCACATGAGACTCGTCATACACATACTTCCCCAACTGAGACACATGAAATACATCATGAAGATTCGACAACGACGGTGGTAACGCAATCCGATACGCTACAACCCCAACCTTCTCCACAACCTCAAATGGTCGAACAAAACGCGGTGTCAACTTCCGACACTTCAAAGCACGACCAACACCGGTTACAGTATTCACCCTCAAAAACACATGATCACCAACCTGAAACTCAATGTCCTTCCTACTCTTATCATGATAGCTCTTCTGCCTACTCTGAGACGCTTTCATCTTCTCTTGAATCATCATGACTTTCTCAGTCATCTCTTGCACAACATCCGGTCCTAACAAAACACTTTCACCTGACTCAAACCAACACAACGGCGTCTTACACCTTCGCCCATACAAAGCCTCAAAAGGTGCCATCCCGATACAAGAGGGGCGGAAGCAAATATATTTATAAGGGAACATCATTGACTCTGGGGGGTCGGGAGTAGGCCTCACTTGCTTCCCACGTGAAGATGGTGTTTCTGAAAATCAAAAGTAGCTTCCGTAATTCCTTCTTATAAATGAGAAAAAGGGGTCAGAACAAATACATATATATAGGGGGCATCATTGACTCTGGGGGGTTGGGAGTAGGCCTCACTTGCTTCCCACGTGAAGATGGTGTCTCTGAATATCAATAAAAATTCTGCAGTTCCCCAAAGTGTATAAGTATTAAATGATCAAACTGATTCCCACCTCTCTTATATGAAATGAAGAAGGAACTTTTCTCGGTTTATTTACTGTTGAAGTTAGAACCTGTTTTCCTCATAATATTTCTTACACAGGCGCAATAAATATGCTGGACTTCACACACACACTCACTTGAAATATTGTTGTAGGGTTGATGTGATCCTTAATAAGTGTTTAGGTTGTGATAAATGCACCCTGAGAACAAAGCCTTGAAACATTAAAAACATAATTGATTATAATATTCTGAATTATGTTGCTATTGTCCCCTGTCTCTTGCTTGAGGACAAGCAATGGTTCAAGTGTAGGGGAGTTTGATAACATGCAAAATACACCAATATTTCAGCTCGTTCTGTGTATAATTCAAGCTTGTTTAGGCTTAGATTCTCTTGATTTTGCCTATGTTATGCTGGTTGTTTGGTTATGTTTCAGGTACACAACATTAGAGGCTTCCATGCGTAGAAACGACGAAATTCGGCAAAGAAATACCAAGTCCTGAAAATTCAGCTTCAGGGTGACGGCCGTCACACTCAGTGACTGGCAGACCGTCACCCTTCAACTCATCCGGACCGTCACCAGCCTCTCAGGCCGTCAGCACCCGTGACTGGCAGACCGTCACACCCTGTGACGCCCGTCAGCACCCGTGACTGGCAGACCGTCACACCCTGTGACGCCCGTCACGGGTCCGGGAGAATCAGTCTCCCCCACGTTTCAGAAGCAGTTCCGCAGTTTTCTTCCCACTTTCTCCACCTTCAAGTACACGATCAGACCACGTTTTGGACGGATTTTGGCCTATAAATAGGTCCAAAGAAGAGTGAAAAAGGGTTGGAAAAAGTTTTAGAAAGCATTAGTTACAGACTTAGTTTATTTCTTTGTAATCTGCATAATTTCTCAATTTACAATTTCTGGATTCAAGCTTGTTACCTGTTACGAATTTGATGCATTTGGAATTATACTCAATTAAAGTTTCCATCTAATTACAGGTTCTTTGTTTATTAGTTATTCATTCTGTTTCTTTGTTTTCTAATTTATTCATTCTGTTTCTTTTGTTTTCCTGTTCGTGAATCTATGCTGAACATGAATAGTTATTTATTTACCATTTACATTATGTCTGAGTAATTCTATAAAGTGTCCGGAATGTAGAAACAGTCGTACCAATGATATTCAGCTGAAAAGTATGATTAAATTTTATAACAGGATTTATTTTTATGTCTGATTATTCTGATTTTAAACGATGAATTTTATGGTAACTGTTTCGTATCGAAAGAACGAGACTCATAACTGTCTGTAGAATAATCAGGAATTATTTTAGTAATTCAACGATAGCATTTTCTTAAAGTAATTTTGACATTCTTAATTTTCAAAAACGCTATTTTAAACGCTAAGTCATACACGCGAAAGCTGATGACTGAGAGTTTAAAATATGAATTTAGTATTGTGAAAGCATACTGATTTCTTTAAATTGGAATTATTCTAAAAATAACTTTTCAAACAAAACTGGATTAATTTGAAATAAAAGGAATTTTAACGTTATAAGGCGAACACGCGAAAGCGGTCGAATAGATTATAAAGTTAGGATTTTTATGTCGCGATCGTGAAAGCGAAGCGACTGCTTTTTAATTTAATCCTTTTACGTGCGAAAATATTTTCCTACTATAAAATTAAATACTACTCAGCTGATATCAACGGTCGACGTAAACTATATTCCGGGCACTCGTCATTAAAATTAATTAAAGTTATTTTCTTATTTTGCAACCAAATTGATTAGCATCGCCTTAGATAAACAACGTGACAATTAATTACGGTAGTTGACATTGTTCTCTGTGGATTCGACAACCTTTTATACTAAAACAGATATTTCCGTACACTTGCGGACCTATCACCTGCTCAATGTAGATCTCAGCTAAACTTGCCACAGACATATCGGTCTTGATAGGAATAAAATGTGCTGACTTCGTCAACCGATCAACAACCACCCAAATCGTATCAAAACGCTTCACAATCTTCCGCAAAGCTCCAACAAAATCCATAGAGATACTATCTCACTTCCACTGTGGCACAAACAACGGCTGTATCAAACCCGACAGTTTTTGATGTTCAATCTTCGACTTCTGACAAACCAAACAAGGATACACAAACTCGGCAATATCCTTCTTCATTCCAGGCCACCAAAACAATCTCTTCAAATCCTAATACATCTTCGTCGCTCCTAGATGAATACTCAAACTACTCCGATGACCTTCGTCCAAAATACGCTTCTTAAGTTCGGGCACATCCGGTACACACACTCGATCACGAAACATCAAGACACCATTCTGATCCAATCTGAAATCCACACCTTTACATTGCTTGACCAACACCACACGATCTAAAAGACCCAAATCCTCTTTCTGACCAACCTTGATCTCTTCCAAAATGTTATTTGTCAACTTCAACATTCCCAACTTCACACTTCCAGGTGTTAATTCACAAACCAAACTCAAATGTCGAAACTGCTCGATCAACTCCAATTCCTTAACTATCAAAGCAGACATATTCAAAGACTTCCTACTCAAAGCATCTGCCACCACATTCGCCTTTCCTGGATGATAGCTCAACTGAAAATCATAATCCTTGAGAAATTCCAACCACCGTCTCTGCCTCATATTCAACTCTTTCAGGTTAAACAAATACTTCAAACTCTTGTGATCACTGATCACCTCAAATCTAGAACCAAACAAATAGTGCCTCCAAATCTTCAACACAAACACAACTGCCGCCAATTCCAAATCATGAGTCGGATAATTCTTCTCATGCACTTTCAACTTCCTCGATGCATAAGCCATAACCTGGCGATTCTGTATTAACACACCACCAAGACCCATCTTCGAAGCATCACAATACACAACAAACGATTCCTTCGGATTCGGCAAAATCAACACAGGCGCTGAAGTCAACCTCTTCTTCAACTCAAGGAAACTACTCTCACACTTAGAATCCCAAACATAGGCTTGCCCTTTCCGAGTCAACTGCGTCAATGGCAACGCCAACTTAAAGAATCCCTCAATGAACCTCCGATAGTAACCTGCCAAACCAAGAAAACTTCTAACTTCAAAAACAGACTTTGGCGATTCCCACTGCATCACAGCATCAATCTTCGACGGATCCACCGCAATGCCACCCTTCAAAATCACATGACCAAGAAAACTCACTTCTCGCAACCAAAACTCACACTTCGACAACTTAGCAAACAACTGCTTCTCCTTCAAGACTTGCAACACAATCCTCAAATGCTCGACATGCTCCTCCTCTGAGTTCGAATACACCAAAATGTCATCTATGAACACCACCACAAAATGTCATGTGTCATTGTAACTATTCTAAATGACATAACTTTTATCCTTATTCAAGGTTGTACCAATATTTGAGATGAGGAAAGAAATAAGTAACCAGTTATAAATTTCTATACATAAACCATGTAGAAAAACGATAAAATAAGAGAAACTCTACTATACATAAACCATGTAGTAAAACGATAAAATAAGAGAAACTCTAATGTTTGTACTTTTTATGTATATAAGAAGGAACACTTTTATCTACAACAACCCTATCTATCCTAATAAACTTATGGAAATCTAATACAATAAATAGAACTTGCCATAAACATGGCATATATTTACTAACTTGAAAAAAGCATAAGAACATACATATGTTTTTTTAAATAGCCAAACTTCATTAATAATTCACAGATACAACGCACAAAGGGTACACTATATGCAAATACAGAACAGCCACAGCACATCAAAAAATTGTGTGCTAATACACTCAAAAATTAAATAAAAACAGAACAAAAACCATAGAAAAACTACCCCAAAACAACCACTGAGAATAGTTGCACATAATACCCTCAAAAGCTATGCTCGTGCATCCAATTGTAATCGAAAGAGAATGCAAGAAAAAACCTCCTATAACACCATAGCTGGACCAGAATATAGAGACGACACTGCAGCAACCGCAATAAAAATCGCATAGTAGTAAGCAAGCCCAACACCATTCTAGAACATGTTCACCTTTCACCCAAATGTGTCATTTTGTTTACCTGCTATGACAACATAACAATTGGAAACTCGATCAAGCAAACATTATTCATAAATCAAAAATAAAAAGGTCTAATGAAAATTAGAGATCATCTGATATGTAACATTAAAATTATATTCCGGGCACTTGTCATTAAAATTAATTAAAGTTATTTTCTTATTTTGCAACCAAATTGATTAGCATCGCCTTAGATAAACAACGTGACAATTAATTACGGTAGTTGACATTGGTCTCTGTGGATTCGACAACCTTTTATACTAAAACAGATATTTCCGTACACTTGCGGACCTATCAAGTTTTTGGCGCCGTTGCCGGGGACCATTTTGGCAATATCGTAACACCATTGTTACACCGTATAGACTAAGGCATTTATTTTCTTTTTCCCATTTTTCGTCGATCATATGCCCAGTACTCGTACCTCCGAGGACGAGCTAGAAAAACCAATCGACGAAATCGAACGTTTTTTGCATATTAGACGCCAAGTTGAACTAATACACGCTCAAATGGCGCAAGCTAATAATGCGAACCGTCCTCTTAAGGACTATGCCGTCCCATCCCAAGACGAGCCTCACTCGAGTATTGTTAACCCGACGATTCAGGCTAACAACTTTGAGTTGAAACCCTCTCTGCTGCAAATCGTGCAGCAAAACCAGTTTTCCGGTAATTCCACGGAAGACCCGAATTTGCACCTCTCCGTGTTTGTGCAATTCGCTGATACGCTTAAGTGCAATGGCGTCGATCCCGAAGCCATTCGCCTGCGTTTATTTCCTTTCTCCCTCAGAGATAGAGCCAGAGCTTGGCTACAATCTCTGCCGTCAAATTCCATTACGACATGGAATGAGTTGAAAAAGGCGTTCCTAGCAAGATATTTCCCTCCTAGTAAAACCGCCCAGCTCAGGAACCAAATTACCTGCTTTAGGCAGACAGACGGCGAGTTGCTTTTTGAAGCGTGGGAGAGGTACAAGGAATTGATGAGAGCTTGTCCCCATCATGGATTAGAACAATGGCTCATAATTCACACGTTTTATAATGGCGTGCTCTATAATACAAGAATGACCATTGATGCCGCAGCTGGCGGAGCCCTAATGGACAAGCCTTTTCAGGAGGCATATGAGCTTATTGAGAATATGGCACAAAACCATTATCAATGGGGAAGCGAACGCACTCCTGTCGAGAAATCTCAACCTAAGGGAGGTATGCACGAAGTCAGCAACTTTGACCATATGAACGCTAAAGTGGATGCTTTGTTTCACAAGTTGGATAACTTGAAACTCGCTCCACCAGCTACAGTAGCTGCCGTGACTCCCAACTGTGAAATATGCGGAACCCCAGGGCATGTTGCTGCCGAATGTCAGTTGTTAGCTGAAGCTGATCAAGTGAATTACGCGCAAGGAAATCCGTACGCTAACACGTACAATCCAGGATTGAGAAACCACCCAAATTTCTCCTACAAAAATAACAATCCTACCTTTGCGCCAAGTCCCGCACCTGCAGCACCCCCTGGTTTCCAAAGTCAAAGAGGAGCCCCTGTTGCTCCGAAAAAGTCTAACCTGGAACTCATGATGGAAAATTTCATTTTAGCTCAAACTCAGCAAAACAAGGAGTTTATGAACCAAAACGTTCATACGAATGAATTGATTAAGCAGTTGGCACACAAAGTTGACTCCATGGCCACTCATAACAAAATGCTTGAGACGCAGATATCCCAAGTGGCCCAACAACAAGCAGCTACAGCTGCCCCAGCCGGAACGTTTCCGGGCCAACCGCAACCAAATCCTAAGGGACATGTTAACGCGGTAACGCTACGAAGCGGAACTGAGTTAGATAACAATCCCACTGCTGTGAGAGTTAGGAGCCGTGATGAAGAAAAGGGTAAAGACCCTGTGAGTGAACCAGATGATGTTGGAGAGACATCTAAGTCTCAGGAGGTAAAAGAAAAAGAGAAAGAAAACCCTTATGTACCTCCTCCACCTTATAAACCTTCAATCCCTTACCCTCAAAGACTCGTAAAGTCTAAAATTGAGGGTCAGTTTAAGAAGTTTGTAGAACTTCTAAAATCTCTTCATCTCAGTATTCCTTTTTCGGAGGCGATTACTCAAATGCCTTCGTACGCAAAATTCTTAAAGGAAATTCTGACTAACAAAAGGAAAATTGATGTTGATGAGACTGTAGCACTTACTGAGGAGTGCAGCGCTATAATTCAAAATAAGATGCCACCCAAGTTAAAAGATCCAGGGAGTTTTTCAATTCCTTGCGTTATAGGCAGTCACATCATTGATAAAGCCCTGTGTGATTTAGGAGCTAGTGTGAGCTTGATACCTCTGTCCATTTGTAAAAAGCTAAACCTAGGAGAGTTGAAACCAACTAGAATGTCTTTGCAATTAGCCGACCGTTCGATTAAACATCCAGTGGGGATAATAGAAGATGTTCCTCTTAGAATTGGTCAACTATACATCCCCACTGATTTTGTAGTCATGGATATTAGTGAAGACTCTATTACTCCTATCCTTTTAGGAAGACCTTTCCTAGCCACCGCGGGTGCCATCATTGATGTCAAGAAAGGAAAATTCACATTTGAGGTTGGCGAAGAGAAGATTGAGTTCATTCTGTCTCAATTTATGAAAAGCCCCTCCATAAATGATACATGTTGTTTTGTTGACATAATAGATGCATGTGTCAAGGAGTTTTCAACTCAAGCTGAACCATCTGAGGGAATAATTGAAGATACAATAGAGGAAGTAGAAGAGATGGAAGAAGTTAGTGATGAGGAGGCCGAAATTTCTCGCATTCTCGAATGCCTCGACCAAACTTCTGATCCATCTTCCGAGCCAGATCACCCCAAGATCGAGCTAAAGGAACTTCCTAAGAACCTCAGATATGAGTTCCTAGATAAGGAGCATAATTACCCCGTGATAGTTAGCGCGGAGTTAGGGAAAGAAGAGACGGATAAACTCCTTGATGTTTTAAAGAGATATCCCAAAGCCATAGGATATAAGATTAGTGATCTCACCGGGATCAGCCCCTCTGTGTGTACGCATAGAATTTTGCTTGAAGAGGATTCTAAAACCTCTAGAGAGCATCAGCGGAGGCTGAACCCCAATATGAGCGAAGTTGTCAAAAAGGAAGTTATGAAACTCCTAGATGCTGGGATCATATATCCTATATCCGATAGCAAGTGGGTTAGTCCAGTGCACGTAGTGCCAAAGAGAGGAGGGATGACCGTAGTTCAAAACGAGAAGGGCGAATCAGTCGCCAAGCGGACGGTAACGGGATGGAGGATGTGCATCGACTATAGAAAGTTGAACACAGCCACTAGAAAAGATCACTTTCCTCTCCCGTTTATTGATCAAATGCTCGAGCGTCTTGCAAGGCACTCATACTTTTGTTACCTTGATGGTTATTCGGGATTCTTTCAGATCCCTATCCACCCGGATGACCAAGAAAAGACCACATTTACATGCCCTTATGGAACATTTGCTTATAGACGAATGCCATTCGGATTGTGCAATGCACCCGCCACGTTCCAAAGATGCATGATGGCAATCTTTGCCGACTTCCTAGAAGATATTCTGGAAGTTTTCATGGACGATTTCTCCGTATGTGGGTCTAGTTTTGAAGACTGTCTTGGTAATCTTGAGAAAGTTCTGGAGAGGTGTGTGAAAGTCAATCTAGTACTTAATTGGGAAAAGTGCCACTTTATGGTCAAAGAAGGCATAGTACTTGGCCATGTGGTGTCTAATAGAGGAATAGAGGTTGACAAAGCAAAAATAGAAGTTATTGAGAATTTGCAACCCCCCACAACTGTAAGAGAGGTCCGGAGTTTTCTTGGACACGCTGGTTTCTACCGGCGGTTCATTAAAGACTTCTCAAAAATCACCAAGCCTTTAACCGGCCTTCTGATGAAAGACGCTGAGTTCATCTTCGATGAACAATGCCTTGAGTCGTTCCAACTGCTGAAACGTGCATTGATCTCTGCCCCAATAATGCAACCTCCGGATTGGAGCCAACCTTTTGAGATCATGTGCGACGCTAGTGATTATGCAGTAGGTGCCGTTTTAGGACAGCGCAAAGATAAGAAATTGCATGCAATCTATTACACCAGTAGGACACTTGACGAAGCTCAGATTAACTATGCCACAACTGAAAAGGAGCTTCTAGCCATTGTCTTCGCAATTGATAAATTTCGTTCCTACCTAGTAGGATCGAAGATTATCATTTACACAGACCATGCAGCTATCAGGTACCTACTAAGCAAGAAAGATGCAAAGCCGAGACTTATTCGGTGGATATTACTGCTTCAAAAGTTTGACATGGAGATCCGAGATAAAAAGGGAACAGAGAATATAGTCGCGGATCACCTGTCAAGAATTCAAGATGGTCAGTTGGAGGAGGTGCCCATAAATGATTGCTTTCCCTACGAAAGACTGGTGTCTTTTGTGAAAGGGGAGTCACCTAGATATGGTCACCTCGTAGATTTTCTGGAAGAAGGGAGTTCCGGCATTAAAAAGATACCAGAAGAAGCAAGTGCTTTAAGTAATACCGCTGCCCCATGGTACGCTGACATCATAAATTATCTGGTTGCTGGAATTCTACCTCCCGACTTGACCTATCAGCAAAAGAAGAAATTCTTCCATGACCTTAAGCTATACTACTGGGATGATCCCCTCTTATTCAAAAGAGGAGTGGACGGTATCTTCCGTCGATGTATCCCAGAAGAGGAGAAAGAAAGTGTCATTACCCACTGCCACTCCTCGCCATATGGAGGACATATGAGTAAATCTAAAACTGTTGCAAAGATCCTTCAAGCTGGCCTTTTCTGGCCCACCATGTTCCGAGATGTTCATATTTTCACTATGGAATGTGACCGATGCCAGCGCACTGGAAACATCTCCAGGAGACATGAAATGCCCCAAAAATATATCTTGGAAGTGGAAGTCTTTGACGTCTGGGGAATAGATTTTATGGGTCCTTTTCCGTCATCGATGGGAAATAAATACATACTTGTTGCTGTGGACTACGTGTCAAAATGGATCGAGGCCATTGCCTCTCCCACTAATGATGCAAAAGTAGTGGTTAAAATGTTCAAAAACATCATATTCCCAAGATTTGGTGTCCCTAGGCTTGTCATTAGTGATGGTGGATCTCACTTTATATCAAAAATATTTGAGAACCTCATGACAAAGTACGGAGTGCGGCACAGAGCGGTTACCCCTTATCATCCACAGACGAACGAAATGGCAGAAATCTCTAATAGAGAAATTAAGCAAATCCTAGAGAAAATTGTCTCCGTCTCAAGGAAAGATTGGTCTTCAAAGCTAAATGATGCACTTTGGGCCTATAGGACGGCATATAAAACCCCTATTGGAACAACCCCTTTTAAGCTGGTCTACGGAAAATCCTGTCATCTCCCAGTAGAGCTAGAACATAAGGCTTATTGGGCCATCAAAGCCCTGAACATGAACCATAATAATGCCGAGAGAAAAAGGATGTTAGACCTACATGAATTAGAGGAGTTGAGGTTAGATGCGTATGAGAATGCCTTGATCTACAAAGAAAGGACAAAAAAATGGCATGACAGGCGCATCACCAGAAGGGAGTTTAATGAGGGCGAGCTAGTACTATTATTTAACTCTAGGCTGAAACTATTTCCTGGAAAACTTCGCTCTAGATGGAGTGGACCATTTGAAGTGACTAGAGTTAACCAATCCGGTGCTATTGAAGTCTGGAGTGAATCCACCGGAAAGTTCATAGTAAATGGCCAGAGATTGAAGCACTACCATCCAGCAGAGAAAGTAGGGCATGTCGCTACTCTAGTGATGTGTCCTCCTTAAGGGCCAAGCACTAAAATGTCGAGCTACCGACGTTAAATGAAGCGCTGCGTGGGAGGCAACCCATGAGTTTTAAGTTTAGTTTAGTTTAGTCAGTTAAGTGAATAAAAAGATGCAATCGAAGATGATCAACACCATAATCCACCCCCTCCCCATATTTTCATGCTAACTTTTCTGCAGGTACAAACCACTTCATGATCAGGCGTATGTACACGCCCCCTGTTGATTCTATCGACGATTGTTCTTGCTCGGTAATATCTTTCTTTTTCTCATATTTTTGTTTATTTACATTGAGGTCAATGTAGGTTTTAAGTGTGGGGGAGGATTCTTCCACCTTAATAGTTTAAGATTTTCATTTTCATTAATAAAGTAGTGTTATCGAGTCAACTGCATGCACTGTCGAGTCATTAATAAAGTAGTGTTATCTAATTCTCCTGTTGCTTGAACCACTTTAAGGCTGAGTTTGATGATGATTTTGTGCATAAACACCTTTTCCTTTTTAAGTTTCACTAAACTCATATCATATTTCAATGTGAAAATTCTCTTTTTGAGAAAAGCACAAAGTTGCAGTCTTTGAGTAATTGTGTAGGTAGTATTTTAAGGAGCACGTTCTAACTTCAATGGTAATTTAACCCTTTAAAGTTTTCAGAGTAAAAGTAGTATAAGTTAGTGTGGGGGAATAAAAGATCAAAACAAGAGGGGCGGAAGCAAATATATTTATAAGGGAACATCATTGACTCTGGGGGGTCGGGAGTAGGCCTCACTTGCTTCCCACGTGAAGATGGTGTTTCTGAAAATCAAAAGTAGCTTCCGTAATTCCTTCTTATAAATGAGAAAAAGGGGTCAGAACAAATACATATATATAGGGGGCATCATTGACTCTGGGGGGTTGGGAGTAGGCCTCACTTGCTTCCCACGTGAAGATGGTGTCTCTGAATATCAATAAAAATTCTGCAGTTCCCCAAAGTGTATAAGTATTAAATGATCAAACTGATTCCCACCTCTCTTATATGAAATGAAGAAGGAACTTTTCTCGGTTTATTTACTGTTGAAGTTAGAACCTGTTTTCCTCATAATATTTCTTACACAGGCGCAATAAATATGCTGGACTTCACACACACACTCACTTGAAATATTGTTGTAGGGTTGATGTGATCCTTAATAAGTGTTTAGGTTGTGATAAATGCACCCTGAGAACAAAGCCTTGAAACATTAAAAACATAATTGATTATAATATTCTGAATTATGTTGCTATTGTCCCCTGTCTCTTGCTTGAGGACAAGCAATGGTTCAAGTGTAGGGGAGTTTGATAACATGCAAAATACACCAATATTTCAGCTCGTTCTGTGTATAATTCAAGCTTGTTTAGGCTTAGATTCTCTTGATTTTGCCTATGTTATGCTGGTTGTTTGGTTATGTTTCAGGTACACAACATTAGAGGCTTCCATGCGTAGAAACGACGAAATTCGGCAAAGAAATACCAAGTCCTGAAAATTCAGCTTCAGGGTGACGGCCGTCACACTCAGTGACTGGCAGACCGTCACCCTTCAACTCATCCGGACCGTCACCAGCCTCTCAGGCCGTCAGCACCCGTGACTGGCAGACCGTCACACCCTGTGACGCCCGTCAGCACCCGTGACTGGCAGACCGTCACACCCTGTGACGCCCGTCACGGGTCCGGGAGAATCAGTCTCCCCCACGTTTCAGAAGCAGTTCTGCAGTTTTCTTCCCACTTTCTCCACCTTCAAGTACACGATCAGACCACGTTTTGGACGGATTTTGGCCTATAAATAGGTCCAAAGAAGAGTGAAAAAGGGTTGGAAAAAGTTTTAGAAAGCATTAGTTACAGACTTAGTTTATTTCTTTGTAATCTGCATATTTTCTCAATTTACAATTTCTGGATTCAAGCTTGTTACCTGTTACGAATTTGATGCATTTGGAATTATACTCAATTAAAGTTTCCATCTAATTACAGGTTCTTTGTTTATTAGTTATTCATTCTGTTTCTTTGTTTTCTAATTTATTCATTCTGTTTCTTTTGTTTTCCTGTTCGTGAATCTGTGCTGAACATGAATAGTTATTTATTTACCATTTACATTATGTCTGAGTAATTCTATAAAGTGTCCGGAATGTAGAAACAGTCGTACCAATGATATTCAGCTGAAAAGTATGATTAAATTTTATAACAGGATTTATTTTTATGTCTGATTATTCTGATTTTAAACGATGAATTTTATGGTAACTGTTTCGTATCGAAAGAACGAGACTCATAACTGTCTGTAGAATAATCAGGAATTATTTTAGTAATTCAACGATAGCATTTTCTTAAAGTAATTTTGACATTCTTAATTTTCAAAAACGCTATTTTAAACGCTAAGTCATACACGCGAAAGCTGATGACTGAGAGTTTAAAATATGAATTTAGTATTGTGAAAACATACTGATTTCTTTAAATTGGAATTATTCTAAAAATAACTTTTCAAACAAAACTGGATTAATTTGAAATAAAAGGAATTTTAACGTTATAAGGCGAACACGCGAAAGCGGTCGAATAGATTATAAAGTTAGGATTTTTATGTCGCGATCGTGAAAGCGAAGCGACTGCTTTTTAATTTAATCCTTTTACGTGCGAAAATATTTTCCTACTATAAAATTAAATACTACTCAGCTGATATCAACGGTCGACGTAAACTATATTCCGGGCACTCGTCATTAAAATTAATTAAAGTTATTTTCTTATTTTGCAACCAAATTGATTAGCATCGCCTTAGATAAACAACGTGACAATTAATTACGGTAGTTGACATTGTTCTCTGTGGATTCGACAACCTTTTATACTAAAACAGATATTTCCGTACACTTGCGGACCTATCACCTGCTCAATGTAGATCTCAGCTAAACTTGCCACAGACATATCGGTCTTGATAGGAATAAAATGTGCTGACTTCGTCAACCGATCAACAACCACCCAAATCGTATCAAAACGCTTCACAATCTTCCGCAAAGCTCCAACAAAATCCATAGAGATACTATCTCACTTCCACTGTGGCACAAACAACGGCTGTATCAAACCCGACAGTTTTTGATGTTCAATCTTCGACTTCTGACAAACCAAACAAGGATACACAAACTCGGCAATATCCTTCTTCATTCCAGGCCACCAAAACAATCTCTTCAAATCCTAATACATCTTCGTCGCTCCTAGATGAATACTCAAACTACTCCGATGACCTTCGTCCAAAATACGCTTCTTAAGTTCGGGCACATCCGGTACACACACTCGATCACGAAACATCAAGACACCATTCTGATCCAATCTGAAATCCACACCTTTACATTGCTTGACCAACACCACACGATCTAAAAGACCCAAATCCTCTTTCTGACCAACCTTGATCTCTTCCAAAATGTTATTTGTCAACTTCAACATTCCCAACTTCACACTTCCAGGTGTTAATTCACAAACCAAACTCAAATGTCGAAACTGCTCGATCAACTCCAATTCCTTAACTATCAAAGCAGACATATTCAAAGACTTCCTACTCAAAGCATCTGCCACCACATTCGCCTTTCCTGGATGATAGCTCAACTGAAAATCATAATCCTTGAGAAATTCCAACCACCGTCTCTGCCTCATATTCAACTCTTTCAGGTTAAACAAATACTTCAAACTCTTGTGATCACTGATCACCTCAAATCTAGAACCAAACAAATAGTGCCTCCAAATCTTCAACACAAACACAACTGCCGCCAATTCCAAATCATGAGTCGGATAATTCTTCTCATGCACTTTCAACTTCCTCGATGCATAAGCCATAACCTGGCGATTCTGTATTAACACACCACCAAGACCCATCTTCGAAGCATCACAATACACAACAAACGATTCCTTCGGATTCGGCAAAATCAACACAGGCGCTGAAGTCAACCTCTTCTTCAACTCAAGGAAACTACTCTCACACTTAGAATCCCAAACATAGGCTTGCCCTTTCCGAGTCAACTGCGTCAATGGCAACGCCAACTTAAAGAATCCATCAATGAACCTCCGATAGTAACCTGCCAAACCAAGAAAACTTCTAACTTCAAAAACAGACTTTGGCGATTCCCACTGCATCACAGCATCAATCTTCGACGGATCCACCGCAATGCCACCCTTCAAAATCACATGACCAAGAAAACTCACTTCTCGCAACCAAAACTCACACTTCGACAACTTAGCAAACAACTGCTTCTCCTTCAAGACTTGCAACACAATCCTCAAATGCTCGACATGCTCCTCCTCTGAGTTCGAATACACCAAAATGTCATCTATGAACACCACCACAAAATGTCATGTGTCATTGTAACTATTCTAAATGACATAACTTTTATCCTTATTCAAGGTTGTACCAATATTTGAGATGAGGAAAGAAATAAGTAACCAGTTATAAATTTCTATACATAAACCATGTAGAAAAACGATAAAATAAGAGAAACTCTACTATACATAAACCATGTAGTAAAACGATAAAATAAGAGAAACTCTAATGTTTGTACTTTTTATGTATATAAGAAGGAACACTTTTATCTACAACAACCCTATCTATCCTAATAAACTTATGGAAATCTAATACAATAAATAGAACTTGCCATAAACATGGCATATATTTACTAACTTGAAAAAAGCATAAGAACATACATATGTTTTTTTAAATAGCCAAACTTCATTAATAATTCACAGATACAACGCACAAAGGGTACACTATATGCAAATACAGAACAGCCACAGCACATCAAAAAATTGTGTGCTAATACACTCAAAAATTAAATAAAAACAGAACAAAAACCATAGAAAAACTACCCCAAAACAACCACTGAGAGTAGTTGCACATAATACCCTCAAAAGCTATGCTCGTGCATCCAATTGTAATCGAAAGAGAATGCAAGAAAAAACCTCCTATAACACCATAGCTGGACCAGAATATAGAGACGACACTGCAGCAACCGCAATAAAAATCGCATAGTAGTAAGCAAGCCCAACACCATTCTAGAACATGTTCACCTTTCACCCAAATGTGTCATTTTGTTTACCTGCTATGACAACATAACAATTGGAAACTCGATCAAGCAAACATTATTCATAAATCAAAAATAAAAAGGTCTAATGAAAATTAGAGATCATCTGATATGTAACATTAATTTCATCTTACTTGTGATGACCTGAATAATCTAATTTCATCCGAAAATAGCTATTCTTCTTTCAATATCAATCACCCAAATTTTACTTAAAGCCTAAAAATTCTGATATAATTCTTCATAGATATTGTAATTGTAAATTTTTTCTTTCAAGCTTCACAATATTGAGAAGTTAGCTGCTGCAATACCACTCAACCTGCAAAAAGAGATAGTGAAAGTGTCTATTTTAGATCAATAGATATGTCATAGAATTGTCAAAAAATACATAGTTGTGATTTTGCATAAATTCAATTGGATTCATTAAGAACAATTCAAACATAACATTTTGAAGAAAAAGAAACAAATAGGGGGAGAGCACGTAAAATCTTTTTATACAGTGTAAAATCACACCCCAAAAGGCAGTAAAAGACCAATATTTATAACCTGAGTCTGATATTGGTCTAAAGAATATATGAGCAACCTGAGCCAAACTAAGATTCTTGTCCATCCTAGTTTGTATTATAGCATTCTCGAGTTCAATTGATACACGATCATCTGCATACAAGATTCTAGTCACATCATCTATTTCAAGAACATGTACAATGGATTAAAATCATAGAAAGAAAGAAAGTTACAGAGTTAGCAAAACCATGTTAAGCCAAGGTTTCTTTAGATTGAAATGAATAATATAGCAAGGTAAGGTACCTCAAAAGCACAGTTCTGTGATATATCCTTACTCCAGCACCAGCAAGGTAACAGTGAGTTGCACTGATGTCTGTATAAGGGATAACTCTTTTATTCACACACCAATCAACAACAATGTCATTCTCACCAGAACAATGATCACCACCAACATCAGAACCTGATATTACATGAAGAAATGGAACATGAGTAAACTTGGCATAATCAAAATCCAAGAATTGCCTCGTCTGTAAAGGCTTACCTTATGATAGCAACTCTTATTCAATTAGAATAGTGATTAAATTGAAAAAAAAGCACCAAACTCTCATTGTAACAGAGAGAGAAAATCAGAGAAGAAGTAGAAATTACACACATTCCACATGACTATCTATTCTCTTCTATCAATACATATAGATCCTAAATATTCTAAAAATCACACAATTCTTCAATTGTGAGTTTGTGTTGGGCTCCCTGCTGCTCCTCGTTCCAACATTTTCCATAACATAATTTTCATTTGATTATTCATGATGACTCACGTTAATTTGACTTGTAGTACACGTGGCCTTCTCACCAATTTGGTTCATTACAATAGTAACCATCAGTTTTCCAAACAATTATATAGAGATTTGAAATCTAAAAACAATGGCAATTACAAAATCCCTTTCAAGGAACAACAAACCTAAATATAATCACCAGGAACTAAAAGAATAAAATGAATTAAAAATTATACACAAAAATCAATTTCCCCTATAAATTACATTATTTATTGAAAAATTACTCTAATTAAATTTATTTTTTCTAGGCATACACATGAAATTAAAAGAACATAACTGAAAGCAGGAAATAACATGTAGGTATGGTGTGGACAAAGACATGCTTCAAATGCAACAACTATTGAAGGAAATATACAGTGAAAGAAGTGAAAACTTACAAAAAGGTTAGGAATAGAAAAAGAAGAAGCAGGAGCAAAAGATTTCCAAGAGCATCAATAGCCTCCTAGTCACAAAACATAAGCAAGTATGAAATAGAATATAAAAAGGGGATTGTAGGAAACGAATCAAAATTCAAAATCATCAATCAAAATTGAAACAGATTTAAGACTGCAGGTCACTCTCAATTGAGTTGTTTGGCAATGAAATTTGAAGCCCTTGCGATTCTGTCGGTAAATGAACAAACAAAAAAGCAAACAAAGATCAAAATGAATAACAATGAATGATTCAGTATTAGAAATGAGGAATACAAAAGCTGAAATGAACAATTAACCTTGCAGAGTAAAAGAAGCTTCTGACAGCGACCCCGACGCGGTGAAGAGCGAATTCCGATGTGGTGGTCAACAGCGGTGGTGCAACTCCGGCATGGTGGAAAACGAGTGGGTTTTATAGAGGATGAAGAGATGAAGACGATGATGCTTTTACTTTAGTGGGAGAAGGCCGAAAAATAATCGAAGGTAGAAGAAGAAGGGTTGGTGTGTGTTTTTGAAGAAGAAGAAGAAGAAGAAGAAGAAAGGGTTTGTGTTGTTACGCGAGTATTTCGTGGAATTGGGGATGAAATGAAAAGGCGATGGAATTGGAGGATTGGAGAATGTTGGAATTGGGGATGAATAACTTTGAAAATGATATGTATTGGTGGTCAGATGTATATCATTTACAATACAACTCTTGAACAACTTTGGGAATAGGGATTTGAATTACAAAGTGGAATGTTGATTAGGAAAAACATTTAGATGAATTAATGCTTGCACAATGGAGGGAAATTTTTAGGGTTAAATTAGGTTAACATATAGCTTGACCAAACAAGCTTTAGAAAGAAAGATTCATGGTATTACTTTATCATTGTACATGTTTTTAGAGATCACGGCTGTTGTTACTATTCTCTTTTCATACAATTAGTGGTGGTGTTGATTACAATCAGTAGTGACAAGTATGAATTACATCCTGTTTGATGAAATTGATGTGCCCTGAGTATCATAGGATGGAACTGCCGAGGTTTAGGGAACCTGAGCGTAGTTCCAAAATTTCAATACCTAGTTTGCTATTACAAGCTGGATGCCTTCCTTAGCGAGACATTCGTCCACTCAAATAAAACAGATGCTTTTTGTTATTTGCTTGGTTTTGATAATTGTTTTTCTGTTAGTAGCAATGGTCGAAGTGGTAGCTTAGCACTATTTTGGCGGAATTCTTTTGGTTATATAGTACTTAATTATTTTGCTAATCACATCAATGGTGAGGTTAATGATCTGAATAAAGGAAAATGGCAATTCACTGGTTATTATGGTTTTCCCGAGGGTAGAAGAAGGCGTGTTTCATGGGATTTCTTGAGAAATCTTGCGAATAATACCTCTCTTCCTTGGTGTATTTTAGGTGACTTTAATGATATTCTTGATGCCCGTGAAAAGAGGGGAGGTGCTATTCATCCTAGATGACTTATTAATGGGTTTAGGCAAGCGGTATCTGATGCGGGGTTAACTGAAGTTTATATGAAAGGTTATACGTATACTTGGTTTAAGAGTTTAGGCACGCCTAGAGCTATTGAGGTCAAGCTAGATAGAGCACTTGCAAATGCAGATTGGTTTCGCATGTTTGTAATGTCATGGTTGAGAATTTAGTCGCACCGGCTTCAAACCATTATCCACTTCTCTTAAAAAAGGAGGAGACTCACCGTGTCTGGGTTCCTAGACAAAAATTCAAATTTGAAAATGCTTGGTGTGTGGAACCAGGAATTCATGATATTGTTTCTGATAGCTGGTTATCTAGTGCAGGTATGCAGGTGGTGAAAAAACTTGAAGTTTGTGCAAATGACCTCAATTTATGGAACAAAGTGCATAACAATGGCCTAAAGCATGAAATTGAAAATTGTCGCTGAGACTTGAACCGTTGCAGGAGTCAAGGGGTTTGCGGCTGATCTTGGCATGTTGACAAATTTGCTGAAACGCATGACGCAATTGATGATTCAAGAAGATAAGTATTGGCGGCAGCGAGCTAAGACACATTGGTATCGTGATGGTGACTTGAATACGAAATTTTTTCATGCTTCAGCCACGTCAAGAAAGAAGGTAAACCATATTAATTTTTTGCATAATGATGAGGGGGTACGAATTGCTGATGAACAAGGCATGCGTCAGGTTGCAAAAGAATATTTTGAAACTATATTTTTAGAGAGTAATAGTAACCGCGCACCGGTTGTAGACATAATAGAAAAAGTTGTGTCTGATGATGATAATATTATGCTAACTGCTCTCTTTCAGGGTGAAGAGTTTAAGGATGCTATGTTTTCTACGCATCCAGATAAGTGTCCTAGTCCGGATGAATTTAACCCGGGTTTTCTTCAACATTTTTGGTCTGCCTATAATTTTGACATCTTTCAGGAGTGCTGTACGTGGCTCAATCATAATCATTTCCCGGCATCACTAAATTCAACTAACATTGCATTAATCCCCAAAGGTAATGAGCAAAAGAACAAGAAGGATTGGAGGCCGATTGCCTTATGTAATGTCTTGTATAAATTAGTGGCAAAAGTTCTTGCTAGTCGACTCAAAAAAATCTTGCATAAATGTATCTTTGAGAGTCAGTCAGCTTTTGTACCTGAGCGTTCTATTCTTGATAACACTATGATTGCTATTGAGGTGGTACATCATATGAAAGTTGGCAAGAGAATTAGAGATAAAAATGTTTCACTTAAATTAGATATTAGCAAGGCGTATGATAGCATTGATTGGTTTTACCTCAAGGAAGTGATGCTTAAAATGGGGTTTGACAGTAAATGGGTGCAATGGATTACGATGTGTGTGGAAATTGTTGATTACTCTGTCATTGTAATGGACCCATAATTTTCCTAGGTCTATTGTAACCCATATCCAAAAAGATATGGCTATTTGCTCCCCTATTAATAAAGGTCAGTTTGTTTTGTTTAAAAAAAAATGAGTTGGTAGGTCCGATTATACTGGGTAGAGGTTTGAGACAAGGTGACCCGTTGTCTCCTTATTTATTTATTTCGTGTGTTGTAGGCTTATCTGCCCTTATCCGGAAAGCAGAACGAAGTGGAGACCTCCATGGCGTGTCTATTTGTACTAATGCACCTACTATTTCTCACCTCTTGTTTGCAGATGATTGCCTTTTGTTTTTCAGGGCTGATGATAATGAGGCGCAAGTGATGAAGAATATCCTCCATATTTATGAACTAGCTTCGGGGCAGGCCATTAGCCTTCCAAAGTCCGAGGTTTTCTTCAGCAGTGTTGTTCCATCGCCTTTGAACGAAACTATTACAAATATTTTAGGTGTCAGAGCGGTGGTGGGCACAGGCAAATATCTCGGCCTTCCGTCTATGGTGGGAAGAAGCAAAGAGGCGACATTTGGGTTTATAAAGGACCATATTTGGCACAAAATTAATAGCTGGAGTAGCAAGTGTTTGTCCAAGGCTGGTCGAGAGGTAATGATTAAATAGGTATTACAATCTATCCCATCTTATATCTCGGCCTTCCGTCTATGGTGCGAAGAAGCAAAGAGACTTCCAAATAAGCTTGTTGATGCAATAGAAAAAATTATTAATGCTTTTTGGTGGGGCCATTGAGGTAATATCCGTCGCGGATTACATTGGATGTCTTGGGAAAGGTTGTTTGTTCATAAATTTTTTGGAGGTATGGGCTTTAAGGATTTGACCTCTTTGAATGTCTTGGGAAAGGTTGTTTGTTCATAAATTTTTTGGAGGTATGGGCTTTAAGGATTTGACCTCTTTGAATGTGGCTATGTTAGGGAAGTAGGGATGGAGGTTCCAAATTGATTCTAGCAGCCTTGTTTGTCGATTATTTAAAGCTAGATATTTTCCTAATTCTGATTTTATTGGGTCCAAAATTGGGCATAACCCAAGCTATGTTTGGTGAAGCATTTTTAGCACAAAAATAGTGGTAAAGCAGGGTGCACGATGGCAGATTGGTTCAGGGGTCAATATACCTTTCTTAGGCGCCCCTTGTCTCAAGGATGGCTTGTCTTTATCCACTACTAATCCTATTTTTGAGTCTTTGATGCAGGTGAAATTATGTGATTTTATTGAGCAAGATTTAAAACTGTGGAAGGCGTCTCTCATTTGTAGCTTGTTTGATGCACAAACTGCACAACTCATCCTTAACACGCCTTTGCAGCCACTTGTATCGGAGGACAAAATGATTTGGAAAGGGGAAAGAAGTGGTAAGTATTATGTGAAGAGTGGTTATAGACTTTGTGTTACTAAAATTGCAGACAACTCTCATATGCATGTTAATGGTCGATGGAACCTCATTTGGAAGCTAAAAGTGCCTCCTAAAATCAAGAATTTTCTTTGGCGTGTTTGTCGTGGTTGTTTTCCAACACGTGCTCGCTTAAATAGTAGAGGAGTCTCTTTCCCACTTGATTGTGTTCATTGTAATCATAATTATGAAGATAGCATCCATAACCTTATTGAGTGTCCTAAAGCTGTACAAGTTTGGCAGAATGCGAATTTATGGGACATAATGGACAGGGTGATCCATAATTATTATAATAATAGTGCTCTCATTTGCACTCTTTTACAAAATTTATCTTCAGGGCAATGTGAGTTGATGGCAACAATTATGTGAAGCCTTTGGAAATGTAGAAACATGAAACTTTGGCAGCAACAAATTGAGACTGACTCGCAGGTGTTTCAACGTGCAACTCATGTACTTGAAGAATGGTGAACAACCCAAAGAATTAGATCCATCAGCAACAGTCAATCCATAACTCCGCTGGTTTAGCCTTTGAGACAAGAGGAAGATGTTTGGAGGAAACCGACACATGGCAGGTACAAATGCAATATTGATGCATCCTTTTCCACTTCTCTTAATAGGGTTGGTTTAGGCACGTGTCTTAGGGATGATGATGGTGCTTTTGTTCTTGCAAGAACAGAATGGTTTGCCCCTCTTTGTGATATAGATGTGGGGGAGGCTGTTAGACTACACACAACTTTGGATTGGCTCTCGAATCAACAGTTTGATAATGTATATTTTGTTCTTGATTGTAAAAGGGTTGTTGATTGTGTGAATTCTAGTTTAGATGATAGTAGTGAGTTTGGATGTATTATCACTGCTTGTAAATAGTTGTTAGTCGATAGGTTTCGGAACTCTCATGTTGATTTCAGCAGGAGGTAAGCAAATAGGGTAGCTCACGAGTTAGCTCAGGCAGCCCTGTCTAATCCTAGCCCCCAAGTTATTGATGATATACCTACATGTATTTGGCATATTTTAGCTAATGAAATGCAATGATTTCCTTCCTTTAAAAAAAATTATTGTTTATGATTAATATACTTTTAGATACTAAATGCAGCGGATAAAAACAGAGAGAGAGAGAAAAGAGAGACACAAAGCAATTATACAGGTTGCTTCCACAAACGGGAAGTAGTCCTGTCCCCCTTGCACTTCCAAGGAGAGTTCACTAAAAAATGTAATATATGATTACAAATGCTCACTACTAACACTAGCAAGAGACTTCAAATGCTCAAGCACAACTGCAAGAGACTTCATATGCTCCTGAACACAATCAAGAGACTTCTATGCTCAAGCACAACTGCAAGAGAATTCTAATCAAACAAAATTACAAGGAAAATTTTTTGACGTTGAACACTTGATATACAATCAGTGGTGTTCACAATACAAATCAGATACAGACTCTTGAGACTCTAGATTTTATAAGATATGAGCTTTGATAAGAAATTCTAAGTGAACTTTTTGATGCAGAACAATTTCAGCAGAGGTTTGGCACTTTTAAATTTTTGTGAGTCTCTTACAATTGTTCAAGTCTTCACTCCTTTATATAGAGGTGTGAAAGAGACGTTGTGAATTGCCAGCACATCAAAATAAGAGTTGTTTGAAGCTTTGATCAATCACCAATGATCTTTTGCCCGATATGGTTATTGTCCTACGAAGGATTAATTTCAAATCCATTCCAAGTCTGTAGGAACATTGTTGCAGGCGCAGTTGTTCTTCTTGTGTTGTAGCAGAGACAAAAACTGAGTAGTGGTTGTACACTTCGTACAATTGTACTTTGTCAACGCTCTTCAAAGAATAAGAATCCAATGCCTTCAAATTCATTTGAATTAGTCGTTGCTTCACTCTTCTAGTCTTCTGCATTGCTTAGACGAGATTAAATCCATTGAACAACCTTTGAAGCTTTAAGTTTTGCATCTTCTGATGAACTACAACTTCTGGTGATCCGCTGCATACCTCTATGCAGCTTCTGATCTACCTTTGATCTAGTATCTTCTTTGCTTAAGGTGCAGGTTGGATGCATTAGAGTGTTCATCACTTTACAATCTTCTAGCTTGAATTTCTTCAGAAGCTCCTTTGTGTACTTTGTTTGATGAACATATACTCCATCTTTACATTGATTTATTTGAATACCAAGGAAGAACTTCAATTCTCCCATCATGCTCATTTCAAATTCATCTTGCATTAACTTAGAGAATTCCTTGCAAAGAGATGCATTGTAACGCCCACTTAGATTATTTTAATTATTTGATTTATTTGAGGAGTCTAGAATATATTTATATGATTTATGAGATGTGAAGAAGAATGATTTATGAGATTTATGTGATTTTTAGTGATTTTATATGATGTGGTGACTTATTTTATTGTTTAATAGAATAAGATATGAAAATAAAATAAATATTAAGTTAAGGGGTTGTTTTGAGATTTTAGAGAGTTTTGGGGGAGAAAGAGTAAATAAGATAAGATTTGATGGGAGTATAAATAAAGGAAATTAGGTCTAGAGTTGTCAGTACGTACGTTTTTGGAATAAGGAAAAAAAAACCAGAGAAGAGGAGAAGCCAAGAGGGAGAGCTGCGATTTTGCTTTTCTAAGGTAAAGGTGAGGCTAACTCTCATTAAAATTAAGTATATGATTGCTGATATTACAATTAACATTTTAGGGATTAGTTTTGGAGAGTTTTGAGAACTAGGTTAAAGTGATGAATTGATGATTATATGATGAGAAATCGTAGAATTGGTGTAGAAACTGTTTACAGATTATAGATTAACCTTAGTGCAAACGTTTTAGACGAATTTCGGGTTAAACATGGTGAAAATTGGGATTTTTGGTGGAAAGATCAAAATTAGTGTGTTTGGGAAAAAGGGCTGTATATTTCGAAGTCTCTGTTTTTCTGAACCAGTTCTGTTTTTTTTTTCTGAACTATTTTTGCTTCTGAATTAGTTGAGCTTCTGAACTATTTTTGCTTCTGAACTAGTTGAGCTTCTGAACTATTTGAGCTTCTGAACTAGTTTGCTTCTGAATTATTTTTGCTCCTGAACTATTTTTGCTCCTGAACTTTTTGAGCTTCTGAACTAGTTTGCTTATGAACTATTTGAGCTTCTGAACTAGTTTGCTTCTGAAGTGAGTTTCGCTCCTGAACTGTTTTGCTTTTGAACTATTTTTGCTTCTGAACTGTTTTGCTTCTGAACTGAGCTGTGATTTGAATATGTGATTTACTGGTGTTTGAATTATCTTCCAGTACTTGTGATATGATATGCAATTCTCTTTTAATTGATTGCACACGAGTTGTTTAATGAAGTTGTTTAAGATGTCATGATGTAAGAGTTGTCTAAGAAGTCAGTCGTATGAAGTGTCTAAGATGTTCTAAGTTGTAAGATGTTGAGTCCATGCATACTCATTTAAAGATGAGGGCTCATGCCCTGGAGCTTTTGCTCAACAGAGATGAGGGCTTATGCCCTGGAGCTTTTGCTTAATAGCGACGAGGGCTTATGCCCTGGGAGTATATTTATGCTCAAAGAAACGAGGGCTTATGCCCTGGATTGGTACCACATGCATATAAGATGGTTAAGATGTTTAAGAAGTTAAAGTTGCATAGTCGTGTCGAGTTGTCTAAGTTGTCTAAGATGTTGAGTTGTTGATGAAGTGTTGTGATGAAATAATTATGGATGCATTTGTTGATTAACATGACGAAATTGATGATGTTAAGATGTTTTCTATACTTGAAATGTGATGAATTGTGTATGATTATAATTGTGAAGAATGTGTTGCATCGATGATGTGCTATGTATGTAGTTGAATGTTTTTGAAGATAATGATTGAAGATTATGTTAATTTTGATGTTGTTTAAGTTGTTAGCTGTAATTGATGAATTATATGTGTAACTTAATGTTTGTGAAATCTCACCCCTTCTGCTTGAAAATGTTGCTCTTCGTATGGGTAACTTGCAGGTGATCAAGATTAGCTGTTGATTTGCTGTTGTGAGTGGCTATCCCTCACTCTATCCTTAGGTGCTCTGATACGTAACGGGATGGGAACTTTTTTTATGTTTTCTATTCGTTGCGTATTAATCTTATGAATTTTCATGAATATGTTGTTGGATTATTTTTATGAGGCATATTATGAACTTGATGTTGAGATATTTGAAGAGGTTTCATGTTGAGGCCTTCGTGCCAAAGTTGATTAAGATTTTGAATTAAATTCCGCTGCGAAGTATTTGAGATTATATTTTTGAAATGTTTTTGAAGGATAATTAGTTAATTATTCCATTTAAGATTTTTGAGAAATGTAGCATTCCGTTTAAGTCGTGATTATTCTGATTATTTGTTTGAGAAAATTTTATGTTGGGAAAACGGGGTGTTACATGTATTAGTAGAACCAAATATTATATCATCAACATATATCTGTACAACAAGAATGTCTTTCTCAAGAGTCTTTCTCAAGAGTGTTGTGTCAACTTGACCTCTTTTAAAATCATTTTTAATTAGGAAATTACTCAGTCTATCATACCAAGCTCTTGGAGCTTGTTTCAAACCATATAGTGATTTCTTAAGTTTATAAACATGGTCAGGATGCTTAAGATCCTCGAAACCAGGAGGTTGTTTGACAAACACTTCTTCTTCTATGACTCCATTTAGAAATGCACTCTTGACACCCATTTGATATAATATTATGCCACAATTAACTGCATAGGATAGAAGTAACCTGATTGCTTCCAATCTTGCAACTGGAGCAAATGTTTCAGTGTAATCAATGCCTTCTTGTTGACTGTAACCTTGTGCAACAAGTCTAGCTTTATTTTTGGTTACTTCACCTTGTTCATTCAGCTTGTTTTAGAATACCCATTTTGTTTCAATAATGTTCTTATGAGGAGGTTTGGGTACCAAATCCCACACATCATTTATTTGAAACTGATAAAGCTCTTCTTGCATAGCTAATATCCATCCATCATCGGATAGTGCTTCATCAATGGTAGCAGGTTCCATCACTGATAACAATCCTATCATAGACTCTTCTTGTTTGAAATATGATCTTGTTCTTCTAGGACTGTCTTTGTTTCGAATGGTTGGATCCTCAGGATGTGAAGACTTGTACTTTAATGTATTCTTGGATTGATTTGCTTGCTGAGAGCCATCTTGAGCTTCATCAGAAGCTACTTCATCTTGAGCTTCGGAAGTTGATTCAGCTTCTGGACTGTCAGTCTGATCAGGTTCTAAAGTATCTTCAGTAGCTTGTATATCTGCAAAACTTTCATCTTGCTCTGGAGTTTCACTTCCAGGCTCTTTGTCATCAAATTTAACGTGCATAGATTCTTCAACACAGAGTGTCTCTGAATTATACAATTTGTATGCCTTTGACCTTTCAGAGTAACCTAAGAAGATTCCTCTTTGGGCCTTGGCATCAAATTTCTTTAGGTAGAGCTTGTTGTTTAAAATGTAACATGTACATCCAAATTGCTGAAAGTAAGATATATTGGGTCTTCTTCCCTTGAAGAGTTCATATGCAGTTTTCTCCAAGATAGGTCTGATATAGATCCTATTTTGAACATAACATGTTGTATTCACTGCTTCTGCCCAGAAATATTTAGCCAAATTATTTTCATGAATAATGGTTCTTGCCATTTCTTGTAAAGTTCTATTCTTTCTCTCTACCACCCCATTATGTTGTGGAGTTTTAGGAGAAGAGAATTCATGGACAATTCCATGTTTTTCACAAAAAGTTTCAAATGGCTCATTTTCAAATTCTCCACCATGATCACTTCTGACTTTCAAAATTTTCATTTCTTTTTCAGACTGTAGTTGAGTGCAGAAGTTACTGAATACATCATATGCATTGTCTTTGCTTCTTAGGAATTTTACCCAAGTCCATCTGTTGTAATCACTAACAATGACTAATCCATATTTGCTTCCATATAAAGATGCAGTATTAACTGGTCCAAATAAATCAATATGAAGCAGTTCTAAAGGTCTGGAGGTTGAGACAATGTCTTTAGCTTTAAAAGATGATTTCACAATCTTCCCTTGCTGGCATGCACCACAAAGTGGATCTGAATGATAGTCTATGTTAGGTAGGCCTTTGACAAGTTGTAACTTCCTAAGCTTAGAGATTAACCTCCAGTTAGCATGTCCTAACCTTTTGTGCCATACCCACTTCTTATCATTCATTGATAGAAGACAGATTACCTTCTGATCAACCAGTTCAGAGAAATTGATTTTATAGACATTCTCTATTCTCTTTCCTTTGAACACCATGGTCTTGTTATCTTTGTTGATTACTGTGCAGTTGGTCTTTTCAAACATCACATCATAACCATTGTCACAAAACTGACTGATACTCAACAGGTTATGTTCAAGACCATCTACTAACCACACATTATTAATAGAGATAGAGGAATTACCAATAGTTCCTGTACCAATGATCTTCCCAGACTGGTTGCCTCCAAACTTCACATTTCCTCCTTTTTTCATTGTGAGGGTGAGGAACATTGACTTCTCTCCTGTCATATCTCTTGAGCAACCACTGTCCAGATACCATGATTTTTGTTTTTCCTTTGCTTTTAGGCATTTCTCATTTTCTTCTTCTGAATCCGATTCTGGTTCAGCTTTTAAAGTTACTATAGCTACTAACCCAACATCTACCTTTGCATCTTCATCAACATCATCCTTATCAGATTCAGATTCACTATCTAAATCTTCCCATGTTGCCATCAAACTCTGCTTGATCTGCTTCTTGATCTTGTTTGATTTGAAAGTTGACTTCTTAGACTTGTCCTTTGATTTCACCTTCTGAAGATTAGGGTAATCAACAATGAAATGTCCAGGCTTCTTGCAGTTGAAGCAACCCTTCTAATCTTATTTCCTGGAGCCTTTGTAACCACTTCTTCTGCTCCAGAACTTCTTGTTCTTCTTAGCCAGATACTGCAGCCTGTTTGAAAGCATAACCATCATCTCAGCAGGATCTTCATCAGAATCTCCATCAGGTGATTCTTCTTCAGATTCTATGACTTTAAGACATTTTGATGACTTCCCTTTAGATGGTAGAGCTATAGATTTACTCTTCTTAGCAGGCTCATGTTCATTAAGATTAATCTCGTGAACTTTGAGAGAGCTGACAAGATCTTCAACACTCAGAGTGTTTAGATCTTTAGCTTCCTCAATAGTAGTAACCTTTGGTCTCCATCTTGCAGGCAGGCTTCTTAGTATCTTGCTCACATGATCATAAGCAACATAGCTTTTCTTCAGTATTTGTAGTCCAAAGACTAAGGCTTGAAATCTTGAGTACATCTCCTCAATACTTTCATCATCCTTCATCTTGAACAACTCATACCGATGAACAAGCATAAGTGCTTTAGGTTCTCTAACCTTCTTGCTACCTTCATAGTTTGCATAGAGAGAAGCAACCATAGCCTTTGCAGTAGATTTATCACTCATCTTCATATACTCTGCACGAGGTATAGCAAGAACAAGTGATCCTCTGATCTTGTGATGTTTCTTGTACATCTTTTGAGTAGGAGTATGTTTCTTTCTATCAACAGCAACTCCTTCTTCATCCAGATCCAAGTCACCAACTCCATCTTCCAGAATATCCCATAATTGTAGAAGTTGGTTTTCCACCAAGAGAACTCCTCAGGATCTCCATTGAACTTTGGAACTTTTCCGGAGTCAACTTTCTTATCACTGTAGTCATAAGGTACAACATTATGATTACCACCAGAACGAGAAACAAATGATTCACCAGACATGTTTTTCTCAGATCTTGGACTGTTACACTATTAAGTGTTCTCAGATCTTGTGTTGGCTTTTTCTTCTTTTTCTCCTACTGAAGTCACTGGTCAGAAGCAGTTAGAGTACAGCTTCTGAAGTGATGTTCAGATACTAAATGCAGTGGATAAAAACAGAGAGAGAGAGAGAGAGAGAGAGAGAGAGAGAGAGAGAGAAGAGAGACACAAAGAAATTATACAAGTTTCTTCCACAAACCGGAAGTAGTCTTGTCCCCCTTTGCACTTCCAAGGAGAGTTCACTAAAAAGTGTAATATCTGATTACAAATGCTCACTGCTAAAACTAGCAAGAGACTTCAAATGCTCAAGCACAACTACAAGAGACTTCCTATGCTCCTGAACACAATCAAGAGACTTCTATGCTCATGCACAACTGCAAGAGACTTTTAATCAAACATAATTACAAGGAAAAATTTTTGACGTTGAACACTTGATATACAATCAGTAGTGTTCACAATACAAATCAGATACAAACTCTTAAGACTCTAGAATTTCTAAGATATGAGCTTTGATAAGAAATTCTAAGTGAAATTTTTGATGCAGAACAATTTCAGCAGAGGTTTGGCGCTTTTAAATTGTTGTGAGTCTCTTACAATTCTTCAAGTCTTCACTCATTTATATAAAGGTGTGAAAGAGACGTTGTGAATTGCCAACACATCAAAATAAGAGTCGTTTCAAGCTTTGATCAATCACCAATGATCTTTTGCCCGATATGGTTTTTGTCCTATGAAGAATTAATTTCAAATTTATTCCAAGTCTGTAGGAACATTGTTGCAGGCGCAACTGTTCTTCTTGTCTTGTAGCAGAGACAAAAACTGAGTAGTAGTTGTACACTTCGTACAATTGTACTTTGTCAACGCTCTTCAAAGAATAAGCATCCAATGCCTTCAAATTCATTTGAATTAGCCGTTGCTTAACTCTTTTGGTCTTCTGCCTTGCTTAGACGAGATTAAATCCATTGAACAACCTTTGAAGCTTTAAGTTTTGCATCTTCTGATGAACTACAACTTTTGGTGATCTTCAGCTTCTGATGAGATGCTTATGATGAACTTGCTTCTAATGACTTTATCACTTCAGGAGCACTTTGTCTTCAGGAGCACTTCCCTTCATACGCTTTAAGCTTCTTTTTTGTTGATTCCTTTGCTCTCTTTTGTTCTTGCAGAACCTAATAATGATTCCAAATTTTTAAGCTTCTATGGTCCTGTACACTTGAACAAATATTAGTATATCCAATTGACAATTTTTAATACCTTGTTATCATCAAAACTCTAAAGAGATAGTGTTAAACACATTTTGTTCCAACATATTAAATTTAAAGAATTCACATAAACCCTCCCAAACCCCCAAAACTCTCATCCAATACAATTATGTGTTGGAACAAAGGGTGTTTTGCAATTATACCACTTAAGTTTTGATGATAACAAGGTATTAAAATTATCAATTGGATATGCTAAAAGTTTATTCAAGTGTACAGGACCATTATCAAAGATCTATTCATAAGAGGTTCTGACTAAATGAATTGAAAAGCAAAGGAATGTAATTTGAAGCTTGAAGAGCATCTGATTGTAAGCGCTCCTGGAAAATCAGAAGCATAGTGCGTCTGAAGAAAGCGCTCCTGAAGATGACGTCATCAGAAGCTAGTTCTCCAGAAGCAAGTTCATCAGAAGCTATTTCACCAGAGGCTGAAGAGCGTTGACAAAGTATTGTGTACGAAATGTACAATCACTAAGTCTGCGCATGTCTCTGCAACCACCATCTCTGCATTGTGTCTCCTATACAAGACAAGAATAACAACAATATTCGCAGATATTGTTCCTTTCGTTATTGGAATGGATTTGAAATTGTTTTTCATAGGACAATCTTAAAATCAGGCAAAAGATCAATGGTGAAAAATCAAAGCTTCAGTCAAGACAAGTTGATGAGCTGGCTGGTTCCCAACGTCTCTCAAATCCTCTATAAATAGAGATGAAGACTTGAAGAACAAACACATATACACGAACAAGGCTTGTGCTATCATTGTTATTTATACTCTCTCAAAGTCGAAAACATTGCTCATCAACAACTTAGATAATTCTTACAAAAGTTCATATCTTAGAATTTCTAAGTGTCTAGAAAAACAGAGTCTGTTCTGTTCGTATTGTTTTGTGAATACCTCTGATAGTATATCAAGTATTCAAAACTCTTTTCAATTCTTTGTAATTGTTTAGAATAGTCTCTTTCTTGTGTGATTGAGCAAAGGAAGTCTCTTACTTGTGTGTTTGAGCAACTTGTAATTTGATATTACATTTTAGTGGAACTCTCCTTGGAAGTGCAAGGGGGACAGGACTACTCCCGGATTGTGGAAGGAACCTGTATAAATTGCTTGTGTTCTTCTTTTGTTTTCTGCATTCTTACTCTCTATCCGCTGCACTAAGACTCTGAACTCTATCAGACTCTGAACTCTATCAGACTCTGATCTTGAGAACAGTTGTTATTTTTGTGAGAAAGAAAAGTTTTTGAAAACACAATTCAACCCCCCCCCCCCCCCCCCCCCCCCCCTTCTTGTGTTTTTCCCACCTTCAGTTGGTATCAGAGCTTCGGCTCTGTAGCTAGCACTTAACCGTGTTACAGTGAACGATCGGAGAAAAACATGTCTGGGGAAGATGCTTTTGGTTCTGGCTCTGGCTCTGGTTCTGGTTCTGGAGCTGCTGTACACTGTGACTACAGCAACAACAACAGAAATGAAAGATCTGCTAATCACAACAAACCTCCCATGTTTAATGGTGATCCAGAAATGTTCTCTTGGTGGAAGACCAAGATGTATAGTCACATCATGGGGATGGATGAAGAGTTGTGGGATGTTCTTGAAGATGGTGTTGGTGATTTGAAGTTGGATGAAGAAGGTGCTGCTCTTGATAGGAAAGCTCACACTGCTGAGCAAAAAAAGCTTTATAAGAAACATACCTATGATGGTGGAACCGAACCATTATCATCATCTACCGTAAAACATGCTTAGCAGTTTCCAAACTTATAGTGTAAAAAAAGGAAAAACAAAGTAGTACAAAGAATACCAAACTATTTTAGAAGATGAATTGGAGAAGAAAATTGTTCAAAGAGAATAAATCTGGAAACTTCTTAAATGCATATGCTTTGCGAAATTCAGAGGATGACAAACTTGAAAGCGAATAGTAAAAAGTGTTTTGAACGAACCTACAAAACCTTTTATACCTTTTTGTCAAAACCTTTACAACCTCAAGAGCGCTGATCCAGTGCAACAAATCAAACTAAGATAACACATCATTAAAGGGAAACAATGACCCAGGTCGTTGAATCATATCAATCTAACATATCAAAGAAAAATTCAACAGGTATCCAAACGTCAAGATGGATCTAACGGCTATGATGCATCCTCGAAAACCAACATTGACATAACCGTTAAATGTCCTATCTAATTAAGTACATTACTAGCCTTTACACGTTCCTCTTAGTTACCAAAAGGAATGTTCCCTGAATCTCATCTACGAGATTATCGCAATAAATGTTGAGAGGACAACGATCATAACATCCATGAGGGGTATCAAGTAGTCATATCATTTGTTAGGAGAAGATTTTTACGAACACAATGTAAAATCACTGTCGAGCAGGGTCCTCCTAATGGAAACAAATTGGCTTCTTGCGAGAACTCCAAAGAAATAACGTTCTAACGAGCATCACTACCCTTTGCTCTCCGCGGGCATAATTCTTCTCGAATTAACCAGCTCCTTGCGAACATACCACAACTCCAAGCCGTGAATCGAAATCACTAGCTTTTTGCAAGCATAAAATTTTATATTGGCAAAGTTTCTCGCAAACCATCAATCCTCATTACACCTAATACTTGTAGTTTTCACGTAAGTTACAAGTATTAGTAGAACATCACGCTCTTCGTAACATAGCTCCCATGAGCATCTATCTTCGTGTAGAATCTCATTCTTGCTTGAAGTCATGACTCTTACTACAAGAGAAACGACTAGGGGGATATTAGTTTGTCCAAAGGCCTGTGATCACGAGCAATCCAATCCCAATAAAATAGACCCAACCCATCATTGGACCAATCATTTACTTCACACCCCCTCCCCTCATGGAGGGTGCTTGTAGCAACACAGGGTTCTAATTCAAACAAAATTCTAGCAGTCCCCATGATTGCCATGTCATAATACTCGAGGATTACAATTTCTGCAGCCTTAACCGCCAAGCAACGACTATTTGTCATTACAACGACACCTACACCCATGGGCGGTTCTACGGCCCGACGACCCCAAGCACCCGCCCGGGCTTCGGGCCAAATTTTTTTGCAATTTTTTATGTAAATCCCGATGAATTTCTTATATAAATCCCTAAAATTTGGGCAATTTCTTTAGATTGTTTTATTATTTATTTGCAATTTCTTATTTAAACCCCTATAAATGTGTTGCAATTTTTTTTTGCCCAAGCTTTACATTAATCTTGGCTCCGCCACTGCCTGCACCTCCTTTCTAGTTCAAATAATGACTTGAACGTTAGAGTGAATGCAGGTTCACACCTTCCCGCCGTTCCAAGCTGATAAATGCAACAAACCACGACACCAGGCGTCGTTCTTCTTATTAGGTAAGATCATATCCTATCTAAAACAAATGTTCTTTTAATTATATGCAACATCGCACTCAATAAACTTTAATAATCTGTCTATATCTACATATCCTTGTATTTTAAACTACATTTTTAGTAGTATATCATTTAACAAAGATCCCTATTAATCCACTTGGGTTGGCCTGATGGTATTGGCTTGAGATCTGAGAGTTTGCTCCTCCTCGAGTTCTCAGATTCAATTCCCTCTAGTGCCAATTTAGGTGGGCTAATTTAACTTCTTCAAAAAAACAAAAATCCCCTCTTTTTTTACATCCTTGCATAGGTGCATTTTTTGCTCCCCTTAGTAATAATACCTACTTCGTGGCTCCCCCTTTACTTTTCTACATCTACTTAATATATATCCTAACATTCATTTTTATGTATCTTTGAATTATCATAACCAGCACTAATGCACCAGATCCCATCAGAACTCCGCAGTTAAGCGTGCTTGGGCGAGAGTAGTACTAGGATGAGAAGTTCTCGTGTTGCACCTCTTAGCCGACCCCACGTAGTGGGACAAGACTTGGTTGTTGTTGTTGAATTATCATAACCTCTTTTCTCTGAGAATTGGAGGGTTAACGCCAAAAAAAAAATTCAATGTACCTACAATTTAATTTGGATAACTGCTTCGTGATGAGTCTTGTTAACGAGTGTCTTGGGACACTTTTTAAGCATTCTAAAAGAAAAAATTATTCCATAAAAAAAAGTAAAAAAATTTATTTTTCAATACATTGATTACATTAGTTTTCTAAAAAACATTGTCTTTTAAAGATCTTAAAGATTGCCCAAAAACACTAGTTAATATTTCTCAATCGTAATTCATATTAATTCCTAAAGCTCCTTCCACTACTAATACGTTTTTTTACGGGATCAGTATAATTATTGTTAGTTAATTCTACGAGATATTAAAACAACACGTTTTTTTTTTTTTTTGAAAGAGCAACACGTTGTTATAACTCTTTTAATTGCATGATTTCCATCTGAAATGTTTTTATTTTTTTATTTTTTTATATTTGTTATGCGGTTATAGCTAATTTAAAAGGCATAACTTTAAGAATTGTAACTCAAATATAAAGTGTAAGCATAAATATTCGAATATGTGCAAGTTCGCTATTTTGAAAAGCAAGCATATCTTAAAGATAGAAAACCAGTGGATACCAATTCCCAACGCCGGCTCCCACGTTCAAAAATACAGTGACATTTGACATCTTAGGTTGGTATATCAAATGTAAGTAATAAGTTATATATCAGATAAAAAAAATAAATGTTCAACATTTTATGAGTAAAATTATTCGTAATTTTAATGTTTTAAGGTTTTGAATAAAAGTGTGATGTTTTTCGTTATGATTCTTTGGACTCCTTCATGATCCAACAATAGCATCAGATCTGAGGTTCAAGAAGGGTTCGACCGACTCCTTCTGTCGAAAGTCTTTCTGCCCATGAGTGTTCAGGCGGCATGTCTTGTTGAGTGCGGCAACGACGGTACATGTAGAAGTGGATGATAAAACTTTCGTTTGAGAGGAGCATACCCATAAATAATGAATGTATTCATACCTGAAGGGGGAGATTGTTATATATCAAATGTGAGTAATATATCTCATATTATATGAAAAGATGAAAAGATAAGTAATATGACTTCTTTTACGTTGTAGCCAAGTGTAAGTTTTCTTTTTGTTGTTTTTTTTATTATACAAATCATGGTCCGAGTCGAACTATAGTTTAACTTATAGATACGTTTGCTTATATATTTATATATTTTATCGTATTATTAAATCAACTTAAAATAATTTAGTTCTTTTAATTTATTATTTATGTGATTTTTATTTATATCATAAATTTTTTGCCCTAATATATTCTTTTATATTTATTAATAGAAAACTATGAGCTTGTAAAAATATTTTATAAAGAAATTTTCATTAAAAATATATTTTAAGCTGGTTACAGAATAATAACAATAATTCCTTAAAAAAAATATTAACAATAATTATAGAAACAAACAACTTTAGCTTTATTTATAAAACTCTTATTTTTGGTTTCAAGTTTAAAGTAGCTTTTAAAATTGAAAAAAGCTCGGCCAAACAATATATGCTAGCTTATAGCTGACTGAATATTCAGTGTTTTGTAAAATTAACGGTTGAAATAATTTATAAATATGAAATAACAAAAGAAAAATGTACATTTAATTAATATTTATTTTTTCAATTAAGCTACTTAAATTAGCTTATGACAAACCACTATAAACTTATAAAAATAAGCTATAAACTCAAAAAAAGTGATTGTTACCAAACGTTGAATCAAACATAGCTCAACTCTGCTCGATAAAATTTTATTTGGTTCAAAACTTGACTCAAATTCAATTCGAACTTTTATTTAAGCTCGACCACTTGAACTCGATTCAAGTTTATAAACAACTCAGTTAGACTTGTTAGCTCGAATCATTTAATTTTAATTTTAATTTTTAACCAATAGACACTTACTTCAGAATATTGGAAATACAAATTAATTGGTGAGTATCAGGCTTTAGTTTTCCTATTGTTTACTAACACTAGACTTTTGACCCGTGCGCCGCACGGGTCCTATCAACAATAATAATTATCAATCCTCCTCCACTTCTCAAGGAAACAGGACCTTTGATAATTCAAAATTCATGTGAGGCAAGTAAAGTCTGAAGAATTTTTTTTTTGCATCTAAGAATTAAACTCACGCTGTCTTCAACAATTTATCCTCTCGTAATAATTATCAATAAGTTAAAATATATATTTTCACTTTCTTTCAAAGACTAACTTTATTGATAGTGTCAATTTTCTCTGAATCTTGCACTTGCATATCACATTACATAGCCACATATAGACTACTTTCCATTCTTTGAATGGTAAAATGGCATAATTCCTTTGGCAGTTCCTCCACATGAAACTTTCACAAAACACCTCTTATGCAAAATATCAGTGATATTGACATTTTAAATTGATACATATCTGAGAGGGATGCAATAATGAAGTATTAATATAAGATGCAATTAAAGATGTATTAAATTGATGCATACAATATATCAGGATACAATTATGAATTATTTCCATAAATTTTTCCTGCCCATTAAAAAAAAACAACCAAAGTACTTTGCTTTCAACAATAAACAATTTATAAGCAAAAATACAAATTACATCTAAATACATACCATTGTCAATAAGAGACAATAAAAAATGCATTAATACTTAGAACTGTCTAGGCTTAGTAGCTTCAAGGTTTAGTAGCTTCAAGTGACAACCTACATAACTTATTGCAATTGACAAATGAAAACATCATAAAAGTTCAATATAAGTTCAATATAGATAGAAACATATTGTTAAGAATAAACATAAATTGACTAAGGCATGTCCAATATAGAGAAATAACAAAGCAAACTACAGTTGAAAGAAAAAATTAATGTAATTACTAACAACAAAATTTTTTAGGTATTCATTGAATGATAATTTGAATTCAAAACTCAAAACAATAGCTTCACTTGGAACACTAAGAATGTCATGAATGTTATCAAACTTGTAACTTCCAACATCCTAAAAGGAGGTGGCTTTTTTTATTAAAGTTGCTTGCTCAAATGATTAAGCAATTTCAAACCACCAAAGCAAATTCCAAATGGCACACCCTTTTAACATTCTGCTCAAAGTATGTTGCTAAAGGACCAAAAAGGTGTTACTACATAATCAAGTTTATTTATTTTCATCAGTTTTTGAAACCCATTTTGTGACCATCTTGACATATTCAATAATGCTTCTTTTTCTGCTTTCCCAAAACCGTTTGTCTTTTCAGCTTGCACCAGTACATCTCGGCCATACTCCATTTTCTCCTACAATTTTATACAACTAATTAAGATTCTATAGTGATCAATATTAATTAATATTCAATTATAACTAAATAAGTACACAAAATTCTTCAAAAAAAAATAAATACACAAAACCACACAAACATATATACCAACTAATTTTGGGTGTTTCACGTTGAAGGCTATCACTTTTGACAAAACTTTTCACTGGTGAAGCAAGTAAATCTTTCAGGTATTCATTCAATGATAATTTGAATTCAAAACTCAAAGCAATAGCTTCACTTGGAGCACTGAGAATTTCATCAATGTTATCAACCTTTACATGAATCTGTCAACATTACAACAATCACAGTTGAAAGAAAAAATCGCTTGCACTTGAACTTGAAGTTGATTTACATATTCTATGGCCTCATCCAACATTGAATCTATATATGTTTGTTAGAAACAAACATAAATGTACTTAACCCAAAAAAAAAAAGGAAAAAAATAATCTTATGAAGGAATTTGGTGATGAAAAATAAGGGTTGTTTCAAAGATGGAGGTTTGCAAAGAAGAATAAGAACGATTGGTGTGAGTTTGTTATTTGCTGTGTGTTTCTGTAATAGGGGTTGTGTTAATGCACCCCTGCTCTTTCGGCTCTCCCGCTCTCTTTTGTGGGATTAGCTTGTTTTTTAATATATGCTGGTAAAAAAAAAGTATGGGAAACACACGATTATATTGTGTGTTGAGTGGAGAGATATGTAGTTTTCAATGTGGTATGCCAATAGACATAATTAAATGCGGTCAGTAGTCCAAGCTAATGTAATTCAAAAAGGCTAATATATTTAACCACATAACTTAGTTACTGCCACCAAATTAATAAGGTATAATTCAAAAAAAAAAAAGTATTTGAAATTCAAATTGGCAAGATGTTGGGAGGGAAATATATTAGGGTTAATCACTTAAGAATTAAATGCAGGATATGGGACATAAAGTGCTATTAAGCGTTTTTCCTCTTTTGCTAGTAGTTGTGTATACTTGAACCAGAGCACACATATTGCTGCTACTTTTATAGGTTTTTTACCTGTTAAATTGTTAGTTTTAAATAATTGTTAAATAGTTGTACCATAAAAATGTTAAATAGCTAATTAAATTAATACCAGTAATAATCCCTTTAAAACCAACATACACTAATACTAGAATTTATAATTTAAATATATGAAGTCAATTATATAAATTTCAAAATGAAAAAAATTAAGTATTATATAGTATAATGTTAATCAAGTCAGATCATGAACCAAACAAATCGAACCATATATAACTTTAGTTCAACTCATTTAATTAACGAATTCTAGTTTAGCTTATTTGGTTGATAAACCAAATTCAACGGATAAATTGTCGAATCGTGTCTTAGACTTTGTTTGAGTTGGCCCTATTCATTATCAACCCTAGCTATAACCTATAAGATCAAAAATAGGTCTTAGCAAACAGGCCCTTTGAATATTAGTTTTTTTGAATGACAATTGATAGTATAGTTAGTTTGTTACATTAATATTTTCTTTAACTCCAATCAACTAACCTAGCTAACTCCCTATTACTTTGAACTATTGTTGTAATTTACGCAGGAAGTAGGAGTTTAGGTGGATAATTCTCCAATATATTTGCTTTCATGACAAACCTCTTATCTAAGCTTGAAAGTAATATGATCATTTTCATAGGTTAAATTTTTGTATTATTATTATCATGTTTAGAAAATTTGCAATATAACTAATTAATGAAGTAGTTTGGAGTCCCATACTGTTTATAGGACAACAATATAACTATCCTTTATGCTAGATTTTTGGAATGAGATTCTTCTCCATTTAACAATTATTCTCAGTAATTGAGCCCTACCTTTGACAGACAACAATATTCCTAAGCACCGAGTAAATGAACGGACATGAATGTGTTTCATATGAAAAGTTTCACAAACTGTGTCTTTTCCTCATTTTAATACTAATTATTGTTGTCTATAAGAGGCACCTATAGCCACCGATTTAATCATCAAAAACAAACAATTTACCATATTCAACTTCCTATAGCAAACTTTGATTCATTTCTGTTCACATTTTTCGAAATGGCTGACGCTCTACTTGGTATCGTGATTGAAAACCTCGGATCCTTTGTTCAGGAGGAGATTGCATCCTTTTTGGGTGTTGGAGAATTAACCCAAACACTGTCTGGAAATCTCACTGCGATTCGGGCTGTCCTCGAAGATGCTGAAGGGAAGCAAATCAAAAGCCGTGCTGTGAGAGATTGGCTGCAGAAAATTGGTGATGCTGCTTATGTACTTGATGATATATTGGATGAATGTTCAATAACCTCAAAAGCACATGGAGACAACAAGTGCATCACCCGTTTCCATCCTATGAAGATTTTGGCTCGTCGCAACATTGGAAAGAGGATGAAGGAGGTTGCTAAAAGGATTCATGATATTGCTGATGAAAGGATCAAGTTTGGATTTCAAACGGTGGGAGTCACGGAGGAGCACCAACGAGGAGATGATGAAAGGCTCCAAACTATTTCTGCTGTCACTGAACCAAAAGTATATGGAAGAGACAAAGATAAAGAGGAGATTGTAGACTTTCTTCTAAGGCATGCTAGTGACAGTGAAGAACTCTCTGTCTATTCCATTGTTGGTGTTGGCGGACAAGGAAAAACAACACTCGCTCAATTGGTCTACAATGATGAAAGGGTAAAAACACATTTTGACTTGAAAATATGGGTGTGTGTTTCTGATGATTTCAGTATGATGAAAATTTTAGAGTCCATGATAGAAAACACCATTGGAAAAAATCCAGATCTCACATCTTTAGAATCAATGCAAAAAAAGGTTCGAGAAATTTTGCAAAACAAAAGGTATTTGTTTGTTCTTGATGATGTGTGGAGTGAAGACCAAGAGAAATGGAACTGGTTCAAGTTTGTGTTGCAAAATAGAATGAAAGGTGCATCAGTTTTGGTCACTACCCGACTTGACAATGTTGCATCCATCATGGGAACTTATCCTGCTCATCCTTTGGTAGGCTTATCTGATGATCACATCTGGTCTTTGTTGAAACAACAAGCTTTCGGAGAAAATGGAGAAGAGCGTGCAGACCTTGTGGCAATAGGTAAGAAGTTAGTTAGAAAATGTGTGGGTTCACCTCTTGCTGCTAAAGTATTGGGAAGCCTTTTGCGCTTTAAAAGAGATGAACATCAATGGATTTCTGTGGTGGAAAGTGAGTTTTGGAATTTAGCTGATGATAACCCTGTCATGTCTGCTTTGAGACTAAGCTACTATAACTTGAAATTCTCCTTGAGGCCATGTTTTACTTTTTGTGCTGTTTTTCCTAAGGATTTCGTAATGGTGAAGGAAAATCTCATTCAACTTTGGATGGCTAATGGACTTGTTACATCTAGAGGTAATTTACAGATGGAGCATGTTGGTAATGGGATATGGGATGAATTATACCAAAGGTCATTTTTTCAAGAAGTCGAATCGGATTTAGAAGGTAACATTACATTCAAAATGCATGATTTAGTCCATGATTTAGCTAAGTCTGTTATCGGAGAAGAATGTGTGTCTTCTAAGGCTGAAAGCTTGACTAATCTATCAAGTAGAGTTCACCATATAAGTTGCTTTGTTACTAAAAGAAAATTTGACTACAACATGATTCCTTTCAAAAAAATTGAATCCTTGCGAACCTTTGTTGAATTTAATTCAATCTACAAAAGTTTACATGTGTTGCCATCGATCATTCCTCTCCGAGCTTTAAGTACAGGTTCTTCTCAACTCTCGTCATTGAAGAATTTAATACATTTGAGGTACTTGGAACTTTACCAAAGTGACATCACAACCTTGCCTGCGTCTGTTTGTAAACTGCAGAAATTACAAACACTAAAACTTGAAGATTGTGTTTATTTATCTAGTTTTCCCAAACAATTTACAAAATTGAAGGACCTTCGACATCTCATGATTAAAGATTGCCCATCATTGATATCAACTCCTTTTAGAATTGGGGAGTTAACTTGTCTGAAAACATTGACCAATTTCATAGTTGGTTCAGAAACTGGGTTTGGTTTAGCAGAGCTACACAACTTACAATTAGGAGGCAAGCTATACATCAAAGGCCTTGAGAATGTGTCCAATGAGGAGGATGCTAGAAAAGCTAATTTGATTGGCAAGAAAGACTTAAATCGCTTATATTTGTCATGGGGTGATTCACGAGTTAGTGGTCTTCATGTTGAGCGAGTACTTGAAGCTCTTGAGCCCCATTCAGGACTTAAGCATGTCGGGGTGGATGGTTATGGGGGAACATATTTTCCTCATTGGATGAAAAATACTTCTATTCTGAAAGTCCTGGTTCGTATTATTCTCTCTGACTGTAAAAACTGCAGGCAGCTTCCTCCATTTGGTAAATTACCATGTTTAAATATTCTTTTTGTATCTGGAATGAATGATTTAAAGTACATTGATGATGATTTGTATGAACCTGCGACCGAGAAGGCTTTTAAGTCATTGAAAAAATTGAGTTTGTGTGGTTTACCAAATTTAGAGAGGGTGTTGGAAGTCGAAGGAGTAGAGATGCTACCACAACTTTTAGAGTTAGATATAAGAAATGTCCCCAAACTTACATTGCCACCCCTTCCATCTGTTAAAATACTTTGTGCTGAAGGCGGAAATGAAGAGTTATTCAAGTCCATTGTTAACAACAGTAATCTTAAGACACTTACCATATCCAAATTTGCTAGACTCATGGAATTACCTGGTACGTTTGAACTCGACACTCTTAGTGCCTTAGAAGCTCTTCAAATTTGCCTTTGTGATGAAATGGAATCAGAGCAGTTGTTGCAAGGTTTGAGTTCTCTTAAGACACTTTATATCTATCGCTGTCCACAGTTTGTTTTTCCGCATAACATGAACAATCTAACTTCCCTTTTGGGTCTGACTGTCACCGGTGGTGATGAAAAAATACTAGAAGGCTTAGAAGGCATCCCCTCCCTGCAAAGGTTGTCTCTGTTCGATTTTCCTTCAATAACATCCTTGCCAGACTGTTTGGGTACCATGACATCTCTTCAAGTATTAAACATCCTTGAGTTTCCAAAGTTAAGTTCACTACCAGAAAACTTTCAGCAACTACGAAACTTGCGAGAGTTAAGTATTAGTGGTTGCCCTATATTGGAGAAGAGATGCAAGAGAGGAATAGGTGAAGATTGGCATAAGATTGCTCACATTCCTCAATTTGAATTGATTTACAAATTGCGATCTTCTGTCGAAACAACAAAACCAACAATTTGTGGTAATTTACTTTAATTTAACGAATCCCTTAATTTATTCCTTTCACTTTTGTGTTACTATAATATCAAATTAGATGGTGTGATTATACACTTATTATATTGAACAATGTCTGCAGATAATATCATATCAGCATTGAAGAAGCAATTCTGGGACCGCCCTCAAAGCCATGACCCTGAAAGGAGTCATTTTGACGAAATGGTTGTATAACGCTGCTGTCTTCATTCTTACGTGTTGTCGCACCGGTAATATTATTCGTGTGTTTTTTAATTTGCAAATGAAACATTTTTTTATGAAACAATGTAGAACCAACTATACCATTTCAATTCATACTCGCTTCGTCCCAAATCATAAGAAAGAAAAAAATTATTTCACACTTATTAAAAAAATTCTTAAAAAAACCAAAATTTCTTAAAAAAAAATTCTGAAAATAGCCTATTAGGGGTGTTTTCCGGAAAATAAACATTTTACGAGGGTGCAAATCAAACCGAAAATTTTATAGGGGCGAAAACCGAAAATGACATATATTACAGGGGTGAAAAGCCCTATTAACCCTAATTTATAATATAGTTTTTTGTATTATCTTTAGAATAAATTTCATAGAAATAGTTAAAATCAATTTTTATTGGTTATAGAGAAAATGAAAGGGAGAGCAAAATGAATGCAATTTGCTTTTAATTTCTTATTGAAAAATATGATTTTTTTTTTTTTTGAATAAGAAAAATATGATTTTTTGATTTTTTTTTTCTTGTCATTTGGGACGGAGAGAGTATTTTTTAGTAGACTTGAATACACTTTTTGGTCCTCCTATTTAACAAACAAATAAAGTTTTGATCTTCCTGTCATTAAAATCAATTTTTTGGTAATTCAATTTAACTCCTTTTAGAATTTTGGTTATCATTATATTTTAATAATGTGACATATTCATTTATAACAGTATCCCTTGATATGAATATTAAAGTGCGGTCTAATAAAGGTTCTTACGTCATAAATACATTAGTCACATCAGTAAAACAGACCCCCTAAATCCAATTATTTTGATGTAGCAGAAGAAGTTCTAGACTCATGGATATCTTTCTCAAGTTTCATCATCAGGATGTTCTTCACAACAACACAGCATCTCTTATTCAAGTTACTCATTCATTGGAATGAATGAGTAATCCACTTTTTCATGCATTTGACTGTTTCTTTGTATTGGTTTGTAAGGTTATTGAGTAGTGATTTGGATGGGAGATAACCAAGCTCTCAGAACATAGTGAAACTGCGTCTGTTTTCTATGTAATATTTCAATTATGCAGCAGTGTAAATGTTTGTATTCAATGTCTGTTTGAGACCAATTTCTTTAGAGTTTCATCAATAAAATCCTTGTTATTCAGTGAATTTATCAATTTGTACTAGCAAAGATAATTTCCCGCATGCCTACGCAAGCAGGTTTGTACATGATTCTTTCTCACTAACCATCTCAACTTCTAATATCGATTGGCCCATTTACACTTCTATAAAAACACATATTTTTCGAGAGTACGTTAAACGAATACTATTTTATATTTTTTATAACTATCTCACTTCAAAAGACTACATTGTAACTTCAAAAGCTGCCTATGGCTAATTTCACTGATAGAGAACACTGTCTGGAATCTCATTATAAAGCATTGAAATATTTTAGCCATACATTTTTGGACAAAAAGGAAGGCGTATATTTTCCTTCACGTTTCTATGTATTATGTGTAGTTTAGAATCTTCGAGCAATTCCTTCAATTATGTTAAAACACTATTCCCAATCTTACATCTGTTGTTTAAATGGATGAGAACTAATAGACCAAGACAACTTCTTCAGGTCTAATGGTAAACCAAAATATTTTTTCCGAGTGACAGTTGTTTGTTACTCTGACAACCTTTCCGAAATCAAAGAATGTTAGGTACTGGATTCCGATACACCTTAGTTCTTCAATCTTACCCTCACTATGAATTTGCATATCTGTTATGGTTATTGACATAACTTCTGAAACCTGCCTAATATCTTCCATTACCAAAACAAGCAAAGAAAGTTAAATAAAAGTTCAACCATGGCATGATCGAAATATGTACCAGATTGCTAAAATGGTTTGTGGAATTTTCAGGGGTGAAGAATCCCAGGGTGAACTTGTTTTTTGTTATTATTTGAGGTTCACATTTTTGAGAGTCACTCTGAAACAAAACTCTGCCAAATACTCCATAGAAGAACAGAAACATGACCTGCTACGCTCCTATCCTCCTCTCAGCACAGAAACATTATACAGCCGGCTGCAGTATCAAAGGTCAGACAAATGTGAAGGGTTTAAGTACATAAATAATTTGGTTTTAAATTTTTCTTAAGAATGTTAATAAATGCGATCGTGTACTTTGAACGGATAATTTACTTTCATCACATAACTTTCAGTGCAAGAATGTCAATTGGCATATTTCCTCTACAAGAATAAGCAAAGAAAATAAAAAGATCAACAAATTTATGCATTCAAGGCAGCAAACATTCACAATTCCAGCAGATAGATATGCCATCTTACTCTTTATATATGTACCGCATTAAACAAAATTAGATTAGAAGTTCAAACTAAACAAAAATAATAACAAAAGTTATATAAAATCGTAGCATATGTAACAAATACAAATGTAAATAACCCAATGGTGTATGAAACCTATGGTTTTGGACTTCTTAGTTTATTCCAGTGCTAGTACTTGGTTTATATTGCTGTATTTTGTTTATATTTTTTTTTGCATCTGTTGTTGCCTCTGTATTGTGTACTTGTGCTTGTAAATTCTGAAGTATAAAAATTACTTAATTTTGCCTTTTAAAAAAAATTGAAAATTTTGATGAAAATGTAAAAACTTTTGTATAGCTTTTTATTGAAATCTGCAGAGGAAATTTTACTTGTGGACATCTTTAGTTTATATACTGGTGGATGTTTCAAATTGGATGTTTGAAGTCGATTTGTTGCGCCGTTGTTTTCAGGATCCCCCAATGTTTTTGGAGGATGAGTTTAGCGGGATAGTTGATGCGTTGTGAATGTATTTAATGGCATAAATAAGATAACACTCCTATATACCAAAAATAGTGAGCACCAAGAAACATGCAAATTTTCATTCAAATAATCAACTCAATAGAAAATTGTTGAGAGTAGAAAAACATAAAAAGTTTCGTAATAATATATATCCATTGTCCCTACAATTAAAATAGAAAGATCAGTAAAAAATTAACATAGCACAAATGCATCACATAACTCATTTAGGCATAGCAATTATCAAACCTGATAATCTGCTATACTGAAGGTAGAAATTCTTAGATCCAACAAATGTTTTGCTATCTCATTCTTCACATATGATCCTGCATCTAAATATTAAAGAAAACTGGAAACGAAACAGAATAGAAAATTAGTTTAGAACTTAGAAGTTCAAACTAAACAAAATTATATAAATTTATGGCATATGACAACAATGTAAAAACTTGCAGCTTTTTACTGAAATCGGCACAAGAAATTCTAGACTCGTGGACATCTTCAACCTTCATCATCCGGATGTTCTTCACAACAACATAGCATCTCTTACACAAGATGGTAATAGTCAAAGTAATTTTCCTTATTCAAGTTACACAGTCATTGGAAGGAATGAGTAATTGACTTTTTCATGCAATTGATTGTTTCTGATCAATAACTTCATTTATGCTTAGGAACTAAGATGAATCCTTACTTTTCATCTCTAGAAAAACATAGTTAGACTGTGTCTATTTTGTGTGTAATATTTCAATTCTGTAGCAGTGTAGAAGTATTCAACACTGCAAAGCAAACCCTATTATTGCAAGTGTGAAGATCGTAACACTAGCAAAGACCTTACCCCGCCTAACCCTATTCATGGCTCCATTGTGTCGGTTCTTGCAGTTTGGTCTTTACGACCTTTCCAACTTGGTGATTTAATGGGTCTACAACGATGAAAGCGTACACACCAATTTTACCAAGGGGTTTTGCAAAGCAAAAGGTATTTACTAGGTGATGTGTGGAACGAAGACCATATTAAATGGGGCAACATAAAAAATTGCAGTGTGGAAATACAAGGAAAGGTTCATCAATTTTTTATTTATTTATTCTTTTGAAGGAAGGTTCATCAATTTTTGTTTCTATACGAACAATGAATATGAAAATGATTTTTTTAAATTACAAAGGATATGATATATATGATTCAAAATCAAAGCAACCCAAATAAAAACAGTATCCGGCATTGCGTGGTTTGGTTCAGAATAGAATCGATCGACTTCAAATGAATTAGTTATTTCGGTTCTTAGATATTTTATTTTGACATCCAAAAAAATGACGAACCGAACTAACGACCTTGGTGCTATACAATCCATTAATTAACTTGATATTTGATACTCCCTCCGTTTTTAAATATAAGCAAAATTTACTTTTTAGGTTCGTTCATTTAATGATGTTATGAACCACATACATCATGAACCACATACATCATTAAATGAATGAACTTTAAAAGTAAATTTTGCTTATATTTAATAACGGAGTATATGATGAAATGATATGAAACTTTTGGAAAAATTGTTGGTATGAGTTACATTATGCTCATTTTATGCCTTGATTTGAGAACCCACGTATATTGACTCATCGCTTTGAATAAAATATTTGCGTCAATACTCAGTGATCAGTTGCAACAGAAAATAATAGTTGTAGTTTAGTGGCACCAAACCATTGAAATACAATTGTTTATCATACAGTATTGATTAAATTTTAATGATTTAAAAAAATTACAGATTAAAACATCATTTATTTAATTTCTTAATTATATTTTCGAATAAATCAATTTACTGAATCAAAGAAAACCAAATCAGTTCGTTTAGTTTGGTTCTATTTTTGAAAGACAAAATCAAACCGATGTAGAATTCATCTCTTCAAATATTTTTTAAAATGAGAACCAATTTAAACCTAACCATTACACTTTTTTGAGGCTTACCAAGCGATGTTTGAGGCTTTGAGGATTGCAAAACTTTATCACATCCATGTGTTGATGCTTTGAGCATTGCAAAACTCTAAAAAAAAAAAATTAAATAAATACTCTATCACTGCAATCCTCCAAGATGCTGAAGAGAAGCAAATAAGAAGCCGTGCTGTGAAAGATTGGCTGCAGAAACTGGTTGATGCTGCTTATGTACTTGATGATATATTGGATGAATGTTCAATAACATCAAAAGCACATGGAGACAACAAGTGCATCACTAGTTTCCATCCTATGGATATTTTTGCTCGTTGCAACATTGGAAAGAGGATGAAGGAGGTTGCTAAAAAGATTGATGATATTTCTGAAGAAAGGATCAGGTTTGGATTTCAACAAGTGGGAGTCAGGGAGGATCGCCGACGAGGAGATGATGAATGGCGCCAAACCACATCTGCCATCACTGAACCGAAAGTATATGGAAGAGAAAAAGATAAAAAGCAGATTGTTGAGTTTCTTCTAAGCCATGCTAGTGACACCGAAGAACTCTCTGTCTATTCCATTGTTGGCCACGGTGGATATGGAAAGACAACACTTGCTCAAATTGTCTTTGTCGCGTCATTTTTTAGAAATCATAGCTATTTCATTAGTTTTGACTCACTATTTTTATTCACAACTTGAACTTTAAATTTTTTTAAGGAAAGTGGGAAAAAGTTCAAATAACCATTATTTTGAGATTTAGGGTTCGGGGGTTAGTTATATTTAGGGAGGTTGCTAACACCCTAAATATTCGTAGTATTTTACGAGAACCTTTTGATTTTATTCAAATTTTTTGTGCTATAACGTACTTGCTTTTAAAAGAAGGAATTTAAGAATAGTGATTTAAAGAAACAAAAAATTGTTTTTTTACGTTTTTGTTTTTTATTGTTTTGAACATGCAATGTTTTAAATATAGAGGAAAAAGGTTTTTTTTTATTATTGTGTTTGACCAGAGTTTCATCTTACTCCTACGTATCTCCAGGTGCGATGGAGAAATCAAAGCTACGTAGTTCTGAGGTAGAAAATGTTTGTGTGTTGATTGATTTTATTTATGAAAATGATTTGGTCGCGCTTGGGTGAAAAGTTTGCTTAAGAAAAAGGGGCGGACTCGCACTTGGGCGATGACATCCGTTTGAGAAAAAAATTAAACGCACGTGGACGTGAAAAGAAGATTTGCTTAAAAAAGGGGGGCGGATTCGCACTTGAGCGATGGTATCTGTTTGAGAAAAAATTGAACGCACGTGGGCGTGAAAAGAAGATTTTTGTTTACTTTTAGTCGAACAAATAAATAGTATTTTATATGTGTGTATATATATATATGACCAGAATATTCTGGAGAATGATTATATAAGCAGAATGAGAAAAATGATGTTAAGCTGAATTACGAAGTTATTTTAACACGGACCAGAATATTCTAGAGAAATATAAAGATAATATAGTAGACACTACTAGAAAACTCGGATTTAGCGACGGTCATTTTCCGTCGGAAAAGAGTCAAATTTCCGTCGCAAACGATTTTCTGACGGATTTTGCGATGCTTGGTAAATCCGTCGTAATAATGAGGGTCGGAAAAATTTAGCGAGGGAATATCAATTCCGTCACTCATTGCGGCGGCTGACTTATAGTCGCAAGTACTAAAATTCCGTCGCTAAAGATCTTATAGTATGGATGTATATTTCCCAGTTTTCCGTCACAAACCACCGACGTAATACATAACCGTCACAAATTACTGAGGGAAAGAAACCGTTGCAAATTACTGAGAGAGTACTCCCGTGGCTAAATATCTGGGAGTTTTAATAGCGTCGCCACTTTGACTGACGCTACTTTGCAAGACAACTTTTGTGACTTTCAAATTTTCCGTCGCAAATAGCAATTTTTTTTTTGGAAATTTCTGAATGGAATTTTTTTTTTTTTTGCCTTAAATTTAGTTTAGGAAATTTCTGAATTATTTCTCAAAACACTTTTCGAATATAAAACAAGAAGATGAAAAATCACAATATAAAATACATTCATATGATAAAATACGATAAAAATTACATTAATATTTGATGGAAAACCTTTTTGGTTGCTTTAACAAGAATCACGCTACTTATCTTTTCCATCAAAATATATTGAAATAATTATTAAATAGTATTAGAACATTTACTTTAAACTAAAAGTTATAATCAAATTTTCAAAATAATATGATAAATAATCAAGTAGGTGGACACAAATGTTAATCCTAACTCGAACGATGAGGTCGATAAGGAGGTAGATGTGAATGGCTTTGTGTAAAAGACTCCATGACTTTTGGAACTGCTCTCGGAGCAATCGTGAATCCTCTTGTGACTGTTGTGACTACTCTCAAGCTAAACGTGACTGTTGTGACTATTGCTCATTAGTTTTCAACCGCTCTTTGCGTTCCATGTTTTCAGCTGACATTTTAGATATTGTAGTCCTCATATGCTCATATTCATATGGTGAGATGTCGTCAGATGATCTGGATGAAGAAGGCTTATATTTTCCTGCCTCTGTCCCCAAACCATATATGCGTCTTTTCTTGTCGACTCCTCCAACTACGTCCAAGAAGATGAAGTTGTCTGACTGATGGTCATTAGACACATCATCCCCCTCTGTTTGCTGTGAGTCCCTTTCAAAAATCTGTCTTTCATATTCATCCTACAAAATTAGAGTTCGTCTTAATTCTTACGTACAAAAATATGAAATTAAATTAATTACTACAATTAAATTCATATATAAATCAACCAATAACAACTTAAACAAATTAAAACTAGCTTTTAATTAATAACTAAGTTATCATGACTTCTTTCCAAGTGAAGAAACATAAGATCATCATGTTCAGATGTCAGAACCTGATGAACAATAATAAGCATGCATAACATTAAAAACTATGGCACAAAAGCAGGTAAAATACAACAATAAACATGATTAGATAACCACAAACAATTATAGCACATGATGGCAGGGTTATAGTGTAGCAGCATGTATCAATACACATGAGACAGCTATAAATACAAATTTTAAAGTTTTTCCAAATAACTTGACTTCCACCAGCATACCAAGTCCACCAAAGGATATAACTAATTCTAGAAAATTTTCAATTGTTTTAAGTTTATTTGACAAAAGGCTGGAAATGATAATCTCATTGAACTGTAACTTACCGCAACCATTTGAGATTTGGAGGATACCCACTTTGATGGATCGCCTTTCATTTTGTGTCTTTATATACACCTCCCAGCAGCTTGGAGTCATGTTTTAGTCAGTTTTCTATAGTACAAAATAAATAAATAGATTAGTATTATGATTAATTTAAATCACTATGCTTTACTGCAAATAAAATTTGTTTACTTACTAATCTTTTAGAATGCTCGATTGTTGGAATTGACCCACAAGTGTGCAATGGACCATTAGAGGATCTTCTATTTTTCTTATTAACTTCTGCCTTATCCTTCCATTTACTATCTTCCCAATTTTGTTCCAATTTTTCACGCAATTGAACAGGGATCCATTCGCCTTTGTCTATTCCTTTTCGTACCCGATACATTGTATTTTGGTACCCATCAGATGCCTTATGATGATAAGTCTTCTCTATGTTTTGCCCATGCTCAGGAAGCCACTTATATATCCTCTGCAATACAAACTATAACGCCCGTTTTGAACTATTTTATTTATTTAATTATTTGATTGAGTTTAGAGTCTTTTTAAATAATTTATTTGATTTATGGTGATGTGTGTTATTTTTGTGTTATATGTTGGTGTTTTAGTAGCATGTTATATTATAAAATATATGTTATTTGGTGTAGAGATATTATGTTATTTGGTGTAAAAATATATTTGTTATGTGGTGTAGAAATACTATGTCATTTGTTATAAAAATATATGTGTTATTTGGTGTAGAAATATATATGTTATTTTGTGTAAAAATATATTGTGTTATTTGTTATAGAAATATGTTTGTTATGTAGAGATATATTTGTTATAGAAATATATTCGTTATTTGGTTTGAAAATATATTTGTTTTAGAAATAATAAGATATGATGATATAATATAATATATATTTTGATGATGTGTGCTTTTATGTATTTTTAGTATTATCTTATTTGATTTATAATATAATATATTTAATGAAATATGGGTTGTTACATAATTTTAGAGAATTTGAGGGAAAGAGTAGAAATAAGATAAGATGAGTAAGAGAATATAAATAAGAGAATTAGGGTTAGAATTATTTAGTACGTGATATAACTTTTGGAGAAACCTAGAGAAAAAGAGAGGAGGCGCGAAGTAGAGAAGAAAAACCTAAGAAGAACACAGCGAGACCAAATTAAGGTAAGGGTGAGCCTAGCTTTCATTATATTAAACTGTAATTCAATTCAATTATGATTAACAAGAGATGGATGAGTTTTTGAGAGAATTAAGAACTAGGTTAAGGTGAATGAATTAAAAGATGAAGTTGAAAGGTGAGAATTAAGGAAAACTAGTTTAGGTTTCGAATTGAGTTTCTAGTCTTAAAAAGAGTGGATAATCTAGTAGGTTAATGAATAATTAATGTTCTAATGATAGGATAATCATAGGGTGATGTTTAAGGTCATGTTTTGAGGGTATTGGATCGAAAACGGAGTAGAAAAGGTTTCCCCAAGGCGAAACCGCAACTGAACTGCGATTTTGCTGTCGCTGTGCAAAACACGTTACTTGTTGTCTCAGTTTGACAAGTTTAAGTTCCGAACTGGGTTTAGGTGTTTTCATGGAAGTTGTAGATATAGATGTTAGCTTTCACTAGCCTTTGGAGTGACTCAATTTAAGCTTTTAGAACTCTAGATATGATTAAAATACTACAAAGGGGTCAACAGGCTCGTTCTCTTTTCGATTTTCTGTAACCGAAAAACTAAAATAAAAACTGGGACTTTTCTGTTCATATTTAGCTTTTGATGTCTTCACCAAAGTTGTAGATAATTGAGTTAGCTTTTTAATGGCTTCAGAGTGACTCAAAAATGTTTTGTGAATCTTGAGTTATGATAAAAACACTCCAAGTAGGTCTTGGAAAAAAAAACAGCATTTTCTGTTTCACGTTCTTGTGTCTTTTTCATACATTTATGTTCCGAAATGGGTCTTGGTGTAAACACGAAAGTTGTAGGTAATTGAGTTAGCTTTCTAATGGCTCTTGAGTGACTAGAAAATTATTTGTAGATTTTGAGTTATGATGAAAATAGTCCAAGTACGTCTTGAGAAAACTTTAAGAAAACTTAGCCTAACTAATCCCAAGCTAGTCCAAAGACTTAGGGTTGGTTTCCAAACTTCAAACTTAGGTATTAAGGATTTAGTTGAGGTGTTTTATGAGTATTTGGCTTATGTCCTATTTAATCATACTTGATTACTTTTGAAAAATGTTATTGCTTATGAATTATAACTGATGAGTGCATAATGTGCTATACTTATAAAGTTAATGTGACGATTTGATGTTGTTGATAATGATTATGAATCATATGTGCATTATGTGAACTATATTGTAATATACGTGATGCCTAAATGATGAATTTTTGATGTTATATGATTGATGATTTGCTGCCATGTTGCTGTTATTATTTAATTAAAGCTGCATGAGTCGGTCTATGATGTGAGATGTTTTCCAATTTGTTGGAGTCATATGAGAAGTGTCGTGATGTCTAAGACGTAAGTGATTGAGTCTCATGCATACTCATTCAGAGATGAGGGCTTATGCCCTGGAGTTTTTACTCACCAGCGACGAGGGCTTATGCCCTGGAGCTTTTGCTCACTAGCGACGAGGGCTTATGCCCTAGGAGTATATTTATGCTCAAAGCGACGAGGGCTTATGCCCTGGATTGGTACCACATGCATATAAGATGTCTAAGATGTTTAACATGTTAGAGTTGCATAGTCGAGTTGCATAGTCGAGTTGCATTGTCGAGTCGAGTTGTTTAAGATGTTTTGTGATGATGTTCTTTGACGATGTTTAAGATGTTTTGTGATGATGATTCTTTGATGATGTTTAAGATGTTTAGTGATGATATTCTTGATGTTGCTTAAGATGTTATGGAATAAATATTTGAGACGTGCTTATATGTTAATTGTTGTTAAACTTAATTGTTGAATTATCTGTTTATTATATTGTTTGTGAATCTCACCCCTTCTGCTGGAATTGCCGCCTTGTGGGCAAGTGCAGGTAACCAAGATTAGGTGCAGTCGTGTGAGGCATTCCTCTGTGTCTTAGGTGCTCTGATATGTAACGGGATGGGGAATCTTGTCAAATGTTTTTCTGTTCCTTGCATGTCAATTATAATTTTATAAGGACAAATTTTAGATAAACTTTTGAAATGTTATGAAGAGGCCTGCGTGCCAAGACTTTTAAGATTCCGCTGCAATGTTTTGAGAGGTTTAATAACTATTTTTATGATGAATGAATTGTTATTCATTTCCTTTAAGATGTTTTAAGAAAGTGATACTCCGTTTATGTGAAAACTCTGATTTAATTTACGAAATTTTTAATTTAAATCACTATGCTTTACTGCAAATAAAATTTGTTTACTTACTAATCTTTTAGAATGCTCGATTGTTGGAATTGACCCACAAGTGTGCAATGGACCATTAGAGGATCTTCTATTTTTCTTATTAACTTCTGCCTTATCCTTCCATTTACTATCTTCCCAATTTTGTTCCAATTTTTCACGCAATTGAACAGGGATCCATTCGCCTTTGTCTATTCCTTTTCGTACCCGATACATTGTATTTTGGTACCCATCAGATGCCTTATGATGATAAGTCTTCTCTATGTTTTGCCCATGCTCAGGAAGCCACTTATATATCCTCTGCAATACAAACAATGTAAATAATATAGGTTAAACCGGACATCAAACTAGGAGCTTTGCTCTGGAACTTGTAACTCTTTTGTGTTATTAATATTCACCACCATTCTCTTGTTTCTATTGATTTATTCTGTTTTATTAGCTCTGCACTATCATATATGTTCTTTAAAAATCTCTCTTTTCACTTTTTAAATTATTTTTTCTCCAACCGCCGTCGACCCAGCAACAGTTAACCACCCCCGGACACTATTAAAGTCAGCTGAACAATTTAAAAAGTACCGACGACAGTTAAACAAAAGATCAATTTCAAAAACGAAAAGAGCAATTGTCGTGTTCTTTAGGCCTCCACATTGTTCACATGCCTTCCAAAAATTCAAAAAGGCTGCTATACATAACTATCAGAAGTTGTGTTTCAATGTTCTTGGAATTCTATTTCCATTGGTAGCCTAAATTATAACTTGCATATTTACTATGGCTACTGCAGGACACTACATCAACTATGTATTTTCTACTTCATTGCCAAAAAAAATCATAGGATGGTGCTCGTTTGAAGATGTTATACATTTTCATATGTATACATATAAAATTCTATACAAGAACATCAGACCAAAAGAGTTCTTCAACGTATACATTAGAATGAAAAATGTCTATCGTTTATAGATTCAGCAATTGCATTTCAATCATAATCAGATTACCATCAAGGATAAAACATTGAAAGGTAAATGCATTATTCTCCAATAGACCAGCACAAACAAACAAATAAAGCCAAGAAGCAAATACAATTTTAATACCTAGCATACAGAGACACAAGTAGATGACACATAAGAGCTGAACAGATTTTGGACTAAATTAACAATAACTCCTATATTGATGAAAAAATGGGAGCCAAAGAAATTGTGAAATCAAGAACTTTCACGTCAATACCATCATGATCATCTAGTAATCTCAAAAGAAGTAGATTTTACAAATTTAAAATGGTACTTGTTACTTCAAAGATCAGAAAAGGGCATTGTAAGTTCTTGATAACCCAATCAGAAAGCAAACACCAAAGATTTGTATAAAACATAATAGTTAATAGTGGAGTGCGGTGCCAGTGGTCATACACCTTGAAAGCATGTATACAACATGGGACATGGGTGCAAAAGGACACACGGACACATTGATAAACTGAATTCGAAAAAATTATAGCACATGACATGGCTATAATATAGCATTTGAAAAGTAAGCATCAATTATTTTAGACATATTAAAATGTTATTGTGTATCTAAATTTGCAGTATTCTCATCTGTACTAGTATAAAAAGTCTAAAAAAGTAAAAAAAATCATAAATTACGACTAGATGTCTGCGAATCTTCAAACACAACAGGATTCAATAAGATATGGCTACTATTTCAAAGTTTAATAGAAGTTTGACTAAAGAGTAGTTACGATTCTATTGGGAGTTTGTCACAGAATTGATGCATTAGAATTCTATAATAAGGGAAGCATGTACTCACTTCATACTCAAGTATAAGCAGAAGTACTTTTTTTCACACTTATTAAGGATGGTAGTTAAGTGCATATAATTTCCTTGATTTCATGTAAAAAGGATGGTAGTACCTTTTAATGTACTTTGATTCCCAAAGCACATGTTCTATGTAACAGATGCAAGTAATGAGGCTGACAGTGAAGAGGAGAACATGCCCATTCCACAAGTAAGGGCTAAAAGAAACAGAACAAGGCCCAGGTACCTAAAAGATTATGTGCTTGGAAAATATCCTATTAAGAAGTGAGTCAGCATTGTTCTAGAAGCTATCCTGCTATGAGTCATACAATTATGTTATCACTAGATAGAATTGGTTAAGAAATGCATGTGCTAAGTGGGTGAGAACTATCAGGATCTTATGTACGATAGTACTCTATATATTGTAATCATTTGCATACGAATAAAGCACAAAATTGAATATGGAAGTAATAGTTTTATCTTTCACTACTATATATTTCTAGTCTTAACTCTTTTTTTACTAAACTTGCACACAAACTCACACCAGTAACCTAGCCCTGTACCAAATCCATAACATTCTACCTCATTAATTTTTCCAGTTTTAGAAGTTTATACAATGTGTTTGTAGTGAATATCAGGATTCTCTCTAATCAATAAAAAATAAAAGATTATTAAAACGAAAAAGAACTAGAAAATGCAATATAGGTTCGTTTAGAAAACAGTCTTATGTTTAAAATTCCAATCGAATCTTATTCACTAAGAGTATAAAATCCCTAATCTCTCAAAACAGTCATGGAAATACAACACTCAAGGAAAATAGCATCTAACCTTTCACTACTGACTCGTTTTAAATGGAAAATAAATTCAAAGAAATTTCCAACCTCAAGGAAAAAGTTTATAAACTTTGTACAAAAAAAAATGCAAACATTGTTAATTTTCTCTCATATAAACAAATTGACAAATTAAAGGAAGTTGAAAATCATAAATGAAAGTTTCTTGAGAAAAATCACCATCAATTACTCAGTTCTAACTCTAAATTCAACTGTTAGATTTTCTTAGTTCAAGCAAGTTCAACAAAGACATATTTCCTCAAATTTCCAAAACAAAACAAAACGAATTAAAAAACAAAACAACAAATTCAATTGTACACGATGAAACCCAATTAGAAAATTCAATATTGGAGAATGGGCATATCTGATTAGGGTTTGTGGAATGAGATCCCAAACATCGATTCTACTGTACTAGATGGTATCCGAACAGAAAACTTTAAAGAAGATAAAATCTTACGATTTGTCGAATGAGATCTGAATCTGCGATTCTACTGTGATATGTAAGGATTTGAAGAATACCTAACAGAAAGGAAAGTGTTGAAAACAAGAACGCGAAAGGGAGAGATATAGAGAGAACGAAGTAGAGCTTACGAGTATCCATATCTGCGATTCCCAGCAGCGGAAGGCTGTGCCTGTGAACAAAGTCTGCGTGAGGGTTTCAGAATATTGTTGAGATGTGAAGAGAGTTTGAGCTTTTATTTTTTCCTTTTATCATTTTTATTTTATTCTAATTATTTTATTAAAAAACCTACCTTTTTAAGTGAGGTGGACCCACTTAATATCCCTCCTAGTTACAACCTTGTTCCGTGTTGAGTTTTTTAAGCCGTGTGGATATCAGCCCATTTAATATCTTTGTATTAAAAAGTGATTTTTGCACTAGTGAGGGTTGTTCATCCCTATTAATCATAAACATTGGAACGTGTGAAAGAAAGCCATGACAGTTGTTTAGGAATTAATAGATTGAAGCAATGAGAAAAGAGGCACAAAATACATTAACATTTTAAAACAACATGATTTAATCCACTTGGTTCTTATTATAGTAATTCACAAATTCCTTTATTTTCCTCGATAAATGGACCACACTAGTCAAAGTTATTGATTACTTGTGGTTGTGACTTCCAAATCAAATCAACAAAAACAATTTTTAATTAAACATTTTAAAAATGAAAGATAAAAAGGTTTAGCAAAGAAATAAACCCCACAAAACACAACAACATTTAGATTAGTCTAGAAAGTTAAACAACTTTACTAGACAAAAAGAAACCATTCTGTCTGAAAAGCAACCAAGTAAACAACAAAAAAATATGAAAATGTCGATGAAACAATAGTTTTTTTAAAGGAATCAAACAATGAGATATGGTAATTTCATCACGCTATAACTAGAAAATGCTAGAAATTAACACACCAATTGCATGCTAACCTGGTAAAGCAATAAAAGCATCGAAATGCCTAGCCATCTCAGCATTCCTTTGATGCATATCAGCAACAACCTTAACTTCACCTACTGCACAGTACACAAGAATGATGAAGTAAAAAGGCAGTTAGTATAAATAGGGATTCACATCACTCTGAGACAAAACCAGTAATACAAGTCTGCCTCAATTTCAAAGATACAAATTCATGGAATTTGTCACAAATGATGATGTTCTGATATTTGAAGAATCAAGTCCAAGACCAGCATAAACATACCGGTAAGAAGCTTTTGCTGAGAATCTTGTTTCATAGTAACATCAGAGCGACGTATGCCAGCCCATCAATGGACCTATCCTAATTCTCAAGGTCTGGCCAATAGCAAATAAGCTATCACTGTCCCCACGGTTAACTGCATACACAATTATTGAATTGAGGAAAATGAGTAGCATGCGTACTGTATCCAAAGTTAAAAGACATGTCTAGGAGTAGGGCATCGTTACATACAAATCATTTTCTTTTGCTTGCCATGGCTTTTTTGGTGAGAGTGGTGATCTTGGTGATGTTGGTTGGTCGTCAAAGACTAAAGGACTTGGTTCACTATCCTGAGTATAGATCAATGAGTAAAAAATATCAAAAATAAGCACAAGTTCTCAGTGTTTGTAACCAAGGAGGGTACTAGATAAGATGTTAGACCTTTCCAGTTCCGCTGAAAACACTAACTGCAAGCTTGACTTTCTCACACATAATAGCTTTAGCTGTGGCGTAGCCACCATTTTCTTCCTCATTTCCATCACATAGAAAGACAATCCTTTGATAGATATGTCTAAACAATGCCTTGTTTACCCTGCAAAATGACACAAAATATTTTAAAAATTATCAAGGTTGAGAAGAGATTCAAACATACAAACAAAAATCCATTCGGAAATAAGCATCGGACCTGAGATGGACCCTCTAGAACTTTAACATTGCCATTAACAACTATAGTCTTACGGTGCAAGTTCTGGGCAATAAGTTTCAGATCGCACAGCGTACTTTTTATTTTGTTTCGTTGAACAGTTATAGCAACTGGTCCGTCTGAACTCTCTTTTAGAATCTACAACAGACATGAAAACTATGATATATAACTATAAAAATGCACTAGACACTCAAAATCAAAGGCTTATATATAGAACAACGCATAAGCTGAATATCGTACCTTACAAGTACCATCTTCATATGTGCTTGTTATTACACCAAAGTCCTTTTTTGCTGCAATGGCATAGCTTTGTCAGATATGAAAATCATCGATCTGCAGGATGTTGAAGAATGCTTTTTTGCGTATTTTTCAAAATTATATGACCAAACAAAGTCACTAGTCAGTAGGCCAAATCATTTTGACATCGATATAGCTAAATGCATGAGAAAGAGATGTGTTGTGGTTCCCATAGTAGCCATGGAATACCCACATTAGAATATTTTAGCACATATAAATTAAGAACCCATACGATTCATCATGTATGAAAAAAAAATTGCAATAACTTATATAAACCAACTAATTAACATTTATTTATTTTGAAAAAACACAATATTAACAACAATTAGGATTCATGACCCACAACAACAAAAAACCCAGCAAAACCTCCCCCCATATCAACAAAAGCTAAAAAGTAAACATCTTTGATACAAACTCTAAAAAATGCTCAATTTTCCAACACAAAACTTCAGAAGAACGGTCAACACAAAAATTGAAGCCAAAACTTAAAAACTCAAACTTTAAGCTGAAACTGAAACAATAGCGTCATTGAGCTGAAGCTAAAACCAAATAAGCCAAAAGGGTCATCAAAAATGTAAAAACTATACAGAATCACAAGCTTGAAAGACAGAGAAAGTAAGGAATAAAAAGGATTATAGAAATGAGAATGAAAATGAAATAGAGACATGCATAGATAAATAGATACATACCCAGAAGAGATAAGATCTATGAAATCCAACTAAGTATACAAAATTTTCGTCCCCTTCGATTTCGGAGTTGTGTAGTGCTTTCTGCCTTTCTCTCTATATCCCTAACTCTATTTTTTTTTTAAATAACTCCCTAACTCTATTAGTTAGTTTTTTTTAAGGATATTTGTTACTCTATTAGTTAGTTGTTTTATATTTTAAACCATGTACCAAATAAAATCAAACAGTATATCAACAACCACTAAATGATATCCAAAAGACATTGAGTGACCGATTAAGAAATATTTGACAAAGACATGTATTATTTTGAGTTATTAATAGAGTCATAGACCAAATTGAGAATTTAGTATAAAAATAGGGACCAAATTGATGGTTTACTCAATTTTATTTTAAAGGTTTTTTTTTTGACATATTAATAAAAACAATTGAATTAAAATTTAAATTTGAATAAAAAATAAGTGATGTTTTTGACATATTAATCAAAACAATAACAATTGAATTAAAATTTAAAGGGTTTAAATGCAATTTTGATCCCTTTATTTACACATTTCTGAAATTTTAATCTCCTTATTTTAAAAACCAACTTTTTGATCTCTCTATTAAAAAGTCAACAATTTTTTTTTTTATCTCACACAAATTTTGATGATGTGGCATCCTCGTTAATGACATGGTGCTGACCGTATATTCATGAGGTATAAAAAATATTTTCCATGTCATTATTATTAATTAATATTATTATTTATTTTATTTTTATATTAAAAATCAATTATTCGTTATTGAAGAAGAAGATTTGTCGAAAGAATTTTTATAATGAATATTAATATTGTAATATATAAATAAATTAAAGATTAACATTTAAAATACAAAACAATTGATAGAGTTAAGGACCAATTTGAGAAACATTTGACAAAGACATGAAACATTTTGAGTTATTAATAGAGTTATGGACCCAATTGAGAATTTAGTATAAGATAGGGACCAATTTGATGGTTTACTCAATTTTATTTTAAGGGTTTTTTTGACATTTAATAAAAACAATTGAATTAAAATTTAAATATGAATAAAAAATAAGTGAAAATGAAGAAAAAAAAGCAAAAAAAATAATACAAATTAGTGGGGTCATGAGTTTGTTAGTGGAAGAAAAGGAAAGGTTTTCAACAAAAAAAAAAAATCTGTGATAACTTTGTACTAATAAAAACCAATGAATTAATATAACAAAAGAGCCACAATGGTGTGGTGGTCAATTGCCTTGATTTGTATTACAAGGTCTCCGGTTCAAGCCTTAGTTAACCCATAAATTTTAATTTATATAATTTAATTTTGCATCATTTGATATCAAAAACGCGAAAATCTCTTTGTGACGGGTATCCAAGGACGTCGCGAAGCATATGTGGAATCTACGACGAAATATGTGACGGAGCAATTATAGATGGAATCAAACCGTCGCTAAGTCCCTCACAAAACATGGGAATCTCACATTTCTGACGGAAATTACGACGGATAATTAGCGACGAGAGACACCCTCGCAAACCCCGTCGCTAATGACATCTTAATAGTAACCCTCACAAAATCCGTCACAATTTGCGACGAAATTTAAACCCTCACAAATTTCCGTCGCTAAAACCGAATTTTCTAGTAGTGAGAACAATATCACCGATAAATATTGGAGCAGAGATCTCAGGATTAATTTGATTATTAATTAGGACTAGATTATTCTAGAGAGTGATTAAACTTAATTGCAAGATAATATTAATATTTGATTAGGACCAGAGCACTATGGATTAATTTAATTAATAAGGACCAGATTGTTCAGGAGAATAATTAAATTAAACAACAATATAATATTAGAAGTTAGTTTAGGACCAGAACACTCTGGATTAAATGTATGTATTTAGTGTAAAATAAATGAAAAGATATAGAGAGTGGGGAAATAGGAAAGGCAGAAGAGAAAAGGAGAAGAAGGAGGAAAGAGGAAAGAGGAAAGAGGAAAAGGGAAGATGATATACCTTTGGGGGGAGAATAGGAGAAAGAAAAAGAAGAAAATGAGGGTTGTTTTATTTTTGGTAGTGATAGTATTTTTTATTTTTTTGTTGATTTATGGTGGTTTTATGTTGATTTGTAGTGATGATTGTGTGATTTTTTTTTGTGGTTTAATGGTGTTTTATGTGGTGTTTTTTTGTAGTTTTAATGGTGGTTTGAGTGGTGGTTTTGTTCTTGATGGTGAAGAAAAGAAACATGCTAAGACTAAAAAGATGTGTAGTGGTGTTTTGCTATTTTTTGTCCTCCCCGAAAATTTTCTCCTCTTTTTGTGGTAAAACTTCCTTTATTCATAGATGTTTGAGCTATTGGAAGCAAGTTGTCATGTGATGTCATCTTCGTGATGTCACCTCGATGATGTCACTTTATTTCATTTGTAGTATGACCAGAACATTCTCGGTATATGCTCCAGATCATTCTTGATAAATTTATGTCACTTTATGGAACCATGTCTTGTCATCAACAACTTCTTCGGTTGCAAACACATAAGCGGGCCTCTCGAGACATCTGATACTGATCAAAGGCACATTATTCCGGTGTTTCACTTTGTACATATAAGATAGGGTAGCTAAAGCACTTGCCATCTGGTTCTCCTCACGAGGGATGTGGTGCAGCTCATATTTACTTAAAAAAGTCAACAATTGTCGTGCGTAGTCTCTGTAAGGAATCAAACCAGGGTGGCGAGTCTCTCATTCTCCTTTGATTTGATTGATCACGAGGGCTGAATCTCCATATATATCAAGGTTCTTGATCCTTAGATCGATGGCTTCTTCAATCCCCATGATACATGCTTCATACTCTGCAATGTTGTTTGTACAGTCAAACAACACCCTGGAGGTGAAAGGAATGTGAGTGCCTTGAGGTGTAATGATGACTGCCCCAATTCCGCTACCATAGACATTAATAGCTCCATCGAATATCAGGCCCTATCATGAATCACGATCCGGACCTTCTTCAGGTAATGGTTCGTCAGAGTCCTTCATCTTCAAATACATGATTTCTTCATCGGGAAAGTCGAACTGGATAGGCTGATAGTCTTCAATTTGTTGGTGAGCCAGATGATTAGCAAGGATACTGCCTTTGATAGCCTTCTCAAAGACAACAACATCATATTCAGACAACAACATCTGCCACCAGGCAATTCTTCCTATTAAAGTAAGCTTATCAAAGACGTACTTTATCGTGTCCATTTTAGATATCAACCAAGTAGTGTGATTAACCATATAATGACGGAGGTGTTTGGCGGCCCAGGCTAAAACACAACAAGTCTTCTGAAGCATGGAATATCGAGACTCGTAATCAGTAAACTTCTTGCTCAAGTAAAAATAACATGCTCTTTCTTCTTTGTTTCATCTTGTTGCCCAAGCACACAACCCATGGAATCTTCTAACACAGTTAGGTACATGATTAGTGGTCTTCCTTCAATTGGAGGGATCAGAATTGGAGGTTCTAGGAGGTACTCTTTGATGCTCTCAAAGGCTTTCTGGCAATCTTTTATCCAAACAATTCCTTGATCTTTGCGGAGTAATTTGAATATCGGCCCACATGTCGCAGTCATATGAGAGATGAATCTAGAAATGTAGTTCAATCGTCCAAGAAACCCTCGTACTTGTTTTTTCTGTCTTTGGAGCAGGCATTTCTCTGATGGCTCTGACCTTGTCTGGATCTACTTGAATACCCCTCTGACTGATGATGAAGCCCAGAAGCTTCCCGGATCTGACACAAAAGGTGCATTTGTTGGGATTCAGGCGGAGTTGATACTCTCTCAGCCGTTGGAACATCTTCAACAAGTACTCGATGTGTTCTTCTTCTGTGCCTGATTTGACAATCATATCATCCACATAAACTTCAATCTCTTTGTGCATCATGTCGTGGAAAAGAGTAGTCATACCCCTCTGATAAGTAGCACCTGCGTTTATCAAACCAAAAGGCATTCCTTTATAACAGAAGGTGCCCCAAGGAGTGATAAAAGACGTCTTTTCTCTGTCTTCGGGTGCCATCTTGATCTGATTGTAACCAGAGAAACCGTCAATGAAGGAGAAAACTTTGGACTTAGCAGTACTGTCAACCAACACATCAATATGAGGAAGCGGAAAATCATCTTTCAGACTAGCTTTGTTCAATTCACGGTAATCGACGCACATTCTGACCTTACCATCCTTCTTTGGAACAGGTACTATATTGGCTAGCCATTGAGGGTAATCTGATGTAACGAGGAAACCTGCATCAATCTATTTTTGTACTTCCTCTTTTATCTTGAGAGCCATGTCGGGATGAGTTCTTCTCAGCTTCTGCTTAACTGGCGGACATTCTGGTTTTAAAGGTAGTCGTTTGATGAGTCATTAATTAGTTATTTTTTATATAATATTCGATTTTGTTTTATTTAGATTTAAGTTTATTTTATTTAAATATTATTTCCTTTTAGATCTATTTTACTTCAATTGCATATTTATATTTCAGGAACGAATATTTGATAGATTCAGTCTTGGAGCAAAAGAAAGAGGATTAGGAGCTGATTCGGGCTGGAAAAATACAAGATTCAGCACAAAAACATATTCTCCCAATTCAGAAGCTTGGCACGGCCCGTACCATATCCTACACCGCCATGCCACATCTCAGAATTGCTCTTTTGCTGCTTTTGCTTCTTGTATAAGCTACCTATTAGTTTATTTCTGACCAAAAAGCTAGTGGTTTCTTATGGAACATTCTAGTGGTGTATTTCTTAGGGCTTAACTCATTGTAAACTATAAATAGAGTAGCTAGCTATCACAACAATTCATCTTTTGTTCTCTGAAATAATAAGTGACAATTGTTTCTTTGAATAAAAGTTCATCTTTGTTTTATTTTATTTTATGTTCTTCTTCTTTTTCTTCTTCTTCTCTATGTCTACAATGAACGTTAGTGAGTAGACTCTTCTTGTCTTTGGATTGTTGGATAAGTCTTAATGACATAATCCTAATCAAACCAAACCATAAACCCTAATTTCATATAACCTCACTTTTTAATCTAATTTCACTGTTCTTATAATCAATAACAAGTATTAAGCGAAGGATCAAAAGATGAAGTTTAATAGTTGTTATTGATTCATCTCAAATATCAAAGAGAAGGATCGAAAGATGAAGTTTTGATATTGGAACAAGTGAAATTAGACAAGGATTGCGAAACATGAGAATAGTCTAGCCTCTGTTGTCAAACGCGGCTTCTCCTAGTGCTATCGCGGCTCGGAGCAGCCAAAAATGGGATGCCGCAACACTACGCCACCGCGTAGCGCGTTAGGAGAAAGCGGGTTTCTCAGCCGCGAAACGGTGGAGCGGGGCGGATCAATAGCGGGTCAAAGCGGTCGCGTTTCCTGGTCGGAGCACAAAACCACTGTGTTTTGGTTTTTGGAAATTGTTTCCGGTTAGGTTTCCAGTCAGATCTGTAGGAGAACGATGAGGGGAGGAAGAGGAAGAGGAAAGAGAAAGAGAAAAGAGAAGGAAGAGGAAAGCGAATTAAGATCTAACGGTAGATCTGTGTTTTGGTTTTGTGGTGGAAGACAGCTGTACTTTTCCTTCTACCAAAGTGAGACACACAGTTGTAATTTGTTTATTAAGTACATTGTTTAAGATATTTTAGTATTTTTTTAGCATTATGGTATTTAATTACCACCGTGACGGTGGTGTAGTGATTGGGTTCACGGAGGGTTTGGGTTTGAGTTTTACGGTGGTGTAGTGATTGAGTTCACCGTGGTTTACACCGGAGAATGGAAGAGGGTTTTTGAATTTGGTGAGAAACTTTGCTATGAGATTCAATAGGGCCAGGATAATGGTTTTGCCAAAATTTCACTGGCTATGTGTATTTGGTTTTGACACTTTGTATTTTGGCTTAATTTTAATAAATAAATAGTTTTTAAATGGAATTAAACAACTTACTATCTTTTGAAGTTAAGAACTTTCCTTCGCCCATCTTTTTAAGTCAAGTGGATAGCTATGCATTTAAAATCCATGTGTCAATAGGTGTTTTTTGTACTAATGATTGTCAATTTTCTATAATCGGGAATAATGATGATGACGACGATGACGATGATGTACCTTGAAGGTGGGAAAAACACAAGAAGGGGGGGGGGGGGCGTTGAATTGTGTTTTCAAAAACGTTTCTCTCTTACAAAAAATAACAATGTTCTCAGGATACAGAGTCTGATAGAGTTCAGAGTCTGATCAGAGTTCAGAGTCTTAGCAGCGGAAAATAGAACAAGTGCAAGAAAGAAAGAAGACACAAGCAAATTATACAGGTTCCTTCCACAATCCGGAAGTAGTCCTGTCCCCCTTGCACTTCCAAGGAGAGTTCCACTAAAATGTAATATCAAATTACAAGTTGCTCAAACACACAAGTATGAGACTTCCTTTGCTCAATCACACAAGAAAGAGACTTCAAATGCTCAAGCACACAAGCAAGAGACTTCAAAACAATTACAGAGAATTGAAAAGAGTTTTGAATACTTGATATACAATCAGAGGTATTCACAAAACAAAACAAAACAGAACAAACTCTGTTTTTCTCTAGAAACTTAGAAATTCTAAGATATAACTTTTGTAAGAATTATCTAAGTTGTTGATGAGCAATGTTTGCGACTTGAAGTATGAGAAATAGTCTTATTCGCGTGTATACAATTTGATTCTTGTGGCACCGTTCTTCAAGTCTTCAGCTCTATTTATACAGGATTTGAGAGACGTTGGGAACTAGCCAGCTCATCATTTGTCTTGATCAAAGCTTTGAATAAATCACGATTGATCTTTTGCCTGATTTGATGTTTACCGTTGTGAAAACAAATTCAAATCCATTCCAATAATAAATGGAACAATATCTGCCATTGTTGCTGTTATCCTTGTCTTGTATAGGAGACACAATGCAGAGAAGGTGGTTGCAGAGACTTAGTGGTTGTACAGTTCGTACTTGTACTTTGTCAACGCTGCTTGGCTTCTGAAGAACTTGGCTTCTGATGAAACTGGCTTCTGAGAATTGGCTTCTGATGACGTCATCTTCAGAGGCGCTTTCTTCAGACACACTATGCTTCTGACTTTTTCAGGAGCGCTTTCTTCAGACACACTTTCATTCAGATGCTCTTCAAGCTTTGATCTAGAATTCATTTGCTCTTTAATTTATTCAATCAGAACCTCTTGTAAATAAATTCTTTGATAATGGTCCTGCACACTTGAATAAACTTTTAGCATATCCAATTGATAATTTTTAATACCTTGTTATCATCAAAACTGAAGTTGTATTATTGTGAAACACCCTTTGTTCCAACAATCTCCCCCTTTTTGATGATGACAAACATAAGTATTTAAAAGGATCAATTGTTGTTAACTTAATTAACAAGTTGACTTGAGGGGTTCTGAGGTTTGTAAGCTCTGACTCCCCCTGAGTCTGATATTCCTTAAGGTGAGGTTTGTAAGCTCCCCCTAAGTCCTATCCAAGTTAATTAAATTCATTTTATAACCAATAATAACTTCGAAAAAAAATTAACTTGAACTCAGATGAGATAAAATATAAGATTCTCAAAATAAACCTTTGTTAGAATTTTATTTTACTTGGGCTCAAATTCTTGTTTAAATACTCACTATTACTCCCCCTTTTGTCAACAATAAAAAAGAATCAAGTATAAACAAAAAGAAGAAGTAAAAAACAAGAAAATGAATATTAGATGCAACTGAAAAAGAAATTTTATAAATGCAATATAAACACAGGTACAGAGTCAAATCAGAAGCACAAAGACAAAAACACAAAACAAAGAAAAACTAGGTGTGCAACTAAGGGTTGGGTTGAGGTTGTTGTTGTTGAATCATAGCCATCAGACGCTGAATGTCTTCAGACTGCTTCCTAACAGTTTCTTCCAGAGTCAACTGCCTCTGAAGAAGATGATCTTCCCTTGCCTTAGCTTCCTTGGATTCTTCTTGATGCTTGAGCACCTTCTGCTTCAGCATCTGAAACACCTTTGAATCCCTTGTGATGTAGTCTGACTCAGCATAGAAAGGAGAGTTTGTCAGATACAGAGTTTTGCCTTGAAGATGCTTAGTTGATAACAAATGTTCTTTCATGCGACGCTTCATAGCATGAGCTTGAATACGGCATCACTTAGACGAAACACTATTAACCAAACTAAACATTCTGTTCTTGACTGAAGACCATCTGTCCTGATAAGCCAGAGGTAGAAAAGGAGTCTTCCTGAGGTTCAGCAGAGTCTGCATTTCCTCATTTATTTCTGCCAGTTGATTATCAAGATAGTCAGGATCCAGTATGTCAGAAGGTGGTTCATCAAAGATTTGGATGGGTGATGAAGATGAAGAGGGTTGGTCAGAAGCACTACGGTTGGTTTTATGTGTTGGTTCTGAATGTGAAACAGACACAATGAGTTCTGACTCTATCACTTGGATAGATTCTTCAGCCACTGTCTCCATGACAGATTCTGGAATGGTCTTTTCTTGGGTCTGTGTTGGGGGGTTTCAATAGCATTTTGTTGGTATTCAGGAAGTTCTCCTGAATAGTGACTTTCAAGGTTTGACAAAACTTGTTGGAATTTAGAACTTGTTTGTATTTTCGATTAAGAAAATAAAGGGAAATTTGTGGAGTTTTGACTCCAACATTATTGCAAAAAGTTTTCAAGTGATGTGTTAGTTTGTTTTGAAAAATGCATATTTTCTAAGTGTCACGTTTCCTAAACATACATCTAGCGGTAAACATACAACGTGTGTGCGTGTCGGTGCTTGTGTCGGTGTACATCATTATAGTCCATTGTCCATTACATTGGGTCCTAATTTACATTCTATGGTCTTGCAAGAATTTAAAGGAAATTAAACTAACCTAAAATATTACATGAATTAGTAGGAATTTGCATGAAGTAAAAAAAATGAGAAAAGAAATGAGAATGATGCAATGCTTGCAACTTGAATGAGGCATGAAACAAATGGTTAGTAATAAAGTGTGAGATAGTAATGAAAGTGAACAATGCATAGTAGATGAAATAACACTAACAAGGGATATTAAACGAATTGCAAAAACAAAAGCAAAAAATGTAGTGAAAATAACACAAGACAAAGCCCTAAAACTTAACTAAGTCCAAGACCTATAATTTCTACCAAAACAGCACTCTTTTGAGGAAATTATTTCAAGAATCAAGAGGAAATTTCAAGCCATGCGTTCAAACTTCACACATACACATTTTATGCACATTTTATAACCTAAAAAGGTTCATATTGCTTTCCAAACAAGAGATTAAAATCACAATTCACAAAACAGTGGTGATGATCACAAACTCATGGCAAAAGTATCACCGAATCATATTACAAGCATCAAGATCACATGGTATTGAATTAGAACGAAAATTATGCAAGAAACTTCACAAAAACACCAATATACATATTAAGGGGACAAGAAATTGGCATACATATTTTTCATCAATTTTAACATGCCAAATCATCATCAAACAACCAAGCACGCATCAAGAAACTCATAGCAATTTTCTAAGAATTTTTGCAAGAAGTTTAACATGCATGGGGATTCAGACAGCAAGGACAGGGGTGCACATAGTATAAAAAAAATCAAGAAAGCCTAAAAAAAGCTTAAGGCCCACGGTTATCAAGTCCAGACCCACGGATCTGATGGATCCGGATCAAGCTAACACTCTAGGAGCGTTGGATCGATCCAGATCCATCAGGATCTTGATCAAACGGCCAGCAAAGAGAGAAGATGGACCGGGTTTGGGTCAACCCGATCCAAGTGTATATATAAAAGGGCTTACACCCGGTTTCCTTCATTTTCTTGGATCATTTCTCTTTCTTCTTCTCTTCTCTTGCGCCGTTCTCTCATCTCGCGAATCCTAAACCCTAATTTCTTGAATCTTGTCCAGACCTTGCTAATCCATGGCTTAAACCGTTCCTACTCTCAACCTAAGCATGAATCCATCAAGAACGAACGGTTTTAGCCGTCGAAACGGCGTAAATCTTCGTGTTTGATGCCGGTTCAAACTGTTCGGATCTTTCGTGTTTTTTGGATGAAAACGCTGTAAAACGATGAGGAAATGCTTCGATCCACACTCGTTGTGGATTCTGAAGCTTTCCTCTGATTTTTCCAAATTCTTTTGAGTTAGGGTTAGGGTTTTGGATCCGAACAGCTCGAATTGGTTATGGATTCACACGGTTCTGGACTTGTGATGATTCTTAGTGAAATAAGATGGAGCTTGAGTATTACCTGAGTCTTGCTTGGGGATTTGAACCGTTTCCTTCGATCCTTGGTTCTGAATTTTCACTGGTAAGGCAATTTCGCTCTCTCTTTCTTCTTCTGGTTCGAACCGGTGAAAACCCTCACTTCTCCTTCTTCTTCTCTTCCAATTTGAATGCTGCGATCACACTTGCAGCGCGCCGCTTCCAGTGGCGTGCTCGTGTTCGAATTGCAGGTGTTCTGGTTCGATGATGAAGATTCACTCCGAATCTCTGAGAACCGTGTGAAATTCCATTGAATTTGCTTGCAATGTTGCTTCTGTTTGCCTCTGTGAATTGAATCCGATGATGATTTCAAAGAATTTGTGTGAATTTGGTATGAAATTGCTCTGAATTGTGCTAGGGTTTCATGAAGGTTCTTGAGTTTTTTGTGACTTTGTGGATTTTGATCTGTAACTGAATGGAGAGAGAGTGTGAACTCTGTTTGTGATGTGGCACTGAGCTTTTTTGTGATCTGGCCTGATTCTGTTACGCGTGGCTTTATATAGCCTGCCATGTGGCCTCTGATCCAATAAGAACTTGCCATCTGGACTGTTTTTTTTTACTCAAGGACCAATCTGCAAAAAAAAGAAACTAAAAGGACTAATCCGCAAAATACCAAAACTGTTCTAAAAATAAAATAAAACAAAAACTGAAAATGGGACTAATTTGTAATTTTTGAAAGTATTGGACTGATCTGTAAACTTGAGAAAATATTTGGACTAAAATGCAATTTCTAAAAATGTTTGGACTAAAATGCAATAATAATAAAATTGGTTAAAAAACTTAATCTGAATGCAACGTAAAGCGAAACAGTTAAAAATGACACAAATGGACTAAAACGAACAAATTACCTAAATGAGGTATTTTAAAATACCTCTCTGCCCAAAATTTATTTGAGGTGAAAAGACCAAAATGCCCCTTAGGGACTAAAACGACCCAGACTGACTCAGATGCAGACTAAAATGATCTTTAAACAGAATTTGACAAATAATTTGCACAGACAAGTTGAAAAAGACTCAAAAACAGATGCAGGGACTGAAAATGGGTTCCATTGCGGGAAATGACCAAAATACCCTTTTGTACGATTTTATGCAAAAATTAAAAGACAGAAACAGTAACGTATGCAGCTGAAGCACAGTGGTAAATTGCAGAGTAATACATAGTAAATTTGTAAAAGTGTCAGAAATAGAAAGGAAATTTAAACGAGTATTTTTAGGTCCAAAATGAGGGTATGACAGCTGCCCCTATTTAAGTTTCTTTGTCTTGGAGAGTCAAGAGACCGAGTCTTTGGCTTGACGCGACGAAGATACTTAAATATCGACATTTGCACTGATTTTGGGCGTAAAAGTACGTTCGTGCATGTTATGTATGCCATGCAACATTTGTGTTATGAATGCAAGACAGACTGAGAATTGAATTTAACAAGATATGTCGTATCCATTGCGGGACTGGTAGACATTAATAGAATAACAAAAGAGAGTATGTCGTATCCATTGCGGGATTGGTAGAAATTAACAAAATAACAAGACTCACTGGGGAGACTCAATAGCAAATCGACAGGTACAAGCTGTTCTTGGGTGCGAACTGGCCACTTGACCGGGAATATTGACAACAAAGGGTGCAAGCTGCTCTTGTATTTGAGCTGGTCACTTGGCGGAAAGAAAATATAGAAAGCACAAGCCGTTCTTGGATACGAACTAGTTACTTGGCTGAAAGAAAACAAAATAGAAAGCACAAGCCGTTCTCGTATTTGAACTAATTACTTGGCTGACAGGAAGCAAAATAGAAAGCACAAGCCGTTCTCATATTTGAACTAGTTACTTGGCTGAAAGGAAACAGAAACATAGGTGCAAGCTGTTCTTGGATACAAACTGGCTACTTGACCAATAACAAGAGTAAATTGGCAGGTACAAGCTGTTCTTGGATGCGAACTGGATGCTTGACCGAAAACAAAGATAAATTGACAGGCACAAGCTGTTCTCGGGGACGAACTAGCCACTTGGCCGTTAACAGAAACGAATTGTATCGTAGAAACAAATTGAAATTGACTTGACATGACTGCAGGAGTTTGAATTTGAAAGGATAGCTAAAGTTTGAAGTTGACAAGACTGTTGGATTTTGAAATTGACATGACAGTTATGAATTTGGAATTGACATGATTGATTTTGACAGTGATCAACATTGGAATTGAGAATGCAAATGTATATGAATAACATGACAATTTTATCAAATGCATGAACGTATAAGATGCATGGTTATGCATGTATGAATGCTTTGAAATGCATGATGATTGGCAATTTATAGGCATAATTTCGCAGAGACGGACAACACATTGGAATATTGGGCGCGTAGTGGCTCGCGCTCTAAAACATGCCCGTAAAGGGTCCCCTTCCGGGGATGCAGCCGTCGGGAGATGCATCATGACCGTTGCTGAGGGCAGGAAGCTGTAAAATTGTAGAGAAAGACAGTCTGAACGGTATTGCTGCTTGTTGGAACAGTCACATAAATACTTTGGACATCGCATCTGTGGTCAATGCTTTTGCATGTTTGCTTTTCATTTCTTTTTCATTTTTATTTTCATCATCCCATTTTTGCCTGGATCGCCCTTTCGGGTTTTCGACCCACCGGGGAATAGTTTTTTTTGTTGCCCCTGTTTTTGCCTGAATTGCCTTTGAAGGTTGTCAATCCATCGGGGTGCTCATTTTTGCTTAAGCCGCCCTTTCGGGTTTTCGACTTAGCGAGCATATTCATTTTTCATGCTTTTCATTCTGTTTTTTCATTCTTGCCATTGACCACAGACCGTATTGAGGAGAGAGCCTGCTGGTAACCTGTATTGGAACTGATATCAATATAACTTGTTTATGCATGTTTCATTTGAATATACCTAGCTGCTTAGGCTCGCTTTCAAAATACTCAAAAATTTTCAATTTTCAGAATGTTCATTCCAGACATGCATCATTATTAACATAGAAAAAATCTTTTGTATAAAGCTTTGAAGGTAGAGTAGAAAAAGAATTAGAGTGCCAAACAAAAGCATAGGCTCAAATTGACGTGTAAGGGTGGTAGTCGGCCAAAAGCGCGACCCCACAGATTTATAAATCTTGAAAAATGGTAATTTTATTGGTTGGTGGTACATTGAACACAGTAACTACTATGGTATCTAAAACTCTTGAATCCGCAGGTGTCGGAACCTCGGATGAGAATAGCCAATCATCAGTCGCAATGATCCCAAGGGGAATGATAACTTGCCAGATACAGTCAATCGTCTTTTATTTCAATCTCATTTTTGCATGAACCGCCCTCTCGGGTTTTCGGCTCATCGAGACGCTCATTTTTGCCTGAGTTACACGTAATCTCAGCAAGCTTTTACATTTTTGTTTCTTGTCCCTTATTTTGCCTGGATCGCCCTTTCGGGTTTTCGATCCACCGGGAAGCGCATTTTTGCCTAGGCCGCCCTTTCGGGTTTTCGACCTACCACGCTGTTCTTTTCATATCTAGACAAAGTATTTCTTGACTATATCGGCATTCACAGGATTCGGAAGTTCTACACCATCCATGTGCGTGAGAATCAAAGCACCGCCAGAGAAAGCCTTCTTGACAACATAAGGTCCCTCATAGTTAGGCGTCCATTTGCCCCTTGGGTCGGGTTGCTGACTCATTCTTCTCTTCAATACGAGTTCACCCTCTTTGAATTCCCGAGGACGAACTTTCTTGTCAAAAGCATTTTTCATCCTTGTCTGATACATCTGACCGTGAGCCAAAGCGTCCAGGCGTCTTTCCTCAATCAAATTCAACTGGTCGTACCGACTCTGGCACCATTCAGCCTCAGACAACTTTGCTTCCATAATCACACGGAGAGACGGAATCTCCACTTCCAATGGGAGGGCTGCTTCCATGCCGTATACAAGAGAGAAGGGCGTTGCCCCGGTTGAACTACGGATTGTAGTGCGGTAGCCGTGTAAAGCATAGGGCAACATCTCATGCCAGTCTTTGTATGTTGTTACCATCTTCTGCACAATCTTCTTGATGTTCTTATTGGCAGCCTCAACTGCACCATTCATCTGAGGTCTGTAAGGAGAAGAATTGTGGTGTTCAATCTTGAATTTCTCACACAAGGTCTGCACCATGTCATTGTTCAGGTTGGTACCGTTGTCAGTGATAATCTTGCTAGGAACACCATACCGACAGATGATATTGTTCTTGATGAATTTGACTACTACTTGCTTAGTCATGTTGGCATAAGATGCAGCTTCGACCCATTTGGTGAAATAATCGATTACTACCAGGATAAAACGATGACCATTCGAAGCTTTCGGTTTAATTCTTCCGATCATATCAATGCCCCACATAGAGAAAGGCCATGGAGAAGACATAACATTGAGAGCGTGCAGAGGCACATGGATCTTATCAGCATATATTTGACATTTGTGGCATTTCCTGGCATATTGATAGCAATCGCGCTCCATGGTCATCCAGTAGTAACCAACTCTCAACAGCTTTCTAGACATAGCATGCCCCGATGCGTGGGTCCCAAAGGTGCCATCGTGCACATCGTGCATTAGCTGTTCTGCCTCACATTCATCAACACATCTTAACAACACCATATCGAAATTCCTTTTGTACAGGACATCACCGTCCAGCAGGAACTTGCTAGCCAGCCTGCACAGCGTCTTCTTGTCTTTGTTGGAAGCATTCGGCGGATATTCACGGCTTTGTAAAAACTGCTTGATATCGCAATACCAGGGTTTGCTGTCAATTATATCCGCATTTGTTTGAATGGTCACATTACTGATGGTAAACACATGAGAAGGCCGGTCAAGGCGCTGCACTTTGATTACTGGCACGTGGTTCCAATGATTCACTTGAAACATGGAGGATAAAGTAGCAAGAGCATCGGCCATTTGATTTTCCTCGCAGGGAATATGGTGCAACTCGACCTTTGTAAAATATGTCAGCAGACGTCTCGCGTAGTCACGGTAAGGGATCAGATTGGCATGATGGGTCTCCCATTCACCCTTTATCTGGTTGATGACTAGTGCAGAGTCTCCATAGATGTCCAGATGCTTGATTCTTATATCGATGGCTTCTTCAATTCCCAAGATGCATGCCTCGTACTCGGCCACATTGTTGGTGCACTCAAACACAATCCGAGCTGTGAAAGGGATGTGATGCCCTTGCGGAGCCACAATTACTGCGCCAATTCCTCGGCCGTAGGCATTAACAGCACCATCGAAGACCAACCCCCACTTGCTATCAGGGTCTGGACCTTCACCGATCAGTGGTTCTTCATAGTCTCTTGGCTTTAAGAACATAACCTCTTCGTCGGGGAAATCGAACTTCAAAGGTTGATAGTCATCCAGTGGTTGGCAAGCGAGATGGTCAGCCAGGATACTCCCTCTAATGGCTTTCTTAGCTTTAAACATAATATCATACTTTGACAGTAACATTTGCCAACGTGCGATTTTTCCAGTGACTGCCGGTTTCTCAAAGATATACTTGATTGGATCCATCCGGGATATCAACCAAGTTGTATGATTTATCAAGTAATGACGCAGGCGTTTGGCTGCCCAGGCTAGTGCACAACAGGTTTTCTCGAGCATTGTGTACCGAGTCTCACAATCGGTGAATTTCTTGCTCAAATAGTAGATTGCATGCTCTTTCTTTCCAGTCTCGTCCTGCTGACCGAGCACACATCCCATGGATTCATCCAACACTGACAGATATATAATCAATGGCCTTCCGTCCACGGGCGGGACAAGGATCGGGGGTTCTAACAAGTATTCTTTGATGCTATCGAAAGCTTCTTGGCATTCATCATTCCATACAACAGGTTGATTCTTCCTGAGTAACTTGAAAATTGGCCCGCAGGTCGCGGTCATGTGGGATATAAATCTAGAAATGTAGTTCAAACGCCCGAGGAACCCTCTGACTTGCTTCTCGGTTTGCGGGGCCGACATTTCACGGATTGCTCGGACTTTGTCAGGATCTACTTCGATGCCCTTTTGGCTGACAATGAAGCCTAGCAACTTCCCAGACCTAACACCGAACGTACATTTGTTTGGATTCAGCCGAAGCTTGTATTTCCTCAACCTTTCAAACATCTTAGCCAAATATTCGACGTGTTGCTCTTCATCGCTTGACTTGACAATCATGTCATCCACGTACACTTCGACTTCTTTGTGAATCATGTCGTGGAACAAAGTGGTCATCCCCCTTTGATAAGTAGCACCAGCATTTATTAGACCGAACGGCATTGCTTTGCAACAGAAAGTTCCCCACGGAGTGATGAACGACGTCTTCTCCCTGTCTTTGGGTGACATTTTGATTTGGTTATAGCCAGAAAAACCGTCCATGAAGGAGAATACCTTGCACTGGGCAGTGTTATCAACGAGCACGTCGATGTGAGGTAGTGGGAAATTGTCCTTCAAGCTTGCTCTATTCAAATCTCTGTAATCAACACACATCCGGACCTTACCATCCTTCTTCGGCACTGGCACAATATTAGCAACCCACTCGGGATACTCAACTGTCATGAGGAAACCTGCGTCAATCTGTTTCTGTACCTCACCCTTAATTTTCAGAGCCATGTCCGGCCGAGTCCTTCTCAACTTCTGCCTGACGGGAGGGCAATCTAGTTTTGTTGGTATCTGGTGCTCCACGATCTGGGGATCCAAACCTGGCATATCCTCGTATGACCATGCAAAGATATCCGAATACTCGCGGAGAAGCTGGAAGATCCTTTTCTTCACCCCTTCCTCCAATGCAGCACCGACTTTGATCTCTCGTTTATTGTCCTCGGTACCCAGGTTGATTAGTTCGATCTCCTCCTGATGAGGCCGAATGGTTTTCTCCTCTTGCTCAAGCAATCGGGCAATCTCATCTGGTATGTCATCACTATCCTCATCTTCGGCCTCAAACACCGGGGATTCAACAGTTTGGAGAAACATAGGGTCACTGTGTTCAACGGGTTCATTTTGGTTTGATCTGCGTGACATGATTGGATGATTTTAGAAAATAATTTTCATGCAGATCTTTGAAATTAATAAGAAAATACAGATGTTTTGGTTTTTTCTGGCATTACCATTATTTCCAAGGGAAAAGCATTAAAGAAAGAAAAGAGTCGTGAAAGAAACGACGTTTTTATTGATAATGGTGATGTCGGAACAAACATGCCCTTTACAAAAGTGTCACTTCCGCCTTGGGCAGGGCGGAAGGATTGTTATTTTGAAAACAAAAGCCTAGACAGCAAGACACATTACTTAGAATCATGCAAAAATACAGGGAGATTGATAACGTTCCAGTTCTTTGCCATGCCTCCTGGTATCACAAATGTGGGCCTAGACCCTCTTTCATCACCACCATCAAGAATTGCATTGGCAAATCCAGCACTATGAAACGTTCCAGTTGACACGCCTGACGTTGGAGAGAAACCGAGACCCTCTTTGCGTTTGTTGTCCAGCAGCTGTATCAATTGGCCCCAACCGGCGGCCTGACCCTCCTGAACGGCCTTCTGCGTGTCTTTCAACGAAGCCATAGTAGCACTAGACCTCTTGGGCTCTGCACCTTCGATAACCAAACCCTGGAATGCAGTTCCTTCGGCGAATTTAGCTTCGATGCAAGAGAAGGATGATAACTGACTGACCAGATAAGCTTCTTCCCCATGCACTGTCACAAGTTTACCATTCCTTACGAACTTCAGATTCTGATGGAGGGTAGAAGTGACTGCACCGGCCTCATGTATCCACGGTCTCCCGAGAAGACAACTGTAAGAGGCATCTATGTCCATAACCTGGAAAGTAATCATGAATGTTTCAGGGCCAATAGTCATGGGGAGATCTACCTCTCCAAGCATAGTTTTACGGGAACCATCGAAAGCCTTGACTAGGAAAGTACTCCTTCTCAAAGGAACTCCTTGACAACTTAACTGATCCAAAGTCGAGTTAGGCATCACATTCAACGACGATCCAGTATCTACCAACACGTTGGACAACATATCTGCTTTGCAGTTCATAGAAATGTGCAGGGCCAAGTTGTGGTGCTTCCCTGCCTCTGGAAGTTCATCTTCACCAAACCAAAGGTTACTGCAAGCAGTGATGTTAGCCACTATCCCACCAAATTGATCCTCTGTGACTTCGTGGTCGACATATGCTTGCTCTAACACTTTCAACAAGACGTTCCTGTGTGCCTCTGAACTAAGGAGTAGGGACAAGATGGATATCTTCGAAGGGGTTTGTAACAGCTGGTCAACAATCTTATAATCGCTTTTCTTGATTATCTTCAAAATCTCATCCAGATTGGAATCTTCAATGGACTGGCCTGGACGGTTGGTGTTTTCAATGACAGGAGGGATTGACAATGGAGTAGTCTTATCAGCAGGAATCGCAACTTGCACATCATCTTTCTTCTGAAACAAAAGGGGCCGAACCCTGCCGCTCCTCAAAGCCGTCACTTCGGCGATACTGCCTACTGTGCTCGGGGACACCAAAGGTACTTCTTTCCCGTTTTCCAACATAGTCGCGCTGTACTTGTACGGGATGGCTTTCGTAGAAGTATATGGCACTGGCCCTGGTAGCCGTATCACTAGAGGCTTAACATCTTCCCTGGCAGACACATTCTTGACAGGAGTATCGTGGAAAATCGGCACTATCATACAAACATCACTGGTAGTCAGATAGTTGTCATTCATCAAGCTTTGGATATCATTCTGAACTATGCGGCAACCCATAGGGTTCTGAAGACATTCACGGCAAGCAACGTGGTCGTGACTAAACAAGGAAGCTTGGCACAGCTTGACATGCAGCGGTACTAGATGAATAGCAACATTACGGACATTGAGACGAGGGATCTCTTCGCACACTTCAATCATATTCACGGCGGCATGGTTGGGGAGCGGATTGTCGAGCACATGTGGGACATTGTTTTCAAAAGATAGTTTTCCCTGGTCGATCAACTTCTTCACAATATATTTCAGAGCGTAGCAACCTTCTACATCATGACCTAGGGCGCCTTGGTGGAAATCACATCTGAGATCGGAGCGGAATCTGGGAGGCAATGGGTTTGGCGAAGGCTTGCCAGGTCTAGTGGTGCAATACCCCTTGTGTAACAGAGTTGGGAGTAATTCAGCGTACGCCATCGGTATCGGCGGGAAAGATGGTCTTGTTTGAGGGCCTTGTTGTTGTTGTTGCGGTTGTTGTTGCATTTGTTGGGCGATGGCGTTGACAGGGACCTGAGGCTGACCCGGTAGTGGAGGGTATTGATGGTAGAATGGCGGATAGAACGGATGCTGGGCATACTGTAGGTACTGGTACTGTTGAGGTAGTTGTGTAGCATTGACAGGAGCGGCAGTGGCAGATTGATTGGTTCCGGCAGACACCATTCCAACTTCTGGTTCCTTTTTCTTATGGTGACCGTTGCCGTATTTCCTTGGCGCACTTGTGGAAGTTTCGCCTTTCTCAAACACGATAATCCCTTCTCGGACAGCTTCCTCTAAGCGGGTCCCCATAGTGACCATCTCAGAGAAGTTGCTTGGGGCAGCAATAATCATTCTTTCAACATAATCTTTCTTCAGGGTCTTCAAGAATGTTTGAGTCATTTCTTCCTCGTCCAAAACGGGAGTGATACGGGCAGCTGCCCCTCTCCACCTCTGTGCATATTCGCGAAAGCTTTCGTCCTTTTTCTGAGAAAGAGACCGGAGGAATTCCCTATTCGGCTTGAGCCTAGTGTTGAATCCATAGTGGCTCTTAAAAGCAGCAGCCAGATTATCAAAAGTATGAATATCATCCTTGCTCAAACCGGTATACCACTCCGCGGCGTCTTCCATTAGGCTGTCCTGGAAGCAATGGATCATAAGTGAATCATTGTCCGAGTAGTTAGCCATCTTTCGGACGTACTTGATGATATGGTTCTGGGGGCAGGTCAGCCCATTGTAGCGGTCAAATTCCGGGACCTTGAACTTCTTGGGGACATCCACCCTCGGCACTAAACAAAGATCGTGGGTTCTAACGAGGTCACTGCTCCCGCGGTTGGCCTTGATCTCGCGACGGAGTTCTCTGGCAAGCTCCTCCATTATTTCCTCCATAGTTCCCAATACAGGAGTCTTTCCACGGTAATCACTAGCATTGGCGCCTTGAGGCGTAGAGTGCACAATCGGGTCTGTGTAGACGGTTGACTGAGGCAAGGTAGTATGAAGAGATGAGGGATCTGGTGGGGGCATTTGACCAACATTAGCAGCACCTGAAGTCGCGGCTCCTGAAGCACCGGCTGCAGTATTGGGAGAGTAATAAGATGGGAGTCCATAGGGGTATCCCCTTGGCATAGCGAGAGATGCGGCGGGAATCATTTCGGTAGTCGCCTGAGTGGACGCGACTGGTTGTTCTTGATCGGCTATCAGAGCAGTCATGGCGTCGAGAGCTTTAGCTAATTCTTCTCTCACAGAAGCTAATTCAGTACGGAGTTGTGCGTTCTCTTCTTCCATAGCTACCTGATTCGTCCTTCTATATTGTCTAGTCTGATGTACTCTGGTAGGTTGATTGGTCCTTCGAGCACGAGCCACTTTTCACACTGCGGCAGAAGAACCAGGAGGCAATGAGCACTTGGAAGTTTTTGTGACTGATGAATGATGCACATGATGCATGATATGTGCAAATGCAGATGCAAAAATGACTCTTTTTATTACCAAAGGGTTTTTTAGACAAGTTAGGATTCTTTGCAAACATTATTGGACTAACAAATTATTCAAAGCAAGTTTTTTTGATGAATTGAGCCAAGGGAGCAGGCTTCTGAAACATAAGCTGAACAAACAACATAATCAATAGTCAATCCTATCATCCAGAACTAAGGGGTGACTGGGTAGTATTCGGAATCCGAGTCCGAAGCTGAACCACAATAACTGGCAAAGAAATCTCGACGACCTCTGACTTTCCTGGAGTCTCTCCTCAACAAATCATCCTTCTCCTCAAGCTCTTTCCTAACTCTGGCTAGTTCCTTTTTCAGCATCCGGTTCTCATGATCCTTCTGCTCGTCTCTGCCATCCAAAGTCATGATCAAGTTCTCAGCCTCACCGTAACGGGCTTTCCATGCTCGCTTCTCCTCACTCTCCATAGCTAGATGCTCCTGATACATCTCCTGAGTCGCGGGAAGCAACGGTAATGGTCTAGACGGAGTAGATGCGGATACATGCCTCATAGCAGGGTAAGGCATGCCAATCTCTTCAGCTTGATCTATCACCCACTGTGTATAGGCTTCATGAGCAATACCGGATCTCACACCCAAGTGTTTCACATCCTTCCTACGAACCTTAGACCAAGCATCTATGAAAGCTTTCCTTTGTCCGGCAGGGACATTGGAATAATAGAAGAACTCCTGAGATGTAGCAAGGTTAATGGGCTTTGCTCTCATAGGAAAACCAAACTGTCTCATGGCTAACTCGGGGTTGTAGTTGATTCCTCCTCGGCTACCGAGAAGAGGTACATTGAGGAAATCCCCACAACCAGTGATAATCTCCTTGACTCGAGCTGCTGGAGTGATCCAAACCACCTCGTCGGGAGTAAGAGCCATAATCCACTGCGAATAAGACCAATTCTCCATGTTGGCGTGGAAAGAACTCGGGAGGTGAGAAATAAACCACCTATATAGAAGAGGTATGCAGCAAAGGATATATCCACGGCCCTTGAGAGTCCGATCATGGATGGCGTGGTATGTGTCAGCTAACAAAGTAGGAACCGGGTTCTTGGAATGGAAGATCTCAATGGCATTCATGTCTACGAAGTTGTCGAGATTCGGAAAAAGAACGAGCCCGTAGATGAGCAGTGCAAGAATAGCCTCAAGGGTGTCCTGACAAGTAGATTCGAGATTAGCCCGCTCAAGTAGGTACTTCGAAGTGAAACCTTGGACATGAGACTTGGTGATGAGATTCTTAGACGCATCGGAAGTCTTGAGATAAAGATCCTTAGCAATCACTAAAGGAGTAAGAGAAGACCCTGGGCCCGTGAAGGGTACCCCCTTGGCTATAGGTAAACCCAATAAGCAAGAATAAGCCTCGAGTGTAGGAACCAACTGGAAATCCGGGAAAGTGAAGCAACGGAAAACCGGGTCATAGAATTGCACCAGAGTGTGCACCAGCTTCTCTTCTACATTAGTTCGGAGAATAGTAAGCAGACCACCGTATCGGAGACGAAACCCAGTCGGATTCTCGACCTTGAGTGCCAACTCCCTTAGGCTAGCCAAATCGACTTCCTTGAATTTATAAGACTTAGTCCTCTTCATGCCTGGTCATATTTGCAAAGAATTTTAATTTGTCTATACCCTTTGATAAATGCATGTAAAAATTTTATGCATGAATGCATGTATGCATGGTTTTGTTTAACAAAGAAAGCATGGTGGGCTAAAGTGACAAGTGGACACGGTGTCCGGTGAAACTAAGGTTTTGATAGTAGTAACCAAGGTTCTATAAAGTTCCCAAACCACAACCTCTCTTCCGTGTATCATGGTAGTACAAAGCAACGCTTGTCCATGATTATTCGTAAGAAGGTCTAGTTTGGGTGTAGTATCGCGTGACGACTAAATTTCGAGGCGACACTCGGTTTAGCCACCGCACTACGTCCTAAGAAAGGCCAAAGATGGGTTTGGTAACTACGGTCCATAGCCTTCATCGGTCAATTGGAAGTAAAGTGCCTAAGCATGACAACACACGCCGACAACATCGCCTCCAAAATGCCTCAGCTATGTGAGATTGATCGCGTAATCCAATGCACGAGGCAACCCCCGGAATGGATTGTCGATTATATCTCTTCCTAATCTTAAGTTCACTTAGCCCGAGTATAGGGCTTTTGATATTCTCACCCCACACGTACATAAGAAAATTTTACATGTAACAATAAAGCAAAGCATAAACATAAAGCATGTAAAACTAGGCGTAGCCCTAACTGTCCCCAGTGAAGTCGCCATTTCTGTTATCGCGATTTTCGGGTGTCAAATCATTAATTAGATTTGAACCTTTCAATCATTGATATCTCTATTTTTTTTGGGGAAAGGTAAAATCGAGAAAAAACCTTAGAAATTCTGAGCTCGGGGCTGATTTCACTACAGGAAGGTGTTAGGCACCCGCAATGACTATAGTTTCCTATAGGAACCGTTTTACTAGTCTTATGTATACGCCTTGCTTTTATCGCTATTTGTAAAAAGGATTGATTTTAGGAATGAGAGAAAGAAGATTTTGAGTGTTGTTTTTATTGGACTTGGAGAGATTTTGAGTCTCTTGCCTACATACCCTTTTAAGGGATCAAAATTCCAAAATATTTTTGTGGGTTGGTTCAATTTTAGTTTTGAAAATAGTTTTGAAGAAAGGATGAGAGGCCTTAAAGGCATGAGAGTTGAAAGAAGGTGAGGTTGATCACTTATTAAACAAAAGGTTAAAGTTGGAATTTAGAACTTGTTTGTATTTTCGATTAAGAAAATAAAGGGAAATTTGTGGAGTTTTGACTCCAACATTATTGCAAAAAGTTTTCAAGTGATGTGTTAGTTTGTTTTGAAAAATGCATATTTTCTAAGTGTCACGTTTCCTAAACATACATCTAGCAGTAAACATACAACGTGTGTGCGTGTCGGTGCTTGTGTCGGTGTACATCATTATAGTCCATTGTCCTTTACATTGGGTCCTAATTTACATTCTATGGTCTTGCAAGAATTTAAAGGAAATTAAACTAACCTAAAATATTACATGAATTAGTAGGAATTTGCATGAAGTAAAAAAAATGAGAAAAGAAATGAGAATGATGCAATGCTTGCAACTTGAATGAGGCATGAAACAAATGGTTAGTAATAAAGTGTGAGATAGTAATGAAAGTGAACAATGCATAGTAGATGAAATAACACTAACAAGGGATATTAAACGAATTGCAAAAACAAAAGCAAAAAATGTATTGAAAATAACACAAGACAAAGACCTAAAACTTAACTAAGTCCAAGACCTATAATTTCTACCAAAACAGCACTCTTTTGAGGAAATTATTTCAAGAATCAAGAGGAAATTTCAAGCCATGCGTTCAAACTTCACACATACACATTTTATGCACATTTTATAACCTAAAAAGGTTCATATTGCTTTCCAAACAAGAGATTAAAATCACAATTCACAAAACAGTGGTGATGATCACAAACTCATGGCAAAAGTATCACCGAATCATATTACAAGCATCAAGATCACATGGTATTGAATTAGAACGAAAATTATGCAAGAAACTTCACAAAAACACCAATATACATATTAAGGGGACAAGAAATTGGCATACATATTTTTCATCAATTTTAACATGCCAAATCATCATCAAACAACCAAGCACGCATCAAGAAACTCATAGCAATTTTCTAAGAATTTTTGCAAGAAGTTTAACATGCATGGGGATTCAGACAGCAAGGACAGGGGTGCACATAGTATAAAAAAAATCAAGAAAGCCTAAAAAAAGCTTAAGGCCCACGGTTATCAAGTCCAGACCCACGGATCTGATGGATCCGGATCAAGCTAACACTCTAGGAGCGTTGGATCGATCCAGATCCATCAGGATCTTGATCAAACGGCCAGCAAAGAGAGAAGATGGACCGGGTTTGGGTCAACCCGATCCAAGTGTATATATAAAAGGGCTTACACCCGGTTTCCTTCATTTTCTTGGATCATTTCTCTTTCTTCTTCTCTTCTCTTGCGCCGTTCTCTCATCTCGCGAATCCTAAACCCTAATTTCTTGAATCTTGTCCAGACCTTGCTAATCCATGGCTTAAAGCGTTCTTACTCTCAACCTAAGCATGAATCCATCAAGAACGAACGGTTTTAGCCGTCGAAACGGCGTAAATCTTCGTGTTTGATGCCGGTTCAAACTGTTCGGATCTTTCGTGTTTTTTGGATGAAAACGCTGTAAAACGATGAGGAAATGCTTCGATCCACACTCGTTGTGGATTCTGAAGCTTTCCTCTGATTTTTCCAAATTCTTTTGAGTTAGGGTTAGGGTTTTGGATCCGAACAGCTCGAATTGGTTATGGATTCACACGGTTCTGGACTTGTGATGATTCTTAGTGAAATAAGATGGAGCTTGAGTATTACCTGAGTCTTGCTTGGGGATTTGAACCGTTTCCTTCGATCCTTGGTTCTGAATTTTCACTGGTAAGGCAATTTCGCTCTCTCTTTCTTCTTCTGGTTCGAACCGGTGAAAACCCTCACTTCTCCTTCTTCTTCTCTTCCAATTTGAATGCTGCGATCACACTTGCAGCGCGCCGCTTCCAGTGGCGTGCTCGTGTTCGAATTGCAGGTGTTCTGGTTCGATGATGAAGATTCACTCCGAATCTCTGAGAACCGTGTGAAATTCCATTGAATTTGCTTGCAATGTTGCTTCTGTTTGCCTCTGTGAATTGAATCCGATGATGATTTCAAAGAATTTGTGTGAATTTGGTATGAAATTGCTCTGAATTGTGCTAGGGTTTCATGAAGGTTCTTGAGTTTTTTGTGACTTTGTGGATTTTGATCTGTAACTGAATGGAGAGAGAGTGTGAACTCTGTTTGTGATGTGGCACTGAGCTTTTTTGTGATCTGGCCTGATTCTGTTACGCGTGGCTTTATATAGCCTGCCATGTGGCCTCTGATCCAATAAGAACTTGCCATCTGGACTGTTTTTTTTGACTCAAGGACCAATCTGCAAAAAAAAAGAAACTAAAGGGACTAATCCGCAAAATACCAAAACTGTTCTAAAAATAAAATAAAACAAAAACTGAAAATGGGATTAATTTGTAATTTTTGAAAGTATTGGACTGATCTGTAAACTTGAGAAAATATTTGGACTAAAATGCAATTTCTAAAAATGTTTGGACTAAAATGCAATAATAATAAAATTGGTTAAAAAACTTAATCTGAATGCAACGTAAAGCGAAACAGTTAAAAATGACAAAAATGGACTAAAACGAACAAATTACCTAAATGAGGTATCTTAAAATACCTCTCTGCCCAAAATTTATTTGAGGTGAAAAGACCAAAATGCCCCTTAGGGACTAAAACGACCCAGACTGACTCAGATGCAGACTAAAATGATCTTTAAACAAAATTTGACAAATAATTTGCACAGACAAGTTGAAAAAGACTCAAAAACAGATGCAGGGACTGAAAATGGGTTCCATTGAGGGAAATGACCAAAATACCCTTTTGTACGATTTTATGCAAAAATTAAAAGACAGAAACAGTAACGTATGCAGCTGAAGCACAGTGGTAAATTGCAGAGTAATACATAGTAAATTTGTAAAAGTGTCAGAAATAGAAAGGAAATTTAAACGAGTATTTTTAGGTCCAAAATGAGGGTATGACAAAGTCCAACAAATTCAAGAAGCAATTCAAGAAAAGCTTGATGGCAACATGGGAAGATCTGGACAATGAGTCTGAGTCTAACAAAGATGATGCTGAAGATGAAGCAAAAATAGCTCTGGCTTTGGTAGCTACTACTGAGAATGAAAAGGATTCATCTGATGCTGAGTCAAGTACAGATTCTGAAACTGAAACTGAGGTATATTCTAAACTTACCAGATCTGAACTGATTGATTCTCTCAAGGAACTTCTTGGTCATTATGAAAACCAATCCACTGAGTTGAGGAGAGTTAAGCAACGATACATTAAGTTGCTGAAACTCCATGAATCAACTAAGTTGGAAATGGATGTTTTGCAAAAAGAAAATAATGATTTGAAAACAATGGCCAAGAAAGGTGATAATAAATCCTTATCTGAGCAGGATGCTGCTCTTCAAGAGTTTATTAACACTGGAATTGATAAAACCAAGGTTGCATCTATGATTTATAGTATAAATCAGAACAACAAAAAGGGAATTGGTTTCACAGGAGGAAACTCTAGGGAAGTGATTCTGAAACCTTGTTATGATAATATCAGAGAGGGTCTGAAGACTCATTTCGTGTCTGAGTCTGAAAAAGCTTCTCATTCAGGATCTAAATCTTTAAATTCAAAGGAATTGACTAAGTCAAAACCTGAGAGTCAGAAGACAAAGGTAACGAATGATTCTAAATCAAAAGCTCCAACGTTACAGATTCTGAAGAGATCAAAACCGAACAAACAGGTTCTGAAGAAAACAGAGTCTGAAACTAAAAAGCCTAGATTTCAGAAGAAGGGAGCTATCTTTACTAAGTCACATTCTAAGACCAAGGGTTCTGAACCCAAAGTCTGGAAAAAGACTAAACAAGATAATGTCAGACAGAAGACACAGATGAAACTCAGAACCTCTAGGACTAACCAAAGAGGACCCATGAGAATATGGGTACCTAAAACTGAAATTGTTGATGCTGCAGATATGTCTAAAAGGAAACGAAAAGCAGAAGTCCTGGTATCTGGACAGTGGCTGCTCGCGACATATGACGAGAGAAAAGTCTATGTTCCTAACCCTGACCATGAAAGAGGGAGGAACTGTGGGATTTGGAGGAAACCAAACTGGCAAGATCATTGGTACTGGAACAATAGGTAATTCCTCAGTCTCAATCAATAATGTGTGGCTTGTAGATGGACTAAGGCATAACCTACTTAGCATAAGTCAATTTTGTGATAGTGGTTATGACGTCTTGTTTAATAAGAACAACTGCACAATGATCAACAAAGATGATCAATCCATTATTTTTAAGGGAAAGAGAAACAACAATGTTTACAAGATCAATTTTTCAGAACTGACTGACCAGAAGGTAGTTTGTCTTCTGTCAGTGAGTGATAAAAAATGGCTGTGGAACAGAAGGTTGGGACATGCTAACTGGAGATTAATCTCTAAGCTTAGCAAGTTACAACTTGTCAGAGGCCTACCAGACATTGAATGTCATTCAGATGCACTATGTGGTGCATGTCAGAAGGGAAAAATTGTTAAAACTTCTTTCAAATCAAAAGACATTGTTTCTACCTCCAGACCCTTGGAACTACTCCATATTGATTTATTTGGACCAGTGAGTACTGCATCCTTGTATGGAAGTAAATATGGATTGGTGATAGTTGATGATTACAGTAGATGGAGTTGGGTTAAGTTTCTCAGATCTAAAGATGATTCATATGATGTGTTTACAAAATTCTGCACTCAAGTCCAATCTGAAAAGGAACTGAAAATTTTAAAAGTCAGAAGTGATCATGGGGGAGAATTTGAAAATGAGCCATTTGAAATATTTTGTGAAAAATTTGGAATTATCCATGAATTCTCTTCTCCTAGAACTCCACAGCAAAATGGGGTTGTAGAGAGAAAGAATAGGACTCTACAAGAAATGGCAAGAACCATGATTCACGAAAACAATCTGGCAAATCACTTTTGGGCAGAAGCAGTAAACACAACTTGTTATGTTCAGAACAAGATCTATATCAGACCCATTCTGAATAAAACAACATATGAGCTCTTTAAAGGCAGGAAACCTAACATTTCTTATTTTCATCAGTTTGGATGTACATGTTACATCTTAAACAATAAAGTCTATCTGAAGAAATTTGATGCAAAGGCACAAAAGGGTATCTTTCTAGGTTACTCTGAGTGGTCTAAGGCATACAGACTGTATAACTTGGAAACACTTTGTGTTGAAGAGTCTATGCATGTCAAGTTTGATGACAAAGAGTCTGGAAGTAAAATTCCAGAGCAGGTTGAAAGTTTTGCAGGTTTAGAAGAGTCTGATGATTATTCAGAACCTGATCAGTCGTCAGAGTTGACTAATATATCAGAAGCCGTGCCAACTCCTGATGTTCCAAATGTTGAAGCTTCTGAAGAAGCTCAAGATGATACTCAACATGTTATCCAGTCCAAGCACTCATTCAAGTACAAGTCTTCTCATCCTGAGGATCAGATCATTGGCAACAAAGAAAGTCCCAGAAGGACTAGATCTCATTTCAGACCTGAAGAGTCTGCGCTGGGTTTGCTGTCCATGATTGAACCTACAACAGTTGATGAAGCACTATCTGATGATGGATGGATCTTAGCAATGCAAGATGAAATCAATCAATTCAGAAGGAATGATGTATGGGATCTTGTACCTAAGCCTGAACACAAGAACATTATTGGAACGAAATGGGAGTTTAGGAACAAGCTGGATGAATAGGGAGAAGTAATCAGAAACAAAGCCATACTTGTTGCTCAAGTATACAGCCAACAAGAAGGCATTGATTATACTGAAACTTATGCTCCAGTTGCAAGATTGGAAGCAATCAGGTTACTTCTTTCCTACGCAGTTAATCACAACATAACTTTGTATCAAATGGACGTTAAAAGTGCATTTCTCAATGGGGTCATTTTTGAAGAAGTGTTTGTGAAACAACCACCTGGTTTTGAGGACTTAAAACATCCTGACCACATTTTTAAGCTAAAGAAATCTTTGTACGGTCTGAAACAAGCTCCCAGAGCTTGGTATGATAGTCTAAGCAACTTCTTACTTAAAAATGATTTAAAAAGAGGATAGGTTGATACAACACTTTTCAAGAAGACACTTGAGAAAGACATTCTGATTGTTCAAATTTATGTTGATGATATTATTTTTGGTTCAACTAATAGATCTCTTTGCAAAGAATTTTCTAAGATGATGCCGGAGGAGTTTGAAATGAGCATGATGGGAGAACTGAAGTACTTTTTAGGAATTCAGATCAACCAATGCAAAGAAGGAGTGTATGTTCATCAGTCCAAATATACAAAGGAGCTTCTGAAGAAGTTTAAACTTGAAGACTGTAAAGAAATGAACACTCCAATGCATCCTACCTGTACTCTGACCAAAGAGGATCAAGGATCTAAAGTTGATCAGAAGCTGTATCGAGGTATGATTGGTTCTCTGTTGTATCTCACTGCATCTAGATCTGATATTTTATTCAGTGTATGCTTGTGTGCAAGGTTTCAATCAGATCCTAGAGAATCACATTTAACTGTTGTTAAAAGAAACTTTAGATATCTGAAAGGAACTACTAATCTAGGGCTTCTGTATAAGAAATCTTCAGATTATAAGCTAGTTGGATTCTGTGATGCTGACTATGCTGGTGATAGGATTGAAAGAAAATCAACCAGTGGAAATTGTCAATTTCTTGGTGAGAATCTGATATCCTGGGCCAGTAAGAGACAAGCAACTATTGCTTTGTCAACAGCAGAAGCAGAATACATCTCAGCTGCTAGTTGTTGTACACAACTGCTTTAGATGAAACATCAGTTAGAAGACTACCAAATAACTGAAAACTGTATTCCAATTTACTGTGATAACACAGCTGCTATTTGTTTGTCTAAAAATCCTATTCTTCATTCAAGAGCCAAGCACATTGAAATTAAACATCATTTTATCAGAGACTATGTTCAAAAGGGAGTGTTAGATATTCAATTCATTGATACTGATCATCAATGGGCTGATATCTTCACAAAATCCTTAACTGTTGAGAGATTCAATTTTATAAAGAAAAATTTGAACATGCATTTTGTCTCTGAGTAATGCTTGACTCTGAATAAGAAAAACTAGACTCTAAAAAATTATCAGAAGCTGATGACGTATCAGACTCTCTCTAGAGAATCTGAAGAAACTCAGCCTCTGGAAAAATATTCAGACTCTGGGAAGGAATCTTTTTGACTCTGATAGTATCAGAAGCGGAAGAGGTTAAAGTTACTTTTGTAGACTTCTGACATGGTCTATCTACATTGGGAAACAACGCTTTTGGGCAATGATGGTTATTCTCTTAAACAAATATTCTCGCGCCCCTTCTTGTCATTAATGTTTGTGTCTGTTTGTCTCGTCTGAAGTTGAAAAGTTGTTTTTCAGAAATCACTATAAATACAGATCACACACTACTCACTCACTTTTCCTACACTTTCAAATCTTTGAGCAGTTACGATTAAAAAAATCAAATTTTCTATTCTCTCACATTAGAAACCCTTCACTCTCAAGTTACTCCATGGCTACTTCAACAAGCGGTTCAAGCATGCAACAAAGCACAAGATCAGTTCAAGAATCCGGTACTTCAAATCAACAAGCTTCTCAACAGCAACCAGAAAGGGCTGCGTATCTAATTAGTGGATCTACCATGAGACTTCAAGAACATCAACTGATGATCCAAGTAGAAAATCCAATTGATTTCATGTCACTGATGTTTCATGGATGCGACATCAAAGACTTCTACGCTACTCAAGGATGGTTACAGTACTTCAAGATGCTGAATGGTCCTACTTACAAAGCTCTAGTGAGGCATTTCTGGGTTAGAGCAAGCATCTATGATAAGAAGGCCGCTGTAGAAGAAGAAAGGAATTTGGTTCTCTTGTATCCTGAGCTTGCTGGAAAATCAAGGAAAGAAATGCTCCAGGAACCCTTCACTGGTACTGAGATTAGATCCAGTGTAATGGGTGTCCCTATGAAGATCAACGAACAGATTATTGCTTCTGTCCTGGGCATAAAAGCTGAAGGAATCTACTGTGGAATTGAAATTCCCAACCCTTAGACCAGCACCTGAAAGGATACTGTCAACATAACCCTGTTCAACTCCAAAAAGGGTGGAAAGTACAGTGACCTGGATATACAGAAGAAGATGCTTCTGAAGATTCAGTATGAAAATATTTTTCCTAAGGGAGGTGGTGGTGATCAACCCTCCCTAGCTCACAAAGTCTTGTTTCATCACATCTACAATGATATAAAACTCAACTTGCCAAGGTACATCTTCAAGTACATGGTCAAGGAGCTATGGAAAAGCCAAAACGAGGACAGAGTCTGGGTTCCTTATGGAAGACTTCTGTCAGAGATCTTTCATCAAGGAGGGATCATTGAAGCTCTCAGTCAAACAAGGTTTTATACAGATCAGATGGTGGATACTGTAGGTGGTAAGGTGATCAATGGTCAGACCTTGAAGAACATGAATTTGATAAAGAGATTCACTCCTCTCAAATCAGACTTGAGTGAATCTACTGTAGTGTCTGATCTAATGGCCAAATTCCCACCGATATGCAAGAAGGATACTTTATCTGTACAGATGGCACTTCTGAGTGACCATTTTGCTAACACTGGGGAAAGAATTAGTCTGAGTGAAGTTCCTGAGGATATGCCAGGAGGAAAACTGCCAGTAGAGAAAGGCAGAAAAGCCAAGAGGAAAGTACTCACTCAGGAGGAGTACTTAGAAGGTGAAAATCCTTCCAAGAAGGCTATGAAAGAGACACTGGGAATATCTGTTCCTGTTGTGGCTGTTTCAGAAGCTGCTCCTTCAGAGGCTGCCAAGTTATCAACAAAGGTAGTCAAGACTCCAGTTCCCCCAACCCCTCTTTCATCTTCCTCAACCGACTCTGACTCTGACTCTGACTTGGATGAAGTTCCTCTAAGTCAGAAGTTCAAAACCAAACTTACCCCATCAAAGTCCAAAACCACTTCAAAAGCCAAACTCCCACCTAAACCCAAACCTTTCAAACAAGCACCCGTTGATGTTTATAAAACTATAGGGGAACTTTCTGAACAAAGGATTAGTATCTGCAACAAATTGCCTGCTAACCATCCTTTCCAGCCCCCTATAATTAAACCAATTCAAATGATACTACCCGATGTACCCATTCCATCTTCCTCACAAAAACCTAATAGTCCAATAGTTGTTGATTCACCAACTACTGCTGAAGAGCAAGTAGCCACTGAAGAACCAACAGCTACTGAACTATCTCCTACAAACAACCAACAACAAACCACCTCTACACCACCCAACTAAACCTCTGAACAACAGGTTTTGTCAAACCTTGAATGTCACTATTCAGGAGAGCTTCCTGAATATCAACAACAAAATGCTGTTGAAAACCCCCCAACACAGACTCAAGAAAAGACCATTCCAGAATCTGTCATGGAGACAGTGGCTGAAGAGTCTATCCAAGTGATAGAGTCATAACTCACCGTGTCTGTTTCACATTCTGAACCAACACAAAAATCCAACCCTAGTGCTTCTGACCAACCCTCTTCATCTTCATCACCTGTACAAATCATTGATGAACCCTCCTCTGACATACTGGATCCTGACTATCTTGATAATCAACTGGCTGAAATTAATGAGGAAATGCATACTCTGCTTAACCTCAAAAAGACTCCTTTTCTACCTCTGGCTTATCAGGACAAATGGCCTTCAGTCAAATATAGAATGTTTAGTTTGGTTAATAATGTCTCTACTAACTAAGTGGTGCCGCATTCAAGCTCATGCTATGAAGCGTCGCATGAAGGAACACTTATCAACTAAGCATCTTCAAAGCAAGACTCTGTATCTGACAAATTCTCCATTCTATGCTGAGTCGGACTACATCACAAGAGAATCTAAGGTGTTCCAGATGCTGAAGCAGAAAGTGTTAAAGCACCAAGAGGAATCGAAGGAAGCTAAGGTCAGGGAAGATCATCTTCTTCAGAGGCAGTTGACTCTAGAAGAAACTGTTAGGAAGCAGTCTGAAGACATTCAACGTCTGATGGCTATGATTCAACAGCAACAACCTCAACCCAACACTTAGTTGCACACCTAGTCTTTCTTTGTTTTGTGTCTTGTAAACTTGCTTCTAATTTGTCTGTATCTGTGTTTATATTCTTTTCTAAAATTTCTTTTCAGTTGCATCTTATATTCATTTTCTTGTTTTACTTCTTCTTTTTGTTTATTCTTGATTCTTTTTTATTGTTGACAAAAGGGGGAGTAATAGAGAGTATTTAACAAGAATCTGAGCCCAAGTAAAATAAAATTCTAACAAATTTTTATTTGAGAATCTTATACTTTTATCTCATCTGAGTTAATTTTTCGAAGTTATTATGAAATGAATTTAATTAACCTGGATAGGACTTAGGGGGAGCTTACAAACCTCACCTTAAGGAATATCAGACTCAGGGGCAGTCAGAGCTTACAAACCTCAGAACCCCTCAAGTCAACTTGTTAATTAAGTTAACAACAGTTGATCTTTTTAAATACTTATGTTTGTCATCATCAAAAAGGGGGAGATTGTTGGAACAAAGGGTGTTTCACAATTATACCACTTAAGTTTTGATGATAACAAGGTATTAAAAATTATCAATTGGATATCCTAAAAGTTTATTCAAGTGTGCAGGACCATTATTAAAGAATTTATTTACAAGAAGTTCTGACTGAATAAATTAAAGAGCAAAGGAATTCTAGATCAAAGCTTGAAGAACATCTGAATGAAAGCGCTCCTGGAAAGTCAGAAGCAGAGTGCATCTGAAGAAAGCGCTCCTGAAGATGACGTCATAAGAAGCCAATTCCTAGAAGCCAATTCATCAGAAGCCAAGTTCTTCAGAAGCCAAGCAGCGTTGACAAAGTACAAGTACGAACTGTACAACCACTAAGTCTCTGCAACCACCTTCTCTGCATTGTGTCTCCTATACAAGACAAAGATAACAGCCACTATTGCAGATATTGTTCCATTTGTTTTTGGAATGGATTTGAATTTGTTTTCACAACGGCAAACATCAAATCGGGCAAAAGATCAATGGTGATTAATTCAAAGCTTTGATCAAGACAAATGATGAGCTGGCTAGTTCCCAACGTCTCTCAAATCCTCTATAAATAGAGCTGAAGACTTGAAGAACGTTACCACAACATACATACGCGAATAAGGCTATTTCTCATATTCAAAGTCGCAAACATTGCTCATCAACAACTTAGATAATTCTTACAAAAGTCATATTTTAGAATTTCTAAGTTTTTAAGAGAAAACAAAGTCTGTTCTGATTCGTTTTGTTTTGTGAATACCTCTGATTGTATATCAAGTATTCAAAACTCTTTTCAATTCTCTGTAATTGTTTTGAAATCTCTTGCTTGTGTGCTTGAGCATTTGAAGTCTCTTTCTTGTGTGATTGAGCAAAGGAAGTCTCATACTTGTGTGTTTGAGCAACTTGTAATTTGATATTACATTTTAGTGAAACTCTCCTTGGAAGTGCAAGGGGGACAGGACTACTTCCGGTTTGTGGAAGGAACCTGTATAAATTGCTTGTGTCTTCTTTCTTTCTTGCATTTGTTCTATATCCGCTGCTAAGACTCTGAACTCTGATCAGACTCTGAACTCTATCAGACTCTGTATCCTGAGAACATTGTTATTTTTCGTAAGAGAGAAACGTTTTTGAAAACACAATTCAACCCCCCCCCCCCCCCCCCCCCCTTCTTGTGTTTTTCCCACCTTCAAACGCTAATCAATAGCTTGATCTTCGAAAATAACCACGACACTAAGAAAAACTACCTAAAAAAACGTAAGCATGTTGAACCGATTATCATTAACCAAACAATGATAATCAAACTACTGAGTTTCTTATTTTACAAACATAACTACCATCTAACTGAGTTGCTTGTGATGCAAGCTTTGTAACAAACTACTGACTAATTCAACAATTAACTAGCAACAGATTAATCAGTAATTTCCTAACATAGTAACGATCAAAAAGCGATATGACATTAGAGCTTAACCAACATTATTTGAAGTCTGGTTTCTGTTATGAACTGGTTTAGAAGTATATCGACTTTATTCTCCTTGCTATTCTGTGTAATACCTTCACTCAAGGACAAATATGTGAATTTGAATTTATTTTTCCTTAAAAAAAAACATCTTTATTTATGAAACAAAAGACCTAATGAAGTATATTTGTATACATTTGAGTTTATTTGGACCTTAATGTTTTTAGGTGGATGTAAGTTAGCAATTCCCTATACTAAGGGCTCGTTAGGATTTACATAGTTTTGAGCTCACGAAAATTAGCTTATGTAAATAAATTAATTTTTATGTATTATTCATAAGTTTGTCAATGTAGTTTATGAAAAATCAGTTTACGAAGATATGATTTTCGTTAGTGAGAACTTATGAATTAACATAAAAGCTTATTCAATTCCATAATTTGTTTTTTAAAACCTCAAAAAATATGTCAATCCAAACGGGCTATAAATATATGTAATTGAAGACTTTTTCTACTTATTGAGCTTGGATGCGGATTTACATGGCCAGGAGTTGCAAGCACATCTGGTCTTGACAAGTGCTATGAATTATCAGGATCAGTTTTGGCATGAAAAGGCTAGGAATCAGAGTTTTATATACGGTGACCGGGACACGGCTTACTTTCATAGGATGGCTCGAATAAAATCAACTAGTAAGCCTATCACTTTTCTTCAGGATGAAAATGTTCGCATAACGGATACCAATGATATGGAGGCGCATGTTGTCAGTTATTTTCAAAATATTTTTGGTGGTAATAACAACTGTATTTCTAATGGTCTGGCGACGAATGTTGTCCCATTGTTAGTTTCAGAGGAGGACAATGTTACTTTGACTGCTATGTCGTTACCTGATGAGATAAAAAATGCGGTGTTTGGTTTGAATTCAGATTGTGCTCCTAGACCTGATGGTTTTGGGGCTTCTTTTTATCAATTTTTTTGGACATTGTGGCAGCGGATGTTGTGTGCTCGGTTCAAGAATTTTTCTATACAGGGGTTCTGGCACCAAATATGAATGCTAATATTTTAGTTCTGATTCCTAAAATCTCGGGGGCTTTCTCCATGAGTGATTTCCGTCCCATTGCTTTGGCGAACTTCCAGTTCAAAATTGTTACGAAAATTATTGCAGAGAGGGTGGCTATTATTTGTAGTCGATTATTTCTCCTCAGCATAGAGGCTTTGTTAGAGACCGTAATATTTCAAAATGTGTTTTCCTGGCTTCGAAGGTAATTAATATGTTAACAAAGAAGCAATTTGGTGGTAACATTGCCATTAAAGTGGATATTCGCAAGGCCTTTGATATACTTGATTGGAAATTTTTATTGGATGTCTTGAGGCAGTTCGAATTCTCTAATTTGTTCTGTAATTGGATTCTGGAAATTTTGCATTCAGCCCATTTATATGTTTTATTTAATGGTAATGTCGTTGGTTATTTTCCTTGTAAGTGAGGTGTTCGCCAGGGGGGGCCCCTCTCCCCTCTTCTTTTTTGTCTTGCAGAGGAGGTGCTTAGCAGAGCCTTGGTGATGGAAAGAATTTCTAAAAGCTTACAGTCTATGTCTTATTGTCGGGGTATGTCTCTGTTGACTCATATTCTTTATGCTGATGACGTTTTATTTTGTTGTGTTGGATCGAAGAAAAATATCCATTGCCTCTTGCGAGTCTTCAAAGCTTATTCAGAAGCTTCCGGTCAATTTGTTAACTTCGAAAAGAGTAAATTGTTTACTGGGGCTATGACCATTACCCGAAGAAATATGTTGGCTTAGATGTGTTGTTTTTCGGTTGGTACTCTTCCTTTCCAATACTTAGTGTAACGCCCTAGTTGTTATTTTATTATTTTTGGTTGATTTTAAGTATTTTTATATGCTTTAAAATGATTGTGTGATTATTTGGTGTTTGTTATTTTATTATTTAGTTATTTTTATTAATTAATAGAAATAAGTAAGGAAATAGAATTTATGGAGTTTTTGGGGGTTACATATTAATTATAGGAATTAAGTGGAGTTAAGTGAAATGACAAAAAAGAAGTTATGTTTTGGGAGAATAGGAAAAGAAGAGTCAGAAACAGTTGCACGTACAATAGAAAGAAAAAGAAGAGTTTTCACGAGAAAGAGGAGAAGACCAAGAACAAAGGGGGAAGAGCCAAGAGGAGAGGAATTGCTATAGATTTTTTATTCTTCTTAATTCAGGTAAGGGTGAGATTATTACACAATAATATAGGTTATATTTCTGATTTTGATTCAACATGGGTTTTGGTAGAATTTTGGCGAATAATGGTGAATGTAATGATTTGAGATGGAAAGGAATAAAAGTTGTAGAGATTATGTGAATTATGTTCGTTTTATCCTTTAGATATCATAATATAATATGATTGATGAAAGTGATTGTTTTGTTGTTGTTAATGTTGTTTTGTGTTTATGATGATGTAATTGTTGTATTATGTACCTGTAAACATCTGTTAATACACATTTTGGAAAATCAGGGTTTTAAAATGGGTTTTTGGATGAAAAAGAGTTAGAAAATTCGTAGGTTTTGTGCTGCTCAGATGAAGCTTCGCTTGAAGCGAGATGCAAGCGAATGCCAAGCGAGATACCCACAGACTTACGACATTTAGGTCGCTTGAAGCGAACTACGAGCGAACTTTGAGCGAGCGAGAACCAACCATTCTGTGAAGATTTCGCTTGAAGCGAGATGGCCTTCGCTTGAAGCGAGATAGGTCCTGTAAGACCATTTTCTGAATTTTGCTTCGTGCATTAGGACATTAATTTGAGCATCCTAAATTGCTCCTTTGATTTGTTTAACCCTGTTTATGAAGTAAATATTATGAATGAAAGAGAAGCTATGAGAGTGCATGTATATATAAATAAATATGATTATATATGCTATGTCGTTGTTCCCGTTGTTGTTGTCGTTGTTTTGTGTTGTCCAAGTTGGGGAGTGTGTCATAAATAAATTAGGCACAGTTATTGTTGTTGATGTCGGTGTTGTCGAGTTGTATGTTGATATACACAAATGGAGTATGTTGCATAGTCTAAAAGCGGTGAGGACTTCGGTCCTGGAATGCTCGTCATTCAAAAGCGGTGAGGACCTCGGTCCTGGAATGCATTGTCATTCAAAGCGGTGAGAGCTTATGCTCTGGAACGCCTTGAAGTTCAAAAGCGGTGAGGACTATTGTCCTGGAATGTTTAGCATTCAAACGCGTTAGTATGGTACCACATGCATAGTACATGAGTCGTTGTTGTCTTTGTCGGTGGACATTGTCGTTGTCGTTGTTGTCGGTGTCGGTGGTTGTTGCATATGTCGGTGGGCATTGTATATGTCATTGTTGTTGTTGTTGTCGTTGTCGGTGGACATTATTGTTGTTGTTGTTGGATGATATTTAAATGCTGGTTAAACTGTAGATTTTGTTATATATATATATAATGTTATGATGATGCTAATACGATGTTGAATTCTTTGATGAAATATTTATCTATTATTTTTGTATGAGAATCTCACCCCTTCTGCTTGAAAATGTTGCTTTTCGTATGGGTAACTTGCAGGTGATCAGGATTAGTAGAAGTTTACCCGTTGTGAGAAGACTCCTCACATTGTGTCGTCGGGCTCTGATACGTAACGGGATGGGAAACGTTGTTGTGTTTATTCATTCCTTTATGTATCAATTTTAAATATGCTTTTGGAGGATTTATGTTGCTAACAATATTTGTTTTGTTGAGGCCTTGGTGCCAAGGATTTTGTTGAAGAATTTATATTATGTTGAAAAGAATTTTCCGCTGCAATCTATGAGATTAATTGTTGTTGAAATAAATAGTATATTTTCTATTTATGAATTTTTGAAAAGCAGTGTAATACTCCGTTGTTGATTTACTCTGACTAAATTATTTGGATTTTACGTTGTTGGGAGAACGGGGTGTTACAATTGGTATCAGAGCAGGTCGGTCCGTCCGGCCAAGTAGAGAGTCTTGTTGAGTCGTGTGTCAGTTTATTACTGCCTTGTGTTGTGTTGATTGTGGTTTGTCGTGTAGAATTCAAAGATGGCTGGGAGGAATGATGCCGCGATCGCTGCTGCCCTGGAAGCTGTTGCTCAAGCTGTGGGACAACTGCCAAATGTTGGAGCTGGGAACGAAGGTGTGAAGATGTTGGAAACTTTCCTGAGGAACCATCCGCCAACATTCAAGGGGAGGTATGACCCTGATGGAGCTCAGAAGTGGCTCAAAGAGGTTGAGAGGATTTTCAGAGTAATGCAGTGCAGTGAAGTTCAGAAGGTGCGGTTTGGTACGCACATGTTGGCTGAAGAGGCAGATGACTGGTGGGTGAGTCGTTTGCCTGTGCTTGAACAGGACGGTGCTGTTGTGACCTGGGCTGTGTTCAAGAGGGAGTTCCTGAATAGGTATTTTTCGGAAGACGTCTAAGTGTATCAAGTTTGAGAATGGTCTCCGTGCTGACATTAAACGGGCCATTGGCTACCAAAAGATAAGAGACTTTTCTGATTTGGTGAGTAGCTGCAGAATCTATGAGGAGGATAGTAAAGCTCACTATAAGGTGATGAATGATAGGAGTAAGGGACAATCTAGTCGTCCGAAGCCATATAGTGCACCTGCTGACAAAGGGAAGCAGAAGGTGAATGACGAGAGGAGACCTAGAAGAGTAGATGCTCATGCTGAGATAGTTTGCTTCAAATGTGGTGAGAAAGGCCACAAGAGTAATGTATGTGGACGTGATGAGAAAAAGTGTTTTACATGTGGGCAGAAAGGGCACACGGTGGCTGAATGCAAGCGCGGTGACATTGTGTGCTACAATTGTGATGAAGAGGGGCATGTTAGTTCTCAGTGTAAGAAGCCAAGGAAGACTCGGGCTAGGGGCAGGGTGTTTGCATTGACCGGTACGCAAACCGAGAACGAGGATTGACTTATCAGAGGTACTTGTTTCTTTAATAGTGCTCCTTTAATTGCTATTATTGATACTGGTGCTACACATTGTTTCATTGCTGTTGATTGTGCTTATAAGTTGGGTCTGGTTATGTCTGATATGAATGGAGAAATGGTTGTTGAAACTCCAGCTAAGGGTTCAGTAACTACTTCTCTCAATCATGGGACGTGTTCAGTTGGTGAAGTCCATAGTGCACGATATGCTTGTTTACTCTTTTCATATTTACCGTTTGCCGGTCCGTCTGTTGAAAATGCTTGATAGGTGGATTAAAATTTTTGTTTGTAGTGGTGATATTAATACTCGCAAGATTTGTATGGTTTCTTGGAAAAATGTTTGCCTTCCTTGCGATTATGGTGGTTTGGATCTCAAATCTACTCGCTCTTTGAATGCCTCTCTGCTTCTACATTTGAGCTGGATTTTATTTAAACAAGATAATCAGTGCTCTCAACTTTTTAAGCACTGATTTTGATCATTCGGATGACCTCAAACTAGCTATTTTAAATCTTCTATTTGGCCGGGTGTGAAGGAATTCTAGCCATTGGTGTCTGCGAACTAGATTTGGATTGTGGGTAACGGAGAAAAAATTAACCTTTGGCTAGGTACGCCTCTTGTTTCTATTTTAAATGATCCACCGACTATGTTTCCTTTCCTTACAGCCAGGCTTCATTCCATTATAGTTAATGGTAGGTGGCAGAATTTTCCTTCTAATTTGAATTATCCGACAGTTGCGGAAAATATTCTTAAAATTTCGCTTCCGCTCTCACCTTTGATGGACAAACATGTTTGGATTCATGCTACTGATGGCATTCTCTCTGCTAAGTTGGCCTTTCATTTTCTTAATCCTCCTGCGGTCAAGCTTGAATGGGCGTCCCTCATTTGGAGATCAGCTATACCTCCGTCACATTCTTTTGTTTTTCGGCGGCTCATGTTATCCAAACTTCCCACCGACGAGAATTTGCAATTGCGTGGGTGCACCATGGTATCGATTTGTGTTCTTTGTTTCAAGCAAGCTGAATCTTCCTCCCATTTATTTCTGAATTTTGACTTTGCGGTGACTTGTTTGGAGGTGCCTCAGCCTCAAAATAAACTGCACAGTAAACTTGCACTCGATGATGACTTTGTTGGAGTGTATTCCCGTTAGATTCAGCTCGCAGGTGCTGGATATTTATGTGGCTGCCATTGTTCACACGGTGTATTGCATATGGTTGGCTCGCAATGCTTTTCGCTTCATCTTGGTTCCTATTTCTATACATATGACCATGGCCAAGATTACCTCCCTTGTTGCTATGTCCGGGATGCATTCCAACGGTAATTGTTTACCTTTTGATGTTGCTGTTCTTGACAACTTCTTGATTCCATCTATTCACCGGTGTGTAAAGGACATTATTTTGGTTGTTTGGAAGCCTCCCACCATCACTTGGGTTAAGGAGAACACGGATGGTTCAGTTGTTAATTTTAATGCTTCTTGCGGTGGTATTTTCCGTGATTTTCGTGGGACTTTTTTGGGCTGTTTTGCTAGTAACATTGACCGAGTGTCCGTTTATGAAGTAGAGCTTATGGGACTTATTATAGATATGAAATTTGCTGTTGATAATCATTGGAACCGTCTTTGGTTGGAGTGTGACTCCTCAAGTGCTGCACATGCTTTTAAAAACCCCTATGTTATTCCGGTTCGTCTTCGGAACCGGTGGCATAATTGTTTTCAAGATGGTTTGATGGTTATTTGTTCCCATGTTTTCCGGGAAGGAAATTGTTGTGCTGACAAGCTTGCATCTTTGGGTCATGATTTGACGGACAGTTTATGGTATACCTCTTTGCCGTTGTCTTTCTCGGCTGATTTTGCTAGGGACAAATATGGTTTGCCTAATTACCGTTTCACTTGACATTTCTGTTTCTCTTTTTTCTTGTTAGCTCTTTGTTTTTTTCTGTTGGGTTTTGGCCTAGTCCCCCGTCTTGTACATACTTTTTTTTTTTTTTAATAATATTACGTATTGGGAAGGTGGTAGAGGAAGGGGGTCTCTGTTGGGTACCAACCTAGTTGGGATGCTTAAGTTTCCCCCCCTGATGCCTAACCTTCCTCTTGGCCTTGTCAAAACAAAAAACGGACATGATGTTTCATATGAGAAGATTTCCAAACTTGGTTTTTTTGTCACTGTGTTGTCACAAAATGGTGTTTCAAATATTATTTCTAACAATTTTTACAATTTTTCTAAAATGAAAAAGTGGACTCAACTCCATAAGTTGAACCAAAGAAATTCATTATACATTGTATGAAATGATTATGATAGAGATAAAGATTACTGCAAATTCAAAATTTAATGAACGAGTTGAGATTAAATATAATCTTCATGTCTCATTTGAAGCCTTTTATTGTATGTCTGATTTTGTTGTTTTCCTTACTGTCATGTACCTTAACAACTTTTAATATGTTAATTAGTATTACAATATCATGACAGTATTAATTATAATTGTTTAGAGGAGCCAACTTTGAAACGTTACTCAAGAATTATTATAACCATTAACTTAATAGACAATCTTTGAAACTTGAATGTGAACAATTTTTCTAAACAGATATGATGTTATTACATATGAAAAGATTCCCAATTTTGTTCTTTTCGTTACTGTCATGTACCTTAACAACTTGTAATATGTTGATTAGTAATATTATAAATAAACAATAATAGGATGGTGCTAATTATTATTGTTTAGAGGAGCCAACTTTGAAAAGTTAAACGAGAATTATAACCATTTTAATTAAGAGATATCTTTGAAAACAAATAATTTAGCATAACTATCTTGCTAGAGGAAAGTCATTTCCAATCCAAAATTTGGTTCATTTCTGTTCTAATATCTGCAAATGGCTGACGCTTTACTTGGAATCGTGATTCAAAACCTTGGATCTTTTGTTCGAGAGGAGCTTGCATCCTTTTTGGGTGTTGGAGAATTGACCCAAAAACTAAATGAAAACCTCACCACAATCCGTGCTGTACTAAAAGATGCTGAAAAGAAGCAAATAACAAGCGATGTTGTGAAACAATGGCTGCAGAAATTGGGTGATGCTGCTTATGCACTTGATGATATATTGGATGAATGCTCAATAACCTCAAAAGCACATGGAGACAACACTAGTTTCCATCCTATGAAGATTTTGGCTCGTCACAACATTGGGAAGAGGATGAAGGAAGTTGCTAAAAAGATTGATGATATTGCTGAAGAAAGGATCAGATTTGGATTTCAACAAGTGGGAGTCACGGAGGAGCATCAACGAGGAGATGATGAAAGGCGCCAAACTATTTCTACTGTCACCGAACCAAAAGTATATGGAAGAGACAAGGATAAAGAGCATATTGTAGAGTTTCTTCTAAGGCATGCTAGTGACAGTGAAGAACTCTCTGTCTATTCCATTGTTGGCCACGGTGGATATGGAAAAACAGCACTTGCTCAAATGGTCTTCAATGATGAAAGTGTAAAGACACATTTTGACTTGAAAATATGGGTGTGTGTTTCTGATGATTTCAGTATGATGAAAGTTTTAGAGTCGATCATTGAAAACACCATTGGAAAAAACCCACATCTCTTGTCTTTAGAGTCAATGCAAAAATATGTTCAAGAAATTTTGGAAAACAAAAGGTATTTACTTGTTCTTGATGATGTGTGGACTGAAGACCGAGAGAAATGGAATAAGTTCAAGTCTGTGTTACAAAATAGAACGAAAGGTGCATCAGTTTTGGTCACCACCAGACTTGACAATGTTGCATCCATCATGGGAACTTATCCTGCTCATCCTTTGGTCGGATTATCTGATGATCACATCTGGTCTTTGTTCAAACAACAAGCTTTCGGAGAAAATGGAGAAGAGCCTGCAGAGCTTGTGGCAATAGGTAAGAAGTTGGTGAGAAAATTTGTGGGTTCACCTCTTGCTGCTAAAGTATTGGGAAGCAGTTTGCAATGTGAAACTGACGAACATCAATGGATTTCTGTACTGGAAAGTGAGTTTTGGAATTTACCTGAGGATGATCCTATCATTTCTGCTTTGAGACTAAGCTACTTCAACTTGAAATTGTCATTAAGGCCATGTTTTACCTTCTGTGCTGTTTTTCCTAAGGATTTTGAAATGGTGAAGGAAGATCTCATTCATCTTTGGATGGCTAATGGACTTGTTACATCTAGAGGTAATTTACAGATGGAGCATGTTGGTGATGAGGTATGGAATCAATTATGGCAAAGATCATTTTTCCAAGAAGTTAAATCTGATTCAACAGGTAACATTACATTCAAAATGCATGATTTTATCCATGATTTAGCTCAGTCTATTATGGGAGAAGAATGTATTTCTTATGATGTTTCAAAGTTGAGTAATTTGTCAATTAGAGTTCACCATATAAGTCTCTTTGATAAAATATCAAAACATGATTACATGATTCCCTGCCAAAAAGTTGATTCCTTGCGAACCTTTCTTGAGTATAAACCACCCTCCAAGAATTTAAATGTGTTACTATCAAGAACTCCTCTTCGAGCTTTACATACAAGTTCTCATCAACTCTCGTCATTGAAGAGTTTAATGCATTTGAGGTACTTGAAACTTTCCTCTTGTGACATCACAACCTTGCCTGGTTCTGTTTGTAAACTGCAGAAATTACAAACACTAAAACTTGAAGATTGTGTTTATTTATCTAGTTTTCCCAAACAATTTACAAAATTGAAGGACCTTCGACATCTCATGATTAAAGATTGCCCATCATTGATATCAACTCCTTTTAGAATTGGGGAGTTAACTTGTCTGAAAACATTGACCAATTTCATAGTTGGTTCAGAAACTGGGTTTGGTTTAGCAGAGCTACACAACTTACAATTAGGAGGCAAGCTATACATCAAAGGTCTTGAGAATGTGTCGAACGAAAAGGATGCTAGAGAAGCTAAATTGATTGGCAAGAAGGACTTAAATAGCTTATATTTGTCATGGGGTGATGATGCTAATTCACAAGTTAGCAGTGTTGATGCCGAGCGAGTACTAGAAGCTCTTGAGCCCCATTCAGGACTTGAGCATTTTGGGGTGAATGGTTATGGGGGAACAGATTTTCCTCATTGGATGAAAAATACTTCTATTCTAAACGGTCTAGTCAGTATTATTCTCTATGGCTGTAAAAACTGCAGGCAGCTTCCTCCATTTGGTAAATTACCGTGTTTATCTAATCTTTTTGTATCTGGAATGAAAGATATAAAGTACATTGATGATGACTTGTATAGACCTACGACTGACAAGGCTTTTACATCATTGAAGAAATTGACTTTGTGCAACTTACAAAATTTAGAGAGGGTGTTAAGAGTCAAAGGAGTAGCGATGCTAACACAACTTTTAGAGTTAGAAATAACAAATGTCCCTAAATTTACATTTCCATCCCTTCCATCTGTTGAGTCACTTTCTGTTGAAGGAGGAAATGAAGAGTTATTTATGTTCATTGTTTACAACAATTGCAGTGAAGAGGTAGCTGCTGCTTTTTCGAGGAGAACTGCGGGTAATAATATGTATAATCTTAAGTCACTTCGCATATGTAGATTCCACAAACTCGAGGAATTACCTGTTGAACTCTTTACTCTTGGTGCTTTAGAATCTCTTGAAATTGAAAAGTGTGATGGAATGAAGTCATTTTCGGAGCGCTTGTTGGAAGGTTTGAGTTCTCTTCGAACTTTGTCTGTTGGTCACTGCTGTAGATTTAAATCCATGTCTGAGGGTATCAGACACCTAACTCGTCTCGAGACTCTTAAAATCATTTTCTGTCCAGAATTTGTTTTTCCACATAACATGAACAGTTTAACTTCCCTTCGTCAACTGGATGTCTGGCAGTCGGGGGATAATGAAATCATGCTAGATTGGCTAGAAGGCATCCCCTCCCTGCAAAGTTTGTCTCTGTTCGATTTTCCTTCACTAACATCCTTGCCAGACTATTTGGGTGCCATGACTTCTCTTCAAGTATTAAAAATCTATGAAATTCCAAAGTTAAGTTCACTACCAGAAAACTTTAAGCAACTCCGAAACTTGCAAAAGTTAACTATTGGTGAATGCCCTTTGTTGGCGAAGAGATGCAAGAGAGGTGGTGAAGACTGGCATAAGATAGCTCACATTCCTGAATTTCGATTGGATGACAGATTGCAATCTGATGCAAAACCAACATTTCGTGGTAATTTAATTTAATTTAATTTAACGAAGCCCTTTATTTTATTCCTTTCACTTTTTTTACTATATCAATATGGTGTGATTTTAGACTTATATTGAACAACGTGTGCAGAGAATATCATATCAGCATGGAAGACTTATAATGTGAAAACCTATTACCCCCTGAGTGGGTTTGAGAAGATGATTGATTCAACTGATCTAAGTACTAAGAATATTCACATCCCATATGGAAAATACGCACGATAATTAACTCAATAACCCATGCACTGTGTGGTTTTAAATAGTAAGCACCGTGTAATGATATTTATTTGTATCTTTATTTATTTTTTTGTAATAATGACTTCTCTGTTTAGTGGAAAATGTTTAACATTTTCGATTGTATTCTTGGTTGGTATGAAATTGTAATATTACAATTATTATATATATAGTGATCCTCATGTGCGAGGTGTTGGCGCTGTCCTTTCCAACATATTTCTACTTTTTTGTTTTAGTTTTTTGACAAGAGATATTTCAACTGTTTTTAGGTTAGTAATTGTTGGACGAATCGACCCCTAAAGAACATGTCGAAGACTAAATTTACTATTTAAAAACAATTTGAAGATCAAAATGACTAATAAAAATGACATTTAAGTCGAATTTTTTAATCTTAATAGGCAAATATGCTATAATTTGTATTTGTAATCTATCAGTATATTATTAGAACTCCAAAAATTTGTTCATGGGTTTGTAATTTCAATACATTCAACAATAGTGACTCACTCTTACTATTATTTATATCAAGGTCAACCATTTAAACTGACCATATAATATACGGGATATCTGAAAAATGAGTAAAATAAAAAACATATATTATAACTTTGTAGTTGAACCTTCACATGAAATTAACAATAATTACCAATTAAGCCATACCTTTCACAGACAATAATTTTTCTAAATGAACGAACATGATGATGTATCACATGTGAAGTTTCCCAATTTTGTTTTTTTTCCCTCTCATTGCGATTACCAATCATTTTTCTAAGAATACTGGATTTTGAGATTGAGTTGCAAGCAAACTTCATTTTTTTGCAATCTGTTTGCTACTTGTTGTCGCGCCATTGCTAGTTATACAAAAGTGTAGGTTCAATAATCTGCTTGAAGCGTTTTTAGCTCCTTCAATTTTTGCAAAACAACATTTCACGTCCCAAATTATGGTTGAGAGAGGTTCACTTGCAAAATTACAAAATAAGCAATCCTCTATAAACTTTGTACTTGCACCAGATGAGATTCAATATGTTCACCTCTTGGAATACTACTTCCTTGTTATTAGTTGTGCTCACACAAGCTCACCAGCCGGAGTCGGTATTGCTACAAATTTAAATAGTCCTCTGCTCAAGTTAATTGGGGGATGAAGTTATTCGAAGCATTACACGAAATTCCATGCTACCATCGGTTAAGAGGTTGTTGCAGAAAAGGCTAGTGTTGAACCTAATATGTGTGAGTACCATTGTGGTGTGACTGTTCTTCCAACACATAAGTACACCCCACTTGTGAGTTCCTAATTTTCTACAAAGCACATTTCAAACAGTGGGATCCAGGGGGATTCTCTTGGAGTTCAGTGTTGGAGCATCTGATCACGCTCCGCGAGTTTTTTCAATCACTCCATCTTGAGGACAAGGTGAGATTTGAAGGCGAAGGGAATGATACGACCTTCATGTTGGAGGACCCTGATGGAAAGCCCAATGAAGTTATGGACAACACTAAGCACAAAAGATTCATTCACGGGCAACATGCATACTTTCGTGTGATTCCGTTTTTGCTCTTTAGTCCCTGAATTTCAGAAGATTGTTATTTTATTAGGCATAAGTGCCACTGCCATATATAAACCATTTGATGTAATCAATTGATGATGATGATGAATTATAAGAAGATTCTATTTCTCCCCCAAATTTCCTCTTCCTTCTTCCTAATATCTCAAGGAATACACACTCATTCGAAGAGTGCTTCTATCTCGATGGGAGTATCAAGGATGAATATTCTCAGAATAATTATCTTTTACCGGTGTCTTTCTTTAATATTAATTAGAATCTATGTGTGTGCCCTATTCAGTGTGTTTCCCTGATATCAGTTTCTTTTTCTTTTTCAAAACTTGGTATGCGGCGAAAGAACCCATGTTACCAGTTCTTAATATGCTTTCAAGCATGTTTCATTATCTGATACCAAGAGTTGGAAGTAGTATTGTTATGTTATTCATCCTAACAAGCCATGGCTCTTTGATTAGATTGAAACAGGTGGAATCAACTTGATAAGATACACGAAAGAAATTCAATATGCATTGTATGAAATGATTTAGATTTGTTCTGTTCTTCCTAAACAAAAATGGTAAATTGTTAAGTTATGCCAGTCTCAATTAGTGGGATTTTCTTTTGCCAGATAATTAAATTGATTTGGTATTATATTAAGATTGAGATGGATAGGGATATGATATATGATAGAACATTATGGAAAAATTTGATCTATGTGGCAAACCCCACTTACGGAGATAAGGCTTGGTCGTTGTTTTTGTGGTACCGTATAATGATTAATATAAGCACTTAGACATTTTCAATTGGACCGTTGGCATCATTCTAATTTGAAGACACTAGTATATCCTTATAACATTGAGATGAATTTAATTTAGTGTAAATTATAATTTTTTAAGTTTAATTTTATATACATTATCGGTCTATAAAAAATTAACATATACATCTAATAATGTATTCCAACATAATTTAATGAGTTAAAAACACATGATTTGTCATACGTCATTAATTGATGTGGAAACTGTTGAAAATTGCCTTGAAATTTGTGATTTGAGAAACAGGAATCGTGACACGATTTTATCAACGTGTCACAATTTTCTAGGCAGTGAGCATGGTTTTCTGAGTGCTCAATCGTGACACGATTTTGGGAAAACGTGACACGATTTTCGGCTTGCTGGACACGTTTTGAGGATAAGGTTGGTCGTACGCACCAATCGTGTCACGCTTTGGAAAATCGTGACTCTATTTTGACAGTGTCTGTGTACTATTTAAGTGTTTCTTTGCAGATTTTAAAGGAGTGGCTTTGAGAGAGAAACTTGATATTACAAAGGAGGGAACTTTAGGGTTGAGTGTCTTTGTAGTGAGGTTCTCTTGGGTTGAGAAACATTGTAATCACCTTGGAGAGTGAAAATCATTGAGTGTCTTGTTCATTGGTGAGATTGGGAAAATGGGTAGAAATTAAGTTTTGTTCTTTGTGAGATTTTGTGCTAATTTCTTGTAACCCATTTGTAATCTCTTTGGAAGAACTCTTTGATAGTGGATTGGATAGCTTCTCTCTCCCCCATATTAGGTCATATTGGACCGAACTGGGTCAACAATCTTTGGTGTGTTTGTTCCTTTCTTTCATTGCTTATCTTTATTGCTTTGATTATGCTTGTGATGTTGTTTTACACTAAGTTTTAGGATTGTTTGTTGTTGTTGTTGCTTGCGGCTATTTTATCCATTGATTATCACTACCTTTGCTCCACACATCTTTGTATTTCATTGGTGTGGTATTGTACGAATTCACAATAATTGGCACCCACCGTGGGGCTAAGGCGTAAATTGGTAAAGTTGGTATCATGGGTTCAAAGTGGGACATTGAGAAGTTCACCGGAAGTAATGATTTCGGGTTGTGGAAGATTAAAATACAAGCGGTTTTGACACAACAAAAATGTGTAGAAGCTTTGAAGGGTGAAGCGGCAATGCCGACACATTTGACACAAGCGGAGAAGCGTGAGATGATAGACAAGGCAAAGAGTGCTATTGTTTTATGTGTCGGGGATAAGTTTTATAGGGATGTCGCGAGGGAGGCTACCGCGGCATCGATGTGGGATAAGTTGGAGTCATTATACATGACGAAATCCTTGGCTCATAGGAAACTCTTGAAACAACAACTCTATGCATTCAAGATGGTGGAGTCTAAATCAATCTCAGAGCAATTGGCGGAATTTAACAAAATTCTTGATGATTTGGCTAATATTGAAGTTAATATGGAAGATGAGGATAAGTCTTTGTTTCTACTTTGTTCATCACGAAAGTCCTTTGAGCACTTCAAGGATATTATCCTTTATGGTAAGGAGGGCACCACTACTTTGGAGGTGGTCCAATCGGCTTTGAGAACCAAGGAATTAACCAAGTTCAAGGACTTGAAGGTTGATGAGGGTGGTGATGGCTTGCATGTTGCAAGAGGAAGGAATGAGCATAGAGGAAAAGGCAAGGGGAAGTCAAGGTCTAAGTCTAGGTCTAAGGGTTTTGACAAATCAAAGTATAAATGCTTTCTTTGTCATAAACAAGGTCACTTCAAGAAGAATTTCCCGGATAAACGGGGCAATGGTAGTTCTTCCGTTCAAGTTGCGGTGGCGTCCGATGAAGATGGTTATGAGAGTGCGGGTGCACTAGCGGTCACAAGTTGGGAACCGGAGAAGAGTTGGGTCTTGGACTCGAGGTGCTCTTATCACATGTGTCCTAGGAAGGAATATTTTGAGACTTTGGCTCTAAAAGAAGGAGAAGTTGTTCGACTCGGAAATAACAAAGCGTGCAAAGTCCAACACATGGGCACTGTTCGTCTAAAGATGTTTGATGGCCGTGAATTCCTTTTAAAGGATGTGAGGTTTGTTCCCGAACTGAAGCAAAATTTAATTTCCCTAAGCATGTTTGATAGTCTAGGTTATTGCACTAGAATTGAGCATGGGGTTTGTAAAATTTCGCATGGTGCTTTAATTACGGTAAAAGGGTCTAAAATGAATGGTTTATACATTTTAGATGGTTCAATAGTAATTGGTAATGCATTGGTAGCTAGTGTTGTACCTCATAATAATTCCGAATTGTGGCATTTAAGATTGGCGCATGTTAGTGAAAGAGGTTTAGTTGAACTAGCTAAACAAGGTTTGCTAGGAAAAGATAAATTGGACAAGCTAGAATTTTGTGCACATTGCATACTAGGAAAGCAACATAGATTAAAGTTTGGTAGTGGTATGCATCATTCTAGTAGACCTTTTGAGTATGTGCATTCGGATCTTTGGGGTCCTTCCAAGACTCTTAGTCATGGGGGAGGTTCCTATTTTCTTTCCATCATTGATGATTATTTTGGGAGAGTGTGGGTCTTTGTTTTGAAAAAAAAAAAAGTGACACCTTTGAGAAGTTTAAGGAATGGCACACTCTCATAGAAAATCAAATGGGAACTAAACTAAAAGGTTTGAGAACTGACAATGGCCTGGAGTTTGTTTCAGAGAAATTTAATGAGTTTTGCAGGTTGAAAGGAATCAAGAGGCATAGAACCGTATCAAGAACACCGCAACAAATTGGTCTTGCTGAGCGCATGAATAAGACCCTTTTGGAGAGGGTGAGGTGTATGCTTCTAGGAGCTGGGTTACCGAAGAGTTTTCGGGGTGAAGCAGTGACTACTGCTGCTTATTTGATCAATAGATGTCCATCAACGGGAATAGACTTCAAGACACTTATGGAAGTATGGAGTGGGAAACCAGCGGACTACTCATCTTTGAAGGTTTTCGGAGCTTTGGCGTATGCACATATCAAGCAAGACAAGCTTGAGCCTAGAGCTTTGAAATGTGTCTTCATTGGTTATCCGAAAGGTGTGAAGGGTTACAAGTTGTGGAAATTGGAATCTAGTGGAGGATCAAAAGTCTTGATTGGTAGGGATGTTACCTTTGATGAGACCCGCATGGGGAAGAAGTGTAAAGACCTAAAGACTTTGGTACCGGAAACAATAGTGGAGGAAACTCAGTTTGAGGTGGAGCTTCTAAATGAAGAGAAAGATGATGTGGAGGATGAAGCTTCTACATCGGATACAAGTAGAACTCAACCGGTAGTGGATCCCGATTATCTTTTGTCTAGAGATAGGGAAAGGAGGACCATTACGACACCTAGAAGATATGGTTATGCAGACTTGGTGTGTTATGCTCTAAATGCGGCTGAAAATGTGCAAGACTCGGAGCCTAGAAACTACAAGGAGGCATTTGAGAGAAAAGAAAGCAAGTATTGGTCGAAGGTGGTGAATGAAGAGATTGATTCATTGGAAAAGAACCAAACTTGGAAACTTGTGAAGCTACCTAAACACCATAGGGTAGTTGGTTGCAAGTGGATCTTCAAGAAAAAGGAAGGTCCGGGAGTTGAAGGTCCTAGGTACAAAGCAAGACTGTTGGAACAAAGGGTGTTTCACAATTTTACCACTTAAGTTTTGATGATAACAAGGTATTAAAATTATCAATTGGATTTGCTAAAAGTTTATTCAAGTGTACAGGGCCATTATCAAAGATTTATTCATAGAGGTTCTGATTGAATGAATTAAAGAGCAAAGGAATTTAAATTGAAGTTTGAAGAGCATCTGATTGAAAGCGCTCCTGAAGATGATATCATCAAAAGCGTAGTGCGTCTGAAGAAAGTGCTCCTGAAGATGACGTCATCAGAAGCTAGTTCTCCAGAGGCTATTTTACCAGAGGCTGAAGAGCGTTGGCAAAGTACTATGTACGAAGTGTACAACCACTAAGTCTGCGCATCTCTCTGCAACCACCATCTCTGCATTTTGTCTCCTATACAAGACAAGGATAACAACAATATATGCAGACATTGTTCTATCTCTATTGGAATGGATTTGAAATTGTTTTTCATAGGACAATCTACAAATCAGGTAAAAGATCAATGGTGAAGAATCAAAGCTTCAGTCAAGACAAGTTGATGAGCTGGCTAGTTCCCAACGTCTCTCAAATCCTCTATAAATAGGGATAAAGACTTGAAGAAAAATAAGAAGAAGGCTTTTGCTAAGACTGTGATATTCATATTCTCTCAAAGTCGAAAACGCTGCTCACCAACAACTTAGATAATTCTTACAAAAGTTCATATCTTAGAATTTCTAAGTGTCTAGAAAAACAGAGTCTGTTATGTTCGTATTGTTTTGTGAATACCTCTGATTGTATATCAAGTATTCAAAACTCTTTTCAATTCTTTGTAATTGTTTAGAAAAGTCTCTTTCTTGTGTGATTGAGCAAAGGAGTCTCTTGGAGTTGTCCTTGAGCATAGAAGTCTCATTCTTGTGTGATTGAGCAAAGGAAGTCTCTTACTTGTGTGTTTGAGCAACTTGTAATTTGATATTACATTTTAGTGGAACTCTCCTTGGAAGTGCAAGGGGGACAGGACTACTTCCGGATTGTGGAAGGAACCTGTATAAATTGCTTGTGTTCTTCTTTTGTTTCTGCATTCTTACTCTCTATCCGCTGCACTAAGACTCTGAACACTGGTCAGACTCTGAACTCTATCAGACTCTAATCCTGAGAACAGTTGTTGTTTAGTAAGAAAGAAAAGTTTTTGAAAAACACAATTCAACCCCCCCCCCCCCCCCCCCTTTGTTTTTCCCCACCTTCAGTTGGTATCAGAGCTTCGGCTCTATAGCAAGCACTTAACCGTGTTACAGTGAACGATCTGAGAAAAACATGTCTGGGGAAGATGCTTCTGGCTCTGGTTCTTGAGTTGCTATATGAAGGGGAGAAAAACACAAAACGGGGGGGGGGGGGGGGGGGGGTTGATACCAACCAGTGGTGTTCACAATACAAATCAGATACATACTCTTAATAGTTTTGAATTTGAAAGATATGAACTTTAAAATTGAAATTCTAAGTGAACTTTTGGATGCTGAACAATTTGACAGAGTTTTGGCGCTTTCAAAATGTTGTAGAGTCTTGTTGTTCTTCAAGTCTTCACTCCTTTATATAGAGGTGTGAAATGAACGTTGTAAGTGCCAACACATCCAAAAAGAGTCGTTATTGAAGCTTGATCTTTCACCAATGATTCTTTGCCTGATCAAGTTATTGTCCTATAAAGGATCAATTTCAAATCCATTCCGGTTGAGAGGGAACAAGATGCAGGCTTGGTTGTACATGAGAGCTGTTATGCTTGTCTGGTAGTTGAGACAAAGAACAGAGTAGTGGAGAAGGTGGTTGTACAGTTCGTACAGAGTACATTTGTCAACGCTCTTTGTATTTTAGCAACCAGATGCTTTCAAACAAGAACGTGTGACCTCCATGTGATCTTCTACCACTTCTTCAAGACTTTCGCCGCAAAATACAACACTAAATCCATAAAAACTTGAATCGAATTGCTTCTGGTGAAAAACTGCAGCTTCTGAACAACCAGCTTCTGAGGACCTTCAGCTTCTGATGACGTCATACTCTTCAGGAGCGCAAGTCTTCAGGAGTGCAAATCTTCAGGAGCGCCTTAAGCTTCAAATAATGTTTCTTTAGCTCTTTATTTGTTCTTCCAATAATGCTTCAAATAATGCTTGGTTTATGGTCCTGTACACTTGAACAAATGTTAGCAATACCAATTGTCAATTTTTAATACCTTTTTATCATCAAAACTCTTTAGGATTTATTGTTAAACACATTTTGTTCCAACAATCTCCCCCTTTTTGATGATGACAAACATTAGTATTTAAAACTTGATCAATTGTTGTTAATCTAATTAACAAGTTGACTTATAGGGTATGAGGTTTGTAAGCTCTCCCTGAGTCTAATAGTACTTTCAAGGTGAGGTTTGTAAGCTCCCCTTGAGTTCTATCTTGTAAATTAAATTCATTCAACGCACAATAATAAATTTTAACGTAAATGAAAGAAAGAAGTAAAGGTTCAATTAATCTTAATTTGAGATTTTGATACTCCTTCATAGATTCAGAGCTTGTATTACCCTTTTAATTCAGGTAAGAATGATAAGAAGTTTTTCAAAATTTCAAAATAATAATGGGGCTCAGAGCCATTAAATACTATCACATATACTCCCCCTTTTGTCATTAACAAAAAGAAATAAACAAAAAGAAGAGATGAGAAAAACATAGCGTATAAAAGGTTCATAGCATAAACAAATCAAAATGAGAAATAAATAAATACGTTAAGACAAGTCATTCAGAAGCAGTTATTAGATCAGAAGCATTTTAGTTCAGAAGCATTGTAGAATTCAGAAGCATACAAATTAAACTTGAATTAAGAGAAATAAAAACACATCAAGAACAACTAAAGGTGTGCAACTAAGGGTTGGTTTGCTTGCTGGTGTTTTCAAGAATCTTCTTGAGCAACTCATTCGTTTCCTCTTGTTTCTTCTGCATTTCTGCTTTGAATTGTTCATGCTTTCTGATCAGATCTTCCTCTCTGATTCTGGCTTCTTCCAACTTAGCATTTGTTTCAGCCTTGTATTCCAGTAGGAGTAGCTTCTGTTCCAATAAGTCTTTCTCAAGTTTCTAATTTTTCTTTTCCAAGACCTTATACTTATGAACTAGAGCCAGATCAGGAGCAGTTGACTTCAGATTCACCTTGGTTAGAAAAGACAAATCCAGGTCCTTTGGGTGAATGTATTGAGGAATAAAGTCAGTTGCTTCTCTCCCTCTTATATGTAGTGAAGATCTTGCCCAAGTTCCCAATATCTTGACCTCCTCAAGATTCTCATCAATGCCATTGAGCCAGTCTTGCAACTTTTGCTTTGCTTGTTCCTGGGCTTCAATGCACGTAGAGGATAAGACATTCATCACATTCTCAACTCTTTCCTTAAGCCTCCTCCACTGCTTGTCATAGCTCTCCCTGTGACTCAAGTCATTTCTGGATGAAATGAGCTTGATCATTTTCTCTGTTATGTCTTCACACACACCTCTTAATACATTAGAATCTAAGAATCTGGTGGATTGTGAAGGTTGTTTTCTAGGTCTGGGAGCAGCAACAGGTTCAATTTGAAGGTTATTTGAGGGAAAGGATTGAGAATTGCTAGAAGATGATTGATCAGAAGCAGACTGTTCAACCTCCATAGGTGAGGGTTGATCAGCCTCTTCATTAAGATCTTCAGGAGTGATCATATCATCAGTCTCCATAGCATTTTCAGAGTGAGTGGGTGCAGGAGTATGGTCAGGTGCAGGAGTACGGTCAGGTGCAGTTTGTTCAAGAACAGTGTGTTCAGGAGCACTTTGATCAGGTGAGGATGGGGTCATTTGTGGTTCAGGTGTATGTTGTTGTGGGCTTTCTGAAGCAACTTCAGAAGTTGTTACTTCAGAGGCTTTTTGTAAGTTTAGATCAACATTTGGTAGTTCACCTGATAGATGACTGCTAAGGTTGTTCAAAACCGAATCATCTTCAGGTTTTTCAAGAATGATCATGTTGAGTGGTTGTATTGTTTTGGGTTGAAGTGGATGGTTAGGAGGTAGTTTACTACTTCTTAATTCAAGCAGATTACCAATCCTAACTCCAATAGGTGGTTCCATTGGTTTGAAAGGAGAAACAAGTTTAGAAGGCTTTTTATGGAGCTTGGATGATGGTGATTGGCCTTTGTTTTTAGATTGGCAAAGAATGCCTATTGGAATATCATCCATATCAGTAGATGAGGATGATGAAGATTTGGATTGAGAGGAGGTTGAGTCTGATTCTATATGTATTAAAGGTTGTGTAGAAGAAATACCTGTCATAGCTTCTGATCCAGGAGCTACCAGCAAATTCTCAGCTTCTACAGTCACCTCCATCTGAAGTTCTGCAGTACTTTTTAATGCTTGCTCAGCTACTTCAGCAGCAACATCCTTGAGCAACACTGAAGCAGGAACTTCAATTTCTTTGGCTAACTCCAGGACCTTCTGAAGAGCTTCAGCTTCTGCTTTCTTCCTCTTTCTTACCTCCCTAGTAACCAGTTCAGTAGCAACATCTTCAGAAGTCTTCAAGGCTTCTTCATCAACCTTGTTGGAAATCTCTTGGACTTCAGCAATTTTTTCAACAAAGAACTGGTCATAGTTTTCTTGACCAATTGCTTTCAGCTTTTCATCCCTTTGCAACTTGTATAGAGCAACTTTTCTTTTCTTTTCAGCCATAATCTTGTCACCATGCTCTTTACATTTCTTGGCCATTTCAGGAGTCATGATGAACATAGGACTGACTCTTTCAAGTTGGCTTTTGCTTGGCCTTTCTTCCTCTGCTTCCACAGCTGCATCTTCCTCAGTCATATAGACAGATTCTTTCAGCTTCCTTGGTTTAGGTGTTCTCTTCTTCTTCTTCAGAAGAGTCTGTTCAGGAGCTGTTGTGGATACAGAAGCAACTTGTTTGCCACTTCTGGTCTTCTGTTGAATGATTGCTTCTGGGTTCAGGTCCTGAGCTTCTTCTGAATAGAAGGGGCTCCAGAAGCACCAGTTTTAAGCTTCTCAGAAGCTTTTTCTTTCTTAGCTTTCTTAGAGGGATTTTCACCTTCTAAGTACTCTTCCTGAGTGAGCTCCTTTCTCTTGGCTTTCCTGCCTTTCTCCATAGGAAGCTTGCTTCCTGGCATGTCTTCAGGGACTTCACTAAGCCCTATTTTCTCACCAGTGTTTGCATAATGGTCACTGAGAAGTGCCATTTGTACAGCTAGTGAATCCTTCTTGCATATAGGTGGGAAGTTTGCCATCAAATCTGACACCACCAAAGATTCACTCATGTCTGAACTGAGAGGAGTGAATATCTTTATCAGCTGCATATTCTTCAAGGTCTTACCATTAATCACCTTGCCGACCACTGTTTCTAGCATCTGATCAGTGTAGAAACGTGTTTGACTAAGAGGTTCAATAACTCCTCCTTGATGAAAGATTTCAGACAACAATCTTCCATAAGGGACCCAAAATCTATCTTCATTCTGACTCTTCCACAGTTCCTTGACCATGTACTTGAGGATGTATCTTGGTAAGTTAACTTTTTCACCATGAATAATGTGGTGAATGAGGAATTTGTGAGCAAGAGAGGGTTGATCACTACCACCACCCTTTGGTAGCAGATTTTCAAATTGGATCTTCAGAAGCATCTTCTTCTGCATATCCAAGTCACTGTACTTTCCACCCTTTGTGGATTTGAACAAAGTCATATTCACAACGTCTTTCCAGGAGCTGGTATGAGGGTTAGGAATCTCAATCCCAGAGTAAATACCTTCAACTTTAACACCCAAAACAGAAGCTATGATCTGTTCAGTGATTTGAATAGGGACACCCATCACACTTGACCTTATTTCAGTACCGGTGAAAGGTTCTAGATGCATTTCTTCCCTTGTCTTCCCAGCTAATTCTGGATAAAGAAGAACCAGATTCCTTTCTTCTTCTTCAGCAACTTTCTTGTCGTAGATACTAGCTCTTACCCAAAAATGCCTTACAAGAGCTTTGTATGTTGGACCATTCAGCAGATTGAAATACTGTAGCCAGCCTTGTGCAACATAAAATTCATTAATGTCGCATCCATGAAACGTCAAGGATTTGAAATCAACAGGATTTTCCACTTGAATCTTTAATTGATGTTCCTTGAGTTTCATAGTAGATCCTCTGATTAAATAAGCAGCCCTTTCTGGTTGGTCCTGTTGTTGAGCTACTTGCTGATTTGGATTACTTGATTCTGGAACGGAACTAGAGGATGCCATTGATTTGATTGAAGATGATGAAGTTTTAGGGTTCTAGGTTGAGAGTGTTTTCTTAGTAGATATGAAAGAAACAAATAGAAAGTGTAGGTAGTGAAGTGAGTAGTGTGTGTTTTGTTTAAGTGTTTTTAGTAAAAACGTTTGAATACTCAAGGGACAAACAAACACAGCATTAATGACAGTTTGGGGGCGCGAGATAGTACTATGAAAGCATAAAGATCATCATTGCCCTTTTTGTTATACACCAATGCATTTATGCCACGTTATCAGATTTCAGATGAGCTGTATAAGTTAGTGGGACAGGTGTCACCAGAAGCAACTCCAGAAATTCCACTAACTCCTACTATTCAGAAGCATAAAGATTCCGCTTCTGAAGTTTGAAATTCTGATGACATCATCAGACGCACATTTTCCTCAGAACCTCAATCAATAGCTTCTAAAAGACCATGGCTTTTGAACTGACTTCAGAACCTAAACTTCTCATTCAGAAGCAAGCAGTTTTAATCAGACACATAATGCATGTTCAAATTTTTCTTAATGAATTCAAATCTTTCAACTGTTAAAGGTTTAGTAAATATATCAGCCCATTGATTTTCAGTGTCAATGAATTGTATATCTAAAATTCCTTTTTGAACATAATCTCTGATGAAATGGTGTTTGATCTCAATATGCTTGCCTCTTGAATGTAGAATTGGATTCTTTGACAAACAAATAGCAGTAGTATTATCACAAAAGATGGGAATACTGTTAGCATTAATATGAAAGTCTTCCAACTGATGTTACATCCAGAGTAGTTGTGTGCAACAACTTGCAGCTGAAATGTATTCTGCTTCTGCTGTAGACATAGGAATAGTTGCTTGTCTTTTGCTATCCCAGAATATTAGATTATCACCCAGAAATTGACAATTGCCACTGGTTGACTTTCTTTCAATCCTGTCACCAGCATAATCAGCATCACAGAATCCAATTAGCTTGTAATATGAGGATTTCCTATAAAGGAGTCCAAGATTAGTTGTTCCTTTCAGATACCTAAAAATTCTTTTAACTGCAGTTAAATGAGATTCTCCAGGATCTGACTGAAACCTTGCACACAAGCATACACTGAATAAAATATCTGGCCTAGATGCAGTGAGGTATAACAGAGAACCAATCATACCTCTGTATAGCTTCTGGTCTACTTTTGATCCTTCATCTTCTTTGCTTAAGGTGCATGTTGGATGCATTGGAGTGTTCATCAGCTTACAGTCTTCAAGCTTGAATTTCTTCAAAAGCTCCTTTGTATATTTTGTTTGATAGACATATACTCCATCTTTTCTTTGTTTCTGGTTACTTCACCTTGCTCATTCAGTTTGTTCCTGAATACCCATTTTGTTCCAATAATGTTCTTCTGAGAAGGTTTGGGTACCAGATCCCACACATTATTTCTTTGAAATTGATTCAGCTCTTCTTGCATTGCTAAGATCCATCCATCATCTGAAAGTACTTCATCAACTGTTGTAGGCTGAATCATTGATATTAGTCCTATCATAGATTCTTCTTGTCTGAAGTGTGATCTTGTTCTTCTGGGACTTTCTTTACTCCCAATGATTTGATCCTCGGGATGAGAAGACCTGTATTTTAAAGTGTTGTTGGATGAATCTGCTTGTTGTGAGCCATCTTGTGCTTCATCAGAAGCAACTTTATCTTGAGCTTCTGATGTGGGTGCAGCTTCTGGACTAACTTCAAATTCAACTATCTGATCAGGTTCTGAAGTGTCTTCAGAAACCTGTATCTCTGCAGAACCTTCATCTTGCTTTGAAGTTTTATCTTCAAGCTCTTTGTCATCAAATTTAACGTGCATAGATTCTTCAACATAGAGTGTCTCTGAATTATACACTCTGTATGCCTTTGACCTTTCAAAGTAACCTAAAAAGATTCCTCTTTGGGCCTTGGCATCAAATTTCTTTAGGTAGAGCTTATTGTTCAGAATGTAACATATACATCCAAATTGATGAAAGTAAGAGATATTGAGTTTTCTTCCTTTGAATAGTTCATATGCTGTTTTCTCCAAGATAGGTCTGATGTAGATCCTATTCTGGACATAACATGTTGTATTCATAGCTTCTGCCCAAAAATGTTTTGCCAAATTGTTTTCGTGGATCATGGTTCTGGCCATTTCTTGTAAAGTTTTATTCTTTCTCTCTACAACCCCATTTCGTTGTGGAGTTCTAGGAGAAGAGAATTCATGGATGATTCCATGTTTTTCACAAAAAGCTTCAAATGGCTCATTTTCAAATTCACCACCATGATCACTTCTAATTTTCAAAATCTTGGCTTCTTTTTCAGAATGAATAAGGTTGCAGAAGTTATTGAATATATCGTATGCATGATCTTTGCTTTTCAGGAACTTCACCCAAGTCCATCTGTTGTAATCATCAACAATGACTAATCCATATTTACTTCCATATAAAGATGCAGTGCTTATTGGTCCAAATAAATCAATATGGAGTAGTTCTAAAGGTCTTGAGGTGGAAACAATGTCTTTAACCTTAAAAGATGATTTAACAATCTTTCCTTTCTGGCATGCACCACAGAGTGCATCTGAATGATAATCAATGTCAGAAAGGACTTTGACAAGTTGTAACTTGCTAAGCTTAGAGATTAATCTCCAGTTAGCATGTCCCAACCTTCTATGCCACATCCATTTCTTATCATTCATTGACAGAAGGCAGATTACCTTCTGATCAACCAGTTCACAGAAATTAATTTTGTAAACATTTTCCACTCTCTTTCCTTTGAACACTATGGATTTATCATTCTTGTTGATTACTGTGCAGTTGGCTTTTTCAAATAATACATCATAACCATTGTCACAGAATTCACTGATGCTCAATAGGTTATGTTCAAGTCCATCTACCAACTACACATTATTAATAGAGGTAGAGGAATTACCAATAGTCCCCGTACCAATAATCTTCCCAGACTGGTTGCCTCCAAACTTTACATTTCCTCCTTCTTTCATTGTGAGGCATAGGAACATTGACTTCTCTCCTGTCATGTGCCTTGAGCAACCGCTGTCTAGGTACCATGACTTTTGCTTTGATCTTGCTTTTAGACAAATATGCAGTATTGACAATTTCAGATTTAGGTACCCATTGTTTTATGGGTCCTTTGGGGTTAGAGCTGGAAGATTTACTCACCATTTCCTGTTCCTTAAGATGCGCTTTGGGTAGCTTCTGATTAATCACTACCTTAGGTTTTTCAACTTTTGGTTTTGATACTTCAGAAGCAACAACTGCTTTGCCCTTATGAACCTTAGACTTTAGGATATCAGATTCTGATTCCATCAGACTCTGAGGGACAAGTTCTGATCTTTTCAGAATCTTAATCTTTGAGGTTTTAGATTCAGAATTTACCACAACCCTAGGCTTGGAGTTCTTTGGCTTTGAAATGATCTTAGCTTTAGAACTCGAAGCTTCAGGTTCTGGTTGAGCAACAGTTTCTATTTTGGCACCTTCATGAACAAAGAAGGTTTTCAATCCTTCCTTAATGCATTCACAGTATGCTTTAAGATTGGTTTCATTAGACTTAGCTTCTGAAAACCCAATCCCTTTGCCATTGTTTTTGTAAATGCTATAAATCATAGAAGCAATTATGCTTCTGTCAATACCAGAAATAATAAAATCTTCAAGAGCAATCTCATGGTTACTTAAAGACTTTCCATCACATTTTTCTTGTAACTTCTAACATAAGAACTTGAGCTTGTCTTCATAAGTTTTACATATGAAGTCAAAGCCTCTAAGTCCCTCTTTAGAAGCTTTCAGATCCAATAAAGTTGATTCTTGTTGCTTCATCAGAACAACATATTTTTCTTTTCAAAACTTTCAACTCATTGGTTCTCAGTTCAAAATGAGTGAGGAGTTCTTTAAGTGACTCTATCAGTTCTTCTCTAAAGATTTTGAAATATACCTCATTTTCATCTTCTGAATCTGATTCAGTTTCAGCTTCTGAAGTTGCTGTAGCTACTAACCCAACAACTATCTTTGCACCTTCATCAGATTCTTCTTTGTTAGACTTAGATTCACTATCCAAATCATCCCATGTGGCCATCAAACTCTGCTTTAACTGTTTCTTGAACTTGCTTTACTTGAATGTTGGCTTTTTTGACTTTTCCTTTGACTTTTCCTTCTGAACATCAGGGCAATCAGCAATGAAATGACCAGGCTTCTTGCAATTGAAGCATCCCTTCTGATCTTCCTTCTTTGAGCTTCTGAAGCTACCTCTTCTGGACACAACCTTCTTGTTCTTTTTGGCTAGATACTGAAGTCTGTTTGAGAGCATAGCCATCATCTCAGTAACCTCTTCATCAGAATCTCCAATTGGTGAATCTTCTTCTTCAGATTCAACCACTTTAAGAGCTTTTGATGACTTGCCTTTCGATGGAAGAGCTATTGATTTACTCTTTTTAGTAGACTCATGTTCATTGAGACTTAACTCATGAACTTTGAGAGAACTAACAAGATCTTCAACACTTAAAGTGTTTAAATCTTTAGCTTCCTCAATGGCAGTCCCCTTTGGTCTCCATCTGGCAGGCAGACTTCTGAGTATCTTACTCACGTGATCAGAAGCAACATAGCTTTTCTTCAGTATTTGAAGTCCAGAGACTAAGGTTTGAAATCTTGAGTACATCTCCTCAATACTTTCATCATCCTTCATCTTGAACAACTCATACTGATGAACAAGCATCAGTGCTTTAGCTTCTCTGACTTTCTTGCTTCCTTCATAGTTAGCACATAAAGATGCAAACATAGCTTTTGCAGTTGATTTATCACTCATCTTCATGTACTCTACATCTTCTTCTAAGCAGAAGTATGAATTTTTCTATCAACAGCAGCTCCTTCTTCATCAAGGACTAAGTCACCAACTCCATCTTCCAGAATATCCCATAGTTCTTCATCTAAGCCCATGATATAACTGTAGAAGTTGGTTTTCCACCAAGAAAACTCTTCAAGATCTCCGTTAAACTTTGGAACCTTCCCTGAGTCAGCTTTCTTTTCACTATAGTCATAGGAAACAGCATGATGGTTACCACCAGAACCAGCAGAACCAGAACCAGAAACAGATGATTCAGCAGACATGTTTTTCTCAGATCTTGGACTGTTACACTGTTAGGTGTTGACAATAGAACCAGGCTCTGATACTAATTGAAAGGGAGAAAAACACAAGAAGGGGAGGGGGGTTGAATTGTGTTAGACTTTTCTTCGTTTTCTCTTAATAACTCAGAACACTAACGATCAGAAGCAAACGAGACAGCTTCTGAAGATGATGTTCAAGAGCGTATGCAGCGGAATGATAAACAGAGAGAAAAGAGAAGAAGCAGGACACAAGAAATTTATACAGGTTCCTTCCACAAACCGGAAGTAGTCCTGTCCCCCTTGCACTTCCAAGGATAGTTCACTAAATGTAATATCTGATTACAAATGCTCAAGCACACAAGCAAGAGACTTCAAATGCTCAAGAACACAATCAAGAGACTTCTAATGCTCAAGCACACAAGCAAGAGACTTCTATCAAACAAAGTTACAATGAAAATGTTTGAGGTTGAACACTTGATATACAATCAGTGGTGTTCACAATACAAATCAGATACAGACTCATAATACTTTTGAATTTCAAAGATATGAACTTGAAAATTGAAATTCTAAGTGAACTTTTGGATGCTGAACAATTTGACAGAGTTTTGGCGCTTTCAAAATGTTGTAGAGTCTTGTTGTTCTTCAAGTCTTCACTCCTTTATATAGAGGTGTGAAATGAACGTTGTAAGTGCCAACACATCCAAAGAGAGTCGTTATTGAAGCTTGATCTTTCACCAATGATTCTTTGCCTGATTAAGTTATTGTCCTATAAAGGATCAATTTCAAATCCATTCCGATTGAGAGGGAACAAGATGCAGGCTTGGTTGTACATGAGAGCTGTTATTCTTGTCTGGTAGTTGAGACAAAGAACAGAGTAGTGGAGAAGGTGGTTGTACAGTTCGTACATAGTACATTTGTCAACGCTCTTTGTATTTTAGCAACCAGATGCTTTCAAACGAGAACGTGTGACCTCCATGTGATCTTCTACCACTTCTTCAAGACTTTCGCTCTAAAATACAACACTAAATCCATAAAAACTTGAATCAAATTACTTCTGGTGAAATACTGCAGCTTTTGAACAACCAGCTTCTGAGGACCTTCAGCTTCTGATGACGTCATACTCTTCAGGAGCGCAAGTCTTCAGGAGTGAAAATCTTCAGGAGCGCCTTAAGCTTCAAATAATGTTTCTTTAGCTCTTTATTTGTTCTTCCAGAACCTTTGTAAGATACAACACTTGGTCTATGGTCCTGTACACTTGAACAAATGTTAGCAATACCAATTGTCAATTTTTAATACCTTGTTATCATCAAAACTCTTTAGGATTTATTGTTAAACACATTTTGTTCCAACACTATACACTATGACTACAGCAACAACAACAGAAATGAAAGATCTGCTAATCACAACAAACCTCCCATGTTTAATGGTGATCCAGAAATGTTCTCTTGGTGGAAGACCAAGATGTATAGTCACATTATGGGAATGGATGAAAAGTTGTGGGATTTTCTTGAAGAAAGTGTTGGTGATTTGAAGTTGGATGAAGAAGGTGCCGCTCTTGATAGGAAAGCTCACACTGCTGAGCAGAAAAAGCTTTATAAGAAACATCATACAATTAGAGGCATTCTTGTGGCTGCCTTGCCTCATAAAGAGTACTTAAAGATGAGTGACATATCAACAACAAAGGCTATGTTCACCTCATTGTGCTCACTTTATGAGGGTAACAAGAAAGTCAGAGAAGCTAAGACTACTATGCTTGTTCATCAGTACGAGTTGTTCAGAATGAAGGAGGATGAAAACATTGAGACCATGTACTCAAGATTTCAGACTCTTGTTTCTGGACTTCAGATTCTGAAGAAAAGCTACGTAGCGTCTGATCTTGTGAACAAGATTCTGAGAAGCTTACCTGCTAAATGGAGACCAGAAGTGACAACTATTGAAGAAGCTAAAGATTTCAACACTCTGAGTGTTGAAGATCTTATAAGCTCTTTAAAGTGTCATGAGATAGGTCTTAATGAGCATGTATCTGTCAAGAAGCCTAAGTCTATTGCTTTGAAATCTAGAGGCAAGTAAAGTAAGGCTCTGAAGGCATTGGAGTCTGAAGAAGAATCTACATCTGAAGATTCTGATGAAGACCCTGAAATTGTTCAGGAGTTGGCTATGCTCACCAACAGACTACAATATCTTGCTAAGAAGAACAAGAAGTTCATGAGCAGAGGTAGTAGTCACAAAAGCTCAAGAAAAGAATAATAGAAAGGTTGCTTCAACTGCAAGAAGACTGGACACTTCATTGCTGAATGTCCAGACCTGCAGAAAGAAAAATCCAAGAAACCAATCTTCAAATCCAACAAATTCAAGAAGCAAATCAAGAAGAGTTTGATGGAAACTTGGGAAGATCTGGATAATGAGTCTGAGTCTGACAAAGATGATGCTGAAAATGAAGCAAAAATAGCCATGGCTTTGGTAGCTACTGAGCAGGATGCTGCTCTTCAAGAGTTTATTAACACAGGAATTGATAGAACCAAAGTTGCATCTATGATTTATAGCATCAATCAGAACAACAAAAAGGGAATTGGCTTCACAGGAGGAAACTCTAGTGAAGTAATTATGAAACCTGGTTTTGATAACACCAAGGAGGGACTGAAAACTCACTTTGTGTCTGAATCTGAAAAGGCTTCTCATTCAGAACCTAAATCTTTAAAGTCAAAGGTAATGAATAAGTCAAAACCTGAGAACCAAAAGACAAAGGTAATAAATAACTCTAAATCGAAAGCTCCAACGTTACAGATCCTGAAAAGATCATAACCCAATAAACAGGTTCTGAAGAAAACAGAGTATGAAATACAAAAGCCTATATTTCAGAGGAGGAAGCTGTCTTTGCAAAGTCACATTCTAAGACTAAAGGTTCTGAACCTAAAGTCCGGAAGAAGACAGAACAAGACAATTTCAGACAGAAAACACAAATGAGACTCAAAACTCCTAGGGCTAAGCCAAAAGGACCCATGAAGATATGGGTACCTAAGACAGAAATTGTTGATGTTGCAGGTATGTCTAAAAGGAAAGGAAAAGCAGAAGTCCTGGTATTTGGACAGTGGCTGCTCACGACATATGACGGGAGAAAAGTCTATGTTCCTAACCTTGACCATGAAAGAGGGAGTAACAGTGGGATTTGGAGGAAATCAAACTGGCAAAATCATTGGTACTGGAACAATTGGTAATTCCTCAGTCTCAATTAATAATGTGTGATTTGTTGATGGACTAAGACATAACCTACTTAGCATAAGTCAATTTTGTGATAATGGTTATGACGTCTTGCTTAATAAGAACAACTGCACAGTGATCAACAAAGATGATCAATCTGTAGTTTTCAAAGGAAAGAGAAAGAACAATGTATACAAGATTAATTTTTCAAAACTGACTGATCATAAGGTATTTTGCCTTTTATCAATGAGTGATAAGAAATGGCTGTGGCACAAATGGTTGGGACATGCTAACTGGAGGTTAATCTCTAAACTTAGCAAGTTACAACTTGTCAGAGGCTTACCAGACATTGACTATCATTCAGATGCACTTTGTGCTGCATTTTAGAAGGGAAAAATTGTTAAAACTTCCTTCAATTCAAAAGACATTGTTTCTACCTCCAGACCTTTGGAATTACTCCATATTGATTTATTTGGACCAGTTAGCACTGCATCCTTATATGGGAATAAATATGGATTGGTTATAGTTGATGATTACAGTAGATGGAGTTGGGTTAAGTTTCTTAAATCTAAAGATGAATCATATGATGTGTTTACAAAATTCTGCATTAAAGTCCAATCTAAAAAAGAACTGAAAATTTTAAAAGTCAGGAGTGATCATGGGGGAGAATTTGAAAATGAGCCATTTGAAATATTTTGTGAAAAACATGTAATTGTCCATGAATTCTCTTCTCCTAGAACTCCACAGCAAAATGGGGTTGTAGAGAGAAAGAATAGGTCATTACAAGAAATGGCAAGAACCATGATTCATGAAAACAACCTGGCAAAGCATTTTTGGGCAGAAGCAGTAAACACAACATGTTATATTCAGAACAGGATCTATATCAGACCCCTACTGAATAAAACAGCATATGAACTCTTTAAAGGTAGGAAACCTAACATTTCTTATTTTCATCAGTTTGGATGTACATGTTACATCTTAAACAATAAAGTCTATCTGAAGAAATTTGATGCAAAGGCACAAAAGGGAATCTTTATAGGTTACTCTGAGAGGTCTAAGGCATACAAACTGTATAACTTGGAAATACTTTGTGTTGAAGAGTCTATGCATGTCAAATTTGATGACAAAGAGCAATTCCAGAGCAGAATGAAAGTATTGCAGGTTCAGAAGAGTCTGATGATTATTCAGAACCTGATTAGACTTCAGAGTTGAATGATGCTCTAGAAGCTATAACAGCTCCTGATGTTCCGGTTGAAAAAGCTTCTAAAGAAGCTCACATTGATTCACATCAAGTTATCCAGTCCAGAAACTCATTCAAATACAAGTCTTCTCATCTTGAGGATCAAATCATTGGCAACAAGGAAAGTCCCAGAAGAACTAGATCACATTTCAGACCTGAAGAGTCTGCTTTGGGATTGTTGTCCATGATAGAACCTACAAGAGTTGATGAAGCACTAGCTAATGATGGATGGATCTTAGCAATGCAAGATGAACTCAATCAACTCAAAAGAAATTATGTGTGGGATCTTGTACCTAAGCCTGAACACAAGAACATTATTGGAACCAAATGGGTGTTTAGGAACAAGCTGGATGAACAGGGAGAAGTAATCAGGAACAAAGCCAGACTTGTTGCTCAAGGGTACAGCCAACAAGAAGGCACTGATTATACTGAAACTTTTTCTCCAGTTGCAAGATTGGAAGCAATCAGGTTAATTCTTTCCTACGCAGTAAATCACAACATAACTTTGAATCAAATGGACGTTGAAAGTGTATTTCTCAATGGTGTCATCTCTGAAGAAGTGTTTGTGAAACAACCGCCTGGATTTGAGGATTTAAAACATCCTAACTACGTTTATAAGCTAAAGAAATCTTTGTATGGTCTGAAACAAGCTCCTAGAGCCTGGTATGATAGACTAAGTAATTTCTTGCTTAAAAATGATTTTAAAAGAGGACAAGTTGACACAACACTATTCAAGAAGACTCTTGAGAAAGACATTCTGGTTGTGCAAATTTATGTTGATGATATCATTTTTGGTTCAACTAATAAATCTCTTTGCAAGGAATTTTCTAAGATGATGCAGGAGGAGTTTGAAATGAGCATGATGGGAGAACTGAAGTTCTTTTTAGGAATTCAAATCAACCAATGCAAAGAAGGAGTGTATGTTCATCAATCCAAATACACCAAGGAACTTCTGAAAAAGTTCAACCAGTGGAAATTGTCAATTTCTTGGTGATAATCTGATATCCTGGGCCAGTAAGTGACAAGCAACTATTGCTTTGTCATCAGCAGAAGCAGAATACATCTCAGCTGCTAGTTGCTATACACAACTACTCTGGATGAGACATCAGTTAGAAGACTATCAAATAACGGAAAACTGTATTCCCATTTATTGTGATAATACAACTGCTATTTGTCTGTCTAAGAATCCTATTCTTCATTCAAGAGCCAAGCACATTGAAATTAAACATCATTTTATCAGAGACTATGTTCAAAAGGGAGTTTTAGATATTCAATTCATTGATACTGATCATCAATGGGCTGATATCTTTACTAAACCCTTAATTGTTGAAAGATTCAATTTTATAAAGAAAAATTTGAACATGCATTTTGTCACTGAGTAATGCTTGCCTCTGTGGAGAATTTGAAGAGACTCTCTGTGGAGAATTTGAAGAGACTCTCTGTGAACATGCATTTTGTCACTGAGTAATGTTATCAGAAGCTGATTGAGTATCAGACTCTCTGTGGAGAATTTGAAGAGACTCAGCCTTTGAAAATCTTCAGACTCTGAGAAGGAATCTTCTGACTCTGATAGTGTGCAGAAGTGGAAAAGGTTAAAGTTAATTTCTTAGACTTCTAACATGGTCTATCTGCATTGGGAAGCAACACTTTTAGGGCAATGATAGTTATTCTCTTAAACAAATATTCTCGCACCCTCTTGTATGTCATTAATGTTTGTGTCTGTTTGTCCCCTCTGATTTGTGAAAAGTTTTCTCAAAAATCACTATAAATACCAAACACACACAACTCACTCACTTTCCTACACTTTCAAGTTTTTGAGCGGTTAACTTAAGAAAATCAGATTTTCTCTCTTCTTCTCAAATTAGAAACCCTAAACCCTAAACCTTCAACTTCTTCAATGACTACTTCTACAAGCAGTTCAAGCATGCAACTCGCCACAGGATCAAACAACTCTATCAAACCTAAAACTTCTACAAGCAGTTCAAGCAGCTCAAGCATGAAACTCGCCACAGGATCAAACTTCCTCATTTTGGACCTAAAAATACTCCTTCAAATCCTTTTCTATTTCTAATACTTTTCAATCCACTGTGTTTTACTCTGCAATTTTCTACTATGCTTCAACTGCACATTTTACTGTTTCTGCCTTTAAATTTTCTTGCATTTAGAGCCATCCAAAGTGTTTTCCTTGCATTACGAGTCATTCGAAAATTTCTAAACCAATTGTACATTTTCCTGCATTTTATTCCAAGTTTTTGCATAAAAATCGTACAAAAGGGTATTTTGGTCATTTCCTGCAGTGGAACCCATTTTAGTCCCTACGTTTGTCACTGAGTCTTTTCAACTTGTCTGTACAAATCATTCGTCAAATTCTGTCTAAAAATCATTTCAGCATTGCATCTGAGTCAGTCTGAGTCGTTTTAGTCCTTAAGGGGCATTTTGGTCTTTTCACATTAAAATTTTGACAGAGAGGTATTTTAAAATACCTCATTTTGGTAGTTTGTTCGTTTTAGTCCACTTTGTCGTTTTTAACTGTTTCACTTTACATTATTTTCAAAGTTACGTTTTTACCAATTTTTTATTTGCAAGTCAGTCCATTTTTACTTTTTATTTGCAAATCAGTCCAAATTATACTTTAATTTGCAATCAGTCCAATTTTTACTCTTTTACAGATTAGTCCTTTAGTTTTGTTTTTTGCAGAAAGGTCCTTAAGTCAGAATTCAGTCCAAATGCCACGCAAGCAATCAAGGCCAGATGTCACCATCTCATTGGTCCAAAGACACACATGGCAGCCTATAAAAGGCCGGCCACTGCACAAGTCAGAAAAGAGAGCCACATAATTCACGCCACATCACAAACACCTCAGAATTTTCTCTCTCCATTGAGTTAGAATCAAAATTTACCAAACTCAGAAAACCTCAAGAACACGAAGAACAATTCCACAAACCCTAACTTTTTCCAGAACCAAATTCAATCAAGTTCAAGCACAATGCAGTGAAATTCACCACGGTTCTCAGAGATTCATCAATGAATCGTCATCACCGAACCATTTCCTCTGCAATTCAAGCGTGAATCCACCACTGAAAGCGACGAACTCAACGCGATCACAGAGGAAGAAGAGTGAGAAGAAGAAGGAAAAATAATTCAAAGGATTTGAACCGGTGAAGAAGAAGAAGAGAAATCACCGATTTATTTTCGGAATTCAAGCCAAAAATCAACAAAACAGAATCAGATTCAAGAATTCTTGAAGATTCCAGTTCGAATCTCCGAATAAAACACAGGTGAATACGTAAACCTACCTCTTTCTTGCTCAAGAACATCAACAAATTCAAAATCGATGTAGATCCGTAGAAGTTCAAAAGAGTTTTGCTCAAAATCATGAAACCCTAAAAATTCTTTGAAAACCGTAAAGATTCCACGGTTTACAACGAGTATCAACCGTTGTAAACCTACGAATCCACAAAAGAACTCATTCAGAAAAGATTTGAACAAAAACACAGAAAAAAACCGTTTGAAACCGTGAAGAAACTTCACGATCTACATCGATTTACCGGTTGCATGTGAATTTCAATCACGGATCCATGTTTAGAATAGCAAGACGAATCGATTGAAACATATTCAAGTGAATTCTGGGTAGATTTGAACGGATTAGGGTTAGGGTTTGGCATTGGAGAAGAAGAGAGAAGTTGGAGAAGAAGAAAGAACGGAGAGAAGAAAGAGAAAGAAAGAAAGAAAATGAATTGAACCGGGCCAAAACCTTTTATATAAGTGCGTGGACCGGGTCGGTCCAAACCAGATCTAGGTTTTAGGGTATCTGGATCAATCCAACGCCTCTGAGGCGTTCTGGAGATCCGGATCCACTAAGCTGCGTGGGTTTGGGCTGCATAACCGTGGGCTTTGGGTTTCTTTCATTTTTTCTTGAATTTGTTGCTATGCACACCTCCATTCTTGTTATTTGAACCCCTGTGCGCTCTAATTTTCTTGCAAAAAATTCCAAAAAATTGCTATGTGTTTCTTGATGCATTTTTGATTGTTTTGTGATATTTTTACATGTTTAAAGTTGATAAAAAATATATGCTAATTTCTTCTATGGAGTTGTAAGTTTTGTGTATTTTTAGTGAAATTTCTTGCATGACTTTTGACCCAATTTTTTGCCATATGATGTTGGTACGTGGCACTTGACTTTGTGATATATTTGCTACTGAATTCATGTTAATCCTTCTAATTTTGCAATATTAATGGTTGATTTCCAATTTTGTTAGTTTAATTTTTAGTTTACAACTTTGCAATATTAATTGTTAACTTCCAATTTGGTTAGTTTAATTTTTAGTTTACAACTTTGCAATGTTAATTGTTAGTTTACATTTTTTCCCTTTTTGTTGTTAGTTTAATTGCATAGTTTCTTGTTTTGCAAGTTTACTTGTTAGGTCACAATTTTGTTAGTTTAATTTGTTAGTTTCTTATTTGATTGTTAGTTCTTTGCATTGCAAGTAATGTGGATCCTTTGTTTTAAAATAACGTGTGAAATAGGTTTGTGAATGTGTGCTAAGATGAAATTTGGGCATGGCTTATAATTCTCATGTTGTGCTAGAAAAACCTCTTGAAAATTGCTTTGAATGAGAATCATAGGGCATGTGCTTGCTCTAAACCTTGTGATTAGTTTTGTGCATTTTTTCATTGCATCTTACTATTGCTCCTTTTTCTCAATTGGTTTAACATCTTTTACTATCATTTTATATCTTGTGTTGCTAACCATTCCATTTCATTTCACACATTGAGCATTCCATCGCCATCTCCATCCTTTAGTTTAGGTTTTATTCAATTTTCTAATCTTTAGGTGGTTATTCCTTTCTTTTAATTTTTGTAAGACCATAGAATGTAAACTAGGGCCAATGTAAAGAACAATGGACACTATAATGATGTACACCGAAACAAACACCGACACGCACACACGTTGTATGATTTACCGTTAGATGTATGTTTAGGAACGCGAAACTTAGAAAAATCCATTTTCCAAGAATTAGCCACCTCATCACTTGAAAACAATTTTTTCAATAAACCTTGGAGTCAAAACTCCATTGTATTTTTCCTTTATTTTCTTAATCAAAGATTCAATTGAACCAACCTTGGAATCATTTTCTTTAATAATTGAACCAACCTCACCATTTTCTTTCTCAAGCCTTTACGGCCTCTTCCTTTTCTTTCAAACCATTTTCAAAAATTAAAATCAATCTAAACTCACAAAAAACATTTTTTGAGAGAGAACTACATGGAGTTTGATCCCTTAAAAGGGTATGTAGGCAAGAGGTCAAAACCTCTCCAAGTCCAATAAAAATAAAATCCGAACACTTCTTCCCCCGTTTTTAAAATAAACAATCTCTTTTCAATAAATAGCGTTAAAAATAAAGCGTAGACGTAAATCTAGAAAAACGGTTCCTATAGAGTATTATAGTCGTTATGGGTGCCTAACACCTTCCCGTAGCGAAAATTGCCCCCGAACTTAGAATTTCTAAGGGTTTTTCTCAATTTCTCCCTTCCCAAAAAAAAAATAGAGATATCAATGATTGAATGGTTCAAGCCTAATCAATGACTTGACACCTGAAAATCGCGATAACAGAAATGGCGACTTCACTGGGGACTATTCTGTGGGCTACGCCTAGTTTTTCATGCTTTACGTTTTACGCTTTACTTTATTGCTATGTGTAAATATTTTCATGCAACGTGTGGGGTGAGAATATCAAAAGTCCTACACCCGGGCTGAGTGAACTTAGGAATAGGTGGAGATATAGTCGACAATCCAATCCAGGGGTTGCCTCGTGTATTGGGTTATGCGATCAATCTCATATAGCTGAGGCATTTTGGAGGTGACGTTGTCGGCGTGTGTTGTCATTCTTCGGCACTTTGCTTTCAATTGACCGGTGATGCTATAGACCGTAGTTACCAAACCCATCTTTGGCCTTTCTAGGATGTAGTGCGGTGGCTAAATCGAGCGTTGTCTCGAGTTTTAGTCGTCACGCAATACTACACTCAAACTAGACCTTCTTACGAATAGTCATGGAACGGGTGTCGACTCGTGCTACCATGGTATACGTAAGAGAGGTTGCGGTTTGGGAACCTTATTAGAACCATGGTTACTACTATCAAAGCCTTAGTTTCACCAGACACCGTGTTCACCCGCAGCTCTGTAACTGTAACCCACCATGTTTTCCCTATCATGGATACATGCATTCATGCATAAACCTTTTTCATGCATTTATCGAAAGGTCTAGACAAATTAAAGACTTTGTAAACATTACAGGTATGAAGAAGACTAAGTCTTACAAGTTCAAGGAAGTCGATTTGACTAGCTTAAGGGAGTTGGCACTCAAGGTTAAGAATCCGACCGGGTTTCGTCTCAGATATGGTGGTTTACTTACTATTCTCCGGACTAATGTGGAAGAGAAGTTTGTGCACACTCTGGTACAATTCTATGATCCGGTTTTCCGCTGCTTCACTTTCCCGGATTTTCAGTTAGTTCCTACACTCGAGGCTTATTCCAGCTTGTTGGGTTTACCTGTAGCCGAGGAGACACCTTTCACGGGTCCCGGATCTCCTCTTTCTCCTTTGATGATTGCTAAGGATCTTTATCTCAAGACTTCAGATGTGTCCAAACATCTCATTACCAAGTTAGGACACTCTCACATCCAGGGCTTCACTTCAAAGTACCTACTTGAGCGGGCTAATCTCGAATCTACTTGTCAGGACACTCTGGAGGCTATTCTCGCACTACTAATCTACGGGCTCATTCTCTTCCCGAATCTCGACAACTTTGTGGACATGAATGCCATTGAAATCTTCCACTCCAAGAACCCGGTTCCTACTCTGTTAGCTGGCATGTACCACGATATCCATGATCGGACCCTCAAAGGTCGTGGATATATTCTTTGTTGCGTGCCTCTCTTATATAGGTGGTTTATTTCGCACCTTTCGAGTTCTTTTCATGCCAACCCGGAGAATTGGTCTTATTCACAGCGGATTACGGCTCTCACTCCCGATGAGCTGGTTTAGATTACTCCGGTGGCTCGAGTCAAGGAGATCGTCACTGGTTGTGGGGACTTCCTCAATGTACCTCTTCTCGGTACCCGGGGAGGAATCAACTATAATCTTAAGCTAGCCATGAGACAGTTTGGTTTCCCGATGAGAGCAAAGCCCATTAATCTTGATACATCTCAAGAGTTCTTATACTATTCAAACGCCCCCACTAGGCAAATTGTAGACGCTTGGTCTAAGGTTCGGAAAAAGGATGTAAAGCATTTGGGTGTGAGATCTGGCATCGCTCATGAGGCCTACACTCAGTGGGTGATAGATCGGGCCGAGGAGATCGGCATGCCTTACCCTGCTATGAGACATGTGTCTGCATCTGTGCCATCTAGGCCATTACCTTTGCTTCCCGTGACCCAGGAGATGTATCAGGAGCATCTAGCTATGGAGAGTCAGGAGAAGCGAACATGGAAGGCCCGATATAATGAAGCCGAGAACTTGATTATGACTTTGGATGGTAGGGATGAGCAGAAGGCTCATGAGAACTTGATGTTGAAAAGGGAATTGGCCAGAGTTAGAAAGGAACTTGAAGAAAAAGATGACTTGCTTATGAGAGACTCCAAGAGAGCTAGGGGTCGACGTGATTTCTATGCCAGATATTGCGGTTCAGCTTCGAAGTCCGAGTCTGATGACTACCCTGCCACTCCTTATGCCTAGATATTTGTGTTGTTTGTATTGATTATGTTTCAAAGTCTACCTCCCTTGGCTTAGCATCTCAAAGGGATTTATCTCGCCAGCTTCCTAGTCTCTTTATTCTTCTAATAATGTTTGCAAAGTTTCTAATTTGTCTAAGAAACCTTTCGATAAACAAAAAGAGTCATTTTTGCATCTGCATTTGTACATATCATGCATCATATGCATCATTCATCGGTCACAAAAAGCTTCCAAGTGCTCATTGCTTCCTGGTTCTTCTGCCGCAGTTTGAAAAGTGGCTCGTGCTCAAAAGATCTATCAACCTACCAGAGTACATCAGACTAGACAATACAGAAGAAGGAATCAAGTAGCTATGGAAGAAGAAAACGCACAGCTCCGCACCGAGTTGGCTTCTCTAAGGGAAGAGTTGGCCAAAGCTCATGATGTTATGACTGCTCTATTGGCTGCCCGGGAACAACCAGCTTCATCTGCTCCGACAACCGCTGAAGCAATTCCAACAACATCTCTTGATGACCGCTTTGTTCTGCTAAGGGGACGCCCTATGGACTCCCACCTTTCTACGCTCCCAATACTGCAGCCGGTATTTATGGCGCCGGTACTTCTGGTGCTACCAATGGTGACCAAATCCCCATACCAGATCCTGTCTCTCTCCACACTACCTTGCCTCAGTCAACGGTCTTCACTGAACCAATCGTACATTCTATGCCTCAGGACACCAACACTGATACTTACTGTGGGAAGGTTCCCGTGATCGGAACTATGGAAGAAAGGATGGAGGAACTTGCTAAAGAACTCCGTCGTGAAATCAAAGCTAACCAAGGAAATGGCGATCTTGTCAAGACTCATGATCTCTGCTTAGTGTCAAGGGTAGATGTCCCTAAGAAATTCAAAGTCATAGAGTTCGACCGATACAACGGGCTGACCTGTCCTCAGAATCACATTATCAAATATGTCAGGAAGATGGCTAATTACTCAGACAACGATTCGCTCATGATTCACTACTTCCAAGACAGTCTAATGGTAGACGCTGCAGAATGGTATACTGGCCTGAGTAAGGATGACATTCGTACCTTCGATGATTTGGCTGTCGCTTTCAAGAGTCACTACGGGTTTAATACCAGGTTGAAGCCAAACAGGGAATTTCTCAGATCCTTCTCTCAGAAGAAAGATGAAAGCTTCCGTGAGTATGCGCAGAGATGAAGGGGGCAGCTGCCCGCATTACCCCTGCTCCAGATGAAGAGGAAATGACTCAGACGTTTCTGAAAACTCTGAAAAAGGACTATGTTGAAAGGATGATCATTGCTGCTCCGAGTAACTTCTCCGAGATGGTCACCATGGGAACCCGCTTAGAAGAAGCTGTCAGAGAGGGTATCATTGTGTTCGAAAAAGGTAAATCCTCCACAAATGCACCAAAGAAATATGGCAATGGCCATCACAAGAAGAAGGAGACAGAAGTCAGGATGGTGTCTGCCGAGGCCAATCAATCTATGGCTACCATTGCCCCTATCAATGCTACTCAACTACCGCTACCATACCAATACATGCAATACGCCCAACATCCGTTCTTCCCACCATTCTACCATCAGTATCCTCTGCCACCGGGCCAGCCTCAGGTCCTTGTCAACGCTATTGCTCAGAAAGTGCAACAACAGCCACGAGCTCAACAACAACCACAACAACAGCAAGGTCCTCAGGCCAGGCCATCTTTCCCTCCTATACGGATGACATATGCCGAACTGCTTCCAACTCTGCTGCACAAAGGGTACTGCACAACCAGGCCCGGCAAGCCTCCGCCTAACCCATTACCTCCCAGGTTTCGTTCTGACCTCAGGTGCGATTTTCATCACGGGGCTCTAGGCCACGATGTAGAAGGATGTTACGCTTTGAAGTACATTGTGAAGAAGCTGATAGACTAAGGGAAGTTGTCTTTCGAGAACAATGTCCCGCATGTGCTCGATAACCCGCTCCCAAATCATGCCGCTGTAAAAATGATCGAAGCATATGAAGAAAATCCTAGCCTTGATGTTCGTAATGTTGCAACTCCTCTGGTACCACTACATGTCAAGATGTGCCAAGCTTCCTTGTTTGACCATGACCATGCCGCTTGTAACGAATGTCTTCAGAATCCTATGGGTTGTGACGTAGTTCAGAACGACATCCAGAGCCTGGTGAATGATAACTATCTAATTGCCAACGACGTTTGTGTGATTATGCCAGTCTTCCATGATACCCCCGTTAGGAGCACGCCTCCAAAGGAGAATGTGGAACCTCTTGTGATAAGGCTACCCCCGTTAGGAGCACGCCTCCCATGATTGAGAATGGGATAGAAGTACCTCTGGTATCCCTAGGTGTAGTAAGCAACATCGCCGAAGAGACGACAACTCTGAGGAGCGGTAGGGTCCGCCCGCCTTTGTTCCAAAAGAAGATCGCTGCACCTACCACGGCTCTTGCGGACAAGACAACTCTACTTGTAGTTCCTCCTGTTGCTGAAGACGCTAGCCGGCTAGGCCAATCTATTGAGGATTCTAATTTGGACGAAATCCTGAGGCTAATCAAGAGAAGTGACTATAAGATTGTGGACCATTTGTTGCAAACTCCGTCAAAGATATCTATCTTATCCTTGCTCCTGAGCTCTGAAGCCCACAGGAATATCTTGCTAAAAGTATTGGAACAGGCGTATGTTGATCATGAGGTCACGGTGGATCAGTTTGGTGGTATAGTGGGAAATATTACTGCTTGTAGTAACCTCTGGTTTAGCGAGGACGAACTCCCGGAAGCGGGGAAGCACCACAATCTGGCCCTACACATCTCTGTGAATTGCAAGACTGACATGCTGTCAAATGTATTAGTGGATGCCGGCTCGTCGTTGAATGTAATGCCCAAGTCAACTCTAGACCAGTTAAGCTATCGAGAAGTCCCTTTGAGGAGAAGCACCTTTTTGGTCAAAGCCTTTGACGGATCCTGCAAGAACGTTCTCGGAGAAGTGGATCTTCCAATGACCATCGCTCCTGAGACATTCTTGATCACATTCCAAGTCATGGACATCGATGCTTCCTATAGCTGTCTTCTCGGAAGGCCATGGATACATGAAGCTGGCGCGGTAACCTCCACTCTTCATCAGAAGTTGAAATTTGTGAGGAATGGTAAGCTTGTTACTGTACATGGAGAAGAAGCATACTTGGTTAGCCAATTGTCATCGTTTTCTTGCATCACTACAAGGAAAACTGAAAATTGCGACACTTCATTTGCGACCCTTACCTTATAACTGCCTCAAAATGCACATTTGCAACGGTTGTTGCGACTGTTTGGAGCAACTGTCGCAGCTTTTCTTTGTTAAATGAATTAAAAGGCGCGTTGCAATTTCATTTACGCTCTCTACCCAAAATTTTCATTCCCCGCGTTCTTCACAAACTTCACCTGCGATAATCCCACACTCGTTCCTCTTCCTCACATGTCGCGTTCCTCTTCCTCGTTCCTGCGATAATCCTCAATCGTTCCTGCGATAATCCACAAACTTCACAAATTCATCCTCAGTCGTTCCTCTTCCTCGTTCAGATTCAGATTCTTCACACTCGCTCTCACACTCCCAACCTAACCTACACACTCTTGATTCAGATTCTTCTCACTCCCAAACCCTAACCTGCGATAATTTCTGAATCTTCTCAACTCTCACAATCAGAGCTTCTCAAATCAACTCTCACAACCGGAGCTCAAACCCTAACCTGCGATAATCTCAGAATCAGTCCAATCGGTGAATCACCTTTGATTTTATTCCTCTGAAAGGTTAGTGAATAACCTTTGCTAAATTGATTTTATTGCTTCTAATTTGTGATTTAAAATTTTAGGGATTTTGATTTGGGTTTTTTGATTTATGTGGTCCTTCACCTTTGCTTTAAATTTGATTTGATGCCAAGTTTTTGATTCAGAAAACTGTGTTCATTGGTTTGAATAATTTTGTTTGTATAACTTCACTGGTTTGGTACATCGAAGAAACATAAGCGAGAGAAAGAGCGTATTTGAGTGAGTATAAGCTCTAATGATTGTATTATCGTTGTTCATCTTGTGGTTTATTTGTTGGTTGATCCATTTTCAAGTTTAGTTTAGAGTAAGCATGACTCATGGCATTTGATGTAAAACTTTAGAAGAGCTGGATATCTTAGAAAAAGTAGTTTTTAGAGAAAAAGCTTACTTGAGACTCTTTTTTGATTAACCACGGTGTGCTGTAGATGCCCCTATTGTCGATAGTCTAAGAAGTATGATTTTAGATGGTTGGGAATTAATGATATATGAGTTTTATTTCATTTGTATTTCTAGAAAGTCGAAATGACAATGTTCGACTTATCAATTTGACCATTTTAATTAGTTGCGATAAAACTTGTAGACAATATCGGTTCATTTGAGAATCAAAACTAATAACAACACAGTCTGATGGTGCATTTCTGGTTATGTTTTTGGGACTGTGATCAGCTTTTGGATCTTCTTTTTTGTTTCCCTCTTCATCAACTTGGTCGTCTCACTCTTTGTCTTTGTTCTTTCTTCTGTCTTCCTCAACCTTATTCCTTTTACTCTTCTTATCTTCTTTCTGACTCTAAGTTTGATTCAGATTCTGCTTCTGATGATGCTTCTGGTTCTTCAACTTCTACTCTTCATCTTGAACATGATTATTATTATCATTCTCATTCTGATTGAAAGTTTTTCTTCTTCATCTTTTTTTAATGGGTTTTTTGTATTTCATTTAAAGTTTTAATTTTTACATTATCTGGATTGTTTTGATTTTGTAATTATGTTTGATGAGTTTGTTGTTGCTTAATGCTTATTGGGTCATTTTGAAATTGTAATTGATTAAATTTGAAACTTTGAGCATATAATATTTTTTGATGAACTTGGTTGTGACATTTTCAAACTGTAATTGTGCAATCTGATATGCTGAACTTGGTTAATTGTATAATCTTGTCTGATGAACTTTCTTACAGAACAATTATAGCCTATAGGTAGCTGAATCATTGTATTAGCAGGTGCTAGGTTTTGATCCATTTTGGTTTTTTAGAAGTTGAAATTGCAATTGGTCTACTTGGTTAGATGGGATGTACTGTAATGAATAATGAATGTATAGAATGGGATGGTGTTATTGGGTGAGTTCTATTTAGGTGTTGAAATGCCATTGTTTGATGTGCATGAACCTGTAAATCTTGTCTCTGGGTAGAACTTGTGCCTTTGAGATTTTATTAATTGAATGAAAGTATGAAACTTTTCTTTGTCTTTGCAAATAAAATATAAAAATTATAGCCTATAGGTAGAGATTGATAGAAACTTAGTTGTAAACAAAAATAATAGTTTAATTGATGCATAAGTTCTTTTTTAGAGTAAACCTGCTAGAATCAGAGTCTTTCTTAGTCTGCCTTGAACTATTGTACTATCCTTCCTCCTCGTAATTAACTCTTCTAGATCGGGCTTATATTGGTTTTACGCTCAAATGTTTAAACTCTCTTAGGCGTAATTCTACCTTCTTCTTTGTTAACAGGTGCCATTCCAACTTTTTCTTTAATATTTTCATTGGTAATTGTTGGAAATTCCGCCTTAAGTTTTAGATTTTCTTATTCTTTTTTTATCAGTCTTTGTTTTAATAAACCTGGTTAATGAATAGTTTCCATTTGCTACTTAAAATGTTATTAACCCAAAAGTAGGCGTGCAGCGCGGAAAATATTCATTACATTATAGGCTGTTAGTCGTAGCAATTTTGTTGTTGTTTCTGTTTGGAATGAACAGCTAGAAGCTAAAAAAAATAAAAAAAAATAAGTCGTTTCAAAAGCTTCCATACTTGATTTTCTTGGAATGAACATGTTATAATTGTTGTAGGGATGGGTTAGGAGCTGTGTATACATGTATGGTTTGCTTCTGGAAAATTTGAACATTAATTGATTTGTTTAGAGGGCATAAGCTGCCAGTTAAGCTGTTTTGAGTAATATGACTTAAATGACTAAGTTGTGGATTCAAACTTCTGTGTAAGTGGTTCATAGGGCTTTGTTATTGATAGAATTCTTGTCGTAGATTGTTCTTATTCATAATAAAAAAAATGGTTCAGTTTAGTTTACCAACTACTTGCATAATAGTTTGAGCTAGATGATTTTGAAATTCAGTTTAGTTAATCTCAGGATATTATTTTTGCTGAAATTCAGTTTCTCAAATGGAATGAAAGTCTAAGGTTAAGAGAGAACCTTCTATTGTGATTTAGAACCATGTTGCAGTGCATTTCCATACTCAGTATTTTATATCTTGTTTTGTTAGTTTGTGGAGTTGGATTTTCTGTGTATGTTATATTGTGTTACATGATATGGTAGTAGTGTCACCCTTGTATGCCCATAGGTGGTTTTGTTTGTCCACAGACGGTGTTTTTTATTTGCGATATAGTAATGTAATTTAAGAATTCATTGTTTGTTTCCCTAATTGTTTGTTCCTTTTGGTCATTGACAGATATTTTGATTTGGCTCAGTGAAAGAACCTTTTCGCGCTATTGGTTTTTAAGTCTGCTGTTGTTTATGTAAGTCCTTTTTCCCTCATATTTTTTGAAACTTTAACTATTAAGTTTGCACATTTTTCTGAGTTGTTATTGCTGGAACTATTATCCATTGTGTTGTATAATGGGGATATAGATTATGTCTTGTAGGATATATATTTGATTTTCTTATGTTTGGTGCTTTTTGTTTCTAAAATATAATGACACCTATTTGTGATTTTCCAAACTACATATTGTAAACACACTGTTTCTAAGTATACTTGATTTTTTTCATTGGTTGTGTGAATCACTTTTCATGAATATCTGTATTGTTTTGACATCTCTATGTCAACTTATTGAAATCCATATTTTATGTTTAAAGCAATGGATAAGTCATGGATTATGAAGCCACAGACGTCGGCTGCATACGAGCAAGGGATAGTGGAATTTATTAATTTTGCCTTTAAAGATGCAGTGGAAAATGGTGAAGTAATATGCCCCTGTAGAGTTTGCCGTTTCAAAAAACCGCAGAGTAAGAAAGTAATGTTCGACCACCTAAAGTGGTCACCATTTCCAAAGGGGTACACTATTTGGCTGCATCATGGGGAGTCCTTAGGAGAAACTAGTAATTTCTCAACTAGCACTATTCCAAATATAGGTGAAGACACGGTTCTTGAAGATCCTATTCAAAACATGATCAATGATGCGTTTGGAGTTGATAGGGATCAGACAAATGAGGTACCCATTGCATCAAATGTAGATATTGATCGAGATGAAGATGTGATGCCGAGTGTAAGTGAAGAAAGGAAGGCAGCAAAAGAATTCTATGAATTAACTAGAGATGGAGAACAACCCTTGTATGAAGGGTGTACAAGATATTCAAGATTGTCTTTTTTGTTAAAGTTGTATCACATCAAGTGTTTGTGTGGGTTGAGTGATAAGTCGTTGACAATGATTTTAGAGCTATTAAAGGATGCATTTGAATTTGCAAGTATTCCAAGTTCATTCTATGAAGCAAAGAAAACAATTACAAAACTTGGTATGAATTATGTGAAGATACCTGCATGTCCCAACGATTGTATGCTTTATTGGGGTGAAGATGAAGAAAGGGAGACTTGTAAAATTTGTAACACTTCAAAATGGAAATCAGGGGAAAAGGATTGTGTTGTCAATAATCGGAAAAAAGTCCCTGCAAAAGTTCTTCGTTATTTTCCTTTAAAACCTCGATTGAAAAGACTGTTTTTTTCATCAAAGACTGCCGAGGATATGAGATGGCATGCATTTGATAATAACAACGATGGTATGATGAGGCATCCTAGAGATTCTGAAGCTTGGAAACAATTTGACCTGAAACACCCTTGGTTTGCATCAGATCCGCGAAACTTGCGTCTTGCATTAGCTAGTGATGGCTTTAATCCATTTGGTATGATGAGTTCAAATTATAGCATCTGGCCAGTTGTGCTCATCCCATACAATACTCCTCCATGGGTGTGCATAAAAGAAACATCTTTTATAATGTCGATGATAATTCCTGGTAAATATTCGCCAGGAAATGATATTGATGTCTACTTACAACCTCTAGTCAAGGAGTTGAAGGAGTTATGGACAACTGGTGTGGATACATATGATTCTTTTAAGAAAGAGGTGTTCACATTACACGCAACCTTGATGTGGACGATTAGTGACTTTCCGGGGTTAGGTATGCTTTCTGGTTATAACACATACACCGGTTTTGCATGTCCTTCGTGTAACACCGACACTAAACCTTGTCGTCTTAAAAATAGCAATAAATGGTGTTTTATGGGTCATCGTCGTTACCTTGATCGAAGACACAGATTTAGATTGAACAAGGTTCGCTTTGATGGTGAGCAAGAAATGCGTAGTCCACCGGTAACATTATCTGGACATCAAGTTCTTCAACAAGTTGAAAACATAAAGGTCATTTTTGGTAAAAAGCCTAAGAAAACAGGGTTGGGAAAAAGAAAAGGCAAGAAACAACCTACACAAGGTGACCCTCCAAACCAGAAAAAAAGGAAAAGGACAGGCAAGACGCAATCCACAATAGATGACCCTCCAATCTGGAAGAAGAAAAACATATTCTTTGAACTTCCATATTGGAAGGACAATCTTCTGCGTCATAATCTTGACCCGATGCATATCGAGAAAAATGTGTTGGATAATATCCTATATACTTTGCTTAACGATAGTTCAAAGAGTAAAGACCATGTTGATGCTCGAAGAGACCTTGAAGATATGGGCATAAGATCTGACCTTTGGTGCAATGAAAATGGAAAAATTTCTCCGGCAATTTTTACTTTGACTGGTAAAAGTAAGAGGGAATTTTTAACAATTTTAAAGAATATCAAAGTGCCTGATGGTTATTCAAGCAACATTTCTAGATGCATTGACTTGGAAACTCTTAAGTTGAAAGGAATGTTGAAGAGTCATGATGGCCACATATTGATGGAACAACTTCTACCATTAGCCATTCGGACAACATTACCTACTGAAGTTTCAGCAACATTGATCGAGTTATGCTCATTCTTTAGACAATTATGTGGTAAAGTATTGAAAGTTGAAGATTTGGAAAAAATGCAAAACCAAATTATCCTCACTTTATGCCACATGGAAATGATATTTCCTCCATCATTCTTCACTGTCATGGTTCACTTGGTTGTTCACCTTGTTGAAGAAGTTAAACTTGGAGGTCCCGTTCATTATCGATGGATGTATCCTGTTGAAAGGTAAAATATGTCGGATTTCATTCCTTCAATAATTTAGTAGTTTGTTAAGTTATTGAAAATAATATTATTGTTGTTCAATTTATAGGTACTTAGGAAAACTGAAGAAATATGTACGTAATAAAGCACAACCAGAAGGGTCTATTGCAGAAGGGTACATCATACATGAGATTCTTACATACGGTTCAAGGTATCTAGAAAATATTGAGACTAAATGGAATCAACCGGGTCGTGTAGATGATGAGCCTGATAATGATGTACAAATTGACCCGCGTGTAGCCGAATTTTTTCCTATAGTTGGAAAACCTATTGGTGGATCTTCACATTACACTCTTACACCGATTGAAAAATTACAAGCTCATAGACATGTTTTAACAAATTGCCCTGTAGTTGAGGACTATCTAATGTAAGTAATTATAACACATTAAAAAATTATTTTACTACTTTTTCAAATTTTTACATCTAATATGAAATAACCATATAGGCAGTACAGAAGTATCACACGGAGTCAGCTAAGGAGTAGTGCAAGGACTACTTCTGAGGTAGACAAGAAGGTTCATAAAGAGTTTGCTAATTGGTTCCACAATCGTGTTAGTGTTCATAACCCCTTTTAGGTTCAGACTTTGCTTGTATGTGCTTTTAAGAATAAGAATGTGACTAACCATATATTTTATGGTTTAGATTTGCAACAATCTTGACACCATTGATGGACCAAATAAAGATGTTCTCATTAGTCTTGCTCGAGGTCCTTTTGCTAAAGTTAGAAGGTTCACTGCATACAATGTCAATGGATTTAAATTCAGAACAATGGCGCGAGACGAGTTATTAAAAACACAAAACTGTGGAGTTTTTGGCATTTTTGGGACACGAAGTTATTCAAGCAATAGTGATGCCCAAATGAGATTTGGAGGGGTGCCTTACTATGGAAGATTAATAGACATCATTGAGCTTCGCTACGATGGCTTCACAGTGCCAATGTTTAAATGTGAATGGGCTAATACCACAAACCCAAGAAGCATTAAAATAGATAAGTTGGGTTTTAAGTCTATAAACTTTACAAGATTAAAACATACTGGACAACATGAAGATGATGAGCCATTCATTAAAGCGTCAGAAGCTCAAATGGTTTATTATGTGGATGATGAGAAGGAAGAAGGATGGAATATACCTGTTCATTTGAAGCCAAGAGACTTGTATGACATGGGTGGAAATGATGAAATTATGGCCCCTATTGAGCCATACCCATCACAAAATTTAGAACAAATTTTCTCTAATGATACCACACATATACAATTAGCGAGACTGACTACAGATGATGATGATTGTTAAGAAGTCTAGTTGAACTTGATTGCTAAGAAGTCTATGTAGTTGTTGTAACCCCGATGTACTTGTGATTGTTAAACAATTAATGCAATGAAGTGTAACTTTTGCTAGTTTTTTCTTATCCTACTCTGCTAGTTTTTACTTGTGATTGTTATTTTGACATTTTACTTGTGATTGTTATTTTTACTTGTGTTTTTCCTCTTGTTGCTAGTGATACCACACATATACTTGTTATTTTTACATTTTACGTGTGAAACCACACATATACAGTTAGCTATTTTTTTTCCTACTGTGCTTAGCTATTTGCATCGTTCTGACTTGTTTATCGTCAATCCTGCAGTGTGAAAACATGACACCATATGAGGTTGAAAAGTTGAAAACAATGGCAGAAAATCAAAAAAGGATGGAGGATCTAGGTATTCCAATTATCTCTCAAGAACTTGTAAAATCCTATTCTGCCACTTCAAAAAAGGTTGGAGGCTCTAAATATTCTAATTCTATACCTTAAGATATATGTTCTTATTTTTCTGTCATTTGATAATTTGATAATTTGATGATGTAATTCTTTCATTGTTAACTTAATTTATTTGGAATTGTGGAGAGACAATTAAGCTTCTGAATTATGCCATTTTTTTAGGTTGTGAAGAGAAAATCAAAGTTTGTACAACCCGGAGCTCTAGAGGCAGCCAATAAGAAGCGCCTCCGTTCACAAGGTTTACCACATGCAGCTTCACATCCTACACATGTGCCACCTTCAACCTTTGATCATGTTGCAGACCCACCACCCCCAAATGAGACACCTCCATCGCCTACACATGTGCCACCTTCAACCTTTGATCATGTTGCAGACCCACCACCCCCAAATGAGACACCTCCATCGCCTACACATGTGACACCTTCACCTACAGATGATATTCCGTCACTTGGCTCTGGAGATAATGATGTAGATGATGATGTAGATGAAGAGCTGAACATTACTGATAAAAAGAAACTGAGATACTGGGAGGTTGAAGTTATAAGTATGTAATCTAGTGTTCCTATTTGTGGCGCTGTGTTTTTTCTCATGTAGGTGCTATTATTGATTGTTTTAAATGGTCAACTTATGCCATGTTTCACTTTCTTATTTGTTAGATGTGGCGGGTCATATTTCAAGGAGACGTTTAACAGTGGCAGATTTGCTTGAAGAATCTCCTAATGGAACCAAGATAATGACTCGATGGAATGATGTTCCTCAACCGGTGGGGGATTCTGCTAAACTGTTAGCAAATTATTTGGGCCAATTGGCAAGGCAATATACAGATTTCCCGATAATGTTTGAAAGCTGGGATGCAATTTCAAATGAAAAAAAAAGTGAGTTTTATGTTGACAAAGTAAAGGCATCATTGATATACATTTGAATATGTATGATTTATTGTTTCTTGTATTAACTAACAATTTGTTATTTTATGTTTATGTTGTAAGTCAAAGTTTGTTGTCGATGACGATGGAGACCAAAAAAAATATGTTATCTCTAGCCTTGGAAAGAAATGGAGGGATGGAAAGTGTCGATTGTTTAACAAACATTACAAGTGGGAACTCACATTAGAGGAGAATCTGAAAAATCGTCCAAGTTTTATTCACCCAGATCCTTGGGCTGTTTTTATCAATTTTAGGAGGAAGCCAGAACAAGTGGTAAATTATGGTTTCATTTGTTTTTTCCTTAAGCTTTTAATTGATGCATGTGTATAAAATTTTGTTCCAATTAATGCAAGCGATTGCACAAAGAAATGCAAGAAATAGGAAAAAGCTACAAATCCCTCATACACTAGGACAAACATCGCTTGCGATAAAAAAAGATCAGTTGGTATGGTTCACTCAATCTGCTGGTTGATTATATATACAATTGAACAACTAATTATTATATGTGCTTACTTGTAGGAATCGACACATGGTCGAGAATTTAGTAGGGGAGATATGTATTCTATTTCGCATAAACATGCCAATGGAAAATTTGTCAATGAAGAGGCAAGGGAAAAAGCTGTAAGTGACAATTTCTCATTAACATTGCAAGCTATATTCAACTTGATTTTCATTTACAACATTCTCAGAATGAAGCATTGCAAGCTATATCACAAGATGCCCAAAAAATGTTTATGCAGTTGATTAACATTGCAAGCTATATCACAAGATGCTCAAAAAATGTTTAGCATTTGCAACTTGTCCTTTACATATATATTTTCCTTTGTAAACCTAATAAAGTCCAACTTCAGGATTGTGAAAATATACATATAATATACTAGAGACGATGCTGAAAATTCATTGCTAGTGTTAATTGCTTTTCTTCCTTGTGCTATTGTAATGCAAAGCAAGACTATTGAGAAAAGACCAACTACTCTGCTGCTGGCCATATTGACAAAGTGATTAACTATGCTTATGCTTATGCCCCCTCCATATAAGCAGGTTTTATAGGATAAAACAAAGTTGAAGATATCATTGCACTTAATTAATGGTTGTAAGAAACTTTGGTGGAACAGTGGGAATTATTTATGGTTGTGTTCTTCTAACAAATTTTCGATCAATAAGAAAATGGTCCACATTAACGTTTTTAATCCAATTTACATTACCTGAGCGTTCAAAACATTGGCATTCCTAAGTAAATTACTATGTTAATGTGATTATAATTATCGCAAGTATATAGTATTTGTTTATTTTAGCAATTTGGGTTGATGTAACTGCATATAGTATTTGTTTATTTTAGCAATTTGGGTTGATGTAACTGCATATAGTATTTGTTTACTTTGGCAATTTGGGTTGACGTAACTCCTAGGTTATCTTATTAGTTGGGGTTTTGTTCTTGAAGTGTTAGATTTGTGATTTATGAATGAATGTGTCAATCAGTAATCCTGATTATGCAGAGTAAACATCATCAACATACATATCATAAGATGCTCAAAAAATGTTTAGCATTTGCAACTTGTTGTTTACATATGTAGCTTCCTTTGTAAACCTAATAAAGTCTGAAGTTACCAGACTGATATGAATCCTGATATGTCAAGCAAAACAAAGTACAATACCTTGAGTTTTAACATTCAAATTCTCATTAACATTGCAAGCTATTTCATCAACTGTTGTATATGCAGGAAAAATTGCAAGCTGAAATCTAAAACACTCAATGTGAGAATGAAGCATTTGTCAAAGTGTTTGGAAAGGAACATGCTGGATATGTCCGTTCTATGGGGCTTGGGATAACACCATCTCAAATCTCTAGTCGCTCTACTAGATCAGCGTCATCTTCCATCGAGGCAAATGAGAAAATGTTGAAAATGCAAGCTGAGATTGATTCTCTTAAGGATAAGGCTGCACAAGTTGATGCCTTGAAGGAGCAAGTTGCTTTCTTAATGCAAATGCAAATGCAAAATTCTAGAGACAAAGAGGTAATTTTTATAAAACTATTGATACTGAATGAATCTTTTTAATTTCTAAGAAAGTATTAAGTTAGCCTATTTCTTTGTCTGTTCTCAATATTTTTGTAGAGAATTATGTATGGCTAAATCATATTTATGACTCTTCTGCGTAATAATTTTTTCCACCGTGATTTATGTGTATTCCAAACACATTCTAGGTTTGAAGGAATAAAGTAGAAATTAGAAATTAGAAGTACTACATGTAAAGTGATAGGTTCCAAACACATTCTTGTTATATGTTGTTACTAAAACTTGTTAGATGTAAAATGATAGGTTTGTCACGATATAGTTGCTCCATTTTTTCCATGAAGATATATTTGAATAAGACTTGACAGTCTGTGAGGGAGAGGATGCCAACTTGTGATCACAACAATTTACAAATTGCAAGCTCTCTTGCAATTAATTTCATTCGTTATTAGACTATTAGACTTTAATCAACAACAGTCACGGGAACACCTTTTGTTATTACAAGTTATTACAAGTTGTGCCCTATGTGTGCTTCATGCGTTTTACTAATCACTGTCTTATTTATTTTTCTTCTTCTTTTCAGCCAACAAATTTAGAAACAACAAGAGATGGTAGACATTATTCATCTGAGTCTAGCTACCGCCTTGCGGATCATTGAAGCAACATCACTAGAGAATATTTAGATATTTTAAGGACTTCTCATTTTGGCACAGTTGTTTTGAATATACTGTCACTAGTGTTTCGGTTTTTTGAATGTTGAAACTACGTACTTTACCGAATGTTCAACCACTAGTGTTTCGGTTTTTTGAATGTTTAAACTAGGTACATTATCTTTTGTTTTAGTTAAGTTGATGTATATATGGATCAAACTACTTACTCTTGAATTATGTATATTTTTGCATTCTAAGTCTTTAGTAATATATTATTTTGAGATTGTCTTCAAATTCTAGAGAAAAAAATTTAAATCAGGCCATGTCATTTTCATAAATAAATAAATATTTTTGACAATTTTCAAAAAAAAAAAAAACATTTGCGACTGTTCAAACAGTCGCAAAATAATAAATTCAAAATTTTAAATTAGACATTTGCAACAGTTAGGAACTGTCGCAAGTTCCTTTTAAACCATGTGAAAACGCATATTTTGCGACAGTTGGGAACTGTCGCAGTACACTTTGCGGCAGTTGGAGTGACTGTTCTATGAAGGGTCGCAAATGACTGTTGCGAGCCCAACATTAACGGCTGTTGGTGAACCGTCGCAAATGTACATTTGCGACCCTTCTAACTGTCGCAATCACCAATTTTAAAAGTCGTAAAATGCGTTTTTTCTTGTAGTGCATTGAAGCAGGATCTGCTGAGGGAACTGCATTTCAAGGTTTGACTATTGAAGGTACGGAGCCCAAAAAGGTCGGTGTTGCTATGGCTTCTTTAAAGGACGCACAGAAGGCTGTCCAGGAGGGGCAGGCCGCCGGTTGGGGCCAGCTAATACAACTTCATGAGAATAAGCGCAAAGAGGGTCTTGGGTTTTCACCAACATCAAGAGTATCTACCAGAACATTCTACAGTGCCGGGTTCACCAATGCGATTATTGAGGGTGCTACTGGAAGTGGTTCTAAGCCCGTGTTCGTTATATCAGGAGGCATAGCAAAGAATTGGGATGTCGTCGACCTTCCTTTGATCATGCATAGTTCCGAGTAATATGTCTTGTTGCTTAAGTCTTTGTTTTTCAAAATAACAACCCTTTCGCTCTGCCCAAGGCGAAAGTGGTATTTTTGTAAGGGCATGTTTGTTTTGGCATTGCCATTATTAATAAAAACCGTCGTTTCTTTCACGGCTTTTGCCTCTTTTAATGCTTTTTCCTTGGAAATAATGGTAATTCCAGAAAAAACCAAAACATCTTTGTTTTCTTATTAATTTCAAAGATCTGCATGAAAAACCTTTTCTAAAAATCATCCAACCATACCATGCAGATTGAACCATAATAAACCCGTTGAACACAGTGACCCTATGTTTCCTCCAACTTTTGAATTCCCGGTATATAAAGCCGAAGATGAGGAGGATGATGATATACCATATGAGATTACCTGACTACTTGAACAAGAGGAGAAAGCCATTCAGCCCCACCAGGAAGAGATTGAGTTGATCAACCTGGGTACCGAAGACAATAAGCGGGAGATCAAGGTTGGTGCTGCATTGGAAGAGGGGGTTAAGAAGAAGATCTTCGAACTTCTCCGAGAGTATTCAGATATTTTTGCATGGTCGTATGAAGATATGCCGGGTTTGGATCCCCAGATCGTAGAACACCGGATACCAACGAGGCCAGAATGTCCTCCTGTTAGACAAAAGCTAAGAAGAACTCGTCCTGACATGGCTCTCAAGACCAAGGGTGAGGTACAGAAGCAGATTGATGCGAGTTTCCTCATGACAGTCGAGTATCCCGAATGGGTTGCTAATATTGTACCTGTACCGAAGAAGGATGGGAAAGTCCGGATGTGTGTCGATTACAGGGATCTGAATAAAGCCAGTCTGAAAGACAATTTCCCGCTGCCTCATATTGACGTGCTTGTTGATAATACTGCTCAGTGCAAGGTGTTCTCCTTCATGGATGGTTTCTCTGGATACAATCAAATCAAGATGTCACCCAGAGACAGGGAAAAGACATTGTTCATTACCCCATGGGGAACTTTCTGTTGCAAAGCAATGTCGTTTGGCCTGATAAATGTTGGTGCCACCTATCAGAGGGGGATGACTACGTTGTTTCACGATATGATTCGCAAAGAATTCGAAGTATATGTGGATGACATGATCGTAAAGTCAAGCGATGATGAGCAACATGTTGAATATTTGGCAAAAATGTTTGAAAGGTTAAGAAAATACAAGCTTCGACTGAATCCCAACAAGTGTACGTTCGATGTTAGATCAGGGAAGCTGCTAGGGTTCATTGTTAGTCAAAGAGGCATTGAAGTAGATCCTGACAAAGTCCGAGCCATCCGCGAGATGCCGGCCCCGCAGACCGAGAAGCAAGTCAGAGGTTTCCTCGGGCGTCTGAACTATATCTCCCAATTCATATCTCACATGACCGCAACTTGCGGACCAATCTTCAAGCTACTCAGGAAGAATCAACCTATTGTATGGAACGATGAATGCCAGGAAGCTTTTGATAGCATCAAAGATTATTTGCTAGAGCCACCAATCCTTGTCCCGCCGGTGGAAGGAAGGCCATTGATTATGTATTTGTCAGTGTTAGATGAATCCATGGGATGTGTGCTCGGTCAATAGGACGAGACTGGAAAGAAAGAGCATGCTATCTACTATTTAAGCAAGAAGTTCACTGACTGTGAGACTCGATACACGATGCTCGAAAAGACTTGTTGTGCTCTGGCTTAGGCTGCCAAATGCCTACGTCACTATTTGATGAACCATACAACTTGGTTGATATCCAGGATGGACCCAATCAAGTATATCTTTGAGAAGCCCGCAGTCACCGGGAGTTGGCAGAGGCTTCTGTCTGAATATGATATTGTGTTCAAAGCTCAAAAAGCCATCAGGGGAAGCGTTCTAGCTGATCACCTCGCTTATCAACCACTTGACGACTATCAACCCATTAAGTTCGATTTCCCCGATGAAGAAGTCATGTATTTGAAGTCAAGAGACTGTGAAGAACCGTTGATTGGTGAAGGTCCAGACCCTGATAGCAAGTGGGGATTGATCTTTGATGGTGATGTCAATGCTTACGGAAAAGGAATTGGGGCAATAATCATATCTCCGCGGGGGCATCATATTCCCTTTACTGCCCGAATTCTATTCGAATGCACAAACAACATGGCTGAATAAGAAGCATGTATCTTGGGGATTGAGGAAGCAATCGACATAAGAATCAAGCACCTTGACATTTATGGAGATTCTGCGCTTGTTATTAACCAGATAAAGGGTGAGTGGGAGACCCATCATGCCAATCTGATCTCTTACCGTGATTATGCGAGACGTCTGCTGACGTACTTTACAAAGGTCGAATTGCACCATATTCCCCGTGAAGAAAATCAAATGGCCGATGCTCTTGCTACTTTATCCTCCATGTTTCAAGTGAACCATTGGAATCATGTACCAATAATCAAAGTACAACGCCTAGACCGGCCTTCTCATGTGTTTGCCATCGGTGATGTGATTGTTCAGACAGATGCGGATGCGGTTGACAACAGACCCTGGTATCATGATATCAAGCAGTTTTTGCAAAACCGCGAATACCCGCCAAGTGCTTCCAACAAAGACAAGAAGACCCTGCGAAGATTGGCTAGTAAGTTCCTGCTGGACGGAGATGTTTTGTACAAAAGGAATTACAATGTGCACGATGGGACTTTTGGAAGCCATGCTTCAGGGCATACCATGTCTAGAAAATTGTTACGGGCTGGCTACTATTGGATGACCATGGAGCACGATTGCTACCAATATGCCAGGAAATGTCACAAATGTCAAATCTATGCTGATAAAATCCATGTGCCTCCGCATTCCCTCAATGTTATTTCCTTTCCGTGGCCTTTCTCTATGTGGGGCATCGACATGATTGGAAGAATCGAACCAAAGGCTTCGAATGGTCATCGTTTCATTTTGGTGGCGATTGATTACTTTACCAAATGGGTTGAAGCTGCATCTTATGCCAATGTAACCAAGCAAGTGGTGGTTAAGTTCATCAAGAACAACATCATCTGTCGATATGGTGTTCCCAGCAAGATTATCACTGACAATGGTACAAATTTGAACAATGATATGGTGCAAGCCCTGTGTGAGAAATTCAAGATTGAACATCATAACTCTTCCCCTTATAGGCCCTAGATGAACGGTGCAGTTGAGGCCGCCAATAAGAATATCAAGAAGATCATACAGAAGATGGTAACTACATACAAGGACTGGCATGAGATGTTACCCTTTGCTTTACACGGCTACCGCACTACAGTACGCAGTTCGACCGGGGCAACACCTTTTTCCCTAGTATATGGCATGGAAGCAGTCCTCCCCCTAGAAGTAGAGATCCCCTCACTCCGCGTGATCATGGAAGCAAAATTGTCTGAAGCTGAATGGTGCCAAAGCCGGTATGATCAGTTAAACTTGGTTGAAGAGAAGCGTCTGGATGCTTTGGCCCGTGGACGGCTGTATCAAACAAGAATGAAAACTGCTTTTGACAAGAAAGTCCGTCCTAGAGAATTCAATGAAGGTGAACTTGTATTGAAGAGAAGAATAAGCCAGCAACCCGACCCAAGGGGCAAGTGGACGCCTAACTATAAAGGACCGTATGTTGTCAAGAAGGCCTTCTCCGGCGGTGCTTTGATCCTTACACACATGGATGGTGTAGAGCTTCCAAACCCTGTGAATGCCGATATAGTCAAGAAATACTTTGTCTAAATATATGAAAAGAACAGCGTGGTAGGTCGAAAACCCGAAAGGGCGGCCTAGGCAAAAATGCGCTTCCTGGTGGATCGAAAACCCGAAAAGGCGATCCAAGCAAAATAAGGGACAAAATAAAAGATGAATATGAAAAAGCTCGCTGAGATTACATGTAACTCAGGCAAAAATGAGCGTCTCGATGAGTCAAAAACCCGGAAGGGCGGTTCATGCAAAAATGAGATTGAAATGAAAGACAATTGACTATATCTGGCAAACTACCATCCCCTTGGGGCACCTGCAACCGATAAATGGATGTTCTCATCAGAGGCTTTTGTACTTGTGAGTTCAAAATTTCTAAGGACTATAGTGGTTACTGTGTTCAATGTACCACCAACCCAAAAAATTACCGTTTTACAAGCTTTGTAAATCCGTGGAGTCATGCTTTTGGCTGGCTACCACCCTTATACATCGATTTGAGCCTATGCTTTCGTTTGAAACTCTATTTTTCCATTCTACTTTCAAAGCTTTATAGAAAAACATTTTCTTCCTATTTTAATAATGACAATGTCTGAAACAAACATTTTGGAAATTGAAAACCTTTTGTGTGTATTTTGAAAACAAACTTGAGCAACTAGGTGCATTCAACGAAACATGCATGAACGAATGTGTGTTGATGTCCATTTCAATACAAGCTACCAGCAGGCTCCCTCCCCAGTATGGTCTGTGGTCAATGGCAAGAATGAAAAAACAGAATGAAAAGCATGAGAAAATGAATAAGCTCGCTAAGCTGAAAACCCGAAAGGGCGGCTTAGGCAAAAATGAGCACCCCACTGGATTGACAGCCTACAGAGGTAATTGTTATTGCGATTTTCGGGTGTCAAATCATTAATTAGATTTGAACCTTTCAATCATTGATATCTCTATTTTTTTTGGGGAAAGGTAAAATCGAGAGAAAACCTTAGAAATTCTAAGTTCGGGGCTAATTTCACTACGGGAAGGTGTTAGGCACCCGCAATGACTATAGTATCCTATAGGAACCGTTTTACTATGCTTTACGTATATGCTTTGCTTTTATCGCTATTTGTAAAAAAGAGGGGTTGATTTTAAGAATGAGAGAAAGAAGATTTTGAGTGTTTGTTTTTATTGGACTTGGAGAGATTTTGAATCTCTTGCCTACATACCCTTTTAAGGGATCAAAATTCCATGTAGTTCTCTTCCAAAATATTTTTGTGGGTTGGTTCAATTTTAGTTTTGAAAAAAAGTTTTGAAGAAAAAGATGAGAGGCCGTAAAGGCATGAGATTTGGAAACAAGTGAGGTTAGTCCAATTTATTTACAAAAACGGTTAAAGTTGAGAATTAGTGTTCATTTGGATTTTTGATTAAGAAAATAAAGGAAAATTATGGAGTTTTGACTCCAACATTATTATGAAAATATTTGAGTGAAGAGTTAGTTTTTGAGAAAGAAAGCATGAGTTTTTTCCTAAGTATCACGCTTCCTAAACATACACCTAGCGGTGAACATGCAACGTGTGTGCGTGTCGGTGCTTGTGTCGGTGTACATCATCATAGTCCATAGTCCTTTACATCGGGTCCTAATTTACATTCTATGGTCTCGCAAGAATTTAAAAGGAAAGTAAACTACCTAAACATTGAGAAATTGAATGGAACCTAGACTTAGAGAATGGGGATGAATTGGAGCTTTCAATAGGCATGAAACACAAAATGGTTAGTGAAGCAATATGCAATGATAATGAAATGTTAGGCAACAAGAACAACATAATATGGAGGGATGTGAAGAGAAAATGCATGCTAACTAATCATGACTTATGAAACAAGAGATTAAAAGCTAAACTTTGCAAAATTAGGAAACTAGCACCTAAACTTGCAAGATAAAAGCTAACCTATTAACAAGATCGAAAGTATTGCAAAATTATAAACAAAGATCAAACTTAAAAAAAATAGAACATATCGCAAGAATTGTAAACAAAATCAACTAACACATTTGAACATATCGCAAAATTGTAAGCAAAATCAATTAACTAACACAATTAAACATATTGCAAAAATTGTAAGCAAAATCAATTAACTAACACAATTAAACATATTGCAAAAAGAGTAAGCAAAATCAATCAACTAACACAATTAAACATATTGCAAAAAGGGTAAGCAAAATCAATCAACTAACACAATTAAATGTATTGCAAAAAGGGTAAGCAAAATCAATCAACTAACACAATTAAACATATTGCAAAAAGAGTAAGCAAAATCAATCAACTAACACAATTAAACATATTGCAAGAAGGGTAAGCAAAATCAATCAACTAACACAATTAAATGAATTAGCACAACATCAGGGGTAAACTTATCCTAAAATTAAGTGCCAAACATCCACGTCACATGACAAGTTTCGGATCAAATATTGCACAAGAAAATTCACGCGAAAACGCACAAAATATACGAATCAAGAAATGAAATTGACGCATATTATTTCCATCAGTCCTGAACATGTGAAAATATCACTAAACAGCCAAAAACATATCAAGAACACACTGTATTTTTCCAGGAATTTTGCAAGAAATTTTAGCATGCATAGGGGTTCAAATAACAAGAATTAAAGGTGTATATAGCAAGAAAAACCCAAAAAAACATAAGAAAGCCCCAGGCTCAAAGCTTCACAACCCAAACCCACGGATCTGATGGATCCGGATCAAGCTAATGCTCTAGGAGCGTTGGATTGATCCAGATCCATCAGGATCTTGATCAAACGCTCAGGATTAAGGGAACATGGACCGGGTATGGAGCAACCCGATCCAGGAGCTTGTATATAAAGGATTGCGACCCGATTTCCCTCATTCTTTCTCTTCCGTTCTCTCTCTTCTCCTTCGTTCCCTCTTCTCTCTTCACAAACCCTAACCCTAATTTGTTCGAATCTACCCAGAACCTAAACATTCATGGCTTAAACGCTTTGTATTGTTGTTCTAAGCACAAATCAGTCACTAGAAGATGTTTTCAACCATGGAATCAACACGAATTTCTGAGTTTTGACGGTAGGTTCGAACTGTTTGGTTTCTTCGTGTTTCTTGAATTCAATCTTTGTAGTGAATCTTGAAGCGATTCCCTGCGTTTTCAAACTGTTTTGATGTTAGGGTTAGGGTTTCGAACCAAACAGTTCGAATCTTTCATGGATTCGCGTTGCTTCCGAACTTGTGATGGTTTTTAACAATATGAGATTGAGTTTGTGTGTTACCTGTGTTCAATCTGGAGATTTGAGTCGAAACCTTCGGAAACCTTGAATCTTGATTCTGTTTCGCTGATTTCTTGGCTTGAACTTGGGATTTGAACGGTAATCCTCTTCTTCTTCTTCTCAATCGGTTCGGATCCCTTGAATTCTTTCTCTTTTCTTCTCAATTTTGCTTCTGTGATCGCATTTGGATTCGTTGCTTCCAGCGATGAATCTGATGCTTGAATTGCAGAAATGAAGGCTCAGTGATGAAGATTCACCATTGAATCTCTGAGAGCTATCCCAAATTCCATTGATTTCGCTTGCATTCAATTCTGGAAAAAGTTAGGGTTCATGAAACTGTTCTTGAGCTTTCTGATTCTTGTGATTTTTGATCTAACTGAATGGAGAGAGAATGTTGTATTGTGTTTGTGATGTGGCACTGATCTCTCATGATTTCTGACACCTAGAGCCTTTTATAGGCTGCCATGTAGGCTGAATTGGCCTGCGTGGTATCCTGGGACCAATCTGCAATTTTATGAAACTGTGGGACTGTTTTGCAATTAAACAAGAATTGGACTGTTTTGAGAATTAAAAGAATTGGGACTGTTTTTAAAAATCGGAATTGGACACTTCTGCAATGAAATGTAAAATTTTGGACTAAATTGCAATTAAAATAAAATTTGGACTAAACTGCAAAAATTAAAAATAAAATTGGTAAAAAATGTAATTTGGAAAAAACGTAAAGTGAAACAGTTAAAAATGACAAAATGGACTAAAATGAACAAACTACCAAAAATGAGGTATTTTAAAATACCTCTCTGCCCAAAAATCAAATAATGTGAAAAGACCAAAATGCCCCTGGGGCCAAAACGCCTCAGACTGATCCAAACTGACTCAGATGCAGACTAAGATGGTTTTTAAACAGAATTTGACAAATAATTCGCACAGACAAGTTGAAAAAGACTCATAGGCATACACAGGGACTGAAAATGGGTTCCATTGCGGGAAATGACCAAAATACCCTTTTGTAAGATTTTATGCAAAAGATTGAGATAAAATGCAGGAAAAATTGTAAAGTGAATTTAAAGACAGAGATAGCAACGTATATAGTCGAAGCACAGTGGTGAATTGCAGAGTATTAGAAAATAGCAGAGGAATACACAGTAAATTGAAAAAGTTTTAGGAATAAAAAGGAAATTTGAACGAGTATTTTTAGGTCCAAAATGAGGGTATGACAGCAATTCAGGCAAAAACAGGGGCAATGAAAAGAATTTATTCCCCGGTGGATTGAAAACCCGAAAGGGCGGTCCAGGCAAAAATGGGATGAAAAAAAAATGAAAAAACAAACAAATGAAAGCAAACATGCAAAAAAGCATTGACCACAGATGCGATACCCAAGACGTGCTCAGCATTAAAGCACCCAACAATGACAGTGCCATCAGAGAGGTTCTACTCCCTACGAGTTTATGAACGGGATATAGTTCCCTGCCCTCAGCCATGGTCTCGATGCGTCTTTCAAGCGACAGCACCTCCAAAGGGGATTTCCACAAGCTTATGTTTGAGCACAAGCCATTACGTGCCCAATATTCCAATGTTTTGTCTATCTCTGTGAAATTGTGTCTACAAATTGCCAACCATCATGCACCTCAAGCATTCATACATGCATAATCATGCATCCTATATGCTCATGCATCTGATAAAGTTATTATACTATGCATGCATATTGCATTTTCAATTCCTATGTTAATCTCTGTCAAAATCTCGCAAGTCAATTTCAAACTTCTACTGTCATGTCAATTTCAAACTTCTACAGTCATGTCAATTTCAAATTCCTGCAGTTATGTCAGATCAATTGCAGTCTGTATCCACAATGCAGTTTGCTATGTGTTCGGCCAAGTGGCTAGTTCGTATCCAAGAACAGCTTGTGCCTGTCAATTTCCTGCCATTATCAGCCAAGTGGCTAGTTCAAATACAAGAACAGCTTGTGCCTGTCGATTTCCTGCCATTATCAGCCAAGTGGATAGTTCGTATCCAAGAACAACTTGTGCCTGTCAATTTGCTTCTGTTATCAGCCAAGCGGCCAGTTCAAATACAAGAACAGCTTGTGCCTACCCACCTGTCAGTTTTCTCGGTCAAGTTCCCAGTTCGAGCCAAAAGAACAACTTGTACCTATCAATTCGCTGTTTGTTTCCTCAGTGAACCTTGTTATTTGCTATCTTGTTAATGTCTACCAATCCCGCAATGGATACGACATACCCTGTTATTTGCTATCTTGTTAATGTCTACCAATCCCGCAATGGATACGACATATTTTGTTAAACTCAACTCTCAGTTTGTCTTGCATTCATAATCTAAATGTTGCATGGCATACATGACATTCACGAATGCATTTTTACGCCCAAAATCAGTGCAAATGTTAATATTTAAGTATCTTCGCCCTGTCAAGCCAAAGACTCTGTCTCTTGACCCTCCAGACAAAGAAACTTAAATAGGGGCAGCTGTCATACCCTCATTTTGGACCTAAAAATACTCCTTCAAATCCTTTTCTATTTCTAATACTTTTCAATCCACTGTGTTTTACTCTGCAATTTTCTACTGTGCTTCAACTGCACATTTTACTGTTTCTGTCTTTAAATTTTCTTGCATTTAGAGCCATCCAAAGTGCTTTCCTTGCATTACGAGTCATTTGAAAATTTCTAAACCAATTGTACATTGTCCTGCATTTTATTCCAAGTTTCTGCATAAAAATCGTACAAAAGGGTATTTTGGTCATTTCCTGCAGTGGACCCATTTTAGTCCCTACGTTTGTCACTGAGTCTTTTCAACTTGTCTGTACAAATCATTTGTCAAATTCTGTCTAAAAATCATTTCAGCATTGCATCTGAGTCAGTCTGAGTCGTTTTAGTCCTCAGGGGGCATTTTGGTCTTTTCTCATCAAAATTTTGACAGAGAGGTATTTTAAAATACCTCATTTTGGTAGTTTGTTCGTTTTAGTCCACTTTGTCGTTTTTAACTGTTTCACTTTACGTTATTTTCAAAGTTACGTTTTTACCAATTTTTTATTTTTTATTTTTTATTTGCAAGTCAGTCCATTTTTACTTTTTATTTGCAAATCAGTCCAAATTTTACTTTAATTTGCAGTTAGTCCAATTTTTACTCTTTTACAAATTAGTCCTTTAGTTTTGTTTTTTGCAGAACGGTCTTTAAGTCAAAATTCAGTCCAAATGCCACGCGAGCAATCAAGGCCAGATGTCACCATCTCATTGGTCCAAAGGCACACATGGGAGCCTATAAAAGGCCGGCCACTGCACAAGTTAGAAAAGAGAGCCACATAATTCACGCCACATCACAAACACCTCAGAATTTTCTCTCTCCATTCAGTTAGAATCAAAATTCACCAAACTCAGAAAACCTCAAGAACACGAAGAACAATTCCACAAACCCTAACTTTTTCCATAACCAAATTCAATCAAGTTCAAGCACAATGCAGTGAAATTCACCACGGTTCTCAGAGATTCAGCAATGAATCGTCATCACCGAACCATTTCCTCTGCAATTCAAGCGTGAATCCACCACTGAAAGCGGCGAACTCAACGCGATCACAGAGGAAGAAGAGTGAGAAGAAGAAGGAAAAAGAATTCAAAGGATTTGAATCGGTGAAGAAGAAGAAGAGAAATCACTGATTTATTTTCGGAATTCAAGCCAAAAATCAACAAAACAGAATCAGATTCAAGAATTCTTGAAGATTCCAGTTCGAATCTCCAAATAAAACACAGGTGAATACGTAAACCTACCTCTTTCTTGCTCAAGAACATCAACAAATCCAAAATCGATGTAGATCCGTAGAAGTTCAAAAGAGTTTTGCTCAAAATCATGAAACCCTAAAAATTCTTTGAAAACCGTAAAGATTCCACGGTTTACAACGAGTATTAACCGTTGTAAACCTACGAATCCACAAAAGAACTCATTCAGAAAAGATTTGAACAAAAACACAGAAAAAAACTGTTTGAAACCGTGAAGAAACTTCACGATCTACATCGATTTACCGGTTGCATGTGAATTTCAATGACGGATCCATGTTTAAAATAGCAAGACGAATCGATTGAAACATATTCAAGTGAATTCTGGGTAGATTTGAACGGATTAGGGTTAGGGTTTGGCATTGGAGAAGAAGAGAGAAGTTGGAGAAGAAGAGAGAACGGAGAGAAGAAAGAGAAAGAAAGAAAGAAAATGAATTGAACCGGGCCAAAACCTTTTATATAAGTGCATGGACGGGGTCGGTCCAAACCCGATCCAATTTCCTGCATTCCCGGCCATTAGATCTAGGTTTTAGGGTATCCGGATCAATCCAACGCCTCTGAGGCGTTCTGGAGATCCGGATCCACTAAGCTGCGTGGGTTTGGGCTGCATAACCGTGGGCTTTGGGTTTCTATCATTTTTTCTCTAATTTGTTGCTATGCACACCTCCATTCTTGTTATTTGAACCCATGTGCGCTCTAATTTTCTTGCAAAAAATTCCAAAAAATTGCTATGTGTTTCTTGATGCATTTTTGATTGTTTTGTGATATTTTTACATGTTTAAAGTTGATAAAAAATATATGCTAATTTCTTCTATGGAGTTGTGAGTTTTGTGTATTTTTAGTGAAATTTCTTGCATGACTTTTAACCCAATTTTTTGCCATATGATGTTGGTATGTGGCAGTTGACTTTGTGATATATTTGCTACTGAATTCATGCTAATCCTTCTAATTTTGCAATATTAATGGTTGATTTCCAATTTTGTTAGTTTAATTTTTAGTTTACAACTTTGCAATATTAATTGTTAACTTCCAATTTGGTTAGTTTAATTTTTAGTTTACAACTTTGCAATGTTAATTGTTAGTTTACATTTTTTCCCTTTTTGTTGTTAGTTTAATTGCATAGTTTCTTGTTTTGCAAGTTTACTTGTTAGGTCACAATTTTGTTAGTTTAATTTGCTAGTTTCTTATTTGATTGATAGTTCTTTGCATTGCAAGTAATGTGGATCCTTTGTTTTAAAATAACGTGTGAAATAGGTTTGTGAATGTGTGCTAAGATGAAATTTGGGCATGGCTTATAATTCTCATGTTGTGCTAGAAAAACCTCTTGAAAATTGCTTTGAATGAGAATCATAGGGCATCTGCTTGCTCTAAACCTTGTGATTAGTTTTGTGCATTTTTTCATTGCATCTTACTATTGCTCCTTTTTCTCAATTGGTTTAACATCTTTTACTATCATTTTATATCTTGTGTTGCTAACCATTCCATTTCATTTCACACATTGAGCATTCCATCGCCATCTCCATCCTTTAGTTTAGGTTTTATTCAATTTTCTAATCTTTAGGTGGTTATTCCTGTCTTTTAATTTTTGCAAGACCATAGAATGTAAACTAGGGCCAATGTAAAGAACAATAGACACTATAATGATGTACACCGACACAAACACCGACACGCACACACGTTGTATGATTTACCGTTAGATGTATGTTTAGGAACGCGAAACTTAGAAAAATCCATTTTCCAAGAATTAGCCACCTCATCACTTGGAAACAATTTTTTCAATAAACCTTGGAGTCAAAACTCCATTGTATTTTTCCTTTATTTTCTTAATCAAAGATTCAATTGAACCAACCTTGGAATCATTTTCTTTAATAATTGAACCAACCTCACCATTTTCTTTCTCAAGCCTTTACGGCCTCTTCCTTTTCTTTCAAACCATTTTCAAAAATTAAAATCAATCTAAACTCACAAAAAACATTTTTTGAGAGAGAACTACATGGAGTTTGATCCCTTAAAAGGGTATGTAGGCAAGAGGTCAAAACCTCTTCAAGTCCAATAAAAATAAAATCCGAACACTTCTTCCCCCATTCTTAAAATAAACAATCTCTTTTCAATAAATAGCGTTAAAAATAAAGCGTAGACGTAAATCTAGAAAAACGGTTCCTATAGAGTACTATAGTCGTTATGGGTGCCTAACACCTTCCCGTAGAGAAAATTGCCCCCGAACTTAGAATTTCTAAGGGTTTTTCTCAATTTCTCCCTTCCCAAAAAAAAATAGAGATATCAATGATTGAAAGGTTCAAGCCTAATCAATGACTTGACACCCGAAAATCGCAATAACAATATGTAAACCTGGTAAAGGACTTTTGGATAAGGGCTGAAATCTATGATATAGAATCTACAAAGTTAGAAGAAAGTCAGGCTGTTTCAAGAAATCCAAGTCTGAAAGGAAAATCAAGAGAGGAGATGGGTCTTGGACCTTTTAACGGTTTGGATATCAGATCAGCACTGATGGGTATTCCAATAGCCATCACAGAAGAAGTGATTGCAAGAGCATGCAGAGTTGCTCCTGAAGGAAGATTTCTGTGGAACGTTGGTAAGAAAGATGCTCTGTTGGATAGCTACACCAACTTACTACTGAAAGGAAATCCAGCAACCAAGTTGGTGGACATGGATGATAAGAACAAGATGCTTCTGAAATTTGTCAATGACTGCTTCTTTCAGAAGGGAGGAGGTTTTGACCAACCCAGTCCGGACCACAAATTGGTTCTGTATTTCTTGGCTGCTTATCAGGCTATTAATCTTCCAAGATACCTCATGCATCACCTGTGCTGGGCTATCAAAGAAGGAATTAAAGGAAAAAGGAAGCAAGTACCTTGTGCAAGACTGCTTTTTGAGATCTTTTTTCAAGGAGGATTGCTGAAGACTCTGGACAAGTTCAACCTGATTTTTGACAGAATTCTTTGAATTTCCACTGGAAAGATGATAAATGGAAAAACTTTGTAGCATATGAAGATTATCAAGAAATTCTCTCCTAACGAGAAGGACCTGAAAGAATCTTCAGTACCATCAAGACCAATAAGGGATTTTCCTTCCATTACAAAAGAAGACAATCCTGAAGTTCTGACTGGATATTTAGCTGCATATGCCAAGGAATCTGAGGATGCTTCTCAAAGAGCTGCTGTTGCTTTGGCCAGAAAGAAAAAAGTTGCTAAGTCTGAAGCAACCAACTACGACAGTGTGCAGAAGGTTGCTAATGTAACGCCCACTTTCGTTTTATTATTTATTTAAATCGAGTTTAGGTGATTATATTATATTTATATAATGTATATGTGTTTTGATATGTTTTGATATGTTTTAATGGTTTGTGATATGTTATAATTTTATGGATAAGATTAAAGGACTTATTTTATTGTTAAATAAAATAAGATTTGGAAAGAAAATAAAATATTTAGTTGTGGGTTAGTTTTGGATTTTAGAGAGTTATGTGGGAGAAAGAGTAAATAAGATAAGATTTGTTGGGAGTATAAATAGGAAACTAGGTTTAGAAAGGCAGTAACGCTTCAGACTTTTGGGAGAGAAAAAGAAACGCACGTGAAGAGAAAGAAGGAAGGGTGTGCTGCGATTTGCTTCTAAACCAGGTAAGGGTGAGACTAATAATTCTGTAATATTAATTAGCATAATTCTGATGATTGATTAGCAAGAATTAGATTGAATTGGGAGAATGAGAAATTAGGTCAAATCCTAGAATTGGCAAATTGAACGGTTAGAAATGGTTTAATTGATGTAGAAAGTGTTCCTAGACCTTAGATTATGTTTAGGATGAACCCAGGAATCAGTACTAGGTTTGGAACCATGAAATTTGTGAGTTTTTAGAGGATTTAGCAAGTCTTCCCGCGGCGACGTTCATCGCTCGCCACGGCGAGCAGTGATCCTCGCCTCGCGAGTGATGATCTTCATCGCTCGCCGCAGGCGAGCACTTTCCCTCGCCTCGCGAGTTGTTTTGGCAGCTCGCCACAGCGAGCAAGTTTTACTCGCCATAGCGAGTTAGGACAGAGGGCTGGTTAGCTTTTGCTTTTTGACCTTTTAGTTGGACCTTGAGTGCTTGGGATGCCTGCACAAACCTAGTAATGAATAGGAATGGATGTAGGACAGGATTGGACCCAGGACAGTAGAGGTTAGGATTTAACCTTACTCGCCATGGCGAGCATATGCTCTCGCCTCGCGAGCACTACCAGAATGGAGTGTTTGAGTGTTATGTGATGTGTGTTGTAAGCTTGTTTAAGAGTAGACTCCTAAGAGTACTGAGACCTAATAGCAATGTTGAGGGTAATCTATATAGCTGAGTAAGACGTATTCATGATAATTGAGTAAGGATTAATGTATTATACCTTATGCAAATATGACAAAGTTTATGTTGATTTGAATTGCAATTGATGTGATGATATCATTCTGTTTTCGATGATTGAATTATGCTGCTGTCGTTATTAAACTGTGTCGCATGATATATATAAATATGATGAATAAGATAATGTTTAGCTCCAATTTCTTGGATGCAAGTTGATAATGTGATTAAGATGTTTTGTTGATTTGAGTCCATGCATTAGCATACATTGAGCTTAGTCATCACCATGTTAGGAGCTTTGTCCTCCGCACGACTTATAGGAGCATTGTCCTCCAAATTTTACTTTAATTTGCAGTTAGTCCAATTTTTACTCTTTTACAAATTAGTCCTTTAGTTTTGTTTTTTGCAGAAAGGTCCTTAAGTCAAAATTCAGTCCAAATGCCACGCGAGCAATCAAGGCCAGATGTCACCATCTCATTGGTCCAAAGGCACACATGGGAGCCTATAAAAGGCCGGCCACTGCACAAGTTAGAAAAGAGAGCCACATAATTCACGCCACATCACAAACACCTCAGAATTTTCTCTCTCCATTCAGTTAGAATCAAAATTCACCAAACTCAGAAAACCTCAAGAACACGAAGAACAATTCCACAAACCCTAACTTTTTCCAGAACCAAATTCAATCAAGTTCAAGCACAATGTAGTGAAATTCACCACGGTTCTCAAAGATTCATCAATGAATCGTCATCACCGAACCATTTCCTCTGCAATTCAAGCGTGAATCCACCACTGAAAGCGGCGAACTCAACGCGATCACAGAGGAAGAAGAGTGAGAAGAAGAAGGAAAAAGAATTCAAAGGATTTGAATCGGTGAAGAAGAAGAAGAGAAATCACTGATTTATTTTCGGAATTCAAGCCAAAAATCAACAAAACAGAATCAGATTCAAGAATTCTTGAAGATTCCAGTTCGAATCTCCGAATAAAACACAGGTGAATACGTAAACCTACCTCTTTCTTGCTCAAGAACATCAACAAATCCAAAATCGATGTAGATCCGTAGAAGTTCAAAAGAGTTTTGCTCAAAATCATGAAACCCTAAAAATTCTTTGAAAACCGTAAAGATTCCACGGTTTACAACGAGTATTAACCGTTGTAAACCTACGAATCCACAAAAGAACTCATTCAGAAAAGATTTGAACAAAAACACAGAAAAAAACTGTTTGAAACCGTGAAGAAACTTCACGATCTACATCGATTTACCGATTGCATGTGAATTTCAATGACGGATCCATGTTTAGAATAGCAAGACGAATCGATTGAAACATATTCAAGTGAATTCTGGGTAGATTTGAACGGATTAGGGTTAGGGTTTGGCATTGGAGAAGAAGAGAGAAGTTGGAGAAGAAGAGAGAACGGAGAGAAGAAAGAGAAAGAAAGAAAGAAAATGAATTGAACCGGGCCAAAACCTTTTATATAAGTGCGTGGACCGGGTCGGTCCAAACCCGATCCAATTTCCTGCATTCCCGGCCATTAGATCTAGGTTTTAGGGTATCCGGATCAATCCAACGCCTCTGAGGCGTTCTGGAGATCCGGATCCACTAAGCTGCGTGGGTTTGGGCTGCATAACCGTGGGCTTTGGGTTTCTATCATTTTTTCTTGAATTTGTTGCAATGCACACCTCCATTCTTGTTATTTGAACCCCTGTGCGCTCTAATTTTCTTGCAAAAAATTCCAAAAAATTGCTATGTGTTTCTTGATGCATTTTTGATTGTTTTGTGATATTTTTACATGTTTAAAGTTGATAAAAAATATATGCTAATTTCTTCTATGGAGTTGTGAGTTTTGTGTATTTTTAGTGAAATTTCTTGCATGACTTTTAACCCAATTTTTTGCCATATGATGTTGGTATGTGGCAGTTGACTTTGTGATATATTTGCTACTGAATTCATGCTAATCCTTCTAATTTTGCAATATTAATGGTTGATTTCCAATTTTGTTAGTTTAATTTTTAGTTTACAACTTTGCAATATTAATTGTTAACTTCCAATTTGGTTAGTTTAATTTTTAGTTTACAACTTTGCAATGTTAATTGTTAGTTTACATTTTTTCCCTTTTTGTTGTTAGTTTAATTGCATAGTTTCTTGTTTTGCAAGTTTACTTGTTAGGTCACAATTTTGTTAGTTTCTTATTTGATTGTTAGTTCTTTGCATTGCAAGTAATGTGGATCCTTTGTTTTAAAATAACGTGTGAAATAGGTTTGTGAATGTGTGCTAAGATGAAATTTGGGCATGGCTTATAATTCTCATGTTGTGCTAGAAAAACCTCTTGAAAATTGCTTTGAATGAGAATCATAGGGCATGTGCTTGCTCTAAACCTTGTGATTAGTTTTGTGCATTTTTTCATTGCATCTTACTATTGCTCCTTTTTCTCAATTGGTTTAACATCTTTTACTATCATTTTATATCTTGTGTTGCTAACCATTCCATTTCATTTCACACATTGAGCATTCCATCGCCATCTCCATCCTTTAGTTTAGGTTTTATTCAATTTTCTAATCTTTAGGTGGTTATTCCTGTCTTTTAATTTTTGCAAGACCATAGAATGTAAACTAGGGCCAATGTAAAGAACAATAGACACTATAATGATGTACACCGACACAAACACCGACACGCACACACGTTGTATGATTTACCGTTAGATGTATGTTTAGGAACGCGAAACTTAGAAAAATCCATTTTCCAAGAATTAGCCACCTCATCACTTGGAAACAATTTTTTCAATAAACCTTGGAGTCAAAACTCCATTGTATTTTTCCTTTATTTTCTTAATCAAAGATTCAATTGAACCAACCTTGGAATCATTTTATTTAATAATTGAACCAACCTCACCATTTTCTTTCTCAAGCCTTTACGGCCTCTTCCTTTTCTTTCAAACCATTTTCAAAAATTAAAATCAATCTAAACTCACAAAAAACATTTTTTGAGAGAGAACTACATGGAGTTTGATCCCTTAAAAGGGTATGTAGGCAAGAGGTCAAAACCTCTTCAAGTCCAATAAAAATAAAATCCGAACACTTCTTCCCCCATTCTTAAAATAAACAATCTCTTTTCAATAAATAGCGTTAAAAATAAAGCGTAGACGTAAATCTAGAAAAACGGTTCCTATAGAGTACTATAGTCGTTATGGGTGCCTAACACCTTCCCGTAGCGAAAATTGCCCCCGAACTTAGAATTTCTAAGGGTTTTTCTCAATTTCTCCCTTCCCAAAAAAAAATAGAGATATCAATGATTGAAAGGTTCAAGCCTAATCAATGACTTGACACCCGAAAATCGCAATAACAATATGTAAACCTGGTAAAGGACTTTTGGATAAGGGCTGAAATCTATGATATAGAATCTACAAAGTTAGAAGAAAGTCAGGCTGTTTCAAGAAATCCAAGTCTGAAAGGAAAATCAAGAGAGGAGATGGGTCTTGGACCTTTTAACGGTTTGGATATCAGATCAGCACTGATGGGTATTCCAATAGCCATCACAGAAGAAGTGATTGCAAGAGCATGCAGAGTTGCTCCTGAAGGAAGATTTCTGTGGAACGTTGGTAAGAAAGATGCTCTGTTGGATAGCTACACCAACTTACTACTGAAAGGAAATCCAGCAACCAAGTTGGTGGACATGGATGATAAGAACAAGATGCTTCTGAAATTTGTCAATGACTGCTTCTTTCAGAAGGGAGGAGGTTTTGACCAACCCAGTCCGGACCACAAATTGGTTCTGTATTTCTTGGCTGCTTATCAGGCTATTAATCTTCCAAGATACCTCATGCATCACCTGTGCTGGGCTATCAAAGAAGGAATTAAAGGAAAAAGGAAGCAAGTACCTTGTGCAAGACTGCTTTTTGAGATCTTTTTTCAAGGAGGATTGTTGAAGACTCTGGACAAGTTCAACCTGATTTTTGACTGAATTCTTGGAATTTCCACTGGAAAGATGATAAATGGAAAAACTTTGTAGCATATGAAGATTATCAAGAAATTCTCTCCTAACGAGAAGGACCTGAAAGAATCTTCAGTACCATCAAGACCAATAAGGGATTTTCCTTCCATTACAAAAGAAGACAATCCTGAAGTTCTGACTGGATATTTAGCTGCATATGCCAAGGAATCTGAGGATGCTTCTCAAAGAGCTGCTGTTGCTTTGGCCAGAAAGAAAAAAGTTGCTAAGTCTGAAGCAACCAACTACGACAGTGTGCAGAAGGTTGCTAATGTAATGCCCACTTTCGTTTTATTATTTATTTAAATCGAGTTTAGGTGATTATATTATATTTATATAATGTATATGTGTTTTGATATGTTTTGATATGTTTTGATGGTTTGTGATATGTTATAATTTTATGGATAAGATTAAAGGACTTATTTTATTGTTAAATAAAATAAGATTTGGAAAGAAAATAAAATATTTAGTTGTGGGTTAGTTTTGGATTTTAGAGAGTTATGTGGGAGAAAGAGTAAATAAGATAAGATTTGTTGGGAGTATAAATAGGAAACTAGGTTTAGAAAGGCAGTAACGCTTCAGACTTTTGGGAGAGAAAAAGAAACGCACGTGAAGAGAAAGAAGGAAGGGTGTGCTGCGATTTGCTTCTAAACCAGGTAAGGGTGAGACTAATAATTCTGTAATATTAATTAGCATAATTCTGATGATTGATTAGCAAGAATTAGATTGAATTGGGAGAATGAGAAATTAGGTCAAATCCTAGAATTGGCAAATTGAACGGTTAGAAATGGTTTAATTGATGTAGAAAGTGTTCCTAGACCTTAGATTATGTTTAGGATGAACCCAGGAATCAGTACTAGGTTTGGAACCATGAAATTTGTGAGTTTTTAGAGGATTTAGCAAGTCTGCCCGCGGCGACGTTCATCGCTCGCCACGGCGAGCAGTGATCCTCGCCTCGCGAGTGATGATCTTCATCGCTCGCCGCAGGCGAGCACTTTCCCTCGCCTCGCGAGTTGTTTTGGCAGCTCGCCACAGCGAGCAAGTTTTACTCGCCATAGCGAGTTAGGACAGAGGGCTGGTTAGCTTTTGCTTTTTGACCTTTTAGTTGGACCTTGAGTGCTTGGGATGCCTGCACAAACCTAGTAATGAATAGGAATGGATGTAGGACAGGATTGGACCCAGGACAGTAGAGGTTAGGATTTAACCTTACTCGCCATGGCGAGCATATGCTCTCGCCTCGCGAGCACTACCAGAATGGAGTGTTTGAGTGTTATGTGATGTGTGTTGTAAGCTTGTTTAAGAGTAGACTCCTAAGAGTACTGAGACCTAATAGCAATGTTGAGGGTAATCTATATAGCTGAGTAAGACGTATTCATGATAATTGAGTAAGGATTAATGTATTATACCTTATGCAAATATGACAAAGTTTATGTTGATTTGAATTGCAATTGATGTGATGATATCATTCTGTTTTCGATGATTGAATTATGCTGCTGTCGTTATTAAACTGTGTCGCATGATATATATAAATATGATGAATAAGATAATGTTTAGCTCCAATTTCTTGGATGCAAGTTGATAATGTGATTAAGATGTTTTGTTGATTTGAGTCCATGCATTAGCATACATTGAGCTTAGTCATCACCATGTTAGGAGCTTTGTCCTCCGCACGACTTATAGGAGCTTTGTCCTCCAAATTTTACTTTAATTTGCAGTTAGTCCAATTTTTACTCTTTTACAAATTAGTCCTTTAGTTTTGTTTTTTGCAGAAAGGTCCTTAAGTCAAAATTCAGTCCAAATGCCACGCGAGCAATCAAGGCCAGATGTCACCATCTCATTGGTCCAAAGGCACACATGGGAGCCTATAAAAGGCCGGCCACTGCACAAGTTAGAAAAGAGAGCCACATAATTCACGCCACATCACAAACACCTCAGAATTTTCTCTCTCCATTCAGTTAGAATCAAAATTCACCAAACTCAGAAAACCTCAAGAACACGAAGAACAATTCCACAAACCCTAACTTTTTCCAGAACCAAATTCAATCAAGTTCAAGCACAATGCAGTGAAATTCACCACGGTTCTCAAAGATTCATCAATGAATCGTCATCACCGAACCATTTCCTCTGCAATTCAAGCGTGAATCCACCACTGAAAGCGGCGAACTCAACGCGATCACAGAGGAAGAAGAGTGAGAAGAAGAAGGAAAAAGAATTCAAAGGATTTGAATCGGTGAAGAAGAAGAAGAGAAATCACTGATTTATTTTCGGAATTCAAGCCAAAAATCAACAAAACAGAATCAGATTCAAGAATTCTTGAAGATTCCAGTTCGAATCTCCGAATAAAACACAGGTGAATACGTAAACCTACCTCTTTCTTGCTCAAGAACATCAACAAATCCAAAATCGATGTAGATCCGTAGAAGTTCAAAAGAGTTTTGCTCAAAATCATGAAACCCTAAAAATTCTTTGAAAACCGTAAAGATTCCACGGTTTACAACGAGTATTAACCGTTGTAAACCTACGAATCCACAAAAGAACTCATTCAGAAAAGATTTGAACAAAAACACAGAAAAAAACTGTTTGAAACCGTGAAGAAACTTCACGATCTACATCGATTTACCGATTGCATGTGAATTTCAATGACGGATCCATGTTTAGAATAGCAAGACGAATCGATTGAAACATATTCAAGTGAATTCTGGGTAGATTTGAACGGATTAGGGTTAGGGTTTGGCATTGGAGAAGAAGAGAGAAGTTGGAGAAGAAGAGAGAACGGAGAGAAGAAAGAGAAAGAAAGAAAGAAAATGAATTGAACCGGGCCAAAACCTTTTATATAAGTGCATGGACGGGGTCGGTCCAAACCCGATCCAATTTCCTGCATTCCCGGCCATTAGATCTAGGTTTTAGGGTATCCGGATCAATCCAACGCCTCTGAGGCGTTCTGGAGATCCGGATCCACTAAGCTGCGTGGGTTTGGGCTGCATAACCGTGGGCTTTGGGTTTCTATCATTTTTTCTCTAATTTGTTGCTATGCACACCTCCATTCTTGTTATTTGAACCCATGTGCGCTCTAATTTTCTTGCAAAAAATTCCAAAAAATTGCTATGTGTTTCTTGATGCATTTTTGATTGTTTTGTGATATTTTTACATGTTTAAAGTTGATAAAAAATATATGCTAATTTCTTCTATGGAGTTGTGAGTTTTGTGTATTTTTAGTGAAATTTCTTGCATGACTTTTAACCCAATTTTTTGCCATATGATGTTGGTATGTGGCAGTTGACTTTGTGATATATTTGCTACTGAATTCATGCTAATCCTTCTAATTTTGCAATATTAATGGTTGATTTCCAATTTTGTTAGTTTAATTTTTAGTTTACAACTTTGCAATATTAATTGTTAACTTCCAATTTGGTTAGTTTAATTTTTAGTTTACAACTTTGCAATGTTAATTGTTAGTTTACATTTTTTCCCTTTTTGTTGTTAGTTTAATTGCATAGTTTCTTGTTTTGCAAGTTTACTTGTTAGGTCACAATTTTGTTAGTTTAATTTGTTAGTTTCTTATTTGATTGATAGTTCTTTGCATTGCAAGTAATGTGGATCCTTTGTTTTAAAATAACGTGTGAAATAGGTTTGTGAATGTGTGCTAAGATGAAATTTGGGCATGGCTTATAATTCTCATGTTGTGCTAGAAAAACCTCTTGAAAATTGCTTTGAATGAGAATCATAGGGCATCTGCTTGCTCTAAACCTTGTGATTAGTTTTGTGCATTTTTTCATTGCATCTTACTATTGCTCCTTTTTCTCAATTGGTTTAACATCTTTTACTATCATTTTATATCTTGTGTTGCTAACCATTCCATTTCATTTCACACATTGAGCATTCCATCGCCATCTCCATCCTTTAGTTTAGGTTTTATTCAATTTTCTAATCTTTAGGTGGTTATTCCTGTCTTTTAATTTTTGCAAGACCATAGAATGTAAACTAGGGCCAATGTAAAGAACAATAGACACTATAATGATGTACACCGACACAAACACCGACACGCACACACGTTGTATGATTTACCGTTAGATGTATGTTTAGGAACGCGAAACTTAGAAAAATCCATTTTCCAAGAATTAGCCACCTCATCACTTGGAAACAATTTTTTCAATAAACCTTGGAGTCAAAACTCCATTGTATTTTTCCTTTATTTTCTTAATCAAAGATTCAATTGAACCAACCTTGGAATCATTTTCTTTAATAATTGAACCAACCTCACCATTTTCTTTCTCAAGCCTTTACGGCCTCTTCCTTTTCTTTCAAACCATTTTCAAAAATTAAAATCAATCTAAACTCACAAAAAACATTTTTTGAGAGAGAACTACATGGAGTTTGATCCCTTAAAAGGGTATGTAGGCAAGAGGTCAAAACCTCTTCAAGTCCAATAAAAATAAAATCCGAACACTTCTTCCCCCATTCTTAAAATAAACAATCTCTTTTCAATAAATAGCGTTAAAAATAAAGCGTAGACGTAAATCTAGAAAAACGGTTCCTATAGAGTACTATAGTCGTTATGGGTGCCTAACACCTTCCCGTAGCGAAAATTGCCCCCGAACTTAGAATTTCTAAGGGTTTTTCTCAATTTCTCCCTTCCCAAAAAAAAATAGAGATATCAATGATTGAAAGGTTCAAGCCTAATCAATGACTTGACACCCGAAAATCGCAATAACAATATGTAAACCTGGTAAAGGACTTTTGGATAAGGGCTGAAATCTATGATATAGAATCTACAAAGTTAGAAGAAAGTCAGGCTGTTTCAAGAAATCCAAGTCTGAAAGGAAAATCAAGAGAGGAGATGGGTCTTGGACCTTTTAACGGTTTGGATATCAGATCAGCACTGATGGGTATTCCAATAGCCATCACAGAAGAAGTGATTGCAAGAGCATGCAGAGTTGCTCCTGAAGGAAGATTTCTGTGGAACGTTGGTAAGAAAGATGCTCTGTTGGATAGCTACACCAACTTACTACTGAAAGGAAATCCAGCAACCAAGTTGGTGGACATGGATGATAAGAACAAGATGCTTCTGAAATTTGTCAATGACTGCTTCTTTCAGAAGGGAGGAGGTTTTGACCAACCCAGTCCGGACCACAAATTGGTTCTGTATTTCTTGGCTGCTTATCAGGCTATTAATCTTCCAAGATACCTCATGCATCACCTGTGCTGGGCTATCAAAGAAGGAATTAAAGGAAAAAGGAAGCAAGTACCTTGTGCAAGACTGCTTTTTGAGATCTTTTTTCAAGGAGGATTGCTGAAGACTCTGGACAAGTTCAACCTGATTTTTGACAGAATTCTTTGAATTTCCACTGGAAAGATGATAAATGGAAAAACTTTGTAGCATATGAAGATTATCAAGAAATTCTCTCCTAACGAGAAGGACCTGAAAGAATCTTCAGTACCATCAAGACCAATAAGGGATTTTCCTTCCATTACAAAAGAAGACAATCCTGAAGTTCTGACTGGATATTTAGCTGCATATGCCAAGGAATCTGAGGATGCTTCTCAAAGAGCTGCTGTTGCTTTGGCCAGAAAGAAAAAAGTTGCTAAGTCTGAAGCAACCAACTACGACAGTGTGCAGAAGGTTGCTAATGTAACGCCCACTTTCGTTTTATTATTTATTTAAATCGAGTTTAGGTGATTATATTATATTTATATAATGTATATGTGTTTTGATATGTTTTGATATGTTTTGATGGTTTGTGATATGTTATAATTTTATGGATAAGATTAAAGGACTTATTTTATTGTTAAATAAAATAAGATTTGGAAAGAAAATAAAATATTTAGTTGTGGGTTAGTTTTGGATTTTAGAGAGTTATGTGGGAGAAAGAGTAAATAAGATAAGATTTGTTGGGAGTATAAATAGGAAACTAGGTTTAGAAAGGCAGTAACGCTTCAGACTTTTGGGAGAGAAAAAGAAACGCACGTGAAGAGAAAGAAGGAAGGGTGTGCTGCGATTTGCTTCTAAACCAGGTAAGGGTGAGACTAATAATTCTGTAATATTAATTAGCATAATTCTGATGATTGATTAGCAAGAATTAGATTGAATTGGGAGAATGAGAAATTAGGTCAAATCCTAGAATTGGCAAATTGAACGGTTAGAAATGGTTTAATTGATGTAGAAAGTGTTCCTAGACCTTAGATTATGTTTAGGATGAACCCAGGAATCAGTACTAGGTTTGGAACCATGAAATTTGTGAGTTTTTAGAGGATTTAGCAAGTCTGCCCGCGGCGACGTTCATCGCTCGCCACGGCGAGCAGTGATCCTCGCCTCGCGAGTGATGATCTTCATCGCTCGCCGCAGGCGAGCACTTTCCCTCGCCTCGCGAGTTGTTTTGGCAGCTCGCCACAGCGAGCAAGTTTTACTCGCCATAGCGAGTTAGGACAGAGGGCTGGTTAGCTTTTGCTTTTTGACCTTTTAGTTGGACCTTGAGTGCTTGGGATGCCTGCACAAACCTAGTAATGAATAGGAATGGATGTAGGACAGGATTGGACCCAGGACAGTAGAGGTTAGGATTTAACCTTACTCGCCATGGCGAGCATATGCTCTCGCCTCGCGAGCACTACCAGAATTGAGTGTTTGAGTGTTATGTGATGTGTGTTGTAAGCTTGTTTAAGAGTAGACTCCTAAGAGTACTGAGACCTAATAGCAATGTTGAGGGTAATCTATATAGCTGAGTAAGACGTATTCATGATAATTGAGTAAGGATTAATGTATTATACCTTATGCAAATATGACAAAGTTTATGTTGATTTGAATTGCAATTGATGTGATGATATCATTCTGTTTTCGATGATTGAATTATGTTGCTGTCGTTATTAAACTGTGTCGCATGATATATATAAATATGATGAATAAGATAATGTTTAGCTCCAATTTCTTGGATGCAAGTTGATAATGTGATTAAGATGTTTTGTTGATTTGAGTCCATGCATTAGCATACATTGAGCTTAGTCATCACCATGTTAGGAGCTTTGTCCTCCGCACGACTTATAGGAGCTTTGTCCTCCACACGTTTTAAAGTATATTTGTTATACCCTCATTTTGGACCTAAAAAATACTCATTCAATTTCCTTTACTATTTTCTAAAACTTTCAAGTTCACCGTATTTTCTATTGTGCTTCAGCTGCATACATTGCTGTTTCAGTCTTTTAAATTTTTGCATAAAATCATACAAAAGGGTATTTTGGTCATTTCCTACAAAGGAACCCATCTTCAGTCCCTACAATTTGTCCCTGAGTCTTTTCAATCTGTTTTCATGAATCATTAATCAAATTTTGCACAAAAATCGTCTTAGTTTTGCATCTGAGTCAGTCTGAGTCGTTTTTGCCCCAGGGGCATTTTAGTCTTTTCACATTATTCAAATTTTGGGCAGAGAGGTATTTTAAAATACCTCATTTTGGTAGTTTGTTCGTTTTAGTCCGTTTTGTCGTTTTTAAACGTTTCACTTTACGTTGCATTTCAAATTACTTTTTTAGCCAATTTTAACTTTTTGCATTTTAGTACAAATCTTTTAAAAAATTGCATTTCAATCCAAATATTTTGTTTTTTGCAAATTTGTCCCAATTCTTTTAAGAAACAGTCAAGTTTTTTTTTTTCTTTTTTCTTTTTTTCTTTTTTTTCTCTCTTTTGAAAATAGTCCCATTTTTATTATTTTGCGAAACAGTCCCAAATTCTTTTATTTTGCAGTTTAGTCCTTTCTTTCAGAAACAGTCCAAATTGCCACGCAAGCAATTCAGTCCAGGTGTCACAATGCAATTGGCCCAGATGCACACATGGCAGCCTATAAAAGGCGCAGTACTGTACCAGTCAGAGAGGATCCATTCAACACGCGCCAATTCACAAACAGTTTCATCTTTCTCTCTCATTTCGGTTAGAGATCAAACTCCCAAATCCAGAAGAAAGATCAAGAACACAAACCCTAACCGTTTTTTCCAGAACCAAAATTCAACAAAATCAATGGAGTTTTTCGTGCAGCTCTCAGAGATTCAATCGAATCTTCATCATTGAGCCGTTCCTTTCTACAATTCAAGCGCGAATCCACCGCGAAAAGCAGCGAATTCAAGCGCGATCGCAGAACGAGGGACTGAGAAGAAGAAGGAAAGAAGTTCGAAAGTTCTAGACCGGAGAAGAAGAAGAAAGAAAACTACCGATTCATTTTCAGGATCCAGCCACAAAATCAACAAAACAGAATCAATATTCAAGAGGTTCCGAAGATTCTGACCCAAACCTCCAATTAAAACCCAGGTAGCATTCGAACTTCATCTTCTTCGTGTTCTAAAAGCATTAACGAATCCAAACCGGTGTAAATCCATGAAGTTTCGCAAGTTTCATTCAAAAATGTTGAAACCCTAACAAAAAACCGTAAAAAAAAATATAGTAAAGAACTTCAAGATTCACAACGGAACCAAACCGAAGTGAATCCATGAAGATTCGTTTCAAAAGAGACTCAGGGGAAGAACAAAAGTTCGAAACTATGGAAGAATCTCAGGATTTACACCGTTTTCATTTTTGCATGAAGATTTGATAGCGGATTCATGTCTAGAACGAATAGATGAAGCTCTTAGGCCATGTTTTGTGTGATTCTGGGCGGATTCAACAATCTAGGGTTAGGGTTTGTGAAGAGAGAAGAGAGAACGGCGAAGTAGATAGAGAACGAAGGTGGGGAATGAGTTGAACCGGGTTATAAACCCTTATATACGAACCACCGGGTCGGGTCGCCCCATACCCGGTCCATCCCCTTTTATTAATGTGCGTTGGATCAAGATCCTGATGGATCCGGATCAATCCAACGCTCCTGAAGCGCTAGTTTGATCCGGACCCGTCAGTATCCGTGGATGTGGGTTCTGTGGTGTTGGGCCTTGGGTTTTTGTGCTTTTCTTGGTTTTTTTTCTTGCTATATGCACCTTGAATTCTTGTTATTCGAACCCCTGGGCATGCTAAAATTTCTTACAAAATTCATGAAAAATTCATAGTGTTTTCTTGATGTGTTTTTGGCTATTTAATAATATTTTTACACGTTCAGGATTGGTAGAAATAATACGTGTTAATTTCATTTTTGATGCGTATGTTTTATATGTTCTTGTGCGAATTCACTTGTTTGATCTTTGGCCCAAAATTTGTCATGTGATGTTGATGTTGGCGTTTAATTTTATCATAAGCTTACCTCTGATTTTGTGCTAATTCGTGCAATGGTGCTAGTGGATTTTTGTCTACAATTTTCGCAATATGTTTAATCGTGCTAGTTGATTTTTGTCTACAATTTTCGCAATATGTTTAATTGTGTTAGTTGATTTTTTGTTTACAATTTTTGTCATATGTTCAATTGTGTTAGTTGATTTTTGGTTATAGTTTTAGCAATATTTTCAATCTTTGTTAAATTTGATTCTTGATATTAATTTTGCGATATTTTGCAATGTTGTTAAACTTGATTCTTGATATTAATTTTGTGACATTTTGCAATGTTGTTAAATTTGATTCTTGACCTTGATTTTGTGATATTTTACAACCTTGCTAAACTTGATTCTTGATGCTAATTGTGTGCTATTTTTGCAATCTCGTTTAGTTAGGATTTTGATGCTAATTTTGTGACATGTTGCAATTTTTCTTTAGTGTGATTTTAGGCCAATTTTTGTGATAGTTACTATTTCGTTTAGGATTAGCATTTCATTATTATTCCATCTTGCTTACTAACCATTTTACTCTATGTTTCATGCATGCTAAGCATCTCATCTCATTCACCTTTTTTCTTCTAATTCCTTCATGCAATTTCCCAATTAGTTCATGTAATATCTTAGGTTTAGTTTATTTTCTTTAATTTCATGCAAGACTTTAGAATGTAAAATAGGACCCGATGTAAAAAAACTATGGACTATGATGATGTACACCGACACATGCACCGACACACGCACACACGTTGTATGTTCATCGCTAGGTGTATGTTTAGGATACGCGGTACTTAGAGAAAACTAATCTTTTCAAAAAAAAAAACAAATAACTTCCATCACTTCAAATATTTTTCAAACAAACCTTGGAGTCAAAACTCCAAAAGATTTTTTTCCTTTTGTTTTCTTAATCAAAAATCAAAATGAACACTAATTTCCAACCTTAAACCTTTTTGTAAATAATTAACCAACCTCATTCGTTTCCTAAATCTCAAGCCTTTACGGCCTCTTATCTTTTTCTTCAAAATCATTTTCAAAACTAAAAATTGAACCAAACTCACGAAAATATTTTGAAAGAGAACTACATGGAATTTTGATCCCTTAAAAGGGTATGTAGGCAAGAGATTCAAAAATCTCTCCAAGTCCAATAAAATAAAAAACCATCTTCTCCCTCTCATTCTTAAAATCAATCGTTTTACAAGTAGCAATAAAAGTAAAGTGTAAACATAAGCGTAGAAAACGGTTCCTATAGGATACTATAGCCATTGCGGGTGCCTAACACCTTCCCGTAATGGAATCAGCCCCGAACTTAGGATTTCTAAGGTTTTCTCAATTTTACCTTCCCCAAAAAAAATAGAGACATCAATGATCGAAAGGTTCAAATCCGATTAATGATTTGACACCCGAAAATCGCGATGACAGAAATGGCGACTTCACTGGGGACTAGTTAGGGCTACGCCTAGTTTTTTCACGCTTTATATATTTACACTTTGCTTTATTATTACATGTAAAACTTTCTTGTGTACGTGTGGGGTGAGAATATCAAAAGCCCTATACCCGGGCTGAGTGAACTTAAGATTAGGGGAGATATAATCGACAATCCATTCCGGGGGTTGCCTCGTGCATTGGATTACGCGATCAATCTCACATAGCTGAGGCATTTTGGAGGTGATGTTGCCGGCGTGTGTTGTCATGCTTAGGCACTTTACTTCCAATTGACCGATGAAGGCTATGAACCGTAGTTACCAAACCCATCCTTGGCCTTTCTTAGGACGTAGTGCGGTGGCTAAACCGAGCGTTGTCTCGAAATTTAGTCGTCACGCGATACTACACCCAAACTAAACCTTCTTGCGGATAATCATGGACAAGCGTCGCTTTGTTTACCATGATATACGCAAGAGAGGTTGCGGTTTGGGAACTTTGTAGAACCTTGGTTACTATTATCAAAAGCCTTAGTTTCACCGGACGCCGTGTCCACTTGTTACCTTAACCCACCTTTATTTAAATCATGCATACATGCATTCATGCATAAATTTTCTACATGCATTTATCAAAGGGTATAGACAAACTAAAATTCTTTGCAAATGTAATCAGGCATGAAGAGGACTAAGTCTTACAAGTTCAAAGAAGTTGATTTGGCTAGCCTAAGGGAGTTGGCACTCAAGGTTAAGAATCCGACTGGGTTTCGTCTCCGATATGGTGGTTTGCTTGGTATTCTTCGGACTAATGTAGAAGAGAAGCTGGTGCACACTCTGGTGCAATTCTATGACCCAGTTTTCCGTTGCTTCACTTTTCCGGATTTTCAGTTGGTTCCTACACTTGAGGCATATTCTTGTTTATTGGGGTTACCTATAGCTGAGAGGGTACCATTCACGGGCCCGGGGCCTTCTCTTACTCCTCTGGTTATTGCTAAAGATCTTTATCTCAAGACTTCCGAGGTGTCTAAGAATCTTATCACGAAGTCTCATATTCAGGGGTTCACTTCAAAGTACTTACTTGAGCAGGCTAATCTTGAATCTACTTGTCAGGACACACTGGAGGCTATTCTTGCATTACTCATCTATGGGCTCGTTCTTTTTCCAAATCTTGACAACTTTGTGGACATGAATGCTATTGAGATCTTCCATTCCAGGAATCCGGTACCTACCTTGTTAGCTGACACCTACCATGCCATTCATGATCGGACTCTCAAAGGTCGTGGATTTATTCTCTGCTGCATGCCTCTTCTTTATAGGTGGTTTATTTCTCACCTCCCAAGTTCTTTCCATGCCAACACGGAGAATTGGTCTTATTCACAGCGGATTATGGCTCTTACTCCCGATGAAGTGGTTTGGATCACTCCAGCAGCTCGCGTCAAGGAGATTATCATCGGTTGTGGGGATTTCCTCAATGTACCTCTTCTCGGTACCCGGGGAGGAATCAACTACAATCCCGAGTTAGCTATGAGGCAGTTTGGTTTTCCTATGAGAGCGAAGCCCATCAACCTTGCTACGTCTCAGGAGTTCTTTTACTATTCCAATGCCCCCACCGGGCAAAGGAAAGCTTTTACAGATGCTTGGTCTAAGGTTCGAAGGAAAGATGTGAAGCATTTGGGTGTGAGATCCGGTATTGCTCATGAAGCCTATACGCAGTGGGTGATAGACCGAGCTGAGGAGATTGGCATGCCTTACCCCGCTATGAGACATGTGTCTGCATCTGCTCCGTCTAGACCATTACCGCTGCTTCCCGCGACTCAGGAGATGTATCAGGAGCATCTAGCTAGGGAGAGTGAGGAGAAGCGAGCATGGAAAGCCCGTTACAGTGAGGCTGAGAACTTGATCATGACTTTGGATGGCAGAGACGAGCAGAAGGATCATGAGAACCGAATGCTGAAAAAGGAACTAGCCAGAGTTAGGAAGGAGCTTGAGGAGAAGGATGATCTATTGAGGAGAGACCCCAGGAGAGTCAGAGGTCGTCGAGATTTCTTCGCCAGTTATTGTGGTTCAGCTTCAGACTCAGATTCCGAATACTACCCAGTTACTCCTTAGTTCTGGATGATATGATTGTTATTTTGTTGTTTGTTCAACTTATGTTTCAGAAGCCTACTCCCTTGGCTCGGTGTATTCAAAACAATTTGCTTTGAATAATTTGTTAGTCCAAAAATGTTTGCAAAGAATTCTAATTTGTCTAAAAAAACCCTTTGATAACAAAAATAGTCATTTTTACATCCGCATTTGCATATCATGCATCATATGCATCATTCATCAGTCACAAAAACTTCCAAGTGCTCATTGCCTCCTGGTTCTTCTGCCGCAGAGTGAAAAGTGGCTCGTGCTCGAAGGACTGATCAGCCTACCAGAGTACATCAGACCAGACAGTACAGAAGGAGAAATCAAGTAGCTATGGAAGAAGAGAATGCACTGCTTCGTGCTGAACTAGCCTCCGTGAGAGAAGAGTTAGCCAAAACTCTCGATGCCATGACCGCTCTGTTAGCCGCTCAAGAACAGCCAGCCTCGTCTGCTCCAGAGGCCACCGAGGCAATTCCGATATCAACTCTTGATAACCGTTTCACCATGCCAAGAGGATTCCCGTATGGACTCCCGCCTTATTTTGCTCCCAATACTGCAGCCGGTGTTTCAGGAACCGCGACGTCAGCTGCCGCTAATGTTGGTCAGACACCACCACCAGATTTCACATCTCTTCATACTACCTTGCCTCAGTCAACAGTCTTCACAGTGCCGATTGTGCACCCTACGCCTCAGGGCGCCAATGCTGATGATCACCGTGGAAAAACCCCTGTGTTGGGAACTATGGAAGAAAAAATGGAAGAACTTGCCAGGGAACTCCGTCGCGAGATCAAGGCGAACCGTGGGAGCAGTGACCTCGTCCGAACCCACGATCTTTGTTTGGTGCCAAGGGTAGACGTTCCCAAGAAATTCAAGGTCCCGGATTTTGACCGCTACAACGGGCTGACTTGCCCCCAGAACCATATTATCAAATACGTCCGGAAGATGGCTAATCATGCAGACAATGATTCACTGATGATCCACTGCTTCCAGGACAGTCTAATGGAAGATGCCGCGGAGTGGTATACCGGTTTGAGCAAGGATGATATCCACACTTTTGATGATCTGGCTACTGCTTTCAAGAACCACTATGGGTTTAACACCAGGCTCAAGCCGAATAGAGAGTTCCTTCGGTCTCTTTCTCAGAAGAAGGACGAAAGCTTTCGCGAATACGCACAGAGGTGGAGAGGGGCAGCCGCCCGTATCACACCCGCTTTGGACGAGGAAGAAATGACTCAAACATTCTTGAAGACCTTGAAGAAAGATTATGTTGAGAGAATGATCATTGCTGCCCCAAGCAACTTCTCCGAGATGGTCACTATGGGTACTCGCTTGGAGGAAGCCGTCCGAGAAGGGATTATCGTGTTTGAGAAGGGCGAATCTTCGGATGCACCGAAGAAGTACGGCAACGGTCACCATAAGAAAAAGGAATCAGAGGTTGGGATGGTGTCTGCCGGAACCAATCAATCTGCCACTGCCGCTCCTGTCAATGCTACACAATTGCCTCAGCCGTATCAGTACCTACAGTATGCCCAGCATCCGTTCTATCCGCCGTTCTACCATCAATACCCTCCACTACCGGGCCAGCCTCAGGTCCCTGTTAATGCCATCGCCCAACAAATGCAACAGCAACCATTAGCCCAGCAACAACAACAACAAGGTCCTCAATCTAGACCATCTTTCCCGCCGATCCCAATGGCATATGCCGAACTACTCCCAACTCTGTTACACAAGGGGTATTGCACCACTAGGCCCGGCAAGCCTCCACCAAACCCATTGCCTCCCAGGTTCCGCTCCGATCTCCGATGTGATTTCCACCAGGGTGCCCTAGGTCATGACGTAGAAGGTTGCTACGCTCTGAAATACATTGTGAAGAAGTTAATCGACCAGGGAAAGCTGTCCTTTGAAAACAATGTCCCACATGTACTTGACAATCCACTCCCCAACCATGCCGCTGTGAATATGATCGAAGTCTGTGAAGAAATCCCTCGTCTAAATGTCCGTAATGTCACTACACCCCTGGTGCCACTACACGTCAAGCTATGCCGAGCTGCTTTGTTCAGCCATGACCACGCCGCCTGCCGTGAATGTCTTCGGAACCCCATGGGCTGCAGCATAGTTCAGGCTGATATTCAAAGATTGATGAATGACAACTACTTGACTACCAGTGATGTTTGTATGATAGTGCCGATCTTTCATGATACCCCAGTCAGGAGCGCACCCGTCCAAAGGGATGTTGAGCCGTTGGTCATACGGTTACCAGGTCCAGTACCATATGCTTCTACAAAAGCCGTCCCGTACAAGTACAGTGCAACTATGTTGGAAAACGGGAAAGAAGTACCCTTGGTATCCTCAAGCACAGTAGGCAGTATCGCTGAAGTGACAACTTTGAGGAGCGGCAAGGTCAGACCACTTTTGTTTCAGAAGAGAGATGATGTGCAAGTTACAACTCCTGCAAATGAGACTACTCCGTTGACAATCCCTGCTGTTGTTGAAAGTACCAGCCGTCCAGGCCAACCCATTGATGATTCCAATCTGGATGAGATTTTGAGGATAATCAAGAAGAGCGATTATAAGATCGTTGATCAGCTGTTACAGACTCCCTCGAAGATATCCATCTTGGCCTTACTCCTCAGTTCAGAGGCTCACAGGAATGTGTTGTTGAAAGTGTTGGAACAAGCGTATGTTGACCACGAAGTTACAGAAGACCAATTTGGTGGGATAGTGGCTAACATCACTGCTTGCAGTAACCTTTGGTTTGGTGAAGATGAACTTCCAGAAGTAGGAAAGCGCCATAACTTGGCACTGCATATTTCCATGAACTGCAAAACAGATATGTTGTCCAACGTGCTGGTGGACACCGGGTCGTCGTTGAACGTGATGCCTAAATCGACTTTGGATCAGTTGAGTTGCCGAGGAGTTCCCTTGAGAAGGAGTACTTTTCTAGTCAAGGCTTTCGATGGTTCCCGTAAAACTGTGCTCGGAGAAGTAGATCTCCCCATGACTATTGGTCCTGAAACATTCATGATTACCTTCCAGGTTATGGACATAGATGCTTCTTACAGTTGCCTGCTCGGGAGACCGTGGATACACGAGGCTGGGGCAGTCACTTCTACCCTCCATCAGAAGCTAAAGTTTGTAAGGAATGGTAAACTTGTGACAGTGCATGGAGAAGAAGCCTATCTGGTCAGTCAGTTATCATCCTTCTCTTGTATCGAAGCTAAGTCCGCCGAAGGAACTGCATTCCAGGGTTTGACCATCGAAGGTGAGGAGCCCAAGAGAGTTAGTGCTGCCATGGCTTCATTTAAGGATGCACAGAGGGCCGTTCAGAAGGGTCAGACCGCTGGTTGGGGCCAATTGATACAGCTGCAGGACAACAAGCATAAAGAGGGTCTCGGTTTCTCTCCGACGTCAGGCGTATCAACTGGAACATTCCGTAGTGCTGGATTTACCAATGCAATTCTTGATGGTGCTGCTGAAAGAGGGGTCAGACCCGCATTTGTGATACCGGGAGGCATTGCAAAGAACTGGAACGTTATCAATCTCCCTGTACTTGTGCATGATTCTAAGTAATATGTCTTGCTGTTTAGGCTTTGTTTTCAAAATAACAATCCTTCCGTCTTGCCCGAGGCGGAAGTGACTCTTTTGTAAAGGGCATGTTTGTTCCGACATCACCATTATCAATAAAAGACGTCGTTTCTTTCACGACTCTTTTTCTTTCTTTAATGCTTTTCCCTTGGAAATAATTGTAATGCCAGAAAAAACCAAAACGTCTGCATTTTCTTATTAATTTTAAAGATCTGCATGAAAACCATTTTCTAAAAAAATCATCCAAATCATGTCACGCAGATCGAACCACAATGAGCCCGTTGAACACAGTAATTCTATGCTTCTCCAAACTGTTGAATCCCCGGTATTCGAGACCGAAGATGAGGATAATGATGACATACCAGATGAGATTGCCCGATTGCTTGAGCAAGAAGAGAAAACCATTCGGCCTCACCAGGAAGAGATCGAGCTAATCAACTTGGGTACTGAGGATAATAAAAGAGAGATCAAAGTCGGTGCAGCATTGGAAGAGGGGGTCAAGAAGAGGATCTTTCAGCTTCTCCGCGAGTATCCAGACATTTTTGCATGGTCGTATGAAGACATGCCAGGTTTGGATCCTCAAATTGTGGAACATCGGATACCGACAAAGCCAGACTGTCCTCCCGTCAGGCAAAAGTTGAGACGGACTCGGCCGGACATGGCTCTGAAGATCAAAGCAGAAGTGCAGAAGCAGATTGATGCAGGTTTTCTCATGACAGTTGAGTATCCCGAGTGGGTTGCTAACATCGTGCCAGTGCCGAAGAAAGATGGTAAGGTTCGAATGTGTGTTGACTACAGAGATTTGAACAGAGCAAGCTTGAAAGACAATTTTCCACTGCCTCACATTGATGTGCTCGTTGACAATACTGCCCAGTGCAAGGTGTTCTCCTTCATGGACGGTTTCTCGGGCTATAACCAAATCAAAATGTCGCCTAAAGACAGGGAGAAGACGTCGTTCATCACTCCATGGGGGACTTTCTGTTGTAAAGCGATGCCGTTCGGTCTAATAAATGCTGGTGCTACTTACCAAAGGGGGATGACCACTTTGTTCCATGACATGATTCACAAGGAGGTTGAAGTGTATGTAGATGACATGATTGTCAAGTCGAGCGATGAAGAACAACACGTCGAATACTTGGCTAAAATGTTTGAAAGGTTGAGGAAGTACAAGCTCCGGCTGAACCCAAACAAGTGTACATTCGGTGTTAGGTCCGGGAAGTTGCTAGGCTTCATTGTCAGCCAGAAAGGCATTGAAGTAGATCCAGACAAGGTCCGAGCCATCCGCGAGATGCCGGCCCCGCAAACGGAGAAGCAGGTCAGAGGGTTCCTCGGGCGTTTGAACTACATTTCCAGATTTATATCCCACATGACTGCAACCTGCGGGCCGATTTTCAAGTTGCTCAGGAAGAATCAACCGGTGGTATGGAATGATGAGTGCCAAGAAGCCTTCGACAACATCAAGAATTATTTATTGGAGCCTCCTATCCTCGTTCCGCCAGTGGAAGGAAGGCCATTGATCATGTATTTGTCGGTATTGGATGAGTCTATGGGATGTGTGCTCGGTCAGCAAGATGAGACTGGAAAGAAAGAGCATGCAATCTACTATTTGAGTAAGAAATTCACCGATTGCGAGACTCGGTATACAATGCTTGAGAAGACCTGTTGTGCCTTGGCCTGGGCCGCTAAACGCCTGCGTCATTACTTGATGAATCATACGACTTGGTTGATATCCCGCATGGATCCAATCAAGTACATCTTTGAGAAACCGGCTGTTACTGGAAAAATTGCACGTTGGCAAATGTTACTGTCGGAGTATGATATTGTGTTTAAAGCTCAGAAAGCCATCAGGGGGAGTATTCTGGCTGACCATCTGGCTTGCCAACCACTTGACGAGTATCAACCATTGAAGTTCGATTTCCCCGACGAAGAGGTCATGTTTTTAAAATCAAGAGATTGTGAAGAACCGCTAATCGGTGAAGGTCCGGACCCCGATAGCAAGTGGGGATTAGTCTTTGATGGTGCTGTTAATGCCTATGGCCGAGGAATTGGCGCAGTAATTGTGGCTCCGCAGGGGCACCACATCCCTTTCACAGCCCGGATTGTGTTTGAATGCACTAACAATGTGGCCGAATATGAAGCATGCATTCTGGGAATTGAAGAAGCCATTGATATGAGAATTAAGTGTCTGGACATCTATGGAGACTCTGCATTAGTCATCAACCAGATAAAAGGAGAATGGGAAACCCATCATGCTAATTTGATCCCTTACCGGGATTATGCAAGGCGTCTGTTAACGTATTTCACGAAGGTCGAGTTACACCATATCCCCCGAGAGGAGAACCAAATGGCTGATGCTCTTGCTACCTTATCTTCCATGTTTCAGGTAAACCATTGGAATCATGTGCCGATGATCAAGGTACAACGCCTAGACCGGCCCGCTCATGTGTTTACTGTCAGTGATGCAATTGTACAAACGGATTCAGGCGAGGTTGACAACAGGCCCTGGTATTGTGATATCAAACACTTTTTGCAAAGCCGTGAGTATCCACCAGGTGCTTCCAACAAAGATAAGAAAGCGTTGCGCAGGTTGGCTAGCAAGTTCCTGCTGGATGGTGATGTCCTGTACAAGAGGAATTTCGATATGGTGTTGTTAAGATGTGTGGATGAATGTGAAGCAGAACAGCTAATGCACGATGTGCACGATGGCACCTTCGGGACCCACGCGTCGGGGCATGTCATGTCTAGAAAGCTGTTGAGAGCTGGTTACTACTGGATTACCATGGAGCGCGACTGCTATCAATACGCCAGAAAGTGCCATAAATGTCAAGTATATGCTGATAAGATCCATGTGCCTCCGCACGCTCTCAATGTTATGTCTTCTCCGTGGCCTTTCTCCATGTGGGGCATTGATGTGATTGGAAGAATCGAACCGAAGGCTTCAAACGGTCATCGTTTTATCTTGGTAGCAATCGATTATTTCACCAAATGGGTCGAAGCTGCATCCTATGCCAACGTGACTAAGCAAGTGGTAGTCAAATTCATCAAAAACAATATCATCTGTCGGTACGGCGTCCCTAGCAAGATCATCACTGACAACGGTACCAACCTGAACAACGACATGGTGCAGGCCTTATGTGAGAAATTCAAGATTGAGCACCACAACTCCTCTCCTTACAGACCTCAGATGAATGGTGCAGTTGAGGCCGCTAATAAGAACATTAAGAAGATTGTGCAAAAGATGGTAACAACGTACAAAGACTGGCATGAGATGTTGCCCTACGCTCTACACGGCTACCGCACTACAGTCCGTAGTTCAACCGGGGCAACACCTTTTTCTCTTGTATACGGTATGGAGGCAGTCCTCCCTTTGGAAGTGGAGATTCCGTCTCTCCGTGTGATTATGGAAGCCAAGTTGTCTGAGGCTGAATGGTGCCAGAGTCGGTACGACCAGTTGAATTTGATTGAGGAAAGACGACTGGACGCTTTGGCTCATGGTCGGATGTATCAGACAAGGATGAAAGCCGCTTTTGACAAGAAAGTCCGTCCTCGGATGTTCAAGGAAGGTGAACTTGTGTTGAAAAGAAAGATGAGCCAGCTACCCGACCTAAGGGGCAAATGGACGCCTAACTATGAGGGACCTTATGTTGTCAAGAAGGCTTTCTCTGGCGGTGCTTTGATTCTCACTCACATGGATGGTGTAGAACTCCCGAATCCTGTGAATGCCGATGTAGTCAAAAAATACTTTGTCTAGATATGAAAAGAACAGCGTGGTAGGTCGAAAACCCGAAAGGGCGGCCTAGGCAAAAATGCGCTTCCCGGTGGATCGAAAACCCGAAAGGGCGGTCCAGGCAAAATAAGGGAAAAGAAACAAAAATGTAAAAAGCTCGCTGAGATTACATGTAACTCAGGCAAAAAGGAGCGTCTCGATGAGCCGAAAACCCGAAAGGGCGGTTCATGCAAAAATGAGATTGAAATAAAAAGACAATTGACTATATCTGGCAAGTTACTATTCCCCTTGGGATTTTTACAATTGATGTTTGACTGTTCTCATCCGAGGTTCCGACGCCTGTGGATTCAAGAGTTTCAGATGCCGTAGCAGTTACTGTGTTCAATGTACCACCAACCAATAAAATTACCATTTTCCAAGCTTTATAAATCCGTGGGGTCGCGCTCTTGGCCGACTACCACCCTTATACATTGATTTGAGCCTATGCTTTTGTTTGGCACTCATTTCCTATTCTATTTTCAAAGCTCTGTACAAAAAAATTTCTTCTATGTTAATAATGATGTGTCTGGAATAAACATTCTGAAAACTGAAAATTTTTAAGTATTTTGAAAACAAGCCTGAACAGCTAGATACATTCAAATGAACATGCATGAACAAATCTACATTGATATCGATTCCAATTCAAGTTACTAGCAAGCCTTCCTCCCAGTTACGGTCTGTGGTCAATGGCAAGAATGAAAAAACAGAATGAAAAGCATAAAAAAAAAATAATAATGAATTGCTCGCTAAGTTGAAAACCCGAAAGGGCGGCTTAGGTAAAAATGAGCACCCCGATGGATTGGCAACCTTCAAAGGCAATTCAGGCAAAAACAGGGGCATGAAAAAGCTATTCCCCGGTGGATCGAAAACCCGAAAGGGCGATCCAGGCAAAAATGGGATGATGAAAAATGAAATAAAGAAAAAAAAACAAACATGCAAAAGCATTGACCACATATGCGATGTCAAAGGCACTTACGTGACTGTTCCAACAAGCAGCAATACCATTCAAACAATTTTACAGCTTCCTGCCTTCGACGATGGTCTCGACGTATCTTCGAACGGCGGCATCCCCAGAAAAGGAACTTTGGCAAATATGTGTCCGAGCGCGAGCCATTACGTGCCCAATATTCCAATGTTTCGTCTGCCTCTGCGAAATTGTGTCTACAAATTGCCAATCATCATGCATTCCAGAGCATCCATACATGCATAATCATGCATCTTACATGTTCATGCATTTGGTAAAATTGTTATGCTATTCATACGCATCTGCATTCTCAATTCCTATGTTAATCTCAATCAAAATCAGTCATGTCAATTTCAAATTTCTTCTGCCAACAATAAATGTCTACTGTCATATCAATTTCAAAACTCAACGGTCTTGTCAACACCCTTGTCAAATTCAAGCTCCTGCAGTTATGTCAATCAAATTCAATCCCTTTTCAAATACAATTTGTTTCTGTTAACGGCCAAGTGGCTAGTTCATCTCCAAGAACAGCTTGTGCCTGTCAATTTGTTTCTGTTAACGGCCAAGTGGCTAGTTCATCTCCTAGAACAGCTTGTGCCTGTCAATTTGTTTCTGTTATCGGTCAAGCGGCCAGTTCGCATCCAAGAACAGCTTGTACCTATCCTTCTGTTATCCGCCGAGTGACCAGTTCATCTCCAAGAACAGCTCGTGCTTTCTATTTTGTTTCCCGTCAGCCAAGTAACCAGTTCGTGTCCAAGAACAGCTTGTGCTTTCTATGTTTTCTTTCAGCCAAGTAACCAGCTCAAATACAAGAGCAGCTTGCGCCCTTTGTTGTCAATATTCCCGGTCAAGTGGCTAGTTCGCATCCAAGAACAGCTTGTACCTGTCAATTTGCTTTCGAGTCTCCCCAGTGAGTCCTGTTATTTACTATTCTGTCAATGTCAATCAGTCCCGCAATGGATACGACATATTCCTTTTACTATTCTGTCAATGTCAACCAGTCCCGCAATGGATACGACATACTCTGTTGTTTGCTATTCTGTCAATGTCTACCAATCCCGCAATGGATACGACATATTTTGTTAAATTCAATTCTCAGTTTGTCTTGCATTCATAACACAAATGTTGCATGGCATACATAACATTTACAAACGTATTTTTACGCCCAAAATCAGTGCAAATGTCGATATTTAAGTATCTTCGTCATGTCAAGCCAAAGACTCCGTCTCTTGACTCTCCAAACGAAGAAACTTAAATAGGGGCAGCTGTTATACCCTCATTTTGGACCTAAAAAATACTCATTCAATTTCCTTTACTATTTTCTAAAACTTTCAAGTTCACCGTATTTTCTATTGTGCTTCAGCTGCATACATTGCTGTTTCAGTCTTTTAAATTTTTGCATAAAATCATACAAAAGGGTATTTTGGTCATTTCCTACAAAGGAACCCATCTTCAGTCCCTACAATTTGTCCCTGAGTCTTTTCAATCTGTTTTCATGAATCATTAATCAAATTTTGCACAAAAATCGTCTTAGTTTTGCATCTGAGTCAGTCTGAGTCGTTTTTGCCCCAGGGGCATTTTAGTCTTTTCACATTATTCAAATTTTGGGCAGAGAGGTATTTTAAAATACCTCATTTTGGTAGTTTGTTCGTTTTAGTCCGTTTTGTCGTTTTTAAACGTTTCACTTTACGTTGCATTTCAAATTACTTTTTTAGCCAATTTTAACTTTTTGCATTTTAGTACAAATCTTTTAAAAAATTGCATTTCAATCCAAATATTTTGTTTTTTGCAAATTTGTCCCAATTCTTTTAAGAAACAGTCAAGTTTTTTTTTTTCTTTTTTCTTTTTTTCTTTTTTTTCTCTCTTTTGAAAATAGTCCCATTTTTATTATTTTGCGAAACAGTCCCAAATTCTTTTATTTTGCAGTTTAGTCCTTTCTTTCAGAAACAGTCCAAATTGCCACGCAAGCAATTCAGTCCAGGTGTCACAATGCAATTGGCCCAGATGCACACATGGCAGCCTATAAAGGCGCAGTACTGTACCAGTCAGAGAGGATCCATTCAACACGCGCCAATTCACAAACAGTTTCATCTTTCTCTCTCATTTCGGTTAGAGATCAAACTCCCAAATCCAGAAGAAAGATCAAGAACACAAACCCTAACCGTTTTTTCCAGAACCAAAATTCAACAAAATCAATGGAGTTTTTCGTGCAGCTCTCAGAGATTCAATCGAATCTTCATCATTGAGCCGTTCCTTTCTACAATTCAAGCGCGAATCCACCGCGAAAAGCAGCGAATTCAAGCGCGATCGCAGAACGAGGGACTGAGAAGAAGAAGGAAAGAAGTTCGAAAGTTCTAGACCGGAGAAGAAGAAGAAAGAAAACTACCGATTCATTTTCAGGATCCAGCCACAAAATCAACAAAACAGAATCAATATTCAAGAGGTTCCGAAGATTCTGACCCAAACCTCCAATTAAAACCCAGGTAGCATTCGAACTTCATCTTCTTCGTGTTCTAAAAGCATTAACGAATCCAAACCGGTGTAAATCCATGAAGTTTCGCAAGTTTCATTCAAAAATGTTGAAACCCTAACAAAAAACCGTAAAAAAAAATATAGTAAAGAACTTCAAGATTCACAACGGAACCAAACCGAAGTGAATCCATGAAGATTCGTTTCAAAAGAGACTCAGGGGAAGAACAAAAGTTCGAAACTATGGAAGAATCTCAGGATTTACACCGTTTTCATTTTTGCATGAAGATTTGATAGCGGATTCATGTCTAGAACGAATAGATGAAGCTCTTAGGCCATGTTTTGTGTGATTCTGGGCGGATTCAACAATCTAGGGTTAGGGTTTGTGAAGAGAGAAGAGAGAACGGCGAAGTAGATAGAGAACGAAGGTGGGGAATGAGTTGAACCGGGTTATAAACCCTTATATACGAACCACCGGGTCGGGTCGCCCCATACCCGGTCCATCCCCTTTTATTAATGTGCGTTGGATCAAGATCCTGATGGATCCGGATCAATCCAACGCTCCTGAAGCGCTAGTTTGATCCGGACCCGTCAGTATCCGTGGATGTGGGTTCTGTGGTGTTGGGCCTTGGGTTTTTGTGCTTTTCTTGGTTTTTTTTCTTGCTATATGCACCTTGAATTCTTGTTATTCGAACCCCTGGGCATGCTAAAATTTCTTACAAAATTCATGAAAAATTCATAGTGTTTTCTTGATGTGTTTTTGGCTATTTAATAATATTTTTACACGTTCAGGATTGGTAGAAATAATACGTGTTAATTTCATTTTTGATGCGTATGTTTTATATGTTCTTGTGCGAATTCACTTGTTTGATCTTTGGCCCAAAATTTGTCATGTGATGTTGATGTTGGCGTTTAATTTTATCATAAGCTTACCTCTGATTTTGTGCTAATTCGTGCAATGGTGCTAGTGGATTTTTGTCTACAATTTTCGCAATATGTTTAATCGTGCTAGTTGATTTTTGTCTACAATTTTCGCAATATGTTTAATTGTGTTAGTTGATTTTTTGTTTACAATTTTTGTCATATGTTCAATTGTGTTAGTTGATTTTTGGTTATAGTTTTAGCAATATTTTCAATCTTTGTTAAATTTGATTCTTGATATTAATTTTGCGATATTTTGCAATGTTGTTAAACTTGATTCTTGATATTAATTTTGTGACATTTTGCAATGTTGTTAAATTTGATTCTTGACCTTGATTTTGTGATATTTTACAACCTTGCTAAACTTGATTCTTGATGCTAATTGTGTGCTATTTTTGCAATCTCGTTTAGTTAGGATTTTGATGCTAATTTTGTGACATGTTGCAATTTTTCTTTAGTGTGATTTTAGGCCAATTTTTGTGATAGTTACTATTTCGTTTAGGATTAGCATTTCATTATTATTCCATCTTGCTTACTAACCATTTTACTCTATGTTTCATGCATGCTAAGCATCTCATCTCATTCACCTTTTTTCTTCTAATTCCTTCATGCAATTTCCCAATTAGTTCATGTAATATCTTAGGTTTAGTTTATTTTCTTTAATTTCATGCAAGACTTTAGAATGTAAAATAGGACCCGATGTAAAAAAACTATGGACTATGATGATGTACACCGACACATGCACCGACACACGCACACACGTTGTATGTTCATCGCTAGGTGTATGTTTAGGATACGCGGTACTTAGAGAAAACTAATCTTTTCAAAAAAAAAAACAAATAACTTCCATCACTTCAAATATTTTTCAAACAAACCTTGGAGTCAAAACTCCAAAAGATTTTTTTCCTTTTGTTTTCTTAATCAAAAATCAAAATGAACACTAATTTCCAACCTTAAACCTTTTTGTAAATAATTAACCAACCTCATTCGTTTCCTAAATCTCAAGCCTTTACGGCCTCTTATCTTTTTCTTCAAAATCATTTTCAAAACTAAAAATTGAACCAAACTCACGAAAATATTTTGAAAGAGAACTACATGGAATTTTGATCCCTTAAAAGGGTATGTAGGCAAGAGATTCAAAAATCTCTCCAAGTCCAATAAAATAAAAAACCATCTTCTCCCTCTCATTCTTAAAATCAATCGTTTTACAAGTAGCAATAAAAGTAAAGTGTAAACATAAGCGTAGAAAACGGTTCCTATAGGATACTATAGCCATTGCGGGTGCCTAACACCTTCCCGTAATGGAATCAGCCCCGAACTTAGGATTTCTAAGGTTTTCTCAATTTTACCTTCCCCAAAAAAAATAGAGACATCAATGATCGAAAGGTTCAAATCCGATTAATGATTTGACACCCGAAAATCGCGATGACAATATTAATACTTATGATGAAGTTTGGTACCACATGCATATAAGGAGTCTAAGAGCATTGTTGCATAGTTGTGTCTAAATGATGCATTATTGATGAAGATTGATTATGTGACTACGTGCTAATTGTTATTTAATTATGCAAAAATGTTAAGAATGTCTTGATGTTAATTATTATTCTAAATTATGTTGATTAATATTATTTTGTTATGAAATCTCACCCCTTCTACTGGAATTGCCGCCTTGTGGGCAAGTGCAGGTGATCGTGCTTAGTGTGCAGTTGCTTCGTGAGTGGCCTTGCCTCATTGTGTCGTCTAGGTCGCTCTGATACGTAACGAGATGAGGTTGTTTATAAGCATGCTTCATTCTTATACGTGAATCTTTATGACATTTTGCAAATAATGGAACTAACTCTTTTGAGATATTTTTTATGGGGCCTGCGTGCCAAACGTTTTTGATTTATAAGTATTTTTCCGCTGCATTATTTTGAAGTTATTTAGTTAAATTATAATTTAGTTGTTTCGGATTTCGTTGCATGTGATATCCCGTTGTTATGTTTGTGTACTCTGATAAATGTTTTTAAGAAATTTTTATGTTGGGAAAACGGGGTGTTACAGCTAAGTCTGAAGCAACCAACTACGACAGTGTGCAAAAGGTTGCTAAGTCTGAAGCAACAAACTACGACTGTGTGGCTGCTTCTAATCCTAAAAGAAAAAGAGGAAAAAGAGATTCTTCAATTACTCAAGAAGCAGTTAAATTAGCTCTGGAAGAAATAGAAGCAGGAGAGGAAAGGCCAAGCAAAAGGCAATCTGGAGTGGACATTGTCAGTCCAATGTTTTTTGTGACTCCTGAAATGGCCAAAAGGAGTAAAGAATATTCTGATGAGCCGATGGCAGAAAAGAAAAGGAAGGCTGCTCAATACAAGTTGGAAAGGGATGAACAACTTAAAGCTATGGGACAAGAAAATTGTGACCAATTCTTTGTTGAAAAGCTTGCTGAGGTTCAGGAGATTGCTAGTAAAGTTGACGAAGAAGCTGTGAAAGGAGCTAAGGAGATTCTGAAAAAGGCTCAAGGAACACCAGAAGCTGGTGCTTCAGGCTCTGTTCCAAAGTCTACCGTGCAGAAGCTGCTGCTTCAGAAGCTCCTCAATCTCCAAAGGTAGATCAGATTTCCGATCCCAAACCACTATCACACCTTCATCATCAACAGATTCTGACTTAGATAACATACCTCTTAGTCAGAAATACAATTTGTCTAAACTCACTCCAAAATCCAAACCTTCTCCAAAATCTAAACTCTCTCCCAAAACCAAACCATTTAAACCTGTGTATCCTGTTATACTTAAGAGTATAGGGGAGTTGTCTCAAAGAAGATTTGATCTTTGCAACAGACTCCCTGCTGATCATCCTCTTCAACCCCCTATCATCAAATCTCTTAACTTGATACCAGCTGGTGAAACCATTCCATCTTCATCACTCTCAAATCAATCACCAACTAGAGTGAATTCAGAAGTTGTTGGTTCAACAGCTGCAGTGGAAACACTTGCAGATCCTGAAGAACCATCATCTGCTGACCTACCTCACTCTAATTCACCCTCTAACCAACAACCAACATCATCACAGCAAAACAAACCTGAACAAACAACCATAACCAAAACACAAGAGAAAACCATTCCAGAATCTGTTATGGAGACAGTTGTTGAGGAGTCTGTCCCAGTGATAGAGTCTGAACCTTCTGTGTCTATTCCAAATTCTGAACCAACAAAGAACTTGAACCCTAGTGCTTCTGACCATCCTTCATCATCATCTCAAATTCAGATTCTTGACCAACCACCTGTAAACATTCTGAAATCTGATTATCTTGAGGATTAGTTGGTAGAACTTCATGAAGAAATGCAGACTCTACTGCTACTCAGAAGAATTCCTACTCCATCTGTTGCCTATGAGGATCAATGGGCTTCTGTGAAAAGCAAAGCTTGTGATATAATAGATGTAGTTGCCAAGAAGTGTTGTCGCATTCAAGCGGTCGCACAGAAGCGTCATCTAAATAATCTGCACTCATCTGAGCAATCCAAAAGCAAACTTATGTACCTAGCAAATACACCCTTCTATGCTGAATCAAAATATGTTTCTAGAGAAACAAAGGAGTTCAAGATGCTGAAGCAAAAGGTGCTGAGGCAACAAGAAGAATCTAAGGCTAGGGAGGAATATCTTCTTCAGAGGCAGTTGGCTCTTGAAGAGACTGTTAAGAAGCAATTTGAAGATATTAAGCGCTTAATGGCTCTCATCCAACAGCAACAACCGCAACCCAACCCTTAGAATGCACACCTTATTTTTCCTTTCTTGAATTTTAATTATCTTTGCTTCTGAAGTTTGTCTTTGTATCTTTGTCTTTCTATATAATATATCAGTGTTTCTTTCTTCAGTTACAATTTTATATACTTGTCTTTACTTCTCTTTGTTTTTGTTCTTTTTGGTTAATGACAAAAGGGGGAGTAGTATAAGTATTTAACAAAGAATCTGAGCCCAAGTGAAAATAAAATTCCAACAGTTTTATTTTCTGAGAATCTTATTTTATCTCATCTGTGTATTACTGAATTCTGTAATTATTTTTGATTAAAACGAATTTAATTAACTTGGATAGGACTTAGGGGTAGCTTACAAACCTCACCTTAAAGAATATCAGACTCAGGGGGAGTTAGAGTTTACAAACCTCAGAACCCCAAAGTCAACTTGTTAAATAAGTTAACAACAATTGATTTTTTTTAAATACTTGTGTTTGTCATCATCAAAAAGGGGGAGATTGTTGGAACAAAGGGTGTTTCACAATTTTACCACTTAAGTTTTGATGATAACAAGGTATTAAAATTATCAATTGGATTTGCTAAAAATTTATTCAAGTGTACAGGACCATTATCAAAGATTTATTCATAGAGGTTCTGATTGAATGAATTAAAGAGCAAAGGAATTTAAATTGAAGCTTCAAGAGCATCTGATTGAAAGCGCTCTTGAAGATGATATCATCAGAAGCGTAGTGCGTCTGAAGAAAGCGCTCCTAAAGATGACGTCATCAGAAGCTAGTTCTTCAGAAGCTATTTCACCAGAGGCTGAAGAGCGTTGACAAAGTACTGTGTACGAAGTGTACAACCACTAAGTCTGCGCATGTCTCTGCAACCACCATCTCTGCATTTTGTCTCCTATACAAGACAAGGATAACAACAATATATGCAGACATTGTTCTATCTCTATTGGAATCGATTTGAAATTGTTTTTCATAGGACAATCTTCAAATCAAGTAAAAGATCAATGGTGAAGAATCAAAGCTTCAATCAAGACAAGTTGATGAGCTGGCTAGTTCCCAACGTCTCTCAAATCCTCTATAAATAGGGATAAAGACTTGAAGAAAAATAAGAAGAAGGCTTTTGCTAAGACTGTGATATTCATATTCTCTCAAAGTCGAAAACGCTGCTCACCAACAACTTAGATAATTCTTACAAAAGTTCATATCTTAGAATTTCTAAGTGTCTAGAAAAACAGAGTCTGTTCTGTTCGTATTGTTTTGTGAATACCTCTGATTGTATATCAAGTATTCAAAACTCTTTTCAATTCTTTGTAATTGTTTAGAAAAGTCTCTTTCTTGTGTGATTGAGCAAAGGAGTCTCTTGGAGTTGTCCTTGAGCATAGAAGTATCTTTCTTGTGTGATTGAGCAAAGGAAGTCTCTTACTTGTGTGTTTGAGCAACTTGTAATTTGATATTACATTTTAGTGGAACTCTCCTTGGAAGTGAAAGGGGGACAGGACTACTTCCGGATTGTTGAAGGAACCTGTATAAATTGCTTGTGTTCTTCTTTCGTTTCTGCATTCTTACTCTCTATCCGCTGCACTAAGACTCTGAACTCTATCAGACTCTGATCCTGAGAACAGTTGTTGTTTAGTATGAAAGAAAAGTTTTTGAAAAACACAATTCAACCCCCCCTCCCCCCCCCCCCCCCCCCCCCCCCCTCTTGTATTTTTCCCCACCTTCAAAGACTTGTGGCTAAAGGTTTCACTCAAGTGGAGGGAATTGACTATAATGAGATCTTCTCACCGGTGGTGAAACATTGTTCCATAAGGATTCTTATGGCTATTGTGAATCAATTCAATCTTGAGTTGGAACAAATGGATGTAAAGACCACATTCTTACATGGTGACCTTGAAGAGACAATCTACATGGAGCAACCGAAAGGTTTTGTGGAGGACAAGTCTAGGGTATGTCTTTTGAAGAAATCTTTGTATGGGTTGAAGCAAATCCCTAAGCAATGGTATCATCGGTTTGATGATTTTCTTTTGAAGACCGGTTTTGTGAGAAGCGGGTATGATTCTTGTGTGTACATGTTGAAGAGGGGTGAGAAAGTCATTATTTACCTTCTTCTATATGTGGATGATATCTTGATGGAAAGCTCTAGCAAGGATGAGATTGTGAAGCTCAAAGAAAAGTTAAATGGTGAATTTGAGATGAAAGATCTTGGTCCGGCAAAGAGAGTCCTTGGTATTGATATCTTGAGGAATCGTGAGAAAGGTGAACTTTTCTTATCTCAACTTAGTTACTTGAAGAAGGTGGTGGAGCGGTTTAGAATGTCAAACTCTAAAACCGTGAGCACTCCCTTGGGTCACCACACAAAGTTGTCCATCAAAAAATGTCCTCAATCCGAGGATGAGAAGCAAGCAACGGAAAGTACTCCCTATGCAAGTGGGGTTGGAAGCATAATGTATGGTATGGTTTGTAGTAGACCGGACTTAGCTTATGCGGTTAGCATTGTGAGTGGGTTTATGGCAAATCCTGGAATTGTGCATTGGCAAGCTTTGAAGTGGGTGTTGAGGTATTTGAATGGGTCTTTGAAGGGCGGTTTGAAGTACACAAGAGCATCTCAAGAGAAAAACGCTTTGGAGGGGTATGTAGATGCGGACTATGCGGGCAATGTGGACACAAGAAAATCTTTATCGGATTTTGTGTTTACTCTTTATGGCACGACTATTAGTTGGAAAGCAAATCAACAATCTGTGGTCGCTCTATCTACTACTCAAGCGGAGTACATTGCCCTTGTTGAAGGGGTGAAAGAGGCCATATGGTTGAAAGGGATGATTGGTGAGTTAGGAATTACTCAAGAATGTGTGAGGATACATTGTGATAGCCAAAGTGTCATTCATTTGGCGAATCATCAAGTGTATCATGAGAGGACAAAGCACATTGACATTCGTTTGCACTTTGTTAGAGACATGATTGAAACTAAAGAGATTGTGGCGGAGAAAGTTGCATCGGAAGAGAATCCGACAGATGTGTTTACCAAGTCATTACCTAGATCAAGGTTCAAGCATTGTTTGGACTTGATCAAGTTTGTTGAAGAGTAATTCCCCATTGGAGAGAGCAGCATGGTGGTTGATGGTTAAATTGACATCATCACCAATTTGAAGTCAAGGTGGAGAAATGTTGAAAATTACCTTGAAATTTGTGATTTGAGAAACAGAGGAATCGTGATACGATTTCATCAACGTGTCACGATTTTCTAGGCAGTGAGCATGGTTTCCTGAGTGCTCAATCGTGACACAATTTTGGGAAAACGTGACACGATTTTCGGCTTGATGGACACGTTTTGAGGATAAGGTTGGTCGTACCTTGAGTCATACGCACCAACCGTGTCACGATTTGGCAAATCGTGACACGATTTTGATAGTGCGTGTGTACTATTTAAGTGTTTCTTTGCAGATTTTGAAGGAGTGGCTTTGAGAGAGAAAATTGATAATACAAAGGAGGGAACTTTAGGGTTGAGTGTCTTTGTGGTGAGGTTCTCTTGGGTTGGGAAACATTGTAATCACCTTAGAGAGTGAAAATCATTGAGTGTCTTGTTCATTGGTGAGATTGGGAAAATGGGTAGAAATTAGGTTTTGTTCTTTGTGAGCTTTTGTGCTAATTTCTTGTAACCCATTTGTAATCTCTTTGGAAGAACTCTTTGATAGTGGATTGGAGAGATGCTTTCTCCCCCAGATTAGGTCATATTGGACCGAACTGGGTCAACAATCTTTGGTGTGTTTGTTCCTTTCTTTCATTACTTATCTTTATTGCTTTTATTATGCTTGTGATGTTGTTCTACACTAAGTTTTAGGACTGTTTGTTGTTGTTGTTGTTGTTGCTTGAGGCTATTTTATCCATTGATTATCACTACCTGTGCTCCACACATCTTTGTATTTCATTGGTGTGGTTTTGTACGAATTCACAACAGAAACACATAATTGGATGAATGCGCAAAACTTTTGTACGACGACAATATATATAAATTTACCTCAGTTTTGTTACACTGTCACTCAATCATTAGATCATTATATTTTTTTGACTTTCTTTATAACTACTCTTAAAGTCATTCATTTGATTGCTTGTAAATTGTCAACAATGTATACATATTGAACTCAATTAGGATTGAGATTACTCTTTTCCTGAAGGTTTTTTATTGTGTTAGAGCCCAAAGTCAAAATGTTAGTTAAATAGAGGACCTTGTAGAAAATAAGCCTAAAACATGGATTCTTTACTCAAGAAGAAATAAGAAAATAAATTGTCAAAATTAGTATTATGACAGTTATGCAGTGAAACATTTATTTAAATGTTGTTTAATAAGAAAGTTATGTTGTATGTAAAGGAATTGTCAGGTAGATTATGTAGTTTCTGTTTTTGTGGTTGTCTAATCTGTCTTGATGTACTTTATCTTCATCTAGTTAAACATATGATTGAAGGTTTCATTCTTGAATCTTTTCGAGGAGATGGAGACTGTTAATGTATATCTACTTAATCTCGTTCATTATCTTCTTATTGTCAATACTCTCTTCTTCTCCTTTCTCGCACTCTGCTCATAATCGTGTCCGGTAATTTGCTCATCATAATGTGCAAATGAAGATCATGCATACAATTATTAGAGATGAATGACAATGACACCAATTGGAACCTTGTTCATAATTGGAACCTCAAAGAGAAGTCAATTCCTTCATCTTTGTCTCAAGTCAGTGTGTCTTCTAGTCTATAATGGATCGATTAGTGTTTGGGGAAACTTAGTTGTTTTCTTAGAAAAAAATAAATGCTGAGTTTTTCAAGAGCCTGCAATGCATAGATCCTCATACAAGTTAATATGTTGATCTTCAGTAATATAATTGTAATAGAAACATTTTGTTGCAATGCATAGTATCTTGCTTTCATTTTGTTGTTGTTTGCTTTCATTTATTGTTACAATGTGTCAAAAGTTTAGTCTAACACTAAATCCTATCCCACCATTTCTATTTAATCAGGAGAAACGATTTCGAAACACAATATTTACCAATAAAAGTATAGTCCGGTACTTTTTCTCTTTTAAATTTTTTCTCTGCCCTTTATTTGTGTGTAAATATCATTACTCTTTGTCGAAGACTCACGTTAATTCATTTAAGTTTGCATGTACCCTGACCCTCACCTTCTCCGATCTTTCATTTTATCGTTCTTTCTAGGCTCTTGGCGTTTTTGTCCATCACCTTCTTCACTACGTGCACATGCTCAAAGGTTTTGCGTATCTAATGTGGTTCTAATATAGTTGAACACTTTTAGCAATGTTTGTCTGCAGAAGGATCAATATGATTAACTAATTAATAAGTGTAACACAAGTTCACATCTAAAAGAAAGTGCATAAGGATGGTAAGTAACCACTCAATCAACAAGAGAGGAAGTTGAACTATTGTGAGGAAGTTGAACTAAGGTTTGACCCTAAGCTCGCATAAAAGATACCGATGACTGTGATGAGTGTGTAACTTCTGAGTAAAAAAGAAGCTTGGACGCATGTAAATTTACTCTAAAGTTGAAAGCATAATTTTGCACTGTTTTGAATTTTTTGTTCTTTATTTTTCAATTCTTCACATTATTTATTGTGAATTTGTTGCGAAAAACACACCAATAAAAACTTGATGCGTGGAGCAAATTAAAACCAAGTAATCAAATCAAGTGGGTGACAAAATAATTCAAACAAAAATAAACAGCAAGAGATAAAGGAAGAAGGAGAACTCAAGAATCTGTTTACCCAGTTCGGTCTAATGATGACCTACTATGGGGAAGAGAGCAACTCTCCGTTCCGCTACAATGATATGAGTTTCTTTACAAAGAGATATTGAGGGTTACAAGAATCAGTCTTTAAACTTAATTCTACTCAAGTCCCAATCTCTTCCCGTGATCAAACAACTCAATCCTAACAGTGTTTTGTTAAAGGTGAATCAAAACAATCTCAACCCTAGTGTTTGTTGCCAAGAGAATTCTCTATAAACCCTAGTTTGTATGTTGGCTTCTAAACCCTGTTTTTCTACACACTTTATTATCTGATACAAGGTTTATATTTATCTTAAAAGTAACCCTTAAAAAATGGAACAAATCTGCACTGAAAATATGTTTCTGTTTTTCGCCTTCAGCGTCCCATCGTGTCACGTTACGATTCCATCATGGGTGTAAACATAAAAGTTGTAGATAATTGAGTTATCTTTCTAATAGCTTTGGAGTGACTTGAAAATGTTTTGTGAATCTTGAGTTATGATAAAAACACTCCAACTGTGTTTTGGGAAAACCATCCTCTATTTCAGATTCTTGTGTCCTTTTCACCCGTTTCTGTTTTGAACTGCCTTCTGGGGTAAACATGGAAGTTGTAGATAATTGAGTTAGCTTTCCATTGGCTTTGGTTTGACTTGAAAATGATTCTTATTTTTTGAGTTATGATGAAAATACTCCATGGAGGTCTTAGTGAAATTTTATAAAAATTAACCCAAAAGTTATGGATTGTCTCTAAACTTCAAGCTTGTGTAATATGAGTTTAATTAAGGTGTTTATGAGTATTTAACCTATGTTTTAATGAATCTAACTTGGTTTTATGTGAGTATATTTCATTGATGAATATGATGCTATATGGTGTTGTTCGTGATTTAATATTGAATTATGAAGTTGATGTTGTTGTTTTAAGATGGTGTCGTTGCATTTGAGTCGTGTCGTTGCATTGAGTCATGTTGTTGCATAGCATAGTCAGCGATGGAGGCTTAATGCCTGACAGGTGCTTTTATGACCTTAGTGATAGAGGCTTAATGCCTGACAGGTCCTTTTTGACCTTAGTCATGGGGGCTTAATGCTTGACAGGTCCTATTTGACCTTTAGCGATGGGGGCTTATGCCTTGATGGTACCACATGCATATTGCATTGTCGAGTCGATGTGATGTTAAGATGAGTTGTTGATGTCGTTGCATTGTAGAGTCGTCATTGCATAATATAAATGATGATTATTGAGAAGTTGTTGTTGTTGTTGCTGATGATGTTGTTGATGATGTTGTTGTTGTTGTTGTTGATGATGTTTTTGTTGTTTTACTTTTATTAAATGATGATTTATGTGATGTTTAATTAATGCTGGTTGTATGTATTGTTGATTACCTTTTATGAATTGTTACCTGCTATTAATGAATGTGAAATCTCACCCCTTCTGCTTGAAAATGTTGCTCTTCGTATGAGTAACTTGCAGGTAACGAATAATAGTGCAGTTGTGAGTAATCTCTGTCGTGTCGTCTAGGATGCTCTGATACGTAACGAGATGAGGATTGTTTTATTGCATGTTTCCTTGTTACGTATTTCCTTTTTAATGATGTTGAACTATTTTCATGAGAACTATTTGAGATATTGATGTTGTGACCTTTAAGAGCCAAAAGTTGTTATAAGATGTTAAAAACTATTCCGCTGCATGATTATTGGATTTTTATAAAGACAAATTGTTTTAATAAATAGTACTTTTATTCTATTTATATTGTGGAATTTTGTAAGTTGAATGTGATGCTCTGTTTATGATGAAAAACTCTGATATTCTTTATATTTATTTTATGTTGGAAAAACGGGGTGTTACAGGTAACACCATAAGATCTATGATGAAGCTAATGGACAAAATATTTAAGAGTAGTGAAAGTATATATTTTCCTACTAATTGGAGTAAGATTAGGCCACACAACATTCACTTGCGTGTTTAAGCCATTTCAGCCTTCTTCTGCTCTTTGACCGAAATATATTTATTTAACAATCAGTTTCATGCTTTTGGATGTTTGAATAGAACAAGCAGAACAAACAGTATTTTAGACTTACCAGCTTTCTCTTCATTTTGCTTTTTAGCAGCTTTTGTCCTTTGCTGACTTATAAGAGCTAATTGCTCTGCACAACATCAACAAATAAATTAAGCATTAATAAGTGAAGGAAAATTTTCCATGCAAAGCATGTTAATTTTGGTTTAACTTATGCTGCTTGTGCCATTCGATCAATAGTTTACGTAACGTACAGGAAAAAATAAATAAAAAGATGTAGAAGAAGCAAAATGCACAAACAACGATAAGCTCCAGTATAATGAAACTAAAATATTAATAACAGAAGATCGAAAATGGGAATTTTCGACATATCTTAAGGTGCAGTGTAAGGCAAGTTCCTTTTGGAATCAACTTCTCAGGATCCGTGTCCTCAGCTATGGTATATGAGCTAGCACTTACCTCTCCTTCCCAAATTTATTGCTTATCGGATCTTTGACTCTTTGTTGAGACAACCACCTTTAAACCACACAAAAAATATACATATATAAACTGCCAGCTGAAAACGTAAAATGAAGTACCACATCATCATCACTTTTATCCAAAAATACATACTCGATCAGCAACTAGAAAAGTAGAATAAAATCTCACACCAAATTGACCAATTAAGTTGTTGTCAGCACCAGCACCTTTACTATCCGCGTGAATCTCATTGGACCCTGTCCCCAAATCATCCTTGTATTCTTTACACAAATTTTGTCGATGACCATCATCTTCATCACCACTAGACATAGTTTCTCTACTCCCAACAAAATTGCCGCAAAAATCCCATTCGAAAACCCAATTCAAAAATTTCAAACCCCCCAACAAGCAGATCTCAATCCAAACCCTAACAAAAGAAAAACAAAATAAAAAATAAAAATAAAAACTATAAAAGACCCTAATCAATCTAAACAACAATAATAGTAACGATTAAACCACAAACCCATATAAAATACCAATCTTCTTAAAAATAATTTGGAAAATAAAACATGAAAAGGAATCAGAGTAAAGAGATTCGAATTTAATCGAATAATACCTCAATCGGGAAATTAAAGGAAGCATCGATTGGAATCTGATGATTCTGGGTCTGATGGATTTGATGAATCTGAACCGAGGGATAGAAACGTCGCAAGCTAAAGGATGGATCTCGAAATTATGGATCTGATGATTCTGGGAGAAGAAATGTGGTGGTCGCAGGAGAGAGGGGGAGGCGATACTTGTTAGGGTTTCAGAGAGCGAGAGAGAGAGAGAGATGAACTTGAGAGAGAGAGAGAGAGAAGGCTACATAGTTGAGTTAATCAAATCCATTTGAGAAAAGGCATCTGTGAGTCTTTTTAGTTTTATTTTAATTTAATTAAAATACTTTTTTAATCTAGTTACCCCATTTAAATTCTTTCTAAACAAAAACCTCGTCACTTTTCTTCTTTTTAAATCAAGTAGATAGCAACCCATTTAAAATATTTGACTTAATAAGTGGATAGCAACCCATTTTAAAATAAACTGTCCTGGATAATTTCGGAAACAACTTGCAGCAGTTGTCATGCCTTCTGAGTCGAAGAAACCTGCATCAACATGGCACTTGATCCATCCTTCCACATGTTTTTTCCATCTGTGACTGAACTGACGCTGCTGCTGTTACCACCTTCTTGCCGAGTGATCATGGTGCTGGTGCAGCTCAATCCACTGCTGCCACATGTTGAAGCTCGTTGTCTGATCTGTAAAGGTGTTTTGTTACCATTAATCCATACCACGTCTTTAGATTCTTCCAAATACTCTCGGCACAGAAACATGGCCTGCTACGCTTTTGTCGTCTTCTCGGCACAGAAACATAACGCATAACGCGATCTGCTGCAGTATCAAAGGTTAGACAGAGGTGAATGTTAATAGATTTGATTGTGTACTTTGAACGGATAATTTAATTCAAGGACATGTCAATCGGCATGTTTCCACTACATGAATAAACAAAGAGTCAAAATAGAAAGATCAGCAACAAATTTACATGGCACGATACATCACATAACTTACTTATACATTTAAGGGATCACAATTTTAAAACCAGCAAACCTATTATTCGTGGCATATGTTTGCCATCTCGTTCTTTATATAAATTAGTTAAGAAGTTCAAACAACACAAAAATAATAACAAAAGTTATAAAAATTCGTGGCATATGGCAACAAATGCAATTGTAAAAAACCCAATGGTTTTGGACTACTTAGTTTATTGCAGTGCATGTACTTGGTTTATATTGCAGTAAATGATGGATATTTCTTGGTTTAAATGATGGTAAGATTGATCAAGATTGGTTGACAGGAATTTGTAGTATTTTTTTGGGTATAGGGTCGGAACAATGCAACTTAGTTTCTTTTTTAAATTAGGCAAGCTATAAAATGTTTCTAAAAATTAATGAAGTGGGATTGAATTGTTATATGATTATATATCATAGTATTTTTGCAAATTTTTAAAATCTCAAATATATATTAAAATATAAGCCCGGTCCTCCAAAATCTCGCTCCCAAACAGAACCTTAATGTTTTGGACTATTATTTTTTGCCTCTTTTGTTGCTTGTCCTGGTTTTCATTTGTGAGGTTAGATGGTTTGGCATGACTTGTGCCTGTGAGTTCTGAAGTATATAAATTAACCAATTTTGCCTTAAAAAAATTAAATCATTATTGACAATACACCAATCGATCTTGTTGCTAATCCTAATTTGATAATACACCAAATGGATATTACAACCTTTTTTTAAAATGGTGAACTGGAAGAAGAAATCTATACGGAACAACTTGAAGGTTTTGTAATCCATGAGCAAGAAACTAAGGTCTGCAAGTTAGATAAGTCTGTGTATGGTCTTAAAAAGTCCATTAGCTATGTCATGAAAAATTTGACAACTTAATGATAAGAAATGAGTTCAAAGTGAATGAAAGTGACAAAGTTATTAATTATAAATATGATAATAACATTTGCACAATCATATGTCTCTATGTAGACGACTTACTCATATTTAGTTCAAACTTTCATGTTGTGAATGCTCTGTAATCATTGTTGTCTAACAACTTTGATTAATAAGACATCGGAAAAGATAATGTAATTACGGGTATTAAAATTACTAGGTCATAAAAGGGAATTTCCTTGGATCAATCTCACTACGTTGAGAAGATCTTAAGAAAATATAAATACTTTGACTGCAAACCTGCTTGCACAACATATGATCCAGGTGAAAAACTATTTAAGAATACTGATGAAAGTGTGAGAGCATCATTGGTAGCCTTAAATATGTCATTGATTTCTCTAGACCCGATATTGTCTATATCGTGGGAATGTTGTGCAGGTTTGTCAGTAGACCTAGTAATGAGCTTTGACAAGCTATTGATAGGGTCTTAAGATACCTTAGAAAAGGAACCATGAACCTTTGATTACATTATCAAAGGTTTTTTTTTTGTTGTCTTGGAAAGATACACAGATGCTGATTGGAACACCTTATTAGATGATTCCAAAAAGACCACTGGATATATATTTATATACCACTGGATGAGTTGTTACTTGGAAATATAAGAAACATAATATATTAGTTCGGTCTACAATGGAGTCTAAGAAGATAACACTAGCAAAAACCAGTGAAAAAGCAAGTTGGTAAATATGCTTGCTAGCAAATATTCCCTTATGGGAAAACAATTACAGTTGTGTTGGTCCATAGCGATAGTACCGCGACTATTGCAAAAATTGAGAACCGTTAATGTGACGGTAAGAGATGAGAAAAATGTCATAAGAAACAACATTGTTGGAGAGTCAGTCTCCATAGGGGCTGTAAGAGTGGATCACGTACACACTGATGAAATTTTAGTCAATCCTTTGACGAAAGGACTAGCTAGAGAGAAAGTCCATAACACATCGATGAAGATGGGACTAGTGCCTATGGAATCACTCATGATGGTAACCCGACCTAAATGACTGGAGCTCCCAAGAAATAGGTTCAATGGGTAATAACAAGTTGTGAAGTGATATGAGATGAACATGCCATAATAAATCATAAGAGGCATGATTCCTGAAGCGATAAGAGGTTGAGATAGTATAAACTCTTAATGAGATCTATACTCTATGTTGAGTGGAGTACCTAGCTACAGGAGTACTTTTGATAGACTCACCTTTGTGAATGTGGAAGTGGGGGCCGCTTCCTATGGAATTCTATAGGCAAAATTTCTAGAGCGTTCACTAAACTGGGATTGACGTGCATGGCCTTTAACGCACGGGCTTTTTGAGAATACACCTAAGAAAAGGTTGTGCGTGGTTTGATGTCAGAGATAGAGTTCAAGACTACGAGTCACTCTAGTAAAATCTGAATCTTATTCACTACGCAAAGGTTCAAGTCATAGACATCTTCTCTTTTGAACAATCTTAGAAGGCAAAGGTTCAAGTCGTAAGACACCTTTGTTATGCAATCTTAATAGAAACCTCTGAGTCAATTTTTAAATTCAAGTGGGGGATTGTTGGAACACACAATGTTTATTATGTGAATTAAAAAAATATATTCACATGTCAACTTTCTAATTATTGCTTATTTATGAGGAGATGTCAAACCATTATTTTTGTAATGGTCAAATGATCTTGGCCGTTGGATTTGAAACTCATCTTTGGCTCCTCACCTATAAATAGAGCCCTCATCCCTCACTTCTACTCACACCAAAAGTTCTCTTGAGTTGTCAAAAAACTTTTCTCTCTTCTCCCTCCTTTAGCTTGTGTTGACGAGCTATTCTTTTCCTCTCCCTCTTTTTCTGTCCCTTCGGATTTAAAGAGTGTTCTTAAGGCCATAGTCCCTTCAGTTTAAAATGTCCCTTCGGAATTAAGAATGGTCTTAAAAACATACTCCCTTCGGTAAAATTCGTCCCTTCAGAAATAAGAGTATTCTTAAGATCATAGTCCCTTTCGAGATAAAGTGTCCCTTCGAAAAATAAGAATGATCTTAAGAATATAATTCATCTTTTTTATGGTTTATGCCCTTAGAGGAGTTAGAGATTAGAGTGGTGGAGACACCATATAAGAATGGTCCTAGTACCATATAAGAGTGGTCATAGTACCATAATATAGTGGTTTTAGAACCATATTGAAAGGTGTATTTCTAGAACGGGTCCTATAGTGCAATAGGACTCTGATACAGTTGTAGCTGGGCTGTTTTATCCTGGGGACGTCGTGGTTGATAGTCTGCTTGCACAATATTTGGCAGTGCCACGAAACGTCTTAAAGAGAGCGACCTAGTCCGCGACTCAGCCTAGTAATCTCTTCGGTGACAAAAATATTTTTAACTAATTTTGACTATTGTTCCAACAATTACCACGTGTTATTGGTCCAAAAATTGAATTTTTTCAAGTAATTTTCTGCTATATCAGTTAGTATGTCTATCTGAATGGGTTTTGTGTACTATTGATTAACCATAGTTTGAATTGAATGTAACTATAGGGAAAAATCAGAAATGCAATTATGAATAGAGATTTTATAGGTATTCTACCTTACACTTTATCAGCCATAGAAATAATATAATATTTACCCTATATTTTGCTACCATATTTCCAGCCATGCCATGCCGATCTTTCTATTTTGAAGGAAGGTAGCTATAAAGTTTAAATTTAATTTAGAAAATTATTGTTCATCTAATGTACTCTCGAAAAATGTGTTTTTAAAAGTATACATGTTTAGTGCAGAATCATGTACAACAAACCTGCTGGTACAAATTGATAAATTCACTGAATAACAACGATTTTATTGATGAAACTCAAGAAAGTTGTATCAAACAGAGATTTAATACAAACATTTACACTGCTGCAGTGTTAGAATATTTCATAGAAAACAGTCGCAGTTTTACTAAGTTTCGAGAGCCTTGTTCTCTCTCATCCAAATAACCACTCATATATCTATGATAAAATTTGCAGTTAAAACTCAAAAGTAAGGATTCATAAAGGAAGTTGTTCATTCCCTCCTTTGAGTATCAGCATCCAGATGATGAAGCTTGATGAAGATGTCCACCAGTCTGCAGACCACATAGCAATGTTGATTATTTGAATGACAATTTCGATTTTTTATGAAGAAAGGAGAAAGAAATGTTCTCGGTACTCACCATTTTTGGCATATAGGAGTGTTTTCTATTTATGCCATTAAGTTCATTTAGAATGCATCGACTATTGTGCTAAACTCGTCCTCTGATGACATATAGTATGGCTGAGCATTACGGTGCAACAAATGCACTTCCTTGTTCCAGTGTGAATAATTATTCCCTGCATTTAGAGTTCCATCAACCATGTCAAAAATCATCATACATTAGTTGAGGAAAACCAGATCTAAGAAGCACCAACTCAGACATAGATATCGGACACTGTACCGACACAAACATGTAGATGCAAATAATAATCTGAGAAAAGAAAAGTGATTCAATTTAACAACATATGTCAAAAACAAAAAAAAAATGAAAAAAGCTAGGGATTTTTTTGATTACTAAAGTGTATTTTTTCTGCAGTTAACTCCAATTCAGGAACGTGGGCTATCTTTTGCCAATCTTCTCCGGTTCCTTTCTTGCATCGCTTCTCCAACATAGGGCATCCAACAATAAGCAACGTATGCAAGTTTCTGAGGTTCTGAAAGCTATTTGGTAGAGACTTTACATTTGCACATGAAATGAATTCTAATCTTTGAAGAGAAGTCATGGCTCTCAATGATTCTGGCAAGTAATGAAAGTGTGCAAGAGTCAAATTTTGTATGGAGGGGATATCTTCTAAGCCCTGTAATATCCTGCTGTTTCTACTGAAGCACATAAATGTCCCTTGACGAAGGGAAGTTAGCTTGTTCATATTACTTGGTAAAACAAGTCGTGGACAAAAACTGATTTCAAGTCTCTCAAGACAAACCAATTCTCCCATACCTTCTGTCAAGGATATTAATTTATCACATTCTTGAATGGTCAAAACTCGAAGAGAAACCGAACCTTGCAATGCATGCATCGAAAAAGACTCAAGTTCATCACAATTTGAAATGTGAAGCTCCTCCAGGGCACTAAGATAGCGCAGATCATCAGGTAATACCTTGAAATTTTTGAAGTGTATGATATAAAGTGACTTGAGATTATGCATATTACACACAATTCCCTTTGGGAATAAATCCACAACTTCATTCCAATGGCAATCAAATAGGAGTCTCCACAACTCGATGTTTATTCCACCAGAATCAAGGATTTCAAGAGATGGAAGGGATGGTAATGCAAACTTGGGAACACTTGAAATTCTTAAGTAGGAAAGTTGTGGTAACATCGCTACCCCTTCAGCTTTCAACATCCTCTATAAGTTTGGTAAACCACACAGAGTCAAATACTTCAACGAAATGAAAGCCCTCTTGGATGTAGATTCATATAAGTCATAATCAACGTATTTTAAATCTCTCATTCCAGATACATAAATAGTGGTTAAACAAGGTAATTTACCAAGTAGAGGATGCCACTGACAGTTTTTACAATTGCAGCGGATAAAAACAGAGAGAGAAGAAAGACATAGAGCAATTATACAGGTTCCTTCCACAAATCGGAAGTAGTCTTGTCCCCCTTACACTTCTAAGGAGAGTTTACTAAAAATCAATATCTGATTACAACTGCTCACTGCTAAGACTAGCAAGAGACTTCAAACTACTCAAGCACAACTGCAAGAGATTTCCTATACTCAAGAACAAAATCAAGAGACTTCTTATACTCAAGCACAACTGCAAGAGACTTCTATTCAAACATAATTACAATGAAAAATGTTTGAGGTTGAACATTTGATCTACAATCAATGGTGCTCACAATACAAATCAGATACAGACTCTTTAGACTCTAGAATTTCTAAGATATGAAAGTTGTTAAGAAATTCTAAATGAACTTTGATGTGTAGAACAATTTCTGCAGAGTTTCAGCACTACTAAATTGTTGTTGAGTCTTGTTGAAACTTCAAGTATTCACTCTTTTATATAGAGGTGTGAAATAGACGTTGTAGCATGCCAGCACATCAAATAAGAGTCGTTAGAAGCTTGATCAAATCACCAATGATTTGTTGCTTGATTTGGTTATTGTCCTATGAAGGAACAATTTCAAATCCATTCCAAGTATAGAGGAATTTCCAGCGTTGTCACAGCTGTTGTTCCTATACTATTGCAGACACAAAATAGAGTAGTGGAGATAGTGGTTGTACTATTGTCCTTTTCTAACGTTCTCCAATGGATATGCATCCAAAGCCTTCCAGAACCTCTAATTTAGCCGTTGTTTAATGCTTCTATTCTTCTTCAATGATAGGCGTGATCAAAAACAACATTTGACTTAATCTTGAAAGCTTCCAGTCTTCTAGCTTCTGATGTTCTTCAGAACCTCTAATGACATCAGCTTCTGGTGAACTGCTTCTGATGATCAGCTTCTGATGACATCAGCTTCTGATCTTCAGAATCTCTTGGCTTCAGAACCTCTTTTCTTCAGATGCTTTCTTGCAACACAAGCTTCCTCTTTGTAACATCCATTGCTCTTCATTTGTTCTTCATAACCTATGCTTGAATTAAAGACACTAAAATTTTTGTCTATGCTCCTGCACACTTGAACAAATATTAGCATATCCAATTGACATTTTTTAATACCTTGTTATCATCAAAACTCAAAGGGTAATGTTAAGCACATTTTGTTCCAACACTTTATACTTATTCTTTCATTACCTCAATTATATCTTTAAATAAAAAATTTCTATAATAAAGATGATCGTTGGTGTCATTAAAAAAAAAATTAGGTTATATTTTTTTGTTATATTGTTGATGTCATTGAAATAGATAACCATGGTTAGTTTGGTTTGTTATTTTTTTTTGATAGGCAAGAGTCCAAACATAAAAAGGAATAGAAGACAGTCCAACATAGATGGAATGTCTTGCAGATTCCAGTCTATCTCAGGTGCTTATATATATTATTAAAAAAAAAAGGAAAAAATAAATACAAAAAAAATTGGGGGGACATAAACCTAACCCAATCAATTCACAAAAAATGTAGGCCAACCCAAACGGGTAATAAGAAATAAAAACAACATCGGTGAATGTCTAACGTGTGGTGTATGGACCAACCGTCAACACGAAATGGATTCATATACCAACAACTCCTTGCGACAGCAACAAGCATAGCGTCTCTTTCGAGACAAACAGTCCAACATCAAAAACTGATGAGGATTTTGAAACCTCCCCCAAGTTATACGGTGTCAAACTTCATGTAGGTGATAAATTTGACCGCCAACACGGATGCAAAACCTCACACCTACAACCCACTATGCTGCGACAGACTTCACGACCATTTCTAGCCAAATCCAATAGTTGAAAGCCAAATCGAGGGATGGTTGATAGAAGTTTGGCAAGTGCACCAAATACTATCGAAGTAGTAAAAATATTGTTCCCACGAGGATTGTTTTTAATTGCAATAAGTTAATTTCGTTATGCAATAGGATGTAAAAAGGTTATATTTGTTTTGCCACTAGGTGGAAGATTTCGTTTGTTTTTATAACAAATAACAAAGAAATAAAGTTTGTTTAGAAAATATGGAGAGAGATGAGATCGGATCTTCGAATCCTCTATGTTACCCCTAATTGGTTACTGTACTCTAATCCTATTAACGATTCTTTAAGTCCCACGATAGTTAACTAAATAGCCCTAATCAATCCCTTGAGTTAGGACCCTCTCCTTAAACTACAACCCCTAATCCCTTAGGTGAGTTAATAATTCTCGAAGGTTTAAGCACGTTAACCTAATATCACTAATAAACGATTATCCATTCCTAGACTAACCATGTTTATTAGAACAATTCAATTAAGTCTAAGTTGAAAGCTAGGTTCAGTAGTCATTCATTCTCACGAAAACATATTTATATTTGATCAGGATATAAAAAGCATTAAGAACAATTGAATTGAATAAAGACCTAAATAATCATTAATATGGAATGGAGTTTCATCACAGCAACATAATATTCAATTAGGGTTTACAAAGAATCATCTCGGATCCAATCTCTAAGAGATTTAGCTACTCATAATGATGTTTACAAATAGCATAATCAATTGAATCATTAAAACATACATGTAACTGGTAAAAGGATGAAGAAATCGTCCTCCTTGCAGTCGCCTTGATGTCCAAATCGCACTTTGCTCTCCAAGATCCGTAACCTTTGTTTTCGGAAAAGACTTCAGCTTAAATAGGCCCAGAAATTCGCCCAAAACGTGTCACGTTTTAAGTAAAGCGTGTCACGTTTTTTCCTTATGTAACAAGAAACAAAATTAGGGTTTCACAAAACGTGTCACGTTTTTGCCAACGTGACACGTTCTCCTTTCTTCCAAAATCAAGCGTTCTGACTTTTGAAAACGTGTCACTTTTTTGAGCTAGCGTGACACATTTTTGTGACTTCACCGTTCTTCAGTTTTCTTGCTTTTTCTTGCTTTTCTTGCTGCTTAAGTTGCCTTGTGACTCCATAATATGATAATATAAACATAAAAATTACGTAATGACAGCATGTCATCACAACCCCAAACTTAAACCATTCCTTGTCCCCAAGGAATTTACATGCAAAATTGACAGTTGACAGTAAAATAACAAGTACCTGCTCAAGTGATGGTAATCTAAAAAGTTCATCTCCTTACTAGCTAAAGGTGAGCTAGTTTGACTTGAATGCATCCACCAATTCACAAATCCACGCACAAAATGAATAGGGTTCACACTCAATCACATGCAAAGCTACATATTACCATACGCTTGAAAAGTTTCTAAACGTCAATTAAAGTCAATATCAATACACACTTTGAGGTCTTTAAGGGTTATAACGGGGCTTAGGTAAAGGTGGGATGATATTTGGATAAGTAGGCTACACAAAATGTGAGTTAGGCACTCCTACGTCAGTTAAAACATACTTCATTCATCTTTCACCTATGGAACACAATTCTTAGTCAAAATGGGGCTAGAGAACATTATTCATCATCGGGACATTCGAGTTTGAAGTTACTCGGATTTTCAATGTCTTTGTCCCTTTTTCATTCTGTATTCTCTTTTTTTTTTTTTTTGATACACCATTTTTAGTGTCTATATATATATATTTTTTTCTTTTGTATTGTTCTCTAGTTCCCCCACCCCAAACTTAATTGGTTGCAAATTCCAAAAGCAACCCCAAACTTAATTTTTAGCAACATTCTAGCATGCCTAACTCAGAAAAACATTATGGGATAAATCCTAAAAGTCTCTAAGTTTGTAATGTAGGTTGTCACCAAACAAAAAGTTCTATCCTACCGGCTCAACTTGTCTAAGAAAAGGATGAATTCAATATAATCAGGGTAGGCTTCAAAAGGCTCACAGGACCAAGCACTTTTGCCTCAGTGTGTATTTGACATAAACCAATCGACAGAAAAGAAACAATGCAAGTTCTAGAAATGTAGATGCATGGAACACTCTATATAAGTAAATTGAAAAATAAAATTTGGCCATGAACCTTACAGTTATGATATCTGGGAGTTGTGACTACCTAGCACTGTCGTACACTTCGCCTTTTACTCAAGTCACTCCTCCTTATGAACTTTTGGAACAATCACTTGAGCACACATTTGTTACTAAACTGTAAAAGGTCAATAAAACACATAAATTCATCAGTAATAAACAAGTTCAGGCTCAATTACATCACAGGGGGATACAACTGATTAAACTTCAAATTGTTCGAAAATAAAATTAAAAAGTACATCCAAATGAAAGGAAAACTGCTGAAACAAAAAAAATAAAATAATAGATGAGCCATTTGTAGCCCATCAATCCTGCATTAAGTCCGGGTCAATCCATGTGCTCTGGTTCTGCTCCTCATAGGTGTCTTTGCCAAAATGCGACCTCGACCTCGCACCACCAGCAGCAAAGTCTGCCCTAATCTCCTGCTCTCTTGCTTGGGCACGACCTTTGGTGACATCGAAGTACTGGTCCATCGCCTCCTCGGACCCATCAAAACGGTCAAAAGACCCAGCAATCGCTCTCCTGTTGAGGCAGACTGCCTCAGTAACCTCCGGTCCGAACCTAGGACGGTTCCAATACTCTTGGTCGGACACCTCATTCATCCAGTTGTAGTGGCCGAACATGTAGTCCAGCATCATAGGATGAAGAGGTGCATGGGCACCTTATTGGCTGCTTCCTTCTCCCGACACCAACTCTGGCTGAAGCGGGGGCTGTTGTGGTTGTGGTTGAGGCTGAGGGTCTACTTCCTCCTCAGCTCCCAACTGCTGCATGCGCTCCAGATAATCCTTCAAAAAGACCTCCATATAGTTATCAGTGATTGGCTTCATCATCTTTGTCTCGAGGTCATTGATGTAGCACTCGTAGTCAGCTTCCTCACAAAGCCAGTTGATGAGGCTCATGTGAGGGATGGCCTTCTTGTTCCCTTGGACAAAATCAGCAATGTTGTTGGCAATCAACTCACCACATTTATAGGGCTACCTTCCAGAATGGCAGCAACAGTATGCACTCGAGATAAGGGAATCTCGGACGAACAGGAAGTACCCTCCAATGTTTGCACCACAAATGATGCCCAAGCCTTTGCAACCGGCTTGAAATCAGCTTTCAGCAACATCATCCTGCTCTTCTGCCATTGAGCGCCCTCCACACACAGTAAAGATTTCACCTCCTCCCACGTCTCCTCGTCCCAGTTAGCACACGTCTCCCTCCTCCTCTTAACATCACATTGTTCCGGAGGAACAATCTTCAGCATGGCATTGATAGCCTCAGGGGAGAAATCAATGGTCTTTCCCCTCACATAAGATTCATACCGCCTCCCGGAGAACCGAGCATTGGCATAAAAGTCAAGCGTCATGGTCTTGTTGGCATCTTGGAAGACCATATCATTCAGCCCATGCCACCCTCGAGCCGTGATAATTTGTTCAAACTCAGGGTTGCCTAACAATTTAGGGAGTAGGAACCCCCTTTCTAGTATCACCCGATAACTTCTGATTTCTTTGAAGCGGTCACGAGCCGGGGTGTCATGGAAACGGTAAGCTAGAGTGGGTGGTACGGCTGGTGGGGCTGTGGGTTTGACCGGTTGTTTGCGTTTGGCGGTGGTTTTGGATTTTTTGGCTTGTGGGGCTTTTCCTTTCTTTCAAGTATCAACCATGGTGAAGGTTTAGGGTTAGGTCAAAGGAAAAGTGAAAGTTTGAGATTAGGGTTTTGAGGTTGGGTGAGGATGATGAATTTTGAGAGGTTGATGATGTTGATGGTAGTTTTTGTGGTTGTTTTAGTGATTTGGAGATGGAAAGTTGAAGGTTTTTGGTGTAGAAAGTTGAGAAGTTCGTAGGTTAGGGTTCTGGGGAAATTTTGGCAGAATTTGGCTACTTTTGGAAATGAATGGGATGATTTTCGTGTGAAGGGTATATATAGGGGAGAAAAACGTGTCACGTTTGGCCAAAAACGTGTCACGTTTTTCGTTTTGTAACGGTCAAATTTTTTTTTGAAACCACCCAAAAACGTGTCACGTTTGGGCAAAACGTGACACGCTTCACTCTTTGAAAAAATTTGGTTCCTAGAAAACGTGTCACGTTTTGGCCAGCGTGACACGTTTTTGCTAAACAGAATGCTTGTCATTTGTAACTTAGAAATTTTTTTTGGGATGCTTCAGAGGTGGCAAAAACGTGTCATGTTGTGCCCAAAACGTGTCACGTTTTTGCCCAGTATTGGACTTGAAATTTTTCTTCCTCTGATCGTTTCAGCGAAAATATTTTTGTATTTTTGATTTTTTGAAAGCAATAAAATGCACAAAATATAAAAGAACTATTACCTGCAAAAACTAAAGGTGGGTTGCCTCCCACAAAGCGCTTCTTTACCGTCACTAGCTTGACTACTACGGACCTTTACAGGTCCTTCAGCATCAACCCTACCCTTTCTTTTGGTAGGTCGCCACCCAGATATGGCTTAACTCTTTGTCCATTCACTTTGAAACTCCTGTCACCCTCCGGCGTGATTAGTTTAACAGCTCCGTATGGTGACACGCTCTTGACCAAGAAAGGTCCAGACCACTTCGACTTGAGCTTTCCAGGAAACAGCTTCAACCTGGAATTATATAACAGAACTAGTTGTCCATAGTTAATTTCCCTAGATACTAAGTTTTTGTCATGATACCTTTTAGTCCTGGCTTTATAGATGAGTGCATTTTCATACTCTCTAAGCCTCATCTCCTCAAGTTCATTAAGTTTCAAAAGTCTTTTCTTACCAGCGGCTACTTGATCAAAATTTAAGGCCTTGATGGCCCAGTAAGCATTATGCTCTAACTCGACTGGAAGATGACAAGCCTTACCATAGACTAGTTGATAGGGTGAAAACCCAATGTGAGTCTTAAAGGTTGTCCTATATGCCCACAGTGCGTCATCTAACTTTTTGGACCAATCCTTCCTATTAGACGCAACTGTCTTCTCTAGAATCTGTTTCAACTGACGGTTTGAAACCTCTACTTGACCACTAGTTTGTGGGTGATAGGGAGTTGCAACTTTGTGCCTGATGTTATACTTTTTTAGCACATTTTCAAGAAGGTTGTTGCAAAAGTGCTTCCCCCCATCAGTGATCAAGACTCTAGGTGTTCCAAACCTAGTGAAAATATTCTTTTGGAGAAAATTGACAACAGTTCTTGCATCATTAGCAACACATGGTATCGCTTCAACCCACTTAGTAACATAATCGACACAAACTAGAATATGAAGATAAGAGTAAGAGGGAGGGAAAGGCCCCATAAAATCAATGCCCCAACAATCAAATGGTTCTATTTCAAGTATTCCTGTTAGGGGCATCTCATTCCTCTTAGAAATGTTACCGGTCCTTTGGCATTTGTCACACCGCCGCACAAAGTCTTGGCAGTCCTTGAACAAGGTGGGCCACCAGAAGCCACTTTGCAAGATTTTTGCAGCGGTTCTTTCTCCACTATGGTGGCTCCCATAAGCTGAGCTATGGCAGTGCCACATGATACTATTTGCTTCTTCACCTGCAACACAACGTCTAATCAACCCGTTAGTGCTTACCTTAAACAGATAAGGATCATCCCACAGATAGTGGTTTGAATCCTTGAAGAACTTCTTCTTTTGGGCCGAGTTCAAGTCATCCGGCACTATGTTACCAGCCTTGTAGTTCGCCATGTCGGCGAACCATGGCCTCCCTTCAACAGCGAACAGCTGCTCATCCAGGAACTCGGCCATGATGGCCTTTTCCTTCTTTGTCACCTCCTTATTTTCCAACCGGGAGAGGTGATCAGCCATGATGACATGCTGTCATTACGTAATTTCTATGTATATTTTATCATTTTATGGAGTCACAAAGCAACTTAAGCAGCAAGAAACGCATGAAAAGCAAGAAAAAGCAAGAAAACTGAAGAATGGTGCAAGTCACAAAAACGTGTCACGCTTGCTAAAAAACGTGACACGTTTTCACAAGTCAGAGAGCATGTTTTGAGAAGAAAGAAGAACGTGTCACGTTGGCAAAAACGTGACACGTTTTGTGAAACCCTAATTTGGTTACTTGCTACTGAAGGAAAAAACGTGACACGTTTTACTTAAAACGTGACACGTTTTGGGCAAATTTCTGGGCCTATTTAAGCTGAAGTCTTTTCCAAAAACAAGGGTTACGAATCTTGGAGAGCAAAGTGCGATTTTGACATCAAGGCGACTGCAAGGAGGACGATTTCTTCATCCTTTTACCAGTTACATGTATGTTTTAATGATTCAATTGATTATGCTATTTGTAAACATTGTTATGAGTAGCTAAATCTCTTAGAGATTGGATCCGAGATGATTCTGTGTAAACCCTAGTTGATCTTATGTTGCTGTGATGAAACTCTATTCCATATTAATGATTATTTAAGTCTTTATTCAATTCAATTGTTCTTAATGCTTTTTATATCCTGATCAAATATAAATATGTTTTCGTGAGAATGGATGACTACTGACCCTAGCTTTCAACTTAGACTTAATTGAATTGTTCTAATAAACATGGTTAGTCTAGGAATGGATAATCGTTTATTAGTGATATTAGGTTAACGTGTTTAATCCTTCAAGAATTATTAGACCACCTAAGGAATTAGAGGCTGTAGTTTAAGAAGAGGGTCCTAACTCAAGGGATTGATTAGGGCTATTTTGTTAACTATCGTGGGACTTAAAGAACCATTAATAGGAATAGAGTACAGTAACCAATTAGGGGAAACATAGAGGATTCGACGATCCGATCTCATCTCTCTCCATATTTTCTTAAGCAACTTCTATCCTTTTGTTATTTTTGTTATTAAAACAAACAAATCTACCGCCTAGTGGCAAAACTATAATAACCTTTAAACATCCTATTGCATAACGAAGTTATCTTATTGCGATTAAAAACAATCCTCGTGGGATCGATATTTTTACTACTTCGATAGTATTTGGTGCACTTGCCAAACTTCTATCAAGTTTTTGGCGCCGTTGCCGGGGATTGTTAATTTATTTCAATAAGGCAATTTTGTTATAATTTAGGATTTCTGTTATTTATATTTTTGTATATATATTCATAAAAAAAAAGAAGATGATTTATGCTCTTCATTTTCTTCTCATTGTACGGTGCTACTAAAAAGTTTATCCAAGTTTTGCAGCTATGATAGACAGGTTGTACCTCCATGACACAAAAGAGATTTGTATGCTGCAATATGAAAAATATATGCTATCTTTGAAGATAAAATGTGTGGGCAGAAAAATCTCGATATTAAATGAAAGATGTGGTCGTGATGAGGCGAATCAACCAGGTAGTAATTGTGAAGGGAAGAAAGAGGTGATCAACATAGATTACAATACTCAACTTCAAAATATTTTAGATGACTTCTTGGTGTCAAATCAAGTTTCATTTGAGAAGTTTGATCTTCAGTGTGGTGATCTTGTTGAGAAAGCACATGAGTCTCAGAGGAAATTGGTTCAAATGGAGATAGAGTGTCACAAGGTTGTGATTGAAGAAAAACCCAAAGTAAGGAGTGTTGATATTTTCCCGAAGTCTGAACCAACGGAGGTTGAAGAAATCACTTGTGTGCAGATGGATGCACGTCCTTCTCTGAGGTGGGAGAGCTTAAATTCCAAACGTTTAACTATGGGTGCATGGGAGTATCTGATTCTTTGTGCCAAATTCATGGAATTCCTACCAAACAAGAGGAAGAAGAAGGATGATATATTCTTTCTATCATATTTGCCACCCTAATAGTGGTTGAAGCGTTAAGCTCAATGACGTAAAAGAAAGCGCTTGGTGGGAGGCAACCCATCCTTTTTATTATGTCTTTATTTTCAGTATTTTATTTCTATTGTTGAGTCAAACAATTTGTCTTTAATATTCATTTCGGTTTAACTCAGTTGTATCCCCCTATTATGTGATTGAGCCTGAACTTGTTTATTATTGATGAATTTATGTGTTTTATTGACCTTTTACAGTTTAGTAACAAATGTGTGCTCAAGTGATGTTTCCAAAAGTTCATAAGGAGGAGTGACTTGATTCAAAGGCGAAGAGTACGGCAGTGCTAGGTAGTCACAACTCCCAGATATCATAACTGTAAGGTTCATGGCCAAATTTTATTTTTCAATTTACTTATATAGAGTGTTCCATGCATCTACATTTCTAGAACTTGCATTGTTTCTTTTCTGTCGATTGGTTTATGTCAAATACACACTGAGGCAAAAGTGCTTGGTCCTGTGAGCCTTTTGAAGCCTACCCTGATTATATTGAATTCATCCTTTTCTTAGACAAGTTGAGCCGGTAGGATAGAACTTTTTGTTCGGTGACAACCTACATTACAAACTTAGAGACTTTTAGGATTTATCCCATACTGTTATTCTGAGTTAGGCATGTTAGAATGTTGCTAAAAATTAAGTTTGGGGTTGCTTTTGGAATTTGCAACCAATTAAGTTTGGGGTGGGGGAACTAGAGAACAATACAAAAGAAAAAAATAATGACATATAGACACTAAAAATGGTGTATCAAAAAAAAAAAAAGATAATATAGAATGAAAAAGGGACAAAGACATTGAAAATCTGAGTAACTCCAAACTCGAATGTCCCGATGATGAATAATGTTCTCTAGCCCCATTTTGACTAAGAATTGTGTTCCATAGGTGAAAGATGATTGAAGTATGTTTTAACTGACGTAGGAGTGCCTAACTCACATTTTGTGTAGCCTACTTATCCAAATATCATCCCACCTTCACCTAAGCCCCGTTATAACCCTTAAAGACCTCAAAGTGTGTATTGATATTGACTTTAATTGACGTTTAGAAACTTTTCAAGCGTATGGTAATATGTAGCTTTGCATGTGATTGAGTGTGAACCCTATTCATTTTGTTGCGTGGAGTTGTGAATTGGTGGATGCATTCAAGTCAAACTAGCTCACTTTTAGCTAGTAAGGAGATGAACTTTTCGGATTTCCATCACTTGATCAGGTACTTGTTATTTTACTGTCGATTGTCAATTTTGCATGTAAATTCCTTGAGGACAAGGAATGGTTTAAGTTTGGGGTTGTGATGACATGCTGTCATTACGTAATTTCTATGTATATTTTATCATTTTATGGAGTCACAAAGCAACTTAAGCAGCAAGAAACACATGAAAAGCAAGAAAAAGCAAGAAAACTGAAGAATGGTGCAAGTCACAAAAACGTGTCACGCTTGCTAAAAAACGTGACACGTTTTCACAAGTCAGAGAGCATGTTTTGAGAAGAAAGAAGAACGTGTCACGTTGGCAAAAACGTGACACGTTTTGTGAAACCCTAATTTGGTTACTTGCTACTGAAGGAAAAAACGTGACACGTTTTACTTAAAACGTGACACGTTTTGGGCGAATTTCTGGGCCTATTTAAGCTGAAGTCTTTTCCGAAAACAAGGGTTACGAATCTTGGAGAGCAAAGTGCGATTTTGACATCAAGGCGACTGCAAGGAGGACGATTTCTTCATCCTTTTACCAGTTACATGTATGTTTTAATGATTCAATTGATTATGCTATTTGTAAACATTGTTATGAGTAGCTAAATCTCTTAGAGATTGGATCCGAGATGATTCTGTGTAAACCCTAGTTGATCTTATGTTGCTGTGATGAAACTCTATTCCATATTAATGATTATTTAAGTCTTTATTCAATTCAATTGTTCTTAATGCTTTTTATATCCTGATCAAATATAAATATGTTTTCGTGAGAATGGATGACTACTGACCCTAGCTTTCAACTTAGACTTAATTGAATTGTTCTAATAAACATGGTTAGTCTAGGAATGGATAATCGTTTATTAGTGATATTAGGTTAACGTGTTTAATCCTTCAAGAATTATTAGACCACCTAAGGAATTAGGGGCTGTAGTTTAAGAAGAGGGTCCTAACTCAAGGGATTGATTAGGGCTATTTTGTTAACTATCGTGGGACTTAAAGAACCATTAATAGGAATAGAGTACAGTAACCAATTAGGGGAAACATAGAGGATTCGACGATCCGATCTCATCTCTCTCCATATTTTCTTAAGCAACTTCTATCCTTTTGTTATTTTTGTTATTAAAACAAACAAATCTACCGCCTAGTGGCAAAACTATAATAACCTTTAAACATCCTATTGCATAACGAAGTTATCTTATTGCGATTAAAAACAATCCTCGTGGGATCGATATTTTTACTACTTCGATAGTATTTGGTGCACTTGCCAAACTTCTATCAAGCCACCACATTCTCAACTCCCTTTTTATCACGAATTTCAAGATCAAACTCTTGTAACAAAAGGATCCACCTCAATAGCCGAGGCTTGGAATCTCCTTTCGTCAGTAGGTACTTCAGGGCTGCATGATCTGTAAACACAATGACTTTGGAGCCGAATAGATAAGAACGAAATTTTTCCAAGGCAAAAATTACCGCAAGCAATTCTTTCTCAGTGGTAGCATAATTTACTTGATTTTCATTCAAAACTTTGCTTGCATAATAAATTGCATGGAAAAATTTGTTCTTGCGTTGGCCTAAAACTGCACCAACAGCGTAATCACTTGCATCACACATTAATTCAAAAGGTAAATCCCAATCGGGTGCAATGATTATTGGTGCAGTAACCAACTTGGTTTTAATCAAAGAAAAAGCATTTAAGCATTCATCATCAAAATTGAAATCATTTTCTTTGACTAGGAGGTTACAAAGGGGCTTTGAAATTTTTGAAAAATCTTTTATGAAACGCCGATAAAATCCAGCATGCCCCAGGAAACTCCTCACTCCTTTAACATTTATAGGAGGGGGAAGTTTCTCTATAACCTCTATTTTTGCTTGGTCCACCTCTATGCCTTTAGCACTTATCTTATGCCCCAAAACTATACCCTCGTTTACCATAAAATGGCATTTTTCCCAATTTAAAATGAGGTTAGTTTCGGTGCATCTTTTAAGGACGACATCTAGGTGGACTAAACATTGATCAAAAGACTTACCGAAAACAGAAAAGTCGTCCATAAATACCTCGATGTTCTTCTCTATCATGTCAGAGAAGATGGAGAGCATACACCTTTGAAAGGTCGCCGGCGCATTACACAGCCCAAAGGGCATTCTCCTATACGCAAAGATACCAAACGGACAAGTGAAGGCAGTCTTCTCTTGATCTTCCGGAGCCACCGCAATTTGATTATACCCCGAATACCCATCCAGAAAGCAATAAAAGGCTTGGCCAGCCAACCTCTCTATCATTTGATCCATAAATGGTAACGGGAAATGATCCTTCCTTGTTGCGGTATTTAACCTCCGATAATCTATGCACATCCTCCAAGCAGTGACGGTATGGGTGTGTATCAATTCATTTTTCTCATTAGCCACCACCGTCATTCCACCTTTCTTAGGCACCACATGGACAGGACTTACCCACGAGCTATCAGAGATAGGGTAAATCATACCTGCATCTAGAAGTTTCAGCACTTCTTTCTTTACAACTTCTTTCATTGTGGGGTTCAGTCTCCGTTGAAGTTGGACAACTGGTTTGTATTCAGCCTCCATATGAATTTTATGCATGCAATAAGCTGGACTAATACCCTTCAAATCAGAAATTTTCCATCCCAACGCTCCTTCGTTCTCCCTTAACACCCTCATCAATTTTTCTTCTTCTCAAGGTGTCAAAGTGTTGCTGATGATTGCCGGTTTAGAAGCATCTTTGCTTAAGAAGACATACTTTAAGTGAGAAGGAAGTTCTTTTATTTCAGGAGTTTTTTCCTCTTCCACACCCAAAGTAAGCGCCCCCTCATTCTTGTCAAGAAGTAACTTTTCTATTTTTTCCGATGCCACCTCTTGTTTGCTTGCCTCCAATTGCTTGACACATTCCTTCACCTCAAGATCTTCATCATTGTCACAACTCTCTATAGAATTTACAATTGCTTTCTCCATAGGTTGTGTTGGTTGAGGTTCACGAGAATTGTCTTCAACGATTTCATCAACAACGTCAATCCGATAGCACTTGGGATTTTCAGCTCTATGTTTCATGGCTTCAAAAATGTTAAACACCACTTGTTCATTATGGAACCTTAACATAAGTTGGCCCAATTCGACGTCAAATAAAGCACGACCAGTTGCAAGGGAAGGTCTTCCTAGGATGAGCGGTGTCTCATCATCTTCAGCCATATCCATGATAACAAAGTCAGCAGGAAATACTAACTCATTTACCTTTACAAGCACATCTTCCAAAACACCAAAAGGATAAGAGATGTACCGATCAGCTAAAGTGAGGGTCATTCTTGTTGGTTTTGGTTGACCACATCCAAGCTTCTTCATCATAGATAGAGGCATCAAGTTGATACTTGCCCCTAAGTCACATAAAGCTCTTCCCACCTTCACCGATCCAATAGAACAAGGAATGGTAAAGGCACCTGGATCTTTCATTTTTGGTGGAAGTTTGTTTTGGATGATAGCACTACCGTTTTCTGAAAGAGCTATATTCTCGTCATCTTTTGGCTTTCTTCTTTCGGTTAATAACTCCTTCATAAACTTTGCATAAACGGGCATTTGATCAAGGGCTTCACTAAAAGGAATATTCACCTGGAGTTGTGAGAAAAGTTCCATGAACTTTTTAAATTAGCCTTCCTCTTTCTTTTTCTTCTTAGCTAGATGAGGATATGGAAGCTTAACATAAGATGGTACAACCTGTGGTTTATCACCATCTTTCAGAATTTGGCTCCTAGACTTCCTTAAGATAGAGTCTTCATCTACTAATCTCTCACTTTTTTCTCCCTCTGATTTTTCCTTCTTCTCTTTTTCAACTTCTCCTTGATCACTCTCTTTTTTAACTACTCCGTCTAATTCTTTTTCAACTTCACTATCTATTTCTACCTCCTCCGTCACAACATCATCAACTGTTTTCTTAACTTTTGGAACTAAAGGTGTGAGCACCTTTTTGCTCCTAAGTTCAATAACATTGCAAGTTTCATTTTTCGGGTTATCCTTAGTATTACCTGAGAATCCTCCCTTGCTTTGTTCAGCCAACTGTTTAGCCATTTGCCCGATTTGAGTCTCAAGCAACTTCCTCGAAGCTTCATTGTTTTTTCTCTCAGCCTCTTGGCTCTTCTTCATCTCTTCAAAGTTACTTTGAGTCATCTTCATGAAATTTACCATTGTTTCTTCAAGAGCTGAAGGCTTCCTCGGTTGTTGTTGTTGTTGTTGAGGATTTGGAAGTAGAGGGTTTAGAGTGTTGTTGTTAGAATAACTCAAGTTAGGATGCTTGTTAAACCCGGGATTGTAGTAAGGATTTTGTCTTTGAAAGTTCACATAGTTCACGAATTCCTCACTAAATCCTTCCGGTACACACTCACCATTTGCATGTCCTTATCCACATAGATCACACTTAACAGCTGCTACTTGTTGCTTGTTAGCCAAAGTGAACCCTTGGAACTCCTTAGTTAGAGCTTCAATTTGCTTGTTCATGGCTGCTTGGTTAGCTAGAATAGATGTAGTGTCGCTGACCCCATATACTCCTCTTTTCTTCTTCTCCACATTATCAAGGTACTCGTTTTGAGCCATGCTTTCAATTAAGGCTTCGACTTCATGATCGGTCTTGTTTTTAAGGCTGCCTCCAGCTGAGGCATCTAAAAACAATCTAATGTTATGTATCAAGCCTTCGGTGAAGATTTGGAGGTATTGTTTCTCAGACAGTTCATGGTTGGGGCACCTCTTCAGCATTAATGTAAATCTCTCCCATGCATCATATAAAGATTCAGTCTCCCCTTGCTTGAAATTTTGAATCTCCATCTTCTTTTCCCAATATTTGGACATAGGAAAGTACTTCTCTAGGAACCTCAGCTCGAGCTCCTCCCATGTTTGAATGGTACCACCCGGAATGGTTAGCAACCAATCTCTAGCTCTTCCCGTCAATGTGAACGGAAATAACCGCAGCTTCTTCTGGCTATCAGTAACCGTAGTTGGAGGTACGCAAAATTCACAAGTCTCTGCAAACCGACTCAAGTGCTCATGTGGGCTCATGGCTTCAGTGCCATCGAATTGCTTGTCTCTCAACCCATTCAGAACGGTGCTCTTGATGTCAAAAGCAGCAGGGTTGGCAGGACGGAAGGTGTGTGTCAGCTGACCACGGTGAGTAGCTAGCCCGTAGTCTCCCAACTTAGGTCTCGGTTCAGCGTCTCCCAAGATACTTGGTGTAGGAGAGATAGACTTCAAGGATTCAAACGGTGGCGGACTTGGTGACCGCCCTTTAGCGATGGGTGGGACTGACTTTGACAACCGGGCAGCTCTCCGATTGGCTCGTTCAGTCCTTTCTATCTCCGGATCGAACTGTAAATCGTCCTTACTTCGTCGACCTCGCATAAACAGCAAAATACCTTAGTAGCACTGCACCAATAAAAGTAACAAAAAATTTAAAAACAGAAAATAAAATGCAGAAATCCTAAATTATAACTAAATTGCCTTATTAAAATAAATCAACAATCCCCGGCAACGGCGCCAAAAACTTGATAGAAGTTTGGCAAGTGCACCAAATACTATCGAAGTAGTAAAAATATCGTTCCCACGAGGATTGTTTTTAATTGCAATAAGTTAATTTCGTTATGCAATAGGATGTAAAAAGGTTATATTTGTTTTGCCACTAGGCGGAAGATTTGGTTTGTTTTTATAACAAATAACAAAGAAATAAAGTTTGTTTAGAAAATATGGAGAGAGATGAGATCGGATCTTCGAATCCTCTATGTTACCCCTAATTGGTTACTGTACTCTAATCCTATTAACGATTCTTTAAGTCCCACGATAGTTAACTAAATAGCCCTAATCAATCCCTTGAGTTAGGACCCTCTCCTTAAACTACAACCCCTAATCCCTTAGGTGAGTTAATAATTCTCGAAGGTTTAAGCACGTTAACCTAATATCACTAATAAACGATTATCCATTCCTAGACTAACCATGTTTATTAGAACAATTCAATTAAGTCTAAGTTGAAAGTTAGGTTCAGTAGTCATTCATTCTCACGAAAACATATTTATATTTGATCAGGATATAAAAAGCATTAAGAACAATTGAATTGAATAAAGACCTAAATAATCATTAATATGGAATGGAGTTTCATCACAGCAACATAATATTCAATTAGGGTTTACAAAGAATCATCTCGGATCCAATCTCTAAGAGATTTAGCTACTCATAATGATGTTTACAAATAGCATAATCAATTGAATCATTAAAACATACATGTAACTGGTAAAAGGATGAAGAAATCGTCCTCCTTGCAGTCGCCTTGATGTCCAAATCGCACTTTGCTCTCCAAGATTCGTAACCCTTGTTTTCGGAAAAGACTTCAGCTTAAATAGGCCCAGAAATTCGCCCAAAACGTGTCACGTTTTAAGTAAAACGTGTCACGTTTTTTCCTTATGTAACAAGAAACAAAATTAGGGTTTCACAAAACGTGTCACGTTTTTGCCAACGTGACACGTTCTCCTTTCTTCCAAAATCAAGCGTTCTGACTTGTGAAAACGTGTCACGTTTTTGAGCTAGCGTGACACGTTTTTGTGACTTCACCATTCTTCAGTTTTCTTGCTTTTTCTTGCTTTTCTTGTTGCTTAAGTTTCCTTGTGACTCCATAATATGATAATATAAACATAAAAATTACGTAATGACATCATGTCATCAATGGTCAATCAACGAGTCTGAACACCGCGAGCACCGCCAACACGGTACACCCTCACCCACCAATCGCAGCAATAACGGACAACAGGTACATGACCATTTCTAGCCTAAAAGTCATGTTACGAAGCACATCCATAATCATATAACAGTATGGGGGGCAAAGTCATTTCTAGCATATACGACTATTGCAAACAACCTGTAGCAATTAACCACGGCAGCTGCAACAAAGCTTAAACCAAAAAGAACAAACTAAAACCCATAAACAATCCAAATCTGCAAAGAGCAAATCCAGATTAACCCTTCCGACAAAACCGGCATAAACAACAGCCACCGGAGAGAAAACCACAGCCACCGAAGAGAAGACGGAAACCACCGTCACATCCGGTATCGAACACATCGACCAACCGCCGCGAAAACCGTCGGTAGATCTGATTGGGAGGTGGTGCGGGTGGCTAGCGTCAACCGTCACACCCCTCACTGCCACTGCTACATCAGCAAGGGGGAGAGAGCGGCGAGGTAGCTTCTTAGAGAGAGCTTTATGAAAGCTGATGGGTTGCATGTTGCGTTCCCTGAACAGTTTGGTTTGTTATAACTTGAAAATAGCATACATTTATATTTTTAATTTTAATCAAAATCAAAATTTCATAAAAAAAACATCGTTAATAGTTTCTGCTAATATGTATAATTTTCTTTCTTATTTTCGCGGTAAAACGTAAAACATTTCTATTTTTTTCTTTTGACGTCTAAAGTTTTTTTTTTTTTGTCAAGTAGCCTAGCGGCTAAAGAAATTCATCTTAAAGGTAAATAAGTGGGATGTCCAGGGTTCAAACCCCGGCCCCTGCATATACATGTATTATCTTTTATCAAGTGAGCTAAACTCACGGGAACTAAAGCTTTCTTTTCTAATAAACAGCCAAAAGCAGTCTAGATACGTATTCAATATTTTTTTACTTTAAATGAGATTACGCATTAATATATTTGGTCATGCATTTACTATTTTTTAACTTTTCTCTATATTGGTAAAAATAACCTTTTCCTTGTTTTATCTGCTACAAATACTTTTTCCTAATTTTTTTTTTTGAACAGACGAAAATGTGATCTATATAAACAAAGTCAATTTACCCTGCACAAGGCATACAGAAGGTAAACCGACCAACAATATTTACAATATTTTGGTGCTTTTTCCTAAATTAACCATTCAATTAATGTATTAATTTTTTGTCAGTGTGCTAGAATTAATTGAAATCCCTTAAAAATAATTAATTGAAATGCTTTTGTAAATTTTTCAGTCAAAAAAGAAAAAGTGAATCGTAAAAGGTATGGCCAAAATTGGTAGTTACTAGCGATTACTTTTGGTATTCATTTTATTTTTATGTGAAGTAGTATATTTACTAAAATTTCACCTCTTAAAAGTAAATAATAATAAGATAATTCAGGTTTGAATCAAGACACTAATTTATCATATTCTCACCATCGACTGAGGTATAATCACGGGGACTTTAGTTTTCACTTTCGAATGTGGTGTGTGTGTATATTTGCAAAAAATAAACGATATTCATTAATTCAAATGGATAAAGTACATTGATACAATACAAATTCAAAATCGTTAAAAAAAATTATGAATATGTAAATAAACTCACATCATCCATGTTAATAACATAAAAAAATGGTCTCATGTTTGATTTTCTCTGGTGTGATCAATTTAGGTGGACTAATTTAGTTTCTACAAAAAAAACATAAAACGGAAGAGTAAATATGTCTACAAACATGACTATATTCAACCCACTGAAATACTCATGTTTCCGGATCTGCAACGTTGACGATGCAAACGTCATTAATAGAATTTGCACTTAATCAAAATTAATATTTCCATCTAGATCAAATAAACACCGCAAAAAAACGAAAATTCAAATACACACCACACAGAACAAGAAATCACAAAACAAAAGTAAGAATGGTGAAAATATGTGAAAAATCATTTATTTACTAAAAGAGAAAGAAAAAAAAAAACAATTCGGTAGTTCAAGGGTTTATCCTTTAGGGTTTAAGAAAAAGAAAAGATTGAGGATCATAAAAGTCATTGAATTGCTAAGGCTAAATTTATACATAAAAGTCACCTAAAATAGATTAGTAATAATTTTAAATTTATATAATTCAAACTTTGTCAAAACTAATGAATTCATTTATAAGTTTCAAATATTTTCTTGTCCCAAAAAATTATCAAATTTTTGTTTTACATTCCCCGAAAAATTCTCACTTTTTACTCCATAAAAAATTATCTTGCAAACAGCATTTAGTTCTTACTATTAAGGAAATCTGTTTTTTTTTTTGTCAGGAAGGGAATCTCTTTTTATAGAGTAACTATTTACATTGGGAAATAGATAAATGCTAGGATTCCCACGGCTTCTCTTATTTAGTAAAATTCATGTTGATTTCACCACATTTTCAAAGTATGGTCCACACTGATTTTATATTATAAATGAGAGTATTAGAGATAGAGATAATGTTTCTCACACTATTATTGTTAAGTTTTCCTAATAACAAATATTAACATGTTAATTGGTTTGTTAGTTTTTTTTTTACCCAAACTTTAACTTGAACCTATATATCAGAAACAAGTTAAACTATTCAACGCTTAATTGTTAAGTAACATATATATCAGAAAAATCATTAAATGTCATTTGCAAACTAGGAAAGTTTCTTTTTTCTTTTTTTTTTAATGGAAATAGGGAAGTACTTTATATTTTTCTTTTTAATTTTTTTTTATTTCTTTATTCATAAAAAAGACAAATAATTTTTGACCAAAAAAAAAAGAGAAATAATGTACAATTAATGCATTCCTTAGTCAAGAAGCAAAGTTCATATACAAAAATAATAAGGTTCGTGAATTATATATAGCTCCGGAAACTCCTTATAAAACCCAACTCTTACAATTGAATAGTTCATTGCTTTGTATACCTTGTTATTTCTCCCCCATTTTGCTTTCATGGCGTCCTATGAGGTTGAAGTGAAGCTTTCCTCTGCCAACAACCTCAAGAACGTGAATTGGCGGAACGGTCCTAACCGCCCATACGCTGTTGTTTGGGTGGATCCAACACAAAAACGCTCCAGCAACGTCGACGAGTTTGGTGACACTCAACCAAATTGGGATGAGAAACTCCTCATCCCTTTCCCACCATCGGCAAACATCAACGATTCCATCCTTTTCGTGGATGTTCTCCACTCAGAGCCGAACGACAAGCCTCTCATTATCGGCTCAGCTCAACTTCCACTCAATGAAGTCCAAACTAATGATGGATCAGTGAACTGTACTTTGAAGTTGAAGCGCCCTTCTGGACGCCCACAAGGCAGGGTTGACATAAAAGTCAAAATAAAGAACATAGGTTATCCGGCTCCTTATGGGGTTCCTCAACCTTATGGGACTCCATACGGTGCTCCAGCACCTGCACCGTATGGAAATCCATACGGTGGAGGTGTGAGTGTAACATATGGAAATCCATACAATGCTGCACCACCTCCCTTAGGCTACCCTGCACCCGCACCCACCCCTGCACCATATGGGTACGGTCAGGGCAGCCAGCAAGGCTATGGAAGTACACCATCTGTGAATGTGACTGTGGGAGGGGCTGTGGCGCCGGAGAAGAACAATCTGATTGGCCAACCTAACTACGGCTACGGTCAACAAGGTAGTGGTTATGGACAACCTGCGCCAACTGTCAATGTGACTGTGGGAGGGGCGGCACCGGAGAAGAACAGCGGCCAACCAAGCTATGGATATGGTCAAAGTGGTCAGCAAGGCTATGGTTACGGCCAAAGTGTGCCTCCTGTGAATGTGAATGTGGGAAGGGAGGTGCAACAGGAGAAGAAAAGTAGCAAGTTCGGTTTGGGAACAGGTTTGGTTATGGGGGCTGTTGTGGGAGGACTCGGTGCCCTAGCATTGGAGAAGGGTATTGATCATATAGAGGACAACATTGCAGATCGTGCGGCTGAGAAAGTGGAGGTGAATGAGTACTATGAAGAGTACTATGAAGAGGAGTACTAAGAGATATTATTTTCCATAATATTTCGATGTAATTTCAATTAAGTCAAATAAAGCAAACTTGTTAGAATGAAATGTAATAATGAAAGTCAGAGTTTAAGTTATTTTGAAATGAAATGAAATTTAATAAAATGTATTGAATTTGAGTTCAAAACCTCCTTTTTGTTTTCTTAATTAGAAGCATAATTAATTTTTAATTTTTTGATGTAAATAGGAAATATAATAGTGAAATTCAAAATTTTAGTTATTATAAAGTGAAACGAAATTTGAAATTCAATAAAATTGATTCAATTTTATTATAAAACCTTGTTTTAAAAGGAATTTTAACGTCTTTTACAATAGTAGTCGTTTTTCTCAATATTGACTGTCAACTTTGTATGACATGCCACATATATAATTTTTTTATTAAAAAATGTTAAAATTACCACACATGTATATTTTAAATTAAAAAATAGTCAAAAAAGAGAAGATAAATTGGAAGTGACACGTGAGTAGAGTAAGATGTAGAAATACTTTATCTTCATCAATTGCTTATGTGTTTATGTCATTGTTCTTTCTCAAAATTCATGTCTACAATCTACATGTATATCTTCATTTTTATGTGTTCTTCCCCCAAAACTCGGATTTGAAAAACAGAAAACAACTTCGTTTTTTTAAGACATCAAAATGAAATATATTATTATCAGATGACTACCTTTTCATTACAAGGTGTGCTAGAAACAATAGCAAAAAATATAACAGTGTTCGACAGTAGTGAAGGTGAGAAAAACACAAGAAGGGGGGTTGAATTGTGTTAGCTTTTTCTTCGTTTTCTCCTACAGAAGTCACTGATCAGAAGCAGTTAGAGTACAGCTTCTGAAGTGATGTTTAGATTCTAGATGCAGCGGATAAAATAGAGAGAGAGAAAGAAGAAAGACACAAGCAATTATACAGGTTCCTTCCACAAACCGAAAGTAGTCTTGTCCCCCTTGCACGTCCAAGGAGAGTTCACTATAATGTAATATCTGATTACAAATGATCACTACTAAACTTAGCAAGAGACTTCACATGCTCAAGCACAACTGCAAGAGACTACCTATGCTCCTAAACACAATCAAGAGACTTTTATGCTCAAGCACAAAAGCAAGAGACTTTTAATCAAACAGAATTACACAGAAAAATGTTTGAAGTTGAACACTTGATATACAATCAGTGTTGCTCACAATACAAATCAGATACAGACTCTTAAGACTCTAGAATTTCTAAGATATGAACTTTGATAAGAAAATCTAAGTGAACTTTTTGATGCAAAACAATTTTGACAGAGTTTTGGCGCTTTCAAATTGTTGTAGAGTCTCTTACAATTCTTCAAGTCTTCACTCCTTTATATAGAGGTGTGAAAGAGACGTTGTGAATTGCCAGCGCATCAAGATAAGAGTTGTTTGAAGCTTTGATCAATCACCAATGATCTTTTGCCTGATATGGTTGTTGTCCTATGAAGGATCAATTTCAAATCCATTCCAAGTCTGTAGGAACATCGTTGCAGGCAGAGCTGTTATTCTTGTCTTGTAGCAGAGACAAAAACTGACTACCAGAGGTAGTGGTTGTACACTTCGTACAATTGTACTTTGTCAACGCTCTTCAAAGAACAAGCATCCAATGCCTTCAAGTTCATTTGAATTAGCCATTGCTTCACTCTTCTGGTATTCTGTAATGCTTAGACGAGATTAAATCCATTGAACAACCTTTGAAGCTTTAAGTCTTGCATCTTCTAATGAACTACAACTTCTGGTGATGTTCAGCTTCTGATGAGATGCTTCTGATGAACTAGCTTTTGATGACATCATCACTTTGACTTCAGGAGCAGTTCTCTTCAGGCGCTTTAAGCCTCTTTTTTGTTGATTCCTTTGCTTTTTTTTTTGTTCTTCCAGAACCTAATGATGATCTCAAACTTTTGTCTATGGTCCTGTACACTTGAACAAATATTAGCATATCCAATTGACAATTTTTAATACTTTGTTATCATTTTGTTCCAACAATCTCCCCTTTTTTGATGATGACAAACATTAGTATTTAAAATGTTCAATTGTTGTTAATCTAATTAACAAGTTGACTATTATGGTATGAGGTTTGTAAGCTCCCCCTGAGTCCAATAGTACTATAAGGTGAGATTTGTAAGCTCCCCTTGAGTTTTATTCTTGTTAATTAAATTCATCATTAAAAACGTAATAACACTTAGAATAATCTCACATTAAAAGACTAAGAGATAAAAAGATAGTCCTATTAATTTAAATTGTTTGAAATTAATGGGGATTAGAGCCTTTAAATACTATGCATCTACTCCCCCTTTTGTCATCAACAAAAAAGTATAAAAGAATAAAGACAAAAAGAAGAGATGAGAAAAACAAAGTGAGAAAATATATCAAGAGTGATCAGAGCACACAATATAATGAAGTTCATAAGCAGTTTATATTCAGAAGCATGAACTGATCATAAGCACATAGGTTAAACAGTTAATTCAGAAGCATAAACAAGTTCAGAAACAATATATAAAGATATACAAATAAAGGAAATAAAAACAAGCTAAAATGGTGTGCAACTAGGGTTTGGCTTGTTTTTGAAACATCTCCATCATCTGTTGCATTATCTTGTTTGTTTCTTTTGCTTGTTCCTTAATTTCTTGCTTGAATTCTTCCTTGCTTCTGATCAGCTTATCTTCCCTTATTCTTGCTTCTTCCAGCTTGGCTTCAGTAGCAGTCTTGAATTCCAACATCATCAGTTTCTGTTCCAGAAGTTCTTTCTTAAGCTGATTGCACTCTTTCTCCATAAGAGTGTTCCTTTGTAGAAGTGCCAGTTCAGAAGAGGCTTCCTTGAGGTATAGCTTGTTTAACCAATCCAAATTCAAATCTCTTGGGTGTATGCTTAACAGAATAACATTCCTTGCTTCTAAGCACAGAGGAGTCTTCACCCAGGTTCTAAGAATTTTTACTTCATGCAGATTAGAAACCACTCCCTTCAGCCAGTTTTGAAGTTTGGTCTGAGCAATCTCTGTCAGGATGAATTCCACTATATCCTTCAATCTTATCCACATCTTCTCATATTTATCTTCATGAGTGAGATTGTTCCTTGCTTCCTAAAAGATTTTTTCACATACATTTGCTAGAACAGTTGAATTTAGGAACAATGTGGGTGGAGAAGGAACATTTGTCTTGGCAGGGGAAACAGGTTGAATTTCTAGGTTAGAGGATGAGGGTTGGTCATTTACTGAGGTTTCAGGTTCAGTAGGAGTGTTGGTTGTTGTTGATTGGCTATTTATGACTTGTTCAGGAGCACTCAGTTTAGAACCAGGTTGTTCAGGAACAGATTGTTCAGGAATAGGTTCAGGGATAAGAAAAGAGTCAAGGTTAGTTGTTGAGGCCATTTCTTGGTTTGGTTCATGTTGTTGGGGGCTTTCTTTCACAACTTCATCAGAAGCTATGTCAGAGGTTTTTTCTTGGTTTGACACATAACCAGGTAATTCAACTAAGTAATGTTTTTCAAGGTCAGGAATGAGTAATGGTGCATGTGTTTATGTTGTTGGAGTTGTTTTTGTTGGTGAGTTAGGTGTAGATGATGATACATTGATGTTTGCAGGAAGAGATTGAATAGGCTCAATCATAGGTGGTGGTAGGGGATGATCAGCAGGTAGATGAATGCAAGCATCAATTCTTCTTTGTTGCAAACCAATTAACCTCTCTTCAACAGAGGGATACATTGGCACAAATGTATCATAATTTGGCTTTTTAGAGGTTTTGGTTGATGGTGATGGAGATAAATCTTTATTGAGGGTAGAGTACATTTTGCTGAGAGGTATATCATCTGGATCAGATGATGTGGATGAAGATGATGAGAGGGAGGATGAACTAGACGTAGTTTCAGAGGAGGTACTATATCCTATTTCAACTATTTCAGCAATGTGTAAGTTAGAATTACCTTTAGGAGCTTTTGAAACACCAGGAGCTTTTGAGCATCCAGCTTCCTCTTGATTAACTTCAGCAGCTTCCATTGCCATACCATCAGCTTCAGATTCCACCAAATTTATAGTCATTACCATCTGCTGCAGATTCTATGTGAGTTCCAATCCAAGTTGAGCATATTCAATTGTGGATTCCTTGGCCAGAACCTCAGCAGGTATCTTAATTTCCATGGCCAGCTGCAGTGCTTTCTCCACAACAGCATCTGTTTCCTTTCTTTTCTTGACCTCCCTTATCACAAGTTTTGTAGCTTCTTCATCCTATTCTGAAGTAAGCTTCAACTTCCTGACAATGGGTTTCCTTTTTCTTCTAGGAACAGAAGGCTGAGCAGGCTGAGGTGGTGAGGGTACAACTTCCTTACCACTTCTAGTCCTCTTGCTGATTACTTCAGTGTGGCCTAAATCCTTGACTTCTTCTTGGATGGTTGCAAGACCAGAACCAGTTCTTTCAGCAGCTTTATCCTTCTTGGCCTTCTTGGCTTTCTTTGTAGGTTGTTCAGAAGCTTCTTCCAAATACTCTGCTTCTGAAAGTGGCTTTCTCTTTGTCTTCCTGCTCTTTACAACAGGAAGAGTACCACCATACATGGTTTCTGGTATATCCTCTTGTCGCGCCATTTTTCGGAGATCAAGGCTATTTGATTAGCTTTTGACTCACTAAATTATTTCACGACTTTTGATTGAAAAATTTTATTTAAAGGTGGGGTCCGGGGGTTGGTTATATTTAGGGAAGGTATTAGCACCCTAAATATTCGTGGTACTCTACGAGAACCTTTCAACTTTATTTTACTTTTTGGTGCTATAACTTACTTATTTTTTGTTGGAAAGAAAGGGGTTTGAGAATAGTTAAAAAAAAGAAAGAGACCTAGTTATCTACATTTTTATTGATTCGGAAGGACAAGATCCTTTGCCTACGTACCCGTGAGGGATCAGAACCTCGTAGTTCGGGGTAGAAATCTCGTTTGAATTGTTTTGTGTTTTTTTTATTAGTTTTGAAAAAAGGTTTTAAATGGAAAAAGCCAAAGTGGCGAAAATGAAATTGGTTTGTGTTTTTTATGTTAAAAGAAAATGACTGAAAGTGTGAGTTAGACTGATTTAATTTGATTAAAGAAATGAAATAAAAAAAGACGATTACTCGATTTAAGATCAAGGTTTGTTTATGAAAATGTTTTTGGATTTTTGTTATTTGAATGTTTTTGTTATTTTTGAATATTGACTAAACTAAGATTAAAGCTAACGGAGCGGGAAAATAAAATGTAGGTATTTTGTGGTGACGTTGGATACCACAAAAACCATTAACCTAATCTATAATCATAAAGAGAAAGGCATACACACGCACGCCCACATGCATCCTACGCTATTACAAAAACAAACTATTAATACATTCTAAAGTCTGCGGGAAAAAATAAATGACAAAAAAAAAAAAAATTATTTACATTAGGCCTAGTTTACACTCTAAGTTCCATGTAATAAAATAAATGACGAAATTTAAATATGCTTGTGAGGAGTTGATAATTAAAATAAAAATGCAGAATGAAAATAAAGAAAAATAAAATAAAAATGCATGCAAATAGAATAAAAATAAAAAAGGAATAAAAGACTGGGGGTGCCAATAGTGATCAGGGGGGTGTGCCAAAGAGTGAAAGGAAAAAGATTGGGCTCAGGTTTGGGGGGACCGGTTCGGATCCTGGGTCGGGTCCAGGGAACCGAACCGGTTTAGGTGATATAAAAGGTTGTAAACCCTAGCTCCTTCTCTCTCTGTTCTCTCTTCTAAATCCGGTTGTCTTCTCCGGCCGCGTGTGGGGTATCCGGCGCGGTGGCCGGCGAGCCTTAGCGGCTGCGCCGCCGCGCCGGAAGAAGAAAGGTTGTTTTTTTTTTGCTGTTTCTTCTTTCTCTACTCCTACTTGTTCTTTTTTTAAAACCAAAACCTTCAAAGACCTCTTTACAAGCTTAGATCTAAAAACAAAGTAAAAATAAAAAAACTTCTTACCTTTCTTTGCGGTTCGGACTTTCAGTGGTTTCGCGTGGTTGTGGTCGTGCTTCTGTGGGTCTTTGAGGGTTGCGGCCGCTGTGTGTGTTTGTGTCCGTGCTGTTGTGATCTGTGTGTCTTCGTGTGTGTGTGTGTCGCTGGGTTTGTGTACGGCCGCGGCTGTTGGTGCCGGTCTGTGTGTGGCCGTGGTATGGTTGTTGTGTTTGGGTGCTGGCCGTGTGTGTACGGCTGCGGCTGTTGATGTGAGGCTATGTGTGGCCGGATTCTTTCCCCCTCTGTGTGCGTGCGGCTGTGATTTTTGTGTGGGAGAAATTGTGTGTACACGGCTGTGTTGTGTTTCTTGGTACGATTCCGTGATTCCGGATCCCTTTTCGTGTGTGTATCTCGCTGTTTTTATAGCCTTCGGGTTTGTTACATTATAGCAAGAATTCTGCTTGGATTGGGATAAGGTAACAGCTGGGTTTGTTACGCTTGTTTGTTTTGGATCAGAATATGCGAGGCGCGTGATAGGCTGTGATTCCGGACTCGGATATGGACAAATTTGGACTTAAAAACAAAGAATAATAAATAATAATAATAAAAGAGAGATAATGGTTAAAAAATTAGAAAATAAAAATAAAAGGAAATTAAAGTTTTAAAAATTGAATTGAAGATTAAGATTAGGAAAAGAAATTAAAATTTGAAATTTAAATAAGAGATGGAAATTGGGATAAAAATTAAAAACAAAGATACCTATCTGCTGAAATTTCGTACGAAAAGTTCCTTAGGTCAAAAATTGGGGTATGACACCTCCAGTTGGATTTCTTCTCCAGTACTCTTTATGTAGTCATGTATGAAGAACAGTTTCACATCCAGTGGATCTTGCTTGCAGATAGGATGAAATTTTTCCATGAGATTTGAGGAGACTTTGGATTCCTTCATGTCTGGATCCAGCTTTTTGATGTCTTCCTGCTTGATCAGTTTCATGTTCCCTAAGGTGCTTCCATTGATTATTTTCCCAGTAACTGTTCCAAGCTGCTGGTCAGTGAAAACCTTAGTTTCTTCCAGGGCCTTCAGAATCCCTCCTTGATATAGAATCTCCCATAGGGAACCCAAACTCTATTGTTCAGTTGATTTTCTCACAGAGTCTTGATCATATGCTTGAAGATGTATTTGGGCACGTTTGCTTTCTCCTTCTTGATGAAAAAGTGCAGAAACACCCTGTGCTCCAATGATGGTTGATCAGATCCTCCTCCCTTGGGCAGAAGGTTTTCATTCTGTACCTTCAGAAGCATTTTCTTTTCTAAAGAGAGGTTGCTGTAAACACCTTTCTTCTTGTTGTTAAACATGGTCTCATTAATTGTATCGTTCCAAGGACTTTTCTTGTTATTTTCCATATCATCCTTGTAACTGCCTTCAAAAGCCCTTCTCATTACTTAGGCAATAACAACTTGAGATATGAATACTGTAATCCCCACGATGCTTGATCTGATTTCTGGATCAAAAAATGGTTCCAGACCCATTTCTTCCCTTGATTTTCCAGCTAACGAAGGATCAATGAGTACCTTATGATCCATTTCTTGTTGAGCGGCGTGTTTATCATAAACAGAGGCTCTTACCCAGAAGTGTCTAACCAGGTTCTCGTATGTTGGACCATTGAGCATGTTGAAGTAGTGTATGAGGTCCTGATACTCATAGTATTCCTTGATGTTGCAGCCATTGAGTGACAGAGATGTGAAATCTACCGGTCTTTCAACTTGCTCATTTAGATACCATTCTTCCAACGACATGGTTCTTCCTTTAATCTCATACGCAGGAGTTTCCTGCTGAGTAGAAGTTCCTTGTGTAGTACCTTGCATAGTTAATTCCTGGACTGAGCTTGAAGATGTCATTGATGAAATTTAGGGTTCTAGGGATTGATTGAGAAGAAATGCGTTTTACTTCGCAGAGAACGGTTGAGAAAAGAAAGTGTAGGTAGTGAAGTGAGTTGTGTGTGAATTGTCTAAGTGTTTTGAGTAAAAACGATTGTAATTCAGTATGGGACAAATAAACACAACATTAATGATAGTTGGGGGAGCGAGAATAGCACATTCAAAGCAAAACATCATCATAGCCCTCTTAAGTCATACACCAATACAAATAAGCCATGTCAGATAACTTCAGATGTGCTGTCACGTTAGTGGGACAAGTGTTACCAGAAGGCAACTCCAACGTTTCCACTAGCTCTGCTATTCAGGAGCACAAAATCCAGCTCCTGAAGTTAAAGTGCTGATGTCATCTTCAGAAGCACATTTTCCTCATAACCTTAGTTAAGAGCTTCTGATGGACCATAGCTTCTAAACTAACTTCAGAACCTAACTTCTAGTTCAGGAGCAAGCAATTTCAATCAGACACAAAATGCATGTTCAAAATTTTCTTTATAAAATCAAATCTTTTAACAGTTAATGGTTTAGTGAATATATCAGCCCACTGATGTTCAGTATCAATGAATTGTATATCCAAAATTCCTTTTTGAACATAGTCTATAATAAAATGGTGTTTGATTTCAATATGATTGGCTCTTGAATGTAGAATTGGATTCTTTGACAAACAAATATCAGCAGTATTATCACAAAAGATAGGAATACTGTTAGCATTAATCTGATAATCTTCCAACTGATGTTTCATCCAGAGTAGTTGTGTACAACAACTTGCAGCTGAAATGTATTCTGCTTTTGCTGTAGACATAGCAATAGTTGCTTGTCTTTTGGTAGCCTAGGATATCAGATTCTCTCCCAGGAACTGACGGTTACCACTAGTTGATTTTCTTTCAATCCTGTCAACAGCATATTTAGCATCACAAAAGCCAATCAACTTATAATCTAAGGATTTCCTGTAAAGGAGTCCAAGATTTGTTGTTCCTTTCAAATACCTGAAGATTCTCTTAACAGCTGTTAAGTGAGTTTCTCTAGGATCTGATTGGAATCTTGCACACAAGCATACACTGTATAAAATATCTGGCCTAGATGCAGTGAGGTATAACAAAGAACCAATCATACCTCTATACAGCTTGTGATATACCTTTGATCCAGTATCTTCTTTGCTTAAGGTGCAGGTTGGATACATTGGAGTGTTCATCACTTTACATTCTTCTAGCTTGAACTTCTTCAGAAGCTCCTTTGTGTACTTTGTTTGATGAACATATACTCCATCTTTACATTAATTGATTTGAATGCCAAGGAAGAACTTTAATTCTCCCATCATGCTCATTTCAAATTCATCCTGCATTAACTTAGGGAATTCCTTGCAAAGAGATGCATTAGTATAACCAAATATTATATCATCAACATATATCTGCACAACAAGAATGCCTTTCTCAAGAGTCCTTCTGAAGAGTGTTGTGTCAACTTGACCTCTTTTAAAATCATTTTTAATCTGGTAATTACTTAGTATATCATACCAAACTCTAGGAGCTTGTTTCAAGCCATATAGTGATTTCTTAAGTTTATAAACATGGTCAGGATGCTTAAGATCCTCAAAACCAGAAGGTTGCTTGACATACACTTCTTCTTCTATGACACCATTAAGAAATGCACTCTTGACATCCATTTGATATAATATTATGCCATGATTGATTGCATAGGATAAATTAACCTGATTGCTTCCAATCTTGCAACTGGAGCAAATGTTTCAGTGTAATCAATACCTTCTTGTTGACTATAACCTTGTGCAACAAGTCTAGCTTTTTTTCTGGTTAATTCACCTTGTTCATTTAGCTTGTTTCTGAATACCCATTTTGTTCCAATAATGTTCTTCTGAGAAGGTTTGGGTACCAGATCCCACGCATCATTTCTTTGAAAATGATTGAGCTCTTCTTGCATAGCCAATATCCATCCATCATATGAAAGTGCTTCATCAACTGTAGCAGGTTTAATCACTAATAGCAGTCCTATCATAGACTCTTCTTGTCTGAAGTATGATCTTGTTCTTCTAGGACTGTCTTTGTTTCCAATGATTTGATCCTCAGGATGTGAAGACTTGCACTTGAATTTATTCTTGGATTGATTTGCTTGCTGAGAGCCATCTTGATCTTCATCAGAAGCTACTTCATCTTGAGCTTCTGAAGTTGGTTCAGCTTCTGGGTTGTCTTCAAATTCTTCAATCTGATCAGGTTCTGAAGTATCTTCAGTAACTTGTATATCTGCAAAACTTTCATCTTGCTCTAGAGTTTCACTTCCAGGCTCTTTGTCATCAAATTTAACGTGCATAGATTCTTTAACACAGAGTGTCTCTGAATTGTAAACTTTGTATGCCTTTGACCTTTTAGAGTAACCTAAGAAGATTCCTCTTTGGGCCTTGGCATCAAATTTATTTAGGTAGAGCTTATTATTTATAATGTAACATATATCGGGTCTTCTTCCTTTAAAGAGTTCATATGAAATTTTCCCCATAATAGGTCTGATATAGATCCTATTTTGAACATAACATGTTGTATTCACTACTTCTTCCCAGAAATGTTTAGCCAAACTGTTATCATGAATCATGGTTCTTGCCATTTCTTGTAAAATTCTATTCTTTCTCTCTACAACCCCATTTTGTTGTGGAGTTCTAGGAGAAGAAAATTCATGGACAATTCCATGTTTTTCACAAAAAGTTTTAAATGGCTCATTTTCAAATTCTCCACCATGATCACTTCTGACTTTCAAAATTTTCATTTCTTTTTCAGACTGTATTTGAGTGCAGAAGTTACTGAATACATCATATGCATTATCTTTGCTTCTCAGGAATTTTACCCAAGTCCATCTGCTGTAATCATCAACAATGACTAATCCATATTTGCTTCCATATAAAGATGAAATATTAACAGGTCCAAATAAATCAATATGAAGCAGTTCTAAAGGTCTGGAGGTTGAGACTGTAACACCCCGTTTTCCCAACATAAAAATTTCTTTAAAAAGAATAGCATGCATCAGAGTAAGCACATAAACAGGGCATCACATATCTTAAAACATCTCATGTTAATGATTAAATAAACATTAAATCTTCATAAATTATTAATCATCGTCGCAGCGGAATAATCATAAGGAAAAGCATCTCAAAATCTTTGGCACACAGGCCTCAACAACGTCTTAATAAAATCTTCAAAAAGAACATAATCATATCATAACATAATACGCAAGGAACAGAGAATATATGAGCAAGGTTTCCCCATCCCGTTACGTATCAGAGCACCTAGACTCGACTGCAGGAATCCTCACACGTCTGCACCTAATCTTGGTTACCTGCACTTGCCCACGAGGCGGCAATTCCAGCAGAAGGGGTGAGATTCACAAATAATTATATTAAACATGTAATTAAATAATCACAATTCAACAACCAAACATAATTCGTCATATCGTAAATAAACATCTAGCATTTAGAACATCAACATAAACAACACATCATTTAGCATCATCATAATCAACATCATAAACATCTTAGACGACTCGACTCGACTCGACATCATCACTTGACTATGCAACCCTACGTCTTATATGCATGTGGTACCAATCCAGGGCATGAGCCCTCGTCGCTATGAGCATAAATATACTCCAAGGCATAAGCCTTCGTCGCTGGTGAGCAAAGCTCCAGGGCATAAGCCCTCGTCGCTGGTGAGTAAAAACTCCAGGGCATAAGCCCCCATCTTAGAATGAGTATGCATGAGACTCAACACTTTTAACTTAAACAAGTTAACATCTTAAACGTCGCAAAACATCTTAATCATCAAAGGACTGACACATGCAGCAACTATACATACATAGACAGCAACATGGCATCAAGTACTTCATAAAGTATAACATTAATATGGCAAACATCGCATGTAATTGAAGCATTCATCACTTATTCAATTCATATTATCACACATAAGCTTCATAAAATCATCTTAAACAGTCTCAATCATCATGTATCATCATTACAGATTTTAATAAACATCATTAAAAGTCCCAGAAGCTACCCAGAGGTCATCTCTCATGGTTATATGCGACAACAGATCGCAACAGTACACGGTTCTGGGTTCTGTCACAACTCGCTATGGCGAGTGGGAATGCTCGCCTCGCGAGTAACTAAGTCCTGCTCGCTATGGCGAGTTGGAGTGCTCGCCTCGCGAGCTCTAGGGTACTGCTCGCTATGGCGAGCTGGGTTGCTCACCTCGCGAGTAAACTAGGTCTACTCGCCGCGGCGAGTTGCATAGCTCGCCTCAGGCGAGCGACGAACAGTCTGCTACGGCTTCTATGAAAATTCACCCAAAAAGTCCCAAATTCATCATCTTAAACGTCTAAACTCTCAGAATCATCATTGTTATGGATAATCTATGTTATGTACTCATTCTAAACATCTATTCTACAGCTTTATGGTTTAATTCATGATTTTTCTTCACCTTTAACCTAATTTCAATCCTCTCAAAACAGCCCTATGATTGCTTAATCTTGATTAGATGAATTACAGAATAATATAATCAAATGCTAGGCTCACCCTTACCTTAGAATTGCAGAAAAATCGCAGACCTAGCTCTCTTCTCACTTCACGTCCGTTTGCACCTTTTTCCAAAACTCTGTACGTGTACTGACTCTCTTGACCTAATTTCCCTTTATATACTCCCAACAAATCTTATCTTATTTACTCTTTCTCCCACATAACTCTCTAAAATCCAAAACTAACCCACAACTAAATATTTTATTTTATTTTCAAATCTTATTTTATTAAACAATAAAATAAGTTACCACGTCGCATAAAATCATATTAAATCTTCACTTAACATCACATAATATATATAAAAATATATAACAATTTCTCAAATAAATTAAATAATTAAATAATCAAAAATGGGCGTTACAGAGACAATGTCTTTAGCTTTAAAAGATGATTTCACAATCTTCTCTTTCTAGCATGCACCACAAAGTGCATCTGAATGATAGTCTATGTTAGGTAGGCCTTCGACAAGTTGTAACTTACTAAGCTTAGAGATGAACCTCCAGTTAGCATGTCCTAACCTTCTGTGCCATACCCACTTCTTATCATTCATTGATAGAAGACAGATTACCTTCTGATCAACTAGTTCAGAGAAATTGATTTTATAGACATTCTCTACTCTTTTTCCTTTGAACACAATGGATTTGTTATCTTTGTTGATTATTGTGCAGTTGGTCTTTTCAAACATCACGTCATAACCATTGTCCCAAAAATGATTGTTACTCAAAAGGTTATGTTCAAGACCATCTACCAACCACATATTATTAATAGAGATAGAGGAGTTACCAATAGTTCCTGTACCAGTGATCTTGCTAGACTGGTTGCCTCCAAACTTCACATTTCCTCCTTCTTTCATTGTGAGGGTGAGGAACATCGACTTCTCTCTTGTCATATGCCTTGAGCAACCGCTGTCAAGATACCATGATTTTTGTTTTTCCTTTGCTCTTAGGCATTTCTACAGCATTGACAGTTTCAGATTTAGGTACCCATTGTTTTATGGGTCCTTTGAGGTTAGTGTTGGAAGTTTTACTCTTCACTTCTTGTACCTTGAGGTGTGTTTTTGAGAGCTTCTGATTGATCAGTACTTTAGGTTTAGTACCTTTTAGTTCTGATTCACCTCAAGCCATAACTGTTTTGTTCTTCTAAGACTTAGACTTCAAGATACCAATTTCTGGTTTCAATAGAATCTGAGGAACAGGTTCTGATCTTTTCAGAATCTTGATCTTTGAGATCTTAAAGTCATAATTTGTCATAGCCTTAGACTTAGAGTTCTTTGGCTTTGAAGTAATCTTAGCCTTAGAGCTAGAAGCTTGAGGTTCTGACTGAACTACAGTTTCAACTTTAACACCTTCAGGTACAAAGACGATTTTCAATCCTTCCTTGATACATTCACAACATGCTTTGAGATTAGTTTTATTAGGTTTTCCTTCTGAAAAGCCAATCCATTTGCCATTGTTTTTGTAAATGTTATAAATCATAGAAGCAACTATGCTTCTGTCAATACCAGACATAATAAAATCTTCAAAAGCAATTTCATGGTTGCTTAAAGGTTTTCCATTACACTTTTCTTGTAGCTTCTGACATAAGAACTTGAGCTTCTCTTCATAAGTTTTGCAAATGAAGTCAAAGCCTCTAAGTCCTTCTTCAGAAGCTTTCGGATCCAATAAAGTTAATTCTTGTTGTTTTATTAAATCAACATATTTTTCTTTTAAATCTTTCAACTCATTGGTTCTTAGCTCAAAATGTATAAGGAGCTCTTTAAGAGACTCAATAAGTTCTTCTCTGGGAATTTTAGAATATACCTCATTTTCTTATTCTAAATCTGATTTTGGTTCATCTTCTGAAGTTACTATAGCCACTAACCCAACAGCTACCTTTGCATCTAAGCATCATCCTTATCAGATCCAGATTCACTTTCGAAATCTTCCCATGTTGCCATCAAACTTTGATTAATCTGCTTCTTGATTTTGTTTGATTTGAAAGTTGACTTCTTAGACTTGTCCTTTGATTTCTCCTTCTGAAGATCAGGGCAATCAACAATGAAATGTCCAGGCTTCTTATAGTTGAAGTAACCCTTCTGATCTTCTTTCTTGGAGCCTTTGTAACCACTCCTTCTTCTTAAGAATTTCTTGTTCTTCTTGGCCAGATATTGTAGCCTGTTGGAAAGCATAGCCATCGTCTCAGCAGGATCTTCATCAAAATCTCCATCAGGTGATTCTTTTTCAGATTCTATAACTTTAAGAGCTTTTGATGACTTCCCTTTAGATGGTAGAGCAATAGATTTACTCTTCTTAGAAGGCTCATGTTCATTAAGACTTATCTCATGAACTTTGAGAGAGTTGACAAGATCTTCAACACTCAGAGTGTTTAGATCTTTAGCTTCCTCAATAGTAGTAACCTTTGGTCTCCATCTTGTAGGCAAGCTTCTTAGTATCTTGCTCACATGATCAGAAGCAACGTAACTTTTCTTCAGTATTTGTAGTCCAGAGACTAAGGTTTGAAATCTTGAGTACATCTCCTCAATACTTTCATCATCCTTCATCTTGAACAACTCATACGGATGAACAAGCATAAGTGTTTTAACTTCTCTAACCTTCTTGCTACCTTCATAGTTTTCACAGATAGAAGCAAACATAGCCTTTGCAGTAGATTTATCACTCATCTTCATATACTCTGCACGAGGTATAGCAAGAACAAGTGATCCTCTGGTCTTGTGATGTTTCTTGTACATCTTCTTTTGAGATGTAGTATGTTTCTTTCTATCAATAGCAGCTCCTTCTTCGTCCAGATCCAAGTCACCAACTCCATCTTCCAGAATATCCCATAACTCTCCATCTAAGCCCATGATATACCTGTAGAAGTTCGTTTTCCACCAAGAGAACTCTTCAGGATCTCCATTGAACTTTGGAACTTTTCCTAAGTCAGCTTTCTTATCACTGTAATCATAAAGTACAACATTATGATTACCAGATGATTCACCAGACATGTGAAGGGGAGAAAAAACACAAGAAGGGGGGGTTGAATTGTGTTAGACTTTTCTTCGTTTTCTCTTAAACTCAGAACACTTGTGATCAGAAGCTAGAAGAACAGCTTCTGAACTAGGTGATCAGGAGTGTATGAAGCGGAATAGAAACAAAGAGAAGGGAAGAAGAAAGACACAAGCAATTATACAGGTTCCTTCCACAAACCGGAAGTAGTCTTGTCCCCCTTGCACTTCCAAGGAGAGTTCACTATAAGTAATATCTGATTACAAATGCTCAAGCACACAAGCAAGAGACTTCAAATGCTCAAGAACACAATCAAGAGACTTCTAATGCTCAAGCACACAAGCAAGAGACTTCTATCAAACAAAATTACAAGGAAAATGTTTGAGATTGAACACTTGATATACAATCAGTGGTGTTCACAAAACAAATCAGATACAAACTGTTAAGACTTTAGAATTTCAAAGATATGAACTTGAAAACTGAAATTCTAAAAGAACTTTCGGATGCTGAACAATTTGACAGAGTTTTGGCGCTTTTAAATTGTTGTAGAGTCTTGTTGTTCTTCAAGTCTTCACTCCTTTATATAGAGGTGTGAAATATAAACGTTGTAAGTGCCAACACATCCAAAAAGAGTCGTTTGTTGAAGCTTGATCTTTCACCAAAGTGCTTTTCTTGCATTACAAGTCATTGAAAAATTTCTAAAACCATTGTTCATTTTCTCACATCTTATTCCAAAACTTTGCATAAAAATCATACAAAAAGGGTATTTTGGTCATTTCCTGCAGTGGAACCCATTTTAGTCCCTACATTTGTCTCTGAGTCTTTTCAATTTGTCTGTACAAATCATTTATCAAATTCTGCCTAAAAATCATTTCAGCACTGCATTTGAGTCAGTTTGACTCGTTTTAGTCCCTAGGGGCATTTTGGTCTTTTCACATCAAAATTTTGACAGAGAGGTATTTTAAAATACCTCATTTTGGTAATTTGTTCGTTTTAGTCCATTTTGTCGTTTTTTAACTGTTTCACTTTACGTTATTTTCAAAATTACATTTTTTACCAATTTTATTTTTTTTATTTTGCAAGTCAGTCCATTTTTACTTTTTTGCAGATTGGTCCTTTAGTTTCATTATTTTGCAGAGAGGTCCTCAAGTCCAAGTTTAGTCCAATGCCACGCAGGCAGTTCCAAGGCCAGATGTCATAATCCCATTGGTCCGATGCACAGATGGCAGCCTATAAAAGGCCGGCCACTGCCAAAGTCAGAAAAAGGAGCCACATAATTCACGCCACATCACAAACACCTCACAACTTCCTCTCTCTATTCAGTTACAATCAAAATCCACAAAACTCAGAAAAATCTCAAGAACACGAAGAACAACTTCTACAAACCCTAATTTTCCAGAATCAAATTCAAGCACAATGCAGTGAAATTCACCACGGTTCTCAGAAATTCATCACTGAATCATCATCACCGAACCATTTCCCCTGCAATTCAAGCGTGAATTCACCACTGAAAGCGGCGAATTCAACACGATCACAGAGGGAAGAGTGAGAAGAAGAAGGAAGAAAATTCAAAGGATTTGGACCGGTGAAGAAGAAGAAGAGAAATCACCGATTTATTTTCAGAATTCAAGCCAAAAAAATCAACAAATAGAATCAAATTCGAGAGTTCTTGAAGATTCCAGTTCGAATCTCCGAATAAAACACAGGTGAATACGTAAACTTACCTCTTTCTTACTCAAGAACATCAACAAATCCAAATCGATGTAGATCCGTAGAAGTTCAAAGAGCTTTGTTCAAAATCATGAAACCCTAAAAAAAAAAATCTTTGAAAACGTAAAGATTCCACGGTCTACAACGAGTATCAACTGTTGTAAACCTACGAATCCATAAAGGATTTCATTCGGCAAAAAGATTCGAACAAAAGCACAGAAAATAGTTTGAAAACCGTGAAAAACTTTCAAGATCTACATCGATTTACAGCATGCATGTGAATTTCAATGGTGGATTCGTGTTTGGAACAACAAGACGAATCGTTTGAACCATGTTTGATTGGATTCTGGGTAGTATAGGTCAAGATTAGGGTTAGGGTTCATCGTAGGAAGTAGAGAGAATAACGGAGAAGAAGAGAGAAGAAAGAGAAATGAAAGAAAGAAATGAGAGCGAACCGGACCTTTTTCCTTTTGTATAGGCGCTGGACCGGGTCGGTTCAGACCCGATCCAGCCTTCCTGTGTTTCTGGCCGTTAGATCTAGGTCTTAGAGGATCCGGATTGATCCAACGCCTCTGAGGCATTCTGGAGATCTGGATCCACCAAGCTGCGTGGGTTTGGGCTTCGTAACCGTGGGCCTTTGTTTTTTTTATTTTTTTTTGAGTTTTTTGCTATGCACACCTCTGTTCTTGCTATCTGAACCCCTGTGCGTTCTAGTTTTCTTGCAAAAATTGCTATGTGTTTCTTGATGCATTTTTGATTGTTTTGTGATATTTCTACATGTTTAAAGTTGATTAAAAATATATGCTATTTTTTTTTCTTCTATTGATTTGTGTACTTTGTGTATTTTTTGTGAAGTTTCTTGCATGACTTTTGATCTAATTTTTGCCATATGATGTTGATACTTGATACATGACTTTGTGATATGTTCACTTCTGAGTCCATGCTAATTCTTACAATTTTGCAAGTTTAGTTGTTAGTTTCTTGTTTTGCAAGTTTAAATGTTAGTTTCCAATTTTGCAAGTTTAATTGTTAGTTTCTTGTTTTGCAAGTTTAATTGTTAGTTTCTTATTTGCTAGTTTAATTGTTAGCTTCTTGATTTTCAAGTAATGTGGATTCTTTGTTTGAAAATAAAGTGTGGAATATGCTTGTGAATATGTGAAAATTTTGGGTTTGAATGTGTCTTATAATTCTCATATCGTGCTTGAAATAAACCCCTTGAAATTTGATTTGGATGAGAGAATTATAGGTCATATGCTTGCTTAAAATCTTGTGACTAGTTTTTGTGCATTTTCTTTCCATTATTACATCGTGCTATTGTTTTTGTCAATTTGTTAACATTTTTACTATCATTTTATATTTTGTTTTACTAACCTTTTCATTTCATGTTTCATACATATTATGAGCATTCCACCATCTCATCTCTATCCTTTAGCCTAGGTTTTTATTCAATTTCTATGCCATCTTCCATGTGATTTTTAGGTAGTTATTTCTTCATTTTTATTTCTTGCAAGACCATAGAATGTAAACTAGGGCCAATGTAAAGGACAATGAACTCTATAATGATGTACACCGACACAAGCACCGACACGCACACACGTTGTATGACTTACCGTTAGATGTGTGTTTAGGAAACGCGAAACTTAGGAAAAATCCATTTTCCAAAAAAGTTAGCCATCTCATCACTTGAAATCAATTTTTTCCAATAAAATTTGGAGTCAAAACTCCATTGTATTTTTTCCTTTTATTTTCTTAATCAAAAATTCAAATGCGAACTAATTCCTACTTAGACTACCATTTTCATTAATAATTGAACCAACCTCACTATTTTCTTTCTCAAGCCTCTACGGCCTCTTTCTTTTCTTCAAAACTATTTTCAAAAATTAAAATCAACCTAAACTCACAAAAGCTTTTTTGAGAGAGAACTACATGGAGTTTGATCCCTTAAAAGGGTATGTAGGCAAGAGGTCAAAACCTCTCCAAGTCCAATAAAAATAAAATCCAAACACTTCTTCCTCCATTCTTAAAATAAATAATCTCTTTTCCAATAAATAGCCTAAAAAATAAAGCGTAGACGTAAATCTAGAAAAACGGTTCCTATAGAGTACTATAGTCGTTACGGGTGCCTAACACCTTCCCGTAGCGAAAATTGCCCCCGAACTTGGAATTTCTAAGGGTTTTTCTCAATTTTGCCCTTCCCCAAAAAAATAGAGGTATCAATGATTGAAAAGTTCAAGCCTAATTAATGACTTGACACCCGAAAATCACGATAACACCATAGCAGCGAGAAAAATCATAGCAAGGGTCCAACTTCTAATTCTCAACATCAAGAGACCTAAAACACCAGATCCTATGCGTTATGCTATGATTCAAGCTATACTATTTTATCTTTCTTTATATATACACCTTTCGGCACTTAATACTCTACATTCTCACTACTCAAAATAAGAGAACAAAAATGAGAAAAATTTAAGTTGCAGCAACCTGGGATCAAAAGAAAACACAAACCTTTCATTACCCATATGTTCATACAACCTTTAAGGTGATAAAGACTCCCCCAAACCTCTAGTTTGCAGAATTTGTTGAATTTCTACAATGAAATCTCTCTTCAGGTTCTTCGCATTATGCCTTTTTGTCTTTTCTCTCCACAACCCTAGCTTTCCTTTGATCTTTAATTTTTCATTGTTTCTTGTAACTATCTTTCTCTACTAATATTTCTGTAATTGCACAACCTTACTGTTTACGCCTCCCTACGCTACTCATCTTACTTTTCACACCTCCTTTTTTACACAGCTTTACTAACGCACCACTAATTGAACCCTATTTTCTTCCTAATTCTTATTTTCTCTCGTCTTTTAACAAGTCAACCAACTCATCTATTTCTCATTATCTATTTTCCAATAAAAACAAACAATTAAAAAAAAATCACACAAACCAAAACTAATAAAAAATAATAATAGTAACAACAACAACAACAACAACAACAACAACAACAACAACAACAACAACAACAACAATAATAATAATAATAAGGGTCAAACAAGTACTGACAGTGTCTGCACTTAAAGAATTTTTGCCTTCGAAAATTATTTGACTCAAACAAGTACTGACAGTGTCTGCACACATGTCGCATACAAGGGAATAAAGAAAGTTATAACTTGGTCTGACTGGACCGACATGCTCTGATACCAACTATGTAACACCGTAATTCCCACATTTTATTTTTGTAATAAAAATGTTTATAATATTAAAAAATTCACACAAGGATGTTACACATCTTCTAAACATTCAAACAATTTAATTTTTAACTTAAAAAAAATGTCGCAATGGAATATTTATAAAAAAACATTAATAAAATATGATATCATTAAATCTTTAACAATATTGAATTTCAATTGAATTCCAAACAAAACAAAACAAAATAAAATAACAAGAATTTCCAATCCCCTAGTTTTACTGATCAGAGCTTCGATTCGATAAAAACTCCCAAAATGTGATAAATAAAAGGAGAAGACCCCAAAGCTATCCTCGGAAAAATCTTAGCAACTAAGCGTCCTCAACCTGTAAGTCTACCCTCAACAGGCGTAGGTGACAACCACAATTAAGAGGGTGAGAAATATTCAACACAAAGATAATACAAACGCATGTATAGCTTCAAGGTAATCAATACATCTTTTATACTTAACAAATATTCATCACAAACAGACAATATTTACATTCTGCCTATACATATACATTAATGTCATAAAGTTAATAAGCATCATTCAACATCTTAAAATAATATGCACACATGAATAGCATTTAAGAAATTCAAGTAGACATTTAGCAAAATATAGACCATTCACACATAATCATATAGAAGGAATATAATTTAATATCACATCTTTAAATAGTTACACGGCTTTAAATATCACATCTTTTAATCACACGTTTTCAAATAGACTTGCAATTATGTATGAAATATCCCTAATTCGACTCTATATGCACGTGGTACCAAACCTACTCACCAATTTTGATATCAAAAGTATGTTACTGATTTTATCCCACCATCTTTAAATACAACACCATCAAAGAATTTTAAAGACAACACCATCTTTTAATACAACATCATCAAAGTATGTTAAATTACATCGTTAAATAGACTCGACCATGAATCCATGAATGTCAAGTAATCACATCAATAATAAACATCATTTAATGACACGACAATACACATATTTAAATAACACATCTTTTTATCAACATATCTTCAAATAACACATCGTCAAATAATTCATTAACACACATCATCAAATAATTCACAAATTATACTTCATCACTAAATAATTTATCACGAAACAATCAAACACAGTCATGAACATACAAAGATAGCCAGAGTTATCCAATTTCACCTTCCACTATGTACAACGACTGACAAACATTATCAAAACGTGTAAACTTTCCAAACTTATTATTTACAGGCTAGATGGAGTTAGTTTCTTTTCAAACATGTGGATCTAAGAGAGGATCAGAGCCACCCAAAACTATTAAGGCACGTATAAAAATCATGTTATTAAACCAATATGTTAATTAATAGTCTATAATTAAAATGAAAAGAAACGATAATAAGAGTTTGGTTCCTAAAAAAATATTGAGTTTGGTAACGTCTTTGAAGCATATGAAGTTTGAGCTATTTAATTAAGCTACTCAAAAATTGCCAGATATTATTATTATTTTTTCCTTATTATTCACCTACCAACGCGTCTACTATACTATAGCAGTGAAAAAAATTATAGCAAGGGTCCAACTTCTAATTCTAAACATGAAGAGACGTAAGATACCAGATCCTATGCGTTCTAGTATGATTCAAGTTATACTATTTTATCTTTCTTTAAACCCTAATTCTATCACTGAAACGGCACACACTATACACACACAAACATTTCCAGGAATCATGCACACAAAACAAGCAACACTAAACAATTTCGGTTGACACCAATATACAATAACGTTCATCTCAACACAAACAAAATCGAGATTGTGTTTTCCAATTTGTATATCATTTATGCAGCACATGTTTTATATTTAAAGGTCACTAAGAAAGAAAAAATCCATCATTTCTCATTCTCAATCTCATTCATTTGTCAATCTCATCTCAGAAGCCACCGTCATATTAAAGAGATGCTCTTCTAGAAATAAATCAAAAAGTTAGATCTATAAGGATTTGAAAAGAATATTAGTTGAATCTCTTTCTAATGGATACCGCACCACTTTGCTGTGAAGGATGAGACATGGGAGAACTGGATTGGAGAGAAGCCGAGAACAAAGACTATGCACGCTTGCGCGAGAAAGAAGAAAGCGAACACAGTAATAATTTTAAACAAATAAACCATCTGAACCGTTAATATTAAATCAAGGGTTATGATTTAAGCCTCTCATCTCTCATTTTAAAATGTCCTCTCACTTGATATGTCCTCTATTTACATATACCTTTCGGCACTTAATACTCTACATTCTCATTACTCACGATAAGAGAACAAAAACGAAACGAATTTAAGTTGCAGCAACCTACGATCAAAAGAATGATACAAATTCACAGAACCACATTAAACCACACAACAACTACCAAAACTTTATACAATCAATTAAGGATTACACCTTAAAACATGAATTATACTTCTAATTTTATGGATTTTTACTCACTTTTATTCATATATTCAAACAAAACATAACCACAAAAAATCATAAATTTAGCACATGAAAATCGTGAATTTAGAGATAATAATATACCCAAAATTATAGTGAATACAGACTCCCCTCTTACTTATAGTTTGCAGAATTTAATGAATTTCTACGGTGAAATCTCTCTCCAGGTTCTTCTCACTATGTCTGTAACACCCCGTTTTCCCAACGTAAAAATTTCTCAAATAAATAATCAGAGTAAACGCATAACGGAGCATCACATTCTTAAATCATCTCAAATAATGGATAAATAATAATTTATTGAGTAAATTACACTCCCCTCCCCTCAAAGATGCTTGAATTACACTCCCCTCCCCTCTTATGTTAAAATATACATTCCCCTCCCCTCTTATTCAAAACATATTAGAGAAAAATACATTTCCCTCCCCTAAGAAAAGCTTGAATTACATTCCCCTCCCCTCTTATGTTAAAATCTACACTTTACTCCCTCAATATATATTTTTTTATTTTTAATAATCTAGCAAAAAAATAATAATCTAATACACTTCGAAAATAACAGTATTGCAGGTCTATTTTAACATAATAAAAAATTGAATACATATTTTTTTGCTATTTTTTATTCACAATTTCATTAACATGTAGTTTTAAACCCTATTATAAAATATGAAACAAGCCAAAATAAAATTAAAATATGTGAAAAATTACTAACGACAATAAACCATGGTTATTTAAAAGTTAATTTTAAACTCTAAATTATAAAATCAATAGCAAAATATTTAAATTTAATTATCATTAACATTTAAATTATAAAGAAATGAATTAATTTTTCTTAAAGGGTGGTTTAAAATTAATATATATCATAAAAATATTTATTTATGTTAAAATAGATTAAAGTGTCATGTATATTTAATTATCAAGGGAGGGGGTTGTAATTCAAGCATCTTATAAGGGAGGGGAGTGTAAATTTTATTTTTCAAGGGAGGAAATTGTATATTTTAACATAAGAGGGGAGGAGAGTGTATTTCAAGCATCTTTGAGGGGAGGGGAGTGTAATTTACTCTAATTTATTCCTCATAAAAATAGTTATTAAACTTGTCAAAACATTGCAGCGGAATTCTTTAAAATCATCACAAAAGTTTCTGGCACGCAGGCCTCATCAACGTCTCATAAAATTCTCAATGTTAATCATAATCATGAAAATCATAAAGATAATACGCAAGGAATAGAAAACATAAGCAAAGTTCCCATCCCGTTACGTATTAGAGCACCTAAGACTCAACCGAGGAATGGTCCTCACGAGATAGCACCTATTCTTGGTTACCTGCAAGTTACCCATACGAAGGGCAACATTTTCAAGCAGAAGGGATGAGATTCACAAAATAATTATATTAAACATATAATTCAATAATTATAGTTAACAACAAATCATCACATAAAAACACATCACAACAATGGCATTTAGCACCTCAACATCATCATAAGACACGTCACAATAAATCATCACATAAAACACATCACTTAGCATCATAAGTATCATCATGTCATGTATTATCTTCGCAAACATCTTAACAACTTGACTCGACAATGCAACTTCACTTGACTATGCAACCCTAACATCTTAAATGCATGTGGTACCAATCCAGGGCATAAGCCCTCGTCTCTTTGAGCATAAATATACTCCCAGGGCATAAGCCCTCGTCGCTAGTGAGCAAAAGCTCCAGGGCATGAGCCCTCGTCGCTGGTGAGTAAAAACTCCAGGGCATAAGCCCTCATCTCTGAATGAGTATGCATGAGACTCAACATCTTAAAACTTAAACAAGTTAAACATCTTAAAACGTCGCAAACGTCACAAACATCTTGGACCGACACATGCAGCATTATTCTTACGTAACAGCAACATGGCAGCAAACAAATCACAGAATATAACAATATCATTACAAACATCATCTCAACATCACATACATTTCATACATATCTATTTCATATGATTCATAAATCATTAACAACAACGTAAGGTTATCACAAGCGTCACTCACATTAAAAACAGCCTACTGTACCACCCAAGGTTCATCTCTCAAAGTCTCGTGCGAAACAGATCGCAACATCATAGGAAACGTGACATTCTGTCACAGCACAGCTCGCCGTGGCGAGCTCAATTGCTCGCCTGGCGAGAGATTACAGGTCTCTCTCGCCATGGCGAAAGGATTTCTCGCCTGGCGAAGCGTTACGGGTCCGTCGCTATGGCGAGCTATATCTCGCCTGGCGGACGATGAAGGTATGTTCGCCGTGGCGAGCTACGGCTTCCGCCTGGCGAACGATGTCAGAACAGACTACGGGATTACGAACTTTTCCACTCAAAATCCCATTTTTCATCATGTTAAGCCCCAAGTTCGACTGAAATAACAGCATTATACATATTCTAGGTTCTGTAATCAATTCCTACATCATTTTCACAGTTTTACATCATCAATTCACTAATTCCTCACTTTTAACCTAATTCCCAATTCCTCAAAAACCACCTTTTACTCTTGTTAATTATGATCAAACGAATTACAGATTAATATAATTGAATTGCTAGGCTCACCCTTACCTTAATTGTGCAGAAATCGCAGCCCTCTTGCCTCTTCTCTCCTTCTCTAGTTTTTCTCCCTTTTTCTCCCAAAACTAATCGTACATACTGAGTTATTCTTAACCTAATATTCCCTATTTATACTCCCAACAAATCTTATCTTATTTACTCTTTCTCCCACATAACTCTCTAAAATCTCAAAATTACCCCACATCTCTATATTTATTTTATTTTCAAATCTTATTTTATTAAACAATAAAATAAGCCACCACATCACATAAAAATCACTAAAATCACATAAATCTTATCTCTTCACATCTCGTATATTATATATAAATATATCTAGACTCTTCAAATAATTTAAATAATCAAATAATTCAAAATAATCTAAAGTGGGCGTTACAATGTCTCCTTGTCTCTTCACTCCACAACTCTAGTTTTCCTATAATCTCTAAAAAAAATTGTCTGTTGTAACTATCTCTATCTAATTCTCTTTTATGTATAGGCTCTAATTGAGTGTGTTACTAATCTATTCAGATTATTATATGTACCTCTAGGTTTGTTACGAATCCTTCTGTAATTACATAACATTGCTGTTTACACCTCCCTTTGTCAATTTAATTAAAAAGCTACTCATCTTACTTTTCATACCTCCTCTTTTACACAACTTCGCTAATGCACTGCTAATTGAACCTTATTTTCTTCCTAATTCTTATTTTCTCTAGTCTTTTAACAAGTCAATCAACTCATCTATTTTCCAATAAATACAAACAATCAAATAATTAAAATAACACACACCAAAAGTAATAAAAATAATAATATTAATAATAATAATAAATTAATATTAAAAATTGGGGTGTTACACTTATCCTTACCATAGTAACCATGTCCAAACGTTTTCCGACGTTGCCGGCTCACATTGTACTATAGCTCCCTTTCCCCTCCCCCCCCTCCAATATCTGGCACGCATCTTGGAACCGTACCGTACCCCCAGTTGTACCTCTCATCCGACGAACAATAGTACTAGTGTGGTGCTAGTGTGGTGACCCCCGACAAGACCTAGGATGACTACTTCTCTCTCTATATATTTCATTCTGTATAAATAGAAAACAATGTATCTTCATTGATTGGTTCGTCCTAAACATAATTCATTTTCACCACGTTGTTTCAATAGATTCTGTAACGCCCTCTTTAATTATTTAATTATTTAATTATTTAACCTTGAGTTGTTGATGAAACTTTATATGAAGGACTATTATTAGTTAATGACGATGTCTATGATGATAAGTGAAGTAGTAAATGAATAATTATGTGAGATAACATTATTAAATGAAGCTGAATTAAGTTGTTAAATGCATTTTGTTTGTATTATATGCTTATTATTATTGAATGTGAAATCTCACCCCTTCTATTGGAATTGCCGCCTTGTGGGCAAGTACAGGTAACCAAGATTAGGTGCAGTCGTGTGAGGCTTCCCTCGGTTGTGTCTAGGTGCTCTTATACGTAACGGGATGGGGAACCTTTGATTATGTTTTCTCTGTTCCTTGCGTATTCTTTTATTTTGACTTTCATGATTATGATTATGTTGAGAATTTTCTGAGACGTTGATGAGGCCTGCGTGCCAGAAACTTTTGTGATGATTTTAATGATTTCCGCTGCAATGTTTGAATATTTTTAAATGACTATTTTCCTGAAGGAATAAATTATTATTTATCCATTACTTGAGATGTTTTAAAGAATGTGACGCTCCGTTATGTGTTCACTCTGATTATTTATTTTAAATAAATTTTTATGCTGGGAAGACGGGGTGTTACAATTGGTATCAGAGCAGGTCGGTCCGTCCAGCCAAGTAGTTGAGTCGTGTCAAGTCGTGTGACAGTTGAAATACTGTCTTATGTTGTCTTGATTGTTGTTGTGTTTTCTGACTAATGGTTATGTTTATTATGTGATCATGTTTGATTGACTAACTTTGATGTGGCTTATATGTTTTGTTTGAAGTTTCTATTTGGCTATGTTTGGTTTAAGATGTTTAGGCAATAATTGAATTCCTTTCTTGTGTGCTTTGAATTTCGAGGACGAAATTCTTTTAAGGGGGTGGAGTTGTAACGCCCTATTTAATTATTTAATTATTTTATAGAGTTTAGAGTCCACTTTGATGATTTATGTGATTTTATACGATTATGTGATGTGTTGATATTTTATTTAAAGACTTATTTTATTATTTACTAGAATAAGATTTGAAAATAATATAAATATTGAGATGTGGGGCTGTTTTGGAATTTAGAAGAGTTTAGTGAAAATAGAGAAAATAAGATAAAGTGGATTGAGGAAAGATATAAGGAGGAAACTAGGTTTAGAAAAGTTTTTACGTGAAACTGCTTTTGGAGAAAAAGGGAGAAAACAAGAGAAGAGAGAACCAATAGGGAGAGAGACCGCCGATCATCAATACTAAGGTAAGGGTGGGGTTTCACTTCTCTAATTAAGGGCTTAATTCTTCATGTTTGATTAGTGGTTCATGAGAAAATAGGTAGAAATGAGTTTAGGGTTTAATTTGTGAATTCCCATGAAAACTGATGAATTGTGTGTTGTTACTGTTAATTTTAATGTATGGAATGCTGCTTGATTATTCTGTAATGATTGGTGTCAAAATTGTTGAGAATGATAGAGTTTAGAAAGAATAGGGTTGTTGGTAAAAAGAATAATTGATGATGAATAGAGCTAATGAATTGGACATGAATTGGAGTTGGATTGCTGTGTTTTGTGTTGTATTAAGTTAGGTTATGTAAGAGTGAACTATAGGGTCAAGTTTGGTGAAAATCGGAGTTAAAATCAAGTTTTTGGGTGGAAAATGTCACTTTTCCCGAGAGCTGCACAGTGACAGCATCTCCTGTTTCATGTTCTTGCGCCTTTTTCACACGTTTCTGTTTTGAACTGGGTTTTGGTGTAAAGATGAAAGTTGTAGATAATTGTGTTAGCTTTTTAATGGCTTTGGTTTGACTTCAAAATCATTCTTAGAACTTAAGTTATGGTCAAAATACTACACGTAGGTCACAATAATTTTCATGAGATTTCAGCACAACTTTTCGCTTCCACTTCTGTAGCTGAATTTGAAATAAAAACTGGTAGTGATAGGTACAGAATTAGTCTTAGGTGTAGACATGAAAGTTGTAGATAATTGTGCTAGCTTTTTAATGGTTTTGGTTGGACTTCAAAATCATTCTTAGAACTTAAGTTATCGTCAAATTACTACACGTAGGTCATAGTGAAATTTCAGTTTCTGTACCCGAATTTGAAATAAAAATTGGTATTGATCGGTACAGAATTGGCCTTAGTTGTAAACGCGAAAGTTGTAGATAGTTGAATTGTCTTTCCAATGGCGTTGGTTTGACACAAAAATACCTTGCGAATAATTTTATATGAATTTATGAAGTTATGTGACGAATTAAGAATATTATATCATGAGCTTACCTTTAATTGTATTAGGACTGACCTTAGGACTGAACTTGTTGTCAAGATGTCATAGGGTTATAGAAAAATCAATAAGTAGAAACTAGTATAGCTATAAACACGAGGGTTTAATGTGCATTGTTTAGTGAAGTTAATTGATGATTTAGAGTTGAAATTATGTGACAGATTTATATATTGTGAAAGATGTTCATATGAAGCTGTAATGGTTATACTGGGTGATTATTGTTGATGTTGACTTGCTGCATATTATTTAATGGTGTTGCGTCGTGATTAGGATGTTAATGTTGGTCTAAGTTGTTTAAATTGTAAGATGTTGATCCAAATTATTGGAGTCATATGAGATGTCTAAGTTGTTTAAGTTGTAAGACGTTGAGTCCATGCATACTCATTTAAGTTGAGGGCTTGATGCCCTGTAATGTATATTTATACATATTATGTTGAGGGCTTGATGTCCTGTAAGTTGAGGGCTTGATGCCCTGTGAGCCTATTTACGCTTATACGTTGAGGGCTTGATGCCCTGTAAGTTGAGGGCTTGATGCCCTGTGAGCCTATTTACGCTTATACGTTGAGGGCTTGATGCCCTGGTTGGTACCACTTGCAGGATTAAGTGGTCGTAGTTGCATTTTGTCGAGATGGTCTAAGATGAATAAGAAGTCTAAGTTGTATTGTTAAGTTGAAGTTGTGTCGTTGTTATTTAACCTTGAGTTGATGATGAAACTTTATATGAAGGACTATTATTAGTTAATGACGATGTCTATGATGATAAGTGAAGTAGTAAATGAATAATTATGTGAGATAACATTATTAAATGAAGCTGAATTAAGTTGTTAAATGCATTTTGTTTGTATTATATGCTTATTATTATTGAATGTGAAATCTCACCCCTTCTGTTGGAATTGCCGCCTTGTGGGCAAGTGCAGGTAACCAAGATTAGGTGCAGTCGTGTGAGGCTTCCCTCGGTTGTGTCTAGGTGCTCTGATACGTAACGGGATGGGGAACCTTTGATTATGTTTTCTCTGTTCCTTGCGTATTCTTTTATTTTGACTTTCTTGATTATGATTATGTTGAGAATTTTCTGAGACGTTGATGAGGCCTGCGTGCCAGAAACTTTTGTGATGATTTTAATGATTTCCGCTGCAATGTTTGAATATTTTTAAATGACTATTTTCCTGAAGGAATAAATTATTATTTATCCATTACTTGAGATGTTTTAAAGAATGTGACGCTCCGCTATGTGTTCACTCTGATTATTTATTTTAAATAAATTTTTATGCTGGGAAGACGGGGTGTTACATATTCAACTTGCCAACAATCCATTTCCGGATTCAATAGATTTTAATTCAATGGTGGTGTTAGGAAATAAGGAAGAGGAAGAAATAACAAGGACGAAAAGAAAGAAGAGAGTAGAAAGAGTCATGCGCCTCTCCCTTTTTTCTATCTTTTTTTATTTTTTAATTCAAAATATACATGTGTGACAATTTGAATATTTTTTAATTAAAACAATTACACATGTGGAATGCCATGCATCGTTGACTGGGTCAAAATTGAGTGTTTAAACTTTTTTTTTTTGTAAAATCTATTTAAATTTTTCTTATTCGTATCTATTCAAAGGATATTTAATCACTTAATGTTTTTTCTTTTTAGAAAAAAATAGATATTCATTTTTTCCCATCAAAAAATAAAATAAAATAATGATTTTATTTCTTTTCATTGTGCCATGTTACATATTATTTTATGTATGGAAAATTGAGTTGTCTGTTTTAGCATAAAATCGAATTCGTATCCTCCACAACCCCTTTGTGTACAACCCCTTCTATTGCATCATTTTCAGCCATTGAATTAAACTAACGACTAAAAATAATATGTAAGAAAATAGAATTGAAAAAACGTTAAAAAAAAAAATCCGACCTTGTTTTGTCCTCATGGTTTCACACCTTGTGTATTATGCAGAGGTGATAAAATATCACTAATCAAATAATTCGTGTCATATAATTATTTAAGTAAAAAATAAGCATGTGTTAAAATAATGAGTTTTTTGTTTAAGGATAAAATAACATGATTTTTTTTAGGGGGTAATAACATGAGTTATTAATTTTTATAAAACAAAATAAATTATTTTAAAAATAAAAGATTTATAGTGTAATATATATATATATATATATATATATATATATATATATATATAGGGAGGATATCAAATGAGAGCATTATCTTATTGTGAGAGATGAGAGGAATTAATCTCAACCCTTAGATGTGAATAAACGGCTGAGATTAAAATACTCTTGTTTTCTAATCACATGCACCCTTTTTCCTATTTGTGCTCACCCTTCGTCTTCCTTTACGATTTCATATATATATATATATATATATATATATATATATATATATATATTGTTAAAAAAAAGTGTAAAAAGCATCTTTTATTAACAAAACGATAGACTTGGACCGGGTCAAAGAAAATGATAGACTTGGCTCCTGGGCCAACAACAACAAATAGAAAGTATCAGAAAGCAATGAAAATTACTTTGTAGCCACATATGCATTGCTCATAGGCATCCGCATATCTAAAAACAGTTAAACATACAACATACTTCCTTCAAACTCTAAGAAATCAAACTCCATAAAAAAACTTCAAACTCATGAAATTAATCAAGTAAATTGTCAAAATCCCTAAGCATACAACCCATTATTAGTTTTATATGTTTCGGTGTTTTTTAATTGCTCGTATGTTAGGGTTTTATTTTGTGATATTGATGACCTTTTTGGATAGTTTTTGATCAATTACATGCTTGCTTTCATTGTGAATGTATTTTAAACTAAGTTTTAGTGCAATCCATATTATGCTCAACAAAAATATTAAAACCACAGTTTTTTTTTCAAAGCATAATTTTTAATATTACCAGCATCAACATCTACTTTAATCACTCTGAAATTCACCTCTTCATCTTACATCCACCATAACCTAAAAGGTTTTTTAACATTCAAATCATTTTCTACTACCTATCCTCATATAACCCTCCCTTCAACATTTCATTCCCCACTTTGTAAGTAATAAGCCAATCCCTAACAAATCTACCTTCATGATGAAAACTAACAGAAAAACACAACTGAAAAACTGGAAACAACAAAAAAAATGAGAGAAAAAAATACATTCAGCAAACCAAATACACAACAGAATATAGCAATGAAAAGAATATTACATTCATATTTCGCGAAAAAAGTTTTTGAATAACATACTTTTGTTTCGATTCTCCTTATGTTTTGTTTTTCCTTTTCAGTTCTTGAATCCCAGTTTCGTTTTGATTTGAACTAAGATACTTTTTTAACACCAAGTTTCATTTCGATTTGTATGGTTTTGATTTGTCTTCTACTCTGTGGAACCTTAATCCCCAATTCGATTCATATGATTTTCCAATTCAAGAGAAAACAAAATTATAGGTAGTTTCGTCCTTTTGCGTGTGTCTGAGATGCCAAGGGTATTTTTTCTTGTTCACACCAAATTTTGCTGATTCAGACTGCGACTTGACCAATCATCAGTGACACATGATGGACGAAATTGGCAAGTGCACCAAATCGCAAAAAGTAGTAAAGTAGTAGGTTGTATCGTTCTCCACAGGGATTGTCGTTCAACTCAATAATTAGTAAAACTTATTTCAAAGTGAAAAGTAATAAAAAGATGATTAGAATTGCAGGGTTTAATTGCCTTGCCCAATGTGAGCTTGGGTTTTTATGATTCAAATGATTAATGGCGATTAGGGTTTCCTTGAATCCCCATTCGTCTTTGAATGGAATTTATCTTTTGAGAAATCAAACAACTTATTTCGTGATAATTGATTTAATGTGCCATGACGATATTACTAGTTCTAAGTCCCTAAGTTAACTTGTGTAGGACTAACCAGGGTCGTGTATTACGCTAATGAAGGAAAAACAATACCGACACAACACAGACCTAACCTAAAAGATTAAATCATTAAAAAGGTCAATGAACTTGGTGATTTCGGGTTGTCAGTGCCTACTTTTACCCTACAAATCAATTTATAAGGTTACTCTCGTAGTTAACCAATTGCAAAAATATTAAGAATGACCAACAGTCTAATTTAAATCTCAACACAAATAAAAGAAATAAACTGGATGAAAACTTTATTAATAAATTCCAACAAATAAGAAGGAGTTCATCATGAGCTAAACTCCTTTAATACTTTAGAAGTGATGAGGTTATGAGTAGAAAGTTACAGCTTCAAGCTTTTTTTAAACAAATTATTTTCATGTTAATATTTAAAAGTAAATCTTGATAATTCTTTCATTTATTGCCAAAATCTCACAAGACTTGGAGATTTGAATAGAGATTTTGGGTATGCTCCATTTAGGTGATGTGTCATTTAGTTCATTTAGGGGTTTGGATGAAAGATGTAACAACAAGTTTTTCACTAGAATTATTTTAATTAAATTTTATATGTGTTTATATGTGCTTGTATGTGATTATTTGTCTTTGTGTGTATTTTGGTTGGGATTAGTGGATTTTGGCTTTAGAAGGGTATTTTAGTCATTTTGGACTCAAGGGTATTTTGGTCATTTTGTGAGGAAGGGTAAATTAGTGATTCCATTTCGAGGATTATTTTTAGTGTTATTAGTGGTAGTAATTATTTTTACTAAGTTACTAGTATTTTTACTAAATTATGGATTGGTTTTGCAATATGGCAAAAACAAGACGAACTTTGTGAAACCTTGAAATTATTTGGTATTGTCCTATGACTCTAGGGTTAGGATTAGAGCTTTGGAGCAAAACTAAGGCTAGGATTCTAATTCTTGGAGGTTAGAGGTAAGGGGGCTAGTGATTGTTCACGATTAAGTCATAATCCATTTTTCAACTTAATTGAATAAGTGCTTATTTCTAAGTAGTGACTTTTTCTTGTGAATTTTTGGTATCAATTTTCGTGTCCCTTCTTTGATGATAAGTTTGGTTATGTGTAATTGATGCTAAACTTGCGGTTGTTGTTGATTTTACATGATCAAAGTGTGTTGTTAAGTCACTTTGTTGTTTTTGCTTAAATGAGTGAAAAATAAAGTTGTTGTTGTTGTTGTTGATGAAATTGTAGAATTATGTCTTGAATGATGTTGTGTTATGGTAGTGATAATAAATTATGCTATGAGTGTTGGAGATTCCATGAGTTTATTCATGTTTGGTGTGTTGTTGTTGTGTGTTGTTGAGTTTGGTGGTTTTGGTGAGAAGGAACTAGATGATGATTTTGAGATGAATTGGTGTTTTAATCCGAAGTTGTTGTTATTTTGAATGCATTTTATGGTTATAATCAAGTGTATAAGTGTTGGGATTGAATTTGGGGTTATAGGGTTCAAAATTGGGGATTTTGGGGAGAAAATGGTGTAAAAATCGTAAGAGTATAACAAGATCAGGGGAAAACTCGCCCATAGCGTGCTCCGAGCGAGTTCTGTCTGGAAGTAACTCGCTTGGGGTGAGTTTCTAGCTTGAATCGAGTTGCTCAACGACATCATTCCTTGTTTTACGTTCTTATGCCTTTTTCACCCATTTATGTTTTGAATTGACTTTTCGTGTAAAGATGAAAGTTTTATATAAATGTGTTAGCTTCCAATGGCTTTGGTTTGACTTGAAAATGATTTTTAGATTTTGAGTTATGATGAAAATACTCCAAGTAGGTCTTGGTAAAATTTTACGAAAATTCAGCATAACTATTTCTAAGTCAACCCAAAACTTATGGTTTGTTTCCAAACCTCAAAACTTGAGTACTAGGAGTTTAATTAGGATGTTTAAGAGTATTTAATCTATGGCATGATGGATCAAACTTAATTTTCTTTTGATAATGGATTGGTTTTGCAATATGGCAAAAACGAGACGAACTTTGTGAAACCTTCAAATTATTTGGTATTGTCCTATGAAACGTATATGTATATGATATTGCACTCGTATTTGATTTATCTATATACGAAGTTAAGGCGTCTGAACTTGTTTACTTTGATTTTCGGGAAATAATCAGAAAACGCTAGTTTTTGCAAAAGTAGACGAACTTTGTCAAATTGATGTTTCATAATCGGATAAATTGTAGTAGACTTTGAACTCATATTCCTATGATAGAATGTGAATGAATTTATGATGTTTGGGTGTTTGATATGATGAATATCTTAATGTGGATAGTTGTTCGTCTTTTTTGTGAAAGGTGACTTTGGAACTTGTTGTTCCTTAAAGTGTTGTTGTTGTTGATAATTACGATGATGATTATGTTGATGTTTGATAATAAATATGATGATAATTATGTTGATGATTTTAATACTGATGATTCCTTTGTGATGACTCTTGTTAAATATGACTTGTGAATTATGAGGTGAAGATGTTTCTTTTTGATGATGTCTATCTGATGAATGTTTGGTGATAAATATGTTTGTTGTTGGTGATGACTATGATGATGTTTGTTGATGATTATGATGACGTTGTTGATGATATATATATATATATGTGTGTGTGTGTGTGTGTGTGTGTGTGTGTGTGCGTGTGTGTTGTTGATGAATTATTACATGCTATTAGCGACGACTTGATGGTGTAAGCATGTATTGAAAAATGTTGATTGTTGACGACTTGTTGAACATAAGCATTTAATTGAGTTATATGTTCATGCATTCATGACTAATGGTGACGGATTTTATATTCATATTGGCGATGACCGGATTTTATATCCATATTGGCGACGATGAATACTTTGTATTCATATTGGTGACGACTATGATACAGATGTATCTTGAGGTGACGACCTCGGTGTTGACTTAGTACCACATGCATATAGAGTCGTGTCCAGGCGCATTGCATAATTTGACAGGTGTCATACTTGCTTATGTGCATTATTGAATTTGGTGAATTAGTTGAATATGTGCTTGATGATTTATGAGCATCGGTGAACTTGGTGAATAGTGTACTTGATGATGTTATGTTATACTTGTACACTTGGTGATTTTAACTGATGATGTTTATGTTGGTGAAAAATAATGAAGTGTGAATTATATGTGATTTAATGATCTTTTTGGTGACAATGACTTTTTTGCTTATACCTTTGAAATGATGAATTGTATTTGTTGAATTGATTAGTTTAAATGAGAATAAGGTGAGTAATTCAAGTATTGATTGATGTTGTTAAGTGATGAGCTTATGTTGATGACTTATTTAGAGATTGAATATGTTTGATGTGATATGATAAAAGCATGATAACATGATTGGAATTGAACTTTAGTTAATATTCATGTGAAACTAGTGTATATATTGTTGGAACAAAGGGTGTTTCACAATTTTACCACTTAAGTTTTGATGATAACAAGGTATTAAAATTATCAATTGGATATGCTAAAAGTTTATTCAAGTGTACAGGACCATTATCAAAGATTTATTCATAGAGGTTCTGATTGAATGAATTAAAGAGCAAAGGAATTTAAATTGAAGCTTGAAGAGCATCTGATTGAAAGCGCTCCTGAAGATGATATCATCAGAAGCTTAGTGCGTCTGAAGAATGCGCTTCTGAAGATGACGTCATCAGAAGCTAGATCTCCAGAAGCAAGTTCATCAGAAGCTATTTCACCAGAGGCTGAAGAGCGTTGACAAAGTAATGTGTACGAAGTGTACAACCACTAAGTCTGCGCATGTCTCTGCAACCACCATCTCTGCATTTTGTCTCCTATACAAGACAAGGATAACAACAATATTTGCAAACATTGTTCTTTCTCTATTGGAATGGATTTGAAATTGTTTTTCATAGGACAATCTTCAAATCAGGTAAAAGATCAATGGTGAAGAATCAAAGCTTCGGTCAAGACAAGTTGATGAGCTGGCTAGTTCCCAACGTCTCTCAAATCCTCTATAAATAGGGATAAAGACTTGAAGAAAAAAAAAGAGGCTTTTGCTAAGACTGTGATATTCATATTCTCTCAAAGTCGAAAACGCTGCTCACCAACAACTTAGATAATTCTTACAAAAGTTCATATCTTAGAATTTCGAAGTGTCTAGAAAAACAGAGTCTGTTCTGTTTGTATTATTTTGTGAATACCTCTGATTGTATATCAAGTATTCAAAACTCTTTTCAATTCTTTGTAATTGTTTAGAAAAGTCTCTTTCATGTGTGATTGAGCAAAGGAGTTTCTTGGAGTTGTCCTTGAGCATAGAAGTCTCTTTCTTGTGTGATTGAGCAAAGGAAGTCTCTTACTTGTGTGTTTGAGCAACTTGTAATTTGATATTACATTTTAGTGGAACTCTCCTTGGAAGTGCAAGGGGGACAGGACTACTTCTGGATTGTGGAAGGAACCTGTATAAATTGCTTGTGTTCTTCTTTCGTTTCTGCATTCTTACTCTCTATCCGCTGCACTAAGACTCTGAACTCTGGTCAGATTCTGAACTCTATCAGACTCTGATCTTGAGAACAGTTGTTGTTTAGTAAGAAAGAAAAGTTTTTCAAAACACAATTCAACCCCCCCTTCTTGTGTTTTTCCCTACCTTCATATATATATATATATATATATATATATATATGTGTGTGTGTGTGTGTGTGTGTGTGTGTGTGTGTGTGTGTGTGTGTGAGTGTGTGAATCCTTGAATGTTTGTGTTTTGATTATGCTTATTGTGAATGTTGAACTAACCCCCCAGTGGTCGTTTGGTTGACTGCCTTCCTTATCCATATGGATGGGTAGACGGCGTGCAGAAGTAGTTGCTTGAGGAAAGCTGGAGCTTCCTCGTTTACCGCTTTTCTTTCGGAGTCTAGTGTGTGTCGGCTCTGATTAGGAGGTCTTCATTATGTTTGAGTCTTATGACTAATTATAGCTTTTGACTTAGTTGTTGAGATGATGCTATATTTGATGATGTAGTATGACTTATGACATGGCTATTTGAATTTAGACATGATATGTTGGTTGATATTTGGAGAGGTTTATTTAAATATAGTTTTGGTGATATTTTATTCCGCTGTGATGTTTTGACAAAATGTATTATTTAGGGATGTTGGGTGATTTAATGGCGAAGTAACATTTAGATTCTTGATAAGGCCGTATCATTAGCGTAATTTATCGCTTTTAGAGTTTAGGGTGTTACAAAAGACATGTGGCAAACAAGCATCCAATGGTTGAGCTAGTATTTGGACCACTAGTCATAACGATCCTACTCTGCCTTTCTTAACCTAGTTTAGGGTGATGGAAGGGAAATTGTATAAAGTTATAACTCTCGTTATCGTTGTAAACCACTGGTCATAGTTGATTCATTGTCCTCAACCACACTTTACTCTTGAGATCTTATAAGTGTTTTTTCTATTTTTCTAATCTTTATTGCTTGCAAACTTTATTTTTATAGTTGTTACATCAAATGATTTATTTTATTTTTATGCAAATAAGTTTACAACTGAAAACCTACATAAAGTTATAGCGTCTCAATCCCTGTAAGTTTGATCTTTTTATATTATTATTTGAGATAGTGTATACTTGCAATCGTAAAACTCATAAATATACTGTGTTTGAAATGTGAAACAGTAAGTACTGAACAAAACAACATAATACAAGGCAGAACAACACATGACAAATGTTTATGGTATTGAATAATTCTTGGTCTTATACTATTTTTGGTGGACAAAAAAATATTTTTGTATTTTAAACAACTTATAATTAAAACAAAAATTTGTGTTGTAATTTTGTGAAAGACAAGAATTTTAATTTTTATCGCGTCTTTTCCCTCCAATTCCAATTTGTCCTGTCTTCATTTTTAGGACATCAAACACAATTAAATTGCATTTTCAAGGCTACCAGCTACTAATATGCTTTGGTGGGGTCTTGCTCCATTTTTCGTTGGTCAAGATTACATTTATAATAGGCTCGGTCAACCTTGTTATAGATTTTAGAGTAAATTACACTCTTTTCTCTTCAAAGATGCTTGAATTACACTCCCCTCTTCTCTTATGTTTAAATATACACTCCCCTCCCTTGAAAAGAAAAATGTACACTCTCCTCCCCTATAAGATGCTTGAATTACAATCCTCTCCCTTAATAATTAAATATGCACTACACTTTAATCTATTATAAAATAAATATTTTTATGATATATAGTAATTTTGAACCACCATTTAAGAAAAATAAATTCATTTCTTTATAATATAAATATCAATGATAATTAAATTTAAATATTTTGCTATTAATTTCATATTTTATAGTATAAAACTAACTTTTAAATAACCATGCTTTATTGTATTTAGTAACTTTTCATATATTTTTATTTTATTTTGGGTTGTTTCATATTTTGTATTAGAGTTTAAACCTATATGATAATGAAATTGTGAATAAAAAATAAAGAAAAATATGTATTCAAATTTTGATTATTTTAAAATAGACCCGCAATACTATTTTTTTCCAAAGTGTGTTAGATTATTATTTTTTTGCTAGATTATTAGAAATACAAAAATATTGAGGGATTAAAATGTAGATTTTAACATAAGAGGGGAGGGGAATGTAATTCAAACTTCTCTTAGGGGAGGGGAGTGAAATATTTTCTAATATATTTTGAATAACAGGGGAGAGGAGTGTATATTTTAACATAAGAGAGGAAAGAAATGTAATTCAAGTATCTTTAAGGGGAGGGGAGTGTAATTTACTCTAGATTTTATTATATCAAGTTTTTATCTCTTTTTGTGTTATAATCTATTTATATAATTTTATCAAGATTTTTTTTCCTTCAATTTATCTTATATCAAACTACTATATAATCTCTTATTTTCACCTTCTTTTCTTTCATCTATATTTTCTTTATCAACCAAATAAATTGTACATAGAGCACAAACTAACTTGTCTCGATTTATTTGTCTCAAAAATTAAAAGTTGTTTCTATTTTTCTTGATTACTAAATTGGAATTACTCCCTCCGTCCCTTAATATAGCCGTCTATTGCTTTTTTCACATTTCTTAAGAAATGTAGTTGGTGTAGTTAATGTGTCTGTTTTATAGTACAATTTTACAAAATTACCCTCAATAAAGAGATAATGTGAAAAGTCAATTTATTGTAATTTTAGAATTAGTAGTAGTATTAAATAAGGGTATATATGAAAAAACTAATTAATGTGTGTTGTAATTTGAAAAGAGGGTTATATTTAGGGACAAAAAAAAAACAAAAGGGGTTATATTAAAAGACGGAGGGAGTACAAACCAGAGATAATTGTATACAGTAAACATTTTCCTTTCTCTATTCACCATTTACGTACTTCCTCAAGTGATTCTTTCCCTAGAAAACATCTTGTCTTGTAATAATTAACTTATAATTACGTGGACCGTGTTTTCTGCGTGTGGAAACGGGACCATACCAGTAGCCAATACCTAATCCAACATTTATTTGTTATCTTCACATCTGATAATGCAGCGCACTCAGACTCAAGGCATATCTCATGCCGTCAGTATTTAGAGAAGAAAAAAACACATTGAATAAATTTTTAAAAGTTACAGGAATGGTGCAAATACACCTCGAAGAAAGAATGGGGCAATTAAAAAAAATTCAATGAATAGATTATTTCTTGAAAAAATCAATGAAAAAAGTGGGTTATAGATCCTCTATTGCAAACTCTTTTTTACAGCACCTACAACCGCTTTATATTCCTTTTCTTGCTTGTGAATCCTGTCATATTAAGAAAAGAAAGAAAGAGGGGACCATAGTTTATCTCCATTTTTTAATACGCCTCCATTTTCACTAAGGATATAATTAAACAGATTTTTTTATCATTTATAAATTTGTACATATGAAGAAGTTTAAAATTGTAAGTTTATATTAGAACTTCTATATTTTATATTAAATATATAATTTTTCAAGCCATAAGTGTTGTTTTTTAAACAAATGTTGTTACTTTTAGTTGTATTAACATATCTAATATTACATTTTAAAAAGGTGAATTTATCACTAATAACCTACTAGACAAAAAAAAAACATGTATATCAGGATTATTGAAAGTATGACAATTTCTAAAGTAATTACGTCAATTCCACGTGTACTAGTATATTTAGTTATTAAATTAAAAAATAAATGAATTTTATTTTATTTTTTTAAAATTATTTCCTATCATCTAAAAGAATATCATAATTTTTTTTTTTAAGAAGTTTAACCAACCGACTCAAATATGTATGGGGAGACTCGAACATAAGACATTGAGGTATCGGGAAGAATCTAACCTACAACCTTGAGGAGGAGCATATCCCAAAATCTCAAACCAACACCATCAGAAGTGGGTTTATAATAATTAAATAATATTTAGCAACCGTGTCAATGAAATTATATATATAATTTGTATTACGTATAATAGTGATTATTTAATATTTTTATGATAAATACAAAAAATAGTACTACCGCGACCCTAATTGTAGGACCTTTTTGGAAAAATCACAGGAATTGAAAAAATCAGTAGTAGTATTAAATTTGTTTGTAGTTACTATTATTTTTATAATTTTATCCTTTAAGAGAGAGTTAGTTTATGTTTTCAACATAATATTTATTGTTGATCGAATAAAAAGATATAAAATAAATAAGAGTATATTGGTAAAAAATAATAATTAATGCACTTGGAAATACCAAAAGGGTTATAAAAAGGAACACAAAAATTTCTTAAAATGGTCTTATATTTAGGGACGAAGGTAATATAATGTTTATAAACAATCACATGTTATTTTTCCTTACATACAAAAGTCGATAAATAGTTTTTTTTCTTAAGAAATTATCATTTTATTAAGGGTTAAGAAATGATCATTTATTTTTTGTTTCGTAGGATAACTATACCCAAATCTTTCAATTTGTGGATATACATAAGAAGTAGAAGATCCCCAAAATTAGACACTAATAGCAAAATATTTTCAAATATGATCGAGAGGTAGAGAGAGGCAACCATCCTAGGGTTTCACTATGCCAACTATTCCAACATTATTCTTTACTGGTGTTGAGGTTTGACGGGCAGGGAAGAGATCCAGTCAGGGTGACATAAATTGGGGTAGGGTACATAAGGGTGGATGGTATGAGATGTGCAGGCGATATCAGAAAGCGATATGACCGGAAACCATGGGACATTACGTGTTTGGAATGTTCAAGTGGCATAAAGGGTTTGGTTTGGACTTTGCGGCACGACAAGGTAGGGATTAACAGTTTGATCAAAACCGTGTAAGGTTTGATACGACCAACCAAAAAGTTGTTCGGGACCAAAGCCTCAATGTATGTTGAGCAATGAGGGTTTGATTTGCAGATTACAGAATAATTCCATGATACACCATATTTTCTTTTGTATGCAGACGATTGTAAAACCACCGCCAAACGAATAATGAAACCTTCAAATGAGCCTCTTTATTCCATACAATGTCACAAAAGACCAAACTTTCAATTTGAACCATAGATGACATTGAATGATAAACCCGTATGACTGTGTGCCCTTTACTGGGATCGAGCCTCAAGTCCCACTTATCTTCCACACCCTCTTGCAAAAAAAAAATGTAATAATAGGTTACACTCCCCCACCTATTCCTCCTCCCACACCTCCACTTCTACCCGTCCTCACAATCTCACCACCCTAAAGAACACATCTCATCCACCTTCACCATTTTGGTTTTAGATAAATCATACAACCTTCTAAACTTGTCCCTTAACACTCCAATATCCAACTCGCGATCCTACCAAAAAAAATGTATTGGTCCCATCACCTACAATTGCATTAAATTATCTTCAAACCAACTCTCATCACCTAAATTTTCACCTCTCCTAATCGTGGTTATAACCCTCTACCAACTTGATTGCGATCTAGACATTGTTTTGAGCTAGTTCTTTCAAGTGATTTGTTGACACTTTTTTTAGGGATTCAGGGTTCTTTTAGGGAGGGAGAAGTTTATGTCTGCTGTATTTAGAAATCCCGCAATGGTTTTTATTTTATTAGTATTCCAATAGATGTTGAGAAAATGGTTGACAAAATTTAATCCATGTCGTCGCGGATGGTTCTTTGAGGAAAACTCTGGTCATCCCTGTAACACCCTACTTCTATTAAAGCGATAAAACACGTGAATATAATAAATATTCAAGAAATAGACGTCACTTCTTCAAATAAATCTCAACTGACATGCATAACAATTTCAACAATAAAACATCACAGCGGAAATATAGCATACACCTCAAGTAGCCATGTCATCAACTCATAATTACATCCATAAAATATAATATCCAAATCCCGACATATGGGCAAAACTCCACAACATAAACAAAATTCGGAAATCAAAAGAACAGACACCTAATCAGAACATAATCTAAGACTCTAACTGAAAAACAGAGGAAGTTTTCGCTATCCTCAAGCAACTCACCAAGCAAGCAATCAAACTAATCCTGCATGCCGTCTACCCATTCATAGAAGTAGGTAGGCGGTCAATCGAACGACCACTGGGGGTTAGCTTCACATCAAACATAATCAATATATATAAACACGAATAATCAATCATCATAATATTTCATAGTTCATAATAAATGCTAACATATGCACATATTCACATATTCACCAAATTGTCACCAACAATTTTCAACAAGTACATGATTCATCGATCACAAATATTCACCAAGCACACAACAACACCAAGCACATAATTCACACCAAGTACATAAACAATTATGACTCATCATAAACATGCAATGTACCTAGACCGACTCTAGACACGTGTAGTACCAAATCACCTCCGAGGTCATCACCTCATGATGCAACAAACACATCATAATCACCCCGAATAATTGAATATATAATATTCGTCACCAACATGGATATGGAATCCGACATCAACAGTGTGTTGACTTATGACTCAACAACAACAATACATATATTCATGAAACTTCAACAATCCACACCAACATATTTCAATACATGCTTACACCAACAATTCATCACCAATAGCATGTAAGAAAATTCACCAACAACATATATGCACACAAACATATATAATCACCAACAACATCACCATAATAATTCAACAACTTCATAAAATTCTCACAATTCAAGTAAAGGAGAAAAATACAAGGACCAGATTGTTCTGAAGAATAATTAAATTAAACAAAAAATATAATATCAACAGTTAATTTTAGGACCAGAGAACTCTGGATTGAGCTGTGTATTTAGTATAAAAATAAAAAAAGATATATATATATATATATATATATATATATATAGATAGATAGATAGATAGATAGATAGATAGATAGATAGATAGATAGATAGAGAGAGAGAGAGAGAGAGAGAGAGAGAGAGAGAGAGAGAGGAAGCACGAAGGGAAGAAGAGAAAAGGAAAAGAAGAAGGAGGAAAGAAGAAAAAGGAGAGGTGATATACCTATGTGGGGAGAATAAGAGAAAGAAAAAACAAGGGTTGTTTTGTTTGATTTTTGTTTGTTTGTTGATGATGATGAGAAAGGAAAGAGTTTTGTTGAGAAGTTTGTTTGTGTGTTTGGGGAGTTTTTGGATTTTTTTTTTGTGTGTAAGCTCTCCTTTTCCATTGCCTTGCTATATGCTTGTATTTATAGAGGTTTTGAAGTCTTTGAAGCTTCACAAAAACAGCTGTGTTTTCTTTGACAAAACATCTCATGTGCGTGTGTTTTCATTGCAAGGATGCTATGCAGAACGTTCTTGAGAACATTCTCTGAGTTACATTTATTAGGCTTTGATCTTCAAGCTTCAAAGACAAAAGGCAGATGTCTCCTCCTTTCATGAAACATCCCATGTGCTTGTGTTTTTATTGCTTGGTGAGCAAGAATGTCCAAGTTGTAAAATTTGCCATATGGAGAATGTTCTTAAGAACATTCTTGTTGTTCCTTTCCTTTTTGAGACAACCACACGTGATTAAAAAAACAGTTGTGTCTCCCTTCCTAAAAACAACCCATGTGCTTGTGTTTTTGTTGCTTGATGTGCAAGAGTGCTAAAAAATGAAACCTTTGTGAGTTGCAGAACGTTCTTGAGAACAAATTCTGAGTTACAGCTGTTTGTAGCAAGCATACGCGTGATTGTTAGATAGTTGTGATGTGGTGGCAATGTAAAATCATCCTTATCTTTGTTGTACCTTTACCAGAACGTTCTCAAGAACATTCTTTTAGTTCCATGCAATTTTGAAGCAAAACGTGTGGCGTTGTGCAGTTGTAATCTAGTGGCATACTTGATGGGACATGATGGGGTCACTTTGTTTCACTTGTAGTACGACCAGAACGTTCTAGTAGACTATTCTTGATGAAATTTCATTTTATGCTTCTTTTATTTTCCTTTTTTTTGGGGGAAATTAATAACGATGAAAAAACAATAGTGTCATACCCTCATTTTGGACCTAAAAATACTTGTTTAAATTTCCTTTCTACTCCTGATACTTTTTCAATTTACTGTGTATTACTCTGCAATTTACCACTGTGCTTCAGCTGCACACGTTACCGTTTCTGTCTTTTTATTTTTGCATAAAATCATACAAAAGGGTATTTTGGTCATTTCCTACAAAGGAACTCCTTTTAGTCCCTACAATTTGTCCCTGAGTCTTTTTAATCTGTCTGCATGAATCGTTAATCAAATTTTGTACAAAACCACTTGTGTCTGCATCTGAGCCAGCTTGTGTCAGTTTGAGTCGTTTTAGCCCCCAGGGGCATTTTAGTCTTTTCACATCAAACAAATTTTGGGCAGAGAGGTATTTTAAAATACCTCATTTTGGTAGTTTGTTCGTTTTAGTCCATTTTGTCGTTTTTAAATGTTTCACTTTACGTTGTTTTCAAATTTACATTTTTTACCAATTTTACTTTAACCTTTTTGCAGTTTAGTCCAAATTTTATTTTAATTGCAATTTAGTCCAAAATTTTACATTTCATTGCAGAAGTGTCCAATTCCAATTTTCAAAACAGTCCAATTCAGTTTTAATTTCAGAGGTCCGAATTCTTATAAATTGCATTTCAGTCCCAAATTTTCCAAAATTGCGTTTTAGTCCTTTTTTGCAATTTTGTCCAAGGGATGCCACGCAAGCAGGAAAGTCCACATGTCACAAGCTCATTGGATCAGGTACACACATGGCAGCCTATAAAAGGCCACCACTGTACAAGTCAGAATCAGAGTCCAAAAATCAAGTGCCACATCACAAACACAATACAACTTTCTCTCTCCATTCAGTTAGATCAAAAATCACAAAAATCAGAAAGTTCAAGAACAGTTTCATGAACCCTAGCTTTTTCCAGAATTGAATGCAAGCGAAATCAATGGAATTTGGGATAGCTCTCAGAGATTCAATGGTGAATCTTCATCACTGAGCCTTCATTTCTGCAATTCAAGCATCAGATTCATCGCTGGAAGCAACGAATCCAAATGCGATCACAGAAGCAAAATTGAGAAGAAAAGAGAAAGAATCCAAGGATTCCGAACCAGTTCAGAAGAAAAAGAAGAGGATTACCGGTCAAGTTCCAAATTCAAGCCAAGAAATCAGCGAAACAGAATCAAGATTCAAGGTTTCCGAAGATTTCGACTCAAATCACAAGCTAAAACTCAGGTAACACATAAACTCAGTCTTATTTCACTAAGAATCATCACAAATCCAGAACCGTGTGAATCCATAGCCAGTTCGAACTGTTCAGATCAAAACCCTAACCCTAACACAAGAATTGTTCAAAAATCAAAGAAACGCTCCAAAATCCACAACGAGTGCGAATCGGAACGAATCCTTGCGATTCACAACGTTTTCATCCAAAAAACACGAAAGATCCGAACAGTTTGAACCGGTATCAAACACGAAGGTGTACGCCGTTTCGACGGCCAAAACCGTTCGTTCTTGATGGATTCATGCTTAGGTTGAGAGTAGGAACGGTTTAAGCCATGTACGAACCGTTCCTGGGTAGATTCAAGCGAATTAGGGTTAGGGTTGAAGAAGAAGAGAGAGCGGCCGGTGAGAGAGAAGAAGAAAGAGAAATGATCCAAGAAAATGAGGGGAACCGGGTTCCCAGCCTTTTTATACGCACACTGGGTCGGGTTGACCCAAAACCCGGTCCATTTTCTCTTCTTACCAGCCGTTTGATCAAGATCCTGATGGATCTGGATCAATCCAACGTTCCCAGAGTGTTAGTTTGATCCGGATCCATCAGATCCATGGGGTTTGGGTTTTGTGACTTTGGGCCCTGAGTTTTGGTGATTTCTTGAATTTTGTTGCTAATTGCACCGTTTTTCCTTGCTATCTGAACCTCTGTGCACTACTTTTTTCTTGTAAAAACTCCAAAAAAAATTGCTATGCGTTCTTGGTATGTTTTTTACTGTTTTGCGATATTTTCACATATTCAAGATTGATGGAAATAGTACGTGTTAATTTCACTCTTTGATTCGTACATTTTGTGCGTTTTCGCGTGGATTTTCTCGTGCAATATTTGATCCGAAGCTTGTCATGTGATGTTGATGTTTGGCATTTAAGTTTATGATAAGTTTACCCCTGATGTTGTGCTAATTCTTTCAATTGGGGTAGTTAATTGATTTTGCTTACAATTTTTGCAATATGTTTAATGGTATTAGTTAATTGATTTTGCTTACAATTTTTGCAATATGTTTAATGGTATTAGTTAATTGATTTTGCTTACAATTTTTGCAATATGTTTAATGGTATTAGTTAATTGATTTTGCTTACAATTTTTGCGATATGTTCAATTGTGTTAGTTGATTTTGTTTACTATTCTTGCAATATGTTCTATCTTTGTTAAGTTTGATCTTTGTTTATAATTTTGCAATACTTTCGATCTTGTCAATAGGTTAGCTTTTATCTTGCAAGTTTAGGTGCTAGTTTCCTAATTTTGCAAAGTTTAGCTTTTAATTTCTTGTTTCATAAGTCATGATTAGTTAGCATGCATTTTTTCTTCACATCCCTCCATATTATGTTGTCCTTGTTGCCCAACATTTCATTATCATTGCATATTGCTTCACTAACCATTTTGTGTTTCATGCCTATTGAAAGCTCCAATTCATCCCCTTTCTCTAAGTTTAGGTTCCATTCAATTTCTCAATGTTTAGGTTAGTTTTAGTTTACTTTCTATAATTTCATGCAAGACCATAGAATGTAAATTAGGACCCGATGTAAAGGACTATGGACTATAATGATGTACACCGACACAAGCACCGACACGCACACACGTTGTATGTTTACCGCTAGGTGTATGTTTAGGAAGCGCGAAACTTAGGAAAAGATCATTCTTTCAAAAAAAATGTTAACAATTCTATCACTTGAAAACCTTTTAATAATAAACCTTGGAGCCAAAACTCCATTGTATTTCCTTTCTTTTCTTAATCAAATTCAAAAAATGGAAATAATTCCTACTTGAACCTTTTTTGTAAATAACTGACCAACCTCACCGTTTCATTTTCTCAAGCCTTTACGGCCTCGTTCTCTTCTTCAAAACTCTTTTTTTCAAAAAGCTAAAATCAATCAAAACTCACAAAGCCTTTTTGGAAGAGAACTACATGGAATTTTGATCCCTTAAAAGGGTATGTAGGCAAGAGATTCAAAATCTCCCCAAGTCCAATAAAAACAAACACTCAAAATCTTCTTTCTCTCATTCTTAAAATCAATCCCTTTTTACAAATAGCAATAAAAGCAAAGCGTATACATAAGACTAGTAAAACGGTTCCTATAGGATACTATAGTCATTGCGGGTGCCTAACACCTTCCCGTAGTGAAATCAGCCCCGAGCTCAGAATTTCTAAGGTTTTCTCTCGATTTTACCTTTCCCCAAAAAAATAGAGATATCAATGATTGAAAGGTTCAAATCTAATCAATGATTTGACACCCGAAAATCGCGATAACAGATATGGCGACTTCACTGGGGATAGTTTTTAGGGCTACGCCTAGTTTTACATGCTTTCTGTTTATGCTTTGCTTTATTGTTACATGTAAAATGTTCCTTATGTACGTGTGGGGTGAGAATATCAAAAGCCCTATACCCGGGCTGAGTGAACTTAAGATTAGAAAGAGATATAATCGACATTCCATTCCGGGGGTTGCCTCGTGCATTGGACTACGCGATCAATCTCACATAGCTGAGGCATTTTGGAGGTGATGTTGTCGGCGTGTGTTGTCATGCTTAGGCACTTTACTTCCGATTGACCGATGAAGGCTATGGACCGTAGTTACCAAACCCTTCTTTGGCCTTTCTTAGGACGTAGTGCGGTGGCTAAACCGAGCGTTGTCTCGAAATTTAGTCGTCACGCGATACTACACCCAAACTAGACCTTCTTACGAATAATCATAGACAAGCGTTGCTTTGTACTACTATGATATACGGAAGAGAGGTTGTGGTTTGGGGACTTTATAGAACCTTGGGTACTACTATCAAAGCCTTAGTTTCACCGGACACCGTGTCCACTTGTTACTTTAGCCCACCGTGCTTTCCTTGTTAAAACCATGCATACATGCATTCATGCATAAACCTTTTTACATGCATTTATCAAAGGGTATAGACAAACTAAAATTCTTTGCAAATGTAACCAGGCATGAAGAGGACTAAGTCTTACAAGTTCAAAGAAGTTGATTTGGCTAGCCTAAGGGAGTTGGCACTTAAGGTTAAGAATCCGACTGGGTTTCGCCTTCGATACGGTGGTTTGCTTGGTATTCTCCGGACTAATGTAGAAGAGAAGCTGGTGCACACTCTGGTGCAATTCTATGACCCGGTTTTCCGTTGCTTCACTTTCCCGGATTTTCAGTTGGTTCCTACACTTGAGGCTTATTCTTGTTTATTGGGTTTACCTATAGCCGAGAGGGTACCTTTCACAGGCCCATGATCTTCTCTTACTCCTTTGGTGATTACTAAGGATCTTTATCTCAAGACTTCCGATGTGTCTAAGAATCTCATCACCAAGTCTCACATCCAGGGTTTCACTTCGAAGTACTTACTTGAGCAGGCTAATCTTGAATCTACTTGTCAGGACACTTTTGAGGCCATTCTGGCACTACTCATCTACGGGCTCGTTCTCTTCCCGAATCTCGACAACTTTGTGGACATGAATGCTATTGAGATCTTCCATTCCAGGAATCCGGTTCCTACTTTGTTAGCTGACACATACCATGCCATCCATGATCGGACTCTCAAGGGCCGTGGATTCATTCTTTGTTGTGTGCCTCTTTTATATAGGTGGTTTATTTCTCACCTCCCGAGTTCTTTCCATACCAACACGGAGAATTGGTCTTATTCGCAGCGGATTATGGCTCTTACTCCCGATGAGGTGGTTTGGATCACTCCAGCAGCTCAAGTCAAGGAGATTATCACTGGTTGTGGGGATTTCCTCAATGTACCTCTTCTCGGTACCCAGGGAGGAATCAACTACAATCCCGAGTTAGCCATGAGACAGTTTGGTTTCCCAATGAGAGCGAAGCCCATTAACCTTGCTACATCACAGGAGTTCTTTTACTATTCCAATGTTCTCACCGGGCAAAGGAAAGCTTTTACAGATGCTTGGTCTAAGATTCGTAGGAAGGATGTGAAACACTTGGGTGTGAGATCCGGTATTGCTCATGAAGCCTATACTCAGTGGGTGATAGATCGAGCCGAAGGGATCGGCATGCCTTATCCTGCTATGAGACATGTGTCCGCGTCTACTCCGTCCAGACCATTACCGTTGCTTCCCGCGACTCAGGAGATGTATCAGGAGCACTTAGCTATGGAGAGTGAGGAGAAGCGAGCATGGAAAGCCCGTTACAGTGAGGCTGAGAACTTGATCATGACTTTGGATGGCAGAGACGAACAGAAGGATCATGAGAACCGGATGCTGAAGAAGGAACTAGCCAGAGTTAGGAAGGAGCTTGAGGAGAAGGATGATCTGTTGAGGAGAGACTCTAGGAGAGTCAGAGGTCGTCGAGATTTCTTTGCCAGTTATTGTGGTTCAGCTTCAGACTCGGATTCCGAATACTACCCAGTCACTCCTTAGTTCTGGATGATAGGATTGCTATTTTTTATGTTGTTTGTTCAGCTTATGTTTCAAAAGCCTACTCCCTTGGCTCAATGTATCAAAACAACTTGCTTTGAATAATTTGTTAGTCCAATAATGTTTGCAAAGAATTCTAAATTTGCCTAAAAAACCCTTTGGTAATAAAAAGAGTCATTTTTGCATCTGCATTTGCATATATCATGCATCATATGCATCATTCATCGGTCACATAGAACTTCCAAGTGCTCATTGCCTCCAGGTTCTTCTGCCGCAGTGTGAAAAGTGGCTCGTGCTCGAAGGACCGATCAACCTACCAGAGTACATCAGACTAGACAATATAGAAGGAGGAATCAAGTAGCTATGGAAGAAGAGAATGCACAGCTCCGTACTGAACTAGCTTCTGTGAGAGAAGAGTTAGCTAAAGCTCTCGACGCCATGACTGCTCTGATGGCCGCTCAAGAACAACCAGCCTCGTCTACTCCAGAGACCACTGAGGCAATTCCAACGTCATCCCTCGATAACCGCTTTGCCATGCCAAGGGGATACCCATACGGGCTCCCGCTTTTCTTTGCTCCTGATCCCACAGCAGGTGCTTCCAGTGCTGCCAACGGTAACCAAATCCCCGTCTCAGGGCAGGCTTCTCTCCAGACTACTCTGCCTCAGTCAACGGTCTTCACCGATCCGATTGTGCACTCTACGCCTCAGGGCGCCAATGCTAATGATTACCGTGGAAAGACTCCTGTATTGGGAACTATGGAGGAGAGAATGGAGGAGCTTGCCAGAGAACTCCGTCGCGAGATCAAGGCCAACCGCGGGAGCAGTGTCCTCGTCAGAACCCACGATCTTTGTTTAGTGCCGAGGGTGGATGTCCCCAAGAAGTTCAAGGTCCCGGAATTTGATCGCTACAATGGGCTGACCTACCCCCAGAACCATATCATCAAGTACGTCCGAAAGATGGCTAACCATGCAGACAATGATTCACTTATGATCCATTGCTTCCAGGACAGCCTAATGGAAGATGTCGCGGAGTGGTATACCGGTTTGAGCAAGGATGATATTCGCACTTTTGATGATCTGGCTGCTGCTTTTGAGAGCCACTATGGATTCAACACTAGGCTCAAGCCGAATAGGGAATTCCTCCGGTCTCTTTCTCAGAAAAAGGACGAAAGCTTTCGCGAATATGCACAGAGGTGGAGAGGGGCAGCTGCCCGTATCACTCCCACTTTGGACGAGGAAGAAATGACTCAAACATTCTTGAAGACCCTGAAGAAAGATTATGTTGAAAGAATGATTATTGCTGCCCCAAGCAACTTCTCTGAGATGGTCACTACGGGGACCCGCTTGGAGGAAGCTGTCCGAGAGGGGATTATCGTGTTTGAGAAAGGTGAGTCCTCGAATGCACCAAAGAAATACGGCAATGGTCACCATAAGAAAAAGGAATCAGAAGTTGGAATGGTGTCCGCCGGAACCAATCAATCTGCCACTGCCGCTCCTGTCAATGCTACACAACTGCCTCAACCGTATCAGTACCTACAGTATGCCCAGCATCCGTTCTATCCGCCGTTCTACCATCAATACCCTCCACTACCGGGCCAGCCTCAGGTCCCTGTTAATGCCATCGCCCAACAAATGCAGCAACAACCACTCGCTCAACAACCACAGCAACAACAACAAGGCCCTCAAACTAGACCATCTTTCCCGCCGATACCGATGGCGTGCTGTCATACCCTCATTTTGGACCTAAAAATACTCACTCAAATTCCTCTGCTATTTTCTAATACTTTCAAATTCACCGTGTCTTCTACTGTGCTTCAACTGCATACATTACTGTTTCAGTCTTTTGAATTTTTGCATAAAATCATACAAAAGGGTATTTTGGTCATTTCCTATAAAGGAGCCCATTTTCAGTCCCTACAATTTGTCCCTGAGTCTTTTCAACTTGTTTGCATAAATCTTTAATCAAATTTTGTACAAAATTCATCTTAATTTGCATCTGAGTCAGTCTGAGTCAGTTTGAGTCGTTTTTGCCCCTAGGGGCATTTTAGTCTTTTCACATCAAACAAATTTTGGGCAGAGAGGTATTTTAAAATACCTCATTTGTGGTAGTTTGTTCGTTTTTAGTCCGTTTTGTCAATTTTAAATGTTTCACTTTACGTTATTTTCAAATTTACATTTTTTACAAATTTTATTTCACTTTTTGCAGTTTAGTCCAAACTTTGTTTTAAATTACAAAAGTGTCCAAATTTTAATTTTCAAAACAGTCCAAATACCTTTTAATTTTCAAGTCAGTCCATTTTTCTTTTTTACTTTCAAAATAGTCCAGATTTTTAATTGCAAAACAGTCCCAAATTTTCCAAAATTGCATTTCAGTCCTTTTTTCAAATTCAGTCCAAGGCCACTCCAGATTCAGTTCAAGGTCCACGTGGCACATTCCAACTGGTCCACAGTCCACATGGCAGCTTATAAATAGGGTACAGTGTCAGAATCAAGGCCACGCGTAACAGAATCAATGCCAAATCACAAACATATTTCTCATTCTCTCTCTTGGCAGTTAGGATCAAAACAGAAAATTCATCAAGAACGAAGAACAAATGCATAAACCCTAGTTTCCAGAACCGAAAATTCATCACAAATTCATCACAAACGCATCAATCCTCAGAGATTCATTGATGAATCTTCATCATTGAATTGATTTCTCTGCAATTCAAGGCACGAATCCCTCACCAGAGGCGAGGAATTCCAGCACCGATCACAGAGTCAGAGAAGGAGAAGAAGAGGCTAGAAGCAAAGGATTTCACAGAATCAGAATCAGAACCAGAGGAAGAGAGAAAGAAGTGAAACCGGTTTTCTCCTGCGAGAATTCGAAGCCAAGGATCAAAGAAACGGCTTCAAACCTCCAAACAGAACTCAGGTAACGTCTTAACCTCGCCTCCTTTCACTGAAAACGATTGCATAATCCAAAACCGTGTGAATCCATAGCCAGTTCGAACTGTTCAGATCAAAACCCTAACCCTAACACAAGAATCATTCAAAAAAATCAAAGAAACGTTTCAAAATCCACAACGAGTGTGAACCGGAACGAATCCTTACGATTCACAACGTTTTCATCCAAAAAAAACACGAAAGATCCGAACAGTTTGAACCGTTAGCAAACACGGAGGTTTACGCCGTTTCGACGGCCACAACCGTCCGTTCTTGATGGATTCATGCTTAGGTTGAGAGAAGCAAATCGTTTAAGCCATGAATGACTAATTTCTGGGTAGATCCGAACAGTTTAGGGTTAGGGTTTGTGAAGAAAAGAGAGAACGGCGGAGAGAAGAAGAGAAGAAAGAGAAAAGGTTTTGGAAAATGAATGAAAACGGGTTTAAAACCCCTTTTATATACGTGTCTGGGTCGGGTTGACCCAAACCCGACCCAGTCTCTTCTCACTCTCAGCCGTTTGATTCAGATCCTGATGGATCTGGATCAATCCAACGCTCCTGGAGCGTTAGTTTGATCCGGATCCATCAGATCCGTGGGTTTGGGCCATAGATCCGTGGGCTTTAAGCTTCTGTAGGTTTCCTTGAATTTTCTTGCTACGTGCACCTTTTTTCTTGCTGATTGAACCCATATGCATGCCAAAATTCTTGCAAAAATTCCCAAAAAAATTACCATATGTTTCTTGATATATTTTTCTTTGATTTGTGGTGTTTTCACACTTTAAAGTGAATGAAAAGCATGTGCGTTAATTTTTATTGGATTTACATGTTTTAATGATTTTGGTGAGCTTTCTCGCACTATTTTGGATCCGATTTTTGCTCTATGGAGTTGATATTTGATATATGATTTTTGCGATGTGTTCATCTCTGAATTCATGCTATTTCTACATTATTGCATGCTTAACTGTTAATTCTTTGGTTTTCAAACTTAATGGATCACTTCTTGCTTTACAAATTAACTCCTAGTCCTCTAGTTCATATGCTCAATAATGACCCCTTATTTTACAAGTTTGCTTACAATCCACAATGCTACAATTTTGTTTGTCAATTTCTCTTTGCAAGTTTAATTGAAAGCTTCTCTTTGGTCAAGTTTAATTGCTAATTTTGAAATGTAATTTGTTGTTGAAATGTGTGGATTTTAGGGTAAATGTGACTCGTAAATTCTCTTTAATTCTTGAAGTGCTTCCTTTAAAAGGGGGTGGCTGTTTTGGTAAAGATCATAGGTTATAGAATTTAGTTTAGATTTTGGGTCTTAGTTTGGTGTCATTTGCATTATTTTTGATATTAGTTCTTTTGCAATTTGCTTAATATTTTTGGTTATGTTCATTTCACCTTTTTGTCATTTGTTTAGTACTTGCTTGTGCATTCCATCTTTCATGCATTGCTACTCATCCTATCATTTCCCTACTCTTCATTGGCCATCTTATTTCATGTCTTACGCATATCATTAGCATTGCATTATTTTCACCTTTTTTCCTTTCCTTTGGCCATTTTATGCAAATTTCTATTTTAATTCATGTAATATTCTAGGATAGTTTTTGCTTTACTTTTAATTTCATGCAAGACTATAGAATGTAAACTAGGACCCGATGTAAAGGACTATGGACTGCAATGATGTACACCGACACATGCACCGACACATGCACACACGTTGTATGACTTTCCGCTAGATGTATGTGTAGGAAGCGTAAAACCTAGGAAAACTTATAATTCCTTCATCAAAAAATCAACACATAACTCAAACTATTTTGCAATAAAATGAGGTCAAAACCTCACCTCTTTTTCTTTCATTTTCTTAAGACAAAATCAAAACTAGTGCTAATTCTCAACTTTAACATCCCTTTTGTAAATAAATTGGACTAACCTCGCTAGTTCTCAATTCTAACGCCTATACGGCCTTGCTCTCTGCTTCAAAACCTTTTTTTCAAAAAAACTAAAAATTGAACCAACTCACAGAAAACATTTTGAAAGAGAACTACATGGAATTTTGATCCCTTAAAAGGGTATGTAGGCAAGAGACTCAAAATCTCTCCAAGTCCAATAAAATAAAATCCCATCTTCTCCCTCTCATTCTTAAAACCAATCTCTTTTACAAGTAGCGATAAAAGTAAAGCATATACGTAAAGCATAGTAAAACGGTTCCTATAGGATACTATAGTCATTACGGGTGCCTAACACCTTCCCGTAATGAAATCAGCCCCGAACTTAGGATTTCTAAGGTTTTTCTCGATTTTACCTTCCCCAAAAAAATAGAGACATCAATGATTGATAGGTTCAAATCCAATTAATGATTTGACACCCGAAAATCGCGATGACACGTACGCTGAACTACTCCCAACTCTGTTGCATAAGGGGTATTGCACCACTAGACCCGGCAAGCCTCCGCCAAACCCACTGCCTCCCAGGTTCCGCTCCGATCTCAGATGTGATTTCCACCAAGGCGCCCTAGGTCATGATGTAGAAGGTTGCTACGCTCTGAAATATATTGTGAAGAAGTTGATCGACCAGGGAAAGCTATCTTTTGAAAACAATGTCCCACATGTGCTTGACAATCCGCTCCCCAACCATGCCACCGTGAATATGATTGAAGTGTGCGAAGAAATCCCTCGTCTCAATGTCCGTAATGTTGCTATTCCCCTAGTACCGCTACATATCAAGCTGTGCCAAGCTTCCTTGTTCAGCCACGACCACGTTGCTTGCTGTGAATGTCTTCAGAACCCTATGGGTTGCAGCGTAGTCCAAACTGATATCCAAAGCTTGATGAATGACAACTATCTGACTACCAGTGATGTTTGTATGATAGTGCCGATCTTCCACGATACTCCGGTCAAGAGCACGCCCGCCAGGAAGGACGTTGAACCGTTGGTCATACGGTTACCTGGTCCAGTGCCATATACTTCTGCAAAAGCCGTCCCGTACAAGTACAGCGCGACTATGTTGGAGGACGGGAAAGAAGTACCTTTGGTGTCCCCAAGCACAGTAGGCAGTATCGCTGAAGTGACGGCTTTGAGGAGCGGCAAGGTCCGACCCCTCTTGTTTCAAAAGAAAGATGACGTGCCAGTTGTGATTCCTGCTGATAAGACTACTCCATTGTCAATCCCTCCTGTTGTTGAAAGTACCAGCCGTCTGGGCCATTCCATTGAAGATTCCAATTTGGATGAGATTTTAAAGATAATCAAGAAAAGCGATTATAAGATCGTTGACCAGCTGTTACAAACTCCTTCGGAGATATCCATCTTGTCCCTACTCCTTAGTTCGGAGGCTCACAGGAATGTATTATTGAAAGTATTGGAACAAGCCTATGTCGACCACGAAGTCACAGAAGATCAATTTGGTGGGATAGTGGCTAACATCACTGCTTGCAGTAACCTTTGGTTTGGTGAAGATGAACTTCCAGAGGTAGGGAAGCACCACAACTTGGCCCTGCACATTTCCATGAACTGCAAAGCAGATATGCTGTCCAACGTGTTGGTAGATACTGGGTCGTCGTTGAATGTGATGCCTAAGTCGACTTTGGATCAGTTAAGTTGTCAAGGAGTTCCTTTGAGAAGGAGTACTTTTCTAGTCAAGGCTTTCGATGGTTCCCGTAAAACTGTGCTTGGAGAAATAGATCTCCCCATGACTATTGGTCCTGAAACATTCATGATTACTTTCCAGGTTATGGACATAGATGCCTCCTACAGTTGCCTTCTCGGGAGACCATGGATACATGAGGCCGGTGCAGTCACTTCTACCCTCCATCAGAAGCTGAAGTTCGTAAGGAATGGTAAACTTGTGACAGTGCATGGGGAAGAAGCTTATCTGGTCAGTCAGTTATCATCCTTCTCTTGCATCGAAGCTAAATCTGCCGAGGGAATTGCATTCCAGGGTTTGGTTCTCGAAGGTGCAGAGCCCAAGAGGTCTAGTGCTGCCATGGCTTTGTTTAAAGATGCGCAGAAAGCCGTTCAGGAGGGTCAAGCCGCCGGTTGGGGCCAATTGATACAGCTGCTGGACAACAAACGCAAAGAGGGTCTCGGTTTCTCTCCGACGTCAGGCGTGTCGACTGGAACGTTCCGTAGTGCTGGATTTGCCAATGCAATTCTTGATGGTGGTGATGAAAGAGGGTCTAGGCCCACATTTGTGATACCAGGAGGCATGGCAAAGAACTGGAACGTTATCAATCTCCCTGTGTTTGTGCATGACTCTAAGTAATATGTCTTGCTGTTTAGGCTTTTGTTTTCAAAATAACAATCCTTCCGCCCTGCCCGAGACGGAAGTGACACTTTTGTAAAGGGCATGTTTGTTCCGACATCACCATTATCAATAAAAAAACGTCGTTTCTTTCACGACTCTTTTTCTTTCTTTAATGCTTTTTCCCTTGGAAATAATGGTAATGCCAGAAAAAACCAAAACATCTGTTTTTTCTTATTAATTTCAAAGATCTGCATGAAAACTATTTTCTAAAAATCATCCAATCATGTCACGCAGATCGAACCAAAATGAACCCGTTGAACACAGTGACCCTATGTTTCTCCAAACTGTTGAATCCCCGGTGTTTGAGGCCGAAGATGAGGATAGTGATGACATACCAGACGAGATTGCCCGATTACTTGAGCAAGAAGAGAAAACCATTCGGCCTCATCAGGAGGAAGTCGAACTAATCAACCTGGGTACCGAGGATAACAAAAGAGAGATCAAGGTCGGCGCTGCATTAGAGGAAGGTGTCAAGAAAAGGATCTTCCAGCTTCTCCGGGAGTATTCAGATATTTTTGCATGGTCGTATGAAGACATGCCGGGTTTGGATCCCCAGATTGTGGAACACCGGATACCGACAAAACCAGACTGTCCTCCTGTCAGACAAAAGTTGAGACGGACTCGGCCGGACATGGCTCTGAAGATCAAAGGGGAAGTGCAGAAGCAGATCGATGCGGGTTTCCTCATGACAGTTGAATATCCTGAGTGGGTTGCTAATATTGTGCCTGTGCCAAAGAAGGATGGTAAGGTCCGGATGTGTGTTGATTACAGAGATTTGAATAGAGCAAGCTTGAAGGACAATTTCCCAATACCTCACATCGATGTGCTTGTTGATAATACCGCCCAGTGCAAGGTGTTCTCCTTCATGGACGGATTTTCTGGCTACAACCAAATCAAAATGTCACCCAAAGACAGGGAGAAGACGTCGTTCATCACTCCGTCGGGAACTTTCTGCTGTAAAGCAATGCCGTTCGGTCTAATAAATGCTGGTGCTACTTATCAAAGGGGGATGACGACTTTGTTCCATGACATGATTCACAAGGAAGTCGAAGTGTATGTAGACGACATGATTGTCAAGTCAAGCGATGAAGAACAACACGTGGAGTATTTGGCAAAGATGTTTGAAAGGTTGAGGAAGTATAAGCTTCGGCTGAATCCAAACAAGTGTACGTTCGGTGTTAGATCAGGGAAGTTGTTAGGATTCATTGTCAGCCAGAAGGGCATTGAAGTAGATCCCGACAAAGTCCGAGCTATCCGTGAAATGCCGGCCCCGCAAACCGAGAAGCAGGTCAGAGGATTCCTCGGGCGTTTGAACTACATTTCTAGATTTATATCCCACATGACTACAACCTGCGGGCCGATTTTCAAGCTACTCAGGAAGAATCAACCTGTGGTATGGAATGATGAATGCCAAGAAGCTTTCGACAACATCAAGAACTATTTGCTAGAGCCACCTATCCTTGTCCCGCCCGTGGACGGAAGGCCTTTGATTATGTACCTGTCAGTGTTGGATGAATCCATGGGATGTGTGCTCGGTCAACAAGATGAAACTGGAAAGAAAGAGCATGCAATCTACTATTTGAGCAAGAAATTCACCGATTGTGAGACTCGGTACACAATGCTCGAGAAAACCTGTTGTGCACTAGCCTGGGCAGCCAAACGCCTACGTCATTACTTGATAAATCATACAACTTGGTTGATATCCCGGATGGATCCAATCAAGTACATTTTTGAGAAACCGGCTGTCACTGGAAAAATCGCACGTTGGCAAATGTTACTGTCAGAGTATGATATTGTGTTTAAAGCTCAGAAAGCCATTAGAAGGAGTATTCTGGCTGACCATCTCGCTTGCCAACCGCTTGATGACTATCAACCTTTGAAGTTCGACTTCCCCGACGAAGAGGTTATGTTCTTAAAGCCAAGAGACTGTGAAGAACCACTGATTGGTGAAGGTCCAGACCCTGATAGCAAGTGGGGGTTAGTCTTTGATGGTGCTGTTAATGCTTATGGCCGGGGCATTGGCGCAGTAATTGTGGCTCCGCAGGGGCATCACATCCCTTTTACAGCCCGGATTGTGTTTGAGTGCACCAACAACGTGGCCGAGTACGAGGCATGCATCTTGGGAATCAAAGAAGCCATCGATATGAGAATCAAGCATCTGGACATCTATGGAGACTCTGCACTAGTCATCAACCAGATAAAGGGTGAATGGGAGACCCATCATGCCAATCTGATCCCTTACCGTGATTATGCGAGACGTCTGTTAACATATTTTACAAAGGTCGAGTTGCACCATATCCCCCGAGAGGAGAACCAAATGGCCGATGCTCTTGCTACCTTATCTTCCATGTTTCGAGTGAACCACTGGAATCATGTACCGATGATCAAAGTACAACGCTTAGACCGGCCCGCTCATGTGTTTACTGTCAGTGATGCAATTGTACAGACAGGATCGGGCAGAGTCGACAGCAAACCCTGGTATTATGATATCAAGCAGTTTTTGCAAAGCCGTGAATATCCGTCGGATGCTTCCAACAAAGACAAGAAGACGCTGCGCAGGCTGGGTAGCAAGTTCCTGCTGGATGGTGATGTCTTGTACAAAAGGAATTTCGATATGGTGTTGTTAAGATGTGTTGATGAATGTGAAGCAGAACAGCTAATGCACGATGTGCACGATGGCACCTTTGGGACCCACGCATCGGGGCATGCTATGTCTAGGAAGTTGTTGAGAGCTGGTTACTACTGGATGACCATGGAGCGCGATTGCTATCAATATGCCAGGAAGTGCCACAAATGTCAAATATATGCTGATAAGATCCATGTGCCTCTACACGCTCTCAATGTTATGTCTTCTCCATGGCCTTTCTCTATGTGGGGCATTGATATGATCGGAAGAATTGAACCGAAAGCTTCGAACGGTCATCGTTTTATCCTGGTAGCAATCGATTATTTCACCAAATGGGTCGAAGCTGCATCATATGCCAACGTAACTAAGCAAGTGGTAGTCAAATTCATCAAGAACAATATCATCTGTCGGTATGGTGTTCCTAGCAAGATTATCACTGACAACGGTACCAACCTGAACAATGACATGGTACAAGCCTTATGCGAGAAATTCAAGATTGAACACCACAATTCTTCTCCTTACAGACCTCAGATGAATGGTGCGGTTGAGGCTGCCAATAAGAACGTCAAGAAGATTGTGCAGAAGATGGTAACAACATACAAAGACTGGCATGAGATGTTGCCCTATGCTTTACACGGCTACCGCACTACAGTCCGTAGTTCAACCGGGGCAACACCTTTTTCTCTTGTATACGGCATGGAAGCAGTCCTCCCATTGGAAGTGGAGATTCCGTCTCTCCGTGTGATTATGGAAGCAAAGTTGTCTGAGGCTGAATGGTGCCAGAGTCGGTACGACCAGTTGAATTTGATTGAGGAAAGACGCCTGGATGCTTTGGCTCATGGTCAGATGTATCAAACAAGGTGAAAAATGCTTTTGACAAGAAAGTCCGTCCTCGGGAATTCAAGGAAGGTGAACTTGTTTTGAAAAGGAGGATGAGTCAGCAACCCGACCCAAGGGGAAAATGGACGCCTAACTATGAAGGACCTTATGTTGTCAAGAAGGCTTTCTCTGGCGGTGCTCTGATTCTCACACACATGGATGGTGTAGAACTTCCGAATCCTGTGAATGCCGATATAGTCAAGAAATATTTTGTCTAGATATGAAAAGAACAGCGTGGTAGGTCGAAAACCCGAAAGGGCGGCCTAGGCAAAAATGCGCTTCCCGGTGGATCGAAAACCCGAAAGGGCGATCCAGGCAAAATAAGGGACAAGAAACAAAAATGTAAAAGCTCGCTGAGATTACATGTAACTCAGGCAAAAATGAGCGTCTCGATGAGCCGAAAACCCGAGAGGGCGGTTCATGCAAAAATGAGATTGAAATAAAAGACAATTGACTATATCTGGCAAATTACCATTCCCCCCGGGATCTTTGCAACCGATGATTGGCTGTTCTCATCCGAGGTTCCGACGCCTGTGGATTCAAGAGTTTCAGATACCATAGTAGTTACTGTGTTCAATGTACCACCAACCAATAAAATTACCGTTTTCCAAGCTTTGTAAATCCGTGGAGTCACGCCTTCGGCTGATCACCACCCTTATACATCGATTTGAGCCTATGCTTTTATTTGGCACTCTAATTCTTTTTCTATTCTATGTTCAAAGCTTTATACAAAAAGAGTTCTTTCTAATGTTAATAATGATGTATGTCTGGAATGAACATTCTGAAAATTGAAATTTTTTTGAGTATTTTGGAAACAAGCCTAGACAGCTAAATACATTCAAATGAACATGCATGAACAAATCTACATTGATAATCAGTTCCAATTCAAGTTACTAGCAAGCCTTCCCCCCAGTGACGGTCTGTGGTCAATGGCAAGAATGAAAAAACAGAATGAAAAGCATGAAAAATGAATATGCTCGCTAAGTCGAAAACCTGAAAGGGCGGCTTAGGCAAAAATGAGCACCCCGATGGATTGACAACCTTCAAAGGCAATTCAGGCAAAAATAGGGGCAACAAAAAACTATTCCCCGGTGGGTCGAAAACCCGAAAGGGCGATCCAGGCAAAAATGGGATGATGAAAATAAAAATGAAAAAGAAATAAAAAAAAAAAGCAAACATGCAAAAAGCATTGACCACAGATGCGGTGTCCAAAGCATTTATGTGACTGTTCCAACAAGCAGCAATACCGTTCAGACTGTTTTTCTCTACGATTTTACAGCTTCCTGCCTTCAAGCGATGGTCTCGATGTATCTTCAAACGACGGCATCCCCAGAAGAGGAACTTTTGCAAGTATATGTCCGAGCACGAGCCATTACGTGCCCAATATTCCAATGTTTCGTCTGTCTCTGCGAAATTATGTCTACAAATTGCCAAACATCTTATATGTTCATGCATTTGATAAAATTGTCATGCTATTCATACGCATCTGCATTCTCAATTCCTATGTTAATCTCAATCGAAATCAATCATGTCAATTTCAAAAAATTTCTTCTGCTAATAACAAATGTCTACTGTCTTGTCAATTTCAAGATTCAACAGTCTTGTTCTAACATTCCTGTCAAATTCAAGCTCCTGCAGTTATGTCAATCAAATTCAGTTCTTTTTCAAATACAATTTGTTTCTGTTAACGGCCAAGTGGCTAGTTCGTACCCAAGAACAGCTTGTGCCTATCAATTTGTCCTTGTTTCCGGTCAAGTAGCAAGTTCACATCCAAGAACAGCTTGTACCTATCCTTTTGGTATCCGCCGAGCGGCTAGTTCAGATCCAAGAACAACTCGTGCTTTCTATTTTGTTTCCTGTCAGCCAAGTAACTAGTTCGTGTCCAAGAATGGCTTGTGCTTCCTACTTTTTCTTTCAGCCAAGTAACTAGTTCAAATACAAGAACAGCTTGTGCTTTCTATATTTTCTTTCAGCCAAGTGACCAGCTCAAATACAAGAGCAGCTTGCACCCTTTGTTGTCAATATTCCCGGTCAAGTGGCCAGTTCGCATCCAAGAACAGCTTGTACCTGTCAAATTCGCTATCGAGTCTCCCCAGTGAGTCTTGTTATCTGCTACCTTGTTAATGTCTACCAATCCCGCAGTGGATACGACATACTTCGTTTTTGCTATTCTGTTAAAAGTCAACCAGTCCCGCAATGGATCCGACATATTTTTTTAAATTCAGTTCTCAGTCTGTCTTGCATTCATAACACAAATGTTGCATGGCATACATGACATTTACAAACGTATTTTTACGCCCAAAATCAGTGCCAATGTCGATATTTAAGTATCTTCGTCGCGTCAAGCCAAAGACTCCGTCTCTTGACTCTCCAGACAAAGAAACTTAAATAGGGGCAGCTGTCATAACCTCATTTTGGACCTAAAAATACTTGTTTAAATTTCCTTTCTACTCCTGATACTTTTTCAATTTACTGTGTATTACTCTCCAATTTACCACTGTGCTTCAGCTGCACACGTTACCGTTTCTGTCTTTTTATTTTTGCATAAAATCATACAAAAGGGTATTTTGGTCATTTCCTACAAAGGAACTCCTTTTAGTCCCTCCAATTTGTCCCTGAGTCTTTTTAATCTGTCTGCATGAATCGTTAATCAAATTTTGTACAAAACCACTTGTGTCTGCATCTGAGCCAGCTTGTGTCAGTTTGAGTCGTTTTAGCCCCCAGGGGCATTTTAGTCTTTTCACATCAAACAAATTTTGGGCAGAGAGGTATTTTAAAATACCTCATTTTGGTAGTTTTTTCGTTTTAGTCCATTTTGTCGTTTTTAAATGTTTCACTTTACGTTGTTTTCAAATTTACATTTTTTACCAATTTTACTTTAACCTTTTTGCAGTTTAGTCCAAATTTTATTTTAATTGCAATTTAGTCCAAAATTTTACATTTCATTGCAGAAGTGTCCAATTCCAATTTTCAAAACAGTCCAATTCAGTTTTAATTTCAGAGGTCCGAATTCTTATAAATTGCATTTCAGTCCCAAATTTTCCAAAATTGCGTTTTAGTCCTTTTTTGCAGTTTTGTCCAAGGGATGCCACGCAAGCAGGAAAGTCCACATGTCACAAGCTCATTGGATCAGGTACACACATGGCAGCCTATAAAAGGCCACCACTGTACAAGTCAGAATCAGAGTCCAAAAATCAAGTGCCACATCACAAACACAATACAACTTTCTCTCTCCATTCAGTTAGATCAAAAATCACAAAAATCAGAAAGTTCAAGAACAGTTTCATGAACCCTAGCTTTTTCCAGAATTGAATGCAAGCGAAATCAATGGAATTTGGGATAGCTCTCAGAGATTCAATGGTGAATCTTCATCACTGAGCCTTCATTTCTGCAATTCAAGCATCAGATTCATCACTGGAAGCAACGAATCCAAATGCGATCACAGAAGCAAAATTGAGAAGAAAAGAGAAATAATCCAAGGATTCCGAACCAGTTCAGAAGAAAAAGAAGAGGATTACCGGTCAAGTTCCAAATTCAAGCCAAGAAATCAGCGAAACAGAATCAAGATTCAAGGTTTCCGAAGATTTCGACTCAAATCACAAGCTAAAACTCAGGTAACACATAAACTCAGTCTTATTTCACTAAGAATCATCACAAATCCAGAACCGTGTGAATCCATAGCCAGTTCGAACTGTTCAGATCAAAACCCTAACCCTAACACAAGAATTGTTCAAAAATCAAAGAAACGCTCCAAAATCCACAACGAGTGCGAATCGGAACGAATCCTTGCGATTCACAACGTTTTCATCCAAAAAACACGAAAGATCCGAACAGTTTGAACCGGTATCAAACATGAAGGTTTACGCCGTTTCGACGGCCAAAACCGTTCGTTCTTGATGGATTCATGCTTAGGTTGAGAGTAGGAACGGTTTAAGCCATGTACGAACCGTTCCTGGGTAGATTCAAGCGAATTAGGGTTAGGGTTGAAGAAGAAGAGAGAGCGGCCGGTGAGAGAGAAGAAGAAAGAGAAATGATCCAAGAAAATGAGGGGAACCGGGTTCCCAGCCTTTTTATACGCACACTGGGTCGGGTTGACCCAAAACCCGGTCCATTTTCTCTTCTTACCAGCCGTTTGATCAAGATCCTGATGGATCTGGATCAATCCAACGCTCCCAGAGTGTTAGTTTGATCCGGATCCATAAGATCCGTGGGGTTTGGGTTTTGTGACTTTGGGCCCTGAGTTTTGGTGATTTCTTGAATTTTGTTGCTAATTGCACCGTTTTTCCTTGCTATCTGAACCTCTGTGCACTACTTTTTTCTTGTAAAAACTCCAAAAAAAATTGCTATGCGTTCTTGGTATGTTTTTTACTGTTTTGCGATATTTTCACATATTCAAGATTGATGGAAATAGTACGTGTTAATTTCACTCTTTGATTCGTACATTTTGTGCCTTTTCGCGTGGATTTTCTCGTGCAATATTTGATCCGAAGCTTGTCATGTGATGTTGATGTTTGGCATTTAAGTTTATGATAAGTTTACCCCTGATGTTGTGCTAATTCTTTCAATTGGGGTAGTTAATTGATTTTGCTTACAATTTTTGCAATATGTTTAATGGTATTAGTTAATTGATTTTGCTTACAATTTTTGCAATATGTTTAATGGTATTAGTTAATTGATTTTGCTTACAATTTTTGCAATATGTTTAATGGTATTAGTTAATTGATTTTGCTTACAATTTTTGCGATATGTTCAATTGTGTTAGTTGATTTTGTTTACTATTCTTGCAATATGTTCTATCTTTGTTAAGTTTGATCTTTGTTTATAATTTTGCAATACTTTCGATCTTGTCAATAGGTTAGCTTTTATCTTGCAAGTTTAGGTGCTAGTTTCCTAATTTTGCAAAGTTTAGCTTTTAATTTCTTGTTTCATAAGTCATGATTAGTTAGCATGCATTTTTTCTTCACATCCCTCCATATTATGTTGTCCTTGTTGCCCAACATTCCATTATCATTGCATATTGCTTCACTAACCATTTTGTGTTTCATGCCTATTGAAAGCTCCAATTCATCCCCTTTCTCTAAGTTTAGGTTCCATTCAATTTCTCAATGTTTAGGTTAGTTTTAGTTTACTTTCTTTAATTTCATGCAAGACCATAGAATGTAAATTAGGACCCGATGTAAAGGACTATGGACTATAATGATGTACACCGACACAAGCACCGACACGCACACACGTTGTATGTTTACCGCTAGGTGTATGTTTAGGAAGCGCGAAACTTAGGAAAAGATCATTCTTTCAAAAAAAATGTTAACAATTCTATCACTTGAAAACCTTTTAATAATAAACCTTGGAGCCAAAACTCCATTGTATTTCCTTTCTTTTCTTAATCAAATTCAAAAAATGGAAATAATTCCTACTTGAACCTTTTTTGTAAATAATTGACCAACCTCACCGTTTCATTTTCTCAAGCCTTTACGGCCTCGTTCTCTTCTTCAAAACTCTTTTTTTCAAAAAGCTAAAATCAATCAAAACTCACAAAGCCTTTTTGGAAGAGAACTACATGGAATTTTGATCCCTTAAAAGGGTATGTAGGCAAGAGATTCAAAATCTCCCCAAGTCCAATAAAAACAAACACTCAAAATCTTCTTTCTCTCATTCTTAAAATCAATCCCTTTTTACAAATAGCAATAAAAGCAAAGCGTATACATAAGACTAGTAAAACGGTTCCTATAGGATACTATAGTCATTGCGGGTGCCTAACACCTTCCCGTAGTGAAATCAGCCCCGAGCTCGGAATTTCTAAGGTTTTCTCTCGATTTTACCTTTCCCCAAAAAAATAGAGATATCAATGATTGAAAGGTTCAAATCTAATCAATGATTTGACACCCGAAAATCGCGATAACAAATAGAATTAAACAAATTAAAACCTATTTTTGTGATTTTTGAAAATTTTCCTTGAATGAAAAAAACGAGGTATTTTAAAATACCTCTGCCAAAAAAAATATTTCAAGCCAAAAGATAAGTGAAATGGGATCTTAGGTCAAAAATTGGGGTATGACACTAGGTGACCTAATTTCCTCAAAGACTAAGGTTTAAATAGGCTCACATCTATTAGGCTTAACCTGTTATGTCTTAATGGGCTCAAATCACTTATTCACTAACCCGCAATTAATTTCTCGCCTACGGTTAACGTTATCGAAACTTAAGGGTCCAACTAATTTCTACATTAGTAACTTAGTAAGAAAATGACACCTCACACTAACACTAAAAATAACCTTCACTAAGAAATTACTAAATCACCCTTGCTTGCAAAATGACGAAAATAACCTTCTAATACGAAAACACATGAAATTACACCAAAGGATAAATAATCACACACAAGCACATATAAACAAATATTAAACAATTAAAAATAAAATTAGCGAAAAATCGGGTTGTTACAATCCCTACTCTTATTATAAGTGGGTGGCAAAACCACTTCTCTATTTAAACCGATAGTTCCCAATTTGGTTGGCATGTTTGGGGGTGCTTTTGAGTCGGGTTCCCAGCTTGTTTCCTGACTTCATGCATCTTCTTATGGTGGTGGATTAGGCTTGGTTATTCTTCCCATTGTTCGTTGCTTTCTTTTTGTGGTTGGTAGTCTCCAGGGTACCTATGGTATTCCTCGAGCTTTTGTACTCTTTTTTAGCAGAGGCAGACTTACTGCTTTTCATTCATAAACAGAGAGTACAAGCTAGTAGGAACATCATAAAAAACATGGGGGCTAGGATTAGATAGAGCAGCCCTAGCTATGTTGTGAGTCACACTATTTTCTTGCCTCCTAACAAATGACACTACATAGTCGGGATTACTTAACAAGAAAGTCTTACATTCCGAAACTAAATCACCAATTTCATTGAGGGGAGGACTGGTGTTTCCTAGTAAATCAACCAGAAGTTTGCTATCTGTTTCAAAAGCAACGTTGCAGAGGTCTTTGGAAATTGCCATTTGGAGAGCTTCCAAGAGACCTATAGCTTCAACTTCCAAGACGGTGGTCGACAAGAGTTTGAAGTCAGACTTACCGAAGATAAGGTTGCCTGAAGAGTCACGAAAGCATAAGCCATAGCACATCATCGAGTTACCATTGAGGAGAGATGCGTCGACGTTGCATTTGATTGAGCTGTGGGGAGGCTTTTCCCAGGCAGGGAGTTGATCATCATGGTGTGTTAGATGTTTTGCTTTTTGAAAACAACTCCATTCATGAAGGACGTCTTTTGTGCGAGTGATAGTGAAAATGGGTGTAATGTCACTATCATCCCAAAGTAGTAACTTACGACTCTTCCATAAAATTCAAAGGGCCATAGCTGGTAGTTTTTGTTGATCATGGAATTTGTTAAATAAATCAAAAAGCATATGTTGGAAAGAATTTGCACTGTAGAGTAACTCTTGAATAATGTCTCCTATGCCAAGGAGGTTCCAACAGGCCATTGCTTTATGACAAACAAAGAATAAATTCATGTGGGATCCAGCCAAGAGGTCATATGATACACAAGATTTAGAACAAGGAACACCACGCTTGGAATGATTATCTCTTGTTAGAAGACAATGATGAGTTGCGCGCCAAAGGAAGGTCTGAACTCTTGGTGGAACACGAAGACGCCAAAGGAGCTGCCGTTGTGTTGAGATTGGCAGCGACAAAGATTCACTAAGAAGGTCAATGCAGATGCGGTAGGCCGTTTTAACGGAGTAAGAGCCATCAACCGTAGCCTTCCAAATACATGTGTCTTCGCTTCGTCTATTGTAGAGTGGTGTAGATAAAATTGCAGCAGCATCATTGGGATTATAAAGTGTGGACAAGGTCGTGGTTCCAAGAGGATAGGTCCGGTAGCATCAAATGGTTGACAGTTAAGTCCTCATAGGTTGGAGGATGAGGAGTGGACGGTTTAAGGGACGGAAGGTCGCGCAACCAAGGAATGCTCCACACTTTGATTTTAGAACCATCTCCAATTTTTCATCTATGGCCCAAGGTAAGTAAATGTTGAGTACTCCAAAGACTTCTCCATGTGTAGCTTGGATTATGACCGAGGGTGGCATCCAAGAAATTCCTTCGCGGGAAATATTTGGCTTCTCCATGTTGTGTACATATATATATAGATTTACTAGAACATATCCACTAGTTTTTATGTGGGAGTGTTTTAGCAAGTTATAACTAAAAAGTTAATAAATACACCTTGAGGTGTATGTTGCTATAACACACCTTCTAAAAAAACAAGTGGGTGTGTCCTAGCAAATTCTATAGGCATTTGCTAGAATACACCCACTTATTTTTTAGGAGTATTTTAGCAAATGAATAACTAAAAAGTGGTTAAATGCACCATAAGGTGTAGCTTTGCTAAAACACTCCACATAAAAACTAGTGGGTGTGTTGTAGCAAACCCCATATATATATATATATATATATATATATATATATATATATATATAATATTTTGCCATTAATTTGTTTTATTATAAGTCAAATGTATAATTAGCATTTTACAAAACAAATATCTACATCTTTCTGTATTATTATATATAAAGGAAATATAAACTTTTGACGTGGTTTATTTGGTTTCAATTTTACCGGTATACATTATTTTATTTACAATTTAGTTCTTCTCTGTTTTTATTAAATAATTGGATTTAAAAATATCTATGCTTTCATATAAAAAAAATTAAGTAACTCATTTGAGTTGGCCTAGTGATATTGGCTTGGGACCTGAGAGTGTGCTCTTTCTCAAGGTCTCAGGTTCGATTTAGAAGGTTAGTTTAGCTTCTACAAAATAATAAAAAAAATTGTTCGCTTAATCCTTTTTCTACCATTATATCCTTCTACCTATTTTATCATTCTTTATAAATCAAAGAACTTAAATTCTAAAATAATCGGATAAAACTTAATAATAAAAATAATTAGAAGATGGCGTACGCATGCATTATAAAGGTATTGTATGATGAGATTGTTTTCTTAAAAGGTAGTGATTATTATATTTTATTTTATTCAAAAGAATTATTATATTTATGTTAGATATCGAATAATGTCATATTCCTAACCCTCAATGCTACTACTTGCATTTTATTCCCCACCCAAGATGTTCTTTTCCCCAGTTAGGATTGAAACCAAACAAGCCTGATCAAGTTGACTGAACCACCCCTCACCAAAATCAACTGTCTAGAAAGGCGTACTCGCTGGTCAACAATGGAATTACAATTGCTTATTTGCTTTATTTATTAGTGAATTGTCATTATATGTATTTTGAAATTGTATATTATTCGGGAATCATCGAATTTCATAGATATACTGAACAAGAAGAGATTTAACATAATAATATTGTGGGGTTATGATATGATATGGACCTATAAACCACCATATTTACTTGCCTACAAATAAACTAGGGAAACACGTTTTGTGTATATATACATTGAAACAAGGAGTGAAAGTGGTGTAATAGATTTGATAGTTTCTTTAAAAGAGACGTGCTATTTAAACAATTATTTATGTAATAACTTTTAAATTAATCATAAATTTACCAAAGACCCAAGGCTTTTGTCTCTATCTATCTCTCATGCCAATTGATTTCATAAATAAAATCAGCAAAACAATTGCTCCATAATTATTTAAAAAACAATGCAAAACTCAAATGAGAGTACACTTAAAATAAGACTGTGGGGGTACATCAAAGAAAAAGGCACCAAAATAATCGTCTTAATTAAGCTTCAAGAAATATATAAAAAGAATATTACCACGCCGAAAAGACCGAATATTTTTCAATTTTTGAAATTTGAGGTGTAAGCACAAACAAAATAATACTCCATCCGTCCCATAATATAAGCAAAAAAAACTCATTTTCTTTGTCCCAAAATATAAACAAAAAAAAAACAATCTGTTATCCTATCTAGTCTTGTTTTTTTAAAAAATCTTTTTTTCAAAAAAAACTTTTGTTTATTCTCATAAAATTAAATGCAAATTGCATTCAATTTTCTCTCTCTTTCAATTTTTCCATAACCAATAGCCAATGAAAATTGTTTTTACATCTTCCTATGAAACTTTTTCCAAAGAAAATACAAAAAACTATATTCCAAATTCTTACTCCCTCCGTCCCATAATATAAGGAAAAAAAACTCATTTTCTTTGTCCCAAAATATAAGCAAAAAAGACAATCTGTTATCCTATTTAGTCTTTTTTTTTTAAAAAAATCTCTTTTTCAAGAAAAACTTTTGTTTATTCTCATAAAATTAAATGCAAATTGCATTCAATTTTCTCTCTCTTTCAATTTTTCCATAACCAATAGCCAATGAAAATTGTTTTTACATCTTCCTATGAAACTTTTTTCAAAGAAAATACAAAAAACTATATTCCAAATTCTTATGTTTTAGTTTTCTTAATAAGTGTGATTTTTTTTTTTTTGCTTATAATTTGGGACGGAGGGAGTATGTTTTAGTTTTCTTATTAAGTGTGATTTTTTTTTTGCTTATAATTTGGGACGGAGGGAGTACTAGAGAAGAGTTAATATTACATATAATAATAGATTGGGTAGTTTAACTAATTTCAAAATAAAATTAACATAACAATTAACATATTAACATTTGTTATTAAAAAACTACTTATATTAAAATTGAACTATGGATTACGTATTAATTTATCATAAAAGATGAGTTTCTAGCTATTATGCCATTGGAAAAAAGAGAAGCAAAATTACAGTTAGCGTCCTTTAAATTAATTTCAAGTTAAGATTTAATCCTTCATCTTTTTTTTCAATTCATTTTTATCCTTTTGGTATGTTTAAGTATCAAATCTAAAATTCATATGAAATTTGAATAAAGAATCGTAAATTTAAACACTAAGAACTCGTACCAAAATAAAAACATAAATTTGAATCTTATAAATTTATATGCAATTCGATCAAAATGATGAAGATAACAAAAAAAAAACATAATTGTTACTTGAAATTAAGTTAAAAAACCACGGAAATAATTTTACCAAAAATAAAAAACTAATTAATTCACATAGTTATTTTTTATTTTTTTTGAGGAATTCTCATAGTGATCTTCACTCCATTTTGAGACAAACTAATGAGTTAATGAATTTTTTATTAGTTTATTTATTTGCTTAGGTGAAACTTGATTCGATGGTTTGGCTGTGCACCAACGAAAAGTCCTCCAAGTTAGTTAAATGGCAAGTTTGTGATTAAACATAAAACTTTGGACTAAAACAAACCAATCTCCACTCTTACTCTTCACCTATAAAACCAATTTTAGAGACCAAAGTTTCATCACATAATCACATTCTTAAATTCAACACAAACATAAAAAAATTAAAATGGCTTCACGCTATGAAGCTGAAGTGAAACTTTCATCAGCTTACAACCTCAAAAACGTGAACTGGCGCAACGGCTCAAACAAACCATACGGTGTTGTATGGATTGATCCAAAGAACAAATTCTCAACCAAAGTTGATGAAAACGGAGACACAGAAGCAAATTGGGATCAGACTCTCATAATCCCTTTACCTCCTCAACCAATTGAAGATCTTACTCTTTATATCGACATCGTCCACGCCGGCTCGGAGCCAGACACTAAGCCACTCATCGGCTCAGCTCGGCTTAAACTTGTTGAAGTTCTAGATGATGTTGGGATCGGCGAACGTGTCAGCCGATCCCTGACGTTGAAAAGACCATCAGGAAGACCACATGGGAAAGTTGATGTTAAAGTAATAATTAGAGAGCCAGGCTATCATGGGTCGGGTGAGTACTACGCTCCTCCTTATGGTGTCCCTCCACCTCAGACGTCATCGAGGGATTATAATTATAACCCCTCTGCTCCTGGATATGGAAACCCTTATGGTGCACAGCCGCAGAATTATGGTTATTCTGCCGCGCCACCTGGAGGGTATCCTTATAATGCAGGGCCTCAAACTACAGCACCTGGTGGTTATCCTTATAATGCGGGGCCTCAGACTACTGGGTATGAGCCCGGGTACGGGTCATCTTATGGACAAGGCAGTAATTATGGTTATGGAAAAGTGGAGGAAAACAAGAAAAGTAAGTTTGGTGGGATGGGGACAGGATTGGCTGTGGGTGCAGTTGCTGGGGTGTTAGGTGGAGTTGCACTTGTGGAGGGTGCTGAGTATCTTGAGGATAAGATTGCAGATGATGCAGCTGATAAAGTTGAAGATGATCTTGGTTATGATGATAATGATGGTGGTTATGATGGTGATGATTTCTAAAGAATGAAAACTTTGGAAGAAAGTGTGTTTTCTGCCTAGTCAATAAAGGAAAAGAAATGAAAAAAGGGAAGGAAAAAAAAAAAGCTTACATTTTGATGATTAATTAAATTGTGTGTAAAATTTGCATATGTTGTCTGAGTTCTCTAATTAAACCTTGCATTTGTTGGATTTTCTGTCATTTTTGTAGTTTATCTTTTCACAAATTCTAAATCTTATGCGAAAAAGTTAATACGAAGGAGATCAAATTCAGGTCATTTTCAATGAATTTTTCTTTATATCCTGTATAATTTACAGCAATAACATGTTCATTTGTGCTATTTAAACTTCTTATTTAGTATGAAATTCATATATTAAACAATGGTCTTGATATTTTTGATGTTCTCTTTTGGAGTGTTAGAGCATCTAAAATAAATATATATATATTTGGGTTCTTAAGTGGGTTCCACATGTAAACATCACTAATTTATGTTCTTTAATAGTAATACATAATAAATACTCAATAAGTTAAAAAAGACTCACTAATCAACTATCAATAATTTTATATTACTACATTTCAATTTTTTAATATTAAAAAAGTGTGAATCCCATTTTAAGTTTGGGGATCTTAGGTAAGACTTTGGGTCTTATGAGACCTTGAAAATGATTCCCTCAATGAGAATACCTGATAAATACCGGGTCTTAAATATCTAAGACTCTTCCATTAAAGATTGTCTTATGCATATTCTTTTCTTAACACTAAATCGCACATTCATTTTTCTATTAATCCAGTGACTAAAATTCATATTCTTTTCCCTCTTATGAAGTGATTTAGATTCGATGCCTACAAGTTGAAGCAAGAAGGTTCAATTTTGCCACTGACCTAAAATGCGTCGTTTTTAGTAAAGATAAAAAAGAATTAAAGCTGAAAGGGACAAGAATTTTAACGTAATGTTTCTGGAATATGCTGTATAAGTGAGTGGATGCTTCAAGAATAATTCAAGACAATGTTTGAACCCTGTGATTGATTTGATTACGTTTGAGCAACTTCGCAAAAGATCTTGGTAACGTTAGACACCAAGAACACGATCTAACGATAACAAGATAGATTTGAGTTGCGTTATTTGAACAACCATTTTAACGATAACTTAAAAGATAATAATTGATTTAGAAAGAAAATCATGCATTGATACAAAAATCAAAACAATAGATAGAAAAAGTAAAAACATAATGTAAATATAAAAAAAAAATGTTACCATCAAATTTGTTAAAAAATAGTTATACAAATATAATTTTTCGATAGATTTTAAACCTGTGTAAGTTATAAGTTCACGCCATTCTAATGTTCTTAAAGTAAAATAAATGTAAATTTTTTATTAAGTTTTTTTGAGTCCAAAAGTTTTTTCTACTTCGAACTAGGGTCTCACCTCTTGCTATAAATTTTAATACCAAAAAAAGGAAAATATTTTGATAATGTGATGCTTAGGACCATTCTCTGATAATTTTAACATGTTACATCATCCTTTACTCTATTTTTTTTTTTTAAGAATCCCTTTACTAGAATTTATTCGATTGTAAAACTATTTTTTAAAAGTATCAACAGTGTCCCTTTATCTTTAAAAAACAGTGTCCCCTTTAAAAAAAAAAAAGGTATCATATTAGTAGAGTCATATTCTTATTTTTTACTTTTGCTTTAAGCTATTAAACATACCATAAGTTCCTCGCCCAAAGTACAATGAAAATGAATGTAAGGTTAAGGATCCGTTTCTTCTACGTATAGATCAAATCCGGACGGACTCTCCAAGATGTGGTGTTATGTGAGGTCGAAGAGCAAAGTGTATGAATTATCATGGACCAATAGTTCCATTGACCGGTAGAAGTGGTATTTTCGCTATCTACCACTCAAAATAAACATAAACTAGTAATAGACCCGTGCGATGCACGGGTCGCGTGTTATTACGATAATTATTGTCGAAATCAATATATATATATATCTAGGTACCCATGAAGGTATCTTTTAACAACCCACACCTCAAGGTGTGATTTTCACTTTTTAGTTATAACTTTGCTAAAAGACACCTTTATAAAAGATGTCTTCTAGCAAAACCCTATATATATATATATATATATATATATATATATATATATATATATAAGAGAATAAATTGAAAGGGTCAAAGTAATACAAATAACTTGGTCAATGATAATTTGAATAGAAAAAAACTTTTAGTCAACAAATTATCGATAATCAACTTCTAAAAGTTAGAACAACTTGTAAATGCTGAAACTTGTACAAAAGTAGAGCTTGTTGAACAAAGTTTCAACACCACTTTTATTACGACAATTGTTTAATATAGGTGAAAATATATTACAAACTATAAGTTTTCAAAAACTTATTTGAAAACAACATTGGTGGTACATTTCAATGCTAGATTTTATTTGTCATTAATTACTATCTTAAGACCGTCTTTCATACACGCTGCAACGCTATTTTCATTTTCGTATGGCCCGTGAATCATGTGTGAATTAACTAAATTGTACAATTTTGGTTGATCATCTTGATGATGTATCTCTGAAGATATAATTTGATCAATATCATTTGGAGTTGGGTCTTTGCTCGATGGATGTAAGAAAATAAGAATGTGGGCATGAGACAATCCTCCTTTTTGAAATTCAATCGTATACATGTCTTAAACAAATAAATATATAGACAAATTGTGTTTATGAGTGAATGGACACTAGCATAATACCAAGTTCAATTTATATATATCAAAATACGAAATATATAAAGTTTATATACTTACATGCAAGCACCTTTCCGAAAATACCTTTCTTTTAAATACTCTGGATATAACATCTGGTCGATCATGTGCGTTCAAATTCATTGGATTAAGCAAAAGTTGAATTTTAGGCCAATTTAGATTGCACGTGAAGGTAATAAAATGATCAGGGAAGCCAATATGATTGGAATTTTCTATTCCGTCAAAGTATAATTGATCCATATATCTCCGACTACCAACATATGATGAAGGTAACATAATCCTCTTTCCTACGTTTGCACCTTGGATTTGACGATCATTGTTGTATTGGCTCAAACTATTATACTTCTAGACCCTCAATTTCGACTGATTCTTCCTTAGCCATGTAAGCCTTTCTGATTCCATTATGGGAAACCCATTCAACAAAAATTGTTGGAAAAGTCTTCTTGATTTCAAAATTGTATGTGCCTCGTTTTGTCTGCTTTGAATTCTAAATTCTAACCATTCCCTTATGGTATGTCTATTTCTTTTTGTGACTCGTTCAACAGACTGCACATCACTTTCCATTTTTGTAACTTCATCTTCTTCCTTCTTTTGGGTTTCTGAGACTTGATCTCGATGCTTCCCATTTGGGTTGTAACCATTTTCTACATAAGGAAACAATAATGGATATCGATAACTGATCGTACCTGATCAGAAGGTGACAGTCGGTGCTTTAAATGTGGTGGTTGAAGTGGTGGTGAAATGCTTCAAGAGTGCTCCTTGGAACGGGGACGGGGGGGGGGGGGGGGGGGGGGGTATACCTGCAGGCGCTCTAACGCTCAAGTAAGTAGAGATTAGAGTATGAGGGTTTAGAGGGGAAGTAGATTCTACCTTGGGGACTGCTAAGAGTCCCCTAGATATAGAGGTGGAAGGCTGCAGAGTCGTTGTAATGGCACACCAGGCTCTGGCGGTTACGAAATCGTGGGAAGTGTAACCGCCAAAGAGTTTATTGCGGGAACGTGCAAAGAGACGTTGGAGCTTGTTTGAACCGGTCTTGCTTGCTCCGTGCACCCCCTTTGCGGGGAAAGGGTGTGTTGCAAGTGATGTTTCCAAACGTGGTATTTGGGCTTTTGGATTGTACAACTTTCATGAAGACACCTAAACCCAGTTCGGAACTTAAACTTGTCCAACTGAGACAACAAGTAACGTGTTTTGCACAGCGACAGCAAAATCGCAGTTCAGTTGCGGTTTCACCTTGGGGAAACCTTTTCTACTCCGTTTTCGATCCAATACCCTCAAAACATGACCTTAAACATCACCCTATGAGTATCCTATCATTAGAACATTAATTATTCATTAACCTACTAGATTATCCACTCTTTTTAAGACTAGAAACTCAATTCGAAACCTAAACTAGTTTTCATTAATTCTCACCTTTCAACTTCATCTTTTAATTCATTCACCTTAACCTAGTTCTTAATTCTCTCAAAAACTCATCCTTCTCTTGTTAATCATAATTGAATTGAATTACAGTTTAATATAATGAAAGCTAGGCTCACCCTTACCTTAATTTGGTCTCCTGAATCAAGCTGCGTTCTTCTTAGGTTTTTCTTCTCTCCTTCGCGCCTCCTCTCTTTTTCTCTAGGTTTCTCCAAAAGTTATATCACATACTAAATAATTCTAACCCTAATTCTCTTATTTATATTCTCTTACTCATCTTATCTTATTTCTACTCCTTCCCTCAAATTCTCTAAAATTATGTAACAACCCATATTTAATTAAATATATTATATTGTAAATCAAATAAGATAATACTAAAAATACATAAAAGCACACATCATCAAAATATATATTATATTATATCATCATATCTTATTATTTCTAAAACAAATATATTTCTACACTAGATAATATATATATATTTCTACACAAATAACAAATATATTTTCAAACCAAATAACGAATATATTTCTATAACAAATATATCTCTACATAACAAACATATTTCTATAACAAATATATCTCTACATAACAAACATATTTCTATAACAAATAACACAATATATTTTTACACAAAATAACATATATATTTCTACACCAAATAACACATATATTTTTATAACAAATGACATAATATTTCTACACCACATAACAAATATATTTTTACACCAAATAACATAATATCTCTACACCAAATAACATATATATTATAATATAACATGCTACTAAAACACCAACATATAACACAAAAATAACACACATCACCATAAATCAAATAAATTATTTAAAAAGATTCTAAACTTAATCAAATAATTAAATAAATAAAATAGTTCAAAGCGGGCGTTACAACTCTACCCCCCTTAAGAGAATTTCGTCCTCGAAATTCAAAGCACAAAAGAAAATGAATTCAATTATTGCTTAAATATCTTAAATTATATATAACAAAGTAGTAACTTCAAACATTACACAAAAATCACATTAAAGTTAGTCAGCCAAACATGATCACATAATAAAACATAATCATTAATTAGAATAAAAAAACACAACGACAGTATTCAACTGTCACACGACACTACGTGACTCAACTACTTGGCCGGACGGACCAACCTGCTCTGATACCAATTGTAACACCCCGTTTTCCCATCGTAAAAATTTCGTAAATCAAATCAGAGTTTTCACATAAATGGAGTATCACTTTCTTAAAACATCTCAAAGGAATTGAATAACAATTCATTCATCATAAAAATAGTTATTAAACTTCTCAAAACATTGCAGCGGAATCTTAAAAGTCTTGGCACGCAGGCCTCTTCATAACATTTCAAAAGTTCATCTAAAATTAGTCTTTATAAAATTATAATTGACATGCAAGGAATAGAAAAGCATTTGACAAGATTCCCCATCCCGTTACATATCAGAGCACCTAAGACACAGTGAGGAATGCCTCACACGACTGCACCTAATCTTGGTTACCTGCACTTGCCCACAAGGCGGCAATTCCAACAGAAGGGGTGAGATTCACAAACAATATAATAAACAGATAATTCAACAATTAAGTTTAACAACAATTAACATATAAGCACGTCTCAAATATTTATCTCATAACATCTTAAGCAACATCAAGAATATCATCACTAAACACCTTAAACATTATCAAAGAATCGTCATCACAAAACATCTTAAACATCATCAAATACACTTAACAACTCATAGATATCATCACGTAATCATCATCACTAATAAATTTAAAACAACTCAATGTAATCATCATCTCACTATAATAATCAACATCGTAAACAACATTATAACATTATAATTAGTATCATATACAACATCATAACAACATAACAATATCATAATCAATATCTTAAACAACATAGCAACATAACAATATCATAATCAATATAGCAACATCTTAGTCAACGTCATATAATTCACATCATAACCATCGTATAATCTTCATAGGTACTTTTTTAACAACACATGGGTAGAAAACAACTCGACAACTCATAGAGGATAATTCATCAACAACTTAACAACTCATGGATGATAATTCATCAACAACGACTTTGACTCGACAAATGCGACAATGCAACTTAGACACTTATATGCATGTGGTACCAATCGTCATCAAATAATTAAATAAATAAAATAGTTCAAAGAGGGCGTTACAACTCTACCCCCCTTAAGAGAATTTCGTCCTCGAAATTCAAAGCACAAAAGAAAATGAATTCAATTATTGCTTAAATATCTTAAATTATATATAACAAAGTAGTAACTTCAAACATTACACAAAAATCACATTAAAGTTAGTCAGCCAAACATGATCACATAATAAAACATAATCATTAATTAGAATAAAAAAACACAACGACAGTATTCAACTGTCACACGACACTACGTGACTCAACTACTTGGCCGGACGGACCAACCTGCTCTGATACCAATTGTAACACCCCGTTTTCCCATCGTAAAAATTTCGTAAATCAAATCAGAGTTTTCACATAAATGGAGTATCACTTTCTTAAAACATCTCAAAGGAATTGAATAACAATTCATTCATCATAAAAATAGTTATTAAACTTCTCAAAACATTGCAGCGGAATCTTAAAAGTCTTGGCACGCAGGCCTCTTCATAACATTTCAAAAGTTCATCTAAAATTAGTCTTTATAAAATTATAATTGACATGCAAGGAATAGAAAAACATTTGACAAGATTCCCCATCCCGTTACATATCAGAGCACCTAAGACACAGTGAGGAATGCCTCACACGACTGCACCTAATCTTGGTTACCTGCACTTGCCCACAAGGCGGCAATTCCAACAGAAGGGGTGAGATTCACAAACAATATAATAAACAGATAATTCAACAATTAAGTTTAACAACAATTAACATATAAGCACGTCTCAAATATTTATCTCATAACATCTTAAGCAACATCAAGAATATCATCACTAAACACCTTAAACATTATCAAAGAATCGTCATCACAAAACATCTTAAACATCATCAAATACACTTAACAACTCATAGATATCATCACGTAATCATCATCACTAATAAATTTAAAACAACTCAATGTAATCATCATCTCACTATAATAATCAACATCGTAAACAACATTATAACATTATAATTAGTATCATATACAACATCATAACAACATAACAATATCATAATCAATATCTTAAACAACATAGCAACATAACAATATCATAATCAATATAGCAACATCTTAGTCAACGTCATATAATTCACATCATAACCATCGTATAATCTTCATAGGTACTTTTTTAACAACACATGGGTAGAAAACAACTCGACAACTCATAGAGGATAATTCATCAACAACTTAACAACTCATGGATGATAATTCATCAACAACGACTTTGACTCGACAAATGCGACAATGCAACTTAGACACTTATATGCATGTGGTACCAATCGTCATCATAAGTATTAATATACTTTAATCGTGCGGAGGACAAAGCTCCTAATAATCGTGCGGAGGACAAAGCTCCTAATAATCGTGTGGAGGACAAAGCTCCTATCATGGTGAGGACAAAGCTCAATGAATGCTAATGCATGGACTCTATCAACAAGACACCTTAATCAACTTATCACTTATACATCCAATAATTTGGAGTTCATCATCAACTTATTCATACTCATGCAACTTAGTTAAATAACAATTGCAGCATAATCAAATCACATCAAGCTTAATAACAATTCATTTCAACAACATCTTGATCATTCAATAATATTTCGAGTAATGCATTTAATCATTAAATCACATTACAAACAACTTAGCAGTTCATAACAGCAACAGAAACAGCACAAGCAATTCACAATCATTATCAACAACATCAAATCATCACATTAACTTTATAAGTATAACACATTATGCACTCATCATTCATAATTCATAAGCAATAACATTCTTCAAAAGTAATCAAGTATGATTAAATAAGACATAAGCCAAATACTCATAAAACACCTCAACTAAATCCCTAATACCTAAGTTTGAAGTTTGGAAACCAACTCTAAGTCTTTGGACTAACTTGGGATTAGTTATGCTAAGTTTTCTTAAAGTTTTCTCAAGACCTACTTGGACTATTTTCATCATAACTCAAAATCTACAAATAATTTTCTAGTCACTCTAGAGCCATTAGAAAGCTAACTCAATTATCTACAACTGTCATGTTTACACCAAGACCCAGTTCAGAACAGAAATGTATGAAAAGGACACAAGAACGCGAAACAGAGAATGCTGTTTTTTCCAAGACCTACTTGGAGTGTTTTTATCATAACTGAAGATTCACAAAACATTTTTGAGTCACTCTGAAGCCATTAAAAAGATAACTCAATTATCTACAACTTTCGTGAAGACATCAAAAGCTAATTATGAACAGAAAAGTCCCAGTTTTTATTTTAGTTTTTCAGTTACAGAAAATCGAAAAGAGAACGAGCCTGTTGACCCCTTTGTAGTATTTTAATCATATCTACAGTTTTAAAAGCTTAAAGTGAGTCACTCCAAAGGCTAGTGAAAGCTAACATCTATATCTACAACTTTCATGAAGACACCTAAACCCAGTTCGGAACTTAAACTTGTCCAACTGAGACAACAAGTAACGTGTTTTGCACAGCGACAGCAAAATCGCAGTTCAGTTGCGGTTTCGCCTTGGGGAAACCATTTCTACTCCGTTTTCGATCCAATACCCTCAAAACATGACCTTAAACATCACCCTATGAGTATCCTATCATTAGAACATTAATTATTCATTAACCTACTAGATTATCCACTCTTTTTAAGACTAGAAACTCAATTCGAAACCTAAACTAGTTTTCATTAATTCTCACCTTTCAACTTCATCTTTTAATTCATTCACCTTAACCTAGTTCTTAATTCTCTCAAAAACTCATCCTTCTCTTGTTAATCATAATTGAATTGAATTACAGTTTAATATAATGAAAGCTAGGCTCACCCTTACCTTAATTTGGTCTCCTGAATCAAGCTGCGTTCTTCTTAGGTTTTTCTTCTCTCCTTTGCGCCTCCTCTCTTTTTCTTTAGGTTTCTCCAAAAGTTATATCACATACTAAATAATTCTAACCCTAATTCTCTTACTCATCTTATCTTATTTCTACTCCTTCCCTCAAATTCTCTAAAATTATGTAACAACCCATATTTAATTAAATATATTATATTATAAATCAAATAAGATAATACTAAAAATACATAAAAGCACACATCATCAAAATATATATTATATTATATCATCATATCTTATTATTTCTAAAACAAATATATTTCTACACTAGATAATATATATATATTTCTACACAAATAACAAATATATTTTCAAACCAAATAACGAATATATTTCTATAACAAATATATCTCTACATAACAAACATATTTCTATAACAAATATATCTCTACATAACAAACATATTTCTATAACAAATAACACAATATATTTTTACACAAAATAACATATATATTTCTACACCAAATAACACATATATTTTTATAACAAATGACATAGTATTTCTACACCATATAACAAATATATTTTTACACCAAATAACATAATATCTCTACACCAAATAACATATATATTATAATATAACATGCTACTAAAACACCAACATATAACACAAAAATAACACACATCACCATAAATCAAATAAATTATTTAAAAAGATTCTAAACTTAATCAAATAATTAAATAAATAAAATAGTTCAAAGCGGGCGTTACGGTACCTATAGCTTGGAGTGTATTCTTGGTTTGTGTTTCCAAGGTGTCATCAGTACTGTTGATCCAATCCTGACGTTTGAGGAACTGCTATCTTTCATCAGGGCCCTTGGATGAACGACTTGATTAAATCTGAACTGTGGGCTTGCCACTTTGAGTGCAGAGTTGTATGTCAAAGCCTGTACTGGATTGCAACTTCTTGGTTCCTGAAAGGCTTGTGAAGCGGGTATAAGTAGTTCAAATGCTTGTTTGGAACCTTTACCACTTCAGTTCTCAGAAACTTAGAAAATTTTGAGAGTTCGTTCAGAAACGAAGTCTTTCCGATCCTTCAACTCTTCATTTCAGGTTCAGTTTTTCATCGATCATATCAGGTAATGTTCTGATGATCATTCTTTCCTTTTATTTTCATGCTTGACTTCTTTAGTTTCCTGTTTGAGAAACCGTAGAACTGCATGTTTTTAGGGTGAAAGTTACTCCGACGCGGTGGTTTCTTCCATTTGTTACGGTGGTTTCCACTGCGTGAGAGGAGTCTTAGGAGTTTTGCTGTCTGTTTTCTTCACTGTTGAGATAAACATTGGCGATTGGCTGTAGTTTTAACTCATAAGCTTCAATCCTACTTGCCTTAGAACGAGTTTGTAACACCCCGTTTCCCCAAAACAACATAATAATATTAAAACAATCAGAGTTCAACAATAACGGGCATGTCACACTACTTTTCAAAATTATTTAAATAGAAAATAGAACTATTTAAAATACCAACAAAATCTCATTCTTATAAAAAACTGCAGCGGAAATATTTCTTTTAAAATCATCATCATTCAACAAAATCTTGGCACAAAGGCCCCAACATAAATAATCATTTCAATAATCCTCTTAATAATAAATAAATGTTCCAACAATATAGTTCCAAAATTGATACATAAAGCAATGAAAATTCAACAATTAACTCCCATCCCGTTACGTATCAGAGCCCTAAACACTTGAGCCAACATTCATATAAAAGTCCAACACATCCTTCAACAAGCAAATCAAGTTTGATCAATAAAACATAAGCCAAATACTCATAAAACACTCCGACTAAATCCCTAATACTTAAGTTTGAAGTTAGGAAACCAACCATAAGTTTTGGACTAACTTGGGATTAGTTAGACTAAGTTTTCTAAAAAAATTCTGAAGACCTACTTGGACTATTTTTAACATAACTCGAGATTTATAAAACATTTTTGAGTCAAACCAGTGCCATTAGAAAGCTAACTCAATAATCTACAACTTTCATGTTTACACCTAAGACCAATTATGTACCAATCAATACCAGTTTTCATTTCAAATTCGGACAAAGTTGTGCTGAAATTCATAAAAATTCACTGTGACCTACGTTCAGTTATTTGACCATAACTCAAGTTCTATAAATCCTTTTGACGTTAGACCAACGGCATTAGAAAGATAACATTCATACCTACAACTTTCGTGTTTGCACCAAAAGCTAGTTCGAAACAGAAACTGATGCAAAAGACGCAACAACATGAAACAGAGTATGCTGTCAAAGGTAGCTCTCGGGAAAACCCTATTTTTCACTCAAAAACCCAAATTTCATCTACCCAAATCCCAAATTTGATAGAGAACAATGTTTACAGGTTCTATATACAACATAACAATCAAAACAACACAGAAACATGCATTAAACAACACAATTCATCACATCATATCAATTATCATAAACTTTCTAAACCCTAAACCTAGAACACAATTTCATCAACAATCAAAATTATATATACATATTATTGAAGGAATCCCGTCGTGGTTGACCTGATGGGTGAAGGAAGAGTGGATCTGAATATTGGATTCACTTTTTCTTTACTCTTTCAGGTTTTCAATGGTAAACGAAGAATTCATCGCGCATGTATCCTCGTGGCCAGGGGAAGAACCTTTGGAGACGGAATCTGTGTTCTCCGAGGGTGGAACAAGTGAGATTCCTTTCGGCTTTGTCGGTAGATCTGAAGATTGGGAGGTAGTACTTCCGAGCACATCTGACCGAGTGTTTCCGGAGTACGTGAACCATTTATTTCCCATGTATGAGGTGGTTTTCAAGGACATGGGTTTTTGACTCCCTTTCTCCAATTTCCAACAGGAGGTGCTTTGTTGGACCAAATTGTCGCCTTCCTAGATTCACCCCAATTCTTACGCCTTCATGCGGGCCTTTGAATTGGTGTGTGAGTACTTGAAGATTCCTGCCTTCAAAAACATTTTCTTCGCCATCCTTACCGTACAATGGGGAAACGACTGGGTCTTCTTCCGTCAAACCAAAAAGATGTTTGAGATCTTTGCGGGTAAAGTGCGGAGTTTTAAAGAGCGCTTCTTTTTGGTAAAGCCAAAAAGCGAAGCCGGTTTGAACTCTCTCTTGGATGTAGTGGGGGATGGAGTCCGTCGCTCTCTCTTCTCTTTGTGTTGGAAGAAAGATCATTTCAGTTTTGATCCAAAGGATTTCTCCCGGACTGCTCCTAGTTTGAAGGAGGAGGAAGCATATGTCTACCAGAAGATGTGGGCGTTTGTTCAGTCTTTTTCGCGGAAGATTAAAACTGACAAATGGGGAAACCCATTGATGAATGCGGACGGGACACCGGTAACAGAGCCCCACTTCATCAATACCCTTGAGTTGGTGGTGTCCGAAGACCCAGATAGCTGCACTTCTTTTTATTCAGCTTGTTCCTCCGTACTTTCTTTCATATCTGATTTACTTTTTCTACTTTTGTGTTTGCAGAAGAAATAAAGATTTTGCAGGCGCTCAAGAATGAAGCGAATAAGAAGGTCGCTGCCAAGAATCGACGTAAGATCGTCCCCTCTATGGACCAACTCATGGCTGGATCTGGTCCAGGTTCGACCTCTGGTCCAATGGTGGTCTTGGAAGAGGGAGACCATTTTGAGGAGAGGGTGCAGGAACCGGTGAGGAGGAGGAGATTGGAAACCCCTTCGAAGGAGCCCGCCACGCCAATCAAAGCTACTCCTCTTTGTTATGAGAGTGGGGATTTCCTCCAACTTCCAAAGTATGGTCCAAGCCTGATCGTTGTGGTCCTCATGGCACCCTTTTCTTGCATGACCCTGAGCTGCGGGTTATTCATGACCTTGGTCCTGCTGGCCGAAGTAAGGCAATAATGGAAGGAGTTATTGCTAATATAAATGCTCTGGAGGTCACGACAGTCTTGAATAACGCTTCTCTTGAGGGCGAGGTTCGGGTGAACGCCCTATCCGCGAAAAGGGATGCTTTTGCTGCCAAGGTCACCGAACTTGAAGGTGAAGTTGCTGGCAAGAGGCCAGTTACTGAGGAGCGTGCATGTCAAGTTTTTGGTGTGGAAGGCCCTTGAACTGCCCTTGAAGCAACGACCGAGCTTTCTAGGAAGCTGGCTGAGGAGAAGGTGGCTTTGGAGGAGTCTCTAAAGAAGGCGGATCTCCCCGTGGAAGATGAGACGAAGGACACGGTTGTCCTAAATCGTGCTGACCTTATCGAGAGGGTTAGCGTGATGGAAGGAAGCTTGGTGGAGGCCGTTCAACTTGGTTTTGATCGTGCAGTGGCCCAGTTGACGGTGGTGAACCCTGGAGTCGACTTATGCGTCGAGGGGATTCATCATCTTAGTGATGTTAAAGAAGGTGTGATCAAGCCTCCCCCAAATTTTGAGGAAGATGTGAAGCATGTTGATGAAGCCCAGGCCGATGAGGCCTTGTAATTTTAATGACTCTTCTTTAACAACTTCTGCTTGTAAACTGGCTTTCGAGCTAATGGCATTGTGCGCCACTTGTGGTTTAAGCACCTTTAATGAATTTTGCTGCTTTTAATTCTCATCATACTTTTGTAGAAAATGTTTGTTTTATTTTCAAGTATGACGTGCGAACTGAGTGCTCGTTGCGTGAGGATTTTTGTACTTGTCATACCCCAAATTTTGACCAAGATCCTCCATTTAACCTTCATTTTATGTCCATTTTAAAGTTCATTTTATTCGCCTTTAATCCCCATTTTATTCACCTTTTAATTCTTACTTTAGACGTATTTTAACGCTCGATGCGTTAGTATTTTAATTCTCAATTTTATTTTTTTTTAAACTCATTGCATTAGTATTTTATTTCTCGTTTTTTTGTTCGCTTTTGAAAGCTTTTATTCGTATTTTAAAAGTCGAGAATTATCGTCGTCTCAGACGAAATTTCGGCAGAGAGTTATTTTAAAATACCTTATTTTAGTTTCCGAAATGGACAGTTTTAAGTGTTTTATTATTTCATTTTATTTTATTATTTTCAATCATTTTTAGTTTCTTATATTTTATTTTTTATGTCATTTTATTAGTTATCTTTTTATTTTTTTTTATTTTTGTTTTTATTTGTTAGATAATTTTTAATTCTGCTTTTAAGTGCCCTAGAGTCTTTTAGTCATGTCCACATGTCATTTTCCCACTGGTCTTTGTTCTGATTCATTTGTCCAGGTGTCCTAAGCCTATTGGTCCTTTGGTCCAAGTTAACCTAATTTGTTAGTATAAATAGCCTGCATTTATTACACACTAGTCACCAATCACTGACAAAGACTGACACAGTCGCTCCCAATTTCCAGAAACCCTAATTCACTTTCCTCTTTCATATTTTCAGATCAAACCACAAAAATCAGCAAAAAACTCATGAATATCTCAAGAACATGAACAATACGAAAATTTCCAGAATCATTTTCTTCCTCATGAACACGTAAACTAAACCGAACAATACCACCATAACACCAATTCCTAACAGTCACCAAACCACTCAAAAGCCAAAATCGAAGCTCACACAGCAGCAACATTCAAAGCCGAAGTTGTACAACACTATGAAATCTGAACCTAAACCACAAGAACAAAACCGAATCGAAGAAAAGGGAAAGAGATCTTAACCAAATCGGTCTCCAAGAAATCCTAACCGAATCAGTCTCAAAGAAGAAGCGAACCGGCTTGGACTCAAAGCAAGCTGAACCGGCCGAGCCATTTCCGTCACAAAGGAAATTGAACCAGCCTTGCATCAGGTGAACTGAACCGGTTTCGAATCAAAAGGTAAAAATTTAGAGTTTGTGTTTGATTTCCGTTTTTTGAACTCTAGATCCACAACTGTGTGTGTCTTTTCTTGAAGTTTTGAGGCTGGATCCGTAAATAAGGCAAAAATAGATCTTAAAAACTTGTTTCATTTTTTGAATCAGAGTGGTATGATTTCTCCGGCGCGGCGGGACCACCCTATTGGGCCGGCAACCACCGCGCCGACATTTGAAGGCACATCGGAGAAGGCTGCAGTTGTAGACTGTTATCGCGATTTTCGGGTGTCAAGTCATTAATTAGGCTTGAACCTTTCAATCATTGATATCTCTATTTTTTTTTTTTTTGGGGAAGGGAGAAATTGAGAAAAACCCTTAGAAATTCTAAGTTCGGGGGCAATTTTCGCTATGGGAAGGTGTTAGGCACCCATAACGACTATAGTACTCTATAGGAGCTGTTTTTCTAGATTTACGTCTACGCTTTACTTTTAATGCTATTTATCGAAAAAGTTTGTTTTTAAGAATGGAGGGAGGAGTATTGGGATTTGATTTTATTGGACTTGGAGAGGTTTTGACCTCTTGCCTACATACCCTTTTAAGGGATCAAACTCCATGTAGTTCTCTCTCAGAAGATTTTGTGAGTTTAGATTGATTTTAATTTTGGAAAATGGTTTTAAAGAAGAGAGAGAGGCCGCGAAGGCTTGAGAAAGTAAAAAAATGGTGAGGTTGGTCCAATTATTAGAGAAAATAGCCTAAATAGGAATTATTTTGCATTTGAATTTGATTAAGAATAAAAAGGAAAAATACAATGGAGTTTTGACTCCAAGGTTTATTGGAAAAAATTGTTTTCAAGTGATGGAATTGTTATTATTTTTTGGAAAAAACGGATTTTCATAAGTTTCGCGCTTCCTAAACATACACCTAACGGTAAATCATACAACGTGTGTGCGTGTCGGTGCTTGTGTCGGTGTACATCATTATAGTGTCCATTGTCCTTTACATTGGCCCTAGTTTACATTCTATGGTCTTGCAAGAATTAAAAAAGGAAAGAGAAAATTGAATAAAAACCTAAACTAAAGGATGGAGATGAAGTGGAATGCTCAATGTGCATGAAACATAAAATGGTTAGTAAGGCAAGATGAAATGATAGTAGAAATGATAAACAAAGGAAAGAAACAATAGCAAAGTATGAAAAATGGGAAGAAAAAATGTATGCAAACTAACATTACTTACAAAGCAAGAAACCAACAAGTGAATTTTGCAAAAAGGACAAGAAACTAACAATCAAATGGCAAAATTGGAAGCTAACATATAAACTTGCAAGACAAGAAACTAATCAATTATACTAACAAGATTGCAAGCTATCATTCATCATTTCCAAGTAGTAAACCAAAAATTAAGCTAACAAGATTAGGAATTGACAATTAACATTGCAACATTGTAAATGAAAATTAAACTAGCAAAATTGGGAATTAGCAACTAACATTGCAAAGTTGTCAATGAAGACTAAACTAACAAAATTGGCAACATTGCAAAATTGTGAACAAAAATCAAACTATCAAGGTTGAAAACATTGCAAAATTGTGAACAAAAATCAAACTAACAAGATTGAAAATATTGCAAAATTGTAAACAAAAATCAAACTAACAAGATTGAAAATATTGCAATATTGTGAACAAAAATCAAACTATCAAGATTGAAAACATTGCAAAATTGTGAACAAAAATCAAACTAACAAGATTGAAAATATTGCAAAATTGTAAACAAAAATCAAACTAACAAGATTGAAAATATTAGCATGAAATCAGTAATGATCACATCCCAAAATCAAGTGCCAAACATCAATATCTCATGACAAGTATTTGGATCGAGGATCATGTATGAAACTTCACACAAAAATACACAAAATATACGAATCAATAGAAAAATTAGCAGATATTTTTTCTATCAATTTTAATCATGTAAAAACATCACAAAACAGTCAAAAGTGCATCAAGAACGCATAGCAATTTTTTTGGAATTTTGTAAGAAAATTAAAGCGCACAGGTGTTCAGATAGCAAGAACAGGGGTAAGTATAGCGAAAATTCAAGAAAAAAACCAAAAATTACCCAAAGCCCACGGTTACACGGCCCAAACCCAAGCGGGTTGATGGATCCGGATCTCCAGAACGTCTCAGAGGCGTTGGATTGATCCAGATCCATCAAGATCTAGATCCAACGGTCTAAAACGCAGGAAAGCTAGATCGGGTCTGAACCGACCCGGTCCAGCGTTTATATAAAAGGTTTTTGGCCCGGTTCCTTCCATTTGTCACTCTCATTCTCTTTCTTCTCTCTTCTTCCTCACCGTTCTCTCTTCTCACTCCGGTGAACCCTAACCCTAATTCACTCAAACCAACCCAGAATTTCATGAATCTTGGCTTAAACGCTTCGGCTTGTTGTTCTAAACATGAATCTATCACTGAAAATCACATGCACCCGTTGAATCGATGTAGATCTTGAATCTTGTTCACGGATTCAAATGGTTTTGGTTCTTGTGTTTTTGTTCAAATCTTTTTCTGAATGAGTTTGTTTACGGATTCGTTAGTTTACAACGGTTGATACTCGTTGTAAACCTTGGAATCTTTACGGTTTTCAAAGATTTTTAGGGTTTCATGATTTTGAACCAAAACTCTTCGAATCTTCTACGAATCTACATCGATTTGGATTCGTTACAGCTCTTGAGTATGAGAGAGGTAAGTTTCGATGTTCACCTGTGTTTTATTCGGGGATTCGAACCGGAATCTTCAAGATTTCTTCAATTTTGATCCTGTTTGTTGATTTTGTGGCTTGAATTCCGAAAATAAATCGGTGTTTCTTCTCTTCCTCTTCATCGGTTCAAAACCTTTGAACTTCTTCCGTTTTCTTCTCAATTTCCCTCCACTGTGATCGCATTGGATTCGTTGCTTTCCGTGATGGATTCAATGCTTGAATTGCAGAAGGGATTGGCTCAATGATGAAGATTCACCATTGAATCTCTGAGAGCTGCCATGAATTCCATGGATTTGGCTTGAATTCAGTTCTGGAAAAAGTTAGGGTTGGTGAAATTGTTCTTGAGCTTTCTGAATTTCTTGTGAATTTGATCTAACTGAATGGAGAGAGAAAGTTGGAATGTGTTTGTGAGGTGGCGTGATTTGTGTGGGCTCTTTTTGACTTGTACAGTGGCTGGCCTTTTATAGGCTGCCATGTGTGCTTCTGAACCAATGAGATTACGACACCTGGACTTGGACTAGCTTGCGTGGCACTTGGACTGAATTCTGCAAAAAAAGACTTAAGGACTAAACTGCAAAAAGTAAAAAAAAAATGGACTGATCTGCAATTAAAAAATACAACTTGGACTGACTGGTGGTTAAAAAGAATTTGGACTTATTTGCAATTAAAAAAAAGAATTTGGACTTATTTGCAATTAAAAAAAAGAATTTGGACTTATTTGCAAAAAGGTAAAATAAAATTGGTAAAAAAGTAACTTTGCAAACAACGTAAAGTGAAACAGTTAAAAATGACAAAATGGACTTAAAACGAACAAACTACCAAAATGAGGTATTTTAAAATACCTCTCTGTCAAAAATTTTGAATGTGAAAAGACCAAAATGCCCCTAAGGACTAAAACGACTCAGACTGACTCAGATGCAATGCTGACATGATTTTTAGACAGAATTTGATTAATGATGTGTACAGACAAGTTGTAAAGACTTAGAGACAAATTGTAGGGACTAAAATGGGCTCCACTTCAGGAAATGACCAAAATACCCTTTTGTATGATTTTTTATGCAAAAACTTACAATAAAATGCAGGAAAACATGTAAGTGGTTTAGAAACTTTCAAATGACTTGTAATGCAAGAAAAACAGTTTGGATGGCTTTATATGCAAGAGAATTAAAGACAGAAAAAAATACGCAGTTTGAAGCGCGGTAGAAAATTGCGGAGTAATACATAGTGAATTGGAAAAGGTATCAGAGGTAAACAGTAAAAGGAAGAAATTTGAAGGGGTAGTTTTTAGGTCCAAAATGAGGGTATGACAGCTGCCCCTATTTAAGTTTCTTCGTCTGGAAGGTCAAGAGACAGAGTCTTTGGCTTGACGAGACGAAGACACTTAAATATTGACACTTGCACTGATTTTGGGCGTAAAAACACGTTTGTGAATGCCATGCATGCCATGCAGCATTTGGATTATGAATGCAATACAAACTGAGAGTTGAGTTTAACAAAATATGTCGTATCCATTGCGGGATCGGTAAACATTAACAAGATAGCAAAAACAGGGTATGTCGTATCCATTGTGGGATTGGTAGACATTAACAAGATAGCAAATAACGAGGTTTACTGGGGAAACAAACAGCAAATCGACAGGTACAAGTTGTTCTTTTGGCTCGAACTGGGAACTTGACCGAGAATACTGACAGGTAGATAAGCACAAGCTGTTCTTGTATTCGAACTAGCCGCTTGGCTGATAACAGAAACAAATTGACAAGCACATGCTGTTCTAGGATGTGAACTAGCCACTTGGCTGATAATGGCAGGGAATTGACAGGGACGAGCTATTCTTGGATACGAACTAGCCACTTGACCGATAACAGAAATGAATTGACAGGTGCAAGCTGTTCTTGGATACGAACTAGCCACTTGGCTGAACAAGAATGAATTGACTGGCATAAGCTGTTCTTGGATACGAACTAGCCACTTGGCCGATAACAGAAGCAAATTGACAGACACAAGCTGTTCTAGGATACAAACTAGCCACTTGGCCAAACACATAACAAACTGCATTGTGAATATAGATTGAAACTGACTTGATATGATTGCAGGAGTTTGAAATTGACAAGGTTGTTGAAGTTTGAGATTGACAAGACTGTTGAAGTCTGAAATTGACATGATAGTAGAGGTTTGAAATTGACATGATAGTAGAAGTTTGAAATTGACATGATAGTAGAAGTTTGAAATTGACAGTGCAATGTGCATGGATAGTATAACAAATTTATCAGATGCATGAGCATATAGGATGCATGATTATGCATGTATGAATGCTTGAAGTGCATGATAGTTGGCAATTTGTAGACACCTTTTCACAGAGATAGACAAAACATTGGAATATTGGGCACGTAATGGCTCGTGCTCTAACACATGTTTGCGGAAATCCCCTTTGGAGGTGCTGTCGTTGGAAGACGCATCGAGACCATGGCTGAGGGCAGGGGGCTGTCCCGTTCCTAAATTTGTAGGGAGTAGATCCTTTCTGATGGCACTGTCATTGCTGGGTGCTTTAATGTTGGGCACGTCTTGGGTATCGCATCTGTGGTCAATGCTTTTTTTGCATGTTTGCTTTGATTTGTTTTTTCATCATCCCATTTTTGCCTGGATCGCCCCTTCGGGTTTTCGATCCACCGGAGAATAAATTCTCTTCGTTGCCCCTGTTTTTTGCCTGAATTGCCTTTGCAGGTTGTCAATCCAACGGGGTGCTCATTTTTGCCTAAGCCGCCCTTTCGGGTTTTCGGCTTAGCGAGCTTATTCATTTTCTCATGCTTTTCATTCTGTTTTTTCATTCTTGCCATTGACCACAGACCATACTAGGGAGAGAGCCTGCTGGGAGCTTGTATTGAAATGGTCATCGACACACATTCGTTCATGCATGTTTCGTTGAATGCACCTAGTTGCCCAAGTTTGTTTTCAAAATACACACAAAAGGTTTTCAATTTCCAAAATGTTTGTTTCAGACGTTGTCGTTATTAAAATAGGAAGAAAATGTTTTTGTGTAAAGCTTTGAAAGTAGAATGAAGAAATAGAGTTTCAAACAAAAGCATAGGCTCAAATCGATGTATAAGGGTGGTAGCCAGCCAAAGGTATGACTCCACGGATTTACAAAGCTTGAAAAATGGTAATTTTATGGGTTGGTGGTACATTGAACACAGTAACCACTACAGTCCTTAGAAATTTTGAATTCACGAGTACAAAAGCTTCTGATGAGAACAACCATTTATCAGTTGCAGGTGCCCCAAGGGGATGATAGTTGCCAGATATAGTCAATTGTCTTTCATTTCAATCTCATTCTTGTATGAACCGCCCTTTCGGGTTTTCGGCTCATCGAGACGCTCATTTTTGCCTGAGTTACGTGTAATCTCAGCGAGCTTTTTCATATTCATCTTTTTTTTTTGGTCCCTTATTTTGCCTGGATCGCCCTTTCGAGTTTTCGATCCACCGGGAAGCGCATTTTTGCCTAGGCCGCCCTTTCGGGTTTTCGACCTACCACACTGTTCTTTTCATCTAGACAGAGTATTTCTTGACTATATCGGCATTCACAGGGTTTGGAAGCTCTACACCATCCATGTGTGTAAGAATCAAAGCACCGCCGGAGAAGGCCTTCTTGACAACATACGGTTCTTCATAGTTAGGCGTCCACTTGCCCCTTGGGTCGGGTTGTTGGCTTACCCTTCTTTTGAATACAAGTTCACCTTCCTTGAATTCCCGAGGACGGACTTTCTTGTCAAAAGCAGCTTTCATTCTTGTTTGATACAGCCGTCCACGAGCCAAAGCATCCAAACGCTTTTCTTCAACCAAGTTTAACTGGTCATACCGGCTTTGGCACCATTCCGCCTCAGACAATTTTGCTTCCATGATCATGCGGAGGGATGGGATCTCTACTTCTAAAGGGAGGACTGCTTCCATGCCATATACAAGGGAGAAAGGTGTTGCCCCGGTCGAACTGCGTACTGTAGTGCGGTAGCCGTGTAAAGCAAAGGGCAACATCTCATGCCAGTCTTTGTATGTAGTTACCATCTTCTGTATGATCCTCTTGATATTCTTATTGGCCGCCTCGACTGCACCGTTCATCTGGGGCCTATAGGGAGAAGAGTTATGATGTTCAATCTTGAATTTCTCACACAGGGCTTGCACCATGTCATTGTTCAAGTTGGTACCATTGTCAGTAATAATCTTGCTGGGAACACCATATCGACAGATGATATTGTTCTTGATGAACTTAACCACCACTTGCTTGGTTACATTGGCATAAGACGCGGCTTCGACCCACTTGGTAAAGTAATCGATCGCTACCAAAATGAAACGATGACCATTCGACGCCTTTGGTTCAATTCTTCCAATTATGTCGATGCCCCACATAGAGAAAGGCCACGGGGAGGAAATAACATTGAGGGCATGCGGAGGCACATGGATCCTATCAGCATAAATTTGACATTTGTGACATTTCCTGGCATATTGGTAGCAATCGTGCTCCATGGTCATCCAATAGTAGCCAGCCCTTAGCAATTTTCTAGACATGGTATGCCCCGAAGCATGGGTTCCAAAAGTACCATCGTGCACATCGTGCATCAGTTGCTCTGCTTCACGTTCATCAACACATCTCAACAATATCATATGGTAATTCCTTTTGTACAAAACATCTCCGTCTAGCAAGAACTTACTAGCCAATCTCCGCAGGGTCTTCTTGTCTTTGTTGGAAGCACTCGGCGGGTATTCACGGTTTTGCAAAAACTGCTTGATATCATGATACCAGGGTCTGTTGTGAACTACATCTGCATCTGTCTGAACATTCACGTCGCCGATGGCGAACACATGAGAAGGCTGGTCTAGGCGTTGCACCTTGATTATTGGTACATGATTCCAATGATTCACTTGAAACATGGAGGATAAGGTAGCAAGGGCATCAGCCATTTGATTTTCTTCACGGGGAATATGGTGCAATTCGACCTTTGTAAAGTATGTCAGCAGGCGTCTTGCATAATCACGGTAAGGGATCAGATTGGCATGATGGGTCTCCCACTCACCCTTTATCTGATTAATAACAAGCACAGAATCTCCATAAATGTCAAGGTGCTTGATTCTCATGTCAATTGCTTCGTCAATCCCCAAGATGCATGCTTCGTATTCAGCCATGTTGTTTGTGCATTCGAATAGAATTCGAGCAGTAAAAGGAATATGATGCCTCCGCGGAGATACGATTATTGCCCCAATCCCCTCGCCGTAAGCATTGACAGCACCATCAAAGACCAATCCCCACTTGCTATTAGGGTCTGGACCTTCATCAATCAACGGTTCTTCACAGTCCCTTGACTTCAAATACATGACTTCTTCGTCGGGGAAATCGAACTTTATGGGCTGATAGTCATCCAACGGCTGATGAGCGAGGTGATCAGCTAGGACGCTTCCCCTGATGGCTTTTTGAGCCTTGAACACAATGTCATATTCAGACAGAAGCATCTGCCAACGTGCAATCTTCCCAGTTACTGCAGGCTTCTCAAAGATATACTTGATCGGGTCCATCCTGGATATCAACCAAGTTGCATGGTTCATCAAATAGTGACGTAGACGTTTGGCAGCCCAAGCCAGAGCGCAACAAGTCTTTTCGAGCATCGTGTACCGAGTTTCACAATCAGTGAACTTCTTGCTTAAGTAGTAGATAGCATGCTCTTTCTTTCCAGTCTCGTCTTGTTGACCGAGCACACATCCCATGGATTCGTCTAACACTGACAGATACATAATCAATGGCCTTCCTTCCACCGGCGGGACAAGGATTGGTGGCTCTAGAAAGTAATCTTTGATGCTATCAAAAGCTTCTTGGCATTCATCGTTCCATACAATAGGTTGATTCTTCCTGAGTAGCTTGAAGATTGGTCCGCAAGTCGCGGTCATGTGAGATATGAATCAGGAGATATAGTTCAGACGCCCGAGGAAACCTCTGACTTGCTTCTCGGTCTGCGGGGCCGGCATCTCACGAATGGCCCGGACTTTGTCAGGATCTACTTCAATGCCTCTTTGGCTGACAATGAACCCTAACAGCTTCCCGGATCTGACACCGAACATACACTTGTTGGGATTCAGCCGAAGCTTGTATTTCCTCAATCTTTCAAACATTTTTGCCAAATATTCAACATGTTGCTCTTCATCGCTTGAATTTACGATCATATCGTCCACATATACTTCGACTTCTTTGTGAATCATATCGTGAAACAACATAGTCATCCCCCTCTGATAGGTGGCACCAGCATTTATCAGGCCAAACGACATTGCTTTGCAACAGAAAGTTCCCCATGGGGTAATGAACGATGTCTTTTCCCTGTCTCTGGGTGACATTTTGATTTGATTGTATCCAGAAAAACCGTCCATGAAGGAGAACACCTTGCACTGAGCAGTATTATCAACCTGCAAGTCAATATGAGGTAGTGGGAAATTGTCTTTCAGACTGACTTTATTCAAATCCCTATAATCGACACACATCCGGACTTTCCCATCCTTCTTCGGTACAGGTACAATATTAGCAACCCATTCGGGATACTCGACTGTCATGAGGAAACCTGCATCAATCTGCTTCTGTACCTCACCCTTGATCTTGAGAGCCATGTCAGGACCAGTTCTTCTCAGCTTTTGCCTAACAGGGGGACATTCTGGCTTTGTTGGTATTCGGTGTTCTACGATATGGGGATCCAAACCCGGTATATCTTCATACGACCATGCAAAAATATCTGAATACTCTCGGAGAAGTTCGAGGATCCTCTTCTTAACCCCTTCTCCCAGTGCAGCACCAACTTTGATTTCCCGCTTATTGTCTTCGGTACCCAAGTTGACCAGCTCAATCTCCTCCTGGTGGGGTTGAATGGTTTTCTCCTCTTGCTTAAGCAGTTGGGTAGTCTCATATGGTATATCATCATCTGCCTCATCTTCGGCTTCAAATACCGGGAATTCAAAAGTCGAAGGAAACATAGGATCACTGTGTTCAACGGGTTTATTATGGTTCAATCTGCATGATATGGTTTGATGATTTTTAGAAAAGGTTTTCCATGCAGATCTTTAAAATTAATAAGAAAACAAAGATGTTTTGGTTTTTTCTGGCATTACCATCATTTCCAAGGGAAAAAGCATTAAGAGAAACAAAAAGCCGTGAAAGAAACGATGATTTTTATTAATAATGGCAATGCCGAAACAAACATGCCCTTACAAAAATACCACTTTCGCCTTGGGCAGAGCGAAAGGGTTGTTATTTTGAAAACAAAGACTTAAGCAACAAGACACATTACTCGAAACCATGCATGATCAAAGGAAGGTCAACGACATCCCAATTCTTTGCTATGCCTCCTGATATAACAAACACGGGCTTAGAACCACTTCCAGTAGCACCCTCAGTAATCGCATTAGTGAAACCAGCACTGTAGAATGGTCCGGTAGATACTCTTGATGTTGGTGAAAAACCAAGACCCTCTTTGCGCTTATTCTCATGCAGTTGTATTAACTGGCCCCAACCGGCAGCCTGCCCTTCTTGGACAGCCTTCTGAGCATCCTTTAAAGAAGCCATAGCAACACCGACCTTTTTAGGCTCCGTACCTTCAATAGTCAAACCTTGAAATGCAGTTCCTCCGGCCGATCCTGCTTCAATGCAAGAGAACGATGACAATTGGCTGACCAAGTATGATTCTTCTCCATGTACAGTAACAAGCTTACCATTCTTCACAAATTTCAACTTTTGGTGGAGGGTGGAGGTCACCGCGCCAGCTTCATGTATCCACGGCCTTCCGAGAAAACAGCTATAGGAAGCATCAATGTCCATGACTTGGAATGTGATCAGGAATGTCTCAGGGCCGATGGTCATTGGAAGATCCACTTCTCCGCGAACGTTCTTGCGGGATCCGTCAAAGGCTTTGACCAAAAAAGTGCTTCTCCTCAAAGGGACCTCTCGATAGCTTAACTGGTCTAGAGTTGACTTGGGCATTACGTTCAAAGATGAGCCCGTATCCACCAATACATTTGACAGCATGTCAGTCTTGCAATTCATAGAGATGTGTAGGGCCAAATTGTGGTGTTTCCCCGCTTCCGGGAGTTCGTCTTCGCTAAACCAGAGATTACTGCAAGTGGTGATATTTCCCACTATACCACTAAACTGATCCACCGTGACCTCATGATCAACATACGCCTGTTCCAATACTTTCAGCAAGATATTCCTGTGGGCTTCAGAGCTCAGGAGCAAGGATAAGATAGATATCTTTGATGGAGTTTGCATCAAATGATCCACGATCTTGTAGTCACTTTTCTTGATTAGTCTCAGGATTTCGTCCAAATTATAGTCTTCAATAGATTGGCCTGGCCGGCTAGCGTTCTCAGCAACAAGATGAACTGCAGGTGGAATTGTTTTGTCCACAGGAGTCGTGGTAGGCGCAGCGACCTTCTTTTGGAACAAGGGGGGACGGATTCTGCCGCTTCTCAGAGTTGTCGTCTCTTCGGCGATATTGCTTACTACACCTGGGGATACCAAGGGTACTTCTATCCCATTCTCAACCATGGTTGCATTGTACTTGTAGGGAATAGCCTTGGTGGAGACATAAGGCACTGGCCCAGGTAGCCTTATCACTAGAGGTTCAATCTTCTCCCTCGGAGGCGTGCTCTTAACAGGGGTATCATGAAAGACTGGCATAATCACACAAACATCGCTGGCAATTAGATAGTTATCGTTCATCAGGCTCTGGATGTCGTTCTGAACCACGTCACAGCCCATAGGATTCTGAAGACATTCGTTATAAGCGGCATGGTCATGGCTAAACAAAGAAGCTTGGCACATCTTGACATGTAGTGGTACCAGAGGGGTTGCAACATTACGAACATCAAGGCTAGGAGTTTCTTCATACGCTTCGATCATGTTTACAATGGCATGATTCGGGAGCGGATTATCGAGCACATGCGGGACATTGTTCTCGAAAGACAACTTCCCTTGGTCTATTAGCTTCTTCACAATGTACTTTAAAGCGTAACATCCTTCCACATCGTGGCCTAGAGCCCCTTGATGAAAATCGCACCTGAGGTCGGAACGAAACCTGGGAGGCAATGGGTTAGGCGGAGGCTTGCCAGGCTTGGTTTTGCAGTACCCTTTGTGTAACAGAGTTGGAAGCAGTTCGGCATATGTCATTGGTATGGGAGGGAAAGACGGTCTGGCCTGAGGCCCTTGCTGTTGTTGCGGCTGCTGTTGAGCCGGTGGCTGTTGTTGCACTTGCTGAGCAATAGCGTTGACAGGGACCTGGGGTTGGCCCGGTGGCAGAGGATACTGATGGTAGAATGGTGGGAAGAACAGATGTTGGGCGTATTGCTATGGTAGCGGTGGTTGAGCAACATGGATAGGAGCAATAGTAGCCATGGATTGATTGGTCTCGGTAGATACCATTCCGACTTCTGTCTCTTTCTTCTTGTGATGGCCATTGCCGTATTTCTTTGGTGAATTTGCGGAGGATTCACCTTTTTCGAACACAATGATACCCTCTCTGACAGCTTCTTCTAAGCGGGTTCCCATGGTGACCATCTCAGAGAAGTTACTCGGAGCAGCGATGATTATTCTTTCAACATAGTCTTTCTTCAGAGTTTTCAGAAACGTTTGAGTCATTTCTTCTTCATCTAGAGCAGGGGTAATACGGGCGGCTGCCCCCCTCCACCTTTGCGCATACTCACGGAAACTTTCATCTTTCTTCTGAGAGAGGGATCTGAGAAATTCCCTGTTTGGCTTCAATCTGGTGTTAAACCCATAGTGACTCTTGAAAGCGGCGGCCAAATCATCGAAGGTACGAATATCATCCTTACTCAGGCCAGTATACCATTCTGCAGCGTCTTCCATTAGACTGTCTTGGAAGCAGTGAATCATGAGCGAATCATTGTCTGAGTAATTAGCCATCTTCTTGACATATTTGATAATGTGATTCTGAGGACAGGTCAGCCCGTTGTATCGGTCAAACTCTGGGACTTTGAATTTCTTAGGGACATCTACCCTTGACACTAAGCAGAGATCATGAGTCTTGATGAGATCACCATTTCCTCGGTTAGCTTTGATTTCACGACGAAGTTCTTTAGCAAGTTCCTCCATCCTTTCTTCCATAGTCCCGATCATGGGAGACTTCCCACGGTAAGCATCGGTATTGGTGTCCTGAGGCATGGAATGTACGATCGGTTCAGTGAAGACCATTGACTGAGGCAAGGTAGTGTGGATAGAGACAGGATCTGGTATGGGGATTTGATCACCATTGGCAGCACCAGAAGTACCGGCACCGAAAATATCGGCTGCAGTATTGGGAGCGTAGAAAGGTGGGAGTCCATAAGGGCGTCCCCTCGGCATAGCGAAGCGGTCATCAAGAGATGCTGTTGGAATTGCTTCTGGAGCAGATGAAGCTGGTTGTTCCTGGGCAGCCAATAGAGCAGTCATAACATCGTGAGCTTTAGCCAACTCTTCCCTTAGAGAAGCTAACTCGGTACGGAGCTGTGCGTTTTCCTCTTCCATAGCTACCTGATTCCTTCTTTTGTATTGTCTAGTCTGATGTACTCTAGTAGGTTGATAGACTTTTCGAGCACGAGCCACTTTTCAAACTGCGGCAGAAGAACCAGGAGGAAATGAGCACTTGGAAGTTTTTTGTGACCGATGAATGATGCATATGATGCATGACGTGTGCAAATGCAGATGCAAAAATGACTCTTTTTGGTTATCGAAAGGTTTTTTAGGCGAATTAGAAACTTTGCAAACATTATTGGAAAAATAGAGAGACTAGGAAGTTGGTAAGATCGATCCCTTTGAGATGTTATGTCAAGGGAGGTAGACTTTGAAACGTAATCAATACAAACAACACAAATATCTAGGCGCTAGGAGTGGCAGGGTAGTCATCAGAATCAGACTCCGAAGCTGAACCGCAATATCTGGCATAGAAATCAAGTCTACCTATAGCTCTCTTGGAGTCCCTCATAAGCAGATCATCTTTCTCTTCAAGTTCCTTTCTAACTCTGGCCAATTCCTTTTTCAACATCAAGTTCTCATGAGTCTTCTGCTCATCCTTGCCATCCAAAGTCATAATCAAGTTCTCAGCTTCATTGTATCGGGCCTTCCATATTCGTTTCTCCTGACTCTCCATAGATAGATGCTCCTGATACATCTCCTGGGTCATGGGAAGCAAAGGTAATGGCCCAGATGGCACAGATGCAGACACATGTCTCATAGCAGGGTAAGGCATGCCAATCTCCTCGGCTCGGTCTATCACCCACTGAGTATAGGCCTCATGAGCGATGCCGGATCTCACACCCAAATGCTTTACATCTTTCTTTCGAACCTTAGACCAAGCGTCCACAAAAGCTTTCCTTTGCCCGACGGGGGCATTTGAATAGTAGAAGAACTCCTGAGATGTAGCAAGATTGATGGGCTTCGCTCTCATCGGGAAACCAAACTGTCTCATGGCTAGCTCAGGATTATAGTTGATTCCTCCTCGGGTACCGAGAAAGGTACATTGAGGAACTCCCCACAACCAGTGATGATCTCCTTGACTCGAGCTGCCGGAGTAATCCAAACCACCTCATCGGGAGTGAGAGCCATAATTCGCTGTGAATAAGGCCAATTCTCCAGGTTGGCATGAAAAGAACTCGGAAGGTGCGAAATAAACCACCTATATAAGAGAGGCACGCAACAAAGAATATATCCACGACCTTTGAGAGTCCGATCATGGATGGCGTGGTACGTGTCAGCTAACAGAGTAGGAACCGGATTCTTGGAATGGAAGATTTCAATGGCATTCATGTCCACAAAGTTGTCGAGATTCGGGAAGAGAACGAGCCCGTAGATAAGTAGTGCCAGAATAGCCTCAAGAGTGTCCTGACAAGTAGACTCGAGATTAGCCCGCTCAAGTAAGTACTTCGAAGTGAAACCCTGGATATGAGACTTGGTAATAAGATGTTTGGACACATCAGAAGTCTTGAGATAGAGATCTTTAGCAATCACCAACGGAGCAAGAGGAGATCCGGGACCCGTGAAAGGTGACCCCTCGGCTATAGGTAAACCCATCAAGCTAGAATAAGCCTCAAGTGTAGGAACTAACTGAAAATCCGGGAAAGTGAAGCAACGGAAAACCGGATCATAGAATTGCACCAGAGTGTGCACCAACTTCTCTTCCACATTAGTCCGGAGAATAGTAAGCAAACCACCGTATCGGAGACGAAACCCAGTCGGATTCTTAACCTTGAGTGCCAACTCCATTAAGCTAACCAAATCGACTTCCTTGAACTTGTAAGACTTAGTCTTCTTCATACCTGTAATGTTTACAAAGTTTTTAATTTGTCTAGACCTTTCGATAAATGCATGAAAAAAGGTTTATGCATGCATGCATGTATGATAGGGAAAACATGGTGGGTTACAGTTACGGAGCTGTGGGTGGACACGGCGCCTGGTGAAACTAAGGCTTTGATAGTAGTAACCATGGTTCTAATAAAGTTCCCAAACTGCAACCTCTCTTACGTATACCATGGTAGCACGAGTCGACGCCCGTTTCATGATTATCCGTAAGAAGGTCTAGTTTGAGTGTAGTATCGCGTGACGACTAAAAACTCGAGACAACGCTCGGTTTAGCCACCGCACTACGTCCTAAAAAAAGAAGCCAAAGATGGGTTTGGTAACTACGGTCCATAGCCTCATTGGTCAATTGAAAGTAAAGTGCCTAAGCATGACAACACACGCCGACAACATCACTTCCAAAATGCCTCAGCTATGTGAGATTGATCGCATAACCCAATACACGAGGCAACCCCCGGATTGGATTGTCGATTATATCTCCGCCTATCCCTAAGTTCACTCAGCTCGGGTATAGGACTTTTGATATTCTCACCCCACATGTTGCATGAAAATATTTACAGATAGCAATAAAGTAAAGCGTAAAACATAAAGCATGAAAAACTAGGCGTAGCCCGCAAAATAGTCCCTAGTGAAGTCGCCATTTCTGTTATCGCGATTTTCGGGTGTCAAGTCATTAATTAGGCTTGAACCTTTCAATCATTGTTATCTCTATTTTTTTTTGGGGAAGGGAGAAATTGAGAAAAACCCTTAGAAATTCTAAGTTCGGGGGCAATTTTCGCTATGGGAAGGTGTTAGGCACCCGTAACGACTATAGTACTCTATAGGAGCCGTTTTTCTAGATTTACGTCTACGCTTTACTTTTAATGCTATTTATCGAAAAAGTTTGTTTTTAAGAATGGAGGGAGGAGTATTGGGATTTGATTTTATTGGACTTGGAGAGGTTTTGACCTCTTGCCTACATACCCTTTTAAGGGATCAAACTCCATGTAGTTCTCTCTCAAAAGATTTTGTGAGTTTAGATTGATTTTAATTTTGGAAAATGGTTTTAAAGAAGAGAGAGAGGCCGCGAAGGCTTGAGAAAGTAAAAAAATGGTGAGGTTGGTCCAATTATTAGAGAAAATAGCCTAAATAGGAATTATTTTGCATTTGAATTTGATTAAGAATAAAAAGGAAAAATACAATGGAGTTTTGACTCCAAGGTTTATTGGAAAAAATTGTTTTCAAGTGATGGAATTGTTATTATTTTTTGGAAAAAACGGATTTTCATAAGTTTCGCGCTTCCTAAACATACACCTAACGGTAAATCATACAACGTGTGTGCGTGTCGGTGCTTGTGTCGGTGTACATCATTATAGTGTCCATTGTCCTTTACATTGGCCCTAGTTTACATTTTATGGTCTTGCAAGAATTAAAAAAGGAAAGAGAAAATTGAATAAAAACCTAAACTAAAGGATGGAGATGAAGTGGAATGCTCAATGTGCATGAAACATAAAATGGTTAGTAAGGCAAGATGAAATGATAGTAGAAATGATAAACAAAGGAAAGAAACAATAGCAAAGTATGAAAAATGGGAAGAAAAAATGTATGCAAACTAACATTACTTACAAAGCAAGAAACCAACAAGTGAATTTTGCAAAAAGGACAAGAAACTAACAATCAAATGGCAAAATTGGAAGCTAACATATAAACTTGCAAGACAAGAAACTAATCAATTACACTAACAAGATTGCAAGCTATCATTCATCATTTCCAAGTAGTAAACCAAAAATTAAGCTAACAAGATTAGGAATTGACAATTAACATTGCAACATTGTAAATGAAAATTAAACTAGCAAAATTGGGAATTAGCAACTAACATTGCAAAGTTGTCAATGAAGACTAAACTAACAAAATTGGCAACATTGCAAAATTGTGAACAAAAATCAAACTATCAAGGTTGAAAACATTGCAAAATTGTGAACAAAAATCAAACTAACAAGATTGAAAATATTGCAAAATTGTAAACAAAAATCAAACTAACAAGATTGAAAATATTGCAATATTGTGAACAAAAATCAAACTATCAAGATTGAAAACATTGCAAAATTGTGAACAAAAATCAAACTAACAAGATTGAAAATATTGCAAAATTGTAAACAAAAATCAAACTAACAAGATTGAAAATATTAGCATGAAATCAGTAATGATCACATCCCAAAATCAAGTGCCAAACATCAATATCTCATGACAAGTATTTGGATCGAGGATCATGCAAGAAACTTCACACAAAAATACACAAAATATACGAATCAATAGAAAAATTAGCACATATTTTTTCTATCAATTTTAATCATGTAAAAACATCACAAAACAGTCAAAAGTGCATCAAGAACGCATAGCAATTTTTTTTTGGAATTTTGTAAGAAAATTAAAGCGCACAGGTGTTCAGATAGCAAGAACAGGGGTAAGTATAGCAAAAATTCAAGAAAAAAACCAAAAATTACCCAAAGCCCACGGTTACACGGCCCAAACCCAAGCGGGTTGATGGATCCGGATCTCCAGAACGTCTCAGAGGCGTTGGATTGATCCTGATCCATCAAGACCTAGATCCAACGGTCTAAAACGTAGGAAAGCTAGATCGGGTCTGAACCCACCCGGTCCAATGTTTATATAAAAGGTTTTTGGCCCGGTTCCTTCCATTTTTCACTCTCATTCTCTTTCTTCTCTCTTCTTCCTCACTGTTCTCTCTTCTCACTCCGGTGAACCCTAACCCTAATTCACTCAAACCAACCCAGAATTTCATGAATCCTGGCTTAAACGCTTCGGCTTGTTGTTCTAAACATGAATCTATCACTGAAAATCACATGCACCCGTTGAATCGATGTAGATCTTGAATCTTGTTCACGAATTCAAACGGTTTTGGTTCTTGTGTTTTTGTTCAAATCTTTTTCTGAATGAGTTTGTTTACGGATTCGTTGGTTTACAACGGTTGATACTCGTTGTAAACCTTGGAATCTTTACGGTTTTCAAAGATTTTTAGGGTTTCATGATTTTGAACCAAAACTCTTCGAATCTTCTACGGATCTACATCGATTTGGATTCGTTACAGCTCTTGAGTATGAGAGAGGTAAGTTTCGATGTTCACCTGTGTTTTATTCGGGGATTCGAATCGGAATCTTCAAGATTTCTTCAATTTTGATCTTGTTTGTTGATTTTGTGGCTTGAATTCCGAAAATAAATCGGTGTTTCTTCTCTTCCTCTTCACTGGTTCAAAACCTTTGAACTTCTTCCCTTTTCTTCTCAATTTCCCTCCACTGTGATCGCATTGGATTCGTTGCTTTCCGTGATGGATTCAATGCTTGAATTGCAGAAGAGATTGGCTCAATGATGAAGATTCACCATTGAATTTCTGAGAGCTGCCATGAATTCCATGGATTTGGCTTGAATTCAGTTCTGGAAAAAGTTAGGGTTGGTGAAATTGTTCTTGAGCTTTCTGAATTTCTTGTGAATTTGATATAACTGAATGGAGAGAGAAAGTTGGAATGTGTTTGTGAGGTGGCGTGATTTGTGTGGGCTCTTTTTGACTTGTACAGTGGCTGGCCTTTTATAGGCTGCCATGTGTGCTTTTGAACCAATGAGATTACGACACCTGGACTTGGACTAGCTTGCGTGGCACTTGGACTGAATTCTGCAAAAAAAGACTTAAGGACTAAACTGCAAAAAGTAAAAAAAAAATGGACTGATCTGCAATTAAAAAATACAACTTGGACTGACTGGTGGTTAAAAAGAATTTGGACTTATTTGCAATTAAAAAAAAGAATTTGGACTTATTTGCAAAAAGGTAAAATAAAATTGGTAAAAAAGTAACTTTGCAAACAACGTAAAGTGAAACAGTTAAAAATGACAAAATGGACTTAAAACGAACAAACTACCAAAATGAGGTATTTTAAAATACCTCTCTGTCAAAAATTTTGGATGTGAAAAGACCAAAATGCCCCTAAGGACTAAAACGACTCAGACTGACTCAGATGCAATGCTGACATGATTTTTAGACAGAATTTGATTAATGATGTGTGCAGACAAGTTGTAAAGACTCAGAGACAAATTGTAGGGACTAAAATGGGCTCCACTTCAGGAAATGACCAAAATACCCTTTTGTATGATTTTTTATGCAAAAACTTGGAATAAAATGCAGGAAAACATGCAATTGGTTTAGAAACTTTCAAATGACTTGTAATGCAAGAAAAACACTTTGGATGGCTTTATATGCAAGAGAATTAAAGACAGAAAAAAAATACGCAGTTTGAAGCGCGATAGAAAATTGCGGAGTAATACACAGTGAATTGGAAAAGGTATCAGAGGTAAACAGTAAAAGGAAGAAATTTGAAGGGGTAGTTTTTAGGTCCAAAATGAGAGTATGACATAGACCTTCTCTCACTAGAATAGTTAGAGAGAGAGGGAAATGGTGATGTTGAATTAAAAAACTGGTGACAAGCTTTTTATAAACCTTTCTGAACCAGACCAGTTCTTTTAATTTAGACCGAACCATACGGTTTTCCTTATAAACCGTCAGATCTTAGATCTAACGACTACTCTTTTATTGATTTGTTTTTTATTTTTTTATTTTTTTTAGTTTTTTATATATATGTCTATGTTTACTATGTGTGTGTGCTACTATGTGTTCTTTGTGCTCCATCAACTGTGAGCCATCAAATATGGATTTTTCTAAGATCTGATGGCTACTGTGCGTTTAGATCTTAGATCCAGTGAGTGCAGTACACTTTTACTACTATGTGTTCGAATTTTCTTGATCTTGTGATCCAGATTCAATGGCTAGGATCATTACTGTAAGTTCATTGGATTTTGACCACAGGCCCAATGATTTTCAGATTTCACTATATTTTTACTAAAAAAACCATTGTTTTTAATTTCTACACCTATTTTCATTCAAAAAATTATTTTTCTCTTTATTTCAAAAATGTTTTGCTTTGTTTTAATCACTTGTTTAATATTTTTTCTATTATTTGCATCTTATATTTGCACTTATTATTCTTTATCATTTCATGCATATTTCAATTCCTTGCTATTTACCTTAATTGTCATTATTTTAGTGTGTATTTAGGACTTGATTCAATTTAATTTTCCGCATTTTATTTCTTGTCATTTACTTTTTCTCAAGACCATAGAATGTATCTAGGAGCTATGTAATCATGTAAATAAAATATGCACCGACACTATCACATATTTGTTTACCGTTTTATACCATAACCGCAATCAAGGACGAAAAATAAACTAGTGACAACTTAGGTTAATAAGTGGATTTTAAAATTTTCTTAAAATCAAACTATTAGTAATTTTAGGTTCATTTCAAACTTGAGAATTTATTTAGGATCCAACGTCTTTTGTAAAGTTCTCGTTTTTTTTTTATTATTATGTTACGCCGTTACATATAGGTTTTTTGGCGTATGTTTAGCTTAGAAAAATCTTTTTCCCAAAAAAATCAAATAATCCAAACACCAAAAATATTTTCTTAAGAAATCTTAGATTTTAACCCAAGTGATCTTTTTCCTTTTATTTCTTAATCAAATCTTTAATCAACTTTAATATATATTTAGACTTGTTTTCTTGTAAATAAAATCAACCAACTTCACTCCATTTCATTCTTCTATACCTTGAGGTCTCTCATCCCTTCTAAAAAACCCATTTTTAGAACCTTAAAATCAATCCAACCCACCAAATGAAAATTTTAAGGTGAACTACATTGGTTTTGATCCCTTTTCTTTAAGGGTATGTAGGAAAAGGATCTATCCTTCCAAATCAATAAAAACAACAAAAAAACATACTTTTTCTCCCTCCATTCTTTCATTTAGACTTTAGGCAATATTTTACAAATAAATAAGCAAGTAATTAACACAAGATAATTTAGGCAAGAGGCTCCTTCGGAGTACCAAAGTCATTTAGGGTGCGTAACACCTTCCCTCTACAAAACCAACCCCTGGACCTTGATCTCATAAGGGTTTTTACTCACTTTTTCCCTTCCCACAAATAAAAGTAGAGAGTTCAAAGATTGACGATTCACAACCAAATAATGATGTGACATCCGAAAATCACGAGCACAGAAATGGCGACTTCACTGGGGAGAAAAGACTTAAGCGGGTTAAGCCTATCTTATCTTCCTTTACTTGTGCTTTATTATTGCTTATACACCTTGTGAATATGTGCCTACTTGTTTACTTTTAAACGCGAGTGGCGAAATAAGTCCTACACCCGGACTTGAGAGAAATATAAGATAGGACATCGATATAATCATAGTCCAAGGCCAAGAGTACTCTTCGGTTTTGGCACATGTGATAACCCCACTCAATGGAGGGATCTTGGAAGTATACTTTGTCAACGTGAGTACTCATGTTTGACATGATATTTTCAAGTGACCGTCGAAGTTGAGAACCTTAGTTACCCTTATCCCATCTTGGCCTTTTAGGACGTAGTGCGCTAGCTAATCAAGTGTAGTCTTGAATTAGTTGTCACGCGATATTACACCCAAACGAGACTTTCCGACGGATATTATTGGAATGGGAGTAGTCCCGTCACCCGATAAATATTCGAAAGTGGTTGAAAACTTTGGGACCTTGATTGAACCCTTGTTACAAGTGCAATTCAAACCATAGTCCTTACCAAATGGCATTGTTACCCTTAAGCTCCAGCTTTGTGGACTTAACTTCACCATGTTTTCCATGCTCTTTAGCATAATCATGCATACATGCATTCATCCATAAATGTCTTTTCCATTCATTAAACTGTCGAAGGATTTTGATAAGTTTTTTTGTAAACATCAAAGGAACAGACCTTGTAAGAATGAAGAAAGAAATCCAACTTCAAAAATCCTAATTAAGCTTTAGCTTGTGTTATGAACTTTTTCCTTGGTTTTGTTCTTACCTTTGTAATGGGAACCGTTTGCAATATCTTTACATTTTTCAAATGAAACCATGTTCCTCTACAATGTTTACAATAAACTTTGATAAACCCTTCAAAAAAAAAAATTCTATCTTTTTACATAAACATTTCATGCATCATTTTGCATTCATAGTTTTTAGTATGTGTCTCACATTATGTCTTCTCAATAAAAGGTCTTTCCATCATTAAAGTGGTCCGATGTCTCCATCCAAACTCGGCTCGCATATGCAGACACTCGTGCAAACACAAAAGATGGATCAACTTGAGCAAGAGGTCCACGAGCTTCGTGGAGAGGTAACAACACTTCGGGCCGAGGTAGAAAAGTTAACTAGCCTGGTATGCTCGTTGACAGTTACGCAAGATCAGCCTTTGTGCCCGAAATGGCCTCGACAACAGGCTCCTCAACAAGTTATCCCTCAGAATCAGGTTCCTCAGCAGTTTATTCCTCAGAATTAGGTTCGGAAAGCATCACAATGTGACCCAATACTGATGAAATATGCAGATTTGCTTCCCATCTTGCTTAAGAAGAATCTTGTTCAATCCAGGCCACCTACTCGGGTGCCGGATGTGCTGCCGGACTGGTATCGCCTTGACTGCAATTGTGCCTTCCATCAAGAGGCACCAGGTCATGACACTGACCAGTGCTATCCTTTGAAGGAAGAAGTTCAGAAGTTGATTGAGAATGACACTTGGTCCTTCGAGGAACCAGATCTAAAGGTGCTAAGTCAACAACAACATCTGACTTCTCACTCTGTTGCTACTATGCCCATCATGAATGCTGTTCAAAATCCGAGTTATCAGCCCCAGTTTCAACAAAATCAACAACCGCCTCGACAACAGGCTCCAAGAACATATATTGATCCTATTCCTATGAAGTATGTAGATTTGTTTCCAAGGTTGATCGAAAGGAATTTTATCCACACCAAGGCTCCTCTCTTAGTGCCGGCAATTTGCGAACAGGGTATAGGGTTGAACTATCTTGTGCATGCAATCAAGGGGCACCAGGTCATGATATTGAGCATTGTTCTGCATTGTAGAAGGTAGTTCAGAAGTTGGTCCGAAAAAACCTCATACCTCTCAAAGGGGATGGTTGATAATCAAGGACAATGCTATATTCATACATATGATTTGTTTGATGTTGTTGAGGTGTAATGTTGTTGTTTCCTTTCAATTGATGAATTATTTATATATATTATTTTGATTGCGAATCTCACCCCTTCTGCTTGAAAATGTTGCCCTTCGTATGGGTAACTTGCAGGTGATCCTGAGTAGTAGGTGGTGGCTCAATGTCTAGGGCTCTGCTGCGTGTGGGATGGGATTGTTTTATTATTTTCATTGCTATGTAACGAATTTTAAGACATGATGATGTAGTCTTGGTTGAATTATTTTGATGAGGCCTTTGCGCCAAGATTTTGTTGAGGATTAATTATGATTGAATGAATATTCTGCTGCATTTTTATAAGTTGGTTGTTGAAGTTTAATAGTTTATTTTCTATTTAAGAATTTTTATATAAGCAGTGTAATGCTCCGTTTGTGGTTTAACTCTGATTGCTTTATTTAAATTACGTATTTTGGGAACGGGGTGTTACAATTTAATTATGATTGAATGAATATTCCGCTGCATTTTTATAAGTTGGTTGTTGAAGTTTAATAGTTTATTTTCTATTTAAGAATTTATATATAAGCAGTGTAATGCTCCGTTTGTGGTTTAACTCTGATTGCTTTATTTAAATTATGTATTTTGGGAACGCGGTGTTACAATTGGTATCAGAGCAGGTTGGTCCGTCCGACCAAGTAATAGAGTCGTGTTGAGCCACCTAGGATAGAGTGTCAACTCTAATGTTGTTTTGTTGTTGTTTCTGAGCTGTTGTTTCTGATGTAGAACGTTGAAATGGCTGGTCATAATGATGCTCCTATCGCTGCTGCACTTGAGGCTGTTGCTCAAGCTATAGGACAACAACCTAACGGTGCTGCTGGCGACAATGGTGTGAGGATGTTGGAGACCTTTTTGAGGAACCATCCACCAACCTTCAAGGGAAGGTATGACCCCGACGGAGCTCAGAATTGGCTGAAGGAAATTGAAAGAATCTTCAGAGTTATGGAATGCAGTGAGGCTCAGAAGGTGCGGTTTGGTACGCACATGTTGGCTGAAGAGGCAGATGACTGGTGGGTGAGTCTTTTGCCTGTGCTTGAACAAGATGGTGCTGTGGTGACCTGGACTGTGTTCAAGGGAGAATTCCTGGATAGGTATTTTCCGGAAGATGTCCGAGGAAAGAAGGAGATTAAATTCCTAGAGTTGAAGCAGGGAGATATGTCTGTAACGGCATATGCTGCTAAGTTTGTGGAGCTTGCTAAGTTCTACCCTCATTATACTGCGGAGAATGCTGAGTTTTCAAAATGCATTAAGTTTGAGAATGGCTTGAGAGCTGACATCAAGAGAGCCATTGGTTATCAGAAAATAAGAAATTTCTCTGAGTTGGTAAGTAGCTGCAGGATCTATGAAGAGGATACCAAAGCTCATTACAAGGTGATGAGTGAGCGCAGAGGGAAAGGACAACAGAGTCGTCCGAAGCCGTATAGTGCTCCTGCTGACAAAGGTAAACAGAGGTTGAACGATGAGAGGAGGCCCAATAGGAGAGATGCTCTTACAGAGATCGTTTGCTTCAAATGTGGTGAGAAAGGCCACAAGAGCAATGTATGTGGTCGCGATGAGAAGAAGTGTTTCAGGTGTGGTCAGAAGGGACACACATTGGCTGATTGTAAACGTGGGGATATTGTTTGTTATAATTGGAATGAGGAAGGTCATATCAGTTCACAATGTACGCAGCCGAAGAAGGTGAGGACTGGTGGTAAAGTGTTTGCCTTGACTGGTACGCAAACAGTTAACGAGGATCGACTTATCAGAGGTACTTGTTTCTTTAATGGCATATTTGTCGTTAGAAAATCAAGTTGTAATTGACAGGTTACCAGTGGTGAAAGAATTCCCTAAAGTTTTTCCTGATGAGATTCCAGACGTGCCACCAGAACGGGAGGTTGAATTTTCGATTGACCTTGTTCCAGGAACAAAGCCAGTGTCGATGGCACCTTATCGTATGTCAGCGTCTGAACTTGCTGAATTGAAGAAACAGTTGGAAGACTTGCTCGACAAGAAGTTTGTAAGACCAAGTGTTTCACCTTGGGGAGCACCGGTGTTGTTAGTAAAGAAGAAGGATGGTAGTATGAGGTTGTGCATTGACTACCGTCAGTTGAACAAAGTTACGATAAAGAATAGGTATCCACTTCCGAGGATTGATGATTTGATGGATCAGCTGATGGGTGCACGTGTGTTTAGCAAAATTGACTTGAGGTCAGGGTACCATCAAATTAAGGAAAAAGATGAAGATATGCAAAAGACGGCATTTAGGACACGATATGGTCATTACGAATACAAGGTGATGCCTTTCGGTGTTACTAATGCGCCTGGTGTGTTCATGGAGTATATGAACAGGATTTTCCATGCTTATTTGGATCGATTTGTTGTTGTATTTATTGATGATATTTTAATTTATTCTAAGGATGAAGAAGAGCATGCAGAGCATTTGAATGCCAAGTTGCTGAGAGAGAAGAAGCTGTATGCCAAGTTGTCAAAGTGTGAATTCTGGCTAAGTGAAGTAAGTTTTCTTGGCCATATTATTTCTGGTAGTGGTATTGCAGTTGATCCGGCGAAAGTGGAGGCAGTATCACAATGGGAGACTCCTAAGTCAGTAACTGAAATCAGAAGTTTCTTGGGTTTAGCTGGTTATTACCGCAGGTTCATAGAAGGATTTTCGAAGTTAGCACTTCCCTTGACTCAGTTGACCTGTAAGGGTAAGTCTTTTGTGTGGGATGCTCAGTGTGAGAGCAGTTTTAATGAACTGAAACGAAGATTGACGACTGCTCCTATTTTGATTTTACCGAAGCCGAAAGAACCTTTTGTCGTTTATTGTGATGCGTCTAAGCTGGGCTTAGGTGGCGTGTTGATGCAAGATGGCAAAGTAGTAGCTTATGCTTCTAGACAGTTGAGAATACATGAGAAGAATTATCCTACACATGATTTGGAGTTGGCTGCAGTGGTATTTGTTTTGAAAATTTGGAGGCACTATTTGTATGGTTCCAGATTCGAGGTATTCAGTGATCATAAAAGTTTGAAATATTTATTTGATCAGAAAGAATTGAACATGAGGCAGAGGAGATGGTTAGAGCTGTTGAAGGATTATGATTTTGGCTTGAATTACCATCCGGGTAAAGCGAATGTGGTTGTTGATGCTTTGAGCAGGAAGACGTTGCATATGTCTGCCATGATGGTGAAAGAGTTCGAATTGTTAGAACAGTTTAGAGATTTGAGTCTCGTCTGTGAGTTGACACCTCAGAGTGTGCAATTGGGGATGCTGAAGATTAATAATGATTTCTTGAATAGTATCCGAGAAGCACAACAAGTGGATGTCAAGCTTGTTGATTTGATGGTTGCTGGTAATGAAACTGTGAATAGTGACTTTAAAGTCGATGATCTGGGTGTGCTAAGATTCAGAGGAAGAATTTGTATCCCTGATGACGGTGATTTGAAAAAGTTAATTTTAGAAGAAAGTCACCGAAGTAGTTTAAGTATTCATCCGGGAGCTACTAAGATGTATCATGACTTGAAGAAATTGTTTTGGTGGTCTGGATTGAAACGAGATGTTGCTCAGTTTGTGTATGCATGTTTGACTTGTCAGAAGTCTAAGGTTGAGCATCAGAAGCCTGCAGGGCTGTTGACGCCGTTAGATGTACCTGAGTGGAAGTGGGACAACATTTCCATGGATTTTGTAACGAGTTTGCCGAATACTCCAAGAGGACATGATGCTATATGGGTTGTGGTCGACAGGTTGACAAAGTCGACGCACTTTATTCCGATAAATATTACTTTTCCCGTAGCTCAGTTGGCGGAAATCTACATCCGTGACATTGTGAAGTTGCATGGTGTTCCGTCAAGTATTGTGTCGGATAGAGACCCGAGGTTCACCTCTAGATTCTGGAAGAGTTTGCAAGATGCATTGGGTTCGAAGTTGAGGTTGAGTTCAGCTTATCATCCGCAGACAGATGGTCAGTCGTAGAGGACGATCCAGTCTTTGGAAGATTTACTGAGAGTGTGTGTGCTTGAACAAGGTGGAGCTTGGGATAGTCACCTGCCGTTGATAGAGTTCACCTACAACAACAGTTACCATTCGAGTATTGGTATGGCACCGTTCGAAGCTTTGTATGGTCGGAGGTGCAGAACTCCTTTGTGTTGGTTCGAGTCGGGAGAAGGTGTGGTGTTGGGACCAGATTTGGTTCATCAGACTACAGAGAAGGTTAAGATGATCAGAGAACATATGAAAGCGTCGCAGGATCAACAGAAGAGTTACCATGACAAACATAGAAAGGCCCTTGAGTTTCAGGAGGGTGATCATGTGTTCTTAAGGGTTACTCCTATGACGGGTGTAGGACGTGCATTGAAGTCCAAGAAGTTGACTCCAAAGTTCATTGGTCCTTACCAAATATCTGAGAGGGTTGGAACAGTGGCATATCGGATTGGCTTGCCACCACATCTTTCGAATTTGCATGATGTGTTCCATGTATCGCAGCTACGGAAGTATGTAGCGGATCATTCGCATGTTATTCCTAGAGATGATGTGCAAGTTAGGGATAATCTTACAGTTGAGAGCTTACCTTTGAGGATTGAAGATTGTAAGGTGAAGAAGTTGATAGGCAAAGAGATACCTCTAGTGAAGGTTGTTTGGAGTGGTGTAACTGGTGAGAGTTTGACTTAGGAGCTAGAGAGTAAGATGCAAGAGTCCTACCCTGAGTTGTTTGTTTGAGGTAATATTTCGAGGACGAAATTCTTTAAGTTGGGGAGAGTTGTAACGCCCTAGTTTTATTAGTTTATTTCTAGTTAATTTTTAATATGCTTTGTGTATTTTATATGATTTTTTTTGTGATTATTGGTGTTTGCTATTTTATTATGATTATTTTCATTATTTAATAGGAATAAGTAAGAAAATGATATTTATTTGAATATTGGGGGTTAATGAGAATTATTAGAATTTAAGGGATTTAAAGAAAATAGAGTGGGAGTTACACTTTGGGAGAATAGGAAAGAGTTAGGCAGAAAAACTTTTGTACTTACAAGAGAAAAGAAAACAAGCTTTTTGGGAGAAAGGGGAAGAACCAAGAACAAAGAGGGATTTGCCTAGAGGGGAGATTAAATTGCAGTAGTTGTTCATCTAATCAGGTAAGGGTGAGACTAGCATACAATTTTAATATATATATATATATACATGATTCTGAAAATTGGATTGAATTTGTCTGTTTTTTTAGGTTTTGAGAACTTGATGAATTGTTGAAAATATTGTTGAATTTGTTGTTGATTCTATGTTTCTGTGATGTTTAGAGTGCTATGATGTATCTAAGACCTGTAAACGTTTTTGTAAATCATTTTGGGTGATTTGGGGATCAAAATTGGGTTTTTGGAGGAAAAAGAGTTTAGAAAATCGTAGGTTTTGGTCTGTACAGATGATGCGTCGCTTAAGCGAAGCTTCCCGTCGCTTAAGAGAGCATTCATGTAGTTGCCTAGAATTCTGAAAAGTTAGTTCGCTCAAGCGAGCGTCAAGCGAGCTGCAAGCGAGCAAAAACCTGACTTACGACATTTGCTTCGCTCAAGCGAAGTTCCCGTCGCTCAAGTGAGAAACCCAAAATCTGCCCAGAACCTGTAGCAAGTGAGCGTCGCTCGAGCGAACGCCAAGCGAGCCTCAAGCGAGGAACATCCTAACTTACGTGAATTGGTTCGCTTAAGCGAGCTATGCTTCGCTTAAGCGAAGTTGGTCCTGAACGACCATTTTGTGAATTTTGTTAGTTGCTTTAGGACTTAAATCTGAGCTTCCTAAATTGTTTGATGGATTTATTTAATACTGTTTATGAGGTGAAAAATTATAAAAAGATGGAAGATCATGTGGAATGATGCATATGAAATTTATTTACAAATATGTACGCCGTGTTGTCGAGTTGTGTTGAGTCTGATGTCCAGTAGGGGAGTGTGTCATAACTATTTAGGCACAGATGTTGATGTTGTATGTAGATATACACAAGTGGAGTCCATTTCATAATGCATAAAAAGCGGTGAGGGCTCTGCCCTGGAACGCCTTGTCGTTCAAAGCGGGAGGACTCATGTCCTGGAACACTTTGTTGTTCAAAAGCGGTGAGGACTTAGGTCCTGATGAATGCTTTAACCATTCAATTTCCGGTGAGGGCTTCTGCCCTGTATATTGGTACCACATGCATGTGCATTGTTGTATAGTCGTTGTTGTTGTTGATGTGTCGTTGATGTTAAGTTGTTGTCGGTGTGTAGTCATCATGAAATGAAATTGATGCAAACTAATTATAATAAGGGGATGGTTGATAATCAAGGACAATGCTATATTCATACATATGATTTGTTTGATGTTGTTGAGGTGTAATGTTGTTGTTTCCTTTCAATTGATGAATTATTTATATATATTATTTTGATTGCGAATCTCACCCCTTCTGCTTGAAAATGTTGCCCTTCGTATGGGTAACTTGCAGGTGATCCTGAGTAGTAGGTGATGGCTCAATGTCTAGGGCTCTGTTGCGTATGGGATGGGATTGTTTTATTATTTTCATTGCTATGTAACGAATTTTAAGACATGATGATGTAGTCTTGGTTGAATTATTTTGATGAGGCCTTTGCGCCAAGATTTTGTTGAGGATGAATTATGATTGAATGAATATTCTGCTGCATTTTTATAAGTTGGTTGTTGAAGTTTAATAGTTTATTTTCTATTTAAGAATTTTTATATAAGCAGTGTAATGCTCCGTTTGTGGTTTAACTCTGATTGCTTTATTTAAATTACGTATTTTGGGAACGGGGTGTTACACTCGTCCCCATGAATTGCAAAAAGGAAGCTTTGTGCCTAAAATATGTACTATATGATCCACTCAGCTCCAGGGGCAAAGGAATGCCCAATCACAAAAGAAGGCTCGTCCTCGTGAATTCCAAGAAAGTTGCCTTGTGCTCAAGTATATATCATCTGATTTAACCAGTCTCCAGGGGAAAAATTACAAATAAGGGTGACGAACTTGTACGTCATGTGAATACCAATGCAGTCAAGAAATACTTTGTTAAAATGAAAAAGATCGATAAGTCGCAAACTTGAAAAGGCGGCATAGGCAAAAAAGAGGGTCTCGATGGACAGAAAACCCGAAAGGGCGGTCCATGCAAAAATTAGATATAGATATTTCTCAATGGTGTTACTCTAAGGCTTTAATTCCTGATCAATGGTTTTTCGGTTTCTTCGAATAGATATTTCTCAGCTTCTATAAAGGAAAAACTATTTCTTGCTAAATTTCTAAATATAGGTGACTTTAGGGTAACTAAAGGTGTAAATAATTCATCAATATGAATTGTATTTTTTCCTATAAATTCTATGCTATGGTGTGAATTACTCAAAGCATAATTAATTCTATAACATATTGTAAAAGGATGATTACCCTTTTTCATAAAATTTGAGTTTTCCAACTTATAATGAAAAACTATAGATCTATCTAGATCTTTATCTTTTAAGGATAATCCCATTTGTAAATTTATATCAAATTTTATTTTTTCCATATTTTAAATTACACTTTACTTGTGCAATTGTTGCTTGTCTTTTGTCTAAAATCCTAGAGTCTTCTAGGGCTATTTCTAGAGGTGAATCAATACCTTTCATAAAGGTACTTTTGATTAAAATTTGAATAGTTGATATATGAATATAACCAATTTTGCTTTTTTCTTTTTCGGAAAATGTTTCAATTTGAGTTTTATGTATGGTAGATATGACTATATTTCCTTGAGTATTTTCAATTGAAATTGCTTCTTCTCCTATCATTATTCCAAATTTCAAAATATTTTTTCTTGAGAAAAATTCTTTGAATTTATTAAACTTTCTTTTGAAATTTTCTTCAGCAGTTAAAGATAAATCTGCTTCTTCTATCTTATTTTCTATTATGTCATCAACATAATAACTAGATGTTCCTTCAAAGTATGAAACCTCAGTCATATTCTATGTTGTTTATTATGCCAATACTATGATACTGAAAAGTAAATTTTAAATTTAATAAAGATATATTCATACCTGATTTGATCTTCTTTGAAATTTTGTTGATATTTTTGGTTTCGTTGTAGCTAGATATGATCTTCGAATGATTATATTTTGATTTCGGTGATCCCTCCAGAGTATTACCTCAAGGATCTAGCTCCTCCAGAGTCTTGTCTCAAGATCTACTTCTATAAAAAAACAAGTTTTTATAGGAACGAAATACATAGTAGTATTGAACTTCAATATTCATTGATTACAAATGAGAAACGAGGCTATTACTTATAGTGAAAAAGGGCTCACAAATTGTTCACATGTCCCTTTCTCGACAACTAATAAAGATAAACACCGATGCGTTAATAATTAGTTTATTTTATATAATATTTAATCTTGTTTTATTTAGATTTAAGTTTATTTTATATTATTGTTATTTCCTTTTTGAGCTATTTACTTTAAGATTCAATAAATTATATTTTAGGAACAAATATTGGGTGGAGCAGTCTTGAAGCAAAAGAAAGAGGATTAGGAGCTGATTCGGGTTGGAAAAATGCAAGATTCAACACAAAAATATACAGCTCCTGTCATCGCGATTTTGGGGTGTCAAATCATTAATTAGATTTGAACCTTTCAATCATTGATGTCTCTATTTTTTTTTGGGAAGGGAAAAATTGAGAAAACCCTTAGAAATTCTAACTCCGGGGCAATTTTCGCTACGGGAAGGTATTAGGCACCCGCAACGACTATAGTACTCTATAGGAGCCGTTTTGCTAGTCTTATGTATACGCTTTGCTTTTATCGCTATTTGTAAAAAGGATTGATTTTAAGAATGGGGGAAGAAGGGAGAATTTGTTTATTTTTATTGGACTTGGAGAGGTGTTGACCTCTTGCCTACATACCCTTTTAAGGGATCAAAATTCCATGTAGTTCTCTTCCAAAATATTTTTGTGGGATGGTTCAATTTTAGTTTTGAAAATAGTTTTGAAGAAAGGATGAGAGGCCTCAAAGGCATAAGATTTGAGAAAAGGTGAGGTGGTTCCAATTTATTTACAAAATGGTTAAAGTTGAGAATTAGTATTCATTTGTATTCGCTTAAGAAAATAAAGGGAAAATGATGAAGTTTTGACTTCACTTTATTGCAAAAAAAATCTTTGAGTGATGTGTTAGTTTTTTGAGAAAGAAAGAATGAGTTTTTTCTAAGTATCACGCTTCCTAAACATACATCTAGCGGTAAATCATGCAACGTGTGTGCGTGTCGGTGCGTGTGTCGGTGTACATCATCATAGTGTCCATAGTCCTTTACATCGGGTCCTAATTTACATTCTATGGTCTTGAAAGAATTTAAAAGAAAGTAAACTAAACCTAGAATATTACATGAATTAATAGAAAATTGCAAAAAATGACTAAAAGGAAAAAAAGGTGAAAATGATGCAATGCTTGTAATATGAATAAAGCATGAAGTGAAGTGGCTAGTAATGAAATGAGGGGTGATAGTATGAGTAGCAATGCATAATGGATGAAATGATCATCACAAAGAGCATTAAGCAAATTGCAAAAGAAACAAGTACCAAAAATAGTGCAAATAACACAAAACAAAAACCTACAAGTTAAACCAAATCTATGACCTATAATCCTCACCAAAACAGCACTCTCAAGGGAGATATTTCAAGAATTATGAGGAAATTACAAGCTATGCATTCATATTTAGCACATACACATTTTATGCATATTTCACACCTTATTTCCAAACAAAAATTCTCATTACTTGCAAAACAAGAAACTAACCATTGAACTTGTAAAACAAGAAATTACTTCTAAATTTGCAAGAAATTGGAAACTTAACAATTAAGCTTGTAAGACAAGTAACTACCACTAAGTTTGTGAAGGTTTGGCAATTAACAACAAAATTGCAAAAATACAAGAAATTAAGACTAAATTTGCAAGAAAGGATTTGGAAATAATCAATTTAGTTTGTGAAAAACAAGAATCAACAATGAACTCAGAACCAAACACACCATAAAATCATGTATCAAATATCAACACCATGTGGCAAAGATTGGATCCAAAATTATGCAAGAAAACCCACCAAGAACACAAAAGCATACAAATCAAAATAAATAAAATAGCGCACATGCTTTCTATCCCCACCAAAGTGTGAAAATGCCACAAAACAATTGAAAATGCATCAAGAAACATGTGGTAATTTTCAGGATTTTTTGCAAGAAATTTTAGTATGCATAGGGGTTCAAATATCACAAACAGAGGTGTGTATAGCAACAAAAATTCAAGAGAACCTAAAAAAAGCTTAAGGCCCACGGATCTTATGGATCTGGATCAAGCTAACGCTCCAGGAGCGTTGGATCGACCCAGATCCATCAGGATCTGAATCAAACGACCAGAAATAGAAGAGAGTGGGTCGGGTTTGGGTCAACCCGACCCAAACACATATATAAAAGGGTTTTACACCCGTTTCTCTTCATTTTTGTGACATTTTCTCTTTCTTCTCTTCTTCTCTCCGGCCGTTCTCTCTTCTTGCGAACCCTAAACCCTAATTCACGAATTCTACCAAGAAATTCAAGATTCATGGCTTATAACCTGTGTTTCTTTGTTCTAATCACGAATCCATCAATTGAATTTGCAAGTTTTGACTAAAACGATGTGAATCATGGATTCTGTTTCACGGATTCGAAAGGTCTTGGTTTCGTTTCTTTTTGGTTCGATTCTTCTCTTAACCGTTTTTGCGCGTTGATTCGGTGGTTTACAACGCTTGTTACGCGTTGTAAGCTTCAGAATCTTGAAAGTTTTTTCTGGAAATTTTAGGGTTTCTGTGATTTCGAACCAAAACCTTTGAATCCGTGATGATTTACATTGTTTTGAGATTCATTGTTGTGTTTGAACGTGTAAAGATGAGGTTCTTGTGTTTACCTGAGTTTCAATTGGAGATTCGAGCTAGAACCTTCAAGAACTTGGAACCTTCGATCCTGTTCTGTTGGTTCTTGGTTCGAATTCAATAACAAGCTGGTAATTTCTTCTTCCTCTTCTTATCCGATTCAGAATCCTTGAATTCCTTCACTTTCCTTCTTCTTCTCTTCAACCTTAGGGTTTCTGTGATCGCATTCGAATCCGTGGCTTCTGGCTATGGATTCAGTGCTTGAATTGCAGGAACACTGGCTCAATGATGAAGATTCAGCTGAATCTCTGAGAGTCGCATGAAAATTGCATTGGTTTTGATTCAATTGGCTTCTGAATTCGGTTATGATTTGTTCTTCATGTTCATCAATTTCTGAGTTTGTTAGGGTTTTGATCTAACTGATCAAAGAGAGAAAATTGGGTTGTTGTTTGTGACGTGGCGCGTGAATGTGCTCTGATTCTGACACTGTGCACTATTTATAAGATGCCGTGTGGCATTTGATCCAATGAGCTTGTGACACGTGTACCTTGAACACCTACGTGGCAATCTGAACTATTTCTGACTCAAGGACCAAAATGTAATTTTGAAAACTTTGATAACTGAAATGCAACTAAAACTTGGACTGAAATGCAATAATAAAAAAGAATTTGGACTGCTTTTGAAAAATGAAAGGAATTGGACTGTTTTAGAAATCGGACATATTTGCAATTAAAGTAAAATTTGGACTTACTTGCAAAAGTAAAAAAATAAAATTGGTAAAAAACGTAAATTTGAAAAAACGTAAAGCTCAACAATTAAAAATGACAAAACGGACTAAAATGAACAAACTACCAAAATGAGGTATTTCAAAATACCTCTCTGCCCAAAATTTATTTGATGTGAAAAGACCAAAATGCCCCTAGGGACTAAAACGACTCAGACTGACTCAGACTGACTCAGATGCAAAACTAAGATGATTTTTGTACAAAATTTGATTAATGATTCATGCAGACAAATTGAAAAGATTCAGGGACAAATTGTAGGGACTAAAATGGGTTTCTTTGTAGGAAATGACCAAAATACCCTTTTGTATGATTTTATGCAAAAACTGGAATAAAATGTAGGAAAACATGCAATGGTCGTGGAGACCCTTTTGAATGGCTTGTAATGCAAGAAAACACTTTGAACGGCTTTGAATGAAATAAACTTGGAGATAATACAGTAAAATGCGCGTCTGTGGCACAATAAAAGTTGTAAAATAGACACCGTGAATTTGAAATGATTGGAAACAAAAAGAAGTCTGAACAAGTATTTTTAGGTACAAAATGAGGGTATAACAGCTCCCAAGTCAGAAGCTTGGCACGGCCCGTGCCAAAGGTGGCACGGTCGTGCCACCTCTCAAGACCTCTTTTGCTGCATTTTCTTCTCCTGCAAGCTACTCTGTTTTTAGTTTAGGCCCACAGTTTCTTGTGGAACACTCTAGCATTATAGTTGCTTAGATTTTAAGTCAATTGTAAGCTATAAATAGAGTAGTCTTCCACCATAAATAATCATCTTTTGTTCTCAGAAATAATAAGTGACAATTGTTTCTTTGAATAAAAGTTCACCTTTATTTTATTTATGTTCTTCTTCTTCTTCTTCTTCTCCTCTATGTCTACAATGAACGTTAGTGAGTAGACACTTTTCTTGTCTTGGGATTGTTGGATAAGTCTAATGACATAATCCTAATCAAACCAAGCTATTAACCCTAATCTTATGTAACTCTAATCTCTAATCTAAATTCACCGTTTTAACATGAATTAACCATTATCAAACTGTGGAAACGAAAGTAGAGGGTTTGATAATTGTTAATCCATCATCTCAAATATCAATTCATAAAACGAAAGTGGAGTTTTGATATTCGAACAAGTGAATTTAGACAAAGATTGTAAAGGCAGCGAAATAGTCTTTACAATCTTTGAGACATATAGTTTTGAACTTCAAGGATTCTAAGTTGTGATCAAGTTAGCGAAATAGGCTTGGTTGCAACTTAGGACCAAAATCTAATAGTAATCAAGTCAGCGAAATAGGCTTGATTACTAGAGGAACAAAAGAAAAACTGTCTTTAGAAGTTAAGTCTAACATAAGGTCCTATGATTAAAGCTTCGGTTTGTGAAGGGTTTGTTATTATGATGAACCAATAATCCCAAGACTCTTTTATTATTACTGTCTTTTACTTTTAATTAAATATCCAACCATTATACCTTTAAAACTCTTTTCTAATCATTGTTGGAGGTTAACCAAATTCATAACTCCCTGTCGGAACGATATCTTTTATTACTACATCGGTAGAACCGTGCACTTGCGGTTTTGCTCATCAAACACCTAAAGAAAAAGATACACAATAATGTACATAATTATCTCCTAAGTGGTCCCTAACTGCAATATCATAATTATCTTCTAGTTATTATGTTGCAAAATAATTACAGTGGTACCTTATCATATCTGAGTCAGGTAGGGACCACTTAGGAGATAATTATGTACATTATTGTGTGTCTTTTTCTTTAGGTGTTTATTGTAACGCCCTATTTCTATTAAAGCAATAAAACATTTGAATAATAAAATATTCATGAAATAGACGCCACTTTCACGAATCGAAAATGCAAAGATCAAAAACCAACATGCATGCATATAAAATCTCATCAGTCGCAGCGGATACAAAATCATATACATCAAGCATACATGTCACATGATCTCAAAAATGCATAAGCATAAAAATCTCCAAGTTCGACACGTCGACAAAATCTCAAAGTGTAAAATAATCCAACAAAGATCTAGAGCTATCAAACAAAATCCCTAGATCAGAGCCTACTCTACTATAGGACCCGATAGTGGAGAAAGCTCCCACTATCCATGCATCACCGATCAACTCACCGAGCAACTACTCCTGCATAACGTCTACTCACCCATATAGGCAAGTAGGCGGTTAAAACCACTAGGGGTGAGCATTATATCAACATAATCATATAACAGATAAGCAGGAATAATCAATTCAAATATCATGTAATGAATTAAGAATAGGTAACTTTCCAAAAACATACATTCATACCAACAACTATCATTATCCACAATTTCATCACCAAACATAAACATTAACCACCAATGTACATCCATACAATCCACATAGATCACATCATTCAATAAATTCACCAATGTACAAGTTCATCAATCCATGTAGTCAATCATGATACAATCAGTTAATCAACCATTCAATCAATCAATTCATCAATGCATGCAATGTTCTAGACTCCTCTAGATGCATGTGGATCCAAGTTCACCAACGTCTAGGCCGTTACCCATGATGCCAAAATGATACATCAATGTAAGAATACACCTCCTCTTACACAATCTCCGAAGTAAAAGAATCATCTCTTTTACAACAACCAAATGAATATATGGACATAGCAAAGTCACAACAATGCAATTACTCAACTTACATACACCAACACAATGTAAAAGTACACCTCCAATTACATTGCACAACTCCAACAACAATTGCATTATCAAGTAATTACGTCCACACAAATTAACATAGCACATATCAATCAAGTGTCATCACAACAACCACAATGATCATCAATATCATTTCAACATCTTCAACATTATGTAATCACATCATTACAATATTTCTCACATACCAAGTAAGAAAACATACAACATCTCGTAATTCATTCATACATCTCCATTTAGTCATACAAAACTAAACAAGAAAGATTCGTAAGGTGATTGGCTTAAAAGGATATTTTCATCAATGTTCGTCTCTCTTGACATTTTCCAAGAATTCCCATTTTCAAAACCCAAACCAATTAAGACTCAAGGAAACCAATCACAACCATTTTCAGTAATCATATAATCATTGTACTATCTTAATCCCATTTTATTTCCTTGAAGATCCAATTTCCGGAAAATTCAACGTTCTTGGACAATTTTCAAAGTTTGATTCAATTTCACAAAACATGTCCAAATCTCATTCAAGGAGATGTTCTAGTAGGATTAATTGTACAAACAGTGATTATACAAGTTAAAAGAAGTGTTTAAAGAAGTTCGGATTGGCCCTAGGAAGCTCGGAACCAAAAATTCAAAGTGCTGGAAAATGAATTGCTCGCTTAAGCGAACGAGTTACAGAAGCTACATAAATGTACACTTCCCAGCTCGCTTGCAGCTCGCTTATAGCTCGCTTAAGCGACCACCTGGTTCGCTTAAGCGAACGAGTTACAGAAGCTACAAAAATGTACGCTTTCTCGCTCGCTCGCAGCTCGCTTAAGCAACCAATACCCAGAAAACACTATGAGTGTTCGCTTAGGAGCTCGCTTAAGCGACCATGCATAATTTTCCAGAAAAAGTTACGGGTTCCAACCCATTTTCACCCAAAACTCCCGAAAATTGTTTTTTAGGTCAAATAACTCATAAGAGTACTCAAAAACACATTGAACATGAAAATCAACCTCACTTTTAGCCAATTCACCAAACTCTTCAAAATATACCAAAGCACCAACAACAATTCAAATTTTCATCATCAATTCATGAATATGTATACCCAAGCAATGATTCATCAACAACAACATCAATTAACAGCAATAACATCAATTGAACATGAATCATATCTCAATTCAACAACAACTTAGCAAAATTCACCAATTGAGCGCAATTTTCACAACTTCACATTTTTACATAATTGAACATGTAATTTCACCAACAATCATACAATTATCATCAATTCATGCATACAAACATATCATCACAGTTGGAGCACGAATTTAGCAACAATTATCCAATTATGAAAAATTCATTCACTTTAATTTGATGATAGCCCGATCTCAAATCAATCTTGCTAAACACACGTGCACCCACAAACTGATCCATCAAATCATCAATTCTTGGAAGTGGATACCTATTCTTTATCGTCACTTTGTTCAACTGCCGATAATCAATACATAACCTCATGCTACCATATTTCTTCTTGACCAACAACACCGACGCTCCCCAAGGTGAAACACTCGGTCTTACAAACTTCTTATCAAGCAAATCCTCTAACTGTTTCTTCAACTCATCCAACTCAGAAGCCGATATACGGTGAGGCGCCATAGACACAGGCTTCCCTTTCTGGCGGCACATCAGAAATCTCATCAGGAAAAACTTCTGGAAATTCACACACAACTTGCAACTTATCAATTACTGCTTGATTCTCCACAGACAAGGACGCCATTAATGAAAACATTAAGATTCCATCACGCTCTAACTACTTCAACTTCTTAGTAGTCAAAAACTAAGCTCCACTCTCTTCTTCAGCAGAAGAAAAATGCACCGTCTTACTAAAACAATTAATATGAACATGGTTATACTCCAACCAGTTCATACCAAGTATTACATCCATTCCACTCAATGGCAAATAAACTAAATCAACTTCAAAGTCTCGACCAAACATCGACAATGGACACTGCAGACACACTAGAGAAGTAGTCACCGAACCCTTAGCTGGAGTTTCGACAACCATTTCTCCATTCATACTTGACATAACAAGACCCAACTTAGAAGCATAGTCAGCAGCAATAAAACAATGCGTAGCACCAGTATCAATAATAGAAATTAAAGGAGTACTATCAAAGAAACAGGTACCTCTAATCAGCCGGTCCTCATTCACTGTTTGCGTACCAGTCAAAGCAAACACTTTCCCATTAGCCTGAGCCTTCTTAGGCTTCTTGCACTGCGAACCAATATGACCTTCTTCATTACAGTTGAAACACACCACATCACAACGGTTGCATTCTGTAACAACATGCCCCTTCTTACCACAACGGAAACACCGTTTCACATCACTAGTACAAACATTACTCTTGTGGCCCTTCTCACCACACTTGTAGCAAACAACCTCAGTAGGAACATCTTTCCTTCTAGGCCTCCTCTCATCAATGACCCTTTGCTTACCTTCATCAGCAGGAGCGTTGTAAGGCTTTGGACGGCTCTGCTGACTCTTACTCTTCCGCTCATTCATAACTTTGTAATGAGCCTTGGTATCTTCCTCATAGATCCTGCAACTGCTCACCAATTCAGAAAATTGACGGATCTTATGATATCCAATGGCGCGCTTGATCTCAGCATGCAAGCCATTCTTAAACTTAATACACTTGGAGAATTCAGCAGTCTAAGCAGTGTAGTGTGGATAAAACTTAGCCAACTCCACAAACTTAGCAGCATACTCGGTCACCGACATATCACCCTGCTTCAACTCAAGAAACTCAATCTCTTTCTTCCAGCGAACATCTTCCGGAAAGTATCTGTTCATGAAATCTCTCCTAAACACAACCCAGGTAACAACTCCACCTACGTTCTCTAGAATTGGTTGAGTACTCACCCACCAATCATTAGCTTCCTCCGCTAACATGTGCGTACCAAAGCACACCATCTGAACCTCACTGCATTACATGACCCTGAAAGTTCTTTCAACTTCTTTTAGCCACATCTGAGCTCCATCAATCATACCTTCCTTTGAAAGTAGGTGGATGATTCCTCAGAAAAGTTTCCAACATCATAACTTCACCATTAGCGCCAGCACCAGTATTAGGCTGTTGCCCCACAGCTTGAGCCATAGCTTGCAACACAGCAGCAATAGCAGCATCATTTCTTCCAGCCATCTTAGTCCTCTACACAACACACAATAATAAGTACGATACATTAACATTATATCAATTGATACACAACACTACGCGACTCATCTAGTTGGCTGAACGGACCGACCTGCTCTGATACCAATTGTAACAACCTGTTTTCCCAACATGTAAAATAATACATAATATCATAGTATTCAACTTAAACAGGATGTCACACCTCTTTAAAACATAAATAGAGTAAAGTTACTATTTATTAAATACATCAGATATCAAATATTCAAATTACATCACAGCGGAAAAACATTTCATTAATTCAACGGTATGGCACTACGGCGTCAACGAAAACAACTTATTAAAATTCATTCCAAAGGTTCAACAACATAATTCAAAATAATACGTAACAAATGGAAAACATGCAAAGATCCCCATCCTGTTACGTATCAGAGCGACCCTAAGACGACGCATGAGAGAGTCAACTCACATCAACAACTACTCCTGGTTATCTGCACGTTACCCACGTAGAGGCAACATTCAAACAGAAGGGGTGAGTTCACATTCAAGAATAATAAGCATATAATTCATCAACAAAATTTAACAACAAAAATAACAACAATTAACAATGTTAATACTTCGCATAATTCTTCAATAACCACTTATTAAATCATTGACAACTTGGCGACAACGACAATGCATCAACAACGACACCAACAATTGACAAATGCAACGACAACGACTTCAACATGCATGTGGTACCAATCAGGGCATAAGCCCTCAACATTTAAAGTATAAACTCTCAGGGCATAAGCCCTCATCATTAGAGCATAAGCTCTCAGGGCATAAGCCCTCAACATTAGAGCATAAGCTCCCAGGGCATAATCTCTCAACATTTAGAGTAATAACTCTCAGGGCATAAGCCCTCAACATTAATGATTATGCATGGACTCGACAACTTACATCTTAGACAACTTCAACAACTTATGTGACTCCAATATCTAGGAACAACAACTTACAACTTTGCATCTTAGACCAACACTTGCAACTTAATGATATTAACGACAACAGCGACAACGCCAACAACAACGACCTCGCATCATAATATCATAATTCATCAATTATGAACAACATCATGTACCATCATATTTATCAACATATACATTCATATAATAAATCATCAATCATAAACAACATCATATAACATCAACATATGCACTCATATAATAGTTCATTAGTCAAAGATATTCACATCAAACCAAGTTAGATTCATCACAACATAGGTTAAATACTCTTAAACCTCTTAAGTAAACTCCTAGTACTTATAGTTTTGAGGTTTGGAATTATTCCATAAGTTTTGCATTGACTTAGAAACGGTTATGCTGAATTTTCATAAAAATTTACCAAGACTTGCTTGGGGTAAATCCACCATATCTTAAAATCTAAAAATCATTTTTAAGTCAAACCAAAGCCATTGGAAAGCTAACAATATTATCTAAAAGTTTCATGTTTATACCAAAACCCAGTTCAAAGAGGAAAGGGGTGAAAATAGTGAAATATGAAGGATCAGGTTCACAAAAATCGTGTCATGATTTTAGAAATCGCGACGTGTTTTTATGTCCAGAACCACTGAACATTCTGCCGTCAAAATCGCGGCACGGCTGCAAAAATTGCGGCACGGTTAGACAGTATCAGGTCCATACTCAGGTTTTCAAAAAGTGCGTTTTTCACCATTTCGCGCGTAAAATTCAAACCGTTAATCGGATTTTGATGCCATTTTCGCCTATACGCTCCTGACACTTGGCCCTATCATAATGTACATAAAAATGGAGTTGTCCTCGTTGGATGAGGAGTTTGATTGCATCCTTCAGGTGGATGCAATAGTCAGTCATGTGCCCGTGGCACTTGTGGAATCGACAATACTTTGTCATGTCGACCTCTTTCCTCTCCTGTGACGGGGCTTTTGGTGGCTAGACGCCAGCTTCCACCAGATGCGATCTCAGCGAGCATCTATTCCCTCGACATGGGCAAGGGTGTATAGTCTGTGAAGCGACCGTTAGGTGCTTTGCCTTCAAGAGCTAATTTGCCTTCCTTCTTTTTATCTTAGAAGGGCTTTCTAGAGGATTCAGCAACAGGTTCCTCCTTCCTGGATTTGTTGAGGTTGTCCGTGTACAACTCCTCTTCGTACCTGATGTAGATCTTTGCGATCGCTAGGAACTATTTGAGAGTCTTTGGGCGATCTAGACAAACAACCTTTTTAACGTTTGTGCCTTCACGCAGACCTTTGGTAATGAGGTACTGCCTCATAGTTTCGTCAGCACCCCTTACCTGCACAGCTTCCTTATTAGACCTTTCGATGTAGTCTCGAAGAGGCTTGCTTTTTCCTTGAATGATGGCTTCGAGGGATGCCACCGTATTTGGTTGCGTCCTTGACGCAGTAAAGTGGGTGCTGAACTCATGACAGAGGTCGCTCCATGAGTCGATGGAGTTTCTCCTTAAGTTCTTGAACCAGGTAACTGCTCCTCGTCATAATGTAGTGACGAAGAGCTTGCATTTTACGGTGTAACGCCCTAGTTGTTAATTATTTATTTTAGTTGATTTATGTGTGTTTTATGTGCTTTAGAATTATTTATGTTGATTTATGTGAATTATTGATGTTTGCTATTTTGTTATATTTTATTATATGAGAAGTAGTAATGATTTTATTATTTAAGTGGAGTAGAAGAAATAATATTATTTTTGAATTAAAGAGAATAATGGTTATTTAGAATTATTAGATTTAAGGAGGGTTAATGAGGAATTAAAAGAAAATTAAGTGAGGGAGTAAAGAGAAAAAGGGGGGTTATGTTTTGTTAGAAAGAAAAGAGAAAACCAGTAAGGAAAGAAAACATTTTGTACGTACAGTAAAGAACAAACAGAGTTTTGGGAGAAAAGAGCCAAGAACAAGGGGAGAGCTAGGAAGAGGGAAATTCATCCATTTGTTGTAGAAATTTGCTGAATTAAGGTAAGGGTGGGTTTACTCTTCAATTGTCAATATATATGTATATGATTTCATGAATTTGGATTGAAAATTGGTAGTTTTGGAACTAGGTTTATGAATATGATGAATTACTCATTTCTTGATGAATTGTGTTGCAATGATGTTGTTATGATATGTTCTGCTGTTTTGTTGTGCCTTAAACCCATAAACATTGTTTCTAAACCATTTTGGGTGATTGGGGGATTGAAAATGGGATTTTTGGATGAAAATGGAGTTAGAATCGTAGGTTATAATTCTGCCCAGATGAACACTCGCTTAAGCGAGATGCCCTTCGCTCAAGCGAGCAACACTTGCTACACCCAGTCTGAAATTTTAGCCGCTCGCTTAAGTGAGCCACGAGCGAACCCCAAGCGAGCAAAATGCTAACCTTCGTCATTTGCGTCGCTTAAGCGAGATTCCCGTCGCTTAAGCGAGAGACGCCCAGGATAGTGTATTTAGCCTGTTCGCTTAAGCGAACTAGAAGCGAGCCAGAAGCGAGGGAAAACCCAACTTACGTGTTTTAACTCGCTTAAGCGAGAAGCTGCTCGCTCAAGCGAGCTAGGTCCTGTGCGACCCAAAATGTGATTTTCCAAAGATGTTCTAAACTCAAACCTAAGCTTTCTAAGATGTTTATTGGATTTATTAAGAATTGTTTAGATGATAAAACTTATATATTAAGATGATTAAGATGGAATTATGTATGCTTATGTGCAAATATTTATACTTTGCTAAGTTGAGTTGTCTTGATTGATGTCGAGTGGTATTGTCCAGTTGGGGAGGGTATCCTAAGTTGTTGTTGTTGTTGGTTGCATGCTGATATGCTCCATTAAGATGTTGGGTTGTATGCTGATATACACCATAGAGTCATTCATACTCATATGCATTTGTTGGGGGCTTATTGCCCTGGAATGTTTATCATTCACCTGCTGGGGGCTTATTGCCCTGGAACGCTTTATCGTTCACCTGTTGGGGGCTTATTGCCCTGGGATGCTTTAACCATCCAAACTGTTGGGGGCTTATTGCCCTGGAATGCTTAGCATTCAACGCGCGTAGTTGGTACCACATGCATAATGCATTAGATGTTGATGGAGTCTTGCATTAGTTGTAGGAGTGAGTTGTCCTTTTGGGATTGTTGTTGGTGAGATGTCGCCACAAGTGTTGTTGTTGTTGTTGCTGATATTAATCTAAGATGAATTTAAATGATAATATTGAGATGATAATGTTGATAATGTTGCTGTTTGTTGTTGTTGTTTTCAATTTACTTTGATGATTCATATATCTGTATATTTACTTTTGATTGTGAACTCACCCCTTCTGCTGGAATTGCCGCCTTGTGGGCAAGTGTAGGTAGTGAAGGCTTGTAGGTTGATGGCTCCTGTGTCTAGGGCTCTGATGCGTAGAGGGATGGGAATATTGCATATTTAATTCTTCATTCCTTATGTATCACTTGTTGAACTATGTTGTTGATTTCATTATTGGAGAATATTGTTATGTTGAGGCCTTTGTGCCAAGGATTGATGTAGATGACTTGAGATATTTTTATAATAAATATTCCGCTGCAGAAATTTAATATGATGGAATTTCTTGATGTTTTTAAATAGTTTTATATTCTATTTAAATAATTTTGAAAAGAAGATGTAATATCCCGTTGTTTGTTGAACTCTGATGATTGTTGCATATTATTATGTCATATTGGGAACGGGTTGTTACAATTGGTATCAGAGCAAGTCGGTCCGTCAGACCATTAGAAGAGTCGTGTCGAGCCATGTAGAGTAGTGTGACAAGTTTAAACTGTCTTTGTTGTTCTAATTCTTGTTGTTATGTAGAACTATCGAGATGGCTGCAAGGAATGATGCTGCTCTTGCTGCTGCCTTGCAAGCAATGGCTCAAGTTGTTGGACAACAGCAAGGTGCTGGTGGGGTTGGTGAAGGTGTAAGGATGCTTGAGGCTTTCCTGAGGAATCATCCACCAACCTTTAAGGGAAGGTACGACCCCGATGGAGCACAGACCTGGCTGAAGGAGGTCGAGAGGATCTTCCGGGTGATGCAGTGTACGGATGTTCAGATGGTGCGGTTTGGCACGCATATGTTAGCAGAAGAGGCTGACGACTGGTGGGTAAGCACTCAACCCATTCTCCAAGCTGAAGGAGCTGAAATTACATGGGCTGTGTTCCGAAGAGAGTTCTTGAGAAGGTATTTTCCGGAGGATGTCCGAGGTAAGAAGGAGATAGAATTCCTTGAGCTGAAGCAAGGAGACATGTCCATTACGGAATATGCTGCTAAGTTCGTGGAGCTTGCCAAGTTCTATCCACACTATGCTGCGGAGACTGCTGAGTTCTCCAAATGTATTAAGTTTGAAAATGGTCTGCGAGCTGATATCAAGCGGGCCATTGGCTATCAGAAGATCAGAGACTTCTCTGAGTTGGTGAGCAGCTGCCGTATTTATGAAGAGGACACCAAAGCTCACTATAAGATAATGAATGACCGTAGAGGAAAGGGGCAGCAGAGTCGCCCGAAGCCTTATAGTGCCCCAGCTGATAAGGGCAAACAAAGGATGCATGATGAGAGGAGGCCAGCACGTAGAGATGCTCCTGCTGAAGTGGTTTGTTATAAGTGTGGTGTCAAAGGCCACAAGAGCAATGCTTGCAACCGGGATGAGAAGAAATGTTTTCGTTGTGGTAAGAATGGCCACACTGTCACCGAATGCAAGCGCGGAGATATTGTTTGCTTCAACTGTAATGAAGAAGGTCACATTGGTTCTCAGTGCACTCAGCCTAAGAAGGCGCAGACCAGTGGTAGAGTTTTTGCCTTGACCGGTACTCAGACTGATCAGGAGGATCGACTTATCAGAGGTACTTGTTTCTTTAGTGGTACTCCTTTAATTGCTATAATAGATACTGGTGCAACACATTGTTTCATTGCTATTGATTGTGCACAAAGATTGGGTTTGATTATGTCTGATATGAATGGGGAGATGGTTGTTGAAACTCCAGCTAAGGGTTCAATAACTACTTCCCTTGTTTGTTTAAGTTGTCCGTTGTCTGTATTTGGTAGAGATTTTGAGGTGGACCTTGTCTGTTTGCCGTTGGTGGGAATGGATGTAATATTGGGAATGAATTGGTTGGAATACAATCATGTCCTGATCAATTGTTTCACGAAGACGGTGCGGTTTTCTTCTGCCGAAGAAGAGAGTGGAACAGAATTCTTATCCACTAAGGAGATGAAGCGTCTAGAAAAGGATGGCGTGTTGATGTTTTCTTTGTTGGCATTCTTGTCGGTGGAGAACCAAGCTGTGATTGATGGGCTGCCTGTTGTGAAGGAATTTCCTGAAGTCTTCCCTGATGAGATTCCAGATGTGCCACCGGAGAGAGAAGTGGAATTTTCGATAGACCTTGTGCCGGGTACGAAGCTTGTGTCGATGGCTCCTTACCGTATGTCAGCTTCGGAGTTGGCTGAATTGAAGAAACAATTAGAAGACTTTCTTGACAAGAAGTTTGTGAGACCGAGTGTTTCACCGTGGGGAGCGCCGGTGTTGTTGGTTAAGAAGAAGGATGGTAGCATGCGGTTGTGTATTGATTACCGTCAGTTGAATAAGGTGACTATTAAGAACAGGTATCCACTACCGAGGATTGATGACTTGATGGATCAATTGGTGGGTGCCCGCATTTTTAGCAAGATTGATTTGAGGTCAGGTTACCATCAGATAAAGGTGAAGGATGAGGATATGCAAAAGACGGCGTTTAGGACGCGTTATGGTCATTACGAATATAAGGTGATGCCTTTTGGTGTGACGAATGCACCTGGTGTGTTTATGGAATATATGAACAGAATTTTTCATGAGTATTTGGATCAATTTGTTGTGGTTTTTATTGATGACATTTTGATCTATTCTAAGACTGAAGCTGAGCATGCAGAGCACTTGAAGATTGTTTTGCAAGTGCTGAAAGAGAAGAAATTGTATGCCAAGTTATCCAAGTGCGAGTTCTGGCTGAATGAAGTAAGTTTTCTTGGCCACATTATTTCTGGTAAAGGTATTGCTGTAGATCCTTCGAAGGTTGATGCTGTGTCGCAGTGGGAGACACCAAAGTCAGTTACTGAGGTGAGAAGTTTTCTTGGTTTGGCTGGTTATTATCGCAGATTTATTGAGGGATTTTCGAAGTTGGCACTTCCTTTGACGCAACTGACCTGTAAAGGTAAAGCATTTGTGTGGGATGCTCAATGTGAGAGTAGTTTCAATGAGTTGAAGCAAAGATTGACGACTGCTCCTATTTTGATTTTGCCGAAGCCAGAAGAACCTTTTGTTGTGTATTGTGATGCATCTAAGCTGGGATTAGGTGGTGTTTTGATGCAAGATGGCAAGGTGGTAGCGTATGCTTCTAGACAGCTGAGAGTGCATGAGAAGAATTATCCTACGCATGATTTAGAGTTGGCAGCCGTGGTATTTGTGTTGAAGATTTGGAGGCACTATTTGTATGGTTCCAGATTCGAGGTGTTTAGTGATCATAAAAGTTTAAAGTACCTGTTTGATCAGAGGGAGTTGAACATGAGGCAGAGAAGGTGGCTTGAGTTGCTTAAGGATTATGATTTTGGCTTGAATTACCATCCTGGTAAAGCTAATGTTGTGGCTGATGCGTTGAGTAGAAAGACATTGCATATGTCGGCGTTGATGGTGAAAGAGTTCGAGTTACTTGAACAGTTCAGAGATTTGAGTCTTGTTTGTGTGAGATCACCTCAGAGCGTGAAGTTGGGCATGCTGAAGATTAATAGTGATTTCTTGAATAATATCAAAGAGGCACAGAAGCTTGATGTTAAGTTTGTGGACTTGATGGCTGCTAGTGATCAGAATGTAGATGGTGACTTCAAGGTCGATGAACAAGGTGTGTTGAGGTTTAGAGGAAGGATTTGTATTCCTGATGATGAGGATTTGAAGAAGTTGATTTTAGAAGAAAGTCATAAGAGTAGTCTGAGTATTCATCCTGGAGCTACTAAAATGTATCATGACTTGAAGAAATTATTTTGGTGGTCCGGTTTGAAGAGGGATGTTGCCCAATTTGTTTATGCGTGTTTGACTTGCCAGAAGTCTAAGGTTGAGCACCAGAAGCCTGCAGGGCTGTTGACTCCGTTAGATGTGCCTGAGTGGAAGTGGGATAGCATTTCGATGGATTTTGTAACAAGTTTACCGAATACTCCAAGGGGGCATGATGCCATTTGGGTCGTGGTCGACAGGTTGACTAAGTCGGCGCACTTTATTCCGATCAATATCAGTTATCCGGTAGTTCAGTTGGCGGAGATTTATATCCGTGACATTGTGAAGTTGCATGGTGTTCCATCTAGTATTGTGTTGGATAGAGATCCGAGGTTTACATCAAGGTTTTGGAAGAGCTTACAAGATGCCAAGAAAAAGGAAGCTTAAAGCATCTGAAGAAGTGCTTCTGAAGACGAGCGCTCATGAAGACAGAGTGCTCCTAAAGTGATGACGTCATCAGAAGCTACATTTTCACCAGAAGCTGAAGTTCATCTGAACTTAGAGAATTTGAAGATTCAAGAGTTGTTTCTTGAGTAGAAACTTATTTAATACTGGCAAAAGACTAGTGGAATATTGCAACGGTCGTTTCAAAAGGATTTGAAGTCATTTGGTTGCAAAGTTACAAGAAGCGTTGACAAAGTACCTTGTACGAACTGTACAACCACCTTCACCACTACTCTGTTTTGTGTTTCTACTACAAGACAAGGAAAACAGCTCTGAGATACAACCACGCCTGCAACAATGTTCCTTCACAAATGAAATGGATTTGAAATTAATCTTTCATAGGACAATAACTTAATCAGGCAAAGAATCAATGGTGAAAGATCAAGCTTCAACAACAACTCTTTATTGGATGTGCGGGCACTTACAACGTTCATTTCACACCTCTATATAAAGGAGTGAATACTTGAAGAACAATAAGACTCTACAACATTTTTGAAAGCGCCAAAACTCTGTCAAATTGTTCAGCATCCAAAAGTTCACTTAGAATTTCAGTTTTCAAGTTCATATCTTTGAAATTCTAAAGTCTTAAGAGTATGTATCTGATTTGTATTTTGAACACCACTTATTGTATATCAAGTGTTCAACCTCAAACATTTTCTTTGTAATTTTGTTTGATAGAAGTCTCTTGCTTGTGTGCTTGAGCATTAGAAGTCTCTTGATTGTGTTCTTGAGCATTTGAAGTCTCTTGCTTGTGTGCTTGAGCATTTGTAATCAGATATTACTTATAGTAAACTCTCCTTGGAAGTGCAAGGGGGACAGGACTACTTCCGGTTTGTGGAAGGAACCTGTATAAATTGCTTGTGTCTTTCTTCCTCTCTTTTCTCTCTGTTTTCATTTCGCTGCACACGCTCCTGACCACCTTCTTCAGAAGCTATGAAGGTGAGAAAAAACACAAGAAGGGGGGGTTGAATTGTGTTTTCAAAAACTTTTCCTTCTTACCAATTAAAACTGTTCTCAAGATTAGAGTCTGATAGAGTTCGGAGTCTGATTTGAGTTCAGAGTCTTAATGCAGCAGATAGAGAGTAAGAGTGCAGAAAAGAGAGAAGAACACAAGCAATTATATAGGTTCCTTCCACAAACCGGAAGTAGTCCTGTCCCCCTTGCACTTCCAAGGAGAGTTTCACTAAAATGTAATATCAAATTACAAGTTGCTCAAACACACAGTAAGAGACTTCTCAATGCTCAAGGACAACCCCAAGAGACTTCCTTTGCTCAATCACACCTGAAAGAGACTTCTATGCTCAAGGACAACTCCAAGAGACTTCCTTTGCTCAATCACAAAAGAAAGAGACTTTTCTAAACAATTACAAAGAATTGAAAAGAGTTTTGAATATTTGATATACAATCAGAGGTATTCACAAAACAATGTGAACAGAACAGACTCTGTTTTTCTAGACACTTAGAAATTCTAAGATATGAACTTTTGTAAGAATTCTCTAAGTTGTTGATGTGTATTTTGCAACGCTTTGACTCAGAGAAAATGTGTTGGTCTTTTCTTTCAGCTCTTCTGTGTTCTAGCATTTTTCTTCAAGTCTTTATCCCTATTTATAGAGGATTTGAGAGACGTTGAGAACTAGCCGGTACATCAACTTGTCTTGACTGAAGCTTTGATTCTTCACCATTGATCTTTTGCCCGATTTGATAATTGTCCTATGAAGAAACAATTTTAAATCCATTCCAATAGAGAAGGAACAATGTCTGCAAACATTACTGTTATTCTTGTCTTGTAGAGGAGACAAAATGCAGAGATGGTGGTTGCAGAGGCATGCTCAGAGTTAGTGGTTGTACACTTCGTACACTGTACTTTGTCAACGCTCTTAAGCTTTTGGTGAAGTAGCTTCTGATGAACTTGCTTCTGATGATCTTGCTTTTGATGACGTGGATACAGGAGCAGTTTTCTTCAGACGCACTAAGCTTCTGATGACATCATCTTCAAGAGCACTTTCATTCAGATGCTCTTAAGCTTCAAAATAAATTCCTTTGCTCTTTGATTCGTTCAAGCAGAACCTCTATGAATAAGACTTTAATTATGGTCCTGTACACTTGAACAAATGTTTAGCATACTTTGTTATCATCAAAACTCAAACGATGATTATGTGAAACACCCTTTGTTCCAACAATCTCCCCCTTTTTGATGATGACATACACAAGTATTTAAAAAGTCAATTGTTGTTAACTTAATTAACGAGCTGACTCTGGGGTTCTGAGGTTTGTAAGCTCAGAGTATGAGGTTTGTAAGCTCTGACTCCCCCTAAGTTTGATAGTCTTTAAGGTGAGGTTTGTAAGCTCCCCCTAAGTCCTATCCAGGTTAATTAAATTCATTTTAAGCATAAAAAATTGCAGTATACGCATAGATTCATTAAATAAGGTTCTCAAAAAATAAAATTCTATAGCATTTTATTTTGGCTTGGGCTCAGATTCTTGTTAAATACTTCTACTACTCCCCATTTTGTCATTAACAAAAATAACCAAAAAAAATGAACGAGAAGTAAAAACAAATATATATATATATATATATATATATATAAAGACATTTACAAAGACAAAATGTCAGAAGCACAAACAACTAAGCAAAAAAAATAAAATAGGTGTGCATCTAAGGGTTGGGTTGCTGTTGTTGTTGGATAAAAGCCATCATGCGAATAATGTCCTCAGATTGCTTCTTCAGAAGCTCAGATTGTTGCTTAACAGTTTCTTCAAGAACTAGCTTCCTCTGAAGGAGATAATCTTCTTTAGCCTTAGACTCTTCCTGCTGCTTCAACACTTTCTCTTTCAGCATCTTGAACACCTTAGCTTCTCTTAAAACATAGTCTGATTCAGCGTAAAAAGGCGCATTTGCTAGATACATAAGTGGTCTTGTAGATTGCTCAGCTGAGTGCAGAATCCTCAGGTGACGCTTCAGTGCAGCAGCTTGAATTTGAAGACACTTCTTGCTTACATCATCTATCAGTTCAGAAGCTTTGCTCTTCAGAGATGCCCACTGATCTTCATAGTCAACAGAGAGAGTAGGAACTCTTCTTAGTTGCACTAGAGCTTTCATATCCTCACTGATTTTCAACAGTTCAGACTCAATGTATTCAGATTCCAGAATGTTTAAGGGTGGTTGTTCAAGGATCTGAATATGAGATGGAGATGAAGGTTGGTCAGAAGCACTAAGGATTAGGTTTTGTGTTGGTTCAGAATCTGAAATAGACACAGAAAGTTCAGACTCTGTCACTAAGACTGACTCCTCAACAACTGTCTCAATAACAGATTCTGGAATGGTTGTCTTTTGAGTTTGAGTTTGGGTTTTGGTTTGGGGTGATGTTTGTTCAGGGCTGCTTTATTGAGATGGTTTTGGTGGTTGTTGGTTAACTAAATCAATCTTTTTAGAGACTGATTTAGTGGCTTTTTGTGGAGTGATAGGGATTTCACCACCTAAGTGTTTTTCTAAAGAAAACAGGTTGGAAGGTGAACCAGGATGAGATTGGTCAGAAGTGGAAGTGTGTGTATCAGCTGGTATCATATTGAGAGGTTCAATGATAGGGGCTTGAAGAGGATGGTTAGCTGGGAGTTTGTTGCACAAGTCAACTCTCCTTTGAGACATCTCCCCTATACTTTTAAGTACAGTTGGGTACACTGGCTTAAACTGTTTAGGTTTAGGACTAGGTTTAGGCAGGTTGTATTTCTGATTGAGAGGTATGTTGTCTTGGTCAGAGTCAGTTGAGGGTGATGGTGAAGGTAAGATGTTGATGGGGGGATCTGGAATCTGAGTTACCTTTATTGAGAGAGGAGCTTCTGATCTTTCAGTCTCTAAAGCAGCAGACTCTTGAATAGATCCTGAAGCACCAGCTTCTGGTGTTCCTTGAATCTTCTTCAGAACCTCCTGAGCTTCCTTCACAACTTCTTGTTCAACTTCACCAGCAATTGCCTTAACCTCAGCAAGCTTTTCCACATAGTATTTGTCACAATCTCCTTTCCCAAGAGCCTTGAGCTTTTCATCTCTTTCCGCAATGTATTGTGAATCCTTCTTCTTCTTGTCTGCTGTCAGCTTATCAGCATGTTCCTTTGCTCTACTGGCCATTTTAGGAGTCGGTTCCAACATTGGACAAACAAAATTTACACCACCTGCTGTCTTTTACTAGCCCTTTGCTCTTCTGCATCCATTTCTTCAAGAGCTAATTTAGCTGCCTCAGTGGTGATTGAAGAATCTCCTTTACCTGTTTTTCTCTTAGGAGTAGAAGCAGACACACTGTCGTAGTTAGGTTCTTCAGACTTAGCAACCTTCTGCTTTTTTGCCTTAGCAACATCAGCTCCTGAGTCAGTATCCACCTTGGTTCTTTTGCCCTTGACTCTGAGAGAAGCTTCATCAGAAGAGTCAGGGATGACTACATCCTGAGAGGTTGCGCCTGATTCCTTGGCATGTGCAGCTATGTATCCAGTCAAAACTTCAGGATTATCCTCTTTTGAGATGCGAGGAAAATCCCTCATCAGTCCTGATGGAACCGAGGATTCTTTCAGGTCCTTCTCGTTGGAAGAGAATTTCCCAATGATCTTCATATTCTGCAGAGTCTTGCCATTGATGATCTTCCCAGTAGTAGTTCCAAGAACTATGTTAGAAGCAAGATTGAATTTCTTCAGAGTCTCCAGCAATCCTCCTTGATGAAAGATTTCAAAGAGCAGCCTTCCACAAGGTACTTGCTTTCTTTTCCCTTTGATTCCTTCTTTGATAGCCCAACACAGATGATGTATGAGGTATCTTGGAAGATTTATCTCTTGATAAGCAGCCAAGTATAGAACCAGTTTGTGGTCCATACTTGGTTGGTCAAACCCTCCTCCCTTTTGAAAGAAGCAGTCAATGACAAACTTCAGGAGCATCCTGTCTTTTCCATCCATGTCTACCAACTTAGTTGTTGGGTTTCCTTTCAGCAGTAAATTAGTATAACTATCCAACAGGGGTTCCTTCCTGCTGACGTTCTAAAGAAATCTGCCTTCAGGAGCCACTCTGCATGCTCTTGCGATAACCTCTTCTGTAATGGTTATAGGAATACCCATCACTGCTGATCTTATCTCTAACCTCCTAAAAGGTTCAAGACCCATTTCTTTCCTTGATTTTCCTTTCAGACTTGGATTCCTTTCCACAACCTGTCTTTCTTCTAAGATAGCAGCTTCTTACCCATAAATCCTTAACCAAATTTACATATGTTGGTCCATTCAACATACGAAAGTAACCAAACATCTTTTGTGTTGAAATTAGCGCTTCCATGTCCATCCCGTTTCTCTTGAGAGAGGCGAAATCCACTGGTGATTCTATTTAAACATCAAACGATTCAAGAGGAATAGCCATCGTCTTTGGTTTGATCAAGTAACTGGACCTTGTGTCGAGTTGCATACCAGAACCACTTGTAGAAGTTGCCATTGAAGAAGTTTGAAGGTTTAGGGTTTTTAGTTTGAGAGATAGAGTAAATCTGATTTTTGACTAACAGCTTAAAAAACTTGAAAGTGTAGGAAAGTGAGTGAGTTGTGTGTGACTGATATATATAGTGATTTTTTTGACAAAACTTTTCACATTCAAAGGAGACAAACAGACACACTCATTAATGACAATATAGAGGGCGCGAGAATATTTGTTTAAGAGAATAAAAGTGTTATTACCCAATACAGATAGACCATGTCAGAGACCTAAAAAGTAACTATTGCGAATAGGGGGCTAGGTGTCACTAGACTTAACTTCAACCTTTTCCTCTTCCGCACGCTATCAGAGTCAAGATTCCTTCTCAGAATCTGAGAGTTTTTCAGAGGCTGAATTTCTTCAGAGTCTCCAACAGAGAGTCTGATACTCAACAGCTTCTGATAAATTTCAGAGTCTGATTTTTCATTCAGATGCAAGCATTACTCAGTGACAAAATGCATGTTCAAATTTTTCTTTATAAAATTAAATGTTTCAACAGTTAAGGGTTTAGTAAAGATATCAGCCTATTGATGATCAGTATCAATGAATTGAATATCTAAAACTCCCTTTTGAACATAGTTTCTGATAAAATGATGGTTAATTTCAATGTGCTTGGCTCTTGAATGAAGAATAGGATTCTTTGACAAACAAATAGCAGTTGTATTATCACAATAAATGGGAATACAGTTTTCAGTTATTTGATAGTGTTCTAACTGATGTTTCATCCAGAGTAGTTGTGTACAGCAACTAGCAGCTGAGATGTATTCTGCTTCTGTTGTTGACAAAGCAATAGTTGCTTGTCTCTTGCTAGCCCAGGATATCAGATTATCACCAAGGAATTGACAATTTCCACTAGTTGATTTTCTTTCAATCCTATCACCAGCATAGTCAGCATCACAGAATCCAACTAGCTTATAATATGAAGATTTCTTATACAGAAGCCCAAGATTAGTTGTTCCCTTCAGATATCTAAACATTCTCTTAACAGTAGTTAAGTGAGGTTCTCTAGGATCTGATTGAAACCTTGCATAAAAGCATACACTGAACAAAATATTAGGTCTAGATGCAGTGAGATATAACAGAGAACTGATCATACCTCGGTACAGCTTCTGGTCAACTTTAGATCCTTGATCTTCTTTGCTTAGAGTGCAGGTAGGATGCATTGGAGTGTTCATCTCTTTACATTCTTCAAGCTTGAACTTTTTCAGAAGTTCCTTGGTGTATTTGGATTGATGAACGTACACTCCATCTTTGTATTGGTTGATTTGAATTCCCAAAAAGAACTTCAGCTCTCCTATCATGTTCATTTCGAATTCATCCTGCATCATCTTAGAAAATTCTTTGCAAAGAGATCCATTAGTTGAACCAAAAATGATATCATCAACATAAATTTGCACAACCAGTATGTCTTTCTCAAGAGTCTTCTTGAATAATGTTGTGTCAACTTATCCTATTTTAAAATCATTTTTAAGCAAGAAATTACTTAGTCTGTCATACCAGGCTCTAGGAGCTTGTTTCAGACCATACAAAGATTTCTTTAACTTATAAACATAGTCAGGATGTTTTAAATCCTCTAATCCAGGAGGTTGTTTCACAAACACTTCTTCAGAGATGACACCATTCAGAAATGCACTTTTAACGTCCATTTGATACAAAGTTATGTTGTGATTTACTGCGTAGGAAAGAAGTAACCTGATTGCTCCCAATCTTGCAACAAGAGCAAAAGTTTCAGTGTAATCAATGCCTTCTTGTTGGTTGTACCCTTGAGCAACAAGTCTGGCTTTGTTCCTGATTACTTCTCCCTGTTCATCTAGCTTGTTCCTAAACACCCATTTAGTTCCAATAATGTTCTTGTGTTTAGGCTTAGGTACAAGATCCCACACATCATTTCTTTTGAATTGATTGAGTTTATCTTGCATTGCTAAGATCCATCCATCATCAGCTAGTGCTTCATCAACTATTGTAGGTTCTATCACAGATAGCAATCCCAGAGCAGACTCTTCAGGTCTGAAATGTGATCTAGTTCTTCTGGGACTTTCCTTGTTGCCAATGATTTGATCCTCAAGATGAGAAGACTTGTATTTGAATGAGTTTCTGGACTGGATAAATTGTTGCGAATCATCAGAAGCTCCTTCGACTGGAACATCAGGTGTTGTTACAGCTTCTGGAGCATCATCCAACTCTGAAGTCTGATCAGGTTCTGAGTAATCATCAGACTCTTCTGAATCTGCAATACTTTCATCCTGTTCTGGAATTTTACTTCCAGGCTCTTTGTCATCAAAATTGACATGCATAGATTCTTCAACACATTGTGTTTCTGAATTATACAGTCTGTATGCCTTAGACCTCTCAGAGTAACCTAAAAAGATTCCCTTTTGAGCCTTTGCATCAAATTTTCTCAGATAGACTTTGTTGTTTAAGATATAACATGTACATCCAAACTGATGAAAGTAAGAGATGTTAGGCTTCCTACCATTAAAGAGTTCATATGTTGTTTTGTTCAGTATGAGTCTGATATAGATCATGTTCTGAACATAACATGTTGTGTTTACTACTTCTGCCCAAAAATGTTTTGCCAGGTTGTTTTCATGAATCATGGTTCTTGCCATCTCTTGTAAAGACCTATTCTTTCTCTCTACAACCCCATTTTGCTGTGGAGTTCTAGGAGAAGAGAATTCATGGACAATTCCATGTTTTTCACAAAATATTTCGAATGGTTCATTTTCAAATTCTCCACCATGATCACTCCTGACTTTTAAGATTTTCAGTTCTTTTTCAGATTGGACTTGAATGCAGAATTTGGTAGACACATCATATGAATCATCTTTAGATTTAAGAAACTTAACCAAACTCCATCTACTGTAATCATCAACTATAACCAATCCATATTTACTCCCATATAAGGATGCAGTGCTAACTGGTCCAAATAAATCAATGTGGAGTAGTTCCAAGGGTCTGGAGGTAGAAACAATGTCTTTTGAATTGAAAGAAGTTTTAACAATTTTTCCCTTCTGACATGCACCACAAAGTGCATCTGAATGATAGTCAATGTCTGGTAAGCCTCTGACAAGTTGTAACTTGCTAAGTTTAGAGATTAACCTCCAATTAGCATGTCCCAACCTTCTGTGCCATAGCCATTTCTTATCACTCATTGATAAAAGGCAAAATACCTTCTGATCAGTCAGTTCTGAAAAATTAATCTTGTATACATTGTTTCTTCTCTTTCCTTTGAAGATTATGGATTGATCATCTTTGTTGATCACTGTGCATTTGTTCTTATCAAACTAGACATCATAACCATTATCACAAAATTGACTTATGCTAAGTAGGTTATGTCTTAGTCCATCAACAAACCACACATTATTAATAGAGATTGAGGAATTACCAATTGTTCCAGTACCAATGATTTTGCCAGTTTGGTTTCCTCCAAATCCCACAGTTCCTCCCTCTTTCATGGTCAGGGTTAGGAACATGGACCTTTCTCCCGTCATGTGTCGCGAGCAGCCACTGTCTAGGTACCATGACTTCTGCTTTTCGCTTCCTTTTAGACATACCTGCCACATCAACAATATCTGACTTAGGTACCCATATTTTTATGGGTCCTCTTGGGTTAGTCCTAGGAGTTTTGAATTTCCTTTGTGTTCTCTGTCTGAAATTGTCATGTTTTGTCTTCTTCCAGACTTCAGGTTCAGAACTTTTAGCCTTAGAATGTGACTTAGCAAAGACAGCTTCCTTCCTCTAAAATCTAGGCATTTGAGTTTCAGACTCTATTTTCTTCAGAACCTATTTATTAGGTTCTGGTCTTTTCAGGATCTGTAACCTTGGAGCTTTTGATTTTGAGTTGTTCATAACCTTTGTCTTTTGGTTCTCAGGTTTTGACTTAGTCATTACCTTTGAACTTGAAGCTTTAGGTTCTGAATGAGAAACTGTTTTGACCTTTTCAGATTCAGACACAAAATGAGTTTTCAATCCCTCTTTGGTGTTATCAAAACAAGGTTTCAGGATCACTACACCAGGGTTTCCTCCTGTGAAGCCAATTTCCTTTTTGTTGTTCTGATTTATGCTATAAATCATGGATGCAACTTTGGTTCTATCAATTCCTGTGGTAATAAACTCTTGAAGAGCAGCATCCTGCTCAGATAAAGGTTTATTATCACCTTTCTCAGTCATTGTTTTTAAATTATTATTTTCTTGTTGTAAAACATCCATCTCCATCTTAGTTGATTCATGGAGTGTCAGCAACTTAATGTATCGTTGCTTAACTCTCCTCAACTCAAAGGATTGGTTTTCATAATGACCAAGAAGTTCCTTGAGAGAATCAATTAATTCAGATCTAGTGAGTTTAGAATATACCTCAGTTTGATTTTCAGAGTATGTTTAGGATTCAACATCAGATGATTCTTTTTCATCTTCAACAGTAGCCACCAAGGCCATGGCTATATTTGCTTCATCTTCAGCATCATCTTTATCAGACTCAGACTCATTATACAAATCTTCCCAAGTTTCCATCAAACTCTTCTTGATTTTCTTCTTGAATTAGTTGGATTTAAAGACTTGCTTCTTAGATTTCTCTTTGGATTTTTCCTTCTGCAGGTCTGGACATTCAGCAATGAAGTGTCCAGTCTTCTTACAGTTGAAGCATCCTTTCTGTTCTTCTTTTCTAGAGCTCTTGTGACTACTGCCTCTTCTCATGAACTTCTTATTCTTCTTAGCAAGATATTGTAGTCTGTTGGAAAGCATAGCCATCTCCTTAACGATTTCAGGGTCTTCATCAGAATCTTCAGATGTAGATTCTTCTTCACACTCCAACACCTTCAGAGCTTTAGTTGACTTCCCTCTTGACTTCAAAGCAATAGACTTAGGCTTCTTGACAGGTTCATGCTCATTAAGACCAATCTCATGACACTTTAAAGAGCTTATAAGATCTTCAACACTCAGAGTGTTTAAATCTTTAGCTTCTTCAATAGCTGTCACTTTTGGTCTCCACTTAGCAGGTAAGCTTCTCAGAATCTTGTTCACATGATCAGACGCCACATAGCTTTTCATCAGAATTTGAAGCCCAAAAACAAGAGTCTGAAATCTTGAGTACATAGTCTCAATGTTTTCATCCTCCTTCATTCTGAACAACTCGTACTAATGAACGAGCATAGTAGCCTTAGCTTCTCTGACTTTCTTGTTGCCCTCATAAAGTGAGCACAATGAGGTGAACATAGCCTTCGCTGTAGATTTGTCACACATCTTTAAATACTCTTTATGAGGCAAGGAAGCCACAAGAATGCCTCTAATCGTGTGATGTTTCTTATAAAGCTTTTTCTGTTCAGCAGTGTGAGCTTTCCTATCAAGAGCAGCACCTTCTTCATCCAACTTCAAATCTCCAACACCTTCTTCAAGAATATCCCACAACTCTTCATTCATTCCCATAATGTGGCTATACATCTTGGTCTTCCTCCAAGAGAACATTTCTGGATCACCATTAAACATGAGAGGTTTGTTGTGATTAGCAGATCTTTCATTTTTATTGTTTTTGTTGCTATAATCATAAGGCATAGAAACTCTAGAACCAGAAGCAGAACCAGAGCCAGAAGCATCTTCCCCAGACATGTTTTTCTCAGATCGTTCATTGTAACACGGTTAAGTGCTAACTACAGAGCCGAAGCTCTGATACCAACTGAAGGTGAGAAAAAACACAAGAAGGGGGTTGAATTGTGTTTTCAAAAACTTTTCCTTCTTACAAAATAAAACTGTTCTCAGGATCAGAGTCTGATAGAGTTCAGAGTCTGATTTGAGTTCAAAGTCTTAATGCAGCGGATAGAGAGTAAGAGTGCAGAAAAGAGAGAATAATACAAGCAATTATACATGTTCCTTCCACAAACCAGAAGTAGTCATGTCCCCCTTGCACTTCCAAGGAGAGTTTCACTAAAATGTAATATCAAATTACAAGTTGCTCAAACACACAGTAAGAGACTTCTCAATGCTCAAGGACAACTCCAAGAGACTTCCTTTGCTCAATCACACCTGAAAGAGACTTCTATGCTCAAGGACAACTCCAAGAGACTTCCTTTGCTCAATCACAAAAGAAAGAGACTTTTCTAAACAATTACAAAGAATTAAAAAGAATTTTGAATACTTGATATACAATCAGAGGTATTCACAAAACAATGTGAACAGAACAGACTCTGTTTTTCTAGACACTTAGAAATTCTAAGATATGAACTTTTGTAAGAATTCTCTAAGTTGTTGATGTGTATTTTGCAACGCTTTGGCTCAGAGAAAATGTGTTGGTCTTTTCTTTCAGCTCTTCTATGTTCTAGCATTTTTCTTCAAGTCTTTATCCCTATTTATAGAGGATTTGAGAGTTGAGAACTAGTCGGTACATCAACTTGTCTTGACTGAAGCTTTGATTCTTCACCATTGATCTTTTGCCCGATTTGATAATTGTCCTATGAAGAAACAATTTCAAATCCATTCCAATAGAGAAGGAACAATGTCTGCAAACATTACTGTTATTCTTGTCTTGTAGAGGAGACAAAATGCAGAGATGGTGGTTGCAGAGGCATGCTCAGAGTTAGTGGTTGTACACTTCGTACACTGTACTTTGTCAATGCTCTTAAGCTTCTGGTGAAGTAGCTTCTGATGAACTTGCTTCTGATGGCGTGGATATAGGAGCAGTTTTCTTCAGACGCACTAAGCTTCTGATGATATCATTTTCAGGAGCACTCTCATTCAGATGCTCTTAAGCTTCAAAATAAATTCTTTTGCTCTTTGATTCGTTCAAGCACAACCTTTATGAATAAGACTTTAATTATGGTCCTGTACAATTGAACAAATGTTTAGCATATCCAATTGACAATTTTAATACTTTGTTATCATCAAAACTTAAACGGTGATTATGTGAAACACCCTTTGTTCCAACAAGCTATCCACATTTCTTCTGGTCATAGTGTTCTAGAGTTTTTGAGAAAACTTGGAAAAAGACTAACACAATTCAACCCCCCCCCCCCTTCTTGTGTTTTTCTCCCCTTTAATTGGTATCAGAGCCTTGGTTCTGTTGATAAACACCTAACAGTGTAACAGTCCAAGATCTGAGAAAAATATGTCTGCTGAATCATCTGTTTCTGGTTCTGCTGGTTCTGGAAGTAATCATAACGTTGTGCCATATGATTACAATGAGAAGAAAACTGACTCAGGGAAAGTTCCAAAGTTTAATGGAGATCCTGAAGAGTTTTCTTGGTGGAAAACCAACTTCACAGTTATATCATGGGCTTAGAAGAAGAACTATGGGATATTCTGGAAGATGGAGTTGGTGACTTAGTCCTTGATGAAGAAGGAGCTGTTGTTCATAGAAAGATTCATACTCCTGCTCAGAAGAAGATGTATAAGAAACATCACAAGATCAGAGGCTCTCTTGTTTCTGCGATACCACGTTCAGAGTACATGAAGATGAGTGATAAATCTACTACAAAGGCTATGTTTGCATCTTTATGTGCTAACTATGAAGGAAGCAAGAAAGTTAGAGAAGCCAAAGCATTGATGCTTGTTCATCAGTATGAGTTGTTCAAGATGAAGGACGATGAAAGTATTGAGGATATGTACTCAAGATTTCAAACCATAGTCTCTAGACTTCAAATACTGAAGAAAAGCTATGTTGCTTATGATCATGTAAGCAAGATACTCAGAAGTCTGCCTGCCAGATGGAGACCAAAGGTGACTACCATTGAGGAAGCTAAAGATTTAAACACTTTAAGTGTTGAAGATCTTGTTAGTTCTCTCAAAGTTCATGAGTTAAGTCTTAATGAACATGAGTCTACCAAGAAGAGTAAATCAATAGCTTTTCCATCCAAAGGCAAGTCATTGAAAGCTTTTAAAGTGGTTGAGTCTAAAGAAGAATATTCACCCAATGGAGATTCTACTGAGATGATGGTTATGCTCTCAAACAGACTTCAGTATCTAGCCAAGAAGAACAAAAAGTTTATGTCCAGAAGGGGTAGCTTCAGAAGCTCAAAGAAGGAAGATCAGAAGGGATGCTTCAACTGCAAGAAGCCTGGTCATTTCATTGCTGACTGCCTTGATCTTCAGAAGGAAAAATCAAAGGATAAGTCAAAGAAGCCAACATTCAAGTCAAGCAAGTTTAAGAAACAAATCAAGCAGAGTTTGATGGCCACATGGGATGATTTGGATAGTGAATCTGAGTCTGACAAAGATGAATCTGATGAAGGTGCAAAGATAGATGTTAGTAGCTACCGCAACTTCAGAAGCTGAAACTGAATCAGATTCAGAAGATAAAAATGAGGTATACTCCAAAATCCCTAGAGAAGAACTGATAGAGTCACTTAAAGAACTCCTCACTCATTTTGAACTGAGAACCAATGAGTTGAAAGTTTTGAAAGAAAAATATGTTGTTTTGAAGAAGCAACAAGAATCAACTTTAATGGATCTGAAAGCTTCTGAAGAAGGACTTAGAGGTTTTGACTTCATATGTAAAACTTATGAAGACAAGCTCAAGTTCTTGTGACAGAAGCTACAAGAAAAATGTGATGGAAAGTCTTTAAGTAACCATGAGATTGCTCTTGAAGATTTCATTATTTCTAGTATTGACAGAAGCAGAATTGCTTCTATGATTTATAGCATTTACAAGAACAATGGCAAAGGGATTGGGTTTTCAGAAGCTAAGTCTAATGAAACCAATCTTAAAGCATATTGTGAACCTTCTTTGTTCCTGAAGGTTCCAAAACGAGAACTGTTGCTCAATTAGAACCTGAAGCTTCCAGTTCTAAGGCTAAGATTACTTCAAAGCCAAAGAACTTCAAGCCTAAGGTTGTGGTAAATTGTGAATCTAAGACCTCAAAGATTAAGATTCTGAAAAGATCAGAACTTGTTCCTTAGAGTCTGATGAAGTCAGAATCTGATGTCCTAAAGTCTAAGGTTCGGAAGGGCAAAACAGTTGTTACTTCTAAAGTATCAAAACCAAAAGTTGAAAAACCTAAGGTAATGATTAATCAGAAACTACCCAAAGCGCACCTCAAGGAACATGGAATGGTGAGTAAAACTTCCAGCACTAACCCCAAAGGACCCATAAAACAATGGGTGCCTAAATCTGAAACTGTCAATGCTGCAGATATGCCTAAAAGCAAAGCCAAGGCAAAAATCATGGTACCTGGACAGCGGTTGCTCAAGGCACATGACTGGAGAGAAGTCAATGTTCCTCTCCCTCACAATGAAAGAATGAGGAAATGTAAAGTTTGGAGGCAACCAGTCTGGGAAGATTATTGGTACGGGGACTATTGGTAATTCTTCTATCTCTATCAATAATGTGTGGTTGGTAGATGGACTTGAGCATAACCTATTGAGTATCAGTCAATTTTGTGACAATGGTTATGACGTGATGTTTGAAAAGACCAACTGCACTGTAATCAACAAAAATGACAAGTCCATAGTATTCAAAGGCAAGAGAATAGAAAATGTCTACAAAATCAATTTCTCTGAACTGGTTGATCAGAAGGTAATTTGTCTTCTGTCAATGAATGATAAGAAATGGATATGGCACAGAAGGTTGGAACATGCTAACTGGAGGTTAATCTCTAAGCTTAGTAAGTTACAACTTGTCAAAGGCCTTCCTGACATTGATTATCATTTAGATGCACTTTGTTGTGCATGCCATAAAGGAAAAATTGTGAAATCATCTTTTAAAGCAAAAGACGTTGTTTCTACCTCCAGACCTTTAGAATTACTCCATATTGATTTATTTGGACCAGTAAGCACTTCATCTTTATATGGAAGTAAATATGGATTAGTTATTGTTGATGATTACAGTAGATGGACTTGGGTTAAAATCCTAAGAAGTAAGGATCATTCATATGATGTATTCCGTAGCTTCTGCACTCAAATACAATCTGAAAAAGAAACAAAGATTTTGAAAATCAGAAGTGGTCATGGTGGTGAGTTTGAAAATGAGCCATTTGAAGCTTTTTGTGAAAAACATGAAATTATCCATGAATTCTCTTCTCCTAGAACTCCACAACAAAATGGGGTTGTAGAGAGAAAGAATATAACTTTACAAGAAATGGCCAGAACCATGATTCATGAAAACAATTTAGCAAAACATTTTTGGACAGAAGCAGTGAATACAGCGTGTTATGTCCAGAATAGGATCTATATCAGACCCGTCTTGGAGAAAACATCATATGAACTCTTTAAAGGAAGAAAACCCAATATTTCTTACTTTCATCAATTTGGATGTACATGTTACATTCTGAACAACAAGCTCTACCTAAAGAAATTTGATGCCAAGGCCCAAAGAGGAATCTTTTTAGGTTACTCTGAAAGGTCAAAGGCATACTGAGTGTATAATTCAGAGACACTTTGTGTTGAAGAATCTATGCACATTCAATTTGATGACAAAGAGCTTGGAGATAAAACTTCAAAGCAAGATGAAGGTTTTGCAGAGATACAGGTTTCTGAAGATACTCCAGAACCTGATCAGATAGTTGAATCTGAAGATGGTTCTGAGCAAGCAGATCTCTCCAGAAACACTTTCAAATACAAGTCTTCACATCCTGAGGATCAAATCATTGGAAACAAAGAAAGTCCCAGAAGAACAAGATCATACTTCAGCAAGAAGATTCAATGATAGGACTGATATCAATGATTGAACCTACAACAGTTGATGAAGCACTTTCAGATGATGGATGGATCTTAGCTATGCAAGAAGAGCTGAATTAATTTCAACGAAATGATGTGTGGGATCTGGTACCCAAACCTTCTCAGAAGAACATTATTGAAACAAAATGGGTATTCAGAAACAAACTGAATGAACAAGGTGAAGTAACCAGAAACAAAGCCAGACTTGTTGCGCAAGGATACAGTCAACAAGAAGGCATTGATTACACTGAAACATTTGCTCCAGTTGCGAGATTGGAAGCAATCAGGTTACTTTTATCTTATGCGATTAATCATGGAATAATATTATATCAAATGGATGTCAAGAGTGCATTTCTTAATGGTGTCATTGAAGAAGAAGTGTATGTCAAACAACCTCCTGGTTTTGAGGATCTGAAGCATCTTGACCATGTTTACAAACTAAAGAAATCACTATATGGCTTGAAACAAGCTCCCAGAGCTTGGTATGATAGACTAAGTAATTTCTTGATTAAAAATCATTTTAAACGAGGTCCAGTTGATACAACACTTTTCAGAAGGACCCTTGAGAAAGACATTCTTGTTGTGCAAATATACGTTGATGATATAATATTTGGTTCTACTAATGCATCTCTTTGCAAGGAGTTTTCTAAGTTAATGCAGGTTGAATTTGAAATGAGCATGATGGGAGAGCTGAAGTTCTTCCTGGGCATTCAAATCAATCAATGCAAAGATGGAGTATATGTTCATCAAACTAAGTATACAAAAGAGCTTCTGAAGAAGTTCAAACTTGAAGATTGTAAAGTAATGAACACTCCAATGCATCCTACATGCACCTTAAGCAAAGAAGATGAAGGATCAAAGGTAGACCAAAAGCTGTACAGAGGTATGATTGGTTCTCTGTTATACCTCACTGCATCTAGGCCATATATTTTGTTCAGTGTATGCTTGTGTGCAAGGTTTCAGTCAGATCCTAGAGAATCTCATTTAACTGCAGTCAAAAGAATCTTCAGGTATCTGAAAGGAACAACTAATCTTGGACTCCTCTATACGAAATCCTTAGATTACAAGTTGATTGGATTCTGTGATGCTGACTATGTTGGTGATAGGATTGAAAGAAAGTCAACAAGTGGCAATTGTCAATTTCTGGGTGATAATCTGATATCATGGGCTAGCAAAAGACAAGCAACCATTGCTATGTCTACAGCAGAAGCAGAATACATTTCAGCTGCAAGTTGTTGCACACAACTACTCTAGATGAAACATCAGTTGGAAGACTATCAAATTAATGCTAACAGTATTCCCATCTTTTTTTATAATACTGCTGCTATTTGTTTTTCAAAGAATCCAATTCTACATTCAAGAGCTAAGCATATTGAGATCAAACACCATTTTATCAGAGATTATGTTCAAAAAGGAATTTTGGATATACAATTCATTGATACTGAAAATCAATGGGTTGATATATTCACTAAGCCTTTAACAGTTGAAAGTTTTGAATTTATAAAGAAAAATTTGAACATGCATTATGTGTCTGATTAAAATTGCTTGCTCCCGAATAAGAAGTTTAGGTTCTGAAGTCAGTTCAGAAGCCATGGTCCATCAGAAGCTCTTAACTGAGGTTTTGAGGAAAATGTGCTCCTAATGATGTCATCAGAATTTCAAACTTCATAAGTGGAATCATTGTGCTTCTGAATAGTAGGAGTTAGTGGAATTTCTGGAGTTACTTCTGGTGACACCTGTCCCACTAACTTAGACAGCGCATCTGAAGTTTGTCAACGTGGCTTAAGTGTATTGGTGTGTAACTCATACGGCAATGATGATGTCTACGCTTTGAAAGTACTACCTCGCGCCCCCAATTGTCATTAATGTTGTGTTTGTTTGTCCCCTGTGTATTCAAACGTTTTACTGGAAACACTTGGTCACATCACACACCTCTCACTTCACTACATACACTTTCATTTAGTAATAGCTAAGTAAAAACTCTCTCTTACTCTCAAAACCCTTAGAACCCTAAAAATCATCATCTTCATCAATCATCAATGGCATCCTCTAGTTCTGCTCCTGAATCTAATGTTCAAGATACTGCTCAACAAGCTGAAGGTAGACAAGCACGCGCTGCTTATGAGTTAAAGGGTGTAACCATGAGTATAAAAGAATGGCAACTGAAGATTCAAACAGAGAATCCAGTTGATTTTGCTTCTCTCGCGTATCATGGTTGTGACATTAAGAGATACTACGAAACTTAAGGGCTGATGAATTACTTCAACATGCTGAATGGCCCTACATACAAAACGCTCATTAGGAATTTCTGGGTAAGAGCATTAGTCTATGATAAAGAAGCATCTGAAGATGAAGAAAGGGAAAAGATTATGATTGATCCCTCACTTGCTGGGAAAACTAGAGAAGAAATGGGTTTGGAACCGTTCAATCGCACGTAAATAAGATCAAGCGTAATGGGAATTCCTGTGCATATTTCTGAAGAAATCATTGCATGTGTTCTTGGAACAGAAGCAACAGGAAAATACTCTGGTATTGAGATTTCAAACTCCAAGACAAGTCTATGGAATGACATAGTCAATGCGAGACAAGTCTATGGAATGACATAGTCAATGCGACATTGTTCAACTCCAAGCAACCTGGGAAGTACAGTGATTTAAGCATGCAGAACAAAATGCTTCTGAAGATTCAATACGAAAACCTGCTACCAAAAGGTGGTGGCAGTGATCAACCATCCTTGGCACACAAAGTCTTTCTTCACCACATCATCAATGGAGAAAAGGTGAATGTGCCCAAGTATATTTTCAAGCATATGATTAAAGAACTAAGGGAAAGCCAGAAGAAAGGCAGAGTCTGGGTTCCCTATGGAAGATTGATTTCAGAAATCTTTCATCAAGGAGGCATCCTTCAAGCTCTAAGTGAAGTCAACTTCTTCACTGATGAGAAGTTGGAGACAGAGACTGGCAAAGTAATTAATGTCAGCACTCTTAAAAACATGAGGCTGATTCCAAAGGTGACAAAGCTGAAGTCTGACATCAGCGAGTCGAGGGTTGTGTCAAACTTGATGGAGGACTTCCCTCCTATCTGCAAGAAGGAATCTTTGGCTGTTCAGATGGCTCTCATTGTTGTTTATTACGAGACCCATGGCAAGCTCATCAGTCTGGGTGCAGTGCCAGAAGAAATGTATGGAGGTGAGCTACCTGTAGCCAAAAGCAGAAAGTCTAAGAGGAAAGACCTGTCTTAAGAAGAATACTTGGCTGAGGAACATCCCTCTAAGAAAACCAAGTCCAACATTGCTGTTAAAGCACCTGAAGAAGGTGGTTCTGAACTACAACCTGTAGAAGAAGAAGTTGAAGGAGTTCTTGGAAAAAGGACAAGAGAAAATCAAGAAGCTGGACCCTCTCCAATTCAGGCTCCTAGAGTTCCCAAGAAGCCTAGGAAGAAAGCTGTCAGAAAGTTGAAGTATACTTCTGAAGTAGAAGAGCAAGAGATTAATGAAATGGTTGATCAAGCAACAGATGAGACTGCCAAAGAACTGGTGAATGAAGTTGTGGACTTTGTCAAAAAGGAAGCTCTGGATAGAGAAACTGCAATTTCAGCTGCATCTGAAGTCATTAAAGCTTCTAGAGAAGTTCAGGAGCTAGCCGCTTCTGAAGTAGAGAATCTGGTGCTAAGAACTGCTTCTGAAGTAGGAGCTTCTGAGCAACCTGCATCTGAAGAGCATCCTCAACCAGAATCTCTTGAAGGTAATTCTCTTTCTCAAGCTACAGTTGCTGAAGTAGTCACCCTTAGCTCCTTCTCTGACTCACCCTCTTCATCCTCATCTTCTGAACCCTCATCATCCTCATCTACTGATAGTGATGATATACCTCTCAATAGAGTTGTACCTTCACTGAGAAATAAAACACCATCACCATCAACCAAACTTCACAAAGAACCTGCTACTGATTCATTTATACCAGTCTATGAATCTGTTGAGGCAAGAACCATTGCTATGCAACAAATTAGAATAGAAAAATGCAAGAATCTACTTGAAAATCACCCATTACAGCCACCTGTGATTGAATCAATTCAATCTATACCTGCTTCTGCAGAGGGTGCAAGTGATTCAGGGACAGATCTTGACATTTCAAATGAATCAGTTGCTACTCCCAACTCTCCAACGCCAAATACATCCAACAATAATCAAACTCCTGAACAAACTGTCATCTCTAACCTAGAAAGTCACTATTCAGGTGAACTTCCTGGATATCAACCACAAATGACCTCTGACATAACTTCTGATGAAGTTGTTATGACATAAAGCCCCCCTCAACAACAACCAAACCAAATCAGAAACCACATAACTACTTCTGACTCAATTCTTCAACCAAAAACGTCTGAACCTGAACTTGAAACATCTGTTGACTTTGAACCTAGTGCTTCTAATCAATATGAGTCTGATTAAACCACAAACGACCAAAATCCTTCTTCCTCTAACATGTTCATTGAACCATTTGAGCCAACCTTCTCTGATATGCCAAAACCACCATCAGTTTTCCTAAACTTACCTTTCTTAACAACTGTATGTTTGGATATATTTAAGAAGGCGAAGAAGCTCATTGAAACAAGACACAATCTGGTTCATGATGAAAACTATGAACATCAATGGAAGAGAGTTGTAGAAATAGTTCACCTGGTGTTCTCTGAAATTCAAAGATTGTGTCTGGATGACCAAACTCAAGCTCAGAAGGAATTAAAAGACTGGCTTAAGGGAGTCATGTCTGAAGTGCACAAGGTTAAGGCTCTTAGAACCTGGGTCAAAACTCCTCTTTGTATTGAAGCAAGATCCATAATTCCATCCATTATTCACCCAAGAGATCTGAATTTGGACTGGATTACAAAGATAAATTTGAAAGAAGCTTCAACTGAAATGACCTTAGTTCAAAGAAATAGCCTCCTGGAAAAAGAAAATCATCACTTAAAGAAAGAGCTTCTGGATCAAAAGATGATGCTCCTGGACTACAAGAACGCTTTTGAAGCTCAGTTAGAAGCAGCTAAGAATAGGGAAGAAAGGCTGATTAAAGACAATGAAGAATTTAAGAAGGAGATGAAGCTCCAAGCAGAAGCTCAGAAAGCTCAGATGGAAGAGACACAAAGGATGATGCAAAAGATGATGGAAATGATGATGCAAAAACAAGCCAACCCATAGATTGCACACCATTTTTAGTTTACTTGTTTGCATTCACTATGTTATCTATCTTCTGTTGGCTGTTGTGTTTCTCCTATCTAACTTTATGTTTAATTGATTCATGCTTGTGATAGTGTTTTGTGCTTCTGAACACCTTATGTTGTGATATACTTTGTTTAATCTTCTGAATTTAATGCTTTTATACGCTATCTCGTTATGTTTTTCTCATCTATTCTTTTTGTTTATTCTTTTTGTTAATGACAATAGGGGGTAATAAAGATAGTATTTAAAGGCTCTGCGCCCCATTAAGTACATGTTGAAAACAAACTTCTCTCATTCTTAAGTATTAAGCTCTGAACCTCAGGAAAAGTGTTAAATTTTTTCAATATAACTTAATTGAACCAAAATTTCTCATCTATCACTTCTATTTTATTTTTGAAATATTATTGCGAAGATAAATGAATTTAATTAACAAGATAGAACTCAGGGGGAGCTTACAAACCTCACCTTAAAGTACTATTAGACTCAGGGGGAGCTTACAAACCTCATACCCTATAAGTCAACTTGTTAATTAGATTAACAACAATTGATCAAGTTTTAAATACTATTGTTTGTCATCATCAAAAAGGGGGAGATTGTTGGAACAAAATGTGTTTAACAATAAACCTTAAAGAGTTTTGATGATAACAAGGTATTAAAAATTGACAATTGGTATTGCTAATATTTGTTCAAGTGTACAGGACCATAGACAAAATTTTATATCTTACAAAGGTTCTGAATGAACAAAAGAGAGCAAAGAAACCAAGAAAAAGGAAGCTTAAAGCATCTGAAGAAGTGCTCCTGAAGACAAGCGCTCCTGAAGACAGAGTGCTCCTGAAGTGATGACGTCATCAGAAGTTGCCTCATCAGAAGCTACATTTTCACCAGAAGTTGAAGTTCATCTGAACTTAGAGAATTTGAAGATTCAAGAGTTGTTTCTTGAGTAGAAACTTATTTAATACTGGCAAAAGACTAGTGGAATATTGCAACGGTCGTTTCAAAAGGATTTGAAGTCATTTGGTTGCAAAGTTACAAGAAGCGTTGACAAAGTACCTTGTACGAACTGTACATCCACCTTCTCCACTACTCTGTTTTGTGTCTCTACTACAAGACAAGGAAAACAGCTCTGAGATACAACCACGCCTGCAACAATGTTCCTTCACAACTGAAATGGATTTGAAATTAATCTTTCATAGGACAATAACTTAATCAGGCAAAGAATCATTGGTGAAAGATCAAGCTTCAACAACAACTCTTTATTGGATGTGCTGGCACTTACAACGTTCATTTCACACCTCTATATAAAGGAGTGAATACTTGAAGAACAATAAGACTCTACAACATTTTTGAAAGCGCCAAAACTCTGTCAAATTGTTCAGCATCCAAAAGTTCACTTAGAATTTCAGTTTTCAAGTTCATATCTTTGAAATTCTAAAGTCTTAAGAGTCTGTATCTAATTTGTATTGTGAACACCACTGATTGTATATCAAGTGTTCAACCTCAAACATTTTCTTTGTAATTTTGTTTGATAGAAGTCTCTTGCTTGTGTGCTTGAGCACTAGAAGTCTCTTGATTGTGTTCTTGAGCATTTGAAGTCTCTTGCTTGTGTGCTTGACCATTTGTAATCCGATATTACTTATAGTGAACTCTCCTTGGAAGTGCAAGGGGGACATGACTACTTCCGGTTTGTGGAAGGAACCTGTATAAATTGCTTGTGTCTTTCTTCCTCTCTTTTCTCTCTGTTTTCATTCCGCTGCACACGCTTCTGACCACCTTCTTCAGAAGCTATCCACATTGCTTTTGATCACAGTGTTTTAGAGTTTTTGAGAAAACTTGGAAAAAGACTAACACAATTCAACCCCCCCCTTCTTGTGTTTTTCTCCCCTTCAAAGTTGATGGAAGTGCTCGTTCTAGATCTGCCAAGCGTCGATTCTAATCCTCGATTAACGACGTCTGTCATTGAACCGTGCAGAGCAGGTTGTTGACGAGGGCACTAGTTGGTGTAGTATCTTTAGGTGTCTCTGTAGGTCGTAGGGGACCGTGCAGAGGCCTTTGTTGGAGAGGAACTATTTGTGCAAGTTCCTCTCTGGGTGTACCCACAGGCAAAGGTGAAGATGTCATACCATCACGTTGAGGGATATGAATTTCACTTTGCAACTGTGACAGGCATCGTTGGCAGCCATGGTTAATATTTTGGAAATCTTTGCTTTTTAGAAGGATAAAACGGGGAGAGCTTATATTCCCACAGACGGCGCCACTGATCGTACCTGATCAGAAGGTGACTGTCGGTGCTTTAAATGTTGTGGTTGAAGTGGTGGTGAAATGCTTCAAGAGTGCTCCTTGGAACGGAAGGGGGTGTGTACCTGCAGGCGCTCCGACGCTCAAGTAAGTAGAGATCAGAGTATGAGGGTTTAAAGGGGAAGTAGATTCTACCTTGGGGACTGCTAAGAGTCCCCTATGTATAGAGGTGGAGGGCTGCAGAGCCGTTGTAATGGCACACTAGGCTCTGGCGGTTACGAAATCGTGGGAAGTGTAACCGCCAAAGTGTTTATTGCGGGAACGTGCAAAGAGACGTTGGGGCTCGTTTGAACAGTTCTTTCTTGCTCTATGCATCCCCTTCGCAGGGAAAGGGTGTTACGCAAGTAATGTTGCCAAACATGGTATTTGGGCTTTGGATTGTATTGGGCCTAAGTAAACGGGTCAAAGATCCTTTTGCTAGCTTGTATGAAATTTACTAATTCTTTGAAGTTGATCTGACTATGGCTGCATTATGACGTCTCTTTTTTCAGTATAATCAACATCTCCCACAATTAGTGCAGCAACCTCAGATAATGTGGGTTGATTATATATTCTATCGTCTGTGCTACGCTCGGAAATTAAACGCAGTTTTAAATTTGGGACATTTCCTTGACTCCCTTTGCCATTCAAAATGATTGTGCATGGATATTGTGTTCATAGAGCATCTCTGACAATTTTCGAACAATTTCGACATCAACTTCATTTTTTGACCAACAACAAAATCTTTAGTAAATAGACACATGTATACATGGCAAGTAAAAAGTTGGGCAACACTAAACAAAACTCCATTTATTTTAGAATTAACTTAACATGCATATAAAATATGATAATGCCAACACATTGTGATATAAATTTGAAAATTTAATCATTATTAGATAAATGGTACTCCAATTAACAGAAGTCCAATCAAATAGATGGTCCATAAGAAACGTAATAGTATAAATATCATAACTCAATGTAAAGAGGGTACCTGGTTCCTTGAATTCTATTTTGAATTTCATTTTCCGTGTCATAAATATATAGTTGTGCAAATCGTGGATTTTGTTCTGGCATCGGCAACAAATTACCAATTTTGTGGCATGACAGACTCTGAATTCTGATATTTGGTGGTCCTCTTCCATTATTGAATCGCTTGTCGAAATTTGCACCAGGTGATGTGAACGCAAACATCATGTTCTACATTCTTATATGTTGTTGAAACTTTTTGGAATCATATGAGTCATTGTTGAATAACAATTCTTGTAATAATTTAGGAGGTGTTTTTAACAAAGGCAATTGCACTTTTCCCTTTCCACTAACACATTGGAAATCTTGGATTAGCAACATGTTTAGATTTTCCCAACCTTTCTTGATACCACATATCTACTAACATCTACTAACAATGTATAAAAATCGAAGTACAACAAAATTTCATAATCATCCTCAATTAAATACACAATCTTCTTAATTTTATGGACACATTCGTCATTTTGCAACAAAAAATAATAATTTATTCAATTTTTTAAAATTAAATTTTTTAGGTTTATCTCCCAAACATAACTAAATCCCTAACTATTGCAAGTTTATCACTTCAAAGCTAACTAATTCCACGTATTAACATTTTTTGCTTTATAGTTTTTGAAGCCTAACTAATTTCCTATGAGTATGTTGGTAATTTGTTACATTCTAAAAAGCATGTTTTTATTTCCCGATAAGCTCTAAAAAGCCATTTAATTAAAAAAAATCTTTATCATTTAGAAGCCTAACTAATTCCTATGAGTACGAAAGATATTTGATTTTTTTTTAAGATAAGAAATTTGAATTATTAACATGGGTATATATGATTTTTTTAAAAGAGTATATATATATTTTCTTTTCTTTAAAAAAAAAAGAGTATATATGAAATTTTTTGACTTATAAACATGAGTACGTAGGAAATGTGTGAAAAAAAAAAATGTTACATTCTAAAAAGCCAATTTTTGTTGGGATAAGCTCTAATTTAATTTTTTTTATTAATTATGGGGGATTATGGATTTTGATAAGGACGGTTACGAAATTTTGTTGTACTTCAATTTTTATATATTGTTATTAGTAGATAGTTATATTCTACAAGTCTTTCTTAAACTAAGCTTGACCAGAGGCCTTTTTTTTTGTTTCAAGAAATAAAACCTAGATAATGTTAGTTAGTTTATTAATCCATAATTGCAGATAGAAGAGTTAGTTACAAACCTTTTAAGATTTGGTTAGTTTTGTTAGTTAATTAACTATAATTACTTAACCAACAAGTTACTTATACAAATAAGTTGTACTCATTTAATTTCATCAATCAAAGAAATATAGATACAACAAGCTTTCTTCTCTATATCTTTATCTTCAACCTCTAAGTTCACTCTTTCTCTATATTTTCTATTCATTCTACTTGATTGCTCTGGATGCAAGTTAAGTGGGTTGCGCTAACAATTGACATCAAGAGTTTTGTGTTCTGGTTTTGGGAAACATGAGATATTTGTGATGGGGATTGTCTGTGGGAAACACGAGTAAAGTGTGATTTCAGATTTTATTGCAAAGCAATCATGGGTACGAATGATATTTTGTTCAATAAAAGTTGTTGATTCTTGATGGAAATAATAATGAAAGATGTAGCACATTGATGAAGACATTGTTTGATTCTCAAGAAGTTCTTGAGATTGTTCAAAGTGGCTGTGAAGATTTGGCTGCAAATCCTACAAAGGTGCAAAGAACTGCTTTTATAGATGAGAAGAAGAAATATTGCAAGGCTCCCCAGTCAATACACAATCCAAATCATAAAACTAAACTATCTCAAACAAAAAAAAATTATAATAAATCACACTAACAATGAACTTGAAAAAATGATATATGAATGAATTTTGTTGAAGTTAATTTCCAAGATTGATTGTGAAAAATTTAAGTGTTTGAATATCTCAATTAAGGAAATTGAGATTAGGTTAATATGAAATTAAAATTCACAATCAAATGGCTATTGCTTTAATCAAGTAATCAATATATCACAATCAATGCTGAAAGTAAAGAGAGAAGGACACTGAGGTTTATAGAGGTTCCCCCTTTTCGTACTCGCTATGGGTACAATCTCTCTTCATGATAAAAAACATCTCTATCATGGGCTTCCACTATGATGAAAATGTTTACAAATGTATAATAACAAAGATTCCTTCGTTCCTAATCTTCTATGCTAAGCAATCACACAAGACCCAATCTTCAAGACCTCTTGAATTCGGACATCCATACGGTCTTCGAATCTCAAGCTTGCATGCAATCCCTTGAACTTCTACTCCGAGAATTTGTCTTTGTTATGCCTTTGCTTCGATCCCATTGAACATTGAATTGATGAGAAACAATCCCACGATTCCTATTGGAGGTGAAAAGAGCATTCTTTTCCTTTAGGTCCTTGATCCACCATCATGACCATTGAGAGAAACCAATCTTACAAGTACTATAGCACTCATACAATCTAGACCTCACACTCTACAAAAGTTCTTATAAAAATTGTTTAATCTAGAGAAGATAGGGAGAGAAAGCGTTTGGAGATTTCATAGTCTATTTACAAATTCATTCAATGAATAGAAACGTATGTGAGTAGGAGGATATATCAGTGTTAGTAAAAAGAGTTAATTTATCCAAAAACAACAAGCTTGAATCGAATCATGAAAACCATGATACGATTCAAATAATGTAAAATGAGAGGATCGGAAGAATGTGAAGATTGATACGAATCAGAAGAACAATGAATCGTATCAGGCGATTTTCAGATGAAGATTGGATAGATTCAAACATCCATAGGCAAGAATTTGAATTGTATAATGAAACTCAGATGAAGTTTGATATGATTCAAAAAACACTAATAAGGATCAACTAAGTCATTATAAGATACTGAGGGCTTAAATGAATCGATTAATAAAGTTCAAAGAATGTTTTGAATCATATCAATCATAATTAAAAGACCAAAGAAACCTGAGACAAGGGACGATACGAATTTGAAATGTTTGGCAACACTTTGAATTGAATCAAACACACATAAAAGCACAATGTGACACAATACTAATGTTTGTACACATAGTATACTATTTTATAGGGCTTGAGATCATGGAATCACTAGCGTGCTTTCACAATTAAGCTATTTAAATATAAAGCATAAGACATAAAAATCATCAAAATAAAAACATCATCAAAACCTAAAACTAAATGATTAAAGGAACCACTACATTTTCCCCTTTTTGATGATGTCAACCAAATGTTAATGATGTTGACGTTGCACTTTGCTCCTCCTGAAACTTAGCATACAAGCAACCGAAACATATCATATACAGGCATACCATACACATAACAAGCATTAGCAAACATAATAAAACATCATGAAGAAAACATAACATAACAAGCAACATACACAACATAAGTATCTCCCCTTTGACAGCTTCAAATATGGTGTGTACCTAGGAAAACTAGTTAGAATTCAAAATTAAGTGAGCCTCTTCCATGTTCACATCACCTTCATCTTCTAAGTCAGCGTCTTCTTGCAGATGATGCTGATGAATTGCCTCCACTTGACTTGAAGAAGTCCCCTTTACCACGCACACATGATCATAGAACCAAAAACCTTTCCTGTCATCAACTTACATGTTTCCCTTCCTATCTTTGAATTTGTGCATCTTACCTACAACTCTACCATCCAAACCACTTTCATCATGAGGTATGGTGAGTACGTGTAACTGGATATAAACTTAATGAGCCCATGGAATTTTTTAAACAAAGGAGCAATAAGGAAGTTCCCTCCTAGAATGATTCCTATAGGTGACCATCCTTCTACAAAAGATTTATGACCGTTGGATTTTAATCTTGTTTTTCAGCACCCAGATCACCTGCAAGCCTTGATCATCGATTCTCCCATAGTTATTTTGCTTAGCAATGATTACTTTCATCATAAGGTTCGGGATATTTTACTTGAAAACAATAAAATAAGATAACTAGATAAGATAAAACGTAGAATATACACTGAAAGATTGCTAAACCCAAATACATACCAATACAAATCTTCTTATCGCGAAGATTAAACGTAGATAATACGAAAAGATAAATCTACAAACAAATCTTCTTACAGAGAAGATTAATCAAAAAAATTCAAATGAACAATTAAATTCATACCAATAACATAGTTGAAGAACTAACAACACATGAAGTGAATAAAATATTAAAATACAAAACCAAAGTAGCGACACACGCTAATATGAATCACATTACTGCTCAGTGCTCACAAGCTATTCTTTACAAAATATGAATCAAAGGAAAGAAAAAAAAAAAGTCATTCTTCAAAATTGATGAATAGTCATAAATTTAAAATTTTATGAAATAAAAATAAATAATAAGTTGACTAAATGTTATATATTATTGCTTCTTTGATGTGGTCCGTGACAAAAAGAACTTGATTAGAGAGTTCTTCAACCCTAAATCTAAGTTCTTGCACTGATTCTATGATCCTTTGTTGCTCACCATGAATTTCTTCTATTATGAAAGGTAAGACAAAAGAGGGAACACTGGGACGGGGGAGGAGAATCCTTGTATAGAGTGGATGTCACCACATTAATGTTGGAAGGATTTTCAGAGTTATCAATACTTCTACAATTTAATTATTTCAACAAAAAAATAAAAATAAATGCTTCAACAATTTTATAATACATTTACATTGTTGCACTCGGAAAAAAAATTAATAAGAAAAAATTGTTAAACCATAAGTTTTTTTTTTTAAATAATTGTAATATATATTTAGATTGCATTTTATAATCATTTGTATTTAATTTAAAAAATGGATCTTACTAACGAATGTCCTAAGGACACTCGTTAAAGATACTTAATTAAGAAACTATTTATTTTGAGAGATAAGAAACTTTTATTGAAAAAGCTTAACATTTTAATTTCCGATACATTAAATGCATAAATTTTCATAAAAAATTACTACCTCCGTCCCTAATTATAGGACCCTTTTAGAAAAATAACGGGAATTAAGAAAATTAAAAATAATAATAAATTTGTTTGCAATTACTATTGTTTTTACAAATTTGTCATTTAAGAGAGAGTTAGTGTATGTTTTCAATGTAATATTTAATGTTGATTGAAGAAAAAGATATAAAATAAATAAGGGTATGTTGGTAAAGAATTAATTAATGTACTTGAAAATAGCAAAAGGGTCTTATAAAAAGGGACAAAAATATTTCTCAAAAGGGTCATATAATTAAGGACGAAGGTATTACTATCTAATGTTACAGAGAGCAGGGTATGTTACCATTTCTCATTTGAAGTTCGCATATGACACTCTATAAACTAATTTTTATCCACATAAGTGACTTAAATAGTTTTTTTTTTTTTTTTGACAAGAAGTGGCTTAAATAGTTGAAATTGGTTTTTTAATCAAAATCAAATAGATTTAGATTGTTAACTTAGTCCTTAATATTTTTAGATGAAAATAAGTTAACAATCTCTGTACATAAGGAGAAAGATTGAGCAGGCCCGACCTTGGGGGGTGCAAACAGCTCAACAGAGCTGGGTCTCCTCCAGCCATGGGCCTCAATTTTTTTTTTTAATACCCACTAGTACTACTGCCCTTCAATTCTTTTTGAAAATTGCTTTTTTGACAATAAATACTTCCTATTGACACAAGTAAATGACGTTAATGCCTCTAGCGGTAGTTAACTACCGCTGGAAGAACCGCCGGCAGTTAACTGCCGCTGGGACTCAGTGGTTGTTAACTGTCGTTGCGTTTTCCCCCTCAAAACCAGTAAACCCCTAGCTCGTATTCACTCATCACCTTACCTCACCATTACCTAAACTCAAAAAATCCACATTTCAAAAATGTTGTGTCAAAATCTTGATTTCAAATCATTGCTGATCGATTGCTATGACGTTTCTACACACAATATGCATCAAAGAACAGGTATTACAACGTTAAAATCCATTACATTTGATTGATTTTATTGGTTTTTTTTTTGTACTGTCACGAAAATTAGCAGCAGTTAACTACCGCTGGGTGTGAGCGGTTGTTAACTGCCACTGGTAACTTAGAAATTTTTTCAAAACTTCATTTGGCAGTGTTACTGCCTAAAAAAAAAAATTCACAATTTTTTTTTCTTTTGTTTTTTTGTTTGTTTATGTTATTATATGATATTAGATACATGTTTATTAATTAATTTACAAATTATATGTTGTTTATTTATAGATACGTTTGAGAATGCAGATGATGATCCGAGTGATCGAAAACCTAGTGTTGTCGATTCCGTTAAGGTTGAAGCTCCCATTAAGGTTGAAGCTTCCGTGAAGGTTTAAGCTTCCGTTAAAGTAGAGGCTTCAAGCGTCAATTCCGATGTGTGTAAACTTCGTGACAACGAAGTGGACACGGCTCATTTCTTTTCGACACGAGATACATGGAAAGATAAAGATGAATTGCTCGGTGGTGGAGATGACTACCCTTGATATTAGAGTCTCTGAGACTTTTTTCCCACTTAGAGGTAAGCCTCCGGTTAACCCGAAAAGTAACATGATTTGCCTTGGTTTAATCCCAAATCATTTTGTCCTTTTTTCATTGAAAGATGGTTGCCCACTACCTCCATCATCAACGGAGTGGAAGATAAACAAGAGCGAAGAGGCGGAAACAAGGGAGGATGAATTCTTGGATCAACACGATCGTTTCAGAACACTCATGGAGATTGAGGACAAAGAGAGACCGGTTCCACCAAAAAAGCCAACAAATCAACACAATCCAATTATGTTTGATGACACTTGGGTTAAACCAAACACCGAATTTGAAGATGTTTTGAAACATTTAGATGATTTGCTTTTATTAGATGAAATGTGACACTTTTTGGTCGGTGTTAATGCGTTTTTTAGTCAATACGCGCCGACGTATTTTTTGGGATATATAATGTAATGACCAATTTTTTGGGTGATATGTAACTAACCTTTAACTATTTATATATATATATATATATATATATATATATATATATATATATATATATATATATATCAATATATTTGAGTTTCACATTTATTAGTAATTAATGTATACATTACGTGTAATGTGTTGCATAATGTGAAAAATTTGACGAATTTCAAACAATTGTGAAACGTTAACGCATTATCGGTTTTGAGTAATGTTACCGAATAATTGATAAACTATGAAATGTTGATGTTTGTGATTGCTAGATGTTGTTGTTTCGGTTTGATTTCCTCTAGAATTGTCATTTGAAATTATAGGTAAAACAGGACAAATTTCCTAGAAAAAACCTGTGCAGACTGCACTGGTTCTGTTAACTGGTATGAGCGGCTGTTAACTGCCGGCTTATTTTTGAATGACTGTTAACTGCCGCTGGGGGCAATTATATCATTTACTTGTGTCATTGTAAAGTTTTCTATGTCAGAAAAGCACTTTTCACTTTTTCTAATACCCCCAGCCATTTTATGTCCTCTTGTTTTAGCCTTTTAGGCCTATTAGAATTAAGTCCTCTTGCTTTTGGTGTTAGGTGGAGGTTCCTCATGTATATTGTAGTCATTTTCACATTTGGGTGTACCGCATATATACTGCACCTTGTATTTATTTTTTAAAAAATATAAATAGAACATTGCTTTTTAAAAAAAAAAACGTTTTGATTTAATCACTGGCCTCTTTTCATTCCCAGAACCGAGCCTCCGAATTTTTCAGAACGCCCCTGAGATTGAGTATATTAATATTGGGAAGAAAGTTAACAATCTCTTTGTATATTAGGAGAAAGATTGAGTATATTAATATTGCTACTTGGAAATATTTACATATGCGGTCATAGACAGGTGGGAAATTAATAAAAATCTGAATGTCATAGACAGATGCGAATTTAATAAAAATCGGTAATTTCTTAACAGAATGGACGGCCCTAGATATAAAAGTTTCAAATCTTCAGAGTCCAAACCAATTTTAGGTCTAAGGTGGACCTGCTCCAATTGAAAAATAAAGTCTAAGCTGGACCATTAACATTGTAGCAAGCAATAGGTTTGAAAAATGTTTTATGGCATTACATTGTCGTGTTGGAGTAATCAATAAAGACACTCAAAAGGTTGTAATTCGTGTCAAATTAAGAAAATATTCAAGGTATTTTTTTTTATAAAAAGTTTATATTTTATTTTTCTTAGCAAAATTGAAAGTTTTATCGCATCATTATATGATTTGATGACAAAAAAGTTAAAATTATTGTCAGTAGGATTAACTTCTTTCAAAAAACCAATTTAAACCATCTTCTTAGTTAATATTGAATGATAATATTAATGACATGGTTTGTTTATAGGCAAATTATATGGTACACCCAATATATTTGAGTGTACCGCTACACTCATTCTTTAAATTAATAACTAAATGAGTTGTTTTTTTTTGAAGATAAATATTTTTTTTATCATTTATAATTATAATAACTAAATCTTATTCATTAAAAGTGTCAACGAAATAAAATTAATTTTTTTTTGAATTTTTATCACTCATAATTGAGAACATTGATTAGTTTTTACTTAAATATGTAAAAAAAATTACAATAATTTTTATAAACAATGAAATGATGTTTTTTCTTATAAAATGATGTTCTATAAAATATAAATATTGACAAATAGCTATTTATTACACAAAAAGAATCATTTATTTATAAAATTATGAATGAAGAGTATCGATATACCTCATTTTGTGAGTGTAACGTAGAAGCTCCCTTGTTTATATCCTAGACCTAGTTATGTTAATTCTTATAAGTAGGATATAATGGGGAGCCACTGTTGCTGATCATCTTCTTCTTCTTCAATTGATTTTCGAGACGTATTGAACGAAAGTGCGAATGTCCTTAGATTTGTAACCTTGAGAGAATACTTTGCGAAGCGATTGTTTCTGATTGCATACAACTCAGTTCAATTTGTTGCTGCTTTTCTTCTTTTGTTTTACCTGAATTCAATGAATTAGAGAAAATTGAAGAGAGAGGGAGAGAGAGAGAGAAAGATAAAAGAAACCTGCATGGTGGAGCAATTGAAGCATTGAAGAGCGATGAAAACTGTTGAAGACGCCATTGTTGTGTTGTGTGTGAGGATTGAAAATTTTGTGAGAGAGAAAGGTTTTAATTTATGTTTGGCGCTTCACTTTTCAAATATGGATGTTAGAGACGGAATTGAATTCCGCATATGGACATGGAGTGTGTGATGTTGATACTGATATTGACCGTTTGATCTCAATAAACAATGGAGATTGGGTGGTTTAGTTTCCAAATTCAACTTTACCTTGGATGACTAAGTGTGTTTGGTTAGATGGTGGCGAGAATTAATCTTGATAGAATCAAGTTTGAGAGAATTGATTTTGATTAAAATTGTGTTGAATGTGAATTGATTATGTTTGAATATACTTTAATAGAGGGATTCTTGTGAGATGATATTGTTTAAATAGTTTGAATCAAAATTGATTTTGAAAGTGTAATGACTAAATTATCCTTTAATTAAAACTAAATATCTCATTCTTATTTAAAATAATTATTTAAACTTATCTAAAATCATAAATGGATTTTATTGGTTCACAAATTTATTTAAAAATAATATTTGTTTATAAGAGTTTTTTCTAAAGAAAATTTATGAGTTTTATAAAATAAAAAAATAAAAAATTGATCAATTGAGAGTCATTTTTAGGTTTAATGGCTATTTTAGCCCCTTAACTTTTCCAATGTTGCGATTTTGGACCCTAAGAAAAAAATCTACAAAATCACCCCTAAGTTTTGCAACTGTAGCAGTTTTGGCCCCCAAGACCAAAAAAAATATTAAAAAAAATAACACTTGGCACCTCATTGAGGGTGCCATGTCAACGTAGACCGAGTCAAAATTGACCTTGGGGGCCAAAACTGCCACAGGTGCAAAACTTAGGGGTGGTTTTGTAGTTTTTTTTTCTTAAGAGGCCAAAATCACAACTTTAAAAAAGTTAGAGGATAAAACTGCTATTAAACCTTATTTTTAATACTTCATCATGTCTCCCTTATTCTATTTCTGAATTTCTCCAGAAGCTTCATTATAATTCAACCCATTTCCATCTTTTTCTCCACCTCTCATTGCTAACTCTTCTAGCATTTCTTCTTCCTCATCTCACTATTTTTCTCTCATTCTACCATTTCTCCATCTCTCACCAACTATGAAGCACAGATACGGACACGGACACCGGACACGACATAGACACTGACACGCCGATACAGTTAATAATTTGAAAAAAATTCACATAACTCAGACACGACACATGTCCAACACCAGGACACGCCTAATCCGAGGAGTGTCCGTGCTTCATAGCTCACCAATTATAATTATGAACAGATCTTGCAGTTTTTCAATTCCTTTTCTTTGTTTTAAGTTTTTCGGTTCCATTTCTTTCTTTGACCAATTAAGAACAGATTTACAAATCTGAAAAAATTAGGATAGATCTGAAAAAAAAAAAAAAAAAGAAGAATAAAGATGTTCTTTTAAGGACTAAAGAAAGATGTTTACTACTAGGAAATTGGAGAAGAAAATATGGGTATATTGGTAACTATACATGTTATTCAAATCAAAATTGAGTTTCACAAACATAGAAGCTAGGAATTCCTACTTTAGTTGTACCGGCGTTTTAGTCTTAAAATTGAGTTTTTTGGAAGCTATTTTCATTCACCCAAACAAACTGAAATACATGGAAACATGGTTTGAAAAAGTAAACACCAGTTTGGAGAAGGAAAACGTAATGCCAAATAGACACTAAAACTTATTTCAGTTAAAACTTTATTCACTTTTACTTTTCATTTCATGAAATGTGTGATGTAATCAGTGATATCTCTTATTCATAAACCTAACTCTATTGCCTTAATTTTAACCTAAAAAATTTCCCAAATTTCCCTCCTCATAAACATAAACGTGATTTACTAAATTAATGCATCTCTTATCTCTTATTCATAAACCTAACTTTGTTGCCCTAATTTTAACCTAAAAATTTTGTCAAATTTCCCTCCTCCTAAACCTAACCGTGATTTCCTAAATTAATGCATCAAATGCTATTAATCATATATATTAAATCCTATTTAATTCGCAGAAATTTTACTTAGCATAATTTTTCCTTGCTCTGTAGTCAACTGATTTCCCTACTTCTTTGGAAGCGATTAACTATCCTATTTAATTCTTATAATTTTTTCTCACGTAGTCAACTGATTTTCCTGCTTCTGCGATTAAGTTCAACTTATTTGCTTGCTTTTATGGAAACGATTTACTTCCAGTGATATTCTCCTTAATCTTATACTGATTCACGTTTCCCTCATCTTTCCTCCCTTATCAGAACCAAAATATTATTTCTCTAGGGACAACAATATTCGAAACACATTTTCTACCTTTTAGTAACAATTACAGACTTTTAGTAACATTATTAGTAACAATTATATGCTTTTAGTAACAAACCATGGCTTTTAGTAACATGAATCAAATAGTAGAGTTTCAACAAATTAATTGACTTATTCCCTACGCATCAATTTTCTTTTTCTCTTATATATCATGAAATTCATTATTGGTCACTTGCTAGCAATTAATTTATGAAACATTTGGCAATATGTTTAACTTTTTAGACCTATTGTTTAACCAATTATATACCAAATTTTTTATAATATCAAATAATCCACGACGTAAATAATTTAGAATATCTTAAACAGCCATAATTATTTCATGCTCACTTCAAGCCCTTCCTGTTTTTATGGTAATTATAAACAAAAATCGTAATTACTCTGATTCAATCAACTAAGAGATTTCATCCTCATCTTTTTTTTTTTTGTTGCAGACAATGTGCTCCGCTTCCTCTATTTATGACAACAAAAAATCCAAAACTTAATCTCTATGATTGAATCAAGTAGTGGATTTCATCCACATTTCTTGCTTAATTAGTTGCAGGTGATATACACCTCTTCAAGATTGTTTTTGCCATTACCACTTTATTTTATTCAAATATTAAGTCAGACTTTGGAAGTCATTAATTCTGCGCCCCCTCCCTATTTACACGCCAATTATAAAGTCAAACCAAGTCCCCCAACAAAATAACAATTTCATATTTTCTGTATTAATCTTTATCCTAAAATGTTGGGCATTTCCTAATTTTATTCCACGTCAAGTGCATCAGTTTTGAAATTATCGTTATAAGCAATACTCCTTATTTTAACCATCAAACTCTGCTCACACGTATTACACCTTTGTTAAAGTAACATGAACGATGTACTAGAATTATGGAACAATACCAACGTCTATGGTAATTATCATTATGATTTGAGTTATGACAACTTTAACATTCAAGTGAACTACATTGTTTTATTTCTAACGATGAATATTAACTTCTTAAAACGACCCGTGCATTAGCACGGTTCAATGGTCTAGTTAAATATGTTCACTTTATACCATTTATTTTAGGGTCTTACTAACTAGTGTCCTCAGGGCATTGGTTAAAGATTCTATAAATAGAAATGATAATCCACCCATGATGAAGGAGGGTAGTTTTGAGTCTTCTTTTAGCTCTAAATTATCCATTTCGCATCATTGTTTTCTCATTTTAATTAAACAAGTGTTATTCACGTAGATTTGACTTTTTAGTTGTGAGTTCGTCGTTCGAGTATGGCGTCGTGTTTTATTTTACCATTTTGTGCGACATAGTTTAACATTTTCTCCATTCGATTTGACGCATCAACTCTAGTTCATTACATAATTATCAATGATGATTTGGTCATGAGATATATTAGTGTTTTAATTACTTTAACATTATCATACTTAATATATATCATTTCTATTTTATGTTATCGACTTAAATGTTGTGAACTTGTTGGTAGTTTTTTTTTTTCAATTTTACCTGAACATGAAATTTATTTTGTAGTCAGTGTATTTTATCAATTTTAATTAATAAATACATATACCTTACACCTTCTCATCACGATCATTATTAACAAAAATTTATATTTTAGGTCCATTTAATACATGATGTATGTGATATATATTACAGACTACATACATCATTTATTAAATGAATTTTAAAAAAAAATGTTTATAATAAACAGTGGGCGTATATATTTTCTAGTTGAATGAATACCTTCGATATTTTTTATTTACAAAAGTAAAGATATTTTACTTTTACTCCCTCCGTCCCTTAATATAACCCCCCTTTTGTTTTTTTTTTTGTCCCTAAATATAACCCCCCTTTTGTTTTTTTTTTGTCCCTAAATATAACCCCCTTTTCAAATTACAACACACATTAATTATTTTTTTCCATAGATATCCTTATTTAATACTACTACTAATTCTAAAAATACAATAAATTGACTTTTCACTTTATCTCTTTAATGAGGTTAATTTTGTAAAATTGTACTATAAAACAGACACATTAACTACACCAACAACATTTGTTAAGAAATGTGAAAAAAGCAATAGGGGGTTATATTAAGGGACGGAGGGAGTATATTGCTAAATGTCAACAGAACCACACAAATTCCAAGGCTATTTAATTTGACATTCTCTGTAACAATAAATGCGACCAGTTCCGAAAATGTATGGTATTCACAAATTGGCAGAGTTTAAACACCTTTAAATAAACAAATAAATAGAGAAATCAAATAATAAAAATAAAGGAAATGTTAACGAGTGTCCCGGGATACTTTTTAAGCACCTTTAATAATAAACTTTCATGAAAATCTATGTAATCAATGTATTAGAATTTATAATATTTAACTTTTTTGAAGAATATTTTCTAAATTTAAGAAGTTTAAAGAGTGCCTCGGAGGCACTCGTTAACAACACCCCAAAAATCTTATCTTACTTATTTCTAATACTAATAACAATGTTAAAAAAATGTGTCAACCCTAATCCTAATCTTTTTGGCTCCAACTTATTCTGGCCGTTAGATGAATCCATGTTGATCTCCATACAATCCATCTGTTCCCAATAAACATCTTTATATAATATAAAAGAGTACTTCTATGGGCAAAGTACACTTGGCATCATGATTCTCTTCAATCATTTATTGATTTTCACATTGGCATCACATTGTTCTTCTAGCATTTATTGCTTTTTATAATAATTTTCAATGCATTTTACATTTTATTAAGAAAATAGAAATTAAGAAAGGAGAGATTAAATGCTAAAATATAAGGTTATTATTATTATTAAAAGCTACATAATAATTTCCTGACATTTGTGCAAAATATACACATGTTTCATGCGTATACTATTTTATTATAAGGTTATTATTATTATTAAAAGCTGAATAATAATATGTTCATTGTTTACCGAATTACTATTTTTTTTCTTTATCATAATTTTAGAAATATCGACTCTAATTGACTGTAAATTTCATTTTTTTCCACTTTAATATTTTTTCGCTGAATTGTTCCCCTTCTGAAATTCATATACGCATTAGCTTTGACGAGAAAGAATCACTTGAACTATAAGTTTCTCTAATAAATCCCTACAATGGTTTTAATACCATATAAATTCCTCGATCATAATTTGGTCAAATACCCAATATAATAAATTCATTTTAATGGTTTTTTAATATAATTTGTGGTACCTATGATATAAAAGGCTACCGTATTTCTTAAATGAGAACAATTAGTTAATTGCTACACGAGTAAGAAGAAATATATAATTTGTACTACTATTTGATTTGCAATAAGTGCAATAAAGAAGGGATTGTTCCCTAAAAGAAAAAAAAGAATTCCACGTTCAATGCACAAAGGTCAAGTTTTTTTATTTATTTTTTTACGTAATATTTGTCGTTCCACGTTCAATGCACAAAGGTCAAAAAAATTTATTTTTTTTACGTATTATTTGTTGGTCGATCCAATGGATTTATGACACGTGTGTATTTTCATTTGACGGCCAATCAGGTTGCAGTGTGTGCATTTTATTATTACTAATTTTTTATTTTATATTTACTATTTGCTACACGAAATAATTAATTTCTTAATTACTTCCTATAAAAAGTACATGGTACGTTTGGTTATTTCCCCTGTCGTTCTATTACTTTTTCACATATTGTTGTTGGTATTAGCATAAAGAAGTGTTGCAATGGCTCCAAGATCAGTTGATAACATATCTGAGATTAGCCCGGTGAAAGAATCATGGACCATTGTCGTTCGAATTGTCCGTGTTTGGTTGCTTCGTGATGTCAATCGTGACACTCACCCCTTTTTACTTGACATGGTGTTGATGGATGCATCAGTGAGTCTCTTTTTTTGTTCATAAATTTTTTATATAATTTTTTTTTTCTTTTTAATTGTTTTTTTTGTTATCAAGGCAACAAAATTCATGCTACTGCGCGGAGGACCCTTATCTACAAATTTGAAAAGGACTTGCAAGAGGGAAAAGTCTACAATATGAGTAACTTTGGTGTTGCTGCGAATCTTGGATCTTATCGGACAACCAAGCATGAATACAAGCTAAATTTTCAGTTCAACACAAAAGTGAAATTGATCGGCGTGAATAATGTCCCCTCCAATATTTACCCAATATCTAATCCCGTTGATGTTTTCTCTACTGAATACAACACTGATTATTTAGTTGGTACGCGAATAATAGTTTATTTACCTGTTTTGTTTATTTTTTGATTTTAACTAATATATCATTTGTTAATTGATTTATTATCCTTACGTAGATGTGATGGATATGTTGACTGGTGTTAGTATGCAAAGAGGGTATGAACGAAATGGAGCCAGGACCAAGATGGTGGCCGTCGAGTTGGATTACGATGGGTTAATATTTTTATTTTTTTGGGTTCATGTACTAATGGATGTATAGTTTTTTATCGATTTATCCGTCTCTTGATACTGATATTTTTTTTTGTTTTTTTAGATTCAAGTACAAGGTCACTTTGTTTGGTCAATATGTTGATGAACTCAATGTTTTTGTTGCTGCCGGAGAGACTAATAATGTTGTCGTCGTCGTGCTGCTTGCCAAAGTAAAGATCTGGCAAGGTAATCTTCCAGTCCTGAAATTATTGTAATTAGAAAATATAAAAACATAAAAAAAGGAATTAATCATCGTCATTAATTTATTGAGTTTTGGTACAAATCATCGTCATTAAATTAATAATATTCTAAAATACGGGAGAGCACCAAATTATATCGTAAATTGTTGGAATAAAAAAAAATCCAATGATGAAATCGTGTAGTATTTATTAGGTGAAAAATATTACCAAATATAAGTGCACTGTGGTAATGAAATTGTGTCATTGTTTCGGGTCCAAATAATTTTTTTTGAAGACATTTCGGGTCCAGTTTATAATGATTTATTGGCTGTGAATAATTACCAAAAGAAGATATGTAGTGAGTTAATATTATAAATTGCCTTTTTAACTTTTTTTGTCTTTTTTTAAGTAAATTACTCTTCCGTAACTTTCTATAAAGGCATGTATATAGACATAATGAGATAAAAAATATTTTCCGTACTCGGTTGTTTATTTTTTAAAAATTGCGTTCTTTTTTGTGTGTAACGATGTTGGCAAATTAATGATCAGGGTCTGCTACTATTCAAAATACCATTTACTCTACAAAGTTGATATTCAACCCAGATATGACTGCTGCTCATGATCTTAAGAAGAGGTATCTTTGTAAGACAAAAATTATATTTTTCTATATTGTGTTGGTTTTTTTAATATTAGTTTTATATTGTATCATGTGTGTTAGGATGGTTGGAAACTCTGAAGTCCCGTCTCCTGCACTATCTGTTCTTCAAGATTCATCTAGGGTAACCAACGAGGATGATTTTTTAAAGATCACTCCGAGAAAAACTGTTGAAGAACTGAAAGAGTGTACCATGGTTTGTGATTCCTGTTTGGATTGTGCAATACTTTTTTGTGTGTGTTGAATTCGTCTTAATTTCGTTATATATATATATATATATATATATATATATATATATATATATATATGTATAGGATTAAGCAAAAATTTATTTCTCCTAATATATACTAACGTGAGTATGGGTTATATATATAAGTTTGGGCAATATTTAATTTCTAATAATATATGCTCACGTGCATATGAATAATATGGTTAATATAATGTATGTAAGTTTGGATAGTATTATATTTCTAACAATATACACTCACATGAACGTGGATTGTAATGTTAACATTTGATATAAGATTTTTTACGTTTCAAACTTACGTATTATGTTTGATGAAGTATAATGTTAACCCCTTTTTTGACTATATCTTATTGGTCTCAAATAGTAGGTTTCTTTGTGACTGTTTCCTATACTTCTTTTTTACACAATTGAATTAAATGTTGTGTTGAATCCAATGCATGTGTGAAAGAAACTTCGTATACAGAAGGATATCTCTTATATAAATCATGGGGCATGAAAGAAACTATACATAAGTGTATCGGGTATGGAAATCAATTTACAAAATTAAAATAAAAAGTAGTATGAACAAATAGTTACGCTTTGTATTTGGATTAATCATTTTTCATCAATATCCATAATAACAATATCTGCTTGATTATATTCATTAGTGTAGGATCTCTCGGCGTTGCATGCGTTGATTTATTATTGTTTGGCGATATGAAACTCAGAAAAAATATATACGCGTTAGTGTTGATACATATGCCATTCATATATTGTGTATAGAATTAATCAATCTGCTTTATACAAAATAATTATAATCAATTTACTATTTACTTAATGTTTATTTAATTTAATTAAAAAAATTAGTCGACAATCTAGCCCGTGCTTGGCACGGGTTTGCATACTAGTTGTCTTTCAATTCCAAGTCACAACTGCATTGGTAACATGCACACGGTTGCTAATCCAATAAACTCACATCTAATTCTATTACCGTCTGTGGAACTCTCTCCCCATTGCCTCCCTCCGTCGACCCATCTTCCACGCTGTCAGCTGCGGCGGTGCCACCTCCCGTTACAACCATCGCCATCGTAGCACCTTCAACGAAGATGATACTGAAGAATTCTCTTCATTAGCTTCATCCTTCGATAAACGGCAACCAAAACAAACCTCGAAACCGAATCTGAAAACCAAGAAGCTTTCCAATCTTCTGAACATGGCAGAGGTGGAGACAGAAGCGGAGGCGGAGAAGAAGGAAGAAGCCTTGGAGGAACTGAAGCGGCATGTGAAGGATTTGCATGAGGAAGATGATTCAATGAAGCTGCGACCACCGTGAGAATGCACGCTAAGGAGAATTTTGGGCTTAAGGTACTTTTTGTTTCCACATTCCAGTCCCTTTTCTCTCTAGCACCCATTGATGATTGACTGCGATCAATGAACCAAAATGAGAGATAAACCCTCCTCCAACAACTACTGAACACCCATATCATAACTTGGAAGATCTGGCATCACCGAATCCATCCACTTCCGAAAATCAATCCGATTCGACTCCAACCGAACATACATTTCCGTTCCCAGACAAAGTCCTCAAGAACATTAATACAAGAAGGTATGTGGTTGCACATTATTTTGTTTGGTTTTATTGCAGAAACTTGGTATATGCAATGGGTTGTTTACTGACCTCATTTTCGCTAAAATTTTGGCCCTTCAATGACTTTTTTTGGATATTTCATATTTAGTCTTATAAGTGTTTGAAATTATGTGTTGTTTCTTGATTTTTGACTAACAATATAGAATTGTTTCCATACCTTTGTGTTGTCATACAAATCAACCAATTTGATGACTCTGAATTTTGAAATGTATTTTCTTTTTCAGATATACATGAAATTATGTGTGTGCTTCTATTGCTTTACATATCTCTACGGTTGGTCATGCAAAGGAATATGATTGGAGTTGGTCTAAAAGTCCCAATCCCTATTCAAGGAGTAACATAAAAATTCATGTCTACGTCACAACTGCAGCAGTAGTGGTAGAAGTTACGCTTTTGTTGCACTAGCGAGGAATGATGAATGAGTTGTTCACAACTTTTTGTTGTTAGATTTTTAATCCTTATTTCTAATTGAAATTCTTTGATGCTTTTCCATTTTTTTTATTTTATGTGATTCTTATTCTTCTGAAGAATATAAAAGGTGTGGCTTTGTAACCATATTGTAAGCTGCATCTTTTTCCCTATTGTTTTCCTGGTGCTTAGGCTTTTCAACAAAAAAAAAAGGTTATCATTTCCTTTTTGTAGCCATACTGTATGCTGCATCTTTATCCATAGGGTGATTCCACTTTAGTTTGAATTCAAGCATGTGTGTTTGTTTCTAACTTTGAGTCTTTATGTGTAATATTGAAGTTTAAGCAACAATTGAGAGAAAGCATGTGTAATATTGTTCTTTTTAATTGTTGTATCAATCTGAAGCATTTTTTTGGAGTGGAATTGCTGCTGCTGAAACTAAATTGTGCCTTTGTTCTTCGCGATCTCACATACTGCGTTCAATTTGTAGATTCATCTCTATCACTTTCTCTTTTATTATTCTTTAATAACTCTTATCCTGTGATCGCATCTGCTTCTGTTCCACCCGTTTAAGATAGCATCATGCCTGTTAGAACCCGTAATTACGAAAAATCTCTTTCCCCTTTTATAATCAGGGCCTTAATTGGATTGTCTTATCTTTTTGAATTACTCGATTATACGAATTTGGGTTGAATTCGATGAAATTGATAGCAGTATTGACCATTATGTCCCTTCACTCATGTATTGGAGTTTTAATTATCACTTTCTGGTTTTGATTCATCTATTTCTTTATTTTATTTTTATACATTTTGTAAAATGATGAGCACGAATGCATTTTAATTTTAAAAAATTGACCTTCTGCTACAATCTCTATTACTATGTTGATTCATTGATTTGTTTTGTTCCAAGTTTAGGTTAGAATAGATGAACAACATCAGAAGCAGAAAAACAAGTACGGTATAATTGTTCCTACGTATAATGAGCGACTCAACATAAGCCTCATTCTTTACCTTATATTCAAGCACCTTCAGTAATTTCTCTATCTCTTCATACTAAACATAATGCCTTTTTCTTTCATTTTTGACTTTACAGAGCTATCTCTACAGAAATTTGTCCATCTCTATTACGATCAATTATCCTTATGATTAATTATCTCTACAGAAGCATGTGTGTTTGTTTCTAACTTTGAGTCTTTATGTGTAATATTGAAGTTTAAGCAACAAACGTGAGTGTTGTGTGTGTTAGCTATTGTCTAGGAATGGTCTGAAAATTTTGTTAATAGATGAAGATGGTCTTTGCATTGACAATACTTCGAACGTAGTTGTTAAAGAAGTATTTCGTAATTTGTGAGCATAAAAAAACAGAATGAATATTTATACTAAAAAATGATGACATTAAAACTATAAGTTGTAATTGAGCTATTAAACTTGGCTTTTGCCTACTACATTTACAATCTATATGACCCATGTGGCAGCACGGGTAACATCAAAGAAAGGTATGAATGGTGATTGCATTGATAATACAACCAATGTTGTATACAAAGAAGAATTCCAAAATGTATGAACATCTTGATCCAATACGAGAGCCATGATTTTGTAATGAACTTTCTCAAACATGTACATCACTTATATGTCATATTATGCTTAATTTTATTAGACACTATATAACATTGCCTTGGAACTTTTACTCTTCTTGACTTTCTCCAACAGATATTATATGTTATATTCTACTTTATTTGACTAAATACTCCCTCCGTTTTTAAATATAAGCAAAATTTACTTTTTAAGTTCATTCATTTAATGATGCATGTGGTTCATAATATGGATCACATACATCATTAAATGAATGAACCAAAAAAATAAATTTTGTTTATATTTAAAAATGGAGGGAGTACTATAAATGACCCGTGCGACAGCACGGGTAGGGGATCTAGTAATACTATGATGGAGCTGCACTAATTATGATATTGTATTCTACAAACTTAATCAAGCATTTCTATGCACCAATCAAAACTTCTTCATATATGATGAAAATAATGTCTCAAATGAAACATTTAAAAAAATGATATTTAGCAGAAAATTATTTATACCTCTAAAACACGAGGAGCAAATAATATAAATCAAATTATGAGAGAATATTCAAGATCATTTTCGTTTATGTCTTCCTTTGGCTTCAAAATCAATTTCTCAACAAATGAAACATACAACTTAAAATTTATTGATAATCACTATTTCATGCAATTTTTTATTAAAATTTGGAGTTAATCTGGCATAAACAGATACCTCTGAAAGTTTTAGTCCATGTTTGACGGTTGTTGAGGGATCGATTACCTACAAAAGCCAATTTGGCAGATCGCAACATTATACCGATGAAGGCTAGGCTTTGTGTCACGGGATGTGGGCATGTTGAAGATGTGTCTAACATGTTTTTGTCTTGTCCAATTTTCGGTGCTTTGTGGCCTATGGTGCGGGCTTGGCTTGGTGTCGAAGGGGTAGATTCTCATGCTATTTCGGATCATTTTATGCAATTTATTCAATATGCAGGTGACTTGAAATCGCGTCGATCTTTATTCCACTTGATTTGGCTTCAGTGTGTTTGCGTTTTATGGAATGAACAGAATAACAGGTTATTTCGTAACCGTCAAAGTTCTATACCACAGTTGTTAGATAAAGTAAAATCAAATTCCTTGTGGTGGTTGAAAGCTAGTAATGTGATCTTTAATTTTGATACTCATAATTGGTGGTCGAGCCGCTTTTATGTATGGACATCGATTGACTTTGTTGTAATTTGACAGAATGTTGATCTTTTCGTGATTGTTTTGGCACGTCATGTGCTATAACAATTACGTTGTTCATGGTAATATAATACATTTTAGTTTCTTCAAATAAAAATTTCTTCAGTATATACGCTAATACAAAGCCGCCTGTTCTTTTTAGATCAGCTCACCCTCTATTGCAGTTTTTTTTTTTGGATAATCTTTTGAGACTAATATATCTATATCATTAAGAGAAAAAAAAAGGTTAAGCTCAATAAGTCTCAATAGAAAATAAATGAAGAAAACCAATTGAAATAGATATTTAAATTTCATGAACAAATAAATGAATAAATAATAGATAAAAAAAACATGCAAGGACAACGATAATAGGTAAATATATAAAGAAGGAAAATGAAACGAGCAAAAATGTGTATTACCCAAGGAAAAACAGGAAAAAAGGGGAAAGGATAAGAAATCCAAATAAGTGTCACATTAATGTTAAGAAAATGAGAAGAAAAATTTTAACATGAAAGAAGATAAGGGAAAAAAATAAGTCTTGTGTGTTTGTTTGTGAGAGTATAGGAAATAGTGTAAGTTGCCAGTAATTTTATGAGTTTGTTGAAAGAGTTTGAAATTTTTGCGTAATTATTTTACCAAAAACCAGATTCAATAAAAAAAACGCCACATAATTTTAATCATCACTTGCCACCAAAAGTAAAAAATGAATGAATTTAAAATAATAGAGGTTGAATGAACAAATTCATAGGAAAGAGAATGACATCCAAAAACTAAATTTAAAGATAAAAAAATTAAACAAATTACATGCAAAAACTAAAAGGAAAAAAAAGTTTATCATAATACTGTGACTTTTGGGGGATGCTACATTGAATTTGATCATCATATCAAACTAGGAGAATCACACAAGTAAGTTTGATACCACATCTTCACCATAAACATTAAGGCATAAGGCATATGGGTCATATCACTTGACACATTAACACCTCTCCTTCAATTTTGAGACTTGACACATTAAATGTTAGCCACTCTTGCATTCAATGTGAAATTTTAATTTACACTTGACACATTAACATTTCTCATTCAATTATGAGACGGGGTTACCCGTGCAAACCAACCTCGATTTGGCGGGGTTCTCCGCTTTGACTGGGTTTGAGTATATGTTTAAGTTATCTCCGATTTCTCAACACGAGCACAAGGTGGGTAATGTAACGCCCTCTTTAATTATTTGATTTATTTATTGAGTTTAGAATATAATTATATGATTTATGTGATGTGAAGAATTATGTGATGTGTTGTGAATTTATTTAGAGACTTATTTTATTATTTAATAGAATAAGATTTGAAAATAAAATCAGTATTGAGATGAGAGGCTGTTTTGAGAATTTAGAGAGTTTAGGGGAATAAGAGTAAATAAGATAAGATAGATGAATGTGATATAAATAGGAGAAAATTAGGTCAGAACCCTTTTACGTGAAACAATTTTAGAAAAAGGGAGAAAACCAGAGAAGAGGAGAAACCAAGGGAAAGCTACGATTTCTGCATTCTAAGGTAAGGGTGAGACTAACTTTCATTAATTTTAAGTCTATAATTCGGATGTTGCAATTAACATCTTGTAGGTTTAAGTTTTGAGAATTTGGAATATTAGGGTTATGAGAGAAATTGATGATTAGATGATGTAAAGCTGTAAAATTGATGTAGAAATCGTGTACAAACCTTATATAATCCATAGGATGATAATTGGAATTAGTTTTAAGGTTAGAACCATGAGATTAGGCGAGTTTTCCCAAAATTCTGCGTTCTGTCCGTGCTGTCATTCATCGCTCGCCCTCGCGAGTAATGATCCTCGCCTCGCGAACGACGGCCTTCATCGCTCTCTTTGCGAGTAAACTTCCCTCGCCTCGCAAGTGACGCATTGTTGCTCGCTTCGCGTGCAGATAGCTCGCCGTAGCGAGTTGTCTAGTGAGAAAAACATGACCTTTCATGAATTAACGTTTTGGATCAAGTTTTAGATGACTTTGAGTGTCTTAACAAGTATAAGAATTATTAGACAAGTTTTTAGGTTGGATTGGATGTAGGAAAGTTAAAAAATGGAATTTTTGGTGAAAAATGGTCACAAAGCCGCAGCTGCCCAGTTTTGTTCGCCTTAGGCAAGTAACCTTTCTCGCCTCGCGAGTAGTCCTTTGTGTGAGCTCGCCACCGCGAGCAGATGACCTCGCCTCGCGAGCTATGTTGTACCAGATTGCCTAAGTTGGATTCTTGTGCTACTTTCAGCCGTTTTTGTTTTGAATTGCTAGTATTTGAATTATCTATCCAGTAGCTTTGAAATGATATGTGAATCTATTTTGATTGATTTTATATGAATTATGCGATGAAGTTATCTAAGATGTCAAGTTGTGATGCATTGTCTAAGATGTAAGTTGTTGAGTCGATGCATACTCATTCCGCTGAGGGCTCATGCCTTGTGAGCTTTCGCTCTTTATGATGAGGGCTCATGCCCTGTGAGCTTTTGCTCTTTATGTTGAGGGCTTATGCCCTGTGAGTGTATTTATGCTCTTATGATGAGAGTTTATGCCCTGGATGGTACCACATGCATGATTAAGAAGTTGGAGTTGCATACTCAAGTCAAGATGATAAGATGTTGTCCATGAGTCGCTAAGATGTTAAGTTGTTTTTCTATCGTGAGTTGTTGATGAAGTGTTTTATGATGAATTGTTTATGAATGCATTTGTTGCTAAAATGATGAATTGATTATGCTTTTGTTGTTAACTGTAATTGATGAATTATATGTTTAACATTAATGTTTGTGAAATCTCACCCCTTCTGCTTGGAAATGTTGCTCTTCGTATGAGTAACTTGCAGGTGACCGAGGATAAGTAGCTGTTGATTGCTGCCGTGAGTGGCTATCTCTCACCATGTCTTTAGGTGCTCTGATACGTAACGAGATGAGAACTTTTGTGGCTATTTTCTATTCCTTACGTATTGCTTATGATTTGACATGACTATGATTTAGTTTTTGGACTATTACGGGATGTTTTGATGAGGCCTTCGTGCCAAGACTATTTATATTGTTGAAATAAAATCCGCTGCGAAGTTTTGAATATTTATGTTGACCATTTTATGAAGGATAAATTGTTATTTATTCCATTTCTGATTTTTTAAGAAGTGTGACATTCCGTTTACGTTGAGAAAACTCTGATTTTATTATGAAATTTTTATGTTGGGAAAACGGGGTGTTACAATTGGTATCAGAGCAAGTCGGTCCGTCCGGCCAAGTAGTTGAGTTGCATAGTGTTGAGTAACAGTTGTATTACTGTTTTTAAGTTGTCTTGATTGTGGTTGTTGTGCAGAGGACTATGATGGCTGGAAGAAATGACGCTGCTATTGCTGCTGCATTGGAAGCTGTGGGGCAACAACCTAATGCTAATGTTGGTGTTAATGCTGAGGTGAAGATGTTGGAGACTTTTCTAAGGGATCATCCGCCTACTTTCAAAGGAAGGTACGACCCAGATGGAGCTCAGATGTGGCTCAAAGAGATTGAGAGGATTTTCCAGGTCATGCAGTGCAATGAGATTCAGAGAGTGCATTTTGGTACGCATATGTTAGCAGAGGAAGCTGATGATTGGTGGGTGAGTATCCTACCAACACTGGAACAAGGAGGTGGAGTTGTTACCTGGGCTATGTTTAGGAGGGAGTTCCTAGATAGATACTTTCCGAAAGATGTTCGCGGGAAGAAAGAGATCGAGTTTCTCGAGCTGAAGTAGGGTAATATTTCCGTGACCGAGTATGCGGCAAAGTTTGTGGAGCTGGCTAAGTTTTATCCACACTACACTGCTGAGACTACTGAGTTCTCCAAGTGCATCAAGTTTGAGAATGGTCTGCGTGCTGAGATTAAGCGGGCTATTGGGTATCAGAAGATCCGAAACTTTTCCGAGTTGGTAAGCAGTTGCAGGATTTATTAGGAGGATACTAAGGCTCATTACAAGGCTGTGAATGAGAGGAAAGGCAAGGGCCAGCAAAGTCGTCCAAAGCCTTACCGTGCTCCTGCTGATAAAGGGAAACAAAGAGTGAATGATGAGAGGAGGCCTGGTAAGAAAGACACTACTGCTGAGATTGTTTACTACACTTGTGTGCGAAGGGCCATAAGAGTAATGCGTGTACTGGAGATGTGAAATAGTGTTTCCGATGTGGTAATAAAGGACATACTGTTACGGAATGTAAGTATAATGATGTGGTGTGTTTTAACTGCAATGAAGAGGGTCATATTGGTTCACAGTGCAAGAAGCCTAAGAAGGCTCAAACTAGTGGAAGAGTGTTTGCTTTGACTGGTATGCAAACAGAAAATGAGGATCGTCTGATCAGAGGTACATGTTACTTTGATAGTACTCCTTTAATTGCTATTATTGATACTGGTGCTACGCATTGTTTTATTGCTATTGATTGTGCTTCTAAGTTGGGTCTTGATATGTCTGATATGAATGGGAAAATGGTTGTCGAAAGTCCAGCTAAGGGTTCGGTAACTACTTCTCTTGTGTGTTTAAGATGTCCTTTGTCTATGTTTGGTCGAGATTTTGAAATTGATTTGGTTTGTTTGCCGTTGAGTGGAATGGATATAATCTTGGGAATGAACTGGTTGGAGTACAATCATGTTCACATTAATTGTTTTAGTAAGAAGGTGTATTTCTCTTCTACTGAAGAAGAAAGTGGAGCAGAGTTCTTGTCTACTAAGCAGCTGAAGCAGTTATAACGTGATGGAATTTTGATGTTTTCCTTGATGGCATCTTTGTCTATTGAGAATCAAGCCGTAATTGATAAGTTACAAGTTGTGTGTGAATTCCCAGAAGTTTTCCCTGAACAAATCCCTGATATGCCGCCGGAAAGAGAAGTGGAATTTTCGATTGATCTTTTTCCAGGTACGAAGCTTGTGTCTATGACTCCTTACCGTATGTCGGCTTCTGAGTTGGCTGAGTTAAAGAAACATTTAGAAGATTTTCTGGATAAGAAGTTTGTAAGACCGAGTGTTTCACCTTGGGGAGCGCCAGTATTGTTGGTCAAGAAGAAAGATGGTAGCATGAGGTTATGCATTGACTATCGACAGTTGAATAAAGTGACGATAAAGAATCGGTATCCCCTTCCAAGAATTGATGATTTGATGGATCAATTAGTGGGTGCTCGTGTGTTTAGCAAGATTGACTTGAGATCGGGTAACCATCAGATTAAGGTAAAAGACGAGGACATGCAGAAGACGGCATTCAGGACGCGTTATGGACATTACGAGTATACAGTGATGCCTTTTGGTGTTACCAATGCACCTGGTGTGTTTATGGAGTACATGAATCGTATCTTTCATGCTTATTTGGATCGCTTTGTTGTAGTGTTCATTGATGATATTTTGATATACTCTAAGACTGAAGAAGAACATGCTAAGCATCTAAAGATTGTTTTGCAAGTGCTGAAAGAGAAGAAGTTGTATGCCAAGTTGTCAAAGTGCGAATTTTGGTTGAATGAGGTGAGTTTTCTTGGCCATGTTATTTCTGGTAGTGGTATTGTTGTAGATCCGTCTAAAGTTGATGTGGTATCACAATGGGAGACTCCTAAGTCGGTTACCGAGGTTAGAAGCTTTTTGGGTTTGGCAGACTATTACCGTAGGTTTATTGAAGGATTTTCTAAGTTGGCACTTCCGTTAACTCAGTTGACTTGTAAAGGTAAAGCTTTTGTGTGGGATGTTTAGTGTGAGAACAGTTTTAATGAATTGAAGAAGCGGTTGACGACGGCTCCAGTTTTGATATTACCAAGGTTCGATGAACCTTTTGTTGTGTATTGTGATGCGTCCAAGTTGGGCTTAGGTGGTGTGCTTATGCACGATAATAAAGTAGTTGCTTATGCGTCGAGACAATTGAGGATTCATGAACGAAATTATCGTACTCACGATCTGGAATTAGCTATAGTGGTTTTTGTGCTTAAGATTTGGAGACATTATTTGTTCGGTTCCAGATTTGAGGTGTTCAGTGATCACAAGAGTGTGAAGTATTTATTTGATCAGAAGGAATTGAATATGAGACAGCGAAGGTGGCTTGAATTGTTGAAAGATTATGATTTTGGGTTGAATTATCATCCAGGCAAAGCTAATGTTGTCGTAGATGCCTTAAGTAGGAAGACTTTACATATGTCGGCTATGATGGTGAAGGAGTTTGAGTTGCTTGAACAGTTTAGAGATTTGAGTTTAGTCTGCGAATTGTCACCCCAGAGTGTAAAGCTAGGAATGCTGAAGATTGATAGTGAGTTTCTGAAAAATATTAAAGAAGCGCAGAAAGAAGATGTAAAGTTTGTAGATTTGTTTATTGGCGAGAATCAAACTTGAGTTAGTGACTTTAAAGTCGAAGATCAAGGAGTGTTGCGTTTTCGAGGTAGAATTTGTATTCCTGACAATGATGAGATGAAGAAGATGATTCTTGAAGAGAGTCAAAGAAGTTGCTCGAGTATTCATCCGAGAGCTACTAAGATGTATCATGACTTGAAGAGGTTATTTTGGTGGTCTGGATTGAAACGTGATGTGGCACAATTTGTATATTCGTGTTTGATTTGCCAGAAGTCAAAAGTTGAACATCAGAAACCTGTAGGATTGATGACACCTTTAGATGTACCAGAGTGGAAATGGGATAGTATATCCAAGGATTTTGTGACAAGTTTGCCGAATACTTCGAGAGGGAATGACACTATTTGGGTGATTGTAGACAGATTGACGAAATCGGCTCATTTTATTCCGATAAACATCAGTTTTCCTGTATCGCAATTGGCAGATATTTACATTCGCGAGATTGTGAAACTACATGGTGTTCCGTCGAGCATTGTATCAGATAGAGATCCGAGGTTCACTTCTAGATTTTGGAAGAGTTTGCAAGAGGCTTTAGGTTCTAAGTTGAGGTTGAGTTCGGCGTATCATCCGCATACAGATGGTCAGTCGGAAAGGACGATTCAGTCGTTGGAAGATTTGTTGAGAGTTTGTGTACTTGAGCAAGGAGGAACTTGGGATAGTCATCTTCCGTTGATAGAGTTCACGTACAATAACAGTTATCATTCCAGTATTGGAATGGCACCATTCGAGGCTTTGTATGGACGGAGGTGCAGGACTCCTTTGTGTTGGTTTGAGTCAGGTGAAAGTGTAGTTTTGTGACCAGATATTGTTCAACAGACTATTGAAAAAGTTAAGATGATCCAAGAAAAGATGAAAGCGTCCCAGAGTCGACAAAAAAGTTATCATGATAAGCGAAGGAAAGACCTTGAGTTTCAAGAAGGAGATCATGTATTTTTAAGAGTCATTCATGTGACTGGTGTTGGACGTGCTTTGAAGTCAAAGAAGCTGACTCCGAGGTTTATTGGTCCGTATTAGATATCAGAAAGAATTGGACTAGTGGCGTATAGGGTGGGTTTACCACCGCATCTTTCGAATTTGCATGATGTGTTTCATGTGTCGCAACTTCGGAAGTATGTTCCAGATCCATCTCATGTGATCCAAAGAGATGATGTGCAAGTTAGAGATAACCTTACGGTTGAGACCGTACTAGTGAGGATCGAAGGTCGTGAAGTGAAGAAGTTGAGAGGCAAGGAGATACCTCTTGTGAAAGTCGTTTGGGAAGGAGCGGCTGGTGAAAGTTTAACGTGAGAGTTAGAGAGTAAGATGCTGGAGTCTTATCCAGAGTTGTTTGCATAAGGTACATTTTCGAGGACGAAAATTCTATAAGTTGGGGAGAGTTGTAACGCCTTCTTTAATTATTTGATTTATTTATTGAGTTTAGAATATAATTATATGATTTATGTGATGTGAAGAATTATGTGATGTGTTGTGAATTTATTTAGAGACTTATTTTATTATTTAATAGAATAAGATTTGAAAATAAAATAAGTATTGAGATGAGGGGCTGTTTTGAGAATTTAGAGAGTTTAGGGGAATACGAGTAAATAAGATAAGATAGATGAAGGTGATATAAATAGGAGAAAATTAGGTCAGAACACTTTTACGTGAAACAGTTTTAGAAAAAGGGAGAAAATCAGAGAAGAGGAGAAACCAAGGGAAAGCTGCGATTTCTGCATTCTAAGGTAAGGGTGGGACTAACTTTCATTAATTTGAAGTATATAATTCAGATGTTGCAATTAACTTGTTGTAGGTTTAAGTTTTGAGAATTTGGAATATTAGGGTTATGAGAGAAATTGATGATTGGATGATGTAAAGCTGTAAAATTGATGTAGAAATCGTGTACAGACCTTAGATAATTCATAGGATGATAATTGGAATCAGTTTTAAGGTTAGAAACATGAGATTAGGCGAGTTTTGGCAAAATTCTGCGTTCTGCCCGTGCTGTCATTCATTGCTCGCCCTCCCGAGTAATGATCCTCGCCTCGCGAGCGACGACCTTCATCGCTCGCTTTGCGAGTACACTTCCCTCGCCTCGCGAGGGAAGCGTTGTTGCTCGCTTCGCGTGCAGATAGCTCGTCGTAGCGAGTTGTCCAGTGAGAAAAACATGACCTTTCGTGAATTAACGTTTTGGATCAAGTTTTAGATGACTTTGAGTGTCTTAATACGTATAAGAATTATTAGACAAGTTTTTAGGTTGGAATTGGATGTAGGAAAGTTAAAAAAATTGAATTTTTGGTGAAAAATGGTCACAAAGCCGTAGCTACCCAGTTTTGTTTGCCTTAGGCGAGTAACCTTTCTCGCCTCGCGAGTAGTCCTTTGTGTGAGCTCACCACCGCGAGCAGATGACCTCGCCTCACGAGCTATGTTGCACCAGATTGCCTAAGTTGGATTCTTGTGCTACTTTCAACCGTTTTTGTTTTGAATTGAGTTGTGATATGAACATATGAATTGCTGGTATTTGAATTATCTATCCAGTAGGTTTGAAATGATATGTGAATCTCTTTTGATTGATTTTATATAAATTATGCGATGAAGTTATCTAAGATGTCAAGTTGTGATGCATTGTCTAAGACGTTTAAGATGTAAGTTGTTGAGTCCATGCATACTCATTCCGCTGAGGGCTCATGCCCTGTGAGCTTTTGCTCTTTATGATGAGGGCTCATGCCCTGTGAGCTTTTGCTCTTTATGTTGAGGGCTTATGCCCTGTGAGTGTATTTATGCTCTTATGATGAGGGATTATGCCCTGGATGGTACCACATGCATGATTAAGAAGTTGGAGTTGCATAGTCGAGTCAAGATGATCAGATGTTGTCCATGAGTCGCTAAGATGTTAAGTTGTTTTTCTATCGTGAGTTGTTGATGAAGTGTTTTATGATGAATTGTTTATGAATGCATTTGTTGCTAAAATGATGAATTGATGATGCTTTTGTTGTTAACTGTAATTGATGAATTATATATTTAACATTAATGTTTATGAAATCTCACCCTTTCTGCTTGGAAATGTTGCTCTTCGTATGAGTAACTTGCAGGTGACCGAGGATAAGTTGCTGTTGATTGCTGTCGTGAGTGACTATCTCTCACTGTGTCTTTAGGTGCTCTGATACGTAACGGGATGGGAACTTTTGTGGCTATAAAATTCCTTACGTATTGCTTATGATTTTACATGACTATGATTTAGTTTTTGGACTATTACGAGATGTTTTGATGAGGCCTTTGCGCCAAGACTATTTATATTGTTGAAATAAAATCCGCTGCGAAGTTTTGAATATTTATGTTGACCATTTTATGAAGGATAAATTGTTATTTATTCCATTTCTATTTTTTAAGAAGTGTGACATTCCGTTTACGTTGAGAAAACTCTGATTTTATTATGAAATTTTTATGTTGGGAAAACGGGGTGTTACAGGTAAGATGGATATAGGTACCCACCCGTAACACATACTCAAACTCATTTCAAATTTATAAAATTACTTTATTACCTATTGAGATTTTCCATGTTATAATAATTTCCATTGAAATTTAAAGGAGCAACCAAATTCCTCAGTCATGGAAATTTTAATGTTATCATATTGTTTAATAATGTAGTATAACATTGCCCGCAGGCCTTGAAAAAACTTCTTTTTGTATTAAAAAAATGATTCCCTGCGGGGATGAGAATGAAGCGGCAATACTCAAACCCGTTGGGGAAGTTGACATTCAATGTCTCAGTAACAACATTAAATGCAGTGCAGTTACTGAACAGGTATTTGGAAAGTCAGAAATGACCCGTAATCACGCCACATTCATAACTTAACCGAATAACGCCAGTTTAACAAGATTATCAGATAATACGACATAATCGATCAAAATTACACAAAAACATCATTTTTTCTCACAATCACACATAACAATCCAAACGGTCTAAATTTCACAAATTTGCCGGTAATGACCCGTAATCACTTAAACACACTTAATGACACGTAAACGATCCAAATTACACCAATTTGTCCATAAATTTATAAAATTACATAATCTCACATAAACGGTCAAAATTACCCAAATTTCATCGTTAAATTACATAAACATAAATTCATTAAAATTCAACGATACAGACACAAATTCAAAAAATATTACACTATTACACTTAAATAAATACTACACTTCAACATATCGGACATATAGATACAAATTGTTATTCTCAACCATGGCCCTAAACATGTAATCAACGTCGCTATCATCTTTGAGAAGTTGTGGAAAATACACGGTCTTCCAGAAGTCCTCTTCCTTATCCTCCCCCAAGTCCACGCCCGACACATTTACTATCACATCACGTATTCTATGATTTGAACCAATTTGAAAATAGAATTCGTCAAGTAATGTCTTCAACTCGTCCAACTTGTCGGTGGAGTTTATAGTCAACCAAGCCCTCTTTTTCACATCTACATAACGAACTTCAAGTTTAACTTGATCTTGTGCATCTTCAGACATGTTTCACTTCACAAAAATATAATGAAAAAAAAAATGACATAAATGAGATAAAATAAAGGTTTAAATATGCATTTCATCCCTGTAATTAGGGGTCGTTTGAAATTTCATCCCTGAGCTTACTAATCCTCCCATTTTGCCCCTGCAATTATTAATCATTTGAAAAATGGTCCTAATTACATCTGATTAGTAATTTTAGGGACGAAAATTCAAATGACCTATATTTACAGGGACGAAAGATCTATTTAAGCCAACGACCTCGTCCAATCATCACTTGCCACATGGGCACCACGTCGCTAATGACAGTCCACCTCAGCAAAAAAACTTAATTAGGACCAAAAGTCAAATGATTAATATTTGCAAGGGAAAAATGGGAGGATTAGTAAGCTCATGGATGAAATTTCAAACGACCCCTAATTACAGGGATGAAATGCATATTTAAGCCTAAAATAAATAGTTGAATAATTAGAGACAAAGTAATGCGAGCAATAATTGATGTGACATAACCGGCCACCAAAAAAATAATTCATTTCATATATTTATATAATATATAATATTAGTTACATATTGGCCATAAATATCCAAATTACACAACCGGCCACCAAAAAATATGTCGGGGTGTAATACCACCAAAAAATAGGACGAACACCGACCGACCCAAAAGTGTCATATCCTATCTAACTATACTAGGTATACAACCCGTGCGTTGCACGGGTTTGATTATAATGTTTATTTTTAAAATTTATTGAAAATAAAATAATTGGCGGATCTCTGTTAAATTATTTTTTGATCAAAAAACATGGCTATTAAAATATTTTTAAATTTATTATTCTCTCATCAAGTGAAAATAGTTTGGACCATTTCATAAAGTGGAAATAGTGTAGATAAAAATTACTTTTGATATAAATAATGTGTCACTCACATATATTTGAAATCAATAGAAATTAATAAAAACTTCTTTTAATCTATTTTCTTGGTTTAGTTTATATGTCCTCTTTTTGTTTACCTTTGTTTTAATACATTTTTGGATTTTAGAAAGATAAACACTATGAATTATAATTAGATATTATCAAATTTATATTCTAACTTGAGTCAATGAAATTAATTTATTTAGAGAAAATAGAAGAAAATAACTCAATTTTAAAAAATAAATAAATGAAGTGACTCATTTTCCATATGTACCATTCAAATACTTCATACCAGCATGGTTTTTAGATAAAAAAAAATTTATTGTTCTTCCCTAAAAAAAATCATCTTAATCCCTTTTATAGATAATTTATTTCATAAAATTTAATTTGAATATTTATAGTTTCATTATTTAATTTTAGCATATATGAAGGATGCATGTTATATTTAACATTTTGGTGCTAAATGCAAAACAACTTTTTTTATTAAAATATTCCTAAAAAAAAAACTTTTTTATTAAAATAAAAATGTTGAACTTAAAAACACATGAAATATGATTTTAGCACAATCTTTGCATTAGCCGGGACTATAATCCGTGCAAATGAGACCCTATTTTTTCTTTAACCACCTACATATAAATTTTTTTCAATTCAATCAAGTCAATTGTAGTTAATGGATTAAACTTATTTTTGTTGGGTCCTTTTTCAATGTGACAGTTTGTAACTTTTGCCGGGTCTTCTTAGTACACCTTGTGCGGGGAAGACTCGTGGTTTTATTAATATATACCATTTTTGCTTCTTCGGAAGAAAAAAAAAACTTATGTGTAATAAATTTAAAATTTTATTGTATAAATTCATTTAGTGTTTTTCGTAAGCAATCTACTACAATGTGTAACTTGGATCATACCCTTTAGCCTTCTAAATATCTTTTTTTTAGAGGCACTATTATATATTTCTCTCATTTCTTTCTATCGATGTCTCAATTGTACGGAAAAATGGTAGACACTTGTCTTCACCTTTAAAAACTAAAATAATGTTTTTATGTAAGATACAATCTTCCATATTAAATTGAAAATATTTAAATAAAAATGAATTGAACTTTTACTTCATGTTCTATATTATTAATATATATACATAAAGACTATATGTTTAGACTATTTAAATACATTGTAGCTTTCATTTTTCTTAATATATTATACTTAATTCATAAATAGAAGCCTTGTTTGTCCTCATCTTCAAATTCATAAGAAAATATTATCTTATCCAAATTAAGTAACAAAAGGAAATAAGAAAATTAAAAAAGTAGACTAATAAACATTAAAAGTAGACCAATAAAAACAACAGGGTTAGAATAGAAACTTAACAAACAATTGTAACAAATTAACCAATTTATTCATTAAATTTTTCATTAATACAATGAGTGAGTAAATTATCACAGTTAGGGAATATGAAAAAAGTGTAGTTCAAATGTTGATGTGACAAAGTCATTTTAAAAATATAATAAGACATTAGTAATTAATAAAAAGGTAACTAATGAGTCTATTAATATAATTTATTTTAATTTGTAACTTACAACCTTTTATTAACCTTTAATCAATTGTTCTTAGTATTTTATGAAATATGATTATTTTTTGGATAAATATATTATTTGTGGGATAATTTTATTGTCATTTGTAACATTTTTCTACAAAAATTATTTTGTTATTTTGTATTTATTCTACACAATATTAAAATATCTAAGTTGCAAAGTTTTATGAGAAAAAAGTTATTATTTAATGAGCTTTAACATTTTCGTGTTTCATATTTTTTTCAAAGTATATAAACATGATAAATAGATAAAATATAATAAAAATATGAGTGTGAAAGTAAATACAGATTTTTTTATAAAAAGAAATAAATATAAATGAAAATAATTCTCACTATGTTCATTCATATAGACTAAATTGAAAAATTAAAATAATTTATTCAAAATTTTATTTATAAATTATTGAATTTTATCTAAAATATTTGGTCGACCTAAAAGTAACTTGAGTCTTTATCATATGATAGAAACCAAAGAATAGCCAAGAGATGAAGAGTAAAAAAGAGAAGAAAAATTATAATACAAAATTGAAGAGGTATCATCCAAAAGCTTCTTAGAGAAAGTGACCACCAACATCAATTTTTCATAAACTTCTTGAGCAACAGTGATGCAACAAAATTATAATTGAAGAGGCACGTCCAATGGTTTTTTAGAGAAAGTGATGATGAACAACCATTTTCCATAAACTTCTTTTTGAGAAACAATGATGCAACAAAATTAAAATAGAAGTATCATTTATCCTCTTTTCCTAATTCACATAAAAAAATTCCACATAAAGATTAAGGAATAAAAGAAAATATGAAAGAAACTCGGAAGACTAACAAACATCATATAAATAAAAAAGCAGAGGTTAAATATTTGATCAATCTAAAAGTAACTTGACTCCATGTCTTGTCATAGAAACCAATTGATAATCAAGAAATGAAGAGCAAAAGTGAGTAGAAAAATAATAATACAAAACTGAAGATATTCTATCCAATTATTGCTTGAACGTGATGATGAACAAAACTCAAAATTTAGTGCACAAAATTACATATTTATAAACAATCTTTTCAATGTAGGACAAATAGTCTCGTTAGTAGAAACGATATGATATGATACAATACACACTATTTGCACTCATTTGAATTTATTTAATCAATATATAATACATTATATATAAATATTTGCTGATAGACGTTAGAATTAAAAGTATAAACTATGCATTATCCTATGATCATTGTAGACCAATTGGGCAAGTGTTGTTTTACCAACACCTCATTTGATTTGTTATCAATTGTATTACTAACATTATAATTCACTTAATTTCAAATGCATCACAAACATTATCAACATTGTATCGTATAATCTCTAAAGTTAACAACAAAGAGATGAACTTGATTAACATCAACAATTTTAAGAATCATTTCATAATATGAACAATGGAGAGAGAAAAAAAAATACACATTGAGATCTCAAAAGCATGATAAATTCTTCTTCAACATTAGGTACAATCATCTCAAATTGAAATTTCATATCATAGCATATATTGAGAAGATTGTATATAAGGCATCTTTATATAATTAATTTACAGAACCGTTTTTCTTATTATTGTTCAATTGAAGGATGAGAAAAATTTCAAAGGGTTGCACTATATTAAAGAGGGTTTGCTCGTTTCAACTTTTCATTGAACCTAGTGCTTTCTAATCAAGTAATTAGTAGGCCATAAGGTGCACAAATTGGAGTTATAAAAGTTAATGGATTATTAGTGGGTGAATGTACATTGTTTAATTAGAGATGAGAAGTTTCCCTAAACCATTTTATAGAGGTGCCACATAGGCATAATCCTAGCTCTAGAATGAAGCAAGTTTCTAATTCAAAGATAATAATAATAATAATCATTATTATTAAACTTGAGTTAATCATATGCAAGCATTATGTCTATGTGGCACTTTTAAAAAGCTTTATCACACTATCTAAAAAGCATTATACAAAGAGTTCTCTCACTCTCTTTAAACCTTTCAACCCTCCACTATATCAATTTAATGTCTAATTATATTATATAACTCCTACAACAAAACAAAATAATAATGCATTAAATTAAAAATGTAAATATATATTAATACAAATTAGTTTGCCTATTTTTAGACCCATTGTCTTCTTCCATAAAGGAAAAAAAAATCTGCCTTTTTCCCGTGCGTTGCACGGGTTTCATTGAAATACTGTTAAATATATTTATTTTTTATTACAATATTTTTATTGTTTGATTTTGTCAAAGAAACAATGATAAATCTCAAATATTATTTCTTTATGAAATTGAAGAAAATTAACCTTTACATGCATCAACTTGTCACTTTTAATCTCTTATATCTTACTTAATTTCTCGCATATTCATTCAAAATTTAATTCTGTGGCGATAGATTTTCTTTTACGTTCCCTAAATAGTTGAAGTCATTTTCTTAATGAATTATATTTAGAGCTGATTGGTATAATCAAACATACTACTCCCTCCGTCCCAAATTGTATGACGTTTTGGGCATTTCACACATATTAAGAAATGCAATTAATATTGTGTGGAAAAGAGATATTATGAGTTGTTTTACAAAATTGTCCTTAATAAATAATATGGGAAAGATAAATGAAAGAATTAAAAGAAGAGAGAGTAATAAATAATTAAGGTTATAATAGGAAAAGTAACATTAATGTTACATTGGTATTGTAAAGCGATATACAATTTGGGACAAATTTTTTCCCCTAAAGCTACATACAATTTGGGACGAAGGGAGTATTATTATATTTTGGTTAATTTAAAAAAATATTGTTGACGTCATTTTCTTAATAAATTATTGTGAAATTTAGTTGTAATATACAATAAAGTTAGTTTTAGAATTTGAATAGTGGCTTTACATAAGGTACTCAACCGAATTTCAGATAAAATATTTATGTTTAATTGTAATTTTAGTCCCTTATTTGTACTTAGTTTTAGTCCCTTAGTTTTAAAATCATTGAATTTGGTCTCACCTTAAGATTACTGGATTTAAGTCTGCGATATAGAATTGTTACCTTCAGATTATTGGATTTAAGTCTGCGATATAAAATTGTTAAATGATGTGACATGTGATATAATAATGTCAGAAAATTTCAAGAATATCCCCAAAAAAGTCATAGACAATTCAAATGCGACTAAAATATTACTTGCAATATTTTTACAAATGAAGAAATAAAAAGTGTGATAAGTATTGTCATATACAATTCAATGATTTATAATATTATTTTTGAAATGTAGTGTTATGATTACGATTAGTATTAATTTATATTATAATATGAGCGTTGTTTAAAAATATGAGAATTCATATTGATTTGTATTGTAGGTTTGTGTAAATATTCTAAGGACAATGAGTAAAAATATCACAACATAAAAAATTGTTTTTTCCTTATAAATGCGATCGAAAGGAGTAGTTTTTGGTGTGTCCTATGATATTTTATAAGTTTAAGTACATGTCATATTTTACCCTAATAGTGTAATCATATAAGATCATTTATTTTATTACCTTTCATCTAATTTGTCATAAGCTTTGCTAGTTGATGCTTTTGGGGTGTCCTTTGTAAAGATGTAATTCTCTTTTCATTTTCTTATTTTTTTTTCTTTTCCTTTTCTGATGTAACCAAAAGAAATAGTGAGAATATAGCATTATTATCTTATGATTAGATTTCTTTTAGTATTATTCAGTCATATATAAATATTAATAGAATAAAAAAGGCGTTTACATGAGTGTAAGGAACTATTATATGTCTATATAGGAGTGTAAATGAATCATCATATCTTTAAATAAGACTAAGAAAAGAAAAAAAGTGCAGCAAATAGTGCCTGTGAAATAGAAAAAAGAACAAATTATAAACGATACATTTATACATGGAAAAAATTATACATTTATGGTTCTGAATACTAATTAGGTATAATTAAATCTTATTTTAAAAGTTATTTTTGAAAAATAAACTGATGAGTTAAAATTCAATCTTGTATACAAACAAATAGCTAACTTACTCAATAAAAATGAATTTTGTGGAGTATGATTTTATGTTTTGTTAAGGGATGGTATTATATCTAAAAGAATTGAAAGATAAAATTACTTTTATGTATACGGTCATCAACTATACATAAAGAAACAATTTTCACAATTATTTATTCATTAAAATAATAATGCCATTATTAAGATGAAATAAAACAATAATTTCCACAATGATAATTTTATCAAATATTGTAATTGTTAAGATAAATTAAATACATAATATAGAAGACACAATGTTTGATTGACAATTTAAATTGCAAAAGTGAGATAATTTTAAGAATAAGATGGCATGTTGAATCTTTACTTCTTTTAAAAGTAAAATCCTTCTATCTAGGCCAAATAGTTAAAATGTAAAAGTAAATATATGACATTAACATCCAAGCTTTTATAACAACCAAAATATACGAAATATTTAAAGTATAGGCTCTCTAAGCAACAATGATGAAATGAAAGAAAAATTATAAGTGTGCTTTGTCCTTTTCTCCCCATCGACGTGAAAAGCAGGCATATCCATATTAAATGATAAAAAAAAATGAAAGAAAGATATAAAAAAATAGACTAATAAACATTATATCAATAAAAAAATGAAAGGTGAAATATTTTGACAGATCTATATAATGGAGTAACTTGAGTCTCTAAGGCTTGTCACAAAAATCAGTAAATAGTTAAGACATATGTAAAGAGTAGAAAAAAACTACAAAAACTATCATACAAAATTGAAGAGTATTACCCAAAAATTGTTTGGAAAAGATGACAATGATCTAAAACTTCACAATTCAGCCCTTTCTTTCTAGTCCATTCTTCCTAATTTTGTATGATACTCCTTTTGATGGGATGGAGAATAAGATAAAAAGACCCAAAGTCTCACCACATATTTATACACACAATGATCATGAATATGAATAGAAAAAAATTATAACTAACTAATAATACAATGAATGAATGATAAATGTTCATATTTAAGGAATAGAAGTTATGGAATATGAATCAAATTGTAGTGTAAAGGTTGAGGTGATAAACATATTTTTAAAAATAATAAATATGACAATACAAATTAAGGGAAGTTGTAACTAATTAATTTATTAACTCATATATATTATTTTACTACATGTGGGTTTCTTGTTTTAAATTATATATTATTTAACTAAAATGAATTGTTGCACCAATGAGTAAAAATTAACATATAGTACCGTGACAACAATGGAATTTGACTATACTTATAGCAGTCCTTAACTAAACAAACATGCCACTAACTTACAATTTATTATTATTATACATTTATACAATTAATCCATGACTATTCAATTTTCTAAACGTATAACTATAAGCATATACAAAGAAAATGAAAAGTGGGATGAGTGTTTTATAAGTTTAGATAAGAGAGACGGTAAGCCTTTTTTAGAGGGTGCATTAAATTGATAGTGGAGAGTTGAAATTTTTTAAGAGAGGTTAGATATTTAATTGATATAGTGGAGAGTTTTGTAGGGTTTTAAGATAAGAAGAAAACTTTTTGTAGAAAACATATTCTATAGTAAAATTTAAATTAAAGTACAACAACTCTTGGTTTTCAACTCTACATTTATATGATAGAAATTCATTAGAGAAGGTGTTTCTTTGAAAAGTTATTAGTTGTTACGGAAGAAGAAAAAAAACGTAACCTTCACCACTATCATTTCATATGTAAGATGCTGCAAAATTAGTGTTATTAATTAAAAAAAATCCATTAACCTAAACTATGGAAAATTTTCTACAAAAGCATGCCATTTATTTTTTTAGAGATGAGAAACATCTCATCATTAACATCACACATTAAATTGATATAGTGGAGATAAATAATAAATTTTAGAATAAGAGAGAGTGAGAATAAGCTCTTTTAGAAGTGCCACATAGACATAATACTTGCATATAGTTAACTCAAGTTTCTTTTACAAAGATATATAGATAGATAGATAATAATAATAATAATAATAATAATAATAATAATAATAATAATAATAATAATAATAATAATAATAATAATATAGATAGATATAGATAGATAGATAGATAGAAGGCTTTTTTAGAAGGTGCATTAAATTGATATAGTGGAAAGTTGAAAAGTTTTAAGAGAGGTTAGATATTTAATTGATATAGTGGAGAGTTTTGTAAGGTTTTAATAGAAGAAGAAAACTTTTTGTAAAAAACATATTCTATAGTAAAATTTAAATTAAAGTATAACAACTCTTGGTTTTCAACTCTATCATTAGAGAAGGTGTTTCTTTGAAAAGTTATTAGTTGTTAGGGAAGAAAGAAAAAAACGTAACCTTCACCGCTATCATTTCATATGTAAGATGCTGCAAAATTAGTGTTATTAATTAAAAAAAATCCATTAACCTAAACTATGGAAAATTATCTACAAAAGCATGCCATTTATTTTTTTAGAGATGAGAAACATCTCATCATTAACATCACACATTAAATTGATATAGTGGAGATAAATAATGAATTTTAGAATAAGAGAGAATAAGAATAAGGGAGCTTCTACGGTACACCCGCAAATTAAGGTGTACCGGTACTCCTACTTCAAAAATCTTTAAATTAACTATTATTTTTATGAAATAAAAAGTTATTTGTTGATATTTATATTTTAGAAAATGTGATTTCATAAGAAAAAACATCATTTCATTGTTTATAAAAATCATACTAATTTTTTTTACATCTTATTGTAAAAGATAATTAAAATTCTCTATTATGAGTACTAAAAATTCAGAAAAATTAAATTTTATTTTGTTGACGTTTTTGGTAAATAAGAATTAATTATAGGTGATAGAAAACAATTTTTCTCTTCAAAAAATAACACTTTTAACTATTATTTTATTGATTTGGTGTACCAATACACTCATATTTGTGGGTGTACCATAGAATTTGCCTAATTATATTAGCTATTTATTAATTGTGAGCCTTAATTAATTAGTGATCAAATTAAGTAATAAGGCTATTAGATTTCTAATTTGATAATTAATTAAATATTTAATTAGTTGATATGGACTCAATGAGTGGATGTATGGATAACCCATTAACGGAATAATGGGAAACCCTAATGGCTATCCAATATAAAAGAGGCTATGGTCCCCAATATACCATACACGACAAACTCCCTATTCTCCCCATCTGAAGAGAGAACTTGAGGCATAAAGATACCGGTTGAGGAAGAACCAAATCAGCCGCCGCTAACTCTTGTGTGTTTCAGACCATCTCCTCTCTTTTGTTATTGTTGTTGATGAGAGGGCTGCCATGAAAGTTTTATCCAGATATTTCTAATACCCTGATTCTTAATATCCTCGGTAAATCAAACATGTCGTAGATCCGATCATAATCACGTTCAATGATTTGTTTGCTTCCGCTATTGATTTATAATTGTTGAACATGTTTTATGAAATTAAGACTTAAATTTCTAACAATTTGTCCGTCGAAGATTCAATTCAAAAATCAAGTCCGACTTCTTAGCCTTCAACATTTAAATAAAAGCAATCAAACACTGCATGCAATTTTTAGGGGTTAAAATTAAAAAAGAAAAAAAAAAGATAGGACATGATAACCATATTCTAGTAGTATAAAAAAATGGTAAACAAAAAATGAGAGAGATTGGAAATGGTAATCCTAGTTCTCAACTAGGCAAAGCCAGTCCGCAATCTCGTTAGGGTATCCTCAACATGATAAATTTTGAAAGGGTTGTTTAGAAAAAGCAATGACCAACACACGAAAAGAGATGAAGCTAAGAGTACCGGTACACCTTAATTGACGAGTGTACCATAGAAGTTCCCTAAGAATAAGCTCTTTTAGAAGTGCCACATAGACATAATACTTGCATATAATTAACTCAAGTTTCTTTTACAAAGATATATAGACTAGTGATAGTGCATAATCTTCATCTTCATCCATGACTTTGATCTCTTGCTTTGGCTTTTCCAGAGTGTCCAAAGTAATAGGATTGTCCTCATTTATTGGTTTCTTTGGAGGCATCGGCTCCTTAGACATGAGCTCATTGAAGGCGGCTTGTCTATCCAAAAACTCAAAAAGCCATTGCTTCGCCTCACCAATCTTGTGAGTCATCCACTCCTTAGAAGGAGGTGGTAGCGGACAATTTTCTTTCAACTTCACATGAAGAAAGTGGTCGGGAATTAAGCAAAGACACATTATGTTGGAATGTGGCTTAAGTGGTGGAGCACTCCGGATTGGGAAATATGTCTCACATGCACCACCCATTTCGGACAAAGTCAATAGAACAACAACTCTATTGTAGCAGCTAGCAATAATGTGACCCATATCCGGAGTGGTCAACCACTTCTCTAACAGTGCAATACCACTTTTACTTGTTGGAGGGTGTAAACCATCCAAGATAAGTTTGTAATGCCTCTCGATAGCATATATCGGCAAGTAGTCACTCTTGTGATTTTCAACTCATTAATAAGTGCATGACGAACCAAAACATGATCTTCCTCATTCAATCCCATGTTCCTAGCTATGGCCCGAAAACCACAATTATCATCCCCTCTAACATTCACAATGTCTTCAATGTATGGTCTCATGAGATGTGGAATTTGTGAAATGTATGGTATTTGCAAATAAGGTTTTGGTTTTGAAGTAGGAGTCAAAGCTTGTGAGCGGGAGCAAGTGCCAAGACGTGAACCTTTACTCTTTGGAACATTACTCTTGGCATGTGAGCATTGACTATCGGGATTTTGAGCATCAATGGTCTCCCACCTAGAGGGGATTCGACTGGTGGACCTCGTTTTCGGTGTAGACTTCACCCTTTTAGGTGCTCCCTTGGTGGCCACTTTTCTCGGAGGTGGCTTCAACATTGTTTCCTCCGAAAAGATCAATTGTTGTTAACTTAATTAACAAGTTGACTCTTAAAGGTTCTGAGTTTTGTAAGCTCAGACTCCCCCTGAGTCTGATATTCTTTAAGGTGAGGTTTGTAAGCTCCCCCTAAGTCCTATCCAGGTTAATTAAGTTCATTTTTAAGCTTAACAATACTTTCATAAAATGCAGATTAAATAAAATTGGGTTCTCAAATAAAATTTGTTAAGTTTTATTTCATTCTTGGGCTCATATTCTGTTAAATACTTTCTATTACTCCCCCCTTTTGTCATCAATTAAAAAGAACAAAAAAAAAACAGTTAAAAAACGCAATGAACAAAAGTGAAGAAATAGAAACTGGTATATCAGAGATAATCAGAAGAATACAAAGAAGTTAGAGCAAGCATTTAAAACATATAACAAGAAAAACAAAATAAGGTGTGCAACTAAGGGTTGGGTTAGGGCTGTTGCTGTTGGACAAGAGCCATCAGACGCTTAATGTCTTCAGACTGCTTCCTAACAGTTTCTTCCAGAGCCAATTGCCTCTGAAGAAGATAGTCTTCCCTAGCCTTAGATTCCTCTTGCTGCTTCAGCACCTTTTGCTTCAGCATCTTGAAGACCTTGGAGTCTCTTGTTACATACTCAGATTCAGCGTAGAACGGAGCATTAGCCAGATACAGAGGCTTGCTTTGAAGTTGAGGAGAAGAGTGTGATTCTTGCAAACGATGTCTCATAGCGCGAGCTTGAATATGACAACACTTCTGAGCAACACCATCAATGAAATTCAATGCCCTGTTCGTGAGATTACACCAACTGTCTTGATAAATGAAAGGTAGAAATGGAGTGTTCCTTAGAAGCACTAAATTCTGCATCTCATCATTAATTGCCACCAGACGCTCGTCCAGGTATTCAGAATCCAATATGTTTATGGGAGGTTGGTCAGACATTTGGATTGGTGAGGAGGATGAGGGTTGGTCAGAATCAGAGAAATGGTTTTGTGTTGGTTCAAAAGGTGAAACAGACACAGTGGGTTCAGATTCTGTCACTTGGACAGACTCTGTAGCCACAGTCTCCACAACAGATTCTGGAATGGTCTGTTCTGGTGATTGGTTGACAGTGGTATTTTGTTGTTGGTATTCAGGAAGTTCTCCTGAATAATGGCTTTCAAGGTTGGATAGATTATCCTGTTCAGAAGGTTGGTTTGGAGGTGAAGATGTTGGTTGTTGTTGGTTGTTTGTAGGTGGCTCTAAGATAGGTTGTTCAGAAGTAGTTGGATTTTCAGTGACTACTTGTTCTTCAGCAGTAGCTGTTAAATCAACAACTTGTGGACTACCTTGGTTTGTGGTTGAGGAGGATGGAATAGGAGCATCAGGAGCTAGCATGTTTAATGGTTTGATAACAGGTGGTTGGAAAGGATGGTTGGCAGGTAGTTTGTTGCAGATACCTATCCTCCTTTCAGATAACTCCCTAACTGTTTTATAAACATCATCAGAAGCTTCTCTGAAAGGTTTGGGTTTAGGAGAGAGTTTGGATTTTGTAGTAGTTGTTTTAGTTCTGAGGGTTCGTTTGGCCTTAGGAACAGGTTTGGATATGTTGAATTTCTGACTTAGAGGTGCGTTGTCTAAGTCAGAGTCTGTAGAAGATGAAGGTGAAGTAGAAGGTGGGGGAACTGGACTCTAAGTTACCTTAGATGTTTTGGGGACGTCTGAGACAGCAGCCTCTGAAGCAGCAGCTTCTGATGGAATCCCAGTGACTGATTTTTCTGGGAGAGAAACACTTGTCCGGATTACTGATGAAGGTCCAGCAGCTTCTGAAGCAGTAGCTTCTGATGAAATCCCAGTGACTGATTTTTCTGGGAGAGAAACACTTGTTCGTATTACTGGTGGAGGACCAACAGCTTCTGAAGCAGTCACTTGAGGGACAGCATCTGAGGTATCAGCTCCAGAAGTTCCTGAAGTTTCATTCAGAACCTTCTGGGCTCCCTTCACAACACTTTCTTCCAGCTTCCTGGCCAAAGACTGAGCCTCAATAACCTTCTCAATGAGGTGTTGATCTTCATCATGGTCAATGCCTATAGCTGCCAGAGCCTTGTCTCTGTCAATTCGGCACTGAGCTTTTAGCCTCTTCTTCTCATTCTTGAGATTCTGATAATATTCTTCGTTCCTCTTCTTCTCTCCAGGAGTTGGTTCATACATAGGCATCACAATCTCCCCTGTTGCTAGCCTCTTGAGTGGTCTTACAGGTTCAACAAAACCAGCTTCTTTTTCCTCCTGGGCTCGTTGATACCTCTCCTCAATATTTGAGTCAGCCTTACCTCTTTTCCTCTTTGGAGCAGTTACAGTTCCAAAGGTAGTTGCTTTAGAATTAGCAGCCTTCTGCTTTCTGGCCACAGCAACTTCAGATTTCCTCTGGGCCTCTCCAGACTCCTTAGCAAAAGCTGCTAGATAAGCAGACAGTGCTTCAGGGTGGTTTTCTTTGAGAATAGAAGGAAAGTTTCTGATGAAATGACATGGGGCTTTAGACTCCTTCAAATCCTTTAAATCAGTGAGGATTGACTTAATGGCCTTCATGTTGTAGAGGGATGTGCCATTAATCATCCTTCCAGTGGTGATACCCAACACTCTGTCTGACACAAGATTAAATGTTTCCAGAGTCTTCAGTACACCTCCTTGGTAGAAGATTTCAGAGAGAAGTCTTCCACAAGGGACTTGCCTTCTTTTTCCTTTATAAGCTTCCTTGATAGCCCAGCATAAATGATGCATGATATATCTTGGAAGATTTATTTGCTGACATCCAGCTAAGAAATACAGCACTAGTTTATGATCCGTATTTGGTTGGTCAGCACCTCCTCCCTTCTGGAAGAAGCACTCGTTCATGATCTTCAGAAGCACCCTGTGCTCAATATCCATTTCAACCAGCCTAGTTGCAGGATTTCCCTTCAGCAGCAGTTTTGTAAAGCTGTCCAACATGGCATCTTTACTGTTGACGTTCCATTGGAACCTTCCTTCTAGAGGCATCCTGCATGCCTGAGCAATCACCCATTCCGTGATAGATACAGGGATACCCATCACAGCAGACTTGATTTCAAGGTCGTGAAAAGGTTCAAGACCCATTTCCTTTCTTGTTTTTCCTCTCAAAGAAGGGTTTCTTGACACAGCTTCCCTTTCTTGTGCCTTTGCTGAATCAACATCAAAAACTTCAGCCCTAATCTAGAATTCTTTCACCAGATTCACATAAGTTGGACCGTTGAGCATCTGAAAATACCCAGTCATCTTCTGAGCAGAAATTAAAGCATCCATATCTACTTTGTTTCTTTTTAGAGAAGAGAAGTCCACCGGCGATTCGATTTGAACAACCAACGAATCGATTGGAATCGGCACAGTTACCGGTTTGATAGAGTAGTTTGATTACGAGTTTGAACCGCTTGTAGAAGTAGCCATTAGAGAAGATGAAGTTTGGGGGTTTAGGGTTTCTAAGTTGAAAGAAGAGAGAAAAAACGATTTTCAATTGAAACTGCTTAAAACTTGAAAGTGTAGGAAAGTGAGTGAGTAGTGTGTGTTTGGTATTTATAGTGATTTGAAAAACAACTCTTCACATTTCAGAAGTAACAGCCAAACATGCGTATTAATGACTTGAGGGGCGCAAAAAAGTTTGAGAGAGAAAAACCATCATTGCCCTTAAAAAGCGTTGTTTCCCAATGCAGATAGACATGTTAGAAGCCTACAAAAAATAACTTTAACCTTTCCACTTCCCAATACTTTCAGAGTCAAAAAGATTCCTTTCCAGAGTCTGATAATTTTCTCAGAGGCTGAGTCTTTCCAGATTCTTCAGGGAGAGTCTGAAACTTCTTCAGCGTCTGATAATTTTCAGAGTCTGATTTTTCATTCAGAGTCAAGCATTACTCAGAGACAAAATGCATGTTCAAATTTTTCTTTATAAAATCGAATCTTTCAACAGTTAAGGGTTTTGTAAAGATATCAGCCCATTGATGATCGGTATCAATGAATTGAATATCTAATATTCCCTTTTGAACATAGTCTCTGATAAAATGATGTTTGATTTCAATGTGTTTGGCTCTTGAATGAAGAATAGGATTTTTAGACAAACAAATAGCAGCTGTGTTGTCACAATAAATTGGAATACAGTTTTTAGTTATTTGGTAGTCTTCTAACTGATGTTTCATCCAAAGCAGTTGTGTGCAACAACTAGCAGCTGAGATGTATTCTGCTTCTGCTGTTGACAAAGCAATAGTTGCTTGTCTCTTACTGGCCCAGGATATCAGATTCTCACCAAGAAACTGGCAGTTTCCACTTGTTGATTTTTTTTCAATCCTGTCACCAGCATAGTCAGCATCACAGAATCCAACAAGCTTATAATCTGAGGATTTCTTATAGAGAAGTCCAAGATTAGTTGTTCCTCTCAGATATCTAAAGATTCTTTTAATCGCAGTTAAATGTGATTCTCTAGGATCTGATTGAAATCTTGCACACAAGCAGACACTGAACAAAATATCAGGTCTAGATGCAGTGAGATACAACAGAGAACCAATCATACCTCGATACAGCTTTTGATCAACTTTGGTTCCTTGATCCTCTTTGTTCAGAGCGCAGGTAGGATGCATTGGAGTGTTCATTTCCTTGCAGTTTTCAAGTTTAAACTTTTTCAGAAGCTCTTTGGTATACTTGGACTGATGAACATACACTCCTTCTTTGCATTGATTGATCTGAATTCCTAGAAAGAACTTCAGTTCTCCCATCATGCTCATTTCAAATTCCTCCTGCATCATCTTAGAAAATTCCTTGCAAAGAGATCTATTAGTTGAACCAAAAATAATGTCATCAACATAAATTTGTACAATCAGAATGTCTTTCTCAAGTGTCTTCTTAAAAAGTGTTGTGTCAACCTGTCCTCTTTTAAAATTATTTTTAAGCAGGAAATTACTCAGTCTGTCATACCAAGCTCTGGGAGCTTGTTTCAGACCGTACAGAGATTTCTTTAGCTTATAAACGTGGTCAGGATATTTTAAATCCTCAAAACCAGGTGGTTGTTTCACAAACACTTCTTCAGATATGACTCCATTGAGAAATGCACTTTTAACGTCCATTTGATACAGAGTTATGTTGTGATTCACTGCGTAGGAAAGAAGTAACCTGATTGCTTCCAATCTTACAACTGGAGCAAAAGTTTCAGTGTAATCAATGCCCTCTTGTTGACTGTATCCTTGAGCAACAAGTCTGGCTTTGTTTCTGATTACTTCTCCCTGTTCATCCAACTTGTTCCTAAACACCCATTTAGTTCCAATAATGTTCTTGTGCTCAGGCTTAGATACAAGATCCCATACGACATTCCTTTTAAATTGATTGAGCTCATCTTGCATTGCTAAGATCCATCCATCATCAGCTAGTGCTTCATCAACTGTTGTAGGTTCTGTCATGGATAGCAGACCCAAGGCAGACTCTTCAGGTCTGAAATGAGATCTAGTTCTTCTGGGACTTTCTTTGCTACCAATGATCTGATCCTCAGGATGAGAAGACTTGTACTTGAATGAATTTTTGGATTGGATAACTTGCTGTGAATCATCTTGATTTTCTTCAGAAGCTTCAACAATTTGGACATCAGAAGCTGTCACAGCTTTTGAATTTTCATTTGCCTCTGAAGTCTGATCAGGTTCTGAATAATCATCAGACTCTTCTGAACCTGCATTGTTTTCAATCTGCTCTGGAATTTGACTTACAGGCTCTTTGTCATCAAACTTGACATGTATAGACTCTTCAACACAGAGTGTTTCCAAGTTATACAGCCTGTATGCCTTAGATATCTCAGAGTAACCTAGAAAGATTCCCTTTTGAGCTTTTGCATCAAATTTCTTCAGATAGACTTTATTGTTCAGAATGTAACAAGTACATCCAAACTGATGGAAGTAAGAAATGTTAGGTTTCTTGCCTTTAAAGAGTTCATATGTTGTTTTGTTCAGAATGGGTCTGATGTAGATCCGGTTCTGAACATAACACGCTGTGTTCTAAGCTTCTGCCCAAAAATGTTTTGCCAGATTGTTTTCGTGAATCATGGTTCTTGCCATTTCTTGAAGAGTCCTATTCTTTCTCTCTATAACTCCATTTTGCTGTGGAGTTCTAGGAGAAGAGAATTCATGGACAATTCCAAATTTTTCACAAAATATTTCAAATGGCTCATTTTCAAATTCTCCCCCATGATCACTTCTGACTTTTAGAATTTTAAGTTCTTTTTCAAATTGGACTTGAGCACAGAATTTTGTAAACATATCATATGAATCATCTTTGGATTTGAGAAACTTAACCCAACTCCATCTATTGTAATCATCAACGATTACCAATCCATATTTACTTCCATATATGGATGCAGTACTAACTGGTCCAAATAAATCAATATGGAGTAGTTCTAAGGGTCTCGAGGTAGAAACAATATCTTTAGATTTGAAAGAAGTTTTAACAATTTTTCCCTTCTGACATGCACCACATAGTGCATCTGAATGATAGTCAATGTCTGGTAGGCTTTTGACAAGTTGTAATTTGCTAAGCTTAGAGATTAATCTCCAGTTAGCATGTCCCAACCTTCTGTGCCACAGCCATTTCTTATCACTCACTGACAGGAGGCAAAATACCTTCTGATCAGTCAGTTCTGAAAAATTAATCTTATAAACATTGTTCTTTCTCTTTCCCTTAAACACTACAGACTGGTCATCAGTGTTGATTACTGTGCAATTGTTGTTATTAAACAAGACGTCATAACCATTATCACAAAATTGACTTATGCTAAGTAGGTTATGGCTTAGTCCATCTACAAACCATACATTATTGATTGAGACTAAGGGATTACCAATTGTTCCAGTACCAATGATTTTGCCAGTTTGGTTTCCTCCAAATCCCACAGTTCCTCCCTCTTTCATGGTCAGGGTTAGGAACATAGACTTTTCTCCCGTCATATGTCGCGAGCAGCCACTGTCCAGATACCAGGACTTCTGCTTTGTATTTCCTTTTAGATGTAACACCCCAATTTCCCGTCTTAAAAATTTCTTTAAATAAATCATATAAAATCAGAGTACTTCTCAAAAGGAGTGTCACATTTCATCTTAAAAACAACTTCGATAATAATTTATCAAATTACAAAAATATTCAAATAAGCAGCGGAATTCAAATAGTCTCATCTCATAAATAGTCTTGGCTTAAAAGCCATTAAACGTCTCAAACATTATTATTTTCAACATCACTGAACGTCAACACTTAATCAAACTTGATACATAAGGAATAGACTCTATAAAAGACCCCATCCCGTTACATATCAGAGCAACCCTACTTCACACATCCTCGCATCAACGCATCTAAGACTGGGTACCTGCACTTGCCCACAAGGCGGCAATTCCAGCAGAAGGGGTGAGATTCACAACAATAACATTAATATATAAATCAAACGTCAAGATTAACAAATCATAAATCCAACTCATCACATATACATTATAGCTCATCATAACAACATCATAAGCATCATCATAACAACATCATAAGCATCATCATAACAACATCACCTCATCCATCAACATCTCAAACATCATCTTAAGCATCATCATAAACAACATCACATCATACATCAACGTCTCAAACATCATCACATGTATGTCACAATTGACTCGACTAAATGCAAACACCTAACGTCTCGACATCATGCATGTGGTACCATATATTTATAGCATTAATATGCTCGCTTTGAGCAAATGCTCCACCGTCGCTTTGAGCAAATGCTCCACCGTCGCTTTGAGCAAATGCTCCACCGTCGCTTTGAGCATAAAGCTCCACCATCGCTTTGAGCATAAAGCTCCACCGTCTCATAAATATGCAAATGCATGGACTCGTCGTTTAACAACTTATTGCACCGTCTCAAAACCATCATTCATAATGCAAAACTGACACATGCAGGTATAATATTTACATGGCAGGACATCATCTCATTAATCATATACATCGCAACACGTAACATCATCACAATCACATATCATCATATTTAAACATCACTTACTATCAACAATACATCAATTATTCACGTCATAAAAGAATCATCAACAATCTTCATTACAGAATGCATCTAAGGGTATAAAACCTCTCCAATACTACCCAAAGGGCTCCTCTCAAAGTTCCATGCGAAACAGATCGCAAAACAACAAACAGTCCTGAACCATCTAACTCGCCACGGCGAGTGCATCTGCTCACTACAGGCGAGTACTCACATCAGCTCACTCGCCAAAGGCGAGTTGGGGGCGAGCTGGAGGCGAGAAATACTGGGTGCTTCGGCCTTTTTGACATTTTCACCAAAAATCCTCATTTTTAAGCTCTCTAAATCCAATTTGACCAAACCAACTTCACAGGTCATCTCTATAAATATGAGGGCACTCAAAACCATCTAAAGTTTGGCAAAAATCCTAAATTTAAGGGTCAAGCTCGCCACGGCGAGCTATACCGCTCGCCTCGCGAGCAACCAAGGGTTACTCGCCACGGCGAGTGATCCCTCGCCACAGGCGAGCGATCTCAGAACCACTACGGGTTCACTCCAATTCTCACCAAAACATCTCAAATCTCTCAAGTTAGGCTTCTAATTCATCAGCAATGTTGTCCTAGGGGATAATCTAGGTTCTGTAACACATTGCTACACCAATTCACAGCCATCTCACATCAAATTCACTAAATTCATCATAACCCTAATTCTCAAAACTCCTCTCAAGTCTTCCCAATCTCTAAGCTAATCAATAACAGATGATTTAACATTAAAATTACTGAAGTTAGGCTCACCCTTACCTGGAAAAATTGCAGAATTGCAGCCTAGCCTCTTCTCCCCTCTTGAACCGTTTCCTCTTCTTTTCCCAAGTCTGACCACGCGTTTTCATTTCTCTTAACCTACTTCTCTTATATACTCCCTCCCAACTTAATTAATTTCCTCTTAACCCACACAACTCTTCTTAATTATAAATATAACCCCATCTCTTAAAATTCTATCTTTTTCCACCAAATCTATTTATTTACCAAATAAATATTCATATAAACATCACTAATATTATTTTATTAAACAATAAAATAATAATACGTCACACGTCACAAATACGTCACATATACGTCACATAACCATCAAATCCACATAATATATGAACATATACCATATCATCTAATAAAATAATTAAATAATTAAAGAGGGCGTTACAACTCTCCCCCTCTTAAAGGATTTTCGTCCTCGAAAATTTACCTCGCTCAAACAACTCTGGATAGGATTCCAGCACCTTACTTTCTAGCTCCCAAGTCAAGCTTTCACCCGTCGCTCCGTCCCAAACAACTCTCACAAGAGGTATCTCCTTGCCTCTCAACGTCTTCGTCTTTCGATCATCAATCCTCACGGGTAAGGTCTCAACCGTAAGGTTGTCCCTAACTTGCACATCGTCACTTTGGATCACATGAGACGGATCCGGAACATATTTCCTCAGCTGAGATACATGAAAAACATCATGTAAATTCGACAAGTGCGGTGGTAACCCAACACGATACGCCACCGGTCCAACCCTCTCTGAAATCTGATACGGTCCAATAAACCTCGGAGTCAACTTCTTCGATTTCAAAGCACGTCCAACACCCGTCATAGGAGTCACTCTCAGGAACACATGATCCCCCTCTTGGAACTCAAGGTCCTTTCTACGCTTATCATGATAACTCTTTTGTCGACTCTGCGACGCTTTCATCTTTTCTTGGATCATTCTCACCTTCTCAGTAGTCTGTTGAACGATCTCTGGTCCTAAGACCACTCTTTCACCCGACTCAAACCAGCACAACGGAGTCCTGCATCTCCGACCATACAAAGCCTCAAACGGTGCCATTCCAATACTTGAATGGTAACTGTTGTTGTACGTGAACTCTATCAATGGAAGATGACTATCCCAAGTCCCTCCCTGCTCAAGTACACAAACCCTCAACAAGTCCTCCAACGACTGAATCGTCCTCTCCGACTGACCATCTGTTTGCGGATGATAAGCCGAACTCAACCTCAACTGAGACCCTAACGCCTCTTGCAAATTCTTCCAAAATCTAGAAGTAAATCTTGGATCTCTATCAGATACGATGCTCGAAGGAACACCATGCAGCTTTACTATCTCTCTAACATAAATCTCCGCCAACCGAGCTACAGGAAAGGTAATGTTGATTGGTAGAAAGTGAGCAGACTTCGTTAATCTATCAACAATTACCCAAATAGCATCGTTCCCTCTAGGAGTATTGGGCAAACTCGTCACAAAATCCATGGATATACTATCCCATTTCCATTCTGGCACATCTAGAGGTACCATCATACCAGTCGGCTTCTGATGCTCAATCTTCGACTTTTGACAAACCAAGCAAGAATACACAAATTGTGCCACATCGCGTTTCAAACCAGACCACCAAAACAGCCTCTTTAAGTCATGATACATCTTTGTAGCTCCCGGGTGAATACTCAAGCTACTTCTATGACTCTCTTCAAGAATCATCTTCTTAATTTCTTCATTGTCAGGAATGCAAATCCTTCCTCGGAATCTCAACACTCCTTGATCATCGACCTTAAAGTCACCATCCACAGTCTCATTATCGGCCATCAACAAGTCTACAAACTTGACATCTTCTTTTGTGCTTCTTGATGTGCTTCAGGAAATCATCATCAATTCTCAACATTCCCAGTTTTATGCTCTGAGGTGTTCTTTTACACACCAAGCTCAGGTCTCTAAACTGTTCTAACAACTCAAGTTCTTTCACCATCAACGCGGACATATGCACAGTTTTCCTACTCAAGGCATCTGCAACTACATTTGCTTTACCAGGATTGTAATTCAAACCAAAATCATAATCCTTAAGTAACTCAAGCCACCTTCTCTGCCTCATATACAACTCCCTCTGATCAAATAAATAATTCAAACTCTTACGATCACTGAATACTTCAAATCTTGAATCATACAAGTAGTGTCTCCATATTTTCAATACAAAGACCACAGCTGCCAACTCTAAATCATGCGTCGGATAATTCTTCTCGTGAATTCTCAATTGCCTTGAAGCATAAGCTACCACTATACCATCTTGCATAAGTACACCACCTAAACCCAACTTGGACGCATCACCATATACCACAAAAGGTTCATCAGACTTCGGCAAAATCAGCACTGGAGCTCCCCATGGGAAACACTAGGTCTCACAAACTTCTTATTCAGCAAATCCTCTAACTGTTTCTTCGGCTCAGCCAACTCGGAAGCTGCCATACGATAAGGCGTCATAAACACAGGCTTCGTTCCAGGAACTCTCTTCTGAATACGGCCCAAGTAACCTCAACACCACCTTGCTCCAGAACAGGTAGGAGACTAATCCACCAGTCGTCAGCCTCCTCAGCTAGCATGTGCGTACCAAAACGCACCTTCTGCACCTCTGTGCACTGCATCACTCGGAACACCCTCTCAATCTCCTTGAGCCAAGTCTGGGCTCCATCTGGTTCATATCTCCCCTTGAAGGTAGGAGGATGGTTTCTCAAGAAGGTCTCCAGCATATGGACCTCCGCACTAGCACCAGCATTCGCATTCGGTTGTTGCCCCACCGCCTGAGCAACAGCTTCCAAGGCAGCAGCAATCGCAGCGTCATTTCTTCCAGCCATCTTAGTCCTCTTACAAGGCAAACATAAGGTAGAATAATACAACTATAGTATTCTAACTCTAAGACAACGTCACTCGACTCTCTACTTGGCCGGACGGACCGACCTGCTCTGATACCAATTGTAACACCCCAATTTCCCGTCTTAAAAATTTCTTTAAATAAATCATATAAAATCAGAGTACTTCTCAAAAGGAGTGTCACATTTCATCTTAAAAACAACTTCGATAATAATTTATCAAATTACAAAAATATTCAAATAAGCAGCGGAATTCAAATAGTCTCATCTCATAAATAGTCTTGGCTTAAAAGCCATTAAACGTCTCAAACATTATTATTTTCAACATCACTGAACGTCAACACTTAATCAAACTTGATACATAAGGAATAGACTCTATAAAAGACCCCATCCCGTTACATATCAGAGCAACCCTACTTCACACATCCTCGCATCAACGCATCTAAGACTGGGTACCTGCACTTGCCCACAAGGCGGCAATTCCAGCAGAAGGGGTGAGATTCACAACAATAACATTAATATATAAATCAAACGTCAAGATTAACAAATCATAAATCCAACTCATCACATATACATTATAGCTCATCATAACAACATCATAAGCATCATCATAACAACATCATAAGCATCATCATAACAACATCACCTCATCCATCAACATCTCAAACATCATCTTAAGCATCATCATAAACAACATCACATCATACATCAACGTCTCAAACATCATCACATGTATGTCACAATTGACTCGACTAAATGCAAACACCTAACGTCTCGACATCATGCATGTGGTACCATATATTTATAGCATTAATATGCTCGCTTTGAGCAAATGCTCCACCGTCGCTTTGAGCAAATGCTCCACCGTCGCTTTGAGCAAATGCTCCACCGTCGCTTTGAGCATAAAGCTCCACCATCGCTTTGAGCATAAAGCTCCACCGTCTCATAAATATGCAAATGCATGGACTCGTCGTTTAACAACTTATTGCACCGTCTCAAAACCATCATTCATAATGCAAAACTGACACATGCAGGTATAATATTTACATGGCAGGACATCATCTCATTAATCATATACATCGCAACACGTAACATCATCACAATCACATATCATCATATTTAAACATCACTTACTATCAACCATACATCAATTATTCACGTCATAAAAGAATCATCAACAATCTTCATTACAGAATGTATCTAAGGGTATAAAACCTCTCCAATACTACCCAAAGGGCTCCTCTCAAAGTTCCATGCGAAACAGATCGCAAAACAACAAACAGTCCTGAACCATCTAACTCGCCACGGCGAGTGCATCTGCTCGCCACAGGCGAGTACTCACATCAGCTCACTCGCCAAAGGCGAGTTGGGGGCGAGCTGGAGGCGAGAAATACTGGGTGCTTCGGCCTTTTTGACATTTTCACCAAAAATCCTCATTTTTAAGCTCTCTAAATCCAATTTGACCAAACCAACTTCACAGGTCATCTCTATAAATATGAGGGCACTCAAAACCATCTAAAGTTTGGCAAAAATCCTAAATTTAAGGGTCAAGCTCACCACGGCGAGCTATACCGCTCGCCTCGCGAGCAACCAAGGGTTACTCGCCACGGCGAGTGATCACTCGCCACAGGCGAGCGATCTCAGAACCACTACGGGTTCACTCCAATTCTCACCAAAACATCTCAAATCTCTCAAGTTAGGCTTCTAATTCATCAGCAATGTTGTCCTAGGGGATAATCTAGGTTCTGTAACACATTGCTACACCAATTCACAGCCATCTCACATCAAATTCACTAAATTCATCATAACCCTAATTCTCAAAACTCCTCTCAAGTCTTCCCAATCTCTAAGCTAATCAATAACAAATGATTTAACATTAAAATTACTGAAGTTAGGCTCACCCTTACCTGGAAAAATTGCAGAATTGCAGCCTAGCCTCTTCTCCCCTCTTGAACCGTTTCCTCTTCTTTTCCCAAGTCTGACCACGCGTTTTCATTTCTCTTAACCTACTTCTCTTATATACTCCCTCCCAACTTAATTAATTTCCTCTTAACCCACACAACTCTTCTTAATTATAAATATAACCCCATCTCTTAAAATTCTATCTTTTTCCACCAAATCTATTTATTTACCAAATAAATATTCATATAAACATCACTAATATTATTTTATTAAAAAATAAAATAATAATACGTCACACGTCACAAATACGTCACATATACGTCACATAACCATCAAATCCACATAATATATGAACATATACCATATCATCTAATAAAATAATTAAATAATTAAAGAGGGCGTTACATTAGACATATCTGCAACATCAATAATTTGTGTCTTAGGTACCCATACTTTCATGGGTCCTCTTGGGTTAGTCCTAGAAGTTCTGAATCTCTTTTGTGTACTCTGTCTGAATTTTTTTTATCAGTCTTCTTCCAGACTTTGGGTTCAGAACCTTTAGTCTTAGAATGTGACTTAGTAAAAATAGCCTCCTTCCTCTGAAATCTAGGCTTTTGAGTTTCAGACTCTGTTTTCTTCAGAACCTGTTTGATAGGTTCTGATCTTTTCAGAATCTGTAACGTTGGAGCTTTTGATTTAGAGTCATTCGTGACCTTTGTCTTATGATTCTTAGGTTTTGACTTAGCCAACTCCTCTGAATTTAAAGACTTAGATTCTGAATGAGAAGATTTTTCAGACTTAGACACAAAATGAGTTTTCAGACCTTCTTTGATGTTATCAGAACAAGGTTTCAGAATTACTTCACTAGAGTTTCCTCCTGTGAAACCAATTCCCTTTTTGTTGTTCTGATTTATGCTATAAATCATGGATGCAACTTTGGTTCTATCAATTCCTGTGTTAATAAACTCTTGAAGGGCAGCATCCTGCTCAGACAAGGTTTTATTATCACCCTTCTTAGTCATTGTTTTCAAATCATTATTCTCTTGTTTTAAGGCATCCATTTTCGTCTTAGTTGATTCATGGAGTTTTAGCAGCTTAATGTATCGTTGCTTAACTCTCCTCAACTCAGTGGATTGGTTTTCATAATGACAAAGAAGTTCTTTGAGAGAATCAATTAGTTCAGATCTAGTGAGTTTAGAGTATACCTCAGTTTCAGTTTCAGAGTCTGTACTTGACTCAGCATCAGATGATTCTTCTTCATTATTAGCAGTAGCTACCAAAGCCAGAGCTATTTTAGCTTCATCTTCAGCATCATCTTTATCAGACTCAGACTCATTATCCAGATCTTCCCAAGTTGCCATCAAGCTCTTCTTGAATTGCTTCTTGAATTTGTTAGACTTGAAAAATGCTTTCTTAGATTTTTCTTTGGATTTCTCTTTCTGCAGGTCAGGACATTCAGCAATGAAGTGTCCAACCTTCTTGCAGTTAAAACAACCTTTCTGATCTTCCTTTCTTGAGCTTTTATGACTACTACCTCTGTTCATAAACTTTTTGTTCTTCTTTGCGAGGTATTGTAATCTGTTGGTGAGCATAGCCATCTCTTGAACAATCTCAGAGTCTTCATCAGAATCTTCAGATGTAGATTCTTCTTCAGACTCCAAAGCCTTCAGAGCCTTACCTGACTTGCCTCTGGACTTTAATGCAATGGACTTGGGCTTCTTGACAGGTTCATGCTCGTTAAGACCTATCTCATGACATTTCAACGAGCTTATGAGATCTTCAACACTCAAGGTGTTTAAATCTTTAGCTTCCTCAATGGCTGTCACTTTCGGTCTCCATTTTGCAGGTAAACTTCTTAGAATCTTGTTCACATGATCAGACGTTACGTAGCTTTTCTTCAGAATCTGAAGTCCAGAAACAAGAGCCTGAAACCTTGAGTACATGGTCTCAATGTTTTCATCCTCCTTCATTCTGAACAACTCATACTGATGAACAAGCATAGTAGCCTTGGCCTCTCTGACTTTCTTGTTACCCTCATAAAGTGAGCACAATGAGGTGAACATAGCCTTTGCTGTTGATTTGTCACTCATCTTTAAGTACTCTTTATGAGGCAAGGCAGCCACAAGAATGCCTCTGATCGTATGATGTTTCTTATAAAGCTTTTTCTGCTCAGAAGTATGAGCTTTCCTATCAAGAGCAGCACCTTCTTCATCTAACCTCAGATCACCAACGCCATCTTCAAGAACATCCTACAACTCTTCATCCATTCCCATGATGTGACTATACATCTTGGTCTTCCACCAAGAGAACATTTTAGGATCACCATTAAACATAGGAGGTTTGTTGTGATTAGAAGATCTCTCACTTTTGTTGATGTTGCTGTAATCATAGTGCACAGCAACTCCAGAACCAAAACCAGAACCAGATGCAGATGCAGAAGCTTCATCCCCAGACATGTTTTTCACTGATCGTTTACTGTAACACGGTTAAGTGCTAACTACAGAGCCGAAGCTCTGATACCAACTGAAGGTGGGAAAAACACAAGAAGGGGGGGGGGGTGAATTGTGTTTTTAAAAACGTTTCTTTCTTACAAAAAAAAAAACAATGTTCTCAGGATACAGAGTCTGATAGAGTTCAGAGTCTGGTCAGAGTTCAGAGTCTTAGCAGCGGAATATAGAACACATGCAAGAAAGAAAGAAGACACAAGCAATTTATACAGGTTCCTTCCACAATTCGGAAGTAGTCCCGTCCCCCTTGCACTTCCAAGGAGAGTTCCACTAAAATGTAATACCAAATTACAAGTTGCTCAAACACACAAGTAAGAGACTTCCTTTGCTCAATCACACAAGAAAGAGACTTCAAATGCTCAAGGACAACTCCAAGAGACTTCTAAACAATTACAGAGAATTGAAAAAATGTTTGAAGATATACAATCAGAGGTATTCACAAAACAAAACAGAACATAACAGACTCTGTTTTTCTTAGACACTTAGAAATTCTAAAATGTAAGCTTTTGTAAGAATTATCTAAGTTGTTGATGAGCAATGTTTGCGACTTGGAATATGAGAGAATAGCTTAATTCACGTATATTTTCAGTGGTCGGTTCTTCAAGTCTTCATCTCTATTTATAGAGAATTTGAGAGACGTTGGGAACTGCCAGCTCATCACTTTTTCTTTACCGAAGCTGATTTGACACCTTTGATCCTTTGCTTGATTTGAGGCTTGTACAATGAAATCAAATTCAAATCCATTCCAGCAAATATGGAAAAGACTCTGCAATAGTTGCTGTTATTTTTGTCGTGTATAGCGGATACTGTGCAGAGTTGGTGGTTGCAGGAACAGGCGTAGGCATAGTGGTTGTACTTTTCGTACATTGTACTTTGTCAACGCTTTTCAGTGTCTGAAGAATCTTTGCTTCTGATGAATTTGTCTCTGGAGACTATATGCTTCTGATGAGTCTGCCTCTGAAAAACTGGCTTCTGATGACGTCGTCTTCAGGAGCTCTTTCTTCAGACGCACTCTGACTTTGATTTTCCAGGAGCACTTTCATTCAGATGTTCTTCAAGCTTCAGTCTAAATTTCCTTTGCTCTTTAATTCATTCAGTCAGAACCTCTTGTAAATAAATCTTTGTTAATGGTCCTGTATACTTGAATAAACTTTTAGCATATCCAATTGATAATTTTTAATACCTTGTTATCATCAAAACTTAAGTGGTATAATTGTGAAACACCCTTTGTTCCAACACGTTTTAGGGTGAACTTCGGCAACGGCTTTCATCAAAGCGGGGTCCCTATCGGTGACAATTACCTTAGGCATGTTGTGTTTTGAGGTCCAAAGACCAACCAACATCTCAAGTGTCCAAATGAAGTTATTCTCTCTTTCAAACGAAAGAAAGGCAAATGCAGCCAAATAGGTCAATTTCATAGAGGTCACACCAACAATCCCAAATAATGGCATTCGGTAGGTATTGATTTTGTAAGTGGAGTCCATGACCAAAACGGTGGGAAAAATGTTAAGAATATCAATTGAATCCGGATGAGCAAAGAATAAATCTTCAAGAGTGGTTTCCTCGCTATTTGCTCTTGTGAAATAGCCATATTGATGCTTCTCCAACTTTGAAATCAAGTATTGCAACCCTGTCTTGTCCTCTCTTGCCCTTGCGCCATCTATTTCGTGCATTATACACTTGCTTGATGAGTGTCACACTTTCTTTGTTTTTTTCCTTCAAATCCGTGAAAATATTCCTAGGCGCCGCCAAGCTCTTTGTCTTGTCAATAACTCTTTGCTTCTCCTCCGCTTTTAGTCGACCCACAAGAAGATGCCCAGATAACTTTGGAGCCAAGTCATGGTTGTGAATTCCACAAAGCATTGCAATCCACCAATCTTGTGTTTTTCTTTCAAAGAAGCATTTCAACCTAAACGAACAATTACATTTCCTTGTGCTTGTGCCTTCAAGCTTTGGTTTCTTCCTCGTCTTAGGTGGCTTGTATTCACCACTCCTCTCACATTGCATCGTCATGTATGGCGTTATTGTACTAGATTTATCTATAGAAATAGTAAATCCGGCCCTAGCCGCTTGTCGATGAATCCAACCAAGTAATTCTTCTCGATCTTTCCATCTTTCATTTGTTGTAAAAAATGACTCGGTTTTTACTTCAATAACACGAACACCGGTAGATATCGGTGTAGGCTTCTTTTCAAAGTTATCGGTAGGTACCGGTTTTGCTTGGTTGTGAACTATGTGAGCTTGAAAAAGAATTTTCACTTTAAACTCCACTTCTTTGGTTGGTTTGACATCGCCGGAAGCTTTACTTTTGGCCGGTTTAGGTTCAACGCCATCCTCCCCCACATTTTCAACCATCTCACTCAATGTCTATTCAATAAAAAAATAACAAATAAAAAATAAATAAATAACTTTTGCAGCAAGCAAAGCAAGGAAAAAAAGTGGCACAAAAATTCAAAATGTGGGCATCACAATAGCGTGAGTTAACTCATGCTGAGCCCTATCACCTACTGGAAAAAATGACGAACCAACCAGTGAAACCAGCAAAAACTGATGAGTTTTGAGTATACATTACCTGTTCTTTGATGCTTGATGAGTGCAGAAACTTGCTTTCTGACGATTTGCAATGATTTAGAACGAAGATTTTGACCCAAAAATTCGCACTTTTTGAGTTTTTGGAGGTGGAGGGAAAGAAAAAATGGAGCTTTGTGGTTGCCTGCTGGGTTTTGATCGAAAATAGTACCCAGCGTGACTTAACTCACGCTACGTGAATTAAGTCACGTAGGGGCAAAACCATCTTTTCACTTGGGAATGAGCGAAACCGTTTGGGTAAAGAGCATAATTCTTATTTTAAGTTTGGCATAACCTTTTTAAATGTTTGGTCTGGTCTATTAGCATGTTTAAAAACCTAGTTTGTGTTACAAAATTCAAAGAGTTCATTCATACATTTTTCTTTCTTTTCAATTAGTTACACAATAAACTAATAAAACACAATCGTAAAATTTATAGATGGATATAAACTCAAGAATAATCATATCGGATAACATGAAGGGTTTCAAACTTACTTAATATGATAATCATACTTTACCTTAGGCTTATTAGTACCAAGCCTCAAAAGTTCACACAAATCAAATAACAATATGGTTATTTAATGATAACTTAACAATCTTTCAAACAGTAAGAAACTATTATTCCTTTTTGTATTACTATATAAATAATAAATGTGGGAAAAAGTAATATACTCATATAAAATTGAATTTTGAAGATCTATTGTAAGTAATAGTCCTGGCCTATTCCCACCCCTAATGAGATTGATGGAGTAAGGCATAAGTTGTAACGCCCGTTTTGAACTATTTTATTTATTTAATTATTTGATTGAGTTTAGAGTCTTTTTAAATAATTTATTTGATTTATGGCGATGTGTGATATTTTTGTGTTATATGTTGGTGTTTTAGTAGCATATTATATTATAATATATATGTTATTTGGTGTAGAGATATTATGTTATTTCGTGTAAAAATATATTTGTTATGTGGTGTAGAAATACTATGTTATTTGTTATAAAAATATATGTGTTATTTGGTGTAGAAATATATATGTTATTTTGTGTAAAAATATATTGTGTTATTTGTTATAGAAATATGTTTGTTATGTAGAGATATATTTGTTATAGAAATATATTCGTTATTTGGTTTGAAAATATATTTGTTATTTGTGTAGAAATATATATATATATATATATATATATATATATATATATATATATATATTATCTAGTGTAGAAATATATTTGTTTTAGAAATAATAAGATATGATGATATAATATAATATATATTTTGATGATGTGTGCTTTTATGTATTTTTAGTATTATCTTATTTGATTTATAATATAATATATTTAATTAAATATGGGTTGTTACATAATTTTAGATAATTTGAGGGAAGAAGTAGAAATAAGATAAGAAGAGTAAGAGAATATAAATAAGATAATTAAGGTTAGAATTATTTAGTACGTGATATAACTTTTGGAGAAACCTAGAGAAAAAGAGAGGAGGCGTGAAGGAGAGAAGAAAAACCTAAGAAGAACGCAGCTTGATTCAGGAGACCAAATTAAGGTAAGGATGAGCCTAGCTTTCATTATATTAAACTGTAATTCAATTCAATTATGATTAACAAGAGATGAATGAGTTTTTGAGAGAATTAAGAACTAGGTTAAGGTGAATGAATTAAAAGATGAAGTTGAAAGGTGAGAGTTAAGGAAAACTAGTTTAGGTTTCGAATTGAGTTTATAGTCTTAAAAAGAGTGGATAATCTAGTAGATTAATGAATAATTAATGTTCTAATGAAAGGATAATCATAGGGTGATGTTTAAGGTCATGTTTTGAGGGTATTGGATCGAAAACGGAGTAGAAAAGGTTTCCCCAAGGCGAAACCGCAACTGAACTGCGATTTTGCTGTCGCTGTGCAAAACACGTTACTTGTTGTCTCAATTGGACAAGTTTAAGTTCTGAACTGGGTCTAGGTGTCTTCATGAAAGTTGTAGATACAGATGTAAGCTTTCACTAGCCTTTGGAGTGACTCAATTTAAGCTTTAGAACTCTAGATATGATTAAAATACTACAAAGGGGTCAACAGGCTCGTTCTCTTTTCGATTTTCTGTAACCGAAAAACTAGAATAAAAACTGGGACTTTTTTGTTCATAATTAGCTTTTGATGTCTTCATGAAAGTTGTAGATAATTGAGTTAGCTTTTTAATGGCTTCAGAGTGACTAAAAAATGTTTTGTGAATCTTCAGTTATGATAAAAACACTCCAAGTAGGTCTTGGAAAAAACAGCATTCTCTGTTTCACGTTCTTGTGTCTTTTTCATACATTTCTGTTCCGAAATGGGTCTTGGTGTAAACACGAAAGTTGTAGGTAATTGAGTTAGCTTTCTAATGGCTCTAGAGTGACTAGAAAATTATTTGTAGATTTTGAGTTATGATGAAAATAGTCTAAGTAGGTCTTGAGAAAACTTTAAGAAAACTTAGCATAACTAATCCCAAGTTAGTCCAAAGACTTAGGGTTGGTTTCCAAACTTCAAACTTAGGTATTAGGGATTTAGTTGAGGTGTTTTATGAGTATTTGGCTTATGTCTTATTTAATCATACTTGATTACTTTTGAAGAATGTTATTGCCTATGAATTATGAATGATGAGTGCATAATGTGCTATACTTGTAAAGTTAATGTGATGATTTGATGTTATTGATAATGATTATGAATTATATGTGCATAATGTGAACTATATTGTAATATATGTGATGCCTAAATGATGAATTTTTGATGTTGTTATATGATTGATGATTTGCTGCCATGTTGCTGTTATTATTTAATTAAAGCTGCATGAGTCGGTCTATGATGTGAGATGTTGTCCAATTTGTTGGAGTCATATGAGAAGTGTCGTGATGTCTAAGACGTAAGTGATTGAGTCTCATGCATACTCATTCAGAGATGAGGGCTTATGCCCTGGAGTTTTTACTCACCAGCGACGAGGGCTTATGCCCTGGAGCTTTTGCTCACTAGCGACGAGGGCTTATGCCCTAGGAGTATATTTATGCTCAAAGCGACGAGGGCTTATGCCCTGGATTGGTACCACATGCATATAAGATGTCTAAGATGTTTAAAATTTTAGAGTTGCATTGTTGAGTCGAGTTATTTAAGATGTTTTGTGATGATGTTCTTTGATGATGATTAAGATGTTTTGTGATGATGTTCTTTGATGATGTCTAAGATGCTTTGTGATGATGTTCTTTGATGATGATTAAGATGTTTTGTGATGATGATTCTTTGATGATGTTTAAGATGTTTAGTGATGATATTCTTGATGTTGCTTAAGATGTTATGAGATAAATATTTGAGACGTGCTTATATGTTAATTGTTGTTAAACTTAATTGTTGAATTATCTGTTTATTATATTGTTTGTGAATCTCACCCCTTCTGTTGGAATTGCCGCCTTGTGGGCAAGTGCAGGTAACCAAGATTAGGTGCAGTCGTGTGAGGCATTCCTCACTGTGTCTTAGGTGCTCTGATATGTAACGGGATGGGGAATCTTGTCAAATGCTTTTCTGTTCCTTGCATGTCAATTATAATTTTATAAAGACTAATTTTAGATGAACTTTTGAAATGTTATGAAGAGGCCTGCGTGCCAAGACGTTTAAGATTCCGCTGCAATGTTTTGAGAAGTTTAATAACTATTTTTATGATGAATGAATTGTTATTCAATTCCTTTGAGATGTTTTAAGAAAGTGATACTCCGTTTATGTGAAAACTCTGATTTAATTTACGAAATTTTTACGTTGGGAAAACGGGGTGTTACATAAGTGATGTAGGTTTTGTCTCATAGTACAAGTTTTTTTTATGAGTTTTGTTAAGTTGTTCTCTAAAGGCACTTAGAATCCATATTTTTTCCCATTGATGGATGCTACTTACTGATCCAAAAGATCAATGTGAAGAACTTTCAATGGTCTGGAGGCCGAAAGTTTTAACAATCTTTCTTTTCTGACATGTTCTACAAAGTTTTAACTTTTTAAGTTTAGAGATTAATCTTCAACTAGCATATCTTAAACGTTTATGCCGAAACTATTTTTCATCAAGACTGAGAGAAAACAAACTACCTTCTAATAAGCCAAATCTGAAAAGCTAATTTTCTAAAAATTGCCTTTTCTTTTTCTAATGAAAAATATGGATTTATCAGTTGAATTGATGACTCTGCAATTGTTCTTATCAAACAATACTTCATAACCACTGTCACATAATCAGCGGCGACTAGACATTTGATGCATGTGGGGCTAAAATTTCAAAGAAACAATAATACAACCTATATTGAAAATAAGAAATAACATTACATGATACAATACATTACAATGAAAATTGTCTCCTATCTATTTGTTGAAAATGAGCTTAAATGACATCATTGCTAATTGTTAAATGAATATCTCTTTCTATATAAGTTACAAGAAGGTTATTTTATTACTAATCACCCATTTTGTTACATAGTTGACTCTTCACAACTTTCATAGCCGAAAAAACACGTTCAATACTTACAGCTGCTACCGACAAGAGTAAAGTCAACTTCAAAAACTTATAAATCATAGCAAATGTGTTGCGCTTATTTGTTTTAACAAGTTTTGCAAAAGGTTGTTGACTTGTTGTTCTTATTCTTAACATAGTGTGTTTTATTTATAAGGGATAATAGTCATTTTGGTCCCTGAACGTGTAAGGATTAGTCATAATAGTCCCTTAATGTATCAAATTTTCAAATAGTCCGTGATTGTGCACTTCAATAGTCAAAATAGTCTCTAACATCAAAATATTTCGTTAATATTGTCATATTAGTACTTCAATATACTTATTTATTGTCACTACAAGGACTACTTTTACTGACAAAGTGCAAATCAGAGACTATTTTAGAATTTTAATACATTGAGATATTATTGTGACTACTCGTTACACATTTAGTGACCAAAATAACTATTACTCTTATTTATAATAAAAAAATAGGAAAGTCGGATGTGTGGCTTTAGCAACACATAGCCTCTAAATAGATCCGTCCCTGCACATAATTGACTTAAGCTTATAAGGTTGTTTTTAGTCCATCAACTAACCAAACATTTTATGTTGAAGGAGAATAAGAGTTACCAATGGTACCCATACCAACAATCTCTTATAATTTCCTCCAAATCGCACATTTTCTATCTTTCTTGAAGTTAGGGTCTGGAACATATGTTTTTCTCCTATCATGTGACGTAAGCAACCACTGCCCAGGTACCATGATTGGTGCCTTGACTCTACTATAAAGTATATTTCATCATCACCTTATGGATCAACATCAAAATCTACATTAGAGGATGTTGATGTCATCAGATCCATATTTGTGTCCTCTTCATCATAGTCATCATCAAGATCTTCCCATGTTGTCATAAAACTTTTCTTGAATCTGTTCTTGGAACTTTCCTTCTTATGCTTGTCCTTCTAAAGATCATGATAATCAGTAACAAAGTGACCAGGTTTTTTTTTGCAGTTGCAGCAAGTCTTTGGTTCATCTTTCTTTGCTTTGGAGCTTGATCCTCTGACTTAACTTCTTATCCACTGAAGCCGTCTCTTCTTCTTGTTCAGGTACTGAAGCCTCTTGGTAAAAAATGTCATTTCTTGTACATCATAATCTTCTTCAAAATTTATGTCTTGAGTCTCTTCAAATTTTATAGCTTGATAAATTTACCCTTTGATTTCAAATCAATAGACTTAGACTTCGTAGTAGGTTTATCACCTATAAGCTCTATCTCATTACTCTTCGAGGAGCCTATAAGTTTCTCCAAACTGAGTTTGTTTAAGTCATATACTTCCTATATAGTTGTAACCGTAGGTCTATAATTAGCAGGAATACTCCTCATAATCTTATTCAATATCTTCATCTTCCTTCATTCTAAATAGTTCATTTTAAATAGTTCGTTGGGACATGATAACATAATTCGTTTTTCAAGTTGCACCTGCTGGCCGCACAATGACCCTTACATGTGGGGGTCTTACTCTCTTGGTCGATTTTGGTCTATCCATCCGCCTGTTGAGTTGAACCTGCCGGTCAAACGGTGATCCTTACCTGTGGGGTCTTACTCCCTCATGGGTAATTGAAACATACACTCAAATTAGTGTTCCTAAATTTCCAAAGGTACGGATCCCAGAGTTTCTAAAGGTTCTCTCATCTATGAATCTTAGAAGTATATAGCACACTCTCCCTCTCAGTAGTTCTACAAACGGGAAGCCCTATCAGCATCTACCTTACCAAGTTGCGAGGAGAATGGAGTTACTGGGATGATTTAAGTAGTGAAGTCACTAGTTTCCTTAATTACTAACTAGCTACTACAAGATTTTAGCATATATTCATCAATATTAGTTATGTCACCTCCTAAATACTTGTTATCAGGGTACGCTCACTTTCGGTTTGTTTTTGAAAGTCCGGCGCACTAGCAACAGAATGTTCTATGCGATGTTCCAACACCAAACACAGATTACAGATGTTGAGTGTAATGTTTAGAACATTGTGCTAGCAGTAAACAAATATAACAAAGAAAATAAAGAACATAAAAATAAAAAGGCACACAGAGTTTGCTGACCCAGTTCGGCAACAAACACACCTACTCTGGGGGCTACCAAGCCAGGAAGGAAATCCACTAGTGTAATCCTTATTCTAATTTTCACAGCAAACTCCTCGTTTACAACTCTAGAACTAGGACCTACCCGTATTGACTTCAACCTAGGAACTCCTAGATCTGAGATCCCATCTCACTTCCCACAATCAATCATAGCCCCTGTGATTATCAGATTACAAACTCAAACAAAAATATGAAGTTACCTTCAAACAAACTACCTAACACTATGCTTGACAACTTTGGTATAGTACACAATCTACCTAGCTCCTTGCTTCACATCTTTGGAGTAATGAACACTTACAACTCAATAAACTCAGTCCTTAACATGCATCAAGGTAATACATGAAAGGATCACCATTAACACAGACTCAAAACCCTAAAGATCTAAACTTCAATGACGGCTTGAATACCAAATTAGGCCTTGGAGTCTTGTATAAATACTGAAGCAATACGGGTCAAATAGTCTTGTTTGGCTTCAGAACAAAACACGGCAGATCCTTGAGTAGATCCACTTTACAAGTAACAAAAATAGCAACTCCTAAAAAGTAGGAACATCTTTAGGAACTACCAAAACATCCACCAAAGATTCCTAAAATATAGTTTATACTTTAGGAACAAATCACCCAGCTGATTCTAGACAAAAATACGTTACTTGGTGAACAAGAGATAAGGCGTGGTTTCCTTAAAAAGATAAAGCTTGCGAAACTAAGCCACATAAATAGGGCACACTAAACCGTGCCAGGATGTTGGAACATCTTATCCAACATCATGTATGAATATTTGTTTTAGCCAAAGTAAAGCCAGCAAATACCCAACAATCTCCCCCATTGGCAAATTTTTGGCTAAAACAATCTCAGGCCATACAAACGCAAAAGAGAGATAGAAGCTTACCTTCTTTCATTTTAACACAAGAACTCATCTTGAATGAAAGTAACAAACTTCAACATTACTTCAAAAGAACATCTTCAAAAATAATGCACAATAAACATTGGAACATCTCCAAGAACATCAGAGGCAAACGCAACAGAGGGGTAAAGATAGAAATCAGACTCATAGAAAAACCCAGGGAGAAATAAACTCCCACAAAATAAAACAGAGAGAAATAAACTCTCAAAAGCAACCAACTTCAGAGAAAAATAAATTCTCACAATAGATAGGAACACTTATCTGGATGTTCCAACAAACTTCACCACATCAGACATGAACAATAAATTCACATATGTAAGGAAAATATAAATTTCTCATACATACAGGCAACTGTCAACTAGATGCTTAAATTCCTATAGCACATCCTGCCAAACAGCTTGAGCACACCCAAGCACACTTCATAATATCACTCCCCCTCAAAATAACAACCTAAGAGTGAATACTAATAGGGAATTATATTACTCCTCCTGAACCTATGCATGCATACTAATAAAGGAGAACTTCAAAAGCATACCATATGTAGGAAAACTTCAAGAAAACATCAGACAGATGTTTCAACATCATTAGGCACATTAGCTCAGCATCAAACAACATAACGTTCCAATATCCACATGGATAAATCAACAGACAGACTTCAGAGTCACACAAAAATGTTACAACATCAAATAGGACATTACACAGGGAACATGCACAGAAAAATCCTACTTTTAAAGGAAAACTTCATAGGCAAACAGAACGTTGCAACATCAGTGACAACATCAACAAGCAAAAATTGCAAAATAAATGCAACACAATCAGGCATGCATACATACATCTACTCCCCCTTTTTAGCCATAAATTATGACAAACTAAGGAGAAAACTCCACACACTTTGATCATCACTTTCTGATCCATCCTTCTCATCACAAACAAACACCACATTATCACAGGTTGACTCAGACTTAGACTCAAACTTTATGTCATCAGGTTGAGCTAAGGATGTTGTAACATCTTATGCAACATCAGGTTGGGTCAGGGTTTCCTAAAGAGGGCCAACAACAACAATTTTAGATGGGGTCACAAAAACACTTTTCTCATTAATATTATCAACAACAACAGAAACCATACTAGATGATTTAACATTTGGTTCGACATTAGGGTATTTGAGGGGTTCAACATGCAACTTTGACATGGAATGGGGCTTATAGACGACAGGTACTGACTCAACAAGGTTGCTAGACTTATCGCCACAGAGGAAGTCACACAAGAACTTACATTTGGATTTTTCGGTTTCCATTCTTTCCTAGCTTGAAATAAAAACAAGAAAATAAATGACAAGAAAGTAAAAGACACAGTTGAGTTTGTTGACCCAGTTCGGTGACAAACACACCTACTCTGGGGGCTACCAAGCCAGGAAGGAAATCCACTAGTGTAGTCCTTATTTTAATTTTCATAACAAACTCCTCATTTACAACTTTCGACCTAGGACCTACCCGTATTGACTTCAACCTAGGAACTCCTAGATTTGAGATCCCATCCCACTTCCCACAATCAATCACAACCCCTGTTATTATCAGATTACAAACTCATACAAAAGGATGAAGTTACCTTCAAACAAACTACCTAACACCGTGCTTCACAATTTCAGTGTAGTACACAATCTACCTAGCTCCTTGCTTCACAACTTTGGAGTAGTGAACACTTACAACTCAATAAACTTAGTCCTTAACATGCATCAAGGTGATAAATGAAAGACTCACAATTAACACAGACTCAAAACCCTAAAGATCTAAACTTCTATGACGGCTTGAATACCAAATTAGGTCTTGGAGTCTTGTATAAATTCTAAAGCAATACGGGTCAAATAGTCTTGTTGGGCTTTAGAACAAAACACGGTAGATCCTTGAGCAGATCCACTTTACAAGTAACAAAAATAGCAACTCCCAAAAAGTAGGAACATCTTTAGGAACTACCAAAACACCACCAAAGATTCCTAAAATATTGTCTATACTTTAGGAGCAAATCACCCAGCTGATTCTTGTAACGCCCTAGTTGTTATTTAATTATTTTTAATTTATTTAGAGTACTTTTATGATTTTAAATAATATTTGTTGATGGTGTGGTGTGGTGTATTTTTTTTATTAAATGGTTTATTTTTATTATTTATTTAATTAATATGAAAAATAGAATTTATTTAGTGGTTGGGGGTTACTTTTTAATTAAAAGACTTAAGTGGGAGTTAATTAGAATTAAGGGGAGTTAAGTAAGGGAGTTAGAGAAGTCAGAAAGGAGTTTTCATGGATTATCAGTTTTTTTTGGGAGAAAAAGCAAGGGAAGAGCCAAGGGAGAAGATTCTGACTTTTGGGAGCGTTGTTCGTCAAATTAAGGTAAGGGTGAGACTATCTTTCAATGATAATGGATTGTATAACTTTGATTTTGGGCTTAACATGGTTTTAGTGGAAATTGGGGATTTGGGGGTTATGTTTTGGAGTTTGATTTTTGGATGGAAAAGGTGTAGAGAGCACTGTAATAGCGTTAGAATGCATTCAGGTTGTAGACAATACCTTATGGCACTTCTGTAAATTGTTTTACGGATTGAAATTGAGAAAAATGGGATTTTTGGAAAAAAAAACTGCATTCTGCCTGTGCTTAAATTCATCCCTCGCCGCGGCGAGTAGCATGACTCGCCACAGCGAATGAGCAATGTTCATAGCTCGCCTCGCGAGCAAGACCACTCGCCATAGCGAGTAGTGCCTTAGAAATCTTGATTTTTGGAATGTTGTTATAAGGCGTGGGATGGATAGTTTTAAGTACCTAGATATTTTTAGAGAGGACTGGGACAATTTTTTAGATTAAAAGGATGAATAGGGAGCTCAAAAATGAAGTTTTAGTGAGAAAAATGTCAAAAAGGCCGAGAGCACCCAGTTTTACTCGCCTCCAGCTCGCCCCTAACTCGCCTAAGGCGAGTAACCCATTCCTTGAGTTTGCCATGGCGAGTAGATGTACTCGCCAAGGCGAGTTGCCCAGAACCTGAAGCGGTTTCTCCGCATTTGATTACTGTTGATTGAATTCTTGCGAGGATAACAATTATGACTAGTTGTGCTATTTCACTGGAGCTGTTGAGTTAAGGATTTTCTTTGTTAGAGGCTGTTTATGTGTATTTATATAAATAAGTTATACATGTTGTTGAATTTCTTCTCGAAGGTTGAAGTAAAGTTGGTTAGTTGTTGGGAGTGTAAGTCATATTTATATATATGCATTGATGAGTAGTAGTTGAGTTGTATGCTGATATACACAAGTGGAGTCCATTGCATAATCATAAAATTGGTGAGGGCTCATGCCCTGGAACGCCTTGTCGTTCAAAGCGGTGAGGGCTTATGCCCTGTGAATGCTAGTTCATTCAATTTGGTGAGGGCTCATGCCCTGTGAATGCTTTAACCATTCAAAATTGGTGAGGGTTTATGCCCTAGAATGCCTTGTCATTCAAACGCGTTAAATGGTACCACATGCATGTGCATTGTCGCATTTTGTCGTTGAGTCGTTTGGTGTTGTCATGTCATTGCATGAGTCGTTGTTGTCGGTTGAGTAGTCGGTGTATTGCTGGTTGAAATGGAATATATAATGACATGATGTTGACCATGAATTATATAAGTATATTGATGATGTTAGGGTGTTAGATTCAATTGATGAGTTATATTTCTATTATTATTGATTGTGAATCTCACCCCTTCTACTTGAAAATGTTGCCCTTCGTATGGGTAACTTGCAGGTGATCCAGAATAATTTTTCGTTGTGTTTTTCATTCCTTATGTATCAATTTTAATAATGTTGTCGGAGTTTGTTGTTGTTAAATAAATGGTTAATGACTTATGATGTAGAGGCCTTTGTGCCAGCATTTTGGATGATAATTGATGTTAAATGATGTTAAGAGTATTCCGCTGCAATGATTGGATGTTATTTCATAATTGATTTTAATAAATAGTATTTTATTCTATTTAAGAATTTTTGAAAAGTAGTGTGACATGCCCGTTTGTTGTTGAACTCTGATTTATTTTATTTAATATTTAATTGTTGGGATAACGGGGTGTTACAATTCTGGACAAAAATAAGTTACTTGGTGAACAAGAGATAAGGCGTGGTTTCCTTTAAAAGATAAAGCTTGCGAAAACCAAGCCACATATACATGGCACATTAAACTGTGACAGGATGTTGGAACATCGTATCCAACATCATGTATGAATATTTGTTTTAGCAAAAGTGAAGCCAACGTACAAATACCCAACAGTTTCGCTAGTTACTATATAATTACTTCCTGGTTAGACATATTTAAATTTTAAGATATAAATATCAGTATTAGACCTTGTCACTACCTAAGTGCCTAAATCAGGGTTATGCTCCATAGGAGACAAATCTTACGCACTATAGTAAAAATAAATAACAAACATAAAATAACTGAATAAACGACTTTAAATTAAATAATTATCCAAAAAATATAATAGAGGAGAGAGAAATTAAAAAAGCTTTAGTTACTATCTAGCCTAAAAAAACTTAGTTACTAATAGTAACTAAAGACAAATTAAAAAAGAAATAAAACATACCATAGAGAAACTTGGAGTGAGGAGAGAGAATCACCTCCCTGGAAGCTCCTAGTGCTTGCCTTCCTCTTGAACCAGTTCGTTTTGAATGAGAATTTGTGAATGAGGAATGCAGTATTTATAGGGACAATTTTGACCTGAAGTCGGTCCTAAAAACTGGGCTTTTTCCCACCAAAAATTAGCAAGAAGCTATTTTGTCCCGCATGCAGAAATGCTCGGGGAGCCTAAGGTATGCTCTGGGCGCATGGACCATGCTCGGGGAACCTGTGAGTGTGTTCTGGTGCATAAATCTCCATTTTTATGTCCTTGTGGGTGTTTGCTTCCGTATAAGATGTCTAGGGACAAGGTAACAAAATTTATCCATCTGTAAAGTCTTCTGAGGCCTCTTGAATCTTCATTCTCAATCATCCCTGTAACGCCCCATTTTTTTTATTTAACTATTTTTAGTAAATGTTTGAGTAGTTTTCTATGATTTTCATATGACCTTTGTGTGATGTGTTTTATTTAAATGAATTACATGACTTTATGTTGATTTACGTGATATGTGGTGCATTATTATATTATTATATAGTTATTGTATTATTTTAACAAAATAGGAGGAAAAAGGTATTATTTGGTTTAAAAGGGAATTAAGTGAGTTTAATAGAAATTAAATGAGAGTTAAAAGAATATGGGGAGTTACTTTTTAGTAAAAATAAGAGTTTAAGATTTGGTTGTTATGAAATTTTAGGAAGATTTAGGGTTAAGTGGAAATAAAATAAATTGTTTAAGAGTTATATAAAAAGAGAATTAGGTTAAGAAAAAGGAAGAAAACGCTTTCACGTGCAATTGAGAAAAGGTGAGTTTTGAGAAGGACCAAGAGGAAGCTAGGAAGAAGAGGAAAGGGATCGAATTTGCTGTAGAATTTTCTTGCGTTGCTGAATTAAGGTAAGGGTGGGATTCCTTTCAATAATATATATGTTAATTTGATTTTTGATGGATGAATATGTTCTAGGGTTAGGTTTATGATAAATGTGATGATTTATGTCGGTTCATGCATAATTGTATGTTGTTTTGACTCCTTTGCTGCATATATGATCTGTAAACAAGATTTCAAATACATTGGGGTGATTAAGGGATTAAAAATGAGATTTTTGGGTGGAAAATGTCACTTTTCCCGAGAGCTGCACAGTGACAGCATCTCCTGTTTCATGTTCTTGCGCCTTTTTCACATGTTTCTGTTTAGAACTGGGTTTGGTGTAAACATGAATGTTGTAGATAATTGTGTTAGCTTTTTAATGTCTTTGGTTTGTCTTCAAAATCATGCTTAGAACTTAAGTTATGGTCAAAATACTACACGTAGGTCACAATAATTTTCATGAGATTTCAGCACAACTTTTCGCTTCCACTTTTGTACCTGAATTTGAAATAAAAACTGGTACTGATAGGTATAGAATTTGTCTTTGGTGTAAACATGAAAGTTGTAGATAATTGTGTTAGATTTTTAATGGCTTTGGTTTGACTTCAAAACAATTCTTAAAACTTAAGTTATGATCAAAATACTACACGTAGGTCATAGTAATTTTCAGTTTCTGTACCCGAATTTGAAATAAAAACTGGTATTGATCGGCACAGAATTGGCCTTAGTTGTAAACGCAAAAGTTGTAGATAGTTGAATTTTCTTTCCAATGGCGTTGGTTTGACACAAAAATATCTTGCGAATAATTTTATATGAATTTATGAAGTTATGTGTCGAATTAAGAATATTGTGGAGAGAAGTCCTTGTCAACGTCAAGGTTTGGGAGGGAGTCTTAAAGAGTTTAGGCACAATTATTATTGTTGTCGAAGTCAGTGTTAAGTTGTTTAACTTATTTAAGTTATAAGTGTGTGTCCATTGCATATGCATAAAAGTGGCGATGGAGCTTTTGCTCAAAGTGGCGATGGAGTTTTTGCTCAAAGTGGCGGTGAAGCATATTAATGCTTAAAATAATGGTACCGCATGCATGATGTCTAAGTGTAGAGTTGCATTGTCGAGTCGTGTCGTTTGTGATGTTGTTTAAGTGATGATGTGAAGATGATTTTGTGATGTTGTTAAAGTGAATAAATGTGATGAATTGTGATGTGTTTATGTTAAATACTATCTATTTACGATGTGATTGAAGTGATGATTTTATGTGGTTTGTCATTAATTATTGAATTATATGATATATATTATTGATTGTGTTTCTCACCCCTTCTGTTGGAATTGCCGCCTTGTGGGCAAGTGCAGGTAATCAAGCTTAGGTGCTTATGTGAGGAATCTGTTGTGTGTGGTGTCTTAGGATGCTCTGATACGTAACGGGATGAGACTTTGTCGTTGTTTCTATTCTTTTACGTATTTTCTTTGAACTATTTATGACTTTAAAATGGTTGTTGAACCTTTTGAGACGTTGATGTGGCCTTGTGCCAAGATTTACTTAAAAGAATATTTTGAGTTTATAATTCCGCTGTTACATTGAATATTTTGATGAAGAATAAAATATTATTCATTGTTGTTTAGTGATTTTTATGAAATGTGACATCCTGATTACGGGTTTAACTCTGATAATATACGGAAATTTTTATGTTGGGATTTCGGGGTGTTACAATCCCAAAGTCTTCACTGATCTTCGGATGTCTTCATATGCTGATTTGCATTATTTCTCTATGAATTACATCAAAAACACCCTAGAATTGCTATGTTTCAGGAAGAATAGAATTAGACTCAAATATAGAAAACATTACAAATGTCCCAAAATCATAAGAAATTGTTCTAATACTCCTCTGTTCTACTTGTAAAACCTATTAAAAATGACTAAAAAATATGCTAAGAATAACGTAAGATGACTTGTCATCAGTATACTCAGAGTGATGAAGATCATCAATCAAAATGCCACCAACTCTACGATGCTTTTTGTACATCTTTTTCTGAGCAATAATTAAGCTCTTTCTGTCAATAATGATACCCTCATAGTCTACTTGAAAATTGATACCATCCTCAATGATATCCAAAAGTTCATTATCAACACCTATGATATGAATGTACATTTTACTTTTCCACCAAGAAAATTTTGCAACATCTCCACTAAAAGACGTAGGTATAGTTGAGTAAGAATGTTTTTTTAGAAGTGGAGATTGTGTTGTTGTAATCATGACTCGCATCATGATTACAAGAACATGGATTACAACCACTAACAATATGAGTATATATGTTTTTTTTTCATGATCTTAGGTTGTTACAATGTTAAGTATTAAAGCAACGGACCAGGTGCTTGATGACAAGCATCTTACGCCATTCTTAGTGTAACACCCCGTTTTCCCAACATAATTTTTTTTTAAAAATAATCAGAGTATTCACAACTTAAACGGAATGCTACATTTCTTAGAAATCACAAATGGAATAAATAATAATTTATTCTTCAAAACATCTCAAAATAAAATCTCAAATACTTCGCAGCGAAATTTAATTCAAAAACCTTAAAAAACTTTGGCACGAAGGCCTCAACGTAAAATCTCGTCAAAATGTTTCAACATCATGTTCATAGAATCTCATAAAAATAATACGTAAAGAATAGAAAACAATAACAAAGTTCCCCATCACGTTACGTATCAGAGCACCTAAGGACACAGTGAGAGGTAGTCACTCACAACAACAATCAACAACTAATCTTGATAACCTACAAGTTACCCATACGAAAAGCAACATTTTCAAACAGAAGGGGTGAGATTTCACATTCAATAATAATAAGCATATAATTCTTTAAAAGATAATCAACAACCATATATCCAGCATAGAATAAACATCACATAACATCATTTAATAAAGGTAAAACAGCAACAACAACATCATAAACAACAACAACATCTTCAACAACAACATCATAATCAACAACATCAACATCATCAACAACAACATCATCAACAACAACAACATCATAATCAACAACAGCAACAACTTCTCAAATGATCATCAATTATATTATGCAATGACGACTCTACAATGCAACGACAACAACAACTCGTCTTAACATCACATCGACTCGACAATGCAATATGCATGTGGTACCATCAGGGCATAAGCCTCCATCGCTAAAGGTCAAATAGGACCTGTCAGGCATTGAGCCCCCATCGCTAAAGGTCATAAAAGGATCTGACAGACATTAAGCCCCCATCGCTGGCTATGCTATGCAACAATACGACTTAATGCAACGACACGACTCAAATGCAACAATCTTCAAATATCACATCTTTATATAGCACATCTTAAATCACATATCATCAAATAACACATATTTATATAACACATCTTTATCTTTAAGTCACACATCATCAAATAACACATTTTTAAATCACACATCTTCAAATAACACATCTTTAAATCACACATCTTCAAATAACACATCTTTAAATCACACATCTTTAAATAACACATCTTTAAATCACACATCTTCAAATAACACATCTTTATATAAGACATCTTTAAATAACACATCAATACACATCATTGAAATATATGATCTCAAACACATTTAAAAAATAGTAGGCAAAATTTTCATTATAACAATTATCTCTACAAAAATCACTTTAAATCTATATTATATTATTATAACTAATCTATTAGTATTTCTGCGCATATAGCAGCCTATATGTACACACCTTGTACTCTTGGAATACAAAGTAACACCATGACACAAACTAATGCTTTCATGGCCAACGATTTATAGATAAAATTATTTAATAATTAAACTGCTTCTAAATATGAACCTCATAATATAGAGTTGCATGTGGGTATATGTGGTATATAATCTCTAATACGGAAACAGTGCTAGAGAATTCATAATCAAATCAAATAAATAGTAACTCGTATAGTAATCGAAGGCTATAAACAAGGGACCGAAGAGCATATATACGACACTATCAACTCGAAGGACATAAACCTATATATTCAATGCATGGAATTACCTAAAATTTCAACAATAATTTAAACCTAATTTCTATAACATCAAAAATTCAACAAAACAATATGATTAAATTCTTTTCAAAATTGTATGTTTATGATTAAAGAAGGTTAGTCCCACCCTTAGCTTATGATTAATTGACAGCAAGGTTCTACAGACTTCTCCTTCTCTGACTCTTCTCTTCTCTTCGTTTCTCCTCTTTCTCTAGGTTTCTCCTCTTTCTCCAAAACAGTTTTGCACCTAATATATTTTCTAACTCTAACTCTCCTTTTTATATAAATCCTTAACCTACTTATTTTCTCTTAATTCCAATTCTGCCCCAAAGCCTCATTATTCTAAATAATTATATTTCTCCACTAAATATATTCTCCCACTAAATATATTCTAATAAATAATAAAATAACGTCACTCAATAAAATATCAACATATCACATAATTAAATAAATCATATAATTCGACTCTATCTCAAGAAAAATAATTAAATAAACAAATATAGGCTACTAATATATATATATATATATATATATATATATATATATTAGTAGCCTATATTTGTTTATTTAATTATATCAACACATAACAAAATATCTCTACACCACATAACAAATATATTTCTATATCAAATAACATAATATTTCTGCACCAAATAACATATATATTTTCTACGCCAAATAACATAATATTATAATATAATATTCTACTAAAACACCAACACATGACACAAAATAACACACATCACCATAAATCAAATAAATTATTCAAAAAGAATCTAAACTCAATCAAATAATTAAATAAATAAAATAGGGCGTTACACTTAGCATGTTTTTCATACAATTTTAGTAGGTTTTACCAGCAAAGGAGAGGATTATTAGATCAATTGCCTATGATTTCGGAACATTTGTATTGTTTTCTATATTTGAGTATGTAATTATATTCTTCCCGAGACATAGCAATTTTATGGTGTTCTTAATATAATTCACGAATAAATCAAGCAAATCAGGCAAAGCAAGACATCAGAAGATTTATGTGGTCCTTGGGAAGATGAAGAATGAAGATTCAAGAAGCCTCAAAAGACTTTAATAAGGAAGGAATTATGTTCCCAAGTTCTAAGACATCTTACATTGAAGAAAACACTCCAAAAGGCAAAGAAAACAACACAGAAAACACACTGAAGCACCCAGGCGCACCGCAAGGGCGCTAGGGACACCAGTGCTTTCACTCACAGGTGTTAGGCGCATGCCAGGGGGTGCTAGGCGCCTCAGACTGGTAGGCATATGCACCTAGTGCATGACCTTAGGTATAACAACCCGTTTTTTGCTAGGATTATTTTATTATTTATTTATATATGTTTATATGTGCTTACTTGCTTATGTGTGTATTTAATTTGGGGTTAGTGGATTTTTAGCCTCGAAGGGTATTTTGGTCATTTTGTGAGTAAGGGTAAATTAGTAATTTTATTGGAAAGGATAATCCTAGTGCTTTAGTGAGAATAATTATTTTTACAAAGTTACTAGCGAGTTGAGATAATTATTTTGAGGTGGTAATTATTCAGTATTTTAGCAAGTTAGTAAGTAGTAACTTTTTAAAATTTATTAGTAAGAGTTTAGGCCCATTGTGAATATTAGTAACCTAACCCATTGGAGAGTAGTATATATACTCACTCATGAAGGAAAATTTTGGTTAGAAACATTTCACCTATTCTCATCACAATAGATAGAGTGGCTAGAGAAAGAATGTAGAGAGATAGAAAGAATAATAGAAGAAAGAAGAGGAAGAACTTAGAAGAGAGGAAAGGTAGAGATTAGGAGCTAGAAGAGGAGAGTACAGTCATATCTAGAAAATTTTGAAGATTTAACGTAAAGGGGATAGTTCTATAACATCAAATAAGCTATAATCTACTTTTTCATCACTTATGGGTCATAATTGATTTTCAATGATTATGATTTTTTTTTTTAGTTTTAGATGTAAATTTTCGTGTCATAATTGAATAATAATTTTGGGTGTGTTAAATTTGTGGTAAGATAGGTAGAAGACTCACCCACCAGTCATCTGCCTCTTCAGCCAACATGTGCGTACCAAAACGCACCTTCTGTGCTTCACTGCACTGCATGACCCTGAAGATTCTCTCCACCTCCTTGAGCCACTTCTGAGCTCCATCCGGATCATACCTTCCCTTGAATGTTGGTGGATGATTCCTTAGAAAGGTTTCCAGCATTCTAACTCCTTCGTTACCAGCACCAACATTCGGCTGTTGTCCTACAGCTTGAGCAACAGCTTCAAGTGCAGCAGCAATAGCAGCATCGTTTCTCCCAGCTATCTTGAAATTCTACATAGCAATTGACAATCAGAACAACAAAATAGTGTAAGGTTATTACACAACACTACGTGGCTCGACACGACTCTACTAATTGGTCAGACAGACCGACCTGCTCTGATACCAATTGTACCACCCCGTTATCCCAACAATTAAATATTAAATAAAATAAATCAGAGTTCAACAACAAACAGGCATGTCACACTACTTTTCAAAAATTCTTAAATAGAATAAAATACTATTTCTTAACATCAACTATGAAATAACATTCAATCATTGCAGCGGAATATTCTTAACATCATTTAACATCAATTATCATCCAAAACGTTGGCACAAAGGCCTCTACATTATAAGTCATTAACCATTTATTCTACAACAACAAACTCCGACAACATTATTAAAATTGATACATAAGGAATGAAAAACACAACGACAAATTCCCATCCCGTTACGTATCAGAGCCCTAAGACATTTGAGCCACCACTTCTACTATTCTAGATCACCTGCAAGTTACCCATACGAAGGGCAACATTTTCAAGCAGAAGGGGTGAGATTCACAATCAATAATAATAGAAATATAACTCATCACTTGAATCTAACACCCTAACATCATCAATGCATCAATATACTTATATAATTCATGGTTAACATCATGTCAATATATATTCCATTTCAACCAGCAATACACAGACTACTCAATCGACAACAACGACTCATGCAATGACATGACAACACCAAACGACTTGACGACAAAATGCGACAATGCACATGCATGTGGTACCATTTAACGCGTTTGAATGACAAAGCATTCCAGGGCATAAGCCCTCGCCAATTTTGAATGGTTAAAGCATTCACAGGGCATGAGCCCTCACCAAATTGAATGAACTAGCATTCACAGGGCATAAGCCCTCACCAATTTGAACGACAAGGCGTTCCAGGGCATGAGCCCTCACCAATTTTATGATTATGCAATGGACTCCACTTGTGTATATCAACATACAACTCAACTACTACTCAACAATGCATATATATATATGACTTACACTCCCAACAACTCAACCAATTATACTTCGACCTTTGAAAAGAAATTCAACAACATGTATAACTTATTTATATAAATACACATCAACAGCCTTCAACAAAGAAAATCCTTAATTCAACAGCTCTAGTAAAATAACACAATTAGTCATAATCGTTATCCTCACAAGAACTCAATCAACAATATTCAAATGCGGAGAAACCGCTTCAGGTTCTGGGCAACTCGCCTCGGCGAGTACATCTACTCGCCATGGCGAACTAAAGGAATGGGTTAGTCGCCTTAGGCGAGTTAGGGGCGAGCTGGAGGCGAGTAAAATTAGGTGTTCTCGGCCTTTTTGACATTTTTCTCACTAAAACTTCATTTTTAAGCTCCCTAGTCATCCTTTTAATCTGAAAAATTGTCCCAGTCCTCTCTAAAAATATCTAGGTACATAAAACTATCCATCCCACGCCTTATAACAACATTTCAAAAATCAAGATTTCTAAGGCACTACTCGCGGTGGCGAGTGGTTTTGCTCACGAGGCGAGCTATGAACATTGCTCACTCGTCGTGGTGAGTCATGCTACTCGCCGCGGCGAGCGATGAATGTCAGCACAGGCAGAATGCAGTTTTTTCTCGAAAATCCCTTTTTTCTCAATTTCAATCCCCAAAACAATTTACAGAAGTCTCATAAGGTACTGCCTACAACCTGAATGCATTCTAACGCTATTATAGTGCTCTTTACACCTTTTCCATTCAAAATTCATACACCAAAACCTAACCCCCAGATTCCCAATTTCCACTAGACCATGTTAAACCCAAAATCAAAATTTTATAATCCATTATTATTGAAAGATAGTCTCACCCTTACCTTAATTCGACGAACAACGCTCCCAAAAGTCAGAATCTTCTCCCTTGGCTCTTCCCTTGCTTTTTCTCCCAAAGAAACTGATAATACGTGAAAACTCCTTTCTGACTTCTCTAACTCCCTTACTTAACTCCCATTAATTCTAATTAACTCCCACTTAATTCTTTTAATTAAAAAGTAACCGCCAACCACTAAATAAATTCTATTTTCACATTAATCTAATAAATAATAAAAATAAACCATCCAATAAAATACACTACACCACACCACACCACACCATCAACAAATATTATTTAAAATCATAAAAGGACTCTAAATATATCAAAAATAATTAAATAACAACTAGGGCGTTACACTGTGTCTGGAAACCCTTATTTTTCGTATTTTTTAGTATTTTAAGTATAACAATGGATCCCAAACACCTAAACCTAATTAGAAGATGTGTAATTGGACTTCTAAGAGTGATTTAACATAGTTTTATATTATGATTAAATTGGTTTTGAAAAATGAATAAAATGGAGTCGAACTTTGCAATTTGTGAGAACTAGACGAACTTTGTTAAGTTAATATGTTATGATTGATTAACTAAGATGTTAGATGTTAGATGATATGTAGGGACGTTTTTAATGATATGTAAGAACTTGGCACCCTCATTTTATTGTTAAAATTTAAAATAGTCAATTTTGTGAAAATAGACGAACTTTGCCAAAATGAGTTCTTACGATCTTGTAACTTGTAAATGGCTTTGTAAACATGATAACTTGATGACTTAAGAATGAGTTAATGGTTGATTGGCGTATTAAATGTTTGTTATCATGATGTGGTGAAATATTCGTCTTTATGAGATTTGGTGATTTGTGAAACAATATGTTTCTTTATAGTGATAATTGTTGGTTGATGAAAATGATGATGACTCTTTGTTTGTTTATGACTTATTGATTGTATGGATGTAAATACTTGATGATGCATTTTAAAATTTTGGTGAAGATATTATATGATGGTGTAATGGCAGACTAGGCTCCTATATATAGAGGTGGAGGGCTGCAGAGCCGTTGTAATGGCAGACCAGGCTTTGGCGGTTACAAAATCGTTGGAGTTCGTTTGAACTTGTCTCGCTTGCTCCGTGCACCCCGCTTCGCGGGGAAGGGGTGTGTTGCAAGTAATGTTGCCAAATGTAGTATTTGAGCTTTGGATTGTATTGGGCCAAAGTTCTTTCTGGCCGGTCCAGAATAGTAGCCCCCCAAGTCGTTGCTCTTGAATAAGAGTGATGACTTAAGGGAAGGCATGTTTTGCTGCTTGGAAACAGTCAAAGAGGAAAGATTTTCTCTCGGAAGGTCGAGCTATTGAGACGTATGAGGACACCTTGAGTTTGGGAACTGTTCGCCTTGGGCAACTATAACACTTGAGAGAACTGGATGGGCATGTGTAGGGACACGCTCGCTATTCTCCGAGCATTCTCGTATCATAACCAAGAAAGTTCGACAGTCGAGTGATTTGTGTTCGGCATGTGGATGCTCGTATCATAACCAGCCCCTCGGCATGTGGATGGTAAGATTCCCTTGTCAGGAAGTTTGGTTGATTTTCGTTCCACAATTAATGCCCACGTCTCAAGGGAAAATTTAAGGAGACATGACCTTAGGTTTCTGAGTGACACGCGTAAAAGGCTAGCATGGTACTTGAGTACCTAGTGCTTGAAATGTGTTCTCGGTTTGTGTTTCCAAGGTGCCATCAGTACCGTTAATCCAACCCTGACGTTTGAGGAACAATGATCTTTAATCAGGACCCTTGGATGGATGATTTGATTTGATCTGGACCGTGGGTAGGTCACTTTGAGTGGAGAGTTGTATGTGAAGGGCTGTACCGAATCGTAGCTTCTTGGCAATTCAAAGGTTTGTGAAGCGGGTATAAATAGTTCAAACGTTTGTTTGGAACATTTTTATCGCTTCACTTCTCAGAAACATAGAAAATTTCCAAGAGTTCTTTCAGAGACGAAGCCTTCCGAACCTTCAACTTCTCACTTCAAGTTCAGTTTTTCATTCATCGCAACAGGTAATGTCCCGACGATCCTTTTTCCCTTTATTTTTATACTTGACTTTTTTAGTTTCCTGTCTAAGAAACTATAGGAATGCATGTTTTTTGGGCTGTAGTTGCTCCGACGCGGTGGTTTCTGTCGTTCGTTACGGTGGTTCCCACTGCGTGTAGGGAGTCTTAGGAGTTTTGCTGTCTGTTTTCTGTATTTTGAGAGAAACATTGGCGACAAGCTGTAGTTTAACTCAATAGCTTCAGCCCTGCTTGCTTCGGAACCAGTTCCCCGATGTGGTTAGAGTAGACTTGCCATCGGTTTACTTCTCTAGTTTTTAGCGGTGATGTTTGATCCCTTCCTCGTCGTGGTCGATCTGATGGGTGAAGTAAGGGTGGATCTGAATGTTGGATTCACTTTTTCCTTGCTCTTTCAGGTTTCCCACGGCGAACGAGGAAGTTTCTGCGTCTGTTTCTTCTTGGTTGGGTGAAGAACCCATGGAGACGGAGTCATCGTTTTCTATTGATGGAACGGGAGAGATTCCTTTCTTCTCCGTTGGTGAAGCCGAAGATTGGGAGGTAGTACTTCCGAGCACTTCTGATCGAGCGTGTTTGGAGTACCAGAACCATGTCTTTCCCATGTATGAAGTGGATTTCAAAGACATGGGTTTTCGACTTCCCTTATCTGACTTTCAACGGGAGGTGCTCCGCTGGACCAAGTTGTCGCCTTCTCAGATCCACCCCAATTCTTATGCTTTCATGAGGGCCTTTAAATTGGTGTGTGATTATCTAAAAATTCCCAACTTCAAGAACGTCTTTTATACCATCTTTACCGTGCAATGGGGCGCGAACTAGGTTTCTTTCCGTCAGACCCAGAAGACGTTTGAGATATTTGTTGGGAAAGTACAAAATTTCAAAGAACGTTTGTTTTTGATAAGGCAGAGAAATGAAACGGCTTTGAATACTCTTTTGGAGGCGGTGAAGGAAGGTGTTAAAGACCGTCGTACCCTTTTTCCTCTCTACTGGACTCAAGATCATTTTGGCTATGTGCCAAGGGATTTCTGCCAGACCCTTCCTTTCTGGGCATTTGTTCAGTCTTTCTCGCAGAAGGTTAAGATTGAAAAACGGGGGAACCCATTGATGAATGCGGATGGGACACCAGTAATAGAGCCCTGCTTCATCAATACCCATGAGTTATTGGTGTCAGAAGATTCTAAGGATTGCCTTGGTAGTTTGCATTTTCTTTTTGTTCCTTCTAGCTCGTCTCTGTGTATTATCTCTCGTATCTGATATGTTTTTCCCTTTCTTGTGTTTTGCAGGAAAAATGAAAGATTTACATGCTCTTGTAAATGACACAAATAAGAAGGTCGCCGCCAAGAAGCGGCGTAAGAATGTTCAGTTTGTGGACCATCTCATAGTTGGGTCCGGTCCTGGTTCGTCCTCTGGTCCGGTGGTGGACTTGGAAGGAGAGGACCATTCTGAGGAAAAAGTGCAGGAACCAGTGAAGAGAAGGAGGGTGGAGACCCTTTCGAAAGAGCCGGTCACACTTATCGGGGCCATTCCCCTTCGCTCTAAAATTGGGGATTTCCTCCAGCTTCCCAAAGTATGGTCTGAGCCTGATCGTTGTGGTCCTCATTCGACCCTTTTCTTGGATGACCCTGAGTTACGGGTTATTCATGACCTTGGTCCTGCTGACCGAAGTAAAGCAATAACGAAAGGTGTTATTGCTATTATGAAGGCTCTAGAGGTCGCCACGGTCCTGAATAACGCTTCTCTTGAGGGTGCGATTCAGGTGAATGCACTGTCCAAGGAGAGGGATGCTTTGGCTGCCAAAGTCTCCGAGCTTGAAGGCGAGGTTGCTGACAAGAGGTAAGTTGCTGATGAGCGTGACCGCCAGGTTGCTGTTGTCGAGAAGCAATTGGTGGATGCTCGAAATGCCCTTGACTAGGCGACCGAATCTTCACGGAAGCTGGATGAGGAGAAGGTGGCTTTCGAAGAGTCTCTGAAAAAGGTGGACCTCCTTGGGGAGGATGAGACAGAGGACATACCTGTCCTGAAGCGTGCTGAACTCGTCGAGAAGGCGAGCATGCTGGAAGGAAGTTTGGTGGATGCCGTCAAGCTCGGTTTTGATCGCGCAGTGGCCCAGTTGAAGGTGGTGAACCCCAGTGTCGACTTGTGCGTCAAGGGGGTTCACCATCTTAGCGATGTTGAAGATGGCGTGATCAAACCTCCCCCAGACTTGTAATTTTTGTCACTCTTCTTTAATAACTTCTGCTTGTAATTGGATTTTGAGCTAATGACAATGTGCGCCCTTCGTTGAAAAATGTTTGTTTTGTTTTCAAGTATGACGTTCAAACTGAGTGCTCGTTGCGTGAGAATTTTTTGTACTGTTTGAAGTACTTTTGAGAGTGAACTGTCAATCTTGTATTTTTACAAAGTAACAATTTGTATGCTCTGAAGTCTTTTGTTCCTTCGATGCAGAAATGAGTTCGCTAAGGCGGTATGGTCCACCCCCCACAGTCGTTTGTTTTGATGAAATAAATCAACGACTGAAGAGTTTTACATGTCCTCCAGGAAATTAAGACTTTAACTTGAAGGGGAGAAAAACACAAGAAGGGGGGGTTGAATTTTGTTAGACTTTTCTTCGTTTTCTCAAAAAACACAAGAACACTTATAATCAGAAGCAAAAGAGACAACTTCTGAAGAAGATGTTCAGGAGCGTATGCAGCGGAATGATAAACAGAGAGAAAAGAGAAGAAGCAAGACACAAACAATTTATACAGGTTCCTTCCACAAACCGGAAGTAGTCCTGTCCCCCTTGCACTTCCAAGGAGAGTTCACTAAATGTAATATCTTATTACAACTGCTCAAGCACACAAGCAAAAGACTTCAAATGCGCAAGAACACAATCAAGAGACTTCTAATGCTGAAGCACACATGCAAGAGACTTCTATCAAACAAAATTTGACAGAGTTTTGGCGCTTTCAAAATGTTGTGGAGTCACACTGTTCTTCAAGTCTTCACTCCTATATATAGAGGTGTGAAATATGAACGTTGTAAGTGCCAATTCATCCAAAAAGAGTCATTGTTGAAGCTTGATCTTTCACCACTGATTCTTTATCTGATTAAGTTATTGTCATATAAAGGATCAATTTCAAATCCATTCCAGTTGAGAGGGAACATGGATGCAGGCTTGGTTGTACATGAGAGCTGTTATTCTTGTCTGGTAGCTGAGACAAAGAACAGAGTAGTGGAGAAGGTGGTTGTACAGTTCGTACAGAGTACATTTGTCAACGCTCTTTGTATTTTAGCAACCGGATGCTTTCAAACGAGAACGTGTAACCTCCATGTGATCTTCTACCAATTCTACATGACTTTCGCTCCAAAATACAACACTTAATTCATAAAATCTTGAATTATTTTGCTTCTGGTGAAATACTGCTGCTTCTGAGGACCTTCAGCTTCTGATGACGTCATACTCTTCAGGAGCGCACGTCTTCAGGAGCGCCTTGCTTCAGGAGCGCTTTAAGCTTCATATAAATATTTCCTTTGCTCTTTATTTGTTCTTCCAGAACCTTGTTAAGATATAACACTTTGTCTATGGTCTTGTACACTTGAACAAATGTTAGCAATACCAATTGTCAATTTTTAATACCTTGTTATCATCAAAACTCTTTAGGATTTATTGTTAAACACATTTTGTTCCAACTTAACTCGTTGTTTTGAATTAAAGTTTTGCCTTTCTTTCCCAGATATCGTTGTTCGATTTGAACGTGTACCTTCTGTGTTGTTTGCAAAGGGAAATCCGGGCATGAGAGTTCTAACCTTTACCCGAGGTATTTTTTAGAAGTATTTCACATCCAAGAGATTGTTTATCTGAATGTGTGTCCAAAGTCGTTTTCGGACAAAGAACAGCGGATGAACGAAAAACCCAATTTAAGTTCAACGCACTGAGGCGTGAATCACCCATCGCGAGTTGGGGTTCTACCTAGCATGTCGAGCAGTGATGTCACAGTTGGTAGCGAACATACTTAGGAATATGTGTATCTGTTGTGTAGATTTCACTTATCCTTTATGTTTTTGGATTTGGAGTGGCACGACTTTCCACCTTCGTTGTAGTTGCTCGTTTTTGGGGAGCATGAAGTTCGTTGTATTAAACTAAGTATGTACATTAGGGTGTGTTGGCTGTGTTTCCCATCTAAGTGTAATAATTTTTGAGTTTCTCGGCATTCCAAGTTCTTGGAATTGTGCCTTTGTTGAGGTCTTCGAGTCTGTACGCTCCAGTCCCGGTTTTCATTCGAACTCTGTAGGGTCCCTCCCAGCTGGTGGCGAGTTTTCCCTCTTCAAAGACCTTCTAATTCCGTCGGAGGACGAGGACGCCAACTTCGAATTTTCGTTTTATGACCTTTTTGTTGTACCGAGCGGTTATTTTTTGTTTTACGTTGTTTCTCGTAAAGCTGCTTCACTTATGACTTCGTTAACAAATTCGAGCTCTTCACGTAAGTTAACCGTATTGGCTAGGAAGTCGGTGTCAGCATTGGTTCACCAAGTGAGTTATGTGAGCTCAATAGGAATGACCGCTTACGTCCCATACGTGAGTCGAAAAGGTGACTCGCCGGTAGTGGAGTGGGTAGCAGTTCTATATGCCCAAAGGACCGTGTGTAACTCTTCAGCCTACCTAGTTTTGGCTGTTTCTAGCCTTCTTCGTATTCCTTGCATGATGACCCTGTTCGCTGCTTCGGCGATGCCGTTAGCTTTGAGGGTGTTCTACGGAGGTGAAGCATTGTTTGATGTCGATGTTTCTCAGGTAATCCTGGAATTTCTGATAAGTGAATTAAGTACCATTGTCGGATATCACTAGGGTCGATACTCCGAATCTTGCCAGAATGTTTCTTTTGAAGAAACGGAGTATGTTTCTGGTTGTGATCTTCGCCAATGGTTCTGCTTCAATCCACTTGGTTGAGTAGTCAATTGCTACGTCTAAATATTTGAGTTGACCGGCGGCTTTACGGAATGATCCCAGAGGGTCGATGCCCCACCATGCGAAGGGCCAAGGAGAGACCAGAGATGTCAGTTCGGCAGGAGGTGCTATTTGCATGTCTCCATGCCGTTGACACTTGTCACACAGGTTAACATAGTCTTTTGTGTCTTTTAGCATGGTGGGCCAAAAGTATCCTGCTCGTAAAACCTTTTTGGCGAGAGCTTTTGCACCAAGATGTTGTCCGCATATTCCATCGTGTATGTCGACAAGGACTTCCTAGGTCTCGTTAGGTCCTAAACACTTGATAAGTGGTGTGATGAAACCCCTTTTGTACAGGATTCCCTCCACTAAAGTGAATGAGCAGACCCTTCGTTTCAGCTCCGTTCTCTCATTGGGATCAGATGGGAGTTCCCCGCTAGTGATGTAGCGTGTAATGGGTCCTCTCCAATCTTCCATTCCAATGATTGCGTTGATTTCATGTGGCTGAGATTTCTGCCTCTGAACGCTGGGTTCGCTAAGGTTTTCTTGAATTATTGTCTTGTTTTCGCTCGCAATACGCGTGCTAGCGAGTTTTCAGAGAATGTCTGCTCTGGTATTCTGTTCGCGGGGAACGTGAATTACCTCCACAGTTTCGAATTCTCCCATCTTTTCGTGCACTAGTTGGACGTACTGTTGTAGATGCTCCTCTCGAACTTGGTAACCGCCAATTACTTGTGAAGCCACCAATTGAGAATCGGTAAAGATTTTCACCTTTCTGGTGCCTAGGTCCTGGGCAACTCGCAGTCCGGCTAAGAAGGCTTCGTACTCTGCAGTATTGTTAGTGACAGGGAAAGACAAACCAAGGGAGATTTCAATGACGATACCTTCGCCGTTTTCCACGATTACCCTGCTCCACTTCCTTTAGAATTGAATGATCCGTCTACGAAGACTGTCCATTCTCATGTGTTCTCTTCCGGGGGGGAAGGTCATTTCAGCTAGGAAGTCAGCTAGAGGTACAATACTTCACCTTGGTTGGGTCACAAGAGAACTGGAGGTGCGGAAAGGGTCTCCTTGAGATGCTTCAAAGTTGTTTCGCACTCCTCCGTCCATTCGAACTTTGTCTCCTTTCTTAACAGTTTGAAGAAGGGGAGAGCATGTTGAGCGGACTTAGCTATAAATCTTGAGAGGACAGTTAGCATGTCGTTGAGTGTTTGGATTCACTTTTTAGAATGGGGTGTAGGGAGCAGATTTTACAATCATGTCATCCATGTAGACCTCGAGGATGTTGCCCAGAAGCTACTTGTCATAGACTTTATTGATCATTTGTTGACAAGTGGCCCCCGCGTTTCTCAGACTGAAGGGCATTACGTTGTAGTAATATTTCCCAGACTCGGTCATGAAGGTTGTTTTCTTTTTATCTTCTTCGGCAATGGGTATCTAGTAGTAACCAGAATAGGCGTCCATGAAGGATAAAAGTTTGTAGCCGAAGGAATTATCTACGAGTTTATCGATTTTAGGAAGAGGATATGGGTCTTTAGGGCAGGCCCTATTAAGATCGGTATAATCAATACACATACGCCATTTTCCATTAGATTTCTTGACAAGTACAACATTGGAAAGCCATGTAGTGTATTTGGCCTCCGAATTAAAATTTGCTTCTAGGAGGTCTTTTACAACTTTTTCTGCACCCGCTGACTTTTCAAGAGACTGCTATCTACGTCGTTGGGCTACAACTTTGACACTAGGATCGACTGTCAGCTGCTAACAAGCGACGCTCGGGTTGATTACGGACATGTCGGCTGCACTCCAGGCAAATAGGTCAGCATTTTGTTGGAACAAAATGTGTTTAACAATAAACCCTAAAGAGTTTTGATGATAACAAGGTATTAAAAAATTGACAATTGGTAGTGCTAACGTTTGTTCAAGTGTACAGGACCATAGACAAAGTGTTATATCTTAACAAGGTTCTAAAAGAACACATAAAGAGCAAAAGAAACATTATTTGAAGCTTAAGGCGCTCCTGAAGATTTGCGCTCCTGAAGACTTGCGCTCTTGAAGAGTATGACGTCATCAGAAGCTGAAGGTCCTCAGAAGCTGATTCTTCAGAAGCAACAATATTTCACCAGAAGCAAAATGATTCAAGGTTTTATGATTTAAGTGTTGTATTTTGGAGCGGAAGTCACATAGAATTGGCAGAAGACCAGTGGAATAATGCAACGGACATTTTAAAAGGATTTGAAGTCATTTGGCTGCAAAGAAACAAGAAGCGTTGACATTGTACTCTGTACGAACTGTACAACCACCTTCTCCACTACTCTGTTCTTTGTCTCAACTACCAGACAAGAATAACAACTCTCATGTACAACCAAGCCTGCATCTTTGTTCCCTCTCAACTGGAATGGATTTGAAATTGATCCTTTATAGGACAATAACTTAATCAGGCAAAGAATCATTGGTGAAAGATCAAGCTTCAACAACGACTCTTTTTGGATGAATTGGCACTTACGACGTTCATTTCACACCTCTATATAAAGGAGTGAAGACTTGAAGAACAAAAGGACTCTACAACATTTTGAAAGCGCCAAAACTCTATCAAATTGTTTAAGCATCCAAAGTTCACTTAGAATTTCAGTTTTCAAGTTCATATCTTTGAAATTCAAAAGTCTTAAGAGTTTGTATCTGAATAACATTGTGAACACCACTGATTGTATATCAAGTGTTCAACCTCAAACGTTTTCCTTATAATTTTGTTTGATAGAAGTCTCTTGCTTGTGTGCTTGAGCATTAGAAGTCTCTTGATTGTGTTCTTGAGCATTTGAAGTCTCTTGCTTGTGTGCTTGAGCATTTGTAATCAGATATTACATTTAGTGAACTCTCCTTGGTAGTGAAAGGGGGACAGGACTACTTCCGGTTTGTGGAAGGAACCTGTATAAATTGCTTGTGTCCTGCTTCTTCTCTTTTCTCTCTGTTTATCATTCCGCTGCATACGCTCCTGAACCTCATCTTCAGAAGTTGTCTCAATTGCTTTTGATCATCAGTGTTCTGAGTTTTTAAGAGAAAACGAAATTAAGTCTAACACAATTCAACCTCCCCCCCCCCTTCTTGTGTTTTTCTCCCCTTCAATTGGTATCTAGAGCTTTGGTTATGTTGTCAACACCTAACAGTGTAACAGTCCAAGATCTGAGAAAAACATGTCTGCTGAATCATCTGTTTCTGGTTCTGGTTCTGTTGGTTCTGGTGGTAATCATCATGTTGTTTCCTATGACTATAGTGAAAAGAAAACTGACTCAGGGAAGGTTCCAAAGTTTAATGGAGATCCTGAAGAGTTTTCTTGGTGGAAAACAACCTTCTACAGTTATATCATGGGCTTAGATGAAGAACTATGGGATATTCTGGAAGATGGAGTTGGTGACTTAGACCTTGATGAAGAAGGAGCTGCTGTTGATAGAAAAATTCATACTCTTGCTCATAAGAAGATGTACAAGAAACATCATAAGATCAGAGGCTCTCTGGTTTCTGCTATACCACGAGCAGAGTACATGAAGATGAGTGATAAATCAACTACAAACGCTATGTTTGCATCTTTATGTGCTAACTATGAAGGAAGCAAGAAAGTCAGAGAAGCTAAAGCACTGATGCTTGTTCATCAGTATGAGTTGTTCAAGATGAAGGATGATGAAATTATTGAGGAGATGTGTCATCGCGATTTTTGGGCGTCAAGTCATTAATTAGGCTTGAACCTTTCAATCATTGATGTCTCTATTTTTTGGGGAAGGGTAAAAATTGAGAAAACCCTTAGAAATTCTAAGTTCGGGGCAATTTTCGCTACGGGAAGGTGTTAGGCACCCGCAACGACTATAGTACTCTATAGGAGCCGTTTTTCTAGATTTATCTTTTACGCTTTATTTTAAATGCTATTTTTGAAAAGGTTGTTTTTAAGAATGGGGGAAAGAAGTGTTTGGATTTATTTTTAGTGGACTTGGAGAGATTTTGGTCTCTTGCCTACATACCCTTTTAAGGGATCAAACTCCATGTAGTTCTCTCTCGAAAAGCTTTGTGGGTTTTGATTGATTTTAGCTTTTTGAAAAAAGAGTTTTGAAGAAGAGAACGAGGCTGTGAAGGCTTGAGAAAATAAAGCGGTGAGGTTGGTCAATTATTTACAAAAAAGTTTAAGTAGGAATTATTTTCATTTTTTGAGTTTGATTAAAAAAAGAAAGAAAATACAATGGAGTTTTGACTCCAAGGTTTGTTGGAAAAAGGTTTTCAAGTGATGGAATTGTTGACACTTTTTTTTTGAAAAAATGATTTTCCTAAGTTTCGCGCTTCCTAAACATACACCTAGCGTTAGATCATACAACATGTGTGCGTGTGTCGGTGCGTGTGTCGGTGTACATCATTATAGTGTCCATTGTCCTTTACATTGGCCCTAGTTTACATTCTACAATCTTGCAAGGAATTAAAATAGAGAAACTACCTAAACATTAAGAAATTGAATGGAACCTAAACTTGGAGAATGGAGATGAAATGGAGCTTTCAATATGCATGAAACACAAAATGGTTAGTGAAGTAATATGAAATAGTGGTGAAATATTAAGCAAAGAAAGATAATTATAAAGTATGAAAAGATGGGACGAAGAAATGCATGCAAACTTGTAAGATGATAGCTAACCAATTAACAAGATTGAAAGTATTGCAAAATTTGTAAACAAACATCAACTAATACAATTGAACATATTGCGAAAATTATATCCAAAGAAAATCAACTAACACAATTAAACATATTGCAAAGATTAGATATCAAAATCAACTAACATAATTGAATGAATTGGCACAAAATCAGAGGTAAACTCGTCGTAAGATTGAGTGCCAAACATCAACATCACATGACAAGTTTCGGATCAAAATTTACACAAGAAAATTCACGCGAAAACACACAAAATATACGAATCAAAAGTGAAATTAACACGTATTATTTTCATCAGTCCTGAACATGTAAAAATATCACCAAACAGTCAAAAATATATCAAGAACACATAGTAATTTTTTGGAATTTTATGAAGAAATTAAATGCACGGGGGGTCCAAACAGCAAGAATAGGGGTGCACATAGCGAGAAAATCAAGAAACTGAAAAGAAAAGCAGAAAGCCTTGGGTACCCGGCCCAAACCCACGCAAATAGATGGATCCGGATCTCCAGAACGCATCAGGGGCGTTGGATTGATCCGGATCCAATAGGATCTAGATCAAATGGCCTAGAACACGGGGCGCTGGATCGGGTCAGAACCCACCCGGTCCAGCGCCTTATATAAAAGCCTACAACCCGGTTTCCTCTCATTTTTTTCACCCTTTCTCTTTCTTCCTCTCTTCCTCTCTGTTGGTTCTCTGAAACCCTAACCCTAACCTTGCTCAATCCTACCTAGAAACGCATGATTCATGGCTTAAAGGCTTTGTTTCGTCGTTCTAGTCACGAATCTGTTACTGGAATTCACATGCATTGACTGAAACGATGTAGATCTTGAGTTCTCTTTCACGGATTTCGAACGGTTTTGGTTCTGTTTTTGGTTCAAATCTTTTTCTAAATGGTTTTGCTTGCGGATTCGTTGGTTTACAACAATTGTTACTCGTTGTAAACCTTGGAATCTTTTACGGTTTTGGAAAATTTTTAGGGTTTCATGATTTTTGAACCAAAACTTTCCAAATTCCCTACGGATTTACATCGATTTGGATTTCGTTGTTGTTCATGAGTATGAAGAGGTAAGTTTTTTGAGTTTCACCTGGATTTATTTGGAGATTCGGTTTGAATCTTCAGAAACCTTTGGTCTGATACTGTTTCTTGCTGATTCTTGCTGGTGATCCAGAAATAAACCGTGATTATTCTTCTTTCTCTTCTTCTCTGGTTCAAAATCTTCGAATTCGTTCCCTCTTCTTCTCAAATCCGTGCCTCTGTGATCGAATTAGGGTTCGTTGCTTTCTGTTACGAATCTGATGCTTCAATTGCAGAGGACAAAGCTCAATGATGAAGATTCACCATTGAATCTCTGAGAGCTAACACAAACTCCATTGATTCTGCTTGAATTGAGCTTCTGAAACGGTTAGGGTTCAAATTTGTTCTTCAATTTCTTGAGTTTGTTATGGTTTTGATCTAACTAAATGGAGAGAGAAATTTTTGAGTTGTTTGTGATGTGGCGCTGATTCTGTGGACCTCTCTGACTTGCACAGTGGCGTGGCCTTATATAGGCTGCCATGTGGCCTCTGGACCAATGAGATTCTGACACTTGGATTGAACTGCCTGCGTGGCATTCTTGGACTAAACTGCAATTTTAAAGAAATTGGGGACTAAACTGCAAAAAGGAAAAGAAATTGGGACTGTTTTGAAAATAAAATTGGACTGTTTTGGAAAATAACAAAAACTGAAATTGGACTCACTTGCAATTAAAATAAAATTTGGATTTATTTGTCAAACAAAATAAAGTTGGTAAAAAAATGTAATTTGAAAAAACGTAAAGTGAAACAGTTAAAAATGACAAAACGGACTAAAACGGACAAACTACCAAAATGAGGTATTTCAAAATACCTCTCTGTCAAAAATTGTTTGATGTGAAAAGACCAAAATGCCCCTAGGGACTAAAACGACTCAGACTGACTCTGACTGACCCAGCTGCAAAACTAAGATGATTTTTGGACAAAATTTGATTAATGATTCATGTAGACCAATTGAAAAGACTCAGGGACAAACTGTAGGGACTAAAATGGGTTCCACTGCAGGAAATGACCAAAATAGCCTTCTATGTGATTTTATGCAAAAAAATGATGGAACAAGATGCAGGAAAATATGCAATGATTTTAGAAATCTTTTTAAATGGCTAGTAATGCAAAAAAACACTTTAGATGCAAAAGAATTGGCGATAGAAACAATACAGCGTGCGGTTGAAGCACAGTAGAAACATGGTGAATTTAAAAGTATCAGAAAATATAAAAGAGATCTGAGCGAGTATTTTTAGGTCCAAAATGAGGGTATGACAGCTGCTCCTATTTAAGTTTCTTCGTCTGGAGGGTCAAGAGACGGAGTCTTTGGCTTGACATGACGAAGACACTTAAATATCGACATTAGCACTGATTTTGGGCGTAAAAATACGTTTGTAAATATTGTGTATGCCATGCAACATTTGAATTATGAATGCAAGACAAACTGAGAATTGAGTTTAACAAAATATGTCGTATCCATTGCGGGATCGGTAGACATTAACAAGATAGTAAATAACAAGACTCACTGGGGAGACTCAATAGCAAATTGACAGATGCAAGTTGTTCTTTTGGCTCGAACTGGGAACTTGACCGGGAATACTGACAAGTAAAAGGGGCACAAGCTGTTCTTGGATTCTAACTAGTCGCTTGGCTGATGACAAAAGCAAAACGCAGGTGCAAGCTGTTCTTGTATTTGAACTAGCGGCTTGACCTATAACAAGAATGAAAGCAAATTGACAGGTACAAGCTGTTCTTGGATTCGAACTAGCCACTTGACCGATAACAATAGTGAATTGACAGGCACAAGCTGTTCTTGGACGCGAACTAGCCACTTGGCCGATAACAAGAATGAATTGACAGGCACAAGCTGTTCTTGGATGCGAACTAGCCACTTGGCCGATAGAAAGAATGAATTGACAGGCACAAGCTGTTCTTGGATGCGAACTGGCCACTTGGCCGATAGCAAGAGTGAATTGACAGGCACAAGCTGTTCTGGATGCGAACTGGCCACTTGGCTGATAACAGAAACGGATGGTATTGCAAAAACAAATTGAGATTGACTGACATGACTGCAGGAGTCTTGAAATTTACATGACCGTTGGAGTTTGAAATTGACATGATTGTAGAGGTTTGAAATTGACATGATTGTAGAGGTTTGAAATTGACTTGAGATTTTGACAGAGATTAACATAGGAATTGAAGATGCAATGTGTATGAATGGCATACCAATTTTATCAGATGCATGAGAGTATAATATGCATAATTATGCATGTATGAATGCTTTGAGATGCATGATGGTTGACAATTTGCAGACGCAACTTCGCAGAGACAGACAAAACATTGGAATATTGGGCACGTAATGGCTCGTGCTCTAACAAATACTTGCGAAAGTTCCCCTGGGGATGCCGTCTTTGAAAGACGCATCAAGACCATTGTTGAGGGCTGGGAGCCATATCCCATTCATAGACTTGTAGAAAGTAAAACCTTTTGGTGGTACTGCCACTGCTGGACGCTCTAATGTTGAGCGCACTTTGGATATCGCATATGTGGTCAATGCTTTTTGCATGTTTGTTTTCGTTTGTTTGTTTTTTCTTTTCTTTTTTTTCCATCCCATTTTTGCCTGGATCGCCCCTTCGGGTTTTCAATCCACCGGGGAATAAATTCTTTTCATTGCCCCTGTTTTTGCCTGAATTGCCTCTGTAGGTTGTCAATCCATCGGGGTGCTCATTTTTTGCCTAAGCCGCCCTTTCGGGTTTTCAGCTTAGCGAGCTTATTCATTTTTGTATTTTTCATTCTGTTTTTTCATTCTTGCCATTGACCAAAGACCGTACCGGGGAGAGAGCCTGCTGGTAACCTGCATCAAAATGGATATCAACACCCGTTTGTTCATGCATGCTTCGTTTGAATGCACCTAGTTGCTTAGGTGAGTTTTCAAAATACACAAAAATTTTCAATTTCAGAGATGTTTGCTTCAGACATTGTCATTATCAAAGTAGAAAGAAGATTTTCTTGTATAAGGCCTTGAAAATAGAATGAAGAAATAGAGTTTCAAACAAAAGCATAGGCTCAAATCGACATATAAGAGTAGTAGTCAGCCAAAGGCGTGACTCCACGGATTTACAAAGCTTGGAAAATGGTAATTTTATTGGCTGGTGGTACATTGATCACAGTGATCCTTACAGTTCCCAGAAATTGTGAATTCATAGGCGCAGCTGCTTCAGATTAGAGCGGCCATTTATTAGTTGCTCGTGTCCCAAGGGGATGGTAGTTTGCCAGACATAGTCAATTGCCTTTCGTTTCAATCTCATTTTTGCATGAACCGCCCTTTCAGGTTTTCGGCTCATCGAGACGCTCATTTTTGCTTGAGTTACATGTAATCTCAGCGAGCTTTTTCACATTTATATTTTTTTTTGTCCCTTATTTTGCCTGGACCGCCCTTTCGGGTTTTCGATCCACCGGGAAGCGCATTTTTGCCTAGGCCGCCCTTTCGGGTTTTCGACCTACCACGCTGTTCTTTTCATATATCTAGACAAAGTATTTCTTGACTATATCGGCATTCACAGGGTTCGGAAGTTCCACACCATCCATGTGTGTAAGAATCAAAGCTCCGCCGGAGAAGGCCTTCTTGACAACATATGGTCCTTCGTAGTTTGGCGTCCACTTGCCCCTTGGGTCAGGTTGTTGGCTTACTCTTCTTTTCAAAACAAGTTCACCTTCCTTGAATTCCCGAGGACGGACTTTCTTGTCAAAAGCAGTTTTCATTCTCGTTTGATACAACCGCCCACGAGCCAAGGCATCCAGACGTCTCTCTTCAATTAAATTTAACTGATCATACCGGCTCTGGCACCATTCAGCCTCAGACAATTTTGCTTCCATGATCACGCGGAGAGACGGGATTTCTACTTCCAAGGGGAGAACTGCCTCCATGCCATATACAAGGGAGAAAGGCGTTGCCCCGGTCGAACTGCGTACTGTAGTGCGATAGCCGTGCAGAGCATAAGGCAACATCTCATGCCAGTCTTTGTATGTAGTCACCATCTTCTGCACGATCTTCTTGATATTCTTGTTGGCGGCCCCAACTGCACCATTCATCTGGGGCCTATAAGGAGAGGAGTTGTGATGTTCAATCTTGAATTTCTCGCACAGGGCCTGCACCATGTCATTGTTCAGATTGGTACCATAGTCAGTAATAATCTTGCTGGGGACACCATATCGACAGATGATGTTGTTTTTGATGAACTTGACCACCACTTGCTTGGTTACATTGGCATAAGATGCAGCTTCAACCCATTTGGTAAAGTAATCGATCGCCACCAGGATGAAACGATGACCGTTCGAAGCCTTCAGTTCGATTCTTCCAATCATGTCGATGCCCCGCATAGAGAAAGGCCACGGAGAGGAAATGACATTGAGGGCATGCGGAGGCACATGAATTTTATCAGCATAGATTTGACATTTGTGGCATTTCCTGGCATATTGGTAGCAATCGTGTTCCATAGACATCCAATAGTAGCCTGCTCTTAACAATTTTCTAGACATGGTATGCCCCGAGGCATGGGTCCCGAAAGTGCCGTCGTGCACGTCGTGCATCAGTTGCTCTGCTTCACGCTCATCAACACATCTCAACAATATCATATCGAAATTTCTCTTGTATAGAACATCCCCATCTATCACGAACTTGCTAGCCAACCTGCGTAAGGTCTTCTTGTCTTTGTTGGAAGCATTCGGCGGGTACTCGGGGCTTTGCAAAAACTGCTTGATATCACAATACCAGGGTCTGTTGTCAACTATATCCACATTTGCTTGAACGGTCACACCGTTGATGACGAACACATGAGAAGGCCGGTCAAGGCGCTGCACTTTGATTACTGGCACGTGGTTCCAATGGTTCACTTGAAACATGGAGGATAAAGTAGCAAGAGCATCGGCCATTTGATTTTCCTCGCGAGGAATGTGGTGCAATTCGACTTTTGTAAAGTACGTCAACAGACGCCTCGCGTAGTCACGGTAAGGGATTAGATTGGCATGATGGGTCTCCCATTCTTGTAACGCCCTAGTTTATATTTTACTATTTTTAGGTGCTTAGAATATTTTATTTGAATTTATAAATAATATATGTTGATCTATGTGAATCATTGTGGTGTTGATATTTGATATATATTTTATTATATAATTATTTGTAGTATTTTATGAAAATAGGAGAAATAATATTTATGTGGTTGAAAAAGGGATTTATTAGAGTTAATAGAATTAAGGAGAAAATTAATAGGATTTAGTGGGAGGGTAAAAGAGTAAAAAAAAAGGTTATACTTTGGTTGGTAAAAGTAGGAAAGAAAAAGTCAGACAAATAGTACGTATCAGTAAAAGAAACTTTTGGGAGAAAACCAGGAAGAGGGCTAGGGAGAAGAACCAAGGAGAATAGCTTAGAAGATTGTTGCTGTTGCTTTTTATTCATCTGATCAGGTAAGGGTGGGCTAACATTTCAATTGTTAATATATATGTATGTATGTTTTCATGAAATTGGATGGAAAATGGTGAATGTTGATTTAGGGTTAAGAACATGAAAATGTCATTGTTGATGAATTATGTATGATTGATGATGTTGCTATGAGTTGTTTTTGATGCTTTGTTGTGTATTGAATCCATAAACATGTTTGTAACTCATTTTGGGTAATCAGGGATCAAAATTGGGTTTTTGAGGTGAAAAACGGTGAAAAAATCGTAACAGCCTGTGCCAGATCGTGCTCCGATTTTGTCAAATCGTGCTCCGATTTTTCCAGAATGAAAATGCAATTTTTGACCCAGAAAATCGTACTCCGATGTTTCAAATCGTACTCCGATTTGACAGCATCCCTGTTTCGCGTTCTTGCATCTTTTTCACCCATTTCTGTTTTGAACTGGCTTTTGGTATAAACAGTAAAGTTGTAGATAATTGAGTTAGCTTTCTAATGGCTTTGGTTTGACTTGAAAATGATTTTTAGAATTTGAGTTATGATGGAAATAGTCCAGGTGGGTATTGAGAAAACTTTAAGAAAACTTAACATAACTAGTCCCAAGTTAGTCCAAAAACTTATGGTTGGTTTCCCAACTTCAAACTTAAGTATTAGAGATTTAATTGAGGTGTTTTATGAGTATTTGGCTTATGTCTTATTGATCGAACTTGATTTGCTTTTCAAGAATGTCTTGGACTTTGATATGAATGTAACCGATTAATGTATATGTTGCTGAGTTGTGTTGTCCAGTTGGGGAGTGTGTCATAAGTATTAGGCACAGATGTTGATGTCGTAGTAGTCGTTGTTGTTGGTTGTATGCTGATATACACCATTAGATGTTGTTGGGTTGTATGCTGATATACACCATAGAGTCATTCATACTCATATGCATTTGTTGGGGGCTTATTGCCCTGGAATGTTTATCATTCACCCGTTGGGGGCTTATTGCCCTGGAACGCTTTATCGTTCACTTGTTGGGGGCTTATTGCCCTGGGATGCTTTAACCATCCAAACTGTTGGGAGCTCATGCCCTGGAATGCTTAGCATTCAACGCGCGTAGTATGGTACCACATGCATATTGCATTAGAGGTTGAGGTCTTTGCATAGTTGTTGCTGGTGTGAGTTGTCTTTGTAGAGTTTTTGGTGTCGGAGTTGTTGTTGGTGAGATGTCGCCACAAGAGTTGTTGTTGTTGTAAATCGAAGATGAACTAAATGTTAATGTTGAGATGATATTGTTGATTTTGTTGCTGATGAATGTTATTGCTTGTTGATGTTTTCAATTCACTTTGATGATTTATATATCTATATATATATATATATATATATATATATATATATTACTGTTGATTTGTGAACTCACCCCTTCTGCTGGAATTGCCGCCTCGTGGGCAAGTGCAGGTAGTGATGGATAGTAGATTTTGGCTCTTGTGTCCTAGGCTCTGATACGTAACGGGATGGGGATTTTGATGTTTAATTCTTTCATTCCTTTATGTATCATTTTATTTGAAGGACATGTTGTTGGAGATTTTATTATTATGAAATAAATTGTAGTATGGTGAGGCCTTTGTGCCAAGGATGATGACATAGTTGTTGAATTGATTATTAAATAAAGATTTCCGCTGCAGAATTTTATAAAGATGATTTGTTGGTATTTGAATAGTTTTATGTTCTATTTAAATAAATTTTGAGAAGTAGATGTAATACTCCGTTGTTGTTGAAACTCTGATATTTATATTAGCATTATTACGTTGTTTTGGGAAACGGGGTGTTACAATTGGTATCAGAGCAGGTCGGTCTGTCAGACCATTAGTAGAGTCGTGTCGAGCCATGTAGGTCGGTCTGTCAGACCATTGTTGTTATGTAGAATTATCAAGATGTCTGGAAGGAATGATGCTGCTCTTGCTGCTGCTTTGCAAGCAATGGCTCAAGTTGTTGGACAACAGCAAGGTGCTGGTGGAGCTGGTGAAGGTGTACGGATGCTTGAAACTTTCTTGAGGAATCATCCACCAACCTTCAAGGGAAGGTACAACCCTGATGGAGCACAGACCTGGCTGAAAGAGGTCGAAAGGATCTTCCGGGTGATGCAGTGTACCGATGCTCAGATGGTACGGTTTGGCACACATATGTTGGCTGAAGAGGCTGATGATTGGTGGGTGAGTGTTCAACCGGTGTTAGAGACTGAAGGTGCTATGATCACGTGGGCTGTGTTCAAGAGAGAATTTTTGAGAAGGTATTTTCCAGAAGATGTCCGTGGTAGAAAAGAAATAGAATCCCTCGAGCTGAAGCAAGGAGACATGTCTATCACGGAGTATGCTGCTAAGTTCGTGGAGCTTGCCAAGTTCTATCCACATTATGCTGCGGAGACTGCTGAGTTCTCCAAGTGTATTAAGTTTGAAAATGGTTTGCGAGCTGATATTAAGCGGGCCATTGGTTATCAGAAGATCAGAGACTTCTCTGAATTGGTAAGCAGTTGCCGTATTTATGAAGAGGATACGAAGGCCCATTATAAAGTAATGAATGACCGCAAGGGGAAGGGGCAGCAGAGTCGCCCGAAGCCTTATAGTGCCCCAGCTGATAAGGGCAAGCAGAGAATGCATGATGAGAGGAGACCTGCACGTAGAGATGCTCCTGCTGAAGTGGTTTGTTATAAGTGTGGTGTTAAAGGCCACAAGAGTAATGCCTTCAACCGTGATGAAAAGAAGTGCTTCCGATGTGGTAAGAAAGGCCACACTGTTGCTGAATGCAAGCGTGGAGATATTGTTTGTTACAATTGTGATGAAGAGGGTCATCTTAGCACTCAGTGTACTAAGCCTAAGAAGACGCAGGCCAGTGGGAGAGTGTTTGCATTGAATGGTACTCAAACCGATAATGAAGATCGACTTATCAGAGGTACTTGTTTCTTTAATAGTACTCCCTTAATTGCTATTACTGATACTGGTGCAACACATTGTTTCATTGCTATTGATTGTGCAAAAAGATTGGGTCTGTTTATGTCTGATATGAATGGGAAGATGGTTGTTGAAACTCCAGCTAAGGGTTCAGTGACTACTTCCCTTGTTTGTTTAAGTTGTCCGTTGTCTGTATTTGGTAGAGATTTTGAGGTGGACCTTGTTTGTTTGCCGTTAGTGGGAATGGATGTAATATTGGGGATGAATTGGTTAGAGTACAATCATGTCCTGATCAATTGTTTTACGAAGACGGTGCGGTTTTCTTCTGCTGAAGAAGAGAGTGGAACAGAATTCTTATCCACTAAAGAGATGAAGCGATTAGAACAAGATGGTGTGTTGATGTTTTCCTTGTTGGCGTACTTGTCGGTGGAGAACCAAGCTGTAATTGATGGGCTTCCTGTTGTGAAAGAGTTTCCTGAAGTTTTCCCTGATGAGATTCCAGATGTGCCACCAGAGAGGGAGGTTGAATTTTCGATAGACCTTGTGCCGGGTACGAAGCCTGTGTCGATGGCTCCTTACCGTATGTCAGCTTCGGAGTTAGCTGAGTTAAAGAAACAATTAGAAGACTTGCTTGACAAGAAGTTTGTGAGACCGAGTGTTTCACCATGGGGAGCGCCGGTGTTGTTGGTAAAGAAGAAGGATGGTAGCATGCGGTTGTGTATTGATTACCGTCAGTTGAATAAAGTGACGATCAAGAATAGGTATCCACTTCCGAGAATTGACGATTTGATGGATCAACTCATGGGTGCCCGTGTGTTTAGCAAAATTGATTTGAGGTCAGGTTACCATCAGATAAAGGTGAAGGATGAGGATATGCAAAAGACGGCATTTAGGACGCGTTATGGTCATTATGAATATAAGGTGATGCCTTTCGGTGTTACTAATGCGCCTGGTGTGTTTATGGAATATATGAACCGAATTTTTCATGAGTATTTGGATCAATTTGTTGTGGTTTTTATTGATGATATACTAATTTATTCTAAGACTGAAGCTGAGCATGCGGAACATTTGAAGATTGTATTGCAAGTGCTGAAGGAAAAGAAGTTGTATGCCAAGCTGTCCAAGTGTGAGTTCTGGCTGAATGAAGTAAGTTTTCTTGGCCACATTATTTCTGGTAATGGTATTGTTGTAGATCCTTCGAAGGTTGATGCTGTGTCACAGTGGGAGACACCGAAGTCAGTTACCGAGGTTAGAAGTTTTCTTGGCTGGTTATTACCGCAGGTTTATTGAAGGATTTTCAAAGTTGGCACTTCCTTTGACGCAGTTGACTTGCAAAGGTAAAGCATTTGTGTGGGATGCTCAATGTGAGAGTAGTTTCAATGAGTTGAAGCAAAGATTGACGACTGCTCCTATTTTGATTTTGCCGAAGCCAGAAGAGCCTTTTGTTGTTTATTGTGATGCATCTAAGCTGGGATTAGGTGGTGTTTTGATGCAAGATGGCAAGGTGGTCGCGTATGCTTCTAGACAGCTGAGGGTCCATGAGAAGAATTATCCTACACATGATTTAGAGTTGGCAGCCGTGGTATTTGTTTTAAAAATTTGGAGGCATTATTTGTATGGTTCCAGATTCGAGGTGTTTAGTGATCATAAAAGTTTAAAGTACCTGTTTGATCAGAAGGAGTTGAACATGAGGCAGAGAAGGTGGCTTGAGTTACTTAAGGACTATGATTTTGGCTTGAATTACCATCCTGGTAAAGCTAATGTTGTTGCTGATGCGTTGAGCAGAAAGACGTTGCATATGTCTGCTATGATGGTGAAAGAGTTCGAGTTACTTGAACAATTTAGAGACTTGAGTCTTGTTTGTGAAAGATCACCTCAGAGTGTGAAGTTGGGCATGTTAAAAATTAATAGTGATTTCTTGAATAGTATCAAGGAGGCATAGAAGATTGATGTTAAGTTTGTAGACTTGATGGCTGCTAATGATCATAATGCGGATAGTGATTTCGAGGTTGATAACCAAGGTGTGTTGAGGTTTAGGGGAAGGATTTGTATTCCTGATGATGAGGGTTTGAAGAAGTTGATTTTAGAAGAAAGTCACAAGAGTAGTTTGAGTATTCATCCTGGAGCTACTAAAATGTATCACGACTTGAAGAAATTGTTTTGGTGGTCCGGTTTAAAAAGGGATGTTGCTCAATTTGTTTATGCATGTTTGACTTGCCAGAAGTCTAAGGTTGAGCATCAGAAGCCTGCAGGGTTGTTGACACCGTTAGATGTGCCTGAGTGGAAATGGGATAACATTTCCATGGATTTTGTGACGAGTTTACCGAATACTCCAAGAGGGCATGATGCCATATGGGTTGTTGTTGATAGGTTGACTAAGTCGGCACACTTTATTCCTATCAATATTAGTTATCCGGTAGCTCAGTTGGCAGAGATCTATATCCGTGATATTGTGAAATTGCATGGTGTTCCATCTAGTATTGTATCGGATAGAGATCCGAGGTTCACTTCGAGGTTTTGGAAGAGTTTGCAAGATGCTTTGGGTTTGAAATTGAGATTGAGTTCGGCTTATCATCCGCAGACAGATGGTCAGTCGGAGAGGACTATCCAATCTTTAGAGGATTTGTTGAGGGTGTGTGTACTCGAGCAAGGTGGAGCTTGGGACAGCCACTTACCGTTGATAGAGTTCACGTATAACAATAGTTACCATTCGAGTATTGGTATGGCACCGTTCGAAGCTTTGTATGGTCGGAGGTGCAGAACTCCTTTGTGTTGGTTTGAGTCGGGTGAAAGTGTTGTGTTAGGACCAGAGTTGGTTCAACAGACTACGGAGAAGGTCAAGATGATCAGAGAAAAGATGAAAGCATCGCAAGATCGTCAGAAGAGTTACCATGACGAACGAAGAAAAGCCCTTGAGTTTCAGGAGGGTGATCATGTGTTCTTGAGGGTTACTCCTATGACGGGTGTAGGACGTGCATTGAAGTCTAAGAAGTTGACTCCAAAGTTCATTGGTCCTTATCAGATTTCAGAGAGGGTTGGAACCGTGGCATATCGGATTGGATTGCCACCACATCTATCGAACTTGCATGATGTGTTTCATGTGTCGCAGCTGAGAAAGTATGTAGCAAACCCTTTGCATGTTATTCCTATAGATGATGTGCAAGTTAGGGACCTTACCGTAGAGACTTTACCTTTGAGGATTGATGATCGTAAGGTGAAGCAGCTGAGAGGCAAGGAAATACCTTTGGTGAAGGTTGTATGGGGCGGAGTAACTGGTGAAAGTTTGACTTGGGAGCTGGAGAGTAAGATGCAAGAATCCTATCCTGAGTTGTTTGTTGCTTAAGGTAATATTTCAAGGACGAAATTTTCTAAGTTGGGGAGAGTTGTAACGCCCTAGTTTATATTTTACTATTTTTAGGTGCTTAGAATATTTTATTTGAATTTATAAATAATATATGTTGATCTATGTGAATCATTGTGGTGTTGATATTTGATATATATTTTATTATATAATTATTTGTAGTATTTTATGAAAATAGGAGAAATAATATTTATGTGGTTGAAAAAGGGATTTATTAGAGTTAATAGAATTAAGGAGAAAATTAATAGGATTTAGTGGGAGAGTAAAAGAGTAAAAAAAAAGGTTATACTTTGGTTGGTAAGAGTAGGAAAGAAAGAGTCAGACAAATAGTACGTATCAGTAAAAGAAACTTTTGGGAGAAAACCAGGAAGAGGGCTAGGGAGAAGAACCAAGGAGAATAGCTTAGAAGATTGTTGCTGTAGCTTTTTATTCATCTGATCAGGTAAGGGTGGGCTAACATTTCAATTGTTAATATATATGTATGTATGTTTTCATGAAATTGGATGGAAAATGGTGAATGTTGATTTAGGGTTAAGAACATGAAAATGTCATTGTTGATGAATTATGTATGATTGATGATGTTGCTATGAGTTGTTTCTGATGCTTTGTTGTGTATTGAATACATAAACATGTTTGTAACTCATTTTGGGTAATCAGGGATCAAAATTGGGTTTTTGAGGTGAAAAACGGTGAAAAAATCGTAACAGCCTGTGCCAGATCGTGCTCCAATTTTGTCAAATCGTGCTCCGATTTTTCCAGAATGAAAATGCAATTTTTGACCCAGAAAATCGTACTCCGATGTTTCAAATCGTACTCCGATTTGACAGCATCCCTGTTTCGCGTTCTTGCATCTTTTTCACCCATTTCTGTTTTGAACTTGCTTTTGGTATAAACAGTAAAGTTGTAGATAATTGAGTTAGCTTTCTAATGGCTTTGGTTTGACTTGAAAATGATTTTTAGAATTTGAGTTATGATGGAAATAGTCCAGGTGGGTATTGAGAAAACTTTAAGAAAACTTAACATAACTAGTCCCAAGTTAGTCCAAAAACTTATGGTTGGTTTCCCAACTTCAAACTTAAGTATTAGAGATTTAATTGAGGTGTTTTATGAGTATTTGGCTTATGTCTTATTGATCGAACTTGATTTGCTTTTCAAGAATGTCTTGGACTTTGATATGAATGTAACCGATTAATGTATATGTTGCTGAGTTGTGTTGTCCAGTTGGGGAGTGTGTCATAAGTATTAGGCACAGATGTTGATGTCGTAGTAGTCGTTGTTGTTGGTTGTATGCTGATATACACCATTAGATGTTGTTGGGTTGTATGCTGATATACACCATAGAGTCATTCATACTCATATGCATTTGTTGGGGGCTTATTGCCCTGGAATGTTTATCATTCACCCGTTGGGGGCTTATTGCCCTGGAACGCTTTATCGTTCACTTGTTGGGGGCTTATTGCCCTGGGATGCTTTAACCATCCAAACTGTTGGGGGCTCATGCCCTGGAATGCTTAGCATTCAACGCGCGTAGTATGGTACCACATGCATATTGCATTAGAGGTTGAGGGCTTTGCATAGTTGTTATTGGTGTGAGTTGTCTTTGTAGAGTTTTTGGTGTCGGAGTTGTTGTTGGTGAGATGTCGCCACAAGAGTTGTTGTTGTTGTAAATCGAAGATGAACTAAATGTTAATGTTGAGATGATATTGTTGATTTTGTTGCTGATGAATGTTATTGCTTGTTGATGTTTTCAATTCACTTTGATGATTTATATATCTATATATATATATTACTGTTGATTTGTGAACTCACCCCTTCTGCTGGAATTGCCGCCTCGTGGGCAAGTGCAGGTAGCGATGGATAGTAGATTTTGGCTCTTGTGTCCTAGGCTCTGATACGTAACGGGATGGGGATTTTGATGTTTAATTCTTTCATTCCTTTATGTATCATTTTATTTGAAGGACATGTTGTTGGAGATTTTATTATTATGAAATAAATTGTAGTATGATGAGGCCTTTGTGCCAAGGATGATGACATAGTTGTTGAATTGATTATTAAATAAAGATTTCCGCTGCAGAATTTTATAAAGATGATTTGTTGGTATTTGAATAGTTCTATGTTCTATTTAAATAAATTTTGAGAAGTAGATGTAATACTCCGTTGTTGTTGAAACTCTGATATTTATATTAGCATTATTACGTTGTTTTGGGAAACGGGGTGTTACAATTCTCCCTTTATCTGGTTAATAACAAGTGCAGAGTCTCCATAGATGTCAAGATGTTTGATTCTCATGTCAATTGCTTTCTCAATCCCTAAGATGCATGCTTCGTATTCAGCCATGTTGTTTGTGCATTCAAATACAATCCGGGCGGTAAAGGGAATGTGATGCCCCTGCGGAGATACAATCACTGCCCCAATTCCTTTGCCATAAGCATTGACAGCACCGTCGAAGACCAATCCCCACTTGCTATTAGGGTCCGGGCCTTCACCGATCAATGGTTCTTCATAGTCTCTTGACTTCAAATACATTACCTCTTCGTCGGGGAAATCGAACCTAATGGGTTGATAGTCATCCAGTGGCTGGTAAGCGAGGTGATCAACTATAACACTCCCTCTAACGACTTTTTGAGCTTTGAACACAATATCATACTCAGACAGCAGCATTTGCCAACGCGCAATCTTTCTAGTGACTGCAGGCTTCTCAAAGATATATTTGATCGGGTCCATCCTGGATATCAGCCAAGTTGTATGGTTCATCAAGTAGTGACGCAGGCGTTTGGCAGCCCAGGCTAAAGCACAACAAGTCTTTTCGAGCATCGTATACCGAGTCTCACAGTCAGTAAATTTCTTGCTCAGATAGTAGATGGCATGCTCTTTCTTTCCAATCTCGTCCTGTTGACCGAGCACACATCCCATGGATTCATCTAGCACTGACAGATACATAATCAACGGCCTTCCTTCCACCGGTGGGACAAGGATTGGTGGCTCTAACAAATAGTCTTTGATGTTGTCAAAAGCTTCCTGGCATTCATCGTTCCACACAATGGGTTAATTCTTCCTGAGTAGCTTGAAGATTGGCCCGCAGGTCGCGGTCATGTGAGATATGAATCGGGAGATATAGTTCAGACGTCCGAGGAACCCTCTAACTTGTTTCTCGGTCTGCGGGGCCGGCATTTCACGGATTGCTCGGACTTTGTCAAGATCTACTTCAATGCCTCTTTGACTGACAATGAACCCTAGCAGTTTCCCGGATCTAACACCGAACGTACACTTGTTGGGATTTAGCCGAAGCTTGTATTTTCTCAATCTTTCAAACATCTTTGCCAAATACTCAACATGTTGCTCTTCATCGCTTGACTTCACGATCATGTCGTCCACATATACTTCGACTTCCTTGTGAATCATATCGTGGAACAACGTGGTCATCCCCCTCTGATAGGTGGCACCGGCATTTATCAGACCGAACGGCATTGCTTTGCAACAGAAAGTTCCCCACAGAGTGATGAATGATTTTTTTCCCTGTCTTTGGGTGACATCTTGATTTGATTGTATCCAGAGAAACCGTCCATGAAGGAGAACACTTTGCACTGAGCGGTATTATCAACAAGCATGTCAATATGAGGTAGTGGGAAATTGTCCTTCAGACTGGCTTTATTCAAATCCCTGTAATCAACACACATCCGAACTTTGCCGTCCTTCTTCGGTACAGGCACAATATTAGCAACCCATTCGGGATACTCAACTGTCATGAGGAAACCTGCATCAATCTGCTTCTGTACTTCACCCTTAATCTTGAGAGCCATGTCAGGACGAGTCTTTCTCAGCTTTTGTCTAACAGGGGGACATTCTGGCTTCGTTGGTATCCGGTGCTCTACGATCTGGGGATCCAAACCCGGCATATCTTCATACGACCATGCGAAAATATCTGAATACTCTCGGAGAAGTTGGAAGATCTTCTTCTTAACCCCCTCTTCTAGTGCAGCACCGACCTTGATCTCTCACTTATTGTCTTCGGTACCCAAGTTAATCAACTCAATCTCCTCCTGGTGAGGCTGAATGGCTTTCTCCTCTTGTTCAAGTAGTCGAGTGATCTCATCTGGTATATCGTCATCCTCCTCATCTTCGGCTCCGAACACCGGGAATTCAAAAGTTGGAGGGACCGTAGGGTCACTGTGTTCAACGGGTTTATTATGGTTCAATCTGCGTGATATGGTTGGATGATTTTTTAGAAAAGATTTTTCATGCAGATCTTTGAAATTAATAAGAAAATACAGATGTTTTGGTTTTTTCTGGCATTACCATCATTTCCAAGGGAAAAAGCATTAAGAAAAAACAACAGCCGTGAAAGAAACGACAATTTTTATTAATAATGGCAATGCCGAAACAAACATGCCCTTACAAACGTACCACTTTCGCTTGGGGCGGAGCGAAAAGACGATTATTTTGAAAAACAAAGACCTAAGCAACAAGACACATTACTCGGAATCATGCATGATCAACGGAAGGTCAACGACATTCCAATTCTTCGCAGTGCCTCCTGATATCACAAACACGGGCCTAGACCCACCTCTAGTGGCATCTTCAGTAGTTGCATTGGCGAACCCAGCACTGTAGAATGTCCCAGTAGATACTCCTGATGTTGGGGAGAACCCAAGGCCTTCTTTATGCTTATTCTCAAGTAGTTGTATTAACTGGCCCCAACCGGCAGCCCGTCCCTCCTGGACAGCCTTCTGTGCGTCCTTCAAAGAAGCCATAGCAGCACCGACCTTCTTGGGCTCCGTACCTTCAATAGTTAAACCTTGAAATGCAGTCCCCTCAGCAGACCCTGCTTCAATACAAGAGAATGATGACAATTGACTGACCAAGTATGCTTCTTCTCCATGTACAGTAACAAGCTTACCATTCCTCACAAATTTCAGCTTTTGGTGCAGAGTGGAGGTAACCGCGCCGGCCTCATGTATCCACGGCCTTCCGAGGAGGCAACTATAGGAAGCATCGATGTCCATGACTTGGAAAGTGATCAGAAATGTTTCAGGGCCAATGGTCATAGGGAGATCCACTTCACCGAGAACGTCCTTGCGGGATCCGTCGAAGGCCTTGACCAGGAAAGTGCTTCTCCTCAAAGGGGCTCCTTGATAGCTTAGCTGGTCTAGAGTGGATTTGGGCATTACATTCAAGGATGAGCCAGTATCTACCAATACGTTCGACAGCATATCAGTTTTGCAATTCATAGAAATGTGTAGGGCCAAATTATGATGCTTCCCTGCTTCGGGGAGCTCGTCTTCACTAAACCAGAGATTACTGCAAGCGGTGATATTCCCCACTATACCACCAAACTGATCTACCGTGACCTCGTAATCAACATATGCCTGCTCCAACACTTTTAGCAAGATGTTCATGTGGGCTTCAGAGCTCAAGAGCAAAGATAGGATAGATATCTTCAATAGACTGACTCGGTCGGCCGACATGTTTAGCAACAGGAGGAACTGGAAGTGGAGTTGTTTTGTCAACTGGAGCCGTGGTGGGCGCGACTGTCTTCTTTTGGAACAAAGGGGGACGGACTCTAGCGCTCCTCAGAGTTGTCGTCTCTTCAGCGATGTTGCTCACTACAGCTGGAGATACCAGAGGCACTTCTACCCCGTTCTCAATCATGGTTGCATTGTACTTGTAAGGAACGGCTTTTGTGGAAACAAAGGGCACTGGCCCAGGTAGCCTTATCACTAGAGGCTCAACATTCTCTTTCGAAGGCGTGCTCCTAATGGGGGTATCATGGAAGACTGGCGTAATCACACAAACGTCGCTGGCTATCAGATAGTTATCATTCATCAGGCTCTGGATGTCGTTCTGAACCACGTCACAGCCCATAGGATTCTAGAGACACCCATTGCAAGCGGCATGGTCATGGTTAAACAAAGAGGCTTGGCACAACTTGACATGTAGTGGTACCAGAGGGGTTGCAATATTACGAACATCAAGGCGGGGAACTTCTTCGTATGCTTCAATCATGTTCACGGCAGCGTGGTTTGGGAGCGGATTATCGAGCACATGCGGAACATTGTTCTCGAAAGACAGCTTTCCTTGGTCTATCAGTTTCTTCACAATATACTTCAAAGCATAACATCCTTCCACATCGTGGCCTAGAGCACCTTGATGGAAATCGCACCTGAGGTCCGAACGGAACCGAGGAGGTAGTGGGTTGGGCGGAGGCTTGCCGGGTCTGGTTGTGCAGTACCCCTTGTGCAGCAGAGTAGGAAGCAATTCAGCATATAACATTGGTATCGGAGGGAAAGATGGTCGGGCCTGAGGGCCTGGCTGCTGTTGTGGTTGTTGTTGAACCGGTGGCTGCTGTGAAGGGGAGAAAAACACAAGAAGGGGGGTTGAATTGTGTTTTCAAATTATCGTTTTCTCTTTCAAACTCAGAACATGAATGATCAGAAGCAGATTAGACAGCTTCTGAAGATACTGTTCAGGAGCGTATGCAGCGGAATGAAAAACAGAGAGAAAAGAGAAGAAGCAGAACACAAAAGATTTATATAGGTTCCTTCCACAATTCGGAAGTAGTCCTGTCCCCCTTGCACTTCCAAGGAGAGTTCACTAACGTAATATCTGATTACAAATGCTCAAGCACACAAGCAAGAGACTTCAAATGCTCAAGAACACAATCAAGAGACTTCTAGTGCTCAAGCACACAAGCAAGAGACTTCTAATGCTCAAGCACACAAGCAAGAGACTTCTATCAAACAAAATTACACACAAAAATGTTTGAGATTGAACACTTGATATACAATCAGTGATGTTCACAATACAAATCAGATACAGACTCTTAAGACTTAAGAATTTCAAAGATATGAACTTGAAAACTGAAATTCTTAGTGAACTTTGAATGCTTAGATAATTTGACAGAGTTTTGGCGCTTTCAATATATTGTAGAGTCCACATTGTTCTTCAAGTCTTCACTCCTTTATATAGAGGTGTGAAGTGAACGTTGTAAGTGCCAACACATCCAAAAAGAGTCGTTAATGAAGCTTGATCTTTCACCATTGATTCTTTGCCTGATTTAGTTATTGTCCTTTAAAGGATCAATTTCAAATCCATTCCGGTTGAGAGGGAACAAGGATGCAGGCTTGGTTGTACATGAGAACTGTTATTCTTGTCTATTAGCAGAGACAAGGAACAGAGTAGTGGAGAAGGTGGTTGTACAGTTCGTACAAAGTACAATGTCAACGCTTCTTGTCTATTTGCAACAAAATGACTTCAAATCCTTTTGAAATGATCGTTGCTTTAATCCACTAATCTTCTGCCAATGCTCTACAACTTTCGCTCCAAAATACAACACTTGAATCTTGAAATCTTGAAATAAACTGCTTCTGGTGAAATACTGTTGCTTCTGAAGAAACTGCTTCTGATAACGTCATACTCTTCAGGAGCGCTTGTCTTCAGGAGCGCAAGTCTTCAGGAGCGCTTGTCTTCAGGAGCGCTTTTAAGCTTCAAATAGATACTTCCTTTGCTCTTTATTTGTTCGTTCAGAACCTTGATAAGATACATTACTTTGTTTATGGTCCTGTACACTTGAACAAATGTTAGCAATACCAATTGTCAATTTTTAATACTTTGTTATCATCAAAACTCTTTAGGGTTTATTTGTTAAACATATTTTGTTCCAACAATCTCCCCCTTTTTGATGATGACAAACAATAGTATTTAAAAATTTGATCAATTGTTGTTAATCTAATTAGCAAGTTGACTTATAGGGTATGAGGTTTGTAAGCTCCCCCTGAGTCCTATCTTGTTAATTAAATTCATTTAACGTTCAATAAAATTAAAAGAAATAGAAAGTGATAGAGAGAGATAATGGTTCAGTTAAGTTATTTATTTAATTACTCCCCCTAACTAAAAGGATTGAGAATTTCAAAAAACTTAATGAGGCTCAGGACCTTCAAATACTATCACACTTACTCCCCCTTTTGTCATTAACAAAAAGAAATCAACAAAAGAAAGAGAAAAACATAGTAAAAAGATTCAGAGCATAATCAATATCACAAGTGAAATGCGTTAAAAATAGATTGTTAAACAGAAGCAAAACAAAGAAATATTCAGAAGCAATTAAGTTTAGCAGCATACAAGGTAAACAATGTTAAAAACACAACAAACAACAATCAATAGGTGTGCAACTAAGGGTTGGATTGTTTGAGGGTGTTTTCAAGAATCTTCTTCAGCAGCTCATTTGATTCCTCTTACTTCTTTTGCATTTCAGCTATGCTTCTGGCCATTTTCTCTTCTCTGATCCTGGCTTCTTCCAACTTAGCATCAGTTTCAGCTTTATGTTCTAGAAGCAGTAGCCTTTGCTCAAAGAGATCTTTTTCCAGCTTCTGATTCTTCTCCTTTAAGATCTTGTTCTCCCGAGCTAAAGCTAGATCAGGAGCTGATGCCTTTAGATTGACCTTTGTAAGGAAGGATAAGTCCAGGTCCTTGGGATGAATGTACTGAGGTAGAAAATCAGTTGGTTCTCTTCCTCTGATACTTAAAGACGATCTAGCCCAAGCTCCAGTTATCTTTACCTCTTCAAGGTCTTCATTGATACCGTTCAGCCAGTCCTGAAGCTTCTGCTTAGCTTGCTCTTGAGCTTCTACACAAGTTGAGGACAGTGCTTGCATGACATACTCAACTCTCTCCTTGAGCCTACTCCATTGTTTCTCATAGCTTTCTCTGTGACTCAAATCACTTCTAGATGAAATGAGCTTGATCATTTTTTCAGCTATGTCCTCACACACGCCCTTTAATACATTAGAATCTAAGAATCTGGTGGGTGGTGAAGGTTGTTTTCTAGGCTTAGGAGGAGCACAGGGTTGAATTTGTAGATTATTTAAGGTTGATGATTGAGTATTGCTTTCAGATTGTGATTGTGCCTGATCAGAAGCAGACTGGTCAACCTCCATAGGTGAAGATTGAGTAGTTTGTGCATCAGGATCAATGACAGAATCATCAATCTCCATAGCATTTTCAGTGTAAAGAAATTCAGGAGTATGGTCAGAAATGGTTGGTTCAGGAACATCTAGTTCAGGAACAGTTTGTTCAGGAACAGATTGTTCAGGAACAGATGGGGACACATGTGGTTCAGGTGCTTGTTGATGGGGGCTTTCTGAAGCAACTTGTGAAGTTGTTACTTCAGAGGCTTTTTGTGGTGTAAGGTTAATGTTTGGAAGTTCACCGGATAGATGACTGCTGAGATTATTTATAACAGAGTCATCTTCTGGCTTATCAGGTAAAATCATGTTGACGGGTGGAATGGTTTGTGGTTGAAGTGGATGATTAGGGGGTAATTTGCTGTATTGTAACTCAAGCAAACTACTGACCCTAGCTTGGATAGATGGTTCAGATTGTTTGAAGGGAGAATTAGGTTTGGAAGAATTTTTGTGGAGTTTGGAGGATGGTGATAGGCCTTTTCTGAGGATGCTAATAGGAATATCATCCATATCAGAAGATGAGGATGATGAGGTTTTGGATTGAGAGGGTGATAAGGGAGAGGAGTCAGATTCTATATGTATCAAGGGTTGTGAGGAGGATGTACCTGATATAAAATCTGATCCAGGAGTAGCTAGAATACTTGCAGCTTCTGTAGCAACTTCAGCTTGCAGTGCTATTGAGCTCATTAGAGCTTGCTCAGCAACCTCAGCAGCACCTTTCTTGAGCAAGACCTCAGTAGGTACTTCTATTTCCTTAGCCAGCTCCAAGGCCTTCTGAACAGCTTCAGATTCAGCCTTCTTCTTCTTTCTTACCTCCCTGGTAACCAGTTCGGTAGCCTCTTCTACTTCTTGTGCCTCTGCAGCTGCACAATCTTCAGCAGTGTACACAGATTCCTTCAGTTTCCTTAGTCTTTGAGTTCTTTTCTTCTTTTGAGGAATCTGTTTCACTTTAGTTGTTGTTGTAGATGCTGAAACCATTTGCTTGCCACTTCTGGTCTTTTGAGGAATAATAGCTCCTGGGTTCAGATCCTGAACCTCTTCCTGAATTGATGATCCTCCAGGAGCACCAGATATAGACTTTTCAGGAGCCTTTTCCTTCTTCGCCTTCTTAGAAGGATTTTCACCTTCTAAGTACTCTTCTTGAGTGAGTACCTTTCTTTTAGATTTTCTTCCTTTAGCTACAGGAAGTTCTTGTCCATATATTTCCTCTGGAACTTCATCCAGACTAATCAGCTTTCCATGGGTCTCATAGTGATCAGCAATGAGAGCCATTTGAACAGCCAGGGTGTCTTTCTTGCAGATGGGAGGGAAGTCCTCCATCAGATTAGATATGACCCTTGATTCACAGATGTCTGTCTTCAGCTTGGTCACTTCAAGAATTAGCTTCATATGCTTCAAGGTGAATGCATTTATCACCTTTCCGGTCTCAGTTTCCAGCTGTTCATCAGTGAAGTAGTTTACTTCATTCAGAGCTCTAATAATGCCTCCTTGATGGAAGATTTCTGAGATCAGTCTTCCATAGGGAACCCAGACTCTGCACTTGTTCTGGCTTTCCCTGAGCTCTTTTATCATGTGTTTGAAGATGTATTTGGGTAGATTCACCTTCTCACCCATGATAATGTGATGGAGAAAAACTTTGTGAGCCAAAGAGGGTTGATCTCCACCACCTCCTTTAGGTAGCATGTTCTCATTGAGAATCTTCAGGAGCATCTTGTTGATCATGTTCAAGTCACAGTATTTACCGGCTGTTGTAGAATTGAAGAGAGTTTTATTCACCAAATCACTCCAGGTGCTTGACTGAGAGTTTGGTATATCTACACCGGAGTACTTTCCAGATGCTTCTGCTCCAATGACAAAAGCAATTATAGCTTCAGAAATGTAGACTGGGATACCCATCAGGCTCGACCTGATCTGAACTTCTCTGAATGGTTCCAGACCCATTTCTTCTCTGGTTTTCCCTTTAAGAGAGGGATCAATCAAAACTTTTTCTTGTTCCTCCAGTTTTGATACAGCTTTATCATAGACTGATGCTCTTACCCAGAAGTGTCTTACTAACGTCTTGTAGGTAGGACCGTTGAGCATACTGAAATAGTTCATCAGCCCTTGAACTTCATAAAACCTCTTGATGTCACAGCCATGATATGCAAGAGATTCAAAATCCACCGGATTCTCTGTTTGAATCTTAAGTTGCCATTCTTTTAGGCTCATGGTGACTCCTTTGATCTCGTAAGCAGCCCTTTCTTGCTGACCTTCAGCTTGCTGAACTGCGAGTTGAGCGTTGGATTCTTGAACAGAACTTGATGAAGCCATTGATGTTTGAAGAAGTTTGAGATTTGGGTTCTTAGGGTTTTGAGAGAGAGAGAACTTTTCTTAGCAGATACGAAATCAAAAACAGAAAGTGTAGGATGTGAAGTGAGTAGTGTGTGTTTTTGATTAAGTGCTTTTTAGCGAAAAACGTTTGAATAACAGGGGACAAACAAACATAGCATTAATGACAGTTGGGGGCGCGAGATAGTACTACGAAAAGTAAAATTAACATCATTGCCCTTTGATTTATACGCCAATACATTTATGCCACGCTATCAGATTTCAGATGAGCTGTATAAGTTAGTGGGACAGGTGTTGCCAGGAGCAACTCCAGAACTTCCACTAACTTCTGCTATTCAGGAGCACAAAAGATTCTCTTCTGAAGGTTGAGATTCTGATAACTCATCAGGAGCACATTTTCTTCAGGACCTCACTCAGGAGCTTCTGAAAGACAATGGCTTCTGAAGTGACTTCAGAATCTGAACTTCTTATTCAGGAGCAAGCAATTTTAATCAGACACGTAGTGCATGTTCAAATTTTTCTTAGTAAAATCAAATCTTTCAACAGTTAAAGGCTTAGTAAATATATCAGCCCATTGATTTTCAGTATCAATGAATTGTATATCTAAAATTCCTTTTTGAACATAATCTCTAATAAAATGGTGTTTGATCTCAATATGCTTGGCTCTTGAATGCAGAATTGGATTCTTTGACAAGCAAATAGCAGCAATATTATCACAAAAGATGGGAATACTATTAGCAAGTATCTGATAATCTTCCAGCTGATGTTTCATCCAGAGTAGTTGTGTGCAACAACTTGCAGCTGAAATGTATTCTGCTTCTGCTGTAGACATAGCAATAGTTGCTTGTCTTTTGCTAGCCCAGGATATCAGATTATCACCCAGAAATTGACAATTGCCACTGGTTGACTTTCTTTCAATCCTATCACCAGCATAATCAGCATCATAGAATCCAATTAGCTTATAATCTGGGGATTTTCTATAAAGGAGTCCCAGATTAGTTGTTCCTTTCAGATACCTGAAGATTCTCTTAACAGCAGTTAAATGAGATTCTCTAGGATCTGACTGAAACCTTGCACATAAGCATACACTGAATAAAATATCTGGCCTAGATGCAGTGAGGTATAACAGAGAACCAATCATACCTCTGTATAGCTTCTGATCCACTTTTGATCCTTCATCTTCTTTGCTTAAGGTGCATGTAGGATGCATTGGAGTGTTCATCAGTTTGCAATCTTCAAGCTTGAACTTCTTCAGAAGCTCGTTCGTATATTTTGTCTGATGAACATATACTCCATCTTTGCTTTGATTAATTTGAATGCCCAGGAAGAACTTCAGCTCTCCCATCATGCTCATTTCAAATTCACCTGCATTAACTTAGAAAACTCCTTGCAAAGAGATGAATTAGTAGAACCAAATATTATATCATCAACATATATCTGCACAACAAGAATGTCTTTCTCAAGAGTCCTTCTGAAGAGTGTTGTGTCAACCTGACCTCGTTTAAAATCGTTTTTAATCAAGAAATTACTTAGTCTGTCATACCAAGCTCTGGGAGCTTGTTTCAAGCCATATAGTGATTTCTTAAGTTTGTAAACATGGTCAGGATGCTTCAGATCCTCAAAACCAGGAGGTTGTTTGACATACACTTCTTCTTCTATGACACCATTAAGAAATGCACTCTTGACATCCATTTGATATAATACTATTCCATGATTAATTGCATAAGATAAAAGTAACCTGATTGCTTCCAATCTTGCAATTGGAGCAAATGTTTCGGTGTAATCAATGCCTTCTTGTTGACTGTACCCCTGAGCAACAAGTCTGGCTTTGTTTCTGGTTACTTCACCTTTTTCATTCAGCTTATTTCTAAATACCCATTTTGTTCCAATAATGTTCTTCTGAGAAGGTTTGGGTACTAGATCCCACACATCATTCCGTTGGAATTGACTCAGCTCTTCTTGCATGGCTATGATCCATCCATTATCTGAAAGTGCTTCTTCAACTGTTGTTGGCTCAATCATTGAAATTAGTCCTATCATTGATTCTTCTTGTCTGAAGTGTGATCTTGTTCTTCTGGGACTTTCTTTACTTCCAATGATTTGATCTTGAGGGTGAGAAGACTTGTATTTGAAAGTATTGTTGGATGAATCTGTTTGCTGTGAGCCATTTTGTGCTTCATCAGAAGCAACTTCATCAGGAGCTACTTCATCAGGAGCAACTCCATCAGGAGCGACTTCATCAGGAGCAACTGATGTGGGTGCTGCTTCTGGACTATCTTCAGATTCAACTGACTGACCAGGTTCTGGAATGTCTTCAGGAACCTGTATCTCTGCAAAACCTTCATCTTGCTTTGAAGTTTTATCTTCAAGCTCTTTGTCATCAAATTTAACGTGCATAGATTCTTCAACACAGAGTGTCTCTGAATTATACACTCTGTATGCCTTTGACCTTTTAGAGTAACCTAAAAAGATTCCTCTTTGGGCCTTGGCATCAAATTTCTTTAGGTAGAGCTTGTTATTCAGAATGTAACATGTGCATCCAAATTCATGAAAGTAAGAGATATTGGGTTTTCTTCCTTTAAACAGTTCATATGCTGTTTTCTCCAAGATAGGTCTTATGTAGATCCTATTCTGGACATAACACGCTGTATTCACAGCTTCTGCCCAAAAATGTTTTGCCAAATTGTTTTCATGGATCATGGTTCTGGCCATTTCTTGTAACGTTCTATTCTTTCTTTCTACAACTCCATTCTGTTGTGGAGTTCTAGGAGAAGAGAATTCATGGAGGATTCCATGTTTTTCACAAAAAGCTTCAAATGGCTCGTTTTCAAATTCACCACCATGATCACTTCTGATTTTCAAAATTTTGGCTTCTTTTTCAGATTGAATAAGGGTGCAGAAGTTACTGAATACATCGTATGCATGATCTTTGCTTTTCAGAAATTTCACCCAAGTCCATCTGTTATAATCATCAACAATAACTAATCCATACTTGCTTCCATATAAGGATGCAGTGCTAACTGGTCCAAATAGGTCAATATGAAGCAGTTCTAAGGGTCTTGAGGTGGAAACATTGTCTTTTGCTTTGAAAGATGATTTAACAATTTTTCCTTTCTGGCATGCACCGCAGAGTGCATCTGAATGATAATCAATGTCAGGAAGGCCTTTGACAAGCTGTAACTTGCTAAGCTTAGAGATTAATCTCCAGTTAGCATGCCCCAGCCTTTTATGCCATATCCATTTCTTATCATTCATTGATAGAAAGCAAATTACCTTCTAATCAGCCAGTTGAGAGAAATTGATTTTGTAGACATTTTCCACTCTCTTTCCCTTGAATACAATGGACTTGTCATTCTTGTTGATTACTGTACAGTTGGTTTTTTCAAATAATACATCATAACCATTGTCACAGAACTGACTGATGCTCAATAGGTTATGTTCAAGCCCATCTACCAACCATACATTATTAATAGAGGTAGAGGAGTTACCAATAGTCCCCGTACCAATAATCTTCCCAGACTGGTTGCCTCCAAACATTACATTTCCTCCTTCTTTCATTGTGAGGGATAGGAACATTAACTTCTCTCATGTCATGTGCCTTGAGCAACCGCTGTCCAGGTACCATGATTTTTGCTTTGTTCTTGCTTTTAGACAAATCTGCAGTTTTGACAATTTCAGATTTAGGTACCCATTGTTTTATGGGTCCTTTGGGGTTAGAGCTGGAGAATTTACTCACCATTTCCTGATCCTTTTGATCCTTTTTGGGTAGCTTCTGATTAATCATTACCTTAGGTTTTTCAACTTTTGGTTTTGATACTTCAGGAGCACCAACTGCTTTGCCCTTCTGAACCTTAGACTTTAGGACATCAGATTCTGATTTTATCAGACTCTGAGGAACAGGTTCTGATCTCTTCAGAATCTTAATCTTTGTGGTCTTAGATTCAGAATTTATCATATCCTTAGGCTTGAAGTTCTTTGGCTTTGATGTAATCTTAGCCTTAGAACTGGAAGCTTCAGGTTCTGACTGAGCAGCAGTTCCCATTTTTGCACCTTCAGGAACAAAGAAGGTTTTCAATCCTTCCTTTATGCATTCACAGTATGCTTTGAGATTGGTTTCACTAGACTTAGCTTCTGAAAATCCAATCCCTTTACCATTGTTTTTGTAAATGCTATAAATCATAGAAGCAATTCTGCTTCTGTCAATACCAGACATAATGAAATCTTCAAGAGCAATCTCATGGTTACTTAAAGACTTTCCATCACAATTTTGTTGCAGCTTCTGACATAAGAACTTAAGTTTGTCTTCATATGTGTTGTATATGAAGTCAAAACCTCTGAGTCCTTCTTCAGAAGCTTTTAGATCCAATAGAGTTGATTCTTGTTGCTTCATCAAAGCAACATATTTTTCTTTCAAAACTTTCAACTCATTGGTTCTCAATTCAAAGTGAGTGAGGAGTTCTTTAATTGACTCTATCAGTTCCTCTCTAGGGATTTTGGAATATACCTCGTTTTCATCTTCTGAATCTGATTCAGTTTCAGCTTCTGAAGTTGCTGTAGCTACTAACCCAACCGCTATCTTTGCACCTTCATCAGACTCTTCTTTGTCAGATTCAGATTCACTATCCAAGTTATCCCATGTAGCCATCAAACTCTGCTTTAACTGTTTCTTGAACTTGCTTGACTTGAATGTTGGTTTCTTTGACTTTTCCTTTGCTTTTTCCTTCTGAAGATCAGGGCAATCAGCAATGAAATGACCAGGCTTCTTGCAGTTGAAGCATCCCTTTTGATCTTCCTTCTTTGAGCTTCTGAAGCTACCTCTTCTGGACACAAACTTCTTGTTCTTTTTGGCTAGATACTGAAGTCTGTTTGAGAGCATAGCCATCATCTCAGTAATCTCTTCATCAGAATCTCCAGTTGGTGAGTCTTCTTCATCAGACTCAGCCACTTTAAGAGCTTTGGATGACTTACCTTTTGATGGAAGAGCTATTGATTTACTCTTTTTAGTAGACTCATGTTCATTTAGACTTAACTCATGAACTTTGAGAGAACTAACAAGATCTTCAACACTTAAAGTGTTTAAATCTTTAGCTTCCTCAATGGCAGTCACCTTTGGTCTCCATCTGGCAGGGAGGCTTCTGAGAATCTTACTCACGTGATCAGAAGCAACATAGCTTTTCTTCAGTATTTAGAGTCCAGAGACTAGGGTTTGAAATCTTGAGTACATCTCCTCAATACTTTCATCATCCTTCATCTTGAACAGTTCATACTGATGAACAAGCATCAGTGCTTTGGCTTCTCTAACTTTCTTGCTTCCTTCATAGTTAGCACATAAAGATGCAAACATAGCTTTAGCAGTTGACTTATCACTCATCTTCATGTACTCTGCTCGTGGTATAGCATAAACTAGAGAGCCTCTGATCTTGTGATGTTTCTTGTACATCTTCTTCTGAGCAGGAGTATGTATTTTTCTATCAACAGCAGCTCCTTCTTCATCAAGAATTAAGTCACCAACACCATCTTCCAGAATATCCCATAGTTCTTCATCTAAGCCCATGATATAACTGTAGAAGTTGGTTTTCCACCAAGAAAACTCTTCAGGATCTCCATTAAACTTTGGAACCTTCCCTGAGTCAGTTTTCTTTTCACTATAATCATATGCTACAGCATGATGATTACCACTAGAGCCAGCAGAACCAGAAACAGATGAATCAGCAGACATGTTTTTCTCAGATCTTGGACTATTACACTATTAGGTGTTGACAAAAGAACCAAGGCTCTAGATACCAATTGAAGGGGAGAAAAACACAAGAAGGGGGGTTGAATTGTGTTTTCAAATTACCGTTTTCTCTTTCAAACTCAGAACATGAATGATCAGAAGCAGATTAGACAGCTTCTGAAGATACTGTTCAGGAGCGTATGCAGCGGAATGAAAAACAGAGAGAAAAGAGAAGAAGCAGAACACAAAAGATTTATACAGGTTCCTTCCACAATTCGGAAGTAGTCCTGTCCCCCTTGCACTTCCAAGGAGAGTTCACTAACGTAATATCTGATTACAAATGCTCAAGCACACAAGCAAGAGACTTCAAATGCTCAAGAACACAATCAAGAGACTTCTAGTGCTCAAGCACACAAGCAAGAGACTTCTAGTGCTCAAGCACACAAGCAAGAGACTTCTATCAAACAAAATTACACACAAAAATGTTTGAGATTGAACACTTGATATACAATCAGTGGTGTTCACAATACAAATCAGATACAGACTCTTAAGACTTAAGAATTTCAAAGATATGAACTTGAAAACTGAAATTCTTAGTGAACTTTGAATGCTTAGATAATTTGACAGAGTCCACATTGTTCTTCAAGTCTTCACTCCTTTATATAGAGGTGTGAAGTGAACGTTGTAAGTGCCAACACATCCAAAAAGAGTCGTTAATGAAGCTTGATCTTTCACCAGTGATTCTTTGCCTGATTTAGTTATTGTCCTTTAAAGGATCAATTTGAAATCCATTCCGGTTGAGAGGGAACAAGGATGCAGGCTTGGTTGTACATGAGAGCTGTTATTCTTGTCTATTAGCAGAGACAAGGAACAGAGTAGTGGAGAAGGTGGTTGTACAGTTCGTACAAAGTACAATGTCAACGCTTCTTGTCTATTTGCAACAAAATGACTTCAAATCCTTTTGAAATGATCGTTGCTTTAATCCACTAATCTTCTGCCAATGCTCTACAACTTTCGCTCCAAAATACAACACTTGAATCTTGAAATCTTGAGATAAACTGCTTCTGGTGAAATACTGTTGCTTCTGAAGAAACTGCTTCTGATGACGTCATACTCTTCAGGAGCGCTTGTCTTCAGGAGCGCAAGTCTTCAGGAGCGCTTGTCTTCAGGAGCGCTTTTAAGCTTCAAATAGATACTTCCTTTGCTCTTTATTTGTTTGTTCAGAACCTTGATAAGATACATTACTTTGTTTATGGTCCTGTACACTTGAACAAATGTTAGAAATACCAATTGTCAATTTTTAATACTTTGTTATCATCAAAACTCTTTAGGGTTTATTTGTTAAACATATTTTGTTCCAACATGCTGTTGCGCTTGCTGAGCGATGGCGTTGACAGGGACCTGAGGCTGGCCCGGTGGTAGAGGATACTGATGGTAGAATGGTGGAAAGAACGGATGTTGGGCGTATTGCATGTATGGGTACGGCAGAGGTAGTTGAGTAGCATTGATGGGAGCAACGGCGGCCACGGACTGATTGGTCTCGGTAGATACCATCCCGACTTCTGACTCCTTCTTCTTGCGATGGCCATTGCCATACTTCTTTTGAACACAATGATGCCTTCTCTAACAGCTTCTTCCAGGCGGGTTCCCATGGTGACCATCTCGGAGAAGTTACTCGGAGCAGCAATGATCATCCTTTCAACATAGTCTTTTTTCAGCGTCTTCAGAAACGTCTGCGTCATTTCCTCTTCATCTAGAGCAGGGGTAATACGGGTGGCTGCCCCTTTCCACCTTTGTGCATACTCACGGAAACTTTCATCTTTCTTTTGAGAGAGGGACCTGAGAAATTCCCTGTTTGGCTTCAACCTGGTATTAAACCCATAATGACTCTTGAAAGCGGCGGCCAAATCATCGAAGGTGCGAATGTCATCTTTACTTAGGCCAGTATACCATTCTGCAGCGTCTTCCATCAAACTGTCTTGGAAACAGTGGATCATGAGCGAATCATTGTCTGAGTAGTTAGCCATCTTCCGGACGTACTTGATGATATGATTTTGAGGACAAGTCAGCCCATTGTATCGGTCGAATTCTGGGACTTTGAACTTTTTAGGGACATCTACCTTTGGCACTAGGCAGAGATCGTGAGTCTTGACAAGATCACCACTTCCACGGTTAGCTTTGATTTCACGACGGAGTTCTCTAGCAAGCTCCTCCATCCTTTCTTCCATAGTTCCGGTCATGGGAGACTTCCCACGGTGAGTATCGGTGTTGCTGTTTTGAGGCATAGAATGTACGATTGGGTCAGTGAAGACCGTTGACTGAGGCAGAGTAGTGTGGAGAGAGGCCTGCCCTGGGATGGGGATCTGGTTACCATTGGCAGCACCAGAAGTACCTGTTGCGGTATCGGGAGCAAAGAAAGATGGGAGTCCGTATGGGTATCCCCTCGGCATAGCAAAGCGATCATCGAGGGATGCTGTTGGAACTGCCTCAGCGGTTTCCGGAGCAGACCAGGCTGGTTGTTCCTGGGCAGCCAACAGAGCAGTCATAACATCGTGCGCTTTAGCCAACTCTTCCCTTAGAGAAGTCAATTCGGTACGGAGCTGCGCGTTTTCTTCTTCCATGGCTACCTGATTCCTTCTTCTATATTGTCTAGTCTGATGTACTCTAGTAGGTTGATCAGTCTTCCGGGCACGAGCCACTTTTCACACTCCGGCAGAAGAACTAGGAGGCAATGAGCACTTGGAAGTTTTTTTTTGCGACCGATGAATGATGCATGATATGTACAAATGGAGATGCAAAAATGACTCTTTTTGGTTATCGAAAGGACCTCTTAGACAAATTAGAAATTTTGTAAACATTTTTAGGAAAGAATGAAGAGACTAGAAAGCTGTAGAGATAAATCCTTTGAAGTGTTGAGCCAAGGGGAGTGGGCCTCAAAACATAATACAAACAACATAATCATCTAAGCCTATGGAGTGACAGGGTAATCCTCAGAATCAGACTCCGGAGCCGAACTGCAGTATCTGGCATAGAATTCCCGACGACCTCTGGCTCTCTTGGAATCCCTCATAAGCAGCTTATCTTTTTCCTCGAGTTCTTTCCTAGCTTTGGCTAGTTCTCTTTTCAACATTTGACTCTCATGATCCTTCTGCTCATCTCTACCATCCAAAGTCAAAATCAAGTTCTCGGCTTCATTGTATCGGGCTTTCCATGCTCGCTTTTCCTGACTCTCCATAGCTAGATGCTCCTGATACATCTCCTGGGTTGCAGGAAGCAAAGGTAATGGCCTGGACGGAACAGACGCGGACACATGTCTCATAGCGGGATAAGGCATGCCAATCTCTTCGGCTCGATCTATCACCCACTGAGTACAGGCCACATGAGCGATACCGGATCTCACACCTAAATGCTTCACATCCTTCCTTCGAACCTTAGACCAAGCAACTGTAAAAGCTTTCCTTTGCCCGGTGGGGGCATTGGAATAGTAAAAGAACTCCTGGGTTGTAGCGAGATTGATGGGCTTTGCTCTCATAGGGAAGCCGAACTGTCTCATGGCTAACTCAAGATTGTAGTTGATTCCTCCCCGGGTACCAAGAAGAGGTACATTGAGGAAGTCTCCACACCCAGTGATAATCTCTTTGACTCGAGCTACCGGAGTGATCCAAACCACCTCATCGGGAGTGAGAGCCATAATCCGCTGCGAATAAGACCAATTCTCCGAGTTGGCATGGAAAGAACTTGGAAGGTGAGAAATAAACCACCTATATAGGAGAGGCACACAGCAAAGAATATATCCACGACCTTTGAGGGTCCGATCATGGATGGCGTGGTACGTGTCAGCTAACAAAGTAGGAACCGGATTCTTGGAGTGGAAAATCTCAATAGCATTCATGTCCACAAAGTTGTCGAGATTCGGGAAAAGAATGAGCCCGTAGATAAGTAGTGCGAGAATAGCCCCAAGAGTGTCCTGACAAGTAGATTCGAGATTAGCCCGCTCAAGTAGGTACTTCGAAGTGAAACCCTGGATGTGAGATTTAGTAATGAGATTCTTGGACACATCGGAAGTATTGAGATAAAGATCCTTAGCAATCACCAAAGGAGTAAGAGGAGCTCCGGGGCCCGTGAAAGGTGTCCTCTCGGCCACAGGTAAACCCAACAAACTAGAATAAGCCTCAAGTGTAGGAGCCAACTGGAAATCCGGGAAAGTGAAGCAACGGAAGACCGGATCATAGAATTGCACCAGAGTGTGTACTAACTTCTCTTCTACATTAGTCCGGAGAGTAGTAAGCAAACCACCGTATCGGAGACGAAACCCAGTCGGATTCTTGACCTTGAGTGCCAACTCCCTTAGGCTAACCAAATCGACTTCCTTGAATTTGTAAGACATAGTCTTCTTCATACCTGGAATGTTTACAAAATTTTCAATTTGTCTAGACCTTTTGATAAATGCATGAAAAAAGTTTATGCGTGAATGCATGTATGCATGATTTTGGTTAAGGAAAACACAGTGGGCTAAGGTTCACAATTGTGGAGCTGCGGATGGACACGGTGTCCGGTGAGACTAGGGCTTTGGTAGTAGTAACCATGGTTCTAACAAGGTTCCCATACTGCAACCTCTCTTACGCATATCATAGTAGCACAAGGCGACGCCCGTTCCATGATTATTTGTAAGAAGGTCTAGTTTGAGTGTAGTATCGTGTGACGACTAAATTTCGAGGCAACGCTCGGTTTAGCCACCGCACTACGTCTTAAACAAGACCAAAGATGGGTTTGGTAACTACAGTCCGTAGCTTTCATCGGTCAATTGGAAGTAAAGTGCCTAAGCATGACAACACACACTGACAACATCACCCCCAAAATGCCTCAGCTACGTGAGATTGATCGCGTAACCCAATACACGAGGCAACCCCCGGATTGGATTGTCGATTATATCTCTTCCTAATCTTAAGTTCACTCAGCCCGGGTATAGGACTTTTGATATTCTCACCCCACACGTTGCATGAAAATAATAACGATAAAGTAAAGCGTAAAACATAAAGCATGAAAAACTAGGCGTAGCCCAAAAAGTCCCCAGTGAAGTCGCTATTTCTGTCATCGCGATTTTCGGGCGTCAAGTCATTAATTAGGCTTGAACCTTTCAATCATTGATGTCTCTATTTTTTGGGGAAGGGTAAAAATTGAGAAAACCCTTAGAAATTCTAAGTTCGGGGCAATTTTCGCTACGGGAAGGTGTTAGGCACCCGCAACGACTATAGTACTCTATAGGACCGTTTTTCTAGATTTATCTTTTACGCTTTATTTTAAATGCTATTTTTGAAAAGGTTGTTTTTAAGAATGGGGGAAAGAAGTGTTTGGATTTATTTTTAGTGGACTTGGAGAGATTTTGGTCTCTTGCCTACATACCCTTTTAAGGGATCAAACTCCATGTAGTTCTCTCTCGAAAAGCTTTGTGGGTTTTGATTGATTTTAGCTTTTTGAAAAAAGAGTTTTGAAGAAGAGAACGAGGCCGTGAAGGCTTGAGAAAATAAAGCGGTGAGGTTGGTCAATTATTTACAAAAAAGTTTAAGTAGGAATTATTTTCATTTTTTGAGTTTGATTAAAAAAAGAAAGAAAATACAATGGAGTTTTGACTCCAAGGTTTGTTGGAAAAAGGTTTTCAAGTGATGGAATTGTTGACACTTTTTTTTTTGAAAAAATGATTTTCCTAAGTTTCGCGCTTCCTAAACATACACCTAGCGTTAGATCATACAACGTGTGTGCGTGTGACGGTGCGTGTGTCGGTGTACATGATTATAGTGTCAATTGTCCTTTACATTGGCCCTAGTTTACATTCTACGATCTTGCAAGGAATTAAAATAGAGAAACTACCTAAACATTAAGAAATTGAATGGAACCTAAACTTAGAGAATGGAGATGAAATGGAGCTTTCAATATGCATGAAACACAAAATGGTTAGTGAAGTAATATGAAATAGTGGTGAAATATTAAGCAAAGAAAGATAATTATAAAGTATGAAAAGATGGGACGAAGAAATGCATGCAAACTTGTAAGATGATAGCTAACCAATTAACAAGATTGAAAGTATTGCAAAATTTGTAAACAAACATCAACTAATACAATTGAACATATTGCGAAAATTATATCCAAAGAAAATCAACTAACACAATTAAACATATTGCAAAGATTAGATATCAAAATCAACTAACATAATTGAATGAATTGGCACAAAATCAAAGGTAAACTCGTCGTCAGATTGAGTGCCAAACATCAACATCACATGACAAGTTTCGGATCAAAATTTACACAAGAAAATTCACGCGAAAACACACAAAATATACGAATCAAAAGTGAAATTAACACGTATTATTTTCATCAGTCCTGAACATGTAAAAATATCACCAAACAGTCAAAAATATATCAAGAACACATAGTAATTTTTTGGAATTTTATGAAGAAATTAAATGCACGGGGGGTCCAAACAGCAAGAATAGGGGTGCACATAGCGAGAAAATCAAGAAACTGAAAAGAAAAGCAGAAAGCCTTGGGCACCCGGCCCAAACCCACGCAAATAGATGGATTCGGATCTCCAGAACGCATCAGGGGCGTTGGATTGATCTGGATCCAATAGGATCTAGATCAAACGGCCTAGAACACGGGGCGCTGGATCGGGTCAGAACCCACCCGGTCCAGCGCCTTATATAAAAGCCTACAACCCGGTTTCCTCTCATTTTTTTCACCCTTTCTCTTTCTTCCTCTCTTCCTCTCCGTTGGTTCTCTGAAACCCTAACCCTAACCTTGCTCAATCCTACCCAGAAACGCATGATTCATGGCTTAAAGGCTTTATTTCGTCGTGCTAGTCACGAATTTGTTACTGGAATTCACATGCATTGACTGAAACGATGTAGATCTTGAGTTCTCTTTCACGGATTTCGAACGGTTTTGGTTCTGTTTTTGGTTCAAATCTTTTTCTAAATGGTTTTGCTTGCGGATTCGTTGGTTTACAACAATTGTTACTCGTTGTAAACCTTGGAATCTTTTACGGTTTTGGAAAATTTTTAGGGTTTCATGATTTTTGAACCAAAACTTTCCGAATTCCCTACGGATTTACATCGATTTGGATTTCGTTGTTGTTCATGAGTATGAAGAGGTAAGTTTTTTGAGTTTCACCTGGATTTATTCGGAGATTCGGTTTGAATCTTCAGAAACCTTTGGTCTAATACTGTTTCTTGCTGATTCTTGCTGGTGATCCAGAAATAAACCGTGATTATTCTTCTTTCTCTTCTTCTCTGGTTCGAAATCTTCGAATTCGTTCCCTCTTCTTCTCAAATTCGTGCCTCTGTGATCGCATTAGGGTTCGTTGCTTTCTGTGACGAATCTGATGCTTGAATTGCAGAGGACAAAGCTCAATGATGAAGATTCACCATTGAATCTCTGAGAGCTAACACAAACTCCATTGATTCTGCTTGAATTAAGCTTCTGAAACGGTTAGGGTTCGAATTTGTTCTTCAATTTCTTGAGTTTGTTATGGTTTTGATCTAACTAAATGGAGAGAGAAATTTTTGAGTTGTTTGTGATGTGGCGCTGATTCTGTGGACCTCTCTGAGTTGCACAGTGGCGTGGCCTTATATAGGCTTCCATGTGGCCTCTGGACCAATGAGATTCTGACACTTGGACTGAACTGCCTGCGTGGCATTCTTGGACTAAACTGCAATTTTAAAGAAATTGGGGACTAAACTGCAAAAAGGAAAAGAAATTGGGACTGTTTTGAAAATAAAATTGGACTGTTTTGGAAAATAACAAAAACTGAAACTGGACTCACTTGCAATTAAAATAAAATTTGGACTTATTTGTAAAACAAAATAAAGTTGGTAAAAAAATCTAATTTGAAAAAACGTAAAGTGAAACAGTTAAAAATGACAAAACGGACTAAAACGGACAAACTACCAAAATGAGGTATTTCAAAATACCTCTCTGTCAAAAATTGTTTGATGTGAAAAGACCAAAATGCCCCTAGGGACTAAAACGACTCAGACTGACTCAGACCGACTTAGACTGACTCTGACTGACCCAGATGCAAAACTAAGATGATTTTTGGACAAAATTTGATTAATGATTCATGTAGACCAATTGAAAAGACTCAGGGACAAACTGTAGGGACTAAAATGGGTTCCACTGCAAGAAATGACCAAAATACCCTTCTATGTGATTTTATGCAAAAAATGATGGAACAAGATGCAGGAAAATATGCAATGATTTTAGAAATCTTTTTAAATGGCTAGTAATGCAAAAAAACACTTTAGATGCAAAAGAATTGGCGATAGAAACAGTACAGCGTGCGGTTGAAGCACAGTAGAAACATGGTGAATTTAAAAGTATCAGAAAATATAAAAGAGATCTGAGTGAGTATTTTTAGGTCCAAAATGAGGGTATGACAAGATGTACTCAAGATTTCAAACCTTAGTCTCTGGACTTCAAATACTGAAGAAAAGCTATGTTGCTTCTGATCACGTGAGTAAAATACTCAGAAGTCTGCTTGCCAGATGGAGACCAAAGGTGACTGCCATTGAGGAAGCTAAAGATTTAAACACTTTAAGTGTTGAAGATCTTGTTAGTTCTCTCAAAGTTCATGAGTTAAGTCTCAATGAACATGAGTTTACTAAAAACAGTAAATCAATAGCTCTTCCATCCAAAGGCCAGTCATCAAAAGCTCTTAGAGTGGCGGAATCTGACGAAGAAGATTCACCAACTGGAAATTCTGATGAAGAGGTTACTGAGATGATGGCTATGCTCTCAAACAGACTTCAGTATCTAGCCAAAAAGAACAAGAAGTTTGTGTCTAGAAGAGGTAGCTTCAGAAGCTCAAAGAAGGAAGATCAGAAGGGATGCTTCAATTGCAAGAAGCCTGGTCATTTCATTGCTGATTACCCTGATCTTCAGAAGGAAAAGATCAAAGCAAAAGTCATGGTACCTGGACAACGGTTGCTCAAGGCACATGACAGGAGAGAAGTCAATGTTCATATCCCTCACAATGAAAGAAGGAGGAAATGTAAAGTTTGGAGGCAACCAGTCTGGGAAGATTATTGGTACGGGGACTATTGGTAATTCTTCTACCTCTATTAATAATGTGTGGTTGGTAGATGGGCTTGAACATAACCTATTGAGCATCAGTCAATTTTGTGACAATGGTTATGATGTATTATTTGAAAAAGCCAACTGCACGGTAATCAACAAGAATGATAAATCCATAGTGTTCAAAGGAAAGAGAGTGGAAAATGTTTACAAAATTAATTTCTCTGAACTGGCTGATCAGAAGGTAATTTGCCTTCTGTCAATGAATGATAAGAAATGGATGTGGCATAGAAGGTTGGGACATGCTAACTGGAGATTAATCTCTAAGCTCAGCAAGTTAAAACTTGTCAAAGGCCTTCCTGACATTGATTATCATTCAGATGCACTCTGTGGTGCATGCCAGAAAGGAAAAATTGTTAAATCATCTTTCAAAGTTAAAGATATTGTTTCCACCTCAAGACCTTTAGAACTACTCCATATTGACTTATTTGGACCAGTTAGCATTGCATCCTTATATGGGAGTAAGTATGGATTAGTCATTGTTGATGATTATAGCAGATGGACTTGGGTGAAATTCCTGAAAAGCAAAGATCATGCATCTGATGTATTCAGTAACTTCTGCACCCTTATTCAATCTGAAAAAGAAGCAAAAATTTTGAAAATTAGAAGTGATCATGGTGGTGAATTTGAAAATGAGCCATTTGAAGCTTTTTGTGAAAAACATGGAATCACCCATGAATTCTCTTCTCCTAGAACTCCACAACAAAATGGGGTTGTAGAGAGAAAGAATAGAACTTTGCAAGAAATGGCCAGAACCATGATCCACGAAAACAATTTGGCAAAACATTTTTGGGCAGAAGCTGTGAATACAGCGTGTTATGTCCAGAATAGGATTTACATCAGACCTATCTTGGAGAAAACAGCATATGAACTCTTCAAAGGAAGAAAACACAATATCTCTTACTTTCATCAATTTGGATGTACATGTTACATTCTAAACAACAAGCTCTACCTAAAGAAATTTGATGCCAAGGCCCAAAGAGGAATCTTTTTAGGTTACTCTAAAAGGTCAAAGGCATACAGAGTGTATAATTTAGAGACACTATGTGTTGAAGAATCTATGCACGTTAAATTTGATGACAAAGAGCTTGAAGATAAAACTTCAAAGCAAGATGAAGGTTCTGCAGAGATACAGGTTTCTGAAGACATTCCAGAACCTGATCAGATAGTTGAATCTGAAGATAGTCCAGAAGCTACACCCACATGAAAAGCTCAAGATGAAGTTGCTTCTGATGAAGCACAAGATGGCTCACAGCAAGCAGATTCATCCAACAACACTTTCAAATACAAGTCTTCTCATCCTGAGGATCAAATCATTGGGAGTAAAGAAAGTCCCAGAAGAACAAGATCACACTTCAGACAAGAATCTATGATAGGACTGATATCAATGATTGAGCCTACAACAGTTGATGAAGCACTTTCAAATGATGGATGGATCTTAGCAATGCAAGAAGAGCTGAATCAATTTCAAAGAAATGATGTGTGGGATCAATTTCAAAGAACATTATTGGAACACAATGGGTATTCAGGAACAAACTGAATGAGCAAGGTGAAGTAACCAGAAACAAAGCCATACTTGTTGCACATGGATACAGTCAACAAGAAGGCATTGATTACACTAAAACATTTGCTCCAGTTGCAAGATTGGAAGCAATCAGGTTACTTTTATCTTATGCAATTAATCATGGAATAATATTATATCAAATGGATGTCAAGAGTGCATTTCTCAATCGTGTCATAGAAGAAGAAGTGTATGTCAAAGAACCTCCTGGTTTTGAGGATCTGAAGCATCCTGACCATGTTTATAAACTAAAGAAATCACTATATGGCTTGAAGCAAGATCCCAGAGCTTGGTATGATAGACTAAGTAATTTCTTGATTAAAAATGATTTTAAACGAGGTCAAGTTGATACAACACTCTTCAGAAGAACCCTTGAGAAAGACATTCTTGTTGTGCAAATATATATTGATGATATAATATTTGGTTCTACTAATGCATCTCTTTGCAAGGAGTTCTCTAAGTTAATGCAGGATGAATTTGAAATGAGCATGATGGGAGAGCTGAAGTTCTTCCTGGGCATTCAAATTAATCAAAGCAAAGATGGAGTATATGTTCATCAAACAAAATATGCAAAGGAACTTCTGAAGAAGTTCAAGCTTGAAGATTGTAAGTTGATGAACACTCCAATGCATCCAACATGCACCTTAAGCAAAGAAGATGAAGGATCAAAAGTAGACCAGAAGCTATACATAGGTATGATTGGTTCTCTGTTATACCTCACTGCATCTAGGCCAGATATTTTATTCAGTGTATGTCTGTGTGCAAGGTTTCAGTCAGATCCTAGAGAATCTCATTTAACTGCAGTTAAAAGAATCTTCAGGTATCTGAAAGGAACAACTAATCTGGGACTCCTTTATAGGAAATCCTCATATTACAAGCTAATTGGATTTTGTGATGCTGATTATGCTGGTGACAGGATTGAAAGAAAGTCAACCAGTGGCAATTGTCAATTTCTAGGTGATAATCTGATATCCTGGGCTAGCAAAAAACAAGCAACTATTGCTATGTCTACAGCATAAGCAGAATACATTTCAGCTGCAAGTTGTTGCACACAACTACTCTGGATGAAACATCAGTTGGAAGACTTTCGGATTAATGCTAACAGTATTCCCATCTTTTGTGATAATACTGCTGCTATTTGTTTGTCAAAGAATCCAATTCTACATTCAAGAGCCAAGCATATTGAGATCAAACACCATTTTATCAGAGATTATGTTCAAAAAGGAATTTTAGATATACAATTCATTGATACTGAAAATCAATGGGCTGATATATTTACTAAGCCTTTAACAGTTGAAAGATTTGAATTCATTAAGAAAAATTTGAACATGCACTATGTGTCTGATTAAAATTGCTTGCATCTGAATGGGAAGTTTAGGTTCTGAAATCAATTCAGAAGCCATTGTCCTTCAGAAGCTCTTAGTTGAGGTTCTGAGAAAAATGTGCTCCTGATGATGTCATCAGAATTTCAAACTTCAGAAGCGGAATCTTTATGCCTCTGAATAGTAGGAGTTAGTGGAATTTCTGGAGTTGCTTCTGGTGACACATGTCCCACTAACTTATACAGCTCATCTGAAATCTGATAATGTGGCCTAAATGTATTGGTGTATAACAAAAAGGGCAATGATGATCTTTATGCTTTCGTAGTACTATCTCGCGCCCCCAAACTGTCATTAATGTTGTGTTTGTTTGTCCCTTGTATACTCAAACGTTTTTACTAAAAACGCTTAAACAAAACACACAATACTCACTTCACTACTTACACTTTCTATTTGTTGCTTTCGTATTCACTAAGAAAACGCTCTTAACCTAGAACCCTAAAACTTCATCATCTTCTATCAAATCAATGGCAACCTCTAGTTCCATTCAAGAATCTGGTAATCTAAATCAGCAAGTAACTCAACAACCAAAAAGGGCTGCTTATTTAATCAATGGATCTACAATGAAACTCGAAGAACATCAGTTAAAGATTCAAGTAGAGAATCATGTTGATTTCAAATCTTTGACGTTTCATGGATGCGATATTCAAAAAATTTATGCTGCACAAGGCTGGCTACAGTATTTCAATCTGCTGAATGGTCCAACGTACAAAGGTCTCGTAAGGCATTTCTAGGTAAGAGCAAGTATCTACGACAAGAAAGCTGCTGAAGAAGAAGAAAGGAATCTGGTTCTTCTTTATCCAGAATTAGCTGGGAAGACAAGGGAAGAAATGCATCTGGAACCCTTCATCGGTACTGAAATAAGGTCAAGTGTGATGGGTGTCCCTATTCAAATCACCGAACAGATCATAGCTTCTGTTCTTGGTGTTAAAGCTGAAGGTATTTACTTTGGGATTGAGATTCCTAACCCTCATACCAGCTCCTGGAAAGACGTTGTGAATATGACTTTGTTCAACTCCAAAAAGGGTGGAATGTACAGTGACCTGGACATGCAGAAGAAGATGCTTCTGAAGATCCAATTTGAAAATCTGCTACCAAAGGGTGGTGGTAGTGATCAACCCTCTCTTGCTCACAAAGTCTTCATTCACCACATTATTCATGATGAAAAGGTTAACTTGCCAAGGTACATATTCAAGTACATGGTCAAGGAACTATGGAAGAGTTAGAATGAAGACAGATTCTGGGTCCCTTATGGAAGATTGTTGTCTGAAATCTTTCATCAAGGGGGAATCATTGAAGCTCTTAGTCAAACACGTTTCTACACTAATCAGATGCTAGAAACAGTGGTCGGCAAGGTGATAAATGGAAAGACCCTGAAGCATATGCAACTAATAAAGAGATTCACTTCTCTCAGCTCAGACTTGAGTGAATCCATGGTGGTGTCAGATTTGATGGCGAATTTCCCACCAATATGCAAGAAGGATTCTCTAGTTGTGCAAATGGCACTTCTCAGTGACCATTATGCAAACACTGGTGAGAAAATAGGGCTTAATGAAGTCCCTGAAGACATGCCAGGAAGCAAACTGCCTGTGGAGAAAGGCAAGAAAGCCAAGAGAAAAGAATTTACTCAAGAGGAGTACTTAGAAGGTGAAAATCCTTCTAAGAAAGCTAAGAAGGAAAAAGCTCTTGAGAAACTTAAAGCTGGTGCTTCTGAAGTCCCTTCTATTCAAGAAGAAGTTCAGGACCTGAATCCAGAAGCAATTATTCAACAGAAGACCAGAACTGGCAAACAAGTTGCTTCTGCATCCACAACAGCTCCTGAACAGACTCTTCTGAAGAAGAAGAAGAGAACACCTAAACCAAGGAAGCTAAAGGAATCAGTCTATGTGACTAAAGAGACTGATGATGCTGAAAAAGGATAAGAAAGGGCAACGAAGAGACAAGCTGGAGAAGAAAGAGTCAGTCCAATGTTTATCACGACTCCTGAAATGTCCAAGAAATGTAAAGAGCATGGTGCCAAAATAATGGCTGGGAAGAAGAGAAAAGTTGCTCTTTACAAGTTGCAAAGAGATGAGGAGCTCAAGGCAAAGGGACTAGAAAACTATGATCAATATTATCTTGAAAAGATTGCTGAAGTCTAAGAGATTTCAAAAAGGGTTGATGAAGAAGCTGTAAGATCAGCTGAAGCTGATGCTACTGAACTGGTTACCAAGGAGGTAAGAAAGAGGAAGAAAGCAGAAGCTGAAGCTCTTCAGAAGGCCCTGGAGATAGCCAGAGAAATTGAAGTTCCTGCTTTAGTGTTGCTCAAGGATGCTGCTGCTGAAGTAGCTGAGCAAGCATTGAAAAGCACTGCAGAACTTCAGATGGAGGTGACTGCAGAAGTTGAAAATCTGCTGCTGGCTCCTGGATCAGAAGTTATGTCAGGTAGTTCTTCTACACAACCTTTAATACATATAGAATCTGATTCAACCTCCTCACAATCCAAATCCTCATCATCCTCATCTACTAATATGGATGATATTCCTATAAGCATTCTTCGCAAAGGCCAATCACCATCATCCAAACTCCATAAAAACCTTCTAAACCTGTTTCTCCTTTCAAACCAATGGAGCCCCCTATTGGAGTTAGGATAGGTAATCCGCTTGAAATAAGAAGTAGTAAACTACCTCCTAACCATCCACTTCAACCACAAACCATTCAACCACTCAACATGATCCTTCCTGAAAAACCTAAAGATGATTCGGTTTTGAACAACCTTAGCAGTCATCTATCAAGTGAATTACCAAATGTTGATCTAAACCCACAAAAAGCCTCTGAAGTAACAACTTCTGAAGTTGCTTCAGAAAGCCCACAACAACAAGCACCTGGACCACAAATGACCCCATCCTCTCCTGAACAAAGCGTTCCTGAACACATTGTTCTTGAACAAACTACATCTGACCATACTCCTGCACCCACTCACTTTGAAAATGCTATGGAGATTGATGATATGATCACTCCTGAAGAAATCAATGAAGAAATTGATCAACCCTCACCTATGGAGGTTGAACAATCTGCTTCTGATCAATCATCTCCTAACAATTCTCAATCCTTCACCTCAAATAACCATCAAATTGAACCTATTGTTGCTCCCAGACCAAGAAAACAACCTTCACTACCCACTAGATTCTTAGATTCTAATGTATTAAAAGGTGTGTGTGAAGACATAGCTGAGAAAATGATCAAGCTCATTTCTTCTAGAAATGACTTAAGTCACAGGGAAAGTTATGACAAGCAGTGGAGGAGGCTAAAGGAAAGAGTTGTAAATGTGATGAATGCCTTATCCTCTACATGTGTTGAAGCTCAGGAGCAAGCAAAGCAGAAGCTGCAAGATTGGCTAAATGAGATTGATGAAAATCTTGAGGAAGTAAAGATACTGGGAACTTGGGCAAGATCCTCATCGAGTATAAGAGGAAGGGAAGCAACTGATTTTCTCCCTCAATACATTCACCCAAAGGACCTGGATTTGTCTTTTCTGACCAAGGTAAATCTGAAGTCAACAGCTCCTGATCTGGCTCTAGTTCAGAGGAACAAGGTTTTGGAAGCAAAGAATAAGAAGCTTGAGAAAGACTTGTTAGAGCAAAGGCTACTTTTACTGGAACATAAAGCTGAAACAGATGCTAAGTTGGAAGAAGCCAGAATCAGAGAGGAAAATCTGACCAGAAGCTATGAGCGATTCAAAGCAGAAATGGAGAAGAAACAAGAGGAAACAAATGAACTGCTCAGGAAGATTCTTGAAAACACCAGCAAACAAACCAACCCTTAGTTGCACACCTGTTGTTGTTGTTGTTGTTGTTGTTGTTGTTGTGTTTTATTTATCTTGATTCTTGTTTAACTTGTATGCTTCTGAATTCTACAATGTTTCTGAACTTAAATGCTTCTGATCTATAAAAACTGCTTCTGAATGACTTGTTTAACGCATATATTTATTTATTTGTTTATGCTCTGAACCTTTTATACACTATGTTTTTCTCATCTCTTCTTTTTGTTTATTTCTTTTTGTTAATGACAAAAGGGGGAGTATATGTGATAGTATTTAAAGGCTCTGAGCCCCAATTAATATCTTTTGAAATTTTGAAAAACCTCTTATCATTCTTACCTGAATTAAAAGGGTAATACAAGCTCTGAATCTATGAAGGAGTATCAAAATTCAAATTTATTATTTGAACCTTTACTTCTTTCTTTCATTTACGTTAAAAAAAATATTTTTTTTGTACGTTGAATGAATTTAATTAACAAGATAGAACTCAGGTGGAGCTTACAAACCTCACCTTGAAAGTACTATTAGACTCAGGGGGAGCTTACAAACCTCATACCCTATAAGTCAACTTGTTAATTAGATTAACAACAATTGATCAAATTTTAAATACTATTGTTTGTCATCATCAAAAAGGGGGAGATTGTTTGAACAAAATGTGTTTAACAATGAACCCTAAAGAGTTTTGATGATAACAAGGTATTAAAAAATTGACAATTGGTAGTGCTAACGTTTGTTCAAGTGTACAGGACCATAGACAAAGTGTTATATCTTAACAAGGTTCTGAAAGAACAAATAAAGAGCAAAAGAAACATTATTTGAAGCTTAAGGCGCTCCTGAAGATTGGCGCTCCTGAAGACGTGCGCTCCTGAAGAGTATGACATCATCAGAAGCTGAAGGTCCTTAGAAGCTGATTCTTCAGAAGCAATAGTATTTCACCATAAGAAAAATGATTCAAGGTTTTATGATTTAAGTGTTGTATTTTGGAGCGAAAGTCACATAGAATTGGCAGAAGACCAGTGGAATAATGCAACGGTCATTTTAAAAGGATTTGAAGTCATTTGGCTGCAAAGAAACAAGAAGCGTTGACATTGTACTCTGTACGAACTGTACAACCACCTTCTCCACTACTCTATTCTTTGTCTCAACTACCAGACAAGAATAACAGCTCTCATGTACAACCAAGCCTGCATCTTTGTTCCCTCTCAACTGGAATGGATTTGAAATTGATCCTTTATAGGACAATAACTTAATCAGGCAAAGAATCATTGGTGAAAGATCAAGCTTCAACAACGACTCTTTTTGGATGAATTGGCACTTACAACGTTCATTTCATACCTCTATATAAAGGAGTGAAGACTTGAAGAACAAAAGGACTCTACAACATTTTGAAAGCGCCAAAACTCTGTCAAATTGTTTAAGCATCCAAAGTTCACTTAGAATTTCAGTTTTCAAGTTCATATCTTTGAAATTCAAAAGTCTTAAGAGTTTGTATCTGAATTACATTGTGAACACCACTGATTGTATATCAAGTGTTCAACCTCAAACATTTTCCTTGTAATTTTGTTTGATAGAAGTCTCTTGCTTGTGTGCTTGAGCATTAGAAGTCTCTTGATTGTGTTCTTAAGCATTTGAAGTCTCTTGCTTGTGTGCTTGAGCATTTGTAATCAGATATTACATTTAGTGAACTCTCCTTGGTAGTGCAAGGGGGACAGGACTACTTCCGGTTTGTGGAAGGAACCTGTATAAATTGCTTGTGTCCTTCTTCTTCTCTTTTCTCTCTGTTTATCATTCCGCTGCATACGCTCCTGAACCTCATCTTCAGAAGTTGTCTCAATTGCTTTTGATCATTAGTGTTCTGAGTTTTTAAGAGAAAACGAAATTAAGTCTAACACAATTCAACCCCCCCCCCCCTTCTTGTGTTTTTCTCCCCTTCACATTTTCCCTTAAGCAGGCGACCAGCTGTGGTTTGACAAGTTCGAGAAGATCTTTGTCGATCTTGAAGTTCTTCGAGGGGTCGTTCCCGAAAGGGATCAACTCGAATTCTCCATCAAGAATAGGTCTATGTTCTAACATCCTGGCACGGTTCAGTGTGCCTGGGATTGTGCCTATTTGTACGCGCGCCCTTTATTGTTTAAGGAAACAATATTTCCTTATCTTATTGACCAAGCAACGCGCATATCTTTACTTAATCAACTATGGAATATTCCTAAAGTTGTTATTATATTTTAGGAAATATTTGAAGTTGTTTTGGACGATCCTAAAGATGTTCCGACATTTTATGACTTTCCATATTTGTTTATGATTTCTGTTTTGCAGATTAGTTGAAGCCCAACAAGAATATTTAGCCCAAGTTGCTTCAATATATAAAGAAGAATTCAAGACCTAATTGATCATTTATGTTGTGCGCACTAAAATTCATTTATGTTGTGGGCACTAAAATTAAGATGGATTTTGGGAGGTATATATTTGATCAAACTGTGAAACATGCAAAGAGGTTGATGCTGATGATGAGGGTCCGAAAGATGAGGAAGCATCTGGGAGCAGTTCTGAGGCTGCAGAATGATTTTTTTGGTATTTCAGAACCTGTTTTGTGTGAATTATGCCCTGAATATTTGTGTACACCTAAGTGTGTACTGGATAATTTTGTGCACTTGTGTGTGCCTATTTTGGTCAGTAATCTCTAAATACTCTGCACTTTATTTTCGCACATTTTGGTTATCTGAATATTGCTTCTTGCTATCTCCTAGAACTTTATTTTTGCATGAAGTTCTCTGTTTGGCATATTTTGCGGCTAAAAAGGGGGAGAAAATGGTATATCTATACTCTATATGTGTCTGCGTATTCTGCATTTATTTTGCAGATTTGCCTGATATGCCTGTATTCTGTTGCATTTATTTTTATGTGTAGATGATGGCACTAATGTTGCAACATCTTGATCTTCTCTGAGAATTTGTTCTAAGTACTTTTATTCTGTACTTGTTCCATGCTTCTTCTCTATAGAATGTTGGAACATGTTTGTGTGACCGTGTATGTTGCTACTGGTGCTGCAACATCTTGTTTGTTCTGAGAGTTCTCCAAATCTCAGTATATTTCCTATGTACATGTTCTCTATTAATGCCTCATTATACGATGATTGGAACATGTCTTTGTGACCTCATAGCGGTTTAATTGTTTTATGAATATTCCCTGAAAGCTTATATGGTCATTCACTAAAGAAATCTAACCATGCCCTGAAGGTACTCTTTCTATGCATTAGGAGCTTTTATAAATTTTTAATATGCATGTATTCAGGGGGAAGAGTGGAATATGTTTAGTAGTCACTCATAAGGCGTTATTTTAAGGGTAGGGCTACTATGTTGTGTGCTTGCGCTAGTTCAAGCTGGTTGAAAGGATGTTGAGTCAGATCTTTAAACATCCATGTCTGTCACTTGTAGGTGTGGGAATTTATTTTTCCCCTGCTTCTATGGTTGGTTGGTGACAGTACTCTGTAGGTATGGGAAATTTATTTTTTTTCTTACCGCTATGTGTCGCAGGTACTCCTGTCTGATGTTATGATGGATGCTGGAACATCATATCTTGTGTGGGAATTTATTTTTCCCTATTTGTAGCATAGGAATTAATTTTTCCTCTGCTCTTGTGAGACTGTGCTAAAATCTGATCCAAAGTCGTGAATTGACGTATATTTTGTTTTGTTTGTGAATGCTCGAGGCTTAGCTTAAAGCTACCTCTTTATCTTTTGCTTGGAGTCTAAATTAGACTTTGATTAGGAGAGTCGAGACTTATGCTATATTTTTATGTAATTGTTGAGACTTTTTATTTATTTACGTCTGAGACTTGAGATACTATTGGTGATGTATTATGATACCTGAGACATGATTGTTGAGATTTGTTATATGTTGTTGAGACATTTATGATGTTGTTTTTCCGCTGCGAGTTTTATGAAAACCGAATTATGCGTGTTTGAGAAAATGAAGACGTGATATCTTAAACTCTTCCGAATAATGATTTATTACATTTGGGATTTAAGGGTGTCACAAACAACTATCTGCAAAAGCCACATGCGACTTATGTGAGCAAACTCATGAAAGTGGGGCATGCTTACCACAAGTTTGGGGTTATCAGAAGAGCAGCTGAAGTATATGGAAAAAAATTTCCAAGCAACAGATGAATCCATACTCAAACACTTATAATCCAAGTTGGGCAGAACATCCAATCATTTCTTACCGAAGCAACAATATTTTGCAACCCCCATGGACAAATCCCCCCCCCCCCCAATGTACTCAGCAACAACAACTTTGGAAACTCTAGAAGAGATGTTCTCTTAGGGCATTAAAAACACTCAGGGACAGATCGAAAGATGTGTTGGGTATTTGTATTCGCTGCATTGTTGCTAAAACAAATATCCATATTGGTGTTGTTGGAACCAATGTTCCAACATGTGTTTAGGCATCTCTGTAAGATGTTGGACATGATGTTTCAACATCCTGGCACGGTTCAGTGTGCCTTGGTAATGCCAATTTGTACGCGCGCCCTTTATTGTTTAAGGAAACAATATTTCGTCATCTTATTGACCAAGCAACGCGCATATCTTTGCAGAATCAGCTGTGGAATATTCCTAAAGTTGTTATTATATTCTAAGAAATATTTGAAGTTGTTTTGGACGATCTTAAAGATGTTCCGACATTTTAGGACTTTCCATATTTGATTTTTATTTTTGTTTTGCAAATTAGCTGAACCGATCTGCTTTGTTCTAGAGCCCAACAAGAATATTTAGCCCAAGCTGCTTCAGTATATAAACAAGACTTCAAGACCTAATTGATCATTCAAGCCGTCATACTAAAAAGTTTAGATTTTTAGGGTTTTGAGTCTTTGTGTGTTATACTCTTGTATCGTTTGATGCAAGTTTAGTTCTGATTATTTTTGAGCCTTTCATTGTATCGTTTGTGATACATGCTAAGGACTTTTATTGAGTTGTAAACTCTTGTGTACTACACCGAAGTTGTGAAAAAAGGTGTTAGTTGTTTGTTTAAAGATAACTTCATATTTGAGTTTGTGTTTAGGTCTGACAGGTCACAGGGGTTGTGACTGACCAAAGGATAGTGAGATGGGATCTCAGATCTAGGAGTTCCTAGGTTGAAGTCTATACGGGTAGGTCCTAGGTCTTTAGTGTTAACGGGGAGTTTGCTGAGATCTATAGAATAAGGACTACACTAGTGGATTTCCTTCCTGGCTTGGTAGCCCCCAGAGTAGGTGTGCTTGTCACCGAATTGGGTGAACAAACTCACTGTGTCTTGTACTTTCTTGTCATTTATTTTGTTGTTTTTATTTCTGCTTATCGTACGATGTTGAAACATTAAACAGAACATTGCAAACGTTCAAACATCGCACGGAACATATTAAAACAAGCACGCTCGAATTTCAAGATGGGAAAAGGAAAAGGAAGAAACACCAAAAAAGACCGATGTTGCTATTAAGAACTTGGAATTGCAGTTGGGACATCTACTGACTTTGCAAATGTAACAAGAACATGATTTTCTATAACAACACTAGATAATCCTAGGAATGAAACTTGCAAAATGATGGAAGTAGGAAAGGATGAAGCAAAAGAGATTGATCCTCTGGTAACTGAAAGCAATGTCACAGAAGCATTGAAGCAAATGGTGAAGGAATGTTCCACCCTCAGGGTTATACTTCAAACCAGGTAGGTGACCGAGAATCAATGTTGCACTAGCCTTTAGGATTACTTATTCTCACCAACTGGTAAACCAATTTATGATAAATTGGTCGTTGTTACCATAGAATATCACAAGAAGTATGAAGACGGCTCTCTAAACAAAAAGGAAGACTTGTGATGTTTTAGCATACCAGTTACCATCCGGGGATTTTATATTGGATAAGTGATGTGTGACCTAGGATCTAGCACAAACATGATGTCGTTGTTGCTTTTCAACAAGATTCGAGGAATGGAGCTGAACCTTGTGAAGTAAGAATATGATTTGCTGATGGTTCTCTCAAAAATGTTGAAGGTGTTATAAAGACTACGGATATTAACATTGATGGATTCATTTTCCCTATCGAGGTAGTGGTTATGGAAATGAGAGGACTAGATAGAGTTCAAATTATCTTAAGGAGGCCTTTTCTTGCCACATCCCGAGAAATAATAAATGTAAATCAAGGGGAAATTATCATTAGATCAGGAGAAGACTACATTACCTACAAAGTTCTCAGACTACCGTTACTTAAGGCATAAATGTATGCTGAGGAAGAATCCAACCTGAAGGTTGAGGATCAGGAGGAAGACAAGGAGCCTGAAGGTCATGGGGTCCCTAGCAGAAGTTAGACATATCCATCAGGCTCGAAACGCAAAACATGCGTTGAATAGGAGGCAACCTATTTTGTTAAGCTAATGACCTAAAAGAAGAGCTGACTAGGAGGCAACCTATTATCGTTGGGACTGAGATGTTAAACAAGACATTAGGAAGAGCAAGAATGAATATTCAAGAGGCCTCAGAAGACTTTATAAAGAGAGGAATTATGTTCCCAGGTCCCAAGACAACTTATATAGAAGCAAACACCCAAACTGACGGAAAAACATAGAATTTTGGCCCAAAAAATCACTTCCATGCGCCTAAGGCATGCACCATGCACCTACGGCATAGAGTGTGTGCCCAGAGCACTGAAAAAGTGCGGGGCAAAACTGACTTTTCCTACTTTTTTGTTGGTAAAGCCCGGTTTTTGGGCCGAACTTCAGGTGAAAATTTTCCCTATAAATACTACATTCCTCATTCACCATTTCTCATTCAGAACTGGAGCACTTCAAGAGGATGGCGATTCTAGGAGCTTTAGGAGGAATTTCTCTATCTTCTCCTTGTTTTTCTATTTTCTAGGGAATTTTTATACCTTTTTGTAATTTGTCTTTAGTTACCATGTGTAACTAAACTTTTAGGCTAAGGTTCTAAGATAAACCTCTATTTATTATGTTGGATAATTATTTAATTTAATGTTGTTTAATTAGTTATTTTCTGTTCACTATTTATTTTTATTATGTTAGATATATTTCCTTAGGTGCGCAACCCTAGTTTAGACACTTAGGTAGTGACAGGGCCTAATATTGAAATTTATATCTTGATATTAATCACTGTCTATCTAAGAAGTAATTAGACATTAGTTAATAACTATACGATATATACCGAAAGCGAGTTGACCCTAGTAGTAAGTACTTAGGAGGTAACATTGTTAATATTGAGTAAAATCTCAATCTCTAACCCTTAAATCCCTTTTTTTTATATTTATTTGGTTAACCAAATAAGTAACACGAATTGTTTGGATGAAACGACAATCCATGACTCACACTTTATTACTTGGTAAACGATTTGTTAACAAAATAAGTAACGCGATTTGGTAAACGATTTGGTAATACTCCTCTATTTGGTAAACGATTTGGTAATACTCCTCTAATATTTACCTAATGTAAGATGACATGTCATCAATTGTTCTTTGCTTTCAAACTCTTTTTTTTTTTTGAAGAATTTGCTTTCAAACTCTTGAATTTATCAATCAAGCCTTCCTCTATTTATATAAAGTGAGAAACTTTAACGATAACTTCAGAAAAAACAATTGTTGGGCATGTTTCCCAAATGTGACATACACTCCCCTTGGTTGCTTGGAGAGAAAAGATGTCCAAAATGTGAATTTCGAAGAGTGGACAACGTTCTTTTCAAGTTGGTTGAATTGTTGAATTATAATGAAATGATGTTTTAATTTCAAGTTTTGTGTATCTTTGAGTGCCTTTTATGTATAAGACCTGTAAACATCTTTTGGGACGAGTTTGGGCATTTGAAAGATCAAAATTTGGGATTTTGGGCGAAAAGGGGGTTGAAACCCAAAACTTTTTGACGGAGTTGATGAGCGCTCGCTTGAGCGAGCTCTAAGCGAGCAAGCCCAGTAGGTTCTGGACACAGGTCGCTTGAGCGAGCTTCAAGCGAGCGAGCCCAGAAGCTACTGAAAGTTGGTCGCTTCAGCGAGCAACCCTTCGCTTAAGCGAGCAGCACCCTATTCAGCAATTATTCGTCTTTCGTTTCGTACACTTGGGGACCAATCCGGGCTTTCTAAAATGATTCTTTTGACTTGTTTAATCTCGATTTATATACTTAAACCTACTGGAACATCATTTGAATCGAATTGGACTTGGTTTTGTGAATTGAACTTAACTTTAGGAAAATGTCCAAGAACGCCGATTTTTTCGAAACTTGTTTTTCTCAAGTGAATGATGTAGGGTTAAGTATGTATGTTGTTTATGTGATTACTAAAAATGGTTTTGATTAATTTCATTGAGAGTTAACTTGTTTTCTTTAAAAATGGATTCATTTTGGAAAAGTGGCATTATGAGACTAACTTTGTGATTTGTGAGATTTCATAGTAATTGGCCGGTGAAACGCTCATGTACGTACACCTACATTCATATGTGATTAGTGTGCATACATAGTTGAGGCAATTGAGTTGTTTTTCTTAGTTTTGGTTCAATAGCCTTAATTGTTTAAAGTTGTGAAATATGTTATACGAACTTGGTTTAAAATATTCATTGGACCCGATTACCTTGAAAATCTTTTATGAATAGTTTGATACGTATAAATGAAGATGTATGAATGATTGATGGGTGTTGAATATGATGTTTATCATAATGTGGTGTATTTTCTCCTTTACTTGGATTGTGAGAATTATATGAAGATGTTGAATTACTATGGTGATGTTGTTGGTGTTTATATATGTAATGTGCATATATGTTGTTGGTGAATTTTCTTACATGCTATTGGTGTTGAACATTGTGCTTTTAAACTTCGAAAAGTTATCGTGCTTTTAAACTTCGAAAGTAAACTAGCCCTCTGCTGACCATGTTTGGAACAATTATTTGAGACTAAATATTTTTATTTTTGAAAGGGAAGGTTATGTAATTCATTTAAAAACAACGCGCCTAGTCGCGTGTTAGCAACTGTATAAGAAAGAAATTGAGACGGAGTGACTATGTAAAAGAAACGACTGAAATTTAAATTAATGAAAGATAAAATGATGAGTTGTCTTTCATTCAACGCTTGTTTAGCATCTCGTGCTTGACGTATTTCTCTAGTGGTTCTTTCATAAAAGTTGGTACTATGTCTCTTCTCTAGGAAAAGAATCTAGGTTTGATTTCTGTAGTCATCCATTTAAAAGACAAACCAAGTCTATTATAAAAAAGATCTTGTTAACGAGTGTCTCGGGGACACTCTTTAAGAATTCCAAAAGAAACTATTTTATAATAAAGTCAAATATTTTAATTTTCGATGTTTTGATTACACATATTTCCATGACAAATTACCATTTAAAGTCCTTAATTAATATCCGAAACACTAGTTAACATTTCTTAAAAAACAAATTATATCCAATCGTTAATTCAAAGAGTAGATTTATAGCAGCTGTGAGGATGCATTGAGGCACCTACTAGCCGTAATTAACCTAATTACAGTTGTTGGCAACAAACACAAAAACCAAAAAAATTGTATCTCAACTCACTTAATTACTTTGTTAAATACTTCTCTATGTCCTACAATAAGTGGCTCATTCGTAAAAAACAATTGACGCAAAATAAATAACTCATTTCACTTTTTAATACAATATTAATTACTTTCTTCCAATTATACAGTTTAATTAATAAGTACTCCCTCCGTCCCATATTATAAGCAAAAAAAAAAAAATCACACTTATTAAGAAAACTAAAACATAGTAGTTTATAACATAGTTTTTTGTGTTATTTTTGAAATAAGTTTTATAGGAAGATGTAAACAATTTTCATTGGTTGTTGGTTATTGAGAAAATGAAAGAGAGTGCAAATTGAATGCACTTTGCATTTAATTTTCCTTTGGAAAAGATAATTGTTGGTCTATTTTGCTTATAATTTGGGACAAAGAAAATGAGTTTTTTTTGCTTATAATTTGGGACGGAGAGAGTATTAATTTAATCATTTTCAATTTTATATCTTCCATTTTATATTTATAATAATAGTGAATTCACCAATATTTGATAAGGTTATTTAATTGGTCTTGTTAACCGGCGTCCCCGAGGCACTAGTTAGGCATTAGTTAACAAACTAAAAGTAGAAAGAAATGTCAACTTTTGCATTAAAAAGAACACTTTTTAAATTTTGAAAAAATAGAATACACAATTTCTAAGAGAATTTCCTTTTATAATTCCTTAACAAATGTCCGGAGGCACTTGTTAACATTTCTCTTCAAATTATTTTTCTCTCTTCCTTTAAAGAAAAAAATCATTTTTCTCTTTCTTTTACTCAGAGTTTTCTTAATACGTGTGATATGATCAAAATCTATTGTTTATCATAGAAATTAGTACACTAAATGACTATCTAAAAAAATGTACATAATCTTAGACTACAATTGTGTGTGAGAGAGTATACCATCGGATTTTTATTTATTTTTCGGTCAAGTATACCATCGGATTTTAATGCTAAAGTTTCTAACTTAACGAAATATTAAGTTTCAATATGAGAAGATATAAACTGATCAAGGAATTTCCACTAAAGAACAATTTTGTACAAATTCTCCCTAAGTTATGGACTTGTAATACTTTCTCACGATGCTAAAGTCTTTGTTATTTTGACCAAACAATTGCCGCAACTATAATTACCTCCAACCAAACTAACATAGTAAGGGCTATTAATTGGTCACAACCGCTTCCATGAATTCCATAAATGCATGCCAACAACACTTTTCTATAAGAATCCCCAAAATTCACATCTCACACACAAATCAAACAAATTCCAAGAAAAACTTCTTAAAATTTCATTCACCAAAATGTCAAGTGAAGTAGTCAAGAAAGAAGAATCTCTAAATGTGAAAATCACTAGCAAAAGCTATGTGAAACCTGAGGAAAAAATTGGGAAAAAAGAGTATCAATTGGTCACATTTGACCTACCTTACTTAGCTTTTTACTACAACCAAAAATTAATTTTTTACAAAGGAGGTAACTTTGAAGAAAATGTTGAGAAACTCAAAAATGGGCTTAGTGTAGTTTTGAAGGAGTTTCATCAACTAGCTGGTAAATTAGGAAAAGATGAAGAAGGTGTGTTTTTTGTTGAGTATGATGATGACTTGGTTGGTGTTGAAGTTGTTGAAGCTGTTGCTGATGAGATTGGTGTTGAAGATCTAACTGTTGCTGAAAGTAGTGCCATTTTGAAGGAATTGATTCCTTATAGTGGAATCTTGAATTTGGAAGGCATGCATAGACCCTTGTTGGCTGTTCAGGTAATTTAAGTAATTTGTTAAATTTTGAAATTTGTTGTTAAATTAATTTATGTTCTTCTTTAGCCATTTCTAAATTGAAATATACTACTAGGTGATCCCTACAAGTAGGTTTTGATTTAATATTTTTTTTCATTAATTAATTTCTTAGTTAACATTTTTTTGATAGTTTTTATTTTCTGATAGTTAGTCTCTTACTAAATAATGTCACTCTTTTAAATATTTAAAATCATAGCCTAAAGGGTCCACATTCAACTTGTTAATGCAAATGTGAAAGATGTAAATATGATAAATGCTAAGATGAAAATTTACATTTACAGTTAATATGTGAGTAGAGAGATCATAGTTTGGTCCATACCAAAAGAATTATTAGCTTCATAGTTTGGTTAAAGAGTCAAAGTCGTAAAAGTCCTAGAGTTCTCTCCAAATGCCAAATACTATCTAAATGTGGTTGGTTGTTAAGAAAAATCATAGAAGAGTAAAAACCAAAAAATATGGTATACATTTATCTAATTTGTATCAGATCTAATTTAAAGGAGTTTTATGGATGGCTAATCCTATATATAACTTCCACAAATATAGATATTTTCTATATTTTCCTTTGTCCTATTTGCCAATAATAGAATACGATGAGATGAAGAACTTGTTACAAAAACATTAAAAAAATAGATGAAGAACAGATACATTTTTGTTTAAAAAAGTCCAAGTAACAATTGGAGTAAAAGTTTGTTAACTATGGTATTTGCCAAATTATTCCTTTTTTTAGATATATTTACCTTAAGTGTTCTAGTTTTTGTACTTAAGTTGAGAAAGACAAACATATAGAACTTGATCTAAGGCATTATCAGATCCTACATACTCCCACCCTAATGAAATATAAATAAATATAATAGTTTTTTTTACAAATAATAAATATAATAGCTGAAAAGTTCATGTATGTGGATTAAATTTTTGATCATATACATTGCTTTTCCAACTATCACTTTTGCTTATATTTTATTTTAGAGAGGTATTATTTAAATCCAAAGTGCTTAGATGAGATAACACAAATCTCTTCTATCTTAACTAAGTTTGTAGTTTTAAATAAAATCTTGAAAATTCAAACAGCGTTAAAATTCTAAAATTCTTAAAGAGAATTTGACGCGAGTTTAGATTTAAAAAATTCAAGAAATTAGTTTCTACATTTGCACGAAGAATACACGGTTTGCATAACACAAGATGCCAAGTATTCTAAACAATTTAGATCAATCCACTCAAGGAAAAGATCAGCCAACCACACATTGAGTCAAAAAAGATCAACCACACATTAAATAACTGACATTAATGGTTGTTTAATCAGTTGTAAATTTTGTACCCAAACATATATTTTAAATTTCACAGAAAAATTAGTTGCAGTTCATAAATGAGTCATAAATCTCAACCAATAAAAAAGATAAGATAAAAAAACACATCAATACGTCCCATGTGTGCATAGTGCATTGCTCAATTTTTTGCCAATGATAAATGCCAATCTACCTTATAGAGGATTTAATTTTCTTCAACAACAAACCGTAAAATAAAGTCATTTGTTTATTAAGAGTAAATAATGTCATTTGATATATATATTATTAAGTTCATTAAATTATGATGATAATTAATTTAAAATTTAAACTCTCTTAGGACTAGAGCAATGCATGGTTTTGGTTATGACTGTTGATTATGGTTAAACTCATTGTAGCCTAAGAAATGATTAAAATAATTGTGTTCATTTGTTTTTGGGTGGCTCAAAAAATAAAAATGATAAAAATTAAACTAATTGTATTCATATCCGACTCGGGAAATCCTTTTTACATTTGCGCGTGGATGATACTTAATTAAAAAAAAAAAGTTATAATTTATAAGAGAATGTTGAAAGAACACATACTACACTCCTCTTCCCATATAAAACTTCCAAAAAAAAGAGATTCACTTTATTTTCCTATGTCCTGTTTTTGTTAATTTTTGACCTATAATATCATGAAATAGGACAAATGATAGGTACGTTTTTGCTTGAAAAACCTCAAGTAACTATTGGAGTAAAAGTTTGATATATAATTGAAGCGTTTTTACCGAATATTTAAAAAGAAGCTAATAAATGTTGTTGGGAGAGTCTTCACATTCTGCATAACAGCATAAGACCCAACTTTCACATGTCATATTCACATTCTTTCCTTTCCTTTCCTTATTTTTATGATTTCTTCTTTTATGATTTATGACATAGTTGTAATCTTGACTTTTCCAGCTAACAAAGCTCAAAGATGGGCTCGCAATGGGCTTGGCTTTTAACCATGCTGTCCTTGATGGAACATCCACGTGGCACTTCATGACTTCATGGGCAGAGATATGCAGTGGTGGACCCACCACAACAGCCCAACCATTCTTGGAACGAACCAAGGCACGAAACACACGTGTGAAGCTTGACCTCCCCCTACCCGAGCCCAAAGGCTCGCCACCATCGGCCAATGGTGAAGCAAAGGTCGAAGACAAAGGCCCAGCACCATCAGCCAATGGTGAGGCAAAGGTTGAACCCGAAGGCCCACCACCAACAGCCAATGGTGAGGCAAGGCCTATACTTAGGGAAAAAATCTTCAAATTTTCCGAGTCAGCCATCGACAAAATCAAGTCAACAGTCAATGAAACCCTTCCATCGGACGGTTCAAAACCATTCTCAACATTTCAGGCTCTCTCCACTCATATTTGGCGCCATGTGACCCTTGCACGTGACCTAAAACCCGAAGACTACACAGTGTTCACAGTCTTTGCAGACTGCAGAAAACGAGTGAAACCACCAATGCCTGAGGCATACTTTGGAAACCTAATTCAGGCTATATTCACCGTCACGGCTGCTGGGCTTTTGGCGGCCCACCCGCCACAATTCGGTGCTTCTTTGATCCAAAAGGTAATTGAAGGCCATGATGCTAAAGCTATCGACGAACGTAACAAAGAGTGGGAGAGTGCACCCAAGATTTTTCAATTCAAAGATGCTGGTGTGAATTGTGTTGCAGTTGGAAGTTCACCTAGGTTTAAGGTTTATGACATTGATTTTGGGTTTGGGAAGCCAGAGATTGTGAGAAGTGGGACCAATAACAAATTTGATGGAATGATTTATTTGTATCCTGGCAAGAGTGGAGGGAGGAGCATTGATGTTGAATTAACATTGGAGCCTGAGGCTATGGGAAGGTTGGAACAAGATAAGGAATTTCTTATGGAAGTATAATTTAATCTAGCAAGAATTTGTGCAATAAAAGTTGGGTATGGAGGGAATTTGGAAGTTCTACTGTTTAGATTGTTGAAAGGATTCATCCTACTAGCTTGATTATTCTTCAAAGATATTATGATGTATGTTTAGGTATATTTGATATAATGTTGTGTGTTGCTTGATAGGGTTTTGTATTTGGTGGTTGTATGCTTTGATTGAATTTGAACTTGGTAATAATGTATGGATATCTTGTTATCGATAATTTCATAGTTTATCTTAATAATAGAGTGCACCTTCTTTAAGAATATAATTGATTCAGTATATATACTACATTTGTCCCTAAACATAGCCTTCATTTAGTAAATAATGATAATTAAATTCCTAGTAATAGTAAATTTATTAACAATTGGTATTTTTACAGAATTATCTTTCATGAGAAAAAATCATATTTTTTTCATAGTATTTACTACTTATTCCATAATATAATTAAGGGTGCATTTATAAATAAAAAAATTAATGTATTTGTACATTCGAAATATATCTTATTAAAAGGAATAAAGAAAAATCTTACGAGGATCCTATATTTACAAGACAAAGTACTATTATGTATTCTTCCAAATATTTTTACTTTTAATTTACCCTCAGGGATGTCGTAGTTAGCCTTTGTTAGTAATAAAAATACAAATAATAAAACCAGAAATAACAGAAAAAATCTGGTAAAGATATTAAATAATTTATCATAATGTTTATTCCATTTCAAACAAAAAAGATCAGAGAAACATATTTATTAGACAAAAAAAGAGAAACATATCAACAAAATTATGCAACTTATTTTGAACAAAGTCAGTATCAAGAAAAGAAAACTATACCTGATTTGCTTACTTTTGTATTTTGCATAAAAAGAAAAACAATACAGATGAAACTCACATATGATATTTGTTTGCCTAAACAAACTCCAGTTGATGTTGACTTATTCACGAGTTTTATGTCTTAGGATGCATGTTTGAATTTGTAAACAACTCTATTATTGACATTTAGTGTATGTGAATTTTGTCCCTAGATTATTTAAATTCAATAAAAATATGAAATACTTGTGGATTTTGTTTTTCTGTAGGCCGAGTGGAAAGTACCGTTGAAAGCTCACAAACACCCTTTATCAACTTAATTTTATTAAAATCAGGAGTAGTTTGTTGGATATATACGAGAAATGTGGCATATACATAATGTCTTAAGGTTTTGGGTGAGATATAATGTTTGAGTCTCTTGGTGATTCTGGAGAATTTGAGCTCGTTGTTTCTCCCGCGTCCAATGGCTCCGCAACACATGGTTTCAGTTCCTTGGTTCGGCTCATGCTTGTGGGAATGATTGTCCGGTTCAAATGTTAGTTTTCAGCTGTACTTTCCAATGTTCTGCATCACATATCAATGGATAAAATGTTGGATAAAGAAGAGAGAAGACACATACACCTAATGCCTTAAGGTTTTAGGTGGAAATAAGACGTCTTGAGTCTCTCAATGATAGTGGAACATTTGAACCCGTCGTTTTTTCTTCTGTATTATCCGATTCCTCGACATAGTTTAATTATCAAGAAAATTATAAAAGGTTAACAAATACTCCTATGTTGAAGACATGGGTATCTATCAGAAAGAAAGAAAAATAGCAACTGTTTTCTTGTTAAGGAGGGATTATTTAAGGATACTAACGGTAGGAAACAGCCATAGGTCAAAAAAGTGTGCAGATTTAATTTCCATCAAATGGGTTGGTTCAAAAATAACAGTTTGTGTACGATAGAATAGAGAAGACGGTGGAGTAAATGAGTTTTGGAACGATACCAAATCGATCGGTTGATGCCTTTGATGCTTGGTAGGAAAGAATTTTAAGATTAGGGGCCTACTTTTTTTGGTACAAGAGATAAGGGTCCACTTTACATGTTCCTTAAACTTACTACTAGGCCATTGGACATGTTTTATAAAATGCAACTTCTAAGGCACACTCATAAATTAAAGTTTACTGATTTTTTTTTTGGTACAAGAGATAAGGGTCCATTTTACATTTTTGTTTTTTTTGACAAAAGGGTCCACTTGGTAAACTTACAACTAAACCATTGGACATATTTCATAAAAGGTTGGTCTATAGACTTTTTATATTTGTTCAAAATCTCTTCAATTTATGTTTGTGAGCTTAACTCAGTTGACATGTACAATGCATAAAATATGTAAGGTATGGGGTTCAATCCTCGATCACCTCAGAAAAAAAAAAAATCTCTTCAATTTATCCAAGAGTGAATTGGCAAATTAAAACCCCAAAATTGTAGCTTTCATCAAAAACTTCAAAAACTTTTAAATTGTAACTGATGACACTAGGTCATATATTGTTTTTAGTACCATGTTTATGAGTTTTGAGTTGAGTTCAGGTGATTTTGTATGAGTTAGAAGCTATAAAAGACTGAAATTGAAGTGTTAAGGAAGCAAGGAATCGTACTACGATTTCTAGAATCGTAGTCCGATTTGGCAGCAAATTGAAGGCATTTCAGGACTGTAAAAATCGTGCTCCGATGAGACTTCATCGTGCTCCGATTTGAAGGAGCGTCTCAGCCATCGTGCTCCGATTTTGACCATCGTGCTCCGATTTTGAGAATCGTGCTCCGATTTTGAGCATCGTGCTCCGATTTTGGCGTACAACAGAATTTCCCTATAAAAGCCAAGTTGTTTTCAGAGGCAAGGGTTCGGAATTTTGGAGAAGAAATCACACTTTTGGAGCTGGAAAGCGAGATAAAAGGTGGGAGACCATCAAAAACTCATAGCCGGTTATCAATTGATGTAATGAATTCTTCCTTATCATTAGTTATTTGTGCTTTAGCCATGAGTAGCTAGATCTATTGTGATTAGGTCTTGAGATGAATCTGTAATAGCTCATGCTTGTAACCTGAAACTCTATTTGCTCTATCAATGTCAATCTAGTTTATTCAGTATATTTTATGCTTAATGCTTTTATGATTCTGACCCAATATAATCGATTCAAGAGATTATATGACTATTGACACTAGCGTATAACTCGGATATACTTATACTGTTTCACTTAACGGACAATCTAGGGATGGAACGTTGTTAGGTGATGATTTTGGAATTAACGTGCTAAAAACCTTCGAGAATTATAGGTTCACCTAAGGGATTAGGGAATTATAATTAGAGAAGAGGACTTAGGATCAAGGGATTGACCTAAGTTATTTTGTTAATTTGTCGTTAACTTTGTGACATGAATAGACTTTTAGACACAGGTTGCATACGAGTGATTTACAGATGATTCGAATGACCTAATCATTCTTCCAAATTATATTTCAACCAAGTTTAATTTCCGCAATTTATTTCTTATTGCAATTTCAAACCATCTGCCTAGGGCAACCCCCCAATTTTAATACATCTTTATGATAATGCTATTACTCGTTGAGAAGAAATAGTCCCTGTGGATACGAATTATTTATTACTTCGATATAATTTAGTAAACTTGCTAATTTTCTATCAGTAACTTTCATCAAAAACTTCAAAAACTTTTTTAAAATTGCCAAACTTTAGTCAATACCCTCCTCCATTTGTTTTGGTCGTTAAACCATATGACGTGACAATTAACTATACACGTGACACCTCCACGTAAACTGAATGTTATGTCACATTACAAGGATTAACTGATTTTTAAAATAAAATAAAATTTCCTTATTTTTTTAACTAAAATGCGTGTGATTATAAAATTAGACAAATACCCCCTAAAATTTAACATTTAAGTGCAAATATCCTCCTTAAATTTATAACATACACGCAAATATTCCCTTAAATTTAAAACTTAAATTCCTCTCAAATTTAAAACTATTAAAAGAAAAAAACCAACAACATGAATCCAATGTTAGAATCCCACGAAAGTAAGTAACAACATATTTTCTTACAATTGACTTGGATATAGCCTTTTGCAGGGGTGGAAGTTCTTTTGGCAAACAAGAACCGTGTGTTTCGTGGGACACCCAGTGAAAAGAGATATGATTCTCTTCCATTTGCAACATGAACCTTGGATTCATGAGTGCAAGCATGAAATGTAGGCAAAATCCAAATGACTAAGCAAAGGAGTAAGCTATGAAAATAATGGTCAATTAGCTTTACAAACATTGAATGTAGTAAATTCATTGAAAACATAGTTGGACAACATGTGGCATGTGGATGTACCTATAGATCAACTAATCAAAATAGGTTAGCCAAAGGTGCATTGTTTACTCAAAACAATAATTTTGAAATGCAATAGCTAGTTTTGATAGCATGCTAATGACTTCAGAGCCAAAGCTTTGCACTTCACGCCGCTAAAATTCGTGGCCTGGAGTGGTGATAAAATGGGGGATAGTCTTTGTATTGAATGAAAAAAATTCGGAAGGGTTTTTTTTTTTTAAGGAAATTCGGAAGGGTTTTGTCTATTCATTCATTTATCAGACTTGGGTTTAAGATTAAATTAAATTTTATTTAAGGGTTATTTTGTTATTTTGGGATGTAACTAGGAATATATGGGATGTAACTGAAAATATCGAATCTTATCAGAAGTTAGTTTTCAGTAGTATATTTTATTTGGAAAAACATTATTGGAAGTTGGGAAGTTAGCTTCGCATAGTGTAATTTGACAATTTTGAAGATATAAGACGGATGTGAAATCGCCTTAAGGCAAAAGTTATTGCTCAATTGGCACCTGAAATTGCTCAAAGTTCCGCGAAAACAAGCATTTGGTTCGCTTTTTAAGCTAGAAAATGTCCATCATAAGCTACGATCAAATAGGATGATCAATTTTGAAGGGTTTATTGAGCAATCGTCTAAGACAAAGCATTAGTCGGACCAAGTTAGCACAAAGTAATCTCTAATGTAAAAAAACAAGTGTTTGGGCTTTTGTGTTTTTTAGTGGACAATAGTTTTGCTTTTTGACTTACTTTTCCCACCTATCACCTTCTCACACACCATATTGTTTTTTAAAAAATGCCCATGCGATTTCGGATTATATAATTTGAACACAGTTTGGATGTGTTCGGATTATATAATCCAAAATATGATTATACAAAGCAGCAATCAGAATTTCACTAATTTTAGCAGTTGTGAAGTTCGCTTTTAAAAACAACAAAAAATAAATTAAAAAATGATAAAAAAAACATGTCAAATAAAATTAAAAAAATATAAAAATACCACCAAAAAGTTATAAAAATCAAATAAAACTAATGCAATTTTTTTTGGATTTTTCTGTAAATATAAAAAATAAAATAAAAATTGGACTAAACAATGGAATTTTGAATTTTGAGGGTGGAGTCCCAAAAGAAGTCCCTTTTTGAGAGAGTCTTGATCCTTGATTTTTTTTTTTTTTTGATTTTCGGGGTAAGTTTTGAAGCAAACTGATCAAGTAGCCCACAAACCAGATTTTTTATTGAGAACAACTAACAATGACCTAAAACATAAGGATGAGAGTTATGAAAACTAATATGGTCCTTAAACTGGTTACCCATGTTACAAACAGACTCAAAATTCATGCAGATACAGTTCAGATTACATAATATGAACTGTTTTTCCCCTGAATAAGGGTGTTTATAGGTTGTTCAGATTCTATAATCCGAAAGAGGAAAAAAAACAAGGAATGCGCTCTATTTTTTTTAGGTTTTCAAATTATAAATTCCAAATTGGTGAAAACTCATTTTTTTTTACCACATAACAAAGGAAATAAGGCACACGAGAAATTGGTAGGGTGAAAAAAATAATAGTCTTGCTTTTTTTCCCTCTTGTTTTTCTCTCCAATGGATTGGGCTACAAAGTTAACATGTAGTCCAAAGTTGCGAAAAAAAATGTAGGAAATTATACCATATACCCATACATTTAGTCCTTCACCCCAACAAACTATAAGAAATGTCAGTATTACCCCTTTTTAATTTTGACTTCACCCCCATCAAAATGATTTACGATAAATAATTTTTTTTTCAGAAATGGAAGAATTCACTCAACATATAAGCATCATCAATCTTCATTGATTTGCTTTTTGAAGAACTCAATCCCATACATAGATCATTTCTTTCAATGATTTTGAATCAAGTATACCATGTGCGCAAATTAAGAAAATTGAGATGTATTAGGTTAATGATTGGGTTTTGATTTCTGAAAAATGGAATTAGAGTGACCGGGATGATTGAAATTGGGTTGTGTTTTGGTTTGAAGACTGCATGATGGTGGGGTGTGAGAATGAAGGAATTTATAGAAGGGGTAAAATTTGTGGAACCAAAATAATTCTAGAAAATTTTAATGTACAAGAAATTTTTGTTGGAGTGAAGTTAAAATGAAAAAGGGGTAATATTGACAATTTTTTGTATAGTTTGTTGGAGTAAAGGAATAAATGTATGGGTATAGAATATAATTTTACAAAATGTAACACAGTTGTTTCTTTTCTCCTCCCTTTTCTCTTCTCACGGACCCCCAAAATTTCCCAATATAATATTAAAGTTATATCATCTGAACTCCATTTTGGTCTATTTTAGATTATATAATGAGTCATGTTAAACAGTTTAATCAAAATAGTGTTATAAATTATTAAAATGGCATAAATGAAAGAAAAATAAATGACAAAAAAGAACATAAATTTAAAGAGACATGATACAAATTATCAAGAATTGAACATATTTTACTATTTGATCAATAATTCACAATACATTACATTAGCATAATACTTATTACAACAAAATATTAGATATCTAATGTTAAATCCGTAGTACAAGAAGATGGAGGGGAAAGGAGGGAAAGGTTTTTCAACCTTCTCACACATAATCAAGAGGAAGGAAATGGGAATAAAAGATGGCAAAGTGGAAGAAGAATAAGATGATATTGAACAACCAAAAATCCAGACGGATCGCATATCTCTACTGATTTGTGGTGTAAATTTACAAAGTGGGCCCAAGCCCTTTGATTGTTCATACTATCCCTACAAGATAATAGAGATATTTATATGAAAGGTCAACCGTTAAACAATAACATCATAAATGTAATATCCCAAATTTATTAGTTTGATTAATTGTTTATTTTAGGTACTGATCTTTCAAAAAAAAAAAAAAAAGGTACTTATATATATATATATATAGCTATTATGAGAACTTAGGGATAGAATGGTAAAATACACCCAAAGGTACCTACATATAAGCCTAAGTCAACATAACAAGTCAAAAAAAGAAAGAAAAAGAAACAAATTCTCTCTCTTCTCTTCTCTTCTCTCCTAAACGAGACCACAACCATGTACCCAAGGGAAAGTAACTCACCTCATCATCACTAGGATTTCTTGCATGCAAGTTGTTCATTCATCAAATCTTCCTTAATCAAGTGAGTACCTTTAATTAAGTTTAAATAGTAGTTTTGGGTATGAATTGATTATAAGGGTAATGATTGAGTACAGTTTAAAAATCATGAAATAGAACTCAGAAGAGAACAATTTGGAGAAAAAGATAATAGATTAAGTGAGATTTATTAGTACCTTCTTGTTAGTAGTGTTTGCATATCAATTTAATAAACTAGTGTAATACACCATTATGAAATTAGAGAGAAAAAAATTTGTCACATACGTTATTTTGAAGATTAAGTCGCCATCTTCCTTTCTTATACTTTCAATTGAAATTATGATCATTATAATTGATGTTAATTAGTGTTGGACTGTAAAGGTGAGTATATAGATGTTTGAAAATGTTTCTTTTGTGCAGAAAAATTAAAGAGATAGTAGGATTTGTACCACTACAGTAATAGTGTTCTATGTTGTTGACAGTTTTATCATTTTAGTCCAATTGCGACGTTTTTTCATTTATCCGTTTTTGTTTTGGTTCAATATGAATTCTTATATTGTGTACTCCTTTTATCTATTACAGGCCCTAGGAAGACAATACTTAAGAGATATTAGAAGTATTAATGCCAATGGTAAAGTTACTAATTAATTAATTGGATGATTAGACGGTATAGAATAGAATTCGTATCAATATGAATGTGAGGCAGGTTATCCTCTAATAAGAGGAATAGTTAAGTAGATAATACAGTGGAGGCAGGTAAGTTGGGCGCTACTTACACAGCTTGATAGCATACTCTACTGGTAGACAAGCTCTCTTGGGTTACTTACACCCGAGAAACTTGCCAGACGCATCAGACAAGTAGTATTATTTAGGCTTAATAGCAGTTTTCGCACCCTAACTTTCACGAAGTTGCGATTTTGGCCCTCTAAGAAAAAAAACTACAAAACTGCCCCCTAAGTTTTGCAACTGTAGCAGTTTTGGCCCCCCAAGGCCAAAAAAAATATAAAAAAAAAAAAATAACACGTGCCACCTCACTTAGGGTGTCACGTCAGCGTAGACCGAGTCAAAATTGGCATTGGGGGTCAAATTTGCCACAAATGCAAAACTTAAGGGGCGATTTTGTAGTTTTTTTCTTGGGAGGCCAAAATCGCAACTTTGGGAAAGTTGTACTTAATTTCTATCATGAACATGCTATATAGCATGTTCATGATAGAAATTAAGTACAACTGATTAAGATTGAGACGAGATTTAATTTTGTTCATAATTTAGATTAAAGGACTCACTGAGATGTAATCTCACCCCTTTATAGTTGTCTTTTTCAGATGATTTTGGAGATGATAAAACGACCAAGCCTTGAAGACATATATTTTGATTGTTTTGTAGTTGTATTTCCATATATTAGTATTAGGCTTCTGTTGTAATTTAATCACTCCCTGTAATTACCAATACTAATATATAACATTTTGTATTATCCTAAACTATAATATGGAGTGTTACATTTGGTATCAGAGTGGATCAATTCAGATCTTGCTTGAGTAGTTATGATTAAATGAGTAGTGGTTTCCTTTGTTTTTTGACTGTATAATTCTTATTATCATTTCATTAAATATTATGTCTGATCAGCTTAATATTTATGTGTAATAAACAGGATATCATGTCTGAGAACATAAGGAGACCAGTAAGCCCCCGAGGAATCAAAACTTGAGCGAAGAATATGTTAACCTCGTACAGTTCATGCAACATCAACAGCAACAACTGCAGCAGTTTATGACGCAGATGATGTAGCAGAATCATCAGTTAATGCAAAGTCAGATGCAACAACAATTCCAAGGCCATCCTCCTCAACCTGAAAATCCCGACAGAGCCTTTCACTTCTTTCTCAAATTAAAACTGTTGGTTTTTCAAGGAAGTCAGATCTCTATGGAAGTGCAATCCTGGCTGAACCAAATGATTAAGATATTTGAGTCAGTGCATTGTTCTGAAGAACAGAAGGCCTCTTTTGTTTCTCATATGTTGCAAGGGGAAGCTGATATATGGTGGAAAGGTGCAAGGGCTTATCTAGTTAATGAGGGTGCACAATTGAATTGGGAAAATTTCACCACGGCATTCTTGGATAAGTATTTTCCCGAAAGCACTAGGCTGAACAAAAGAGCACGAATTTTGGGAGTTTAAGCAAGGAGATTTTTCAATGGCATATTATGTGGAGAAATTTGAAGATCTGGCACAGTATGCTGAGCAAGCTCAGTATGCTCCCTATGAACAATGAAAGATTAATAAGTTCAAGTGGGGTTTGAACCTAGAGATTAAGTACAGTCTGGACATGACACCGATAACCTCATATGTCGCTTTAGTTCATATGAGTCATATTACTGAGGAGAATTGGAAGTTAGTGAAAGAGGAAATACGAAAAAAAAAGGGACACTTCAAAATATGCACAACAAGTAAAAGTGAAGATGCCAATTAGCAAGGGAAAACAATATCAGACTTTGAGATCAACTCTACCCGATGAATGCAACAATTGTGGAAGGCACCATTCAGGAAGATGCATGTTGGGAGAGAACCTTTGCTACATGTGTAAACAACTGGTACATTTGAAGAGTGATTGTCCCTACTGGAAGAACAAGATCTAAAAGAAGCAATCACGCAATGGAAGTCTATATTATCAAGTAAGTTGCTAAATTTCAAGGAAGAAGTTTTTTAAGGAGGGTAGAGTGTAATATCCCAAACTTATTAGTTTGATTAATTGTTTATTTTAGGTATTGATAGAATTAATTATATATATATATATATATATATATATATATATATATATATATATATAAAATAATTAGCTATTATGAGAACTTAGGGATAGAATGATAAAATACACCCAAGGGTATCTACATATAAGCCCGAGTCAACAAAACTAAGTTAAAAAAAGAAAGAAAAAGAAATAGGTCCACTTTCTCTTCTCTTTTTTCCTAAACGAGACCACCACCATGTACCCAAGGAAAAGTAACTCATCACATCATCACTAGGATTCATGCATGCAAGTTGCTCATTCATCAAATCATTCATCAAGTCTTCCTTAATCAAGTGAGTACCTTTAATTATGTTTAAATTGTAGTTTTGGGTCTGAATTGATTATAAGGGTAATGATGGAGTATAGTGTAGAAATCATGAAATAGAACTCAGAAGAGAACAATTTGGAAAAAAAGATAATAGATTAAGTAAGATTTATTAGTAACTTGTTTTTTTTTTTTTTTGACAAAGTTTATTAGTAACTTGTTGTTAGTAGTGTTTGCATGTCGATTTAATAAACTAGTGTAATACACCATTATGAAATTAGAGAAAAAAATTAAGAAATAAGCTATCCAGTAGAGTATAATGATTTGTAACATAAGTTATTTTGAAGATTAAGTCACCATCTTCCTTTCAAATACTTTCAGTTGAAATTATGATCATTATAATTGATGTTAATTAGTGTTGGACTGTAAAGGTAAGTATATAGATGTTTGGACATGTTTATTTTGTGCAGAAAAATCAAAGAGATAGTAGGATCTGCACCACTCCGGTAATAGTCTTCTATGTTGTTGACAGTTTTATCGTTTTAGTCCAATTGCGATGTTTTTCCATTTACACATTTTTGTTTGGTTCAATATGAATTCTTATTTTGTGTAATCCTTTTATCTATTCAAGGCCCTGGGAAAACAATACTTAAGAGATATTAGAAGTATTAATGCCAAAGGTAAAGTTACTAATTAATTAATTGGATAATTAGACGGTACAGAAATGAATTCGTATCAATATGAATGTGAGGCAGATTATCCTCTAATAAGAGGAATAGTTAAGTAGATAATACAGTGGAGGCAGGTAAGTGGGGCGCAACCTACACAGCTTGATAGCATACTCTACTGGTAGAGAAGCTCTCTTGGGTTACTTACACCCGAGAAACTTGGCAGACGCATCATACAAGTAGTATTATTTATATGACTTTTGATCTTATATATATATAAACGAGTATTATCATTATAGTATGTTCATGATAGAAATTAAGTACAACTGGTTAAGATTTAGACGAGATTTGATTCCTTTCATAATTTAGATTAAAGGGCTCACTGAGATGTAATCTCACCCCTTTATAGTTGTCTTTTTCAGATGATTTTGGAGATGATAAAAGGACCAAGCCTTGAAGACATATTTTGATTGTTTTGTAGTTGTATTTTCAGATATTAGTATTAGGCTTTTGTTGTAATTTTATCACTCCCTGTAATTACAAATACTAATATAAATACTAAATTATAAGTGTTACAATAAACTACACAAAGGAAATGTATGAGAGAATGTGACCTAGAATGAGAATTTATGAAAAATGAGTTGGTATTTTTAGAGGTAATGCATACATAGAGTGTAACGACCAGTATAGGAAAGGGGAAAAAACATGGTCAGTCATGCTCACAACTTAAGGGGAAAAAAACACATGTTAAATGAGTCTTGAACCCGCAGGACTTGTTGACCAAGCAATCATGCACATTATGAACTGGTTCAGATTATATAATTTGAAACCATTCCCAAAATGTTTCAGATTATATATTTTAAAATGGTCACTGATTGTGTTAAAATTTGTAGTTTGGACACTTTAAATTTTATAATCTGAAACAGTCAAGTACAAGTTTTTTTGTTCACACTGCTACGATAATTTTTGTGGTCCACGACACACAGAAACTTCTATAAATTAACCTTGAATTATTTTATTGATGATGCAATACTTCTCATGATTCTTCTTGGTGATTGCACACATTGTTTCTTGTTTGTTTAGTATATTTGAAATGTTTTAGTTTAGGCAAAAATGTACTCATGAAGGTAAACCAATCATTGTCTTTAATCAAACTTTTATGCTTTCTCCTTAAACTCTTTTAGAAACTATTTGAAGATCATTCTTCAATCTTTATGTCTAAAAAAGCTTTGTTAGAATGATACTTAAGCAAGTTTTGACATCCTAATAAAATGTATGCATAATTTGTTTTGAGGTGTATTTCTTAAGTAAATTGTAACACCCTATCCTCGTCGAGTATTTTTTTTTAAAAAAAATACAATTTAAAATTAAACACACGAGGGTGTCACGGATCTCATCGTTCAAAAGTCACTTTAAATTAATTAAAATACTGCAGCAGAAAAATAAGTTCGAAACATCGTCACATTGTTTTAATAAAATAACCTGGATTCGATTATAAATTTCAAAACAAGTCTGAAAAAATATGAAAGTAAAACTTCAACCCCTAATGTTACAGAATCAGAGCTTTGACCCAAAAATAAATAATAGACTCCAAGCAGCGAAAGGAAAATGACGAGAAAGACTCCTCCTCGTCCTCCAACTCACAGCTTTTACAGTTCTTCGCCTGAAGATCTACACCGCAAGGGTGTTGGCATCCAACCCGCAATCAGGGTGAGAATATATTCAAAATAGGAAATGGTATAAACATAATGAATAGATTCCAAGATAAATTTCATAAAGCTTCATCAACCATATATACATTCACATCATTTAATAAGCACAAGCATATCACCATCTTTAAATAAACTCGTATATATATATATATATATATATATATATATATATATATATATATATATACACATTGTTTAATAATCATAATTCATCCTTTAATAAACACAAGCATATCACCATATTTAAATAAACTCATCTTCAAATACACACAGCATCGTCAAATATACCACATCTTCAAATATACTAAATATTCAAATATATATAGATACTACATCGTCAAATATATTACATCTTCAAATAGACTCGACAATGAATGCATGAATTCCACATCAATATTTATTATTACACGTCATTATATAAACTCATCTTCAAATATCACTCATCGATAAATAAACTAATCTTTATATATATCGCCATCTTTAAAAAAACTCATCTTTATATATCACACATCGTTAAACATTACACATCAATTATTAATCATCATACATCAACTATTCATCAATACACACTTCATTAGATAACTTATCTTTACTCATCAATTAATATCTCATAAAGTTGACTTATCATCAAAAAAAACATATTATTTTAGACGTATCAATTTTCAAAATTTATCCTTACTTAACTAACACTGGAAACTATAGTTCCACATAATTAGCTTTTGATTTGTTACCTTTTAAAATAAAGCAAGGTTAGTTACAATTTCAAATAAATATTTTAAAACAAGGTTTGTTACCTTTAGTCAACAATATTACTCTAAACATTTTGTGACAAAGCAGATGGGTTCATGGAGTTATTGAGGAATATAAGTAAATGCTAAAATTATGAAATGTAATAAGAAGAAACTATTGTATGTTATCTTTCAAACGCAACTGGTCCCACTAGAAAAGGAGTTTCTTAGTTTAAGATATCAATTTTCAAAGCTTACTGACTCAGAGAAATTTATAAAATAGAACTGTCATCTTCATAATTTCACAAAACATTGCACAAGTAATATTAAACTACAAGACTTTCCAGTAATATTCTATTATATCTTAGCTTTCAAACCCAATTGGATTCACTCAAAAATAAGTTTTCTTGCTTAAGTTATACCCAATTTAATCCAACTACATCATAATCTGACTATGCGAAAAATGAATCTAATTTATCTCTTTCGATTTCATATTTCCAAAACACATTATAACCAATTTAATCTTGAAAACAACATGAAAACATTACAATTCATCAACAAACATCAACATATAATCACAACATCATAAAGAAACATGGATTTAATAAGAAATCATCAAAAGGATTAAGAAAAACATTGAAGGTTAGGGACTCCTCACTACCCACATGAATATACAACCTTTATATTGAATAAAACTCTCCCATTACCTCTTGTTTCGCTAAATCGATGAATTCATATAGTTGAATCTCTCCCTAAACACTCCTCTCTTTGCCTCATTTGCCTCTTTTCTCCACAACCCTGGTTTTTCTTTTGTTGTCTTGTTTCTCTCTTTCTCGGTAACCCTTTTTCTCTAATTCTCTTCTCTATTTATAAGCTCTAACTGAGTTTGTTATTAATCTTTTCATATTACTATGTTTACATTTAGGTTTGTTACTAATCTTTTCAGATTACTGTCTACACCTCTAGATTTTATTACTATTCTTTCTGTAACTACACAACCTTACTATTTACACCTCCCTCAACGTAAATCATTAAAACACTATACATATCACTATATACACATCCTTTTCTACTCAGTTTTACTAATGCACTATTGTTTACACCTTATCTCATTATTCTCTTTAAAAATGTTATTTTCTTCCAAAAATCTATTTTTCTCCCTTCCTCTAACCACTCCAATTTACCCATCTAATTCCTCATTACATATTCTCCCAATACATCTATAATATATTATATACTATATATAAAGGAAACTACCCCTTTCAGCACACTTTTGCGTTGGACTTTTTTTCTTTCAAAAATACCCTTAATTTTAAATACAAGTAACACATGTAACAAATATGTAACAAATAGTGTAACAAATATATAAGAATAAATTTAATTTAATTTAAGGAGAAAAATTACACACAGTTCCTTATAAAATAACACGTGGATTACTAATCCATGTCACTAATCTTTCCCGTTAACCAACTTTTACTTCCGTTAACCACTGATCAAACTCACAAAAATCTAGCACAAAACAAAAATTCATGTTACTTTTTTATCTGCCGCTTTTATGTTGTACATCTGTGTTGTTCCCCTCAATACAACCGACAAAGATTGCCAAGTACTTTCATATCCCTTCCACAAAACACAGTATTTCTATATTATTTTATTATTTTATTAATATAAGTTACTCTTCTTAGACTTTGATCAATTGTAACCAACATGAGCAAAAAATAAGGTTAAAGATTAGACTTTAAATCCTTTAAAAAAAAGATTAGTAACAAACGTGAGCAAAAAATAATAGTAATGATTGGACTTTAAATCCTAAAAAAAAAGATTAGTAACAAACGTGTGCAAAAAATATTGTTAGAGATTGGACTTTAAATCTTCTAAAAAAATTAGTAACAAACGTGAGCAAAAAATATTAATAAGCAAGGTTCTCACAGTTCATAGTCTGTTTCCATATTGTTTAGTTTTTTTCATCCTCTCTCAGCTCTCTGCATCAGAATTCATGATTAACCTGTAAGTTTTTTTCTTTTTCTTTCATGTTACAACTAATCAAAGTCGATTAGTTTTATGGATTATTTGACTTTGTTGGTTTAGAAGTGGTTATGATTCAAATTGTTTACGATTAATTTTAAGGATTATTTGATTTTGTTGGTTTATAATTGCTTATACAAACTATGATAGCGTGGTTTTTTATTTTTATTATATACTATATATAAAGAATACTATACATAAAGAAAGCTACTGCTTTCAACACTTTTGGGTTGGACTTTTCTTTCCAAAAATACCCTTAATTTTAAATACAAATAACACATGTAACAAATAGATAAGAATAAATTTAATTTAAATATTAAAACAAATGTAACAAACATGAGCAAAAAATAATGTTAAAGATTGAACTTTAAATCATCTAAAAAAAGATTAGTAACAAACATGAGCAAAAATTAATGTTAAAGATTGGAATTTAAATCCTCGAAAAAAAAGATCAGTAAAAAACGTGAACAAAAAATAATGTTAAAGTTTGGACTTTAAATCCTCTAAAAAAAATATTAGTAACAAACATGAGTATAGATATTAAATATTAATAAGAAGGGTTCTCACAGTTCATTGTTCGTTCCCACATTGTTTAGTTTTTCTCAACCTCTCTCAACCCTCTGCATCAGAATTAACCTGTAAGTTTTTTTCTTTTTCTTTCATGTTACAATTAATCAAAGTCAATTAATTTTATGAATTATTTGACTTTGCTGGTTTATAAGTGATTATGATTCAAATTGTTTACGATTAATTTTATGAATTATGTTTGACTTGTTGGTTTATAATTGCTTATACAAACTATGATAGCGTGGCTTTTTTTGTTAATATAAAGAGAATCATGCTTTTTTTTAATTATTAAATAAATCATTATTTGTTTAATAAAGGCAATATAGCTTCAGCAACGTATGTAACGCCGGTGTCAATGATGACATTGAACCCTCTATCACTCAACTCTTTTATGCTTCCTATGTGATATTTGTTTCCCCACTCAAGTTTTTTTGTAGTTAGTTTATTCAGCAATATTTAGATATTTTAGACTGTGATGCTCCATTTGGTGGAAAAGTTATGATTATGGATGGAGATTTTCATCAAGAACTTTCATTTATTCAAAAAGGTAGTAAGGCACAAATGAAATCTGCATGTATTATTAGGTCTTATTTGTGGGCTAATACTAGAAACCTACATTTAGTAAAAAATATGTGATCAATGAATGATCCTGAATTTGCACAATTTCCTATGTGAATTGGTGACGGTGTTGAACCTACCAAACCCAATGATATGGTGAGGATACCTCCTCAAATTGCATTACCATGGGAAGGAGAACAGTCAATACAAACTCTTATTGATCATATTTTTCCATAATTAGATTTGAATGGATGGGATGCATCGTATATGGTCGAAAGAGACATAATTACACCTACAAATGATGATGTAAAAAAATTGAATAACATAATTATCAATCAGTTTTCAGGAGAATAACACAATTTGTTGTCATTTGACGAGGTTGAAGGGGATACTCATAACTTATATCAATACGAATTCTTAAACTCAATTGCTCAACGAAGTAACCCACCATATATTTGAAAGGTAAAACAAGGTGCACCTTTGATGTTGTTGCGAAACATAAACCCTAGATGTGACTTGTGTAATGGGACACAATTGTTATGTCGTGGTTTATTTAAGAATACGTTGGATGTGGAAATCCCAACAGGAAGCAATGTTGAAAAAATAGCATCCTTGCCTAGAATTAAATTAATAAGTAATGCGAGTTCAGGACTTCCTTTTGTGCTTAGTAGAAAACAGTTTTCCGTTAGACTAAGTTTTCCTATTACCAAAAATAAGTCACAAGGGCAGACCATTCTCAATGTCGAAATTTATATTCCACGACATGTTTTCAGCCATGGTCAATTATATGTAGATTTATCAAGAGGAGTTTCTCAAAATTCAACAAAAGTTCTCATTAAAGAAGGGAAAATAGAAGGAGAAGATAGAAACTTTACGAAAAAAAGTAGTTTTTAAAGATGTTCTTTTATCGCAATCATAACAATGTTTCTTTTACATAACATGTCATTTATACATTTATGTTATGATGTTACTAATTACTATTAGAATAAACAATAAATGATCATTATTTTATCTTTATTTAATAATATGCAGGAAAACTAAAATATGTTATATGTCTTGACAATATTTTGTTTATAAATCAATAATTTCCTTAAATATTTTAAAATTTTAATCAAAATTATACAAACAAACATAATAAAATAATCACATGCGTTAGCGCAGTAAAAAGAGCGGACAGACGGGCACGATAGTACCCGTCTTTCCGCTAGTATATATAAATAAAATAGGGAGTTTCAGAAAGATTTTGGGCTGAATTTTTTTTATTCCAATTATACCCTTAAACAAATTTTCATATAATAATATTTTAAAAAAAGATAAAAAAATATTGTTATATTATTGTTATCATGAAAAATTTAAATATGGTTCGTTGAGTTTGTTACATTTGAAAGTCACAAATATCTATACTTATAATTTTTTATCTATATCAAAAAATTTATATTAAATATCTTTTGTAATTTACATGCAAAATTTCTATAAAATATTGTTGATAATTTACAAGCATTAGCACAACAAAAATAGCAAAAACGTGTCCGTCTTTTCGCTAGTATGAATAATTAAATTAATAATATCAAACAAACCAACACTAGTAACAATAATAATACTAATATCACCCAATAATAATACTAATAACTTAACATCAAAAATCGGGTTTTGCATAAATACTCAAGGTATGTAACACAACTAAATGTTCATTTTGTCACATGGCTATAAGAGGAATCTTATGTAGCTTTTCACTACGAATTTTATAAATACTTTGTGGTGACGAGGATGAATCAATTACTCATGAAGTTCATCTTTTTGTTGAATCTTCAAGCACTCTTTTGATTCAAACAATATTCTTTCAATATCTTATTTGAGTTTGTGATGCTACTGTTTTGGTATTCTTCTATTGAGTATATATACAAGCACTTGTAAGAGACTTATTTCTTGTCTACTTATATGGAAAGACTAAAGTACAAACTTCAGTAGACTATTATTCATAAAACTGTCTTTATTCCATAAGGTTTGTATCATTAAAACATTCATCAAAAAACTTTTTGTTTCAACATGTTGTTGTAGAATTTGATTTAATATCAGTTTTTTTCAATTTTATGTGTCCTGGCACAATTTTGATTATATAATCTTAAGCCTTGCAAAACCCTCCAAACCTTAAGTTTTAACACAGCTTGGGAATGGTTCAAATTATATAATCTAAAATATTCTAATTTTTTTTTGGAATATATAATGCAAACCATCCCAAAATTTGGATTGTGGCGTTACAAGAAAGGTTTAGACAATTTGTGGGTGTTTAATTCCTTTTTGGTTGGATTGAGCATCTTAAACGTTTCATTTGACTATATTTACATTCTAGGAATGTTGTAACCTTGCATTATTCATTTTACATTTTGCGTTCTTAGGTTTCATTTGGTAGTGAGTTATGATATCATGATCATTGTCGACCATTCTTACTATCTTCAAAATTCTTTGCAGTTTATGTGGGGATAATACGATGATTAGTTAATAAAATCCTATCAATTATAGTATAAACTTTGGGTTTTTGTAGTTTTTAAAATGTATAATCTGAAAATCCTAAAAATAATTGTATAATCCAAAAGTGTTGATTTCTGAATATTGAAGGGTGCGTGAAAAGAAAAAGAGAGGAGGGTGGGAAAAGAAAAACTCGTGTATCGAAGATCATGTCCAAATCAAGCCTAAACTAAAGAAAATTAGAGTTGGCCCAAATTGCAACGGCTGTTCAACAAAATATTTTGAATTCTGCTCTCCACCCTGCAAAAATTGCTCGCGCCCTGCAGCGATGCCAATTTTACCCCTGCGCTAGTTAACTGGCGCAAGTGCAAAATACTGCGCTAGTTAACGCACGCTGCGCCACTTAACTAGCGCATGTGTAAAACACTGCGCACGTTAACTGGCACTGCGCACGTTAACTGGCGCAGCCGTTTATCACATGCGCCAGTTAAGTGGCGCACAGTATGTGCTTACGCCACAGTCATGTGCTAACCTCTATTTTCCCTGATTTTTCAATCCTTCTTTCATACATTCATTGAAATAACATTCATTCAAATAACACAAATTTGTCCATAAATTTATAAAATTACATAATCTCACATAAACGGTCAAACATTACAGTATTACACTTAAATAAGGATTACACTTCAACGGATCGGACAAAAAGATACAAAGTATTATTCTCAACCATTACGCTAAACATGAAATCAACGTCGCTGTCGTCTTTGAGGAGTTGTGGATGATACACTGTCTTCCAGAAGTCCTCTTCCTTATCCTCCCCCAAGTCCAGGCCTGACACATTTAAAATCACATCACGTGTTCTATGATTTGAACCAATATAGATAAAGAAGTCGTCAAGCTTTGTTTTCAACTCATCCAACTTGTCGGTGGGGTTTACAGTGAACCAAGCCCTCTTTTTCACATCTACATAACGGATTTCAAGTTTAACCGGAGTTTGTGCATCTTCAGACATGTTTCACCTCACAAACTTCACAAAAATATAATGAAAAACAAATATGAGAGAAATGATATAAAATAAGTAGTTGACAAAGTAAGTAATGCGAGCAATAATTGGTGTGACATAACCGGCCACCAAAAAAATATTTCATTTCATTTCATTTAATATATATATATATATATATATATATATATATAATATTAGTTACATATTGGCCACAAATTGTGGTTACCGCCTTTGTCGAAGGCGGAGACAAAATTGTGGTTTCCGGAAATGTTATTTGACGCATCATCTCTTTGATGTGGAGTTTCATATTGTAAGGGCTTTTCTTGAGAAGTTCTTGAATGCCATTCCACTCCTCCACCAATCAACATCAATCTTTTCTCCTTGTGCACACAACCTTTTCCAATGAGGGTTGTCATACCCTCATTTTGGACCTAAAAATACTCGTTCAAATTTCTATGCTATTTTCTGGTACCTTCAAATTCACCGTGTTTTCTACTGTGTTTCAACCGCACATTTTACTGTTTCCGTCTCTAATTTTCTTGCATTTAAAACCATCCAAAATGTTTTCTTGCATTACGAGTCCTTAAAAAGGGTTTCTAAAACCATTGCATATTTTCCTGCATTTTATTCCATCATCTTTGCATAAAATCATACAAAAGGGTATTTTGGTCATTTCCTACAGAGGAACCCATTTTAGTCCCTACAATTTGTCTCTAAGTCTTTTCAACTTGTCTGCATAAATCGTCAATCAAATTCTGTCCAAAAAAAATCATCTCAGCATTGCATCTGATTTAGTCTGAGTCAGTCTGAGTCGTTTTAGTCCTTAGGGGCATTTTGGTCTTTTCACATTAAATAATTTTTTGACAGAGAGGTATTTTAAAATACCTCATTTTGGTAGTTTGTTCATTTTTAGTCCATTTTTTTTCGTCTTTTAACCGTTTCACTTTACGTTATTCTCAAAATTACTTTTTTTTACCAATTTTATTTTACATTTTTGCAAATAAGTCCAAATTTTGTTTTAATTGCAAATACGCCCAAATTTATTTTCAAGTCAGTCTAATTTCTTTTTAATTTCAGTTCAGTCCAAATTCTTTTTAATTGCATTTTAGTCCTGAAGTTTTTTTACAGTTAAGTCCAGGTGCCACGTAGGCCAGTCCAGGTCCAGGTGTCATAACCCCATTGGTTCAAAGGCCACATGGCAGCCTATATAAGGCCACACACTGTACCAGTCAGAGAGGACCACAGAATCAGTGCCAAGTCACGAACAACTTACAAGTTTCTCTCTCCATTCAGTTAGATCAAAGTCACAACAAATTCAGAAAAAATTGAAGAGCATTTCACAAACCCTAACTGTTTTCAGAAGCAAATTCGAGCCAAATCAATGGAGTTTTCACCAGCTCTCAGAGATCCATGGCGGAATCTTCATCATTGAGCTAGCATCTCTGCAATTCTAGCATCAAATTCGTCACCAGAAGCGACGAACCTGATACGATCACAGAGGTGCTGATTTTGAGAAGAAGAAGGAAAGAAATTCGAAGATTTTGACCAACGAAGAAGAAGAAGAATATCACCGGTTCAGTTCCGGATTTCAAGCAAGAATCAGTGAAAACGGAATCAAATCAAGGAATTCCGAAGATTCGAATCCAAATCTCCGAATAAAACCAGGTGAAAATCAAAAGCTTACCTCTTTCGTGCTTAAAAACATCAGCGAATCCAAATCAACGTGAATCCGTCGAAGATTCGAAGCGTTTTGGTTCAAAATCAATAAACCCTAAAAATCTTTGAAAAAAAAACGTAAAAGATTCCAAGGTTTACAACGAGTAACAACCGTTGTAAACCAACGAATCCATAAACAAATCCATTCAGAAAAGATTGAACCAAAACGCGAAGAACCAAAACAGTTCGAAGCTACGATTGAAATTCAAGATCCACGTCGATTCAACGGATGAATGTGATTTTTAGTGACTGATTCATGCTTAGAATAACAACACGAAGCAATTAAGACATGTATGAATGATTTTTGGGTAGCCTATGACGAACTAGGGTTAGGGTTCCATAGAAGGCGAAGAGAGAACGAAGAGGGAACAGAGAGAAGAAAGAGAAAGAAAGAAAAGAAATGAGTGAACCGGGTTTTGATGCTTTTATATAGACGCGTGGATCGGGTCGGTTCAGACCCGATCCAACTCTCCTGTGTTCTAGGCCGTTGGATCTAGGTTTTAGGGCATCCGGATCAATCCAACGCCTCTGAGGCATTTTGGAGATCCGGATCCACCAAGTGGCGCGGGTCTGGGCTCCATGACCGTGGGCTTTAGGTTCCTTTCATTTTTTCTTGATTTTGTTGCTATGCACACCTTCATTCCTGCTATTTGGACCCCCTGTGCACTCTAATTTTTTACAACAAATCCCAAAAAATTACTATGTGTTCTTGATATGTTTTTGACTGTTTTTGTGATATTTTCACATGTTTAAATTGATAAAAAAATAATATGTGTTAATTTCTCATGTGATTGGTGTATTTTGTGTTTTTTGTGAAGTTTCTAGCATGATTTTTGATCCAAATATTTGTCACTTGATATTGATGGTTGGCACTTGATCTTATGATGTGATCCCCTCTGATTTCATGCTAATTCATTCAAGCTTGTTAAGTTTGTTTTTTTTTGTAATATTCTCAAGTTTGTTAAAATTTTCCATTCTTGTTAAGGTGTGATCCTTGATTACAATTTTGCAATATTTCCAACTTTGTTTAGTTTGATTCTTGATTACAATTTTGCAATATTTTCAAATCTTGTTAGCTTGATTCTCGTTTACAATTTTGCAATGATTCAATCTTGTTAGGTGTGATTTTTGTTCACTATGTTGCATGGTAATTGTCAATTTCCAATGATGTTAGCTTAATTTCATTTAGTTTGTCATCTTGCAATGATAATTGTTAGCTTTTAATCTTGTTGCTTTAACTCTCGGTTTGCTATTTTACAAAGCTTATAGGTTAGCTCCTAATTTTTGCCATGTTTTACTTGTTAGTCTCTTGCTTTGTAGGTAATATTAGTTCACATGCATTTTTCTTTCCACTTTTTACATTTTGCTATTATTTTTCTATGCCAATCAGTTTAACATTCCCACTATCATTTCATCTTGCTTTACTAATCATTCTGTTCTATGTTTCATACACACATTGAGCATTCCACCTCATCTTCATCCTTTAGTCTAGGTTCTATTCACTTTTCTAATTCTTAGGTAGTGATTCCTTTATTTTAATTTCTTGCAAGACCATAGAATGTAAACTAGGGCCAATGTAAAGGACAATGGACACTATAACGATGTACACTGACACAAGCACCGACACGCACACACGTTGTATGATTTACCGTTAGATGTATGTTTAGGAAGCGCGAAACTTAAGAAAAAACCTTTTTTCGAAACATTAGCAATTTCATCACTTGAAAACAATTTTTTTCCAATAAACCTTGGAGTCAAAACTCCATTGTATTTTCCTTTTTTTCTTTAACCAAATCCAAATGAAACAATAATTCCCACTTAAGCCTTTTGTAAATAATTGACCAACCTCACCGTTTTATTTTCTCAAGCCTTTACGGCCTCGTTCTTTTCTTCAAAACCTTTTTTTCAAAAAATTAAAACCAATCAAAACCCACAAAAACGTTTTTTGAGAGAGAACTACATGGAGTTTGATCCCTTAAAAGGGTATGTAGGCAAGAGGTCAAAACCTCTCCAAGTCCAATAAAAATAAAATCCAAACACTTCTTTCCCCCCATTCTTAAAAGCAACCTTTTCAACAAATAGCATTAAAAATAAAGCGTAAACATAAATCTAGAAAAACGGCTCCTATAGAGTACTATAGTCGTTATGGGTGCCTAACACCTTCCCGTAGCGAAAATTGCCCCGAACTTAGAATTTCTAAGGGTTTTCTCAATTTTACCCTTCCCCAAAAAAAATAGAGATATCAATGATTGAAAGGTTCAGGCCTAATTAATGACCTGACACCCGAAAATCGCGATAACAGAAATGGCGACTTCACTGGGGATTTTAGGGCTACGCCTAGTTTTTCATGCTTTACGTTTTACGCTTTACTTTATTGTTATATGTAAATATTTTCATGCAACGTGTGGGGTGAGAATATCGAAAGTCCTATACCCGGGCTGAGTGAACTTAGGGATAGGTGGAGATATAATCGACAATCCAATCCGGGGGTTGCCTCGTGCATTGGGTTATACGATCAATCTCACAAAGCTGAGGCATTTTGGAGGTGATGTTGCCGGCGTGTGTTGTCATGCTTAGGCACTTTACTTCCAATTGACCGGTGATGCTATGGACCGTAGTTACCAAACCCATCTTTGGCCTTTTCTTAGGGCGTAGTGCGGTGGCTAAACCGAGCGTTGTCTTGAAATTTAGTCGTCACGCGATACTACACTCAAACTAGACCTTCTTACGGATAATCATGGAACGGGCGTCGCCTTGTGCTACTATGATATGCGTAAGAGAGGTTGCAGTTTGGGATCTTTATTAGAACCATGGTTACTACCATCAAAACCCTAGTTTCACCGGACACCGTGTCCACCCGCAGCCCCGCAACTGTGAACCTTAACCCACCGTGCTTACTTTAAACAAAATCATGCATACATGCATTCATGCATAAATCTTTTTCATGCATTTATCGAAAGGTATAGACAAATTAAAAACTTTGTAAACATTACAGGCATGAAGAAGACTAAGTCCTACAAGTTCAAGGAGGTCGATTTGGTTAGCTTAAGGGATTTGGCACTCAAGGTTAAGAATCCGACTGGGTTTCGTCTCCGATACGGTGGTTTGCTTACTATTCTCTGGACTAATGTGGAAGAGAAGTTTGTGCACACTCTGGTGCAATTCTATGATCCGGTTTTCCGTTGCTTCACTTTCCCGGATTTCCAGTTAGTTCCTACACTTGAAGCTTATTCTAGTTTGTTGGGTTTACCTGTAGCCGAGAGGACACTTTTCACAGGTCCCGGATCTCCTCTTACGCCTTTGGTGATTGCTAAGGATCTTTACCTCAAGACTTCCGATGTGTCCAAGAATCTCATTACCAAGTCTCATGTCTGGGGTTTCACTTCGAAGTACTTGCTTGAGCGGGCTAATTTTGAATCTACTTGTCAGGACACTCTTGAGGCTATTCTTGCATTCCTTATCTACGGGCTCATTCTCTTCCCGAATCTTGAAAACTTTGTGGACATGAATTCTATTGAGATCTTCCATTCCAAGAACCCGGTTCCTACTCTGTTAGCTGACACGTACCACGCCATCCATGATCGGACTCTCAAAGGTCGTGGATATATTCTTTGCTGTGTGCCTCTCCTATATAGGTGGTTTATTTCTCACCTTCCAAGTTCTTTCCATGCCAACTCGGAGAATTGGTCTTATTCACAGCGGATTATGGCTCTCCCTCCCGATGAGGTGGTTTGGATTACTCCGGCAGCTCGAGTCAAGGAGATTATCACTGGTTGTGGGGACTTCCTCAACGTACCTCTTCTCGGTACCCGGGGAGGAATCAACTACAATCCTGAGCTAGCCATGAGACAGTTTGGTTTCCCCATGAGAGCAAAGCCCATCAATCTTGCTACATCTCAGGAGTTCTTCTACTATTCGAATGCCCCCGCCGGGCAAAAGAAAGCTTTTATAGATGCGTGGTCTAAGGTTCGAAGGAAGGATGTGAAGCATTTGGGTGTGAGATCCGGTATCGCTCATGAGGCCTATACTCAGTGGGTGATAGATCGAGCCGAGGAGATTGGCATGCCTTACCCTGCTATGAGACACGTATCTGCATCCGTACCGTCTAGGCCATTACCTTTGCCTCCCGTGACCCAGGAGATGTATCAGGAGCATCTAGCTATGGAGAGTCAGGAAAAGCGAGCATGGAAGGCCCGATACAGTGAGGCCGAGAACTTGATTATGACTTTGGATGGTAGAGATGAGCAGAAGACTCATGAGAACCGGATGTTGGAAAGAGAGCTAGCCAGAGTTAGAAAAGAACTTGAAGAAAAAGACGATTTTCTTATGAGAGACTCCAAGAGAGGCAGAGGACGTCGGGATTTCTATGCGAGATATTGCGGTTCAGTTTCGGAGTCTGATTCTGAGGGCTACCCTGTCACTCCATAGGCTTAGAGGATTATGTTGTTTGTATTGTGTTTCAAAGCCTACTTCCCTTGGCTTAGCACTTCGAAACGTTTTGTCTTGACAGCTTCCTAGTCTCTTTATTGTTCTAATAATGTTTGCAAAGTTTCTAATTTGACTAAAAAGCCTTTCGATAACCAAAAAGAGTCATTTTTGCATCTACATTTGCACATATCATGCATCATATGCATCATTCATCGGTCACAAAAACTTCCAAGTGCTCATTGCCTCCTGGTTCTTCTGCCGCAGTTTGAAAAGTGGCTCGTGCTCGAAAGATCGATCAACCTATCAGAATACATCAGACTAGACAATACAGAAGAAGGAATCAGGTAGCTATGGAAGAAGAAAATGCACAGCTCCGTACCGAATTGGCTTCTCTGAGGGAAGAGTTGGCTAAGGCTCATGACGTTATGACTGCTCTGTTGGCTGCCCAGGAACAACCAGTTTCATCTGCTCAGACAACTGCTGAGGCAATTTCAACAGCATCTCTTGATGACCGCTTTGCTATGCCGAGGGGACGCCCTTATGGACTCCCACCTTTCTTTGCTCCTAATACTGCAGCGGGTATTTCTGGCGCTACCAATGGTGACCAAATCCCCATCCTAGAGCATGCCTCCCTCAACACTACCGTGCCTCAGTCAACGGTCTTCACTGACCCAATTGTACACTCTACACCTCAAGACACCAACACCGTTACTTACCAGGGGAAGACTCCCGTGTTCGGAACTATGGAAGAAAGGATGGAGGAACTTGCTAAAGAACTCCGTCATGAAATCAAAGCTAACCGTGGAAGTCGTGATCTTGTCAAGACTCACGATCTCTGCTTAGTACCAAGGGTAGATGTCCCTAAAAAGTTCAAAGTCCCAGAGTTTGACCGATACAATGGGCTAACTTGTCCTCAGAATCACATCATCAAATACGTCCGGAAGATGGCTAACTACTCAGACAATGATTCGCTCATGATTCACTGCTTCCAAGACAGTTTAATGGAAGACGCTGCAGAATGGTATACTGGCCTGAGTAAAGATGACATTCGCACCTTCGACGATTTGGCTGCTGCTTTCAAGAGTCACTACGGGTTTAACACCAGATTGAAGCCGAACAGGGAATTTCTCAGATCCCTCTTCCAGAAGAAGGATGAAAGCTTCCGCGAATATGCACAAAGGTGGAGGGGGGCAGCTGCCCGTATTACCCCTGCTCTGGATGAAGAAGAAATGACCCAGACGTTTCTGAAAACCCTGAAGAAAGACTATGTTGAAAGGATGATCATTGCTGCTCCGAGTAACTTCTCCGAGATGGTCACCATGGGAACCCGCCTAGAAGAAGCTGTCAGAGAAGGTATCATTGTGTTCGAAAAGGGTGAATCCTCCACAAATGCACCGAAGAAATATGGCAATGGCCATCACAAGAAGAGGGAGACAGAAGTCGGGATGGTATCTACCAAGACCAATCAATCCATGGCCACCGTTGCTCCTATCAATGCTACTCAACTACCTCTGCCGTACCAATACATGCAATACGCCCAACATCCATTTTTCCCACCACTCTACCATCAATACCCTCTACCACCGGGCCAGCCTCAGGTCCCTGTCAACGCTATCGCTCAGCAAGTGCAACAACAGCCACCGGTTCAACAACAACCACAACAACAGCAAGGTCCTCAGGCCAGACCATCTTTCCCTCCGATACCAATGCCATATGCCGAATTGCTTCCAACTCTGCTGCACAAAGGGTACTGCACAACCAGGCCCGGCAAGCCTCCGCCCAACCCGTTACCTCCCCGGTTTCGTTCTGACCTCAGGTGCGATTTTCATCAAGGCGCTCTGGGCCACGATGTGGAAGGATGTTACGCTTTGAAGTATATTGTGAAGAAACTGATAGACCAAGGAAAGTTGTCTTTCGAGAACAATGTCTCGCATGTGCTCGATAATCCGCTCCCGAATCATGCTGTTGTGAACATGATCGAAGCATATGAAGAAACTCCCCGCCTTGATGTTCGTAATGTTGCAACTCCTCTAGTACCGCTGCATGTCAAGATGTGCCAAGCTTCTTTGTTTAACCATGACCATGCTACTTGTAACGAATGTCTTCAGAATCCTATGGGTTGCGACGTGGTTCAGAACGACATCCAGAGTCTGATGAATGATAACTATTTGATGGCCAGCGACGTTTGTGTGATTATGCCAGTCTTCCATGATACCCCTGTTAGGAATACGCCTCTGAAGGAGAATGTTGAACCTCTAGTGATAAGGCTACCTAGGCCAGTACCCTATGCTTCCACAAAGGCTATTCCCTACAAGTACAATGCAACCATGATTGAGAACGGGGTAGAAGTACCTCTGGTATCCCCAGCTGTAGTAAGCAACATCGTCGAAGAGACGACGACTTTGAGAAGCGGTAGAGTCCATCCCTCTTTGCTTCAAAAGAAGACCGCTGCGCCCACCACGGCTCCGGTTGACAAAACAACTCCACTTCCAGTTCCTCCTGTTGCTAAAGATGCTAGCCGGCCAGGCCAGTCTATTGAGGATGCTAATTTGGATGAAATCCTGAAGATAATCAAGAGAAGTGACTACAAGATTGTGTACAGCTGTTGCAAACCCCGTCAAAGATATCTATCTTATCCTTGCTCCTGAGCTCTGAAGCCCACAGGAATGTCTTGCTAAAAGTATTGGAGCAGGCGTATGTTGATCATGAGGTCACAGTGGATCAGTTTGGTGGTATAGTGGGAAATATCACCGCTTGCAGTAATCTCTGGTTTAGCGAAGACGAGCTCCCCGAAGCAGGGAAGCATCACAATTTGGCCCTACACATCTCTATGAATTGCAAGACTGACATGCTGTCCAACGTACTAGTAGATACCGGCTCGTCTCTGAATGTAATGCCCAAGTCGACTCTGGACCAGCTAAGCTATCGAGAGGTCCCTTTGAGGAGAAGCACTTTTTTGGTCAAAGCCTTTGACGGATCCCGCAAGAACGTTCTCGGAGAAGTGGATCTTCCTATGACTATTGGCCCTGAAACATTCCTAATCACTTTCCAAGTCATGGACATCGATGCTTCCTATAGTTGTCTCCTCGGAAGGCCGTGGATACATGAGGCCGGCGCGGTCACCTTCACTCTTCATCAAAAGCTGAAATTTGTGAGGAATGGTAAGCTTGTCACTGTACATGGAGAAGAAGCATACTTGGTCAGTCAATTGTCATCGTTCTCTTGTATTGAAGTAGGGTCTGCTGAAGGGACCGCATTTCAAGGTTTGACTGTTGAAGGTACGGAGCCCAAGAAGGTCGGTGCCGCTATGGCTTCTTTGAAGGACGCGCAGAAGGCTGTCCAAGAGGGACAGGCTGCCGGTTGGGGCTAGTTAATACAACTACTTGAGAATAAGCGCAAAGAAGGTCTTGGTTTCTCCCCAACATCAGGAGTATCTACTGGGACGTTCTATAGTGCAGGGTTCACCAATGCAATTACTGAGGGTGCTACTAGAAGTGGTTCTAGGCCCGTGTTTGTTATATCAGGAGGCACTGCGAAGAATTGGAATGTCATTGACCTTCCGTTGATCATGCATGATTCCGAGTAATGTGTCTTGTTGCTTAGGTCTTTGTTTTTTCAAAATAACAATCCTCTCGCCTTGCCCGAGGCGAAAGTAATATTTTTGTAAGGGCATGTTTGTTTCGGCATTGCCATTATTAATAAAAATTGTCGTTTCTTTCACGACTGTTGTTTTTTTAATGCTTTTTCCCTTGGAAATGATGGTAATGCCAGAAAAAACCAAAACATCTGTATTTTCTTATTAATTTCAAAGATCTGCATGAAAAATCTTTTCTAAAAAATCATCCAACCATATCACGTAGATTGAACCATAATAAACCCGTTGAACACAGTGACCCTATAGTCCCTCCAACTTTTGAATTCCCGGTATTCGAAGCCGAAGATGAGAGTGAGGATGATGATATACCAGATGAGATCACTCGACTGCTTGAACAGGAGGAGAAAGCCATTCAGCCCCACCAAGAAGAGATTGAGTTGATCAACTTGGGTACCGAGGACAATAAGCGAGAAATCAAGGTTGGTGCTGCATTGGAAGAGGGGGTTAAGAGGAGGATCTTCCAACTTCTCCGAGAATATTCAGATATTTTTGCATGGTCATACGAAGATATGTCGGGTTTGGATCCTCAGATCGTAGAGCACCGGATACCAACAAAGCCAGAATGTCCTCCCGTTAGACAAAAGCTGAGAAGAACTCGTCCTGACATGGCTCTCAAGATCAAGGGTGAAGTACAAAAACAGATTGATGCAGGTTTCCTCATGACAGTTGAGTATCCCGAATGGGTTGCTAATATTGTACCTGTACCAAAGAAGGATGGCAAAGTCCTGATGTGTGTTGATTACAGGGATTTGAACAAAGCCAGTCCGAAAGACAATTTCCCGCTGCCTCATATTGATGTGCTTGTTGACAATACTGCTCAGTGCAAGTTATTCTCCTTCATGGACGGTTTCTCTGGATACAATCAAATCAAAATGTCACCCAAAGACAGGGAGAAGACATCGTTCATCACTCCGTGGGGAAATTTCTGTTGCAAAGCGATGCCATTCGGCCTGATAAATGTTGGTGCCACCTATCAGAGGGGGATGACCACGTTGTTCCACGATATGATTCACAAAGTCGAGGTGTATGTGGACGACATGATTGTCAAGTCAAGTGATGAGGAGCAACATGTTGAATATTTGGCAAAGATGTTCGAAAGATTGAGAAAGTACAAGCTCCGGCTGAATCCCAACAAGTGTACGTTCGGTGTTAGATCTGGAAAGTTGCTAGGGTTCATTGTCAGCCAAAGAGGCATTGAAGTAGATCCTGACAAAGTCCGAGCCATCCGAGAGATGCCGGCCCCGCAGACCGAGAAGCAAGTTAGAGGTTTCCTCGGACGTCTGAATTATATCTCTCGATTCATATCTCACATGACCGCGACCTGCGGTGTAACGCCCACGTTCGTTTTGTTATTTATTTAAATCGAGTTTAGGAGATTATATTATATTTATATAATATATAATTGTTTTGATATGTTTTGATATATTTTGATATATTTTGGATGATTTGGTGATAAGTTATATGTTAAGGATAAGGTTAAGAGACTTATTTTATTGTTAAATAAAATAAGATTTGAAAAGAAAATAAAATATTTAGTTATGGGTTAGTTTTAGATTTTAGAGAGTTATGTGGGGGAAAGAGTAAATAAGATAAGATTTGTTGGCAGTATAAATAAGGAAAACCTAGGGTTAGCATCAGTAACGTATCAGACTTAGAAACGGAAAGAAAGGAAGAAAAGCAGCCGCACGCGTGAGAAGAGAAGGGAAGGGAAGGGAAACCTGCGATTTGCTGCTTCAATTCAGGTAAGGGTGAGATTCATGATTAAGTGATATTGATTAGTGTAATTCTGATAGCAATTAACAAAGATTAGGATTGAATTAAGAGAATGAGAAAACTAGGTCAAAACCTTATAAATTGATGAATTAACGGTTGGAATAGGTTTAACTGATGCAGGAAGTGTTCCTAGACCATAGAATATGTTTAGGATGAATTCTGGGATCAATAACAGGCTTAGAACCATGTGAATCGTAGGATTTTTGAAGAAAATGTAGTTCTGGCCGCAGCGAAATTCATCGCTCGCCACGGCGAGCAGTGATCCTCGCCTCGCGAGTGATGTGCTTCATCGCTCGCCACGGCGAGTGCTTATCCTCGCCTCGCGAGTTGCTCCTGGCAGCTCGCCATAGCGAGTACTTTTCCCCGCCTCGCGAGTTGCTTCTGGCAGCTCGCCACGGCGAGCTAACCCACTCTCCTCGCGAACACTACCAGTTTTGGAAGTTGTGAGGGTTATGTGATCTGCTCCGTAGGATTTGTTTTGGAGGTGTTTCCTGAGTGTTATTTAGGCCTAGTGGTGATGCTGAGAGCCCTGTTCAGAGTCTTCTAGGTAGGGATTGTTGGGTTATGGTAGTAAAGCATGAATAAAGTATTATACTTGTGCAATTATGATAAAGTTTATGTTGCATTGAATTGTAATTGATATAATGATATCATTCTGTTCTTGTGATTTGAATTATGCTGCTGATGTTATTAAACTGAACCGTTATGATACATGTGTATATTATATATGCAATGATAAGTTGTTGTTTAGCTCCAAATTCTTGGATGCATGTTGATAAGGTGATTAAGGATAATTGTTATTTGAGTTGAGTCCATGCATAGCATACATTGAGCTTAGTCCTCACCATGATAGGAGCTTTGTCCTCCGCACGTTTATTAGGAGCTTTGTCCTCCGCACGTTTAAAAGTATATTAATACTTATGATGAAGTTTGGTACCACATGCATATAAGAGTCTAAGAGCATTGTCGCATGGTCATATTTATGATGTCATGTTATTGATAAAGAATGAATATATGATTGAGTGATAAGTGTTGTTTATCTATGCTACTTGCTTAAAGGTGATATGAAATTGATTATGTGATTACGTGCTATATGTTATTTAATGAAGCAAGAATGATAATAATGTTTTGATGTTAATTGCTATTCCGTATTATGTTGATTAATATTATTTTGTTATGAATTCTCACCCCTTCTGCTGGAATTGCCGCCTTGTGGGCAAGTGCAGGTGATCGTGCTTAGTGTCCAGGTGGTTCGTGAGCGGCCTTGCCTCACAGTGTCGTCTAGGTCGCTCTGATACGTAACGGGATGGGGTTGTATTATATGCATGCTTCATTCTTTTACGTGAATCCTTATGATGTTTTGCAATAATGGAACTAACTCTTTTGAGATGTTTTTATGGGGCCTGCGTGCCAAACGTTTATGATTTATAAGTATTTTTCCGCTGCAAAGTTTTGAAGTAATTTGGTTAATTTAAATTATTAATTACATGGTTTTGGATTATGTTTATGTAATATCCCGTGATTATCTTTGCATACTCTGATAATTGTTTAAGAAATTTTTATGTTGGGAAAACGGGGTGTTACAATTGGTATCAGAGCAAGTCGGTCTGTCCGGCCAATTAGAGAGTCTTGTCGAGTCTTAGTAATATTTGTATTACTAAATCTTATGTTGCTGCTACTGTTGTTGTGGAATATCAGGATGGCTGGAAGGAACGATGCTGCTCTTGCTGCTGCTTTGGAGGCAATGGCTAATGCTGTGGGTCAGCAACCTAATGCAAATGCTGGCGTGAATGCTGAGACGAGGATGTTGGAGACTTTCATGAGGAATCATCCTCCAACGTTTAAGGGAAGGTATGACCCCGACGGAGCCCAGACGTGGCTTAAGGAGATAGAGAGGATTTTTAGAGTAATGCAGTGCACTGAAGCTCAGCAAGTGCGATTTGGTACACATCAGCTGTCTGAGGAAGCTGATGATTGGTGGATCAGCGTGTTGCCTAGCCTAGAGCAAGATGGAACTGTGGTGACTTAGGCTGTCTTCAGGAGAGAGTTCCTGAGGAGATACTTTCCGGAAGATGTTCGCGGGAAGAAGGAGATCGAGTTCCTTGAGCTGAAGCAAGGAAATATGTCCGTGACTGAGTATGCTGCCAAGTTTGTGGAGTTGGCGAAGTTCTATCCGCACTATGCTGCTGAGACCGCGGAGTTTTCTAAATGCATTAAGTTCGAGAACGGTTTGAGGCCCGACATTAAGAGGGCGATTGGATATCAGCAGATCAGAGTTTTTTCGGATCTAGTGAATAGCTGCCGGATATATGAAGAGGATACGAAGGCTCACTACAAGGTAGTGAATGAGAGGAAAGCCAAGGGCCAGCAGAGTCGCCCTAAACCTTATAGTGCCCCTGCTGATAAAGGGAAACAGAAGATGGTCGTTGATAGGCAGACTGCGAGGAAGGGTACCCCTGCTGAGATCGTATGTTTCAACTGTGGTGTGAAAGGCCACAAGAGCAATGTTTGTCCTGAGGAGATCAAGAAGTGTGTCCGGTGTGGCAAGAAGGGTCACTTAGTAGCTGATTGCAAACGTAATGATGTCGTGTGCTTCAATTGCAACGAGGAGGGTCATATTGGTTCCCAGTGCAAGCAGCCGAAGAGGGCGCCTACTACGGGTCGAGTTTTCGCCCTGACTGGCACTCAGACAGACAGTGATGATCGTTTGATCAGAGGTACTTGCTATATTAATAATACTCCTTTAGTTGCTATTATTGATACTGGTGCTACGCATTGCTTTATTGCTTTAGACTGTGTTTCTGCTTTGAGTCTTGCTATGTCTGATATGAATGGAGAGATGGTTGTCGAAACTCCAGCTAAGGGTTCGGTGACTACTTCTCTCGTATGCTTAAGTTGTCCTTTGTCTATGTTTGGTCGCGACTTTGAAATGGATTTAGTTTGTCTACCTTTGAGCGGTATGGACGTGATTCTGGGTATGAATTGGTTAGAGTACAACCACGTTCTTATCAATTGTTTTCGCAAGACGGTGCAATTCTCGTCTCCTGAAGAGGAAAGTGGTGCTGAGTTTTTATCTACTAAGCAGATGAAGCAACTAGAACGTGACGGCATGTTGATGTTTTCGTTGATGGCTTCCTTATCTTTAGAGAATCAAGCAGTGATCGATAAATTACAAGTGGTATGCGACTTTCCTGAAGTTTTCCCAGATGAAATTCCTGATGTGCCTCCAGAGAGGGAAGTCGAGTTTTCTATTGATCTTGTTCCTGGAACGAAGCCGGTGTCGATGGCACCTTATCGTATGTCTGCTTCCGAATTAGCTGAGTTGAAGAAACAGCTGGAAGATTTGCTTGAGAAGAAATTTGTTAGGCCAAGTGTTTCACCTTGGGGAGCGCCAGTGTTACTAGTAAAGAAGAAGGATGGTAGTATGAGACTGTGTATTGATTACAGACAGCTGAACAAAGTGACGATCAAGAATAGGTATCCACTTCCGAGGATTGATGATTTGATGGATCAGTTAGTGGGTGTGCGTGTTTTCAGCAAGATTGATTTGAGGTCGGGTTATCACCAGATTAAAGTAAAGGATGAAGATATGCAGAAGACAGCTTTCAGAACGCGTTATGGCCATTATGAGTACAAGGTTATGCCTTTTGGAGTTACTAATGCACCGGGAGTATTTATGGAGTACATGAACCGCATCTTCCACGCATTTTTGGATCAGTTCGTAGTTGTATTTATTGATGATATTCTGATTTACTCCAAGACTGAGGAAGAGCATGCTGAACATCTGAAGATTGTCTTGCAAGTATTGAAAGAGAAGAAGCTTTATGCCAAATTGTCTAAGTGTGAGTTCTGGTTGAAAGAAGTGAGTTTCCTTGGTCATGTTATCTCTGGTGATGGTATTGCAGTAGATCCGTCTAAGATTGAAGCAGTATCGCAATGGGAGACTCCGAAGTCAGTTACCGAGATTAGAAGCTTTTTGGGTTTAGCTGGTTACTATAGAAGGTTTATTGAAGGATTCTCCAAGTTAGCTCTTCCGTTGACCCAGTTGACTTGTAAAGGTAGAGCTTTTGTTTGGGACGTTCATTGTGAGAACAGTTTCAACGAGTTGAAGAAGCGTTTGACGACTGCTCCAGTTTTGATTCTGCCGAAGCCAGATGAGCCATTTGTAGTGTATTGTGATGCGTCCAAGTTGGGTTTAGGAGGTGTGCTTATGCAAGAAGGTAAAGTGGTAGCTTATGCTTCCAGACAGTTGAGGATTCATGAGAAGAATTACCCGACGCACGATTTGGAATTAGCAGCTGTGGTTTTTGTATTGAAGATGTGGAGACATTACTTATATGGTGCGAGATTCGAGGTGTTTAGTGATCACAAGAGCTTAAAGTATCTGTTCGACCAGAAAGAATTGAATATGAGGCAGAGAAGATGGCTTGAACTGTTGAAGGATTTCGACTTTGGGTTGAATTATCATCCGGGTAAAGCGAATGTGGTAGCAGATGCCTTGAGTAGGAAGACTTTGCATATGTCTGCTTTGATGGTCAAGGAGTTCGAATTACTTGAACAATTTAGAGATTTGAGCTTGGTCTGTGAAAGGACGCCTCAGAGTGTGAAGCTAGGGATGCTGAAGATTGATAGTGATTTCTTGATGAGTATAAGAGAGGCGCAGAAAGAAGATGTCAAGTTTGTGGATTTAATGGTCGCGGGTAATCAGACTGAAGATAGTGATTTCCAAGTCGACGATCAGGGAGTGTTGAGATTCCGAGGTAGGATTTGCATTCCTGACAATGAAGAGATCAAGAAGATGATTCTTGAAGAGAGTCACAGGAGTAGCTTGAGTATTCACCCGGGAGCTACAAAGATGTATCATGATTTGAAGAAGTTGTTTTGGTGGTCTGGATTGAAACGTGATGTGGCACAGTTTGTGTATGCTTGTTTAGTTTGCCAGAAGTCGAAGATCGAGCATCAAAAACCGGCTGGTATGATGGTATCTTTAGATGTGCCAGAGTGGAAATGGGATAGTATATCCATGGACTTTGTGACTAGCTTGCCGAATACTCCAAGAGGGAATGACGCCATTTGGGTTATTGTTGATCGATTGACGAAGTCGGCTCATTTTCTACCGATTAATATTAGTTTTCCTGTTGCCCAGTTGGCAGAGATTTATATCAAAGAGATTGTGAGGTTGCATGGTGTTCCTTCGAGCATAGTATCAGATAGAGATCCAAGATTTACTTCTAGATTTTGGAAAAGTTTGCAAGAGGCTTTGGGTTCTAAGTTGAGATTGAGTTCGGCGTATCATCCGCAGACAGATGGTCAGTCGGAGAGGACAATTCAGTCGCTGGAGGATTTGTTGAGAGTTTGTGTTCTTGAGCAAGGAGGAACTTGGGATAGTCATCTTCCCTTAATCGAGTTCACCTACAATAATAGTTACCATTCTAGCATTGGGATGGCACCTTTTGAGGCTTTGTATGGTCGGAGGTGCAGAACTCCGTTGTGTTGGTTTGAGTCAGGTGAAAGGGTGGTCTTAGGACCGGAGATCGTTCAACAAACTACTGAGAAAGTTAAGATGATTCAAGAGAAAATGAAAGCGTCGCAGAGTCGACAAAAGAGTTACCATGATAAGCGAAGGAAAGATCTTGAGTTTCAGGAAGGAGACCACGTGTTTCTTAGGGTCACGCCTATGACTGGTGTTGGACGCGCGTTGAAGTCAAGGAAGTTGACTCCGAGATTTATTGGCCCGCATCAGATTTTAGAGAGGGTTGGAACGGTGGCGTACCGAGTTGGGTTACCACCGCATCTTTCGAATTTACATAATGTTTTCCATGTGTCGCAGCTTCGGAAGTATGTTTCGGATCCATCTCATGTGATCCAGAGCGATGATGTGCAAGTTAGAGACAACCTTACGGTGGAGACTTTACCGGTAAGGATTGATGATCGAAAAGTGAAGACGTTGAGAGGCAAGGATATACCTCTCGTTAGAGTCGTTTGGTCGGGAGCGACTGGTGAAAGCTTGACTTGGGAGCTCGAGAGTAAGATGCTGGAGTCTTATCCAGAGTTGTTTGCTTGAGGTAATTTTCGAGGACGAAAATCTTTTAAGAGGGGGAGAGTTGTAACGCCCACGTTCGTTTTGTTATTTATTTAAATCGAGTTTAGGAGATTATATTATATTTATATAATATATAATTGTTTTGATATGTTTTGATATATTTTGATATATTTTGGATGATTTGGTGATAAGTTATATGTTAAGGATAAGGTTAAGAGACTTATTTTATTGTTAAATAAAATAAGATTTGAAAAGAAAATAAAATATTTAGTTATGGGTTAGTTTTAGATTTTAGAGAGTTATGTGGGGGAAAGAGTAAATAAGATAAGATTTGTTGGCAGTATAAATAAGGAAAACCTAGGGTTAGCATCAGTAACGTATCAGACTTAGAAACGGAAAGAAAGGAAGAAAAGCAGCCGCACGCGTGAGAAGAGAAGGGAAGGGAAGGGAAACCTGCGATTTGCTGCTTCAATTCAGGTAAGGGTGAGATTCATGATTAAGTGATATTGATTAGTGTAATTCTGATAGCAATTAACAAAGATTAGGATTGAATTAAGAGAATGAGAAAACTAGGTCAAAACCTTATAAATTGATGAATTAACGGTTGGAATAGGTTTAACTGATGCAGGAAGTGTTCCTAGACCATAGAATATGTTTAGGATGAATTCTGGGATCAATAACAGGCTTAGAACCATGTGAATCGTAGGATTTTTGAAGAAAATGTAGTTCTGGCCGCAGCGAAATTCATCGCTCGCCACGGCGAGCAGTGATCCTCGCCTCGCGAGTGATGTGCTTCATCGCTCGCCACGGCGAGTGCTTATCCTCGCCTCGCGAGTTGCTCCTGGCAGCTCGCCATAGCGAGTACTTTTCCCCGCCTCGCGAGTTGCTTCTGGCAGCTCGCCACGGCGAGCTAACCCACTCTCCTCGCGAACACTACCAGTTTTGGAAGTTGTGAGGGTTATGTGATCTGCTCCGTAGGATTTGTTTTGGAGGTGTTTCCTGAGTGTTATTTAGGCCTAGTGGTGATGCTGAGAGCCCTGTTCAGAGTCTTCTAGGTAGGGATTGTTGGGTTATGGTAGTAAAGCATGAATAAAGTATTATACTTGTGCAATTATGATAAAGTTTATGTTGCATTGAATTGTAATTGATATAATGATATCATTCTGTTCTTGTGATTTGAATTATGCTGCTGATGTTATTAAACTGAACCGTTATGATACATGTGTATATTATATATGCAATGATAAGTTGTTGTTTAGCTCCAAATTCTTGGATGCATGTTGATAAGGTGATTAAGGATAATTGTTATTTGAGTTGAGTCCATGCATAGCATACATTGAGCTTAGTCCTCACCATGATAGGAGCTTTGTCCTCCGCACGTTTATTAGGAGCTTTGTCCTCCGCACGTTTAAAAGTATATTAATACTTATGATGAAGTTTGGTACCACATGCATATAAGAGTCTAAGAGCATTGTCGCATGGTCATATTTATGATGTCATGTTATTGATAAAGAATGAATATATGATTGAGTGATAAGTGTTGTTTATCTATGCTACTTGCTTAAAGGTGATATGAAATTGATTATGTGATTACGTGCTATATGTTATTTAATGAAGCAAGAATGATAATAATGTTTTGATGTTAATTGCTATTCCGTATTATGTTGATTAATATTATTTTGTTATGAATTCTCACCCCTTCTGCTGGAATTGCCGCCTTGTGGGCAAGTGCAGGTGATCGTGCTTAGTGTCCAGGTGGTTCGTGAGCGGCCTTGCCTCACAGTGTCGTCTAGGTCGCTCTGATACGTAACGGGATGGGGTTGTATTATATGCATGCTTCATTCTTTTACGTGAATCCTTATGATGTTTTGCAATAATGGAACTAACTCTTTTGAGATGTTTTTATGGGGCCTGCGTGCCAAACGTTTATGATTTATAAGTATTTTTCCGCTGCAAAGTTTTGAAGTAATTTGGTTAATTTAAATTATTAATTACATGGTTTTGGATTATGTTTATGTAATATCCCGTGATTATCTTTGCATACTCTGATAATTGTTTAAGAAATTTTTATGTTGGGAAAACGGGGTGTTACATGCGGGCCAATCTTCAAGCTACTCAGGAAGAATCAACCCATTGTGTGGAACGATGAATGCCAGGAAGCTTTTGACAGCATCAAAGACTATTTGCTAGAGCCACCCATCCTTGTCCCGCCCGTGGAAGGAAGGTCGTTGATTATGTATCTGTCAGTGTTAGATGAATCCATGGGATGTGTGCTCGGTCAACAGGACGAGACTGGAAAGAAAGAACATGCTATCTACTATCTGAGCAAGAAATTCACTGACTGTGAGACTCGGTACACGATGCTCGAAAAGACTTGTTGTGCTTTAGCCTAGGCTGCCAAACGCCTGCGTCACTATTTGATGAACCATACAACTTGGTTGATATCCAGGATGGACCCGATTAAATACATCTTTGAGAAGCCTGCAGTCACTGGAAAGATTGCACGTTGGCAGATGCTTCTGTCTGAATATGATATTGTGTTCAAAGCTCAAAAAGCCATCAGAGGAAGTGTTCTAGCTGATCACCTCGCTTACTAGCCACTTGATGACTATCAGCCCGTTAAGTTTGATTTCCCCGACGAAGAAGTCATGTACTTGAAGTCGAGGGACTGTGAAGAACCGTTGATTAATGAAGGTCCGGACCCTAATAGCAAGTGGGGATTGGTCTTCGACGGTGCTGTTAATGCTTACGGCAAAGGAATTGGGGCAGTGATTGTATCTCCGCAGGGGCACCACATTCCGTTTACCGCCCGGATTGTATTTGAATGTACGAACAACATGGCTGAATATGAAGCATGCATCTTGGGAATCGAGGAAGCAATTGATATGAGAATCAAGCATCTTGACATTTATGGAGACTCTGCGCTTGTTATTAACCAGATAAAGGGAGAATGGGAAACCCATCATGCCAATCTGATCCCTTACCGTGATTATGCGAGACGTCTGCTGACGTACTTTACGAAGGTCGAGTTACACCATATTCCCCGTGATGAAAATCAAATGGCCGATGCTCTTGCCACTTTATCTTCCATGTTTCAAGTAAATCATTGGAACCACGTGCCGGTAATCAAAGTGCAACGCCTAGATCGCCCTTCTCATGTGTTTGCCATCGGTGATGTGACTGTTCAGACAGATGCAGATGTAGTTGACAACAGACCCTGGTATCACGATATCAAGCAGTTTTTACAAAGCCGTGAATACCCGCCAAGTGCTTCCAACAAAGACAAGAAGACCCTGCGAAGATTGGCTAGTAAGTTCCTGCTGGACGGAGATGTTTTGTACAAAAGGAATTACGATATGATATTGTTGAGGTGTGTTGATGAACGTGAAGCAGAGCAGCTAATGCACGATGTGCACGATGGCACTTTTGGAACCCATGCTTCGGGGCACACCATGTCTAGAAAATTGTTAAGGGCTGGCTACTATTGGATGACCATGGAACACGATTGCAACCAATATGCCAGGAAATGTCATAAATGTCAAATCTATGCTGATAAAATCCATGTGCCTCCGCATGCTCTCAATGTTATTTCCTCCCCGTGGCCTTTCTCTATGTGGGGCATCGACATGATTGGAAGAATCGAACCAAAGGCTTCGAACGGTCATCGTTTCATTTTGGTGGCGATCGATTACTTTACCAAATGGGTCGAAGCTACATCTTATGCCAAAGTAACCAAGCAAGTGGTGGTTAAGTTCATCAAGAACAATATCATTTGTCGATATGGTATTCCCAGCAAGATTATTACTGACAATGGTACCAACTTGAACAATGACATGGTGCAGGCCCTGTGTGAGAAATTCAAGATTGAACATCATAACTCTTCTCCTTATAGGCCCCAGATGAATGGTGCAGTTGAGGCCGCCAACAAGAATATCAAGAAGATCGTGCAAAAGATGGTAACTACATACAAAGACTGGCATGAGATGTTGCCTTATGCTCTTCACGGCTATCGCACTACAGTACGCAGTTCGACCGGGGCAACGCCTTTTTCTCTTGTGTATGGCATGGAGGCAGTCCTCCCGTTGGAAGTGGAGATCCCGTCTCTCCGCGTGGTCATGGAAGCGAAATTGTCTGAGGCTGAATGGTGCCAGAGCCGGTATGATCAGTTAAACTTGGTTGAAGAAAAGCGTCTGGATGCTTTGGCCCGTGGACGGCTGTATCAAACTAGAATGAAAGCTGCTTTTGACAAGAAAGTCCGTCCTCGGGAATTCAAGGAAGGTGAACTCGTTTTGAAAAGAAGAGTAAGCCAACAGCCCGACCCAAGGGGCAAATGGACGCCTAACTATGAATGACCTTATGTCGTCAAGAAGGCCTTCTCCGGCGGTGCTTTGATTCTTACACACATGGATGGTGCAGAACTTCCAAACCCTGTGAATGCCGATGTAGTCAAGAAATATTTTGTCTAGAAATATGAAAAGAACAGCGTGGTAGGTCGAAAACCTGAAAGGGCGGCCTAAGCAAAAATGCGCTTCCCGGTGGATCGAAAACCCGAAAGGGCGATCCAGGCAAAATAAGGGACAAAAAAAAAATGAAAGTGAAAAAGCTCGCTGAGATTACATGTAACTCAGGCAAAAATGAGCGTCTCGATGAGCCGAAAACCCGGACGGGCGGTTCATGCAAAAATGAGATTGAAATGAAAGACAATTGGCTATATCTGGCAAACTACCATCCCCTTGGGACACCTGCAACTGATAATTGGTCATTCTCATCTGAGGCTTCTAATACTTGTGAATTCAAAATTCCTGGGAACTGTAGCGACTACTGTGTTCAATGTACCACCAACCCATAAAATTACCATTTTCCAAGCTTTGTAAATCCGTGGAGTCACGCCTTTGGCTGACTATCACTCTTATACGTCGATTTGAGCCTATGCTTTCGTTTGGAACTCTATTTCTTCATTTTATTTCCAAAGCTTTGTACAAAAACATTTTCTTTCTATTTTAATAATGACATATGTCAGAAACAAACATTTTGAAAATTGAAAACTTCTTGTGTGTATTTTGAAAACAAACCTGAGCAACTAGGTGCATTCAAGCGAAACATGCATGAACAAATGAGTGTTGATGGCCATCTCGATACAAGTTACCAGCAGGCTCTCTCCCCAGTACGGTCTGTGGTCAATGGCAAGAATGAAAAAACAGAATGAAAAGCATGAAAATGAATAAGCTCGCTAAGCTGAAAACCCGAAAGGGCGGCTTAGGCAAAAATGAGCACCCCGATGGATTGACAACCTTCGAAGGCAATTCAGGCAAAAACAGGGGCAATGGAAAGAATTTATTCCCCGGTGGATTGAAAACCTGAAAGGGCGATCCAGGCAAAAATGGGATGATATAAAAAAAAAACAACAACAATAAAAACAAACAAAAGCAAACATGCAAAAAGCATTGACCACAGATGCGATGTCCAAGATGTGCTCAACATTAAAGCACCCAACAGTAGCAGTGCCACCAGGAAGTTTCTACTCTCTGCAAGTTTATGAATGGGATATAGCTCCCTGCCCTCAGCCATGGTCTCGATGCGTCTTTCAACGACGGCATCTCCAAAGGGGGGTCTGCACAAGTATACGTTAGAGCGCGAGCCATTACGTGCCCAATATTCCAAGTGTTTTGTCTATTCTTGTGAAATCGTGTCTGCAAGTTGTCAGCCATCATGCACTTCAAAGCATTCATACATGCATAATCATGCATCCTATATGCTCATGCATCTGATGAAATTGTTATACTATTCATACATATTGCATTTTCAATGCCCATGTTAATCTCTGTCAAAATCTGTCATATCAACTTCAAATTTCTACTATCATGTCAATTTCAAACTGCAATAGTCTTGTCAATTTCAAACTCCTACAGTCATGTCAGTCCACGTTAATTCGTTTTCGCAATGCAATTTGTTTCTGTTAACGGCCAAGTGACTAGTTCGCATCCAAGAACAGCTTGTGTCTGTCAATTTATCCTTGTCATCGGCCAAGTGACTAGTTCGCATCCAAGAACAGCTTGCGCCTGTCGATTCATTTTTGTTGTCGGTCAAGTGACCAGTTCGCATCCAAGAACAGCTTGTGCCTGTCAATTTGCTTTTATTTTCGGTCAAGTGACTAGTTCGCATCCAAGAACAGCTTGTACCTGTCAATTTGCTTTCATTCCTGTTATCGGTCAAGTGACTAGTTCAAATACAAGAACAGCTTGTACCTGTGCTTTTGTGTTTGTTATCAGCCAAGCGACTAGTTCAAATACAAGAACAACTTGTGCTTCCCACTTTGCTTTTGTCATCAGCCAAGCGGCTAGTTCAAATCCAAGAACAGCTTGTGCCTATCTACTTGTCAGTATTCTCGGTCAAGTTCCCAGTTCGAACCAAAAGAACAACTTGCACCTGTCAATTTGTTATCTGTTTCCCCAGTAAATTTTGTTATTTGCTATCTTGTTAATGTCTACCAATCCCGCAATGGATACGACATACCCTGTTATTTGCTATCTTGTTAATGTCTACCAGTCCCGCAATGGATACGACATATTTCGTTAAACTTAACTCTCAGTTTGTCTTGCATTCATAATCCAAATGTTGCATGGCATACATAACATTTACGAACGTATTTTTACGCCCAAAACCAGTGCAAATGTCGATATTTAAGTGTCTTCGTCACGTCAAGCCAAAGACTCCGCCTCTTGACCTCCTAGACGAAGAAACTTAAATAGGGGCAGCTGTCATACCCTCATTTTGGACCTAAAAATACTCGTTCAAATTTCTTTGCTATTTTCTCGTACTTTCAAATTCACCGTGTTTTCCACTGTGTTTCAACCGCACATTTTACTGTTTCCGTCTCTAATTTTCTTGCATTTAAAACCATCCAAAATGTTTTCTTGCATTACGAGTCCTTAAAAAGGGTTTCTAAAACCATTGCATATTTTCCTGCATTTTATTCCATCATCTTTGCATAAAATCATACAAAAGGGTATTTTGGTCATTTCCTACAGAGGAACCCATTTTAGTCCCTACAATTTGTCTCCGAGTCTTTTCAACTTGTCTGCATAAATCGTCAATCAAATTCTGTCCAAAAAAAATCATCTCAGCATTGCATCTGATTTAGTCTGAGTCAGTCTGAGTCGTTTTAGTCGTTAGGGGCATTTTGGTCTTTTCACATTAAATAATTTTTTGACAGAGAGGTATTTTAAAATACCTCATTTTGGTAGTTTGTTCATTTTTGGTCCATTTTTTTCGTCTTTTAACCGTTTCACTTTACGTTATTCTCAATATTACTTTTTTTTACCAATTTTATTTTACATTTTTGCAAATAAGTCCAAATTTTGTTTTAATTGCAAATACGCCCAAATTTATTTTCAAGTCAGTCCAATTTCTTTTTAATTTCAGTTCAGTCCAAATTCTTTTTAATTGCATTTTAGTCCTTAAGTTTTTTTACAGTTAAGTCCAGGTGCCACGTAGGCCAGTCCAGGTCCAGGTGTCATAACCCCATTGGTTCAAAGGCCACATGGCAGCCTATATAAGGCCACGCACTGTACCAGTCAGAGAGGACCACAGAATCAGTGCCAAGTCACGAACAACTTACAAGTTTCTCTCCATTCAGTTAGATCAAAGTCACAACAAATTCAAAAAAAATTGAAGAGCATTTCACAAACCCTAAACGTTTTCAGAAGCAAATTCGAGCCAAATCAATGGAGTTTTCACCAGCTCTCAGAGATCCATGGCGGAATCTTCATCATTGAGCTAGCATCTCTGCAATTCTAGCATCAAATTCGTCACCAGAAGCGACGAACCTGATACGATCACAGAGGTGCTGATTTTGAGAAGAAGAAGGAAAGAAATTCGAAGATTTTGAGCCAACGAAGAAGAAGAAGAATATCACCGGTTCAGTTTCGGATTTCAAGCAAGAATCAGTGAAAACGGAATCAAATCAAGGAATTCTGAAGATTCGAATCCAAATCTCCGAATAAAACCAGGTGAAAATCAAAAGCTTACCTCTTTCGTGCTTAAAAACATCAGCGAATCCAAATCAACGTGAATCCGTCGAAGATTCGAAGCGTTTTGGTTCAAAATCAATAAACCCTAAAAATCTTTGAAAAAAAAACGTAAAAGATTCCAAGGTTTACAACGAGTAACAACCGTTGTAAACCAACGAATCCATAAACAAATCCATTCAGAAAAGATTGAACCAAAACGCGAAGAACCAAAACAGTTCGAAGCTACGATTGAAATTCAAGATCCACGTCGATTCAACGGATGAATGTGATTTCCAGTGACTGATTCATGCTTAGAATAACAACACGAAGCAATTAAGACATGTATGAATGATTTTTGGGTAGCCTATGACGAACTAGGGTTAGGGTTCCATAGAAGGCGAAGAGAGAACGAAGAGGGAACGGAGAGAAGAAAGAGAAAGAAAGAAAAGAAATGAGTGAACCGGGTTTTGATGCTTTTATATAGACGCGTGGATCGGGTCGGTTCAGACCCGATCCAACTCTCCTGTGTTCTAGGCCGTTCGATCTAGGTTTTAGGGCATCCGGATCAATCCTACGCCTCTGAGGCATTTTGGAGATCCGGATCCACCAATTGAACATTCCCACTATCATTTCATCTTGCTTTACTAATCATTCTGTTCTATGTTTCATACACACATTGAGCATTCCACCTCATCTTCATCCTTTAGTCTAGGTTCTATTCACTTTTCTAATTCTTAGGTAGTGATTCCTTTATTTTAATTTCTTGCAAGACCATAGAATGTAAACTAGGGCCAATGTAAAGGACAATGGACACTATAACGATGTACACCGACACAAGCACCGACACGCACACACGTTGTATGATTTACCGTTAGATGTATGTTTAGGAAGCACGAAACTTAAGAAAAAACCTTTTTTCGAAACATTAGCAATTTCATCACTTGAAAACAATTTTTTTCCAATAAACCTTGGAGTCAAAACTCCATTGTATTTTCCTTTTTTTCTTTAACCAAATCCAAATGAAACAATAATTCCCACTTAAGCCTTTTGTAAATAATTGACCAACCTCACCGTTTTATTTTCTCAAGCCTTTACGGCCTCGTTCTTTTCTTCAAAACCTTTTTTTCAAAAAATTAAAACCAATCAAAACCCACAAAAACGTTTTTTGAGAGAGAACTACATGGAGTTTGATCCCTTAAAAGGGTATGTAGGCAAGAGGTCAAAACCTCTCCAAGTCCAATAAAAATAAAATCCAAACACTTCTTTCCCCCCATTCTTAAAAGCAACCTTTTCAACAAATAGCATTAAAAATAAAGCGTAAACATAAATCTAGAAAAACGGCTCCTATAGAGTACTATAGTCGTTATGGGTGCCTAACACCTTCCCGTAGCGAAAATTGCCCCGAACTTAGAATTTCTAAGGGTTTTCTCAATTTTACCCTTCCCCAAAAAAAATAGAGATATCAATGATTGAAAGGTTCAGGCCTAATTAATGACCTGACACCCGAAAATCGCGATAACAAGGGTATATATCATCCAAGACAAGAGGCAATTTTTGCTTGATCTTCATGGCAATAATACACGCACAAGGTAGCCCGTACGAAGTCTTTTGCACACAACCACAATCTTCCTCACGAAAGCCGAATGTCTTGGAGTGTTTCAATTCATCATAGATAAATCTCAATGCTTTTCTAGAAACATAACCCTCCAAAGACCGTTTTGTTCCTCCCAAAACTTCCTTGTATCTCACCAAATTGCATGGCCAACATCTTGTGAATTTCATCCCAACAAGATGCTAAATCACCCACGCTACTCCTCAAATATTTTTTCAAAACTCCATGAGCCGATTCAACAATGTTGGTGGTTCTACACCCTAGATGCAAGACTTTATTCGTCCATGCCCTCACAAATTTTTCCTTAAGGTTCAAAACCGTTTCTTCGACATATTTAATGAATTCCGGAAATGGCATGCATACCTCTTTGAATTTCAATAAATTACTTGCATATGATTCCTCCGTAGGGGATTCGACCAACTCTCTCTAAGCAATCACGACTTTCTCAACAACTTCTCTATTATTCACCTTGTTCTTCTTCAATTCTTCCTTGTCAACTTTTGCACCCTTAGGAGGCTTTGTGTGAACTCTACAATCCGTGATGCACTTAGCCCTTACATTCTTCCCAATATGAAAATAACAAAGCATAGTGTATGTTTCAGGGAAAACTGTGCCAACGGCATTCATCAAAGCACCATCCCTATCGGTGACAATCACCTTAGGCATGTTGTCTTTTGAGGACAATAGACCTTTCACCATAGTGAGTGCCCAAGCAAAGTTATCCTCTAGTTTAAAGTGAAGAAACGCGAAACCAACGGAATACGTCATTTTTGTAGAGGTGCAACCAACTATCTCAAACAACGGCATTCGGTGGTTGTTGGTTTTGCATGTGGAGTCCATGACCAAAACGGTCGGAAAAGTGTTGAGCAATTTAATTGAATCCGGATGAGCAAAAAAGATGTCTTCAAGAGTGGCTTCCTCACTATTGCATCTTGTGTAATAGACGTATTTATGCTCCACCAACTTCGAAATCAAGAATTGCAACTCCGTCATGTCACCTCTTTCCCCCTTGCGTCATCTTGTTCGCACATTGTACACTTGCTTGATTGTTGTCACACTTTCGTTGTTATTTTCCTTCAAATTGGTGAGAATATTCCGAGGCACCGCCAAGCTCTTTGTCATTTCAATAACTTTTTTCTTCTCCTCCGCACTAAGTCTACCCGCAATTAGGTGTCCTTGTAACTTTCCCTCCTCCTCCTCCAAGTCATGGTTTTGCATTCCACAAAGCATTCCAAGCCACCAATCATTTGTATCTTTATCAAAGAACCCTTTCAACCTAAACGGACAATTACATTTCCTTGAGCCGATGCTTTCAAGGTTCGGTTTCTTCCTTGTCTTAGGTGGCTTGTATATCCCACTCCTTTCACATTGCATCGTCAAGTACGGCCTTTTTAAAACGGATTTATCTATACAAACACCAAATCCGGCCTTTACCCCTTGTCCACGAACCCAAGTAAGTAACTCTTCTCGCTCTCTCCATCTTGCATTTGTTGTAAAAAATGAGGCGGTGTCGCGAGCTTTACAAATAACACCGATAGGTACCGGTTTAGGTTCTACAATTTTACCAATGCGAGCTTGCATTGGAATTTGGGCTTTAAACGGTTTCAAATTAACAGTTGGTTTGACATCGCCGGAACCTTCACCGGAACCTTCATTTTTGGCCGGTTTTGGTTCAACGTCATCATCCGCGACATTGTCAACCATCTCCCTATATATCTATTGAATAAAAAGAAATAACAAAGGAAGAAAAAATAAATTACTTGTGGAACAAGCTAACCAAGAACAAAAGTGACAAAAAATTCGAAAAAAGGGACTGTGCACCAGGGCGCCTTTTAACTGGCGCAGGCCATTAACCCCTGCGCCACTTAACTGGCGCAGCCCATTAACCCCTGCGCCAGTTAAGTGGCGCACACTTACTACCCGCGCCACTTAACTAGCGCGCCTAGCCTAGTGCCTACGAAAACATGACGAACCTACCACAAAAACCACCAAAATGAGATGAGTTTTGATGATACAATACCTGATATTTGGTGCTTGATGAGCGTAGAAACTTGCTTCCTGACGATTTGCAATGATTTGGGATGAGGATTTTGACCCAAAAAATCGCACTTTTTGGGTTTTTGAGGGTGGAGGAAAAGAAAATGGTGCTTGGAGTTCGGACCGATGGGTTTTGTACGAAAACAGTAACCCTGCGCTAGTTAAGGTGCACAACGTCACTTAAGTTGCGCTGCGCCACTTAACATGCGCTGCGCTAGTTAACTAGCACAGGGGAAAAATAGGCAGGGCTGCAGGGCGCGAGCAAATTTTGCTGGGGGCAGAGCAGAATTCAAATATTTTTGCAATAAGAAATAGGAAATTTTACTATGTATCCCGACACCTTTACCCTTTTTATGTTTAATATTTACATTTCACTATTTACTATCACTTTTGGTTTTTTACCACAATTTTTGCAAAAACTGTAATGGATAAAAACTAAGGATCCATTTAGTTTGCACCACTTAGACTTTGGGTCCAACTTAAACCATTGAAATGACCTACCAATGCAGGTTTGATCCGATAAAAATAATTCTCACATCACCATAAGTAGAAAACAACATAACAAAAAGAAGAAATAGCAATTAGAGAGAAAGTTTCAATTGATTTTATTTATTTTTAGAAAAGATTCCATGACATTAGGAGTTGAGAAAAATAACAAACAAAAAAAAAAAGAGGTGAATCATGTAATAATAATTTTGTAAAGGGTATTTTTTCTAAAGAACTTAGCGATAAAACTTACACACATTGAATGCAGAAAATGATTGAAACTACGTCTCGACATATTAAATGTCCCGGTTTTTTATTGTATGAGTTATATCTATAAGATTGTGAAGGATTTCTTCTATGTAGTCCTAATAATGTATTTAGAAAATAATAGAGAAATAAAGGACCTCACACCTACTCCACCCTCCCAATTATCATTTTATTTTGAACATATAATAAATTTATAGGTAAACATGGTTTTGTCTTTATAAATATATATGTTGGTTGATATGAGAAGGTAATATGCGCTAGAAAGGGATGAATAGCGTTTTAAAATGTTTATCAAATTTGTAGCGAAAGCATTTTTAGTAATGACGATTTACGGCTTGACGGATTATGCAAGGTTAAATGGCTATGACAAAATTAATAAGATTATGCACAAAGATAATATTCACTTTGAATTGAGAGATTCTAAGTAATCTTAACACAATCTAATATTAATGAATTTCACACAAGTTACAAAACAAGTACAATCTCAAACCAAACCTAAGAGCAATTAATCAATTATGCTAATGAACACAATTGTGTAAGTGTTTGATAAATGACAATGAATTGAAACTAAGTGTGATCTTATAGTAATCTGAGACAAAGCAAATCAAGGAACAAAGTCAAGTTTAATGGTTTAGACCCAGATCACACCTAATCTCTACACTAGCAATTTATCAAGTTTCAAATACACAATTAATCAAATTTAAAAGGATGGAGAAGAGAGAAGAGAGAAGACATTGAGATTTATAGTGGTCCGCTCTTTCATCCTCGCTTCGAGCTATCTCCACTCTTCTTGATGGAAAACGTCTACACCAAGGACTTCCAATAGAATATTGAATGTTTGATTACAATGTGATTACAAGAATTTCTTGAAACTACCCTAGTATGCATTCACTTCCCCAATCTTCAAATAACCTTTGAAATTGATGCTTCTTGATGTCTTCGAATCTTAAATCACCAGTGCAACCCTTGAAGCTCTTTATTCAAAATGTTCATTGCTCCGCCAACAATTAGATCCCCTTGAACACAAGAACTTTAGAAAGAACCCCCAAGACCTTTGGAGATGGAATGAGATTATTCACTTCACTTTAGAACCTTGATTTACTCAAACAATTTCCTTGAATGAACCAACTTACAATCCCTATAGCACTCTATGACTCAAAGAAAAAAGTGATTCTAAGAAAAAGTGTTTAATCTTGAAGAATGTATGAACAACGAGGTTTGGAGACTCAAGAGAGAATAGATGCAAATGATTCAATGGAATTGGTGTTATGAGGAAGTGACATTATATAGAAAAGGAGAGAAAGAGCAAACTTTCGGCCAAAAACAACATAGTGAATCGATTCACTATATGTGTGAATCGATTCACTATATGTGTGAATCGATTCAGACAACTAAAAGACAGGTTTGGTAAGCTATGAAAATGCTATGAAGATTGCTACGTATCACAATATTTGATTTGATTCATAAAGCCCGGAATAAAGATTGAAACGATTCAAACTATTTTGAATCGATTCAACACAAGTCAGAAATATTTTATGATACGACTCAACCCAATTTTAATTGATTCAAGAGCGATATGATTCAAAAATTCATTAAATGAATCACCCCAAGTCAAAGACTTTTGGTGATACATAGTTTTGCTAGGTGTTTTAACATAGTTTATGCTATACTACCACAATAAAAACAACATCTAAGAAATCATAACATAAAAACATCATCAAAATATAACCCAAGACTTGTGCAAGCTTCACTGTCAACTTTTTGTTTTAGTCTCTCTAAAAATTTCTTCGACTTTTTATTCTTTAAAAATTTTCCATTGCTACTTTTATAGCCTTTTAAGCTTTTTTAATGATATTTTTCATGAATGTTAGAATATTATAAGAATCTCTCCATAAAAATTAGAATTTTTTAACAAAATATGAATTTTTTTATGTGTTCGGCACTTAAAAACTCATATTTAATTCATGTTTTGTTAAAAAATTCTAATTTTTTTTAGAGTTAATTAATAATATTCTAAACATTTTTTGAAATTTTCAATAAAAAATATGAAGGCTACACAAGAGTGAGACCAACAGTGATGATTGAAATTTTTTAAAAGATAAAATTCAGAGAAATGTTTTAGGGGGACTAAAATAAGAAATTAGAATCTTTAAAGGGCCTAAATAAATATTTAACCCATAAAAACATCTCAAATCAAAAATCAGCTTTAAGTATTGCCACATATTGTTGGGGGTTTTACCACCCAGCTAGCATGTGTAACACCCCGTTTTCCCAACATATAAATAATATGTAATAAATTACAGTTCGTCGTAAACAGGATGTCACATTTCGTTCTTCAAAATGTCATCAAATATAAATAGAGTTAAATTCACTATTTATTTTAAACAACTTCCTTCAATAATTCAAAACAATGTCGCAGCGGAAATATTCAATGTTAAATCAATACTTGGTACTAGTCCTCAACATCAACAACGTAATAAAATTCCAAATCCAAAAGTGGTTCAACCTCAACTTATAAGAAATACGTAACAAGGAAAACAAAACATATAAATATCCTCATCCCGTTACGTATCAGAGCATGACTCCTATGACGACACGAGGAATCAACTCACATCAGCGGTTACTCCTGGTTATCTGCACGTTACCCACGTAGAGGCAACATTCAAACAGAAGGGGTGAGATTTCACATTCAGTAATAATAAGCAACAATTCATGTAAAGAATTAATCAATACAAACAACAACAATTCATATGATTCCAACTACAATCATCATTTAACTCTTTCAACAATGCAGCAGCAACGACTCGACAATTCAACAACAACTACTCAACAAATGCAGCATAATTATGCATGTGGTACCAACAGAACTACAGCTCCCTTCACTAATGACGTAATTCGGCTTGACAGGCTACAACCCCCTTCGCTTAAGAACAACAGAGCTACAACTCACTTCGCTAAAGCCATAATTCGGCTTGACAGGCTACAGCCCCCTTCGCTTGACAATGCTTATGCAATGACGCAACTTAAATGCAACAACAACAACAACATAAAATCATATTAAATCAACCAAAAAAGATTTGCACATCAACTCAAAACCATTAGAAAGATAAATCAGTTATCAACAATTTTCATGTTTATGTCAAAGTCCAACTCAAAACAGAAACGTGCGAACAAGACACAAGAACACGAAAACAGGCAATCTGCCAATAAACAGTTCGCCAGGCGAGCTCAAATACTCGCTGTGGCGAGCTCGTATTTGGACCACTTGCCAGGCGAGAAGGGTCACTCGCCAGGGCGAGCTAAAATCAGGTAGCTTCGGGAACTAGACATTTTTCACCCAAAAATCTCAATTTTTAACTTCCCAATGCCCAAATTTGATTTTAAAAGTTGTCTAATCGTTCCTAGACATGAAAAGGCAATCGAAATCATATAAAACTTGACCCAAAACATCATTTCTACAAAATCACAATTTTACTACTTAATAGTTCGCTAGGCGAGGAAAACACTCGCCAGGCGAATTAACATCTGGGCTACTCACTAGGCGGGGAAAACACTCGTTGTGGCGAGCGATGGCATCTGCTCGCCAGGCGAAAAGATCACTCGCGGTGGCGAGCGATGACAGACAGGTCTACGAACAGACATCTGTTCTCACTCCAAAATCCCAATTTCGACAACCCAAACCCCAAAATTGATAGGAAACATTACCTACTGTCATTCTACATTCTAGACATCACTTTCTTACATTAATTCATGGAATTACCTACACTTTCAACAAATTTTATTGAATTTAAACCTAATTTCTATAACATCAAAAATTCAACCTTATTTCCAAAATTGCCCTTACTGCCTCATTATTCTATTTTAATTTTATTCCTTCACTAATAATATCATAATAAGCTACTAATATTTACTAACACATAACACAAAACATCACACATCGCAATTATTCAAATAAAATATATAAAAAGACACTAAACTCGATAAAATAAATAAATAATGAAAATAGGGTGTTACAACTCTCCCCCACTTAGAATATTTTCGTCCTCGAAAATGTACCTCATGCAAACAACTCTGGATACGACTCCAACATCTTGCTCTCCAACTCCCACGTCAAACTTTCACCAACCGCCCCTGCCCAAACGACTTTTACAAGAGCTATCTCCTTGCCTCTCAGCTTCTTCACTTCACGACCTACAATCCTAACTGGTAAGGTCTCGATCGTAAGGTTGTCTCTTACTTGCACATCATCTCTGGGAATCACATGAGATGGATCCGGAACATACTTCCGAAGTTGTGACACATGAAACACATCGTGTAAGTTCGAAAGATGCGGTGGTAAACCCACTCTATAGGCAACCGTCCCAACTTTCTCCGAAATCTGATACGGCCCAATGAACCTTGGAGTCAATTTCTTTGATTTTAGCGCCCGTCCAACACCGGTCACGGGAGTGACTCTCAAAAACACATGGTCTCCTTCTTGAAACTCAAGATCCTTCCTACGCTTATCATGGTAACTCTTTTGTCTACTCTGCGACGCTTTCATCTTTTCTCTAATCAACTTGACCTTCTTAGTAGTTTGTTGGACAATCTCTGGTCCTAGCACCACACTCTCACCGGACTCATACCAACATAACGGAGTTCTGCATTTCCGACCATACAACGCTTCGAACGGTGCCATTCCAATGCTAGAATGGTAATTGTTATTGTAAGTGAACTCGGTCAATGGAAGATGACTATCCCAAGTTCCCCCTTGCTCAAGTACACAAACTCTCAACAAGTCCTCCAACGACTGAATTGTCCTCTCTGTTTGTCCATCTGTCTGTGGATGATACGCCGAACTCAACCTCAACTGAGAACCCAACGCCTCCTGCAAACTCTTCCAAAATCTAGAAGTAAATCTTGGATCCCTATCTGATAAAATACTCGATGGAACACTATGTATCTTCACAATCTCACGAATATAAATCTCCGCCAACTGGGATACAGGAAAACTGATGATAATCGGAATGAAATGAGCCGACTTCGTCAGTCTATCCACAATTACCCAAATTGCATCATGTCCTTCCGGAGTATTCGGAAAACTCGTCACAAAATCCATGGATATACTATCCCACTTCCACTTTGGAACATCTAAAGGTGTCAACAACCCAGCAGGTTTCTGATGTTCAACTTTCGACTTTTGACAAATTAGACATGCATACAAAAATTGTGCCACATCTCGCTTCAACCCGGACCACCAAAACAATTTCTTCAAATCATGATACATTTTTGTAGCTCCCGGATGAATACTCAAATTACTTCTGTGACTTTCTTCCAGAATCATCTTTTTCATTTCAGCATTATCAGGAATACAAATCCTATTCCGAAACCGCAACACTCCTTGATCATCAACTTTAAAGTCACTATCTTCAGTCTGATTATTTCCAACCATTAAATCTACTAACTTCACATTTGTCTTCTGAGCTTCCTTGATACTATTCAAAAATTCACTGTCGATCTTCAACATTCCCAAATTCACACTCTGTGACGACACTTCACAAACCAAGCTCAAGTCTCTGAACTGTTCAAGCAATTCCAACTCTTTAACCATCATAGCAGACTTATGTAACGTTTTCCTACTTAAAGCATCTGCAACAACATTAGCCTTGCCCGGATGGTAGTGCAACCCAAAATCATAATCCTTTAGTAATTCAAGCCACCTTCGCTGCCTCATACTTAATTCTTTCTGGTCAAATAAATACTTCAGACTTTTATGATCACTGAACACTTCAAATCTAGAACCATACAGATAGTGTCTCCAAATTTTAAGTACCAAAACCACTGCAGCTAACTCAAGATCATGAGTAGGGTAATTACGTTCATGAATCCTCAACTGCCTCGATGCATAAGCTACGACTTTATTATCCTACATAAGCACACCACTTAAACCTAACTTAGACGCATCACATTATACAATGAATGGTTCATCGAATTTTGGTAGTATTAAAATCGGGGCCGTCGTCAAACGTTGCTTTAGTTCATTAAAACTATTTTTGCACTCAACATCCCATACAAAAGCTCTACCTTTACAAGTCAACTGAGTTAACGGAAGTGCTATCTTGGAAAATTCTTCAATAAACCTTCGGTAATAACCTGCCAAACCCAAAAAGCTCCTAACTTCGGTAACCGACTTCGGAGTATCCCATTGCGATACTGCCTCAACCTTCGATGGATCCACAGCAATACAACCACCAGAAATAATGTGACTAAGAAAACTCACTTTCTCCAGCCAGAATTCGCACTTTGATAACTTGGCATATAACTTTTTCTCTTTCAGCACTTGCAAAACAATTCTCAAATGCTCGGCATGTTCCTCCTTGGACTTAGAGTATATCAAAATATCATCTATAAACACAACAACAAAACGATTTAGATAAGTATGAAAAATACGGTTCATATATTCCATAAACACTCCAGGCGCATTAGTAACACCGAAAGGCATCACAGTATATTCGTAGTGTCCGTAACGTGTCCTAAAGGCCGTCTTCTGCATATCCTCATCTTTCACCTTGACCTGATGATAGCTCGATCTTAAGTCAATTTTACTGAACACATGCGCACCCACTAACTGATCCATCAAATCGTCGATCCTCGAAAGTGGATACCTATTCTTTATTGTTACTTTATTCAATTGTCGGTAGTCTATACATAACCTCATGCTACCATCTTTCTTCTTAACCAACAACATCGGCGCTCCCCAAGGCGATACACTCGGTCTTACAAACTTTTTATCAAGTAAATCTTCTAACTTCTTTTTCAACTCAGCTAATTCGGAAGCTGACATACGGTAAGGTGCCATGGAAATAGGCTTCGTTCTCGGAACAAGATCAATGGAAAATTCTACTTCCCTCTCTGGCGGCACATCAAGAATTTCATCAGGGAAAACTTCTAGAAACTTGCATACCACTTGCAACTTATCAATCACCGCTTGATTCTCAATAGACAGGAATGCTATCAAAGAAAACATTTGGGTTCCATTATGCATTAACTGCTTCAACTGCTTGGTAGTCAAGAACACAGTTTCTCCTTCTTCTTCGGCAGAAGAAAAATGCACCATCTTACTAAAACAATTAATATGAACGTAGTTAAACTCCAACCAGTTCATACCTAGTATCACATCCATCCCACTCAACGGCAAACAGACTAAGTCCATCGTAAAATCCCTACCAAATATCGACAAATGACACTTTAAGCACACTAGAGAAGTAGTCACTGAACCCTTAGCCGGAGTTGCGACAACCATCTCCCCATTCATAGACGACATAACAAGACCCAATTTCGAAGCACAATCAGCAGCAATAAAACAATGTGTAGCACCAGTATCTATAATAGCAATTAAGGGAATACTATTAATGAAACACTTACCTCTGATCAGACGATCCTCATTTATTGTCTGAGTACTAGCTAAAGCAAACACCTTCCCACTAGTTGGAGCCTTCTTAGGTTGCTTACATTGAGTGTAACACCCTGTTTTCCCAACATGTAAATAACATATAATAAATCAGAGTTCCATCGCAAACAGGATGTCACATTTCGTTCTTCAAAATATCATCAAATATAAATAGAGTTAAATTCAATATTTATTTAAACAACTGCTTTCAATAATTCAAATAATGTCGCAGTGGAAAATATTCAACGTTTTAATAGAAACTCGGCACTAAGGCCTCAACATCAGTAACATAATTAAAGTTTCAAATCCAAAAGTGGTTCAACATCAACTTATAAAGAAATATGTAACAAGGAAAACAAAACATATAAATATCCCCATCCTGTTACGTATCAGAGCATGACTCCTATGACGACACGAGGAATCAACTCACATCAGCAGTTACTCCTGGTTATCTGCACGTTACCCACGTAGAGGCAACATTCAAACAGAAGGGATGAGAGTTCACATTCAATAATAATAAGCAACAATTCATGTAAAGAATCAATCAAAACAAAACAACAACAATTCATCATTAAGAATACATCACATAATTCCAACAACAGTCATCATTTAGCTTCATTCAATAATGTAACGACAACGACTCAACAATGCAACAACAACTACTCAACAAATGCAACATATTATGCATGTGGTACCAACAGAGCTAGAGATCCCTTCGCTAATGCCTTAATTCGGCTTGACAGGCTACAACCCCCTTCGCTTAAGAAACAACAGAGCTACAACCCCCTTCGCTAAAGTCATATTCGACTTGACAAGCTACAGCCCCCTTCGCTTAACAATGCTTATGCAATGACACAACTTAAATGCAACAACAGCAACATCATAAAATCATATTAAATTAACCACAAAAGATTTGCACATCAACTCAAAACCACTGGAAAGATAAATCAGATATCAACAATTTTCATGTTTATGACAAAGTCCGACTCAAAACCGAAACGTGCAAAAAAGACAAAAGAACGCAAAACAGGCAGTCTGCTACTGAACAACTCGCGAGGCGAGCACAACTACTCGCTGTGGTGAGCTCACATATGGACCACTCGCGAGGCGAGGAAGATTACTTGCCGAAGGCGAGCTAAAACAAGTAGCTTCCAGAACTAGACTTTTTTCACCCAAAAATCCCAATTTTTAACTTCCCAATGCCCAAATTTGATTCTAAAAGTTGTCTAATCATTTCTAAACGTGAAAAGGCACTCAAATTCATATAAACCTGACCCAAAACATCATTTATACGAATATCCATTTTTCTACTGAACAGCTCGCTAGGTGAGGAAAAACACTCGTTGTGGCGAGTTGGGAACTACTCGCCAGGCGACTAAGATCACTCGCTCGGCGAGCGATGACTTCTACTCGCTAGGCAAGTTTGAGCACTCGCCGTGGCGAGCGACGACAGACAGGTCTACGAATAGACCTCTGTTCTCACTCCAAAACCCCAATTTTGACAACCCAAACCCCAAAATTGATAGGAAACATTACCTACTGTTATTCTACACCTTAGACATCATTCTCTTACATTAATTCATGGAATTGCATACACTTTCAACAAATTTTATTGAATTTAACCTAACTTTTATAACATCAAAATTTCAACAAACAACAACATGATTAAACCCTTTTCAGAAATTATATGTTTTTGATTAAAGAAGGTTAGTCCCACCCATACCTCTAGGTTTTGCGAAATTGATGATTTTCTACGGTGAAATCTCTCTCTAGGTTCTTCTTGTTATTCCTCCTTGCCTATCTTCTCCACAACCCTAGTTTTCTTTTGCCTCTTGTTGCTCTCTTTATCGGTAACCCTTCTTCTCTAATTCTCTTCTCTAATTATAAAATTTAATTGAGTTTGTTACTAATCTTTTCATGTTACTACCCGCACCTCTCGAATTTGTTACGATTATTTTATGTAACTATATCGCCTTGCTATATGCACTCCCCTCTGCTTAAATCATTAAAACATTACTCATCTCATTAACTACACCTCTCCTATTCTTAACCTAACAAATTCCCCTTATTCTAAAACTGCCATTATGCCTCATTAATCTAATTTAATTATATTCCTTCACTAATAATATTATAATAAATTAGTAATATTTACTAACACATAACACAAAACCTCACACACCGCAATTATTCAAATAAAATATGACGAAAGACACTAAACTCGATAAAATAAATAAATAATAAAAATAGGGTGTTACATTGAGGGCTAGTATGTCCTTCCTCACCATAATTAAAGCAAACTATATCATCATGCTTGCAATCCGCAATTGTATGTCCCTTTTTGCCACAACGGAAACACCGCTTCACGTCGCGGCTACAAGTGTTACTCTTATGACTTTTTTCTCCACACCGGAAACAAACAATTTCAGCAGGAGTATCTCTCTTTCTAGGCTTACTCTCGTCATTCACCCTCTGCTTACCCTTATCAGCTGGAGCGTTGTAAGGCTTACCACGACTTTGTTGTTGCTTACTTTTCCGCTCATTCATAATCTTGTAACGAGCTATGGTGTCTTCTTCATAGATTTTGCAGCTACTCACCAACTCAGAAAACTGTCGTATCTTCTGGTACCCAATTGCCCACTTAATCTCAGCACGCAAACCATTCTCGAATTTGATACACTTAGAGAATTCAGCAGTCTCAACATTATAGTGCAGATAAAACTTGACTAACTCAACAAACTTAGTAGCATACTCTGTCACTGACATATCACCTTGCTTCAGCTCTAGGAACTCAATTTCCTTCTTCCCGCGAACATCTTCCGGAAAGTACTTGCTCAGAAATTCCCTCCTAAAAACAGCCCATGTAACTCCCTCTACTCCGTTTTCCAAAAGCGGACGAGTACTTACCCACCAATCATCAGCCTCCTCAGCCAACATATGCGTACCAAAATGTACCATCTGTGCTTCAATGCATTGCATGACTCAAAAAATTCTCTCAACCTCCTTGAGCCATGTTTGAGCTCTATCAGGATCATATATGCCTTTGAAAGTAGGTGGGTGGTTCCTCAAGAAAGTCTCCAGCATTCGAACCCCATCATTACCACCAGCATTAGGCTGTTGCCCCCCAGCTTAAGCCATAGCTTGCAACGCAGCAGCAATGGCAGCATCATTCCTTCCAGTTATTCTCTATTCATTACACAACGAACAATAATAAGAAAAACACGACGACAGTATTCAACCGTCAGACGACACAAACGACTCAACTACTTGGCCGGACGGACCAACCTACTCTGATACCAATTGTAAAACCCCGTTTTTCCAACATATAAATAATATATAGTAAATCAGAGTTCGTCGCAAACAGGTCATCACATTTCGTTCTTCAAAATATCATCAAATATAAATAGAGTTAAATTCACTATTTATTTTAAACAAATTCCTTCAATAATTCAAAACAATGTCGCAACGGAAATATTCAATGTTAAATCAATACTTGACACTAGGCCTCAACATCAACAACGTAATAAAATTCCAAATCCAAAAGTGGTTCAACCTCAACTTATAGAAATACGTAACAAGAAAACAAAACATATAAATATCCTCATCCCGTTACGTATCAGAGCATGACTCCTATGACGACACGAGGAATCAACTCACATCAGCGGTTACACCTGGTTATGTGCACGTTACCCACGTAGAGGCAACATTCAAACAGAAGGGGTGAGATTTCACATTCAGTAATAATAAGCAACAATTCTTGTAAAGAATTAATCAATACAAACAACGACAATTCATATGATTCCAACTACAATCATCATTTAACTCTTTCAACAATGCAGCAGCAACGACTCGACAATGCAACAACAACTACCCAACAAATGCAGCATAATTATACATGTGGTACTAATAGAGCTACAACTCCCATCGCTAATGTCGTAATTCGGCTTGACAGGCTACAACCCCCTTCGCTTAAGAACAACAAAGCTATAGCTCCCTTCGCTAAAGCCATAATTCGGCTTGACAGGCTACAACCCCCTTCGCTTGACAATGCTTATGCAATGACACAACTTAAATGCAACAACAGCAACATCATAAAATCATATTAAATCAACCACAAAAGATTTGCACATCAACTCAAAACCACTAGAAAGATAAATCAGTTATCAATAATTTTCATGTTTATGTCAAAGTCCAACTCAAAACAGAAACGTGCAAACAAGACACAAGAACACGAAAACAGGCAATCTGCCAATAAACAGTTCACCTGGCGAGCTCAACTACTCGCTGTGGCGAGCTCGTATTTAGACCACTCGCCAGGCGAGAAGGGTCATTCGCCAGGGCGAGCTAAAATCAGGTAGCTTTGGGAACTAGACATTTTTCACCCAAAAATCCCAATTTTTAACTTCTCAATCCCCAAATTTGATTCTAAAAGTTGTCTAATCGTTCCTAGACATGAAAAGCCACTCGAAATCATATAAAACTTGACCCAAAACATCATTTCTACAAAATCACAATTTTACTACTGAACAGTTTGTAACACCCCGTTTTCCCAACTTGAAAAATTTTACATAAACATCAGAGTAAACAACTTAAACAGGATGTCACACTACTTTAAAATATAAATAGAGTAGAATTACTATTTATTCAAAACGTCTCATGTCAACAATTCAAATTTCATTGCAGCGGAAAACATTAATTAAACAACGTAATGGCACAACGGCCTCAACATAAACAACTTATTAAAATTCCATTCTAGGTGGTTCATCAACATAAATCATAAAAATACGTAACACATGGAAAACAAAACAAGATCCCCATCCCGTTACGTAACAGAACACCTAAGACACATGTGAGAGAGTCCACTCACGACCGCGACTATTCTTGGTTACCTGCAAGTTACCCACGTAAAGAGGCAACATTTCCAAGCAGAAGGGGTGAGATTTCACATTCAATAATAATAAGCATATAATTCTTTAAAAGAATTTAACAACACATAACAACATCTATTCATCATTAGTAAAACTAATAAACAATAATTTAAGTAAGAGAATTTATCAACATAAACAACAGCAAATCATCATCAACAATGCTTCACATAAACAACAACAATAAATAATATTGATACTTCACATAGTTCCAACTATAAGTCATCAATCAACTTCAAATCATCATTAACAATGCTTCACATAAACAACATAAACGACAACAATAAATACTATTAATACTTCACATATTTCTTCATTAACAACTCATTGATAAAAGACAACTTAACAACTCATGGATAATAACTTAACAACAATGACTTGACTCGGCTATGCGACCTCAACTTCTTAATCATGCATGTGGTACCATCCAGGGCATCAAGCCCTCAACATAAGAGCATAAATACACTCACAGGGTATCAAGCCCTCAACATAAAGAGCAAAAGCTCACAGGGCATCAAGCCCTCAACAGAATGAGTATGCATGGACTCAACAACTTAGACAACATCTTATAAATTTATCATCTTGGACAACACCTACAACTTTGAAGACATTGACGACAACTGTGGTAACGACAACGACAGCGACTTCACATCATAATTTCATATTCATCAACCATAAACAACGTCATATAACATCGTATTTAAACATCAACAATTCATCATATAATATCGTATTTAAACATCAACAATTCATCATATAACATCGTATTCAAACATCAACAATTCATCATATAGCATCGTATTCAAACATCAACAATTCATCATGCATCTTTGTAAAAACATAATAAATTATATGTAACATATTTTCATGTCAAACCAAGGCTACTGAAAAGATATCACAGTTATCAACAACTTTCATGTTTATACCTAAGACCAATTCCGCACCGATCAATACCAGTTTTCATTTCAAAATTTGGGGCAGAGATAAAAAAAAAAAAAAAAAAAACTTATATTATTCAAACTTCACATTCATTCAAAATCATCACAATTAACAACAACAACTCAACATAATTCATACCCAATTCATAATATGACGTTAATAACAACAATCATCAACAACCACAACTCATAATCATGAATCCAACCACAAATCAACAACAACATAACATAAATCATCAATTATCACTCTTAACCCTAATTCTCCAATTCTCAAAAACTAAACCTACAACATGTTAAATGAAATTTTCAGAAGCATAGACTCAAGATTATTGAATGTTAGTCCCACCCTTACCTTAGGATTATCGATTGGCAGCCTCTCCTCTTGGTTCTTCTCTCCTCTTGTTCTCCCTTTTTCTAAAACTTGTTTCACGTGTTCTCCTTTTTCTTTCTAAGTTCTGACTCTTCCTATTTATATAACCCTAAATCTGCCCCCAAAGTCTCAATATTATATTTTAATATATATATATATATATATATATATATATATATATATATATTTCTACACTAAATAACAAATACATTTCTATAACAAATATATCTCTACACCACATAACAAATATATTTCTACACCAAATAACATATATATTTCTACACCAAATAACATATATATTTTTACACCAAATAACATAATATCTCTACACCAAATAACATATATATTATAATATAATATGCTACTAAAACACCAACATATAACACAAAAATAACACACATCACCCTAAATCAAATAAATTATTCAAAAAGACTCTAAACTCAATCAAATAATTAAATAAATAAAATAGGGTGTTACACAGTTCGCTAGGCGAGGCAAACACTCGCCAGGCGAATTAACATTTGGGCTACTCGCTAGGCGGGGAAAACACTCGTTGTGGCGAGCGATGGCATCTGCTCGCCAGGCGGAAAGATCACTCGCGGTGGCGAGCGATGACAGACAGGTCTACGAACAGACATCAGTTCTCACTCCAAAATCCCAATTTCGACAACCCAAACCCCAAAATTGATAGGAAACATTACCTATTGTCCTTCTACATTCTAGACATCACTTTCTTACATTAATTCATGGAATTGCCTACATTTTCAACAAATTTTATTGAATTTAAACCTAATTTCTATAACATCAAAAATTCAACAAACAACAACATGATTAAACCCTTTTCAGAAATTATATGTTTATGATTAAAGAAGGTTAGTCCCACCCTTACCTTAGGTTGGTTGAATTCTGAAATCTACAAGCTTCCTCTTCTCTGACTTCTCACTTTTCTCTTTTTCTCCCAAAAATGTTTTTACGTGTTCTGACTTTCTATTCCTCACCTCTCCTACTCTTAACCTAATAAATTCTCCTTATTCCCAAAATTGTCCTTACTGTCTCATTAGTCTATTTTAATTTTATTCCTTCACTAATAATACCAAAATAAGCTACTAATATTTACTAACACATAACACAAAACATCACACATCGCAATTATTCAAATAAAATATATAAAAAGACACTAAACTCGATAAAATAAATAAATAATGAAAATAGGACGTTACAGCATGGGCACACGCCCGGGCTCAACTCATACTTTCTTTGTATCACTACAAGGTATTTATAAGAAATTTGACTTATAGTCACAGTGAAATTCCGTCACTATAGGGCAAATTTCCATAGCTAAATCTGTCTGTCATTGTCAAATGAATGTAACTGCATGTTTTTCATTTTTACCTACGACGAAACCATAGGTAGTTATAAAGAGACAATTTTAAAAACATTATGGATCTTTACCTACAGTTACGGCTGTCACTAAAACTTATATTGTTTTATTTTATTTTTTAAATTTTCTATTCTATTATAAATTCTAAAAATAATAATTCATAAAATTTCCACTAAAATTAGTTTAATCAATATAATAAAATATTATAATCAATATCATTGGAATTTGAAATTGATTACTATAATCAATTTTTAGAATAAAATTTTGAAGTGACTTAACTAGAATAATTCTCCCTAACTATGAAGTATTATATCATTTACTCAAACCAATACTCAATACTCACAGAAATCAAAATCTATATATACTCAGTTGTTCATTTAATTTATGGTGACAAAATTAGAATCACTATTTAGAATAGCTTATTAGACAAAATGACATATCCTTACAAAATGACAAAATCACTATTCAAGTTACAACTTACAATCACTTCTACAATCCTTCATACCTAAAAAAACTTACGATCATTTCTACAACAGGACATAATAAATCAGATTTTAACTTCTAAGTTGTGGATCTTTAACAATAGCGGGTGCACTAAAACTATTACCAACATCAACAAAAGTTGGAAGTCCACCAGTTATCAAGCCCTGTCAATAAGCTAGTAAAATAATCTTATATGCCCGTGAGAAAGAATTGTCGCCAACAAGATCAACGATGTGTGGTTCAATGACTTAATGATATGTTACACCGAACGGGAGATATTCAAGTCACTTGATGATGTTGATATTATTTGAACATTCACCGCAAAGAAGTGTCGGAAATGTCATTTACCTCCTAATTTTATATAGGACACTATTGACAGTATCTTTCTTATTTCAAATTGTACTTTTATTGACAAAATGACGAGTCTCTTTTATTTCGTTTTATGATTATTTATATATTATGTCACATGTGAATTTGCGGTCAAAATTTTGTCTAGACTCTACAAAATTCCTGACTCCGCCACACATATTGCATCCACAAAATTGTTCGATTTAATTCTGCATGTTTTATTTCAATCGTGGATTATAATTTATAAGCCAAACTGATTTTTATTTTCAGATTATTTACAAGTTGATATTTTAATTTGATTGTTTCTTGATATTTTATTTACAAGTATGTTTCTTGATATTATTCCTCCTAACATCAACATAGTAGAGTCACATCTGAATAAATTAAAACTGTTGATTGTTTTTCAAGCATGCATTAAATCTTCTATCACATAGGCTTACTCATTTCTCTAGGTATCTCACAATTTTCTTATGTCACATATGCACTCATGCTTTTTGACCTTCCTCAATACTTTATGAATCCATACATACATCAAAGATAGAATAATTAAACTATTAGTTCAACTATGTCATATAAATTGACTCTGTAAAAATAAGAATAACAGTCACTAAAAAAGATAAAATAAAATTGATCATTAATTTCATGTTGTATGAAATATATTAAACATGTAAATTTTAAAAAAAGTTAAGAGTATAATAACCTAAACTTTTTCACAAAGATATCTAATATTTTTTCTATGATGAGATATAATTAGATGTCTGTATACAATTTGCATATATGTATCAGCTCAATTTATTGTATATACGAGAATTAATAAAATAATTTACCTACAATACAAGAAAATAAAATTTTGAATAGTGACAGAATTTCCAGATCCTACTAATGTCTTTGGTTGGACCTTTCATTAAAAATGCTTGTTGATGTAGCTTTGAGGATAAGCTGTGTTTAAAAATAGTAAGAAGTGGTGCATTTTATCCTCAAGGGACAACAAAAGGTGATTTCATAAAGGAGAATCATGGCCTTCAAACAATCTCCATGACCAAGTGTTATATATATATATATTATGAGCCACCACCTACTTGTTAAATTGGAACATCCGAACATGTGGTGTGTTGGTTTAACTTTTGACTGGTGGGACCATGACCATACAGAACCATCCCATATGAGGGTCACCTTGTCAAATATCAGGTAGTTCCACCTCTCAATGGACCCACCAATCAATGATTTTGCTAAGTGAATAAAGAAATATATATATATATATATATATATATATATATATATATATATATATATATATATATATAATGCGGCCTTTTTCATTTTATTTTCATGCCCTCTATTCATAAAGTCAAACAAATAATTTAGAATCGATACGGGCAGCACTTGAATATCATAATGTTATATAATATTGACCAATTAAAGTGTGTCACGTGGCCCACTCTTTAAAAAAATATATCAAATAAAACATTTACAAAGTAACATTAGTATGTGGTTCTTATTGACCAATGTTATATAACATTAGTACCTTTATGGTACACAAGTGCTACCCGATCAAACAGCACGCAGATTTACGTAGTTTTTGATCTCAGCTATTCATCTCAGATCAAACTGTTGAAATTGAAAACTGTGTGTTTTGAGGTAAAACAATCTCTGCCATCTAACTGTGATCAGACGGCAATTACTGATTACAGCACCCTACTGAAACAACAGATAATTTCATTCCAAGAAATAGATACTTTAGATTGAAAAGTAACCTTCGTAAAAGGGTGATGCGATTTTGAGAAAATTAATCTATGAGATAACAAAGGAGAATATGATTTGTTACTTTCATATCTCTTAGCCTCCGTTTGTTTATGCGGAAAAACAAGTCCAAACGTGTGTTTGAGTTAATGCTTCGTACTAATTGTAGCTTTTTAAAAATTCAGTTTGTTTTGTTTTGGAACTTGAGAAAGAGAATCGATACACTGATCCAAACACAACATTAGTTTATGTTCAATATTATAGTGAATGTGTCCAAATTGTAAGAATTCATCGTGATTTTTCAAAACTTAAACTTTGTAATTTCCTAAACATAAATTGATTGAATTGCTTTGAAGGAAAAAAGTTAATTATATCATGAGCCACACATATATAAAGTAGATGAATTACATTGACAGTGACGTATCTTGTGATGTCTTTTTTAATCTTTTATGTTTAGTTAGTGGTTAACTAGTGTATCTTTGGGTTAATCATGCTCATCTTTGAATAATTATAGGTACAATTATAGTCTTCAACCTTTTGATGTTGTAGACATCAAAAGGGGTGTTGAGTTCAAAAAAGTTACCTTTAGTTAGTGTTAATTAGAAGGATGGGAGAGGGATAGAGTGAGAGATAAAAGAGGGTGTTGATGTATCAATATGAATGGATGAAAAGGATAATGTATAATGAGTGAGGTGAACCAACCGTGCAAGTTTAAAAAAGAGAAAGTTTTGTACCAAACAAATAAAAGAAAGTTAGATGATTTAGGGAATGTCACAATCTCTTGCACACATGAGGGAATTATAGGCACGAAAAGCCATTCACAATTTCACCAAAATGCAAGTGGACCGCACACGTGTGCATGCCAACTTTCTTAGCAAAATGTTTGTTCTCAAAGGAGAGCTTCTCTAAAAAAGATATATAAAAAGAAACCACCTACTTTTTTACGTATCTTTGATAATTTGGTAGTACATTTAGGCATCATGTTTTTCATCCTATCAACATTTATTTGGACTCTTTTTATAGGTTGATTAGATAAATAATTGAATTTTGTTTTTCAAGCAGTAATTGTGAATGTAAATTAACGATACGAATTTAAGAGTACAGGAAAAACCATAAGTAAATTGGAGTATCTTACTCTCACTAAACCAAATCTTTGTCTTCGATCATATAGCGCCTTCTTTTTCCTCAAATTCAACCACTCTTCTTTAAGATGTAGATTCCAGTGGTGGTGCAATGCGGCACGGCCTCCACATCACCTCACCTCTGACTATACATATGTACCATAACCTTTGCGTCAATTGCTTTAGGAGGTTGTAGCAGCTACTCGCAATGGTGGCACCTTGTTTTCTCCCGGTGGTTGATTTTGTGGTTGTGTACTTTGCAGTTAGTTGTGGTTTGGGAGGTCGTTTCATGGGTGCTTGTGTTGGTTTTTGTGGTGAATTTCGTGGTGTTGTGTGGTGGTGCTTGATGATGTGAATTTGTAAGTGCATCAAATTGTAAATAAATAATAATATAGTAAGTTATCATATTCACATGGATCGTTGTTCAACTTAATAATTAGCGAAATTTATTAGAAGTAAATAAAATAAAAGAGATAAAGTGGTTGCAGATTTTTATTGTCCTGCCCATTGCGAGATTAGGTACGTTTGATTCAGATGCGTAACAGTGATTAAGGTATCTTTGAATCCCTTTTTCCGTCTTTGTTGGAATTAATACGGTTAATTTTTAGTTTATGACATGTCTTTGATTTACAAAAGTAGGATATGACCATGTGATATAGCAGTGAAAGTTTTAATTTAATATTGCCGCAATTTAACCAGTTATAATTACGACTATCCCTAAAGATGAATCAAAACCCTGATGATCGTACTTAGATTCAATTAAAAGAGCTTAATTAAGAAAATAAGCAATTTACTATTGTCTTGTTTGGATCGAGGTAGGGTTGTCAATCATATACTCCACCTTCAAATCAGTTTTAACCTTTGGTTGAAAAGCATTAGAAACGAACATATACAAATCAAATCAGACGCTTGAATCATAAACTGAATAAAAAACTTTATTAATTGAATCCAACAAATAAGAAGAGGTTCACCTTGGAACCCTAATCAAGAGAGGTTTAGTTTCACATAGTTATTACAAAACAATAGATAAACATACCCTATAGAGAACTAGAGGAGGAGGGAAATCATTTGCCTTGAAACTTTAATGTTTGACCCTTGCCTTATACCGCTAGCTTTCTGAATGAATAAAAATGTGTGCAAGGATCTTTATTTATAGTGCATCATTACTTATGAGTTAAGAGAAGAAAACAAAGCGTTTTCCACCAAACCAACTTGGAAAACAAGCAAACATCAATTTCTGACGGCAGTAATGCACGAGCGCATGGAGTGACACACATGGGCGCATGAGTCCGAAATGAAGATTATCTCCTGCGCAAGGGCGCATGAGATTGCAGCTCTTGTGTGAACTTTGCGGTTTTAGTCCCTTTTTCAAGTGTTCTTCAATCTTAAAATGTCTTGGATACTGGGAAGAATTTTCTCTAACTTGTATTGCCTTCAAAAACCTTCTAAGAATCATTGGTCTTCATTCTTCATATATTTGATTCTTCATGTGATGACTTGTTTTGCTGATTTACATGATTTCTCACTAAAAAGACTCAAAACACCTATGAAGTTGCATTATTTAGGATGAAAGTTAATTATAACGACTCGAATGAAAACAATACAAAATGTTCCTCAAACCATGACAACTTCTCTAAATAACATCTTATTTGCCTTAAAATGCAAAGAAAATAACTAAAAACATATCCTAAAATATCACCTGATGCTATGTCATCAGTGATGGTTCGTGGTGGTAGATTTGGATCCAAATCTTTGTTGACCGTTGAGTTTCCTCGGGTAAATATGTCAAAGTTTTTGTTTCTATTTTGCCGGATCTTGTTCGTCGGACCTCTCTTCTTTCTCATTTATTCGAGGAATTATGAAGCCGAACAATTCATGGTGGTTGGTGTTGTTGGGTTGGGAGTTTAACCTTTAATGTTGATTTTGTGCGTAGTAGTGAATTTTGGTTGTAGTGATGAAGATGACGAGTTTGTGGGTTGGTTCTAGAGCTGTCAAAATGGGCTAGCATGTATGAGCCGGGCCGTGAAGCCCGATTAACTGTAGGGTTTGGACCTTAAATATTGAGCCCCAAATTTTTATAGGGCATTTTAGCCTGGTCCTAAAAAGCATGATACCCGAATGGGCCACGGGTAGCCCGTTAGACCACATAACTAAAAAAATCCTATATATATATATATATATATATATATATATATATATATATATATATATTAAATAACTCTTTACTTAGTTGATTATTAAAGTAAAAAAGTAAAAGTGAAAATTCAATGAATTAACTCACAAATATTATATTTAGCCGTTTCGTTACTTATAATTTTAAAGATCGAATATATAAATATCTATAGTCATAAAATACGTAATTTATTTAAAATTGTTTTCCTCGTCGTTCAAGTTTGCGACATTTGTACGAAAATGTTTACAATTTTTTTTTGTGCTAGGCATTATTTAAACATATTAATAATATTTTTTTCTAAGAAATTTTATAGGAGTATTTTATAATACTTTTTTTTAAAAGTAATTTTTAATACGGGCCGACCCGTTTAGTCTGTGGTCCGTGTAGGGCTGGGCTCGGGTGGTATTTTGCAAGCCCGTATTCCAATCGGGATTTTTGGCCCGACCTGATAAAGCCTGAAGCCCGTTATGGGCCGGCCGTAAACGAATCAGGTAGTCCGTTTTGACAGCTCTAGTTGGTTCCATTTTTCAGGTTTTTTTTTTGTCTACTCTTTGAGACCTTCGATTTGGATCCATCTCCGCCGTCGCTAACTGTTGCCATTTTTGTGTTGTTTTTCATTGGTTCGTGGTTGATTTTGGGTTGCTTTCGATTTTGGGTTGTCTTCAAGTTGAGCCCTTTTTCGAGCTGGTTATGTTTATGCTACCCTTCCACCTGTCGACTTCCAGAGGGAGTTGTCTTCTAGATTCGCATGGGTGAAACATTTTTGTTCGAGATGGGGTGTTAGTGTCAAGTTTTTGGTCTAGTTGTGGTCTATTCTTTGATGAGCTGAACGTTTTGAGGGATGCCTTAGTAATTTGTCTACGAAGTCTAATAGACTGATCACTTTTTGTTCAATTCATTTTTGAGCAAACCGAAGGGTCGATTGATGATAGAATCTAAATATATATCTTATAAAATAGATTTAAATTACTCTTTCATTAAAAATTATCATCTTTTGTTATGATAAACTATTCATTATAATTTTCCTTGAAAAGTAAGTATTTCTCTTGCTCCTTTTACACTCTAAAGTAGATCGTTCATTTTAGAGGAGTTGGATCCGCATTTCTCGAAGTTGACATTAATTAGACCAACGTGAACAACTACCTGGATGTAGTCAAATGATCATACTAGTATACTGAATCCACGTTTCTGATTGGCCCAGTATGGAGTTCTACCAGTAGCATGTAGGGTCCTGACTACACAATTACCATCACGAGGGTCACGTGAATGATCAGAGCAACCTATGCAGTGAATCACGAGTATTTCAAACAACACATTATAGCGACATCATTTCATAGTACCTTTTTAACTGAGTGGCATAAAGGGTAAATCTTTGCCAATAGAAAGGTCGATTTTATGAATGCATTGCAACATTCATTAGCTTCGTTGTCATCATCATTATTTTATCCGTAACAGCTTTGTTGCTGGATCTTAATCATGAAGAAATCTTAGTTGAATTCAAACACGTCATCAATAGGGCTCATAAATATTACTCTCTCCGGTCACATTTATAAGCAAAACACAACTTTTTAGATTCATTGAATAACTAATGTATTTGGTTTATAAATATGACTAGATTCATTAATTATTCTATGTACCTAAAATGTAGTTTTTTCTTATATATGTGACCGAATGGAGTATGTTTAAGATTTTGGATTAAAGTATTGTTCGGTAAAAATAACGGATAGCTGATAAGTTAGCGGATAATTTATAGTTGATAGCTTATAGCTGATTACTGATGACTGATAGTTAATAAGCTAACTGAAGTGTTTGATAAAAATAACGGTTCAACTAGCTGATAAATGTAAAATGACATAAAAGGTATTCATAATTCATGATAAAATTTATATAAAATGATATTTAAGTATTTAAAATTTCGTAATTTAAATTCCTTTTTTAAAAATTAATTTAATTGTTTTTGAAAGGAAGTAATTTAAATTTAATAATCTGCTATATCTTTAGATTTATTTAAATTTTATTTTATATTTATGGTAACTTAAACGTTTATACTCTATAAAAGAATTAAACGTAACAATTGAAAAGTACAAAAATGTATTATTATTATTATTATTATATTTTCTTTTGTGTCAAAAAAAAAACTCTACTGAATGTTTTTTTTTTTTGACGTTTTTACTGTATGTTAAATAGGCATAAAAGTAAAAATAGTACTTATAAAACAAAATTGACGAAAAGCAGATTTTGTAGGGACGATATATAATATATTTTCATTAAAAAAAAAGGAAGTCGTATATGAAGAAAAAAATGCGGAAGGCAAATAAGAGAAGAGATATAGTGAACAATGACTGACCAAGAAAAAAAATATAGGGAACAATTTTTAAGAAGAAATAGATACTGTGAACAATCTATAAAAAAAAAAAAAAACATTTTCATTAATGAGGAATATTTATTACTAAATTATGTGTTAGTTTAAATTATAATAAATGATAAGGGGTAAAAATGAATTTTAGATAAAATAATAAGGGTAAATTTGGAAGAAAAGATGATAAGCTATAAGCTATAAACTCAAACGCTATTTGAAATAGCGTCTGAAAAATAGCTTATAAGCTCCTGAAATAAGCCATAAGCTCGTGGTAAAAAACCATTACCAAACAGAGCTTGTTTTGTCAAACAAGCTTATAAGCTATCCGCTATAAGCTATAAGCTAATTTTTTGGCCTTACCAAACAGAGCCTAAGAGTGTTCTTTAATTTATTGGTTTTGAGTTTTGTTAACGAGTGCCCTAAGAGCACTCTTTAAGGATTCCTAACAAAGAAATTATTTTTTAAAAAATCAAAAGCTTCAATTTCTAATACATTGATTTCATAAACATTGACAAAAACTTATTATTTAAAGTTGCTAAACAATGTCCCAAGGGCCTTTGTTAATATCTCCCTTAATTTATTTGTGTAGTATCTTCTCTCGTGATCTAACATGTGGTATTAGAGTTGATCGTTATTAAAGAGATTAACCTTTTGCATCGAAATTTTACCGGATAATGTTGTTTAAGGACGATAAAGCAAGTATATGTAGATGAAAAAACTTAATCAAATAAACTAAGTTGCTTGGGCTCCAGTGACAAGGAGCTCTTTTCAAGGACGTACCCGAGGAATACCGGGTTCAAATCTCAGGAGGAACAACTCTTGTCCAGTGTGCATGCCTCTACATACGAGCTGGATTAGTCGCCCACCATTAATGGGTCGAAAACCGATGCGAAAACAAAAAAAAACTAATCAAACAAATAAGATAGACTCGCAATCTGAGAGAAATTGTTGTATAGCAAGTGTTAGCCTATATCTTTATATGTGTATTTCGACAAGTGAATGTTGTTGTCTAGACCGTGAAATTCTTCAAGTCCTAGATAAAATATGATGATTTCGACAGGTCTAATTCCACAAAGCTCTCAAGGTTTTGACCAAGAAGATTTTAAATCCTTTTTGAAGAGGCAAGGTTGGGGGATGAGACGCGTGGGAAGCAGGCAAAATTTGTTGAAGAAATATAGTTTCTAAACGTTGGTCTATTAGTTATTTTTCTTGTATATATACAGTAGTTTTTCATAAGAAAAATTGGTCACATATCATTTATTAAAAGTTCTATAAACTCAAAGTATCATGTATAGAGAAATTAGTGCAGAATGTATGTAATAGTGATTAGCTGATTCATTTTCATTTAATGCAATACAATTTACTTCTTTTAAGTTTCTTTGCCTTTAAAATTATAAGTCTTTTAATCCTAAAACACATTGTTGATTATTGTCGAAAGACAGTTATCTTCATCACAAAATAGTTTTATTTATCTTGTTCATAAACAAACTCATGGATTTGATGAACATTCATATATTTTCTGAAAAATCATTGCATAACATGTCATAGAATTTGTAGTTTGATCCTGCAAACAATATTTTAAAAATTAGTTTTATTGTTTACCAAAAACACCAACAAAGAGCAAGTTAGTGACACATAATGTATTTACTCCGGTCACATTTATAAACAAAAACTTATTTTTTTAAGTTTATTGAATATCTAATTTATATGGTCTAATAATTACATTAAATACTTAATGAACTTAAAAAATAATTTTTTACTTATAAATATAACCGAAAGAAGTACTATTCAACTCACCCGCCTCATCTAATGTGGGTTGTTCTGAATCTCCTCGTAACCTAATAATCGTTATAGTTGATTTTGTTCGGGGGAATTTATTATTAATTTCTTTTTTTTTGACAAAGGGAGATTTATTATTTTTGTTGTTAGTAATCTTATTATTTTGTTTTATTTTGACCAAAAAGTAATATTATTATTTAGTCCAACTATATCATTTATTCTTAAATAAATCTCATCTCTACTTCCACTTGCACTCGAGATAGAATTTTTTATTTTGTGCTAATTTAGATCCAAATGATTTTAGATACTACTAGAAACATTAAGCCCACGTGAAGATGTAAACTACAATTGGGTTAAAATTGACAAATGATTTTTTTTTAGTTTCGAATCTTTCATAAGATATGTGTTCCTTTATAAATTGCTCTTTATTCACTAGTGTTAACATCAAATTTCAAATGAGTCAAAAAAATATATCAAATAGTTTTCATATATATATATATATATATATCCTTCAATTCGACCGCAGTTGAATTAGTTAAACGATTAAGCTATAATCTAAAAGTTCTACTCTTTAGATCATCAAACCCGATAGAGTATGTCTTAGTAGTCACAAATGTTATTTGAGACACATAATTTAAACACATACATATAAAAAATACATATTAATCAATTATTTAAATATACATATATATATATATATATATATATATATATTTTCTCTTTTTACATTTTTCAAATGCGTGTCTCTAAATAAAATGTATAAAATACTCGTGATCAAATAAGTATTTTCTAACCCAATATTTTAAAATTAATCTATTAAGGAGTGCTAAGAAATATAAAGTATATTTAATCTTAATTTGTTCCTTATTAATTGGGTGAGGTCTACGATACTCCTTGATCAATTAGGGGTAGTTTATCTCTAATGATAAATAAGATTTGATTCTGAAACGAAGAAGATAGAGATTACATGTTGAATGAAGGAGATGAAGAGTTTTGATGTTTTTTAGATGAAAAATGGTAACTGATTGTAAGAAAAACCCTTATCAATGAACCTACATTTTTCCATGATGAATTGGGGGTAATTTATCCAAATGACAAGTATGATTCGATTTTGGAACGAAAGAGGAGTAAATGACTTGTTAAATGAACGAGGTAAAGAAATCTGATGTTCTTAAAATGAAAATGATAACTGGTTGTAAGAATAAAGATGAAAAAAATATAATTTTCATTTGATAGGGGTAAATTGCCATCAATTCATAAAAGGGTAACGTAGAAAAAACCTATTAAAATTATCGTTTTTTAGTTCATTCAATTTTTTTTTAAGGATTCATTCATTTTTTATTGTTGTTTTTAAATCTTTTTTATAAAAGCAAGAGCACCAATAAATTTTAAAATGATAATTCATCTTTTCCTATAATATCTTTAATCATTTATCATCTCTCTCTCTCTCTCTCTCTCTCTCTCTCTCTCTCTCTCTCATAACTAAGAGTATTATTGATGTAGCAATAGTTGATACTACATTGAACTTTGAAAACGACAATTAAATGAGTAAAATTTTATGACAATTAAATATGAGTAAAAATTTCCTACAAAGATGACAATTAAAAAGGAACATAAGAGTGCCAAATTTTTATCGTCCTAGTAGTTTGTTGATGAGTCAATAATTAATGTTTTTAATATAATATTTGAGTCTGTTTTATTTAGATTTGATTTCGTTTTATTTAATATTATTTCCTTTTAGAACTATTTTACTTCAATTGCAAGTTATTTAATTTTAGGAACAAATATTCTAAAGATTTAGTCTTGGATCAAAAGAAAGAGGATTTGGAGCTGATTCGGGCTGGAAAATACGAAAAAATTCAACACAAAAATATGACGCCCCCAAGTCAGAAGCTTGGCACGGCCCGTGCCATTATCCACACGACTGTGCCATGTCCCAGGATGCTCTTTTGCTGCTTTTGCTTTATGGACAAGCTACCTATTAGTTTATTTCTGACCTAAAAGTCTGTGGTTTCTTATGGAACATTCTAGTGATGTATTTATTAGGGTTTCTTATGGAACAAAAGATGGAACAATTCATCTTTTGTTCTTGGAAATAATAAGTGACAATTGTTTTCTTTAATAAAAGATCAACCTTTATTTTATGTTCTTCTTCTTCTCTTTTATGTCTACGATGAACGTGAGTGAGTAGACTCTTCTTGTCTTGGGATTGTTGGATAAGTCTTAATGACATAATCCTAATCAAACCAAACAATAAACCCTAATTTTATTTAAATCTACTTTCTAATTTAATTTCATCATTTTTATAATGAACTAACAAATACCAAACTCATAAAGCAAACGCGGAGGGTTAGTATTTGTTAATTCATCATCACAAATATCAAAGCGAAGCATCAAAAGAATAAGTTTTGATATTGGAACAAGTGAAATTAGACAAGGATTGCGAAACATGAGAACAGTCTAGCAAACCTTAAGACACATAAAGTTTTGTTCTTCGAGGATTCTAATAGCAATCAACCATGAGAATAGGCGTGGTTGCTAGAGGAACACACTCATCGACTTCGAGAGGAGCTTTGATACGCTTAAGAGAAACTTGTCTTTAAAAGTTGGTCCAATATAAAATTACCGGTTTAGGGTTTGTTTGTGAAGGACAGTTATTAAGATGGACCAATAATCCCAAGACGCTTTTATTTTTATTATTTTCTTTTAATTAACAATCCATACTTTATAACTTAACTTTCTTCTAACCATTGTTGAAAGTTAATTAAATTCATAACTCCCTGTCGGAACGATATTTTTTTATTACCACAAAAATGATTGTTGATGCAGCTACAGGTGGAGCTTTAATGAACAAGAACTATACATCAAGACATGCCTTGATTGAGGATATGACCCATAATCACTACCAATGGATCAATGAGAGGGCCATAACCGCTTCTGCTCCCTCTAAAAAAGAGGCAGGTATGTACGAAGTCTTTAACGTTGATCATCTTGCTGTTAAGGTTGATGCACTAACCCAAAAAATTGAAAAAATGAATGTTAGTGCTATCACACCTACTTCTGTATCTCCTCCTTGTGAAATTTGTGGTGTATTTGGCCATATTGGTGTTGATTGCCAGCTAGGTAGTGCTATTGATAGTGTTGAGCAAATGCACTACGCTCAATACAACCAAGGAATGAGGCAAAATCAAAATTTTTACAAAAACCCTCAAAATTCCTATGGACAAGTGGCACCACCTGTAACACCCCGTTTTTCCAACATATAAATAGTATAAGATAAATCAGAGTTTCGCAAAACAGGATGTCACATTTTGTTCTTCAAAATATCATCAAATATAAATAGAATTAAATTCATTATTTATTTAAACAACTGCTTTCTATAATTCAAAATAATGTCACAGCGGAGAATATTCAAGGTTTTAATAAAAACTCGGCACTAAGGCCTCAACATCAACAACGTGATAAAATTCCAAATCCAAAGGTGGTTAAACATCAACTTATAAAAAAATACGTAACAAGAAAAACAAAACATATAAATATCCATATCCCGTTACGTATCAGAGCATGACTCTTAATACGATACGAGGAATCAACTCACATCAGCGGTAACTCCTGATTATCTGCACGTTACCCACGTAGAGGCAACATTCAAACAGAAGGGGTGAGATTTCACATTGAGTAATAATAAGCAACAATTCATGTAAAGAATTAATCAAAATAAAACAACAACAAATTATCATTAAAAATTCTTCACATAATTCCAACAACAATCATAATTCAACTTCATTAAAAAATGCAACGACAACGACTCAACAAATGCAACAACTACTCAACAAATGCAACATATAATGCATGTGGTACCAACAGAGCTACATCTCCCTTTGCTAAAGTCATAATTCGACTTGTCAGACTACAACCCCCTTCGATTAAGAACAACAGAGCTACAACTCCCTTCGCCAAAGTCATAATTCGTCTTGACAGGCTACAGCCCCCTTCGTTTGACAATGTTTATTCAATGACACAACTTAAATGCAACAATCTTCAAATATCACATCTTTATATAACACATCTTTAAATCATACATCTTAAAATAGCACATCGTTAAATCACACATGGTCAAATAACTCATCAAATAGAGCATATTATTTTAGCTAAAGTAGTAGAAACTCTTCAATGAACATGTACATATTACTCCAGCCAAAATATAAACAATCATTAGAAACACATGTACATAAATAATATACAAACAATCAACATTAAAAGTCATTAAGTCAAAATATTAAATAAACATGTTTGTTTCGACTCTGGTATCTAAATTATACATCTAAACTATCCCCATTTTAATAAAGTTAGCATGTCGAAGAACATCTATGGGTGTAGTTCAATTACTCGGCATCTCACAACAAAAGGAACTTAATTACATATAGCCAAAAACATATTGCTCCTAAATATAATCTATACATAAAAAGGTTGAATATTTTAAGGTTTAGAATCACATGTGTTGAAACTAAAGTCAATAAAAGCTATGTATATCGCATATTCAAAACAAGAGCTATATGCCAAAAAATCTTTTAATTAGTAGTTAATTAGCAATTGGAATAATTACGGTGATTAGAATTCAAATTTAAATTGATTTCTTTTATATAAAAAAACAAATAAGTGAGTAGCAACTATCATGTATCATATAAACAAGCCATTCTTTAATTTCACAAACAAGCCATTTAAATAGTACCAATAAAAACAACACAAGTTTAAGATGGACATATATGGAGATCGGATAAAAATATATTCCACTGATGCTATACAAATAGTATTTCGAGTATTGAGCTACAAATTCATAAACTACCGTATAAAGAAACTGAAGCATATGCATTCACAATTCATAAACTACAAATTTAGCACATAAAAATAATGAATTTAGAGAATAATATAGACAAAATCACAGCAGCAAATTAAAATATAAATTTAACATATTCATTATAAGATCATGAAAAACAATGGACAACAAAACCCTTCATTGCCCATATGTTCATACAACCCTTATGATGAATAGAGACTCCCCCTTACATTAATTCATGGAATTACCTACACTTTCAACAATCTAATTGAATTTAAACCTAATTTCTATAACATCAAAAATTTAACAAAACAACATGATTAAACTCTTTTCAAAATTATATGCTTATGATTAAAGAAGGTTAGTCCCACCCTTACCTCTAGGTTTTGCGAAATTGATGATTTCCTACGGTGAAATCTCTCTCTAAGTTCTTCTCGCTATTCCTCCTTGCCTCTTTTTTCCACAACTCTAGTTTTTCTTTTGCCACTTGTTGCTCTCTTTATCGGTAACCCTTCTTCTCTAATTCTCTTCTTTATTTATAAGCTTTAATTGAGTTTGTTACTAATCTTTTTATATTACTACCCACACCTCCCGAATTTGTTACTATTATTTTATGTAACTATATCGCCTTGCTATATGCACTCCCCTATGCTTAAATCATTAAAACACTACTCATCTCATTAACTACACCTCTCCTATTCTTAACCTAACAAATTCCCCTTATTCCAAAATTGCCCTTACTGTCTCATTCATCTAATTTAATTATATTCCTTCACTAATAATGTCATAATAAACTACTAATAAATACCCACACCTAATACAAAAGTCACACATTGCAATTATTCAAATAAAATATACAAAAAGACACTAAACTCGATAAAATAAATAAATAATAAAATAGGGCGTTACACCACCCGGCTATGCAAACAACAAGAGGACCCCTAAAAAATATGGTATGAAAATTTTAATGGAAAGTTATGTCATGAATCAATCTAAACAGCTCCAGGAGCTTAAAAATCAAACCGGATTTCTGAATGATTCTCTCACCAAACTTAATGCCAAGGTAGATTCTTTTGCTACTCATAACAAGATGCTTGAAACTCAAATCTCCCAAGTGGCCCAACAGGTGGCTACATCCTCTCAAGCACCAGGAGTCTTTCCTAGACAAACCGAAGCCAACCCAAAAGCTCATGTGAATGCTATTTCATTAGGGAATGGTAGGAAATTAGAGGATACCGTTGTTAAAGCTAGAACCATTGAGGGAGAGAGTGATAAGTTTCAAGGTGAGAAAGCCATAATAGAGAGTGAAAAACTTCTTGATCGATTCAAAATTCCCTTGCCATTAAGGCTTGCTAAGCCTTGCTTGGAGGCACAATTCAAAAAGTTTGTTAATATACTTAAGAAGATTTGCATTAAAATTTCCTTTGTTGAAACTTTTAATATTTAATATTTTATTAGTTATTGCATTTTTAGTATAATATAATTTGTTTTATAATATATATATTTGATGAAATATTATATTATGTGATATTATGTGTTTTAATATTCTAAGTGAGGGAGAGATATTATTGGAAATAATAAGATAATAGGGAAGATAGTAGTTTTTGGTGAGAAGAGTAAATAAATTAGGTTAAGAGTCAGTAAGAGTTTAGAAAACAGAACACGTACGTTTTTGGAGAAAAGAGGAGAAAAGAGGAGAACTCAGAGAGAGAACCCTAAGGACGAAAAACGCTGCTTTTGATTTTAGAAAACCATCTAAGGTAAGGGTGGGACTAACCTTATTTAATCATAAGCATATAATTTTGAAAAAAGTTTAATCATGTTGTTTTGTTGAGTTTTGAGATTATAGAAATTAGGTCTAAATTCAATTAGATTGTTAAAAGTGTAAGTAATTACATGAATTAATGTATGGAGGGAGTTTTATTCATCATAAGGGTTGTGTACTCATGTGGGTAGTGAAGGGTTATGTTTTTCTTTTGTTTTCATGATCTTTTAATATATTCTTGTTATATTCGTGCTCTAATTTGTTGCTGTAATTATATGTTTGATTATTTATTCTGAATAAATCATTGATTTAAATTTTGTCACGTTAATTTTGAATATGATAAAGAAAAAGATGTATGCTCTATTCGAACCTAACGGTGAAAGCAATTCAATTGATTTTGGAAAGGATTTGTTTTAAACGATACTGCATTAGTATATTTGCGATGATGCATAGTTTGTTTCCTTTGTTTGTCTATCCATTAACATGTACGTGTGTAACAATTATTGGTTTTGCTTTTATGATGGGTTTGATTCAAAAGTTTAGTTACTAGATTGATTTTGAATTAAAAGATAATTGCTTTAAAAGGTCTTCGATTTAAATAATTAGTTTGAATGCAAGAATTAATTACTTGAATTTTATTGATTAGGCAGTAATAGTTTATTCCCGAATAATGATTGTAGGATCATATGTGTGATATTCTAATTCTAGTTCTCTTATTTAGAATTTGGTTTTGGTTCTATTTCTTTTCAAGTGTAGACAATTGATGAATTATATGACTAATTGTAATTTGTGAATTATTTGATGATGTGTTAATTGATGATCTATAACTGAAGTGTTATTTAATGATGTGTATTTGACGATGATGCTATTTAAAAATGTGATTTTTTGAGTTGTGTGATTTAAAGATGTATTATTTAAAGATGTGTTATATAAAGATGTGATATTTGAAGATTGTTGCATTTGAGTCGTGTGGTTGCATTAAGTCGTGTTGTTGCATAGCATAGTCAACGATGGGGGCTTAATGCCTGACAGATCCTTTTATGACCTTTAGCGATGGGGGCTCAATGCCTGACAGGTCCTATTTGACCTTTAACGATGGGGGCTCAATGCCTGACAAGTCCTATTTGACCTTTAGCGATGGGGGCTTATGCCCTGATGGTACCACATGCATATTGCATTGTCGAGTCGATGTGATGTTAAGATGAGTTGTTGTTGTCGTTGCATTGTAGGGTCTGTTATACCCTCATTTTGGACCTAAAAATACTCCTTCAAAATTCTTTTCTATCTCTGATACTTTTTTCAATTCATTGTGTATTACTCTGCAATTTTCTACCGCGCTTCAACTGCGTATTTTCACTATTTCTGTCTTTAATTTTCTTGCATGTAAGACCATCCAAAGTGTTTTTCTTGCATTACAAGCCATTAAAGAGTTTCTAAAACCATTGCATATTTTCCTGCATTTTTACTTCAAATTTTTGCATAAAATCATACGAAAAGGGTATTTTGGTCATTTCCTGCAGTGGAACCCATTTTAGTCCCTACAATTTGTTTCTGAGTCTTTTCAACTTGTCTGTATAAATCATTGATTGAATTCTGTCTAAAAATCATTTCAGCATTGCATCTGAGTCAGTCTGAGTCATTTTAGTCCTTAGGGGCATTTTGGTCTTTTCACATCAAAATTTTTTGACAGAGAGGTATTTTAAAATACCTCATTTTGGTAGTTTGTTCGTTTTAGTCCATTTTGTCGTTTTTAACTGTTTCACTTTACGTTGGTTTCAAAATTACCTTTTTACCCATTTATTTTTATTATTTTGCAAATAAGTCTGAATTTTATTTTTTTAATTGCAAGTCAGTCCAATTCTTTTTTTATTTGCAGATTAGTCCAGTTTTACTTTTTTTTCTTACTTTTTCTTATTTGCAGATCAGTCCTTTAGTTTTGTTTTTTTGCAGAAAGGTCCAAAGGTCAGAATCCAGTCCATGTGCCACGCAGGCAGTCCAAGTCCAGGTGGCGCACCCCTATTGGTCCAGAGGCACACATGGCAGCCTATAAAAGGCTGGCCACTGTACAAGTCAGAAAAAAGGCCACACAATTCACGCCACATCACAAACACCTTACAACTTTCTCTCTCTATTCAGTTAGATCAAATTCACAAAAACTCAGAAAACTTCAAGAACACGAAGAACAAACCCTAATTTTCCAGAATCACATTCAAGCATGATGCGGTGAAATTCACCACGGTTCTCAGAGATTCATCACTGAATCATCATCATCGAACCATTTCCCCTGCAATTCAAGTGTGAACCCACCACTGAAAGTGGCGAATTCAACACGATCACAGAGGAAGAAAATTGAGAAGAAAAGGGAAAGAAGTTCAAAGGATTTGAACCGGTGAAGAAGAAGAAGAGAATCACCGGTTTATTTTCGGAATTCAAGCCACAAAATCAACAAACAAAATCAAATTTGAAGAATTCTTGAAGATTCCAGTTCGAATCTCCGAATAAAACACAGGTGAATACTGAAACTTACCCCTTTCATACTCAAAAACATCAACAAATCCAAATCGATGTAGATCTGTAGAGGATTCAAAGAGTTTTGTTCAAAATCATGAAACCCTAAAAATCTTTGAAAAAACGTAAAGATTCCTCGGTTCGCAGCGAGTATTACTCGTTGTAAACCAACGAATCCATAAAAAAAAAACTTCTTCAAAAAGATTTGAACAAAAAGCACAGAATAGAACAAGTTTGAAAACTGCAAAAAACCTCAAGATCTACATCGATTCAACGGATGCATGCGGTTTTCAATGATAGATTCGTGTTTAGAACAACGAGACGAAGCGATTAAGCCATGTTTGAGTGAATTCTGGGTAGGATTGAATGAATTAGGGTTAGGGTTTCATCGGAGAAGAAGAGAGTTCACTGGAGGAGAAGAGAGAGAGGTGAGAGAAGAGAGAGAAACGAATGGAAAAATGATTTGAACCGGGCCAAAACCTTTTATATAAGCACGCTGGACCGGGTGGGTTCTGACCCGACCCAGCGCCCTACATCTGGGACCGTTAGATCTAGGTATTGATGGATCCGGATCAATCCAACGCCTCTGAGACGTTCTGGGGGTCCGGATCCATCAAGCTGCGTGGGTTTGGGCCGCATAACCATGGGCTTTGGGGTTTCTTTTGGTTTTCTTGAATTTTTGCTATGCTTACCTCTGTTCTTGCTACCTGAACACCTGTTCACTTTAATTTTCTGACAAAAAAATTCCAAAGAATTACTATGTGTTTTTGAGGCATTTTTGATCATTTAGTGATGTTGTTACATGTAAAAAAAAATTTTGATACAAATATGTGTACATTTTTTCTATGGGTTTGTGTGCTTTGTGTATCTTTGTGAAGTTTCTTGCATGATTTTTGATCTAAATTCTTGCCATGTGATATTGATATTTGACACTTGATCTTGTGATATGTTCACTTCTGATTTCATGCCAATTTCCAATCTTGTTAGTTTAATCTTGTAGTTCTCAATTTTGCAATGTTAATTGTCAATTTCCAATCTTGTTAGTTTAATTTTTAGTTTGCTATTTTGCAATGTTAATTGTTAATTTCTAATCTTGTTAGTTTAATTTTTGGTTTACAACTTTGCAGTGATAATTGTTGGCTTACAATTTTGCTAGTATTGATTAGTTTCTTGTCTTGCAAGTTTATATGTTAGCTTACAATCTTGTTAGTGTAATTGATTAAGTTTCCTGTTTTGCAAGGTTACATGTTAGCTTATAGTTTTGCAAGTTCGCTTGTTTAGTTTCCAATTTTGCAATGCCAATTGTTAGCTCCCGATTTTGCCATTTAAGTGTTAGTTTCTTGTCTTTTTTGGTAAATTTAACTGATAGTTTCTTGCTTTGCAAGTAATGTGGATGTTGTTCATTTAGGAATAAAGGGTGAAAGTTTGGGCATGCCTTATAATTTGCACTTTGTGTTTGAAATAAACCTTTTGAAAATTGCTTTGGATGAGAATTATAGGGCATGTGCTTGCTTGAAACCTTGTGGTTAGTTTTCATGCATTTTCTTCCCATTTTTTCACACTTCGCTATTGTTTTTCTTTGTTTAACATTTCTACTATCACATTATCTTGCTTTACTAACCATTTTATTCTATGTTTCATACACATTGAGCATTCCACTTCATCTCCATCCCTTAGCTTAGGTTTTTACTCAATTCTCTCTTTCTTTTTTAATTTTTGCAAGACCATAGAATGTAAACTAGGGTCAAATGTAAAGGACAATGGACATTATAATGATGTACACCGACACAAGCACCGACACGCACACACGTTGTATGATTTACCGTTAGGTGTATGTTTAGGAAGCGCGAAACTCAAAAATCCATTTTCTAAAAAAACGTTAACAATTCCATCACTTGAAAACAATTTTTTTTCCAATAAACCTTGGAGTCAAAACTCCATTGTATTTTTCCTTTTTTCTTAATCAAATTCAAATGCAAAATAAATTCCCACTTAGACTATTTTCTTTAATAATTGGACCAACCTCACCATTTTCTTTCTCAAGCCTTTACGGCCTCTTTCTTTTCTTCAAACCCATTTTCAAAAAATTAAAATCAATCAAAACTCACAAAGTTTTTTAGAGAGAACTACATGGAGTTTGATCCCTTAAAAGGGTATGTAGGCAAGAGGTCAAAACCTCTCCAAGTCCAAAAAAAATAAAACCCAAACACTTCTCCCTCCATTCTTAAAAAAAACAATCCTTTTCAACAAATAGCACTAAAATAAAGCGTAAACGTAAATCTAGAAGAACGGCTCCTATAGAGTACTATAGTTGTTATGGGTGCCTAACACCTTCCTGTAGCGAAAATTGCCCCCGAACTCGCAATTTCTAAAGGTTTTTTCTCAATTTTTCCCTTCCCAAAAAAAAATAGAGATATCAATGATTGAAAGGTCCAAGCCTAATTAATGACTTGACACCCGAAAATCGCGATAACAGGGTCGTCATTGCATAATATAATGGGTTAATAGTGTTTTTGACCCCTGTAATATAGTGCACTTTTGGGTTTAGCCCTTGTAAAAAAAAAAATTTAGATTCCACCCTTGAAAAATGAAGATTCTTCAGGATTGGCCCCTGACCCCATTGAGTCAGCAGAATCTACGACGTGGCAGTGACGTGTCATTTTTTTTACCATGCCACGTGTGTAAATAACTGCCACGTCATTTTTTAATTAAAAAAAAATAAAAAATTACAAAAAAATTGTTTTTTTATTAAAAAATAAAAAAAAAAACATTTTTTTAAAAAACGAAAAAAACTTCTTCTAATTATTTTTAATTAATTTTTAAAAAACTAAAATTATTTTAAAAATCAGAAAAAAATTCTAAATTTTTTTCAAAAATTGGATAAATCGAAAAAAAATCATACTTTTTTTCAAAAATTTTAAATATTGAAATTTTAAATTTTTTCGAAAAAAAATTCTAAATTTTTTTCAAAAATTTGATAAATAAAAAAAATTCATACTTTTTTTTTCAAAAAATTAATCGAAAAACATTCAGATTTTTTAAATTTAATTTTCAAAATAAAAAAAAAACAAATATTATTTTTTTCGAAATTAAATAATTAGAATAAAAAATTCAAATTTTCCTATTTTTTGATTTCAAAAAAGAATTCGTAAAAATTGAGGAATAAATTTTTTGAATTCTTTTCTAAATTCTAACTTAATATATTTCCCATCAATGAGAGGAAATTTTTTGAATTCTAACTCATATGGTATTATCATTTCCATTCTCGAACTTAATGTATTTTCAAATTTTCCAAAAAATTATCAAAAAAATTTGAATTAAATTAAAATTATAAAATTCGAAAAAAAACAATATTATAATTTTTTTCTCAAAATTTCGAATTTTCTTATTCTAATTATTTAATTTCAAAAAAAATATTTGTTTTTTTATTTTGAAAATTAAATTTAAAAAATCTGAATGTTTTTCGATTAATTTTTTGAAAAAAAAAGTATGATTTTTTTTTTTATTTATCAAATTTTTGAAAAAAATTTAGAATTTTTTTTCGAAAAAATTTAAAATTTCAATTTTTAAAATTTTTGAAAAAAAGTATGATTTTTTTTCGATTTATCCAATTTTTGAAAAAAATTTAGAATTTTTTTCTGATTTTTAAAATAATTTTATTTTTTTAAAAATTAATTAAAAATAATTAGAAAAAGTTTTTTTCGTTTTTTAAAAAAATGTTTTTTTTTATTTTTTAATAAAAAAACAATTTTTTTGTAATTTTTATTTTTTTTAATTAAAAAATGACGTGGCAGTTATTTACACACGTGGCATGGTAAAAAAAATTAAAAAAAATGACACGTCACTGCCACGTCGTAGATTCTGCTGACTCAATGGGGTCAGGGGCCAATCCTGAAGAATCTTCATTTTTCAATGGTGGAATCTAATTTTTTTTTTTTACAAGGGCTAAACCCAAAAGTGCACTATATTACAGGGGCCAAAAACACTATTAACCCTAATATAATTGATGATCATTTGAGAAGTTGTTGCTGTTGTTGATTATGATGTTGTTGCTGTTTACCTTTATTAAATGATGTTATGTGATGTTTATTCTATGCTGGATATATGGCTGTTGATTATCTTTTATGAATTGTTGCTTGCTATTAATGAATGGGAAATCTCACCCCTTCTGCTTGAAAATGTTGCTCTTCATATGAGTAACTTGCAGGTAACGAAGAATAGTGCAGTTGTGAGTAACCTCCGCCGTGTCGTCTAGGATGCTCTGATACGTAACGGGATGAGGATTGTCTATTGCATGTTTTCCTTGTTACGTATTTCCTTTGAACGTTTTGAACTATTTGCATAATAAATAAGTATGGTGTGGATGTTATGGCCTTTAGAGCCACAAACCATTTTATGATGTTGAAACTATTTCCGCTGCATGTTTATTCGATTTTTATAAAGACAGATTATTTTAATAAATAGTACTTCATTCTATTTATATTTGTGGAAAAGTTGTAAGATGAATGTAATGCTCCGTTTATGAATGAAAACTCTGATATTCTTTATATTTGTTTATGTTTGGGAAAACGGGGTGTTACACAGGTAGTTTTTCTATTCCTTGTGTGATTGGGAGTGAGACTATTGATAAGGCCATGTGCGATTTAGGGGCTAGTATTAGTTTGTTACCCTTGTCCCTCTTTAAGAGGATGGGTATAGGCGAGTTGAAACCTACCGAGGTGACCTTAAAGTTAGCTGATCATACCAATATCCACCCCATTGGATTCATTGAGGTCATACCCGTCGAGGTAGGAGGGATATATATCCCAACTGATTTTATAGTTTTAGACATGGATGAAGATGACCAAGTGCATATACTTCTAGAGAGGCCCTTTCTCGCTGTTGCGGGGGCTATGGTTGATGTCAAGGGTGGTAGGATTGCTTTTCGAGTTAGTGATGAGATGATCGATTTTGGAATGGAAACTGTTAATAAAGAACCTTTTGATTTTTCTTGCTGCATGATTGACGATCATAGTGTGAAAGAACGTTTCTTAGTGTCATCTACACAATATGATCTTTTTGATCTGTTTTAACAATGTTTCTAACCGTCAAACTAATGACTATAAACGAGCGCTTCGTGGGAGGCAACCCACACATTTAACTGCTTTTATTTTGTTTGTTTTTTGTTGTTTTAAGTTGTTTTGTAGGTAATTGTTCGAGTATGATTCAAAGAAACGAAAAAAATTGAACCTAGTGTGACCAGAACCTTGGCACGGTCGTGCCTGCATGTGCCTTAGCCAACCCTTCCATTCTCCAGAAGGCTGGCACGACCCGTGCCTATCTTGGCACGGCCGTGCGCGACCCTAATGTTGCCATAAACCAAAATTTTCTCTTCTTCCCTCATTCAATAACCACAACTTCTCTCTTACTCAAACTTCTCTCTAAAACCTCCATAACCATTCACCTTCAAACCTTCATAACTACCCCAAATCCTAACCAAATCACAAAGTTTCTTCACCCAATCACTTCCAAACATCATTCCAAACATACTCCACCACTAAAAAACAACTTTCATCCACCCAAACCCCAAAACCAACAAATTCATATTCCCAATTACCCTAACCCAAAAACCACAAATTCTTCACCAATCTCCACATTTAAACTCAAAAACCTTACTTAAACCTCAACCCCATAACAAAACCAACCTTTCCCACCCAAAATCTTGCCCAACCCCAACCTTCACCAACACTCAAACCAAGTCAACAAGGTCAATGGCACCCAAGAGGCAAGGAAAGGAAATTGCTAGCTCAAGTGATGGTGGAAGTAGGAAGCAAGCAGCACCAAGAAACCATGACATCGTATTTAGCACTCCGGAACAACGGAGTAGGTATAAATCTCTTCTCTTTAAACCTTTTCACCCTTGTCGATACCCTGATTCTCATTCAATGAATATTTTATAGATTAGAGATAATGTGGTTAGGTTGCTAAACAAATTAGAATGGGTTGAGATGCTAAGACCTATGAAGGGATTTGAAAACTTTACCTATGAATTCTTAACCTCTATTGCCTTCACGAAGTATAGGATGAATTTTGATAACCCCGATCATAGAGTCTCCTTCCGGCTTATGAACATTGATTATGAGATGTCTCTTGAAAACTTTTGCAATGAGATAGTTTCGCAAATGCGGGGTTCATCCATGACTCTTGGGATCATGATCTAAGGACTGAAGATTACAACCCTGCTGCCTTTTGAAAACGTATCATTGGTTTAAACCAATACAACTCTCGCTCCAATAAGGCTAGTAGCATTCATAACCCTGTGCTTAGCTACCTTCAAAAGGTTATGGCTTGCACCATTTGGGGTAGGAAAGAGGTAGGAACCACTAGGACATATGAACTCTTCATGTTGTGGGCTATGCTTAATGACCGACCTGTGAATACATGCTTGATTATCTTGCTTCTGTAGGCGCAAAGTTTGATGTTAGGAGTGAGATAGTGGTAGGAGGTATCATTACTTTCATCGCTAGGAAGTTTGGAGTGGGTGAGGACCAAGGGATAAACAGAATTGAGGGCAACAGTAGGCTTAATATAGACACCCTCATTGCTATGAAATTTATTAAGCCTCATCCGCCTGATAACATGACTTATGAGCTTAAACTCAATGTGCCTTTATGTTTAATTATTCTTCCTAACCCATCTCGAACTAACACCGAGGTTGAAGAAAATTTGCTGTATGTTGGTGATGACCCACAGGTACATGAGGAGCACAATGTTGTTGAGGAGGAAGGTGCAAACTTGCACAATGATGAGGAGCACCATGACTATGATGTCGGTGAGCACTATAATGAAAATAATAACTGGTGGGCATGGATGCAAACAGAGGTTCAACGTATAAGTACCGAGCAACAAAGACAAGGTGTAGAAATCTCCGGGCTAAGAAACGATGTCCAAAGGGGCAATCGGGTCAATGATGAAAACAACCAAATGCTACGGATGATAATGCAACACTTTCACCTCCAAGGTCCTCCTTATGGACCTCAATGATATTGTGAGCTTTCCTCTTCCTCTCTTCCCTTCTCTTTCTCCCAAGTGTGTGTGTGTGTGGGGGGGGGGGGGGGGGGGGGGTAAAGTGTCTAGTGTCGTAGTGTTTCCAAACTCCCTTAAACTTTAATTTTTTTGTTATGTTTTGTTGCGAAAGGCATGATTAAGCAGCTTGTTTTTATTGTAAATTATGACATAAATTTTTGTTGTCTCTTCTAAAATGGTTGTTTCTAGTACATGAAAGTAGGTTCTTGTGTTTTAAGTATTCATGCTATACCCACATCTTGTTTTATTGTGAAACTTCTCTATGAGAAAAGCACAAGTTACAGCCTTTGAGTAAGTGTATAATTAGGTATTTTAAGGAGCACGTTCTAACTCTAAAGGTAAATTAACCCTTAAAAAATTTCAGAGTAAAAGTAGTATAAGTTAGTGTGGGGGAGTTTATAAAGCCAAATTAATTAAGGTTGCATCATTGAATCTAGATTGGGGAAGGGGGTAGGCCCTCCGACTTGCTACGTGAAGGTGATATTATCTTGAGAAACTTAAGGGGGCAGAACAAATACAAATATAAGGGCACCATTCAATCTAGATTGGGGAAAGGGGTAGTCCCTCCGACTTCCTACGTGAAGATGGTTGTTTCCATAAATTAATAAAAATTCTGCAAAAAAAAATCCGAAGTATGTGCAAATGGCAAAGATCCAATGATCACAAATACTCCCATCTCTCTTATATGAAATGAAAAAAGAATTTTTCTCGGTTGATTTAGTCTTAAGGTTAGAACTTGTTTCCTCATAATATCTATCTTATATGTAACAGCTCCATTTTTCGTTGATTTTATTTTTATGTGTTAAATATGTGTTTTTCTATGCTTGTGTGTGATTATTTATCTTTGGGTGTAATTTCTTGGGTTTTCGTGTTAGAAGGGTATTTTGGTCTTTTGGTGAGCAAGAGTAATTTAGTAATTTCAGTTGAGGATTATTTTTAATGTTTTAAGTGAGAACCATTTTATTAAGATGTTAATGAGTTGTGGTAATTAAATTAAGAGCCGGTGTTTACTCATTATTTTTACTGTAAGAGAAAGTAGAAACTTGTGGAGTGGATTATTTAAACTTTTGAACCCATAAAACATTTTGAGAGTTAGCCCATTAGTGATGTGACTATATAACCCATATCTTAAGAGAAAACTAGGGTTAGAACATTCATTTTCACAACATTAGAAAGAGGTAGAGAGAGAAAAGCTAGAGAAAGAGGAGAAAAGGGGTAGAAGAGAAAGAGGCTTGAAGAGCAAAAGGGGTTGAAGATTTTAGGAGCTAAAGTGAGGCCAAGGCTAGGATTCTTGGAGATTGATGTAAGGGGATAGTCTTCAAGCATAATCTTTTCATTTTAATCTCTTTTCTACCCATGTTCAAAAGTGCTTATTTGATTAAGTGATTAATTTGAATTAAGTTCTAGAAATTCGTGCTTAATTTTGATGCTATGATTAAGTATGTGAATTGAATGATAATTGTGTTGTTGATGTTGAATTTGTATGCTTGGAATGTATATATATGAGTATGTTTGGTGTTTGTACAAAATTGATGAATAATGATGTGGTGGTTGTTAAATTGTGAATGATTTCATGATTAAATGTTATTGTTGTTGTTATGGGATGTGTTGTTGATGAATTGATGCATTGAGTATTCATATTTATGGATTGGTGATGAAAAATTGGAATGTTGTTGAAGGTTTTGGTGAAACTTGTTGAATTGTTGAATTATGATGAAATGATGTTTTGTTTTCAAGTTTTGTGTGACTTTGAGTGCCATATTGTGTTCATATACCTGTAAACAACTTTTGGGACGAGTTTGGGTATTTGGAAGATCAAAATTTGGGATTTTGGGTGAAAAAGGGTTGGAACCTGTAACTTTTTTTTGAAAGAGCTGATGAATGCTCGCTTAAGCGAGCGGCAAGCAAGCAGACCCAGTAGTTTCTGGACGTTGGTCGCTTAAGCGAGCGGCAAGCGAGCAGACCCAGAAGTTACTTGAAGTTGGTCGCTTGAGCGAGCAGGCCTTCGCTCAAGCGAGCAGTGCCCAGTTCAATGTAACGCCCCATTTTTATTTAATTATTTTTAGTTGATGTTTGAGTATTTTTGTTTGATATATATGATTTATATGAATTATATGACCTTTTGGTGTGGTGTGTGTATTTAAATAATTATTTGTGTTTTATTTAAATGAATGTTATTTGTTTTATTTAATAGAAAGGAGTAAGAATATTATTTATTTGGAAATATGAGGAGTTAATTGAGAAGTTAATAGAATTTAAGAGAGTTAAGTGAAATGATGGGGGAGTTAAGGAAATATTAGTGGAAGTTGGGTAAATAGAAAGGCAGAAAACGTTTTCATGTTCAGAAAAAGAAAAACAGAACTTTGGGAGAAAGAGGAGAGAAAACCTAGAGAAGAGTGAAGGAGCAAGAAGAGAGAAGAACGCGGTTTGATTTCAGGAAAACAATCTAAGGTAAGGGTGAGGCTAGCACTCGATTATAATATATATGCATGATTTCATGAAAATTGGATTGAAAATGGTAGTTTTGAAACTAGGTTTAAGAACATGATAATTTGATCAAATGTGTTGAATTGTGTTGTTGATGATGTTGTTATGAATTGTTTCTGATGCTTTGTTGTGTAATGAACCCATAAACATTGTAGCAAATCATTTTGGGTGATTGAGGGATCAAAGTTGGGATTTTTGGGGTAGAATCATGCTGAAATCGCACTTTTTTGAGAAGTTGAGTCCGGATCCGATACCGTAAAAACGTGCCACGTTTTGGCAAGCGCGCCACGTTTTTGTCGTCAGAATGCGTAGTGGTTCTGGACATAAAAATGTGACACGTTTTCTAAAAACGTGACACGATTTCTCGAAAACCAGATCATCCATATTTCACTATTTTTCACCCATTTCTGCTTTGAACTAGCTTTTGGTGTAAACATGAAAGTTTTAGGTAATTAAGTTAGCTTTCTAATGGCGTTGGTTGGGCTTGAAAATGATTTGTAGATTTTGAGTTATGATGAAAATAGTCCAAGTAGGTCTCTAGAAAACTTTAAGAAAACTTAACAAACTAGTCCCAAGTTAGTCCAAAAACTTATGGTTGGTTCCCAAACTTCAAACTTAAGTATTAGAGGTTTAATTGAGGTGTCTTATAAGTATTTGGCTTAGGTCTTATTGATCGAACTTGATTTGCTTTTCAAGAATGTTTTGGACTTTGATATGAATGTAATTGATTAATGTATATGTTGCTATTGTTGTTGATACGTTGGAATATGTATGTTTATATATGTACAATTATATACGGTGTATCGTTGTTCCCGTTGTTGATGTTGTTGAGTCGTGTTGTCCAAGTTGGGGAGTGTGTCATAAGTATTAGGCACAGATGTTGATGTCGTAGTAGGTGTTGTCGTTGTTGTTTGGTTGTATGCTGATATACACCATTGAGTCGTTGATGTTGTATGATGATATATACAAGTGGAGTTCATTGCATAATGCATAAAAGCGGGAGGGCTTTTGCCCTGGAACGCCTTGTCGTTCAAAGCGGGAGGACTTATGTCCTGGAACACTTCGTTGTTCAAAGCGGTGAGGGCTTTTGCCCTGGAACGCCTTGTCGTTCAAAGCGGGAGGACTTATGTCCTGGAACACTTCGTTGTTCAAAGCGGTGAGGGTTTTTGCCCTGGAACGCCTTGTCGTTCAAAGCGGGAGGACTTATGTCCTGGAACACTTTGTTGTTCAAAGCGGTGAGAGCTTATGCTCTGGAACGCCTTGTCGTTCAAAGCGGGAGGACTTATGTCCTGGAACACTTTGTTGTTCAAAGAGGTGAGGGCTCTGCCCTGTATTTTTGGTACCACATGCATATTGCATTAGTTGTTGTTGTCGTTGCATCGTTGTAGTCGTTGAGTTGGTCGAGTTGATGTTGTCATTGGTTGAGTAGTTGTTGATGTTGATGAGTCGTTGAGGTTGAGGTGGTTGTTGAGTTGTTGTCGATGATGTGGTTGATTGCTTAATATAATTTAAGGTTGCAAATCTAATGTGAAATGAAGTAGTTGCTGTTGATGAATGTTAATGCCATGTATATATGGATTTAATAATGTTTGTTGCTATGATTGTTGTTGTTTCAATGCAATTGATGAATTATATACATATATTATTTTTGATTGTGAATCTCACCCCTTCTGTTGGAATTGCCGCCTTGTGGGCAAGTGCAGATTTCCAGGACTAGTAGGATGTGGCTCAAGTGTCTAGGGCTCTAATACGTAACGGGATGGGAAGCGTCGTTTATGTTCTTCATTCCTTTATGTATCTAATTTTGAAAAAATGTTGTTGAAGTTTAAATGGTGTTGAATAATATTCTAATTTGTTGAGGCCTTTGTGCCAAGATTTGTTGGAGATTAATAATGATTTGAAAAGAATTTTCCGCTGCAGTTTTTATAAGATTGGTTGTTGGAATGTAATAGTTTTATTTTCTATTAAAGAATTTTTGAGAATAAGTAGTGTAATGCTCCGTTTGAGAATTGACTCTGATTGTTATAATAAAACCACGTTGTTTTGGGAAACAGGGTGTTACATTCAACACCTCTTTGTTTTTCGTTTCGAACACTTGGGGACCAATCCGGGCTTTCTAAAATGTTTCTTTTGACTTGTTTAATCTCTGTTTATATACTTAAACCTACTGGAACATCGTTTGAATCAAATTGGACTTGATTTTTATGAATCGAACTTGACTATTGGAAAATGTCCAAGAACGTCGATTTTTCCAAAACTTGTTTTTCTTAAGAGAATGAAGTAGGGTTAAGGATGTATGCTATCTATGTGATTACTAAAAATGGTTTTGATTGATTTCTTTGAGAATTAAGTTGTTTTGCTTTGAAAATGGAATTCTTTTGGAAACGTGGTAAAGTGAGACGAACTTTGTGATTTGTGAGATTTCATAGTAATTGGCCGGTGAAACGCACACATATGCATAAATACACTCATATGTGTTTAATGTGTGTACATAGTTGAGGCAATTTAGTTGTTTTTCTTAGTTTTGGTTCAATAGCCTTGATTACTTTAAAGTTGTGAAATATGATACGAACTTGGTTGAAAATAATCATTGCATCCAATTACCTTGAAAATCTTTTATCAATGGTTTGTTATGAATAAATTAAGGTGTATGAATGATTGATGGGTGTTGAATATGATGTTTATCATGATGTGGTGTATTTTCTCCTTTACTTGAATTGTGAGGATTATATATAGTCGCTGAATTACTATGGTGATGTTGTTGGTGTTTATATATGTTATGTGCATATATGTTATTGGTGAATTTTCTTACATGCTATTGGTGTTGAATTGTTGGTGTAAGCATGTATTAAAATATGTTGGCATGGATTGTTGAAGTTGTATGAAAATATGCATTGTTGTTGTTGAGTCATAGGTCCACACACTGTTGATGTCGGATTTCATATCCATGTTGGTGACAAATACTATGTGTTATCGCGATTTTCGGGTGTCAAATCATTAATTGGATTTGAACCTTTCAATCATTGATATCTCTATTTTTTTTGGGGAGAGGTAAAATCGAGAGAAAACCTCAGAAATTCCGAGTTCGGGGCTGATTTCACTACGGGAAGGTGTTAGGCACCCGCAATGACTATAGTATCCTATAGGAACCGTTTTACTATGCTTTACGTATACGCTTTGCTTTTATTGCTATTTGTAAAAAATATTGGTTTTAAGAATGAGAGGGAGAAGATTGGATTTTATTTTATTGGACTTGGAGAGATTTTGAGTCTCTTGCCTACATACCCTTTTAAGGGATCAAAATTCCATGTAGTTCTCTTCCAAAATGTTTTTGTGAGTTTTGTTTGTTTTTTAGTTTTGAAAATGGTTTTGAAGAAAGGAAAGAGGCCGTATAGGCATTAGAATTGAAAAGAAGAAAAAAGCATTTGGTTGGTTCAATTGTTAATGAAAACGGTTAAAGTTTGGAAATTAATTGCATTTTGATTTGATTAAGAAAATAAAGGGAAAATCCTTTGGAGTTTTGACTCCAAGGTTTATTTGGAAAATATTTGAAGTGATGGAAGTTATTTGTTTTTTTTTAAAAAGATTAATTTTCTCTAAGTATCGCGCATCCTAAACATACACCTAGCGATAGGCATACAACGTGTGTGCGTGTGTCGGTGCATGTGTCGGTGTACATCATTATAGTCCATAGTCCTTTACATCGGGTCCTATTTTACATTCTATGATCTTGCATGAAATTAAAGAAAAGTAAACTATCTAAACATTGCATGAGGATCAGTTGAACGCTCCATGAAAGGGGTTAAGGGAAGAAATGGGAATGAGATGAGGTGCTTAGTATGCATGAGACATAGTGTAGAGTTGTTAGTAAAACAAGATACAATAATAATGCAATACTAATCCTAAACCAAATGGTAACTATCACAAAGATTGGCGTGAAATCACACTAAACAACATTGCAAAATATCACAAAATTGTAATCAAGAATCAAATTTAATAAGAAAGTGGAAATATCACAAAATAGTAATCAAGAATCAAATTTAACAAGAAAATGGAAATATCACAAAAATAGTAATCAAGAATCAAATTTAACAAGAAAATAGAAATATCACAAAATAGTAATCAAGAATCAAATTTAACAAAATTGCAAAATATCACATAATTGGTATCAAGAACCAAGTTTAACAAAATTGCAAAATATCACAAAGTTGGTATCAAGAATCAAATTAACAAAGTTGCAAAATATCACAAAGTTGGTATCAAGAATCAAATTAACAAAGTTGCAAAATATCAAAAAAATCTAAGTTTAACAACATTGAGAATGTTACAAAAGCATCAAACTTAACACAATTCAATGAGCTATTATGAGAACAGGGGTAAATCACCATGGAATCAAGTGCTAACCACCAAAATCATGGGACAAGAATTTGGGTGAGCAATCATGCGAGAAAATTTATATAAAAACACAAGATATCCCAATCAAATGAGGAATTGGCACTTGCCAAATTTTCATCAATTTCCACATGTAAAATATCACCAAACAGTCACAAATACACCAAGAACGCATAGCAAATTTTTTTGGAATTTTGTAAAGAAGTCAAGACGCACAAGAGGTCCAAATAGCAAACACAGGGGTGCACATAACAAGAAAAACTCAAGAAATTGAAAGAAAACCAAAAGCCTGCGGGTAAAAAGCCCAAACCCACGGATCTGATGGATCCGGATCAAACTAACGCTCCAGGAGCGTTGGATTGATCCAGATCCATCAGGATCTTGATCAAACGGCCAGGCATAGGAGAGAGTGGGTCGGGTTGGGGCAACCCGATCCAAGCACATATATAAAAGGGTTGCAAACCCGTTCCCCTTCATTTTTCAAAACCTTTCTCTTTCTTCCTCTCCTCTTCTTCGCCGTTCTCTCTTCTCTTCACAACCCTAACCCTAATTCGTAATCCAGTCCAGAATTTGTTCAATCATGGCTTAAACGATTTGCTTCTTTGTTCTAAGCATGAATCAGTCTAGAACGAACAGCCTTAGCCGTTGAAACGATGTGAATCTTCGCGTTTTGGTTAGGGTTCGAACCGTTCGGATTCTTTGTGTTCTTGGACGAAATTTTTGTGAAATTCACTCTGATTCACACTCGTTGTGAATCTTGAAGTGTTTCTTTGCCTTTTTCAAACTTTTTTCGCGTCATGGTTAGGGTTTAGACCGAACGGCTTGAACTAGCTATGGATTCACATCGTTTGAGGCTCTGTAGTGATTTTCAATGTGATTAAAGGAGATTTGAGAGTTACCTGAGTCTGTTATCCGGAGATTTTGGCTCGTTCCTCTGATTCTTTGGTTCGGATCTTTGCTGGTGAGCTTTCTTTCTCCTTCTCTGATCTCACGCTGTGATCCTTCGCTTCTTTCCCTTTCTTCTTCTCTGACCTCTGTGATCGCGCTTGAGCTTGCTGCCTTTGGGTGGTGAGTTCGCGCTTGAATTGCAGAAAAAACCGATTCAATGATGAAGATTCAATACAGAATCTCTGAGAATCGATGCAAACTCCATTGAATTCGTTGAATTTTGATTCTGGAAAAACGGTTAGGGTTTGAATGTTCTTGAACTTTTCTGGATTTGTGAATTTGATCCAACTGAATGGAGAGAGAATTTTTGTTTCTGTTTGTGACTTGGCGCGTAATGAATGGATCTGATTCTGACTTGTACAGTGCATAGCCTTATATAGGCTGCCATGTAGCCTCTGGACCAATGGGAACCTGACACCTGGACCTGGATTGGCCTGCGTGGCATGTGGACTGTTTTTGACTCAAGGACCAATCTGCAAAAAATGAAACTAAAGGGACTAATCTGCAAAAAATGGAACTAAAGGGACTAATCTGCAAAAATAAGATAAAACAAAAAAAAATGAAAATGGGACTGATTTGTAATTTTTTTAAAAAGGTATTTGGACTAATTTGCAATTAAACATAAGACTTGGACTAAATTGCAAAAAGTAAAATAAAACTGGTAAAAAATGTAAATTGAAAACAACGTAAAGCGAAACGGTTAAAATTGGCAAAATGGACTAAAAACGAACAAACTACCAAAATGAGGTATTTTAAAATACCTCTCTGCCCAAAATTTATTTGATGTGAAAAGACTAAAATGCCCCTGAGGCAAAAACGACTCAAACTGACTCAGACTGACTCAGATGCAAAACTAAGATGATTTTTAAACAGAATTTGACAAATGATTCATGCAAACAGATTGAAAAGACTCAGGGACAAATTGTAGGGACTAAAATGGGTTCCATTGCGGGAAATGACCAAAATACCCTTTTGTAAGATTTTATGCAAAAATTTAAAAGACTGAAGCAATAATGTATGCAGTTGAAGCACAGTAGAAAACACGGTGAATTTGAAAGTATTAGAAAATAGCAGAGGAATTTGAATGAGTATTTTTAGGTCCAAAATGAGGGTATAACAGCTGCCCCTATTTAAGTTTCTTTGTTTGGGGAGTCAAGAGACGGAGTCTTTGGCTTGACGCGACGAAGATACTTAAATATCGACATTAGCACTGATTTTGGGCGTAAAAATACGTTTGTAAATGTCATGTATGCCATGCAACATTTGTGTTATGAATGCAAGACAAACTGAGAATCGACTTTTAACAAAATATGTCGTATCCATTGCGGGATTGGTAGACATTAACAGAATAGCAAAAACGGAGTATGTCGTATCCATTGCGGGACTGGTTGACATTAACAAGATAACAGATAACAAAATATCAAATACTCTTACAGTTCTCAAACATATTTTTGGATCATCTTCTTAAGAGTATTACAAACTACAATCTCTCATTCTCTTAGTAGCTTGAAAGTTGTAATTAGATCCAAACATCAAATCTCATTTTGATTGTATATCCCCAAGCCTGTAAAATCTTGAGTGATAGTGTAAGCTTGCTGAAGCTAATAATATCAGTATTGTAAGCCTGGTGAGGCTAAGAAAATACATAGTTGTATAGCCTCAAGCTCTTCAAAAGCTCGAGTGTTAGTGTAAGTATGGTGAGGCTTAGAGAATACATATTGTTTTGCACACAGCAAAGAGGAGGAAGAAACTCCCAAAAGCTAGTGGATAATCTCACAAAAGCCGTGGGGACTAGACTAACCCATATTGGGGGAACCAATATAACTTATCTGTATGATCTCTCTTAAACTCTACTCTTTACTTTCTGCTTTGTTAATTTTAGTATTACATATTTATTTATTGCTTTACTAATCATATTACTCCAAGCAAAGTCTTGAGAGTTCATCCTCTCTAAGAGTACAGAGAAATTTTTAAAGGAACACTATTCAACCCCCCTTCTAGTGACATTTACTTCAACTTCACATACTACCAATCAAAGAGATATGTCTAAACTCTAACAACTGTTGAGGACTTTAAACCTTTGGAATAAGAGTAATGAATGTATTGTTGATGCCTTTGGAAAGTTTCCCACTTCGATGAAATTCAAAAATAAAGCGCATAAAATCATCTTTGAGCTCCCCCCATAAATCTTTTATGAAATCAAAATTAATCTTGTTATGGATCGGTCAGAAGACCAATCACACGTTAACACGTGGCACAAACCTACACTGCCTCAAGGCTCTGAAACTGAGGGATCACGTCAGCTTAAGTACGCCACACAACACAAAAGCGCGCCTCCACGCGAGGATCACCCGAAACGTGTCATCTAACCATCCCTAATCGCACACCACATAACCCGAAGACGGTTATGCCCAATGTGCACCTATATAAGGGTGGACTTGCTTCACCTTCAACGTATGATTCACTTTTCACAACACTTTCTACACACTCTTTCTCAATTCCATTACTGACTTGAGCGTTAGAGTGCTAATGTGCCTGCAGGCACCTTTCGTTCCACCGCGAAGAATCAACGTCGTCGTGCCTGAAACCTTCACCGTCACACCGAAGTACTAATAGCCACCGTTGCCACTCATCCATCCTCATCGGACAGATCAAATCCTATATGGCTCCAAACTTTATAACTATCACAGTCCCACACAACTTGTTTCACTTCTTCAACACTGAAAGGCTTTGTTAAGCCCCCACCTTGCTACCGAGTTAGAGTTTTGAAAGAAAGGTATTCTACAAAAGGCCTATGTTGATTAGAATCACTGAAATGAGCAGTAAAAAGGTTGAAATTTGCATATCTGATATCGGTAACACCCTCAATTTGGGAGCCATTGACTGATAGGGAGACAATATAATTTTCTCTTTTTCTAGAACACATGTAATTGTGAAATTTTTTGGAATTAACATCACCCTCTTTTAACCAATTGATTTTAGATTTCTACCATTGAATACTGTTGTTGAGCTTAGATAAAGAAAATAAATTTGCTGGCAAAGTATGTAGTTCCTCGACCTCTTTAGTATCCAGAGTAAGGTCCCCACCTTTAGAATCAAGAGATGCTACACTCTCTTGAATGTTGTTGATTCAAGCATCTAGATTCCAAGTATGATTTTGATGTCATTTCTTAACGCTACTTCTGACCATTTTTAATTTCTCTTTAAGCATGTAGCCCCCCATCCTGACAAGAATGTCGTTTATCTATGACAAACATATGATAACCCAGAAGATCAGCCCAACATTTCAACATGTGTTGCGAGATAGGCCCTCAGTTTTCCTCGTCAATCGTAAGCATAATAGGACAATGATCAGATAGACCACGAAGGAGAGCTCTTTGAATCATATTAAGCCATAGATGCCCCATCACCCCAAAACCAGGTAAAAAGTCTCTCACGTAAAGGTAGATTGAAGAGAGTATTGCCATCAATGAATTGATTGAAATGAGTGAAGTCCTTATGATTTTGACCCAAAGCTCGACTTCTACGTTCAAGAGAGGATCGAATATCATTGAAATAACTACAAATGCACCAATTGTCTTCGTTCTTGTTAGTAATAATGTCACCCAAGCATAACCATAAAGCATGTCTACCTACAGGATCACACATTGCATAAACATTTGCAATAAAAAACTCACAACCACTTTTGACAAAGCGACCATGAATAATAAGAGAATTAGCCAAACTTCTGCTATCCCACACCTCTACTTCTGAGGTATCCCATAAAGTTAAAATTCCGCATGAAGCTTCAACAGATGGCCTAAAAGTAAACCCAAAAGATGCAGAACCCCACAAAGAGGTGCTTATAAACTCATCAATACTTTCCAATTTAGTCTCTTGAATACACAAAACCCAAGGTTGTTGTGACCGAACTAACTTTAAAACATCCTTCTACTTCTCCCAACAACCCAGACTGCAAACATTATAAGAGATGATATCGATAATGACGGAAAAAATACCCAAAAAAATTCAAACCACAACAAAGAATTAACAATCCTTCGAACTGTATATGAATAGAGTTGTCAATGTTTACTAACTTGGTCGTCCATTTTATTTTTAACATTATTGTTGACTCCCAGATTTGGTTTGTTGCCCACACGAGAAAGAGCACTGAACATATTAGCAGACTGTATCTGAATAGAATTGTCGACGTTTACTACATCTTGAGCTGCACTTTTAGTTTTATCATGTAATATTAACCAATTTTTCTAGTCACTAAATTAAGATGCTGAAGATTGTCAACCCCAAAGGATTCTGCATTCGAGATGTTGTCTAAAGAGCAACCTCTATTTTTCTTCTTGTAACGTTTAAGTAACTATATCATGGCATGACGCTCCTCGGCTGGCATTCTAGCAATACGCCGTAAGCTTAAAAAAGATGGGTTATGGTGATGGGATTTTGAGATATGCCTGCCTTTTAAAGCTGCAGAATGGTTGGATGGTTGAAGATTCGGGGTCGGAGAATTACTTGTGTTGTCAATTGATTTGATGTGATTATTGATCCATTCAGTGCTCCAAGGTCCAGAGATAGGTGGTTGAGATTTTTCTACGAAAGTCGAATAAGAAGTAACAACATGAGTGTGTCATGAGTGGGTTTGGGCAAAACTTTGTAGCCATGAGCCATCCAAATAATGTTGCAAGTTAGCGTGAACATGCTCAGTTGATTGGTCTTTAGGCACTTTAACACAACAACCTTCAGTAGAAGAATTAGAAGGAGAATAATTCTTGTTAATTGAACAGCTCTTGTCAAGTGTTGTAAGCTTGGAAGAGTTGTCACAAACTTCCTTGAGTTCATGAACTAAGGAATCAATGATATGATAATGTTCAGGTGCATCATCCGGATTTGAAAACTCTGAAGTCGAATTTGGTTCAAAATCCTCAAAACAAATATTAGACAGGAGGCCAAGGTCTAATTCTTCAACAAACTTAACAGGAGGCCAAGAATTCTTCCACCATGTTTATTGCCTCCAATGAAGTGGTAGAAATAAGGATGCGAGTAAAATCTAACTGTTCAAGATTTGTTGTGCACAAGTCAATTTTTTAAAGTATTCCAAATAACGCGGAACATAAGTTGAGAAACTAAGTGTTCCAAGCATGCAAAGGAATGGCATAAAGTCGCAACCTCTCACCTCTTTCATATTTTAATTCATCATTCTTGGACCAACGACAAAGGCCCGAAAAGAATAAATTAAAATACTCAGAAACTTCTGTAATAATAGTCATGATATCATCTTTTCCATAAATAGTTAGGAACACATTATCGTCATCCATTGGTATAACTCTAACATTCTCGAACCCTGCATCTTTAATTTTTTGTTGGACTAAAAAAATATGTGCACCATTCAAGACTCGTGCAATAGCTCCCCTACTTGCCCATTATAGAACTTCTTTATCAGAAGAAAATTTGTGCACATACTTCTTCAACATAAGAAACGCCTAACCCAACCTTCTCATCTACGTTACTAATCACACATTGCTAATCATTATCAATTTCTAGTCTAAGTTATTCACGCTCTGACTGATTAGCTCATGCTTCTTCTTTCACCAACTCAAGTTCTTCCTTCCTTGATCGAGTAATAATACTCTTGCCTTTGAAATTCCTGTCTACCTCGGTTTTGCTTTTTTCTCCCTTAGAGTGCTTACAAACAACTCCCTCAATAATCTTACTTTGTTCTCCCTCAAGCTGATTCTTATCTCCCTCAATACACTTACTTTTTTCCCCTCGCAATGGTTATTACTTACACCGCCAAACCTATCCAAACGTGCGACATTTTCCTAAACCTTAAGGTGACCAAAGACGACGTTATTTAGAGCCTTGTTCAATTTAGCAACTTCTTTAACATTAGTGAAATGCACAAAACCAAACAGCTCACCTCTTTTTATTTCTATGTTGCGAAACATAAAGATCAGTTAAGATGCCACAATCTTCAAACCCTTGTCCAATCGAACCCTAAATTCCTTTTCCCATCAAACCCTAACTCCTGAAAACCTGTCGCAACCCCATCCTCCTTGCTAAGAAGAACCCTTTGATCTGTTCTGTTATCTATCGCCCGAACAAAATGCTTTCCGACGTTTAAAACTCACAACAATCCATTCATTACCCCTATCCCCCATGAAACCTCACCTCCAACGAAGAATGCTGGTGTAGTGGGCTTCAGTTAAAGCTATCATCTCTAGTTAATAAGAATATGAAAGACGATGGAAATGTAAAAATATATTATATTAAATAAATATCATTAATTATGAAAAATAGTGAAGTGATCAAAGATACCATAAGAGTTATGTAAACACAACTCAATTGTATGTGAAGACATTTTAAACTTTCATCGTAAACTTTTATTAGTTGATAACGACATCGCATGATACATGTATAAACTGAGATCCTAATCCTAGACAGACAAACACTCTACTTATTCATCTTAAAAAAATTGAATTTCAAACTATTAAAAAAGACAATTTGAGACAAATGATTTTTTTTTATAAGAAAATATTATAAAACATAAAACATTTAATAAATAGAATTGAATAATGAAAGGATTAAAAAAGTACTATTCATTGTCGATTTCATTTCCATGTTGAGTAATCAATCACACAAACCACACCACATGACACACACAAAACAACACCCTCTCTAATATACATTACTTTCCTCTCTCTCTCTCTCTCTCTCTCTCTCTCTCTCTAACTCCATGATTGAATCTCACCGCGAAACCATTCCACCACCGTCAACCCCCTAACTCCGGTCACCGGAAAACCCACCCCCACCCTTCATCATGGGTAGCCTCAACAACAACAACAGCATCGATACTGTTAACGCTGCTGCCACCGCCATCGTCTCCGCTGAATCACGTGTCCAACCCACTTCCTCTCCGGTTCGTCTCTCTCTCTCTCTCTCTAAAAATATTCAGTTTTTTTATTTCCTCGTACGTGTTACACAGTTTCCTCGTTTTCGTTTCGATTTTCGATACTCTTTTTGGTTTTCGAGGATAACAACGTGCCAAAAAGAGAAAATCATGGGATCTTGTGTTCTGTGTTTTATGTTTTTTTTTTCTTTTTTCTTTTTTTTCAATTTTTTATTTTATTTTATATTTAACCCTCCTATTCTGAGAGAAAGTGTTAAATAAGTAATGTCTGATAAAGAATTGTTGATCTCGAACTCGAAGCCGAGTTCATACTGATGGAAGTTTGTTTCTTTTTTGACTTGCGTTGAAAGATTGAATCACTTTTTTCCTTTTCATGTTTTTTATTATTTATTTTTTAATATTTCTTAAACTGTTTTGATTTGGTTTACAAAAAGTGTGAAAAGAAGGAAAATTATGAATTTGGATCTTGAGTGTACTTTATTTCTATAATTAGTGAAAGACTATGATTGCAATTTGCAACTGAAAAAAAGTAGAAGCAACCATGAATTATTATTATAATTATTAATTTTTTAAAAAGTGACGTTTTTTATGTCTTGTGCATTTCATGAAGTTTGATTGATTCACTTATGTATGATGGGTTTAATTCTATTATTAGTAAATACTAATTTTAGTGTTGAATTCATTATTTTCTTTATTTAATCTGCAGTTTTTTGGTGTGATGCAATTCAAAGTCATGTTATTTTCATGATAATACATAGTTTAATTGAGAAAGGATTTATTTTAGAGAAGATTTTGAGTTGAAATTTTGATGCATAATGATTTTATGAATTTTGTTTCATTGTTTTATGATAATTTGGATTTAATTTAAAGCATCTATTGATATAGTTCTAATGAAGATTAAAAATTGTGATTATGATGACTTTGGACTCACTTTGATTGAATCTTCACATGCCTCTTAGAGTTAGTCCAATAAACTGCAGTCTATCCATGATGGGGATCTTTGGTACTTTGGTAGGCTTTCAAGAATTTATGTTCTGTGTTTGTTATGTGTGTTTTTGGCCGGGAAACGATAAACAGGATGTAACCATGTTGCGAAAAACGACAATTTGATTTCGACAGTATTATGTTCTTCTTTTAATTGATTATTTAAAAAAAAAAAAAATTAAACCATTGTCACAATGTTTTCATGCAAATTCGTACGCAAAGCTTCCGTAAGCATTAGCGAATCTCTTTTTGTCGGGTCTGAAAAGTGAAAACAGATCATTTAGTAAGTTTACGATAATTAATGTCTGAAATTTATGCGGAAATCTTCCCCATCCCATTCCAGCTGGCAATGAAGCTTAGTTTTCATCTCATCATTGCATAATATGATATCTTTGATGTATGTAGCTAAAATATCAAATCAAACATTTGAGAGACATAGCAAACTTCAGTGTTGTCAAGCGCGGATTGCAGAAAATAGCGGTTTATTCAAATTTATGCTATGCCACATTGTTATAGCCACTATTTTATAGCACTTTGTACTAAATCCATATCGTAGAATCATAGCGGTCTGTGAAAATTCCACTGCGCTATAGTGCTTCTGCCATGGCAAACTAAGCCTCTTCTACTTTTCTATAAAATGGATAGGTTTTTTCTAAAACACCCTTTCCTCATTACATTCTATAGGAAATCTCAGATGGTTACAAGTACATGCGGAGCTTTAGAGTAATTCAATGTGTGCTTATTCTGGAAGATAAAATTTTAATGAGTATTCCTTTTCTGTATTTTGTGTCCTGAAATAATCGACTCACTTTAAACATGTGTGATAAAATTACCAAATAGATAATGGAGTAATATGCCAAATTATTTGATGCTTCATTGAGAGAGATTTTGTAATGTTTGGCTGTTTTCATTTAATTATTACCAATACATGAACTTCACTCTTAAGCATATCATTTTACTTTCTCTGTAATTACATTGTAGAATTTTGATTCTGTTTCATCTTTTTCTTACAATTGCTTCTTTGCTAACTGCAGAAAAAACGCTGGGGAAGCTGCTTTAGCCTGCCATCTTGCTTTGGATCTCATAATAAAACTAGCAAGCGAATCGGTCATGCTGTCCTTGTTCCTGAACCTGTTGCACCGACAGTTCCAGTCGCTAATGCCACACCAAATCCTTCAACTGCCATTGTAATTCCTTTCATCGCTCCGCCGTCTTCACCTGCATCTTTTCTCCAATCGGATCCACCATCATCTACTCACTCACCGGCGGCTGGATTACTTTCACTCAGCTCTCTCTCTGCCAATGCTTACTCTACTAGTGGTCCTGCATCAATGTTTACCATTGGCCCATATGCCTATGAGACGCAGTTGGTTTCACCGCCGGTATTTTCCAACTTCACAACCGAACCATCAACTGCTAATTTTACTCCTCCGCCTGAATCTGTACTGATGACAACACCGTCATCTCCTGAGGTTCCATTTGCTCAATTGTTGGCATCTTCGCTGGACCGAGCTCGTAAAAGTAACCACAAGTTTGCATTATACAATTATGAGTATCAGCCTTATCAACAATATCCTGGAAGCCCTGGTGCTCAACTTGTATCACCTGGATCTGTTATTTCAACTTCTGGCACCTCTACTCCTTTCCCCGATAGACGATCATCACTTGAATTGCGCAAAGGGGAAGCACCAAAGATCTTGGGTTTCGAACACTTCTCTACTCGAAAATGGATGTCAAGGATAGGATCTGGGTCCTTGACACCAGATGGTACAGGACAAGGTTCGAGACTTGGTTCTGGATCTTTGACACCCGATGGTGTTTCACATACACCGCGATTAGGTTCTGGGTGTGCAACACCTGACGGTTTGGGGCAGGACTCGAGGTTAGGCTCTGGCTCTTTGACTCCTGATGGCGTTGGCCCAACCACTCGAGACAACATCGATGTGCAAAACCAGATTTCTGAGGGTGTATCTGTTGCGAATTCAGATCATGGATCTCATACTAATGCTACGTTAGTTGATCACAGAGTATCGTTTGAATTAACCGGTGAAGATGTTGCACGATGTCTTGCAAATAAAACAGGAGCATTACTTCGAAACATGTCGAGTTCTTCACAGGGTATACTAGCAAAAGACCCTATTGACAGAGAAAAGATACTAAAAGAAACCAATAGTTGTTGTGATGTGTGTTCAGGGAAAGCAATAGGAGGAGAACATTGCTGTCAGAAGCGTAACTCTGTTAGTTCTTCCAAAGATTTCAATTTCGACAACAGAAAAGGCGACGTTTCTGGTACATCTGCGAATGGTTCCTCATGGTGGACTAACAAGAAAGTTGATGGAAAGGAAGGTAAATCGGTGAACAGTTGGGCGTTCTTCCCGATGTTACAATCGGATATCAGCTAAGGATTTAGTTTCATGCAACATGACTTAACCTCTGATGGTTTAAAGCAAAAGATTTTTTTTTTTTTCTTTCCATTTTACTGCAAAATATTTTGCATATAATGCATAACTGAAGACATTATTTTGAATGGTATATGAATATATAGTCTCTTAGGGGAGCATAGTTTGTAGGTAGGGACATATATAATGGATTTAAAATTCTATGGAAACAATTACTCCTTGCATTTCATTTCATATTTTTAAGTATATAGAAATAGGAAAGTACAGATATTTGTTGTTGTGTATTTTTGTATCATTTCATGTGCAATAATGACAAAAAAAATGTATCTTTTTTCTTTGAGCAGTTGGATTATACAGAACCTGCATATTTGATGGGGTCACTAGTTACAGGTGGGTTCCTTATACAGCTCTATTTGCTACATGCTTACCTGTTTTTAAGCCTTTTAATTAATAGTCTCAAAGGAGAAGAGTGCTAGCACAATAGGGTACTCATCTGCCACTAACTGATGCATGGTCCCTTTTAGATCTGGGTTGTGTGCGGTCACAAGCAGTCAGCCTCGTGACTGCATGCAGTCAGCCACATCTGGATCAACCGAAAAGTCCAGATATCAAGCTTGATATTTTAGGTTTTAAAAAATGAGCAAAAGCAGTCTGAATTTGTTCTTTCGATATCAATGTGTACTAAAAAGGCAGCAAAAAAGTTATTATCGTTCATTTCGGCTTTTTTAAGTGAATCATAGATTTAGTCCTTTCATCCTTGGCGTCATACAACTTGGTTTATGATTTTTTTTTAAACTATATATGTAACTAAAAAATTTCTTCATTCCATCTGTCAAATTTGTCTCTAACATTGTCTCAAATCGACCAAACAAGATTTTGTTGCTTCTGATTATCACAGTGGAACATGTATTGGGACGAGAGAAAGGGATGTTAAACGTGCAACCAAATACATGCTAATATGATAGGAACTCTTCTAATTTTGAAAATAATAACAAAATTTTGTTAATTTTAGGGGCTAAGTTTTTTCTAACTCTATAATTATAGTAGACTAGATTGGTTCTCAAGTTATTTAATTTTTCATATCATATGAAAGGATTGTATGATTGACACAAGGGAGAGGTGTGTGGGGGGGACCAAAATATAGTAGTGGCTATATGCACTATGTTAGGGGTTTGTCTGAGTTGTTTCTTCTTGTCTTGTCTCTCAAGTTAACCAATAAGTTCCCTATTGGACAAAATGTTTCACTTTCATTTCAATGCCTTTAATGATAGGTAGGTACATACATGTTTCATTCAACAACCCGCAGGATTAAACTTTTCCATTGACATTGTCTAAAAAGATAATGTCGTGTGAATAGTTCAGTGTGTATGTTCACAAACATTGATAAAATTGTATAGTTGCAGTTAAAACTTGAGAAGGTTTTATACTATGGGTGCATTTAGTTTGCACCACCCATTAGATGGGTTTAACTTAGAACATTTTTTTCATGGTTAGATTAGATTATACCACCAAATCTTGCTATGGTCCATCCACACCAAATCAAACTCATTAACTCCATCTCTCTCTCACTGCAACTCTCTCTCCCGAACCAAAAAGAACTCCTCACTTTTTCATTCTTCTCTCTCCTTTGAGCTTCTTCAACAATGGTGTTTTTTTTCTTTCCTCAACAATGGTTAAAAAAATGCATCGATTTCAACATATTGGATTAAATTTCAGAAATTTCCAGTTCATTGCTAGCTTGAGAATCAATGTATTGACTAGCTTATGTTTCTAGAGATCAAACAATGGCAAGGATGTCTAAAATGGATGTTTATACTTCAATATTTTCTTCTTCTTTTTATATATGTCTTCCTGCATCACCCATAACAAAAAAACAAATTTGTTGTTGTTGATGAACCAAAAGAAATAAATTATTAATTAACAATGAATCAAGGGAATTTTACATCTAATTAGATTACTTGAGTGCTTCCTCACAATTAGATTTTACATTTTTAACTGAGTTCTCTAAGTTATACCATTACACATTTAATTTTACAATGGCAAAGAAAAACATATTGTGAAGAACACCATAGAGAACAGGAAGAGATGAAAGAAAGAGTGTTTGCAATGAGACAATGAGAGAGAAAGGGTTGATGGCTTGTATTTTGTGTGGATGAACCATAATAAGATATGGTGGGATGGTCTAATCTAATGGTAAAAAAAAAGTGGTCTAACTTGGACCAATACTTTAGGTGGTCCAAACTAAAATCACCCTTATACTATATATTTGGGGATTGGGATTACCATCTTGTATGACCCTTTTCCTAGGTTAAAAATTAGGTGGCATTTAGCATGGGAAATGATAGTTGTTTCCCACCATGAGAAAGTTTTTTTGGACCATTAGATTAAATAAGGAACATACTTTTATCATAGACACTCAACACATGATTTTTTTCACTCTCTTCTTCTATCTTTCTCTCACCCACCACTTGCAGTAATCTCACAACCTGGAATTCCTGTTGCTTTACCCTCATTCAAGCTCCATGAGTAGTGATTCAAATGATATGACTCAACATAGTGACTAAACTCTTAGAACTTGGTTCATGATAAAGCCTTTAAAGGCAAGAGCAAAAGATGAAGAAAAAGAGAAAACTTAACTAGTTGTTTTGTTCTTTATCTGAAATGGTAGAGGATAAAAAGCATGACCCATTAATCTACTTGTTTCATTTGTTATTCTTATTATACCATTTTTATCTCCTTCTCTTAGCTACTTATATATTTATGTTTTGGGTTTCTCAGAATGAAAGCACGCTGTTTATATTCCTTGAAAATTTTGCATACACAAGACAAATTTTAAATGGCTTGAAGCATCTTCATGAACGTGATGTTGTCCACATGTAACGTGAGTGAATTTGTTATCATGATGCAATTCAATAATTGGGTCTAAAATTCTAGATCTTAACAACAAAAATCAGTGTAAAAGAGAAAGAAAAATATATGGTATAGGCAGTCCATGATAAAATCAGTGCTCCTCTTTAATATAATAGTAAAAGATAAACTTTCTCATGGTGGGAAACAACTATTCTTTCCCATACTAAACCCCACCCAAAAATTACCATTTTACATATTTTTCAATGCTTTTTGAGAGAGTATTATTTTAATGTAATAACTTTGAGTTTTATGAATGTTATAGTGTGTAAAAAAATAGTTATCCTATACCATGTACCTACACCTTTTTTTTTTTTTTTTCCAGCATAGGTAGAACATGCGTGTGAGTAATATTTTTCTTTTTGGGCTCTTCCCTATCCGCATATTGAGCATGAGCTTAGTTGCCTTCATAGAGGGTCCATGATAGGTATACTTCATACCTATATAAAATATAAATTATATCACCAAACATTTTTAATGTTTCCAAAATACTATATAATTCATTTTTTCTTCTTCTTATCCCTCCCTCACGTCTTAGTCTTTAAGGATCATGGTGACTATATACTCATTCCTTTATAATAACAAATGTATCCGTGTATCCACAAGTAGCGATATTTATAAAAGAATTTGTATTTATAAAGATTGTTTAGTTTCAACTCTACTACTGCGATTATGATTATGTTATTTGTAATAAAATTGGGGGTTTGCTCTTGGCAAAGAGGTTCGTTCTAATTTCGTAATAGATAGAAAGAAATGACTACATCATGTCAAATTTCCTTCAATGAACTCTTCGGATAACTGCAATCTGAGTACAATGTTATTTATTATGTAATTTTAATAACGTTAAACAAAATATTTAGGCCAATGGTTAGTGCTCCCTAATGTTTTAGATGGATCGATAACCCTTGAAGGTTTTAAGAACGTCAGAGTAAGTAATAATTAAGTACAATATTAATGAAATAAAATAGCAAAGTAATCAATTGAAATTTATAGAATCATTTAAAGTTACATAATCAAACAATTTCAAGGAAGTTCCTCTTTTGTGACCTAAGCTAGAGAGAATTAGTTACTCATAACTTCTAAACATACCCAATTAGATATGAATAAGAAAGCATGATAAAAGGATCACCGATTGATGATTCATTGGTTTCTGAATGGTTCCAGTCACTCGAATCCGTTCGAAATGGCGTTTACTCCTTCACCTGCTCGTGAAAAGTTGTTTTTTCCACTAACCTAGGGGTCCAATAGTTATAGGAGCTTGTTTCCCTAAGTTTTTGTAACGCCCACACTAAACGTATCTAGAAAGTTTAGTATGTGCATTATCTTTAGTACTAGATACATTAAAATTTACAACTTGAATACCTTTGAATGAATATCTTATACAACAATATGCGTTCGCACATCATCAATACAACACTACACGTCTAAACATAGTAAATGCATCCGTATAATCCATGACATCCTGCAGCGGTTACGAACGAGCACTTGCTGAAATATCCATCCGGCTACGAGCTTGCAATACCATCCTGTTTATTTGAAACAAATAAGGATTGGGATAAGACATAATGTCTCAGTGAGTTCTACCTAATCCTAGGCTATAGGTAACCTCGGGGGAAACCTACGGTCACCACATGTCTACAATACAACCTGACGGTTGATTATACATGTGTGGGGCTTACTTTCTTAGACGGTCGTAAATGCTAGGTCCGTCGTAAGGTCATCTTACATGGTCCTGGTCTTGCTTACATCATACGTGTCATGGCGGCCAAGGGATCCTAGGACCGCTAACTCAAGATACGCTAAACACATCAAGACATAACATAACATATTGATAACACGGTCCTAAACCGGACGATTAGGGGAACCTAAGATCGTCATCGGTATAACATTCATAACATGCTCTATTGCCTAAGCTGCACATAACTAACATCATATCATAATCAAATCGTATCGTACGTCGTCATATTCATTCATTAGGTTAGATGTTAGCATTGAACAAACATAGTTATCTTGGTTCATTTTACGGAATAATCCCGAGTGGAGTAACCCCGGAATATATTCCCATACATGACCGATGAAACCTAGCTAGGGTACATCGGACTCCCTCAGTGTCGTGCGGGCCTACCTTGCGAAGCGTGTCCCGTCCCCCTGGCGTGAACCTCTTGTATCCCCCTGGTCTGGATAGCAAGAGACACGACACCTACATCTTGTTTAAAGTCTTATTGTAGTCATACATAAGGTCATATACGTATCATTCATAATACACTTTATAGGTGTAGAATCCTACATGGAATCATAACTTAACTTATGTGAACGGCCACCACAAGTCCGTAATCTACTCGTTTAGCGGTGAGCCATCACTTACTTATCTTAACATTCATACCATAACATACTAGTTCTCAACAATGTACGTCGAGGCTCTATTGTTTTCCCATTCTTAGCGTTAATTTACTACCCGGACATAAATCGTATTATTCACTCGTGTGCCATTTGTCATTGAATTTGTTAATGTTCCCCATTCATTTCCTTTGATAAAACTTTAAGTAATATGTACATAGGCTCTTGACTTTGAGGGGTTTAAATATTAGAAAAATACTGCAAGAAACGGGCCTCAGACGGCCACTTCTGGGCTTCAAAACAGGGTCAACATGTGTTGTGCTGACCCAGTTCACTTAAGCGAACCCTAAGCGAGCTCTAAGCAAACAACCCTGGGTAAGTTTTGTCTAAACTTCGCTTAAGCGAACGGTAGTTCACTTAAGCGAACATTCATCAGCGGAGACCTGCAGAATTTCGAATTCTTGACCAAAAGACCCCAAAATCAAGTTTCTAATGTTCCTTATACATCTAGAAGACATGAAAAACGATATTGAACAAGTGCATGGCAACAATTTCACAATTTCAACAATTAATAGCAACAAAGGGGTACAAAATCATACATTTATAACCTAACATAATCATGCTTTCTCACATAAATACACACAAACCCAAGGTGGAAAACTATCTATAGAACTCACCTACTAATATCTACAACATGCATGGCTTAGGTTCCAACTTTTCCCAATTCAACCCTAACTCTTGACCTTATCGCATGAGGAATCAAAGTGTGGAAATCAAGCTCAACCCAAGCTGCAACATTCTCCCTTAATCATGTAGGAACTATAATTTGTGTCAAATCTTCAATGAGAAGAGTTTAGGAAGAATTCCATAGAGTGGAGAGGAAGGGGCGATGGAGAGTTAGAGAGAGGTAGGAGGAAATCTGATGTTGTAAGTCAGAGAGAGAAGTAACATGAAACAAATGAAAATCTTGGCTCTAACTTGCTCAAATACTCCTAACGTGAATGTACCATAATGCCATTCTTCCTTAAACGCATTTGTCTTGACACCGGTAACTAAACGTGTGTTTGATCGACTGATATGTTTCCAAAATGATGAGCGGGATATTACACTCTACCCCCCTTAAAAGAAATTTCGTCCTCGAAATTTAGAGATCACTTGACAATTACTGAGTCTAAAACATAACATCTTGGAATAATTCCTCATATTACCATAACGATCCTTTGAAGTCTAGGCTTATCTTGAGATGCATGGTCGAAACTTGTCCTTGCAGTGCTTACTTGCGTCTGAAGTATCTTTCACCCATACTCATACTCAATATACCCCTGAAATAACCATGTACTTTTAACTGCTAGCTTGTTGATTCGATAATTTAGTGTGATAGACTTTTAGCAAGTGTACTAAAAATGCATCGAAGTAATAAAATAAGTTCGTATCCACGAGGACTGTGTTAATCTCAAATTAGCAATAAAGTTATTATTTAGGATGTGTATATTTATTTTGTTTGCACTAGGCAATAGATTTGATTGCATAAAAATAAATAACAGAAAATAAAGATTTGGTTAGAAAATATAGAAAGAGATGAGATTAGGTCTTTCGAATCCTCTATGTTTCCCTAATTGGTATACTGCACCCTATTCTTATGAATGATTCTCTAGTTCCACGATAGTTAACAGATTAGCCCTAATCAATCCCTTGAGTTAGGATCCTCTTCTTAAACTACAGCCCCTAATTCCTTAGGTGGTCTAATAATCTTTGAAGGTTTAAGCACGTTAACCTAATATCACTAACAAACGATTATCCATTCCTAGACTAACCATGTTTATTAAAACAATTCAATGGGTCTAAGTTGAAAGCTAGGGTCAGTAGTCATTCATACTCACGAGTTTATATGTGATCAAGATATAAAAGCATTAAAACAATTGAATTGAATAAAAACTAGATTGTAATTCGCAATAAATAAAGTTTCTCAGCAACATGGTTCAATCAGGGTTACACAGAATCATCTCAGACCTAATCTAAGAAATTAGCTAAACATGATCAAAGAAATAAACAACATAGTAAAGAAAATAAACCGATAGAATTTCGTCGTTGTCAGCGTTGTTGTTCAATTTCTTTTCAATCGGTAAAGTAATTTTCCTTCCAAAACGTGAATCCCCAACTGTGGTTACGTGAATGTCAAAACGTGATTCCCTGTACAGCCGTAATCCTCCAAAAGTGAAATCCCCTTCTATTGTGTGCTTATGACTTTATTTATAGTATCATGTAGCCTCGTTTTCTTTTTCTTCAAGGAATGTTAGCTTGCTTGTCTTGTTTCATGTTGGCCCAACACACAAACTTTATACCACCTCCTTTTTTAATATATACTATATTATAATAACAATAATAAACTATTTGACTCAATTAATAAATAAAACAACAATTTATTTAAAATGACTCTAAATGAAATACTAAACTATTAAAATAGACTAAAAACTTAACTAAAAAGACTCTGAAAATATGGAATGACGGACAGTCATCATAGTGTACGAAGAGGTTCACATAACTTGTACCCAATTTTCTTAAGTATCGTTGTTATTGGAAGATGTTCGTACGTCCTATGCATTTGACTTGAAAAATTTAGTTGTAATGTCCCCTTATGCTAATAGAGATTGAGGGTTTTTCTTACGTCAATCCGTGTTAAACAAGTGGTTTCAGGTGGTACGCAAGGCCCCAAAGCAAGATAATAGTGAAATTTGGTGTGCCAATTTCGCCAGAATTTCGCTGATAGCGAAATGGCTCTGTCTTGGCCACCACAGTTTCGCTATTAGCTAACTGTTTCTAGGGAATTTCGCTGATAGCGAAATTATTTCGCTATTAGCGAATTTCTTCGTACCAGAAATGCAGAAATACAATTTTTCATATTCCTCCTCAGTCTCCAACAACCTAAGACATCAGGATCATCCATAAAACATATAACTCAAGGAAACATCCACTAAACGTATATAGAAAGTTTAGTATGTGCATTATCTTTAGTACTGGATACATTACAATTTACAACTTGAATACATTCGAATAAATATCTTATACAACAATATGCGTTCGCACATCATCAATACAACACTACACGTCTAAACATAGTAAATGCATCCGTATAATCCATGACATCCTGCAGCGGTTACGAACGAGCACTTGCTGAAATATCCATCCGACAACGAGCTTGCAATACCATCCCGTTTATCTGAAACAAATAAGGATTGGGATGAGACATAATGTCTCAATGAGTACTACCTAATCCTAGGCTATAGGTAACCTCGGGGGAAACCTACGGTCACCACGTGTCTACAATACAACTTGACGGTTGATTATACATGTGTGGGGCTTACTTGCTTAGACAGTTGTAAATGTTAGGTCTGTCGTAAGGTCATCTTACTTGTTCAAGGTCTTGCTTACATCATACGAGTCATGGCGGCCAAGGGATCCTAGGACCGCTAACTCAGGATACGCAAAACGCATCAAGACATAACATAACATATTCATGACACGGTCCTAAACCGGACGATTAGGGGAACCTAAGATCGTCATCAGTATAAAATTCATAACATGCTCTATTGCCTAAGCTGCACATAACTAACATCATATCATAATCAAATCGTATCGTACATCGTCATATTCATTCATTAGGTTAGATGTTAGCGTTGAACAAACATAGTTATCTTGGTTCATTTTACGGAATAATCCCGAGTGGAGTAACCCGAGAATATATTCCCATACATGACCGATGAGACCTAGCTAGGGTACATCAGACTCCCTCAGTGTCGTGCGGGCCTACCTTGTAGAGCGTGTCCCGTCCCCCTGGCGTGGATAGCAAGAGACACGACACCTACATCTTGTTTAAAGTCTTATCGTAGTCATACATAAAGTCATATACTTATCATTCATAATACACTTTATACGCGTAACAACCTACATGGAATCATAGCTTAACTTATGTGAACGGCCACCACGAGTCCATAATCTACTCGTTTAGCGGTGAACCACCACTTACTTATCTTAACATTCATAGCATAACATACTAGTTCTCAACGATGTACGCCGACGCTCTATTGTTTTCCCATTCTTAGCGTTAATTTACTACCCGGACATAAATCGTATTATTCACTCGTGTGCCATTTGTCGTTGAATTTGTTAATGTTCCCCATGCATTTCCTTTGATAAAACTTTAAGTAATATGTACATTAGGCTATTGACTTTGAGGGGTTTAAATATTAGAAAAATACTGCAAGAAACGGGTCTCGGACGGCCACTTTTGGGCTTCAGAACAGGGTCAACATGTGCTGTGCTGACCCAGTTCGCTTCAGCGAACCCTAAGTGAGCTTTAAGCGAACAACCCTGGGTAGGTTCTGTTTAAACTTCGCTTAAGCGAACATTCATCAGTGGAGACCTGCAGAATTTCGAATTCTTGACCAAAAGACCCCAAAATCAAGTTTCTAGTGTTCCTTTTACATCCAGAAGTCATGAAAAACGATATAGAACAAGTGCATGACAACAATTTCACAATTTCAACAATTAATAACAACAAAGGGGTACAAAATCATACATTCATAACCTAACATAATCATGCTTTCTCACATAAATACACACAAACCCAAGGTGGAAAACTATCTAAAGAACTCACCTACTAATCTCTGCAACATGCATGGCTTAGGTTCCAACTTTTCCCAATTCAACCCTAACTCTTGACCTTATCTCATGAGGAATCAAAGTGTGGAAATCAAGCTCAACCCAAGCTGCAACATTCTCCCTTAATCATGTAAGAACCATAATTTGTGCCAAATCTTCAATGAGAAGAGTTTAGGAAGGATTCCATAGAGTGGAGAGGAAGGGGCGATGGAGAGTTAGAGAGAGGTATGAGGAAATCTGATCTTGTAAGTTAGAGAGAGAAGTAACATGAAACAAATGAAAATCTTGGCTCTAACTTGCTTAAATACTCCTAATGTGAATGTACCATAATGCCCTTCTTCCTTAAACGCATTTGTCTTGACACCGATAACTAAACGTGTGTTTGATCGACTGATATGTTTCCAAAATGACGAGCGGGATATTACAGTTTTAGGGAAAGCTGACTCGCAACGCAAGCATCATACTCGTGATATGAGAACTACATAATCGATCCCCTTGATATCGTTATATTCATGTGATGCATGACTCATAGCATGCGATGCGAGATAGATATGGGCAAACACCTTATCTCTGAAAGATTTCTTTACAAAACTCGACTATAACAAGCATAACCTACCTACTTTTATTCTAAAATGCTACTACAAGATGACTAATAATCAAATATGATTCCCTAAATGATCGTTGTTCAGAGTTTGCCTAAGTCGACCTCGCTTAGGAGGAGGATTAACTGAATCACGCACTTTGCATGCGCAACAATGTTGGGTCGGCATGCTGAGTCTCAGCTGATTAACATATCCTCTCCCTGGTCTACACAAAAACCAACAATTTTTATTTATTAATTGAACCTTTTTGAAGCATTTAATTGAACACCTTAAACACAAAGTAAACATACAATTTCCGTCGTGTTTCAATTCATAATCAACCAGATTGCACTAATATTTAATTTAAACTAAATTCCCAGTTGAAAATAATCTTCTTATTTATCAACAATTACCCAAATAACTAAGGATGTTTCAAATTTACAATCACATTAATCGATTTCAAAAACCCTAAAATATAAAAGGCAAAGAAATATGTAGGCTTTCAGATTTTGAACACTTACTTGTTTCTTGAGTTTGAAGAATTTGGATGGAGTTTGATTTGTTAGAGTATGGAGGGAAAGTGTAGCTTTGAAAAAAATGATGGTTTTAGTTTCTGTGTGTATTGACACCGAATCGGTTCTTAACTACTGATTAGAAGCAAATGGTTTGTAACTTACGTTCACAAGCAAACAATTCATAACTCCTGATGATAAGATTTATGATATTTCAAGGTACCTATGAGCAATTAAAGATATTTTTTTGGTCGAAAGCAATTAAAGTGTTATTCACAAGAGATAGGCCCAAGGGCTTGGCCGAATAATAAAAAACAATTTTTGTTATGAATATTATAAGTGGATTTCCATATAGCAAATATGATAATGGGTCATATTGCTAGACTATTGGGCTTGTTCATAAGTGATTACCTTTCTTTATAAATAGAGCTCACATGTATCATACGTGGTAATAATAGAAAACCCTATTATCTCTTCTGTAACGCCCACTTTCGTTTTATTATTTATTTAAATCGAGTTTAGGTGATTATATTATATTTATATAATATATGTGTGATTTTGGTATGTTTTGATGATTTAGTTGATTTATGAGATAAGATATGATTTTGTGGATTTGGTAAGGTTAAGAGACTTATTTTATTGTTAAATAAAATAAGATTTGAAAATAAAATAAAATATTTAGTTGTGGGTTAGTTTTGGATTTTAGAGAGTTATGTGGGAGAAAGAGTAAATAAGATAAGATTTGTTGGGAGTATAAATAAGGAAAACTAGGTTTAGAAGTCAGTAACGTATCAGACTTTTGGGAGAAAAAGAAACGCACGCGTGAAAGAGAAGAGAAGGAGGGAGTGCTGCGATTTTGTCTTCTAAACCAGGTAAGGGTGAGACTAATAATTCTGTAATATTGATTAGCATGATTCTGATGATTAGTTAGCATGAATTAGGGTTGAATTGGAAAGTGAGAAAACTAGGTCAAATCCTTAGAAAGTGATGATCTAACGGTTGGAATAGGTTTAATTGATGTAGAAAGTGTTCCTAGACCTTAGAATATGTTTAGGATGAACCTAGGAATCAGTATTAGGCTTGAAACCATGAAATTTGTGAGTTTTTGGAGGATTTAGCAAGTCTGCCCGCGGCGACATTCATCGCTCGCCACGGCGAGCAGTGATCCTCGCCTCGCGAGTGATGAGCTTCATCGCTCGCCAAGGCGAGTACTTATCCCCGCCTCGCGAGTTGCTTCTGGCAGCTCGCCACAGCGAGCTAGCTTACTCGCCACAGCGAGTTAGGCCTGTCAGCACATAGGTTGTGCAACCTTTGACCTGTAGTTGATCCCTGAATGCCTTAAGTGCCTGATTATAAGTGATGACATATAGGATTGTTTGTGAACTAGAATTGAGCCCAGAGCAGCTTAGTTAAGAACTGGCTCTACTCGCCCTGGCGAGCAGACATACTCGCCTCGCGAGCACTACCAGAATGGGGTGTTTGAGAGTTGTGCGACCTGTTTCGTACGTTGGATTAGGAGAGGACCCCTTAGAGCTACTGAGACCTCTTCTTCTCTCTTCTTCTCCTTCTCTCTATTCTTATTATCATCCTATGAGTTTTATAACACATTATCAGCACGTTCTAACCAACTGAAAAGTTATCGGTATAATCTATTTCACTAATTCATAGTTTTTTTTAGCAATTTAATTTAGTGTATATACATGCGTGATTGCATACGATACTCAAAAATTGTTTTTCTTTGTTTTCTTTTTGATTTGGTATTTGATTGTGATAATCACGTTGATATCTATGGGCTTGTTTAATTGTTATGAATTCATGTACCATAGTCATGCGTTTTTGTTTTCGTAATCTATTATTTGTTTTTGTTTTCTTAATTCATAGTTTTTGTTTGCTTAAAAAAGGTCAATTTTTTAATGAATTCAAGAATTCCCTTTTAAGGATTGCTCAATTAGTGTTCATTTATCTCATATGCTCTCTTGAAGGATTGCATATGGATTGATCTCGTATCATTAAGTTAAAGAACAAATAAAGAGATCTATTATATAGTTCTGGAAGAACTCAATATTATTCTTTATGAATTATTGAAGAATTCAAAGTTATAGTTCTTGAAGAACTTCGATGTTATATTATGAACTGCTAAAGAATTTAAAAGCGTTAATCCCCGAAGGATTGCATAGAGAATTGATTTTATTGATTAAATGTGTTTCATAGTTCCTTGAGAACTTAAAAAAAGCTCTTATTCTATTTTGATTCTTGAAAAATTCAGTAGTTATTTTATTTTCTGAAATCGAAACATGGTTCATAATTGATTCCAATTCAAATCCCGTAAAAGTATGATAAACCTATACCTATCCAAGCAAAACAAGTGTACAGTTCACAAATCAGGTACGGTTTCGATATACTAACCTATTGATTCCTGTAACAAATTGGCAAACGATTTGTTTAAATTAATTGAATGGTAATAATATTTATTATTTAATTAAAACAAAGAAGTATATTCTTTTCAACTAGTTCAAAGAATTTGCTCAAAAAAAAAAAAAAAACTAGTTCAAAGAATCGTTGGGTGGATTTGTTCGTAATTTCGTTTTATTTTAAAATTGAATGTTATTTTCCCTAAAATTATGGATTGGCACGTCAGTGTATATCTAAACAGTGGTTGTTTGTTTCCTTAGTTCTTGGTCCATATCAAATCTGATTTTTTATTTTTAAGTATATTAATGTATAAATTTGATGTAAGTTCCTGAAGAACTACATCTATACATCTATGAATATAAATGTTTGAGTTCCCAAAGAACTATACATTTAAATCATGATCACAATTTATAAGATTTATTTGTTGACTTTAAAATAGAAAAAATAAAAATAAACATGAAGGTTAAATGGTGCGTTCCTGAAGAACCACACATTTAGATCATGATAAAAATTTATAAGATCACTTTGATCTTCACATTAATCCGAAGATGAAAAGAAAAATAAGTGGCAATATGTTAATTTAAATACCACTCAAATATGCTCCTGATGTAGCAAAATTGAGAAAACATCTACAAGATTATTTTTGAGATATTAGTTATATATATCCTTGAGAAAAGACTTGTTATTGATTAAAATAGTGAAAGATCATATCATAAATTGAATGTCATTCCCAGAAGTGAATGATTCAAAGTCGTTCCACTGGTATCATTTGAGTTGGTGAGTTGAAAAATTACTATTTGATAAAAAAAAATATTATTTGATCAAAGAATTCTTTTTATGAGGTAATATTTTAAACTATACTTTTTTTTCTATTAGAATCTTGCAAAAATTATCTATGAACAAATTAATATATTTGATTATGATTTTAATTTTTATATTGCACAAGATTTTTATGTCGTAGATATTACATGGGAGATATGTATATTTTCTTACAAAATAAATTTATTTGATTTTGATCTTACATATAATAAAAATTTTGGAGATGTCAAACTTTAAAAATATATCTCATTGACAACTTGTGTTGCCTAATTACTCACTTGAGAAATGTGTATGATTTATAAAGTCTTATTTGTTGGAGAAAATTTTTGTTTATCTCTTTTTCTATCTATGGTAATGCAAAAGATAAATCAAGGCTTTAGAATATTTATATAGCTTCACGTGGATATAATATTTTCTTGTTCATTTTAGTTTCAAATGGTTTAGAACAAATGAATCATATATTATTGTAAATAATAAGTTTACAAATCATGTTTCAAATGCTCATTTGAGTGTATTAAACAATCCCCGAAGGATTACTCAAATAATGATTTTTCTTGATCATTTTTGATATAATTTCTGAAAAACTACAAGATTACTCAAAACTCCTGAAGAGTTAATGTATTGTTACATAGAGTAACAAAGTTACATATTGAGGTTGCATTCTAATATAATTTTTTTGAGTTTTAAGATATCTGTCTAAATGAATATCATATTGAAAAGAAAATAGGAAGATGCTAATATCTCTATATTATGAGAGAAACTAAGTGTAGTGGAAGAAAAAAAATATTGTCTCTGATTTGTACTACACTTATATTAGTGCAATGGCAACACATATTAATGTAAACTAGAAGTTTACATGTTATATTAAGTTTTTCGTTGGCAAGACCGGTAGGGTTATCCCGGATTCATTATGATGTGAAAATAGTTAAATTTTAATGGATTTGTGTTGAAGAACCAGAAGATTCTTCAACCAAATAATTTTTGTGTCTTTAACTGTTTTGAAGGAAGTTGAAAATTTGAGGATTTTAGTCTCTCAATATATGTAAATGTGTATAAGGTGATATTTTTGAATCAATACACCGAAAATATGGTTCAACTAAATGACATTTATGGTTATTGTTAACTTACAAATTAGAAGTTTGTGAGATTATTCTGTCAACGAATTTGACAGAGTTTATTTTCTGAATTTTTCAGAAAGTATTTGATAAGTATCATTTGTCAATTGAAATTGATATTGAATAGTTGCTAGCATATGCTTAAAATAAATGGACTTGAAGATCCATTCTTTAGACGTATTAGATTAATATGATTGATACTTATGCGAGAATATCCTCTAAACTCTACTTTGGGAATCAACAATCATGAATGTTGATATATTGATTCGTATCAACCCAACAAGTTAGCATATGTAAGTGATCCCCTTATTATATAATTTAGGTTAACAACTTAATATTTCTCATCTAAGTAAATTTTTGGATGTGTTGTGTCTATCACAATGCTCCAATATAATGCACTTAGATAGATCTTGAAAGAATATTGAGAAAATCTATTTGATATGAATCTTCATCTATTATAAATTGTATTGAGCCAATTTGTTTACAGCCCAGTAGGTTGAATAAAAATTGATGAATTAGTTTTCCCAATATTAGGGGGAGAGACTAAGCAGCTGAAAATATGAACCTGAAGTTCAAATGAATTATTTAAAAGGAAATATTATTGTCTCATCTTGATCCTCGAGATATAACTCATTTGCAAAGTTAAGAAAATAAAAAAGCTGCTAATGCTCCAAACATAATAAATGTCCCTGTCGGATTATTGCAAATGAGTCTCAACCGCGCATGAAGTGTGGTAGACCAATCAGTTCCACATATAAAAATCTTCAAAGAAGAAATGAGCTAAAATGAAAGATAACCCAAATAAGAATGTGTAAACTCTAAAAGAGTCGTCTGACATAATTGATTTTCAGTTCCAGAAGAATTGATCCGGTACCTGAAATTTATGAAAAAGAAAGAGATCTCGATAAATTATGTCATTGACGGAGTGAGGTGGAACCAAAATGAAAGTCAATGTTGCTGATGTTTTTGCATATAATATAACACCATATGTGATAAGTAATGACGAGGATCGTGAATTAAAATATTATAGAAAAAAATAAATATCTGCAGATGGAAAGAGACAATTTCAGTAAAATCAAACTCGCTTGAACGTTTTGGACTTGTAGTCTGCACACTTGAAGATGTGAAGTTATTTAGATATATATGATTTTTCGCGCGAAAGAGAATTATATTGATAAAATACATACATATAAAGTTTGATATATTCACCGGAAGTGAATGGTAAATGTCTATATTTTATTTTCAAGAGACATATTCACCTGAAGTGAATTCAAGAACTTTTTATTGCTTTGTTAAGTTTAGTAGCACATTAAAGGCTCATTTTTTATGAAAGATATGTTACAATGTATTTGTATGGATCACTTGAAATTGATGATTATATGAAATTCCATGAAGGAACTAATTTTCATGAGACATTGAAGAAATGAAATCATATGTCCATACTAAATATTTAAAAATTAATTTATTATAATCATTTCAATGATGATGGTATATATAAATATTATTGAACTCCTAATGAGATTCTAACATCTATCGATGATAGAAATATTTGAAATTAAATATGTTGCATACACAAAGTTAGTTTAGATTTGCAGATTTATTATTTAAAAGAGATTTTGTGCATAAAGAAACTTATATAGCACTTGTATTTGATAAGGACAATTCTAGTTTATTGTATACTAGAATGATTGTGATGTCACTTGATGTTAGTATAGATAATGTCCTCAAGAAAATGATAAACAACTTGAATTGGTCTTGAAGTACCATATCTTAGTTCAAACGAGGACATTAATGTATTTTATCAATTATATATATTGTGGTATTTTGTTTTATCAATATTAGTAAATACAGATATCGAAACAAAGTCCAACATATGTTTTGTATCTTAAAGAAGCAACATAATCAAGGAAGTGAAGAACGTTCTTTTATCAAGGATGATGATTTTACAAGTACAAGAAACTTGTAGATTTCTTAAAGGGGATCTTGGAAGAACTCAATATGAAGAAATTTTTCAAGCACTACTAATTTGAAGACTATGAAGATAAACCAGATATTTCAACAAAGTCGCTGCAAGGAAACTTTTGAGTAACTAGAACAAATATTATTTGACTTTCCTCGTCTCATATATGATTGTCTTTATGAAGGGGAGACCTAAATGTGTTCTGCACTCAGTTTCCCTTAACCATGGTTTTGTCCAATTGAGTTTTCCTGGTAAGGTTTTTAACGAGACAGATTATCACACACAAAAGGGATATTGTACTCTTTTTCCTTCACTAGAATTTTTTATTATTAGGTTTTTCTCTAGTATGGTTTTAATGAGGCATATTCTCAATGGACATCCAAGGAAGAGTGTTATGAATATTATAAGTGGATGTCCATATAACAAATATGATAATGGGCCATATTGGTAGACTATTGGACTTGTTCGTAAGTGATTACCTTTCTCTATAAATAGAGCTCACATGTATCATACTTGGGTACATATAGAGAATAATAGAAAGCCCTATTCTTTCTTCCTTTTCTTCTCCTTCTCTCTATTCTTATTATCATCTATGAGTTTTATAACAATTTTGAAGTTTTTTTTTTTTTTTTGGATAGAAACAATTTTGGAGTTGTTACCAGCATCCTAGACTGAACAACCTCCTCACAATCACACTCAACCAAAAATACTTCTTTCTCTTAGAAATCCTACCACATTCCACACTTTTTTGTTTTTGGTTTTTTTGAAGGAAGTTTTTTGTATTTTGAAAAATAACTTTGGACGTTAAATTTTTTTCACTCAAAAATATAATTGTAAAAGCTAAAAAAATAATAATATTTATAATTCAAAATTTTGAAACACAAATGTCTTTCGGGAACTAATTTTTGTTCTACTTATGATACTAGTCCTACGGTCATGACATCTTTGATACATTTAAAAGTCTCACAATACTTTATAATTGAGGTTAAAAACAATAAATACAATACTCAACTCAATGAAATCACTTTTACGAATGATAAAATTGTGAGGACTTACTTAAAATCCAAAAAAGAAAATATATAAAAAATATAGTACTTTTTTTTGAAGGGATAAAAAAAAATATAGTACTATAAAAAAATATAGTATTGTGGACTTAAGCTATGAAAATGATTTATAGTCCATCATTCTCAGAATAAATGTCTTTTTAATATTTTTTTTTTCAAATAATTGTGACTTTAAAATATCAATACAATATTTATTATTATTTTTCCGCTTTTATACCCTTATTTATTTAATTTTATTTAACTTAATCAATTCACTAATTACAATTTATAAAGATATTTTAATAAATGATATTATTTTTAACATTAAAATCAACAAAATTATTAATTTTTTTAAAAATCGTACACAAATTGTAAACGACTAAAGACGGAAGAGGAAAAGATGGTCTTTAGAAAATGAGAATATGCGCAACACGCTGACTTGAAAAAAAAAGAAGGAAAAGGGATATTCAATATTAATCCATGCATTCAATCAACTCTACCACAATGATGGTTGTCTTATGATCCTACGAAGACGTGTAGTCGCAAGAGCCAAATATTCGTAGTTCATTGACGTGGACTATCAAACTATAATAAATGATTGATAATTTATACACTTGTAATTTTAATTAAAATCAAAATTTCTAAAAATTATTGTTCGTAATTTATACACATTAGCGTAATAAAAAGAGCAAACATACAAACACAGAATCTTTATTTAAACACTAGTGTATGTAGAGGGTTTATGGACTTGGTGGGAATTAAGTGGGGGTAAAATTAGACACTTTTATGCCTTATATATTTTAGACGTCACCTAGGAGGCTTGGAGGTACTGTAAAGGTGTTCAACATGAATAAATTAAATGGAGTAAAGATGCACAACATGAATAAAATAAATAGATGAAAAAAATTCAAATATAATATTAAAAAAATAAAGAAAATGGTGTCAACGTGAATCGAAGAGGGTGTATGAATGGAGAAGAATTTAAGCTTGCCGTGTTAAGTAGTTCTAAAGTTCCTTTGAACAACTTTTGGTCAAAGGTCCTTTCATTCAATTTTATGCATTTTAAAAAAAGTATTTTTTTAGTAAGTACTCAATATCTCATTCCATGTTAACATTATTTTTTGTGTATAATCTATTTCAAAGTGGTAGTAGATGTCTGCTCAGAATCCATTGTCTAGATTTAGGATTCATTTAAATGTTGTACATTTATGAACTTATAAATATTTTGTAAACGTTTGTTCAAATGCAAGTCATTTTAATTTATTTCATTCAAATTTTTCAAGATAAGATATAAATGTCATCTCTCAATTGAAATGAAAAGTTTCTAATCTTATTACACAAATTGGGACATTAAGGCAAGCAAGGCCTAAATTTGCTTACAGAAAACATTGCAGGGATCATTGTTTAAAGGGGTTAAATATATTTATAAAGACCAAAAACTTATTTAACACTTTGATCAACTCATGCAATTGTTAACCAAGTGATTTGACTTTAATGGTTAAATAGCTCCCATATGATGAATTGTTCAGGACAATCTAGATTTGATTCCTAATGGAAACAATTCTTAGACATACTTTATTAAACTCTCGACCAAACTCTCAATGACTTAGGCCTTTTTATCTGAGGAATCGGAGGGTTGACATCAACAACAAAACAAATCATGTAGTTTTCACATTAGATATGTATTAATTTACGATCGTATTATTTTTTAAACCAAAAAAATCATCATATTGTAATTTTAATCTATAAATAAATGTTTTCTCACCTCTTCAATGCATAATTATCAAAGCTAAAACAAATTATCGTTCATCACTATTATTTCTCTTTAATTTTGGGATTTTGTCCCTTATAAAAACAAAGAATCTTTGACGAGCATCAAAAGGTTTAATTAAGATCTTTATTATGTTTAACTAATCAATTTAGTGAGCTAAAAGACAAATATGTCACATTGATCTACATTAGAGACATTTAACAATAACTTCAATTTAGTAAATGCTTTCTTACAATTCTTAAATGATAAACAAACTATTTAATTGATTTTTATTGAGGGAAGATTATTTAATTGATGTTACCAAAGAATTAAATTTTACTTATAAAATGTTTAAACAAAACTTTATATTTTAGATATACATTCAGAGTGTGACCAAAAAAAGATATACATTAAGAAAAATATGGCTCAAATTTTCAACTATGTTTATTCTTTGATAATGTTTCTTTCTCTATTTCTCATGGTAACTAGTGGAAGTGGAAGTAAGTAACTCTTTACATTCTTTTCTCATTTTCTTTATGTTAGACACAATATTTTATATTCCTTAAACAACATTCATTTATTGTTATTTGACTTGACAGTGAAATTTGGTTGCAAACATACCGGCCATTGTCCAAGTAAAATGTGTGGCCCTAGAACTGCAAAGTGCAAGAAAAATGTTTGTAAATGTGTGTAACTATAACCATTTTACTTTAATAATTTCCCTCGTACTTTGGTTTATGCTTCTTTAAGCATTAAATTTCTTTCGTGAGATAAATAATGTATTGCTTTTGCTATATTTTAATTTACTTATAAAATTATAAATTATTTGTATGTTATAAAATCAGTATATTAATAATTTTCCTTGGACATTAATTAATGTTGTATATATTGTCTTTGTGTTGTTTAGTTGCTATACACTTTTATTTTTTTTGCCAAACTCGCATTTTATGCCATTGGGCTATTTTAAGAAGGTTTTTAATGAGGCAGCTGTTGAAAGTCTTTGGTTCTTTTTTCTTGAGTGTTGGTCTAGTCTCCCAAATTTTGTAATTATCATTTACAGTTTACCTATACCTATAAAGATAGTTGAATTGTCCCAAAATAAATATCCAACACAAAGACAAAATATAAGCAAAAATTTTCAACTATGTTTATAGGTATAGGTAAACAACGCGACGAAAGTGCTTCCGTTCGTGTCTTTTCACCCGACGAAACAACACACCATATTCTAGGATCTCTGGTTTAGTCCTGCTTGCAATAATCAAAGCCAAACTCGTCGTTTACCAAAAACAAGTGTAAACAAAGGGACAAAATCGCTAGTTTCGAACAATTGGGGGGGGGGGGGGGGGAGGGAGGGAGGGAGGCAAATGTAACACCCGTAATTAGATTGCCTATGATATTTACGAATGATATTTATAATTCAAAATTTTGAAACACAGATGTCTTTCGGGAACTAATTTTTTGTTCTACTCATGATACTAGTCCTACTACCATGACATCTTTGATACATTTAAAAGTCTCACAATACTTTATAATTGAGGTTAAAAACAATAAATACAATACTCATCTCAATGAAATGACTTTTATGAATGATAAAATTGTGAGGACTTACTTAAAATCCAAAAAAGAAAATATATAATAAATATAGTACTTTTTTTTTGAAGGGATAAAAAATTATAGTACTATAAAAAATATAGTACTGTGGACTTAAGCTAAGAAAATGATTTATAGTCCATCATTCTCAGAATAAATGTCTTTTTAATATTTTTTTCTTTCAAATAATTGTCATTTTAAAATATCAATACAACATTTATTATTATTTTTCCGCTTTTATACCCTTATTTATTTAATTTTTTTCAACTTAATCAATTCACAAATTATAATTAATAAAGATATTTTAATAAATGATATTATTTTTTAACATTAAAATCAACAAAATTAATAATTTTTTTAAAAATCGTACACAAATTGTAAACGACTAAAGACGGAAGAGTAAGAGATGGTCTTCAGAAAATGAGAATATGCGCAGCACACTGACTTACAAAAAAAGAAGAAGGGATATTCAATATTAATCAATGCATTCAATCAACTCTACCACAATGATGGTTGTGTTATGATCCTATGAAGTCGTGTAGTCGCAAGAGCCAAATATTCATAGTTCATTCACGTGGACTATCAAACTACAACATCACGTTTTACAAATACTTCCTCCGAAGTTTTGCATATAACTTATGTGTAAAATGCCTCCGAAGTTAAAAAAAAAAAAAATTTTTTTCTTCTTATACTTGACTCAAAAGATATTAAAGACAAACAATTAACATAGTGGTTGATATCCTTGTAAAAAATGTATAATTATAATATTTTTCAGCTTAGCTGCATATTTAAATTGATATGCTTTGTTTTATAAATAGATTAGAAGACATTTTTTAAGCAATGATCAGATGACATTGTTTCTAATGGTTTTAGTCTCCAATACTTATCTGATTATGAAAATTATATCAAGTGACAATGGGGCAAACCACAAATGAGCATAATGGTCAGAGTGATGGCAAAGGGGACATATCCTCTCTATTTATAACCGTGTAAACCTAGGCACCACCCATCATAGGTCTAGTGTTTGAGTCTACACTATGTTTCTACACAAATCAGATTTAGTGTCGAAACTATTTTTCATATAGATTAAGGACATTCACCAAAAAATTCACAAAGAAAACAATCAAAACTCTTGTTCAAGTAGAGCTTTATTTTGATTAAAAATTGTTTCCCAGGTAATCAAAGACTAAACACATACAACAATAAGAAATATTTAATTTCCTAATTGATTTTGAAAATTGAAACAATTTCAATAATTTAAATTGAATATTAACAAACAAATCTTTTAAATCAAAGCTTCGAACTGAATGCTCAAAACAAGAGCAAATTCTTAGAAAAAAAGTCGAACGTATTAAAATATTATGCAAATTCACCCTACAGTGCAAACCATATATATAAATATATCAGCTTGAATAATACAAGGTGAAAAGAATATCAAATTCTAAAATACGGCAACGATGATAAAAAGAAAAGATTTAATTCTAAACCTTTCAAGTTTAAAAATATAAAAAATCTATATCGACATCTATTTCAAAAGGGCATATTTTGAATAAAATCAAATATAAGGATTTCTTTTAAAATAAAATATGGCATGATTTCCTCCAAAACAAAATCACGAATCACCATTTTTTTTATTTTTTTTATATTGTTGGTATCATTGAAAAGGATATGTATCGTTTGTTAAATATGAAAATGCAAAATATATTGAAAAAGATATGTATAGTTTGTTACAATATGAAAGTGAAATATATATATATATATATATATATATATATATATATATATATATATATATATATATATATATATATTTTGGAGGTAAAATTAGACACTTGTATGCCTTATATATTTTAGGCGTCACCTAGGAGGCTTGGATGTACTGTAAAGGGGTCCAACATGAATAAAATATAACAGAGTAAAGATGCACATCATGAATAAAATAAATGGATGAAAAAAATTGAAATATAATATTAAAAAATAAAGAAAATGGTGTCATCGTGAATCGAAGAGGGTGTATGAATGGAGAAGAATTTAAGCTTGCCATGTTAAGTAGTTCTAAAGTTCCTTTGAACAACTTTTGGTAAAAGCTTCTTCTATTCAATTTTATGCATTTTAAAAAAAGTATTTTTTTTAGTAAGTACTTAATATATTGTGTTTGGCCTACCTTTTCCTTAAAATTGTAGACAAGTAGAAAAAAACCTGGACAGACGGTATCTTTATCTTATTGTAATAGCGTAACATCTCAATTTGAGTAATAAGATTATTTTGATAGTCAATATCTCATTCCATGTTAACATTATTTTTTGTGTATAATCTATTTCAAAGTGTTAGTAGATGTCTGCTCACAATCAGTCGTCTAGATTTAGGATTCACTAGGTATATATAACCCGTGCGTTGCACGGGTTTGATTAAAATAACACTTACAATATACTTTTACAAATAAGAAAATAAAACTGTGATAAGTATAATCTAATCATATACAATGATATTTTTTTTTTCAAATGATTTATAATATTTTTTTGGAATATAGTGATATTTTTATGGTTAATAATAATTTATATTAAAATATAAATGTTGTTTCAAAATAAGTGAATTTGTATTGATTTATATATCAAGTTTATGTAAATATTTTAAGGACAATGAATATATTTGTTTGGTTGATCTTATAATATTTGATAAGTTTAAAGACATATGTCATAGTTTATCTTAATAATGTGATCATATAAGAGCTTTTCTTTTTTAGAATCGCAATGGTGCAGCCATGTTTGTTGTCAATATTGCTTATAAGAAACGTTGAGATAAGCTCCAATTAGCACACGATTAATTTTGGTTGTTTTGTCCTTTTCATCTATTGATCATGTTCTTTGAAAATACGCAATATAACAACTTACCTTTACTTTCTTATATCTTATTTAAGGTCTTTCATAATTTTTTTGACACAAAGGTCTTTCATAATTATTAAAATAACAATTTATATGTTGATAAATTAGAATCTTTTAAAGTTTTCTATCAAACCTCCAAGGTTGGAATTCTACTCCAACTTTTATTGGTTCAGATAGTCAACGGTTAGATTTACTATCTTGTGACTTTGTGTAATTTCTTTTTTTACATCATCCACCTTCCCTTGAAAGATAATATTGTTTCTTAACATGACTATAATGTAACAAAGCTAGAAAATGTTCTATCTAATTGTTATGCATAGAACCTTAAAACAAAATTAAAATAAAAAACAACATCAATCTTGTAAAGAAAATAATGTGCTCTCTCCATATATAACGGTACAAAATTGAACAGTATCATCGAAAAACTGATTGAAAAATTGCTCAAAAAAAAACTGATCGAAAAAAGTGAAAATGTTAATCCAACGCCAAAATAATATCACTGAAATTTATACACACAGGAATAGGACAATAGCCCTTAATAAAATTTATAACTTAACAATTTATCAACAAAAGTGTAGAAAAGTTTGCTGTGAAATTGATATCCATAGAAGGCATGGTGGAAACACTCAAGAGATTGAGTGAAAATGATTATTTTTTTTTATTGAAAATGAATATGACATAAGTTGTGATTATAAAGAGTGAGTTGGAATTAAAAAAACTACACTTTAATTTTTTCCATTTTGTAGGTTATAATTGAAGAAATATTAAGAGATACATCCAATGATGAAGGTGTAAGAAATTATGGAATGTTTGAATAGTTTTTTTTTTTTTTTAATTTTAAATAAGGAACGTTTGAATAGTTTTTTAGGTGCATAAACCATTACTATTAAATTCTTAAATGACTATAGAAAAACAATGATGCTTATGTTTATTAATGTAACATTTTTATTTTTATTTTTTTGTATAGAGTGTCTTCATAACCCTTTGTATTATAATGTATTGTATTGTTTTTATTTTTTTTGACAGTAAAACATTCTCATTTTCATTGAATAAAGAGAGGAAAAGCATCCTTACAAATGATAGATTGTAAAGGTTCAGGGACAGTCCCCCTACCCCATGTTCTAGTGCCCAGGTTTCTAGCCATGCCTACTAAACAATGGGCAGCTAAATTTTTGTTTCTCCTAATGCTAGAGACAGTAGTATTACTCATATTAGCTAGCATTTATTGACGGTCAAGGATAATGGGTTCAAAATTGGCATAATGCAAAGAGCCATTCACACATTTAGCCACCCCTTGAGAATCTGTTTCTATCACCAAGCTTCCAAAGTTTTGTTCTTGCGCCCATTGAAGACACCATCTCAATCCTAGAGCTTCGGCTACTGACGGTTCTGTTGTCATTCGGTCCAACTTTGTAGCAGCACAACTCACCTCACCAACATGGTTCCAGACTATCATTCCCCATCCAGTTGCATTGTATTGTTGAGTTAATAATATAGTGAAAAAAAAATAAATGTGAGAAATTACGCTTAGATGCCATGTAGGCACAATCCTAACATTAGAGTGAATCAAATTTAGTTTACAAAGAGAAGAAAGATAGATAAAGCTTTCTTAGAGGTGCCACATAGGCACAATCCTAACATTAAATTGAGTCAAGTTTAGTTTACAAAGAGATAACTTCAAAAGAATAAATATTTTGTCAATCAATTAAAATTCAAAAATAAGATTTACTCAACTCAATCATGTTAAGAACAAATAATCTGGACAACCTTTTGGTCGAAATACATCAATATTTCTCTTATGTTACAATTACAATAACCACATCACATGAATGACTACGTCAAAATCTCCTATTTCACACTTTATTTCTATCATTTCCTCGACATCCAAGTTGATCACACATGCCTTAGACAACCTAGCATTTACAAATCAGACATGTTTATATTCCTAAATTTATCTCAGACTATCATACTTCAATTGTGTTTTCAACATCCAATTTGTTAGAATTTCTAATGAACTTCAAGTTACTACACGTAATTTGAAATTAATAAGAGCAATTGTTCAAATAAAGTTAAACTATGCAGACACACACATACACATACACGAATGACTTACAAAAATTAGAATTATATTAATATCAACTAACTTAATATTTAAAAATAAAAACCATTAGATTTTATTTTTATAATCAACTATATAAAATCATCACATTAAAAATTCCATAATTTATAATTTAATTGATGCAAAATTATTGTGATAGACATGTACTCACATGAGCTCCTTTGTCTTCTTCTCTTCATTCACATAAAAAAATAGTTATATCAATACTAAACAATAGAAAAAATAAGAAAGGAAGTTGAAAAAGTGGACTTACAAACGCTACATAGGTTCTCAAGCCAGTAATAAAAAAAAGTAGAGCAATAATATTTGAGCAATCTATATGATAAAGTAACTTGAGTCTATATATTAACATATAAATCATTAATGAATAGCCAAGATATGCGTGAGAAGTAAGAAAGATAAAAAAAAAGCACAATACAAAGTTGAAATGTACTACGCAAACTTTGTATGAAGAAAGTGATCATCATCCAAAATCAAAATTTATATTATGATAATTTGTTTGATGAACATGTAAAGAAATATGAAGGAATGTGAAATCTATTTTCTTTTACTGGATGGAAGAGTTTATATCTGTTACATATTTCGTAACCGATGATTAGGTAATTGATCAATTCAACCACTATTTTTTTTAAATTTATTACACTTAAATTTGAGGCAATTGTATCTTTTTTTTTTGACTTAAAAACAATGATGATTCAAAGAGTTTATATGTCACATATATTTTGTAACCTAAGCTTAATTAATTAGTCTATTTATCTTCTGTCCAAAAAAAGTCTATTTAACTTTTTTCTTCTAATTTATTTAACGTGTGATGGTTCTTTTTTTACTCTATTGTAAGCAATATGATAAAAAGTTACAATATGAAGGGAACATGATAGAAGTGGAAGCAAAAGAGGTTCTATACATATAGGTATCATTTCTTAGTGCGTTATTCAATTAAAAAAATTCCAAACAAATATTGTAAATTCAGAACCTAAAGCATATCTAGGTTCATATATGTTTTATTTCCAATTTTTATTGAAGCACTATTCTTATGACAGATTACTTTTAATACTATTCAATCATGTATAACTACTTTTGTGGTAGTCATGAATAATATATAACTACTAATAGAATAAGAAAGGGTGGAAGTTTTTTTAAAACTTATTAGGTGAAAGAAGACAATGAGTTTAAGCATAACTAAAAATTTATGAATGAATGAACCATTATTATTACAATGGAGGCTTAGTGAAAGTTTTAGTTTTGTATCATTAATATTACACATTAAATTGATATAGTGGAGATAAATAATGAATTTTAGAATAAAATAGTGGAGAATAAGAGAGAATGAGAATAAGCTATTTTAAAAGTGCCATATAGACATAATGCTTGCATATGGTTAACTCAAGTTTCCTTTACAAAGATATATATAGAATATAGATTTAAATTTTGTACATTTATGAACTTATAAATATTTTGTAAACGTTTGTTCAAATGCAAGTCAGTTTAATTTATCTCATTCGAATTTTTCAAGTTAAGATATAAATTTTATCTCTCAATTGAAATAAAAAAAGTTTATATTCTTATTACACAAATTGGGACATTAAGGCAGGCAAGGCCTAAATTTGCTTACAGAAAACATTGCAGGGATCATTGTTTAAAGGGCTTAAAAACATAAAATGATATATTTATACAGACCAAAAACTTATTTAACACTTTGATCAACTCATGCAATTGTCAACCAAGTGATTTGACTCTAATGGTTAAATAGCTCCCCTATGATGAATTGTTCGGGACAATCCAGGTTCGATTCCTAATGGAAACAATTCTTAGACATACTTTATTATACTCCCGACCAAACTCTCAATGACTTGGGCCTTTTTCTCTGAGGAATCGGAGGGTTGACATTGATAGACGTTTGGCAAGTGCACCAAATACTATCGAAGTAGTAAAATATCGATCCCACGAGGATTGGTTTTAATCGCAATAAGTTAATTTCGTTATGCAATAGGATGTTTAAAGGTTATTATAGTTTTGCCACTAGGCGGTAGATTTGTTTGTTTTAATAACAAAAATAACAAAATGATAAAGTTTGTTTAGAAAATATGGAGAGAGATGAGATCGGATCGTCGAATCCTCTATGTTTCCCCTAATTGGTTACTGTACTCTATTCCTATTAATGGTCCTTTAAGTCCCACGATAGTTAACAAAATAGCCCTAATCAATCCCTTGAGGTAGGACCCTCTTCTTAAACTACAGCCCCTAATTCCTTAGGTGGTCTAATAATTCTTGAAGGTTTAAACACGTTAACCTAATATCACTAATAAACGATTATCCATTCCTAGACTAACCATGTTTATTAGAACAATTCAATTAAGTCTAAGTTGAAAGCTAGGGTCAGTAGTCATTCATTCTCACGAAAACATATTTATATTTGATCATGATATAAAAAGCATTAAGAACAATTGAATTGAATAAAGACTTAAATAATCATTAATAAGGAATAGAGTTTCATCACAGCAACATAAGATCAACTAGGGTTTACACAGAATCATCTCGGATCCAATCTCTAAGAGATTTAGCTACTCATAACAATGTTTACAAATAGCATAATCAATTGAATCATTAAAACATACATGTAACTGGTAAAAGGATGAAGAAATCGTCCTCCTTGCAGTCGCCTTGATGTCTAAATCGCACTTTGCTCTCCAAGATTCGTAACCCTTGTTTTTGGAAAAGACTTCAGCTTAAATAGGCCCAGAAATTCGCCCAAAACGTGTCACGTTTTTTCCTTCAGTAGCAAGTAACCAAATTAGGGTTTCACAAAACGTGTCACGTTTTTGCCAACGTGACACGTTCTTCTTTCTTCTCAAAACATGCTCTCTGACTTGTGAAATCGTGTCACGTTTTTTAGCAAGCGTGACACGTTTTTGTGAATTGCACCATTCTTCAGTTTTCTTGCTTTTTCTTGCTTTTCATGCGTTTCTTGCTGCTTACGTTGCTTTGTGACTCCATAAAATGATAAAATATACATAGAAATTACGTAATGACAGCATGTCATCAGACATCAACAACAAAACAAATCATGTAGTTTTCACATTAGATATGTATCAATTTACGATCGTATCATTTCTAAACCAAAAAAATCATCATATTGTAATTTTAATCTATAAATAAATGCTTTCTCACCTCTTCAATGCATAATTATCAAAGCTAAAAAACAATTATCATTCATCACTATTATTTCTCTTTAATTTTGGGATTTTGTCCCTTAAAAAAACAAAGAATCTTTTACGAGCATCTAACGTTTATTTGAGATCTTTATTATGTTTAATTAATCAATTTAGCGAGCTAAAGGACAAATATGTCACATTGATCTACATTAGAGACATTTAACAATAACTTCAATTTAGTAAATGCTTTCTTACAATTCTTAAATGATAAACAAACTATTTAATTGATTTTTATTGAGGGAAGATTATTTAATTGATGTTACCAAAGAATTAAATTTTACTTATAAAATGTTTAAATTGTTACCATATGATTGTAACTCCCACTATAGGATGTCAATCGCTTAACCTTCCATATGATTGTAACTCCCACTAGTGAGTGGATTGTAATGTGATCTTCCATTTACCTATATGTGTCCTATAAATAGGACCTATATTGCTGTGTAATGACACACTTGTGAAGTAATGCAATATACTCTCTTTTTCTCCATCTATCCCTTTCTCTCTACTTTTATATGTTGTACAATATCTTACAATGCTTTGGATTAATTTCATAACACGTTATCAGCACGATCTCTACCATAGCAATTTGAGTGTCTAATGGTTTTAGACAATGATTTAGCAATCGCTTGAATCAATGAGGGAAACAAGTAATGTTCATCATTTTAATCATATGATAGTTAGATTTTCTTATAAGCGTTATTTCAAATTAATTTCCTCCATTTTTTATTTACAATTAACGTGAGTTGTGAATGAACCACCTTATTTGAAGTTGCTGCCATTTTCTTATGTTTAGATTTTTTCATAGATCATAGATGCAAAGCTTGCTTAAACTTGTATGCATGATACTATGTGAAGATAGTGTATGTTGCTTTTACAAGTCAAATTAATTTAATTTGGTAATTTACAATTGCTGTGTGTTTTGCTTTTCTTTACAATCCAAGATTTGTATTCCTTGGAAATATATTTGTCCTGTCCTATTTCATGTATGCAGATGTATAATAGGGGAAATTTTATTGAATGTGACCATTTCTGTGAAATACATTTAGAATAACTTGTGCATATGCAGTAATCAAAAGTGCATTAATCATTAGATAATAATCACGTTAAAGAAACCAAAGATAAATTTCAGTTTTAATTAAGTGATATCGGTTCATTTCTCATACCAAATATTATTTTTTATGTATCGTTATGTAAATTTAGTATTGAATTGGGATTAAAACTTGTTATTGAATCTTATCAATGATTTTTTTTTTTACTATTTTGGTGATACCTTATAACTTATCATTCTTTCTTGGATTTTCATAATATGATAGTACTCACGTGACTCCAATTTGTAAAAATCAATTGAATCGCTTCAAAGAATAAATAAAAAGTGAATTAATAACTATAATCCTTGAAGGATTGCGTAAAGAATGAATTGGTCTTGATCATCATGTGTAATAAAAGTTCATGAAGAACTATTTTTATAAATATTAAAGCATCCCTGAAGGATCACCCAAACTAGGAATTTTATCATTGTTTACGAAGATTTAAGATGTAATATCCCGCTTAAAAGAATTTCCAATGTTGTATCTGGCCACTTCTCGTGCGCGTGAGAGGAATTAAGGGGCGTTTTGGTATTTTTGTGCAGGAGGTATATAAGTGATTTGGAGCTCACAAACTTCATTTTCCTTACACTTTTCTCTCTCTAAGGCTAGCAACTTGAAGAACTCTCTCTTCCCTCTCTAGGCCGATCCCTTTTCTTCCTCCTTTCACTCAATATCTCAAGCAACTCCTTTAAGAAAAGCAAGGCAGCATGACATAATCCTTATGAGCTTGTAAAAGTAAAGGGTTTCATAAAGTGCCTTGTGACTTGGAGCTTCACAAATTCAAGAGCCTTTCATGCCTAGGGTTTGTTTAGCAGCTTGAGGGTTGAGGACTGTTTCCAGAATTGCTTCAGGTGAGTCCCTTAGTTAGAAACTATCCTTGGGTTGTGTTAATCATGTGAGGAATGAACAAAGTTTGGAGATTGTGAACTTAGTGATTATTAGTACCCTTCAATGAATTATGTTGTGTTGTGATGTTTTGTTGCCATGAATTGAGTTTATTAAGTTATGTAAATGTTCTGGATGAATTGCATGTGTATATGGCTGGGATTTTGGCACTTTTGCACCAAAAATACGATTTCTGCAGATCTGTCATGATGAAAACTCGCTTAAGCGAGCATGACCTCGCATAAGCGAAGATTCCCAGGATGAACGTGACAAATGCTCGCTCAAGCGAGAAGTACCTCGCTCAAGCGAGATTTTCCCAGGCCAGGCTCATGAATGCTCGCTCAAGCGAGCAAGATCTTGCTCAAGTGAGTTTTTGACAGTAGCCAACATGAGAAGCTCGCTTAAGCGAGATGAGGCTCGCTTAAGCGACCTGTTACAGGACAGCACGTCCAGAAAACCTTTTTCTAGCATTCTCGTGTCATCCGAACCGTCCTGACAAACCTTTAACGCTTCTGACTTTTAAAAGAATGTAGGAATGCACATAGTCGAGCCATAAACACATTTTACATCTCAATGTTTTCTTGAAATAAGATTCATGGGCAATACTCACTAACGCAACGGGTTTTAATCTATGAGAGCTATGTATACTATATGTTGGGTAGTAAATGATGCCTAAGCAAGGGAAAACTCATTTATAGGATTTATGAATCTTAGTTCGCTCTCACGTTTATGCTATGTTTATGATATGTTAAGCTATGAATAAAACTATGATTTATGCTATGACATGTCGTGTCTCTAACTATCCACGCTAGGGGGATACAAGAGGTTCACGTCAAGTGAACGATTTAAGCCGCAAGGGACCCGCACGACATGGAGGAGTCTAATGTTCCCTAGCTAGGTTCATCGGTTATGTATGGGAATATACTTGGGGTTACTCCACTCGACTATATTCCGTAAAATCAACTCAGATAATCATTAAGTCTTTATAATATGAAATGCATATGATATGATATGATTATAATAAGTTCCTATGATAGTACGAATGACGACGATATACGTATTGCACGATCGTTCTAGGTATGCATGAGTCACACGAACGTATAATCGAGTAATTGATTATATTTTAGACACATGGTAACCGTAAGTATCCCCCGAGGTTAGCATTAGCCTAGGACTTAGGTTGGACTCACTGAGACAATATGTCTTGTTATACCCTAATTTTGGACCTAAAAATACTCGTTCAATTTTCTTTGCTATTTTTTGATACTCTTAAATCCACCGTGTTTTCTACTGTGCTCCAGACGCATATTGTGCTATTACTATCTCCAATTTTCTTGCATTTAAAACCACCCAAAGTGTTTTCTGCATTACTAGCCATTTAAAAGGGTCTCTAAGACCATTGCATATTTTCCTACATTTTATTCCAATTTTTTGCATAAAATCATACAAAAGGGTATTTTGGTCATTTCCTGCAAAGGAGCCCATTTTAGTCCCTACATTTGTCCCCGAGTCTTTTCAACCTGTCTGCATGAATCATTAGTCAAATTTTGTCCAAAAATCATCCTAGTTTTGCATTTGAGTCAGTTTGAGTCAGTCTGAGTCAGTCTGAGTCGTTTTAGTCCTCAGGGGCATTTTTGTCTTTTCACATCAAACAATTTTTTGACAGAGAGGTATTTTGAAATACCTCATTTTGGCAGTTTGTCCGTTTTAGTCCATTTTGTCAGTTTTAAGTGTTTCACTTTACGTTTTTTCAAAATTACATTTTTTACCAATTTTATTTTGTTTTTTTACAAATAAGTCCAAATCTTGTTTTAATTACAAGTGAGTCCAATTTTAACTTCAAAAACAACCCAATTTCAGTTTTTGTTATTTTCAAAACAGTCCAATTTTATTTTCAAAACAGTCCCAATTTCTTTTCCTTTTTGCAGTTTAGTCCCCAATTTCTTTTAAATTGCAGATTAGTCCAAGAATGCCACGCAAGCCAATCCAGGCCACATGTCACGTTCCAATTGGATCAGAGGCCACATGGCAGCCTATATAAGGCCGACCACTGTACAAGTCAAGATCAGAGCCATAGAATCAGTGCCAAGTCACAAACAGAGTCAAATTTTTCTCTCTCATGTCAGTTAGATCAAAGTCATAACAAACTCAAGAAATTGAAGAACAAATTCATAAACCCTAACGGTTTCAGAAGCAAGTTGGAGCAAGAATCAATGGAGTTTTTGTGTAAGCTCTCAGAGATTTAATCGAATCTTCATCATTGAGCTGTAACTTCTGCAATTCAAGCACCAAATCCATTGCCAGAAGCAACGAATCCGGCGCGATCACAGAATCACGGAGATTGAGAAGAAGAGGGGAAGAATTTCAAAGATTCTGAACCGGTTAAGAAGAAGAAAGAAGAATCACGGTTTATTTCCGGATTTCAATCCCAAAATCAACAAACAGAGTCAAGAACGAAGCATTCTGAGGATCTGAAATCAAATCTCCGAATAAAACCAGGTGAAAATCAAAAACTTACCTCTTGCATATCCGAAAACAACAACGAAATCCAAATCGATGTAAATCCGTAGGGAATTCGAAAAGTTTTGGTTCAAAAATCATGAAACCCTAAAAATTTTCCAAAACCGTAAAAGATTCCAAGGTTTACAACGAGTAACAATTGTTGTAAACCAACGAATCCGCAAGCAAAACCATTTAGAAAAAGATTTGACCCAAAAACAGAACCAAAACCGTTCGAAATCCGTGAAAGAGAACTCAAGATCTACATCGTTTCAGTCAATGCATGTGAATTCCAGTAACAGATTCATGACCAGAACGACGAAACAAAGCCTTTAAGCCATGAATCATGCGTTTCTGGGTAGGATTGAGCAAGGTTAGGTTTAGGGTTTCAGAGAACCAACAGAGAGGAAGAGAGGAAGAAAGAGAAAGGGTGAAAAAAATGAAAGGAAACCGGGTTGTAGGCTTTTATATAAGGCGCTGGACCGGGTGGGTTCTGACCCGATCCAGCGCCCCGTGTTCTAGGCCGTTTGATCTAGATCCTATTGGATCCGGATCAATCCAACGCCCCTGATGCATTCTGGAGATCCGGATCCATCTATTTGCGTGGGTTTGGGCCGGGTACCCAAGGCTTTCTGCTTTTCTTTTCAGTTTCTTGATTTTCTCGCTATGTGCACCCCTATTCTTGCTGTTTGGACCCCCTGTGCATTTAATTTCTTCATAAAAAATTCCAAAAAAAATTACTATGTGTTCTTGATATATTTTTGACTGTTTGGTGATATTTTTACATGTTCAGGACTGATGAAAATAATACGTGTTAATTTCACTTTTGATTCGTATATTTTGTATGTTTTCGCGTGAATTTTCTTGTACAAATTTTGATCCGAAACTTGTCATGTGATGTTGATGTTTGGCACTAAATCTTGTGACGAGTTTACCTCTGATTTTGTGCCAATTCATTCAATTATGTTAGTTGATTTTGATATCTAATCTTTGCAATATGTTTAGTTGTGTTAGTTGATTTTTTGGATATAATTTTCGCAATATGTTCAATTGTATTAGTTGATGTTTGTTTACAAATTTTGCAATACTTTCAATCTTGTTAAATTGGTTAGCTATCATCCTACAAGTGTGCATGCATTTCTTCGTCCCATCTTTTCATACTTTATAATTATCTTTCTTTGCTTAATATTTCACCACTATTTCATATTACTTCACTAACCATTTTGTGTTTCATGCATATTGAAAGCTCCATTTCATCTCCATTCTCCAAGTTTAGGTTCCATTCAATTTCTTAATGTTTAGGTAGTTTCTCTATTTTAATTCCTTGCAAGATCGTAGAATGTAAACTAGGGCCAATGTAAAGGACAATGGACACTATAATGATGTACACCGACACACGCACCGACACGCACACACGTTGTATGATTTACCATTAGATGCATGTTTAGGAAGCGTGAAGTTTAGAAAAACCCATTTTCCAAAATTTTGACTATTTCATCACTTGAAAATAATTTTCCAATAAACCTTGGAGTCAAAACTCCATTGTATTTCCTTTCTTTTCCTTAATCAAATTCAAATGAAAATAATCCCTACTTGAACATTTTTGCAAATAATTGACCAACCTCACCACTTTATTTTCTCAAGCCTTTACGGCCTCGTTCTCTTCTTCAAAACTCTTTTTTTCAAAAAGCTAAAATCAACCAAAACCCACAAAGCTTTTTCGAGAGAGAACTACATGGAGTTTGATCCCTTAAAAGGGTATGTAGGCAAGAGACCAAAATCTCTCCAAGTCCAATAAAATAAATCCAAACATTTCTTCTCCCCATTCTTAAAAACAAGTTTTTTCAAAAATAGCATCTAAAAGTAAACCGTAAAAGACAAATCTAGAAAAACGGCTCCTATAGAGTACTATAGTCGTTGCGGGTGCCTAACACCTTCCCGTAGCGAAAATTGCCCCGAACTTAGAATTTCTAAGGGTTTTCTCAATTTTACCCTTCCCCCAAAAAAAATAGAAACATCAATGATCGAAAGGTTCAAGCCTAATTAATGACTTGACACCCGAAAATCACGATGACAGAAATGGCGACTTCACTGGGGACCTTAGGGCTACGCCTAGTTTTCTCATGCTTTGTGTTTTACGCTTTACTTTATTGTTATTATTTTCATGCAACGTGTGGGGTGAGAATATCAAAAGTCCTATACCCGGGCTGAGTGAACTTAAGATTAGGAAGAGATATAATCGACAATCCAATCCGGGGGTTGCCTCGTGTATTGGGTTACACGATCAATCTCACGTAGCTGAGGCATTTTGGGGGTGATGTTGTTGGCGTGTGTTGTCATGCTTAGGCACTTTACTTCCAATTGACCGATGAAAGCTACGGACTGTAGTTACCAAACCCATCTTTGGCCTTGTTTAAGACGTAGTGCGGTGGCTAAACCGAGCGTTGTCTCAAAATTTAGTCATCACGCGATACTACACTCAAACTAGACCTTCTTACAAATAATCATGGAACGGGCGTCGCCTTGTGCTACCATGATATATGTAAGAGAGGTTGCAGTTTGGGAACCTTGTTAGAACCATGGTTACTACTATCAAATCCCTAGTCTCACCGGACACCGTGTCCATCCGCAGCTCCGCAACTGTGAACCTTAGCCCACCGTGTTTTCTTTAACCAAAATCATGCATACATGCATTCATGCATAAACTTTTTCATGCATTTATCGAAAGGTCTAGACAAATTGAAAACTTTGCAAACATTCCAGGTATGAAGAAGACTAAGTCTTACAAATTCAAGGAAGTCGATTTGGTTAGCCTAAGGGAGTTGGCACTCAAGGTTAAGAATCCGACTGGGTTTCGTCTCCGATACGGTGGCTTGCTTACTATTCTCCGGACTAATGTGGAAGAAAAGTTGGTGCACACTCTGGTGCAATTCTGTGATCCGGTCTTCCGTTGCTTCACTTTCCCGGATTTCCAGTTGGCTCCTACACTTGAGGCTTATTCTAGTTTGTTGGATTTACCTGTGGCCGAGAGGACACCTTTCACGGGCCCCGGAGCTCCTCTTACTCCTTTGGTGATTGCTAAGGATCTTTATCTCAAGACCTCCGATGTGTCCAAGAATCTCATTACTAAATCTCACATTCAGGGTTTCACTTCGAAGTACTTACTTGAGCGGTTTAATCTCGAATCTACTTGTCAGGACACTCTTGAGGCTATTCTCGCACTACTTATCTACGGGCTCATTCTCTTCCCGAATCTTGACAACTTTGTGGACATGAATGCTATTGAGATTTTCCACTCCAAGAACCCAGTTCCTACTTTGTTAGCTGACACGTACCACGCCATCCATGATCGGACCCTCAAAGGTCGTGGATATATTCTTTGCTGTGTGCCTCTCCTACATAGGTGGTTTATTTCTCACCTTCCAGGTTCTTTCCATGCCAACTCGGAGAATTGGTCTTATTCGCAGCGGATTATGGCCCTCACTCCCGATGAGGTGGTTTGGATCACTCCGGCAGCTCGAGTCAAGGAGATTATTACTGGTTGTGGAGATTTCCTCAATGTACCTCTTCTCGGTACCCGGGGAGGAATCAACTACAATCCTGAGTTAGCCATGAGACAGTTCGGCTTCCCTATGAGAGCAAAGCCCATCAATCTCGCTACATCCCAGGAGTTCTTTTACTATTCCAATGCCCCCACCGGGCAAAGGAAAGCTTTTACAGATGCTTGGTCTAAGGTTCGAAAGAAGGATGTGAAGCATTTGGGTGTGAGATCCGGTATTGCTCATGAGGCCTATACTCAGTGGGTGATAGATCGAGCCGAAGAGATTGGCATGCCTTATCCTGCTATGAGACATGTGTCCGCGTTTGTTCCGTCCAGGCCATTACCTTTGCTTCCTGCAACCCAGGAGATGTATTAGGAGCATCTAGCTATGGAGAGTCAGGAGAAGCGAGCATGGAAAGCCCGATACAATGAAGCCGAGAACTTGATTTTGACTTTGGATGGTAGAGACGAGCAGAAGGATCATGAGAATCGAATGTTGAAAAGAGAGCTAGCCAAAGCTAGGAAAGAACTCGAGGAAAAAGATAAGCTGCTTATGAGGGATTCCAAGAGAGCTAGAGGTCGTCGGGAATTCTATGCCAGATACTGCAGTTCGGCTCCAGAGTCTGATTTTGAGGATTACCCTGTCACTCCATAGGCTTAGACGATTATGTTGTTTGTATTATGTTTTGAGGCCCACTCCCGTTGGCTCAACATTTCAAAAGATTTATCTCGACAGCTTTCTAGTCTCTTCATTCTCTCCTAAAAATGTTTACAAAATTTCTAATTTGTCTAAGAGATCCTTTCGATAACCAAAAAGAGTCATTTTTGCATCTGCATTCGTACACATCATGCATCATATGCATCATTCATCGGTCACGAAAAACTTCCAAGTGCTCATTGCCTCCTGGTTTTTCTGCCGCAGTGTGAAAAGTGGCTCGTGCCCGGAAGACTGATCAACCTGCCAGAGTACATCAGACTAGACAATATAGAAGAAGGAATCAGGTAGCCATGGAAGAAGAAAACGCGCAGCTCCGTACCGAATTGGCTTCTCTAAGGGAAGAGTTGGCTAAAGCGCACGATGTTATGACTGCTCTGTTGGCTGCCCAGGAACAACCGGCCTCGTCTGCTCCAGAAACCGCTGAGGCAGTTCCAACATCATCTCTTGATGACCGCTTTGCTATGCCGAGGGGATACCCATACGGACTCCCATCTTTCTTTGCTCCCGATACAGCAGCAGGTGCTTCTGGTGCTGCCAATGGTAACCAAATCCCCGTTCCAGGGCATGCCTCTCTCCACACTAATCTGCCTCAATCAACGGTCTTCACTGACCCAATCGTACATTCTATGCCTCAAAACACCAACACCGATACTCACTGTGGGAAGTCTCCCATGACCGAGACTATGGAAGAAAGGATGGAGGAGCTTGCTAGAGAACTCCGTCGTGAAATCAAAGCTAACCGTGGAAGTGGTGATCTTGTCAAGACTCATGATCTCTGCCTAGTGCCAAGGGTAGATGTCCCTAAAAAGTTCAAAGTCCCAGAATTCGACCGATACAATGGACTGACTTGTCCCCAAAATCATATCATCAAGTACGTCTGGAAGATGGCTAACTACTCAGACAATGATTCGCTCATGATCCACTGTTTCCAAGACAGTTTGATGGAAGACGCTGCATAATGGTATACTGGCCTAAGTAAAGATGATATTCGCACCTTCGATGATTTGGCTGCCGCTTTCAAGAGTCATTATGGGTTTAATACCAGATTGAAGCCAAACAGGGAATTTCTCAGGTCCCTCTCTCAGAAGAAAGATGAAAGTTTCCGTGAGTATGCACAAAGGTGGAGAGGGGCAGCCGCCCGTATTACCCCTACTCTAGATGAAGAGGAAATGACACAAACGTTTCTGAAGACGCTGAAGAAAGACTATGTTGAAAGGATGATCATTGCTGCTCCGAGTAACTTCTCCGAGATGGTCACCATGGGAACCCGCCTAGAAGAAGCTGTCAGAGAAGGTATCATTGTGTTCGAAAAGGGTAAATCCTCCACAAACGCGCCAAAGAAGTATGGCAATGGCCATCACAAGAAGAAAGAGACAGAAGTCGGGATGGTATCTACCGAGACCAACCAATCCATGGCCGCCGTTGCTCCCATCAATGCTACTCAATTGCCTCTGCCGTACCAATACATGCAATACGCCCAACATCCGTTCTTTCCACCATTCTACCATCAGTATCCTCTACCACCGGGCCAGCCTCAGGTCCCTGTCAACGCCATCGCTCAGCAAGCGCAACAGCAGCCACCGGTTCAACAACAACCACAACAGCAGCCAGCCCCTCAGGCCCGACCATCTTTCCCTCCGATACCAATGTTATATGCTGAATTGCTTCCTACTCTGCTGCACAAGGGGTACTGCACAACCAGACCCGGCAAGCCTCCGCCCAACCCACTACCTCCTCGGTTCCGTTCGGACCTCAGGTGCGATTTCCATCAAGGCGCTCTAGGCCACGATGTGGAAGGATGTTACGCTTTGAAGTATATTGTGAAGAAACTGATAGACCAAGGAAAGCTGTCTTTCGAGAACAATGTTCCGCATGTGCTCGATAATCCGCTCCCAAATCACGCTGTCGTGAACATGATTGAAGCATACGAAGAAGCTCCCCGCCTTGATGTGCTTAATATTACAACCCCTCTGGTACCACTACATGTCAAGTTGTGCCAAGCCTCTTTGTTTAACCATGACCATGCCGCTTGCAATGGGTGTCTCCAGAATCCTATGGGCTGTGACGTGGTTCAGAACGACATCCAGAGCCTGATGAATGATAACTATCTGATAGCCAGCGACGTTTGTGTGATTATGCCAGTCTTCCATGATACCCCCATTAGGAGCACGCCTTCGAAAGAGAATGTTGAACCTCTAGTGATAAGGCTACCTGGGCCAGTGCCCTTTGTTTCCACAAAAGCCGTTCCCTATAAGTACAATGCAACCATGACTGAGAACGGGGTAGAAGTGCCTCTGGTATCCCCGGCTGTAGTGAGCAACATCGCCGAAGAGACGAAAACTCTGAGGAGCGGTAAAGTCCGTCCCCCTTTGTTCCAAAAGAAGACAGCCGCGCCCATCACGGCTCCGGTTGACAAAAAAACTCCACTTCTAGTTCCTCCTGTGGCTAAAGATGTTAGCCGGCCAGGTCAGTCTATTGAAGATTCTAATTTGGACGAAATCCTGAAGATAATCAAGAGAAGTGACTACAAGATCGTGGATCAGCTGTTACAAACCTCGTCGAAGATATCTATCCTATCTTTGCTCCTAAGCTCTGAAGCCCACAGGAACATCTTGCTAAAAGTGTTAGAGCAGGCATACGTCGACCACGAGGTCACGGTGGACCAGTTTGGTGGTATAGTGGGAAATATCACTGCTTGCAGTAATCTCTGGTTTAGCGAAGACGAGCTCCCCGAAGCAGGGAAGCATCATAATTTGGCCCTACACATCTCTACGAATTGCAAAACTGATATGCTGTCGAACGTATTGGTAGATAGCGGCTCATCCCTGAATGTAATGCCCAAATCCACTCTAGACCAGCTAAGCTATCAAGGAGCCCCTTTGAGGAGAAGCACTTTCCTGGTCAAGGCCTTCGACGGATCCCGCAAGGACGTCCTCGGTGAAGTGGATCTCCCTATGACCATTGGCCCTGAAACATTTCTGATCACTTTCCAAGTCATGGACATCGATGCTTCCTATAGTTGTCTCCTCGGAAGGCCGTGGATACATGAGGCCGGTGTGGTTACCTCCACTCTTCATCAAAAGCTGAAATTTGTGAGGAATGGTAAGCTTGTTACTGTACATGGAGAAGAAGCATACTTGGTCAGTCAATTATCATCATTCTCTTGTATTGAAGCAGGGTCTACTGAAGGGACTGCATTTCAAGGTTTGACTGTTGAAGGTACGGAGCCCAAGAAGGTCGGTGCCGCTATGGCTTCTTTGAAGGACGCGCAAAGGGCTGTTCAGGAAGGATAGGCTGCCGGTTGGGGCCAGTTAATACAACTACTTGAGAATAAGCATAAAGAAGGTTTTGGGTTCTCCCCAACATCAGGAGTATCTACTAGGACGTTCTACAATGCTGGGTTCGCCAATGCAATTACTGAAGGTGCCACTGGAAGTGGGTCTAGGCCCGTGTTTGTGATATCAGGAGGCACTGCGAAGAATTGGAATGTCGTTGACCTTCCGTTGATCATGCATGATTCCGAGTAATGTGTCTTGTTGCTTAGGTCTTTGTTTTTCAAAATAACCATCTTTTTGCTCCGCCCAAAGCGAAAGTGATATTTTTGTAAGGGCATGTTTGTTTCGGCATTGCCATTATTAATAAAAATTGTCGTTTCTTCCACGACTGTTGTTTTTTTTTTTAATGCTTTTTCCCTTGGAAATGATGGTAATGCCAGAAAAAACCAAAACATCTGTATTTTCTTATTAATTTCAAAGATCTGCATGAAAAATCTTTTCTAAAAAATCATCCAACCATATCATGCAGATTGAACCATAATAAACCCGTTGAACACAGTGACCCTACGGTCCCTCCAACTTTTGAATTCCTGGTGTTCGGAGCCGAAGATGAGGAGGATGATGATATACCAGATGAGATTACTCGACTTCTTGAACAAGAGGAGAGGGCCATTCAGCCTCACCAGGAGGAGATTGAGTTGATTAACTTGGGTACCGAAGATAATAAGCGAGAGATCAAGGTTGGTGCCGCACTGGAAGAGGGGGTTAAGAAGAAGATCTTCCAACTTCTCCGAGAGTATTCAGATATTTTCGCATGGTCGTATGAAGATATGCCGGGTTTGGATCCCCAAATCGTAGAGCACCGGATTCCAACGAAGCCAGAATGTCCCCCTGTTAGACAAAAGCTAAGAAGGACTCGTCCTGACATGGCTCTCAAGATTAAGGGTGAAGTACAGAAGCAGATTGATGCAGGTTTCCTCATGACAGTTGAGTATCCCGAATGGGTTGCTAATATTGTGCCTGTACCGAAGAAATATGGGAAAGTCCGGATGTGTGTTGATTACAGGGATTTGAATAAAGCCAGTCTGAAGGACAATTTCCCGCTGCCTCACATTGACGTGCTTGTTGATAATACTGCTCAGTGCAAGGTGTTCTCCTATATGGATGGATTCTCCAGATACAATCAAATCAAGATGTCACCCAAAGATAGGGAAAAGACATCGTTCATCACTCCGTGGGGAACTTTCTGTTGCAAAGCGATGCCGTTCGGTCTGATAAATGCCGGTGCCACCTATCAGAGGGAGATGACCACGTTGTTCCACGATATGATTCATAAAGAAGTCGAAGTATATGTGGACGACATGATCGTGAAGTCAAGCAATGAAGAGCAACATGTTGAATATTTGGCAAAAATGTTTGAAAGATTGAGAAAATACAAGCTTCGGCTAAATCCCAACAAGTGTACATTCGGTGTTAGATCCGGGAAACTGCCAGGGTTCATTGTCAGTCAAAGAGGCATTGAAGTAGATCCTGACAAAGTCCGAGCAATCCGTGAAATGCTGGCCCCGTAGACCAAGAAACAAGTTAGAGGGTTCCTCAGGCGTCTGAACTATATCTCCCGATTCATATCTCACATGACCGCGACCTGCGGGCCAATCTTCAATCTACTCAGAAAGAATCAACCCATTGTGTGGAACGATGAATGCCAGGAAGCTTTTGACAACATCAATGATTACTTGTTAGAGCCACCAATTCTTGTCCCACCGGTGGAAGGAAGGTCGTTGATTATGTATCTGTTAGTGCTAGATGAATCCATGGGATGTGTGCTCGGTCAACATGACGAGACTGGAAAGAAAGAGCATGCTATCTACTATCTGAGCAAGAAATTCACTGACTGTGAGGCTCGGTATACGATGCTCGAAAGGACTTGTTGTGCTTTAGCCTGGGCTACCAAACGCCTGCGTCACTACTTGATGAACCATACAACTTGGCTGATATCCAGAATGTACCCGATCAAATATATCTTTGAGAAGCCTGCAGTCACTGGAAAGATTGCGCGCTGGCAAATGCTGTTGTCTGAATATGATATTGTGTTCAAGGCTCAAAAAGCCGTTAAAGGAAGTGTTATAGCTGATCACCTCGCTTACCAGCCACTGGATGACTATCAACCCATTAAGTTCGATTTCCCCGACGAAGAGGTCATGTATTTGAAGTCAAGAGACTGTGAAGAACCATTGATCGGTGAAGGCCCGGACCCCAATAACAAGTGGGGATTGGTCTTCGACGGTGCTGTCAATGCTTATGGCCAAGGAATTGGGGCAATGATTGTATCTCCGCAGGGGCATCACATTCCCTTTATCGCCCGGATTGTATTTGAATGCACAAACAACATGGCTGAATACGAAGCATGCATCTTAGGGATTGAAGAAGCAATTGACATAGGAATCAAACACCTTGACATCTATGGAGATTCTGCACTTGTTATTAACCGGATAAAGGGAGAATGGGAGACTCATCATGCCAATCTGATCCCTTACCGTGACTACACGAGGCGTCTGCTGACGTACTTTACAAAAGTTGAATTGCACCATATTCCCCGCGAGGAAAATCAGATGGCCGATGCTCTTGCCACTTTATCCTCCATGTTTCAAGTGAACCACTGGAACCACGTGCCAGTAATCAAAGTGCAGCGCCTTGACCGACCTTCTCATGTGTTCGTCATCAATGATGTGACCGTTCGAACAAATGCGGATATAGTTGACAACAGACCCTGGTATTGTGATATCAAGCAATTTTTGCAAAGCCGCGAGTACCCGCCGAATGCTTCCAACAAAGACAAGAAGACCTTGCGCAGGTTGGCTAGCAAGTTCGTGTTAGATGGGGATGTTCTATACAAGAGAAATTTCGATATGATATTGTTGAGATGTTTTGACGAGCGTGAAGCAGAGCAACTGATGCACGACGTGCACGACGGCACTTTCGGAACCCATGCTTCGGGGCATACCATGTCTAGAAAATTGTTAAGAGCAGGCTACTATTGGATGTCTATGGAACGCGATTGCTACCAATATGCCAGGAAATGTCACAAATGTCAAATCTATGCTGATAAGATTCATGTGCCTCCGCATGCCCTCAATGTCATTTCCTCTTCGTGGCCTTTCTCTATGTGGGGCATCGACATGATTGGAAGAATTGAACCAAAGGCTTCGAATGGTCATCGTTTCATTTTGGCCGCGATCGATTACTTCACCAAGTGGGTCGAAGCTGCATCTTATGCCAATGTAACGAAGTAGGTGGTGGTTAAGTTCATCAAGAACAATATCATCTGTGGATATGGTGTTCCCAGCAAGATTATCACTGACAATGGTACCAATCTGAACAATGACATGGTGCAGACCCTATGTGAGAAATTCAAGATTGAACATCACAACTCCTCTCCTTATAGGCCCGAAATGAATGGTGCAGTTGAGGCCGCCAACAAGAATATCAAGAAGATCGTGCAGAAGATGGTGACTACATACAAGGACTGGCATGAGATGCTGCCCTATGCCCTGCACGGCTATCGCACTACAGTACGCAGTTCGACCGGGGCAACGCCTTTCTCCCTTGTATATGGCATGGAAGCAGTTCTCCCATTGGAAGTAGAAATCCCGTCTCTCCGCGTGATCATGGAAGCAAAATTGTCTGAGGCTGAATGGTGTCAGAGCCGGTATGATCAATTAAATCTAATTGAAGAAAGACGTCTGGATGCTTTGGCTCGTGGACGGCTGTATCAAACAAGAATGAAAACTGCTTTTGACAAGAAAGTCCGTCCTCGGGAATTCAAGGAAGGTGAACTTGTTTTGAAAAGAAGAGTAAGCCAGCAACCCGACCCAAGGGGCAAGTGGACGCCAAACTACGAAGGACCATATGTTGTCAAGAAGGCTTTCTCTGGCAGAGCTTTGATTCTTACACACGTGGATGGTGTCGAACTTCCAAACCCTGTGAATGCCGATACAGTCAAGAAATACTTTGCCTAGATATATGAAAAGAACAGCGTGGTAGGTCGAAAACCCGAAAGGGCGGCCTAGGCAAAATGCGCTTCCCGGTGTAATGCCCTACTTTTAATATTTAATATTTTATTAATTTATTGTATTTTTAGTGTATTATAATTTGATTTATAATATATATTTTGATGAAATATGCTAATATTTGTTATTTGGTGTAAAAATATATTTGTTATAGAAATAGATTTGTTATGTAGAGATATATTTGTTATAGAAATATGTTTGTTATGTAAAGATATATTTGTTATAGAAATATATTTGTTATTTGGTTTGAAAATATATTTGTTATTTTATGTAGAAATATATATGTTATTTTGTGTGGATATATATATGTTATCTAGTATAGAAATATATTTGTTGTTTGGTGTATTATTATTATTATTAAGATATTAGGGAAGAGAGTAGTTTTTGGTGATAAGAGTAAATAAGATAGAGGAGAAGAGATATATAAATAGGAGAAGCTAGGTTAGAATAGTTTTAAAGTAAAAACAGTGTTTTGTGAGAAAAGTAGCCACCAAAGAGAAGAGAGAAAGCAATTCCCGTTTTTCTGAAATCTGCCTCAGTAAAACAGCGATTTCTCACTCGTTAACCGTTGGATCGTGACGAATTTTGGACACAAGGTTCACAACACCTGGGTCTACCTTTTCACCGTTTGGATCGTCGAAACAAGGTCGGAGTTAAGGGAAAACGGTCGCACACTGCAGCAGTATATTTGGGTGTTTTCACCACTTTTGTTCTCTTTCGTAAGCTTTGTTCATCTGAATTAAGGTAAGGGTGAGACTAACTCTCATTAAAATTAAGTGTATGATCTCTGAAATTACATCTAACATGTTAGGGATTAGTTTTGAGAGTTTTTGAGAATTAGGGTTATGAGAGAATGGTTTAATGATGTTTAACGGTTTAAGTGATGCAAAATTGATGCACATACCTTAGATAATTCATAAGATGATAATCGGAATTAGTTTTAACGTTAGAACCATGAGATTAGGCTGTTCCATATTTTCTAAGTTGTTTACTTGTGCTGTTTTGAATTGTTTTGATTATGATTTGAGTTTTGATATGAATATGTGATTTGCTGGTAATTGAATTATCATTTCAGTACTTGTAATTTGATATGCAATTCTTTCTTTAATTGATTGTGCATAAGTTATATGATGTAGTTGTTTATGATTAATGAATCTTTTATGGTTAATTTAATATTGAATTATGAAGTTGTTGTTGTGGTATTGAGATGATGTCGTTGTATTTGAGTCGTGTCGTTGCATTGAGTCGTGTTGTTGCATAGCATAGTCAGCGATGGGGGCTTGATGCCTGACAGGTCCTTTTATGACCTTAGCGATGGGGGCTTAATGCCTGGCAGGTCCTATTTGACCTTTAGCGATGGGGGCTTAATGCCTGACAGGTCCTATTTGACCTTTAGCGATGGGGGCTTATGCCCTGGATGGTACCACATGCATATAAGTTGTTAAGATGTCAAGATGTTAAGAAGTTGCATAGTCGTGTCGAGTTGTCTAAGATGTTGAGTTGTTGAAGAAGAGTCTTGATGAAATAATTATTAATGCATTTGTTGTTTAACATGATGAACTTGATGATGCGATGATGTTTCCTATATGATGAATTTTGATGATGTTTTCTATATGATGAATTTTGATGATGTTTTCTATATGATGGATTTTGATGATGTTTCTATACATGATTATGATGAGTTGTTTGAGATTATATCTGTTGATGAATATGATGAACTATGATGAGTTGCTTTATGATTGTACTTGTTGAAGATTATGTGATTAATTGATGTTTTAAGTTGTTAGTTGTAAATTGATGAATTATATGCTTAAGTTTAATGTTTGTGAAATCTCACCCCTTCTGTTGGAATTGCCGCCTTGTGGGCAAGTGCAGATTTCCAGGACTAGCTGTTGATGTGAGTGGACTCCTCACGTGTCTAGGTGCTCTGATACGTAACGGGATGGGGAACTTTGCTCATGTTTTCTATTCTTTACGTATTAAACTATGAGATTTTATGAACATGATATTAAAGAATTTGATGAGATTTTACGTTGAGGCCTTCGTGCCAAAGTTGTTTTTAAGATTTTTGAAATAGATTCCGCTGCGAAGTGATTTAAGATTTGATTGAAATATTTTGAAGGATAAATTATTATTTATTCCATTGTGATTTTTAAGAAATGTAGCATTCCGTTTAAGTTGTGAAACTCTGATTATTATTTTGAGAAATTTTTATGCTGGGAAAACGGGGTGTTACAATTGGTATCAGAGCAGGTCGGTCCGTCCGGCCAAGTAGTTGAGTCAAGTAGTGTCGTCTAACAGTTAGAATACCGTCATTGTATTGTCTTAATTGTTGTTTGTTTTGTAGTGAACACTGAATTAAGATTGTTTGACTAAAGGTACATTTTCGAGGACGAAAATATTCTAAGTGGGGGAGAGTTGTAATGCCCTACTTTTAATATTTAATATTTTATTAATTTATTGTATTTTTAGTGTATTATAATTTGATTTATAATATATATTTTGATGAAATATGCTAATATTTGTTATTTGGTGTAAAAATATATTTGTTATAGAAATAGGTTTGTTATGTAGAGATATATTTGTTATAGAAATATGTTTGTTATGTAAAGATATATTTGTTATAGAAATATATTTGTTATTTGGTTTGAAAATATATTTGTTATTTTATGTAGAAATATATATGTTATTTTGTGTGGATATATATATGTTATCTAGTATAGAAATATATTTGTTATTTGGTGTATTATTATTATTATTAAGATATTAGGGAAGAGAGTAGTTTTTGGTGATAAGAGTAAATAAGATAGAGGAGAAGAGATATATAAATAGGAGAAGTTAGGGTAGAATAGTTTTAAAGTAAAAACAGTCTTTTGTGAGAAAAGTAGCCACCAAAGAGAAAAGAGAAAGCAATTCCCGTTTTTCTGAAATCTGCCTCAGTAAAACAGCGATTTCTCACTCGTTAACCGTTGGATCGTGACGAATTTTGGACACAAGGTTCACAACATCTGGGTCTACCTTTTCACCGTTTGGATCGTCGAAACAAGGTCGGAGTTAAGAGAAAACTGTCGCGCACTGCAGCAGTATATTTGGGTGTTTTCACCACTTTTGTTCTCTTTCGTAAGCTTTGTTCATCTGAATTAAGGTAAGGGTGAGACTAACTCTCATTAAAATTAATTGTATGATCTCTGAAATTACATCTAACATGTTAGGGATTAGTTTTGAGAGTTTTTGAGAATTAGGGTTATGAGAGAATTTAATGGTTTAATGATGTTTAACGGTTTAAGTGATGCAAAATTGATGCACATACCTTAGATAATTCATAAGATGATAATCGGAATTAGTTTTAACGTTAGAACCATGAGATTAGGCTGTTCCATATTTTCTAAGTTGTTTACTTGTGCTGTTTTGAATTGTTTTGATTATGATTTGAGTTTTGATATGAATATGTGATTTGCTGGTAATTGAATTATCATTTCAGTACTTGTAATTTGATATGCAATTCTTTCTTTAATTGATGGTGCATAAGTTATATGATGTAGTTGTTTATGATTAATGAATCTTTTATGGTTGATTTAATATTGAATTATGAAGTTGTTGTTGTGGTATTGAGATGATGTCGTTGTATTTGAGTCGTGTCGTTGCATTGAGTCGTGTCGTTGCATTGAGTCGTGTTGTTGCATAGCATAGTCAGCGATGGGGGCTTGATGCCTGACAGGTCCTTTTATGACCTTAGCGATGAGGGCTTAATGCCTGGCAGGTCCTATTTGACCTTTAGCGATGGGGGCTTAATGCCTGACAGGTCCTATTTGACCTTTAGCGATGGGGGCTTATGCCCTGGATGGTACCACATGCATATAAGTTGTTAAGATGTCAAGATGTTAAGAAGTTGCATAGTCGTGTCGAGTTGTCTAAGATGTTGAGTTGTTGAAGAAGAGTCTTGATGAAATAATTATTAATGCATTTGTTGTTTAACATGATGAACTTGATGATGCGATGATGTTTCCTATATGATGAATTTTGATGATGTTTTCTATATGATGAATTTTGATGATGTTTTCTATATGATGAATTTTGATGATGTTTCTATACATGATTATGATGAGTTGTTTGAGATTATATCTGTTGATGAATATGATGAACTATGATGAGTTGCTTTATGATTGTACTTGTTGAAGATTATGTGATTAATTGATGTTTTAAGTTGTTAGTTGTAAATTGATGAATTATATGCTTAAGTTTAATGTTTGTGAAATCTCACCCCTTCTGTTGGAATTGCCGCCTTGTGGGCAAGTGCAGATTTCCAGGACTAGCTGTTGATGTGAGTGGACTCCTCACGTGTCTAGGTGCTCTGATACGTAACGGGATGGGGAACTTTGCTCATGTTTTCTATTCTTTACGTATTAAACTATGAGATTTTATGAACATGATATTAAAGAATTTGATGAGATTTTACGTTGAGGCCTTCGTGCCAAAGTTGTTTTTAAGATTTTTGAAATAGATTCCGCTGCGAAGTGATTTAAGATTTGATTGAAATATTTTGAAGGATAAATTATTATTTATTCCATTGTGATTTTTAAGAAATGTAGCATTTCGTTTAAGTTGTGAAACTCTGATTATTATTTTGAGAAATTTTTATGCTGGGAAAACGGGGTGTTACACCCGGTGGATCAAAAACCCGAAAGGGCGGTCCAAGCAAAATAAGGGACAAAAAATGTAAATATTAAAAAGCTCGCTGAGACTACACGTAACTCAGGCAAAAATGAGCGTCTCGATGAGCCGAAAACCCGAAAGGGCGGTTCATGCAAAAATGAGATTGAAACGAAAGGCAATTGACTATATCTGGCAAACCACCATCCCCTTGGGGCACGAGCAACTGATGAATGGCCGCTCTCATCTGAAGCTGCTGCGCCTATGAATTCAAAATTTCTGGGAACTGTAATGATCACCGTGTTCAATGTACCACCAACCAATAAAATTGCCATTTTCCAAGCTTTGTAAATCCGTGGAGTCACGCCTTTGGCTGACTACTACTCTTATATGTCGATTTGAGCCTGTGCTTTAGTTTGAAACTCTATTTCTTCGCTCTATTTTCAAGGCCTTATACAAAAAAAATCTTCTTTCTATTTTGATAATGACAACGTCTGAAACAAACATCTTTGAAATTGAAAATTTTTGTGTGAATTTTGAAAACCGACCTGAGCAACTAGGTGCATTCAAACGAAACATGCATGAACAAACGAGTGTTGGTATTCACTTCAATGCAGGTTACCAGCAGAATGAAAAAACAGAATGAAAATACAAAAATGAATAAGCTCGCTAAGCTGAAAACCCGAAAAGGCGGCTTAGGCAAAAATGAGCACCCCGATGGATTGACAACCTACAGAGGCAATTCAGGCAAAAACAAGGGAAATGAAAAGAATTTATTCTCCGGTGGATTGAAAACCCGAAAGGGCGATCCAGACAAAAATGGGATGAAAAAAAAAACAAAAAAAAAAGAAAAAAAAAGAGAGAAAAGAGAAAAAAAAAAAACAAAAGCAACCATGCAAAAAGCATTGGCCACAAATGCGATATCCAAAGTGTGCTCGACAGTAGAGCGTCCAGCAATGGCAGTACCATCAAAAGGTTTCACTCTCTGCAAGTCTATGAATGGGATATGGCTCCCTGCCCTCAACAATGGTCTTGATGTGTCTTCAAACAACGGCATCCCCAAAAGAGGAACTTTTGCAAGTATATGTCAGAGCACGAGCCATTACGTGCCCAATATTCCAATGTTTTGTCTGTCTCTGTGAAATTATGTCGGCAAATTGCCAACCATCATGCATTTCAAAGCATTCATACATGCATAATCATGCATCTTATATGCTCATGCATCTGATAAAATTGTTATGCCGTTCATACACATTGCATCTTCAATTCCTATGTCAATCTCTGTCAAAATCTCATGTCAATTTCAAACTTCTACAATCATGTCAATTTCAAACTTCTACAATCATGTCAATTTCAAACTTCTACGGTCCTGTCAATTTCAAACTCTTGCAGTCATGTCAGTCAATTTCAATTTGTTTTTGCGAATACCATCCGTTTCTGTTATCGGCCAAGTAGCTAGTTCGCATCCAAGAACAGCTTGTGCCTGTCAATTTACTCTTGCTATCGGTCAAGTGGCTAGTTCGCATCCAAGAACAGCTTGTGCCTGTCAATTCGCTTTCATGCTTGTTATAGGTCAAGCCGCTAGTTCAAATACAAGAACAGCTTGCACTTGCGCTCTGTTTCTGCCATCAGCCAAGTGGCTAGTTCGAATTCAAGAACAGCTTGTGCCCGTCTATTTTGTTGTTATCCTCGGTCAAGTTCCCAGTTCGAGCCAAAAGAACAACTTGCACCTGTCAATTTGCCATTTAGTCTCCCCAGTGAGTCTTGTTATTTACTATCTTGTTAACGTCTACCAGTCCCGCAATGGATACGACGTATTTTGTTAAACTCGATTTTCAGTTTGTCTTGCATTCATAATTCAAATGTTGCATGGCATGCATAACATTTACAAACGTATTTTTATGCCCAAAATCAGTGCTAATGTCGATATTTAAGTGTCTTCGTCATGTCAAGCCAAAGACTCCGTCTCTTGACTCTCCGGACGAAGAAACTTAAATAGGGGCAGCTGTTATACCCTAATTTTGGACCTAAAAATACTCGTTCAATTTTCTTTGCTATTTTCTGATACTCTCAAATCCACCGTGTTTTCTACTGTGCTCTAGACGCATATTGTGCTATTACTATCTCCAATTTTCTTGCATTTAAAACCACCCAAAGTGTTTTCTGCATTACTAGCCATTTAAAAGGGTCTCTAAGACCATTGCATATTTTCCTACATTTTATTCCAATTTTTTGCATAAAATCATACAAAAGGGTATTTTGGTCATTTCCTGCAAAGGAGCCCATTTTAGTCCCTACATTTGTCCCCGAGTCTTTTCAACCTGTTTGCATGAATCATTAGCCAAATTTTGTCCAAAAATCATCCTAGTTTTGCATTTGAGTCAGTTTGAGTCAGTCTGAGTCGTTTTAGTCCTCAGGGGCATTTTTGTCTTTTCACATCAAACAATTTTTTGACAGAGAGGTATTTTGAAATACCTCATTTTGGTAGTTTGTCCGTTTTAGTCCAGTTTGTCAGTTTTAAGTGTTTCACTTTACGTTTTTTCAAAATTACATTTTTTACCAATTTTATTTTGTTTTTTTACAAATAAGTCCAAATCTTGTTTTAATTACAAGTGAGTCCAATTTTAACTTCAAAAACAACCCAATTTCAGTTTTTGTTATTTTCAAAACAGTCCAATCTTATTTTCAAAACAGTCCCAATTTCTTTTCCTTTTTGCAGTTTAGTCCCCAATTTCTTTTAAATTGCAGATTAGTCCAAGAATGCCACGCAAGCCAATCCAGGCCACATGTCACGTTCCAATTGGATCAGAGGCCACATGGCAGCCTATATAAGGCCGGCCACTGTACAAGTCAAGATCAGAGCCATAGAATCAGTGCCAAGTCACAAACAGAGTCAAATTTTTCTCTCTCATGTCAATTAGATCAAAGTCATAACAAACTCAAGAAATTGAAGAACAAATTCATAAACCCTAACGGTTTCAGAAGCAAGTTGGAGCAAGAATCAATGGAGTTTTTGTGTAAGCTGTAACACCCCGTTTTCCCAACATAAAAATTTCTTAAAAACATTTATCAGAGTATGCAACACAACAACGGGGTATCACATAAAAACTTATTCCAAAACAGTTAAATAATAATTTAACCCAATAACTTCAAACTTTGCAGCGGAAATCATACTTAAAATTAATAAAACATTTGGCACGCAGGCCCCATAAAATTATCTCAAAGTTAGTTTCATTATCGCAACAGAACATAAAATAATCACGTAAAAGAATGAAGCAGGCATATATGACGACCCCATCCCGTTACGTATCAGAGCGACCTAGACGACACAGTGAGGCAAGGCCACTCACGAAGCAACTGCACACTAAGCACGATCACCTGCACTTGCCCACAAGGCGGCAATTCCAGCAGAAGGGGTGAGATTTCATAACAAAATAATATTAATCAACATAATTTAGAATAACAATTAACATCAAAACATCAATAGCATTCTTGCATAATTTAATAACAATTAGCACGTAATCACATAATCAACTTCATATCATCTTTAAGCAAGTAGCATAGATAGATAACACTTATCACGTAATCATATATTCAATCTTTATCAACAACATGACATCATAAATATGACCATGCGACAATGCTCTTAGACTCCTTATATGCATGTGGTACCAAACTTCATCATAAGTATTAATATACTTTTAAAACGTGCGGAGGACAAAGCTCCTAATAAACGTGCGGAGGACAAAGCTCCTATCATGGTGAGGACTAAGCTCAATGTATGCTATGCATGGACTCAATTCAAAACAACATTTATCCTTAATCATCTTATCAACATGCATCCAAGAAATTGGAGCTAAACAACAACTTATCATCGCATATATAATATATACACATATCATAACGGTTCAGTTTAATAACATCAGCAGTATAATATAGACATCAAAGCAGAATGATATCATCACAACAATTACTAATCAAGCAACATAGGCTTTAACATTTTAGCATAAGGTTTAATACTTAATTTCTTGCTCACTAAACAATCCATACCTAGAACAGCTCTGCATAGGACTCTCAACATTGCCACTAGGCCTAAATAACACTCAGGGATCATCTCCAAATCAATCACACGGAACAGATCACACTAACCCTCACAACTCCCAATTTGGTAGTGTTCGCGAGGCGAGTGAGTTAGCTCGCCGTGGCGAGCTGCCAGAAGCAACTCGCGAGGCGAAGAAAAGTGCTCGCTATGGCGAGCTGCCAGAAGCAACTCGCGAGGCGGGGATAGGTACTCGCCGTGGCGAGCGATGAAGCTCATCACTCGCGAGGCGAGGATCACTGCTCGCCGTGGCGAGCGATGAATCTCGCTGCGGCCAGAACTGCTATTTTCTCAAAATTCTCACGATTCTCATGGTTCTAAGCCTTCTACTGATTCCAGAATTCATCCTAAACATATTCTATGGTCTAGGAACACTTTCTACACGGAATAAACCTAAACTAACCGTTAGATCATCAATTTCTAAGGTTTTGACCTAGTTTTCTCATTCTCTCAATTCAATCCTATTACTGTTAATTATTCATCAGGATTATGCTAATTAACATTACAGAATTATGAGTCTCACCCTTACCTGGTTATGAAGAAATCGCAGCACTCCTCTCTTCTCTTCTCCTCACGCGCGTGCGTTTTCTTTCTTTCTGTTTCCAAAGTCTGAAAGCGTTACTGACTTCCTAACCCTAGTTGCCTTATTTATACTGCCAACAAATCTTATCTTATTTACTCTTTCTCCCACATAACTCTCTCAAATCCAAAACTAACCCACAACTAAATATTTTATTTTCTTTTCAAATCTTATTTTATTTAACAATAAAATAAGTCTCTTAACCTTATCCTTAGCATTATATCTTACCACAAAATCATCCCAAGCATATTAAAACACATCAAAACATATCGAAACACTTATATATTATATAAATATAATATAATCACCTAAACTCGATTTTAAATAAATAATAAAACGAACGTGGCGTTACATAAGCTCTCAGAGATTCAATCGAATCTTCATCATTAAGCTGTAACTTCTGCAATTCAAGCACCAAATCCATTGCCAGAAGCAACGAATCCGGCGCGATCACAGAATCACGGAGATTGAGAAGAAGAGGGGAAGAATTTCAAAGATTCTGAACTGGTTAAGAAGAAGAAAGAAGAATCACGGTTTATTTCCGGATTTCAATCCCAAAATCAACAAACAGAGTCAAGAACGAAGCATTCTGAGGATCCGAAATCAAATCTCCGAATAAAACCAGGTGAAAATCAAAAACTTACCTCTTGCATATCCGAAAACAACAACGAAATCCAAATCGATGTAAATCCATAGGGAATTCGAAAAGTTTTGGTTCAAAAATCATGAAACCCTAAAAATTTTCCAAAACCGTAAAAGATTCCAAGGTTTACAACGAGTAACAATTGTTGTAAACCAACGAATCCGCAAGCAAAACCATTTAGAAAAAGATTTGACCCAAAAACAGAACCAAAACCGTTTGAAATCCGTGAAAGAGAACTCAAGATCTACATCATTTCAGTCAATGCATGTGAATTCCAGTAACAGATTCGTGACCAGAACGACGAAACAAAGCCTTTAAGCCATGAATCATGCGTTTCTGGGTAGGATTGAGCAAGGTTAGGTTTAAGGTTTCAGAGAACCAACAGAGAGGAAGAGAGGAAGAAAGAGAAAGGGTAAAAAAAAAGAAAGGAAACCGGGTTGTAGGCTTTTATATAAGGCGCTGGACCGGGTGGGTTCTGACCCGATCCAGCGCCCCGTGTTCTAGGCCGTTTGATCTAGATCCTATTGGATCCGGATCAATCCAACGCCCCTGATGCGTTCTGGAGATCCGGATCCATCTATTTGCGTGGGTTTGGGCCGGGTACCCAAGGCTTTCTGCTTTTCTTTTCAGTTTCTTGATTTTCTCGCTATGTGCACCCCTATTCTTGCTGTTTGGACCCCCTGTGCATTTAATTTCTTCATAAAAAATTCCAAAAAAAATTACTATGTGTTCTTGATATATTTTTGACTGTTTGGTGATATTTTTACATGTTCAGGACTGATGAAAATAATACGTGTTAATTTCACTTTTGATTCGTATATTTTGTATGTTTTCGCGTGAATTTTCTTGTACAAATTTTGATCCGAAACTTGTCATGTGATGTTGATGTTTGGCACTAAATCTTGTGACGAGTTTACCTCTGATTTTGTGCCAATTCATTCAATTATGTTAGTTGATTTTGATATCTAATCTTTGCAATATGTTTAGTTGTGTTAGTTGATTTTTTGGATATAATTTTCGCAATATGTTCAATTGTATTAGTTGATGTTTGTTTACAAATTTTGCAATACTTTCAATCTTGTTAAATTGGTTAGCTATCATCCTACAAGTGTGCATGCATTTCTTCGTCCCATCTTTTCATACTTTATAATTATCTTTCTTTGCTTAATATTTCACCACTATTTCATATTACTTCACTAACCATTTTGTGTTTCATGCATATTGAAAGCTCCATTTCATCTCCATTCTCCAAGTTTAGGTTCCATTCAATTTCTTAATGTTTAGGTAGTTTCTCTATTTTAATTCCTTGCAAGATCGTAGAATGTAAACTAGGGCCAATGTAAAGGACAATGGACACTATAATGATGTACACCGACACACGCACCGACACGCACACACGTTGTATGATTTACCGTTAGATGCATGTTTAGGAAGCGTGAAGTTTAGAAAAACCCATTTTCCAAAATTTTGACTATTTCATCACTTGAAAATAATTTCCCAATAAACCTTGGAGTCAAAACTCCATTGTATTTCCTTTCTTTTCCTTAATCAAATTCAAATGAAAATAATCCCTACTTGAACATTTTTGCAAATAATTGACCAACCTCACCGCTTTATTTTCTCAAGCCTTTACGGCCTCGTTCTCTTCTTCAAAACTCTTTTTTTCAAAAAGCTAAAATCAACCAAAACCCACAAAGCTTTTTCGAGAGAGAACTACATGGAGTTTGATCCCTTAAAAGGGTATGTAGGCAAGAGACCAAAATCTCTCCAAGTCCAATAAAATAAATCCAAACATTTCTTTTCCCCATTCTTAAAAACAACTTTTTTCAAAAATAGCATCTAAAAGTAAAGCGTAAAAGACAAATCTAGAAAAACGGCTCCTATAGAGTACTATAGTCGTTGCGGGTGCCTAACACCTTCCCGTAGCGAAAATTGCCCCGAACTTAGAATTTCTAAGGGTTTTCTCAATTTTACCCTTCCCCCAAAAAAAATAGAAACATCAATGATCGAAAGGTTCAAGCCTAATTAATGACTTGACACCCGAAAATCACGATGACATGTCTCATCCCACTCCTTCTTTGTTCAGGTTCACAGGTGGTTCGAGGCAAAGGTAAGCAGAAGGCTTCAGATTGATCGTGCTACATTGGATTTAATGTTCATGTTTCTAGTTGATGTTATGTTTTAGACTATGTACTATTGTCATGGATCTTGTCTTTCTTGTTCATTAGACATTGGTATGTACTACTAATATTATGACATGTGACCTGAGACAATTTTGTACTCTAATCTCAATTATGATGTATTTCCGCATTGTAGTATTAATGTATCCAGTATCAGTTATAACGCACATGTTGAAATTTCTAGACTCTTTCAATATGGGTGTTACAATTTGGTATCAGAGCAGGTCGATTCAGATCGTGCCTTGGGTCATTAAGAATACAATCCAAGAAGTTGTTTTCTTTGAATCCAGGATAGTTGTCTTTAATTGTTGTATTAGTTGAATCTGATCAATTTGACTTGAATATGACAGTTAGAACGAAATGTCCGGAGAACGAAGAGGATGAGGCAGGCCAATGGTTAACCGGAATATTGAGGAAGATGTCGCTCCTGATGCTAATATGTGGGCACAGATGATGCAGCAGAATCAGCAGATGATGCAACAGCAGATTCAGCAAAATGCCCAATCTCAACAACAGTGGAATGCGACTATGCAGCAGGGTCAAGGGATGCATCAACAACCTCCTCCGCCACCAGTCATTGGAAATCCGGCCTTTCGGGAGTACAATCGGCATCATCCTTCGGAGCTTAACAGAGAAGGTGAGCCACATGAGGCTAAGAGGTGGATTAAGCAAATGGAGAAAATCTTTCGAATGGTTGAATGTACGGAAGAAGAGAAGGTAGTCTTCGCAACTAACCAATTCAGAGGCGCAACAGAAGACTGGTGGGAATCGGCTCAACGTAGAATGGTGGAAAATGACATGGAAATGAATTGGGAGAATTTCAAGCAAGTAATGCTAGAGAAGTACCTTTCCTTGTCGTACAAAGTTAGAAAGGAGCAAGAGTTTCTGCAATTGAAGCAAGGTAACATGTCCGTGACAGAATTCACCAAGAAGTTTGAAGAATTGTCCTATTACTCTACTCACAATGAGTATGGGGGCAATGAAACGTGGAAAGTTAATCAGTACAGGCATTCTTTGAGAGGTGAACTGTATGCAGTAGTGAGCCAGCACAAGTTGATGAGCTTTGATGACATTGTTCATAATAGCTTGGTAGCCAAGAGAGGATTTGAAAGGGCAACAAAGGAAGGTTCTGTGGCTTTTGATAGGAAGAGAGGTAATTTGGTTGATAAGCATCATGAGAAATTGAAGCCAAGGGGTTCTCCTCAGAAGGGAAAGCAGTCTGGTTCACCCAACTCTTATCCAACTTGCAGGAAGTGTGGCAAGTCTCATCAGGGATATTGCAAACTTGGTTCTAACAGTTGTTTTGAGTGCGGTCAGACGGGACACTATGTAGCAGATTGTCCCAACAGGAAGAGCAAAGGCAAGGAGGTGAATACAACCACAAGTAAGGGCAGAGTGTACTCGTTGGATGGAAAGAAAGCTCAGGCAAATGAACACTTGATTGGTGGTATGTGTTTTCTTGGCCAGAATCCTGTTAGAGTTTTATTTGATTATGGTGCAACTTGTTCCTTCATTTCTTTCCAATGTGTTGAAACACTCTAACTAGCAATTTCACCGCTGAATCCTCCCATGATAGTGACTACGGCCATTTATGGGGGGATTGCAGTGAATTATGTTTGTGAGAATTGTCCAATCACCGTATCTAGCAAGACATATTATATAGATTTAGTGTGTCTTCCTATGAAACAGCTTGATGTGATCTTAGGCATGAATTGGCTTTCCGCGAATCATGTGTATATCGGTTTTACCGAGAAGAGCATTTACATGCCTACCAGTAATACGACCGAAGGAGTAGCTTTGTCAGAATTGTTCAAACACACTTATCAGATGGTCTAGTTTATTTGTGCTCGAGATAAGGGTTTCTATGTTATGCTCACTGTGGCTTCAAAATCAGATATAAGGCCCAGTGATATTCCAATCGTTAATGAATATCAGGACGTCTTTCCGTCGGATATAACCAGTTTACCCCCCAGAAAGAGAAGTTGAGTTTTCGATTGATTTGATTCCAGGAGCGGAACCAGTGTCCATTGCACCTTACATAATGTCGCCCTTGGAACTCAAAGAATTGAAGTCTCAATTGGAAGAACTCATCCAGAAGCATTTTATAAGGCCCAATGTGTCTCCTTGGGGCGCGCCGATGTTATTGGTCAAGAAGAAGGATGGAAGCATGAGATTATGTATTGATTACGTCAACTTAATAAGGTGACTATCAAGAACAAGTATCCACTCCCAAGAATTGATGATCTGCTCGACCAACTTAAAGGAGCATCGGTGTTCTCTAAGATTTATCTTAGATCGGGCTATCACCAGATTCGTATCAAGTCATCAGATATGTCCAAGACGGCGTTCAGAACGCGTTACAAACACTATGAATTTTCGGTCTTGCCGTTCGGTGTGACTAATGCTCCAGCAGTATTTATGGACTACATGAACAGAATCTTTCAACCTTACTTGGACCAGTTTGTTATCATTTTTATTGACGACATCTTGATCTACTCCAAGAGCCCACAAGAGCATGCTCAACATTTGAGAATTGTGCTAAGCATTCTTCGCGAGAAGTAGCTATTTGCTAAGTTCAGTAAGTGTGAGTTTTGGTTGTCAGAAGTCAAGTTTTTGGGGCATGTCATCTCTCAGGGAGGCGTAGCAGTCGATCAGTCGAAAGTAGAAGCTGTCCAGAATTGGACGAGACCAAAGAATGTTTCGGAGGTTCGAAGCTTTTTGGGATTAGCTGGATATTACCGTCGGTTTATTATGAAGTTTTCCCATATTGCTTTACCTTTGACGCGACTTACCAGGAAGGATGTGGTTTTCGTATGGGATGAAGAATGTGAAAAGAGTTTTCAGACTCTGAAGAAGAAGTTGACTAAGGCTCCAATTTTAGCTATACCAGATCCCGAAAAGAGGTACATCGTTTTCTGTGATGCATCATCTAAGGGTCTTGGTAGCGTGCTTATGCAAGGGGACAATGTGATAGCTTGTGCTTCTAGACAACTCAAGACGCATGAAGAGAATTATCCCACTCATGACTTGGAGTTGGCAGCAATAGTATTTGCATTAAAGATATGGAGGCATCATTTGTACGTGGCGCAGTTTGATCTGTTTAGTGACCACAAAAGCTTTAAGTATTTATTTGATCAGAAAGACTTGAACATGAGAAAAAGAAGATGGATGGAGTACTTAAAGGATTTTGATTTCGATTTGAAATACCATCCAGGGAAGGCTACTGTGGTAGCTGATGCATTAAGCCGCAAGGCTCTAGCTCGAGCAGAAGTTTCTATGCATACACGTGGATTGTACGAGAAGGTTCGAGACCTTAATCTGACAGTCACCGAGATCGGTGAAGGTATTATGCTGCAAAAATTGGAAATTTCTTGCGACTTACGGTATAGGATTGTGCAGGCACAGAGTTTGGATGCTAACCTTCAGAGAAGAATCGGTCACCCGGAATTTTCCATGGCTTCAGATGGAGCAATTTTATTTGAAGGCAGGATTTGTGTTCCAGACGATTCAAAACTCAAGAGATTGGTTCTGGAAGAAGCACATAAGAGCAGTTTCTCGATTCATCCCGGTGCCACTAAAATGTATCAAGATTTGAAGAAGGATTATTGGTGGCCTGGCATGAAGACAGAGATTGCTGAGTTTGTGGCAAGGTGTATAGTATGTCAGCAGATCAAGATTGAACATCAGAGACCAGCATGACTGCTTGAACTATTAGAAATTCCAAAATGGAAGTGGGAGCAGATATCTATGGACTTTGTGGGAGGTTTACCCCGTACTCAGAAAGGACATGACTCGATATGGGTAATCGTGGATAGATTAACCAAGTCGGCTCACTTCTAGCCGGTTAAATCTACCTACAAGATGTCTCAATATGCAGAGTTGTTTTTCTCAGAAATTGTTAAGCTACATGGTGTTCCAGTGAGTATAGTATCAGATATGGATCCAATCTTCACTTTGCACTTTTGGAAGGCTTTCCAGCGAGCTTTAGGAACTCGGTTGAAAATGAGCACGTCTCATCATCCGCAGACAGATGGGCAGACAGAGGGACTATTCAAACCTTAGAAGACATGTTGCGTGCTTGTATTCTTGAAGATGGTGGGAGCTGGAATAATCATCTACCTTTGATAGAATTTTCCTACAGCAACAGTTACCACTCAAGCATCGGTATGGCACCTTACGAAGCATTGTATGGTAGGAAGTGTAGGACTCCGCTTTGTTGGGCTGAGGTTGGTGACAAGGGGATCATTGTTCCGGAGATTGTTCAAGAAATAACTCAGAAGATAAATCGATTCAGGAGAAGATGAGAACGGCTCAGAGTCGCCAGAAGAGTTATGCAGATAAGCGACGTAGGCCGTTAGAATTCAGCGAAGGAGATCATGTATTTCTGGAAAATACGCCTAAGTTGGGTCTACGAGGAGTATTCAAAACTAAGAAGCTGAGTCCCAGGTATATTGGTTCTTTTTCAGATACTCAGACATATCGGTTCAGCAGCATATCAGTTGGCTTTACCTCCAGCCATGTCAGGATTGCACGATGTTCATTCCGAACCCTTTCAAACCAGTCGAATTGGACTCTGTTGATCTGAAGTCGGAGTTAACCATCCAGCCAAAACCGGATCGGATTGTAGACCGTGATGTCAAATCCCTCAGGAACAAGGAGATTCCTTTAGTGAAGGTTGTGTGGAAAGGTTCACCGGATGGTGAAGCCACATGGGAGCTCGAGTCAGAAATGTTGAATGATTATCCGCAGTTGTTTTCAGGTAAACTCTAATTTTGAGGACAAAATTCTTTTAAGGGGGGGTAGGATGTAATATCCCGCTTAAAAGAATTGCTAATGTTGTATCTGGCAACTTCTCGTGCGAGTCAGAGGAATTAAGGGGCGTTTTGGTATTTTTATGCAGGAGGTATATAAGTGATTTGGAGCTCACAAACTTCATTTGCCTTACACTTTTCTCTCTCTAAGGCTAGCAACTTGAAGAACTCTCTCTTCCCACTCTAGGTTGATCACTTTTCTTCCTCCTTTCACTCAATATCTAGAGCAATTCCTTTAAGAAAAGCAAGGCAGCATGACAAAATCCTTATGAGCTTGTAAAGGTAAGGGGTTTCACAAAGTACCTTATGACTTGGAGCTTCACAAATTCAAGAGCCTTTCATTCCTAGGGTTTGTTTTGCAGCTTGAGGGTCGAGGACTGTTTCCAGAATTGCTTCAGGTGAGTCCCTTAGTTAGAAACTATCCTTGGGTTGTGTTAATTATGTGAGGAATGAACAAATTTTGGAGATTATGGACTTAGTGATTATTAGTACCCTTCAATGAATTATGTTGTGTTGTGATGTTTTGTTGCCATGAATTGAGTTTATTAAGTTATGTAAATGTTCTGGATGAATTGCATGTGTATATGGCTGGGATTTTGGCACTTTTGCACCAAAAATACGATTTCTACAGGTCTGTCACAATGAATACTTGCTTAAGCGAGCACGACCTCGCTTAAGAAAAGATTCCCAGGATGAACCCGACGAATGCTCGCTCAAGCATGAAGTACCCCGCTCAAGCGAGATTTTCCCAGGCCAGGCTCATGAATGCTCGCTCAAGCGAGCAAGACCTCGCTCAAGCGAGTTTTTGACAGTAGCCAACTTGAGAAGCTCGCTTAAGTGAGATGAGGCTCGATTAAGCGACCTGTTACAGGACAACACGTCCGGAAAACCATTTTCTAGCATTCTCGTGTCATTCGAACTGTCCTAACAAACTTTTAACGCTTCTGACTTTTAAAAGAATGTAGGAATGCACATAGTCGAGCCATAACCACACTTTACATCTCAATGTTTTCTTGAAATAAGATTCATGGGCAATACTCACTAACGCAACAGGTTTTAATCTATGAGAGCTATGTATACTATATGTTGGGTAGTAAATGGTGCCTAAGCAAGGGAAAACTAATTTATAGGATTTATGAATCTTAGCTCGCTCTCACGGCGAACTAGGTTATTCCCTATGTTATGTTATGTTTATGATATGTTAAGCTATGAATAAAACTATGATTTATGCTATGACATGTCGTGTCTCTGACTAGCAACGCTAGGGGGATACAAGAGGTTCACGTCAAGTGAACGATTTAAGCCGCAAGGGACCCGCACGATATGGAGGAGTCCGATGTTCCCTAGCTAGGTTCATCGGTTATGTATGGGATAAACTTTCTTTTATTTTCCCTAAATAGTTGAAGCCATTTTTGTAACGCCCATATTGAAAGAGTCTAGAATATTCAACATGTGCATTATAACTAATATTGGATACATTAATACTACAATGTGGAAGCACAACATAAGTTGAGATTTAGAGTACAAAGCTGTCTCAAGTCATATGTCATTAATAATTATACATAGTAATGTCGGGTGAAACAAGTACAACAAGGTTCATAACATTTACTAGATATAAGCATAACATCAACAAAAAGACATAAACGCTAAATCCAACAAGAGCACGATCAGTCCGACGCCTTCTGCTTACCTTTGCCTCGAACCACCTGTGAACCTGAACAAAGAAGGAGTGGGATGAGACATAATGTCTCAATGAGTCCTACCTAAATCCTAGGCTAAAGGTAACCTCGAGGGAAATCTATGGTTACCACGTGTCTACGATATAACCAAATGGTTGGTTATACATATGTGAACTCATGCATACCTAGAACGATCGTGCATTCCTAGATCGCCATCATTTATGTTTAACTAGTATCAAGACATATTCATAAGCATATCATGTCATTCTTGTCATAAACATATCCTATTATGGTGTCATGAAAAATATCTGAGTTGATTTTACGGAGTTTAATCGAGTGAAGTAACCCCGAGTACAATCCCATACATGACCGACGAGACCTAGCTAGGGTACGTCAGACTCCTCTTAATGTCGTGCGGGCCTACCTTGCGCAGCGTGTCCTGTTCCCCTGGCATGAACCTCTTGAAATCCCCCTGGCGTGGATCACAAGAGACACGACATGTCATATTTTTATCATATTCTTAAACATAAACATAAAGGTTTGCAACCTAGCATGCCATGAAGGCGAATTTAACATACATGATTCATGTGTCTAAGGTATGTTCTAAGTTTTACCCACGCCTAGACATCAGTTACTACCCAAGAAGATCCGTACATATCTCTCATAGATTATCCTCCATTGAGTTGTGATTAATGTCCATGATTCTAGTTTAAAGAAATCGTACGATGTAATGCGTTGCTAATGGCTTGATGTTATATGCTTCTACTTTTTAAAAGTTATTAACATTAAAGGTTTGTCAGGAAAGTTTCGGATGACACAGCTGCGCCACAAAAGGTTTTTGAGGACATGCTGTCCAGGTGCAGCTTGCTTAAGCGAGCCTCCAAGCGAGCAGTTCGCTTAAGTGAACCTCTAAGCGAAAGCATATAAAAAAACATAGCTTTCATTCATGGCAACATTCATCACAATCCAACATATTTAATCAAAAAGGGCATTAAAACCTAATTCATGGAGTTCCTAATTTGTTCATTCAACTCACATAAATTACACAATAACCCAAGGATGATTGCTAGCTATAGAACTCACCTGCAGAATCTACAATTAGCTTCAAGCTCTACATCCTCTACTCAAACCCTAATGCATGCAAAGTCCCCAAAAGTGGTGATGATTCAAGCTAAAGGAGTTTGTGAGTAAGCCAATCATGCCACAATCTTCATGTTGGTTCTGCCATTAATTCTTGATCTTTGCAGTAGTAGAGATTGAGTGATTATAGTGAAGAGAGGAGGGTGTGGTTCGAAACTTAGAGAGGCAAGAGAGAGTTTTCAGAATTCTGGTTCTTAGAGAGAGGAAACACACATGAAAATGAAAGTTTATGAGGACCATTTTGCTTAAATACCTTCTTTGCAAAAGTACCAAAACGTCCTTTTATTCTTAAACGAGCAAGAAATGAGTTATCAGGTAAAACACAGAGAAACTTTTAAGCGGGATATTACATTATACCCCCCTTAAAAGAATTTTTTCCTCAAAATTTAGAATTTACCTGAAAACAACTGCGGATACTAGTTCAACATCTCTGACTCGAGCTCCCATGTAGCTTCACCATCCGGTGAACCTTTCCACCCAACCTTGACTAAAGGAATCTCCTTGCTTCTGAGGGATTTGACATCACGGTCTACTATCCGATCTGGTTCTGGCTGGAACGTCAAGTCCGACTTTAACTCAATGGAATCCAATTCAACTGGTTCGAAGGGATCCGGAATGTACTTCTTCAATTGTGATACATTGAAAACATCGTGTAATCCCGACATGGCTGGGGGTAAAGCTAATTGATATGTTGCTGAACCGATACGTCTGAGTATCTGAAATGGTCTAACATATCTGGGACACAACTTCTTGGTTTTGAAAACACCCCGCAAACCCATCTTAGGCGTAACTTTCAGAAATACATGGTCTCCTTCGCCGAATTCTAACGGTCTCCGCCTCTTATCTGCATAACTCTTCTGGCGACTCTGAGTCGTTCTCATCTTTTCTTGAATCGATTTAATCTTCTGAGTTGTTTCTTGAACAATCTCTGGGCCAATGATACCCTTGTCACTGTAACGCCCGTTTTGATTATTTAATTATTTAATTTATTTGTGTAGTCTGGAATATATTTATATGATTTATGAGATGTGAAGAATTGTGATTTATGTGATTTTAGAGATTTTATGAGATGTGGCGACTTATTTTATTATTTAATAGAATAAGATATGAAAATAAAATAAATATATAGATAAGGGGCTGTTTTGAGATTTTAGAGAGTTTTGGGGGAGAAAGAGTAAATAAGATAAGATTTGATGGGAGTATTTATAAGGAAAATTAGGTCAGAGTTGTGTTTTACGTACGTTTTTGGAAAAAGGAAGAAAACCAGAGAAAGAGGAGAGGAACCTAGGAGGGCTGCGATTTCTGCAAAACTAAGGTACGGGTGAGACTAACTCTCATTAAAATTAAGTGTATGATTGCTGAGATTACAATTAACATGTTAAGGATTAGTTTTGAAAGTTTTGAGAATTAGGGTTAATGATGATTTGATGGGTTAATGATGTAAAGCTGTTAATTTGATGTAAAAATGATGTACAAACCTTAGATAATCCATATGATGTTAATTGGGATTAGTTTTAAGGTTAGGACCATGAGATTAGGTGAGTTTTAGTGATTTTAGGTCTTTTGCCCGTGCTGTTGTTCATCGCTCGCCGTAGCGAGCGTTAATCCCCGCCTGGCGAGCGACGCTGAGTCCCTCGCCATAGCGAGCAACCTTCCCGCCTGGCGAGCGACGCTGAGTCCCTCGCCGTAGCGAGCAACCTTCCCGCCTGGCGAGCGACGCTAAGTTCCTCGCCACAGCGAGCTGATCCCTCGCCTCGCGAACTATGTTTTTCCATAATTGTTTAAGTTGGGTTCATGTGCTGTTTTGAGTTGTTTGATTTATGAATTGAGTTTTGATATGAATATGTGAATTGCTGGTATTTGAATTGTCTTTCTAGTACTTGTGATTTGATATGCAATTCCTTTTTTAATTGATTGCTCATGAGATATATGATGAAGTTGTCTAAGAAGTCAAGTCGTATGAAGTGTCTAAGATGATTAAGTTGTAAGTTGTGAGTCCATTTGCATACTCATTGCTGAGGGCTCATGCCCTGTGAGCTTTTGATCTTTATGTTGAGGGCTTATGCCCTGTGAGTGTATTTATGCTCTTAAAGAAGAGGGCTCATGCCCCGGATGGTACCACATGCATATAAGATGTTAAGATGTTAAAGAAGATAGGTTGCATTGTCGTGTTGAGTTGTCAAGTTGTTGAGTTGTCAAGGTGATAAGATGTTTTATATACATGAATTGTGATGAAATGTTTAAGATTATATTGGTTGATGAATATGACGGATAATGACGAGTTGTTTAAGATTGTACTTGTTGAAGAATATGTTGACTTGATGATGTTTTATGTTGTTAGCTGTAATTGATGAATTATATGCTTAACTTTAATGTTTGTGAAATCTCACCCCTTCTGCTTGAAAATGTTGCTCTTTGTATGGGTAACTTGCAGGTGATCAAGATTAGCTTTTGATTTTGTTGTTGTGAGTGGCTACCTCTCATTGTGTCCTTAGGTGCTGTGATACGTAACAGGATGGGGAACCTTGTTATTGTTTTCTATTCTTTATGTATTTATTTATGAGATTTTATAAACATGATGTTGAGTATTTTGATGAGATTTTATGTTGAGGCCTTCGTGCCAAAGAGATTTAAGAATTTATTGAGATATTTTGAAGGATAAATTATTATTTATTCCATTTGTGCTCTTTGAGAAATGTAGCATTCCGTTTAAGTTGTGAATACTCTGATTATTATTTGAGAGAAATTTTTATGTTGGGAAAACGGGGTGTTACAGTCACCAACTTCAGCCCAACATTGCGGAGCTCTACATTTCCTACCATACGACGATATGTAAGGAGCCATACCGATGCTTCAGTGATAACTGTTGTTGTAGGAAAATTCTATCAAAGGTAGATGATTATTCCAGCTCCCACCATCTTCAAGAATACAAGCACATAGCATATCTTCTAAAGTTTGAATGGTTCTCTCTGTTTGTCCATCTGTCTGCGAATGATGAGACGTGCTCATTTTCAACCGAGTTCCTAAAGCTCGCTGGAAAGCTTTTCGAAAATGTGAAGTGAAGATTGGTTCCCTATCTGACACGATACTCACTAGAACACCATGTAGCTTAACGATTTCCGAGATGAACAACTCTGCATACTGAGACGTCTTGTAGGTAGACTTAACGGGCAAGAAGCAAGCCGACTTGGTTAATCTATCCACGATCACCCATATCGAGTCATGCCCTTTCTGAGTGCGGGGTAAGCCCCGTGTAAAGTCCATAGATATCTGCTCCCACTTCCACTGCGGAATTTCTAACGGTTCAAGTAATCCTGCTGGTCTCTGATGTTCAATCTTGACCCGTTGACATACTATACATCTCGCTACAAACTCCGCAATCTCAGTTTTCATGTCAGGCCACCAATAATCTTTCTTCAAATCTTGATACATCTTGGTAGCACCAGGATGAATCGTGAAACTACTCTTATGTGCTTCTTCCAAAATCAATCTCTTGAGTACCGAACCATCAGGAACACAAATTCTGCCTTCACACAAAATCGCTCCATCTGAAGCCATGGAAAATTCGAGGTGACCAATTCTTCTCTGAAGGTTCGCATCCAAACTCTGTGCTTGCACTATTCTAGACCGTAAATCGCAAGAAATCTCTAACTTTTGCAGCATAATGCCTTCACCAATCTTTGTGATTGTCAGGTTAAGATCTCTAACCTGTTCATACAATTCACAAGTATGCATCGAAACTTCCGCTCGTGCTAGGGCCTTACGGCTCAATGCATCAACTACCACATTAGCCTTTCCTGGATGATATTTCAAATCGAAATCAAAATCCTTTAAGTACTCCATCCATCTTCTTTGTCTCGTGTATAAATCCTTTTGATCAAACAAATATTTCAATCTTTTGTGGTCACTGAATAAATCAAATTGTGCTCCATATAAATGATGACTCCATACTTTCATGAGCGGGATATTTCTCTTCATGCTTCTTGAGTTGTCTGGAAGCATAACCTATCACATTGTCCCCTTGCATAAGCACACTCCCAAGACCCTTAGATGATGCATCACAGAATACGATGTATCTCTTCTCGGGATCTCGTATAGCTAAAACTGGGGCTTTAGTCAACTTCTTCTTCAGAGTCCTGAAACTCTTTTCACACTCTTCATCCCATACGAAGGACACACCTTTTTAGGTGAGTCGTGTCAAAGGCAAAGCAATCTGGGAAAACTTCATAATAAATCGTCGGTAATAGCCAACTAATCCCAAAAAGCTTCGAACCTCTGAAACGTTCTTTGGTCTTGTCCAATTCTGATCAGCTTCCACTTTCGACTGGTCGACTGCCACTTCTCCCTGAGAAATGACATGTCCTAGAAACTTGACTTCCGACAACCAAAATTTACACTTACTGAAATTGGCAAACAGTTGCTTCTCGCGAAGAATGCTTAATACAATACTCAAATGATGGGCATGCTCTTGCGGGCTCTTGGAATAGATCAAGATGTCGTCAATAAAAATTATAACAAATTGATCTAAGTATGGCTGAAAGATTCTGTTCATGTAATCCATGAATACTGCTGGAGCATTAGTCACACCGAACGACATGACTAAAAATTCATAGTGTCCGTAACGCGTCCTGAACGCCGTCTTCAACACATCCGTTGACTTGATACGAATCTAATGATAACCCGATCTGAGATCAATTTTAGAGAACACAGACGCTCCTTTAAGTTGGTCGAGTAGGTCATCAATTCCTGGAAGTGGATACTTGTTTTTGATAGTCACCTTATTTAGCTAACGGTAGTCAATACACAACCTCATGCTGTCGTCCTTCTTCTTGACCAATAACACCGGCGCGCCCCAAGGAGACACACTGGGCCTTATGAAGTGTTTTGAATGAGTTCTTCTAATTGAGACTTCAAGTCTTTGAGTTCCAAGGGCGACATTCTGTAAGGTGCTATGGACACCAGTTCTTCTCTTGGAATCAAATCAATCGAAAACTCAACTTCTCTTTCTGGGGGTAAACTGGTTATATCTGACGGAAAGACATCTAGATATTCATTAACAATTGGAATATCACTGGGACCTATATCTGACTCTGAAGCCACGGTGAGCATAACATAGAAACCCTTATCCTGAGCACAAATAAACTGGACCATCTGATAAGTGTGTTTAAGCAATTCCGACAAAGCTACTCCTTCGGTCGTATTACTAGTAGGTATGTAAATGCTTTTCTCGGTACAACCAATATACACATGATTTGCGGAAAGCCAATCCATGCCTAAGATCACATGGAGTTGTTTCATAGGGAGACATACTAAATCTATATAATATGTCTTACTAGATACGGTGATAGGACAATTCTCACAAACATAATTCGCTAAAATCCCTCCACCCGTGGCCGTAGTCACCATCATGGGGGGATTTAGTGGTGAAACTAATAACTGGAATGTTTCAACACATTGGAAAGAAATGAAGGAACAAGTTGCACCGCAATCAAATAGAACTTTAACAGGATTCTGGCCAAGAAAACACATACCGCTAATCAAGTCCTCATTTGCCTGAGCTTTCTTCCCATCCAACAAATACACCCTGCCTTTGCTTGTGGTTGTATTCACATCCTTGCCTTTGTTCTTTCTGTTGGGACAATCTGCTACGTAATGCCCTGCCTGACCGCATTCATAACAGTTATTAGTACCTATTCTGCATTATCCCGGATGAGATTTATTCCACCTCCTGCAAGTTGGATAAGTCATGGGTGAACCTGATTGCTTTCCCTTTTGAGGAGAGGCTATTAGCTTCAATTTCTCATGATGCTTATCAACCAAGTTGCCCTTTTTCCTATCAAATGCCACATAACCTTCCCTAGCCGCCTTATCAAAACCCCTCTCAGCTTCCAAACTATTATGAACAATGTCATCAAAGTTTGCCAACCTCTGTTGGCTTACCACTGCATAATGTTCGCCTCTCAAAGCATGCCTGTACTGATTAATCTTCCATGTTTCATTGCCCCCATACTCATTGTGGGAAGAGTAATAAGACAATTCTTCAAACTTCTTGGTGAACCCCGTCTCCGACATGTTACCCTGCTTCAAATGCAGAAATTCTTGTTCCTTCCGGATTTTGTATGACAAGGAGAGATAGTTCTCTAGCATCACTTGCTTGAAATTCTCACAGTTCATCTCCATGTTACTTGCCACCATTCTGCGTTGAGCTAATTCCTACCAGTCTTCTGCTGCGCCTCTGAATTGATTAGTTGCAAAGATTACCTTTTCTTCTTCCGTACATTCAGCCATCCGAAAGATCTTTTCCATATGCTTAATCCACCTCTAGGCTTCCTGCGGCTCACCATCACCGTTGAACTCAGGAGGGTGATGCCGATTTTACTCCCGAAAGGCTGGATTTCCAATGACTGGCGGTGGATGTAACACCCCGTTTTCCCAGCATGAAAATTTCTTTAAAATAAATAATCAGAGTGAACACATAACAGAGCGTCACATTCTTTAAAACATCTCAAGTAATGGATAAATAATAATTTATTCCTTCAGGAAAATAGTCATTTAAAAATATTCAAACATTGCAGCGGAAATCATTAAAATCATCACAAAAGTTTCTGGCACACAGGCCTCATCAACGTCTCAGAAAATTCTCAACATAATCATAATCATGAAAGTCAAAATAAAAGAATACGCAAGGAACAGAGAAAACATAATCAAAGGTTCCCCATCCCGTTACGTATCAGAGCATCTAGACACAACCGAGGAAAGCCTCACACGACTACAGCTAATCTTGGTTACCTGCACTTGCCCACAAGGCGGCAATTCCAACAGAAGGGGTGAGATTTCACATTCAATAATAATAAGCATATAATACAAACAAAATGCATTTAACAACTTAATTCAGCTTCATTTAATAATGTTATCTCACATAATTATTCATTTACTACTTCACTTATCATCATAGACATCGTCATTAACTAATAATAGTCCTTCATATAAAGTTTCATCAACAACTCAAGGTTAAATAACAACGACACAACTTCAACTTAGCAATGCAACTTAGACTTCTTATTCATCTTAGACCATCTCGACAAAATGCAACTACGACCTCTTAATCATGCAAGTGGTACCAACCAGGGCATCAAGCCCTCAACGTATAAGCGTAAATAGGCTCACAGGGCATCAAACCCTCAACTTACAGGGCATCAAGCCCTCAACGTATAAGCGTAAATAGGCTCACAGGGCATCAAGCCCTCAACATAATATGTATAAATATACATTACAGGGCATCAAGCCCTCAACTTAAATGAGTATGCATGGACTCAACGTCTTACAACTTAAACAACTTAGACATCTCATATGACTCTAATAATTTGGATCAACATCTTACAATTTAAACAACTTAGACCAAAATTAACATCCTAATCACGACAGCAAGGCAACACCATTAAATAATATGTAGCAAGTCAACATCAACAATAATCACCCAGTATAACCATTACAACTTCATATGAACATCTTTCACAATATATAAATCTGTCACATAATTCCAACTTTAGCCTTTGGTCTGCCTCGTCCTCTTCGTTCTCCAGACATTTCGTTCTAACTGTCATATTCAAGTCAAATTGATCAGATCCAACTAATATAACAATTAAAGACATCTATCCTGGATTCAAAGGGAACAACTTCTTGGATTGTATTCTTATTGACCCAAGGCACGATCTGAATCGATCTACTCTGATACATTAATACTACAATGCAGAAATACAACATAGTTGAGATTTAGAGTACAAGTTGTCTCAAGTCACATGTCATAATAATAATAGTATATAATTAGAAAACATAACATCGACAAGAACATGAACACTAAAAACCAAAGATAGCACGATCAATCCGAAGCCTTCTACTTATCTTTGCTTCGAACCACCTGCGAACCTGAACAAGAAGGAGTGGGATGAGACATAAAGCCTCTGTGAGTCCTACCCAAGTTCTAGGCTAATGGTAACCTCGGGGAAAAACCTACGGTTACGGTGACTACAATATAATCAATTACTCGATTATACATTTGTGTAACTCATGCATACCTAGAACGATCGTGCAAAACCTAGATCGTTATCTTTCATAATTATTAGAGGAACATATCATAATCATATCATGTAATATGCATTTCATATTATAAAGTCTTAATGATTATCTGAATTGATTTTACAGAATATAGTCGAGTGGAGTAACCCCGAGTATATTCCCATACATAACCAACGAGACCTAGCTAGGGTACGTCAAACTCCTCATAGTGTCGTGCAGGCCTACCTTGCGGAGCGTATCCCGTCCCCATGGTGAGAACCTCTTGAAATCCCCCTAACGTGGATCGCAAGAGACATTACAAGTCATAACATTAATCATAGTCTTAATCATAACTTAAAATAACATATAGGATTAACCTAGTTCGCCGCATGAGCATCTTATCATACATGGTTCTACATCTAGGTACACCTACCTATACATTATTTGCTACCCAATAAGTTGTAAAAACTCTCATAATTAACCCTCCGTTGAATCTTGTGAATAACGTCCATGAATCCTAAATCGAGAAAAGTGCAATGTGATGCGTGTTCATGGCTTGACATTGTACGTTTCTGCTTCTCATAAAAAGTTTAAGACATTAAGAGTCTTCCAAGAGGTATCAGATGACACGAGGATACTAGAAAAAGGTTTTCCGGACGTGCTGTCCAGTAAGAGGTCGCTTAAGCGAGCCTCTTCTCGCTTAAGCGAGCTCCTCAAGTTTGGCTACTGCAAAGAACTCGCTTGAGCGAGGTCATGCTCGCTTGAGCGAGCATTCATGAGCCTGACCTGGGAAATCTCGCTTGAGCGAGGTCTTGCTTGCTTGAGCGAACATTCATCGTGTTCATCCTGGGTATGCTCGTGATGCGATAAAACCGCAAGTGCACGGTCTTATCGGAGTAGTAATAAAGAGAGTATCGTTCCGACAGGGAGTTGGTCAATTCAATCAACTTAGAGTTATGGTTAGAAGAGAAAATAGTAAATTTAGGGTTTTAAAATGTTGGAAGAGAAAATAATATAAAAGAGAGCCTTGGGATTATTGGTTCATCTTAATGACAAACCCTCCACAAACCGAAGCTTTAACCTTAGAACTTTATGTTGGACCTAATTTCTAATGACCGGTTTCCCTTTAGCCCCCTACTTTTCCTCTCAGCCCAGTAAGAGTTTACTCCTAGCAATCAATCCTATTTCACTGAATTGATTACTAGGAGATGCATTAAGGCTGTGAAACTATTTCATCCAAAGATTGCAAAGACTATTTTGCTGCCTTTGCAATCTCTGTCTAAATTCACTTGTTCCAATATCAAGACTCGGCTTTCGCTTTATGAATTGATATTTAGGATAATGGATTAATAATTATCAAACCCTCAGCTTTCGCGTCCACAGTTTGATAATGATTAATCCATGTTAAAGTGGTGAGTTTAGATTAGAAATTAGGTTTACATAAGGTTTAGGAAGAAATCTTGGTTTGTTTTGGATTATGTCATTAGACTATCCAACAATCCCAAGACAAGAGAAGTCTACTCACTCATGATCATAGTAGATAAGGGGAAGAAGAGAGAAAACATAAAATAAATAACAATAAAATAAAGAGAGAAATTATTATTAGAAAGACAACTGTCACTATTGTATTCCAAGAATAAGATGAATGTTTGTGGTGGAAGACTACTCTATTTATAGCTTACAATTGACTTAGAATCTAAGAAACTATAATGCTAGAGTGTCCCACAAGAAACTGTGGGCCTTGTAACACCCCGTTTCCCCACGACGTAATATTAATATAAATAATCAGAGTAAATCAACAAACGGAGCATTACACTGCTTTTCAAAAATTTCATAAATAGAAAATATACTATTTATTTTCAACAACATTTAATCTCATAATTTGCAGCGGAAAATTCTTTCAAAATAATATCAACCTCCAACAAAATCTTGGCACAAACGCCTCAACAACAAAATATTGTTTAACAACATAAAACCTCCAACAATATATTTAAAATTGATACATAAAGGAATGAATAAACACAACAACATTTCCCATCCCGTTACGTATCAGAGCCCTAAGACACTTGAGCCAGACATCCTACTAGTCTTCAATACCTGCAAGTTACCCATACGAAGAGCAACATTTTCAAGCAGAAGGGGTGAGATTCTCAAACAATAATAATAGAATTATAATTCATCAATTGAATCTAACACCCTAAATTCAACAAAATACCTCAATATTTAAATATATATCATGGATAACAACATATTCAATTCATCCAACAACAACAACACAACAACGTCCACCGAAAACGACAACAACGACATCAATGACGTATACAATGCCACCGACATATGCAACAACCACCGACAACAACGACAACGACAATGTCCACCGACAAAGACAACAACGACTCATGTACTATGCATGTGGTACCAAAAATACAGGGCAGAGCCCTCACCGCTTTGAACAACAAAGTGTTCCAAGACATGAGTCCTCCCGCTTTGAACGACAAGGCGTTCCAGGGCAAAAGCCCTCACCGCTTTGAATGACAATGCATACCAGGACCGAGGTCCTCACCGCTTTTGAATGAAGAGCATTCCAGGACCGAAGTCCTCACCGCTTTTAGACTATGCAACAGACTCCAATTGTGTATATCAACATACAACTCAACAACAACAGCAACGACAATGACAACGACAACTGTGCCTAAATTATTTATGACACCCTCCTCACTTTAGACAACAACGACACATCGACAACAACAACGAAAATCAACAATATAACATATATAATTATATTTATTTATATATACAAGTATTCACCTAGCTTCACTTCCATTTATACTATCTGATACATAAACAAGGTTACGTAAATCAAAGGAACATCTTTCACAAGGAAATCAAATTTGATTAAACAAGACATAAGTTAAATACTCAGAAAACACCTCAATTTAACCTCTCATACTGAAGTTTGAAGTTTGCGAACTAACCATAGGTTTTGGACTAACTTGGAATAAGTTATGCTAAGTTTTCTTAAAGTTTTCCTCAAGACCCACTTGGAGTATTTTCATCATAACTCAAAATCCATAAAACATTTTCAAGTCAAACCAAGGCCATTAGAAAGCTAACTCAATTATCTACAACTTTCGTGTTTACATCAAAAGCCAGTTTGAGAAAAAGATGCAAGAACCCAAAACAGGGGATGCTGTACAGGACCAGCACGCTTAAGCGTGCAAGTGGACGCTTGAGCGTGTAACAACGTCGAAAGTTGGGAAAGTGCACGCTTGGGGATCGCTTGAAGCTCACTTGAGCGTGCGAACAATTTCAAAATTTGGGCACAAGTTTGAATGCTCGCTTAAGCGTGCAGATGGACGCTTAAGCGTGCGATCATTTGGGTAGGAAAAAGCTCTACGGGTTTTCTAACCCTATCTCAACCAAAACCCAATTTTCAACCCCGGATTACCCAAAACGTGTTCTAATAGATGTTTATGGGTTCAATATGCAACAATGCACAACAAATTACACAAAACTATAACATCAAACAACAATTCATCTTGTTTCTCAACAATTGTTCATATTCTTCAAAACCTAACATTCATTCGCTCAATTCTTACTAACATCATGTTAAGATCAAAATCAGAATTATAATAATACTATTATTGAGAGATAGCCTCACCCTTACCTTAATTCAGATGATCAAAAGCTACAACAATCAAGCTCTCCCATGGCTCTTCTCCCTTGTTCTTGGCTTCTCTCCCTTTTCTCCCAAAACTCTGGTTTTCTCTATTGTATGTGAAATGTTTCTGACTTTTCTCTAATCTCCTTTCTCATTAAAACATAACCTCCCCTTTATTTCCTTAACTCCTCCTAACTACCAATAACTCCCTTTAATTCCTTCTAATTAAAAGTAACCCCTACCAACTCCAATAATTCTAATAAATATTATTCCTCCCTTATTTCTATTAAATAATAAAAAACAACTAAATAATAAAATAACCACACTTCAAATAATCACATAAATACTATATAATAGAATAGTAACATCCCACATATTCACATAAATCGTTCAAAAATCATATAAAAGATTTTAAAATAAACCAACGATAATTAAAATAAAACTAGGGCGTTACAGGCCTAAACTACAAAACAGAGTAGCTTGCAAGAGAAAAAAAAACAGCAAAAGGGATCCTGAGAGGTGGCACGGGCCGTGCCAAGCTTCTGACTTGGGGTCATCGTATTTTTGTGCTGAATCTTGTATTTTTCCAGCCCGTATCAGCTCCTAATCCTCTTTCTTTTGATTCAAGACTGCTCCACCCAATATTCGTTCCTGAAATATATTTTATTGAATCTTAAAGTAAATTGCTCAAAAAAGGAAATAACAATAATATAAAATAAACTCAAATCTAAATAAAACAAGATTAAATATTATTTAGAATAAACTAATTATTAATTCATTAAATAGCTCAAAAGGAAATAATAATAAAATAAAATAGACTTAAATCTAGATAAAACGAGATTAAATATTATATAAAATATACAAGTCATTGAAGAGTTTCCAAACACATTGCATATTTTCCTGCATTTTATTCCAAATTTTTGCATAAAATCATACAAAAAGGGTATTTTGGTCGTTTCCTGCAGTGGAACCCATTTTAGTCCCTACATTTGTCTCTGAGTCTTTTCAACTTGTCTGTATAAACCATTGATCAAACCCTACCTAAAAAATCATTTCAGCATTGCATCTGAGTCAGTCTGAGTCGTTTTAGTCCCTAGGGGCATTTTAGTCTTTTCACATCAAAATTTTGACAGAGAGGTATTTTAAAATACCTCATTTTGGTAGTTTGTTCGTTTTAGTCCGTTTTGTCGTTTTTTAACTCTTTCACTTTACGTTGTTTTCAAAATTACCTTTTTACCCATTTTATTTTTTATTTTGCAAGTCAGTCCAAATTTTACTTTTATTTGCAGATTAGTCCAATTCTTTTTTTTATTTCCAGATTAGTTCAATCTTTACTTTTTTGCAGATTGGTCCTTTAGTTTTATTATTTTGCAGAGAGGTCCTTAGGTCAAAATTCAGTCCAGAAGCCACGCAAGTAAGTCCAAGGCCAGGTGTCACATTTCAATTGGTCCAAGGTACACATGGCAGCCTATAAAAGGCCGGCCACTGTCAAAGTCAAAAAAGGAGCCACATAATTCACGCCACATCACAAACACCTCACAACTTTCTCTCTCTATTCAGTTACAATCAAAATCCACAAAACTCAGAAAAATCTCAAGAACACGAAGAACAACTTCTACAAACCCTAATTTTCCAGAATCAAATTCAAGCACAATGCAGTGAAATTCACCACGGTTCTCAGAGATTCATCACTGAATCATCATCACCGAACCATTTCCCCTGTAATTCAAGCGTGAATTCACCACTGAAAGCGGCAAATTCAACACGATCATAGAGGGAAGAGTGAGAAGAAGAAGGAAGAACATTCAAAGGATTTGGACCGGTGAAGAAGAAGAGGAGAAATCACCGATTTATTTTCGGAATTCAAGCCAAAAAATCAACAAACAGAATCAAATTCAAGAGTTCTTGAAGATTCCAGTTCGAATCTCCGAATAAAACACAGGTGAATACGTAAACTTACCTCTTTCTTACTCAAGAACATCAACAAATCCAAATCGATGTAGATCCGTAGAAGTTCAAAGAGCTTTGTTCAAAATCATGAAACCCTAAAAAAAAAATCTTTGAAAACGTAAAGATTCCACGGTCTACAACGAGTATCAACTGTTGTAAACCTACGAATCCATAAAGGATTTCATTCAGCAAAAAGATTCGAACAAAAGCACAGAAAATAGTTTGAAAACCGTAAAAAAAAAATTAAGATCTACATCGATTTATAGCATGCATGTGAATTTCAATGGTGGATTCGTGTTTGGAACAACAAGACGAATCGTTTGAACCATGTTTGATTGGATTCTGGGTAGTATAGGTCAAGATTAGGGTTAGGGTTCATCGTAGGAAGTAGAGAGAACAACGGAGAAGAAGAGAGATTAAAGAGAAATGAAAGAAAGAAATGAGAGCGAACCGGACCTTTTTCCTTTTGTATATGCGCTGGACCGGGTCGGTTCAGACCCGATCCAGCCTTCCCGCGTTTCTCGCCATTAGATCTAGGTCTTAGAGGATCCGGATTGATCCAACGCCTCTGAGGCATTCTAGAGATCCGGATCCACCAGACTGCGTGGGTTTGGGCTTCGTAACCGTGGGCCTTTGATTTCTTTGGATTTTTTCTTGAGTTTTTGCTATGCACACCTCTGTTCTTGCTACCTGAACCCCTGTGCGCTTTAATTTTCTTACAAAAAATTCCAAAAAATTGCTATGTGTTTCTTGATGCATTTTTGATTGTTTTGTGATGTTTTTACATGTCTAAAATTGATATAAAAATATGTGCTCATTTTTTCTATTGATTTGTGTGTTTTGTGTATTTTTTGTGAAGTTTCTTGCATGACCTTTGGTCCAATTTTTTGCCATATGATGTTGATACTTGGCACATAACTTCGTGATGTGTTTACTTCTGAGTTCATGCTAATTCTTCCAATTTTGCAATGTTAATTGTTAATCTCCAATTTTGTTTAGTTTAAGTGATTAGTTTCTTGTTTTGTAAATTTACTTGTTAGCTTACATTTTTGTTAGTTTAATTGTTAGTTTCCAATTTTTGCAATGTTAATTGTTAGTTTCCAATTTTACAATGTTAATTGTTAGTTCCTTGTTTTTTTTGCAAATTTAATTGTTAGTTTCTTGCTTTGCAAATAATGTGGATTTTGTTCATTTGAAAACAAAGTGTGGAATATGCTTGTGAATGTGTGCTAAGATGAAGTTTGGGCATGTCTCATAATTCTCATATTGTGCTTGAAATGAACCTCTTAAAAATTGCTTTGAATGAGAATTATAGGGCATGTGCTTCCTTAAAACCTTGTGACTAGTTTTGTGCATTTTCTTGCCATTATTATATCTTGCTTTTTTTTGTCAATTAGTTTATCATTTTATATCGTGTTTTACTAACCATTTCATATTTCATACATATTGAGTACTCTACCACCTCATCTCCATCCTTTAGTCTAGGTTTTATTCAATTTTCTAATCTTTAGGTGGTTATTCCTTTCTTTTAATTTTTGCAAGACCATAGAATGTAAACTAGGGCCAATGTAAAGGACAATGGACACTATAATGATGTACACCAACACGCAGACACGTTGTATGATTTACCGTTAGATGTATGTTTAGGAACGCAAAACTTAGAAAAAACCCATTTTTTAAAAAGTGTTAACAATCTCATCACTTGAAAAACAATTTTTTCCAATAAACCTTGGAGTCAAAACTCCATTTTATTTTTTCCTTTTATTTTCTTAATCAAAAATTCAAATGCGAACTAATTCCTACTTAGACTACCATTTTCGTTAATAATTGAACCAACCTCACTATTTTCTTTCTCAAGCCTCTACGGCCTCTTTCTTTTCTTCAAAACTATTTTCAAAAATTAAAATCAACCTAAACTCACAAAAACTTTTTTGAGAGAGAACTACATGGAGTTTGATCCCTTAAAAGGGTATGTAGGCAAGAGGTTAAAACCTCTCCAAGTCCAATAAAAATAAAACCCAAACACTTCCCCCATTCTTAAAATGAACAATTTTTTCCCAATAAATAGCATTAAAAATAAAGCGTAGACGTAAAGCTAAGAAAAACGGTTCCTATAGAGTACTATAGTCGTTATGGGTGCCTAACACCTTCCCATAGCGAAAATTGCCCCCGAACATAGAATTTCCAAGGGTTTTCTCAATTTCTCCCTTCCCCAAAAAAAAAAATAGAGATATCAATGATTGAAAGGTTCAAGCCTAATCAATGACTTGACACCCGAAAATCGCGATAACAGAAATGGCGACTTCACTAGGGATTCAATTCTGCGGGCTACGCCTAGTTTTTCATGCTTTATGTTTTACGCTTTATTTTATTGCTATATGTAAATATTTTCATGCAACGTGTGGGGTGAGAATATCAAAAGTCCTACACCCGGGCTGAGTGAACTTAGGAATAGGTGGAGATATAATCGACAATCCAATCCGGGGGTTGCCCCGTGTACTGGGTTACGCGATCAATCTCACATAGCTGAGGCATTTTGGGAGTGATGTTGTCAGCGTGTGTTGTCATGCTTAGGCACTTTACTTTCAATTGACCAGTGATGCTATGGACCGTAGTTACCAAACCCATCTTTGGCCTTTTTAGGACGTAGTGCGGTGGCTAAGCCGGGCGTTGTCTCGAGTTTTAGTCGTCACGCAATACTACACTCAAACTAGACCTTCTTACGAATAATCATGGAACGGGTGTCGACTCGTGCTACCATGATATGCGTAAGAGAGGTTGCAATTTGGGAACCTTATTAGAACCATGGTTACTACTATCAAAGCCTTAGTTTCACCGGACGCCGTGTCCACCCGCAGCTCTGTAACTGTGAACCTTAACCCACCGTGTTTTCTCTATAACCAAAAATCATGCATACATGCATTCATGCATAAACCTTTTTCATGCATTTATCGAAAGGTCTAGACAAATTAAAAACTTTGTAAACATTACAGATATGAAGAAGACTAAGTCTTACAAGTTCAAGGACGTCAATTTGGTTAGCTTAAGGGAGTTGGCACTCAAGGTTAAGAATCCGACCGGGTTTCGTCTCCGATACGGTGGTCTGCTTACTATTCTCCGGACTAATGTGGAGGAGAAGTTGGTGCACACTCTGGTACAATTCTATGATCCGGTTTTCCGTTGCTTCACTTTCCCGGATTTTCAGTTAGTTCCTACGCTTGAGGCTTATTCTAGCTTGTTGGGTTTACCTATAGCCAAGGGGACACCTTTCACGGGTCCCGGATCTCCCCTAGCTCCTCTGGTGATTGCTAAGGATCTTTATCTCAAGACTTCCGATGTGTCCAAACATCTCGTCACCAAGTCTCATATCCAGGGCTTCACTTCAAAGTACTTACTTGAGCGGGCTAATCTCGAATCCACTTGTCAAGACACTCTCGAGGCTATTCTTGCACTACTTATCTACGGGCTCGTTCTCTTCCCGAATCTCGACAACTTCATAAACATGAATGCCATTAAGATCTTCTATTCCAAGAATCTGATTCCTACTCTGTTAGCTGACACGTACCACGCCATCCATGATCAGAATCTCAAGTGTCGTGGATATATTCTTTGCTGCGTGCCTCTCTTATATAGGTGGTTTATTTCTCACCTTCCGAGTTCTTTTCATGCCAACCCGGAGAATTGGTCTTATTCACAGCGGATTATGGCTCTCACTCCCGATGAGGTGGTTTGGATTACTCCGGCAGCTTGAGTCAAGGAGATCATCACTGGTTGTGGGGACTTCCTCAATGTACCTCTTCTTGGTACCCGGGGAGGAATCAACTACAATCCTGAGCTAGCCATGAGACAGTTCGGTTTCCCGATGAGAGCGAAGCCTATCAATCTTGCTACATCTCAGGAGTTCTTCTACTATTCAGACGCCCCCTCCGGGCAAAGGAAAGCTTTTGTGGATGCTTGGTATAAGGTCCGAAAGAAGGATGTAAAGCATTTGGGTGTGAGATCCGGTATCGCTCATGAGGCCTACACTCAGTGGGTGATAGATCGAGCCGAGGAAATTGGTATGCCTTACCCTACTATGAGACATGTGTCTGCATCTGCTCCATCTAGGCCATTACCTTTGCTTCCTGCGACCCAGGAGATGTATCAGGAGCATCTAGCTATGGAGAGTCAGGAGAAGCGAATATGGACGGCCCGATACAATGAAGCTGAGAACCTGATTATGACTTTGGACGGTAGGGACGAGCAGAAGACTCATGAGAACGTGATGTTGAAGAAGGAATTGGCCAGGGTTAGAAAGGAGCTCGAAGAAAAAGATGATTTGCTTATGAGGGACTCCAGGAGAGCCAGAGGTCGACGTGATTTCTATGCTAGACATTGGGGATCAGCTTCGGAGTCTGAGTCTGAGGATTACCCTGCCACCCCTTAGGCTTAGATGTTTGTGTTGTTTGTATTGATTACATTTCAAAGTCAACTTCCCTTGGCTTAGCATTTCAAAGGGATTTATCTTGCCAGCTTTCTAGTCGCTTTATCTTTCTAATAATGTTTGCAAGGTTTCTAATTTGTCTAAAAAACCTTTCGATAACCAAAAAGAGTCATTTTTGCATCTGTATTTATACATATCATGCATCATATGCATCATTCATCGGTCACAAAAAGCTTCCAAGTGCTCATTGCCTCCTGGTTCTTCTGCCGCAGTTTAAAAAGTGGCTCGTGCTCAAAAGATCCATCAACCTACCAGAGTGCATCAGACTAGACAATACAGAAGAAGGAACAAAGTAGCTATAGAAGAAGAAAATGCACAGCTCCGTACCGAATTTGCTTCTCTAAGGGAAGAGTTGGCTAAAGCTCATGATGTTATGACTGCTCTGTTAGCTGCCCAGGAACAACCAGCCTCGTCTGCTCCTACAACCGCTGAAGCAATTCCAACAGCACCTCTTGATGAACGCTTTGTTATGCTGAGGGGATGCCCTTATGGACTCCCACCTTTCTTCGCTCCCAATACTGCAGCGGGTATTTCTAGTGCTATCAGTGGTGACCAGATCCCCATACCAGAGCATACCTCTCCCAACACTACTTTGCCTCAGACAACGATCTTCACCGAACCAATCGTACACTCTATGCCTCAGGACGCCAACACCGATACTCACCGTGGGAGGGCTCCCATGATTGGAACTGTGGAAGAAAGGATGGAGGAACTTGCTAAAGAACTCCGTCGTGAAATCAAAGATAACCGAGGAAATAGTGATCTTGTCAAGACTCATGATCTCTGCTTGGTGCCAAGGGTGGATGTCCCTAGAAAATTCAAAGTCCCAGAGTTCGACCGATACAATGGGCTGACTTGCCCCCAGAACCACATTATCAAATATGTCCGGAAGATGGCTAATTACTCAGACAATGATTCACTCATGATTCACTGCTTCCAAGACAGCTTAATGGAAGACGTTGCAGAATGGTATACTGGCCTGAGTAAGGATGACATTCGTACCTTCGATGATTTGGCTGCCGCTTTCAAGAGTCACTATGGGTTTAATACTAGGTTGAAGCCAAACAGGGAATTTCTCAGATCCCTCTTCCAGAAGAAAGACGAAAGTTTCCGTGAGTACGCACAAAGTTGGAGGGGGGCAGCTGCCTGTATTACCCCTGCTCTAGACGAAGAGGAAATGACTCAGACGTTTCTGAAAACTATGAAAAGGACTATGTTGAAAGGATGATCATTGCTGCTCCGAGTAACTTCTCCGAAATGGTCACCATGGGAACCCGCGTAGAAGAAGCTGTCAGAGAGGGTATCATTGTGTTCGAAAAAGGTGAATCGTCCACGAATGCACCAAAGAAATATGGCAATGGCCATCACAAGAAGAAGGAGACGGAAATTGGAATGGTATCTGCCGAGACCAATCAATCTATGGCTACCATTGCCCCTATCAATGCTACTCAACTACCTCTGCCATACCAATACATGCAATACGCCCAGCATCTGTTCTTTCCACCATTCTACCATCAATATCCTCTACCACAGGGCCAGCCTCAGGTCCCTGTCAACGCTATTGCTCAGCAAGTGCAACAGCAGCCACCGGCTCAACAGCAACCGCAACAACAGCAAGGTCCTCAGACCAGACCATCTTTCCCGCCGATTTGCTTCCAACTCTGCTGCACAAAGGGTACTGCACAACCAGGCTCGGCAAGCCGCCGCCCAACCCATTACCTCCCAGGTTTCGTTTTGACCTCAGATGCGATTTTCATCAAGGGGCTCTGGGCCACGATGTGGAAGGATGTTATGCTTTGAAGTACATTGTGAACAAGCTAATAGATCAGGGTAAGTTGTCTTTCGAGAACAATGTCCCGCATGTTCTCGATAATCCACTTCCAAATCATTTTGTTGTGAACTTGATTGAAGCATACGAAGAAACTCCTAGCCTTGATGTTTGTAATGTTGAAACTCCTCTGGTACCACTACATGTTAAGATGTGCCAAGCTTCCTTGTTTCACCATGACCATGCTGCTTGTAACGAATGTCTTCGGAATCCTATGGGATGTGACGTTGTTCAGAACGACATCCAGGGCCTGATGAATGATAACTATCTGATCGCCAGCGACGTTTGTGTGATTATGCTAGTCTTCCATGATACTCCCGTTAGGAACACGCCTCCGGAGGGGAATGTTGAACCTCTAGTGATAAGGCTACCTGAGCCAATGCCTTATGTTTCCACAAAGGCTATTCCCTACAAGTACAACGCAGCCATGATTGAGAATGGGATAGAAGTACCTCTGGTATCCCCAGCTGTAGTAAGCAACATCGCCGAAGAGACGACAACTCTGAGAAGCGGTAGAGTCCGCCCACCTTTGTTCCAAAAGAAGATCGCTGCGCCTACCATGGCTCTTGTTGACAAAACCACTCTACCTACAGTTCCTCCTGTTATTAAAGATGTTAGCCAGCCAGGACAATCTATTGAGGATTCTAATTTGGATGAAATCCTGAGGCTAATCAAGAGAAGTGATTACAAGATCGTGGATCATTTGTTGCAAACTCCGTCAAAGATATCTATCTTATCCTTGCTCCTGAGCTCTGAAGCCCACAGGAATATCTTGCTAAAAGTATTGGAACAGGCGTATGTCGATCATGAGGTCACGGTGGATCAGTTTGGTGGTATAGTGGGAAATATTACCACTTGCAGTAATCTCTGGCTTAGCGAGGATGAACTTTCGGAAGCGGGGAAAAACCACAATCTGACCCTACACATTTCTATGAATTGCAAGACTGACATGCTGTCAAATGTATTGGTGGATACGGGCTCATCTTTGAATGTAATGCCCAAGTCAACTCTAGATCAGTTAAGCTATCGAGAGGTCCCTTTGAGAAGAAGCACCTTTTTGGTCAAAGCCTTTGATGGATCCCGCAAGAACGTTCTCGAAGAAGTGGATCTTCCAATGACCATCGGCCCTAAGACATTCCTGATCACGTTCCAAGTCATGGACATCGATACTTCCTATAGTTGTCTCCTTGGAAGGCCGTGGATACACGAGGCTGGCGCGGTGACCTCCACCCTCCACCAAAAGCTGAAATTTGTGAAGAATGGTAAACTTGTCACTGTACATGGAGAAGAAGCATACTTGGTCAACCAATTGTCATCATTCTCTTGCATTGAAGCAGGATCTACTGAGGGAACTGCATTTCAAGGTTTGACTATTGAAGGTACGGAGCCCAAGAAGGTTGGGGTTGCTATGGCTTCTTTAAAGGATGCCCAGAAGGCTGTCTAGGAGGGACAGGCCGCCGGTTGGGGCCAGTTAATACAACTTCATGAGAATAGGCGCAAAGAAGGTCTTGGGTTTTCACCAACATCAAGAGTATCTACCGGAACTTTCTATAGTGCTGGGTTCACCAATGCAATTACTGAGGGTGTTACTGGAAGTGGTTCTAGGCCCGTGTTTGTTATATCAGGAGGCATATCAAAGAATTGGGATGTCGTCGACCTTCCTTTGATCATGCATGGTTTCGAGTAATGTGTCTTGTTGCTTAAGTCCTTGTTTTTTCAAAATAACAATCCTCTCGCTCTACCCAAGGCGAAAGTGATCTTTTTGTAAGGGCATGTTTGTTTCGGCATTGCCATTGTTAATAAAATTGCCGTTTCTTTCGCGGCTTTTGTTTCTCTTAATGCTTTTCCCTTGGAAATAATGGTAATGCCAGAAAAAACCAAAACATCTTTGTTTTCTTATTAATTTCAAAGATCTGCATGAAAAAACCTTTTCTAAAAAACATCCAACCATACCATGCAGATTGAACCATAATAAACACGTTGAACACAGTGACCCTACGTTTTCTCCGACTTTTGAATCTCCGGTATATAAAGCCGAAGATGAGGAAGATGATGATATACCATATGAGATCACTCAACTGCTCGAACAAGAGGAGAAAACCATTCAGCCCCACCAGGAAGAGATTGAGTTGATCAACCTGGGTACCGAAGACAATAAGCGAGAGATAGAGGTTGGTGCTGCACTAGAAGAGGGGGTTAAGAGGAAAATCTTCCAACTTCTCCGAGAGTATCCAGATATTTTCGCATGGTCATATGAAGATATGCCGGGTTTGGACCCCCAGATCGTAGAACACCGGATACCAACAAAGCCAGAATGTCCTCCTGTTAGACAAAAGCTGAGAAGAACTTGTCCTAACATGGCTCTCAAGATCAAGAGTGAGGTACAGCAGCAGATTGACGCGGGTTTCCCATGACGGTCGAGTACCCCGAATGGGTTGCTAATATTGTACCTGTACTTAAGAAGGATGGGAAAGTCCGGATGTGTGTCGATTATAGGGATTTGAATAAAGCCAGACTGAAAGACAATTTCCCGCTGCCTCATATTGACGTGCTTGTAGATAATACTGCTTAGTGTAAGGTGTTCTCCTTCATGGATGGTTTCTCCAGATACAATCAAATCAAGATGTCACCCAAATATAAGGAAAAGACATCGTTCATTACCCCATGGGGTACTTTTTGTTGCAAAGCGATGCCGTTTGGCCTGATAAATGCTGGTGCCACCTATCAGAGGGGGATGACTACGTTGTTTCACGATATGATTCACAAAGAAGTCGAGGTATATGTGGATGACATGATCGTAAAGTCGAGCGATGAAGAGCAACATGTTGAATATTTGGCAAAAATGTTTGAAAGATTTAGAAAATACAAGCTTCGACTGAATCCCAACAAGTGTACGTTCGTTGTCAGATCCGGGAAGTTGCTAGGGTTCATTGTCAGCCAAAGAGGCATTGAAGTAGATCCTGACAAAGTCTAGGCCATTCGTGAGATGCCGGCCCCGCAGACCGAGAAGCAAGTCAGAGGTTTCCTCGGGCGTCTGAACTATATCTCCCGATTCATATCTCACATGACCGCGACTTGCGGACCAATCTTCAAGCTGCTCAGGAAAAATCAGCCAATTGTATGGAACGATGAATGCCAGGAAGCTTTTGATAGCATCAAAGATTACTTGCTAGAGCCACCAATCCTTGTCCCGCCGGTGGAAGGAAGGTCGTAGATTATGTATCTGTCAGTGTTAGATGAATCCATGGGATGTGTGCTCGGTCAACAGGACGAGACCGGAAAGAAAGAACATGCTATCTACTATTTAAGTAAGAAGTTCACTGACTGTGAGACTTGGTACACGATGCTCGAAAAGACTTGTTGTGCTCTGGCTTGGGCTGCCAAACGTCTACGTCACTATTTGATGAACCATACAACTTGGTTGATATCCAGGATGGACCCGATCAAGTATATCTTTGAGAAGCCTGCAGTCACCGGGAAGATTCCGCGTTGGCAGATGCTTCTGTCTGAATATGATATTGTGTTCAAAGCTCAAAAAGCCATCAGAGGAAGTGTTCTAGCTGACCACCTCGCTTATCAACCGCTTGATGACTATCAGCCCATCAAGTTTGATTTCCCCGACGAAGAAGTTATGTATTTGAAGTCAAGGGACTGTGAAGAACCGTTGATTGGTGAAGGTCCAGACCCTAATAGCAAGTGGGGATTGGTATTTGATGGTGCTTTCAATGCTTACGGCAAGGGGATTGGGGCAATAATCGTATCTCCACGGGGGCATCACATTCCCTTTACCGCCCGAATTCTATTCGAATGCACAAACAACATGGCTGAATACGAAGCGTGCATCTTGGGGATTAAGGAAGCAATTGACATGAGAATCAAGCATCTTGACATTTATGGAGATTCTGCGCTTGTTATTAATCAGATAAAGGGTGAGTGGGAGACCCATCATGCCAATCTGATCCCTTACCGTGATTATGCGAGACGTCTGCTGACATACTTTACAAAGGTCGAGTTGCACCATATTCCCCGTGAAGAAAATCAAATGGCCGATGCTCTTGCTACTTTATCCTCCATGTTTCAAGTGAACCATTGGAATCATGTGCCGGTAATCAAAGTACAACGCCTGGACCGGCCTTCTCATGTGTTTGCCATCGGAGACGTGATTGTTCAGGCAGATGCGGATGTAGTTGACAACAAACCCTGGTATCATGATATCAAGAAGTTTTTGCAAAACGGTGAATACCCGCCAAGTGCTTCCAACAAAGACAAGAGGACCCTGCGAAGATTGGCTAGTAAGTTCCTGCTAGGCGGAGATGTTTTGTACAAAAAGAACTACGATATGATATTGTTGAGATGTGTTGATGAACATGAAGCAGAGCAACTGATGCATGATGTGCACGATGGCACTTTTGGAACCCATGCTTCGGGGCATACCATGTCTAGAAAATTGTTAAGGGCTAGCTACTATTGGATGACCATGGAGCACGATTGCTACCAATATGCCAAGAAATGTCACAAATGTCAAATCTATGCTGATAAAATCCATGTGCCTCCGCATGCTCTCAATGTTATTTCCTCCCCGTGGCCTTTCTCTATGTAGGGCATCGACATGATTGGGAGAATTGAACCAAAGGCTTCGAACGGTCATCGTTTCATTTTGGTGGCAATCGATTACTTTACCAAATGGGTCGAAGCTGCATCTTATGCCAATGTAACCAAGCAAGTGGTGGTTAAGTTCATCAAGAATAACATCATCTGTCGATATGGTGTTCCCAGCAAGACTATTACTGACAATGGTACCAACTTGAACAATGACATGGTGCAAGCCCTGTGTGAGAAATTCAAAATTGAACATCATAACTCTTCTCCTTATAGGCCCCAGATGAACGGTGCAGTTGAGGCCGCCAATAAGAATATCAAGAAGATCGTACAGAAGATGGTGACTACATACAAAGACTGGCATGAGATGTTTCCCTTTGCTTTACACGGCTACTGCACTACAGTACGCAGTTCGACCGGGGCAACGCCTTTTTCCCTCGTGTATGGCATGGAAGCAGTCCTCCCTTTGGAAGTAGAAATCCCATCTCTCCGCGTGATTATGGAAGCAAAATTGTCTGAGGCTGAATGGTGCCAAAGCCGGTATGATCAGTTAAACTTGGTGGAAGAAAAGCATCTGGATGCTTTGGCCCGTGGACGGCTGTATCAAACAAGAATGAAAACTGCTTTTGACAAGAAAGTCCGTCCTCGGGAATTCAAGGAAGGTGAACTTGTATTGAAGAGAAGAGTAAGCCAACAACCCGACCCAAGGGGCAAGTGGACGCCTAACTATGAAGGACCTTATGTTGTCAAGAAGGCTTTCTCCGGCGGTGCTTTGATTCTTACACACATGGATGGTGCAGAACTTCCAAACCCTGTGAATGTCGATATAGTCAAAAAATACTTTGTCTAGATGGTAAGAACAGCGTGGTAGGTCGAAAACCCGAAAGGGCGGCCTAGGCAAAAATGCGCTTCCCGGTGGATCGAAAACCCGAAAGGGCGATCTAGGCAAAATAAGGGACAAAAAATGATTATGAAAAAGCTCGCTGAGATTACACGTAACTCAGGCAAAAATGGGCGTCTCGATGAGCCAAAAACCCGGAAGGGCGGCTCATGTAAAAATGAGATTGAAATAAAAGACAATTGACTATATCTGGCAGACTACCATCCCCTTGGGGCACCTGCAACTGATAAATGGTTGTTCTCGTCAGAGGCTTTTGTACTTGTGAATTCAAAATTTCTAAGGACTGTAGTGGTCACTGTGTTCAATATACCACCAACCCAAAAAATTACCATTTCCCAAGCTTTGTAAATCTGTGGAGTCATGCCTTTGGCTGACCACCACTCTTATACATTGATTTGAGCCTATGCTTTTGTTTGAAACTCTATTTCTTCATTCTACTTTCAAAGCTTTATACAAATACATTTTCTTTCTATTTTAATAATGACAATGTCTGAAACAAACATTTTGGAAATTTAAATTCTTGCGTGTATTTTGAAAACAAACTTGAGCAACTAGGTGCATTCAAACGAAACATGCATGAACAAATATGTGTTGATGTCCATTTCAATACAAGCTACCAGCAAGCTCTCTCCTCAGTACGGTCTGTGGTCAATGGCAGGAATGAAAAACAGAATGAAAAAACAGAATGAAAAGCATGAGAAAATGAATAAGCTCGCTAAGCTGAAAACCCGAAAGGGCGGCTTAGGCAAAAATGAGCACCCCGCTGGATTGACAACCTACCGAGGCAATTCAGGCAAAAACAGGGGCAGTGAAAAGAATTTATTCCCCGGTGGATCGAAAACCCGAAAAGGTGGTCCAGGCAAAAATGGGATGATAAAAAAAAAACAAAACAAGAGCAAACATGCAAAAAGCATTGACCACAGATGCGATATCCAAAGTGTGCTCAGCATTAAAGCACCCAACAATGACAGTGCCATCAAAAGGGTTCTACTCTCTACGAGTTTATGAATGGGATACAGCTCCCTACCCTCAGCCATGGTCTCGATGCGTCTTCCGACGACGGTATCTCCAAAGGGGGTTTTCACAAGCACATGTTAGAGCACGAGCCATTACGTGCCCAATATTCCAATGTTTTGTCTACCTCTATGAAATTGTGTCTGCAAACTGCCAACCATCATGCACTTCATGCATTCATACATGCATAAATCATGCATCCTATATGCTCATGCATCTGATAAAGTTGTTATACTATACATACACATTGCATTTTCAATTCCTATGTTAATCTCTGTCAAAATCTCGTAAGTCAATTTCAAACTTCTACTGCCATGTCAATTTCAAACTTCTACTATCATGTCAATTTCAAACTTCAACAGTCTTGTCAATTTCAAACCCTTGCAGTCATGTCGAGTCAATTTCAATCTGTTTTCACAAATGCAATTTGCTTCTGTTAACGGCCAAGTGACTAGTTCGCATCCAAGAACAGCTTGTGCCTGTCAATTCATTCTGTTAACGGCCAAGTGACTAGTTCGCATCCAAGAACAGCTTGTGCCTTTCAATTGATTTCTGTTATCAGCCAAGTGGCTAGTTCAAATACTAGAACAGCTTGTGCCTGTCAATTTCCTGCTATTATCAGCCAAGTGGCTAGTTCGTATCCAAGAACAGCTTGTGCTTGTCAATTTGCTTCTGTTATCAACCAAGCAGCTAGTTCAAATACAAGAACAGCTTATGCCTATCTGCCTGTTAGTATTCTCGGTCAAGTTTCCAGTTCGAACCAAAAGAACAACTTGCACCTGTCAATTCGCTGTTTGTTTCCCCAGTAAACCTTATTATTTGCTATCTTGTTAATGTCTACCAGTCCCGCAGTGGATACGACATACCCTGTTTTTGCCATCCTGTTAATGTCTACCAATCCCGCAATGGATACGACATACTTTGTTAAACTCAACTCTCAGTTTGTCTTGCATTCATAATCTAAATGTTGCATGGCATACATGACATTCACAAATGTATTTTTACGCCCAAAATCAGTGCAATGTCAATATTTAAGTATCTTCGTCCGGTCAGGCCAAAGACTCTGTCTCTTGACCCTCCAAACAAAGAAACTTAAATAGGGGCGGCTGTCATACCCTCATTTTGGACCTAAAAATACTCGTTCAAATTTATTTTGTATCTCTGATACTTTTCAACTCACTATGTTTTACTCTACAATTTTCTACTGTGGTTCAACCGCATATTTTACTGTTTCTGTCTCCAATTTTCTTGCATGTAAGACCTGAAGGAAAATCGAATTCATACAGAATAAAGCAGCGGATAAAATTTCGATTTTCTTTCCTTGGATCATTACGAATTTCAAACATGAATCAGTGATTCGATTGTTACCTCGAAAGTATGGAGTCTGGAAACTGGTTACTGGAACTGGAATCACGATCACAGCAAAGCAAGCAGCAAGCAGCAAAGCCTCTAGCAAGTCCACACGAACAGTGCTCTTCCAAAACTCGGTGCTAGCCAAGGAATCAGAAGTGCAGAGAAGAAAGGTTGCTCCAAAAACGTAACCAAAAACTTCAGCACTAGGGTTCTATTTATAGAACTTCTAGTGTGCTCCGCAAGTCAGAAGTCACTATTGGGCTTCAGTAAGCCTAACAACGAGTTCAGTAATTTTGCTAACTAATTAGCGTTCTTTACTAAACGCACCCCTTATATAAGTCATACTTATATATTTCTCTTTTGACTGTTCTTTGTGTGTGACCCTATAGGTTCTAGTCACGTTGGCAATAATATTAAATCTAATATTTAATACTATAAACAATGAGCGGTATCTAGCAACACATCATTGCTACCCAAGTGACAAGAATGTCAAGTGATCTGACGAAACCTTTCCATGATAATGCTCATGTGTACACTTACTCCTTTGTCTCGATATCTTCATTGATCCCAAGGCATAGATATTGTCACCCTTGTATAGATCAACGTTTATATTTCTTGATTCCAAAATATACTGAATAACGAATAAGTGCAATATCTTATATTGACTTAGTTCGGCATGGCCATGCAGTTTTACAGTCATATTTTATCAAGAGACCTAAAGATATATCTCCTGTTTATGAGGAGGGACAAATCCCATCTAGGACACTCATGCCCCTCAGCATGATTCATCAAGTACCCATCAACCAACGTTATGGTTATCCTTTTACAGACAACGTTAGAATGGCAACAAAGCACTTGAGTCCACATCTAGGGAACATAGTGGTTTCAGGTCTAAGAGCGATATACACTATTATCATTGTGAGAATATCTTATGACAATTTCATAACTTACTATGTAGTATTCTCACGGTGGGTCAATCCAGTATAAATATTACTCCTAATATTTATACCTATGTATATATACTTAATATCTCATATCTATGACCCATGAGATGCGGTCATCAGTCTACATACATAATAGTCTCGATGCTTTATTATTATCCTCTATTCATATTAAAGCTTTGACTACGGATACATTTAAGAATAGCGTTCTTTATGATAATGTAATCTCATGATTAAGTCACACTTAATATATTATTACACGAACAATCTATTCTAAGGACTTTATTAATGTTATCTAAATATAATAAAGAGTGCCATATATTATTTAATAATAAAAGTCATGATACATAAGAAAAGTATAACATAAACAATTGGCCTCTAGGGCTTATACCAACAAGACCATCCAAAGTGTTTTTCTTGCATTACAAGTCATTGAAGAGTTTCTAAAAACATTGCATATTTTCCTGCATTTTATTCCAAATTTTTGCATAAAATCATACATAAAGGGTATTTTGGTCATTTCTTGCAGTGGAACCCATTTTAGTCCCTACATTTGTCTCTGAGTCTTTTCAACTTGTCTGTATAAACCATTGATCAAACCCTACCTAAAAAAATCATTTCAGCATTGCATCTGAGTCAGTCTGAGTCGTTTTAGTCCCTAGGGGCATTTTAGTCTTTTCACATCAAAATTTTGACAGAGAGGTATTTTAAAATACCTCATTTTGGTAGTTTGTTCTTTTTAGTCCGTTTTGTCGTTTTTTAACTGTTTCACTTTACGTTGTTTTCAAAATTACTTTTTTACCCATTTTATTTTTTATTTTGCAAGTCAGTCCAAATTTTACTTTTATTTGCAAATTAGTCCAATTCTTTTTTTATTTGCAGATTAGTTCAATCTTTACTTTTTTGCAGATTGGTCCTTTAGTTTTATTATTTTGCAGAGAGGTCCTTAGGTCAAAATTCAGTCCAGAAGTCACGCAAGTAAGTCCAAGGCCAGGTGTCACATTTCAATTGGTCTAAGGTACACATGGCAGCCTATAAAAGGCCGGCCACTGTCAAAGTCAAAAAAGGAGCCACATAATTCACGCCACATCACAAACACCTCACAACTTTCTCTCTCTATTCAGTTACAATCAAAATCCACAAAACTCAGAAAAATCTCAAGAACACGAAGAACAACTTCTACAAACCCTAATTTTCCATAATCAAATTCAAGCACAATGCAGTGAAATTCACCACGGTTCTCAGAGATTCATCACTGAATCATCATCACCGAACCATTTCCCCTGCAATTCAAGCGTGAATTCACCACTGAAAGCGGCGAATTCAACACGATCACAGAGGGAAGAGTGAGAAGAAGAAGAAGGAAGAAAATTCAAAGGATTTGGACCGGTGAAGAAGAAGAGGAGAAATCACCGATTTATTTTCGGAATTCAAGCCAAAAAATCAACAAACAGAATCAAATTCAAGAGTTCTTGAAGATTCCAGTTCGAATCTCCGAATAAAACACAGGTGAATACGTAGACTTACCTCTTTCTTACTCAAGAACATCAACAAATCCAAATCGATGTAGATCCGTAGAAGTTCAAAGAGCTTTGTTCAAAATCATGAAACCCTAAAAAAAAAATCTTTGAAAACGTAAAGATTCCACGGTCTACAACGAGTATCAACTGTTGTAAACCTACGAATCCATAAAGGATTTCATTCAGCAAAAAGATTCAAACAAAAGCACAGAAAATAGTTTGAAAACCGTAAAAATCTTTCAAGATCTACATCGATTTACAACATGCATGTGAATTTCAATGGTGGATTCGTGTTTGGAACAACAAGACGAATCGTTTGAACCATGTTTGATTGGATTCTGGGTAGTATAGGTCAAGATTAGGGTTAGGGTTCATCGTAGGAAGTAGAGAGAACAACGGAGAAGAAGAGAGATTAAAGAGAAATGAAAGAAAGAAATGAGAGCGAACCGGACCTTTTTCCTTTTGTATAGGCGCTGGACCGGGTCAGTTCAGACCCGATCCAGCCTTCTCGCGTTTCTGGCCGTTAGATCTAGGTCTTAGAGGATCCGGATTGATCCAACGCCTCTGAGGCATTCTGGAGATCCGGATCCACCAGACTGCGTGGGTTTGGGCTTCGTAACCGTGGGCCTTTGATTTCTTTGGATTTTTTCTTGAGTTTTTGCTATGCACACCTCTGTTCTTGCTACCTGAACCCCTGTGCGCTTTAATTTTCTTACAAAAAATTCCAAAAAATTGCTATGTGTTTCTTGATGCATTTTTGATTGTTTTGTGATGTTTTTACATGTCTAAAATTGATAGAAAAATATGTGCTCATTTTTTCTATTGATTTGTGTGTTTTGTGTATTTTTTGTGAAGTTTCTTGCATGACCTTTGGTCCAATTTTTTGCCATATGATGTTGATACTTGGCACATAACTTCGTGATGTTTACTTCTGAGTTCATGCTAATTCTTCCAATTTTGCAATGTTAATTGTTAATCTCCAATTTTGTTTAGTTTAAGTGATTAGTTTCTTGTTTTGTAAATTTACTTATTAGCTTACATTTTTGTTAGTTTAATTGTTAGTTTCCAATTTTTGCAATGTTAATTGTTAGTTCCTTGTTTTTTTTGCAAATTTAATTGTTAGTTTCTTGCTTTGCAAATAATGTGGATTTTGTTCATTTGAAAACAAAGTGTGGACTATGCTTGTGAATGTGTGCTAAGATGAAGTTTGGGCATGTCTCATAATTCTCATATTGTGCTTGAAATGAACCTCTTAAAAATTGCTTTGAATGAGAATTATAGGGCATGTGCTTGCTTAAAACCTTGTGACTAGTTTTGTGCATTTTCTTGCCATTATTATATCTTGCTTTTTTTTGTCAATTAGTTTATCATTTTATATCGTGTTTTACTAACCATTTCATGTTTCATACATATTGAGTATTCTACCACCTCATCTCCATCCTTTAGTCTAGGTTTTATTCAATTTTCTAATCTTTAGGTGGTTATTCCTTTCTTTTAATTTTCGCAAGACCATAGAATGTAAACTAGGGCCAATGTAAAGGACAATGGACAATATAATGATGTACACCGACACAAGCACCGACACGCAGACACGTTGTATGATTTACCGTTAGATGTATGTTTAGGAACGCAAAACTTAGAAAAAACCCATTTTTTAAAAAGTGTTAACAATCTCATCACTTGAAAAACAATTTTTTCCAATAAACCTTGGAGTCAAAACTCCATTGTATTTTTTCCTTTTATTTTCTTAATCAAAAATTCAAATGCGAACTAATTCCTACTTAGACTACCATTTTCGTTAATAATTGAACCAACCTCACTATTTTCTTTCTCAAGCCTCTACGGCCTCTTTCTTTTCTTCAAAACTATTTTCAAAAATTAAAATCAACCTAAACTCACAAAAACTTTTTTGAGAGAGAACTACATGGAGTTTGATCCCTTAAAAGGATATGTAGGCAAGAGGTCAAAACCTCTCCAAGTCCAATAAAAATAAAACCCAAACACTTCTTCCCCCATTCTTAAAATGAACAATTTTTTTCCCAATAAATAGCATTAAAAATAAAGCGTAGACGTAAAGCTAAGAAAAACGGTTCCTATAGAGTACTATAGTCGTTATGGGTGCCTAACACCTTCCCATAGCAAAAATTGCCCCCGAACTTAGAATTTCCAAGGGTTTTCTCAATTTCTCCCTTCCCCAAAAAAAAATAGAAATATCAATGATTGAAAGGTTCAAGCCTAATCAATGACTTGACACCCGAAATTCGCGATAACACATAGGTGATAGTTATGAGCCGCCAACACAATTGGAATGTAATGTTTGTCTTTTGCACTTTCTTTTTCCTTTAAAAAAAATGTTTCTCCTATCTTTAAATTTATTTACCTAGTATAGTATCCAAAAAACTTCACCACATAATTATAACTAGCCACCTCTCAACAACAACAAAATATTATAACTAACCACTATAACAATAATGTCAATTTACTTTTCTTTTAGATACTTTCTGCATTTAGTTTTTGCCTTTTTCTTTAAGTTTCTTCTCGTCGAAAGACGTCTCCACGCGACGAAATTGCTTCCGTTCGTGCCTTTTCACTTTGCAAAACAACACACTATATCCAAGGATCTCTGGTTTGGTCCTGCTTGTAATAATCAAAGCTAGAGTCGTTGTTTACCAAAAACAAGTGTAAACAAAGGCCAAATATCACAAGTTTTGAAAAATTGGTGGGGGGGGGGGGGGGGGGGTGCATATGTAACACCCTAATGAGATTGCCTAGGATCTCTTACAAGCGTTAAATTTCGTATTGGGTACATTAATTACAATACATAAATTGAAGTCCTAAACATATATTATTACAAGGTATTTAATCAGAAAAATAAATACATAACATGTTCTAGATAGTGCACTAACTAGCGAGTACATCTTATCTAATATTATTGAGTACATAGTACAACATAGTGTTAATCCGAATATGTGACATGATATAATACATAAGCTGAAATATAAAAGAGACTCGATCAATTTGTTACTTTCTCCTTACCCTTGCTACGTGCCTCCTGAGTACCTGAAAAATTTAAAGGGATTGGGATGAGACATGATGTCTTAATGAGTTCCACCTACCCTATACTGTGATTTGGAGATTCTTAATCACGGGTTGTACATCATATTATCATATCGTAATCTTTTCATATTCATATCATTAATTATGTTAGCGTTGAACATACCTATAGCTATTTGGGTTTAGTTTATGGAATCCATTCGAGTGGAGTAACCCCGGAGTACACCCTCATACATACCGGTGAAAATTCCTATATGAGGTTAACACCGGACTCCTCTTATCGTTGTGTCGACAACCCTCTCGAAGAAGTCCCATCCGACATAATCCGGAGCCTGCTTGACACAACTTAACTTACATGTGGACAACCCTCTCGAAGAAGTCCCATCCGACATAATCCGGAGCCTGCTGGACATGTTTAGTTGTATACATCTCACAATTGTTATCTATATCATGATTAAGGTTGTTTAACTCTAACCCATGTCAGTAGTTAGTATTATAACCCATCACTCTTGGACGACATGTCATTCTAATTGCATTTATTCTTAGTTTCAACATTGATAAACTAGTCCGGAACCGTTAGTATGACTTTGTTGCCCATTACTTAAAATTTATAAAATTTGAGATTCTGGTCACCCTCGCTTTGGCGAGCACCTTCTCGCTTCAGCTATCTGAGTATCGCATGCTCGCTTCAGCGAGCTTGATCCTTGCTATAGCGATGAGTTCCAGAAACCATCCCAATATGCTCGCTTCAGCGAGCTTGACAGTTTCTTGAAAACCAGAGACACATTCTTGTTAAAAATTTGTTACCCAACTTGGAAAAACTTCTTTAAAGCATCAAGGGTCTACCCAATGTTCCTAAGAATGGCTAAAACCAAGGATCAACAACAATTTTGAAGTAGATTCATCATAAGGGTATTTAAGCTAAAACTTACATAATCACTTAATTTAGATTATCTCACACATCATAAACCCATGTGGAAAGCTAAGCTAAAAGGAACTCACAGTGCTGGTTCTGATTCCTATAAGCTTCCGAAATTCAGAAATTGCACTCCTAGTATCTAGCTCCAATATTGATCTTACATCTCTCCTTTTTCTTCTATATACCAATTTAAACTAACTACAATCTAGAATCATTCATGCATGCAACTTAGCAACTGAATTCGCTTCCAGAACCGATGGATTGAGTAGAGGGATTGGTAAATGCTTGAATGAAGAATTTAAAGCTTAATAGATGGTTTACTTCTCATGAGGATGCCATATGAATGATTGCATGTTGATTCTTAGTAGAAATTGAGGATGATTGATGAAGAAGAAGGATGAGTTTGGCTTTAAATAACCTTTCGAAAAAATTACCAAAATGCCCTTCCTTATTATTTCTCTGATACATTAAGATGATACTGATAAGTCACAGAGTCTTATGTGGGATTTTACACTCTACCCCCTTAAAAAAATTTCGTCCTCGAAATTTAGAATTTACCTGGAAACAGATGCGGATGGCTCTCCTGCATCTCTGATTCCAACTCCCTGGTAGCTTCGCCGTCGGGGGAACCTTTCCATATCACCTTGACGATGGGAATCTCTTTGTTCCTCGAGGACTTAGAATTACGATCAACAATCCGTTCCTGTTCTGGTTGGAATGTCAAATCTAATTTCAAGTCTATGGTCTCCAATCCCATTGGCTGAAAAAGGACCGAGAATGAATTTCCTCAACTAAGAGACATGGAAAACATCATGCATCTTGACATGGATGGTGGCAACGCCAACTGGTATGCTGCTGAACCGACACGTTTGAGTATCTGAAACGGTCCTATATATCTCGGACTACGCTTCTCTATCCGGAATACTCCTCTTAATCCCAACTTGGGTGTGACTTTTAGGAATACATGATCTCGTTCATCAAACTTTAAAGGCCTCCGCCTCCTGTCTGCGTAACTTTTCTGACGACTCTGAGCGGTTCTCATCTTATCCTAAATAGACTTTATCTTCAAAGTAGTCTCCTGAATGATTTCCGGACCTAGAATACTCTTATCTCTTATACTTGAATGGTAACTGTTGTTATAAGCAAACTTAATTAAACATAAGTGATGAATCCAACTTCCTCCATATTCTAGAATACATGCACATAACATATCTTCTAACGTCTGGATAGTCCTCTTTGATTGACCATTCGTTTGAGGGTCATACGACGTACTCAATTTCAAGCGAGTCCCCAAGGCCTTCTGAAAAGCCTTCCAAAAACGAGACGTAAAGATTGGATCTCTATCTGATACGATACTAGTTGGAACACCATGCAATTTAACAATCTCTCCCCTAAACAATTTTGCATACTAAGAAGCTTAGTACGTAGACTCGACTGGTAAGAAATGTGCGGACTTAGTCAATCGGTCTATAATTACCCAAATTGAATCACGTCCGTGTTGAGTACGAGGTAATCCACTCACAAAATCCATGGTTATCTCTTCCCCTTTCCATTGCGGAATCTCCAGAGGTTCGAGCATTCGTGCAGGCCTCTGGTGTCCAATCTTGTTGACACAAAATGCACCTTGCTAAAAATTTTGCAATCTCAGTCTTCATACCAGGCCACCAATAATTTTTCTTCAAGTCTTTGTACATCTTTGTAGCACCCGAATGAATACACAAAATACTCTTATGAGCTTTTTTTAAAATCAATCTCTTCAAGTCCACATCGTTCGATCCACAGATCCTTCATTCGAATAATAATGTACCGTCCGATGCCACATCAAACTCTGGATGACCAATCCTCCTCTGAAGGTCCATATCCATACTTTGTGCTTATGCTATTCTATACCTCAAATCGCAGGAAATCTCCAACTTATGCAACAAAACACCGTTGTCTAATTCGGCGACACTGAGATTAAGATCTATGAATTTCTCGTACAAATTGCAAGTATGCATCATCACTTCCGCCTTAAACAAAGCCTTCCAACTTAAAGTATCTGCTACTACATTTTCCTTTCCTAGATGATATCTCAAATAAAAATCAAAGTTTTTCAGATACTCCACCATCTTCTCTGTCTCATATTCAGTTAATGTTGGTCGAACAAATATTTCTTCTCTCGGAGAACATTCAAAACAATCCTCAAGTGCTGAGAATGTTCCTAAGGATTCTTGGAATAAATCAGGATGTCCTCAATGAATATAACCACAAACTGATCCAAATATGGCTGGAAAATTCTGTTCATATAATCCATGAATACACCCGGAGCATTAGTTACACCAAAAGGCATAACGAAGAATTCATAGTGCCTGTAACGTGTTCGGAAAGCCGTCTTGGACACATCTGAAGACTTGATACGGATCTTGTGATAACCTGATCTAAGATCAATCTTAGAGAATATTGTTGCTCCCTTTAATTGATCTAGGAGGTCATCAATCCTCAGAAGTGGATACTTGTTCTTGATAGTCACTTTATTTAGTTGGCAGTAATCGATACATAATTTCATACTACCATCTTTCTTCTTTACTAACAAAATGGTGCACCCCAAGGTGATACACCAGGCCAAAAACTTGACAGATGTTTGGCAAGTGTACCAAAAACTATCGAAGTAGTAAAATAATATTGTTCCCACAAGGACTGTGTTAACGTAATAATTCAATGGCGTTATAATGCAGGATATATAAAAGTTATTTTGTTTTGCCACTAGGCAGTTGATTCGTTTGATTGCATAAAAGTAATATCAGAAAATAAAGATTTGGTTTTAAAGAATAAGAGATAGATGAGATTGGGTCTTTCAAATCATCTATGTTTCCCTAATTGGTATACTGCACCTATTCTTATGAATGATAGTTAACAAAATAGTCATAATCAATCCCTTGAGTTATGACCCTCTTCTCAAACTACATCCCCTAATTCCTTAGGTGGTGTAATAATCTTTGAAGGTTTAAGCACTTTAATCTAATATCACTAATAAACGATTAACCATTCCTATATTAACCCTATTTATCAGAACAATTCAATTAGGTCTAAGTAGAAAGCTATGGTCAATGGTCATTCATTCTCACTAAATCATGTTTATATTTGATCAGGATATAAAAAGCATTAAGAGCAATTGAGTTGAATAAAAACTAGATTGTCATTCACAATAAATAGAGTTTCACAACAATATGGATCAATTAGGGTTAAAAAGAATCATCTCAGACCTAATCTCTAAGAGATTTAGCTACTCATAATTGAGTTTACTAGTGGAATCAAAACATACATGAACTGATAGAAGGTTGAAGAAATCGCCCTCCTAGCCGTCTTTAGTTCTCAAAATTGAACTTTGCTCTTCTCAAATCGTAACTCTTGTCTTCTGAATAGACTTAAGCTTAAATAGGCACATAAATTCGCCCAAAATCGTGTCACATTTTAAGTAAATCGTGACACGTTTTCACTTGAATAACAAACAGCTGAATTAAGGTTTCATCAAATAGTGCCACGTTTTTGCCATCGTGACACGTTTTCATCAATGCCGAGAGCATGTTTTTTTCTTTGTTAAATCGTGTCACGTTTTTTCAAAATCATGACACGTTTTCCTTCTTTGTATTTTCTTTAGTTTTTCTGCATTTTTTGCTGCTTAAGTTGCCTTGTGAACTCCAAAATGTGATAAAATTACATATAAAATTACGTAATGACGAGATGTCATCACCTGATAAAGTGCTTCAAGAACAACTCTTCTAATTGAGACTTCAACTCTTTGAATTCTGAAGGTGACATTCTGTATGGTACCACTGACACTGGATCCGCTCCTAGAACAAGATCAATGGAGAATTCAACCTCACGTTCAGGGGGTCAGCTAGTGATGTTGGAAGGAAAGACATCTAGATACTCGTTGACAATTGGAATATCATTGGGACTTATTTTTGGTTAAGAAGTCACAGTGAGCAGGATATAGAAACCCCTATCCTTGGCATGAATAAACTAGACCAACTGATGAGTACGATTGATCAATTCTGACAAAGCCACTCCTTCTGCTGTATTACTAGTAGGCATGTAGATACTCTTCTTTGAACATCCAATGCACACATGGTTCGCGGAAATCCAATCCATGCCTAAGATCACATCAAGTTGCTTCATAGGAAGACATACTAAATCAATATAGTAGGTCTTGCTAGACACAATGATTTGACAATTTTCGCACACATAGTTGGCTACTAGCCCACCATCTGTGGTAGTAGACACCGTCATAGGGGGAATCAACAGTGACAGAGGTAATTGCAGTGTTTTTACACGCCTATAAGAAATAAAAGAACAAGTTGCACCGCAATCGAAAATAACCTTAACAGGATTTTGTCCAAGATAACACATTCCGACAATCAAGTCCTCATTTGCCATAGCCTTCTTGCCATCTAAGGAATACACTCTGCCATTGCTTGTAGTGGTACCTTCTGCTCCACTTCTACCTTTCCTTTCTGGACAGTTTGACAGAATATACCCTAGTTGCTTGCACCCATAACATACGCCAGCTCCATTCGTACATTAACCAGAGTGTGACTTTCCACAATTGCTACAAGTATAACTGGCCCTCGGAGAATACGACTGTTTCCCTTTCTAAGGTAAACCTTTCGGTTTGAGCTTGTCATGGTAGTTATCATGAAATTTATCTTTCCTCCTTTTTGAAGCCATAGCCCTTTCCTTAGCAGTCTTTTCAAATCCAGCTTCCGCCACCAATCTCACCTCTTAGACCACGCTTATACTGATTAATCTTCCATGCTTATGTGGTTGCATACTCATTATGAGTAGAGTAGTACGATAGTTCCTCAAACTTCATAGTGAATTCCGTAACTAACATGCCTCCCTGCTTTAGCTCCAGAAACTCTTGCTCTTTCTTAACTTTGAACGATAAAGGGAGGTACTTCTCTAGCATTGCCTCTTTGAAGTTGGTCCAATTAATTTCTACATCCTTAGCCATTATCCTTCGTTGAGTAGTCTCCCACCAATCTTCCGCTGCGCCTCTGAACTGATTAGTTGCATACACCACCTTATATGCTTTTGAACATTCAGCCATTCAGACGATTTTCTCCATCTGTTTCAACCATCTCTTGGCATCCTGTGGATCAACCTCACCATTGAATTCGGGAGGATGATTCCTGTTGTACTCTTGAAATGCTAGATTTCCAATTATTGGAGGCGGTGGAGGCTGCTGGTAAAAGCTTTGTCCCTGATGCAACATCTCTGCCCATTGCTGCTGAGACTGGGCTTGCTGATGAATCTGCTCTTGCATCAGCTGCATCATCTGTTGATGCTGCATAACATCATGAGCTTGCTGGTCTTGATATTTCTACTGCATTGCCAACTATGTTGGAACAAAATGTGTTTAACATTACCCTTAAAAAGTTTTGAGTGATAACAAAGTATTAAAAAATTGTTAATTGGATATGCTAATTTTTGTTCAAGTGTACAGGACCATATACAAAATTTTGAGACCATTTATAGGTTCTGAATGAACAAAAGAGAGCAAAGATTTAAACAAAAAGAAGCTTTGAAGCATCTGAAGAAGAACTGCTCCTGAAGGTAGAAGTGCTCCTGAAGTCATAGTGCTCCTGAAGTGATGACGTCATCAAAAGCAAGTACATCAGAAGCAAGTTCATCAGAAGCTGTATTTCACCAGAAGTTCAAGTTCATAAAGTTATGCAAACTTGAAGATTCAAAAGTTGTTAATTGGATTGGATGTCGTATTACATTGCGAAAGAGTGGAAAAGAGTAACAATGGCTAACTCAAAGGGATTCAAAAGCATCGGTTGCTTAATTCTTTTTGAAGCGTTAATAAAGTACATATTGTACAAACTGTACAACCACTATCTCCACTACACAGAGTTTGTCTCTGCTACAAGACAAGGATAACAGCTCTGCCTGCAACGGTGTTCCTTCATACATGGAATGGATTTGAAATTGCTCCTTCATAGGACAATAAACATATCAGGTAAAGGATCATTGGTGATTGATCAAAGCTTCAAACGACTCTTTTTGGATGCATTGGAAACTCAACGTTCATATTTCACACCTCTATATAAAGGAGTGAAGACTTGAAGAACAATAAGACTCTACAACAATTTAAAAAGCGCCAAAACTCTGTCAAAATTGTTCAGCATCCAAAAGTTCACTTAGAATTTCCTCTCAAAGTTAACATCTTAGAAATTGTAAAGTATCAAAGAGTTTGTATCTGATTTGTATTGTGAGCACCTCTGATCGTATATCAAGTGTTCAAGTGTCAAACATTTTTCTTGTAATTCTGTTTGATAGGAAGTCTCTTGGTTATGTGCTTGAGCATTAAAAGTCTCTTGATTGTGTTCTTGAGCATTGGAAGTCTCTTGAAGTTGTGCTTGAGCATTTGTAATCAGATATTACAATTAGTGAACTCTCCTTGGAAGTGCAAGGGGGACAAGACTACTTCCGGTTTGTGGAAGGAACCTGTATAAATTGCTTTGTGTTGTTCTTCTCTCTTTCTCTCTGTTCTTATCTGCTGCATTTCTAGTTGTGAACATCACTTCAGAAGCCGTTCTTAACTGCTTCTGGTCTGTGTTCTAACTTTAAAGAAAACGAAGAAAAAGCTCACACAATTCAACCCCCCCCCCCCCCCCCCCCCTTCTTGTGTTTTTCTCACCTTCATGCTATTGCTGCATCATTTGAGCCCAGAAGTTAACATTAGGATCTCCCCCTTCTTCATTAACTGAGTTAGATCTTGGCCTTCCTGGTCATCTTCGTCTCCCAGATATCTTATACTAACATTCATATACGAGTCAAGTTGATCAAGTTTAACAAGATATAACATTTAGAATAATGTCTTGGATCCAAATGGTCCACTTATTTGGATTGTATTTTAATGACCCAAGAAACGATATGAATCGACCTGCCCCGATACCAAATTGTAACACCCGTAATGAGATTTCCTAGGATCTCTTACAAGAGTTAAATTTCGTACTAGGTACATTAATTATAATATAGAAATCAAAGTCTTAAACATAGACATATGTATTATTACAAGTCATTGAATTGGAAACAAAAATACATAACATGTTCTAGATAGTGCACTAACAAGCGAGTACATCTTATCTAATTTACGATCTCTCAATGACTTGGGCCTTTTTCTTTGAGGAATCGAAGGGTTGACATCAACAACAAAACAAATCATGTAAATTTCACATTAGATATGTATTAATTTACGATCGTATCATTTTCTAAACCAAAAATAATCATATTGTAATTTTAATCTATAAATATATGTTTTCTCACCTCTTCAATGCATTATTATCAAAGCTAAAAAACAATTATCGTTCATCACTATTATTTCTCTTTAATTTTGGGATCCTTTTTCTTTGAGGAATCGAAGGGTTGACATCAACAACAAAACAAATCATGTAAATTTCACATTAGATATGTATTAATTTACGATCGTATCATTTTCTAAACCAAAAAAATAATCATATTGTAATTTTAATCTATAAATAAATGTTTTCTCACCTCTTCAATGCATTATTATCAAAGCTAAAAAACAATTATCGTTCATCACTATTATTTCTCTTTAATTTTGGGATTTTGTCCCTTAGAAAAACAAAGAATCTTTGTCGAGTATCAAAAGGTTTATTTGAGATCTTTATTATGTTTAACTAATCAACTTAGTGAGCTAAAGGACAAATATGTCACATTGATCTACATTAGAGACATTTAACAATAACTTCAATTTAGTAAATGCTTTCTTACAATTCTTAAATGATAAACAAACTATTTAATTGATTTTTATAGAGGGAAGATTATTTAATTGATGTTACCGAAGAATTAAATTTTACTTATAAAATGTTTAGACAAAACTTTATATTTTAGATATACATTCAGAGTGTAACCAAAAAAAGATATACATTAAGAAAAATATGGCTCAAATTTTCAACTATGTTTATGCTTTGATAATGTTTCTTTCTCTATTTCTCATGGTAACCAGTGGGAGTGGAAGTAAGTAACTCTTGACATTCTTTTCTCATTTTCTTTATGTTAGACACAATATTTTATATTCCTTTAACAACATTCCTTTATTGTTATTTGACTTAACAGTGAAAATTGGTTGCAAACATACCGGCCATTGTCCAAAGAAAATGTGTGGCCCTAAAACTACAAGATGCAGGAACAATGTTTGTAGATGTGTGCAACTATAACCACTTTACTTTAATAATTTCCCTCGCACTTTGGTTTATGCTTCTTTAAGCATTAAATTTCTTTCGCGAGATAAATAATGTATTGCTATATTTTAATTTACTTATAAAATTATAAATTATTTGTATGTCATAAAATCGGTATATTAATAATTTTCCTTGAACTTTGATTTATGTTGTTTATCTTGTCTTTGGGTTGTTTAGTTGCTCTACACTTTTATTTTATTACCAAACTCGCATTTTATGTCATTGGGCTATTTTAAGAAGGTTTTTAATGAGACAGATGTTGAAAGACTTTGGTTTTTTTTTTCTTGAGTGTTTGCCTAGTCTCCCGAATTTTACCTATACCTATAAAGATATATATTATTATGCGTTGGATATTTATTTTAAAATTATATCATTCAGTTAAACTATTCTAATAACAATTTTATATATTGTATACTATTACTTAAATATTTTGATTAAAAAATCAAATAAATCTCATTATAATCAAAAGAATTTCACTACAACAACAATATAAGTTAATATTTATATACTATTATTATATTTTGTATACTATTAAAATCCAATATTATATCTTGTATACTATTAAAATCCAATATTATATTTTGTATACTATTATTATATTTTGTATACTATTAAAATCCAATATTATATTTTGTATACTATTATTTAAATATTTATATATTTAATTAAAAGAATCAATTAAATCTGGTTATAATAGGAACAATTTCACCATACTAAAAACAATATAAACTAATCTTTATTTGAATATGAATATTATAAAAATATATAATCAAATATGATAAAATAATCATAAAATTTAAGTGCAATAGAAAAACAAAAACATGAACATGTTAGTATTTGTTTGTCTTAACGCTTATTCAAAAAAAAGAAAAGAAGTATCTGTCTTAACGCTAGTTTATTAATAACTAGGTATTCAACTCGTGCGTTGCTCGAGTTTCATTAAAATACTGTTAAATATATTTATTTTTTAGGCTTAAATATGTAAATCGTCCATGTAAGTTCGCGTGTTTTTGTTTTTTGTCCCTGTATCATTTTTTGTTTTAAAACAAACCCTGTAAGTTACAAACGTTTTGATTTTCGTCCCTCCCGTCAGCATCTGTTACAAAAACGCTGATGTGTCTAACGGTGGCTGACGTGGCGTTGTTTGACGTGGCAAAACAAGCTTATATGTCCTTCCATGCAAGATTACAGGGACCAAAATCAAAAACGAAAAATTACAGAAGGACGAAATTAAAAATCACTAAGTTACAAAATTTGAAATTAAAAACCTTTCCATCTTCTTCATCTCTCTGTGTGTCTTCTTCCTCTCTCTTTCATATTCTTCTTACATAAACCTGTAACATTATTTCCTTGCATTCCGTTGTGGTAACCCATTCTATTTCATCTGCGGACAACAACAAGACAACATTGGAACTAAAGTGACACTTCCAGCAGTGATACTTTCACAAAAAAAATAACTTGAATAACAAAACCAAAATTTGTGCATTGAAAACTAGTTAGGTTTTCAAAGCCAACTTATCACCTTTTTCTAAATTTTCTCCCATAAACATGTACTCATTCATGTGACGTAGGACAAAAAATGGGACAAGTTTTGGCCTCAAAATGATAAAGTATATATTTGGTGAATGGAGAAATCACGATACAAAGTCAAGAGAAGTTACAAATGGTTTCTTTATAATTTCACAGTGAAGAGAGTCTGAGCAGAAGAAGAATAATAATACGGATGATAGAGGAAGAAGATGGAAACATCAAGGATTTTTAATTTCAAATTTGTAACTTAGTTATTTTTAATTTCGTCCCTATGTAATTTTTGGTTTTTGATTTTGGTCCCTGTAATCTTGCATGGAAGGACACATAAGCTTGTTTTGCCACGTCAAACAACGCCACGTCAGCCACCGTTAGACACATCAGCGTTTTTGTAACAGATGCTGACGGGAGGGACGAAAATCAAAACGTTTGTAACTTACAGGGTTTGTTTTAGAACAAAAAAAGATACAGGGACGAAAAGCAAAAACACGCGAACTTACAGGGATGATTTACATATTTAAGCCTATTTTTTATTACAATATTTTTATTGTTTGATTTCGTCACAAAAATAATGATAAATCTCAAATATTATTTCTTTATGAAATTGAAGAAAATTAACCTTTACATGCATCAACTTCTCACTTTTAATCTCTTATATCTTACTTAAGTTCTCGCATATTCATTTAAAATTTAATTTTGTGGCGATAAATTTTCTTTTATGTTCCCTAAATATTTGAAGCCATTTTTGTAACGCCCATATTGAAAGAGTCTAGAATATTCAACATGTGCATTATAACTGATATTGGATACATTAATACTACAATGCGGAAGCACAACATAAGTTGAGATTTAGAGTACAAAGTTGTCTCAAGTCAAATGTCATTAATAATTATACATAATAATGTCGGGTGGAACAAGTACAACAAGATTCATAACATTTATTACATATAAGCATAACATCAACGAAAAGACATAAACGCTAAATCCAACAAGAGCACGATCAGTCTGACGCCTTCTGCTTACCTTGCCTCGAACCACCTGTGAACCTGAACAAAGAAGGAGTGGGATAAGACATAATATCTCAGTGAGTCCTACCTAAATCCTAGGCTAAAGGTAACCTCGGGGGAAATCTACGGTTACCACGTGTCTACGATATAACCAAATGGTTGGTTATACATATGTGAACTCATGCATACCTAGAACGATCGTGCATTCCTAGATCGCAATCATTTATGTTTAACTGGTATCAAGACATATTCATAAGCATATCATGTCATTCTTGTCATAAACATATCCTATTATGGTGTCATGAAAAATATCTGAGTTGATTTTATGGAGTTTAATTGAGTGGAGTAACCCCGAGTACAATCCCATACATGACCGACGAGACCTAGCTAGGGTACGTCGGACTCCTCTTAATGTCGTGCGGGCCTACCTTGCGCAGCGTGTCCCGTTCCCCTGGCGTGATCCTCTTGAAATCCCCCTGGCATGGATCGCAAGAGACACGACATCTCATATTTTTATCATATTCTTAAACATAAACATAAAGGTTTGCAACCTAGCACGCCATGAAGGCGAATTTAACATACATGATTCATGTGTCTAAGGTATGTTCTAAGTTTTACCCACGCCTAGTCATCAGTTACTACCCAAGAAGATCCGTACATAACTCTCATAGATTATCCTCCATTGAGTTGTGATTAATGTCTATGATTCGAGTTTAAAGAAATCGTATGATGTAATGCGTTGCTAATGGCTTGATGTTATATGCTTCTACTTTTTAAAAGTTATTAACATTAAAGGTTTGTCGGGAAAGTTTCAGATGACACAGCTGCGCCACAAAAGGTTTTTCAAGACATGTTGTCCAGGTGCAGCTCGCTTAAGCGAGCCTCCAAGCGAGCAGTTCGCTTAAGCGAACCTCTAAGCGAAAGCATATAAAACAACGTAGCTTTCATTCATGGCAACAATCATCACAATCCAACATATTTAATCAAAAAGGGCATTAAAACCTAATTCATGGAGTTCCTAATTTGTTCATTCAACTCACATAAACTACACAATAACCCAAGGATGATTTCTAGCTATAGAACTCACCTGCAGAATTTACAATTAGCTTCAAGCTCTACAGCCTCTCCTCAAACCCTAATGCATGCAAAGTCCCCGAAAGTGGTGATGATTCTAGCTAAAGGAGTTTGTGAGTAAGCCAATCATGCCACAATCTTCATGTTGGTTCTGCCATTAATTCTTGATCTTTGTAGAAGTAGAGATTGAGTGATTATAGTGAAGAGAGGAGGGTGTGGTTCGAAACTTAGAGTGGGAAGAGAGAGTTTTCAAAATTTTGGTTCTTAAAGAGAGGAAACAAACATTAAAATGAAAGTTTATGAGACCCATTTTGCTTATATACCTTCTGTGCAAAAGTACCAAAACGTCCTTTTATTCTTAAACGAGCAAGAAATGAGTTATCAGGTAAAACACAGAGAAACTTTTAAGCGGGATATTACATTCTACCCCCCTTAAAAGAATTTTGTCCTCGAAATTTAGAATTTACCTAAAAACAACTGCGGATACTGGTTCAACATCTCTGACTCGAGCTCCCATGTAGCTTCACCATCCGGTGAACCTTTCCACCCAACCTTCACTAAAGGAATCTCCTTTCTATTGAGGGATTTGACATCACGGTCTACTATCCGATCTGGTTCTGGCTGGAACGTCAAGTCCGACTTTAACTCAATGGAATCCGATTCAACTGGTTCAAAGGGATCCGGAATTTACTTCTTCAATTGCAATACACGGAAAAAATCGTGTAATCCCGACATGGCTGGGGGTAAAGCTAATTGATATGCTGCTGAACCGATACGTCTGAGTATCTGAAACGGTCAAACATATATGGGACACAACTTCTTGGTATGAAAACACCCCGCAAACCCAGCTTAGGCGTAACTTTCAGAAATACATGGTCTCCTTCGCCGAATTCTAACGGTCTCCGCCTCTTATCTGCATAACTCTTCTGGCGACTCTGAGCCGTTCTCATCTTTTCGTGAATCGATTTAATCTTCTGAGTTGTTTCTTGAACAATCTCTAGGCCAATGATACCCTTGTCACCAACTTCAGCCCAACATAGGGGAGTTCTACATTTCCTACCATACAACGCTTCGTAAGGAGCCATACCAATGCTTGAGTGATAACTGTTGTTGTAGGAAAATTCTATCAAAGGTAGATGATTATTCCAGCTCCCACCATCTTCAAGAATACAAGCACGTAGCATATCTTCTAAAGTTTGAATGGTTCTCTCTGTTTGTCCATCTGTTTGCGGATGATGAGACGTGCTCATTTTCAACCGAGTTCCTAAAGCTCGCTTGAAAGATTTCCAAAAATGTGAATTGAAGATTGGGTGCCTATCTGACACGATACTCAGTGGAACACCATGTAGCTTAACAATTTCCGAGATGAACAACTCTCCATACTGAGACGTCTTGTAGGTAGACTTAACCGGCAAGAAGTGAGCCGACTTGGTTAATCTATCCACGATCACCCATATCAAGTCATGCCCTTTCTGAGTGCGGGGTAAGCCCCCTGCAAAGTCCATAGATAACTGCTCCCACTTCCACTGTGGAATTTCTAACGGTTCAAGTAATCCTGCTGGTCTCTGATGTTCAATCTTGACCTGCTGACATACTATACATCTCGCTACAAACTCCGCAATCTCCGTTTTCATGACAAGCCACCAATAATCTTTCTTTAAATCCTGATACATCTTGGTAGCACCAGGATGAATCGTGAAACTACTCTTATGTGCTTCTTCCAAAATCAATCTCTTGAGTACCGAATCATCAAGAACAAAAATTCTACCTTCACACAAAATCGCTCCATCTGAAGCCATGGAAAATTTGGGGTGACCAATTCTTCTCTAAAGGTTCGCATCTAAACTCTGTGTTTGCACTATTCTGGACCGTAAATCGCAAGAAATCTCTAACTTTTGCAGCATAAGGCCTTCACAGATCTCTGTGATTGTCAGGTTAAGATGTCTAACCTGTTCATACAATTCACAAGTATGCATTGAAACTTCCGCTCGTGCTAGGGCCTTACGGCTCAATGCATCAGCTACCACATTAGCCTTTCCCTGATGATATTTCAAATCAAAATCAAAATCCTTTAAGTACTCCATCCATCTTCTTTGTCTCAAGTTTAAATCCTTCTGATCAAACAAATATTTCAATCTTTTGTGGTCACTGAATAAATCAAATTGTGCTCCATATAAATGATGTCTCCATACTTTCAATGCAAATACTATTGCTGCCAACTCCAAGTCATGAGCGGGATAATTCTCTTCATGCGTCTTGAGTTGTCTGGAAGCATAAGCTATCACATTGTCCCCTTGCATAAGCACACTACCAAGACCCTTAGACGATGCATCACAGAATACGATGTATCTCTTCTCGGGATCTGGTATAGCTAAAACTGGGGCTTTAGTCAACTTCTTCTTCAGAGTCCTGAAACTCTTTTCACACTCTTCATCCCATACGAAGGACACATCTTTTCTAGTGAGTCGAGTCAAAGGCAAAGCAATCTGGGAAAACTTCATAATAAATCGTCGGTAATAGCCAGCTAATCCCAAAAAGCTTCGAACCTCCGAAACGTTCTTTGGTCTTGTCCAATTCCGACCAGCTTCCACTTTTGACTAGTCGACTGCCACTCCTCCCTGAGAAATGACATGTCCTAGAAACTTGACTTCCGACAACCAAAATTTACACTTATTGAAATTGGCAAACAGTTGCTTCTCGCGAAGAATGCTTAATACAATCCTCAAATATTGGGCATGCTCTTGCGGGCTCTTGGAATAGATCAAGATTTCGTCAATAAAAATGATAACAAAGTGATCTAAGTATGGCTGAAAGATTCTGTTCATGTAATCCATGAATATTGCTGGAGCATTAGTCACACCGAACGGCATGACTAAAAATTCACAGTGTCCGTAACGCGTCCTGAACGCGGTCTTCGACACATCTGATGACTTGATACGAATCTGATGATAAACCGATCAGAGATCAATTTTAAAGAACACAGACGCTCCCTTAAGTTGGTCCCTTAACCCGATCCCATACGAAGGACACATCTTTTCTAGTTAGTCGTGTCAAAGGCAAAGCAATCTGGGAAAACTTCATAATAAATCGTCGGTAATAGCCAGCTAATCCCAAATAGCTTCGAGGCAATGTCAAATTAATTACTATAACAATATAAAAAAACAACTTTGTTACTAATTTAATGACATCTTAGTAAAGATCCCACTGTATATATATAATATTCTTTGAAATTGATCACAACTGCCATCTGAGGCAATTAAATGTTGCACCATTGGTCTTGCATCCATTTTCGACAGTTTATTTTGGCTCCAACACAATAGATGGTCCCTTATATGATAGTATGATACAGTATCTATAATACACCATATGAATAAATATGAGTAGATAAAACACAAACTATGCATGAAATAGACTCACGTATTGAATCTGATGGAAAAAGGCACAATGATGAAACAAAAGGTTGATAAAATATTCTTCTACTATAGGTACAAATCCTCTCAAATTGAAATTCCATAGCCTGCATGTATGGAGAGAATTGTATATAAGGCATCTATATATATTTAATTTACATAACCCTTTGTTTATTACTATTGAATTGAAAGGCTGAGAAGATTTCTAAAGGGTTGCACTATATTAAATGGGGGTTCATCGTTTCAAATTTGGATTGCTCCCAGTGATTTTTAATCAATTAATTGGTAGACTATAAGGTGCACAAAGTGGGATCAATTTGATACATACTTAATGATAAATGGAGTTATTAAAGTTAATGAGTTTTTTTGGTGTTATAATGTAAAATATAGTGGGTCAATGAATTTTAGAATAAGAGAGTGGAGAATAAGCTCTTTTAGAAGTGTCACATAGACATAATGCTTGCATCTGGTTAACTCAAGTTTTCTTTACAAAGATATATATAAATAGATAGATAGATATAGATAGATAGATTATTTTGGAGTGTTGTAAACCATAAGTGATAGTTATGAGGTGCCAAAACAATTGAAATGTCATGTTTGTCATTTAATTAATACTTTTTGTCTCGTCATTTTTCGGAGATCAAGGCTATTTGATTAGCTTTTGACTCACTAAATTATTTCACGACTTTGAAAAAAGTTTATTTAATTTAGAAAGGGTTCGGGGGTTGGTTAAAGGTGTTAGCACCCCTTATGTTCGTAGTACTCTACGAGAACCTTTCGACTTTATTTTACTTTTTTGTGCTATAACTTGCTTATTTTTATTTAAAAGAAGAAACATGGGAATTGTGAAGAAAAGGGGAAAGAAGACCTAGTTATCTACGTTTTATTGATTCGAAAGGACTAGGTCCTTTGCCTACGTACCCGTGAGGGATCAGAACCTCGTAGTTCAGGGTAAAAATTACCGTTTGATTGGTTTTGTGTTTTTTATTAGTTTTGAAAAAAGATTTTAAAATAAAAAAGTCAAGTGGAAAATAAGAGTTGGTTTGTATTTTTTATATTGAAAGAAAAATGACTCAAAGTAAGATTAAAAATTGATTTGAAATTTGATTAAGAAAGAAAATAAAAAGAACGGTCACTTGATCTTGGACCAAGGTTTATTATGAAAATATTTTTGTGAATTTTTGGTTATTTGCATGTTTTTGTTATTTTTTGAATAATTGAAGCTTAAATAAAACTAACGTAGCAATAAAAATAAGAGCGTGAGAATTTTGTAGTAATGTTGGATCGCCACAAAATCTCCTAACCTAATCTAATTTTTTTTGCATTTTGTGATATATATAAAGCAGTAAAGAAATAAAAGACACACACGCACACTTTTCTCATTTATGATTTACATTGACTTAGAGTACATTCTAAGGGCTATGCAATAAAATAAATGACAAAATTTAAATATGCATATGATGATATAAGTACTAAAATGTGATGCAAAATAAAATAAAAATGCATGAAAGACATAAACTAAAATGAAATAGAAAATAAAAGGAGCAGGGGTGCAGGCAGTAATAGGGGTGCAGGAATTAAAATGAAAGAAGCAGATTGAGCTTAGGGATTCAATCAAAGGCTGTTTGATCAAGATCGGAAGACCCTGATCAGATCAAGGCTGTTTATTTTTTTTTAAAATAAACAACAACAAAAAAAGGTTAAAACTCTATATCTATACAAAGAAAAAAGACGAGAACTAAACCCTTTTTGGATCTGTTTGTTTCAGGATTGTGTGGCTTCTGGGTTTGGTTTTAATGTTGTGATTGAGATTGTGATGCTGATTTTTTTGCAGGTTGCTTTTGCTTCCGGTTATGTGTTTGTGTGCGTTTTTTGGCTGTATGTTTTGATCGTGCAATCCGGCCCCCCTTTTCGATACTGTTTGTTGTTGTTCTTTAAAGGCCCCCAAAAATTTCTAAAAGGAAAATGTATTAATAGACATTGATGTGGTTTGAATGGAATTGATGATATTCAAAACGCATTTGGCAGTGAAAGGAAATAAAGAGTAGACTTGAGACTAATTGTCTGTGATTGTGGTACGGAGAAGAAATTGGACCTAGACACATATTTTTTATTTTTGGACTCTTAAAAAATAGGTAATAAAAAAAAGGGAAATAAAATAAACTAGATAAATTAAAATTAAAATAAATGAAAAGATGGAAATTAAAATAAACTAAAACTAAAGATAAAAAAAAATAAAACTAAACAATAAAATAAAGTGAGAAAAGGGCTTGAATCAGAACAAAAATGAGGTATCTTAAAATACCTTTCTGCCGAATTTTTCTCTGAAGAGAATATTCTGGGTCAGAGGGTGTATGAATGTAGGTTCTTAGCTCAAAAATTGGGGTATGACACTTTTGCACTTTCTTTTTCCCTTAAAAAAATGTTTCTCTTACCTTTAAATTTATTTAACTAGTATAGTATCAAAAACAACAACTTCACCACATAATTATAACTAGCCACCTCACAACATAAACAAAAAATTATAACTAACCACTATAATAATAATGTCAATTTACTTTTCTTTTAGGTGCTTTCTGCCTTTAGTTTTTGCCTTTTTCTTTAAGTTTCTTCCCATCGAAAGACGTCTCCATGTGACGGAAGTGTTTCCGTTCGTGCCTTTTCACCCGAAAAAACAACACACTATATCCTATGATCTCTGGTTTGGTCCTTCTTGTAATAATCAAAGCCACACTCGTCGTTTACCAAAAACAAGTGTAAACAAAGGGCCAAAATCGCTAGTTTTGAAAAATTGGGAGCGGGGGTGGCAAATGTAACACGCGTAATGAGAATGCCTAGGATCTCTTACAAGCGTTAAATTTCGTATTGGGTACATTAATTACAATACAGAAATTGAAGTCCTAAACATATACATATGTATTATTACAAGTCATTTAATCGGAAACATAAATACATAACATGTTATAGATAGTGCACTAACTAGCGAGTACATCTTATCTAATTTACAATCTCTCAATGACTTGGGCCTTTTTCTTTGAGGAATCGAAGGGTTGACATCAACAACAAAACAAATCATGTAAATTTCACATTAGATGTGTATTAATTTACGATCGTATCAATTTCTAAACCAACAAAATAATCATATTGTAATTTTAATCTATAAATAAATGTTTTCTCACCTCTTCAATGCATTATTATCAAAGCTAAAAAACAATTATCGTTCATCACTATTATTTCTCTTTAATTTTGGGATCTTTTTTCTTTGAGGAATCGAAGGGTTGACATCAACAACAAAACAAATCATGTAAATTTAACATTAGATATGTATTAATTTACGATCGTATCATTTTCTAAACCAAAAAAATAATCATATTGTAATTTTAATCTATAAATAAATGTTTTCTCACCTCTTCAATGCATTATTATCAAAGCTAAAAAACAATTATCGTTCATCACTATTATTTCTCTTTAATTTTGGGATTTTGTCCCTTAAAAAAACAAAGAATCTTTGACGAGTATCAAAAGGTTTATTTGAGATCTTTATTATGTTTAACTAATCAATTTAGGGAGCTAAAGGACAAATATGTCACATTGATCTATATTAGAGACATTTAACAATAACTTCAATTTAGTAAATGCTTTCTTACAATTCTTAAATGATAAACAAACTATTTAATTGATTTTTAATGAGGGAAGATTATTTAATTGATGTTACCAAAGAATTAAATTTTACTTATAAAATGTTTAGACAAAACTTTATATTTTAGATATACATTCAGAGTGTAACCAAAAAAAGATATACATTAAGAAAAATATGGCTCAAATTTTCAACTATGTTTATACTTTGATAATGTTTCTTTCTCTATTTCTCATGGTAACCAGTGGGAGTGGAAGTAAGTAACTCTTGAAATTCTTTTCTCATTTTCTTTATGTTAGACGCAATATTTTATATTCCTTTAACAACATTCGTTTATTGTTATTTGACTTAACAGTGAAAATTGGTTGCAAACATACCGGCCATTGTCCAAAGAAAATGTGTGGCCCTAAAACTACAAAATGCAGGAACAATGTTTGTAGATGTGTGCAACTATAACCACTTTACTTTAATAATTTCCCTCGCACTTTGGTTTATGCTCCTTTAAGCATTAAATTTCTTTCGCGAGATAAATAATGTATTGCTATATTTTAATTTACTTATAAAATTATAAATTATTTGTATGTCATAAAATCGGTATATTAATAATTTTCCTTGAACTTTGATTTATGTTGTTTATCTTGTCTTTGGGTTGTTTAGTTGCTCTATACTTTTATTTTATTACCAAACTCGCATTTTATGTCATTGGGCTATTTTAAGAAGGTTTTTAATGAGGCAGATGTTGAAAGTCTTTGGTTATTTTTTCTTGAGTGTTTGTCCAGTCTCCCGAATTTTGTAATTATCATTTACAGTTTACCCATACCTATAAAGATATATATTATTATGCGTTGGATATTTATTTTAAAATTATATCTTTCAGTTAAACTATTCTAATAACAATTTTATATATTGTATACTATTACTTAAATATTTTGATTAAAAAATCAAATAAATCTCATTATAATAAAAAGAATTTCACTACAACAACAATATAAGTTAATATTTATTCGATTATCGTATATTATAAAAAAACTTATAAACATCTACACACGAGGGATACATTTTTTTGAGATGGATATTTATCTTTCAATTATAGCCTTCATTTAAACTTTTCTATTTCCAATATTATATTTTGTATACTATTATATTAATATTTAAATATTTAATTAAAAGAATCAATTAAATCTGGGTATAATGGGAACAATTTCACCATACTAAAAACAATATAAACTAATCTTTATTTGAATATGAATATTATAAAAATATATAATCAAATATGATAAAATAATCATAAAATTTAAGTGCAATAGAAAAACAAAAACATGAACATGTTAGTATTTGTTTGTCTTAACGCTTATTCAAAAAAAAAAAAAAGAAGTATCTGTCTTAATGCTAGTTTATTAATAACTAGGTATTCAACCTGTGCATTGCACGAGTTTCATTAAAATACCGTTAAATATATTTATTTTTTATTACAATATTTTTATTGTTTGATTTCGTCAAAAAAAAAGATAAATCTCAAATATTATTTCTTTATGAAATTGAAGAAAATTAACCTTTACATGCATCAACTTCTCACTTTTAATCTCTTATATCTTACTTAAGATCTCGCATATTCATTTAAAATTTAATTTTGTGGCGATAAATTTTCTTTTATGTTCCCTAAATAGTTGAAGCCATTTTTGTAACGCCCATATTGAAAGAGTCTAGAATATTCAACATGTGCATTATAACTGATATTGGATACATTAATACTACAATGCGGAAGCACAACATAAGTTGAGATTTAGAGTAGAAAGTTGTCTCAAGTCATATGTCATTAATAATTATACATAATAATGTCGGGTGAAACAAGCACAACAAGGTTCATAACATTTACTACATATAAGCATAACATCAACGAAAGGACATAAACACTAAATCCAACAAGAGCACGATCAGTCTGACACCTTCTACTTACCTTTGCCTCAAACCACCTGTGAACCTGAACCAAGAAGGAGTGGGATGAGACATAATGTCTCCGTGAGTCCTACCTAAATCCCAGGCTAAATGTAACCTCGGGGGAAACCTACGGTTACCATGTGTCTACGATATACCCAAATGGTTGGTTATACATATGTGAACTCATGCATACCTAGAAAGATCATGCATTCCTAGATCGCCATCTATGTTTAACTGGTATCAAGACATATTCATAAGCATATCATGTCATTCTTGTCATAAACATATCATATTGTGGTGTCATGAAAATTATCTGAGTTGATTTTACGGAGTGTAATCGAGTGGAGTAACCCTGAGTACAATCCCATACATGATCGACGAGACCTAGATAGGGTACGTCAGACTCCTCTTAATGTCGTGCGGGCCTACCTTGCGGAGCGTGTCCCGTTCCCCTAGTGTGAACCTCTTGAAATGCCCCTGGCATGGATCGCAAGAGACACGACATGTCATATTTTAATCATAGTCTTAAACATAAACATAAAGATTTGCATCCTAGCACGCCATGAAGGCGAATTTAAGATACATGATTCATGTGTCTAAGGTAAGTTCTATGTTTTACCCACGCCTAGACATCAGTTACTGCCCAAGAATATCCGTACATAACTCTCATAGATTATCCTCCATTGAGTTGTGATTAATGTCCATGATTCTAGTTTAAAGAAATCGTACGATGTAATGCGTTTGTCATACCCTCATTTTGGACCTAAAAATACTCGTTTAAATTTCCTTTCTATTCCTAATACTTTTTCAATTTACTGTGTATTGCTCTGCAATTTACCACTGTGCTTCAGCTGCATACGTACTGTTTCTGTCTTTTAATTTTTGCATAAAATCATACAAAAGGGTATTTTGGTCATTTCCTACAAAGGAACCCATTTTAGTCCTTGCAATTTGTCCCTGAGTCTTTTCAATTTGTTTGCATGAATCATATATCAAACTTTGTACAAAAATCATCTTAGTTTTGCATCTGAGTCAGCTTGTGTCAGTCTGAGTCGTCTTTGTCCCTAGGGGCATTTTGGTCATTTCACATTGTTCAAATTTTGGGCAGAGAGGTATTTTAGAATACCTCATTTAGGTAATTTGTTCGTTTTAGTCCATTTTGTCAATTTTAACTGTTTCACTTTACGTTGCATTCAGATTAAGTTTTTTAACCAATTTTATTATTTTTTTGCATACTTTCAAAAATTGCATTTTAGTCCCAATACTTTCAAAAAATTGCATTTTTGTCCTATTTTTCTTTTCTGTTTTTCTTTTCATTCTTTTTCTTTTAAAAAGGTCAGTTTTTGTTATTTGCAGAACAGTCCCTATTTTCATTTTTTTTGCAGATTGGTCCTTTTGGCCACGCAAGCCAAGTCCAGTACACGTGTCACATTCCTATTGGGTCAGAGTCCACATGGCAGCCTATATAAGGACTTGCGTGTCAGAAAAGTCAGAGATAACGCGCCACATCAACAAACAGATTTCACTTTCTCTCTCCATTCAGTTACAGATCAAATCCAACAAATTCACCAAAAGCTTCAAGAACATTCATGGAACCCTAGCTCAATCCGAAGCAATTCCAGCCACAATCCACACCAAATTCATACAAATTCTTCGAATTCATCACCAAGTTCAATTCACAGAGATAAACAGAAGCAGAATTCACACAAATTCGATAGAATTTCACACGGTTCTCAGGGATTCAGAGTGAATCTTCATCATCGAACCAAGAACACCTGCAATTCGAACGCGAGCACGCCACTGGAAGCAGCGCGCTACAAGTGTGATCGCAGGGTTAAGATCAGAGAAGAAGAGGTAGAAGAGGTGAAGGATTTCACAGGTTCGAACCAGAAGAAGAAAGAAAGAGGCAAAACAGGTTACCTACAAAGATTCAGAGCCAAGGATCAAGGAAACGGCCCCAAACCTCCGAACAAAAACTCAGGTAACACCTCAGCCTCATCTTATCTCATCCAAATCATCACAAATCCAGAATCGTGTGAATCTATAGCCAGTTCGAACTGTTCAAATCAAAACCCTAACCCTAACGCAAAAAGTGTTTGAAAAATCAAAGAAACGTTTCAAAATCCGCAACGAGTGCGAATTGAAACGAATCCTTGCGATTCACAACGGTTTCATTCCAAAAACTTGAAGAAATTGAACAGTTCGAACCTGTAGCAACGAGAACACAAGATTCACATGATTCCAACGGTGAAAATCACGTTCTTTCGTATGATTCGTGCTTAGAACAACAATACAAAACGTTTAGGCCATGAATGATGAGTTTCTGGGTAGATTCGAATGAATTAGGGTTTAGGGTTCATGAGATGAGAGAACGGCGCAAGAGAAGAGAAGAAGAAAGAGAAATGATCCAAAAAATGAAGGGAACCGGGTTCCCAGCCTTTTATATAAGCTCTTGGACCGGGTTGACCCAAGCCCGGTCCATTCTCTTTCACTGTGGGCCGTTTGATCAAGATCCAGATGGATCTGGATCAATCCAAAGCTCCTAGAGTGTTAGTTTGATCCGGATCCATCAGATCCGTGGGTATGGGCAGGGTTTCGTTGTGTTTTTTTGCTTTCTTTCAGTTTCTTGAATTTTCTTGCTATATGCACCCTTATTCTTGCTATTTGAAGCCCTGTGCATGCTAAAATCTCTTGCAAAATTCCTGGAAAATTACAGTGTGTTCTTGATATATTTTTGATTGTTTTGGTGATATTTCCACACATGTAAAGCTGATAAAAATACATGCGCTAATTTCTTCTATGGTTTTGAATACTAGGTGTGTTTGTGAGAATTTCTTGCATAATTTTAGACCCAATTGTTGCTACACGATGTTGATGTTTGATACATGATTTTGTGATGTGTTTGGTTCTGAATTCATTGCTGGTTCTTGCTTCTCATAAGCTTAATTGATTATTTCCAACCTCTTTTGCAAATTTAGTTGTTAATTTCCAAATTTTTGCAAGTTTAGTATTAGTTACTCGTCTTACAAGCTTAAACGTTAAGTTTCCAATTTCATGCAAGTTTAGAAGTAATTTCTCGTCTCACAGGTTCAATAGTTAGTTTCTTATTTTGCAAGTAAATGTGAATTTTTGTTTGGGAATAAAGTGTGAAATATGCATAAAACGTATATGTGTTACGCTTGAGTGCATGGCCTGTGATTTTCCCTTGATTCTTGAAATATTTCCTTTGAAGGGTGCTGTTTTGGTGGGAGTATAGGTCATGGGGTTTAGCTTAATTTTCTTGGGCTAGGTTTTGTGTTGTTTCCACTACTTTTTGGCACTTGTTTTGTGCAATTTGTTCAATACTTCTTGCCATGATCATTACATTTATTATGCATCACTACTCATACTATCATTTCTCACTTGCTTACTAACCATTTTGTTTCATATCTCACTCATATTGCAAGCATTGCATCACTTTCATCTTTTTCTTTCTTTTAGCCACTTTACGCAAATTCCTACTAATTCATGTAACATTTTAGGTTAGTTTACTTTCCTTTTAAATTCTTGCAAGACCATAGAATGTAAATTAGGACCCAATGTAAAGGACTATGGACTATAATGATGTACACCGACACAAGCACCGACACGCACACACGTTGTATGTTTGCCGCTAGATGAATGTTTAGGAAGCGTGATACTTAGAAGAAACTCATTCTTTCTTTCTCAAAAAACTAACACATCACTCAAAGATTTTTTGCAATAAAGCGAAGTTAAAACTTCACCCATTTTCCCTTTATTTTCTTAAGCAAAACCAAAATGAATCTTAATCCTCAACTTTAACTATCTTTGTAAATAAATTGGAATCACCTCACCTTTTCCAAATCTCATGCCTTTGAGGCCTCTCATCCTCTTTCTTCAAAACTATTTTCAAACTAAAATTGAACCAACCCACAAAAATATTTTGGAAGAGAACTACATGGAATTTTGATCCCTTAAAAGGGTATGTAGGCAAGAGACTCAAAATCTCTCCAAGTCCAATAAAAAACAACACTCAAAATCTTCTTTCTCTCATTCTTAAAATCAATCCTTTTTACAAATAGCGATAAAAGCAAAGCGTATACATAAGACTAGCAAAACGGTTCCTATAGGATACTATAGTCATTGCGGGTGCCTAACACCTTCCCGTAGTGAAATCAGCCCCGAGCTCAGAATTTCTAAGGTTTTCTCTCGATTTTACCTTTCCCCAAAAAAAATAGAGATATCAATGATTGAAAGGTTCAAATCTAATTAATGATTTGACACCCGAAAATCGCGATAACAGAAATGGCGACTTCACTGGGGACTTTTTTAGGGCTACGCCTAGTTTTTCATGCTTTATGTTTTACGCTTTGCTTTATTGTTATTATTTTCATGTAACGTGTGGGGTGAGAATATCAAAAGCCCTATACCCGGGCTAAGTGAACTTAAGATTAGGAAGAGATATAATCGACAATCCATTCCGGGGGTTGCCTCGTGCATTGGATTACGCGATCAATCTCACATAGCTGAGGCATTTTGGAGGTGACGTTGTCGGCGTGTGTTGTCATGCTTAGGCACTTTACTTCCAATTGACCGGTGATGCTATGAACTGTAGTTACCAAACCCATCCTTGGCCTTTCTTAGGACGTAGTGCGGTGGCTAAACCGAGTGTTGCCTCGAAATTTAGTCGTCACGCGATACTACACCCAAACTAGACCTTCTTGCGGATAATCATGGACAAGCGTTGCTTTGTACTACTATGATATACGGAAGAGAGGTTGTGGTTTGGGAACTTTATAGAACCTTGGTTACTACTATCAAAGCCTTAGTTTCACCGGACACCGTGTCCACTTGTTACTTTAGCCCACCGTGCTTTCTTTGTTGAACGAAACCATGCATACATGCATTCATGCATAAATTTTTTACATGCATTTATCAAAAGGTATAGACAAACTAAAATTCTTTGCAAATATAACCAGGCATGAAGAGGACTAAGTCTTACAAATTCAAAGAAGTTGATTTGGCTAGCCTAAGGGAGTTGGCACTCAAGGTCGAGAATCCGACTGGGTTTCGTCTTCGATACGGTGGTTTGCTTGGTATTCTCCGGACTAATGTAGAAGAGAAGCTGGTGCACACTCTGGTGCAATTCTATGACCCGGTTTTCCGTTGCTTCACTTTCCCAGATTTTCAGTTGGTTCCTACACTCGAGGCTTATTCTTGCTTATTGGGTTTACCTATAGCCGAGAGGGTACCCTTCACGGGCCCAGGATCTTCTCTTACTCCTTTGGTGATTGCTAAGGATCTTTATCTCAAGACTTCCGATGTGTCCAAGAATCTCGTTACCAAATCTCACATCCAGGGTTTCACCTCGAAGTACTTACTTGAGCGGGCTAATCTCGAATCTACTTGTCAGGACACTCTTGAGGCCATTCTTGCACTACTTATCTACGGGCTCATTCTTTTTCCGAATCTCGACAACTTCGTGGACATGAATGCTATTGAGATCTTCCATTCCAGGAATCCGGTTCCTACTTTGTTAGCTGACACGTACCACGCCATCCATGATCGGACCCTCAAGGGCCGTGGATTTATTCTTTGCTGCATACCTCTTCTATATAGGTGGTTTATTTCTCACCTCCCGAGTTCTTTCCATGCCAACATGGAGAATTGGTCTTATTCGCAGCGGATTATGGCTCTTACTCCCGATGAGGTGGTTTGGATCACTCCAGCAGCTCGAGTCAAGGAGATCATCACCGGTTGTGGGGATTTCCTCAATGTACCTCTTCTCGGTACCCGGGGAGGAATCAACTACAATCCTGAATTAGCCATGAGACAGTTCGGTTTCCCAATGAGAGCAAAACCCATTAACCTTGCTACATCACAGGAGTTCTTTTACTATTCCAATGCTCCCACCGGGCAAAGGAAAGTTTTTACAGATGCTTGGTCTAAGGTTCGAAGGAAGGACGTGAAACACTTGGGTGTGAGATCCGGTATTGCTCATGAAGCCTATACGCAGTGGGTGATAGCTCGAGCTGAAGAGATTGGCATGCCTTACCCTGCTATGAGGCATGTATCCGCATCTACTCCGTCTAGACCATTACCGTTGCTTCCCGCAACTCAGGAGATGTATCAGGAGCATCTAGCTATGGAGAGTGAGGAGAAGCGAGCATGGAAAGCCCGTTACAGTGAGGCTGAGAACTTGATCATGACTTTAGATGGCAGAGACGAGCAGAAGGATCATGAGAACCGGATGCTGAAGAAGGAACTAGCCAGAGATAGGAAAGAACTTGAGGAGAAGGATGAGCTGTTGAGGAGAGACTCCAGGAGAGTCAGAGGTCGTCGAGATTTCTTTGCCAGTTATTGCGGTTCAGCTTCGGACTCGGATTCTGAATACTACCCAGTCACTCCTTAGTTCTGGATGATAGGATTGACTATTGATTATGTTGTTTGTTCAACTTATGTTTCAGAAGCCTACTCCCTTGGCTCAATTTATCAAAACAACTTGCTTTGAATAATTTGTTAGTCCAATAATGTTTGCAAAGAATTCTAATTTGTCTAAAAAAAAAAAAAAAAAAAACCCCTTTGGTAATAAAAAGAGTCATTTTTGCATCTGCATTTGCACATACCATGCATCATGTGCATCATTCATCAGTCACAAAAAAAAACTTCCAAGTGCTCATTGCCTCCTGGTTCTTTTGCCGCAGTGTGAAAAGTGGCTCGTACTCGAAGGACCGATCAACCTACCAGAGTACATCAGACTAGACAATACAGAAGGAGGAATCAAGTAGCTATGGAAGAAGAAAACGCACAGCTCCGTACTGAACTAGCTTCTGTGAGAGAAGAGTTAGCTAAAGCTCTCGACGCCATGACTGCTCTGATAGCCGCTCAAGAACAACCAGCCTCGTCTGCTCTAGAGACCACTGAGGCAATTCCAACATCATCTCTCGATAACCGCTTTGCCATGCCAAGGGGATACCCATACGGACTCCCATCTTTCTTTGCTCCTGATCCCACATCAGGTGCTTCCAGTGCTGCCAATGGTAACCAAATCCCCGTCTCAGGGCACGCCTCTCTTCATACTATCTTGCCTCAGTTGACCGTCTACACAGACCCGATTGTGCACTCTACGCCTCAGGGCGCCAATGCTAATGATTACCGTGGAAAGACTCCTGTATTGGGAACTATGGAGGAAAGAATGGAGGAGCTTGCCAGAGAACTCCGTCGCGAGATCAAGGCCAACCGCGGGAGCAGTGACCTCGTCAGAACCCACGATCTTTGTTTAGTGTCGAGGGTGGATGTCCCCAAGAAGTTCAAGGTCCCGGAATTTGACCGCTACAATGGGCTGACCTGCCCCTAGAACCATATCATCAAGTACGTCCGGAAGATGGCTAACCATGCAGACAATGATTCACTTATGATCCATTGCTTCCAGGACAGCCTAATGGAAGATGCCGCGGAGTGGTATACCGGTTTGAGCAAGGATGATATTCGCAATTTTGATGATCTAGCTGCTGCCTTTAAGAGCCACTATGGATTCAACACTAGGCTCAAGCCGAATAGGGAATTCCTCCGGTCTCTTTCTTAGAAAAAGGACGAAAGCTTTCGCGAATATGCACAGAGGTGGAGAGGGGCAGCTGCCCGTATCACTCCCGTTCTGGACGAGGAAGAAATGACTCAAACATTCCTGAAGACCCTGAAGAAAGATTATGTTGAAAGAATGATTATTGCTGCCCCAAGCAACTTCTCTGAGATGGTCACCATGGGGACCCGCTTGGAGGAAGCTGTCCGAGAGGGGATTATCGTGTTTGAGAAAGGTGAGTCCTCGAATGCACCAAAGAAATACGGCAATGGTCACCATAAGAAAAAGGAACCAGAAGTTGGAATGGTGTCTGCCGGAACCAATCAATCTGCTGTTGTTGCTCCTGTTAATGCTACACAACTGCCTCAACAGTACCAGTACCTACAGTATGCCCAGCATCCGTTCTATCCGCCGTTCTACCATCAATACCCTCCACTACCGGGCCAGCCTCAGGTCCCTGTTAATGCCATCGCTCAACAACAACCGCAACAACAACAATAGGGCCCTCCAACTAGACCATCTTTCCCGCCGATACCGATGGCGTACGCTGAACTACTCCTAACTCTGTTACATAAGGGGTATTGCACCACTAGACCTGGCAAGCCTCCGCCAAACCCATTGCCTCCCAGGTTCCGCTCCGATCTCAGATGCGACTTTCACCAAGGCGCCCTAGGTCATGATGTGGAAGGTTGCTACGCTCTGAAATATATCGTGAAGAAGTTGATCGACCAGGGAAAGCTATCTTTTGAAAACAATGTCCCACATGTGCTCGACAATCCGCTCCCCAACCATGCCGCCGTGAATATGATTGAAGTGTGTGAAGAAATCCCTCGTCTCAATGTCCGTAATGTTGCTACTCCTTGTGAAGAAGATTTCCTTCTTAGACTTGGCTGGGTTTTGATGATAACAACACCACATCACAAAAAGAAGAAATATCCATGGAGGCTCAAGTTGATGAATGAAGATAATGGGACTTAGATTTCATAATTATATTTTTGTAAGTATGGTCCTTATCTTTGATTTGTCATTATTAACTTATGGAACAACTTAGTATGCTCAGAAAATAATTACAAACATTTTTTCTAAGTTCTCATATGAAGCAATGCTTAAAAATCTCTTGAAAATAAATCACACACTCACACTGATTTTCATATAAATGTGATTTTACATTAAAATATTTTTGCATGAAAATATTTTGATTAGAAAAATTATTTTTGACTTTGAAAAAACATATAATCAAATATGTCTCAAATAAATGTTCTATACGCATGTATTCATTTGGCATAATGGTAATATTGAACTAAATTTATTTGAGCATGTTCTCTTTGAAAAACCAAATACCAATCTTGCATTTTAAATTGTATAGACATGATTTCATAAATGAATCTTGCCAACAGATTTTTCTTTTTACATGCTAACTGATCTTTTCACATACAAATAATTAACATATAATTAACATGCTAATTTATCATGAGCCAAAGAATGTAAATATTGCATAATTGATTTTCAACGGATTACTTTAATTGTACAACAACTATTTTTTTTCAAAATACATTTCATACTCATTTTTATGAATAGGTGCCATTCAAATATGTGTCTATTCATTATAACTCTTTTTGAAAAAATAGCATTGCTTCATAAACATCTTTTTAGCCTCTATAAATTCAATTGAGAATCAAAACAAATGACTTAACATTATTACTATAACTTTCAATCTCAATTGTCATATTCAATATCACTTGATTTATCAAACTTTCACCATTCTGCTTTGAAAACTTTGTCCACATTTTTAACATTCATAAAGAAGTTTTCTGAGCACTAAGTTCTTACTGTTAATGTGATATTGATCAAAGCATAACAGCCATACATTCATTATTCTTCAATTGCTTTTGTAAAAAGCTTCTCACCATTGTTGGTGAATCATTGTAAAGATAGTGGGGTGCTATCTTGGTGTGTAGAGAAATATTGTTAGGGGGCCTTGGGATTAAGGTTGCTTTGTAACAAAGATTCTTTACATAGTGAATTCCTTCGCGGGGTGTGAAGGGAGTGGACTGACCCTAAGGTTTAGAGGGGAACCACTATAATTCTCTTGTGTCTTTTCTTCTTCCCTTACTCTTTTATTTTTCCGCATTCATACCTTCATATTAAGTTTCCGAAAAAATTATCAAGAACGCTAAACTTGCAAAAATTAACCAATATTCCTAGAAACCTAATTCACCCCCCCTCTTAGGTTACAATCTGAACTTACACTTCTCTAGTGCCGCTACATATCAAGCTGTGCCAAGCTTCCTTGTTTAGCCACGACCACGTTGCTTGCTGTGAATGTCTTCAGAACCCTATGGGTTGCAGCGTAGTCCAGACTGATATCCAAAGCTTGATGAATGACAACTACCTGACTACCAGTGATGTTTGTATGATAGTGCCGATCTTCCACGATACTCCTGTCAAGAATGTGTCTGCCAGGGAAGATGTTAAGCCTCTAGTGATACGGCTACCAGGGCCAGTGCCATATACTTCTGCGAAAGCCATCCTGTATAAGTACAGTGCGACCATGTTGGAAAACGGGAAAGAAGTACCTTTGGTGTCCCCGAGCACAGTAGGCAGTATCGCCGAAGTGACGGCTTTGAGGAGCGGCAGGGTTCGGCCCCTCTTGTTTCAAAAGAAAGATGATGTGCCAGTTGTGATTCCTGCTGATAAGACTACTCCATTAACAATCCCTCCTGTCGTTGAAAATACCAGCCGTCCAGGCCAATCCATTGAAGATTCCAATCTGGATGAGATTTTGAAGATAATCAAGAAAAGCGATTATAAGATCGTTGACCAGCTGTTACAGACCCCTTCGAAGATATCCATTTTGTCCCTACTCCTTAGTTCGGAGGCTCACAGGAACGTATTGTTGAAAGTATTGGAGCAAGCATATGTCGACCACGAAGTCACAGAGGATCAATTTGGTGGGATAGTGGCTAACATCACTGCTTGCAGTAACCTTTGGTTTGGTGAAGATGAACTTCTAGAGGCAGGGAAGCACCACAACTTGGCCCTGCACATTTCCATGAACTGCAAAGCAGATATGCTGTCCAACGTGTTGGTAGACACTGGGTCGTCGTTGAATGTGATGCCTAAGTCGACTTTGGATCAGTTAAGTTGTCAAGGAGTTCCTTTGAGAAGGAGTACTTTCCTAGTCAAGGCTTTCGATGGTTCCCGTAAAAATGTGCTTGGAGAGGTAGATCTCCCCATGACTATTGGTCCTGAAACATTTATGATTACTTTCCAGGTTATGGACATAGATGCTTCTTACAGTTGCCTTCTCGGGAGACCGTGGATACATGAGGCCGGTGCAGTCACTTCTACCCTCCATCAGAAGCTGAAGTTCGTAAGGAATGGTAAACTTGTGACAGTGCATGGGGAAGAAGCTTATCTGGTCAGTCAGTTATCATCCTTTTCTTGCATCGAAGCTAAATCCGCCGAAGGAACTGCATTCCAGGGTTTGGTTATCGAAGGTGCAGAGCCCAAGAGGTCTAGTGCTGCTATGGCTTCATTGAAAGATGCGCAGAAAGCCGTTCAGGAAGGTTAGGCCGCCGGTTGGGGCCAACTGATACAGCTGCTGGACAACAAACGCAAAGAGGGTCTCGGTTTCTCTCCAACGTCAGGCGTGTCAACTGGAACGTTCCATAGTGCTGGGTTTGCCAATGCAATTCTTGATGGTGGTGATGAAAGAGGGTTTAGGCCCACATTCGTGATACCAGGAGGCATAGCAAAGAACTAGAACGTTATCAATCTCCCTGTGTTTGTGCATGATTCTAAGTAATATGTCTTGCTGTCTAGGCTTTTGTTTTCAAAATAACAATCCTTCCGCCCTGCCCGAGGCGGAAGTGACACTTTTGTAAAGGGCATGTTTGTTCCGACATCACCATTATCAATAAAAAACGTCGTTTCTTTCACGACTCTTTTTCTTTCTTTAATGCTTTTTCCCTTGAAAATAATGGTAATGCCAGAAAAAACCAAAACATCTGTATTTTCTTATTAATTTCAAAGATCTGCATGAAAATTATTTTCTAAAAATCATCCAATCATGTCACGCAGATCGAACCAAAATAAACCCATTGAACACAGTGACCCTATGTTTCTCCAAACTGTTGAATCCCCGGTGTTTGAGGCCGAAGATGAGGATAGTGATGACATACCAGATGAGATTGCCCGATTGCTTGAACAAGAAGAGAAAACCATTCGGCCTCATCAGGAGGAGATCGAGCTAATCAACCTGGGTACCGAGGATAACAAAAGAGAGATCAAGGTCGGTGCTGCATTGGAGGAAGGGGTCAAGAAGAGGATCTTCCAACTTCTCCGCGAATACTCGGACATTTTTGCATGGTCATACGAGGATATGCCAGGTTTGGATCCCCAGATCGTGGAACACCGGATACCGACGAAACCAGACTGTCCCCCTGTCAGACAAAAGTTGAGACGGACTCGGCCGGACATGGCTCTGAAGATCAAAGGTGAAGTGCAGAAACAGATCGATGCGGGTTTCCTCATGACAGTTGAATATACTGAGTGGGTTGCTAATATTGTGCCTGTGCCAAAGAAGGATGGTAAGGTCCGGATGTGTGTTGATTACAGAGATTTGAATAGAGCAAGCTTGAAGGACAATTTCCCACTACCTCACATCGATGTACTTGTTGATAATACCGCCCAGTGCAAGGTGTTCTCCTTCATGGACGGATTTTCTGGCTACAACCAAATCAAAATGTCACCCAAAGACAGGGAGAAGACGTCGTTCATCACTCCGTGGGGAACTTTCTGTTGCAAAGCAATGCCGTTCGGTCTAATAAATGCTGGTGCTACTTATCAAAGGGGGATGACCACGTTGTTCCATGATATGATTCACAAAGAGGTTGAGGTGTATGTGGATGACATGATTGTCAAGTCGAGTGATGAAGAACAACACGTCAAATATTTGGCTAAGATGTTTGAAAGGTTGAGGAAATACAAGCTTCGGCTGAATCCAAACAAATGTACGTTCGGTGTTAGGTCTGGGAAGTTGCTAGGTTTCATTGTCAGTCAAAGAGGCATCGAAGTAGATCCTGACAAAGTCCGAGCAATCCGTGAAATGCCGGCCCCGCAAACCGAGAAGCAAGTCAGAGGGTTCCTCGGGCGTTTGAACTACATTTCTAGATTTATATCCCACATGACCGCGACCTGCGGGCCAATCTTCAAGTTACTCAGGAAGAATCAACCTGTTGTATGGAATGATGAATGCCAAGAAGCTTTCGATAGCATCAAAGAATACTTGTTAGAACCCCCGATCCTTGTCCCGCCCGTGGACGGAAGGCCATTGATTATGTATCTGTCAGTGTTGGATGAATCTATGGGATGTGTGCTCGGTCAGCAAGATGAAACTTGAAAGAAAGAGCATGTAATCTACTATTTGAGCAAGAAATTCACCGATTGTAAGACTCGGTACACAATGCTCGAGAAAACCTGTTGTGCACTAGCCTGGGCAGCCAAACGCCTGCGTCATTACTTGGTAAATCATACAACTTGGTTAATATCCCGGATGGATCCAATCAAGTATATCTTTGAGAAACCGGCGGTCACTGGAAAAATCGCACGTTGGCAAATGTTACTGTCAGAGTATGATATTGTGTTTAAAGCTCAGAAAGCCATTAGAGGGAGTACCCTGGCTGACCATCTCGCTTGCCAACCGCTCGATGACTATCAACCTTTGAAGTTCGATTTCCCCGACGAAGAGGTTATGTTCTTAAAGCCAAGAGACTGTGAAGAACCACTGATCGGTGAAGGTCCAGACCCTGATAGCAAGTGGGGGATGGTCTTTGATGGTGCTGTTAATGCCTATGGCCGAGGAATTGGCGCAGTAATTGTGGCTCCGCAGGGGCATCACATCCCTTTTACAGCCCGGATTGTGTTTGAGTGCACCAACAATGTGGCCGAGTACTAGGCATGCATCTTGGGAATTGAAGAAGCCATCAATATGAGAATCAAGCATCTGGACATCTATGGAGACTCTGCACTGGTTGTCAACCAGATAAATGGTGAATGGGAGACCCATCATGCTAATCTGATCCCTTACCGTGATTATGCGAAACGTCTGTTGACATATTTTACAAAGGTCGAGTTGCACCATATCCCCCGCGAGGAAAACCAAATGGCCGATGCTCTTGCCACTTTATCTTCCATGTTCCAAGTGAACCATTGGAATCATGTACCGATGATCAAAGTACAACGCTTAGACCGGCCCGCTCATGTGTTTACTAGTCAGTGATGCAATTGTACAAACGGGTTCAGGCGGAGTCGACAACAAACCCTGGTATTGTGATATCAAGCAGTTTTTACAAAGCCGTGAATATCCGCCAAGTGCTTCCAACAAGGACAAGAAGACGATGCGCAGACTGGCTAGCAAGTTCCTGCTGGACGGTGATGTCCTGTACAAAAGGAATTTCGATATGGTGTTGTTAAGATGTGTTGATGAATGTGAAGCAGAACAGCTAATGCACGACGTGCACGATGGCACCTTTGGGACCCACGCATCGGGGCATGCTATGTCTAGAAAGTTGTTGAGAGCTGGTTACTACTGGATGACCATGGAGCGCGATTGCTATCGATATGCCAGGAAGTGCCACAAATGTCAAATATATGCTGATAAGATCCATGTGCCTCCACACGCTCTCAATGTTATGTCTTCTCCATGGCCTTTCTCTATGTGGGGCATTGATATGATCGGAAGAATTGAACCAAAAGCTTCGAATGGTCATCGTTTCATTTTGGTAACGATCGATTACTTCACCAAGTGGGTCGAAGCTGCATCTTATGCCAATGTAACCAAGCAAGTAGTGGTTAAGTTCATCAAGAACAATATCATCTGTCGGTATGGTGTTCCCAGCAAGATTATCACTGACAACGGTACCAATTTGAATAATGACATGGTGCAGGCCTTATGTGAGAAATTCAAGATTGAACACCACAATTCTTCTCCTTACAGACCTCAGATGAATGGTGCAGTTGAGGCTGCCAATAAGAACATCAAGAAGATTGTGCAGAAGATGGTAACAACATACAAAGACTGGCATGAGATGTTGCCCTATGCTTTACACGGCTACCGCACTACAGTCCGTAGTTCAACCGGGGCAACGCCTTTTTCTCTTGTATACGGCATGGAAGCAGTCCTCCCATTGGAAGTGGAGATTCCGTCTCTCCGTGTGATTATGGAAGCAAAGTTGTCTGAGGCTGAATGGTGCCAGAGTCGGTACGACCAGTTGAATTTGATTGAGGAAAGACGCCTGGATGCTTTGGCTCACGGTCAGATGTATCAAACAAGGATGAAAAATGCTTTTGACAAGAAAGTTCGTCCTCGGGAATTCAAAGAGGGTGAACTCGTATTGAAGAGAAGAATGAGTCAGCAACCCGACCCAAGGGGCAAATGGACGCCTAACTATGAGGGACCTTATGTTGTCAAGAAGGCTTTCTCCGGCGGTGCTTTGATTCTCACACACATGGATGGTGTGGAGCTTCCTAACCCTGTGAATGCCGATATAGTCAAGAAATACTTTGTCTAGATATGAAAAGAACAGCGTGGTAGGTCGAAAACCCGAAAGGGCGGCCTAGGCAAAAATGCGCTTCCCAGTGGATCGAAAACCCGAAAGGGCGGTCCAGGCAAAATAAGGGACAAAAAAATAAAAATATAAAAGCTCGCTGAGATTACATGTAACTCAGGCAAAAATGAGCGTCTCGATGAGTCGAAAACCCGAAAGGGCGGTTCATGCAAAAATGAGATTGAAATAAAAGACAATTGACTATATCTGGAAAATTACCATTCCCCTTGGGGTCATTGCAACTGATGATTGGCTGTTCTCATCCGAGGTTCCGAAGCCCGTGGATTCAAGAGTTTTAGATACCATAGTAGTTACTGTGTTCAATGTACCACCAACCAATAAAATTACCATTTTTCAAGATTTGTAAATCTGTGGGGTCGCGTTTTTGGCCGACTACCACCCTTACACGTCAATTCGAGCCTATGCTTTCGTTTGGCACTCTATTTTTCTATTCTACCTTCAAAGCTTTATACAAAAGATTTTTTCTATGTTAATAGTGATGCATGTCTGGAATGAACATTTTGAAAATTGAAACTTTTTGAGTATTTTGAAAACAAGCCTAAGCAACTAGGTATATTCAAATGAAACATGCACGAACAAATCTACATTGATATCAGTTCCAATTCAAGTTACTAGCAAGCCTTCCCCCCAGTGACGGTCTGTGGTCAATGGCAAGAATGAAAAAACAGAATGAAAAGCATGAAAAATGAATATGCTCGCTAAGTCGAAAACCTGAAAGGGCGGCTTAGGCAAAAATGAGCACCCCGATGGATTGACAACCTTCAAAGGCAATTCAGGCAAAAACAGGGGCAACAAAAAAAAAAAAAAACTATTTCCCCGGTGGGTCGAAAACCTGAAAGGGCGATCCAGGCAAAAATGGGATGATGAAAATAAAAATGAAAAGAAATAAAAAACAAACATGCAAAAGCGTTGACCACAGATGCGATGTCCAAAGTATTTGTGTGACTGTTCCAACAAGCAGCAATACCATTCAGACTGTCTTTCTCTACAATTTTACAGCTTCCTGCCCTCAACAACGGTCATGATGCATCTCCCGACGGCTGCATCCCCGGAAGAGGACCCTTTACGGGCATGTTTTAGAGCGCGAGCCATTACGTGCCCAATATTCCAATGTTTTGTCTGTCTCTGCGAAATCATGTCTGCAAATTGCCAATCATCATGCATTTCAAGGCATTCATACATGCATAATCATGCATCCTATATGTTCATGCATTTGATAAAATTGTCATGTTATTCATACACATTTGCATTCTCAATTCCTATGTTAATCTCAATCAAAATCAATCATGTCAATTTCAAATTTCTTCTGCTAATGACGAACGTCTACTGTCATGTCAATTTCAAAGTTCAACAGTCTTGTCAACCACAGATTCTAACATTCCCGTCAAATTCAAGCTCCTGCAGTTATGTCAATCAAATTCAGTTCATTTTCAAATACAATTTGTTTCTGTTAACGGCCAAGTGGCTGGTTTGTACCCAAGAACAGCTTGTGCCTGTCAATTTGTCCTTGTTTTCGGTCAAGTAGCAAGTTCACATCCAAGAACAGCTTGTACCTATCCTTTTGGTATCCGCCAGGCGGCTAGTTCAGATCCAAGAACAGCTCGTGCTTTCTATTTTGTTTCCTGTCAGCCAAGTAACTAGTTCAAATACAAGAACGGCTTGTGCTTTCTATGTTTTCTTTCAGCCAAGTAACTAGTTCAAATACAAGAACAGCTTGTGCTTCCTACTTTTTCTTTCAGCCAAGTAACTAGTTCGTGTCCAAGAACGGCTTGTGCTTTCTATATTTTCTTTCAGCCAAGTGACCAGCTCAAATACAAGAGCAGCTTGCGCCCTTTGTTGGCAATATTCCCGGTCAAGTGGCCAGTTCGCATCCAAGAACAGCTTGTACCTGTCGATTTGCTATTGAGTCTCCCCAGTGAGTCTTGTTATTCTGTTAATGTCTACCAATCCCGCAGGGGATACGACATACTCCGTTTTTGCTATTCTGTTAAATGTCTACCAGTCCCGCAATGGATACGACATATCTTGTTAAATTCAGTTCTCAGTCTGTCTTGCATTCATAACACAAATGTTGCATGGCATACATAACATTCACGAACGTATTTCTACGCCCAAAATCAGTGCAAATGTCGGTATTTAAGTATCTTCGTCGCGTCAAGCCAAAGACTCTGTCTCTTGACTCTCCAAGACAAAGAAACTTAAATAGGGGCAGCTGTCATACCCTCATTTTGGACCTAAAAATACTCGTTTAAATTTCCTTTCTATTCCTAATACTTTTTCAATTTACTGTGTATTGCTCTGCAATTTACCACTGTGCTTCAGCTGCATACGTTACTGTTTCTGTCTTTTAATTTTTGCATAAAATCATACAAAAGGGTATTTTGGTCATTTCCTACAAAGGAACCCATTTTAGTCCTTGCAATTTGTCCCTGAGTCTTTTCAATTTGTTTGCATGAATCATATATCAAACTTTGTACAAAAATCATCTTAGTTTTGCATCTGAGTCAGCTTGTGTCAGTCTGAGTCGTCTTTGTCCCCAGGGGCATTTTGGTCATTTCACATTGTTCAAATTTTGGGCAGAGAGGTATTTTAGAATACCTCATTTAGGTAATTTGTTCGTTTTAGTCCATTTTGTCAATTTTAACTGTTTCACTTTACGTTGCATTCAGATTAAGTTTTTTAACCAATTTTATTATTTTTTTGCATACTTTCAAAAATTGCATTTTAGTCCCAATACTTTCAAAAAATTGCATTTTTGTCCTATTTTTCTTTTCTGTTTTTCTTTTCATTCTTTTTCTTTTAAAAAGGTCAGTTTTTGTTATTTGCAGAACAGTCCCTATTTTCATTTTTTTGCAGATTGGTCCTTTAGGCCACGCAAGCCAAGTCCAGTACACGTGTCACATTCCTATTGGGTCAGAGTCCACATGGCAGCCTATATAAGGACTTGCGTGTCAGAAAAGTCAGAGATAACGCGCCACATCAACAAACAGATTTCACTTTCTCTCTCCATTCAGTTACAGATCAAATCCAACAAATTCACCAAAAGCTTCAAGAACATTCATGGAACCCTAGCTCAATCCGAAGCAATTCTAGCCACAATCCAAACCAAATTCATACAAATTCTTCGAATTCATCACCAAGTTCAATTCACAGAGATAAACAGAAGCAGAATTCACACAAATTCGAATCCTTGCGATTCACAACGGTTTCATTCCAAAAACTTGAAGAAATTGAACAGTTCGAACCTGTAGCAACGAGAACACAAGATTCACATGATTCCAACGGTGAAAATCACGTTCTTTCGTATGATTCGTGCTTAGAACAACAATACAAAACGTTTAGGCCATGAATGATGAGTTTCTGGGTAGATTCGAACGAATTAGGGTTTAGGGTTCATGAGATGAGAGAACGGCGCAAGAGAAGAGAAGAAGAAAGAGAAATGATCCAAAAAATGAAGGGAACCGGGTTCCCAGCCTTTTATATAAGCTCTTGGACCGGGTTAACCCAAGCCCGGTCCATTCTCTTTCACTGTGGGCCGTTTGATCAAGATCCAGATGGATCTGGATCAATCCAATGCTCCTAGAGTGTTAGTTTGATCCGGATCCATCAGATCTGTGGGTATGGGCCGGGTTTCGTTGTGTTTTTTTTGCTTTCTTTCAGTTTCTTGAATTTTCTTGCTATATGCACCCTTATTCTTGCTATTTGAAGCCCTGTGCATGCTAAAATCTCTTGCAAAATTCCTGGAAAATTACAGTGTGTTCTTGATATATTTTTGATTGTTTTGGTGATATTTCCACACATGTAAAGCTGATAAAAATACATGCGCTAATTTCTTCTATGGTTTTGAATACTAGGTGTGTTTGTGAGAATTTCTTGCATAATTTTAGACCCAATTGTTGCTACACGATGTTGATGTTTGATACATGATTTTGTGATGTGTTTGGTTCTGAATTCATTGCTGGTTCTTGCTTCTCATAAGCTTAATTGATTATTTCCAACCTCTTTTGCAAATTTAGTTGTTAATTTCCCAATTTTTGCAAGTTTAGTATTAGTTACTCGTCTTACAAGCTTAAACGTTAAGTTTCCAATTTCATGCAAGTTTAGAAGTAATTTCTCGTCTCACAGGTTCAATAGTTAGTTTCTTATTTTGCAAGTAAATGTGAATTTTTGTTTGGGAATAAAGTGTGAAATATGCATAAAACGTATATGTGTTACGCTTGAGTGCATGGCCTGTGATTTTCCCTTGATTCTTGAAATATTTCCTTTGAAGGGTGCTGTTTTGGTGGGAGTATAGGTCATGGGGTTTAGCTTAATTTTCTTGGGCTAGGTTTTGTGTTGTTTCCACTACTTTTTGGCACTTGTTTTGTGCAATTTGTTCAATACTTCTTGCCATGATCATTACATTTATTATGCATCACTACTCATACTATCATTTCTCACTTGCTTACTAACCATTTTGTTTCATATCTCACTCATATTGCAAGCATTGCATCACTTTCATCTTTTTCTTTCTTTTAGCCACTTTACGCAAATTCCTACTAATTCATGTAACATTTTAGGTTAGTTTACTTTCCTTTTAAATTCTTGCAAGACCATAGAATGTAAATTAGGACCCAATGTAAAGGACTATGGACTATAATGATGTACACCGACACAAGCACCGACACGCACACACGTTGTATGTTTGCCGCTAGATGAATGTTTAGGAAGCGTGATACTTAGAAGAAACTCATTCTGTCTTTCTCAAAAAACTAACACATCACTCAAAGATTTTTTGCAATAAAGTGAAGTTAAAACTTCACCCATTTTCCCTTTATTTTCTTAAGCAAAACCAAAATGAATCTTAATCCTCAACTTTAACTATCTTTGTAAATAAATTGGAATCACCTCACCTTTTCCAAATCTCATGCCTTTGAGGCCTCTCATCCTCTTTCTTCAAAACTATTTTCAAACTAAAATTGAACCAACCCACAAAAATATTTTGGAAGAGAACTACATGGAATTTTGATCCCTTAAAAGGGTATGTAGGCAAGAGACTCAAAATCTCTCCAAGTCCAATAAAAAACAACACTCAAAATCTTCTTTCTCTCATTCTTAAAATCAATCCTTTTTACAAATAGCGATAAAAGCAAAGCGTATACATAAGACTAGCAAAACGGTTCCTATAGGATACTATAGTCATTGCGGGTGCCTAACACCTTCCCGTAGTGAAATCAGCCCCGAGCTCAGAATTTCTAAGGTTTTCTCTCGATTTTACCTTTCCCCAAAAAAAATAGAGATATCAATGATTGAAAGGTTCAAATCTAATTAATGATTTGACACCCGAAAATCGCGATAACAGCGTTGCTAATGGCTTGATGTTATATGCTTCTACTTTTTAAAAGTTATTAACATTAAAGGTTTGTCAGGAAAGTTTTCGATGACATAGCTGCGCCACAAAAGGTTTTTCAGGACATGCTGTCCAGGTGCAGCTCGCTTAAGCGAGCCTTCAATCGAGCAGTTCGCTGAGGAGTCCGCTTTAGCCAACCTCTAAGAGAAAAATTGATTTGTTTCGACATTGTTGTTCGCTTAAACAAACCTCTGTTCGCTTAGGCGAAGTTCATCAGTACAGATCTGTAGAAAATCTTATTTTTTAGCAAAAACACCAACAATAAAGCCCCTAGTGCGCGCATTACATCCAGAAAGCATATAAAACAACGTAACTTTCATTCATGGCAACATTCATCACAATCCAACAGATTTAATCAAAAAGGGAATTAAAACCTAATTCATGGAGTTCTAATTTTTTTCATTCAACTCACATAAACTACACAATAACCCAAGGATGATTGCTAGCTATAGAACTCACCTGCACAATCTAGAATTAGCTTCAAGCTCTACAGCCTTTACTCAAACCCTAATGCATGCAAAGTCCCCAAAACTGGTGATGATTCAAGATAAAGGAGTTTGTGAGTAAGCCAATCATGCCACAATCTTCATGTTGGTTCTGCCATTAATTCTTGATCTTTGCAGAAGTAGAGATTGAGTGATTATAATGAAGAGACGAGGGTGTGGTTCGAAACTTAGAGAGGCAAGAGAGAGTTTTCAGAATTCTGGTTCTTAGAGAGAGGAAACACACATGAAAATGAAAGTTTATGAGACCCATTTTGCTTATATACCTCCTGTGCAAAAGTACCAAAACGTCCTTTTATTCATAAACGAGTAGGAAATGAGTTCTCAGGTAAAACACAGAGAAACTTTTAAGCAGGATATTACATTCTACTCCCCTTAAAATAATTTCGTCCTCGAAATTTAGAATTTACCTGAAAACAACTGCGGATACTGGTTCAACATCTCTGACTCGAGCTCCCATCTAGCTTCACCATCCAGTGAACCTTTCTACACAACCTTCACTAAAGGAATCTCCTTGCTTCTCAGGGATTTGACATCACGGTCTACTATCTGATCTGGTTCTGGCTGGAACGTCAAGTTCGACTTTAACTCAATGGAATCCAATTCAACTAGTTCAAAGGGATCCAAAATGTACTTCTTCAATTGCGATACATGGAAAACATCGTGTAATCCCGACATGGCTGGGGGTAAAGCTAATTGATATGTTGTTGAACCGATACGTCTGAGTATCTGAAACAGACCAACATATCTGGGACACAACTTCTTGGTTTTGAAAACACCTTGCAAACCCAGCTTAGGCGTAACTTTCAGAAATACATGGTCTCCTTCGCCGAATTCTAACGGTCTCCGCCTCTTATCTGCATAACTCTTCTGGCAACTCTGAACGGTTCTCATCTTTTCCTGAATCGATTTAATCTTCTGAGTTGTTTCTTGAACAAACTCTGGGCCAATGATACCCTTGTGACCAACTTCAGCCCAACATAGCGGAGTTCTACATTTCCTACCATACAGCGCTTCGTAAGGAGCCATACCGATGCTTGAGTGATAACTCTTGTTGTAGGAAAATTCTATCAAAGGTAGATGATTATTCCAGCTCCCACCATCTTCAAGAATACAAGCACGTAGCATATCTTCTAAAGTTTGAATGGTTCTCTCTGTTTGTCCATCTGTCTGCGGATGATGAGACGTGCTCATTTTCAACCGAGTTCCTAAAGCTCGCTGGAAAGCTTTCCAAAAATGTGAAGTGAAGATTGGGTCCCTATCTAACACGATACTCACTGGAACACCATGTAGCTTAAGAATTTCCGAGATGAACAACTCTGCATACTGAGACGTCTTGTTGGTAGACTTAACCGGCAAGAAGTGAGCGAACTTGGTTAATCTAACCACGATCACCCATATCGAGTCATTCCCTTTCTGGGTACGGGGTAAGCCCCCTACAAAGTCTATAGATATCTGCTCCCACTTCCACTGCGAAATTTCTAACGGTTCAAGTAATCCTGCTGGTCTCTGATGTTCAATCTTGACCAATTGACATACTATACATCTCGTTACAAACTCCGCAATCTCAATTTTCATGCCAGGCAACCAATAACCTTTTTTCAAATCCTGATATATCTAGGTAGCACCAAGATGAATCGTGAAACTACTCTTATGTGCTTTTTCCAAAATCAATCTCTTGAGTTCCTAATCATCAGGAACACAAATTCTGCTTTCAAACAAAATCGCTCCATCTGAAGCCATGGAAAATTCGGGGTGACCAATTCTTCTCTGAAGGTTCGCATCCAAACTGTGTGCTTGCACTATTCTGGACCGTAAATCGCAAGAAATCTCTAACTTTTGCAGCATAATGCCTTCACCGATCTCTGTGCTTGTCAGGTTAAGATCTCTAACCTGTTCATACAATTCACAAGTATGCATCGAAACTTCCGCTCGTGCTAGGGCGTTACGGCTCAATGCATTAGCTACCACATTAGCCTTTCCTGGATGATATTTCAAATCGAAATCAAAATCCTTTAAGTACTCCATCCATCTTCTTTGTCTCATGTTTAAATCCTTCTGATCAAACAAATATTTCAAGCTTTTGTGGTCACTGAATAAATCAAATTGTGCTCCATATAAATGATGTCTCCATACTTTCAATGCAAATACTATTGCTGCGAACTCCAAGTCATGAGCGGGATAATTCTCTTCATGCGTCTTGAGTTGTCTGGAAGCATAAGCTATCACATTGTCCCCTTGCATAAGCACACTACCAAGACCCTTAGACGATGCATCACAGAATACGATGTATCTCTTCTCGGGATCTGGTATAGCTAAAACTGGGGCTTTAGTCAACTTCTTCTTCAGAGTCCTGAAACTCTTTTCACACTCTTCATCCCAGACGAAGGACACATCTTTTCTGGTGAGTCGTGTCAAAGGCAAAGCAATCTGGAAAAACTTCATAATAAATCGTCGGTAATAGCCAACTAATCCCAAAAAGCTTCTAGGCAAAGTCAAATTAATTACTACAACAATATAAAACAAACAATTTTGTAGTACAACTCTTTCTAATTTAATGACAGCTTAGTAAAGATCCCAATGTATATATATATAATATTCTTTGAAATTGATCGCAACTGCCATCTGAGGAAATTAAATGTTGCACAATTGGTCTTGCATCCATTTTCGACAGTTTATTTTGGCTCCAACGCAATAGATGGTCCCTTATATGATAGTATGATACAGTATCTATAATACACCATATGAATAAATATGAGTTGATAAAACATAAACTATGCATGAAATAGGCTCACGTATTGAATCTGATAGAAAAAGGCACAATGATGAAACAAAAGGTTGATAAAATATTCTTCTTCTACTATAGGTACAAATCCTCTCAAATTGAAATTCCATAGCCTGCATGTATGGAGAGAATTGTATATAAGGCATCTATATATATTTAATTTACATAACCGTTTTTTATTACTATTGAATTGAAAGGCTGAGAAGATTTCTAAAGGGTTGCACTATATTAAAGGGGGGTTTATCGTTTCAAATTTGGATTGCTCCCAGTGATTTTTAATCAATTAATTGGTAGACTATAAGGTGCACAAAGTGGGATCGATTTGATACATACTTAATGATAAATGGAGTTATTAAAGTAAATGAGTTTTTTTCGTGTTATAATGTAAAATATAGTGGGTCAACGAATTTTAGAATAAGAGAGTGGAGAATGAGCTCTTTTAGAAGTGCCACATAGACATAATGCTTGCATATGGTTAATTCAAGCTTCCTTCACAAAGATATATAGATAGATAGAAGATAGATAGATAGATATAGATAGATAGATAGATTATTTTGGAGTGTTGTAAACCATAAGCGATAGTTATGAGCCGAAACAATTGAAATGTCATGTTTGTCATTTAATCAATGCTTTTGCACTTTCTTTTTCCCTTAAAAAAATGTTTGTCTTACCTTTAAATTTATTTAACTAGTATAGTATCAAAAACAACAACTTCACCACATAATTATAACTAGCCACCTCACACCAGAAACAAAAAATTATAACTAACCACTATAATAATAATGTCAATTTACTTTTCTTTTAGGTGCTTTCTGCCTTTAGTTTTTGCCTTTTTCTTTAACAAGTGTAAACAAAGGGCCAAAATTGCTAGTTTTGTAAAATTAGGAGAGAGGGGGGGGGGGGGGGGGGGGGGGCAAATGTAACACCCGTAATTAGATTGCCTATGATCTCTTACAAGCGTTAAATTTCGTATTGGATACATTAATTACAATACAGAAATTGAAGTCCTAAACATATACATATGTATTATTACAAGTCCTTTAATCGGAAACATAAATACATAACATGTTCTAGATAGTGCACTAACTAGCGAGTACATCTTATCTAATTTACAATCTCTCAATGACTTGGGCCTTTTTCTTTGTGGAATCGAAGGGTTGACATCAACAACAAAACAAATCATGTAAATTTCACATTAGATATGTATTAATTTACGATCGTATCATTTTCTAAACCAACAAAATAATCATATTGTAATTTTAATCTATAAATAAATGTTTTCTCACCTCTTCAATGCATTATTATCAAAGCAAAAAAACAATTATCATTCATCACTATTATTTCTCTTTAATTTTGGGATCCTTTTTCTTTGAGGAATCGAAGGGTTGACATCAACAACAAAACAAATCATGTAAATTTAACATTAGATATGTATTAATTTACGATCGTATAATTTTCTAAACCAAAATAATAATCATATTGTAATTTTAATCTATAAATAAATGTTTTCTCACCTCTTCAATGCATTATTATCAAAGCTAAAAAACAATTATCGTTCATCTCTATTATTTCTCTTTAATTTTGGGATCCTTTTTCTTTGAGGAATCGAAGGGTTGACATCAACAACAAAACAAATCATGTAAATTTCATATTAGATATGTATTAATTTACGATCGTATCATTTTCTAAACCAAAAAAATAATCATATTGTAATTTTAATCTATAAATAAATGTTTTCTCACCTCTTCAATGCATTATTATCAAAGCTAAAAAACAATTATCGTTCATCACTATTATTTCTCTTTAATTTTGGGATTTTGTCCCTTAAAAAAACAAAGAATCTTTGACGAGTATCAACAGGATTATTTGAGATCTTTATTATGTTTAACTAATCAATTTAGTGAGCTAAAGGACAAATATGTCACATTGATCTACATTAGAGACATTTAACAATAACTTCAATTTAGTAAATGCTTTCTTACAATTCTTAAATGATAAACAAACTATTTAATTGATTTTTATTGAGGGAAGATTATTTAATTGATGTTACCGAAGAATTAAATTTTACTTATAAAATGTTTAGACAAAACTTTACATTTTAGATATACATTCAGAGTGTAACCAAAAAAAGATATACATTAAGAAAAATATGGCTCAAATTTTCAACTATGTTTATACTTTGATAATGTTTCTTTCTCTATTTCTCATGGTAACCAGTGGGAGTGGAAGTAAGTAACTCTTGACATTCTTTTCTCATTTTCTTTATGTTAGACGCAATATTTTATATTCCTTTAACAACATTCGTTTATTGTTATTTGGCTTAACAGTGAAAATTGGTTGCAAACATACCGGCCATTGTCCAAAGAAAATGTGTGGCCCTAAAACTACAAAATGCAGGAACAATGTTTGTAGATGTGTGCAACTATAACCACTTTACTTTAATAATTTCCCTCGCACTTTGGTTTATGCTTCTTTAAGCATTAAATTTCTTTCGCGAGATAAATAATGTATTGCTATATTTTAATTTACTTATAAAATTATAAATTATTTGTATGTCATAAAATCGGTATATTAATAATTTTCCTTGAACTTTGATTTATGTTGTTTATCTTGTCTTTGGGTTGTTTAGTTGCTCTATACTTTTATTTTATTACCAAACTAGCATTTTATGTCATTGGGCTATTTTAAGAAGGTTTTTAATGAGGCAGATGTTGAAAGTCTTTGGTTTTATTTTCTTGAGTGTTTGTTCAGTCTCCCGAAATTTGTAATTATCATTTACAGTTTACCCATACCTATAAAGATATATATTATTATGCGTTGGATATTTATTTTAAAATTATATCTTTCAGTTAAACTATTCTAATAACAATTTTATATATTGTATACTATTACTTAAATATTTTGATTAAAAAATCAAATAAATCTCATTATAATCAAAAGAATTTCACTACAACAACAATATAAGTTAATATTTATTCGATTATCGTATGTTATAAAAAAACTTATAAACATCTACACACGAGGGATACATTTTTTTGAGATGGATATTTATCTTGCAATTATAGCCTTCATTTAAAATTTTCTATTTCCAATATTATATTTTGTATACTATTATATAAATATTTAAATATTTAATTAAAAGAATCAATTAAATCTGGTTATAACGGGAACAATTTCACCATACTAAAAACAATATAAACTAATCTTTATTTGAATATGAATATTATAAAAATATATAATCAAATATGATAAAATAATCATAAAATTTAAGTGCAATAGAAAAACAAAAACATGAACATGTTAGTATTTGTTTGTCTTAACGCTTATTCAAAAAAAAGAAAAGAAGTATCTGTCTTAACGCTAGTTTATTAATAACTAGGTATTCAACCATTGCGTTGCACGAGTTTCATTAAAATACCGTTAAATATATTTATTTTTTATTACAATATTTTTATTGTTTTATTTCGTCAAAAAAAAAAAGATAAATCTCAAATATTATTTCTTTATGAAATTGAAGAAAATTAACCTTTACATGCATCAACTTCTCACTTTTAATCTCTTATATCTTACTTAAGATCTCGCATATTCATTTAAAATTTAATTTTGTGGCGATAAATTTTCTTTTATGTTCCCTAAATAGTTGAAGCCATTTTTGCAACGCCCATATTGAAAGAGTCTAGAATATTCAACATGTGCATTATAACTGATATTGGATACATTAATACTACAACGCGGAAGCACAACATAAGTTGAGATTTAGAGTACAAAGTTGTTTCAAGTCATATGTCATTAATAATTATACATAATAATGTCGGGTGAAACAAATACAACAAGGTTCATAACATTTACTACATATAAGCATAACATCAACGAAAAGACATAAACGCTAAATCCAACAAGAGCACGATCAGTCTGACACCTTCTACTTACCTTTGCCTCGAACCACCTATGAACCTGAACAAAGAAGGAGTGGGATGAGACATAATGTCTCAGTGAGTCCTACCTAAATCCTAGGCTAAAGGTAACCTCGAGGGAAATCCTTGGTTACCACGTGTCTACGATATAACCAAATGGTTGGTTATACATATGTGAACTCATGCATACCTAGAACGATCGTGCATTCCTAGATCGCCATCATTTATGTTTAATTGGTATCAAGACATATTCATAAGCATATCATGTCATTCTTGTCATAAACATATCCTATTATGGTGTCATGAAAAATATCTAAGTTGATTTTACGGAGTTTAATTGAGTGGAGTAACCCCGAGTACAATCCCATACATGACCGACGAGACCTAGCTAGGGTACGTCGGACTCCTCTTAATGTCGTGTCGGCCTACCTTGCGTAGTGTGTCCAGTTCCCCTGGCGTGAACCTCTTGAAATCCCCCTGGCGTGGATCGCAAGAGACACGACATGTCATATTTTTATCATATTCTTGAACATAAACATAAAGGTTTGCAACATAGCACGCCATGAAGGCAAATTTAACATACATGATTCATGTGTCTAAGGTAAGTTCTACGTTTGACCCACGCCTAGTCATCAGTTACTACCTAAGAAGATCCGTACATAACTCTCATAGATTATCATATTCTGACTCGAGCTCCCATGTAGCTTTACCATCCGGTGAACCTTTCCACCCAACCTTCACTAATGGAATCTCCTTGCTTCTGAGGGATTTGACATCACGATCTACTATCCGATCTGGTTCTGGCTGGAACGTCAAGTCTGACTTTAACTCAATGGAATCCAATTCAACTGGTTCAAAGGGATCCGAAAAGGACTTCTTCAACTGGGATACATGGAAAACATCGTGTAATCCCGACATGGCAGGGGGTAAAGCTAATTGATATGCTGCTGAACTGATACGTCTGAGTATCTAAAACGGTCAAACATATCTGGGACACAACTTCTTGGTTTTGAAAACACCCCGCAAACCCTGCTTAGGCGTAACTTTCAGAAATACATGGTCTCCTTCGCCAAATTCTAACGGTCTCCGCCTCTTATCAGCATAACTCTTCTGGCGACTCTGAGCCGTTCTCATCTTTTCTTGAATCGATTTAATCTTCTAAGTTGTTTCTTGAACAATCTCTGCGCCAATGATACCCTTGTCACCAACTTCAGTCCAACATAGCAGAGTTCTACATTTCCTACCATACAATGCTTCGTAAGGAGCTATACCGATGCTTGAGTGATAACTGTTGTTGTAGGAAAATTCTATCAAAGGTAGATGATTATTCCAGCTCCCACCATCTTCAAGAATCCAAGCACGTAGCATATCTTCTAAAGTTTGAATGATTCTCTCTGTTTGTCCATCTGTCTGCGGATGATGAGACGTGCTCATTTTCAACCGAGTTCCTAAAGCTCGCTTGAAATCTTTCCAAAAATGTGAAGTGAAGATTGGGTCCCTATCTGACACGATACTCACTGGAACACCATGTAGCTTAACGATTTCCGAGATGAACAACTCTGCATACTGAAACGTCTTGTAGGTAGACTTAACTAGCAAGAAGTGAGCCGACTTGGTTAATCAATCCACGATCACCCATATCGAGTCATGCCCTTTCTGAGTGCGGGGTAAGCCCCCTGCAAAGTCCATAGATAACTGCTCCCATTTCCACTGTGAAATTTCTAACGATTCAAGTAATCCTGCTGGTCTCTGATGTTCAATCTTGACCTGTTGACATACTATACATCTCGCTACAAACTTCGCAATCTCAGTTTTCATGACAGGCCACCAATAATCTTTCTTCAAATCCTGATACATCTTGGTAGCACCAGGATGAAACCTGAAACTACTCATATGTGCTTCTTCCAAAATCAATCTCTTGAGTACCGAATCATCAGGAACAAAAATTCTGCCTTCACACAAAATCGCACCATCTGAAGCCATGGAAAATTTGGGGTGACCAATTCTTCTCTTAAGGTTCGCATCAAACTTTGTGCTTGCACTATTCTAGACCGTAAATCGCAAAAATTCTCTAAATTTTGCAGCATAAGGCCTTCACTGATCTCTGTGATTGTCAAGTTAAGATCTTTAACCTGTTCATACAATTCACAAGTATGCATCGAAACTTCCGCTCGTGCTAGGGCCTTACGGATCAATGCATCAGCTACCACATTAGCCTTTCTTGGATGATATTTCAAATCAAAATCAAAATCCTTGAAGTACTCCATCCATCTTCTTTTTCTCATGTTTAAATCCTGCTGATCAAACAAATATTTCAATCTTTTGTGGTCACTGAATAAATCAAATTGTGCTCCATATAAATGATGTCTCCATACTTTCAATGCAAATACTATTGCTGCCAACTCCAAGTCATGAGCGGGATAATTCTCTTCATGTGTCTTGAGTTGTCTGGAAGCATAAGCTATCACATTGTCCCCTTGCATAAGCACACTACCAAGACCCTTAGACGATGCATCACAGAATACAATGTATCTCTTCTCGGGATCTGGTATAGCTAAAATTGGGGCTTTAGTCAACTTCTTCTTCAGAGTCCTGAAACTCTTTTCACACTCTTCATCCCATACGAAGGACACATCTTTTCTAGTGAGTTGTGTTAAAGGCAAAGCAATCTGGGAAAACTTCATAATAAATCGTCAGTAATAGCCAGCTAATCCCAAAAAGCTTCGAACCTCTGAAACGTTCTTTGGTCTTGTCCAATTCTGACCAGCTTCCACTTTCGACTGGTCGGCTGCCACTCCTCCCTGAGAAATGACATGTCCTTGAAACTTGACTTCTGAAAACCAAAATTTACACTTACTAAAATTGGCAAACAGTTGCTTCTCGCGAAGAATGCTTAATACAATCCTCAAATGTTGGGCATGCTCTTGCGGGCTCTTGGAATAGATCAAGATGTCGTCAATAAAAATGATAACAAAGTGATCTAAGTATGGCTTAAAGATTCTGTTATTGTAATCCATGAATACTGCTGGAGCATTAGTCACACCGAACGACATGACTAAAATTTCATAGTGTCCGTAACGCGTCCTGAACGCCGTCTTCGACACATCCGATGACTTGATACGAATCTGATGATAACCCGATCTGAGATCAATTTTAGAGAACACAGACGCTCCCTTAAGTTGGTCGAGTAGGTCATCAATTCTTGGAAGTGGATACTTGTTTTTGATAGTCACCTTATTTAGCTAACGGTAGTCAATACACAACCTCATGCTGCCGTCCTTCTTCTTGACCAATAACACCAGCGCGCCCCAAGGAGACACACTGGGCCTTATGAAGTGTTTCTGAATGAGTTCTTCTAATTGAGACTTCAACTCTTTGAGTTCCAAGGGCGACATTTTGTAAGGTGCTATGGACACCAGTTCATCTCCTGGAATCAAATCAATCGAAAACTCAACTTCTCTTTCTGGAGGTAAACTCGTTATATCCGACGAAAAGACGTCTAGATATTCATTAACAATTGGAAAATCACTGGGACCTATATCTGATTCTGAAGCCACGGCGAGCATAACATAGAAACCCTTATCCTCAGCACAAATAAACTGGACCATCTGATAACTGTGTTTAAACAATTCCGACAAAGCTACTCCTTCGGTCGTATTACTAGTAGGTATGTAAATGCTTTTCTCGGTACAACCAATGTACACATGATTTGCGTATAACCAATCCATGCCTAAGATCACATGGAGTTGTTTCATAGGGAGACATACTAAATCTATATAATATGTCTTACTAGATACGGTGATTAGGACGATTCTCACAAATATAATTCGCTACAATCCCTCCATCCGTGGCCGTAGTCACCATCATGGGGGGATTCAGTGGTGAAATTAATAATTGGAGTGTTTCAACACATTGGAAAGAAATGAAGGAACAAGTTGCACTGGAATCAAATAGAACTTTAACAAGGTTCTGGCTAAGAAAACACATATTGCCAATCAAGTCTTCATTTGCCTGAGCTTTCTTCCCATCCAACGAATACACCCTGCCCTTGCTTGTGGTTGTATTCACATCCTTGCCTTTGTTCTTTCTGTTGGGACAATCTGCTACGTAATGCCCTGCCTGACTGCATTCATAACAGTTATTAGTACCTATTCTGCATTATCCCGGTTGAGATTTACCGCACCTTCTGCAGGTTGGATAAGTCCTGGGTGAACCTGATTTCTTTCCCTTTTGAGGAGAGGCTCTTGGCTTCAATTTCTCATGATGCTTATCAACCAAGTTGCCCTTTTTCCTATCAAATGCCACATAACCTTCCCTAGCCGCCTTATCAAAACCCCTCTCAGCTTCCAAACTATTATGAAAAATGTCATCAAAGTTTGCCAACCACTGCTGGCTTACCACTGCATAAAGTTCGCCCCTCAAAGCATGCCCGTACTGATTAATCTTCCATGTTTCATTGCCCCCATACTCATTGTGGGAAGAGTAATAAGACAATTCTTCAAACTTCTTGGTGAACTCCGTCTCCGACATGTTACCCTGCTTCAAATGCAGAAATTCTTGTTCCTTCCTGACTTTGTATGACAAGGAGAGATACTTCTCTAGCATCACTTGCTTGAAATTCTCACAGTTCATCTCCATGTTACTTGCCACCATTCTGCGTTGAGCTGATTCCCGCCAGTCTTCTGTTGCGCCTCTAAATTGATTAGTTGCAAAGATTACCTTTTCTTCTTCCGTACATTCAGCCATCCAAAAGATCTTTTCAATTTGCTTAATCCACCTCTTGGCTTCCTGCGGCTCACCATCACCGTTGAACTCAGGAGGGTGATGCCGATTGTACTCCCGAAAGGCTAGATTTCCAATGACTGGCGGTGGAGGATGCTGCTGATGCATACCTTGATCTTGCTGCACAGCCGCATTCCACTGCTGCTGGGACTGAGCATTTTGCTGGAACTGTTGTTGCATCATCTGCTAATTCTGCTGCATCATTAGAGCCCACATATTAGCTTCAGGATTAGCATCTTCCTCAACATTCCGGTTATTACTTGGCCTGCCTCGTCCTCTTCGTTCTCCCGTCATTTCGCTCTAACTGTCATATTCAAGTCAAATTGATCAAATTTAACTAACACAACAATTAAGAACAATCATCCTGGATTCAAAGGAAACAACTACTTGGATTTTATTCTTAATGACCCAAGGCACGATCTGAATCGACCTGCTTTGATACCAAATTGTAACGCCTATATTGAAAAAGTCTAGAATATTCAACATGTGCATTATAACTGATATTGGATACATTAATACTACAATGTGGAAGCACAACATAAGTTAAGATTTAGAGTAGAAAGCTGTCTCAAGTCATATGTCATTAATAATTATACATAATAATGTCGGGTGAAACAAGCACAACAAGGTTCATAACAATTACTACATATAAGCATAACATCAACGAAAAGACATAAACACTAAATCCAACAAGAGCACGATCAATCTGACGCCTTCTACTTACCTTTGCCTCAAACCACTTGTGAACCTGAACCAAGAAGGAGTGGGATGAGACATAATGTCTCCGTGAGTCCTACCTAAATCCCAGGCTATAGGTAACCTCGGGGGAAACCTACGGTTACCATGTGTCTACGATATACCCAAATGGTTGGTTATACATATGTGAACTCATGCATACCTAGAAAGATCGTGCATTCCTAGATCGCTATCTATGTTTAACTGGTATCAAGACATATTCATAAGCATATCATGTCATTGTTGTCATAAACATATCATATTATAGTGTCATGAAAATTATCTAAGTTGATTTTACGGAGTGTAATCGAGTGGAGTAACCCTGAGTACATTCCCATACATGACTGACGAGACCTAGATAGGGTACGTCAGACTCCTCTTAATGTCGTGCGGGCCTACCTTGCGGAGTGTGTCCCGTTCCCCTGGTGTGAACCTCTTGAAATGCCCCTGGCGTGGATCGCAAGAGACACGACATGTCATATTTTAATCATAGTCTTAAACATAAACATAAAGATTTGCATCCTAGCACGCCATGAAGGCAAATTTAAGATACATGATTCATGTGTCTAAGGTAAGTTCTATGTTTTACCCACGCCTAGACATCAGTTACTGCCCAAGAATATCCGTACATAACTCTCATAGATTATCCTCCATTGAGTTGTGATTATTGTCCATGATTCTAGTTTAAAGAAATCGTACGATGTAATGCGTTGCTAATGGCTTGATGTTATATACTTCTACTTTTTAAAAGTTATTAACATTAAAGGTTTGTCAGGAAAGTTTTCGAGGACATAGCTGTGCCACAAAAGGTTTTTCAGGACATGCTGTCCAGGTGCAGCTCGCTTAAGCGAGCCTTCAAGCGAGCAGTTCGCTGAGGAGTCCTCTTAAGCCAACCTCTAAGAGAAAAATTGATTTGTTTCGAAATTGTTGTTCGCTTAAGCAAACCTCTGTTCGCTTAGGCGAAGTTCATCAGTACAGATCTGTAGAAAATCATATTTTTTAGCAAAAACACAAACAATAAAGCCCCTAGTGCGCGCATTACATCCATAAAGCATATAAAACAACGTAACTTTCATTCATGGCAACATTCATCACAATCCAACAGATTTAATCAAAAAGGGAATTAAAACCTAATTCATGGAGTTCTAATTTTTTTCATTCAACTCACATAAACTACACAATAACCCAAGGATGATTGCTAGCTATAAAACTCACCTGCACAATCTAGAATTAGCTTCAAGCTCTACAGCCTTTACTCAAACCCTAATGCATGTAAAGTCCCCAAAACTGGTGATGATTCAAGATAAAGGAGTTTGTGAGTAAGCCAATCATGCCACAATCTTCATGTTGGTTCTGCCATTAATTCTTGATCTTTGCAGAAGTAGAGATTGAGTGATTATAATGAAGAGAGGAGGGTGTGGTTCGAAACTTAGAGAGGCAAGAGAGAGTTTTCAGAATTCTGGTTCTTAGAGAGAGGAAACACAAAAGAAAATGAAAGTTTATGAGACCCATTTTGCTTATATACCTCCTGTGCAAAAGTACCAAAACGTCCTTTTATTCATAAACGAGTAGGAAATGAGTTATCAGGTAAAACACAGAGAAACTTTTAAGCAGGATATTACATTCTACTCCCCTTAAAATAATTTCGTCCTCGAAATTTAGAATTTACCTGAAAACAACTGCGGATACTGGTTCAACATCTCTGACTCGAGCTCCCATGTAGCTTCACCATCCGGTGAACCTTTCCACACAACCTTCACTAAAGGAATCTCCTTGCTTCTCAGGGATTTAACATCACGGTCTACTATCCGATCTGGTTATGGCTGGAACGTGAAGTTCAACTTTAACTCAATGGAATCCAATTGAACTAGTTCAAAGGGATCCAGAATGTACTTCTTCAATTGCGATACATGGAAAACATCGTGTAATCCCGACATGGCTGGGGGTAAAGTTAATTGATATGTTGTTGAACCGATACGTCTGAGTATCTGAAACGGTCCAACATATCTGGGACATAACTTCTTGGTTTTGAAAACACCTTGCAAACCCAGCTTAGGCGTAACTTTCAGAAATACATGGTCTCCTTCGCCGAATTCTAACGGTCTCCGCCACTTATCTGCATAACTCTTCTGGCAACTCTGAGCCGTTCTCATCTTTTCCTGAATCGATTTAATCTTCTGAGTTGTTTCTTGAACAAACTCTGGGCCAATGATACCCTTGTCACCAACTTCAGCCCAACATAGCGGAGTTCTACATTTCCTACCATACAACGCTTCGTAAGGAGCCATACCGATGCTTGAGTGATAACTCTTGTTGTAGGAAAATTCTATCAAAGGTAGATGATTATTCCAGCTCCCACCATCTTCAAGAATACAAGCACGTGGCATATCTTCTAAAGTTTGAATGGTTCTCTCTGTTTGTCCATCTGTCTGCGGATGATGAGACGTGCTCATTTTCAACCGAGTTCCTAAAGCTCGCTGGAAAGCTTTCCAAAAATGTGAAGTGAAGATTGGGTCCCTATCTGACACGATACTCACTAGAACACCATGTAGCTTAAGAATTTCCGAGATGAACAACTCTGCATACTGAGACGTCTTGTTGGTAGACTTAACCGGCAAGAAGTGAGCAAACTTGGTTAATCTATCCACGATCACCCATATCGAGTCATTCCCTTTCTAGGTACGGGGTAAGCCCCCTACAAAGTCCATAGATATCTGCTCCCACTTCCACTGCGAAATTTCTAACGGTTCAAGTAATCCTGCTGGTCTTTGATGTTCAATCTTGACCTGTTGACATACTATACATCTCGTTACAAACTCCGCAATCTCAGTTTTCATGCCAGGCAACCAATAACCTTTCTTCAAATCCTGATATATCTAGGTAGCACCAAGATGAATCGTGAAACTACTCTTATGTGCTTTTTCCAAAATCAATCTCTTGAGTTCCAAATCATCAGGAACACAAATTCTGCTTTCAAACAAAATCGCTCCATCTGAAGCCATGGAAAATTCGGGGTGACCAATTATTCTCTAAAGTTTCGCATCCAAACTCTGTGCTTGCACTATTCTGGACCGTAAATCGCAAGAAATCTCTAACTTTTGCAGCATAATGCCTTCACCGATCTCTGTGCTTGTCAGGTTAAGATCTCTAACCTGTTCATACAATTCACAAGTATGCATCGAAACTTCCGCTCGTGCTAGGGCGTTACGGCTCAATGCATTAGCTACCACATTAGCCTTTCCTGGATGATATTTTAAATCGAAATCAAAATCCTTTAAGTACTCCATCCATCTTCTTTGTCTCATGTTTAAATCCTTCTGATCAAACAAATATTTCAAGCTTTTGTGGTCACTGAATAAATCAAATTGTGCTCCATATAAATGATGTCTCCATACTTTCAATGCAAATACTATTGCTGCGAACTCCAAGTCATGAGCGGGATAATTCTCTTCATGCGTCTTGAGTTGTCTGGAAGCATAAGCTATCACATTGTCCCCTTGCATAAGCACACTACCAAGACCCTTAGACGATGCATCACAGAATACGATGTATCTCTTCCCAGGATCTGGTATAGCTAAAACTGGGGCTTTAGTCAACTTCTTCTTCAGAGTCCTGAAACTCTTTTCACACTCTTCATCCCATACGAAGGACACATCTTTTCCGGGGAGTCGTGTCAAAGGCAAAGCAATCTGGAAAAACTTGATAATAAATCGTCGGTAATAGCCAGCTAATCCCAAAAAGCTTCGAGGCAAAGTCAAATTAATTACTACAACAATATAAAAAAAACAATTTTGTAGTACAACTCTTTCTAATTTAATGACAGCTTAGTAAAGATCCCAATGTATATATATATAATATTCTTTGAAATTGATCGCAACTGCCATCTGAGGAAATTAAATGTTGCACAATTGGTCTTGCATCCATTTTCGACAGTTTATTTTGGCTCCAACGCAATAGATGGTCCCTTATATGATAGTATGATACAGTATCTATAATTCACCATATGAATAAATTTGAGTTGATAAAACATAAACTATGCATGAAATAGACTCACGTATTGAATCTGATGGAAAAAGGCACAATGATGAAACAAAAGGTTGATAAAATATTCTTCTTCTAGTATAGGTACAAATCCTCTCAAATTGAAATTCCATAGCCTGCATGTATGGAGAGAATTGTATATAAGGCATCTATATATATATTTAATTTACATAACCGTTTTTTATGACTATTGAATTCAAAGGCTGAGAAGATTTCTAAAGGGTTGCACTATATTAAAGGGGGGTTTATCGTTTCAAATTTGGATTGCTCCCAGTGATTTTTAATCAATTAATTGGTAGACTATAAGGTGCACAAAGTGGGATCGATTTGATACATACTTAATGATAAATGGAGTTATTAAAGTTAATGAGTTTTTTTTGTGTTATAATGTAAAATATAGTGGGTCAATGAATTTTAGAATAAGAGAGTGGAGAATAAGATCTTTTAGAAGTGTCACATAGACATAATGCTTGCATATGGTTAATTCAAGCTTCCTTCACAAAGATATATAGAAGATAGATAGATAGATATAGATGGATAGATAGATTATTTTGGAGTGTTGTAAACCATAAGCGATAGTTATGAGCCGAAACAATTGAAATGTCATGTTTGTCATTTAATCAATGCTTTTGCACTTTCTTTTTCCCTTAAAAAAATGTTTGTCTTACCTTTAAATTTATTTAACTAGTATAGTATCAAAAACAACAACTTCACCACATAATTATAACTAGCCACCTCACACCAGAAACAAAAAATTATAACTAACCACTATAATAATAATGTCAATTTACTTTTCTTTTAGGTGCTTTCTGCCTTTAGTTTTTGCCTTTTTCTTTAAGTTTCTTCCCATCGAAAGACGTCTCCATGTGACGGAAGTGCTTCCGTTCGTGCATTTTCACCCGACAAAACAACACACTATATCATATGATCTCTGGTTTGGTCCTTCTTGTAATAATCAAAGCTACACTCGTCGTTTACCAAAAACAAGTGTAAACAAAGGGCCAAAATCGCTAGTTTTGAAAAATTGGGAGAGAGGGGGGGGGGCAAGTGTAACACCCGTAGTTAGATTGCCTAGGATCTCTTACAAGCGTTAAATTTCGTATTGGATACATTAATTACAATACAGAAATTGAAGTCCTAAACATATACATATGTATTATTACAAGTCCTTTAATCGGAAACATAAATACATAACATGTTCTAGATAGTGCACTAACTAGCGAGTACATCTTATCTAATTTACAATCTCTCAATGACTTGGGCCTTTTTCTTTGTGGAATCGAAGGGTTGACATCAACAACAAAACAAATCATGTAAATTTCACATTAGATATGTATTAATTTACGATCGTATCATTTTCTAAACCAACAAAATAATCATATTGTAATTTTAATCTATAAATAAATGTTTTCTCACCTCTTCAATGCATTATTATCAAAGCTAAAAAACAATTATCATTCATCACTATTATTTCTCTTTAATTTTGGGATCCTTTTTCTTTGAGGAATCGAAGGGTTGAGATCAACAACAAAACAAATCATGTAAATTTAACATTAGATATGCATTAATTTACGATCGTATCATTTTCTAAACCAAAATAATAATCATATTGTAATTTTAATCTATAAATAAATGTTTTCTCACCTCTTCAATGCATTATTATCAAAGCTAAAAAACAATTATCGTTCATCACTATTATTTCTCTTTAATTTTGGGATCCTTTTTCTTTGAGGAACCGAAGGGTTGACATCAACAACAAAACAAATCATGTAAATTTCACATTAGATATGTATTAATTTACGATCGTATCATTTTCTAAACCAAAAAAATAATCATATTGTAATTTTAATCTATAAATAAATGTTTTCTCACCTCTTCAATGCATTATTATCAAAGCTAAAAAACAATTATCGTTCATCACTATTATTTCTCTTTAATTTTGGGATTTTGTCCCTTAAAAAAACAAAGAATCTTTGACGAGTATCAAAAGGATTATTTGAGATCTTTATTATGTTTAACTAATCAATTTAGTGAGCTAAAGGACAAATATGTCACATTGATCTACATTAGAGACATTTAACAATAACTTCAATTTAGTAAATGCTTTCTTACAATTCTTAAATGATAAACAAACTATTTAATTGATTTTTATTGAGGGAAGATTATTTAATTGATGTTACCGAGGAATTAAATTTTACTTATAAAATGTTTAGACAAAACTTTATATTTTAGATATACATTGAGAGTGTAACCAAAAAAGATATACATTAAGAAAAATATGGCTCAAATTTTCAACTATGTTTATACTTTGATAATGTTTCTTTCTCTATTTCTCATGGTAACCAGTGGGAGTGGAAGTAAGTAACTCTTGACATTCTTTTCTCATTTTCTTTATGTTAGACGCAATATTTTATATTCCTTTAACAACATTCCTTTATTGTTATTTGACTTAACAGTGAAAATTGGTTGCAAACATACCGGCCATTGTCCAAAGAAAATGTGTGGCCCTAAAACTACAAGATGCAGGAACAATGTTTGTAGATGTGTGCAACTATAACCACTTTACTTTAATAATTTCCCTCGCACTTTGGTTTATGCTTCTTTAAGCATTAAATTTCTTTCGCGAGATAAATAATGTATTGCTATATTTTAATTTACTTATAAAATTATAAATTATTTGTATGTCATAAAATCGGTATATTAATAATTTTCCTTGAACTTTGATTTATGTTGTTTATCTTGTCTTTGGGTTGTTTAGTTGCTCTACACTTTTATTTTAAGAAGATTTTTTAATGAGGCAGATGTTGAAAGTCTTTGGTTCTTTTTCTTGAGTGTTTGTCTAGTCTCCCGAATTTTGTAATTATCATTTACAGTTTACCTATCCCTATAAAAATATATATTATTATACGTTGGATATTTATTTTAAAATTATATCTTTCAGTTAAACTATTCTAATAACAATTTTATATATTGTATACTATTACTTAAATATTTTGATTAAAAAATCAAATAAATCTCATTATAATCAAAAGAATTTCACTGCAACAACAATATAAGTTAATATTTATTCGATTATCGTATATTATAAAAAACTTATAATCATCTACACACGAGGGATACATTTTTTTGACATGGATATTTATCTTGCAATTATAGCCTTCATTTAAAATTTTCTATTTCCAATATTATATTTTGTATACTATTATTTAAATATTTAAATATTTAATTAAAAGAATCAATTAAATCTGGTTATAATAGGAACAACTTCACCATACTAAAAACAATATAAACTAATCTTTATTTGAATATGAATATTAAAAAAATATATAATCAAATATGATAAAATAATCATAAAATTTAAGTGCAATAGAAAAACTAAAACATGAACATGTTAGTATTTGTTTGTCTTAACGCTTATTCAAAAAAAAGAAAAGAAGTATCTGTCTTAACGCTAGTTTATTAATAACTAGGTACTCAACCCGTGTGTTGCACAGGTTTCATTAAAATACCGTTAAATATAATTATTTTTTATTACAATATTTTTATTGTTTGATTTTGTCAGAAAAATAATGATAAATCTCAAATATTATTTCTTTATGAAATTGAAGAAAATTAACCTTAACATGCATCAACTTCTCACTTTTAATCTCTTATATCTTACTTAAGTTCTCGCATATTCATTTAAAATTTAATTTTGTGGCGATAAATTTTCTTTTATGTTCCCTGATAGACGTTTGGCAAGTGCACCAAATACTATCGAAGTAGTAAAATATCGATCCCACGAGGATTGTTTTTAATCGCAATAAGTTAATTTCGTTATGCAATAGGATGTTTAAAGGTTATTATAGTTTTGCCACTAGGCGGTAGAATTGTTTGTTTTAATAACAAAAATAACAAAATGATAAAGTTTGTTTAGAAAATATGGAGAGAGATGAGATCGGATTGTCGAATCCTCTATGTTTCCCCTAATTGGTTACTGTACTCTATTCCTATTAATGGTTCTTTAAGTCCCACGATAGTTAACAAAATAGCCCTAATCAATCCCTTGAGTTAGGACCCTCTTCTTAAACTACAGCCCCTAATTCCTTAGGTGGTCTAATAATTCTCGAAGGTTTAAGCACGTTAACCTAATATCACTAATAAACGATTATCCATTCCTAGACTAACCATGTTTATTAGAACAATTCAATTAAGTCTAAGTTGAAAGCTAGGGTTAGTAGTCATTCATTCTCACGAAAACATATTTATATTTGATCAGGATATAAAAAGCATTAAGAACAATTGAATTGAATAAAGACTTAAATAATCATTAATATGGAATAGAGTTTCATCACAGCAACATAAGATCAACTAGGGTTTACACAGAATCATCTCGGATCCAATCTCTAAGAGATTTAGCTACTCATAACAATGTTTACAAATAGCATAATCAATTGAATCATTAAAACATACATGTAACTGGTAAAAGGATGAAGAAATCGTCCTCCTTGCAGTCACCTTGATGTCCAAATCGCACTTTGCTCTCAAAGATTCGTAACCCTTGTTTTTGGAAAAGACTTCAGCTTAAATAGGCCCAGAAATTCGCCCAAAACGTGTCACGTTTTAAGTAAAACGTGTCACGTTTTTTCCTTCAGTAGCAAGCAACCAAATTAGGGTTTCACAAAACGTGTCACGTTTTTGCCAACGTGACACGTTCTTCTTTCTTCTCAAAACATGCTCTCTGACTTGTGAAAACGTGTCACGTTTTTTAGCAAGCGTGACACGTTTTTGTGACTTGCACCATTCTTCAGTTTTCTTGCTTTTTCTTGCTTTTCATGCGTTTCTTGCTGCTTAAGTTGCTTTGTGACTCCATAAAATGATAAAATATACATAGAAATTACGTAATGACAGCATGTCATCACAACCCCAAACTTAAACCATTCCTTGTCCCCAAGGAATTTACATGCAAGATTGACAGTTGACAGTAAAATAACAAGTACCTGCTCAAGTGATGGTAATCCAAAAAGTTCATCTCCTTACTAGCTAAAGGTGAGCTAGTTTGACTTGAATGCATCCACCAATTCACAACTCCACGCACAAAATGAATAGGGTTCACACTCAATCACATGCAAAGCTACATATTACCATACGCTTGAAAAGTTTCTAAACGTCAATTAAAGTCAATATTAATACACACTTTGAGGTCTTTAAGGGTTATAACGGGGCTTAGGTGAAGGTGGGATGATATTTGGATAAGTAGGCTACACAAAATGCGAGTTAGGCACTCCTACGTCAGTTAGAACATAATTCAATCATCTTTCACCTATGTAACACAATTCTTAGTCAGAAAATGGGGCAAGAGAACATTATTCAACATAGGGACACTCGAGTTTGAAGTTACTCGGATTTTAAATGTCTTTGTCCCTTTTTAATTCTCTTTTTTTTTTTGATACACCTTTTTTTTAGAGTGTATGTATATTATTTATTTTTTTCTCTTTTTTTTTCTTTTGTATTGTTCTCTAGTTCCCCCACCCCAAACTTAATTGGTTGCAAATTCCAAAAGCAACCCCAAACTTAATCCTTAGCAACATTCTATCATGCCTAACTCAGAAAAACATTATGGGATAAATCCTACAAGTCTCTAAGTTTGTAATGTAGTTTGTCACCGAACAAAAAGTTCTATCCTACCGGCTCAACTTGTTTAAGAAAAGGATGAATGCAATGTAATCAGGGTAGGCTTCAAAAGGCTCACAGGACCAAGCACTTTTGCCTCAGTGTGTATTTGACATAAACCAATCGACAGAAAAGAAACAATGCAAGTTCTAGAAATGTAGATGCATAGAACACTCTATATAAGTAAATTGAAAAATAAAATTTGGCCATGAACCTTACAGTTATGATATCTGGGAGTTGTGACTACCTAGCACTGCCGTACACTTCGCCTTTTACTCAAGTCACTCCTCCTTATGAACTTTCGGAAAAATCACTTGAGCACACATTTGTTACTAAACTGTAAAAGGTCAATAAAACACATAAATTCATCAGTAATAAACAAGTTCAGGCTCAATTACATCACAGGGGGATACAACTGATTAAACTTCAAATTGTTCAAAAATAAAATGAAAAAGTACATCAAAATGAAAGGAAAACTGCTGAAACAAACAGAAAAAAATAATAATAATAATAATAGATGAGCCATCAGTAGCCCATCAATCCTGCATCAAGTTTGGGTCAATCCATGTGCTCGGGTTCTGCTCCTCATAGGTGTCTTCGCCAAAATGCGACCTCGACCTCGCACCACCAGCAGCAAAGTCTGCCCTAATCTCCTGCTCTCTTGCTTGGGCACGACCTCTGGTGACATCAAAGTATTGGTCCATCGCCTCCTCGGACCCATCAAAACGGTCAAAAGACCCAGTAATCGCTCTCCTGTTGAGGCAGACTGCCTCAGTAAGCTCTGGCCGAACCTAGGACGGTTCCAATACTCTTGGTCTGACACCTCATTCATCCAGTTGCAGTGGCCGAACATATAGTCCAGCATCATGGGATGAAGAGGTGCATGGGCACCTTGTTGGCTGCTTCCTTCTCCCGACACCAACTCTGGCTGAGGCGGGGGTTGTGGTGGTTGTGGCTGAAGCTGAGGGCCTGCTTCCTCCTCAGCTCCCAACTGCTGCATGCGCTCCAAATAATCCTTCAGAAAAACCTCCATGTAGTTATCCGTGATTGGCTTCATCATTTTTGCCTCGAGGTCATTTATGTAGCACTCGCAGTCGGCTTCCTCACAAAGCCAGTTGATGAGGCTCATGTGAGGGATGGCTTTCTTGTTCCCTTGGACAAACTCAGCAATGTTGTTGGCAATCAACTCACCAACATTTATAGGGCTACCCTCCATGATGGCAGCAACAGTATGCACCCGAGATAAGGGAATCTCAGATGAACAGGAAGTACCTTCTAATGTCTGCACCACAAATGATGCCCAAGCCTTAGCAACCGGCTTGAAATCAGCTTTCAGCAACATCTTCCTGCTCTTCTGCCATTGAGCGCCCTCCACACACAGTAAGGCTTTCACCTCTTCCCACGTTTCCTCGTCCCAGTTAGCACATGTCTCCCTCCTCCTCTTGACATCACATTGTTCCGGGGGAACGATCTTCAGCATGGTATTGATAGCCTCAGGGGAGAAATCAATGGTCTTTCCCCTCACATAAGATTCATACCGCCGCCCGGAGAACCGAGCATTGGCATAAAACTCAAGCGCCATGGTCTTGTTGGCCTCTTGGAACACCATATTATTCAGCCCGTCCCACCCTCGAGCCGTGATAATTTGTTCAAACTCAGGGTTGCCTAACAATTTAGGGAGTAGGAACCCCCTCTCTGGTATCACCCGATAACTTCTGATTTCTTTGAAGCGGTCACGGGCCGGGATGTCATGGAAACGGTAAGCTAGAGTGGGTGGTACGGCTGTGGGTTTAACCGGTTGTTTTCGTTTGGCGGTGGTTTTGGATTTTTTGGCTTGTGGGGCTTTTCCTTTCTTTCTAGGATCAACCATGGTGAAGGTTTAGGGTTAGGTCAAAGGAAAAGTGAAAGTTTGAGATTAGGGTTTTGAGGTTAGGTGAGGATGATGAATGTTGAGAGGTTGATGATGTTGATGGTAGTGTTTGTGGTTGTCTTGGTGATTTGGAGATGGAAAGTTGAAGGTTTTTGGTGTAGAAAGTTGAGAAGTTCGTAGGTTAGGGTTCTGGAAAAATTTTGACAGAGTTTGGCTACTTTTGGAAGTGAATGGGATGATTTTCGTGTGAAGGGTATATATAGGGGAGAAAAAACGTGTCACGTTTGGCCAAAAACGCGTCATGTTTTTCGTTTTGTAACGGTAAAATTTTTGAAACCACCCAATAAACGTGTCACGTTTGGGCGAAACGTGACACGCTCCACTCTTTTGAAAAAATTTGTTTCCCAGAAAACGTGTCACGTTTTGGCCAGCGTGACACGTTTTTGCTGAACAGAATGCTTGTTTTTGAGATGCTTCAGAGGTGGCAAAAACGTGGCACGTTTTGCCCAAAACGTGTCGCGTTTTTGCCCAGTATTGAACTTGAAATTTTTCATCCTCTGATCGTTTCAGCGAAAATATTTTTGTATTTTTGATTTTTTTGAAAGCAATAAAATGCGAAAGAAAGAAAAAAAATATAAAAGAACTATTACCTGCAAAAAAAACTAAAGGTGGGTTGCCTCCCACAAAGCGCTTCTTTACCGTCACTAGCTTGACTATAGACTTCAACCACTGTTAGGGTGGCAAATATGATAGAAAGAATATATCATCCTTCTTCTTCCTCTTGTTTGGTAGGAATTCCATGAATTTGGCACAAAGATTCAGATACTCCCATGCACCCACAGTGAAACCTTTGGAATTTAAGCTCTCCCACCTTAGAGAAGGACGTGCATCCATCTGCACATGAGTGATTTCCTCAACCTCCGTTGGTTCAGACTTCGAGAAAATATCAACATTCATCACTTTAGGTTTTTCTTTCACCACAACCTTGTGACACTCTCTTTCCATCTGAACCAATGTCCTCTGAGACTCATGTGCTTTCTCAACAAGATCACCACACTGAAGATCAAACTTCTCAAATGAAACTTGATTTGATACCAAGAAATCATCTAAGATATGTTGAAGTTGAGTATTGTAATCTATGTTGATCACCTCGTTCTTCCCTTCACAATTACTACCTGGTTGATTCGCCTCATCACGACCACATCTCTCATTTAATATCGAGATTTGACTGTCCACACATTTTATCTTCAAAGATAGCATATATTTTTCATATTGCAGCGTACAAATCTCTTTTGTGTCATGGAGGTACAACCTGTCTATCATAGCTGCAAAACTTGGATAAACTTTTTAGTAGCACCGAACGATGAGAAGAAAAAGAAGAGCATAAATCAATTTTTTTTTTTTTTATAAATATATATGTACAAAAATATAAATGACAGAAATCCTAAATTATAACGAAATTGCCTTATTGAAATAAATCAACAATCCCCGGCAACGGCGCCAAAAACTTGATAGACGTTTGGCAAGTGCACCAAATACTATCGAAGTAGTAAAATATCGATCCCACGAGGATTGTTTTTAATCGCAATAAGTTAATTTCGTTATGCAATAGGATGTTTAAAGGTTATTATAGTTTTGCCACTAGGCGGTAGAATTGTTTGTTTTAATAACAAAAATAACAAAATGATAAAGTTTGTTTAGAAAATATGGAGAGAGATGAGATCGGATCGTCGAATCCTCTATGTTTCCCCTAATTGGTTACTGTACTCTATTCCTATTAATGGTTCTTTAAGTCCCACGATAGTTAACAAAATAGCCCTAATCAATCCCTTGAGTTAGGACCCTCTTCTTAAACTACAGCCCCTAATTCCTTAGGTGGTCTAATAATTCTCGAAGGTTTAAGCACGTTAACCTAATATCACTAATAAACGATTATCCATTCCTAGACTAACCATGTTTATTAGAACAATTCAATTAAGTCTAAGTTGAAAGCTAGGGTTAGTAGTCATTCATTCTCACGAAAACATATTTATATTTGATCAGGATATAAAAAGCATTAAGAACAATTGAATTGAATAAAGACTTAAATAATCATTAATATGGAATAGAGTTTCATCACAGCAACATAAGATCAACTAGGGTTTACACAGAATCATCTCGGATCCAATCTCTAAGAGATTTAGCTACTCATAACAATGTTTACAAATAGCATAATCAATTGAATCATTAAAACATACATGTAACTGGTAAAAGGATGAAGAAATCGTCCTCCTTGCAGTCACCTTGATGTCCAAATCGCACTTTGCTCTCCAAGATTCGTAACCCTTGTTTTTGGAAAAGACTTCAGCTTAAATAGGCCCAGAAATTCGCCCAAAACGTGTCACGTTTTAAGTAAAACGTGTCACGTTTTTTCCTTCAGTAGCAAGCAACCAAATTAGGGTTTCACAAAACGTGTCACGTTTTTGCCAACGTGACACGTTCTTCTTTCTTCTCAAAACATGCTCTCTGACTTGTGAAAACGTGTCACGTTTTTTAGCAAGCGTGACACGTTTTTGTGACTTGCACCATTCTTCAGTTTTCTTGCTTTTTCTTGCTTTTCATGCGTTTCTTGCTGCTTAAGTTGCTTTGTGACTCCATAAAATGATAAAATATACATAGAAATTACGTAATGACAGCATGTCATCATTCCCTAAATAGTTGAAGCCATTTTTGTAACGCACATATTGAAAGAGTCTAGAATATTCAACATGTGCATTATAACTGATATTGGATACATTAATACTACAATGCGGAAGCACAACATAAGTTGAGATCGCAAGAGACACGACATGTCATATTTTAATCATAGTCTTAAACATAAACATAAAGGTTTGCAACCTAGCACGCCATGAAGGGGAATTTAACATACATGATTCATGTGTCTAAGGTAAGTTCTAAGTTTTACCCACGCCTAGACATCAGTTACTACCCAAGAATATCCGTACATAACTTTCATAAATTATCCTCCACTGAGCTGTGATTAATGTCCATGATTCTAGTTTAAAGAAATCTACGATGTAATGCGTTGCTAATGGCTTGATGTTATATGCTTCTACTTTTTAAAAGTTATTAGCATTAAAGGTTTGTAAGGAAAGTTTCAGATGACACAGCTGCGCCACAAAAGGTTTTTCAGGACATGCTGTCCAGGTGCAGCTCGCTTAAGCGAGCCTCCAAGCGAGCAGTTCGCTGAGGAGTCCGCTTAAGCGAACCTCTAAGCGAAAAATTGATTTTTTTCGACATTGTTGTTCGCTTACGCGAAGTTCATCAGTACAGATCTGTAGAAAATCGTATTTTTTAGCAAAAACACCAACAATAAAGCCCCTAGTGCGCGCATTACATCCAAAAAGCATATAAAACAACGTAACTTTCATTCATGGCAACATTCATCACAATCCAACAGATTTAATCAAAAAGGGAATTAAAACCTAATTCATGGAGTTCCAAATTTGTTCAATTAACTCACATAAACTACACAATAACCCAAGGATGATTGCTAGCTATAGAACTCACCTGCACAATCTAGAATTAGCTTCAAGCTCTACAGTCTCTACTCAAACCCTAATGCATGCAAAGTCCCCAAAACTTGTGATGATTCAAGCTAAAGGAGTTTGTGAGTAATCCAATCATGCCACAATCTTCATGTTGGTTCTGCCATTAATTCTTGATCTTTGCAGAAGTAGAGATTGAGTGATTATAATGAAGAGAGGAGGGTGTGGTTCGAAACATAGAGAGGCAAGAGAGAGTTTTTAGAATTCTGGTTCTTAGAGAGAGGAAACACACATGAAAATGATAGTTTATGAGACCCATTTTGCTTATATACCTCCTGTGCAAAAGTATCAAAACGTCCTTTTATTCTTAAACGAGCAAGAAATGAGTTATCAGGTAAAACACAAAGAAACTTTTAAGCGGGATATTGCATTCTACTCCCCTTAAAATAATTTCGTCCTCAAAATTTAGAATTTACCTGAAAACAATTGCGGATACTGGTTCAACATCTCTGACTCGAGCTCCCATGTAGCTTCACCATCCAGTGATCCTTTCCACACAACCTTCACTAAAGGAATCTCCTTGCTTCTGATGGATTTGACATCACAGCCTACTATCCGATCTGGTTCTGGTTGGAACGTCAACTCCGACTTTAACTCGATGGAATCCAATTCAACTGGTTCGAGGGGATCCATAATGTACTTTTTCAATTGCGATACATGGAAAACATCGTGTAATCCCGACATGGCTGGGGGTAAAGCTAATTGATATGTTGTTGAACCGATACGTCTGAGTATCTGAAACGGTCCAACATATTTGGGACACAACTTCTTGGTTTTGAAAACACCCTGCAAACCCAGCTTAGGCGTAACTTTCAGAAATACATGGTAGATGAAACCCAGCTTATGGAAACTCTGAGCCATTCTCATCTTTTCCTGAATCGATTTAATCTTCTAAGTTGTTTCTTGAACAAACTATGGGCCAATGATACCCTTGTCACCAACATCAGCCCAACATAGCAGAGTTCTACATTTCCTACCATACAACGCTTCGTAAGGAGCCATACCGATGCTTGAGTGATAACTGTTGTTGTAGGAAAATTCTATCAAAGGTAGATGATTATTCCAGCTCCCACCATCTTCAAGAATACAAGCACGTAGCATATCTTCTAAAGTTTGAATGGTTCTCTCTGTTTGTCCATCTGTCTGCGGATGATGAGATGTGCTCATTTTCAACCGAGTTCCTAAAGCTCGCTGGAAAGCTTTCCAAAAATGTGAAGTGAAGATTGGGTCCCTATCTGACACGATACTCACTGGAACACCATGTAGCTTAACAATTTCCGAGATGAACTGTAACACCCATACTAAACGTATCTAGAAACTTTAGCATGTGCATTAAGTTGGTACTGGATACATTAAAATTTACAACTTAAATTACTTCGAATGAATATTGTATACAACAAATTCGCGTTCGTACATCAGAGTTATCATACAACTGTCCAAATAATATAAAAATACAATCTTAAATCCACGTGAACATCCTGCAGCGGGTACGAACGAGTCCTTACTGAGCGTCGTGCGTGAGGCTTACATAGACGGTCGTGCAAAGCTAAAACCGTCATAGGGTCATCTTATTTGCTTCCTTCGTGTCATGGCAGTCGAGGGATCCTAGGACCGCTAACTCGAGATACGTAGAACGCATCAAGACATAACCTAACATGTTCATGACACGGAACTAGACTGGACGATTAGGGAAACCTAAGGTCGTCGTCGGTACACATACATAACTTATTCTATAGCCTAAGCTATACGTAACTAATCTCATAGCATAACATAATCGTAACATAATCATGATAATCAAATGCAATTCATTTTATAAGGTCTGAATGATTATTTGAGTTGATTTTACGGAATATAGTCGAGTGGAGTAACCTCGAGTATATTCCCATACATAACCGATGAGCCTAGCTAGGGAACATCAGACTCCTACTTGTTGTGCGGATCCCTTGCGACTTAAATCATTCCGTTAAAGAGAACCTCTTGTATCCCTCTTGAGTGGATAGTCAGAGACACGACAAGTCATATCATAAGTTATAGTTACTCAGTGACATGCGGCCCCCTTGCGGAGCTTACCCCGTTCCCATGAAGAGAGCCCCTTGAATCCAACTTAGCGGGATTGCAAGAGACATGTCACCTACATTAGTCTTATCGTAACATTCATAGGTCATAAACATAACTTAACATAACATAGCATATCATAGTCATAACTTGATTGAATGTTCACGATGAGTCCGTAAGCTACTCGCTTAAGCGGTGGAACAATTCATATAAACTTAATCGTATGTAATTATACTTAAAAGCTTAGTTCTTAAGGAGTACATACTAAATCTCGACTACCTGAGTCGAGGCTCTAGGGTTTACTTATCCTTAAGCTTGCATTTCTACCCATAGCCTATTATGAACCTATACATATCATAACCCATGACTAACCACCGCCGATTTGCGACTATTGCCATGATTCTAGCTTCGATTATAAAAATTACGGTGTATGCATCGTTATGGCTTTCTATCGTGTGATTCTGCTTTCTTTTAATAAATCAGAGGCGTTAAAGATTTTCCAAAAAAGTTTGGATGACACGAGAATGATTGAAAAAGGTTTTCCGGACATGTTGTCCTGTAGCAGGTCGCTTAAGCGAGATCCTCAAGTTGGCTTCTAATATAAACTCGCTTGAGCGAGGTCTAGCTCGCTTGAGCGAGCATTCATGCGCCTGGCCTGGGAAATCTTGATTGAGTGAGGTCTTTCTCGCTTGAGCGAGCATTCATCATGTTTGTCCTGGGTTTGCTCGCTTGAGCGAGGCCTAGCTTGCTTGAGCAAGCATTCATCATAACAGACTTGCAAAAATTGCATTTTTATAGCAGAAGTCACTAGATTACAAGCTATAACACATGCATATCAATTAGAGATCATATGAAACATAGTAGGTTCGATTCATGGCAATAAACAACACAAATTGACAGATTTTAATCAAAAGGGGAAACCTAACCCTATTCCATAACTTATCTAAATCAAGCTTCCTAGCTCATAAACACATACCCAAGGGTTTGGAAATCTAACTAGAACTCACCTTAAATTACCAGCAAGCTAGCACAACATCTACAGCAACATCACAACTTCATTCTTCAAGTCCCATACTTCTCCAAACCCTGGCTACTTGATTCCTTCAATAATGTTGTTCCATGCTTGCTAACACACCATAATCCAAGCTTGTTCATTCATGCATTGAAGTTCTGAAGGTTTGATGATGCAAAGAGAGGGAAAGGGGGCGGGATGTTACATGAACAACTCTGTATACTGAGACGTCTTGTAGGTATACTTAACCGGCAAGAAGTGAGCCGACTTGGTTAATCTATCCACGATCACCCATGTCGAGTCATGCCCTTTCTGAGTACGGGGTAAGCCCCCTACAAAGTCCATAGATATCTTCTCCCACTTCCACTACGGAATTTCTAACGGTTCAAGTAATCCTGCTGGTCTCTGATGTTCAATCTTGACCTGTTGACATACTATACATCTCGCTACAAACTCCGCAATCTCAGTTTTCATGCGAGGCCACCAAAAATCTTTCTTCAAATCCTGATACATCTTGGTAGCACTAGGATGAATCGTGAAACGACTCTTATGTGCTTCTTCCAAAATCAATCTCTTTAGTTCCGAATCATCAGGAACACAAATTCTGCCCTCAAACAAAATCACTCCATCTGAAGCCATGGAAAATTCGGGGTGACCAATTCTTCTTTGAAGGTTCACATCCAAACTTTGTGGTTGCACTACTCTGGACCGTAAATTGCAAGAAATCTCTAACTTTTGCAGCATAATGCCTTCCCCGATCTCTGTGATTGACATGTTAAGATCTCTACCTTGTTCATACAATTCACAAGTATGCATTGAAACTTCCGCTCGTGCTAGGGCGTTACGGCTCAATGCATCAGCTACCACATTAGCCTATCCTGGATGATATTTCAAATCAAAATCAAAATCCTGTAAGTACTTCATCCATCTTCTTTGTCTCATGTTTAAATCCTTCTGATCAAACAAATATTTCAAGCTTTTGTGGTCACTGAATAAATCAAATTGTGCTCCATATAAATGATGTCTCCATACTTTCAATGCAAATACTATTGCTGCCAACTCCAAGTCATGAGCGGGATAATTCTCTTCATGCGTCTTGAGTTGTCTAGAAGCATAAGCTATCACATTGTCCCCTTGCATAAGCACACTACCAAGACCCTTAGACGACACATCTTTTCTGGTGAGTCGTGTCAAAGGCAAAGCAATCTAGGAAAACTTCATAATAAATCGTTGGTAATAGCCAGCTAATCCCAAAAAGCTTCGAACCTCCGAAACGTTCTTTGGTCTTGTCCAATTCTGATTAGCTTCCACTTTCGACTGGTCGACTGCTACTCCTCCTTGAGAAATGACATGTCCTAGAAACATGACTTTCGACAACCAAAATTCACACTTACTGAACTTGGCAAACAGTTGCTTCTCGTGAAGAATGCTTAATTCAATCCTCAAATGCTGGGCATGCTCTTGCGGGCTCTTGGAATAGGTCAAGATGTCGTCAATAAAAATGATAACAAATTGATCTAAGTATGGCTGAAAGATTCTGTTCATGTAATCCATGAATACTGCTGGAGCATTAGTCACACCGAACGACATGACTAAAAATTCATAGTGTCCGTAACGCGTCTTGAACGCCGTCTTGGACACATCCGATGACTTGATACGAATCTGATGATAACCCGATCTGAGATCAATTTTAGAGAACACAGACACTCCCTTAAGTTGATCGAGTAGGTCATCAATTCTTGGAAGTGGATACTTGTTCTTGATAGTCACCTTATTTAGCTGACGGTAGTCAATACACAACCTCATGTTGTCGTCCTTCTTCTTGACCAATAACACCGGCGCACCCCAAGGAGACACATTGGGCCTTATGAAGTGCTTCTGAATGAGTTCTTCTAATTGAGACTTCAACTCTTTGAGTTCCAAGTGTAACACCCCGTTTTCCCGACTTAAAAATTTCTTTAAATAAAAGCATGAATCAGAGTTAAACACATAACGGAGTATCACATTTCGCATAAATCTCATATATAAATAAATAACAATTTATCCTTTATTAAAAAAAAACATCTAAAACATAGCAGTGGAATTCATACAAAAACTTGGCACGCAGGCCTCATCAGACGTCTCAGATAAGTCTCAATGTAATCATAATCATGCATATCATAAGGAAATAATACGCAAGGAACAGAGAAAACAAAATCAAAGATTCCCCCATCCCGTTACGTATCAGAGCACCTAGACACAAATGAGGAACACCTCACACGACCGCACCTAGTCTTGGTTACCTGCACTTGCCCACAAGGCGGCAATTCCAACAGAAGGGGTGAGATTCACAATAGTTATATTAAACATGTAATTCAATAATCACAGTTAACAACAAAAACATAAGCTCAACACGTCACAATTACTGGCATTTAGCATCTACAACATCATCATGTAAAACACGTCACTTAGCATCATAGCATCGTCATAAAATCATCGTCATAGACATCTTAATTGACCCGACTCAACAACTTCACTTGACTATGCAACCCTATCATCCTAAATGCATGTGGTACCAATCCAGGGCATAAGCTCCCGTCACTTTGAGCATAAATATACTCCCAGGGCATAAGCTCCCGTCACTTTGAGCATAAATATACTCCCAGGGCATAAGCCCTCGTCGCTAGTGAGCAAAAGCTCCAGGGCATAAGCCCTCGTCGCTGGTGAGTAAAAACTCCATGGCATAAGCCCTCATCTTTGAATGAGTATGCATGAAACTCGACACATTTTAACTTAAACAAGTTAACATCTTAAACGTCGCAAAACATCACAACTTCATGGACTGACACATGCAGCAACTATACATAGGTAAACAACAACATGGCAGCAAGTACATCACAGGATATAACATCAAGATTACAAACATCATCTCAACAACACATACATTTCATATATATTTATTTCATATGATTCATAAATCATTAACAACAACGTAAGGTTATCGCAAACGTCACTCACATTAAAACTAGCCTACTGTACCACCCACGGTTCATCTCTCAAAGTCTTGCGCGGAACAGATCGCAACAACATAAGAAACGTGACATTCTGTCACAGCACAGGTCGCCATGGCGAGCTCAATTGCTCGCCTGGCGAGAGATTACAGGTCTCTCTCGCCATGGCGGAGGGTTTTCTTGCCTGGCGAGAAGTTACAGGTCCGTTGCCATGGCGAGCTAAATCTCGCCTGGCGGGCGATGAAAGTATGTCGCTATGGCGAGCTATGTCTCGCCTGGCGGAACGATGTCAGAACAGACTACGAGATTACGAACTTTTTCACCCAAAATCCTATTTTTCATCATGTTAAGCCCCAATTACGACTGGAATAACAACATTAAACATGTTTTAGGTTCTGTAATCCATTCCTACATCAAATTCACTAATTCTATGTCATCAATTCACTAATTCTTCTCTTTTTAACCTAATTCCCAATTCCTCAAAACTCACCAATTACTCTTGTTAATTATGATTGAACGATTTACAGATTAATATAATTGAATTACTAGGCTCACCCTTACCTTAAATTGCAGAAATCGCAGCCCTTAAGCTCTTCTCTCCTTCACGTGCTATTCTCCCTTTTTTCCCAAATTCTGATAACGCGTATACTGACTCTCTTGACCTAATTTCCCTTTATATACTCCCAACAAATCTTATCTTATTTACTCTTTCTCCCACATAACTCTCTAAAATCCAAAACTAACCCACAACTAAATGTTTTATTTTATTTTCAAATCTTATTTCATTAAACAATAAAATAAGTCACCACGTCTCATAAAATCATATAAAATCTTAATTCCACATCTCATAATATATTAATAAATATATCTAGACTCCTCAAATAATTCAAATAATTAAATAACTAAATAATCAAAAATGGGCGTTACAACTCTCCCCAACTTAAAAGATTTTCGTCCTCGAAAATTACCTCAAGCAAACAATTCTGGATAAGATTCTAGCATCTTACTCTTTAACTCCCATGTCAAGCTTACGCCAGTCGCTCCAGACCAGACGACTCTAACGAGAGGTATCTCCTTGCCTCTCAACGTCTTCACTTTCCGATCATCAATCCTTACCGGTAAAGTTTCCACCGTAAGGTTGTCTCTAACTTGCACATCATCACTCTGGATCACATGAGATGGATCCGGAACGTACTTCCTCAGTTGCGACACATGAAAAACATCATGCAAATTCGATAAATGTGGTGGTAATCCAACACGATATGCCACCGTCCCAATCCTCTCTGATATCTGATACGGACCAATAAATTTCGGGGTTAACTTCTTTGACTTCAACGCGCGGCCAACACCGGTCATAGGAGTAACTCTTAGGAGCATATGATCTCCCTCTTGGAACTCAAGGTCCTTTCTACGCTTGTCATGATAACTCTTCTGTCGACTCTGCGACGCTTTCATCTTCTCTTGAATCATTCTTACTTTCTCGGTAGTCTGTTGAACAATCTCCGGTCCTAACATCACTTTTTCACCTGACTCAAACCAACACAACGGAGTTCTGCATCTCCGACCATACAAAGCCTCAAAAGGTGCCATCCCAATACTCGAATGGTAACTGTTGTTGTACGTGAACTCTATCAACGGAAGATGACTATCCCAAGTCCCTCCTTGCTCAAGTACACAAACTCTCAACAAATCTTCCAACGACTGAATTGTCCTCTCCGACTGACCATCTGTCTGCGGATGATAAACCGAACTCAACCTCAACTGAGAGCCTAAAGCCTCTTGCAAACTCTTCCAAAATCTAGAAGTAAATCTCGGGTCTCTATCTGATACGATGCTCGAAGGAACACCATGCAGCTTCACTATGTCTCGGATATAAATCTATGCCAACTGAGCTACAGGAAAACTGATATTAATCGGTAGAAAATGAGCCGACTTCGTCAATCTATCAACAATCACCCAAATGGCGTCATTCCCTTTAGGAGTATTCGGCATTCTCGTCACAAAATCCATGGATATACTATCTCATTTTCACTCTGGCACATCTAATGGTGTCAACAATCCAGCAGGTTTCTGATGCTCAACCTTCGATTTTTGACAAATCAAACAAGAGTACACAAACTGTGCCACGTCACGTTTCAAACCAGCCCACCAAAACAGCTTCTTTAAATCATGATACATCTTCGTAGCTCCCGGATGAATACTCAAGCTACTTCTATGACTCTCTTCAAGAATCATCTTCTTCATTTCATCATTGTCAGGAATGCAAATTCTACCTCGGAATCTCAACACTCCCTGATCATCAACTTTAAAGTCACTAACTTCTGTCTGATTACTAGCAACCAACAAGTCCACAAACTTAACATCTTCTTTCTGTGCCTCTTTGATACTCTTCAAGAAATCACTATCAATCTTCAGCATTCCCAGCTTTACACTCTGAGGCGTCCTTTCACAAACTAAGCTCAAATCTCTAAACTGTTCCAACAACTCGAATTCTTTCACCATCATAGCAGACATATGCAAGGTCTTCCTACTTAAGGCATCTGCAACCACATTAGCTTTGCCCGGATGATAATTCAAACCAAAGTCGTAATCTTTCAATAGTTCAAGCCACCTTCGCTGTCTCATATTCAATTCCTTCTGGTCAAACAAGTACTTCAAACTCTTGTGATCACTAAACACCTCAAACCTCGAACCATACAAGTAATGTCTCCATATCTTCAATACAAAAACCACAACCGCCAATTCTAAATCATGCGTCGGGTAATTCTTCTCATGAACCCTCAACTGTCTTGAAGCATAAGCTACTACTTTACCATCTTGCATAAGCACTCCACCTAAACCCAACTTGGACGCATCACAATACACCACAAAAGGTTCATTGGACTTCGGCAAAATTAACACTGGAGCCGTCGTCAAACGCTTCTTCAACTCATTAAAACTGTTCTCATACTGAACATCCCACACAAAAGATTTACCTTTACACGTCAACTGCGTTAACGGAAGAGCCAACTTAGAAAATCCCTCTATAAATCTTCGGTAATAACCTGCTAATCCCAAGAAACTTCTAATTTCTGTAACCGACTTAGGAGTCTCCCATTGTGATACTGCTTCAACCTTAGACGGATCAACTGCTATACCATCACCAGAAATAACATGGCCAAGAAAACTCACCTCTTTCAACGAGAATTCACACTTAGATAACTTAGCAAAAAGCTTCTTCTCTTTCAATACTTGCAAAACAGTCTTCAAATGCTCCACGTGTTCCTCTTCGGTCTTTGAGTATACCAAAATATCATCAATGAATACCACGACAAAACGATCCAAATAAGCATGAAAGATCCTATTCATATACTCCATAAATACACCAGGTGCATTGGTAACACCGAACGGCATCACTGTATATTCATAATGCCCATAACGCGTCCTAAACGTCGTCTTCTGCATATCTTCGTCCTTCACTTTAATCTGGTGATAACCTGATCTCAAATCTATCTTGCTAAACACACGGGCACCCACCAACTGATCCATCAAATCATCAATTCTAGGAAGTAGATACCTATTCTTTATCGTCACTTTATTCAATTGTCGATAGTCGATGCACAACCTCATACTACCATCTTTCTTCTTGACTAACAACACTGGAGCTCCCCATGGTGAAACACTAGGCCTCACGAACTTTTTATCAAGTAAATCCTCTAACTGTTTCTTCAGCTCAGCCAACTCAGAAGCTGACATACGATAAGGCGTCATAGACACAAGCTTCGTTCCAGGAACAAGATCAATCGTAAATTCCACTTCTCTTTCCGGAGGCACATCAGGAATCTCATCTGGGAAAACTTCAGGAAAATTACATACTACTTGTAGCTTATCAATCACCGCCTGGTTCTCAATAGATAAGGACGCCATCAAAGAAAACATCATAATCCCATCGCGTTCTAACTGCTTCAACTGTTTAGTAGATAAGAATTCTGCTCCACTCTCTTCTTCGGGAGAAGAAAAATGCACCGTCTTGCTAAAACAATTGATGAGGACATGATTGTATTCTAACCAATTCATCCCCAAAATCACATCCATTCCAATTAATGGTAGACACACTAAATCAATCTCAAAATCACGACCAAACATAGACACAGGACATCTCAAACACACAAGGGAAGTAGTCACCGAACCCTTAGCTGGAGTTTCGACAACCATCTCCCCATTCATATCAGACACAGCAAGATTCAACTTAGCAGCACAATCAAGAGCAATAAAACAATGCGTAGCACCAGTATCAATAATAGCAACTAAAGGTATATTATCAAAATAACAAGTACCTCTGATCAAGCGATCCTCGCTCTCCGTCTGCGTACCAGTCAAAGCAAAAACTCTCCCAGTAGTCTGAGCCTTCTTAGGCTTCTTGCATTGTGAACCAATGTGACCTTCCTCATTACAATTAAAGCATACGATATCACCATGCTTGCACTCAGCAGTAGTATGACCCTTCTTACCGCAACGGAAACACCTTTTTACCTCTCCAGAACAAGCATTACTCTTATGGCCTTTCACACCACAAGTATAGCAGACAATCTCAGCAGGAGCATCTTTCTTAACAGGTCTCCTTTCATCATTAACTCGTTGTTTGACTTTATCTGCAGGGGCACTGTAGGGCTTAGGACGACTTTGCTGCCCCTTTCCTTTCCTCTCATTAACAACCTTGTAATGAGCCTTAGTATCTTCCTCATAGATCCTGCAACTACTCACCAGCTCGGAAAAATTTCTGATCTTCTGGTAACCAATTGCTCTCTTGATATCACCACGTAATCCATTTTCAAATTTGATGCACTTTGAAAATTCAGCAGTCTCAGGGGTATAGTGTGGATAAAATTTAGCCAGCTCCACAAACTTCGCCGCATATTCAGTCACTGACATGTTCCTTTGCTTAAGCTCCAGGAACTCAATCTCTTTCTTTCCACGAACATCCTCTGGGAAGTATCTGTCGAGGAATTCTCTCCTGAATATGACCCATGTAACCTCAGCACCGTCTTGCTCCAGAACAGGTAGAAGACTAATCCACCAGTCATCAGCCTCCTCAGCTAGCATGTGCGTACCAAAACGCACCTTCTGCACCTCAGTACACTGCATCACCCGGAACACCCTCTCTATCTCCTTGAGCCATGTCTGGGCTCCATCTGGGTCATATCTTCCCTTGAAGGTAGGAGGATGGTTTCTCAAGAAAGTCTCCAACATCCTCACTTCGGCATTAGCACCAGCATTAGCATTCGACTGCTGTCCTACAGCTTGGGCAACAGCTTCCAAAGCAGCAGCAATTGCAGCGTCATTCCTTCCAGCCATCTTAGTCCTCTACAAAGTAAACATAAGTTAGAATAATACAAATATAGTATTCTAACTCTAAGACAACGTCACTCGACTCTCTACTTGGCCGGACGGACCAACCTGCTCTGATACCAATTGTAACACCCCGTTTTCCCGACTTAAAAATTTCTCTAAATAAAAGCATAAATCAGAGTTAAACACATAACGGAGTATCACATTTCGCATAAATCTCATATATGAATAAATAACAATTTATCCTTCATTAAAAAAAAAACATCTAAAACATAGTAGCGGAATTCATACAAAAACTTGGCACGCAGGCCTCATCAGACGTCTCAGATAAGTCTCAATGTAATCATAATCATGCATATCATAAGGAAATAATACGCAAGGAACAGAGAAAACAAAATCAAAGATTCCCCCATCCCGTTACGTATCAGAGCACCTAGACACAAACGAGGAACACCTCACACGACCGCACCTAGTCTTGGTTACCTGCACTTGCCCACAAGGCGGCAATTCCAGCAGAAGGGGTGAGATTCACAATAATTATATTAAACATGTAATTCAATAATCAGAGTTAACAACAAAAACATAAGCTCAACACGTCACAATTACTGGCATTTAGCATCTACAACATCATCATGTAAAACACGTCACTTAGCATCATAGCATCGTCTTAAAATCATCGTCATAGACATCTTAATTGACCCGACTCAACAACTTCACTTGACTATGCAACCCTATCATCCTAAATGCATGTGGTACCAATCCAGGGCATAAGCCCCCGTCGCTTTGAGCATAAATATACTCCCAGGGCATAAGCCCTCGTCACTAGTGAGCAAAAGCTCCAGGGCATAAGCCCTCGTCGCTGGTGAGTAAAAACTCCAGGGCATTAGCCCTCATCTTTGAATGAGTATGCATGAGACTCGACACATTTTAACTTAAACAAGTTAACATCTTAAACGTCACAAAACATCACAACTTCATGGACTGACACATGCAGCAACTATACATAGGTAAACAACAACATGGCAGCAAGTACATCACAGGATATAACATCATCTCAACAACACATACATTTCATATATATTTATTTCATATGATTCATAAATCATTAACAACAACGTAAGGTTATCGCAAACGTCACTCACATTAAAACTAGCCTACTGTACCACCCACGGTTCATCTCTCAAAGTCTTGCGCGGAACAGATCGCAACAACATAAGAAACGTGACATTCTGTCACAACACAGGTCGCCATGGCGAGCTCAATTGCTCGCCTGGCGAGAGATTACAGGTCTCTCTCGCCATGGCGGAGGGTTTTCTTGCCTGGCGAGAAGTTACAGGTCCATCGCCATGGCGAGCTAAATCTCGCCTGGCGGGCGATGAAAGTATGTCGCTATGGCGAGCTATGTCTCGCCTGGCGGAACGATGTCAGAACAGACTACGGGATTACGAACTTTTTCACCCAAAATCCTATTTTTCATCATGTTAAGCCCCAATTACGACTGGAATAACAATGTTAAACATGTTTTAGGTTCTATAATCCATTCCTACATCAAATTCACTAATTCTATGTCATCAATTCACTAATTCTTCTCTTTTTAACCTAATTCCCAATTCCTCAAAACTCACCAATTACTCTTGTTAATTATGATTGAACGATTTACATATTAATATAATTGAATTGCTAGGCTCACCCTTACCTTAAATTGCAGAAATCGCAGCCCTTAAGCTCTTCTCTCCTTCACGTGCTATTCTCCCTTTTTTCCCAAATTCTGATAACACGTATACTGACTCTCTTGACCTAATTTCCCTTTATATACTCCCAACAAATCTTATCTTATTTACTCTTTCTCCCACATAACTCTCTGAAATCCAAAACTAACCCACAACTAAATGTTTTATTTTATTTTCAAATCTTATTTCATTAAACAATAAAATAAGTCACCACGTCTCATAAAATCATATAAAATCTTAATTCAACATCTTATAATATATTAATAAATATATCTAGACTCCTCAAATAATTCAAATAATTAAATAACTAAATAATCAAAAATGGGCGTTACACCAAGGGTGACATTCTGTAAGGTGCTATGGACACCGGTTCTGCTCCTAGAATCAAAGCAATCGAAAACTCAACTTCTCTTTCTTGGGGTAAACTAGTTATATCCGACGGAAAAACGTCTAGATATTCATTAACAATTGGAATATCACTGGAACCTATATCTGATTCTGAAGGCACAATGAGCATAACATAGAAACCCTTATCCTGAGCACAAATAAACTGGACCATCTGATAAGTGTGTTTAAGCAATTCCGACAAAGCTACTCCTTCGGTCGTATTTGTAACACCTCGTTTTCCCAGCATAAAAATTTCTTTAAATAAATCAGAGTTAATCACATGACGGAGTATCACATATCACAAAATCTCATATACTCCCATGGCATAAGCCCTCGTCGCTATTGAGCAAAGACTCCAGGGCATGAGCCCTCGTCGCTGGTGAGTAAAAACTCCAGGGCATAAGCCCTCCTCTCTGAATGAGTATGCATGAGACTCAATCTCTTATAACTTAAACAAGTTAAACATCTTAAACATCTTAAAACGTCTCAAACACCTTGGACCGACACATGCAGCTTGAACTCTTAAATGTACAACTACATGTTAGCAAATCATCAATCATGGCATATAGCAACACCAAGGGAATCATCATTCAAAATAATACAAATATTCTTCGCATATAATTCACATAAATCACAAATCATCATCACAACATTAAATCATCTCAAAGCATCAATACAGATCGTCATTTATGATATAGTTATCTTCCACTACTACCCAAGGGTCAACTCTCAAGGTCCTACGTGAAACAGATCCCAAAACACAAAGTTATGGCAGTCTGAAACCGCACTACTCGCCATGGTGAGTTGTTCTACTCGCCTCGCGAGCTCAACTAGAGGTTACTCGCCTTTGGCGAGTTGAGGGCAAACTGAAGGCAAGCAATACTGGGTGCTCTCGGCCTTTTTCACATTTTTCATCCAAAAACGTCAATTATAAGTTCCCTAGGTCCAATTTGATCCTACAAACTTACCTAATCATTCTTATATACATCAAGTCACTCAAAACCATCTAAAACACGTCTTAAAACAACATTTTAAAAATCATAATTCTCACAGGTCAACTCGCTATGGCGAGTGGGTTGCTCGCCTCGCGAGTGGTCAAGTGCTACTCGCTATGGCGAGTTGGGTTGCTCGCCTCGCGAGCGATAACGTCTACTCGCCGTGGTGAGTTGCTTAGCTCGCCTAGGCGAGCGATGAACAGACAGGCTACGGGTTCTGCGAATTTCTCACCAAAAGTCCCAAATCTCACCATGTTTAACCTCAAAACTATCAGGAACATTAGCTCTATGATTATTCAGGGTAATGTATTCAATTCCTACATCAGTTTCATAGTTTCACATCATCTAATCATCAATTCATCACAAATAACCTAATTCTCCAATTCCCTAAAATCAACCCTACACTTGTTAATCAAAATTAGATGGATTACAGTTTAATATAATTGAAATGCTAGGCTCACCCTTACCTTTGTTTTGCAGAAATCGCAGCTCTCCTTGGTCTCTTCTCTCTTCTCTGGTTTTCTCCCTTTTTCTCCAAAAACGTACGTACTGACAACTCTTGACCTAATTTCCCTTTTTATATTCCCAACAAATCTTATCTTATTTACTCTATCTCCCACATAACTCTCTAAAATCTCAAACTACCCTACATCTCTATATTTATTTTATTTTCAAATCTTATTTTATTAAACAATAAAATAAGTCACCACTTCACATAAAAATCACATAAAAATCACTTAAATCTTAATCTCCACATCTCTTAAAATATATATAATTATATCTAGACTCCTCAAATAATTCAAATAATTAAATAATTAAAATAATCTAAAGTGGGCGTTACAGTATTACTAGTAAGCATGTAAATGCTTTTCTCAGTACAACCAATATACACATGATTTGCGGAAAGCCAATCCATGCCTAAGATCACATGGAGTTATTTCATAGGGAGACATACTAAATATATATAATATGTCTTACTAGATACGGTGATAGGACAATTCTCACAAACATAATTCGCTACAATCCCTCCATCTGTGGTCGTAGTCACCATCATGGGGGGATTCAACGGAGAAACTGATAACTTGAGTGTTTCAACACATTGGAAAGAAATGAAGAAACAAGTTGCACCGCAATCAAATAGAACTTTAACAGGATTCTGGCAAAGAAAACACATACCGCCAATCAAGTCCTCATTTGCCTGAGCTTTCTTCCCATCCAACGAATACACCCTGCCCTTGCTTGTGGTTGTATTCACATACTTGCCTTTGTTCTTTCTGTTGGGACAATCTGCTATGTAATGCCCTGCCTGACCGAATTCATAACAGTTATTAGTACCTATTCTGCATTCTCCCGGATGAGATTTACCGCACCTCCTGCAAATTAGATAAGTCCTGGGTGAACCTGACTGCTTGTTGTTCAGAATGTAACAAGTACATCCAAATTGATGAAAGTAAGAGATATTAGGCTTTCTTCCTTTGAAGAGTTCATATGCTGTTTTCTCCAAGATAGGTCTGAAGTAGATCCTATTCTGGACATAACATGTTGTATTAACAGCTTCTGCCCAAAAATGTTTTGCCAAATTGTTTTCTTGAATCATGGTTCTAGCCATTTCTTGTAAAGTTCTATTCTTCTTCTCTACAACCCCATTTTGTTGTTGAGTTCTAGGAGAAGAGAATTCATGGATGATTCCATGTTTTTCACAAAAAGCTTCAAATGGCTCATTTTCAAATTCACCACCATGATCACTTCTTATTTTTAAAATTTTAACTTCTTTTTCAGATTGAATAAGGGAGCAGAAGTTATTGAATACATCATATGCATGATCTTTGCTTTTCAGGAATTTCACCCACGTCCATCTGCTATAATCATCAACAATGACTAATCCATACTTACTCCCATATAAGGATGCAGTGCTAACTGGTCCAAATAAGTCAATTTGGAGTAGTTCTAAAGGTCTTGAGGTGGAAACAATATCTTTAACTTTGAAAGATGATTTAACAATTTTTCCTTTCTGGCATGCACCACAGAGTGCATCTGAATGATAATCAATGTCAGGAAGGCCTTTGACAAGCTGTAACTTGCTAAGCTTAGAGATTAATCTCCAGTTGGCATGTCCCAGCCTTCTATGCCACATCCATTTCTTATCATTCATTGACAGAAGGCAAATTACCTTCTGATCAGCCAGTTCAGAGAAATTGATTTTGTAGACATTTTCCACTGTCTTTCCTTTGAACACTATGGACTTATCATTCTTGTTGATTACTGTGCAGTTGGCTTTTTCAAATAATACATCATAACCATTGTCACTGAATTGACTGATGCTCAATAGGTTATGCTCAAGCCCATCTACCAACCACACATTATTAATAGAGGTAGAGGAATTACCAATAGTCCCCGTACCAATAATCTTCCCAGACTGGTTGCCTCCAAACTTTACATTTCCTCCTTCTTTCATTGTGAGGGATAGGAACATTGACTTCTCTCCTGTCATGTGCCTTGAGCAACCGCTGTCCAGGTACCATGACTTTTGCTTTGATCTTGCTTTTAGACAAACCTGCAGTATTAACAATTTCAGATTTAGGTACCCATTGTTTTATGGGTCCTTTGAGGTTAGAGCTGGAAGATTTACTCACCATTTTTTGTTCCTTAAGATGCGCTTTGGGCAGCTTCTGATTAATCATTACCTTAGGTTTTTCAACTTTTGGTTTTGATACTTCAGAAGCAACAACTGCTTAGCCCTTCTGAACCTTTGACTTTAGGATATCAGATTCTGATTCCATCAGATTCTGAGGAAAAGGTTCTGATCTCTTCAGAATCTTAATCTTTGTAGCCTTAGATTCAGAATTTATCACAACCTTAGACTTGGAGTTCTTTGGCTTTGAAATAATCTTAGCTTTAGAACTGGAAGCTTCAGGTTCTGATTGAGCAACAGTTTCCATTTTGGCACCTTCAGGAACAAAGAAGGTTTTCAATCCTTCCTTAATGCATTCACAGTATGCTTTAAGATTGGTTTCATTAGACTTAGCTTATGAAAACCCAATCCCTTTGCCATTGTTTTTGTAAATGCTATAAATCATAGAAGCAATTCTGCTTCTGTCAATACCAGAAATGATGAAATCTTCAAGAGCAATCTCATGGTTACTTAAAGATTTTCCATCACATTTTTCTTGTAGCTTCTGACACAAGAACTTGAGCTTGTCTTCATAAGTTTTACATATGAAGTCAAAACCTCTAAGTCCCTCTTCAGAAGCTTTTAGATCCAATAAAGTTGATTCTTGTTGCTTCATCAGAACAACATATTTTTCTTTCAAAAATTTCAACTCATTGGTTCTCAGTTCAAAATGAGTGAGGAGTTCTTTAAGTGACTCTATCAATTCTTCTCTGGGGATTTTGGAATATACCTCATTTTCATCTTTTGAATCTGATTGAGTTTCAGCTTCTGAAGTTGCTGTAGCTACTAACCCAACAGCTACCTTTGCACCTTCATCAGATTCTTCTTTGTCAGACTCAGATTCACTATCCAAATTATCCCATGTGGCCATCAAACTCTGCTTTAACTGTTTCTTGAACTTGCTTGACTTGAATGTTGGTTTCTTTAACTTTTCCTTGGACTTTTCCTTCTGAAGATCAGGGCAATCAGCAATGAAATGACCAGGCTTCTTGCAATTGAAGCATCCTTTCTGATCTTCCTTCTTTGAGCTTCTGAAGCTACCTCTTCTGGACACAAACTTCTTGTTCTTTTTGGCTAGATACCGAAGTCTGTTTGAGAGCATAGCCATCATCTCAGTAACCTCTTCATCAGATTCTCCAGTTGGTGAATCTTCTTCTTCAGATTCCGCCACTCTAAGAGCTTTTGATGACTTGCCTTTGGATGGAAGAGCTATTGATTTACTCTTTTTAGTAGACTCATGTTCGTTGAGACTTAACTCATGAACTTTGAGAGAACTAACAAGATCTTCAACACTTAAAGTGTTTAAATCTTTAGCTTCCTCAATGGCAGTCACCTTTGGTCTCCATCTGGAAGGCAGACTTCTGAGTATTTTACTCACGTAATCAGAAGCAACATAGCTTTTCTTCAGTATTTGAAGTCTAGAGACTAAGGTTTGAAATCTTGAGTACATCTCCTCAATACTTTCATCATCCTTCATCTTGAACAACTCATACTGATGAACAAGCATCAGTGCTTTAGCTTCTCTGACTTTCTTGCTTCCTTCATAGTTAGCACATAAAGATGCATACATAGCTTTTGCAGTTGATTTATCACTCATCTTCATGTACTCTGCTCGTGGTATAGCAGAAACCAGAGAGCCTCTGATCTTACGATGTTTCTTGTACATCTTCTTCTGAGAAGTAGTATCAATTTTTCTATCAACAGCAGCTCCTTCTTCATCCAGGACTAAGTCACCAACTCCATCTTCCAGAATATCCCATGGTTCTTCATCTAAGCCCATGATATAACTGTAGAAGTTGGTTTTCCACCAAGAAAACTCTTCAGGATCTCCATTAAACTTTGGAACCTTCCCTGAGTCAGTTTTCTTTTCACTATAGTCATAGGAAACAGCATGATGATTACCAGCAGAACCAGCAGAACCAGAACCAGAAACAAATGATTCAGCAAACATGTTTTTCTCAAATCTTGGACTGTTACACTGTTAGGTGTTGACAACAGAACCAAAGCTCTAGATACCAATTGAAGGGGAGAAAAACACAAGAAGGGGGGGTTGAATTGTGTTAGACTTAATTTCGTTTTCTCTTAAAAACTCAGAACACTAATGATCAAAAGCAATTGAGACAGCTTCTGAAGATGAGGTTCAAGAGTGTATGCAGCGGAATGATAAATAGAGAGAAAAGAGAAGAAGCAGGACACAAGCAATTTATACAGGTTCCTTCCACAAACCGGAAGTAGTCCTGTCCCCCTTGCACTTCCAAGGAGAGTTCAGTAAATGTAATATCTGATTACAAATGCTCAAGCACACAAGCAAGAGACTTCAAATGCTCAAGAACACAATCAAGAGACTTCTAATGCTCAAGCACACAAGCAAGAGACTTCTATCAAAAAAATTACAAGGAAAATGTTTGAGGTTGAACACTTGATATACAATCAGTGGTGAACGTTGTAAGTGCCAATTCATCCAAAAAGAGTGGTTGTTGAAGCTTGATCTTTCACCAATGATTCTTTGCCTGATTAAGCTATTGTCCTATAAAGGATCAATTTCAAATCCATTCCAGTTGAGAGGGAACAAAGATGCAGGCTTGGTTGTACATGAGAGCTGTTATTCTTGTCTGGTAGTTGAGACAAAGAAAAGAGTAGTGGAGAAGGTGGTTGTACAGTTCGTACCGAGTACAATGTCAACGCTTCTTGTTTCTTTGCAGCCAAATGACTTCAAATCCTTTTAAAATGACCGTTGCATTATTCCACTGGTCTTCTGCTAATTCTATGTGACTTTCGGTCCAAAATACAACACTTAAATCATAAAACCTCAAATCATTTTGCTTCTGGTGAAATATTGTTGCTTCTGAAGAACCAGCTTCTGAGGGCCTTCAGCTTCTGATGACGTCATACTTTTCAGGAGCACAGGTCTTCAGGAGCGCAAGTCTTCAAGAGCGCCTTAAGCTTCAAATAAGGTTTCTTTTGCTCTTTATTTGTTCTTTCAGAACCTTGTTAAGATATAACACTTTGTCTGTGGTCCTGTACACTTGAACAAATGTTAGCAATACCAATTGTCAATTTTTAATAACTTGTTATCATCAAAACTCTTAGGAATTATTGTTAAACACATTTTGTTCCAACAACATTGTGTATGGCGCCACTGACACTGGATACGCTCCTAGGACAAGATCAATGGAGAAATCAACCTCATGTTTAGGGGGTCAGCAAGTGATGTTGGAAGGAAAGACATCTAGATACTTATTGACAATTGGAATATCACTGGACTTATTTCTGGTTCAGAAGTCACAGTGAGCATGAGATAGAAACCCTTATCCTTGGCACAAATAAACTGGATTAACTGATGAGTACGATTGATCAATTCTGACAAAGCCACTCCTTCTTCCGTATTACTAGTAGGGGGTTGAATTGTGGTTTCTTTTTCTTCTCCTAAAACTGAAGTCACTGTTCAGAACCTGATAGAATTCATCTTCTGAAGTGAAGTTCAGAATCTAAATGCAGCGGATAAAAACATAGAGAGAGAGAGAGAGAGAATGAAAAAAGACACGGAGCAATTATACAGGTACCTTCCACAAACTGGAAGTAGTCTTGTCCCCCTTGAACTTCCAAAGAGAGTTCACCAAAATCAAATATCTGATTACAACTACTCACTGCTAAAACTAGCAAGGGACTTCAAACTACTCAAGCACAACTAGAAGAAATTTCCTATGCTCAAGAACTAAATCAAAAGACTTCCTATGCTCAAGCACAACTGCAAGAGACTTTTATTTAAACAAAATTACAATGAAAAATGTTTGAGGTTGAACACTTGATATACAATCAGTGGTGTTCACAATACAAATAAGATACAAACTCTTTAAGACTCAAGAATTTCTAAGATATGAAAGTTGTTAAGAAATTCTAAGTAAACTTTGATGTGTAGAACAATTTCTGCAGAGTTTCAGCACTTGTAAATTATTAATGAGTCTCTCTGAAACTTCAGGTATTCACTCCTTTATTTAGAGGTGTGAAATATGAGGAACAATTTCTTGCTTGACCAAATCACCAATGATCAAGCACCAATGAGGTGTAAATTGTTCATGAATCTCTCTAAAACATCAAATAAGAGTCGTTTGAAGTTTGACCAAATCACCAATGATTTCTTGCTTGATTTGGTTATTGTCCTATGAGGAACAATTTCAAATCCATTGCAAGTATAGATGAATTTCTAGCGTAGTCACAGCTATTGTTCTTGTACTATTGCAGACACAAAATAGAGCAGTGCAGATAGTGGTTGTACACTTGTACTATTGTCCTTTTTCAAACGGTCTCCAATAAGCATCCAATGCATTCCAAAACCTCTGATTTTAGTCTTTGCTTAATGCTTCTATGCTTCTGCAATGATAGGCTCGATCTAAAATAGCTTTTGACTTAATCCTTGAAGCTTTCAGTTTTTTCAGCTTTTGATGATCTTCAGAACCTCTGATGACGTCAACTTCTGATAAAGAGCTTCTGGTGATCCGCTTCTGATGAGAGTGCTTCTAATGACGTCAGCTTCTGATCTTCAGAACCTCTTTTCTTCAGATGCTTTCTTACAATACAAGCTTCATTTTTGTGACATCCATTGCTCTTTATTTGTTCTCCAGAACCTATGCTTGACTTAAAGACACTAAAAAGTTTTGTCTATGGTCCTGCACACTTGAACAAATATTAGCATATCGAATTGACAATTTTTAATACCTTATTATCATCAAAACTCAAAAGTGGTATTGTTAAACACATTTTGTTCCAACAATCTCCCCCTTTTTGATGATGACAAACACTAGTATTTAAAATGTTCAATTGTTGTTAATCCAATTAACTAGTTGACTTTTAGGGTCTGAGGTTTGTAAGCTCCCCCCTTGAGTCTAATAGCCTTTTAAGGTGATGTTTGTAAGCCCCCCCTATGTTCTATACAAGTTAATTAAATTCATAAAAAAATGCAATAACTCTCACATAAAGTTAAAGGACTAAGAGATGAGAAGAAGGTTCTCTTAGTTTAATTTGTTTTAGAAATTAAATTAATGGGGATCAGAGCCTTATAAATAAATACTATATCTACTCCCCCTTTTGTCATCAACAAAAAGATAGAAAAAAAAAAGACAAAAAGATGAAGTGAGAAAAAACATAGAGAAAATTCTGGTTAGATTTAGTAGCAAAAGAATAGTTCAGAAGCAAGATGAGTTCAGAAGCATACATAATAAAACAACAACATTCAGAAGCACAAACAAAATATAATCAAACTGTTTATCTTCTATGTATGCTTCTTCATAGACTCTTTCAGTTCTTTGAGAAGGGCTTCTTCCCTAGCATTTGCTTCTTCTTGCTGAGCAATCAGCTTCCTCTGAAGTTCAGTAGACAACATCCTTTGCTCAAACAGTTCTTTCTTCAGCTCCTTGTTTTCCTTTTCTAGTGTATAATCTTTCTTCAGCTTTTCAAGAATAGGAGAATTTGATTGAATTAGAAGTTTAGTTAACCACTTAACATCAGGATCTTCAGAATGCACACTTGAAGAAATGATGCTTGAAGCATCCATAAAGATAGTTGTGTTTGAGAGATATAGCTTGTTGAGTTCTTGAGTCCTGTTGATGTTTACCTCCTCCATATTCTTAACAACTTCCTTGAACTAGTCCTTAAGATCAATTAGAGCTTTGTCATGAGCTTCTAGACACAGCTGAAGTTCACACATCATATGATCCACTATGTCTCTCACTTTCTGATTTTTGACCACTTTTCTAAAAAATGTCTTCGTTCTCAAAGTCAAAAATCGAAAACCCTAAAATCTTCATCAGATCACATGGTTTCATCAAGTTCGAATCAAGATACTTACATGCATTTAGTTACAAGTGATACTTATCAGATTAAAGGGAGAATTATGAAACTGGAAGAAGGTGAGTTAACCATTCAAGTAGAAAATCCAGTGGATTTCATCTCTCTCACTCATCATGATTGCAACCTCACCAACTATTTGAAGTATCAGAACATGAATGGCTACTTCAACATCATGGAGAATCTGGTTGGATACTTCTGGGTTAGGGCAAACATCTATGACAAATATGCTGCTAGAATGGAAGAGAATAAGAAGGTGCTGATTGATCCAATTCTTGGAGGGAAGACTAGAGAAGAACTGGGTCTGAAACCTTTTACAGGGACATAAATTTGCTCAAACATCATGGAGATTCCTGTCACTATTACTGAAGAAGTCATTGCAAGAGCATGCAGAAGAGATGATGAAGGATATATTGAAGAGAATCTGAACAGTATTACAAGCCCTTGGAAGGCAATAGTTAGTTAGAAATTCTTTGTTCAATGGAAAGGTTAAAGGAAAGTACAAGGATATGCAGAAGGAGCATAAAGTACTTCATAAGCTTATGCAAGAGTTTTTTCTACCCAAAGGTGGAGGGGTAGATCAATTGTAATTAGAACACAAGGTGTTCTTAAACTTCTTGGTTACATTGGAGAAGGTAAACCTTCCAAGGTATATCTTTCATTACATATTATCGACACTGAAGGAAACCCAGGAGAAGAACAGAAGCTTTATTCCTTATGGAAGACTACTGTCGGAGATCTTCCATTAAGGAGGCATCTTAGAGGCCATCAGATTGTCTAAAGCAGTCAGTGATGATCAACTGGGCACAGTTTGTGGCAAGTAAATCAATGCTCACACTCTGAAGAATATGAAGATGATTGAAGTGGTTGAGAAGTTAGATTATGATCTGAAGGAGTCAATGATTTTATCCAACCTTATGAATGATTTTCCCCCTATTTCAAAGCAAGATCCTCCTGAAGTGTATGTTATTTATGTGTATGAACACTTTTAGAGGACTGGAGAAGTCATTAAGTAGAGTAACATACCAAACATTATGTATGCTGCTCCATTGAAAGTTGCTTCTAAGAAGAGAAAGTCCAAGAAAGCTACTTCAGAAGCTGCTGAACCAAAGCCTAAAAAGGCTAAGAAGGAGAAAGATACTCTTTAAGTCAAAGAAGTTGGATCTGTTATGCCAACTATTCATGAAGAATTTAAGGACTTAGAACCAGTTAAGGTTCTAAACAAGAGAACTGGAGGTGGAACTTTGGCTGAATCTTCAGGAGCTATACCTCCTCAACCAAAGATGAAGAAGAAGAAGAAGAAGAAGAAGAAGAAGAAGAAGAACATCAGGAAGATGAAAGTATCAGACTATGTGATCCAAGAGGATACAGAGATTGAAGTTGCTATTGATTTAGTCACAAGGATGGAGCGAAACAAGAAGATAGCAGTTGTAGAGGCACTTGATAATTGCAAAAGAAATTGAGGTGTCTGCTAAAACATTGCTAAAGGAATCAACTGTTGAAGACACTCAGAAGGTAGTTGGCTTACGTTGGGTATTTGTATGTTGGCTTCACTTTTGCTAAAAGAAATATTCATACATGATGTTGGATACGATGTTCCAACATCTTGGCACAGTTCAGTATTCCATGTTTGAGTGGCTTGGTTTTCGTGAGCTTTATCTTTTTAAGGAAACCACGCCTTATTTCTTATTGGCTAAGACGCGTGTTTTTTGTCCAAAATCAGCTGTTTTATTATTTCCCAACATTTTAGGAAAAAACTATAACAAACTATTTGTTACTGACTTGTTACATGGATCTGCTGGAGGACCTACATTATTTTGAAGATTTGTTTCTAAAATATAAAAAATATTTTAGGAATCTTTGGTGGTGTCTTGGCAGTTCCTAAAGATGTTCCTACTTTTTAGGAGTTGCTATTTTTGTTACTTGTGAAGTGGATCAGCTCAAGGATATATTCTGTTTGTTACTGAAGCCCAACAAAACTATAGCATGTTCTGCTTCGGTATATATACAAGACTACAAGACCTAATTCATTCACTCATTAAAGCCGTCATACTAAAAAGTTTAGATTTTTATTGTTTTGAGTCTTTGTGTGTTCTACTCTTGTATCGTTTGATGCAAGTTTAGTTCTGATTATTTGTGACCCTTTCTTGTATCGTTTGTGATACATGCTAAGGACTTAGATAGAGTTGTGAACTCGTTGTGTACTACACCAAAGCTTTTAAGCAAGGTGTTAGTCGTTTGTGTTTGAAGGTAACTTCATTCTTGAGTTTGTGTTTAGGTCTGATAGGTCACAGGGGATGTGACTGATGTAACGCCCTCTTTATTTATTTAATTATTTTATTAGAGAATATAGTATATTATTATATATTATATGATTTTTGGTGATTATATGACGTGTTAATGATGTGTGACGTGATGATTATTTTATTGTTCAATAAAATAATATATGTGGTGTTTATATATATATATATTTATATGAAAAATAAAGAGATTTGTTGGAAAAATATATTATTTTGAGGTTGTGAGGGTTGAGATAGAATTAGATAAGTTGGGAGGTGGTATAAAAGGAAATTAGGTTAAGGAAAGTCAGTATACGCGTTATCAGACTTTTGGATTTTAGAGAGAAAGAACGGTTGAACAGAGGAGGAAGCTAGGCTGCGATTTTCTGCATATTTCCAGGTAAGGGTGAGCCTAACTTCAGTAATGTTAATTGTACTTCATCTATTTATGATTAGCTAAGAGATTAGGAAGAATTGGGAAGAGTTTCATGAACTAGGGTTTTGAGGGTTTTGATGAATTTGATGTGAGATGGTTGTGAATTGGTGTAGAAACGTGTTACAAAACCTAGATTATTCCCTAGGACAACATTGCTGATGAATTAGAAGCCTAACTTGAGAGATTTGAGATGTTTTGGTGAGAATTAGAGTGAACCCGTAGTGGTTCTGAGATCGCTCGCCTGTGGCGAGTGACTACTCGCCGTGGCGAGTACAACCTTATCGCTCGCGAGGCGAGCAGCGTAGCTCGCCGTGGCGAGCTTGTCCTTAAAACTTAGGACTTTTGCAAAACTTTAGACGGTTTTGAGTGCCTTATTATTTATAGAGATGACCTGTGAAGTTGTTTGGACCAAATTGGATTTAGGAAACCTTAAAACGAAGATTTTTGGTGAGGTTACATGGGCTATATTCAACAGGGAATTCCTTGATAGATACTTTCCAGAAGACGTTCGTGGAAAGAAAGAGATTGAGTTCCTAGAGCTTAAGCAAGGGAACATGTCGGTGACTGAGTATGCGGCCAAGTTTGTGGAGTTGGCCAAGTTTTATCCGCATTATACCCCAGAGACTGCTGAGTTTTCAAAATGCATCAAGTTTGAGAACGGTTTACGCGCGGATATCAATAGAGCTATTGGGTATCAAAAGATCTGCAACTTTTCTGAGTTAGTGAGTAGTTGCAGAATTTATGAGGAGGATACCAAGGCTAACTACAAGGTAGTGAATGATCGGAAAGCTAAGGGCCAGCAGAGTCGTCCTAAACCTTATGATGCCCCTAGAGATAAAGGGAAGCAAAGAGTTAATGATGAGAGAAGACCTCAGAAGAAGAATGCCCCTACTGAGATTACTTGCTTCACTTGTGGTGAGAAGGGCCACAAGAGTAATGTGTGTACTGCTGATGTTAAGAGATGTTATCGTTGTGGTCAGAAAGGACACACTACTAATGACTGCAAGTTTGATGATGTTGTGTGTTTCAACTACAATGAGCAAGGACATATTGGTTCGCAGTGCAAGCAACCGAAGAAGACTAAGACCACTGGAAGGGTGTTCGTGTTGACTGGCACACAGACCGAGAATGATGATCGTTTGATCAGAGGTACTTGTTATATTTCTGATCAATCTTTAGTTGCTATTATTGATACTGGTGCTACACATTGTTTTATTGCTCTTGATTGTGCTGCTAAGTTAAACCTTTTTGTATCTGATATGAACGGGGAGATGGTTGTCGAAACTCCAACTAAGGGTTCGGTGACTACTTCCCTTGTATGTTTGAGATGTCCTGTGTCTATGTTTGGCCGTGATTTTGAGATTGATTTAGTTTGTCTACCGTTGGTTGGGATGGATGTGATTCTGGGTATGAACTGGTTAGAATACAACCATGTGCTTATTAATTGTTTTAGCAATACGGTACGTTTTTCTTCGGCTGAAGAGGAAAGTGGTGCAGAATTCTTATCTACTAAGCAGCTGAAGCAACTGGAACGTGATGGAATGTTGATGTTTTCGTTGATGGCTTCCTTATCCTTAGAGAATCAAGCGGTAATTGATAAACTACAAGTGGTATGCGATTTTCCGGAAGTTTTCCCAGATGAAATTCCAGATGTGCCTCCAGAGAGGGAAGTTGAGTTTTCTATTGATCTTGTTCCTGGAACGAAGCCGGTGTCAATGGCACCTTACCGTGTGTCGGCTTCCGAGTTAGCTGAGTTGAAGAAACAGTTAGAGGACTTGCTCGAAAAGAAATTTGTTAGACCAAGTGTTTCACCTTGGGGAGCGCCAGTGTTGCTAGTAAAGAAGAAAGATGGTAGTATGAGGCTATGTATTGATTACCGGCAGCTGAACAAAGTAACTATCAAGAATAGGTATCCACTTCCGAGAATTGATGACTTGATGGATCAGTTAGTGGGTGCACGTGTTTTCAGCAAGATTGATTTGAGATCGGGTTATCACCAGATTAAGGTAAAAGATGAAGATATGCAGAAGACAGCTTTCAGAACTCGTTATGGTCACTATGAGTACAAGGTTATGCCTTTTGGAGTTACCAATGCACCGGGAGTGTTTATGGAGTATATGAATCGCATCTTCCATGCATTTTTGGATCGGTTTGTAGTTGTATTTACTGATGATATTCTGGTTTACTCCAAGACTGAAGAGGAACATGCTGAACATTTGAAGATTGTTTTGCAAGTGTTGAAGGAAAAGAAGCTGTATGCTAAACTGTCTAAGTGTGAGTTCTGGCTAAAGGAAGTAAGTTTTCTTGGCCATGTTATTTTTGGTGATGGTATTGCGGTTGATCCGTCTAAAGTTGAAGCGATATCGCAATGGGAGACTCCTAAGTCGGTTACGGAAATTAGAAGCTTTTTGGGACTAGCTGGTTACTATAGAAGGTTTATTGAGGGGTTTTCCAAGTTGGCTCTTCCGTTAACGCAGTTGACGTGTAAGGGTAAGTCTTTTGTGTGGGATATCCGCTGTGAGGATAGTTTTAATGAGCTGAAGAAGCGTCTGACGACGGCTCCAGTGTTGATTTTGCCAAATCCCGATGAACCTTTTGTGGTGTATTGTGATGCGTCCAAGTTGGGTTTAGGAGGTGTGCTTATGCAAGATGGTAAGGTGGTAGCTTATGCTTCAAGACAGTTGAGAATTCATGAGAAGAATTACCCGACGCATGATTTAGAGTTGGCAGCTGTGGTCTTTGTATTGAAAATATGGAGACATTACTTAGATGGTTCGAGGTTTGAAGTGTTCAGTGATCACAAGAGCTTGAAGTATTTGTTTGACCAGAAGGAATTGAATATGAGACAACGAAGGTGGCTCGAGTTATTGAAAGATTATGATTTTGGCTTGAATTACCATCCTGGTAAAGCCAATGTAGTTGCAGATGCCTTGAGTAGGAAGACTATGCATATGTCTGCCTTAATGGTGAAAGAATTTGCGTTGTTGGAACAATTTAGGGATTTGAGCTTAGTTTATGAAAGGACACCTAAAAGTGTAAAGCTGGGAATGTTGAGGATTGATAATGATTTCTTGAAGAATATCAAAGAGGCACAAAAAGAAGATGTTAAGTTTGTAGACTTGTTGATTGCTAGTAATGAGACTAAGGATGGTGACTTTAAGGTCGATGATCATGGAGTGTTAAGATTCAGAGGTAGAATTTGCATTCCTGACAATGATGAAATGAAGAAGATGATTCTTGAAGAGAGTCACAGAAGTAGCTTGAGTATTCACCCGGGAGCTACGAAGATGTATCACGATTTAAAGAAGTTGTTTTGGTGGTCTGGTTTGAAATGTGACGTGGCACAATTTGTGTATTCTTGTTTGGTTTGCCAGAAATCGAAGATTGAGCACCAGAAACCGGCTGGTATGATGGTACCCTTAGATGTGCCAGAGTGGAAATGGGATAGTATATCCATGGACTTTGTGATGAGTTTGCCGAATACTCCTAGAGGGAATGACGCCATTTGGGTTATTGTCGATAGATTGACGAAATCGGCTCATTTTCTACCGATTAATATTACTTTTCCTGTAGCTCAGTTGGCAGAGATCTATATTCGAGACATAGTGAAGCTACATGGTGTTCCTTCGAGCATCGTATCAGATAGAGACCCAAGATTTACGTCTAGATTCTGGAAGAGTTTGCAAGAGGCTTTGGGATCTCAGTTGAGGTTGAGTTCGGCTTATCATCCGCAGACAGATGGTCAGTCGGAGAGGACGATTCAGTCGTTGGAGGATTTGTTGAGAGTGTGTGTACTTGAGCAAGGAGGGACTTGGGATAGTCATCTTCCGTTGATAGAGTTCACGTACAACAACAGCTACCATTCGAGTATTGGAATGGCACCTTTTGAGGCTTTGTATGGTCGAAGATGCAGAACTACGTTGTGCTGGTTTGAGTCAGGTGAAAGAGTGGTCTTAGGGCCGGAGATCGTTCAACAGACTACTAAGAAGGTGAGAATGATCCAAGAGAAGATGAAAGCGTCGCAGAGTCGACAAAAGAGTCATCATGACAAGCGTAGAAAGGACCTTGAGTTCCAAGAGGGAGATCATGTGTTCCTGAGAGTTACTCCTATGACAGGTGTTGGACGTGCTTTGAAGTCAAAGAAGTTGACTCCGAGATTTATTGGTCCGTATCAGATTTCAGAGAGGATTGGGACGGTGGCATATCGTGTTGGATTGCCACCACATTTATCGAATTTGCATGATGTTTTCCATGTGTCGCAATTGAGGAAGTATGTTCCGGATCCATCTCATGTGATCCAAAGTGATGATCTGCAGGTTAGAGACAACCTTACGGACGAGACTTTACCGGTAAGGATTGATGATCGGAAGGTGAAGACGTTGAGAGGCAAGGAGATACCTCTCGTTAGAGTCGTTTGGGACGGAGCGACGGGTGAAAGCTTGACTTGGGAGCTAGAGAGTAAGATGTTGGAATCCTATCCAGAGTTGTTTAATCAGAGTAAATTTTCGAGGACGAAAATCCTTTAAGAGGGGGAGAGTTGTAACGCCCTCTTTATTTATTTAATTATTTTATTAGAGAATATAGTATATTATTATATATTATATGATTTTTGGTGATTATATGACGTGTTAATGATGTGTGACGTGATGATTATTTTATTGTTCAATAAAATAATATATGTGGTGTTTATATATATATTTATATGAAAAATAAAGAGATTTGTTGGAAAAATATATTATTTTGAGGAGTGGGGCTAATTTTATAAATAGGAAGAGTTGTGAGGGTTGAGATAGAATTAGATAAGTTGGGAGGTGGTATAAAAGGAAATTAGGTTAAGGAAAGTCAGTATACGCGTTATCAGACTTTTGGATTTTAGAGAGAAAGAACGGTTGAACAGAGGAGGAAGCTAGGCTGCGATTTTCTGCATATTTCCAAGTAAGGGTGAGCCTAACTTCAGTAATGTTAATTGTACTTCATCTGTTTATGATTAGCTAAGAGATTAGGAAGAATTGGGAAGAGTTTCATGAACTAGGGTTTTGAGGGTTTTGATGAATTTGATGTGAGATGGCTGCGAATTAGTATAGAAACGTGTTACAGAACCTAGATTATTCCCTAGGACAACATTGCTGATGAATTAGAAGCCTAACTTGAGAGATTTGAGATGTTTTGGTGAGAATTAGAGTGAACCCGTAGTGGTTCTGGGATCGCTCGCCTGTGGCGAGTGACTACTCACCGTGGCGAGTACAACCTTATCGCTCGCGAGGCGAGCAGCGTAGCTCGCCGTGGCGAGCTTGTCCCTAAAACTTAGGACTTTTGCCAAACTTTAGATGGTTTTGAGTGCCTTATTATTTATAGAGATGACCTGTGAAGTTGTTTGGACCAAATTGGATTTAGGAAACCTTAAAATGAAGATTTTTGGTGAAAAATGTCAAAAAGGCCGAGAGCACCCAGGATTTCTCGCCTCCAGTTCGCCCCCAACTCGCCTTTGGCGAGTAACCTTTTGTGAGTACTCGCCTGTGGCGAGCAGAACACTCGCCGTGGCGAGTTAATTGGTTCAGGGCTGATTTGTTCTCTTGCGATCTGTTTCGCATAGGACCTTGAGGGAACCCCTTTGGGTAGTGTTAGAGATGTTTCATAGCCTGAGTTGGAGTCTGTGATAAGGATTTAAGATGCACCTTTGTGTTGATGCCAAAGTGATGAATTATTTATATTTTAAATGACTTGTATCATGAAGTTATGCGACTATGATGATGTCTATGTATTGTGATGTGTATGTTTAATGAGATGAGCTTCTGTCATGTAAATGTTATAGCTGCATGTGTCAGTCTTGAATTATTAATGATGTTTGAGATGATGTGTTAACTTGATTAAGTTATTGAGAGTTGAGTCCATGCATTTGCATAACTATGAGACGGTGGAGCTTTATGCTCAAAGCGACGGTGAAGCATATTAATGCTTATATAGTTGGTACCACATGCATGATGTCAAGATGTTAAGAGTTGCATTTAGTTAAGTCAAATTGTTGACATAATATGAGACGATGTTTTGAGACGTTGATGTGTTTGTTTAAAGATGTTTATGATGATGACACCCTGTGTTTTAATAAGTTGTTTTATGTGATGGATTTTATGTTGTTAATCATAACTGCTTGATGTATATATTAATATTCTGTTGTGAATCTCACCCCTTCTGCTGGAATTGCCGCCTTGTGGGCAAGTGCAGGTAACCAGTCTTAGATGCGCAGATGCAAGGAGTCTTGTGTGACGTAGGATTGCTCTGATATGTAACAGGATGGGGTCCTCTATGAGTCTATTCCTTATGTATCACGTTTTAAAACTATTTTGTTGACTTTAAGACTTTAGATGCTTTTGAGACTTAAATGTTATGAGACGCTTTGATGGCCTTGAGCCAAGACTATTTATGAAAATCTGACTTTGAAATTCCGCTGCTATATATGACTATTTTGCGAAGGATAATTTATTATCTAATTTGTTTTTAAGATGAATGTGACACTCCTTTTGAGAAGTACTCTGATTATGTTTTATTTAACGAAATTTTTAAGTCGGGAAATTGGGGTGTTACAGATTTCACATTAAATAATAATAAGCAACAATTCATGTAAAGAATTAATCAATACAAAACAACAACAATTCAACATTACGAATACTTCACATAATTCCAACAACAATCATCATTTAACTTCATTCAATAATGCATCAACAACAACAACAACGACTCGACAATGCAACAACGACTACTCAACAAAATGCAATATAATTATGCATGTGGTACCAACAGAGCATCAAGCTCCCTTCGTTAAAGTCATAATTCGACTTGTCAGGCATCAAGCTCCCTTCGTTAAAGTCATTCGACTTGTCAGGCATCAAGCTCCCTTCGTTAAAGTCATAATTGGACTTGTCAGGCATCAAGCCCCCTTCGTTAAAGTCATTCAACTTGTCAGGCATCAAGCCCCTTTCGTTAGACTATGATATGCAATTACACAACTTAGATGCAACAACAGCAACATCATGAAATCATATTAAATCAACCACAAAAGATTTGTACATCAACTCAGAACCACTAGAAAGATAAATCAGTTATCAACAACTTTCAATTAACACATCTTTATATAACACATCTTTAAATCACACAATTTAAAAATAACACCTCTTTATATAACACATCTTTAAATCACACATCTTCAAATAACACATCTTTATATAACATATCTTTAAATTCAACTACAAATATCACATCATTATATAACATCATCGTTAAATAACAGATTAATTACACATCGTTAAATAAAACATCAATTTCACATCAAAGCAAGTTAGATTCATTAAAACATAGGTTAAATACTCACAAACACCTTAATTGAGCTCATAGTACACGGACTTTAAATTTAGAGACAATCCATATGTTTTGGGTTAATTTTCATAAAATTCCACTAAGACCTCCCTGGAGTATTTTCATCATATCTCAAAAACTAAGAATCATTTTCAAGTCAAACCAAAGGCACTGGTTATCTATCTCAATTATCTACAACTTTCATGTTTACCCCAAAAGCCAATTCAAAACAGAAACGGGTGAAAAGGGCGCAAGAACGCGAAATAGAGGATGGTTTTCCCAAAACACACTTAGAGTGTTTTTATCATAACTCAAGATTCACGAAACATTTTCAAGTCACTCCAAAGCCATTAGAAAGATAACTCAATTATCTACAACTTTTATGTTTACACCAAAATCCAATTCGAAACAGAAATGGGTGAAAAATACGCAAGAACGCGAAACAGGAGATGCTGTAACTGTGCAGCTCGCGAGGCGACAGACAACCATACGGGAATGGACTAGTTTTCACCCCAAAAACCCCAATTTCATCAACCCTAACCCCAAATTTGATAGGAAACATTACCTATGATCATACTAAGACCTGAACATCAATTTAACACAACAATTCATGACAATTCACATACTTTCCACAATTTTTATAGAATTAAACCTAATTCTCAAAGCTCTTAAAAACCTACAACAAACCGATCAATCTCTACATAATTATACACTTAAGATTATAGAAGGTTAGTCCCACCCTTACCTTAGATTTACTCCTGGATTAGCAGCAGCGTTCTTCTCTCCTAAGGTCTTCTCCCTTTTACTCTAAAACTCTTGGTTTCTCCTCTTAATAATAATAATAATAATAATAATACACCAAATAATAGATATATTTAGATACTAGATAACATATATATATATATATATATATATATATATATATATATATATCCACAAAAAATAACAAATATATCTTTACATAACAAACATATTTCTATAACAAATGTATATCTACATAACAAACCTATTTCTATAACAAATATATCTTTACACCACATAACAAATATATTTCTATAACAAATAACATAATATTTCTACACAAAATAACATATATATTCCTATACTAGACAACATATATATATTTCCACACAAAATAACATATATATTTCTACACAAAATAAAAAATATATTTTTACACCAAATAACACAAATTAGTATATTTCATCAAAATATATATTATAAATCAAATAATAATACATTAAAAATACAATAAATTAATAAAATATTAAATATTAAAAGTAGGGCGTTACAACTCTCCCCCACTTAGAATATTTTTGTCCTCGAAAATGTACCTTTAGTCAGACAATCTTAATTCAGTGTTCACTACAAAACAAACAACAATTAAAACAATACAATGACGGTATTCTAACTGTTAGACGACACTACTTGGCCGGACGGACCGACCTGCTTTGATACCAATTGTAACACCCCGTTTTCCCAACATAAAAATTTCTCAAAATAATAATCAGAGTTTCACAACTTAAATGGAATGCTACATTTCTTAAAAATCACAATGGAATAAATAATAATTTATCCTACAAAATATTTCAATAAAATCTTAAATCACTTCGCAGCGGAATTTATTTCAAAAATCTTAAAAACAACTTTGGCACGAAGGTCTCAACGTAAAATCTCATCAAATTCTTTAATATCATGTTCATAAAATCTCATAGTTAAATACGTAAAAAATAGAAAACATAAGCAAAGTTCCCCATCCTGTTACGTATCAGAGCACCTAAGGACACAGTGAGAGATAGCCACTCACGACAACGATCAACAGCTACTAATCTTGATCACCTGCAAGTTACCCATACGAAGAGCAACATTTTCAAGCAGAAGGGATGAGATTTCACATTCAATAATAATAAGCAACAATTCATGTAAAGAATTAATCAATACAAAACAACAACAATTCAACATTACGAATACTTCACATAATTCTAACAACAATCATCATTTAACTTCATTCAATAATGCATCAACAACAACAACAACGACTCGACAATGCAACAACGACTACTCAACAAAATGCAATATAATTATGCATGTGGTACCAACAGAGCATCAAGCTCCCTTCGTTAAAGTCATAATTGGACTTGTCAGGCATCAAGCCCCCTTCGTTAAAGTCATTCAACTTGTCAGGCATCAAGCCCCTTTCGTTAGACTATGATATGCAATTACACAACTTAGATGCAACAACAGCAACATCATGAAATCATATTAAATCAACCACAAAAGATTTGTACATCAACTCAGAACCACTAGAAAGATAAATCAGTTATCAACAACTTTCAATTAACACATCTTTATATAACACATCTTTAAATCACACAATTTAAAAATAACACCTCTTTATATAACACATCTTTAAATCACACATCTTCAAATAACACATCTTTATATAACATATCTTTAAATTCAACTACAAATATCACATCATTATATAACATCATCGTTAAATAACAGATTAATTACACATCGTTAAATAAAACATCAATTTCACATCAAAGCAAGTTAGATTCATTAAAACATAGGTTAAATACTCACAAACACCTTAATTGAGCTCATAGTACACGGACTTTAAATTTAGAGACAATCCATATGTTTTGGGTTAATTTTCATAAAATTCCACTAAGACCTCCCTGGAGTATTTTCATCATATCTCAAAAACTAGGAATCATTTTCAAGTCAAACAAAAGCCACTGGTTATCTAACTCAATTATCTACAACTTTCATGTTTACCCCAAAAGCCAGTTCAAAACAGAAACGGGTGAAAAGGATGCAAGAATGCGTAATAGAGGATGGTTTTTCCAAAACACACTTCGAGTGTTTTTATCATAACTCAAGATTCACAAAACATTTTCAAGTCACTCCAAAGCCATTAGAAATATAACTCAATTATTTACAACTTTTATGTTTACACCAAAATCCAATTCGAACCAGAAATGGGTGAAAAAGACGCAAGAACACGAAACAGGCGATGCTGTAACTGTGCAGCTCGCGAGGCGACAGACAACCATACGAGAATGGACTAGTTTTCACCCCAAAAACCCCAATTTCATCAACCCTAACCCCAAATTTGATAGGAAATATTACCTATGATCATACTAAGACCTGAACATCAATTTAACACAACAATTCATATACTTTCTACAATTTTTATAGAATTAAACCTAATTCTCAAAGCTCTTAAAAACCTACAACAAACCTATCAATCTCTACAGAATTATACACTTAAGATTATAGAAGGTTAGTCCCACCCTTACCTTAGATTTACTCCTGGATTAGCAGCAACGTTCTTCTCTCCTAATGTCTTCTCCCTTTTACTCTAAAACTCTTGGTTTCTCCTCTTAATAATAATAATAATACACCAAATAATAAATATATTTCTATACTATATATATATATATATATATATATATATATATATATATATATATATCCACAAAAAATAACATATATATTTCTACACAAAATAACAAATATATTTCTATAACAAATATATCTCTACATAACAAACATATTTCTGTAACAAATATATATCTACATAACAAACCTATTTCTATAACAAATATATCTTTACACCACATAACAAATATATTTATATAACAAATAACATAATATTTCTACACAAAATAACATATATATTCCTATACTAGATAACATATATATATTTCCACACAAAATAACATATATATTTCTACACAAAATAAAAAATATATTTTTACACCAAATAACACATATTAGCATATTTCATCAAAATATATATTATAAATCAAATAATAATACATTAAAAATACAATAAATTAATAAAATATTAAATATTAAAAGTAGGGCGTTACAACTCTCCCCCACTTAGAATATTTTCGTCCTCGAAAATGTACCTTTAGTCAGACAATCTTAATTTAGTGTTCACTACAAAACAAACAACAATTAAGACAATACAATGATGGTATTCTAACTGTTAGACGACACTACTTGACTCAACTACTTGGCCGGACGGACCGACCTGTGTAACGCCCACTTTAGATTATTTTAATTATTTAATTATTTAATTTATTTGAAGAGTCTAGATATATTTTTATATATTTTAGGAGATGTGGAGAATAAGATTTATATGATTTTTATGTGATTTTTGGTGATTTTATGTGACGTAGTGGCTTATTTTATTGTTTAATAAAATAAGATTTGAAAATAAAATAAATATAGAGATGTGAGGTAATTTTGGGATTTTAGAGAGTTATTTGGGAGAAAGAGTAAATAAGATAAGATTTGTTGGGAGTATAAATAAGACAATTAGGTTAAGAGAAAAACACAGTACGTACGTTTCTGAAGAAAAAGGGAGAAAGAGGCAGAGAGAAGGAGAAACCTGGAGAGCAGCAATTTCATCTGTTATAAGGTAAGGGTGAGCCTAGCAATTCAATTATATTAATCTGTAATTCGTTTAATCATAATTAACAAGAGTAAGAGGTGGTTTTTGAGGAATTGGGGATTAGGTTAAAGAAGAAGAATTAGTGAATTGATGATGTAAAACTGTGAAATTGAGGTAGGAATTGATTACAGAGCCTAGAATATGTATAATGTTGTTGTTTCAGTCGAATTTGGGGCTTAACATGATGAAAAATAGGATTTTGTGTGAAAAAGTTCGTAATCCCGTAGTCTGTTCTGACATCGTTCCGCCAGGCGAGACATAACTCGCCATAGCGACAGACCTACATCGTTCCGCCAGGCGAGACAGAGCTCGCCATAGCGACGGACCCGTAACGTTCCGCCAGGCGAGATATCCTCCCGCCATGGCAAGAGAGACCTGTAATCTCTCGCCAGGTGAGCAATTGAGCTCGCCACAGCGACCTGTGATGTGACAGAATGTCACGTTTCCTATGTTGTTGCGATCTGTTTCGCACGAGACTTTGAGAGATGAACCTTGGGTAGTACAGTAAGCTATTTTTAATATGAATGACGCTTGCGATAACATTACGTCGTTGTTAATGATTTATGAATCACGTGAAATAGATATGTATGGAAGGTATGTGATGTTGAGATGATGTTTGTAATGATTTTGTTATATCTTGTGACTTGCTTGCTGCCATGTTGCTGTTTACATATGAATAATGTTGCATGTGTCAGTCCATGAAGTTTGTGATGTTTGCGACGTCTAAGATGTTAACTTGTTTAAGTTAAAATGTGTTGAGTCTCACGCATACTCATTCAGAGATGAGGGCTTATGCCCTGGAGTTTTTACTCACCAGTGACGAGGGCTTATGCCCTGGAGCTTCTGCTCACTAGCGACGAGGGCTTATGCCCTGGGAGTATATTTATACTCAAAGCGACGAGGGCTTATGCCCTGGATTTGGTACCACATGCATTTAAGATGTTAGGGTTGCATAGTCAAGTGAAGTTGTCGAGTCGAGTCGTTTTAAGATGTCTACGATGATGATTTTATGATGATGTTATGATGCTAAGTGACATGTTTTACATGATGATGTTGTAGATGCTAAATGACATTGATTGTGACGTGTTGAGCTTATGTTTTGTTGTTAACTGTGATTGTTGAATTACATGTTTAATATAATTATTGTGAATCTCACCCCTTCTGTTGGAATTGCCGCCTTGTGGGCAAGTGCAGGTAACCAAGATTAGGTGCAGTCGTGTGAGGCTTTCCTCGGTTGTGTCTAGGTGCTCTGATACGTAACGGGATGGGGAACCCTTGATTATGTTTTCTCTGTTCCTTGCGTATTCTTTTATTTGACTTTCATGATTATGACTACTGATGTTGGATTTTTCTGAGACGTTATGATGAGGCCTGCGTGCCAAGACTATGTCGTTATTTGATTTTCTTTTCCGCTGCGAAGTTTTAATGTGTTGTGAAGAATAAATCATTATTTATTCCTAATTGAGTATTTATGTGAAATGTGACGCTCCGTTATTTGTTTACTCTGATTATTTGTTTAAAGAAATTTTTAAGTCGGGAAAACGGGGTGTTACAACCTGCTCTAATACCAATTGTAACACCCCGATTTCCCAACATAAAAATTTCTCAAAATAATAATCAGAGTTTCACAACTTAAACGGAATGCTACATTTCTTAAAAATCACAATGGAATAAATAATAATTTATCCTTCAAAATATTTCAAACCTATTTCTACATAAATAATAATTTATCCTTCAAAAATCACAATGGAACAAAATATACCTCTACATAACAAACATATTTCTATAACAAATATATATCTACATAACAAACCTATTTCTATAACAAATATATCTTTACACCACCTAACAAATATATTTCTATAAC